>OY728151.1:1713961708-1718961708 GCA_963277665.1 Viscum album
AATTATTTAGAGGAGATTACTACACCATATGTTATGAAGGAAGTTGTTTGGACTAAGAAAGTTTTCAAGTACATGGGGATGTTTATAGAAGATTGGGGGAAATGGATCTATACCATGAAAGTAATAAATTTATTTATCCATCCATATATACCTAGTCTCACTAGATAACAAAACACATTTAAAGGTAGGTAGGTTCTCAATATACTGGGATAAATGGGGCACTATTGCGACACCAATAGAGTTCTTTCTCTATCCAAGGAGTCTTTTCTCCTAAGACAACCAAAAAAATTAATAAATAGTATATTTTTCTATGTTTTGACACTTTAAATAATGTTTTTAAAGAATTAAATTTAATAAAATAGTATTTTCAATCTGTTGGACCACATGACATGTCAGAATGACATAAATTCCATTTGTATGTGTTACAAATTGATCATTGATCATTGTCCTATGATTTAATGATGGTATGAGTTTTTTATATATATTTATACCATTTAATAGTTTTTATAACCAAAAATATATTCTTACAACTCATAAATTAATCAATGGTTTTGGTCCATGTATTTCATGACTATCAGAGTTATTTTTCTTGGTTTTGACCCTTTGAGGCACAATTTTAATGGCTCTTAAATCTAATAAAGGTACTTTTTAGTCATTATAACCTCACCACACATTAGATTGACTTGTGTTACATTCATATTTTTTAAATACTAATGAATGATCATTATCTTATGATTTCACTGCAATCTTATATTTTGTTCCCAGTTCTGACACTTTGAGGACTATTTTTTTATTTTTAAATAAATAAAGAGGACTTTTGTTCATTATAAGAAAATCACATGTTAGATTAATGTTTGGCCTATTTTTACATTTCAAAAATTAAAAAAAATAATTTTCTTACAATTTCAAGACAATATAAGGTAATTTTCTTGGTTTTGACTCTTTATTGCATGTTTTTAATTACATTTAAACCCAAATAACTACTCTTCTGATCATTTTGACCACACCAAACATTATTTTTATGTGTATTATATTCATAAAATTCCCAAATTAATCAATGATGATTTTCAATTATTTCTCAAAATATTGATGTTTTCTTCTTGTTTTTGAGTATCTAATATGGGTTTTTAAATACTTATAATTCTAATAAAACATTTTTTTCATTCATTCCAACCACACTGCACAACAAGTTGACATGTAATTTATTCATGTATATCAAAAATTATTTAATGAACTTCCTTATAGTTTCAAAATAATCCAAAATCATTTTATAGTTTTTAGTAATTTGATTCTTGTTTTGACTTTAAAATCAATAAAAATAGTCTTTTGGTCATCATGAACAAGTCGTTATTCTGCTTTACTTATGGTTTATTCATAAATGTAAGAAAGTAAAAATTGGTAGTTTTATTGATATTTCATGATAATCATAGATAATTTGTGGGATTTTAACACTTTGAGGCATGGTTATAATGACTTATATTAAATAAAACCACTTGTTCAATCATTCTGACAACACTATATGTCAAATTGTTGTGTGGTCTATTTGTACTTTTCAAAAATTAATCAAAAATTGGTCTCTTATGATTTCATGATAAATTGAGATCATATTCTATGTTATGAACTTTTAATACATGTTTTTTGACTTTTTAATAAAAAATCACTTTGGGGGATTCTTAGAAAATTGAAAGGATTGACAATTGACATACATGCCAAAAATTAAAAGGATGTCATTTTCATATGAATTAATGATAATATGAGGTCATTTTATTGATTTTTAACCATTTCATTCATGTTTTTTAAGACTTAAATTTAAATAAATTTTTTTAGCATTTTAGCCACACCATATGTTGAATTGATATGCAATTTTTTCTCATATCACAATTTTATCAAAGATCATTTTCCTATTATTTCATGACAACCTAAGGTAGATTTCTAGATTTTGACCATTTAACTCTTTTAATTTTAATGAAATATAAACATATTATAAACTGTTATAATAAAATCATAATATGGATTTATGTGTAGTCTCTTCCTACATGTAAAAAACTAAATTTTCATTATTTTACTATGATTCCATGACAATTAGATACTATTTATAATATTATAACTATTAAATAAACATTTTTAATGTATTTTAAATCTAATAAAACATTTACCTCAATCATTCCGATTATAACAAACATCGAATTGATGTGTGGCTATTTTTAAATTCCCCAAATTAGTAATGGATAACTATCGTTTGATGTGACAAAAATATTAATTTTTTTCTAGGCTTTCATTATTTAACTCACATTTTTTGACATTAAATAAATTAAAAAACATTTTGAGTCATTTTGATAAAATTAAAAGGATCATTTAGAGAAAAAATACATGTTGTATTGACATTTTGTCTATTCCAACATGTCCCAAATTAATCTATGTTTTTGTTTATATTATTTAATGAGAGTGTATGATTCTTATTATGCATTGAACCTTTGACATCTATTTTTATAAATCATTAAATATAATAAAATGTATTTTTCAGTCATTATGATAACACAATTCATTGGAATGACATGTTGTTTATTCATACACATAAAAAATCAATCAATGATCATTTTCCATTGATTTCACATTAATATAGGTATTTTTTCTATTTTTTAACCTTTTGAAACTCCTTTTATTACTTTTAAATCTATAAAATTTTGATTTCGGTAATTTTGAGAAAACCACAAGTCAAATTGATGTTTTTTATATTAATATATGTAAAAATTAAAAAATTGTCATTGTTTTATGATTAAATGTATATCTATGATCATTTTAATGGTTTTGAAACTTTAAAATGTTTTAAAAAAATATCTAATAAAACTTATTTTCTAGTCATTCTGATCAAACAGCTTATTGGATTGATAGGTGGCCTATTCATTCATGTCATAATTTGATCAATGATCTTTATCCCATGATTTTATTACAAGATGATGTTACATACTATGTTTTAACCATTTTCATATGTTTTTACTTAAATCGACAATAAAATATTTTTGGCCATTTCGAACAAACCATAAAATGGATTGATATGTTCTTTATTCCTATATGTCATAAATTAATAAAATGATAATTTTCTCATTATTATATGATAATATAAGCTCATTTAATAGGTATTGACACATTCAAAAATGTTTTTCAAAATTATAAATACAATAAAACAATTTTTTATGTCATCATGAACACACCACGCATCAGATTAATGTGGTATGTAATTATTAACAGTGTGCAATAGACAAAGGAAAAAAATGTATTGTAATTCCATTCCATGTCCTTATTGTGGTACAAATGATATGGTGCATGTCATTCATGCACTATGTCACAATTCACAATGGCAATCATGAGTGCTATCATGAATAATTTATTTTTTATTTTCTTTTTTACACATTTCTTTATTTCTATACCTAAAAACCCCAGTGACCCCCCCCCCCACCCCACACATACACTTCATATGTGTTCATGCTTGATTATATATACCTAAGAAAAATGGCTCTTGGATGATAACCCTTGATTCACATCACTGGACTACTATGTAGCTACCATGGACCAGATGCTCCCATATACTCCTCTCAATTTTCTTTTATTTTATTTTATATGTTGTTTATATTATTTATATTCTAATATAATAATATAGTATAGATAAATAAAATATTAATTTCTTATTTACAAAATTGAAGAAATACTTTATTAGACATTTTTTTATAAAATTTCCAGTATATATATAATATTTAGACTTATTTTGAGTGCATGTTAGGCATTTTTTAACTAAATTCTTCATTTTATAATGTTATTTTTAAATTTTATTTTAATCGTCCAAGTTTATTTTTTATATATAATATTTTAATCCTAAATGAAATTTTGATACGCAATGTATTTTTACATTCCACATGCCACTAAGGAATCTCATTTCCATTTTGTAGCAATCTGCATAAATAACTATGATGTGTGTTCCATTCATACAAAGAAACAATTAATAAAAAAACATTTTCTTATATATTTGTGAGAATACTATGACATTATTTTTGTTTTAACACATTCAAGAATGTTTTTAAAAAAATAATATCTATAGAATTACACTTTTGTTCATTTTGAGAAAACCATAGAATAATGTGGTGTGTAATCTGTTCCAAAATGTCACAAATTAATCAAAATTAATTCGCCTATGATTTCAAAAATAATCTGAATATTTTTTATCAGTTTTTTCATTTGAATACATGTTTTTTAAAATATTAAAACATAATAAAACTGTTTTTTTATCATCCCAACCATATCACATGTCAAAAACATGTACTTAAAAAAATAATAATTCTAATTAAATTGGTTTTGGTTTTATTATGACCATAGAATATTATATTATGGGAGTTTAATTCATACATGTAAAAAAATAATCAGTAATTTTTTTGATGTGATTTCTTATTAATCTGGTATCATTTTCTAGGATTCTACCCTTTGGCACACGCTTTTTGACATGAAAATCAATAAAAAAAATACTTTTGTTCATTTTAGAAAAACGGAATGCCTAATTGAGGTGTGGACTGTTCCAAAATTTCAAAATTTAAATGAAATCTGTTTTCCTATTGTTTAACTAAAATATATGGGTTTTGTTGTACTTTCACCCATTAAGATATTTTTTGACTATTAAATAAAATAAAAATGCATCGTGGTTCATTTTTATATAATTCAATAAAAAGTAAATTTTCTGTGAGCTATATATTTTAAGAATAAAATGATGGTCGTTATCCTATGATTTAGAAAAAATGTGATTTATTTTTGTAAATTTTAACCCTATGAACTTTTTTGTTTACTTAGATATAAAAAATATTTTTAAGGTCATTTTGACCACACAACTCATCAGATTTATGTGCAGTCTATTCATACATGTCATTAATTAATTAAAGATCATTTTCCAATGATTTATTGACAATCTTATGTCATTAGTAGGTTTTGACCCCATGATGCATTTTTGAGTGACTTTTAAATCTAGTAATATTGATTTTTCAGTTATTCTAACCACACTGCACATTAGATTAACATGTGATGTATTATCAAAAATTAATCAATGGTCATTCCTATGATTTCGTATAAATAAAAAATCATTTGATAGGTTTAACACTTCGATGAAAGTTTTTTTTCTTCTTAATCAACATAAACACATTTTTTGTCATTATGATCAAACCATGATCACATTATTGTAGTGTATGTTCCCACATCTAACATCCTGCCCCTCCTCATTGTCTTGAGAAGTTATAGGTGTGCTACAAGGACTTATTAGACATCACTATGACACTAAAAGCTGGAAATAAATGCCAAGGGATCCAAGAAAAAGTGAGGGAAAAATTTACCATTGAATGATAAAACAACAAAACTATATAAAAAACCAGCAAGACCTATATATAATGCATGAGTAAAAAATAAAACTCAAAACATAACTAAACTAACAAGCCATATTATAGTGCAAGAAGAACCCAAAAGACATACATGAGGAGAGAGAAAAAAGTCTACAAAACTCAAGTCCCCCCAAGTGACATCAACCAAAAACACCCAACCAGATCTGTGATCTAACTCCACATGTCATGGTCATGGTATCAAGAAGCATTACTAAATAAATGAGATACCTTGACTTTACCTGTGTCTTAATAGATGACATATACAACTATACAATAGTTCCCAAGAATGGCTTGAGTCCAAACTCAGTATTATTTCCCCAATTATTTCCCAAATCAGGCCACTAGGAATAAACTTGTTTGCATAATTTAAATAAAACATTTTACCCAATAAAAATATGTTATATCAAATCCATAAAAAATTTTCAATGAAAATAATTAACAAAGTCTTTATATCCTTTCTCTTTTGACTTCACATATTCTTTTACATGTAAATAAAGATAACCACACACGCATGCACAAGATTGGTGCTACCATTAATGATGGAACATCATGTCTATAATCCATCCCATTTTTATAGTGGTACTTCATGACCATTATACATCTCATTTAACAAAAACACAGCAATTTGTACTAGAATTATCCAAATTCATTTTGATAAAAAATCATTCTTTAAAGAATTTAATCAAATAAATTACATGCATCAACCAAATCATAATTTTAAATTAATCATTTTAATGAGATAAATAAAGGGTTTTTACAAAACCAAATAATTTTCCATAATTTCCAAGACAATAATAAATTAAAATTTTCATCAAGAATCCCATAAGTATTACACAACCATTTCTTGTAAATCATTTAATTAAAACGAATCTTATAATTTATATATCAATTTGAGTCAAGATTGATCCCACTTACCTTAAAAATGTTAGCAAAAACAAATAATGGAACAACAAAACATCAAGATCAAATCATAGCCCATTTTCACATCACTAGATCCAACAATATTTCATCATCAAAATATTCATCACATAGATCTATCTATAAATAACTACATATATGATGCTTGGAGAGAGAATAACCTTTTACCTAAGAAGAATGTGGATGAAAAGGTAATTACTGATGAATCCAAGTCTTCAGCACACTTTTAATCACCTAAGTATTTCTCAATCTGGGAAAATGAAATTTTGGATCTTTGGTGTTTGGGGGAAAATAAGGGTTAAAGGGGTTAATTTGAATTAGATCCAATATTTAAGGAGTTCTGGGTACATTTTTTATGTTTAGGCTTCATGGTTTGTTAAACCATGTGAAAACTGTGTGGTTCTACTATCTTATGGCCACACCTCACATGGTTAGCTCTCACGGTTAGGCAATCCATTTTCCAACTGTGTATTTACACCTATTTCAAGAATCATGGTATCACTTGGGAACTCACATCATTTTAAAAAACCATGAAAAAATATTTAACATTCCTAGTGCCTAATATCTTCTTTTTCACTATTTCTTAGAGGTGGTTTACGGTTTCTACTAACCTTGAAAAAATTATGTACCTCCAGAAATGCCTCCAAAACATGATAATCCCCCATGGCACCTCCCATAACATAACCTGAACATTATATTGACTCAAATTACATAAATAAAGTTAAATTAACATGAAATTAGTTTTTCTAAATTCTTCCCACCATTGTCCTTTCCATCCTCAGAAATTAGAAAACCTATATTTCCCAAGAAGCATTCGTCCCACTGATCTAATATTTCCTTTTCATACTCCCATGTTTCTTCAAGAATCTGAAAAATGATTCCACACAACCCCAACTAGAATTATTTTTTCCCATGAAAGACCTTATATTTCTTATCGAAGATCTATACTAACACATTAATAAACATGGAATCTGGATCTTGGTTAACATGATCCCATCAAATTATATGGTCAGGATTAGGTTGGTACCTCTTCAACTGGGATACATAAAACACACAATGAATTGAAATGAACATTTATGGAAAACTAAATGATATGACACATCACCAACTCATTAAAGTATAAAAAAATGTTATTCATATCAAGGAGATAACATTCAATACTTATAAAAATGATATTTTCCAATCCTTGTATAGATTCTCAAAAATACATGGTCACTCAACAGAAACTACCACTATCATCGACGATGATCATTATATGATTTTTTGATGAAACTAAGTTGTATTTATTCTCATTCATATCATCTAAAACTTATATATTTTATCTTGTACATGGTTGGGTTTAATTATTGAAGTCTCTCCTATTTCCACCCAATAATGTGGAAAACGAAAAGGATTCTTGTAAAATGCTTCAAAAAGAGCCATATATACTGTGGCCTGATAGCTATTATTGAATTAGAACTCTACTAAGGGAATATGCTCCTAAAAAGATCCCATAAAATAAATTAAACAATCCCTAATCATGTCCTCCAATGTTTTGATTATTCATTTACACTGTCCGTATGTTTAAGTGTGATAAGCTATACTCATAATCAACTATGGTCCATGGGATTACTGTATGGATTTCCAAAAATGTGATTTAATAATGGGTTAATGGTTTGATACAATTGATACTAGCATACAGTACATCTCTACAATTTCCCAAATATAGATTTTTGAGAAGCCTTACACTGAATTAGTTTCATAAATTGGGTTGAAGTGAGATGACTTTGTGATCCAATCCACTATCACCCGTATGGAATCATGTTTCCTAACTATCCCTGGTACATATTTAATAAAATCCATAGCTATCAACTCCTATTTCCAAATGGGAATTGGTAAATACTAAAATGTACTTGTTTTTCATTGGTGGACAACCTTAAAATTCTTATATGTGATACATATTGACACATACTTAACCACAACTATTTTCATGTTAACCCTCAAAAATTATTATTTCAAAGATTTAACCATTTTATGAATCCTAGGGTGAACATCCCATATAGAATTGTTGTAGACACTAAGGAGCATTTCCTAATAACCTTAAGTTATGACCATCCAATCTCAGAACTTCAATACTAAACATCCATCCAACTTCTATTCCTTAATGGTCTAATAAAAATTCATTTTTTGACCTCATAACTACACATTTAGGATTATATTATTGTGTCGTTTTAATTTTCTCATCCAAATCATGAACAAATTAAATTAGAAATAAAATGACCACATTACCTTGTTCTGGTCAATCCAGATGCATATTTTCTATGAATGACATTATTTACTTCTTTTCTAAATCCTCTTTAGACAGTTGATCATATGACTTCATGCACAATGCTTCTGCTGCAGAGTTCCATTAATCTTGTGTACACATCGAGTGGAATTCAAACATCTACAGATACTCCATCCATCTATTCTACCTTAAATCCAAATATCATTGTCAGAAAATGCGTTTCAACCTCTTATAATCTATAAACATTGTAAATTTATGACCAATGAGGCATTGACAACATTTCATTAAATAAAGATCCACAACAAAAAATTCAATATCAGGTGTTTTATATTTATTCTCATGAAACAGTAAATTCTATGAACTATATGAAACTATATGATCTCCCTGCATGAAAATGCATCACAACCCAAATCCTATTATATCATAAAAGACTATATCACCCTGTACAGACTCTGGAATTATTTGAATATGGGATTATGTAGGTCTAAAATTAATTTCTTAAAATGATTTATGGAATTAATCCTTCCATTTTAATGGAATGTCATTGGTCATCAATACATTCATCAGTAATTCCAAACATTTAAAATAACATAAAAAAAGTCTATAGTTTCTTGTTAATACAAGAAAACAAATTATCTCAAAAACATTCTTCAGTGGTTGAAAAGAGATAAAAAATTATATCTTGTACACTTATATAGAAAAACCTCTCAAAAAAATGAAATGGCCAATGAATCGTAACACATTTTTTTGGAAATAACACTTTGATAACATAAAATGAAACTGATGCTCCTATAATATCCCCAACACTATATCCAAGTATTGGGCATGATTCATTTTTATCCTAAAATACACTAGTATATCATCAATAAACACCACCAAAAAGGAATATAGATACCAATAAAGGATTCAATTCATTAATTTCATAAAGAAAAATAGTGAATTCATTAGAAAAAAATTTATAACCACATACTCATTATGGGAATATATACTTATGAATGTTATTTTTATAATATCCTAAATATGAAATCATAGTTGGTGATATCTCAAATATATTTCAGTTTTAGAGAACCATTAGGATCCCGTAAATTGGTCAAAAAGATCATCAATGTGTGTAAGTGGCTACCAATTCTTTACCATAACATGGTTCATATTATGATAATCTATATAAATTCTAAGATTTATATCCAACTTCTTCAAAAAATGAATCAGTGTTTCCTACAAAGACGTGCTTGGTTGAATGAACCATTTTCATTCAAACCCTTACAACTAATATTTCAATTCTTTCAATTATGTCAGTTACATCCTATTAGATGGAAATGAAATAGGAATGGTATCTGGAAGGGGATCAATCATAAACTCAACTTCTATTTTTTGGGTGAAAACCTTTAGAAATTGTCTAGGAAAAGGTCAGGAAACATGTTCACAATAGTGGAAAATATATACTTCAAATCTCATCAATGGGATCTATGATATGAAATTCCAACTAATAAGAGATTGTTCCAACCATCGGTGCCAAAAGTTCTTCTTTACTTTCCTTAACATCCCAATCTCCTCTATAGAGATACTTAAAACCATACGAAGATGTAAAACTAACCTTTAGGAAATAGTAATAAATGTGAGACTTCAATGATGTCAACAAACCCATACCCAAATTCAATTCATAGATATTCATCTCAATAATAGAAAAACCCTAATTCAACTTATCCCTATTAATAGTTATAGAAAAGGATTTTCCGATAAAGGATTGGCATTCTCTTTCACTAAGAGGATTTTGAATTTTCAATACTAAAGGCCTAAAATCAACATCAAAACCCATATGATCAACAACATTATAAAAAATAAGTTAGTGGTATTGGCCTATATCAATCACAGATTTCATAAGGGTGTAATTTAGAAGAATCATACCTGTCACCATTAAAGGACCAAATTGATCACCCATGATCAATTTCTAAACTACATACAACTGATTAATAAGTGAATTTATCTCTTCATTAACCTATAGATATTTCACCAATTTGTGGATTCATGGTGTTCCTAGGATATCCTTGGCTCAATAATTTCTGTTGAAGAGAGTTGTTTTGCTACACATGGTCCGTTAAAGGATATGATTCCAAGGAAACACGAGATGTGTCTCTAGTACCCAACCATGGATCACTATGATAATTATATTGAAGATAACCCATCATATTTAAATAATGAAATTTTCTAGATGGTTTCATAAAATCACTCTTGATGTGATCAAGTGAACCACACTAAAACAACCCAGTATGCTTTTTTGTTGAGGATAATTTTTTACTGATCCCTTTGTATAATTATGGGGTGTCCCGTCACATGGAAAGTTGGTGTCCCTCTTCATATTATTCCTAGCATTAGTGTTCCCACCTAATCCAATAGGAATAAAAATACTCCCCACAATCATATTTTCTAAGATATCCCTTTTATCCATCATTTCTCTATGGAATATCTCTGTATAATTCTCTATAAAATCATGGAAATATTTCAGTGAATATCTTACCTAAACCCCACTTATAAAATGCAATCCTTCAAGGATGAACTTTCATCAACATCTTGGGAAAAAGAATTAAATTAATGAATTTATCAACATACTCTATCACCAAGGGGTTATCTTTCTTTAAAGTTAAATAATTCTATTTTTATAGAAATATGAATAGTTTGAGGATATAACTTCTTGTTAAACAATTCATGAACACTGATGTAACACCATGGTGAAAGTTGGCATGAACTGCTAATTCCCATTGTTGGCCTTTCGAATCATCCATCATATACACTTTCCAAATTTACATTAAACTTTGGGGGTGAACCTAGGAAATAGAATGATAGACTCATCTAATTCAATAGGACTTCTTCTTTTTCAATCTCTAAATCCCCCTAAAGGATGGGTGGATTATAATTTTTAAATTTAACCAAATAGTCAAAATGATGAGGATAATCATTCTTATTACCCTTATCCATGTCCAAAAAATCCTAGACAATGCTTTGGATTATCTATTAGTTCACCTGTGGCTCAGGTGAAACCAAATTTTTATCATCCTCCTAAATTTTATTTCTATAATGACTAATCGATTCCATTCACTATATCCAAAAAAACCTTGTTTATCCTCATACATTAGAAATAGATGGATTTTAAATTTTAATTTACCGCATTAACACATATCACCACATATATTTTCACAATTCTATAATCATAAACATCCTAACCATTTTTCAATCTACTTTAACCATGCATTTCAATACAACTCTTTTTAATATTTTGAAAAATCTACACTTTTTATTCATTTCATAAACCATTAAACATAGAATGAACCATGAACTCCTATTGGGAAGTCTGTCTATAAATTCATCTCGTGCAACTCTCATCATATAAACCCATAAAAATGAGGTGACAACTCACTAAGAAGTATCTTAAAAGACTCACGTACCCATACACCATGGTATCATTATTTTCAGGATAAAGAGGATAGATAAACCTTTTTATGCTCTATATTTCAAGTTCAAAAAAATCATATCTCCTTAATACCATCCCACATGATAGACTAATACTATTTCTAACTCAACCATCGAACAATCTATTTCCATTTGTCCTAAAATGATAGATGGACTGACTAAGACTAATACCATTTTCTATGTCAAGGACCGAACAAGATGACACCATTTTTAATAACCTTCAACTCCTCATTGTATTGATAAGTGATGGGTGTTATAATAGGAATTTTTTGACATCCTCGGGACACCAAAGGCTGTAAATAATTTCCAAGGGACTCAAGGGTATTTAGGGGCCGACTTACCTTTCGAAATATAAAACATCAAAACTATATAAACAAAACTAACATAACCTCTATATGATACATGAGTAAAAAATAAAACTCAAAATATAAAAAAACCAATAATCCAAATAAATGTGTAAGTAAAAACCAAAAGATATACATAAGGAGGAATAAAAGACCCTAAAACTCAAAAATCTAATGTGAAATCAACCAGCGACACCCAATCCACTCCAAGCTCTAACACCACATTCCATGTGCATAGTATGAAGAAGAATCACTAATGAACTGAAATACCTTCCCTTTACCAGTGTCCCAATAGATGACATCTAAAAATTCCCAATACTTCCCAAGAAGGGGGTGAGTATAAACTCAGTAGTATTTCTCCAATGACTTCCCATCACACTCCACTATGACCAAACTTTTTAGAATAATATTTATAAAATATTTTATGTTGTAAAAATATTTTTTATCAAATCCATAATTAAAAAATTCCACATAAATAAAAAAGAAATCCTTTAATCCATTTATAATTATATTTAGAATATTCTTTTCCATATCCACACATTAAAAAACACACACATGCACATGTCTTGTGTTACCAATGATGGTGGAATATCACTTTCATACTCTGTCCCATTTTGATGGGGTACTTTATAAATATTATCCATCCCATTCAACACACACATATCCATTTATTCCAAAATCATTCCAAGTAATTCCAATCAATATATTTATTACTTTTATGTATTTCATCAAATACATGAAATTCATCAAAAATATATAATTTTAACATCATCATTTTAAAGTTACAAACAAAGGGGTTTTCAAAAAACCAATGAATATTCCACAAATCCAAAGACAATAACAAAATAATATTTTCATCAAAAATCACACAAAAATTCAAAAACATTTCCAGAAAATAATTTAATTAAAACTAATCCTTCACATTCTAAACCATGTTTTTTTGAGAGAGAATACACCTTCCTCACAAAGGTTGGTGAAAACGATGAATGTCATAAAAAAACTTCAAGATCCGAACATAGTCCACATTCCCTTCACTGGATCAAAAAATATTTCACCATAAAACTACTCATAACTCATAGATATATCCATAATGGGATAGATCTATGGTTCTGAGAGATAGAGAACAATCTCATATCTAATAATAATGAGGAAAAACCAGTACTTTTTAATTAATCCATGCCTCCAATGCATTTTGTTTCTCTTATGGATCGCTCTGGGATCAAAGTGGATCATCTCTCAAGCCTAAGGAGAAAATGGAATTTAGAATCATTGGGTTTTAGGGGAAAATTAGGGTTAAAGGGGTTAATTCAGATTAGATCAAAAATTTTGGAGCACCAACTGTATGATTCATGGTTATATTATATTGTTTGGTAAGATATGTTCCAACCATGGGGTGAAACTGTCTTAAGGACACACCTCGCATGGTTTTCCTACATGGATATACAAATCATGTTCTAACCATGAATTTCCATCTGTTTCAAGAATCATTGGTTCCCCTTGGAACTCATATGGTTTGTAAAAAACTTCTTCCAACTGTACAACTACCTAATTCCCATTGTCATACCTTGCATAGTTTCCAAGAGTGGGGTATAGTTTGTACTAACCATGCACAAACCTTGAACCTCCATAAATGCCTTAAAAACATACCAAAACCCTGTGTATCCTCTCATAACATAAATTAGACATTATATAGACTCAAAATATATTAATAATGGGTCATTTATATGAAACTAGTGGTGCTACACTACATGTAAAATATTAAATTATGTTCATTTTCCTAGGAATTTATGATAATTCTATGTTTTTCTCAAGATTTTAATTCATTGAGACATGTTTTTAATTACATTTAATTCTATTAAAAATGTGTTTTTAATCATTGCGGTTATACCACATGTCAAATTTATGTGATGCTTATTTATAAATATAAAAAATTAATCAAAAAATAATTCTCCTATGATTTTAATGAAAAGAAAAATTAGTTTTGAATTTTTTACTATTGAAATGTTATTTAAAAAATAAATCAATGAAAATATATTTTATCTGAGAAAAAAAGTGTTGAGTGGTCTCAAAATGACCAAAAATGCATTATTATACTCAATAATATTTAGAAATATGTGATAGTGATTTAAAAGTTTTGAAATGATCTCATATTTTTGTGAAATCCTAGGACAACCACCATCATGGTGTTCCAAATATAGTATCTTTAAGTGGGGATGAATAAATTTTTTACAAAACATAAAATATTATCACTCAAGAAAAGTAATCTAAAAGATATAAGTTCTAATTATTAGGGTACAATGGTAATAAATGCCAACATAAATTGAATCATGGTTAAAACAAATAGAAAAATACTGACACATTAAATAATAACAATATAAATACTAAAATAGGGGAAATGTAACATAAAAAACAAATACAAATACAAAAATAGGAAAAAAACATATCCAAAAACACAAACCTAAATAAAAATAAAAGATCAAGATAAAATTTAAATTAAAATAGAAAAATTATCAAAAATAAAAATAGAAATATATAAAACAAAATACATAAAAAGACATAATTACAAGAAAATATAAATATAGAAGTATACAAATCACATATATAGATACTTATATATATAAAGATACAGATACATAAATTCATATAGATGTAAAAATGGAAATAAAAAAACCAAAGAAGATCATAAACACAAACACAAATTATAACGCTACAAAATTATAACCAAAATATAAAAAAAATATAGAATTTGAAGCCAAAAGCATAAATATAATATATAAATATGACAATTTTAGTAGAATGAATCATCTAAAACAAAAGACATAAAAGTAGAAGTCATAACCAATAGATTGAGATAAAATCAAATAAAAAATTATTGAAAAATAGATAATGTTCTCAATTTATCATGAAATCATTAAATTGTGATTGTTGAATTATTTTATATATGCAGGAAAAGATAAACCATTCAATCTAACATGCGGTGATCTCATAATCTGAGATAAGTTGTATAACAACCCTTTTCTTTATTACACATTAACACGTGATTTATTACATAAGATTACACATAATAAAACTAAAAAGATATATAATTATAGTTCATTTTTGAATTAGGTACATTACATAACAATTAAAAACATGAAATAAATCATCTTTATTGGAAACCTCCTTAACATGTTTATAATATTCCCTCATACATAAAACTGCATGGGATAACCTTGGGAAAAAATAAGAAAGGGGTGAGTTATAAATCTCAATAATAGAATAAACATGGCATATAGAGATACATGTTAGATAATAGGAATTTCAGTGGAGAAGAATTAGAGTAGGAATCATAAACATGAATAATGAGACATGTTATATCATGATAATCAAAACATGGGAAATGTGGAAACAAATTAGAACACTGAATCATAACCATAAGTCATGGATGGGCTGTAAATACATCATGGTGGAAAAAGTCACATAAATTAATCAGGTACACCTTTTCCCTAACATGATGTATCATGATACTAAACATTACCCAATGCATTAGAGAACTATCTAGGTGAACCCATTATAATCATTTAATTCTCATGCTTTAGTGTGTCATGTAGATCATCTAAAATGGATTCATTCATCCTGATAATTAATTAATAGATCAAGGAATATAAAATAAATACATTTATGCCTATAATGAATAATTATATGTTCATAAAGTTTAATACCCATGATAGAATAATGGGTATGGTATTCACTACATAATTTTTTAAGCATAGAAAATTGTGGTGCAATTTCGACAGCATAACAGCGTTACATAGAAATTCATAAAAATAGATGATGAGAGTGAAAGGGGTCCCTCATAGTTTTTAAATCAAATAGGTGTTAATAGTTTCATGTAAATACATGTCTTGACGTTAGGAAATGGAAATATATTGTATAAGTAAATGAAGAAGCATGAATAGAGAAAAGAATCCTGACGAAATTTCGGCATGGGACGGGTTTACCTAAAGGATTGTGGGAGGATTAATGAGAGTGAAAGGAAGATATAATCATTTATACCTCAAATTCACAGTAAATGGAATATTTAATATCATATCCCATCATAATAAAATGAAAATTAAAATACATAACATAAAAGGAGTTCTTGATAAAAGGAGAGTAGAAATCCCTTACTTGAGTTTTGTGACTCCAAAGGCTTGGAAGGGGCTTCTTGAAAGATTGAGGTTCATTGGGAGGACTATGGGGAGTGGATGGAAGTGTTTGGACATGATGAAATGATTTTTTAGTGAAGATAAATGGTATATTGGGTGGGTTTATATAGGAAAAGAGGGGGATTTCTTTATTATTTCGGTTTTGAACTCTACATAATAAAATATTCAAAACCACAAAACATCCCATGGTTTTTTCCATTAAAAACTACCAAAAGGGAGTGTATTGAATTATTTAATGATTTAAAGGAAAAAACATAATAAAATAATGTCATTTTTCAGGTGGAGGTTATTTATACTCTTAATGACATAATTTTAAACCATTAAAATATATTAAATGTTTTGGATAATTCATAATGGATTTATAAAATAAATCAAAAAAAAAATAAAATCACATTATTTTAAAGGGAAAACATATATTTGATCATGGTTTCTCTTTATGAAATTTATTATATCACATGTTGGGTCATTATGATGTCATAATACCAAAAGCATATTTATACAGAATTTAATTTTTACCCAAAAAAATCGAATGTCTCGGAAAATTATAAAAAATTCACCATTGGATAATTTTGATGTTCTGATTCCAAAAATAATTTTCATTTTATCTAAATAATTTTCTAAATATGTGAATTTTTTACTTTTTAAATAATAGCCGACATTTATTTAAAATGGCTAGCTTTTGACAAATAACATTATTTTGAACCCTTATAAAAATTAAATTTGACTCTATAAAAATTATATGGTCATTTTTATTTGAGAAAAATTATTTAATAATAATATTTTATTGAAATATTATTTAGTTTAAAAATCCATTAATTAATAAATTCATTAATTGAATTTGAATATTTACAAAAAATAAAATTTGTTCTTTATTGTATAAAACTTATTTACCAAGTAACAATAATAAGATTAATATATATTTATTATTATATAAAATAGAATGTAAAGATTAATGTTACTAGGGTATTGATACATATCCCTTTAATACACCATCATACACCCTTAGAGTAAGGTGTGTGATGGTGGGACTTTCATGGGGCGGTTCGGCGAACATGGTTTGGGTCGTGATCTCGATGAGCTTGAACTTCTCTCATAAATGGTTTCGCTCATACATAAGTTGTTAGATCTAAGCTTTGTCTTGGTCAAGGGAAAATTACAAATATTCTATCTCCCTCAAAATCTATGATAAATGGGATTCATAGGGTATGATCCTACTGGTTGAGGTCATCACTTCCTTTTTCTGTGACAATTGGATTTTTCAAAACCCTATATTTATACTGATCATGTGATCACTGTTCAATAGATATATTATCAATGGTAATGATTCTTAAAAGTCAATTAAATCTGATGGGATAAAATCAATGGAGTTCATGTGTTTTCTATAAGCATCTTATATAATAATACATTTATATAATTTAAAAGGGGTAATTTTATTTATAATAGATCATGTCGTTACAATCATCTCCCCCTCTAGAAATTTTTTCCTCAAAATTTTCAATTCCCACCCTAAAATAGATGAGAGTAACTTTGCTACATCACCTCCTTTGGTCCGCATGTTTCTTCCTCAAACATGTGTTTTCTACACAATACTTTGACAAGGTTCATTGTCTTATTACGTAGAAATTTTTCTCTATGATATAAGATCTTCATCGGCTACTCCTCGTATGATAGGTCAATCCCCAATGGCACCACCTCTGGATTTAGGACATTTGAGGGGTTTGGTATGTACTTTCTTAGGAGGGATACACGAAATACATCATGTACTTTAGATAGGTTCAGTGAGAGTGTTATTTGATAAGACACCACTCTGATGAAATATAGGATCTCAAAGATATCGATTTATCTTGGATTAAGCTTTCCCTCATTCCCAAACCTCGTCACCTTCCGCTATGGAGATAAGTGAAGGAATACCATGTCTCCAACATCAAACTCTAGGTCAGATCGATGATTGTCCTCATACATCTTATATCGACTCTGAGTATCTTTGATGTGTTGCTGAATGGTTTTAAAATTCTCCGCCATTTCCTCGACTATTTATGGAATTATCAGTTTTTGTTCCCTAACGTCATCCCAACATTTCAATGTTATAAATTTCCTTCTATAAAGGGATTCATAGGGATCCGTTTGGATGCTTGAATGGAAACTATTGTTGTAAAAGAACTCAACCAAAGGAATATTTTTGTCTCATCCTCTCTTCAAGTCCATATAACATGTTGGAAATATATCTTCCTATTTCTAAACAGTCAGCTCAGATTGGACATCATTTTGAGGATTATAGGTTGTACTAAAGTTTATCTCTTTGTTTAGAGAATATTTGAGACTTTTCTAGAACTTTGAAGTGAATCTCATATCTCGATCGGATACAATCGATAGTGGTACTCCATGTATCCTTACCACTTCTCTAATGTATATATGTGCTAGTTGATCTAGTGATAAGTCCTCTAAAATTGTTATAAAGTGAGTTTTCTTTGTAAGATGATCCACAAAAAACCATATAGCATTTTTTCCCATAGATGTCTTTGGATGTACGGTGAAAAATTCAATGGTGATGTTCTTCTATTTCATTATTGGTATGGGTAATGGTTTCATCATCCCCTTATAATTCTACCCTTCAACCTTCACTTACTAGCATACCAGGAACTTTGATGTATACTCAGAAATCTCCTTCTTCATATTGTCCCACCAATAGTGATCTTAGAGATCTTGATACATCTGTGTATTTCCTAGGTGAGTAGAGAAATCCGAACTATGTGAATCATCCAATAGTTCCTTATTTATCTCAGGAAGTGATGGAACACATAGTCTTAACCAGAATCTCAAAATTCCTTCTTCATTAACATTGAACTCCAAGGATTTACATTTCCTTATAGTTTCCACATTCTTTGGAATTCCCACATCTTTTCTTTGAGCATCTATTAACCTTTCCTAAATAGATGATTGAGAAATCATTTGTGAAATGATTTATGATGTTCCTTTCCTTATGATTTCTATGTACATACAATTCAAATCCAAGAAGATTAGATCCTTCTCAATTCTTATCAATGAAAGAATTGATGGGTAATTTATACTTAGAGCATCTTCCACCGTATTTATTTTACCAGGATGGTAGTGGATTGAGAAGTCCTAATATTTGATGAGCTCTAACCATATTCTATGGCACATATTAATCTCTTTCTGTGTGAATATATATTTAAGGATCTTATTATCAGTATATATTTCACACTTCTCCCTATAGAGATAATCCTTCCATATTTTCAATGAATGGATCATATCTTCCAACCCCAGATCATGAATTGGGTAGTTCAATTTGTGAAAGTCCAACTACCTTGATTCATAGGCTATGAATTTGTCATTTTGCATCAACACATAGCCCAATCCTTTCTTTGATGCATCACTAAATACTATGATGTGTTCTCCACTTGTGGTTATTGTGAGCACAGGGGCAGTGATAAATATTCTTTTCAACTCATTGAATCTTTCTTCACATTCATAATTATAATCAAATATGACTCCCTTATAAGTTATATTGCTAATAGGTCTCGACAATTGTGATAAATTTATCACAAATTGGTGATAGCACCCAGCTAACCTAAGGAAACTGTAGATATCTATTACAAATGTTGTCCTCATCAATCCTTTAATTGCTTCAGTCTTTGAAGGGTCTACATATATCTCATTACATGTGATTATATTCCCTAAGAAAGTGACTTCCTTTAACTTGAACTCACATTAATTTTACTTTTCCTAAAGACTCTCCATCCATACGATCTCTAACACAGTTCTCAGATGCTCCTAATTCTCCTCCAATATTTTAGAGTATATTAGAATATTTTCTATAATGAATACCACATATTTATTGAGGTAATCTCTAAAAACTCTATTTGTCAAGTCCATGAATATTTTTGGAGCATTACTGAGTCCTAATGGAATCACTATGAATTCCTAGTGCCCGTACCTTGTATGAAAAGTCGTCTTGGGGATATCATCCTTCTTCACCCTTACATGATAATATCCCGACCAAAGATCCACCATGGAGAAGTATTGTGCTCCCCAGAGCTGATTGAACAAGTCATAAATCTATGGTATAGGATACTTGTTCTTTATTGTGATATTTTTGAACTCATAATAATCAATGCAAAGGTACATTTACCCATCATTCTTCTTGACGAAGATGGATGGTACACCCCATGGTGAAGCACTTGGGAGTATAAACCCTTTATCTAGATTATTCTGTAGTTGTTTCTTAAACTCATAAAATTCCACAATTCCATCTTATATGGAGTCTTGGATATTGGAAAATTATCCAGGTATAAGTTTGATTGAAAATTCTACCTCTCAGCTAAGAGGAAGACCGGATAATTCCTCAAGAAAAACATCAGTATATTCCCTCACAATAGGCATATCTTTGAGGATGGTTATTTCCATAGACTAAATCATTTCATCTAGATACCCTGGTTCATAGGGTAATAGTATCCATTCTTGAGATGATGGTGCTAAAGAAGATTCTTCCTCCTCCTTTCACTTGTACAAAATTGGGGGTCAATTTTCAATACGAAGAGTGATTCCATCTTACATTAATTTTTGTTGGCTCTATATATGGAAATTAAATTCATACCCAAAATTTCATCAAATTACACCAAAGGGAGTATGAAATGGTTCTCTGGGAAGTTCAACCCATAAGCATTGATAGGTCAAAATATATATACTTGGGATGTAATAATTTCCTCATTTTCTATTTTCACTAACATCTCTACTCCCATGCTTTGTGGTGGTGTTTGTATAGTTCTACAAATTTTTTATGATATGAAGGAATGCATAGAAATAGAGTCAAAAAGTATGTTCACTATTCTTGAATTAATCACTAGTGTACCTATCACTCCTTTGTTTTCAAGATTCACTCTGGTGGTAGTGATGGAAAATACTCACTCTTACTGCCTTGGAGGATATTTATTGTCTCCAAAAACCCTTGGATTGGGAAATTTATTTTCAAAGTTCCATTATTCCTTAAATCTATTGAAATGAACAATGTAATGAGGTCTAACTGGAGGATTCCTTTCCTCCATAGAATTAGTCAGTTTCTCATATCGGTAAAATTTAGCTAGGTGTCCTTCCTTCACAAACCTAAATAATTTCATCATATCCTTTAGGAAATTTCTATGGTGCTTCATTCTACACTTTTGAAAAGTGGGATGTTGGATTCTCAATCTACTATTCGATTCCTCCATCAGGACACCAAAATTAAACACCAATTTCCGCTTATTATCCTCATGATACCATTGAGATTTGATTATCTCCATCCTAAATTTGAGGGAACATCAGACAATTTCCCCATAACTATCAAATTCTCATATTTCTAGGGATTTTTGTAGACTATGATTTATCCCACCAAAGAAGCAGAAAACATTTCATTTAGGGATAAAAAAAAACTGGAGGCGTATCATGAAGGTCTTGTGAATTTTTCCTCATATGCCTCAATAGATTAATCATCTTTTTTCTTCAAGGAAACAAAATCCCTTTCCATTTTAAGATAGAGAGTGTGAGGAAAATATTTATCGAAAAAAAAATTTCCATAATTTCTTCCACTCCATCACCTTGATCTCTTCCTATGGATTCGTATTATTGATCAGTGTCCATCACTTATCATCTTCTCCTTCAATATGATAAATATCTAGGATAAACCTTTTCTTGTTCAAAACAGTGAAGGATTCAGAAGATCTTCTCAATGGAGTTGGTCTATTTTTTCACGATTAAGGGATCGAATGATTCATTAAAAGTAGGAGACCTTTGTCACATGAGGCTCTCAATTGTGGCTTGTTCTATCTTTAGGGGATTTTAGATCTCATCTTGATCCATTTTTTTATTCATAACATGAGTTAGCTGAGAGAGTATCATCATGAAGTTCGTGATTCCTACTCTTATCAGGTTTGGAATCTCGTTGGGGCAGTCATCACATTTCTCATCACATTGATTCATTACCTGATTCCTCCTATTTCCAAAAATTGGATATAATAAAGGAAAAATTGTGGATGATTATTTTTAAACTACTAAACACGTAAAGGGGAATCCAATTAAAATAAAGGTATTACTTATCAATTACATTTATTTCCTTACTTATGAATTTCTAGGCTTCAATCTATGTTATCCATAATATATTTCCTAACATGTATATTTATGGAAATTTTTTCCCTTAATAATGGTTCGTAATGATCTTATAAATTTACTAAACAATAACCCCTAGGAGTGTCAAACCAGGTGTGTAGTTAGACATGTTATCGTGTACCAAGTTACCCCTTGTTAAGCCCAGAACACCAGGTCTTAATTGTTACTCCTAGGTACATATGTTCCAGAACCACATCCAATTGTAGTATCTAGATATAAATGTATTTTATTGATAAATCACTTACTATATACTTACCAAAATTTATATATGTTTTCTTATACTTAGTCTTATCTTTAAGGATTTATCCGGAGTTTTCTAATCCTAATCCCTAAAATAACTAAAATTTTTATATGATACCAACTATAACAACTCTTCTCTTTATTACAAATTAAAACTTAATTTATTATATAAGATTACATTGAATACAAACCAAAATATTGATAAGTCTAGTTTCTTTGGTAATTACGTACATTACATAACAACTTAAAATATGAAATACATCATATTTATTGAAAACCTATTTAACATGTTCATAATATTCCTTTGTACATAAAACTACATGGGATAACCTGGGGACAAAATAAGAAAGGGGTGATATATAAATCCTGATAAGGAAATAAACATGGAATAAAGACATACATGTTATAAAAGAGGAATATCAATGGGGAATAAAAAGATTTGGAATCATAAACATGAACAATGAGACATGATATAGCATGGTTATCATAATATGAGAAATGTGTAAACAACATAGAACACTGAATCATAAACATAGGTCAAGGATAAACCACCAAGACATCATGGTGGAAAAAAGTACCATAAAGGAATCGGGTACACCCCTCTCACAACATGATGTATCATGATACTAAACATTACCCAATGCATTGGAGCGCTATCTGGGCGCATCCATCATAATCATTTAATTCTAATGCTTAAGTGTGTCGCATAGATCATAGACATGGATTCATTCATCATCATAATTTATTACACAATCAAGTAATGTGGAATACATACATGAATGTCCCTAATGAATAATTATATGTGCATAAAGGTGGATACCCTTGATATAATAATGGGTATGGTATTCACTACCCAACTTTTTTGGCATGGAAAATCATGTTGAAATTTCGGTAGCATAACAATGTTACTAAAAAATTCATAAAAATGGTTGATGAGTGAAAAAATGGCATCTCATCATTTGGAAATAAAATGGGTAGTAATAGGTACATGTAAAGGAATTCCCTAATTTTATGAAATGGAAATAGATTTCATTAGTTGATGAATAAACGTGAATAGAGAAAAAAAAATCCTTATGAAATTTCGGCATGGTAATGGGTATATATAAAGGACCGTGGGAGGCTTAATAAGAGTGAAAGGAAGCTATCATCATTTATAAAACAGACGGAAAGTAAGGGAAATATGGAATATCATATCCCATCATAATAAAATTAAAATTCAAAGACACTACATAAAGGTAGTTCTTGATAAAAGAGGAGAGTTGGAAATCCCTTACTTGAGTGTGTAACCCCAAAGGCCTGGGAGGGGATTCTTGAAAAATTGGGGGTGTATTGGGAGTACCCTAGGGAGTGGAGGGTAGATTGTGGACTTTCTTAAAAGAGTTTTAGTGAAGAGAAATGGTATCTTGGATAGATTTATATATGAAATGAGGGGTATTTGTTTATTATTTTGAATTTGTGCTATACATAATAAAATATTCAAAAACACAAACCATCCCATGGTTTTTGCCAAATATTTATGCCAAAAGAAAGTGGAATACATTATTTTATGAGTTAAAGGGCCGAAAATAATAAAATAATGTCTTTGCTTATGTGGAAGTGAGTCATAATCATGAATAAAGGATTTAAAAACCTTAAAATATATTACATGTTTTTGAGGATTCATAATAGATTTTTAAAATAAATAAAATCAAATCAAAAACACATTATTTTAAAGGGAAAAAATATTTTTGTTCATGGGTTACCTTTATGGTATTTATTAAATCTCATTTTGGGTCATTATGAAGTCATAAAACACCAATTATATTTATATGGTATTTAATTTTTATTCATAAATTTGATTATCTCGGAAAATTATGAAAAATTCCCTGTTGGATAATTTTGAAATTATGATTTGAAAAATAATATTCATTTTATCTAAATAAATTTCTAAATATGTGAATTTTTACTTTTAAAATCATAACAGGAATTTATCAAAAATGATGAGTATTTGACAAGTAAATTTTTTTGAACCCTTATAAAAATTACATTTAACTCTATAAAAATTATATGATAGTTTATATTTTATATAAAATTTTTAATAAGAATATTTTATTAAAATATCATTTATTTCTTAAATCCATTAATTCATAAATTCATTAATTGAATTTTAATATTATCCAAAAATACAATTTGTTCTTTATTATATAAAAATTACTTACAAAGTAACAATAATTGGATGAAAATATTTTTATTATTCTATAAAAAATAATGTACACATTCATATTGCTAGGGTATTGATATGTAACCATTTAATACACTAGCATACACCCTAAGAGTAAGGTGTGTGATGGTGGGACTATCATGGGGCGGTTTGGCGAACATGATTTAGGTCGTGATCTCGATGAGCTTGAACTTCTCCCGTAAACAGTTTCGCTCATGCTTGAGTTGTTTGATCTCAGCATGCGCTTGATATAGGGAAAAGAACAAAGATTCTATCTCCCTAGGAAGTTTGATAAATGGGATTCAAAGGGTATGATCCTACTTGTTGATATCATCACTTCCTTTTTCTATGACAATTGGATTTTTCAAAATCCTATATTTATACTAATCATATGATCACTGCTCAATGACTATATTATCAACAGTAATGATTATTAACAGTCAATTAAATATAATGAGATAAAACCAAAGGAGTGCATGTATTTTATATAACCATATTATATAATTAAAAAGTTAAATAATTCAAAAAGGATAATTTTATTTATAATAACTCAGGTCGTTACAAGTTCTTAGGTCTTGACTTTTTGATGCATGTCTTTAAAGACGTTTGTGTCTAATAAATATTTTTATTGTAATTCCAACCACAATGCATATTAGGTTGATGTGAGGACCATTCATACATGTAAAAAATTATACAAAAAATGAGATCCTATGATTTCACGACAATGTTTGGACCCTTTGATGAATGTTTTTTGACTTTTAAATCAATAAAAACAAGCATTTTTCATTTCAGTCAAACCACCTATTAGATTGATGTGGGATTAATTGTAACATGTAAAAAAACGATAATCATTTTTCCATGATTTTTCAATAATCAGGGGACTTTTTTTAGATTTCCACTATTTGAATCACATTTTTTGACTTTTAAATCAATAAAAAACACTTTTTTCGTTTTGAACAAACCACATGCTGAATTAATTTTTGGTCTATTCCTACATGTCAAAAATTAAATGAATGGTTTTTTCCATTGAAATAATGTAAATCTAATGTTTTTTTCTAGGTTACGACCCTAAAACACATGTTTACTAGACTTAAATCTAATAAAATATAACGTTCGGTCATTAAGAACATACGACATGTCATATTGGAATGTGTTTTATTCATGTGTCATAAAATTTCAAGTCAATATAATGTCATTTCCTTCATTTTTACCCCCTTTAATTATAATGTGAATGTCATGACCCATCACCCGGGGCGCATTTCATGACTACCCCAATCCCGCCTTCCATAGGCCAGGGGCTGGTGACTAGAACCGGAAAGGTGTAACCCTCTAATGGGAAGGCATTTCCTTTAAACCTATACAAACACACAAACAAAGAACACAATAAGAAGCAACCAATAAGTAAACTACTATAGTAAAAAGTGTACTAAAAATATAGGGGATGGAATACAAGCCCAACTGTAAAGTACAAGTACAAATGAAAGAGAAAACATCTCCTGGAACATCCACTGAGGATCCTACCTGAAGGGTAGGTACAGCTCATGATCAGAAGTCACTGCATCATGTCATGTCAAATGGTCCACCTCTGAGCACCGTCCAGTCCTGGCTTCCTCTACCTCGATCAATGATGTCTATTGTCTTCACAAGACACAACAAGGTGTGGGTGTAGCTCGTGCTGGGGTGAGTATAAAAATAATCAGTAGGGAGCCTGAGACCCCTGAATGTCTCCAAGAGTTCCACAAAGGAATAGCCACAAATCAAGACCCCGATCACAAATAATGAAGCAGTTATCAACTCTACTTAAGTATATGCCCATACATAGACCTAAGTTATCAAAATATATCATTCACATACATGTGGAAACGTAATGCTCCTGTGACTCCTTGACCCTAGTTACCCAGAGTCGGTGCATTATTACATAACATTGGCATGATCACAAAAGATCAATTCTTTAAAGACCGATTAGTTTAGTAGCCTTAAAAGTACTAGATTCATTCATAAGGTTTACATTACATCAAAAAATGGAAAACTACAACAACATTGTTTCCATAGACAACACTGAGATCCCATAGACTATCCCTGTAGGTCAATCATAATATACTTCTTCGCATCCTGGGAAAAATAAAACGTAGAAAGGGGTGAGCTCAGATTCTCAGAAAGGATAACAATATAGAGGAAACTTTCATAGATAAGCATAAACATTTAGGGAAATGTATAAGACTAAAACAAAATCTTTTTAAACTTGAACTATAGTATAATATGGAAAAGATTAAATCAAATAATTCTATTTAATTATTCACATGGATATTCTACTAGTCAAATAATCACATGCAATATCAATAGCCACTTTCATAATGATTGAATGCATAATGCCAGACTTTCATAACCACATAGTCAAGGCCTTGTGACAAGACTACAAATAATATTTTTTCAAGGCCTTGTGCGAAGACACTATTTTTTCTCATGAGACCTACCGATGCATCGACGAGCTATAGCGGTTTCCACCAGTCACTTACTAAGTCCAATGCATTCCTCATATGAAAAGGTTTAAACATAACATAAACATTTGTATTAAAACTAGCATACAAAATGTCAATACTGTATCCATAAACCATGAATGGTATGAAATAACACATCCAAATTCAAACATATCACAAAACCTTCAATACAATATGGAAGTTTGGTATCATAATAAATCAACTTTAAAAAACATAAAATCCATCAAAGGATGTTGACATAGATGAAATCAAAACCTTTTTAGAGAAATATTTATTTCTATTTTGAAATCATTTAAAAGTCACGTAATTATAGAAGAAAACATTTATATTTGAAAATATTCTTATAATCTTGTAAGGGAAGATTTGATGATGTTATAACGGTGAAATATAGTTGTTCCCACTGTATAAGTTAAAAAAAATTCTTACCTTAATTTCGTCGAAAAGGTCATAAAGTAACTTGTTTGGAAAACGACGAAAATATTCCTTTAAAAACGTATAAGGTCAAATAAGGGTATAAATGGCATTTACCCATAGTCTAGTAAGTAGTAAAAATGGTTTGGAATACATTTTTAGGAAAACACGGATGTGGATGATAAAGAGGTCTCATTAGATAATTACATATAAACAACCTTGAATAATGAAGAGGTTATATAATTAACCATTACCTTGTAATTTTCCTTGGTAGAGGGTAGGTTAACCGCCTGTATAATGGTGAAATAATTTTTGTTAAATTATAAAAGAATCATATACCTTAATAAGATATCATATATGATCTTTTAACATTGCTTTGTTAATAATATCTTAGTATTATCGTTGTTTCGGGTGTTAACTGATTCGTTTTCCTTTATATGCTTTGTTACATAAGTAATGTTTGTTATTGATATGATTTATCTTATTCATATTCAGAATTATATTACGTCTTTAAACATTATTTTTAATCATCTAATGAAAATTAGTCTTGAATGGATACGATGGGGAATGAATCTCATCGCTTTCATGGAGACGGTAATCTGTACGTACGCACAAGCGACAATATCATTCTTTTAATATTAAAATAAAATATAATTGGATGGTATATCATATATACAGAATCATTATCATGTTATATTTATTATTTACATCAATTACACATCATTATTATACCCATACAAATAATAATGTATTGAATAACAATTACACCATGATGTGGAGACGGTAAGCCGTACGTACGCATGTATGGTGACTTGTCATTAAAAGGATGGATAGAGTAATAAATATGCTTTTACCATATTTATAATAACATCACGGTATATAGAAGATACTGGAATTGTTATTTTAGAATGGAAACAACAAAGAAAGAGGAAGTGGAAGAAGAAAGGAACTTGAAAGAGGTGATGAAATATTTACCTCTTCTTTGGGTTCTTCCTTTTAATTTGATCAAAAGGGATCCATATGTTGGCTTTTTGACTAAAGGAAGGACTCTAGAATTAAGGGAGGACAGTTGAGAGGGTATTTTATCAGGGGTTGGCTGAGTCAAATGGCTTTGATGGTGTGAATTAGAGATAAGGGTAAGTTCCCTTTTATAAGAGGGGTGAGGGGAATCTTGGGAAAAGCTAGAAATATTATTTTATAATAAAGTAATTTTTGGTTTCTAATGGCTCTAAAATGAATTATTTAAAGGATAAGGTGGGAATGGGTCTAAAACCATTCAAAAAATAGGTTTTAGATAGGTCTGGTTCACTATATTAACTTTATCTTTTAGATTTAACTCTTAGTTAAATAGTTTGACATTTACCATGTCTATTTGTATTTTTATATTATATGGTTAATAAACTTACTATAAACATCCAAGAGAACACCAAGTGGTTCATTAATGATACAAATATCATTATATAAGTCTTTTTTCCAAACCTTGTATTTTTAGGAATAGAATATCAATTAATAATATAATATTTGTTTTAAAAACTCTTTTATATCAATTTTGACACTATTTGGTATTTTGTCTTTGCTAAATTCATAACAGAATTATTACTTCGAAAACAATTCATATAACCAACCCTAATATGTCATATTAACATAAAAAATTAGTGTAATTCATAAAAAGTCTCAAATTACATTTATTTTGATATTTATAATATCAATTATTTTAATATTTCATTAATTAGGTAATTAATGCATCGCCATTGTGTCATAAATAAATTTAATTATTTAATGTATAAAATTTATAAATAAAATAACATTATGTATGAAATCTTTTTATATTTATAACTAATATTTATAGTCTAACTTATCTTATTTTTAACCCTATATTAAAAATGGTTTACTTATTAATCTTTGAATTTAACACTTTTAACTCTTCTTTGAATTAAATAATAATAAGTGTCATAATCTAATTCAAGTGGACATAAAGGATCATATTTTATTCCTAAGGTTGTTTTGGGTCTAATTACACTTATCTAACTGAATTAGGACATGTTTTAGGGTAATAATAATATCATTTTTACCCTTAATTACCCTATTTACTTTTAACCGTGGTAAATAAAAGTAAAAAGTTACTATTCACCAAAAAATATTTTCATCTTATTGAACCACATTTTAATTACTGATATCAACCTTGTCTCTCGGAATTTTTAAATTCAACTCATAGAAGCAGTAAAATTAAGTTTTATGTAAATTTTCAAATGCTCCTAGGAGGTGGGTAAAGGACGGTAAAAAGTTCAATAAAATTTTTATATATCTAAAACTATTATAAAATGACTCCGATGAATTAAATTGAACTTATATAGGTATTATGTATCTATTTTGACCTAAAATAAGTTTAAATAAAATTAATAATTATTTAAATAAAAATTCGGTTTTAAACTATAACTCAGTATTTTTCACTATTCATCAAAAATTGAAAGTTTTCAAAAAAATACCAAAAATTCACCCTAAGCTAATTTCGATATTCTAAATCCAAAAATAAAGTCCATTTTGAAAGATGAAATTTATAAAATTTCAAAAAGTGGGTATTTCAGTTCATAACGGCTAGTTTGATTGGTTGTGGTGTATTAGAACTCGAAGTTGCGTACAACACACGCTACTGTATTATTCAAAGAGAAGAGTATCGTGGAAGCTTGGGGTGTTACATTCTCCCCTCCTTCAAATAATTTTGTCCTTGAAATTTCTTGAGTATTACTGTGTAAAAATACTTGGGTTGTTCTTCATCATAAGTTTCTCGAGTTCCCACATTGCATCTTCCATCTTATGGTTTCTCCATAGAACTTTTACCAGATGAGTATTCTGGTTTCTCGACACTTGTTATCTTGTATCAAGAACCTTGACAGGCTCTTTGCAATAAGACGGATTGGGTTCCAGTTCTAATTCCTCATAGGTGAGTACATGCATTGGGTCAGGCATGTATTTTCTCAACAGTGATACGTGGAATACATCATGAACTTTGGAGAGACTTGAAGACATTTACAAATGGTAAGCTACAGACCCAATTCGTTCTAGAATTTCAAAAGGTCTGATATACTTGGGACTCAATTTTCCCTTCTTACCGAAACGTATAACACCCTTCCATGGAGATACCTTCAAGAAAACATGATCTCCTACCTGAAATTCTAAATCCTTCCTTCGGTTATCAGCATAGCTCTTCTACCTACTTTGAGGAGCTTTGATGTGGTTTTGGATTACCTTCCCCTTTTCCATAGTTTCCTCCACAAGTTCTGGACCTACGAGTTTTCTTTCGCCAACATCATCCCAACAAGTTGGTGTGCGACAACTCTTTCCATATAACGCTTCATATGGTGTCATATGAATACTTGAATGGAAGCTATTGTTATAGGAAAATTCTAATATAGGTAAATATTGATCCCACATACCTTTAAAGTCAAGTGATCATGATCTCAATATGTATGCTAAGGTTTGAATAGTACATTCTGATTGTCCATCAGTTTGGGGGTGGAAGGCAGTGCTCAAATGAAGTTCAGTATCCAGGGCTTTCTGAATACTTTTCCAGAATCTTGATGTAAAATGGGGATCACGATCAGAAACAATCGATAGTTGTACTCCATGAAGTCTTACAACTTCATTAATATATATTCTTTCTAAACGTTCAAGTGGTAAATCTTCACTTATAGTAAGAAAATGTGCTAACATGGTAAGACGATCAACAATGACCCATATTGCATCGTTCCTTCTAGGAGTCTTTGGTAGTCCCATGAAAAATTCTATCGTAATATTATCCCATTTCCACTCAGGTATGGGAAGAGGTTGCATGACTCCTCCCGGCTGTTGCCTTCCAACTTTCACTTGTTGACAAACCATACATCTTGACACAAAATCAGCAATCTCCCTCTTCATGTTGTCCCACAAAAAATGTTCCTTCAAATCTCTATACATCTTGGTGCTACCAGGGTGTATAGAGAAATTGGAACTATGAGCATCATCCAACAATTCCTTTTTTAGATCAGGTATATCAGGAACACAAAGTCTCTTCCCAAATTTCAAAATTCCATCTTCATACACAAGGCCACTCAATCTCCCATCATTCACACCTTTAATCTTCTTTTGAAACTCTTCATCATCAGTCTGAGAACTCTTTATCCTTTCTAGTAGAGATGGTTTGGAAACCATTTGAAAAAATTATTGATGTTTCACCTTCCATGGTGATTCCCATATCCATCATTACTCTATCCATGTATATAGGATCCTTTTCAACTCTCATCTTGTTCAAAACTCCATGATCCTTTCTACTCAAAGCATATTCCACCCTATTTTCCTTCCCCGAGTGGAAGTGTATAGTGCAATCACAATACTTGAGTAGTTCAAGTCATCTCCTTTGCCTCATGTTGAGTTCTTTCTGTGAGAAAATATACTTCAAACACTTTTGATTGGTATATATCTCACATTTTTCACCGTAGAGATAATGTCTCTAAAACTTCAAAGAAAATATTACAGTTTCTAACTCAAGATCATGATTAGGATAGTTTTTCTCATGAATTTTTATCTTTCTTGATGCATAGGCAATAACCCTATCATTCTGCATAAGGACACAACCAAGTCCTTTCTTTGAAACATCACTATAAATAACAAACTCATCATTCCCTGATGGTATAGTCAAGATAGGAGCATTGACTAATCTTCCATTAAATTCTTCAAAACATTCTTCACACTCTTTTGTCCAAATAAATTTAACCCCTTTTCATGTGAGCTTTGTTAATGGGTTATCCAATCAAGAAAAATTCTGGACGAAATGCTGATAATAACCTGCTAAACCAATAAAACTGTGTACCTCAGTTATACTCATCAGTGCTGGCCATTCTTGGATTGCTCTTGTCTTAGAAGGATCAACAGAGATTCCATCCTTAGAGACAACATGACCAAGAAAACAAATCTCTTGAAGCCAAAATTCCTACTTGCTAAACTTCCCATATAATTCATGTCTTCTAAGAGTCTTCAGGATAATGCGCAAGTGATTTTCATGATCTTCGTAGATTTTGGAGTATACCAAGATATCATCAATAAATACCACTAAAAATTTATCAAGATATTATTTGAAAACTCTATTCATTAGATCCATGAAGAAAAAGGGTGATTTAGTCAATCTAAAAGGCATTACTGTAAACTCGTAATGCACATACCTGGTTTGAAATGCTATTTTCAGAATGCCTTCCTTCTTCACACATAACTGATGATATCCATATCGAAGTTCAATCTTTGAAAAGTATTTATCTCCATGAAGTTGGTCGAATAAATCATCAATGCGAGGTAGGGGATACTTGTTCTTTATTGTTATAGCATTGATCTCTATGTAGTCAATGCACAACCTCATAGATCCATCTTTCTTCTTAACAAAAAGGACAGGGTCACCCCATGGAGAAACACTAGGGTGAATAAATCCTTTTTTACTCAATTCATCTAGTTGTTTCTTTAGTTCCACTAATTCCATAGTGGCCATTCTATAAGGGGTCTTCGATATGGTCCTTGAACAAGGAATTAAATCAATGGAAAACTCAATTTCTCGTTTTGGAGGATGTCGAGGTAAATCTTCCGAAAACACATCAACATATTCTTGCACAATATGTACATCTTCTATTTGAACATTCCTTTCCTCACCCACAGTTATTTAATTATCTTCCTCCCCAATAATTGAATTTAGTTGAGCTATTGGGGGTGGATCTAGATAAAAATTAGGTGGTGAGGATTCTACTCTAAAGATAAGGCGTTCTTTATCATCGTCATCAAAAATAGTAACCTCCTTCATCTTACAGTAAATTTTTTGCATCATGGTCCGAAAGCTAATCCATATCGAGGATTATATCAAATTAAATCATGGGTATGATAATGAGATCAGCAGATAAAGAACATTTATATGCCCTAATGGGAACTGATTCACAAAACTTTGTAGCAATGATACTTACCTTAAGAGTTTTGACTGACAACTCCCTTGTTAAATCAAATTGTAAATATCTAATTTTCTTAGCAAACTTGGAAGATATGAAACAATGTGATGATCCAAAATCAAATAAAGCATTGGATAAACTTGAGGAAACCATTAAATTACCTACCACTGCGTCTTTCGGAGCTTCAACCTCAGTAGTAGTGATAGCATAATCTTGGCCTTGATCCCTTGGCCTTTTTAAGGCAATTTCCCCTGACACTTAGTACATTCATTCGCATAATTCCCCATTTCTCTAAAATTGTAGCATTCAACATCGATAGCCTCTTTCTTCCCCTTGCAATCACAAGCTTGGTGGCCTTTTTTACCACACTTGTAACAAACTCTCATTCCATTCAGGAAAGTACCAGGGTGTTTTTTCCCACATTTACTACAGGATGGATATTCAACTTTTCCCTTCTTTCACTTATTTCCATTTCCATAGTGTTCATCATATCTCTTCTTCTCTTGCTTTTCTTTAAAGTCGTAAGACTTAGAGAATTATTTTTCTGTCTTGATAGCACATGAGACAATATCTTAATATGACGAGAAGAATTGTGAGACTAATGTTCGATGGAGAAATGGTTTTAACCCATAAAAGAAATTATCAATATTACTTCTTGGGTTACGTATATAATCTATATCATGCCTCGCTAACCTTGAAAAGTTAGCTTCATACTTTACGACATTCTCATCCTCCTTTTTCCTCAGACTCAAAAATTGTCTTTCCATATCCGCTCAATGGTCATGAGGAAAGTATTTTTATAAGAATTTTTTTTAAACTCCCTCCATTCCATATTTTATACATCATCATCTTCTTTTGTGTTTTGAATCAACGATCACCATTGATCAGCATCTCCAGTGAGGCGGTAAATTGCCATTACAACTTTTTCCCTTTCGCTACTCCCCAAGGCATGGAATATTTTCTCTAAGGAATTTATCTATTGCTCAGTTACTAGTGGATTTGTACCCCCATTGAATGTTGGTGGTTGTTGCATCATGAAGAGATCTAACATTGATCCTCTATGTTGCAGATCAGGGTGCTCCATACGGGTAAGGTTATTATTCATAACCAGAGTGAGTTGTCCAAGTATGGTGATTACCTGATCAGCACCAGTTGCATCACCAGCTCCACTATAATTATCTTGAGTATGAGGGAAATCCCTACATGGAGTGTGTGCATTGATACGGTTTCCATTCCTTCTACTAGGTTCCATTTCTAAACAGTGGTATAAACTAGATTAGTTTTTGAATCGAAATACATAATTCCAAACTTGTAAAACACTTAACATAAATTGAACAGTTTATGGATACAATTCATAATCATAAAAAAATGTTTTATTTGAGGAAGTATATACTCATAAAACCTTCATAATGGTTTGTAAAGAAAATGAGAATTATCCTAAGCATATCCAATGGGAGTTTCGTAACCAAGAGTGCAGCAAGACCCGTTGTCATGCCCCAGTTCCCATTCGAGTCTAGCTCAAAGCGGTGTTTTCGTGTTTTACCCCTAGGTACATCTGTGTCAGAGATGCCTCTACCTACTCGTATCCAGACATGGATGTATTTCTTGGAAAAATCAAAAAATATCTACAATACCAAAATTCTAGAAAGTTCTTCTATACTAATCCTAATATTTTATCTTAGTGCTATGTGCTCTAATCATATTTTATCTAAATCTAGTTTTCATGGTTTGTACTAAACATCATCTGATACCAACTATAACGCCCTGACCCTAGTTACCCAGAGTTGGTGCATTATTACATAACATTGGCATGATCACAAAAGATCAAGTCTCAAAAGACCGATTAGTTTAGTAGCCTTGAAAGTACTAGATTCATTCATAAGGTTTACATTACATTATAAAATGGAAAACTATAACAACATTGTTTCCATAGACAACACCGAGATCTCATAGACTATCCCTGCAGGTCAGTAATAATATACTTCTTCGTATCCTGGGAAAAATAAAACATAGAAAGGGGCGAGCTCAGTTTCTCAGTAAGGATAACAATATAGCGAAAACTTTCATAAATAAGCATAAACATTTAAGGAAATGTATAAGACTTAAATAAAAGTCTTTTTAAACTTGAACTTCACTATAATATGGCAATGATAAAATCAAATAATTCCATTTACTTATTCACATGAATATTCTACTAGTCTAATAATCACATTCAATGTCAATAGCCACTTTCATAATGATGGAATGCATAATGTCGGACTTTCATAACCACGTAGTCAAGGCCTTACGCCAAGACTAAAAATAATATTTTGTCAAGGCCTTGTGCCAAGACACTGGTTTGTCTCATGAGACCTACCGATGCATCAAGGAGCTATAGCGGTCTCCACCCGTCACTTACTAAGTCCAATGCATTCCTCATATGAAAAGTTTTAAACATAACATAAACATTCTTATTAAAACTGGCATACGAAATGTCAATACTTTATCCATAAACCATGAATGGTATGAAATAACACATCCAAAGTCAAACATATCATAAAACCTTCAATACAATATGGATGTTTTGTATCATAATAAATCAAATTCAAACACACTTAAAATCCATCAATGGATGTTGACATAGATGAAATCAAAACCTTTTTAGAGAAATATCTCTTTCTATTTTGAAATAATTTAAAAGTCACGTAATTATAGAGTAAAACATTTATATTTGAAAATATTCTTATAAGCTTGTAAGGGAATCTTCGACTATGTTATAACGGTGAAATATAGTCGCGCCCACCGTATAAGTTAAAAAACATTCTTACCTTAATTTTGTCGAAAAGGTCATAAAGTAACTTGTTTGAAAAATGACGGAAAGATTTCTTTAAAAACATATAAGTTAAAATAAGGGTATAAATTACTTTAAACCATATTCTAGTAAGTAGTAAAAATGTTTTGGAATAATTTTTTAGGAAAACACGGATGTGGATGATAAAGAGGTCCCAGTAGATAATTACATATAAACAACCTTGAATAATGAAGAGGTTGTAGAATTAACCCTTACCTTGTACTTTTCCTTGGACGAGGGTAGGTTAACCTCCTATATAATGGTTAAATAATTTTTATTAAATTATACAGGAATTTTATACATTAATATGATATCATATATGATCTTTTAACATTGCTTTATTAATAATATCTTAGTATTATCGTTGTTTCGGGTGTTAACTGATTCGTTTTCCTTTATATGCTTTGTTACGTAAGTAATGCTTGTTATGGATAGGATGTATCTTATTCATATTTAGAATGATATTAAGTCTTTAAACATTATTTTTAATTATCTAATGAAGATTAGTCTTGAATTGATACGATGAGGAATGAATCTCATCGCGTTCGTGGAGATGGTAATCCATACGTACGCACGAGCGACAATATCATTATTTTGATATTAAAATAATATATAATTGGATGGTATATCATATATATAGAATAATTATAATGTTATATTTATTATTTACAATAATTACACATCATTATTATACTCATCCAAATAATAATGTATTGAATAACAATTACACCACGACGTGGAGACGGTAAGCTGTACGTACGCACGTATGGTGACATGTCATTCAAAGGATCGATAGAGTAATGAATATGTTTGTACCATATTTATAATAACATCACAGTATATAGAAGATACTGAAGTTATTATTTTAGAATGGAAACAACAAAGAAAGATGAAGTGGAAGAAGAAAGGAACTTGAAAGAGGTGATGAAATATTTACCTCTTCTTTGGATTCTTCCTTTTGATTTGATCAAAAGGGCTCCTTAGGTTGGCTTTATGACTAAATAAAGGCCTCTAGGATGAAGGGAGGATAGTTGAAAGGGTATTTGGGCAGGGGTTGGCCGAGACAAATGGCTTTGAAGGTGTGAATTAGAGAGAAGGGGAAGTGACCTTTTATAAGAGGGGTGAGGGGCACCTTAGGAAAAGCTAGAAATATTATTTTATAATAAAATCATTTTTGGTTTCTAATGGCACCAAAATGAATTATGTAAAGGCTAAGGTGGGGATGGATCGAAAACCACTCAAACAATATGTTTTAGACAGGTTTGGGTCACTATATTAACTTTATCTTTTAGATTTTACTCTTAGTTAAATAGTTTGACATTTACCATGTCTCTTTGTATTTTTATATTATATGGTTAATAAACTTACTATAAACTTCCAAGTGAACCCCAAGTGGTTCATTAATGATACACCTATCATTATATAAGTATTTTGGTCGAACCTTATTTTTTTAGGAATAGAATTTCAATTAATAATACAATAATTTTTTTAAAAACCCTTTTATGACAATTTTGACACTATTTGGTATTTTGTTTTTTCTAAATTCATAACAGCATTATTACTTCGAACAAAATTCATCTAACTAACCCTAACATGTCATATTAACCTATAAAATTAGTGGAATTCATAAAAAGTCTCAAATTACATTTATTTGGATATTTATAATATCAATTATTTTAATATTTTATTAATTAGGTAATTACTACATCATCATTGTGTCATAAATAAATTTAATTATTTAATGTCTAAAAATTATAAATAAAATACCATTATGTAGGAAATATTTTTAGATTTATAATTAATATTTATAGTCGAACTTATCTTATGTGTAACCCTATATTAAAAATGGTTTATGTATTAAACTTTGAATTTAACACATTTAACTCTTCTTTGAATTAAATAATAATAAATGTCCTAATCTAATCCAAGTAGACCTAAAGGATCATATTTTATTCCTAAGGTTGTTTTTGGTCAAATTAAACTTATCCAATAGAATTAGGACATGTTTTCGGGTAATTATAATATCATTTTTACCCTTAATTACCATATTTACTTTTAACTGTGGTAAATAAAAGTAAAAAGTTACTATTCACCAAAAATTATTTTCATTTTCTTGAACCACATTTTACTTAATGATATCAACCATGTCTCTCGGATTTTTGAAATTCAACTCACATAAGTGGTAAAATTATGTTTTATGTAAATTTGCAAATGCTCATAGGAGGTGGGTAAAGGACGGTGAAAAGTTCAATAAAATTTTTATATATCTAAAATTATTATAAACTGACTTTAATGAATTACATTGAACTTATATAGGAATTATGTATCTATTTTTACCTAAAATCAATTTAAATAAAATAAATAATTATTTAAATAAAAATTCAGTTTTAAACTATAACTCAGTGTTTTTCACTATTCATCAAAAATTGAAAGTTTTCAGAAAAATACGAAAAATTCACCCTAAGCTAATTTCGACATTCCAAATCCAAAAATGAAGTCCATTTTGAAAGATAAAATTTATAAAATTTCAAAAAGTCGGTATTACTATTCATAATGGTTAGTTTGATTGTTTGTGGTGTGTTAGAACTCGAAGTTGCGTACAACACACGCTACATATTATTTAAAGAGAAACGTACCATGGAAGCTTGGGGTGTTAAAGCTCCAACCTTTAATCCATTTGCACAATTGATCCACAAGGGAAGAATACCACAAAGGTAACACCACGAAGGTAACACCACGAAGGTAACACCACGGAGGTAAAAGTACCACAAGGTAACACCACGGACGTAAAAGTACCAAAAGATAACACCATGAAGGTAACACTACGAAGGTAAAAGTACCACAAAGGTAACACCACGAATGTAACAACACAATGGTAGAAGAATCAGCTCACACCAGGTATATAACTCAAGTACATAAGTAAAGATGATTAGTCGTAAATCTGGATCATTTTATTCTGTCGAGAGGCTCTGCTGCTGACCCACACAGGATCGATAAATGCTGACTCACACAGGATCGATAGGCACTGACCCACATAGGATCGATACAAACTGACCCACACACGATCACTAAGCGCTGACCCACACAGGATCGATAGATGCTGACCCACACAGGATCAATGTTCTTTCTTCACGTTACAGCCATCCACTAGATTCTCACACTAAGCATGCTTGATTCTGGGAAGGATCCCCTCCTAAAGTCATCATTCATACTTCAACCACCACTAAGTTCCACGAAAAAGTATCCCAAAGGACCTCCATGTTTTAAGGGTTCCAACGCGATAGACGGCGCGTCAATCGGACGACCGGTCTGTGACTTATAAGCGTTTTAGTTTTGAAGCCCCCGTTGGATTCGGGTTCGATCCAACCCGGTCGTACTCCAACTTACTCCAAAACTCAAGTGGAGTATACCAAAAGAACTGTCTCGCTCCAAGGGTCCCAGCACCATAGACAGTTTGTCAAACGGATGCTTGGATTTCAAGTTAGGGCTCTTTTAGCGAAACTGAGCCTCGAAGGGTTCTGGTCCAGCCCGACCCAGGCGGACCGTCCTGACCCAGTCTGGGGCGACCCGACCCGGGTGGGCTAGGTCACGGCGGGATCGGCCCGTGGGGTCGTGGACCGGCCCACGGAGGGTCGCGGCCCGCTGGGCTTATGCGGCCCGGCCCACGAAGGGCGCAACCCGCAAAGGGCACAGCCCGCGAGGCTCGCCCGGCCCGGCCGGAGGAGGGGCGTGGCGTTCAGGAGGCACGACCGGCTGGGGCTCGCGCGGCCCGGCCCGAGGAGGGGTGCGGCCTGCTTGAGGTACGACCCACTGTTGTGGGGCCCGCCCAAGCTGGCACATGGGAGCGTCTTCCCCCGTTCGGAAGGCGGAGTTGTGGCGCATCTTGGCGCTGCCATGTCGCCTGCGGGGCCCGCTGCGGGTCCCGATCCACCGACGTAGCTTCCGAGCCGCGACTGTCTTCTGCGGCGCGCGACGGCGCGCCGCTCACCTCCGTCCGAGGTCGGCCGATGCCGGCCGGCACTGTCCTCCACGACTGTATGCCGCAACCCCTTTCTTCGGCGGCGCACGACGGCGCGCCACCCCCTCCATCACGGCCGGTTGGAGCCGCCGTCTTCTTCACCCGCCACGGCTACGGTCGCGGTCTTCTCCGCCGACGGTGCGCGACGGCGTGCTTCTATCTCCTCCGCGGCCGGCCGTTACCGGCCGCCGCCGTCACCCAACGTTCCAAGTTTCATCCAACCCGAATAAAAACCTCACGAAGAGCGCACCAAATTCCAACAAGAGGTGGAGGGTTCAGGCCTTGATCATTTGGCCCGCGCCCTCCGCGTTAGTTTGATAGCAAGAAGGTTGAATAAGATTCAACAACTCTTGAAACTAAAACCAAATATAAACCCTACCTCATCGTCATTGGAGAACGTCCACGTTTGAGAGAGAGTCGGTGTTCATTGTTCCCGTAACGAGCTTCCAATGACATCGCTGAATCGTCGTTCTTTGGTTTGTGATTCGGTGGCACTTTCCACCGCTCGCCGGAACCGGTCCCGTCCTCCAAGTGATTGACGTCGCGGTACTTTATTAGAACTTCGCCGCTTGGTGAAATCGTGTCAATACCTCTCCCCAAAATCCATATAAATAGGAGAGCGGGAGGATTAGTAACGCATGTGGAATTAATGAGGATCAATTAATTAAGGAATTATCCTAATTCCAACGGCGCTATTACAAAGAATTGAGGAGTCAATCGATTTAATGGCTTGACACGTTGTTGGTCCCTCCACCGCCGCTTGTCCGTTGGAGGAAAAGAAATGAGAGAAATAAAAGAATTGTTATTTTATTATTCTTTTAAAAGTCCCAAAATCTATCTTTTTCTCCCGACCTAGTACGGTTGAAACGAAGTCCCCCTTAAGCGAATCTCGGTGCTGCGGATTCAACGGTGCCCTCATATTTTTAATCCGAGCACCGGTTCAAAAGTTAGAAAACGTCGCTTGCGAGTTGATTGAACGTACCTTAAAAAAAGTTCAGAAATTCATTCCAGGCACACCGTGTCTCAGAATTACACGCCACCAATTTTCGCAGACTCGTAATAATTCCATATAATTAAAAAAAATACATGAAAAATCCGGATCTTTACAGTGAAGGACAAAATGCAATTTTAATCATACCAAGTAATTCTAGTGTCAAATTGACATGTGGTTGGTTTATACATAATATAAATGACAAAAATATATTTTTACTATGTTTTCAAATCAATCTCATCTCATTTGGAAGATTTTTTACGCCTTTTTCCTAGAGTTTTTCAATTTATGAAAAATAACGTAAGAAAAGTGGAAGATTCACATTTAGTGTTGAAAAAAACACTAACAAAACTTGTACTGTAATTATTGAAAAAAGGGTCGAGATTGTTTTGTTTTTTACCACCGAAAACCACATAGATTTCATTGTGGTACATGTATATCAATGTTAACATTGAGAATGATTCTACTATGTCATATAAAATCACCATTGATATCTTTATTGACTATTTAGTATGTTTATATTTGAATCCTTGTTATCTCTTAAAAGTGAGTTCATTGAAAATACAAATTCCAATAATTTAACCACATAAGTGTATAAATATTAAAAAATTAACAGACAGATATGGAAATTCAAAATTTTAAATTTTTCAGTAATAATCCTACGATTCCTACGCAAAATATTATAAGGCCATTTTTATGTTTTGACCCGTTGTGAGCTGTTGTGGCTCTAGGAAAACTCGGTTGGTCTTAAGTGAGGCATGCAAGACTGGTTTGCTGAATTTGGTCTCCAGTTGGGGTAGGGACTCTGCTAAAATTGGTTTGGGCTGGAAAATTGTGGATGTGGTATCGGTTGGTACAAATCATCATGTGTGCATCACATGGGCTTGGATATGGTTGGTTGTGCCTAGTGTTGTGGTGGATCAGGCCTGGTATGTTGGTCTCATCCATAGTTCCAGATAGAGAATGCTCTTAAAGCCTATGGTTTGGGTGAAACCATCCACCAAACCTAGCACGCCCAATCAAAGACCCAACACCTTTCACAAATAAGCAGCGATTCCCAGCTCCTTGCAACTAGTAGCACGCCCCTATTTTTGAGTAGCCAAATTCTATGCGCTATTTCCTCCAACGCGCTTAACCCTCCCAGATGACAGTATCCACTAAGCTGAACATGAAGTGCCCAGATCACCTCCTATCTCGAGCTCCTATTAAATATGAACCCACATTCATATCAAAAACCAGAACCATACTACCCTCCTTTTATTATTGGAAACTAGCACCACCAACGATATAGAAACAACCAACCTAATTTCAGCACTGCAAAATCAGATCTATATCATTCCAATACATGTGACAAATGAAAATATCAACATCGAGCTACCCATCTCCATATCAGTTCTGGTTCAAATAAGGGCAACAGCACCCGTCTAGATTTTTAGCGGTGGAACAAACCACCAAAATCCAACTTGTAGAGAGCTTATATTTTTTTATATATAACAAATATATTTTGAAACACATAGAAATAAACACATATTGGGTGGCTGATGACAGCATAATAGTTCAACAATAACACTACTACTGCTTCTTACATGATTACAAACCATTAAAACCCAATTTAATGATGTATTGAAACATCCCATACAGATTGAATCACTTCACTTTTCAATACCACAGCACCTCCTATGGATCATATCAGATTTGGGGTCCACTGTTCCATATCCAACTACTATACAAATAAAAATTTCACTGACCAATTCCCATAGAAGTCTTTCCATGCTAAATTTTCTACCAACACTTATGGACGAACATGGAAGACTCGTGTAGATGATTTTGATATAAACCAACTTCTAACAAATCTACTCAATGCATGTTGATTTCAATTTCACATAGAAAATTCACCATTGAGTCAAAGAATACTTACTGCCAAACACTATCATGTACAAAATTAAATCCCCCACCAGACCAGATTAATGATATATCCTTGGTTTTCTTTTTTTCATTAAGCTATGAGGATCTGAGAATCTTCATATAATCTTGGAGTGTGCCTGGGGTTAGGGTTCACATGGCCATTCCATACCAACCATAGCTGGTCTACACTACCTATAATCATATGTTCATCATGGAATACCAAAACACAACCACCAGAAATAGGTAAACTTGTAACTCGGATAACGAAAATCAATTCCAATCTAATAAAGGAAATTCCAAATTTAGGAAATCTGATAATTGTTTTCAAAAAAATCTAGAATTCACAAACAATATGGTTGTATTACAACAATGATAACAATTTGTAAACAGATTTCAATATAGATTCTATGTGAGGTTCTACCAATTCCAAATAGAATTGACTATTCAAGGATTATCGAAGGAAATGAGAACATCCCTACAATTGCAATAGGGTCCTCAAAATTGAAAAATTCCTTGCCCTACCAAGACTTTCACTACAACTGACCGCAAGACCAAACTATATCAAGATGAAAAAGTTTCATTAACAGTCCTAAACTTTTCACAAGAGAAACTATTTGTGGCTCTTGAATTTGGGAAATGGGTTCTAATAAAGAGATGAAGAAGAAGAGTATAGAAATCCAACAAAAAATTTTAATTACAAGAATGAAGTACTAAAAATAAAATTGAAACAATGTTTATCTCCTGAAAACTAATGTAGCCACAAATTATCATCGATGAAGTAAAAGAAACAATAATTTTGGTGCCTTCCTTTTTCTTCTAAAAATTACACCCAGGTTCCTATCTATACTCTCAGCCACCAGCCAATCACTTAGCCTAATATTTCTTTAGTTGAACCATCTATTCTTTAATGACAGGGTCAGGCATAATTTTTACCATTTCATTATCAATGTTTTATAATTTCAATGTTTTTACAATGGAATTTTTTCAGTGTCGAGTTTTTCTCTATGGATTTCGGTATGATAGAGAATACTCACGTCATAGAGGTAGACCTCTGCACCTGACACCAGCTTCTTTAGCTCTTCTAGCAGTTGTGTGCAAGGTAAGTACCAACCAATAATGGAATGAAGTATTATTCATATTGAGATCCATATAGACAAAAAACGACACTGAAGAATTACCTCAAGTAATTGAACTGAAGTCCCCCCAAGCTGCAGCTTTTTCATTATTTCATTGGGGGTTACCGATAACAAATTTTCACGCCTCATTCTCACACTTACTGCAACCCAATTTATAATGGGATTCAAGTCAATAATTCTTGCATGTAAATAATGATATGAACCAATTTTTTCTAGAAAAAAAATTTAACAATGCATTCCCAGATAATGGAGCTTCAGCAATCATAATTATTATAAGGCAGAATACAGAACATTTACATGTAGAGTGTTCTGTTTCTCACAATTGAATTTGACTTCCAAAACTGGAAATGATTTTGTCACATACCCGGTATCAACCTATTGGAATCGTAATCCCTACAGAATATAATTTATGCGGTCCCAGGATTTAACAAATAAATATCTTTATCGAAGAAAGCTTCACAAATCAATTCTAAGAAAGCTTCACAAATCAATTCTAAGAAAAGGATCCAAACTAATGCTCGCTAAGACGTATCACGCTCTCTATTTGACTAGGTGTTTCAGTTATAATCCTAGAATGGGCCTTGGGACTAGGTTCACATGGCCTTTATTTATGACACATAACTGGTCTATGCTCCGTGATATCATATTTTCATTATGGATTACCCGAACACCAACACCACAAATATGTAAACTTGTAACTTAGAAAGAGAATTTAACTTCCAATAAAATAAATGAATCTCATTGATTATGAAACAAAAAAATTGATTTTAGGATATCTATACATCTCAAATAAAATTTGAGTATTACAACAATCAAAACAGTGTGTAAATAGACTAAAAAATAGTATCTATATCAAGTTATTCCAATTCCAAAAATCATGAATTATGCCCAGATTAACCAATGAAATGAGAACACCTCTGAGAATACAATAGGGTCTTTTTATAAGTTAAATGTTCTATAATAAATTATAAATAAAAAATCTTCAAACAATTTTTGATAAGTTATTTTCACAGGTGATAAGTTCTATAAAAAAAATTTCAGACACAGAATAGTTATAAAAAAAGAACATGACATAGAGAAATAGGTAAAAGTAACAAAATTAAAAGAACATACACCCTGTGTCTTCACAAGAATAAATAATTTGATAAAGTAAAAGATTAATTAGATTACACACCATGGGATGTGTGAAATGTTGGCATTTTTCTTTATGAAACATCTCAACATGAAAGTGGTGACAGTCACCACACCAACACCCCTATCATCAAAGTTGATATATATAAATGGGATGTCATTGGATAATGTTGAATCCATTATCCAGACACTGGCATCTGGAGGATCCCACTATTTTAATAAATAATGTATTAATGCCCATAAGTCAAAACCTTTGCATCCAAACAATGAAGAATCTTGTTACACCTGATTCCAAAACTTGAGTTTAGCTTCCTCATACATGACTATTTGGGTTTCAAGAATGCCCAATAAATTTATTTGATCTTGGTGAAACTATAAACAAGCGGCCACACCATTCCCATTGGGAATCTGCACAAGTCTTCTATGTCTTTCCCATGCATCCATATTCAAAATGAAAACCTGGGAGTTAGCTCTGAACTAAGCAAGAACATCTAGTGGCAGGGAGAATTCAAGGATCATGATTTGTTTCTAATGTCCAGTGATCATATATTTTAACTGTGAAGAGACAAAATAGGATTAGTTTCCCCTTGAGTAATACATAATTATGGAATGTAGAGAGGGAATTACTTGTATTTTAGAATCATCAAGTCATCCAATCCTACAAAAATGTTATTGTTATCTTGTGGGTGGAAATCCAATAATGTTGTAGTTGGAAGGGGAGGCACGAATATTGTCATGATTTTAATTTGAGAATTCAAACAATGATTCACAAAAAATGGGAAAAAGAAAATATTAAATGACATAGTTACATTGAATGACATCATATTAAATAGGGTTAGTCTTGTAAGAAATTCAAACAAAACTGATCCGTTGGATTCTCTAAACGAAAGGATGTTTTGGGTTGTGTTCTAGGCAGCTTCCCCATGCGAATTTTCTCTTCTCCATGCATCCATTCCAATTCCTTATGCAGTCATTTAATGTTTCTCTTTTTTTTCATTTTGTCTCTACCATTAATGTTATGTCGCGTAGTGTTTGGCGTATTTTCAATTTCTTGGAAAAGTCTATAAATAAGGGATTGTGTAATCCATATGTTGTGTGAAATAAAAGCCTGAAAGCTATTTCTTTGTGGAGTTATATTTTTCTTATCACGTTTCCTAGTATGCATAGCCAACAAACTAGATCAGAGCCAGCAACCAAGGCATAATCCAATTTCCAAAATTGGCCACCGCAATCCAACTGCAAGTTCCTATGTTTTCTAAGGAAAACTATGAAAGATGGTGCATCCAAATGAAGGCATTTTTTGAATCACATGAAATATGAAAGATCGTCACTAATGGGTATATAATACCCACTATGGAGGAAGAAGTCGCATTCACAAATGAAGAAAAGAAACCTCTAAAAAATCAAAGAATAAAGACAAGAAGAAGTTGTTCCTCCTCTATCAACTGTTGGATGAATCATCTTTTGAAAGGATTGTCAAAGCAACATCAAGAAAGGAAGCATGAGAAACCATTGGTACCATCTTCAAGGGTATTGATCAAGTGAAGCAGGTTCTTCTTCAAACACTAAGAGCGAAGTTCAAAGTGGCGCACATGAATGAAGGTTAGATTATTTTTGACTAATTCTCTTGTTTAATTGTTATTATTAATAATTTTGAAAAGAAATGGTGAAATAATGAAAGAAATTTCTGTCCTTGAAAAGGAACTGTGATCTCTGACAACCATGTTTGAGAACATTTTTGTGGAAATCAAATAATCAAAGGACTTGGACAAAATTTCCATTGAAGAATTGACAGGATCATTGTATGTGCATGAGAAACGAATGAAAAAGAATGTTGTTTCAACGTTGGTGCATACCTTAGAGTCTAAGTTGAATATACAAGAACAAAAGAATGGTCATGCACAATGAGGTTGTCATGGAACTAGTAATCATGCAAGAGGAAGAGGGTATGGATGTCACGACCCGCCCCTCGGGGCTAGTGCCGTGACTACCCCAAGCCCACCTTCCAAAGGCCAGTGGTTGACAACTAGCACTAGAAAAGAATTTCCCTAAAATTGGGAAGGCATTGCCTTTATGCCTGCAAACACACAAACCAAAAACAAGACAACATGCAAACCACATAGTAAAACTGCAATAGTAAAAATGTGTACTGAAAGTAAATGGTCTAGAATATAATCGCAACTTAAAGGTACAACTACAATAGAAAATAGCTCTTGAGATCATCCACAAAGGATCCTACCTAAAGGGTAGGTACAACTCGTCTCCACAACTCTCCACGTCAACCAGTCACCTCCGTGTACCACCTAGTCCGGGCTCCCTAAGGTCTCTGCCTAACTGATCATCATCTGCACAAGACACGACAAGGTGTGGGTGAAGCCTGTGCAGGGGTGAGTATAACAATACCCAGTAGGGACCCTGAGAACCTCGAAGGTCTCCCAGAATTCCTCAAAGGAAAAACCACAAAACATGACCTTAAACACAAAGCACAAAAATAAAGTCATCTTACACCAGGTATACAACTCAGAGATCAGGAATAAAGATGATTAGCCTTAAGCTATATCATTTTATTCTATTATAAAGTTCCACAACTGAACCATGAAGAATTTGTTCCATTGTTGATCCACACAGGGTCGTATGTCGCTGATCCACGATGGGTCGCTCTAAGGCTGGTTCTCATCGGGTCGCGCACTACTGATCTACACAGGGTCACTAGAATGCTGATCTACATAGGGTCTCTATGATATTGATCCACATAGGGTCTCTATGATGGTGATCCACACATGGTCTCTATGAAGCTGATCCACACAGGGTCGCTCTTCAATTGATAGTCAGCCAGTGGATTCCCCGCACTCGGTGCGCTTCAGTTCTGTAGAATCCGCTCCTCAAGATATCAGTCATGCCTCTACTGCCACTAAGTTCCAAAAATGAGTAACCTAAAGGACCACCATGTCGTAAGGGTCCCAACATGATAGACAGCGTGTCAATCAGACGCCCGGTCTGTGAGTTATAATTGTTTTAGTACTGAGAGTCCGGTTGGATTCGAGTTTGATCCTAACTGGTTGTACTCCAACATTCTCCAAAACTCAGGTGGAGTATCTCAAAAGGACCGTCTTCTTCCAAGGATTCCATCGTCGCAGATGGTTCATCAAAAGGATGTTTGGTTTGTAAGATACAACCTTTAAAGCAAAACTGGGTCGAAAAGGGTCTGGGTCCGGTCCGAGCCGATCGGACCGTCCTGTCCTGACCCTGTCCGGTTCCGACCCAGGTCCAACCTGGCTCAGCCTAAACAAACTAGGTTGGCCCGGGCGTGCTGGGTTGCGGTGGGCTCAGCCCGCTGGGCCACGGACCAATCCGGCCCGCCTTGGCTGGGCGCGACCCGCTAGGCCGTGCGGGGGTCGGCGCTGCCCCCCTCTGTCAGTGGGACCTATGGGGTGCGGGTCCCCCTCTATTGCGACCTCCCTCTATGGCACACAACGGCACGCCACCCGCTACCAATGCAACCGGCAAAGGGCCGGCCACCCCTACTGTTTGTTGCAGTGCCTTCAGGCGCCGCCTTCCTCCGTGGCCGGCGAGAGCAAGCCACCACCGACGGGGATTTTGTGGGCCACTGGGTGAGCTCTGGTGGTCTGTTTTCTCTTTCAATTGCACCTACAGGGCCTCCCAGGATGCTGTCGTCACTTCATGGCTCCCAGATTCATGTTGTTGTTCAGTTCAAATTTCTCCCATGAAGAACACGACAAATCCAAAAGCAGCAAAGGGTCTGGGCCTTATTCGGTTGGCCCGCGCCCTCCGCATTAACAATTTATCAGGGGTGTGGTAATCAAATCATCAAAAGATAAATTAAAACCCCATTCAATAATTCTCTCATTATCCACCCGTAGTTTCATATGAATCGTGGATTAACTCATTTTTGGTTAATCCGTGTTCGTCATGTTTTTCAAAAAAGATAGATTGAAACAAATTCACTTGAATTTAAACAAAAATATGTACCTTGAAATCATAGGAGATGTTGTGGTTGTGGGAGGAGAATCCACGTTCGTTGAAGCTACCGACGTTCGTCGATCTTGGATCATTTTCCCCAACGATGCCCTTTATGCCTTCGTTCTTCATTGGAAAGGTTGATCATTGGCGCTTCGTCGGAGTTCACCCACAATATATCACCACCCTCTCCCTTATCCAACATTTTTATGATACCAATGGTGAGTTAATAGATTAATCCTATTTTCAATTATTGGTTCATTAATTGGTGTAATTAATGAACCACATTAATTAAACGAGGAGTGGTTACACAATTGATGTGTAACCGGGCATTTAATTTCCTTCATTAAAAGTCCGACCACCTCTGTGGTCCTTGCCACCATTACTCAAGAGATGGTAGAAAAATAAAGTAACATATTATGTTATTTTATTATTCTTACAAAAAATCCGTGAAACTAACTTTTTCTGTCGACCTACTACTGTCGAGGTTAAGCCTCCCATAAGTGAATCCTAGCACTGTGAAATCAACAGTTCCCTCATATGTCAATTCCAAGCACCGATTCAAAAGTAAGAAATTCTCGCTCGCATGTTTTTTGAACGTACCTAAAAAATGTTCACAATTTCTGTTTCGGGCACACCGGGCCTCAGAATCACGTTCTGTCAATTTTCACAGATTCATAATAATCCCAAATAATTTTAAAAAAATGTATATGGAATTGTTGGGTCTTTACATTCCCCCCACCTTAGGGATTTTCATCCCCAAATGATATAACAAAACCAGGGGAACAAATAGGGGTACTAAGCAAGCATCTGAGCCTCCCGATCCCAAGTTATCCCCTGGAGGTTCTCATGTTTCCACCGAACTCACACTAGAGGAATCAACCACCCATAAAGGACCTTATTATTTCAATCCTCTATCTCCACCGATAACTCCACAAATGTCGCCCCATCATCGATGTCCATCTCTCCCCAGTCAATAGTGTGTGATTCATCATGCATGTACTTCCTCATCTACAACACATGGAAAACATTTTGCACCCGGTGCATTTATGGGGGAAGTGCTAGATGGTATGCCACCTCGCCTACTATAATGAGAATCTGGAAAGGTCTAATGAACCTCATAGATAGCTTACCACCCTGGCCAAACATCTATAATCCTTGTTGGGGTGAGACCCATAGGAAGACATGGTATCCCTCCTCAAAATCCAAGGGTATCTATCTCCTGTCGGCATAAGACTTCTGACAGATCTGTACAGTCTTCATCCTCTCTTGGGTGATCTGCACCTTCTCTACAGTAGCCTGTACCATCTATGGACCCATAAGTGCTAACTCCCCTAGGTCTTTCTAGCATAGTGGTGATCTGCAAGGTCACCCGTATATGGTCTCAAACGGAGCCATGCTGATGGAGGAGTGATAATTGTTGTTATATGGGAACTCCACCCGGGGTAGGTGGCCCTCCCAACTGCGGACAAAATCAAGGACGCAAACATGAAACATGTCCTCAAGTGTCTCTATGGTCTGTTTCGTTTGAACATCTGTCTAAGGATGGAAGGTGGTGCTCAAACGTAGCTGATTCCCAAAAGCCTCATGTAATCCCTTCCACAAGTGGGATGTAAAACAAGCATCGTGATCTGAGATGATCATCAATGGAACCCTGAAAATCCATACAACCTCTTGTACATAGAGACATCCCAAGCCCTATACTGATCCCTGCTCTCGGATGGGTAGGAATTGGGCCGACTTGGTGAGTCGGTCGACACTCACCCAAATGGAATCGTGGCTCATGGACGTACGTGGTAGCCCTGTCACAAAGTCCATAGAGATACCATACCAATTCCACTTTGGTACCTCAAGTGGATTTTCTAATCCTGATGGTACCAGATGCTCGGCCTTCACTTGCTGACAAGTGAGGAATCATGATACAAACTACGAAACCGCTTTCTTCATCCCATGCCAATAGTACTGACACCAGAGATCCTGGTACATCTTCACCACTCTAGGATGTACTGCCAAAGAGGATGTGTAGAACTCCCTCAATACCTCCTCTTGTAGCATCACTGGTACCATGGTGTGTCCTTTGAAGAGAATGATGTGCTCCCCACCTTTAGAAAATCTGTCAGGAGACTGTCCTGGGAATATTTGAGCACGTCAGGCCTTGTAGTCTACATCCCCATGTTATGCCTCCCTAACTTGATGAAGGAGTGGGGGAGTAACTGTCATAGACTGGAGGTAAGCTACTCCATCACTACCCATGAAGGATAACTACAACGCGGCTAGCTGCTCTGTCGCCTCACTCAGCAATTGTAGACCAGACCTCCTACTACGTTCCCCTTCCTATTAGTATAAACTATCTCTAATTCATAGTCCTGGAGGAACTCCAGCCATCAATGTTGTCTTAGGTTCATGTACTTCTGTGAGAATATATACCTGAGAATCTTGTGATGAGAGTAGACAGTAAACCATTCTCCCATCAAGTAGTGTCGCTGCATCTTCATGGTGAAGACTAATGATACTAACTCCAGGTCATGGATCACATAGTTCTGCTCATGTTGTCTCATATGTCATGAGATGTAGGCGATCACAACTCACTGCTGCATCAGGACATATCCTAGTCCGGTCCCTGATGCATCACAATAGACTACATGACCAATGCCCTCTTCTGGTAACCTCAAGATGGGGGAACTCATTAGTATCTACCTCAGCTCCTGAAAACTCTGCTGGCACTTCTCTGTTCACAATAAAGGCTACCCCTTCTTCTTTAAAGATGACAAGGGTGCCGCTACCCTAGAGAAGTCAGGTACAAATCTCCAGCATTACCCAGCCAATCCCAGGAAACTCTGCACCTCAGTCACACACATGGGTGGCTCCCAAGAAAGCACTGCCTCTATCTTTTACAGATCTACTACAAATCCAGCCTCCGAGATAATGTTCCCTAGGAAGTGGACTTCCCATATCTAGAACTGGCACTTCAAGAGCTTTCCATAAATTTGGTGCTCTCAAAGTGTTTCTAAAACTATCTGCAGGTGCGTGGTGTGCTCCTCCTCTGACGCTGAGTACACCAAGATTTCGTAAATAAAGACTACCACGAAGTGATTGAGGTAAGGATAAAAGATCTTTTTCATGAGCCCCATGAATACTTCCAAAGCATCGGTCACACTGAAGGGCATCACCAAGAACTCATAATGGTCATACCGATATCTGAAGGTTGTTTTCGATACGTTCTCGTCCTGCACACTGAGCTGATGATAGCCTAATCTGAGGTCTATCTTCAAAAACCACCATGATCCCTTCAGTTGGTCAAAGAGATCATCGATCCTCGGCAGAGGATACTTTTTCTTCACATTCACCTGGTTCAGGCACCGATATTCCACACAAATCCACAAACTCTCATCTGTCTTCTTGGCGATAAAATCAGGGATGCTCATGGAGAAACACTGGGCCTTATGAACCCCTTCCTCTACAAGTCCTCTAGCTATACTTATAACTCATGAAGCTCTGCAGGAGCCATTCGATATGCTATAGTAGATATCAGTGAAATCCTAGGGTACAGGTCGATGTGTAAATCTACCTCTCTATGAAAAGGTAGTCCCGAAACATTCTCAGGAAAAACATCAGCATACTATTCCACCACTACAGGAGAGATCAGACTCCTATAGTCAACTGCTCCGATAGTAAGGCTATCCAAATGATGTATGATTAGATTTACCCTCCTCCAAGAAAGTCTATCCTAAGCCAAAAAGGTTCCCTTCTCACCGGTGAAGGAAAACCTAGTCCCATCCTCATGGACACACCGCACATTGCACCTAAAAAAATCAATTTGATCATGGACTGTGGATAACCAGTCCATACCCAAGATGACATCATAAGGCCTCGACGTTGCTACTAGGAGATCCCATCCAAATATCTCACCTCCTAGAGTAAGCTCACTCTACCAGAACCGGTGTTTAATTTTCGAATCCTCTCCCGTAGGAGTCTCCAATTGTAAGGATCAATCCAATGGCTCTACCAGAATCTCTAAGATCTGAACGAGAGCTGTAAAAATGAAAGAGTGACTAACACCTGTGTCTATAAGTACTATAGATAGGGTGGAGTACACACCGATTGTACCTCAAATCATCTCTAGAGCACCGTGGTCATAGGCCTCAACTGCCTAAAGCTGATCTCATCCCTATCTGCCTGCTCCCTGAGGTCGGGGTGGACCACCTAGAGGTGGTGGTGGTAGAACATCAAATCACCACCCACTTCCTGCTGTACAGCCTACTCCTCTTCCATTTCCACCGCCCTAAAAACCACCTCTTTTGAATATTTTCCTCTACCTCGGTGGTCCCTCAACCATTTGCTGATCATCGGTATGGTGGGTGGGGCAGTTCCGGGCCATGTGGCCCAGCCCACTGCACATGAAGCATGGTCTGCTCCTCTTCTGGCCTGCTCTACCTCGTGAGATTTGTACCTTCGACCCTGTGTCCTAGGGTCATCCTCTGGAAGGTATGTCCCACTTGGAACTCTATGTCATTGACCTACTACCTTCTGCAGATGACTCAGCTACCTGTCGTCCGATGGTGGCTCTCACCGTCGGTGCCTGCTCAGCTAAGAAGCTCTCCACCAATAATTCTCACTCGAGTACTCTAGCCTACATCGGAATATTGATCGATATCATTGATGCTCTGATCTCCCACCAGATACCCTGTTCAAAGGTCCGAGCCCTAACGAAAGGGTCTCGTGCCATGTTGGTGGAGTAGCATGAGAGGTCAGTGAGTCTCATTGAGTACTGGGCCACCATCAGACTGACCTGGTATAAGTGTAGTAGCTCATGGATACGCACTGAGCATAAAGTTGCTGGTACAAACTCCACCCTGAATAGGCTCTCTAAGTTCATCCAGGTGAGGGCTGCCTCATCGTGTAACTAGAGCGTCAGGCTCCACCATCTCCCTCATGTGACTTGAAAAAGACTAGCATCTAGGATCACCATCTGCTCTGCTAGTGTCCCAACTAGGAGGAAAACTCAAACCACAACCTTTAACCAGTCCTCAGCTACCTGTGGATTTATCTCACTTCGAAATATCTGAGGCCTTTTCCGCCAGAACTCGTGCAATGCACTTATTCGGCGTGTATATTTATCTAGTGGGGATGGGGGAAACTACTGCCCAATGGGAAGTGGTGATGCCGATGCACCACCCGAAGGTGCTATCACTATTAGAGAGCCCTCTACCGAAGCCTCATCACTCAGTGGGCCTTCATCATTAACTCTCTCTAGAATCTTGGATGGATGTCTATGTAGAGGAATCCTGAAAAGAAACAGTTGGGCTATAGTGAATAAGTTATACCTGGTGAGCTGACTCAAAAGAGATCAAAAAGAAAAACAAGATTTTCAAAACACACGCAATCAGTGTTTTCGTGTACCGAGTTAAAAAAAATTAGAATTTAGGGTCCTGTTGTATGGATACGTCGGTTACTACACCAACACTGGACTCCCTGAACTAAAACCCGAACTCAAGACACTTAACATTATTACTCCATTGAAAACATAGACTCTTATTTCTTCTAGTAGAATCGAAAACCTTTGATACCACTTTGTCATGATCCATCCTCTGGGGCCCATGCCATGACTACCCCAAGCCCGTCTTCCATAGGCTAGTGGTTGGAGACTAGCACCAGAAATGAATTTCCCTAAAATTTGGAAGGCATTTCCTTTAAGCCTGCAAACACAAAAACCAAAAACACGAAAATATGAAAACCACATATTAAAACTACAGTAGTAAAAGTGTGTACTAAAAGTAAATGGGCCGAAATACAATCCCAACTGAAAGATACAACTACAACAAAAAAAATCTCCTAAGATCATCCACCAATGATCCTACCTGAAGGGTAGGTATAGGTCATCTACGCAGCTCTCCACATCAACCAGTCACCTCCATGTACCACCTGGTCCTGGCTCCCTAAAGTCTCAGCCTAGCTGGTCATCATCTGCACAAGACACGACAAGGTGCGGGCGAAGCCCATGCAGTGGTGAGTATAACAATACTCAGTAGGGACCTTGAGACCCCTGAAGGTATCCCATAATCCAACAAAAGAAAAACCACAAATATTTACCTCAAACACAAATCATGAAAATAAAGTCAACTTACACCGGGTATACAACTCAGAGATCAAGAATAAAGATGATTAGTATTAAGATATATCATTTTATGCCATTAGGAAGTTCCACAACTGAACCAAAAAGTAGTTGTTCTATTGTAGATCTACACAGGGTCGTATATCGCTGATTCACGGTGGGCCTCTCTAGGTCTAGTCCTCATCGGCTCGTGCACTGCTGATCCACACAGGGTTGCTAGGATGCTGATCCACACAGGGTCGCTATGATGCTGATCCACACAGGGGCACTGTAATGTTGATCCATACAAGGTTTCTATGATGATGATCCATATAGGTTTAGTATGATGCGGATTCACAAAGGGTCTTTATGATGTTGATCCATATAGGATCTCTATGATGCTGATCCACATAGGGTCGCTCTTCAATTGACAGCCAACTATAGGATTCCCTGCACTCGGTGTGCTTGAGTTCCGTAGAATATGATCTTTAAGATATCGATCATTCCTCAAATACCAAAAATTTCCACAAAGGAGTAACTCGAAAGAACACCATATTGTAAGGGTCCCAACGTGATAGACGCTGCATCAATCAAACACCAGGTCTGTGAGTTATAAGCATTTTAGTACCGAGGGACCGGTTGGATTTAGGTTCAATCCAACCCGGACATACTCCAACTTTCTCCAAAACTCAAGTGGATTATCTCAAAAGGACCATCCTATTTCAAGGATTCCAGTTCCACAGATGGCTCGTCAAATGGACGTTTGGTTTGTGAGATATGAACTTTTAAGTGAAACTGGGTCGAAAATATTCTGGGTCCAGTCCGACCCAATCGGACCAACCCGACCCACCATGACCTGGGACAACCCATCCCAGTTGGGGTTGACCCAACCCATTCTGTGTCTGACCTGAGTCTGACCCGCCCCGGCCCAAACTGGATGGGCCGACCCAAGTGAGCTGGGCCACAGACCAGCTCGGCCGGCCTTGGATGGGCGCAACCCACCTGGCCACGTGGGGGTCATCTCTCCTTCCAAACAGACATTCATCCATTCAGTTTTCAATGTAAATTCCATGTGGCACCACCCCCTCTGTCAGCAGGACCCACGAGGCACAGGTCCCCCTACATCATGACTCGAAGCCGTGACATCCCCCTGCGTCATGCGACGACGCGACCCCCACTGCCAACACGACCGACCAATGGCCGACTTCCCCTAATATTCATCGCGACGCCTTCGGTTGGTGCCTTACTATGTGGAATCCGCCGTCGCCGATGGGGCTTCCGAGGGCCACCAGGTGAGCTCTAGTGGTCTATTTTCCCTTCCGATTGGGCCTATGGGCCTCCTAGGATGCTTCTGTCACTACATGGCTCCCAGATTCATGTTTCCATTGAGTTCAAATTTTTCCCATGAAGAATGTGACAAGTTCAAAAGTGGCAGAGGGTCCAGGCCTTGTTCGGTTGGCCCACTCCCTCCATGTTAGCAATTTAACAGATGTGTGGTAATCAAATCCTCAAAAGATAAATTAAAACCCCATTCAATAATTATAGATTTATCCACCCGGAGATTCGTATGAATCACGAATTAACTCATTTTTGGTTAATCCATGTTCGTCATGTTTTTCAAGAAAGATCTATTGAAACAAATTCACTTGAATTTAAACAAAAAACCCTCCCTCAAAATCGTAGGAGATGTCGCAGTTGTGGGAGTAGAATCCACATTCGTTGAATCCACCGACGTTTGTCGATCTCGGGTCATTTTCCCCAACAATGTCGTCCAAGCCTCCATTCTTCATTGGAAAGGTTGATTGTTGTTGCTTCGTCAGAGTTCTCCCACAATATTTCACCACCCTCTCCCTTCGATAACGTTTTTAAGATCCCAAGGGTGAGTTAAGAGATTAATCATCTTTTCAATTAATGGTTCGTTAATTGGTGTAATTAATGAACCACATTAATTAAACAAGGAGTGGTTACAAAAGTTATGTGTAAATGAGCATTTAATTTACCCCATTGAAATTCCGACCACCACTATCACTCAAGAGGTGGTAGAAAAATAAAATAACATATTATGTTATTTTATTATTCTTCCAAAAAGTTTGTGAAACTAACTTTTTCTCTCGACCTACTGTGTCGAGGTTAAGCCTCCTATAAGAAAATCTTGACACTGCGAATTCAACGGTGCCCTCAGATTTCAATTTCGAGCACCATTTCAAAAGTTATAAATTACTGCTCACACATTTACTGAACGTACCTAAAAAAAGTTCAAAATTTCCTTTCTGGAACATCAGGCCTCATAATCGTGTGACGTCAATTTTTACAGACTCATAATAATCCCAAATAATTTTAAAAAAAATTATATGGAATTTCTGGGTCTTTATAGTGGATATCATCCACGCCATCAATAGAAATAATAAAAGTTTTCTAGCTTCCATGGGAGAGGAAATGATGTCGGATGATTCACGCTTGGTTGTGGAAACAAAAATAATGTTCAATTCCATAATTGCATGAAATTTGGCCATTATTCTTCTGAGTGTTGGAGAAAATTTGATCAAGACGAATGATCCAACTATGATGAAGCATCTCACCATGAACAATAAGTAACCACACTACTCCTCACACAAGAAAAGGCATGAGAATGGCCATATTTGTGGTATCTAGACTTGGTTTCAAGAAACCATATGAGTGGTAACAAAGAACTATTCGAGAAACTCACAAAAGAAGTTTGTGGTGACATGAGATTTATTGACTCATCTACGGTACCTATGATTAGAAAAGGAAAAATTAAAATATACCATAAGACTGGTAATTCAAATTACATCTATAATATTTATTACATGCTAAACATGAAAAATAATATCATCAGTATCAGCCAACTCCTTTAGAAGGGGTATTTCATACACATGGAGAACTATTTTCTCTCTATAATAGATGCTCATATGAGACTTGTGGCTCAAGTCTAAATGGAGAAGAAACGCATGTTTCTGCTGCATGTTAACACAAAGGCTTAGAAGTGTCTCTTTTTACTCATGAAGAATGACTCATGGATATGGCATCTTTGATTTGCGTACCTCAATTTCAGCAGCCTTAAACAATAATCATCATCAAGCATGGTTCAAGTATTACTGACAATTGAAGTTCCAAATCATGTGTGTGAGGTGTGTACACTCGGTAAGAAACAATGGAATTCCTTTCTAAGTGGAATGTCTAGAAGAGAAAAAGGAACCAATTTATTTTGTTCACACTGATATTTGTAGACCACTTGAAACACCCTCACTTGGTGGTAATAAGTACTTTATTACCCTCATTGATGATTTTAGCAGAAAAGTTTTGGTGTATTTCATCAAAGGAAAATCTTTGGTTTTTATTATCTCTATAATTTTAAAATCCCGTGTTGTAGTAGAAAGTGGCCACACAATAAAATTACTCAGATCTGGTAGAGGTGGATAATACACCTCAAATCCATTTCATGATTTATGAAGGTAACAAGGCATCATGAAGCAATACAATGCAGCCTACATATGACAACAAAATGAAATTGCATAACGAAAGAACCGCACCTTCCTTGACATGATGAGAACCACACTGAAGAAGAAATTTCTAGAAAAGAGCTTCTGGGCAGAGGTAGTCGCATGTACTGCCTACCAGTTCAATCAATGTCTCACCAAGAGCGTTAGAAATTTAAAACCATAGGAGGCATGAAGCGGCTACTAACCAAGTGTGGCACACATAAGAATCTTTGGATGTGTCGCCTATCTCAATTTTCATAAGCAATAATAAGGTGATGATCATAGAGAAAAGTTAATTTTCATCGACTAGAGTGAAGTATCTAAAACAAAAAAGATCTATAATACAATAACCAATAAAATAGTGTTGAGTAGAGATTTGATCTTTAGTGAGGAAGAATCATTGAAATGGAATGATTAATAATCAAACAATGATATTCCATTCGAAACAGAATATCCTGAAGAAAGGAATTATCATCAAGAGAAAAAATCCACAACACCTTCCTCAAGCCATCTTTAGTAGGCAGAAGTCCAAGAGTACATTCCATCACTCCTTAAAGAACTCCATGAAGTAAAAATATAGCCAGTTCAACCTCACCCATGGAGTATATAGAAATGAAATAATTAAGCGACATTTAGGAGCAAACCAAAGAGTTAAATCTTTTATGCATGTATGCAGATCATGAACCTCTAACATTTTAGGAAGCCATAAGAGAAGAATGGTTGAGAATCACTATGAAAGAAGAAATTAATTCCATAGTGAAAATGACACATGGGAGCTGACTACACATTCCAATAGCTAGAAAATAATTAGCATCAAATGGGTGCACAAGATCAAGTGAAATGTTGATGGCAAGATCGATCACTTTAAGGCATGACTTGTAGAAAAGGGAAATAAACAGAAGTATAGGGTGGACTTTGAAAAAGTATTCGATCCTATCTCTCGCCTTGAAAATTTGAGGATGATTATCTCCCTTGATGTCCATCATATTTGGATGATCCACCAACTGGATGTGAAATCTACATTTCTAAATATAATTTTATAAGAAGAGCTCTATATTGATCATGCAGATGGCTTTTCTATGCAATGGGAGGAACACAAGTTTCATCGACTGAAGAAATCTCTATATGGTTTGAAGAAAGATCCACATTCTTGTAATGAAAACATCAAAAACTATCTTCAAGAGAACATATTTTCCCAATGTTCATATGAACATGATTTTTAATATAATAAAAATGCTTGTGGTGATATGCTAATAGAATGCTTGTATGTTGATGATTTTTTCCTTATAGTGAATAGCCAAAAAATGTTCGATGAATTCAGGAAGGCCATGTTTAAGGAGTTTGAGATGATTGAAAGAGGTATCATATAATTTTTTTAGGAGTATATGTAAAGAAACAACATGATGGAATCTTTATATCTCATAATATGTATGTTAATTAATTTCTTGAAAAGTTGAACATGTTCAATTATAATACCGTAAAAACATTTATAACAAAAGGCTTAAAAATGACAAAAGATAGAGAAGGAATAATCCTTAACTTGAATTTGTTCAAGAGTCTGATTGGAAGCCTAAGGTACCTCACAATCAGAAGGCCATATATTATTTACATTATTGGGATTCTAAGTAGGTACATGGAAGAACCAAAAGAGTTACACTGGCTAGCCACAAAAATAGTATTAAGGTGTGTCAATTGAACAATTCATTTTCGTCTTTTCTATCCATATATTGGTAAATAAAAGCTACATGGGTACCCATATAGTGATTGTGGAGGTGACTAGAATGAAAGAAAAAGAACCACTAGATATGTATTGTCTCTTGGAATGACTTCTTTCACATGGAATTCAAATAAGTAGAGTTTGGTATCCCTATCCACATGAAAAGCATAGTACTTAGTAGCATCATCCACTATTTAGAAAGAAATTTGGTTGAGAATCTATTAAAGGATCTAAAGAATCTGCAAGATGAATCCACAGTCATGTATGTGGATAATAAGTCATCAATTGAACTAGCTAAAAATTCAGTGAAACATGGAAGAACCAAACACATTGATGCTCAATAACATTTTTTAAGAGATCATGTGAAGCATAAAACGATAAAATTGGAGTATTGTCATACTATTGAACAAGTGGATGATATTTTCACAAAGGAATTACCAACATATGCATTCAAAAAAAATATGAATGATTCTTGGAATGAATCCAGTTTTTGGTTGAAGGATAGTTTTGTAAATGAAAACCAAATCCATTCGTTGTATTCTCAAAACAAAATGAAGTTTTGGGCTATGTTCAAAGTTTCGTACCCATGAAAATTTTATCTTCTCCATTAATTCATTCCAATTATTTATGCAGTTATAAAATGTTTCCCTTTTTTCATTTTATCTCTATAATTAATGATATTCCATGAATTTTTTGGTGTAATTTCAATTTTTTGGAAAAGTCTATAAATAGGGGATTGTGTAGTCTGTTTTTTGTGTGAAATGAAATCTTGAAAGATGCTTCTTTGTGGTATTCCATTTTTTCTCATGTTTCCCAGCATGTATAGCCAAAAATTCATCATCTATTAGCTAAAAAAACATTGCAATCATTCATTAAAGGGGTGAAGTAATGAAACTTATATATAGTAATCAATTCCCCTAAAACATTAATCATTATGTTTACACATTAAGGTTTCAATAATAGTAGTGTTGAACTATCAATTTCCTGCCTGAGGGGATTGATATACATGGATACATTATACAATACTAAAATAAATTTTTTTAACAGAATTGTTCCCATAAATTTCCTATTAAATGTCTTTAATTTATCTACCATTTTCATATCATGTGGAGTTTATTTGATGATAATTATAATAGGAAATGTCCCAAATTTGTATAAATTAATTTACACATTGTTGTTGATGATAACATTTTAGGTATATTCAATGTGTAATACTCTCATGGTTTTTTTTATTTTTTTCTAGTTTAATAACCATTGATTTTTCTCTAGACTCATCAATAATCCTTGGATTTACCTTGATAATGATTTTTTTGTCAACAATATATATAAAATCTAGAACTGGAAAATTATTACAAAAAAATACTTAGTAGAACTCAATTTACCCTATAACATGAACAAATGAAGATAAATTCAAACCCATTGGCCTAACCATGGTAGATGGTTGATCTCTAATTCTATTTAAATCCTTAAATGTGCTTATGGAAATGTCCTACATATGGGGTAAACATTTAAGGAGATATTTTCATATCAGACATAATTCTTTTGGAACTACACCATGACAATAGGTTTTGAATATTACCTTAAAGTATCCCATGAATTATTCTCAGTGGTTCATAGAAACAAAATTCCATCCTCATTTTCATGAATTTTAACTCTATTGTCAATGTTTGAAACATTTTTTAATTTTCAATTTTTATTGAAACGAATATGAGGGGATGCCTATAGATAATCAAAATAATGTTAATTATAAAGTAATATTTGTATGAATTTATATTGGGATAGTAACTAACTAATGATTAGTGGTATTCCATAATCTACATTTTTAGTTTCCAGTATTTTTACTGTGTTCATGCCCCCTAAACTATTAAAAAACTCATCACTAGTAGCCAAAAAATAATTCTTAGTAGTATCAAACTGCACCATCCCCACATAACCATTTCCAATCCCATGGTATGTGTGATTTAAAACTCCTTCTCTTTCATCATATTCTACTGATAATGAATCTCCATCTTCATTAGACCCATGGTAAAATTGGTGGGATGAAAATTTTGGTAGAAAAAATAAATTCAATAGATTTTTTTTGCTCACAATCCATAAAAAATGATTGTTTTTAGATATACCATGTTACATAATAACTATATTCCATTATGGTAGGTGAATGTCTAAGTGCATCGTAGTGAACCCTTAAACCCATATTATTATACAACCATGCCTTAATTATCCAATACATTTCCATTGAGAGGACAAAATTATAGTATAGAATCCAAACAAATACATTGTATCCTACTGTTTCAAAATGAAAAAAATAAAAATAATGAAATTATTGTGGGAATAGAGACCATTATTTTTTACTATATGCAATTTATTTTAAGAAGCATGTGAATTAACATCACATATAAATTATATGTTGGAACTTATAGAATCAAAAAGTCTTCACAACATACCACTGATTCTACTTACTTGATTACCAACCATTAAAACCCATTTCAAATCATAATATATGGAGCATGTACATCCTCAATCACTCCACTTTTTCAACTCCACTAAAACTTCTTCAATTCCTTTCAGCTCTAGGTTCAATGAGTTATTATCAAACCACTATCAAAATAATAAGATCACAAACAAAAACCCATAATAGCCTTTCCATGCTAAATTGTTTACCTGCAATAGTGTGTGGTCATGGATGACCCATTTAAAGGCTTTTGAAATAAATACACATCCAATAAATCACCCAAATGAACATTTATTTTAATTTAATGAAGAATATAAACATTTTAGTTAAGTAATACCTATTGTTAAATACCATCCTGCATAAAATTTATTAAACCCACCAAAATAAATTAATAATACATCCTTGTTTTTATTTTTTTTCTTTGGTCTATGAGGATTGGATGATCTTCTTGTAATACAATAATTTTCCCTAAGTTAGGGTTCACATGGCCTTTCCATACCTGTAATTGATGGTCAATGATACTGGATATCATAAGTTCATTATGGAATATTGATCAACACCAAAACAATTTTTTAAACTTGCAACTCATATAGATAATATTGATTCCAAAAAACACAACCTTGAAATCGTAGGAGATGTCGCAATTGTGGTAGTAGAATCCACATTCATTGAATCCACTGACGTTCATCGATCTCGAGTCATTTTCCCCAACAATTTCGTCTAGGCCTCTGTTCTTCATTGGAAAGGTTGATTGTTGGTGCTTTGTCAGAGTTCTCCCATAATATTTCACCACCCTCTCCCTTCGCTAACATTTTTAAGATCCCAACGATGAGTTAAGAGATTAATCATATTTTCAATTAATGGTTCGTTAATTGGTGTAATTAATGAACCACATTAATTAAATGAGGAGTGGTTACATAATTTATGTGTAAACGGGCATTTAATTTACCCCCTTAAAATTCCGACCACCACCATCACTCAAGAGGTGGTAGAAAAATAAAATAAAATATTATGTTATTTTATTATTCTTTCAAAAAGTTTGGGAAACTAACTTTTTCTCTCGACCTACTGTGTCGAGGTTAAGCCTCCTATAAGAAAATCCTGACACTGTGAATTCAACGACGCCCCCAGATTTCAATTCCGAGCACTGGTTCAAATGTTATAAATTCATGCTCGCACATTTACTGAACATACTTAAAAAAAGTTCAAAACTTCCTTTATGGGCACATCAGGACTCATAATTGCGTGATATCAATTTTTACAGACTCATAATAATCCCAAATAATTTAAAAAAACATTATATGGAATTTACAGGTCTTTATAGTGGATATCATCCATGCCATAAATCGAAATAATAAAAGTTTTCCAGCTTCCATGGGAGAGGAAATGGTGGTGGCTGATTCACGCTTGGTTGTGGAAACAAAAAGAATGTTCAATTCCACAATTGCATGAAATTTGGCCATTATAATTCTAAGTGTTGGAGAAAATTAGATCAAGACGAATGATCCGACTATGATGAAGCATCTCACCATGAAAAATAAGTAACCACACAGCTCCTCACACAAGAAAAGGCATGAGAATTTCCATATTTGTGGTATCTAGATTTGGTTTCAAGAAACCATATGAGTGGTAACAAAGAAATATTCGAGAAACTCACAGAAGAAGTTTGTGGTGACATGAGATTTATTGTCTCATCTAAGGTGCCTATGATTGGAAAAGAAAAAATTAAAATCTACCAGAAGAATGGTGATTCGAATTACATCTATAATATTTATTACATGCTCAACATGAAAAATAATATCATCAGTATCATCCAAATCCTTGAGAAGGGGTATTTCATACACATGGATAACTATTTTCTCTCTATAATAGATGCTCATAGGAGACTTGTGGCTCAAGTCTAAATGGTGAAGAAATGCATGTTTCCACTGTATGTTAACACAAAGGCTGAGAAGTGTCTCTTTTTACTCATGAAGAATGACTCCTAGAGATGGCATCTTCGATTTGCGTATCTCCATTTCAGCGGCCTTAAACTATAATTATCATCAATCATGGTTCAAGTATTACTAACAATTGAAGTTACAAATCATGTGTGTGAGGTGTGTACACTCAGTAAGAAACAATGGAATTCCTTTCTAAGTGGAGTGTCTAGAAGAGAAAAAGGAACCAATTTATTTTGTTCACACTGATATTTGTGGACCACTTGAAACACCCTCACTTGGTGGTAATAAGTACTTTATTACCCTCATTGATGATTTTAGCAAAAAAAAAATTGGTGTATTGCATCAAAGAAAAATATTTGGTTTTTATTATCTTTATAATTTTAAAAGCCCGTGTTGTAGTAGAAATTGGTCACACAATATAATTACTCAGATCTGGCAGAGGTGGAAAATACACCTCAAATCCATTTCATGATTTTTGAAGGTAACAAGGCATCATGAACCAATACACTGTAGCCTACATATGAAAACAAAATGAAATTTAATAATGAAAGAACTGCACCATCCTCGACATGATGAGAACCACGCTGAAAAAGAAATGTCTGGAAAAGAGCTTCTGGGCAGAGGTAGTTGCATGTACTGCCTACCAGTTCAATCAAGGTCTCACCAAGAGTGTTAGAAATTTAAAACCACAGGAGGCATGAAGTGGCTACTAACCAAGCATGGAACACTTAAGAAACTTTGTATGTGTCACCTATCTCAATTTTCATAAGCAAGAAGAAGGAGTATTGATGATCATGGAGAAAAGTAAATTTTCATCGTCTAGGGTGAAGTATCTAAAACCAAAATGATCTATAATACACTAACCAATAAAATAGTGGTGAGTAGAGATGTGATCTTTAGTGAGGAAGAATCATTGAAATGTAATGATGAAGAATCAAACAATGATATTCCATTCAAAACAGAAGATCCTGAACAAAGGAATTATCATCAAGAGGAAACACCCACAACACCTTACTCAGGCCATAATCAGTAGGCAGAAGTCCAAGAGTACATTCCATTACTTCTTAAAGAACTCCATGAAGTCAAAATTTAGCCCGGTCATCCTCACCCATGGAGTATATAGAAATGAAATAATTAAGAGACATCTAGGATCAAACCAAAGAGGTAAATATTTTCTGCATGTATGAAGATCATGAACCTCTAACATTTTAGGAAGCCATAAGAGAAGAATGGTGGAGAATCACTATGAAAGAAGAAATTAATTACATAGTGAAAATGACACATGGGATCTGACTACACATTCCAATATCTAGAAAATAATTAGCATCAAATGGGTGCATAAGATCAAGAGAAATTTTGATGGAAAGATAGATCACTACAAGGCTTGACTTGTAGAAAAAGGAAATAAATAGAAGTACATGGTGGACTTTGAAAAAGTCTTTGATCCTGTCTCTCACCTTGAGAATTTGAGGATGATTATCTCCCTTGATGTCCATCACAGTTGGATGATCCACCAACTGGATGTGAAATATACATTTCTAAATATAATTTTAGAAGAAGAGCTCTATATTGATCATCTGGATGGCTTTTCTATACAAGGGGAGGAACACAAGTTGCATCGACTGAAGAAAGCTCTATATGGTTTGAAGCAAGATCCACATTCTTGTAATGAAAACATCAACAACTATCTTCAAGAGAAAATATTTTCCCAATGTCCATATTAACATGTTGTTTAATAAAATAAAAAAGCTTGTGGTGATATGATTATAGAATGCCTGTATGTTGATGATTTTTTCCTTATAGTGAATAGCCGAAAAATGTTCGATGAATTCAAGAAGGCCATGTTTAAGGAGTTTGAGTGGATTGAAAGAGGTATTATGTACTTTTTCTAGGAATATATGTAAAGAAACAACATGATGGAATCAATATATCTCAGAATAAGTATGTTAATGAATTTCTTGAAAAGTTAAACATGTCCAATTATAATACCGTAAAAACGTTTATAGAAACAGGATTAAAACTGACAAAAGATAGAGAAGGAATAATCCTTAACTTGAATTTGTTCAAGAGTCTGATTGGAAGCCTAAGGTACCTCACAATCAGAAGGCCATATATTATTTACATTGTTGGGATTCTAAGTAGGTACATAGAAGAACCAAAAGAGTTACACTGGATAGCCACAAAAATTGTCCTAAGGTGTGTCAATTGAACAATGGATTTTGGTGTTTTCTATCCATATAGTGGTAAATAAAAGCTATATGGATACCCATACAGTGATTGGGGAGGTGACCAGAATCAAAGAAAAAGAACCACTGGATATGTATTGTCTCTTCGAATGACTTCTTTCACATGTAATTAAAATAAGTAGAGTGTGGTATCCCTATCCACATGCGAAGCATAGTACTTAGTAGAGTCATCCACTATTTAGAAAGAAATTTGGTTGAGAATCTGCTAAAGGATCTAATGCATCTGAAAGATGAATCCACAATCTTGTATGTGGATAATAAGTCATCAATTTAACTAGCTAAAAATCCAGTGCAAGATTGAATAACCAAACACATTGATACTCAATACCATTTTCTAACAGATCATGTGGAGCATAAAACGATAAAATTTGAGTATTGTCATACTATGGAACAAGTGGCTGATATTTTCACAAAGCCATTACTAACATATGCATTCAAAAAAATATGAATGATTCTCGGAATGAAGCCAGTTTTAGTTTGAAGGAGAGTTTTGGAAATGAAAACCAAATCTATTCATTGGATTCTCAAAACAAAAGGATGTTTCGGGCTATGTTCAAAGCATCATCCCCATGAAAATTTTCTCTTCTCCATGAATTCATTACAATTATTTATGCAGTAATTAAATGTTTCACTTTTTTCATTTTGTCTCTATAATTAATTCTATTCCATGTAGTTTTTGGCGATTTTTTAATTTTTTGGAAAAGTATATAAATAGGGGATTTTTTTGTCTATTTTTTTGTGTGAAATGCAATCTTGAAATTTGTTTCTTTGTGGTGTTCCATTTTTTTCTCATGTTTCCCAGCATGTATAGCCAAAAATTCATCATCTATTAGCTAAAAAACATTGCAATAATTCATTGAAGGGGTGAAGTAATGAAACTTATATATAGTAATCAATTTCCCTGAAACATTAATCGTTATGTTTCCACATGAAGGTTTCATAATAGTAGTGTTGAACTATCAATTTTCTGCCTGAGGGGATAGATATACATGGATACATTATACAATACTAAAATATTTTTTTGAACAGAATTATTCCCATAAATTTCTGATTAAATGTCTTTAATTTATCTACCATTTTCATAGCATGTGGAGTTTATTTGATGATAATTATAATAGGAAATGTCCCAAATTTGTATAAATTAATTTACACATTGTTGTTGATGATAACATTTTAGGGATATTTAATGTGTAATACTCTCATGGGTTTTTTTATTTTTTTCCAGTTTAATATCCCTTGATTTTTCTCTAGACTCATCAATAATCCTTGGATTTACCTTAATAATGATTTTGTTGTCAATAATCTATATAAAATATTGAACCGGAAAATTATTACAAAAAAATACTTGGTAGAACTCAATTTACCCTATAACATGAACAAATGAAGATAAATTCAAACCCATTGGCCCAACCATGGTATATGGTTGATCTCTAATTCTAATTAAATCTCTAAATGTGCTCATAGAAAGGTCCTACATATGGGGTAAACATTTAGAGAGATATTTTCATATCAGACATAATTCTTTTAAAACTACACCATGAAAATAGGTTTTTAATATTACCTTAAAGGATCCCATGAATTATTCTCATTTGTTCATAGAAATAGAATTCCATCCTCATTTTCATGAATTTTAACTCTATTGTCAATGTTTGAAACATTTTTTAATTTTTAATTTTTATTGAAACGAATATGAGGGGAAGCCTATAGATAATAAAAATAATATTAACTATAAAGTAATATTTGTATGAATTTATAATGGGATAGTAAATAACTAATTATTAGTGGAATTCCATAATCTACATTTTTAGTTTCCAGTATTTTTACTGTGTTCATGCCCCATAAACTATTAAAAAACTCATCACTAGTATCCAAAACATAATTCTTAGTAGTATCAAACTGCACCATCCCCACATAACCATTTCCAATCCCATAGTATGAGTGATTTAAAACTCCTTCTCTTTCATCCTATTCTATTGATAATGAATCTCCATCTTTATTAGACCCATGGTAAAACTGGCGGGATGACAATTTTGGTAAAATAAATAAATTCAATAGAATTTTTTTCTCATAATCCATAAGAAATGATTGTTTTTAGATATACCATGTTCCATAATAACTATATTCCATTATGGTAGGTGAATTTCCAAGTGAATCATAGTGAACCCTTAAACCCATATTATCATATAACCATGCCTTAATTATCCAATACATTTCCATTGAGAGGACAAAATTTCAGTATAGAACCCAAAAAAATACATTGTATCCTGATGTTTCAAAATGAAAAGAATAAGAATAATGAAATTTTTGTGGGAATAAAGACCATTATTTTTTACTATACGCAGTTTATTTTAAGCGGCATGTGAATCAGCATCACATATAAATTATATTTTGGAACTTATAGAATCATACAGTCTTCACAACATACCACTGATTCTACTTACTTTATTACAAGCCATTAAAACACATTTCAAATAATAATATATGGAGCATGTACATCATCAATTACTCCCCTTTTTCAACTCCACTAAAACTTATTCAATTCCTTTCAGCTCTAGGTTCGATGAGTTATTATCAAACCACTATCAAAATAATAAGATCACAAACAAAAACCCATAATAGCCTTTCTATGCTAAATTTTTTACCTGCAATAATGTGTGGACATGGATGACCCCTTTAAAGGCTTCTGAAATAAAAAAACATCCAATAAATCAACCAAATGAACATTCATTTTAATTTAATGAAGAATATAAACATTTTAGTTAAGGAATACCTATTGTTAAATACCATCCTATATAAAATTTATTGACCCCCAAACTAAATTAATAATATATCCTTGTTTTTTTTCTTTAGGATATGAGGATTGGAGGATCTTCTTATAATACAGTAATTTTCCCCAAGTTAGGGTTCTCATGGCCTTTCCATACCTCCAATTGCTGGTCTATGATTCCGGATATCATAAGTTCATTATGGAATATTGACCAACACCAAAACAATTTTTTAAACTTGAAACTCATATAGATAATATTTATTTCAAAAAACCCTACCTCGAAATCGTAGGAGATGTCGTAGTTGTGGGAGTAGAATTCACATTCGTTGAATCCACCGATGTTCATCGATCTTGGGTCATTTTCCCCAAAAATGTCGTCCAAGCCTTCGTTCTTCATTGGAAAGGTTGATTGTTGGTGCTTTGTACGATTTCTCCCACAATATTTCACCACCCTCTCCCTTCGCTAACGTTTTTAAGATCCCAAGGGTGAGTTAAGAGATTAATAATCTTTTCAATTAATGGTTTGTTAATTGGTGTAATTAATGAACCACATTAATTAAACGAGGAGTGGTTACACAATTTATGTGTAAACGGGCATTTAATTTACCCCATTAAAATTCCTACCACCACCATCACTCAAGAGGTGGTAGAAAAATAAAATAAAATATTATGTTATTTTATTATTCTTTAAAAAAGTTTGTGAAACTAGATTTTTCTCTCAACCTATCATGTCAAGGTTAAGCCTCTTATAAGCGAATATTGACGTTGCGAATTCAACGGTGCCCTCAGATTTCAATTCCAAGCACCGGTTCAAAAGTTATAAATTCCCACTCGCACATTTACTGAACGTACCTAAATAAAGTTCAAAATTTCCTTTCTGGGAACATCAGGCCTCATAATCGCGTGACGTCAATTTTTACAGACTCATAATAATCCCAAATAATTTTAAAAAAACATTATATGGAATTTTTGTGTCTTCATAGTGGATATCATCCATGCCATCAACATAAATAATAAAAGTTTTCAAGATTCCATGGGAGAGTAAATGGTGGTGGCTGATTCAAACTTGGTTGTGGAAACAAAAAGAATGTTCAATTCCATAATTGCATGAAATTTGGCCATTATGCTTCTGAGTGTTGGAGAAAATTGGATCAAGACAAATGATCCAACTATGATGAAGCATCTCACCATGAACAATAAGTAACCACACTGCTCCTCACCCAAGAAAAGGCATGAGAATGGCCATATTTTTGGTATCTAGACTTGGTTTCAAGAAACCATATGAGTGGTAACAAATAACTATTTGAGTAACTCACAAAAGAAGTTTGTGGTGACATGAGATTTATTGACTCATCTAAGGTACCTATGATTGGAAAAGGAAAAATTAAAATCTACCAGAAGAATGGTGATTCGAATTACATCTATAATATTTATTACATTCTAAAAATGAAAAATAATATCATCAGTATCAGCCAACTCCTTGAGAAGGGGTATTTCATACACATGGAGAACTAGTTTCTCTCTATAATAGATGCTCATAGGAGACTTGTGGCTCAAGTATAAATGGTGGAGAAACGCATGTTTCCATTGCATGTTAACACAAAGGCTAAGATGTATCTCTTTTTACTCATGAATAATGACTCATGGAGATGGCATCTTCGATTTTCATATCTCCATTTCAGCAGCCTTAAACTATAATCATCATCAAGCATGGTTCAAGTATTACTGACAATTGAAGTTCCAAATCATGTGTGTGAGGTGTGTACACATGGTAAGAAACAATAGAATTCCTTTCTTTGTGGAGTGTCTAGAAGAGCAAAAGGAACCAATTTATTTTGTCCACAATGATATTTGTGGACCACTTGAAATACCCTCACTTGGTGGTAATAAGTAATTTATTACCCTCATTGATGATTTTAGCAGAAATTTTTTAGTGCATTGCATCAAAGAAAAATATTTGGTTTTTATTATCTTTATAATTTTAATAGCCCGTGTTGTAGTAGAAAGTGGTCACACAATAAAATTACTCAGATCTGGCAGAGGTGGAGAATACACCTCAAATCCATTTCATGATTTCTGAAGGTAACAAGGCATCATGAAACAATAAACTGCTGCCTACATATGACAACAAAATGAAATTGCATAACAAAAGAACCAAACCATCCTCAATATGATGAGAACCATGTTGAAGAAGAAATGTCTGGAAAAGAGATTCTGGGCAGAGGTAGTTGCATGTACTACCTACCAGTTCAATCAGTGTCTCACCAAGAGCGTTAGAAATATAAAACCACAGGAGTCATGAAGCCGCTACTAACCAAGCGTGGCACACCTAATAATATTTGGACGAGTATCCTATCTCAATATTCATAAGCAATAATAAGTAGCATTGATGATCATGGAGAAAAGTTAATTTTCATCGGTTAGAGTGAAGTATCTAAAACCAAAATGATCTATAATACACTAACCAATAAAGTAGTGGTGAGTAGAGATGTGATCTTTAGCGAGGAGGAATCATTGAAATGGAATGATGAAGAATAAAACAATGATATTCCATTCAAAATAGAAGATCCTAAAGAAAGGAATTATCATCAAGAGAAACACCCACAACACCTTCCTCAGGCCATCATCAGTAGGCAAAAGTCCAAGAGTACATTCCATCACTCTTTAAAGAACTCCATGAAGTCAAAATTTAGCCAGGTCATCCTCACCCATGGAGTATATAGAAATGAAATAATTAAGCAACATCTTGGAGCAAACCAAAGAGGTAAATCTATTTTGCAAGTATGCAGATCATGAACCTCTAACATTTTAGGAATCCATAAGAGAAGAATGGTGGAGAATCACCATGAAAGAAGAAATTAATTCCATAGTGAAAATGACACATGGGAGATGCCGACACATTCCAATAGCTAGAAAATAATTAGCATCAAATGGGTGCACAATATCAAGAAAAATTTTGATGGCAAGATCGATCACTACCAGGCATGAATTGTAGAAAAGGGAAATAAACAGAAGTACATGGTGGACTTTGAAAAAGTATTTGATCTTATCTCTCACCTTGAAAATTTGAGGATGATTATCAAAATTGATGTCCATCACAGTTGGAAGATCCACCAAATGGATGTGAAATCTACATTTCTAAATATAATTTTAGAAGAAGAGATCTATACTGATCATCCAGATGGCTTTTCTATGAAAGGTTAGGAACACAAGTTGCATCGACTGAAGAATGCTCTGTATGGTTTGAAGCAAGATCCACATTCTTGTAATGAAAACATCAAAAACTATCTTCAAGAGAACATATTTTCCCATTGTCCATATAAACATGCTGTTTAATACAATAAAAATTCTTGTGGTGATATGATTATAGAATATTTGTATATTGATGATTTTTTCCTTATACTGAATAGCCGAAAAATGATCGATGAATTCAAGAAGGCTATGTTTAAGGAGTTTGAGATGATTGAAAGAGGTCTTATATACTTTTTTATAGGAATATATGTAAAGAAACAACATGATGGAATCTATAAATCTCAGAAGAAGTATTTTAATGATTTTCTTGAAAAGTTAAACATGTCCAATTATAATACCGTAAAAACTTTTATAGCAACAGGATTAAAACTGCAAAATTATAGAGAAGGAATAATCCTTAACTTGAATTTTTTCAAGAGTCTGATTGGAAGCCTAAGGTAATTCACAATCATAAGGCCATATATTATTTACATTTTTGGGATTCTAAGTAGGTAAATGGAATAACCAAAATATTTACACTGGATAGTAACAAAAATAGTCCTAAGGTGTGTCAATTGAACAATGGATTTTGGTCTTTTCTATCCATATAGTGGTAAATAAAAGCTACATGGATACCCATACAATGATTGGGGAGGTGACCATAATGAAAGAAAAATAACCACTAGATATGTATTGTCTCTTAGAATGACTTATTTCACATGGAATTCAAAGATGTAGAGTGTGGTATCCCTATCCACATGCGAAGCATAGTACTTAGTAGCGTCGTCCACTATTTAGAAAGAAATTTGGTTGAGAATCTGCTAAAGGATCTAAAGCATCTGCAAGATTAATCCACAGTTATGTATGTGGATAATAAGTCATCAATTGAACTAGCTAAAAATCCAGTGCAACATAGAAGAACCAAACACATTGATACTCAATACCATTTTCTAAGAGATCATGTGAAGCATAAAACGATAAAATTGGAGTATTGTCATACTATGGAACAAGTGGGTGATATTTTCACAAAGGCATTACCAACATATACATTCAAACAAATATGAACGATTCTCAGAATGAATCTAGTTTTAGTTTGAAGGAGAGTTTTGGAAATGCAAACCAAATCCAATCGTTGGATTCTCAAAACAAAAGGATGTTTCAGGCTATGTTCAAAGCATCATCCCCATGAAAATTATCTCTTCTCCAAGAATTCATTCCAATTATTTATGCAATCATTAAATGTTTCCCTTTTTTCATTTTGTCTCTATAATTAATGCTATTCTGTGTAGTTTTTGGTTTATTTTCTATTTTTTGGAAAAGTATATAAATAAGGGATTGTGTAGTCTGTTTTTTGTGTGAAATGCAATCTTGAATGTTTTTTATTTGTGGTGTTCCATTTTTTTCTCATGTTTCCCAGCCTGTATAGCCAACAAGTCATCATCTATTAGCTAAAAAAACATTGCAATCATTCATTTAAGGGGTGGAGTAATGAAACATATATATAGTAATCAATTCCCTTGAAACATTAATCATTATGTTTCCACATTAAGGTTTCCATAATAGTAGTGTTGAACTATCAATTTCCTGCCTGAGGGGATTGATATACATGGATACATTATACAATACTAAAATAATTTTTTTAATAGAATTTTTCCCATAAATTTCCTATTAAATGTCTTTAATTTATCTACCATTTTCATAGAATGTAGAGTTTATTTGATGATAATTATAATAGGAAATGTCCTAAATTTGTATAAATTAATTTACACATTGTTCTTAATGATACATTTTAGGGGTGTTCAATGTGTAATACTCTCATGGTTATTTTATTTTTTTCCAGTTTAATAACCCTTGATTTTTCTCTAGACTCATCAATAATCCTTGTATTTACCTTAATAATGCTTTTATTGTCAACAATCTATATAAAATCTAGAACCGGAAAATTATTACAAAAAAATACTTGGTATAACTCAATTTACCCTATAACATGAACAAATGAAGATAAATTCAAACCCATTGGCCCAACCATGGTATATGGTTGATCTCTAATTCTAATTAAATCCCTAAATGTGCTCATGGAAAGGGCCTACATATGGGGTGAACATTTAGAGAGATATTTTCATATTAGAAAAAATTCTTTTGAAACTACACCATGAATATATGTTTTGAATATTACCTTAAAGGATCCCATGAATTATTCTCAATGGTTGATAGAAACAAAATTCCATCCTCATTTTCATGAATTTTAACTCTATTGTTAATGTTTGAAACATTTTTTAATTTTCAATTTTTATTGAAATGAATATGAGGGTAATCCTATAGATAATCAAAATTATATTAACTATAAAGTATTATTTTTATGAATATATATTGGGATAGTAACTAACTAATAATTAGTGTTATTCCATAATCTATATTTTTAGTTTGCAGTATTTTTACTGTGTTCATGCCCCATAAACTATTAAAAAACTCATCACCAGTAGCCAAAAAATAATTCTTAGTAGTATCAAACCACACCATGCCCACATAACCATTTCCAATCCCATGGTATGTGTGATTTAAAAATCCTTCTCTTTCATCCTATTCTTCTGATAATGAATCTTCATATTTATTAGACCCATGGTAAAATTGGTGGGATGAAAATTTTGGTAAAAAAATAAATTCAATAGAAGTTTTTGCTCACAATCCATAAAAAATGATTGTTTTTAGATATACCATGTTCCATAATAAATATATTCCATTATGGTTGGTGAATGTACAAGTGCATCATAGTGAACCCTTAAACCCATATTATTATATAACCATTCCTTAATTATCCAATACATTTCCATTGAGAGGACAAAATTGCAGTATAGAACCCAAAAAATACATTGTATCCTGATGTTTCAAAATGAAAACAATAAAAATAATGAAATTATTGTGGGAATAGAGACCATTATTTTTTACTATATGCAGTTTATTTTAAGCGGCATGTGAATCAACATCACATATAAATTATATGTTGGAACTTATAGAATCATACAGTCTGCACAACATACCACTGATTCTACTTACTTGATTACCAACCATTAAAACCCATTACAAATCATAATATATATAGCATGTATATCATCAATAACTCCCCTTTTTCAACTCTACTAAACTTATTCAGTTCCTTTTAGCTCTAGGTTCAATGAGTTATTATCAAACCCTATCAAAATAATAAGATCTCAAACAAAAACCCATAATAGCCTTTCCATGCTAAATTTTTTACCTGCAATAATGTGTGGACATGGATGGCCCATTTAAAGGCTTTTGAAAAAAAACACATCCAATAAATCAACCAAATGAATATTCATTTTAATTTATTGAAGAATATAAACATTTTAGTTAAGGAATACCTATTGTTAAATACCATTCTGTATAAAATTTAATGACCCACAAAACTAAATTAATAATATATCCTTGTTTTTATTTTTTTTCTTTGGGCTTTGAGGATTGGAGGATCTTCTTATAATACAATAATTTTTCCCCGGTTAGGGTTCACATGGACTTTCCATACCTCCAATTGCTGGTCTATGATACCGGATATCATAAGTTTATTATGGAATATTTACCAACACCAAAACATTTTTTTAAACTAGAAACTCATATAGATAATATTGATTCCAAACAAAAAAAGTAATTTCATATATTTTTAATCTAAAAATGGTTGTAAGAGAAATCTAGAATTCAAAAATAAAATGGGTGTATTGCAAAAATGATAAAAAAAATGTAAATAGACATAAAAATAGATATTATGTTTGGTTTTACTAATTCTAAACAGATTCAAGGAAAATAAAAATATAAATAAACAAGATCAACTGATCATAGTAAAAAAATTTATCAAAAACCATTTGAATAAAATATAATAAAACAGTTAGTTTAGCCCCAGGGAAGATGGTTCCTGAATACAACACAGTAGTTGAACACTACCACTAATTCTTCTACTTGATTACCAACCATTAAAACCAAATTATAAAATAAATTCATGGAACCTATATTGATTGTTTTTATAGTACTAATAACTAAAATTTTAAATGAATATGAAGATAAAAATTGGTTACCTCATTTTCATTCTTGGAAGACACTAATTTACCATCTTTCACTATCTATAATGGCTTGATCAAGGGATTCCAAGCATCTCTCTCTCCATTTAATGTCAGGTGGAACCTATCCTCCACTTATTTTTGATGTCTGGATATTGTGGTATGGTGTGGTTTTAGGAAAACTCCTTCAACATAAGTGAGGTGGAAAATAATATTTTGGTGAAGTGTGTCTCCTATTGTGGTAGGGGATTTTCTAAAATTGGTTTGGGATGGAAAATTTAGGATGTGGGATAAGTTGGTACTAGGATTCATGTGTGCATCACTGGGCATTTGATTATGGTTTTTTTACTAGTGTTTAGGTGTAGGCAGGGTATATTGGTCCCATCGATGATGCCAGATAGAGTTGCTACATGAACCCTATAACTTGGGTCAAACCCACCACCTATAGTAATAATACCCATTCCTAAAAAATGCAATAAAATATAATGTTCGTTTTTTAGGAGATACTATGACATGCATCCTTCAAACAAAAAATAACCATATTCAAACCAATATAAGATCCCCACAAATAGACCCAAAACCAATCCCACACAAGTTTTAATTAATGGATCCATGAAACAAGAAACAAATATCTATTTTTTGAGTATCCAAATTGCATTAATCTATTCATCCATGCCTCTTGTGGTGTCAAATTTCAAATTCTCTTAGTTGGAAACCAATTAAGTCGGTAGGTGGTAAATGCAAATGTCTTTTCCCAAAATCTCTTTGGAAGGCCTTTATCCTTTAGCATGGCCCTATTCATATTGAGTATTGTGTGGTTATTTCGTTTTGCAGTTCCATTTTGATGTAACATATAGAATGTATTGTATTACTTCTTAATTCCTTGTTCCCGAAAAAAATATTTAAATGCATTTGAAGTGTATTCTCAACCTATGTCAAATCTAAGTACTTTGATTTTGTGACTACTTTTTTCTTCAAAATGGGCTTTTAAATTTTTAAATATAGTAAAAGGGTAATATTTTACTTTTATGCAATGAACCAAAATATTTTTGTGGAAATCATCAATGAGGGTAATAAATTACCTATTACCTTCAAGTGAGGGTGTTTCAAGTGGTCTGAAAATATTTGTGTGAACCAACTAAAGTGGTTACTTCTCTCTTCTGGACACTTCACTTGGGAAGGAATTCATTTGTTGTTTAATTATTATACACACCTAACATACACAATTTGGAACATCATTCACCGAAAATACAAGCACCATGCTTGATGAGTATAAAATTTTATATCCGCTGAAATGGAGATGCCCAAAGTACATATTCCATCTCCACGAGTCATTATTTATGAGTCCAAAGAGACACTTTTTAGCCTATGTGTTAATACTCATTGGAAAAATACAATTATTTTCATTTTGGACTTGAGTAATAAGTTTCATGTGAGCATCTCTTATTGAGAGAGAAGAGTTCTCCATGTGTATGACATATCCCTTCTTAATGAGTTGGTTGATACTGATGATATTATTTTTCATGTTTGGTATATAATACACATTAGATATGTAATTAGACTCACTATTATACTAATATATTTTAATTTTACCTTTTCCAATCATGGGTACCTTTTATGAGTCGCCAAAAATCACATCACCACATATTTCTTATGTGAGATCCATAAACAGTTCTTTGTTACCACACATATGGTTTCTTGAACTTGTATTGATATACCACACATTTGACTATTCATATGACTTTTCTTGTGTGAGGAGGATTTTAGAGAATTATTCTTCATGGTGAGATGCTTCAGTATAGTTGTATCATTCACCATGATCCATTTTTCTCCAACACACATAAGCATAATTGCTAAATTTTGTACAATTGTGGCATTGAATGTTCTTTGTGTTTCCATGACCACACATAAATTAGCCTCCAGCATTTCCTCTTCCATGGAAACCGGTAAAATTTTGTTGTTTTTGTTGATGGATTAGATGATATCCATGCCCTCTACCTCTTGCACGATTACTAGTGCCATGACCACCTCATTGTGTCTGGCCATTGTTTTGTTCTTATAGAGTAAACACAGACTCTAAGAAATTATCAAGTGTTGAACCCGAATTCTTTTGCATTCGTTTCTCACGCACTTGTAACAATCCCATCAATTATTCAATGGAAAGTTTTTAAAAATCCATTGATTCATCAATTACCACAACCACATGCTCAAACATGGTTGTGAGAGGCAACAATGCCTTTTTAATGACATGAATGTCCTCCACTTTTTCACCATTTCTTTTCAAATTGTTAATAATAACAATTAGACATGAGAAATAGTCATAGATACTCTCACCTACCTTCATATGTGCCACTTATAACTCTTCTCTTAGTGTTTTAAGATGAACCCACTTCACTGGATCAACACTCTTGAATATGGTTCTAAGGGTATCTCAAACTTTCTTTCTTGACATTTCTTCAGTAATATTTTCAAAGATTGATCCATTCAACCCTTGATAGAGGAGGAAAAACTCTTTATTTTTGTATTCCTTTTATTTTTGAGGGAAGCCTTTTATTCAATTGTGAAGGTGGATTTTTCCTCTATAGTATGTACTATATACCCATTAGCGATGATCTCCCATAGTTCTTGTGACCTGAACAATTTCTTCATTAATATGTACCACCATTCATAGTTGTGATTATAAAACTTAGGAACATGAGGCTGGATTATGGTGTCCATCTTCAGAAATTGGAGGATTCCTTGGTTTCTAGATCTGATTCTAGTTTTTTGGTTTTATAAGCAACAGAATGTGAGGAAGTAAAAGTAGAAAACAACAAAACAATGCTTTCAAGTTTTTATTTCACATGACATAGAGACTACATTTTCACCCTATTTATAGACTATTCTTAATAAGTGAAAAGACTCCAAAATATGACAACCACACAAAATTTATTTAAGGAAAAAAATAAAAGAAACATTAAATAAATTTCATAAGAAATGAAACAGACATTTGGGAATAGTAAAAAATGCATGGGGAAGACACAACCGCACAGTAAGACGCATTGTTTTCATTTACAACAGGTGGAATCAAGAAAAAAATCCAACACACAAAGATCATAGTTTTTTATATATGATAAAAATAATTTGAAAAAAATTAAAAGAAACACCCATTATATCCACTGGGATGGTGGATGATGACCAAAAAATAGTTCAATACTACCTCTGTTGCTACTACTTACTTTATTACCAAAAATTAAAACCCAATTGAAATCTAAATTCATGGATTCCACATAGCTTGAATCACTTCCAATTTCAATACCAACACACCTCTTTTAGATCCATTCATCATTGGGGTACATGAACATTGGTGGAAGTGTTTGAATTATCATGGGGTGTCTTAGGGAGAAGGGGCATCAAGATCGAGTATTCTTGTAATGTCCCAATGATGGAAGCCAAACATTTTTGAAAGAGTCTAGACAAGGGAGGTAAAACCAATCATTAGAATTTAATGGGATGAATTGACATTAGGACTACATCAGATGAGTGTGTTTCAGAAATTGGATTTTCATTTTGATGAAAATTTTGTGTTCTCATTCTATTCTTGGAATGTGAGTGTGATACCATTAATTAAGGAATCATGAAATATAAATCGATAAATTTTTTTGAGTAGAGTTCATATCTGTGATGATGTGCATGGTGTTGGGAACCATATCAAGCATGTCATCGAGAAACTAAGAATGTGTTTTGGTAGGATATTTAGTCATTAGGGAATGTCAGGAGTTAGAATAAGTAGTAATCTATTAGATCCTATGGTGTGGTGGACCATGGACCAGTTGGTGGATCACTAGAAACATTGTGATTCCATGGGAAGGGTGGGAATGATCAGGCACCATCATTTTAGGTTACTGATTGGGGTAGTTGTTGGATCAGGTTTTTATTTAAGGTGAACCTTGGTTTTGTACTTTAATAAGGAAGTGTGAATGTTTCTTAGAGATAGAACACGGCTAGTTTTGTGGGAACTAGTGACTAATCCAGGTTGGGTTTTTTAGTTAGATACAACCAATAATTCTCATGGATGAAAATAATTATAGTGGGAACTTTGTAATATCCCGTGTTTATAAGGTTCTTGAATTTCAATGGAATTTTTATTTTTTTCTTTAGTATATAGGATAGATTTTGATAAGTGATTCAAAATTGAATTCTAAATCTTGAATCCCATAATAAGAAGTGTTTTTGACATGTAATGGGACCAGAGAGGTAGTTTATTAGGTTTGATATATCTTGGGTTGGTGAGGATGTAAGGTGGTTTTATCCTTTACCCACTAGGGAGCTAGTGGCCTAGGAAGTGTCCTGGTTCCATTTATAGTCTCGCTGGTTGGATTAAAATCCAAAAGCTTTCTATAAGGTCGTTTTTATGGGGCATTTTATCAAATTTCTACATCAAATTTTTAATGGAAAACCCCTCTTTTTTCCATGTTTCTTTTTCAAATAGCTAAGGGGTTTATACCCCCTTCTTCTCCCATTAAATACCCTTTATGGGGGTTATTATAGAGGTGTTTTTTTGGAAATCTATGTTACATTCTTTCCTGTCCTGGTCTTTTTCTTCTATCTCAATTTTTTCTTTAATTTTAGTTTTTGGGTTTAGGTAATTAATATTGATTCCACTTAATGATGGCGTAATCTACCAATTCTCACGGGGCTTATGTTCTTCCTAGCTAGGGGATGTCCCAAGACGATGTTCAAATATTCTCTTTGATTCAAAAAAGATGCATCAATATACGAATTTTATTATGTGATTTCATCAAAAAAAATTAATGATGGAAATTGAATTTCATGTTGGGGCCTTGGATTAGTTGAGGTTGAGGATTGTGTTAGGGATGGTTGACACCACATTGCTTGAAGAACAAAGGATATTTGAGCTCCCAATAAGATTTCAAAAATTATTCCAAATAAATGTTTTATTTATTTTTAAACTATTATAGTTAAATGTTTTGATGTCTTGGAATATAATAACTTCCTAGGTTTTTGGTTTTTGGTTTTTGGTCATTTAGGCCACGATGATCTGAGGTGAGACATGGAAATTCCTTGGAATAGGTGGTGTCTAGTGGTTTATTAATGGAAAATCTCCAAATGATGTGAGTTCTCCTTGGTTCTTTCACTATATATTATTGATTTTTTATGGTGTATGTAACATGTGGCCTCTCTACTAAGGGAATTGGCAAGTTTTAGAAAAAATAAATCTAACTCAAAGTGTTTTTTTAATAAATGAATTTCTATGGACATGCCTGATTTGGTGGAAATAAAATGTTTTTTTCCTAAAGGCCCATATATAAGAACATATAGACTCCTCCATGTGGAGGTGTGACATTACATGAGAGGAACTAACATAATTAGACCTAGGAAGGTTACATGTGGTAGTACCCTATAGTTATAAATCACATTGACTATACCAAAAGAGAAATTGATCCTTCCCATTTTCACATTTGTGTCCTATGCATGTTAATCCTTAGGGAGTTTAGAGAAGGGTTAGGTGAGTGGATAACCCTGGAGTGACCCTAGACATAAATATGGTCCTTGATATATCTCTATAAACTGAGTCTAGTATGGCATACCCCTGAGGCCTATGAGCCCACAATATGATTTTATCAATGTCAGGGGACACAGTGACCTCTAAGCTTTGGGATTTGACCTGAGAGTTGATCTATAACACAAGGATACAAATTGGGGACTCTTCCTTGTACTAGGACAGGGGACACTTGTGGGTACCATAGTGACCATATGACCCTGAGTGGATGTAATGGGGTTTGAGTAGTGATGGTAGTAGGTGACAACCAAGAACCCATACAAAAAAGGTGAGCCTGATGGGTAGTGTAAAGTGGTGTTTAGTGTGGGAATTCTTCTAACCCTTGATGTGTTTTATTTTATTTTTAGCTATGGTATGTGGATTTCCCATAATGCCTATGGTTCAACCATTGGACCTAACAATGTTTTGAATGCCTAATATTCTTGGGAATTAGTTATGGGAAAGGATCAGACCCAAGGATGCCAAATATTCCTAAGCTTCTGTCTCACAACAATTTGGGGTGAATTCCTAGTTAGACTATAATCCATTATTGTTGATGCAATAATGGATTCCTAGTGGAGGATCCTTGGATCCAAAATTAGAGTATTTTATGTCATGAATAATGGAATTCCCATGAGACTAGGTGTCACGACCCGCCTTCACCAAGATGAGGGAAGGGACAAAATATTTCCAGACCGTCCCTCCCTCAAGTTGAAGGAGAGATAATGACCCCCGAGACCTACCTTCAATAGGTCCCGAAGTGGAAACTAGAACCAAGGGTATAGAATCATACGTAAAATATAAGGCATTATCCTTTTTATTTAGTAGGATCAGGAAATAAGATAATATTCCCAAACAACACCAAAACCAGAATTAAAAGTAAGGCCCAAAAAAACCATTCCCATATGCATGTTCCAATAATAAAGTGCTACAAGGTACAAGAAAACTCCAAAGGGGAGTACCAAAGAAAAGAAAAATATCAACTACAACTATCCTAACATACAGACTAGTACTACCCCGCACGATCCTTGAATTCCTCCTGGAAACCTAAAAATAGATTTACATACATAGGGTGAGTATACATGTATACTCAGTAGGGAAAACAAAAGGCTCTCATGCACAATTAGGGAGGCATTCAAATTCCCCATGAGAAAATGAGATAACCAGAGCACCTTGCAAGGAAACTATCCACCCAAGGATCACCAAGGAACACTCCCCAAATAATGCAAGTAAAATAAAGTAATAGTACTAAACATCGATATTTGGGTACCCCACACCTCTTTTCCACTAGTTATTGAATACATCCAATGCGTCAAACCTCTCCCAACATTCTCACTAAAGTCCCACTAGCATACCCCGCCCACACACACCTGGTCCACCATAGTCACACATCCTGCCCGTAAACAACTGGTCCACAATAACCACATGTAACCATGTCTACAGATACCTAGGCTAGAACAACTACCGCCTTGCCCAAAGACACCTAGTCTAGAACAACTACTACCACACCCGAAGACACCTCAGCCTCATCCTGAAGACACATGGGAAAAAAACCTACCTGCACACACCTGGGAAAACCACCACAACTACCCGACCTCAATAATCCTGGGATATAATGGACCTCAGGCCATCACAACCTACCCAAAGAGTCTTAGGATACTTGAGAAAGGGATCAGAAAAGGAGCTAATAACCAACCACTCATAGGAATGTTGGGAAAAACACCCTCCCCCCTGAAATGGGGGTTTTCAACACAAAGTGATCAACTTGGGTGGGGTGAGAATAAGAATATAAAAAATAACTTATACATATAGGAGAAAAGAACTCATCCCAGCCTAGGCTTCCAAAACCATCCCATACACAAACACCCTTGTTACTATTCATTCATTAGAAGCACCATATCCACAAGCATGTCACAACTCATTTCTGGAAAACAAATCCCCAATGAACCCATTCTTGTTTTCTTATTCAAGTGATTCAATTTAAAAAGATCTTCACTACTGAGAAACTTACAGGCCTAGTCACAAGCCAAGGAAGAAAATACATGCAAACAACAATTTAAGCATTCACACCCAATTCTATTGTAAAGTAACAATAACAAAAGGGATATGTGAGATCCCTCGATGTACTGGAACCAAACCAAGCTCCAATATATAGCCCTACACGGCCTCAGATTCACAAACCAGCAACTGCACAACAGTAGGGGATCCCATCCCCATCCCCATCACCTCACAAGCATCAACCATAAACATCACTAGAACAAAGCATGGGAGTTTTCAGATTTAAATATTCCATTCATCTAGTTTTGTCTTTCAGTTTGGTTAACCGGGGTGACCACACATGGATTCTTATTCATTGGTCATCCATTTAATCAAACGAGTTTACGTGATTATCTAGTTTCCATGTTACAGCCATTCAATCACATAAATGTCTAGAAAACAGAGGTTCATTAGTGTGTAAGAAGGGACCACCACCAACCACTATTTTCAGTGAATATAAGCCCATACAATTCAAAACATATAAGCAATGGTAAAAGAGTACCATAACATCATCAAACACACCCCTTTATTCTTTAAAAACCATTTATTATCTTTTTTAAGGGTTTGGATTCATCCATCTATGTAGAAAAAATATAATACCCACCCCACATGATACACAGTAAAGAGAGATGAAGAAAAAACCCTACTTGTATGATCAACGATCGACATTTTTCTGCTCGTTCCAACAACTGGGGATGCGCGACTTGTAGGGGAGGAAATCTGAGGACTCCAAGAATAAGTAGGAAAGGTTCTGGCATAGGCACACCACTAGCCTCAGGAAAGGGGACTCCAAACACACCAAGTAAAGAAAGAAACCATCCAAGAAGAAGAAGGAAAGAATTATAGTGCGATAAAAAGGTGAGATCATGGAGTTACGGGATATGAAAAAATTGAATGACATTAAAGGCATATCGTGGTTTCACCACACGGTTGGACGGTTTCACACGATGGAATTAGTTGTTATTTAATAATTCACATCAGAGGGGTGGCCATAACACATATGTGTTAAAGTATTTCATTTAAAAAGAGGAAAAATGGGTCCGTTGAGGGTCACCCCTCTCCTAGGGGATTTAAAACATTGCTTATGGGGCTAAAAATGGATTAAAACCACTTTAAAAAGGTTAAAATACTTAAAAGTGAAATTACCGACAAATGTGGAATGAAAAACCCAAAAATCCACTTTGGCACCGATCAGTGACACACCGATCCGTGACACACCGATCTGTGTCACCGATGGGTGACACCATGATGACATCCTGCCATCGATATGCCGCCCTTCGGGTCCAGACATACTGATGGGTCCAGGGTGTCCCAAACACTACAATTTGGCAAAGTAATGGATGAGGATGGTCCGGGCCATTACATTAGATACCTCTCAAACTATTCTCGCCCTAGAGAATGGAAACTATACCTAAAGAAAAGAGAGGGGTCCGAACAACCACCTCTAAAGAAACCTATCAGAAGTAACCCCCTGGGCATCTAGGAACATCTATCTCTCAAGAAACCACACAAACATGTAAAGGTTATACCATACAGTTATATGGTTTAGGGAGTCCCTTGTTCCATGTCAGGATACTATCCTCTTTGGGAGGCACTGACTTGCCCGCATGGGTTTAATCGTATCCACCTTAATGTGTCTTGATTAGGGATCATGTTCTCCCTTCCCCACATATCAGTACTTTTCATAAACATTAATAAGGTAAGGAAACAACTCATATCATTACCAAACAAGGTCAAAATCACATCATAGTAGGTCACAAAAAGAAGAACATCAAAGAAGGATTAGAACAATATCTCAAAACAGCTCTGGGTATTGGGTGCACGTTTGAGCTTCTCGCTCCCAAGTACTCTCCTCGAGGCCACCATGCCCACAACACATGAACCAAAAGGATGGTTCATCCAAGAATCCATTTCTCCTTTCGATCCTAGATCCTCACTAGTCTCTCCATGAATGTAGCATCATACCCTGTATCTAACTCTCCCCAGTCAATGACATGTGATTCATCGTGTAGATATCGACGAACCTGGGAGACGTGGAAAATGTCGTGGATCCTTTCCAACTGAGGTGGTAACGCCAGCTAATATTCCACCTCACTGACTCGCCCCAACACTTTCGAAGGCCTGATTAACCTAAGAGAGAGTTTGCTTCCCTTTCCAAACCTTCTCTTCCCACATCAAGGGGAAACCTTCAAGAACACATGGTCTCCAACATCGAACTCCAAGGGCCTCCTCCTACGATCAACATACAAATTTTGCTGGTCCTAGGCTGCCTTCATCCTCTCACGCACAAGATGAACCTTCTCTATTGTGCTCTGCACTACCTCTAGGCCAAGAATAGCAGCATCCCCAACCTCGGTCCAACACACGGGCGAACGACACGGTCTCCCATATAAGGATTCAAACAGAGCCATGCCAATGGTAGAGTGATATCTATTGTTGTAGGAAAACTCTACTAAGGGAAAATGTCATTCCCATGATCCCCTTAAGTCCAAAACACATGCCCATAACATATCCTCCAACGTATGGTTGGTTCGCTCTATCTGCCCATCTGTCTAGGGGTGGAAAGCAGTGCTAAGGCATAGTTGGGTGCCAAAAGCATGCTGCAATCCCCTCTAGACTCATGAGGTAAACCATGCATCCCTATCCAAGACTATGGACCTCATAAATCCATGAAACCACACCAACTCATCCACGTATCTCCATACTAAGACATCCACCACACTCAACTCCTTGATCACCAGGAAGTGAGATGATTTCGTTAGTAGGTCTACCACTACCAAGATAGCATCATAGCATCCTTGAACCCTGGGTAGTACTATGATGAAATCCATCGAGATGTCATCCCACTTCCACTCAGGGATATCTAAAGGCTGGAACAAACCTCCTGGGACATGGTGTTTAGCCTTCACCTGCTGACACACTATGCACCTTGTTACAAACTCTGCCACTGCCCTTTTCAACTCGAGCCATCAAAACTGTCCCCTCAGGCCTCGATATATTTTGGAAACTCCTAGGTGTACAACTATGAGTGAGTTATGGAAATCATGAAGAACTCCATCATGTATCGTCTCTAGGACAAACAACTTTCCTCAGAAAAGAATCTGATTCTAAACATCCCCGACCACCCTTCCGGAGCATTGCCTTGTTCAACCCGATCGTGCATCACTTCACTCTCTAAGTCTCACTACTGAGACTCCTCCACCTTTTGCAATATAGAGGAATACACTATCATCTGAAACAAACAACCTCTACCACCATCCATCCTTATGTCAGGATGTAGGGCAGCCAACTCCTCCATTACTTTCCAAGCATCCATAGGTTCCAAAACAGATTCCCTCCCTAACTTCCTGCTCATGGAATCAGCCACAACGTTCCCCTTACCTTCAGTATATGAGATATCAATGTTTTATTCTTGAATAAACTCCAACCACCTTCGTTGTCGCAAGTTCAGGTCTCACTGGGTAAAGAGATGTCTCAAACACTTGTGATCTGTGAAGACCACAAAGTGATTCCTGATGAGGTAATGCCACCACAACTTCAATGTGAAAACTACTACTACAAGCACTAGGTCATGGGTGGAATAATTATAATCATGAGGACATAACTGCCTAGACCTATAAGAGATCACTCCCTGCTGCTACATTAGCACACACCCCGGGCCAAGTCCATAAGCATCACAAAACACCTTATACAAAACCCCTTCATCTGGAAACCTGAGCATTGGAGTGCTGACTAACCTTTCCTTCAAATAGCTGAAAGCTTCCCGAAAATTCTCACTCCACACAAATGCCTGGTCCTTTCTTGTCAAATATTTCAAAGGAACTACATCTCGAGAGAATTAGGGTACGAACCTCCGATAATAGCCTGCCTGCCCTAGAAAAATATGAACCTTCATCACATTATTTGGTGCTTCCCAAGAAACAACCACTTCAACCTTTGACAGATCAACCACTACCCCTTGTTGGGACACCACGTGTCTAAGAAAAATTCACTTCTCATGTTAATAAATTTCACATGTACAACTTCCCATATAGCTGGTGATGTCTAAGGATCTCCAAGACCATCTTGAGGTGCTTATAATGTTCCTCCTATGATCTTGAGTAGATCAAAATGTCATAGATGAACACAATGATGAACCAGTCCAAAAACTCACAGAAAATAGAGTGCATGAGCCCCATGAACATAGTAGGTGCATTCATAACACTGAATGACATGACTACAAACTCAAAGTGCTCATACCTTCACCTAAAAGCAGTCTTTGAGATATCACTATCCTTAACCCTTAACTGGCGATACCTAGACTATAGATCGATCATAGAGAACAAACCTCCTCCCCTAAGATAGTCAAAGAGAATGTATATCTGTGGGAGAGGGTAACCGTTATTGGCCATTACCTGATTCAGTATCCGGTTGTCTTTGCACAGCCTGAGACCACCATCTTCCTTCTTGGAGAACAAGATCGGAGCACCCCATGGCGACACACTGGGTTAGACAAAACCCTTCTTCATCATATTATCAATCTAAATGTGAAACTCCCACAACTCAGAAGGCACCATCCAATAAGGATCCATTGAAATTGGACAAGCACCAGGTTTTAAATCTATCCCAAACTCAACATCACATCGAGGGGGTATAGTCACAACCTACTTGGGAAAAATTGTCAAGAAATATCTAACAACTCCTGGAATATCCATTATCTCGACATCCACTGACTCTATTGAAAGCTCAGCCAACTTAGAAAGAAGAGGTTCCACATGTCGTCTCCCCACCTGACAACTCCATTCGCCAACAAAATCCACACGTTGGTTATCCTCATTAGAGAACATGACTCTTTGCCAGAAGCATTCGATAACATCGTGCACAAAAAACAGCCAGTCGATGGCTAGGATGACATCATATTGCTGCATTTGCAGTATAAGGAGACCCCCATTAGACTGATGTGGCCCCAACATCAGTCTACATCCTTGAAAACCCTCAAACAGACTCGTATGACCCCCAAATGGTGTACTCAGAACCAGGGGAATGGAGAGTCTCTCTGCGTCTCGGCCAAAGGCATGGGCTAGACCGAGTGCAACAAATGAGTGAGAGGCTCATAAATAAAAGAAGGTGTAGGAAAGAGTGCTAAACAAGCTGATCGTACCTCGAATGACCTTTGGACCTATTGGAACTGCTGCCTCTATGGCGTGAAACTACCCACACCCATCTCCTCTACCACTCAGCTATTAGCCACCTCCCTGAACATGCCCTGATTGAGGTCCATGAGGAGCACCTTGGGGTTGGCCTCATCCTACAACGTCTGCTCTCGGAGGAGCAAGAGCTCGCTATCCCTGCTGCTATTACTAAAAGGGACTGGCTGGAAACTGCTGCTGCTAAGGTGGGTGCTGAACCTGCTGACCCCCACCATACTACACTCAGTCTAAGCACTGATTCCAAAGGTGCCCATGACTGCCACAGATGAAGCACCGTGGTCTTGGGACCCCAAGGAAAGGGACAAGACTGGGAGATCGAAACTAGAAGTGCTGGGACCTGCTCCCCACTAGACAAAACCAAGAAGGCCATGACGCTGGAGGCCTGCTGCAGACGACCTTCCCCTTTGACGGGCCCAACTGGCTCCCCTCTTATGGCACACCTCCCAGTATGTGTATCTTATCCACCACATCATCCTTCTTCTGGACCTCTAAGTACGTCGGTAGGGTGAAGGGAGTAACAACATAATTAAGATAAGGTCAGAGTGCCTCCTCCAAACATCTCTCCTGAAACGCCTCATCAGGAAAAAAGTCCACATCCAAATGAAGAAAATCCTTGAACTTGATCCCCAACACCCTCACTATCATGCTCCCTTGCTGAAGGGAGAGTAGCTCCTACCTCTTTTACACCTTCATCATGGAAGAGAGGAATTACGCCTGGAACTCTCTCTCGAAGTCAGTCCACAAAACCTCAGCCTCCCTCTTCTCCCCAAGATAGAGCATTAACCACTGACGTGATGCTCCCCATATCTGGCTTACAACTAGAGAAACCCAGTACTCCATCGGAGCTCAGATCAAGCTGAAAGCTATCACCAGATCCTCGATCCAACTCTATGTCATTATGTATGAGATGTTGACCTCATACTTCCCAAGGGTCTTTCGCTGAAAGGCACGAAGATTCCTCTACCATTGGTCATCCTCCTCTCGATCAGCCCTCTGCTGATCAGCCAAAATATACTCATGGGACTCGATCACCTACACTACTCATGGTCGTCGTCTGGGTTTTATAGCTACAAGGTAAACATAGAATTCCTAGGCACGAGTAGTGTAGAATATTTCTTTTAAATTTTTCTTAAAATTGTTATTTATTTAAATTCCCAGAACACCTAGAACACACAAGAACACAAGTCATTATAATGTATATACCTTTCTTATGGTCTCTACCCTGCAATTAGTGTAGCCTCACTTGGTCATTCGGTAGGTCCTGAGTCCTTGCATTGGATCATGGGGTGGGAGCCTAAAATCCCTTGTCTTAGCTAGTCTTCCCTATCCTATTTCATGAACCAAGGTTGCCTAACACTATTTCTCTACCATCCCATTTAATTCTCACTATTCCTAACCCCAAGCATCATCCTATCTCTAAACTATAACCCTCTGATACCATTCTATCACAACCCTCCTTAGCCAATATGAGGGAAGAGATATCATATTTCTAGAACCTCCATTCCTCAAGTTAAAGGAGAAATAATGACCCCCGAGACCCACCTTCACTAGGTCCCATAGTGGTGACTAGCACCAAGGGTATAGAATCATATGCAAAATGGAAGGGATTACCATTTTTATTTAATAGTATTGGGAGATAAGATAGTATTCCCAAACAATACTGAAACTAGAAGTAAAAGTAAGGCCAAAACAAACCATTCCCATATGAATGTTCCAATAATAAAGTGCTTCAAGGTACAAGAAAACTCCAAAGGGAATTACTAAAGAAAAGAAAAACAGAAACTAAAACTATCCCAACGTCTGGACTAGTACGTTATTGCACGATCCCCAAAGTCCTCCTGGAAACCTGAAAATAGATTTAAATACATAGGGTGAGTATACAGGTATACTCAGTAGGGAAAACCAAAGGCTCCCATGCACAAGTGGGCAGGCGTTCTAATGACCCATGAGAAAAGGAGATAACTAGAGCACCTAGCAAGGAAACTATCCACGCAAGCCTCACTAAGGCACACTCCCCAAATAATGATGTTCAAGTAAAGTAATATTAATAACACATCGATTTTTGGGTACCCTATACCTATTTCCCACTGGTTATTGAAGACATCCTATGTGTCAAACCTCTCTTTCCATTCTCACCATAGTCCCACTTCCATAACCCACCCACACACACATGGGACACCACAATCACACATCCCGCCCGTAAAAACTTGGGACATAACAATTACATGTAACCACGCCCGCAGAAACCTAGGCCAGAACAACTACCACCACCCCCGAAGACACCTGGGCTAGAACAACTACTTCCATACTCGAAGACACCTGAGCCTCATCCCTAAGACACTTGGGAAACAACCTGCCAGCACACACCTGGGAAAACCACCACAAATTCCCCGCCTGAATAATCTTGGGCTATAATGGACCTCAGGCCATCACAACCAGCCTGAAGAGTCTTGGGATACTCAGGAATAGGAGAAGAAATGGATCTAATAACCAGACACTCATACGAGTGTTGGAAAAAACACTATCCCCCATGAAATGGGGGTGTTCGACATAAAGTGCTCAACTTGGGTGGGACGCGAATAAAAACATAAAAACTAACTTATACATATAGGTGAAAAGCACTCATCCCAGTCAAGGCTTCCAAAACTCACCCATACACAAACACCCTTATTACTATTCATTCATAAAAAGCTCCATAACCACAACCATGTCACAAATCATTTCCAGAAAACAAATCCCCAATGAACCCATTCTTGTTTTCTTATTCAAGAGATTCCATTAAAAAATATCTTCATTATCGGGAAAATAATAGGCCTAGTCACAAAACAAGGAAGAAAAGACATCCAAGAAATAATTTAAGCATCCACACCCAGTTCTCTTGTAAAGTCACCACAACGAAAGAGATCTGTGGGATCCATCGATGTACTGGAACCAAACCAAGCTCCAACATATATCCCCACATGACCTAAGATTCACAAACTAGCAACTGCACAATAGTAGGGGATCCCATCCCCATCCACGTCACCTCACAAGCATCAACTGTAAACATCACCAGAACAAAACAAGGGAGTTTTTAGATTTAAATATTCCATTAATATAGTTCTATATTTCTATTTGGTTAACTGGTGTGACCACACAAGGATTATTATTCATTGTGAATCCATTTAATCAACTGAGTTTACGTGATTAACCAGTTTTCATGTTATATCCATTCAATCACATAAATGTACAAAAAATAGAGGTTCATTAGTACGCAATAAGGGACCACCAATGACTATGATTTTCAGTTGACATAAGCCTATACAATTAACAATATATAATAAAAGGTAAAAGAGTTCCATAGCATCATCAAACACACCCCTTTATTCTTTAAAAACCATTTATTATCTTCATTAAGGTTTGGTTTAATCCATCCATGTAGGAACATTATCATACCCACCCCATATGATACGTAGTAAAAATAGATGAAGGGAAACCCTACTTTTATGATCAACAATCGACAATTTTCTCCTTGCACCAACAATTGGGGATGCGCGACTTGCAGGGGAGGAACTCCGAGGACTCCAAGAATAAGTGGGAAAGGTTCTAGCAAAGGCACAACACTACCCTTGGGAAAAGGGACTCCAAACACACTAAGGAAAGAAAGAAACCGTCCAATAAGAAGAAGGAATGAATTATAATGCGATAAAAAGGTGAGATCCTAGAGTTACAGGATATGAAAAACTTAAATGGATTTAAAGGTGGATCATGGTTTCACCATGCGATTGGATGATTTCACACGATGGAATTAATTGTTATTTAATAATTCACATAGGAGGGGTGGCCATGAAACTTGTGTGTTAAATTATTTCATTTAAAAAGAAGAAAAACAGGTCCGTTGAGGGTCTCCCCTCTCCAAGGGGATTTAAAACGTTTCTTATGGGGCTAAAAACTGCTTAAAACCACTTTAAAAAGGTTAAAAGTCTTAAAAGAGGCATTATTGGAAAATTGGGGAAAGAAAAACCCGGCAAGCCCCTTTGGCACCGATCGGTGACACACAGATGGGTGACACCACGATGACATCCTACCACCGATACACCATCCTTTGGGTCTGGACTTACTGATGGGTCCAGGGTGTCCTAAACACCATAATTTTGAAAAGTAATGGATGATGAGGGTCCGGTCCATTACACCAGGAATCCCACTATTACCAGCTAAACTATTAGAAATTCCTAGTGTGCTTAGGATTTGAACAATGATAATATTAAGCAATTGTGAATGTCTGGGAACCTAGAGATTTTTATGGAGGTATGAGGTTCCGGGTGATCATATATGGCCTAGAACAGATGTTGGACTCCTAGTGGAGACTATTAGATCCCCTCAGTCGATGCCTATGATACCCCCTAGGATTAGATATATTCACCCTTATTGGTTTGGAAAAGAATAAGTGATATATAGATGCCTAAGTTAGTGACTATAGGATCCAAGAGGGTATTCCTTTTGATTACCTATGTTTCCCAAGAATAATTTATTCTAGGATGTATTGGTATTACTAGGGTCATTCCCTCCTTTGAATAATATGTCATCCTAACAGTGAAGAACACCCAATGGATACCATGGGGTTCAACCTAGGGTCTTGTGGATGTGGGATATCTATCGACACCCCAGGATCCACCACTTATCATGGTGAAGGTGTCAGTGTGGGATCCCCAGTGAGTGGCTTATGGTGATGATCATGATTATAAACACTATAAAAATGGTTGAAGTAGTTATATTCAATTAGAGCCTCATACATAATGATCGATGATAGTTGGACTTGGCATGGGTTATTTTATGACCTTAGGATGATAGTGGTAGTGGGTATGACATTGTCCATTATTTATACTTAGAGACATTCAGGAATTAGTTCAAAGTATGAATTCTCTATGATTTTATTTATGTATGTTCTATAGTTCATTTATGGTTTATAGCTGATCATGTCACATGAACCTATCACTACATTACTGTTATAGTATAGGACATCATTAGTGGCGCCCAACTGAGTTATGTACCCTCACCCTTATCGAGGTTCCAATAAACTTGTGTACTCAAGAATCCCTTACTTATTGAATGTTTAGGTTGGTTTGAGGCTTGGTATTATGTGATCTATATTCTCTATCTTGAGTGGGACCAAGATATTGGAGGGGATTCTCGGGTATAGTTTCAGAGACTAGTTTATTTTATTTTCATTTATTTACTTGCTTTCTCTATGTATTTGATCATCTGAGAGGGATAATGTTATGGAGGGTTCATGGAAGGTGTATACGTGGAGGGTCAACAATGTCAATATAACATGGATGTCTATTAATAGACCAAAAATAAGTGGGGACAAGGGGAGATAGAAGGATAAAGAAATTTTTTCTGTTAGTGCAGGAAATCATATATGGTAAGAAAGTTATGTTTCTACTAAGCTTCTCTCTACTTCTAGAATAATTCTTTCTCTTACTTTCTATTATGTTGTAAAATATTTCCTAGCGTACTGGAATAGGATTTTCTTGGTGTCTAAATTCTTATGGCTGAACAATTTTATAAAAATATGGTATGCATGTACGATTGATTTTCATTTTATTATATCATATTCTATTGATTTATTACTCTTGAATACTCTTATTTTTATAGATTTTGTATGATCCTTATTTATTTAATTGCTATTGGGAAACATGATATAGGGGGTATAGTCTACCCATTACACCAATTTAGACCCCAACTTCTAGTAGGAAACCTCGTGTGCATGAGGAGGCGCGCCTGAGGTCATATGGAGGTCTGTTCCAGTCACAATACATATTGAACCGGGGTGGTGTGTTACAATCAGCATAACCATGAATCTATCATGTCATCATAGCTGAGTGGGGGTTGTGTAAATTAAATAAAAAACATAATTAGATGTCAAATTATATTCTCAAATAATATATTAATGTGAATGAGAAAAAAATAATAGTTTTAATAGTCAAATCTCATAAGATTATTTATTACTCGCTACAGTGATCTGGGAACCACCTCCCCATTCTAGGGTCTCAAGGGTTTAAAATAAAAAATTTATAAATTTCCATAAAAAACACATTTCTAAAAGTAATACCACACTAATTAATTTCAAATATAATATATCATTTTCATGATATTGTCTTTTTTTACATTCAAAACCCATTTTTCATAATAATTTTAACTATTAAAATAAATTAATTTTATTAATTAAAATAATCACGATTTAAATAAGAAACTACAATCACCTGGAATCAAACTTATCTCAAGATGATCATTTATATATTAGTACATTAGTGATAAAATGAAATGAAGGTAGAAGTAATAAAAAAATGGAAATTAAATAGTAAATGAAGGGAATGAAAATGAAAATTTAATTGAGACAGAGTTACTAGAAAACACAGTAGATGATGAAAATGAAAAGAGTTAGAAGGAAAAAATTAGAATAAATAAAGAAATCATGGAAACAAATATTGAAAAAGCATATACATTTTCATAAGCTGATAGGAATACCCTATCCTTGAGTATGTATATTGATGGAAAATCGAACTAGAATTAATGTATAATTGGACTGTTTAATGAAAGGGAAGAACAATAGACCATGGAGATCACCCTTCAGGTCCCCTACCCAACAACTACCAAATAGACTTTCTGAAAACAGAAATATTCCCCCTACCCTAGACCCCACATGCACTTTATAATAACACAATCCCTTCCATACAAAAATTCTAACTACCGCCCCTGATTAGACCATATATCCCTTTCTAGAATAGGCCTTCCATTATCCTGGAAGGTCTCAAACTCTATTCCCATATTACCAATGGAATCCACAATTTTCCTCAAGAATAAAAGCATGAAATTGATTCTGGATGGTGAAATAATCTTCCCACATAGAATATTTAGTTGGATAGACCTTCCACTACATTAAAAAATTCATATAAAGAATGTCATCTTAGAGCCGAGAGAGGAAAGAGAGTACAATCACAAGTTTTCTATATGGTGTCTCCTTCCCCTACAGGTCATGGGGAAAAGAGGTAGAAATGTCATGAAGCCCCATCACCCATTTTTGCTAAAAGATATAGAATACATGATGGATTTGAGCGGTCATGAGAAGGTACAAATGATAATCTGTGGATCCAATTTTCTTGAGGATGGTAAAGGGTCCATCATAGTGGAGGGACATCTTTGGGTTGATCCTATAAGATTAGGAATGATGAATGTGTGGACATGGTTTTTCATTGTCTTAGTCCCCAGATAAAAAGCTATCTGAACTTTTATATAAATTAGCTTGGTGCCACATGGTTTCTTGGGAGTGATCTAGATGATCTTTAAACTACTTCAATGCTTCTTTCTGACCCAAAAAATCATGGGAAACATCTTCAACTAAAATTTCGGAATGAATATAATTGATAATAGTTTGGGGATTATAGAAAAAAATAACTTAAAAGGGAATTTTATTAATTGAAAAATTCCATATGGTATTATTAGAATATTTATACAAAGGTATAAAAAAGTGTGGGGGCCACTCCCAATATGGGGTGTCATTTTTCAGTGGAGGAAGAGTTGATGTCGGCTTCATTTTCATCAGGTGGCAACCAACCATAGTGGATGAAATAGTAGTCGTGGATGGAAGCCAACGTGCTAGACGCACAACACTCGGTGGTAGGAGAAAAATATAGGGTAGATGAACCACCCCCATCCACCAGAGAACAGCTGGTTTTTCTACTATTTAATGGGATGTAATCCCATATTTTGTAAGGTTGTGTGGGTGTTGTAATCCTCTGACGAGATCCAGAGAGGAGAGCAATAAACGTGACACACCTTCTCCCATGGATGTAGGTCATCTGACCGAACCACGTTAATCTTGGTGTGTTATCTATTTTGATTTTTTTCTATGTGTTTTTGGTGCCACACACCACTATTGTGCCCGAACAAGTGGTATCAGAGGAATGTGGGAGTGAGAGGAGTCAAGCCGGTGAGGCGACATTGAATTTTGAAATGGCTAGAAAATTAAAGTTGTTCGTAAAATTTTTTTGAGGCCAGATCTATGAAGAGGACGACGATATGATTCCAACGGCGCAAGCGGCTGTGAAAACAGAGTTGATACGAGCCTGGTAAGCTAGGTCAAACTTTGGTCAAAATCACAAGTGAACAGTAACCCATGCCGGAGAAGACGTCACTTTTCATGCCACCACTGAGAATTCTAGTGAGATTTTGGTAGGAATTCCGGTGTGCCACGTTAGTGTCACGTCGACACCACATCAGTGGGAGATCTAGACTGTTGAACGTGTTTTGACCATATCTCGGTCAATTGGTGTCCGATTTCAGTGATCCAGGAGTTTATTCTTACTATTTCAACGATTCTGAATGCATTCGTATAGTTATTTTTTCAATATTATCACTTCATCAGGTGGTGAAAAATAGGTGCAACATCGACGGCGGTGACCGCGTTTTGCATCAACGACGATGGATGGTTGTGGAGAACTACCAAGATTTGAGATTGAGAAGTTATATGGTCGAAACAATTTTGACTTATGGCAGAGCATGGTGAAAGATATTTTGGTGAAGTAGGGCATGATCAGATCGTTGATCAGAGAAAATCCAGAGGCAACCAGTAATGATGATTGGAAAGAGCTTGAGATGCGGGTCGTCCACACAATATGATTGTGTCTAGAAAATGAGGTAAAGTACTCGGTGTTGGAAGAGACCTGACCGAAGGAGATCTGAAAGAATTCAGAGCAGTGGTATATGGCGAAGTCGCTCACCAATAAATTGTTCCTAAAGAAGAAATTATACCAGTTTTTCATGGATGAGGGAAAAAATTTGTTGGATCACACCAATGAATTCAACATGATCCTGATACAGTTATTGGTGCTCAATGGGAAGGTTAGAGAGGAAGACCAAGCAATTTTTCTTTTATCATCCCTACCGAGCTCATTTGATTGTCTTGTGACTGCATTACTCATGGGAAAGGAGACATTGAAGCTGGATGAGGTGATGTCATCACTTCAAGATTCTAAGGAATTCTAAAAACCCGTGACACATTTAGGCGAGAAAATCATGGAGATGCGAGAAGATCAACATGGGAGGTGCCGACATTGGAAGTCAGGAGTTAAATAATGGTGGCCAAAATTAAGAGGATGTGATCCAAGTGAAATCACATGTTTCTAGTGCGAGAAGAAGGGTCACTATAAAAGTGACTGTGGAGAGCAAAAATGGTATGTTATTGGGAAAGAGAAAGTTTAAGATAGGGAAGTGAATATCACAGGATTATCAATAGATGATGAAATCTGCATGACAATAGGAATCTTGCACTCAGATGGGAGAGTTGAATGGGGAGAATTGATGTTTCATTACTAAAAAAGATATGGGCACATGAAGCGGGGATGTCATTTTCTAAGAAGGAAGAACGAGCAGGCTCAAAATCCAAAAGAAGAAGGATGTGTTTTGGATTTTGGTTGCTCAACACACATATGTACAATGAGAGGTACATTTGATACTTTTTAGTAGGTGTGAGATTCAGTGAGACTTGGTGATGGGTTATCATACGAGGTTCAAGGATTCAGGACAGTGAAATTGAAGACACCCGATGGAGGAGTTCGTAAAATGGATGACGTGAAATTCGTTCCAAAGATGAGACGAAACATGATATCATTAAGTAGGCTCGAGGTGAAAGGGTTCAATATTTCCATAGTAGGTGGAGTGCTAGAAGTCTCAAGTGGGGATGTAGCGAAGCTTACTGGGAAGGAGTCCTAGGGGTTGTATCATTCGATGAGGGCCATAGTCAGCCCAAGCTCAATTGAAGATAGTGGAAGTGCTACATCATCTGGCACAAAGAAGTGTGTTCGATTTGCTGATGACATTTTCGACACCTGCAAGGAGACTGTAGGTCAAGCTTCTACCCTAAATTGGTCGTAAGGGGGAGATTTGTGGGGGCTAATCCCAATATAGGGTGGAATTTTTCAGTGGAGGAAGAGTTGATTTCGGCTACATTTTCATTAGGTGGAAACCAACCATAGTGGACACAGTAGTAGTCGTGGATGGCAGCCGACGTACTGGACACACAACACCCAATGATAGGAGAAAAATCTGGGGTAGATGAACCACCCCCATCCACTAGAGAACACCTAGTTTTTCTTCTATTTAATGGGATGAAATACCATGTTTTTTTATGGTGGTGTGGGTTTTGTAATCCTCCGACAAGATCCAGAGAGGAGAGAAATAAAAGTGACTCCCCTTCTCCTGTGGACGTAGGTCATCCAACCAAACCACATTAATCTTCGTGTGTTCTCTGTTTTGATTCTGTTCTATTTTTTTTTGTTGCCACACACCTCTACTACGCCCCAAAAAATAGGATACATTGTTTTGTTATTACCCCATAAAATAATGGATTTTTTTTTGATGCAATGGTTTACAACCTTGTTTGGTAATCCTTCTATTAGTGGTAGGCCAAAGTGAAGCACAAAATAGTTCCCTGCAGGATAATTTTTTTTTACAAAAATTGATGAGAAAAGTTGAATCATGATAATTGAAGATGCATTTAGGTATTCAATCGAGATAGAAAGCCTCATTTTAAAAAATGTTCAAAACATTTTCAGTCATGTAGGGGTGATTCAAGAGGAGAAAATGATAAAATTAAGAAAGTGGTTCCATTATAAAAAAAAAATCACATAATACCCACAAGATTTATGTATCCCCATGATTAAATATATAGAAAATTATATAGACATAGATTGAGGAATTTATAAAGGTTGCAGAAGTCCTACCAGAGATAGAGTGGAGTTTTTTTATTGTTAGAGAGTGAATTGGCGCATAATCTACTACACCTAATGTTTCATGCCCATCCAATATAAGGGGGTATATCATACATCCGATAATATTGGTAGAATTATAAGTAGAGACCTTGGGGAGTATTTTGGTACTTATATATGAGATGTGAGATCCAAGGAGATATAACAATTAACCCCAGACATCCCTTGCATGGAAGAGTACCATAGTGTAATGTAAAATGATGATATGAACACTATCCAGATGGAAGGGCCTGGATGATTTTTTAGAGTCGGGATTCATTAGAAATAGTTTTTAGTAAGTTCAATCCTTCCTCCAATATATTTACAAATTGGACCAATTTCAATGAATATTTCTTGTTGTGGTGAGACAAAGCCTCTGTCACTGAATTCTCCCAACCCAACTTATATTTTATTTCACAAAGATAGCTCAACAATTTTGATATTCAAGATTGTTTATCGGACCTAGTGAAATGATACAGATCTAGGAATTTACTTATTTTCTAATTGGAATAACTAATAAATGGCTAAACCTGTAGCTAAGTATGATAATGATGAATAGATAAAAAAGATCCATAATTTCTTTTATATAGATACACTATCTCATTTTATGAATAATAAATGATTTACAGAAGTAGGAAATGGGATGGTGGTGTTGCATACAGATAGCTCCAATACCATATCATGAGGAATCACATTCTAGTTTAAATTCAAGTGTTGAATCTAGAAACATGATGACTGAGGCATGGGTTATGATTTTTTTGAGGTGATTTAATGTTTTTTGTGTAATGGGGGTCCATGAAAAAAACATTTTCCTAGGTGAGTGTCATGAGTGGTTGAGAAATATCATTGTATCCCTGGATGAATCAATGGTAGCACCCTGTAAGGCCGAGAAAACAATAAAACCCTTTGATATTTTGTGAAATTTTCTAATCATGGATAGATTCAAAATTTTAGGGGTGAATCGATGTTCCATATTGAGAAATAACATGCCCTAAATACTTGAACTATTATTGGGAATAGTGGGAATATTGTTGATTTGAGAACAACTGGTTGTCATAGGGAAATTGTAAGGCAACTGTGAGGTGGTATAGATGATGTGTCCTATCCAAACTATAAAATAGGATATCATAAATGAAAATTAAGATGAATTTCAAATGTAAGGGATGAAATAAATCATTCATGGTAGCTTGGAATATTGAGGGACCATTAGTAAGCCCAAAGGGAATGGTTAAATACACTTAATGACCATTATGTGTATAGAAAAAAATATTTTCCATGTCTTCTTCATGTATTTGAATTTTTTGATATCAGAATTTCATAGCATGATTGGAAAAATATTTATCGCCATGCAATACTTCTAATAAAATTTCAACAATCATAATAGGGAATTTATTGAGAATGGATTTTTTGTTGAGAGAGTGGTAATCAATGAAAAGACTATACAAGACATCCTTCATTTTGACTATTAAAACTAGACTAAAATAAGAACTATATCTTGGTAAAGTCACTACTAAAAAAATGGTCATTAACATTGCTAGAAATATATTTTATCAGCACTAGAAAATCACTGACTACCTGAGCAAGATTAAAAGCCCTAGTCTTTTATCAGATCTTTTAAAAGCATTGATGAAGGGTCATACTACAGTTTCCTACAACAACATACTACAACACCAGTGAAATGTGCCATAATATCACACTACAGCACTAGAAAACAACCAATAACCAATAAAAAAAGTCTCAATACAGAATTAAAATGAAATGAAATTTACAACACAAAACAATATATTATAAACACTTCAAACATTGGTGTATACAATTACATAAATAAAAAATATTACATACATTAAAAAGCATCAATGTTACTTTGTCTTTTAATCCTGACCCTGAATCTTATTATTTCCAAAAAATAACCCATACTCGAGCAAAAGAACACACTTGTATAAGAATACAATACCTATGTTAGTAATAATATAAAGAAATAAATTAACTGAAAGTGTTAATTTTGTTAAAATTGATGTCAATTTTAAATAAAATGACACACTTAGAGTCATACCGGTCACACCATGCATCAGATTGAGGTGTGCCTGATTTCAACATGTATGAAATGACTTGTGGATCATTTTCTTGAAATATTAAAACAACCCGAATTTATTTAATTGGTTCTGGGTACATCAATTGTCTTTTTTACTAAAATACCATTTTAAACTAGAAACAAGCACTTTTGACTCATTCCAATCAAATCATGTATCAATTTTACGTGAAAATAATTCTTATAAGTCACAAATGACTTATGAATCATTGTACTAAATTATTAATAAAATCTGACTGCATTTGATTAGTTTATAGTGAGTGACACTTTTGGAATTAAAATATTGATTTTAAACTGATAAAGAACACTTTGATTCATACCGGGATCATCATGTATCAGATTGAGGTGAGGCTGATTCATACACATCCTAAATAACTTATAGACTATTTTCATAAACTATCAAAATAATATTAATGCATTTTCTCTATTTTGAGTAGGTCAATTGTCAATTTTATTAAAATTGATGTCAATTTTAAATAAAAATACGTACTTTGAGTCATAACGGTCATACAGTGGGTCGAATTTAGCTTTTGATGATTCTTACACATCTAAAATGACATATGGATCGTTTTTGTAATGTATCAAAACAATATGAATGAATTATATTAGTTTGGAGTATATCAGTTGTCTTTGTTACTAAAATTTCATTTTTAACTGGAAACACACACTTTTACTTATTCAGATCACATCATGTATCGGTTTGATGTGATATAGGTTCCTACACATCAATCCTTTTCCCAAATTATCAAGTAATGTCACCATGTTTGATTCGTTTTTAGCGAGTGAGACTTTTTGAACTAAAATGTTGATTTTAAACTAATAACAGAGACTTTGATTCATACTAGGAACATCATGTATCAAATTGAGATGTGGTTCATACTTACAAATCACAAATCACTTATGAATCGTTTTTGTAAAGTATCAAAACATTCCAAATGAGTATTCTCATTTTTGAGTAGTTCTGTTGTCCATTTTACTAAAATTGTTGAAAATTTTAAATAAAAAGACCCACTTGGAGTCATAATAGTCACACCGTGGGTTGGATTGATATGTGGCTGATTATTAAACCCCAAAATTACTTATGGATCATTGTACTAATGTATCAAAATAATATGAATGTGTTTTCTTGGTTTTGAGTACATCCCTTGTCTTTTTTTACAAAAATGCCATTTTAAAATTAAAACATGTACTTTGACTCATTCTAATCATATTGTGTATCGGTTTGATGTGAGACCAATTCATACACATCAAAAATGAATTATGAATCGATGTCGTAAATTATTAATAAAATCCAAGTGTGTTTACTCAATTTCTAGTGAGTGAAACTTCTTAAACTAAAATATCAATTTTAAACTTATAATGGACACATTGAATCATACCGGGCACATCATGTATCAGATTGAGGTGTGAATGATTCCTACTCATCATAAATGACATTTGGATAATTTTCTTAAATTATTTAAATAATATGAATGTGTTTTCTTGGTTATGATTTGGTCAGTTTTCATTTTTACTAAAATTTATTTTAATTTTAAATAAAAAACACACTTAGAGTCATACCAGTTACACCATCCATCATATTAAGGTGAATATGATTTCTATACATCTCAAATAACTTATGGATCGTTGTACTAAAGTATCAAAATAATATGAATGTTTTTGTTTGATTTTGAGTAGGCCAATTTTCCTTTTTACTAAAATTGATGTCAATTTTAAATAAAGATGAACTTAGAGTCATACTAGTCACATTGTGTATCATATTGAGGTGAGGTTAATTACTACATGTTCTATATGACGTATGGACTTTTTTCCTAGTATATCAAAACAATATGAATGTTTTTGCTTAGTTTTGAGTACGTCAATTTTATTTTTTACTAAAATGTTATTTTAAACTTGAAACACACACTTTGAATCATACATATCATATCATGTATTAGTTTTACATGAGACTAGTTCCTACATGTCACAAATGATTTATTAATTGATGCCCTAAATTATCAAGAAAATCAGAGAGCATTTGGTGAAATATAGAAAGTATATCGTAACACTATATTTACATATTTATAAATTGTTTCCTTCATTATAGTTTGTTCTTACAAGGGATTGGTAACATCATCATGTGAATAAGACATTAACTTCACAATTACTCAAATATTTAATTTATATTATATTAATTTAGTAGAGAACATATAATATTATGAGTGAAAAAATAGGATATTAAAAAAATATTTTTTACCTTCTCATTTAACTAGCTTTCTTTTTTAAAGGTTTTTGGGATTTGGTTCCTCTATAAAGAATCAAAATACCCTCCTTTTGGTTTCCATTAAAATACAATACATTGTCTACATTGTGACCAATATGAAGTGATTGTGATATCCCAATGGAAGGGTCATCCTTGATTGAATTTTCATCTGACCAGACATTTTTTTAGTCACTAGTAGGACAATCAACCAATTCTTATTTGTTAGATCAAAGGAAAACAAATAAATGAACTACTTATGATGCCATTTTTGAATAGATCACCTTTTTCCCCTTCCACGCTGAAATTATTTTTTATGAATCCGATTTCATCATATTTAACTACACTGATATTGTCAACCCATTTTTAATGAAAAATCCACATTTAAATGTTGTATAGTCCAAATCGTATATCTATTCGAAAATTCCAAATATGACATATTTACATAAATTGGATTTATATCATTAAAACCAGATATGTGAAGTGCTTCTGACATAAGCATAACACCAATGTTTTCTATCATACTACAGTCATCATGTTCTTTTGTATAGAATTTATACTCATTTATTAAAAAACCAGTGTAAGATATAACATTTTCATAAAGTCCCCTAGCTAGCCATTAAATCCATTCAGTAATTGATTTCAGATTTTTAGATATCTACTTATAAATTTTATCTCGTAACCATCCTATAAATTATTGATTATGTGTATTTTTTATCCATCCTTCATCCCTTGATGGATTCAAATATCTAAGAATTTCTTTATGGGATTCAATGTATGGATAAACATCTTCATTATTATGTAAAATTTAAAGGTGTGCTTTCTCCCACTCTGTCAGGGTAATTGTAATAACATCTTTTCTAGAAATCCCTTCATCCATAAGGTGTTCACTATGACAAGACTTTCGAAGACTGGTATTTTCCACATCTGATAAGTAATCGATAAATCATTCAATAGCTTATTAAAAAATATTTCATTTCTCAATACAACCTTCTAGATGACTTTGATTCATGACATAACCTTTCAAAATCTTCATATATCATTCAATAAGGTATATCTATCTATAATGGACAGAACCCCATAGTTCAACCTCTCTAACCAGTGAACCATCATGTGGACCATTATATCAAAGAACGATGGTAAGAAGAACATCTCTAATTCACATAATATGAATGAAACCTCTTTATTTATGATGGGAAACATCATCGGGTCAATAAATTTACTATATATGGATTTGAAAAAGAAGCATAGTCTTGTTAATGTATGCCGTACATTCTGAGGAAGAATGCAACAGAAAGAAACAAGAATTAAATCTTGCATCAAAGTACCTCAATATTATGATTTTATTCCTTGTAACATAAAAGTAGTCATTGACATGACATTATTTACCTTTTATGAATACCCCTATAGAAATTTTACAATATTAAGGAAAAGGAAAATTTTCAATTTTTCCCATCTGGATAGATTGTAAGCTACTATATGAAGAAAAATCTACCTTTTACACTTCACGGGTGCCAATTCTTCCCTTATCTCCATTTCAATCAATTACAACCTAGCCTTGATCCCATATTTCATTTTTTCTGTAACATTTAGTAATGTTACCATAACACTATCAAATATATATTTTTTCTACATGAATGAAATCAAAATAATGTCTGACATATAAACAATTCCAATATGACAATTCAAAGATAATTGATCTTATCTTCTGAACTGATTTTGTATGGTTTTGGGAAAATGGTTAACCTAAAAAAGTGTCAATATATTTTAATTTATTATACAATTTATCACCCATTACTGGAGATGGTTTTGTACCTTGTTCAATATTACCATAAAATGCTATCATCTATAATAAATATTTATATCATTAAGGAAAAAAATTATGATTTCCTAAAAACACTGGCTTCATGGTATGTTTCAACTTAACTGAGTATGTGTGTTTTTTCTCCATGCGATCTCCATCATCATTTACATTGGTATTCATATTAAATAATCCATAAACTCCAGTATCATCCTAAATGGAATCCACATTCAGTATTTACCCATGTTTAGTCAGAATTTTTTGCTTTGATTTATTCCACGACAAATAAAATGATCTTCCAACTCTTACAGTATTTTTTTTCTTGAATAACATCAACGTAAACATGAACCTAGGATTTAATAAGGGTTGTATGCATGATCTCTTTCAAAATCAATGAACTCTTTTATCATGACCCATCCCATAGGAGATCATTTAGTGACTATCCCAAGCTCGCCTTTGATAGGATAGGGGCTGGTGACTAGCACCGAGTAGGGATATCCCAAAAATGGGAGGCATTTCCCAAAGTACTTGTACACACGTATACATCTCCAAGCCCGAAATGTTGAATTGTAAAAAAACTAAGTAAAAAATGCATGCATACACTAAGATACCAACCACAGTGTACGATAGTAGGAATCTAGAAAGTAAACCGGTCCAAAATACAATCCCACCAAAAGAAATAGTCAATCAAAGTGAATGTACATGTTCCTATAACTCATCTGTAGAAAACCATACAAGAAGGGTAGGTGTAGGATAGATGTCCAATTCTGATCTCTATAAGCACCACCTAGTCCGAAACCACCTAGGACTCTGTCAAAGCATCGATCATCTACACAAGACAAGAAACATGTGGGCTAAGCCTTTGTAGGGGTGAGTAAAACAATACTCAGTAGAACACCCTGAAAACAAAAAGGAATACCACTAATAAATACATGAAGTATACCACAAAGAAAATACACGAATTGCACCACAAAGGATGTTCACAGAGAATATTAAGCTCACAAAGGTATAAGTATATAACATGAAAAGTTGGATTATCAAATGTAGTCTACAGAACACCCAATATAGATGAGACACTCTGTCCCAATGAGACACTCAATCTGGATGAGACACTCAGTCCTGATGAGACACTCAGTCCCGATGAGACACTCAGTCCCGATTAGACAATCATTCCCAATGATACACTTAGTCCTGATGAGACACCTAGTCCTATTAAGACACTTCATCTTAGTAAGTCACATGTCCTCATGTCATATAGTCTCCAAGCCACTGCCAACCATAGGATTCCGCTCTTAGCGCGCTTGTTCTGGGAGAAACTAATTCTCAAGCTGTTAGGTCTCATAGAAACCTCTACAAAAACTCACTTAGAGTATCTCAAAATGACTATATCATCTCAAGGGTTACAACTCCACAAAAAACTCATCAAATTTTCATATGATTTAATAGGTATGATCATTTTACTGAAATGTTCTGATCCCGATCTGGTCTGGGTTCGATCCAACCCAACAGTCAACCCGACTCAGTTTGGTCGACCTCTAATGGCCTAGCTTGTCCCACTAGGCCTGCTGAACCCATCATGCTAGGCTACTAGAGTGGTCCGACTCCCATGTCTAGACCACTGGCACGAGGTCCAGCCTTCATCACCACATGCGTTCTTCCTTGACCACGTGCCTCCATGTGATGCGGCACCTATCGTATCTGCCTGCCCCACGACACTACCGTCACATGATACTCCAATGTGGTACTGAGCCATATTCCAGATCTCCGTGTCCCTCGATCAACACTGCAGTAGCCTGGCATGGCCCGTGCCTACTAGACATGCCGACCCCAATGCAGCCCCCTACCGTGTTCTCCCATCACTGGTCAACCCTCCAGCGGCCTCACCCTACCGTCTTGCCATCCGCTTGGACTGGCCCCCACCAAGTAGCGTACTACCTTCACCACCAGTCCCCCTGCTGACGACCCACCTAGACCGAGCAGAGCTATTACTCTAGGTGTTGTTGTGCACCACCACTTTGTTCTACCATAAGTCATTTCCTTGGAAAAATTGTTCCACACCTTCACACCTCCATAGTGTCATTGTGGTGCCAGTTCTTCGGACTAGGGTTGTTGTTCCATGAATTGAAGGTGCAACAAATCATCCATACATAAAATCACAAAGAATATGAAGAATGTGATGAACATGGGAAAAGGGAGAATCAAAAAAACACTTGAAGGATGGATCTTGTCCTTTGTTCATGTCAGACTCGATTTTTCCTTTTTAGAAGGGTCACAAAGAAATAAGAAACACAAAGATATATCTCTCATTTGAAACCCCACATGCATAACACCCATCCCGAAAGTGATCAAACCACAAATCAACTTGTTTGTGCATTGGTTCATGTTAATCTGTGAATTTATGTATGGGGAGTGAATAAAAAATAAACAACACCCTACCTTGAGTTTGGATTGATAATTGATGAAGGGTGAAGTTGTGTCATCATCGTTTGTCGATCTATCAATCTTCAATCCATGTTCTAATCTCTGATCCATCATCGATGTCAAGATAAGCTCATTCTCCTTGTCTTAGTGAAACTCCATGGTTATGGTGATAAACCTGGATTCATGGAAAAATCTAATATAATGAAAGAGATTTTATACATCAAAATAAAATATTTTATTATTGATAAGTCCAAAAGCTATCTTTCACGTTTGGCCCGCATCAGTTGATGTTAGGACCCTCTTAAGGTAAAGTTGCAGTTATGAATGCAACGATTACCTCACATTTTTGATCCATACACCCGTTTAATATTTATTATATCTTTAAAGAAATACTTCCCACACGATTTTCTAAAAATGGACATTTTTCAATGAATTTTTCTTTTCACATCGGGTCTTAGAATCACATTCCATTTCAGCACCTGGTATCAGTTTTTTTCCAATTAATTTATAAAAATAAAAATATAAAAATCCAAGTCATTACATTCTCCCCACCTTAGGGATTTATATCCCTAAAATCTAAAACAAGGGCTACTCAAAAAAATATGAGGGTACTGAGAATGAATCTGAGCCTCCCACTCCCAAGTGCTCTCATGGAGATTCTTGTGCTACCACTGAACATGCACTAGGGGAATTGACCACCCAAAAATTATCCTCTCATATCTATCCTTGATCTCTACTGGGTACTCCACAAATGTTTCCCCATATTCAATGTCCATCTCACCCCATTCGATGACGTGAGATGGATCATTCACATACCTCCTCATATACGACATGTACAAGACATCATATACCTGATTCAACTGTGGGGGTACAACTAGGCAGTATGCCACCTCACTAACTATATACAGAATCTGAATAGGGATGATGTATCTCAGAGATAGCTTGTCACCCTGACAAAATTTCTGTAATCCCTATCGAGGTGAGACCCAAAGGAAAGCATTCCCCCCTCCTCAATCACTAAGGGACTCCATATCCTGTCAGCATATGACTTCTTATCTATTTTTTTAGTCCTCATCTACTACTAGATGATCTGCACCTTCTCAGTGGTAGCTCACACTAACTCTAGACCCATGTGTGTTGACTCTCTAGGGTTAGTCTAGCAAAGTGTTTACCTGCATGGTTTCCCGTAGAAGGACTTATAATGTGTCATATCAATGGTGGAATGGTAGCTATTGTTGTACGCAAACTCCACTAATGGTAAGTGATCCTCCCAACTATGACCAAATTCCAAGATATAAGCCCCCAACATATCCTATAGAACCTGAATGGTCTTCTTTGTATGTCCATCTATCAGGGGATGAAACCCTATTCTGAAGCATAACTGAGTCCCAAACAAATCCTACAATCCCTTACACAACCAGGATGTGAAACACATATCATGATCTGAAATGATCATCAAGGTCACTCCATGGATTTGAACTATCTCCAGCACATGGAGGCATCTCAATATCTCTACTGAACTCTACTCCTAGATAGGTAGAAAGTGGACTAACTTGGTGAGTCAGTCAATGATCACCCAGATGGTATCACGTCCCCTGTACGTGCATCATAATCTCATCACAAAGTCCGTTGATATCCCATCCCACTTCCACTCTGGCACCTCAAGTGATTGGGTCAAGCTCGCTAGAACCTGCTACCCAGCCTTCAATTATTAACAACTTAGGCATCAAGAAATGAACGTTTTCTCTGCCTTCTTTATCCCTGAACACTAGAACTTAAATTTTAGGTAATGGTACATATTCTCCACACCCAGATGTACCATCAAAGGGGATGTGTGGAACTCTCTCAGAAATTCTTCCCATAACTCCACTATTACTATTTTTCACCCTAGGAAAATTACATTGTGCTCACCACCTATTGAATATCTCTTAGAGTAATCCCTGTGAAAAAATGAGCATGTTGGGTCTCACATTTTATATCCCCAACTTGTGCCTACTTGAATCACTATATTAGTGGAGGGGTGAGAACCATCAAATGGAGGTAAGATTCTTCATCTCTATCCACAAAGGATATCTACAAAGAAGACAACTGATCTAATGCCTCTCACAATAACTACAAGCTGAATCTTCTACTAAGAGAATTATCCACCACGTTCCCCTTCCAAGGAGTATGGAAAATATCAAAGTCATATTCCTAGAGGAACTCTAGCTATCTCCTCTATATAAAGTTCATATCCTTCTGAGAGAAGATATACTTGATACTCTTGTGGTTAAAGTAGATGATAAACTGCTCTCCCATCATGCAGTGTTGCCACATATTCAATGTAAAAACTACCTCCACTAGCTCAAGATCATGGGTGAAATATTTCTTCTCATGTTGTCTCAAATAGCATGAACTATAGGCAATCACATATTTACCTCACATCAGGACACAACCAAGACTATTCCCTAATGAATCATAGAACACTACATACCTGACACCCTTCTCTAGTAATCTCAAGATGGGAGCTCTCATCAACCTCTGCCTTATCTCTTGAAAGAACTGTTGGCACTTATCTTTCAATATGAAAGGATTCCCCTTCCATGTCAAATCCATCAAGGGTGATGCTACTCTAGAGAAGTTGGGTACAAAACTCTGATAGTACCCAACCAAACAAAGGAAACTCCAAACCTTAGTAACACTTTTGGGTGTATCCCGTGAAAGAACTACCTCAATCCTCGCTAGATGCACTAAAACTCCAGCCTATGAAATGATGTGTCCTAGAAAGTTGACATCCTGAATCCAAAATTGAAACTTCAAGAGCTTACCATAATGTTGGTGCTCTTGGAGTGTGTCCAGGACCATCCTCAAGTGTATCACATGCTCCTCCTCAGTCACCAAGTACACTAGGATGTATCAATGAATACCACCATGAACTGGTCTATGTAAGGATAGAAGATTCTATTCATGAGTCCCATGAACACTATTGTGTTTTTCTTCACACAAAACAAAATCACCAAATACTCATTGTGGACATACCGACATCTGAAGGTTGTCTTTGGTACATCCTCATCCCGTACACGAAGCTGGTGATAGCCCGATCTAAGATTGATCTTCAAGAACCAACTCACTACCTTCAGTTGATTGAAGAGGTAATAAATCCTCAGTAGTGGATACTTATTCTTCAAGGTCACTTGGTTTAGGTGATGTAAGTCTACACATAACCTCAAGCTCCCATCTTACTTCTCGACAAACAAAAATGGGGCTGCCTAGGGTGAAACAGTGGGTATCACGAAGCCCTTACTCTGTAAGTCCTCCAATTGTACCCTCAGCTCATGAAGCTCTATGGGAGTCATCTGATAAGGAGGTGTATATATTAGTGTCATCCTAGGGTATAGATCAACTCATAAGTATACCTCCCTATGAGGAGGTAACCTAGGGACATCCTCTGAAAAGATGTCCTCATACTCTACCACCACTGCAGGAAACTAAGGACTCCTATCCTCCATTGCACTAAAGGTGAGGCTAGCGAGTTGGTGAGTAATCGGCTGCACCGTCCTATGAGTAAGTCCATCTAATGCTACATGTGTTTTTTTTCAAAAGTAGAAAACCTAGTCACATCACCATGGACACACCACACTCTATGCTTAAAAAAGTAAATCTGAGCATAAACTATAGATAACTAGTCCATAACAAGAATGACATTATAAGGCCTCGACGCAACTATCAGGAGAACCCAATAAAAATTCTCACCTCCAAGAGTAAGGTCACACTTTCGGCACCTGTGTGTGATCATCGAGTCCCCTCTAGTAGTAGTCTCTAAGCCTAAGGGTTGAGTTAATGGTTCTAATGGAATCTTCGAGCCCTAAACAAGTTATATAGAAATAAAGGAATTACTGGAACCTATGTATTTCAAAATTACAGCTATGCTGGAAAAGGAACAGATCATACCTCTAATCATCCTTAGAGAACTGAGGTTATAAGCCTCCATTACCTACAACTTTCCTCATCCCTATCCAATAGCTCCTAGAGCCTGGTGTGGACCACTTGGGGGTGGTGGTGGTAATACGTTGAACATATTACCACCTCCTGATACCCTATATTATCCTCTTCCATGTTCACCTCCCTAGGGAACACCCTGCACATGCATCCTCATCTAGCTCAGAGGTCCCTTGACCATCTCCTGATCATTTTTATGTCAAGTCAGGAAATCTCAAGCCATGTGTCCCTAACCTCCGTACGAGTAACACAATATGTCCTTCTACTGGCTCTCTCTTCCCTGGGATCCTCACACCACTGATCCCATTTCCTGAGGTCATCCCCTTGAGTGATTGACCCTCTTCAGTCCCTGAAACTGTTGTCAGCTACATGCCGCTAAAGAATCGGCTACCTGGTGCCTACTAGTAGCTCCCACTATTGGTGTATGCTCTTCCATAAATCTCTCCACTAGTAGATCTCTCTTCAGTACCCCAAAATATGTAGTAATTATAAAGTATATCATTGATTCCATGATCTCCAGGTGTAACCCCTAGTCAAAGGTCCAAGCCATGAAGAACGGGTATTTCACAATATCTGTGGAGTAGTGAGAAATATTAGTAAACCTCACTAAGTACTCTGCCAGAATCTGACTGCCTTACTATAGATGCATGATCTCCTATATGCACACTAAGTGTAACGTAGATGGGAAGAACTCCTCTATGGAGAGTCACTCAATGTATTCCCAAGAAAGAGTTTCCTCATTGTGTTTCTGGGTCACCAAGCACTATTATAGCCCCATTGATCCCTGAAGGAGACTCACGGCTAGAACTACCATCTAGTTGGAAGGCATCCTCACAAGGAGGAATACACATGTAACTGCCTCCATCCAATCCTCAGCTACCTGGGGGTCTGTCTCACCCTGAAACCTAGGAGGTCTTTACCTATGGAACTCATGCAACGCACTCAGCCTATGTGCATCCTTAACCGGTATCGCTGGTAGTAACTACTTCTCGACGGGTGGTGGTATCGCTGGTAAACAACCCAGAGGTGCTATCTATGGTACATTCCCCTGTACTGATTCCTCATCATTAGAAGAATCATCTTTATGGTCATGAAATAGAATAATGGATAGATATCTTCATGGAGGCATCCTAAAATGAAACAAGATATACCACAAACAATAGAGTATACCTTGTGAGCTAACTCAATAAGGACATGAGAGCACACCCAAATCCCATATGATACATGCACCATCATTTTCCCTACAACTAGTGTTTTTATGTACCAAGTCAAAAAACATTATTTAGAGTCTTGGTGTATTGATATGTCATCCTTCGCAAAAAAAATGAATTCCCTAGTCTGAAAGCTGAACTAGAAACACTCGACATCGTTGCCTAAACCAACGTCACAGTCTCCTGGTCCTTAATTAGATCTGACCCACTCTAATACCACTTTTTCCTAACCCTCCCTAGAGGGATCTGTTCCATGACTACCCCAAGCTCACCTCTAATCATCTAGAGGATGGAAACTAGCACCGATTAGGCATATCCCAAAAATGGGAGAAATTTTTCTATGTACCTATACACACATACATATTTTTAAGACAACAATTCTGAAATATAAAAACACTTTGTAAAAAATGTATACATACACTAAGATTATAACCACAGAGTATGATAGTAGGAAATTGGAAAGTAAACAGGTCCAAAATAGAATCCCATAAAAAGAAAGATTTTGTCAATGTGAATGAACAAGTTCTTGAAACTCATCTGTAGAAAACCCTACTTGAAGGGTAGGTGTAGGAAAACTATTTGAAGCCATATGAGCACACCACTTCTGTCTGATCTCTCTAAGAAAAACCTAGTCCTGGTCTACCTAGGACACTTTCAAAGCATCAATCATCTACACAATACACGAAACGTGCGGGTGAAGCCCATGAAAGGGTAAGTAAAACAATACTTAGTTGGACACCCTGAATCCAAAAAGGATAACACTAACAAATACATTAAGTATACCACAAAGGAAATACACGACGTACACCACAAATGAAATGCATGAAGAATAGTAAGATCACATAGGTATAAGTCTATAGCATTAAAATCAGGATTATCAGACATATTTTATAGAACAACTAGTATCGATGAGTCACGTAGTCTCGATGAGACACTCAGTTCTGATGAGACACTTAGTCCTGATGAGACACTCAATCCTGATAAGACACTGAGTCCTGATGAGACACCGAGTCCCGATGTGACACTGAGTCCCGATGAGACACTCAGTCCTGATGAGACACTCAGTCACGATGAGACACTCAGTCCCAATGAGACACCTAGTCCCGATAAGACAGTTAGTCTCAGTATGTCACGTATACTCATAATCACGTAGTCTCCAACTCACAACCATCCACAAGATTCAATTCATAGCGCACTTGTTCTGGGAGAACCTACTCTTCAAGCCATTAGGTCTCATGCCAAATTCTACAAAAAACACACTTATAGTATCTTAAATGGACCATCTCATCATAAGGGTCCCAGTGCCGCATGTGGATCATCAAATAGAAACACTGTTTGAAAGTTATTGTTGTTTTACTAAAAAGGTCTGACTGGGGACCAATCCGACCCACCGGCTGACCCGACCCGGTCCGACAGACATGAACTGGACTGGTTCAGCCCAGCCTACTATGATACTAAAGTGACCCAATGCCCCTATCTAGACCACTGGCATGCGGGATGGCATGTTTCACCACACGCGGTCCGCCCCAACCATGTGCCTCTAGTTGACGCAATTCTTACCGCATCTGCATGCCCCGTGGCCCCACTACTGGGATAGGAATCATCTATGGTCAACATTTTAAATGGATTATATAGTTCACCCTTTCTATGATAACACATGTCCTATTTTATTTCTATCCATCAGATCATCTGTCCACAACATTCCTTCAATTCAAATTTGGAGACAGATTTTCCCTTGCGTTTTGTGAGATGGGTCGACTTCTCCTCGGCTGCAGTGACTACGACGAAACCCTAAAATCCCACCCTCAAATACAGCACTACAGAGAAAAAACATTCGAGATACTAAGAGAAGAAAAACTGGGAATCCAATGAGTATAGAGGTAGGGATTACTCCAATGAAAGAGATTATCGCGTTGTCTGCATGTTTCGGCCAACACAAAGGCATGGGTTTTTTTCTCCAACAACTGATTGACTCTAGTGGGGTTTCATCTCACTCTATGATAGAATTTTTTGTACAAAACAACAGAAATTTCTAATGGAGGTAACCTAACTTATTTTTTTTTGAAATATGTATTTGAAAATCTGTATTCCATTTCTGTTGTTACGATTTATTATTTAGAACTTTTGTGTTATGAGCAGTTTTTTGTAAATTTTCTCTGTTTATCAATTAATTTAGAATTCTATTTCTGTTGGTGTACCGTTCCTCACTAGAGGTTCTAGTAGAACTTCCCCTGGAGGTTTCCACTACTGGTTTTACTTTAATATGCACTGAAACCTCCACCAGAAGTTTCAGTGGTGCTTCTATTGAAACTTCCACTAGGTAGATGATTAAATAAATTTACAATTGTTTATACAATTTGAAATGCTAAAATAAATCATTTTATAGTTTGGAAGTTCTAGAGGAACTTCTAGTTGAACTATGACTGGAACTCCTAGTGGAAATCCCAGTGGAAAACCCAGTGGAAATCCCAGTGGTCTCCCACTGGAACTCCTAGTGGAACTACCACTAGAACTCCTGCTGGAACTCCCAGTGGAACTCCCACTGAAACTTTTATTGGGGTTTTGAAAAATCGATTCAATATGAAAATTATTATAATTTTCCGAATGAAAAATTAAATCATATTTATAATAAATATGTTTAAAAATTACAATGATTATTTATTTTAATTAAATTTAACAATAATATAAGTTTTATGAATATACATTTTAGTTGTAGTGTGGATGTTCCAGTGGAAGTTCCACTAGAACTTCCAGTGGATCTCCCACTAGAACATCCATTGGGGTTTTGAAAAATTAATTCAATATGAAAATGTGTTGATGCTCCTTTCCTTCACAGAGTCCAATGAATGTAAAAGGGGAATACCTTAATCACAAAGAGGGTCACCCTTTAAAGAACATAAAAAATTGACAAAGGCATAGAATAGAAACCCATTTGGAGGGAGTCGCGCAAGTTTCCTGCGCGCCGTGCAAGTCACTTGTGTGCCACCTATGGGTCGCACAAGTCACTTACGCACCCTATTATTATTTTCTCCCAAGGTGCCCAGTGGCCTATAAATAGCCCCTGTGGGCTCCCCATTTCAAGGACGAATTTTCCAAAACTCAGATTCAAGCTCTGGTCGCCCAAGTCTTCAACTCAACTCTTGTGAAAGCTTCTAAGGTAACTTTTTAACTAGAATGGAAGAATTTAAGAAGTAGGATAAGGAATAAGTGTTTAGGATTCATCAACACTTGCACGCCTAAGTGTCCAGACCTCCTTAAAATTGGAAACACTTGCACGCCTCCCTACCCTTTCAATGAAACTTGTGTGCCTCCCTTTTGGAAACATCTTAGGATAACACTAAAGGCTTGAGTTAAGTCTCTTCCAAGTATTACCATCTATATTCTTCGTCGCCTAGGTGAACCCATGTCGTGCAAGTACACTTGTGCGGCCAAGACTTGCGCACCAAATGATTTACGGGACCATACTTGCACGCCAACATTATTTGTGTGCCTCTCTCCTGTTCACCTCTCTTATTCAAGACATTAGCCCTAAAAATCCTTTTCAAATCCATTTATGGCATTGTTACTTTGTTGGCTTCCTTATCTGAAAGGAATTCTGTGAGAACCTCTCGCAAAACCTCATGACTTAAAAGCTTTATGTCACCACAGTTAGAGGTTTCTTATATAACCTCATCCTTTAAGATAGGAAGATCTTTTCATTTTGGGCCTCCTTATCAAGAGTAAACCGAAAGTTACAAGTCCCCTTATCCTGGGCCTCCTTCTCAGGAGTAATCCCTAGTCATAGTTTCCTTAAACATTGGGCATTCTCCTCAGGAGTAAGCCCCCATATTAATTTCTTTTGATTTGGAATCCTTCTTAGGAATAAACCCCAATCATAAGTCCCTATTAATTTGGGATTCCTTTTCAAGAGTAAGCCCCGGGTTTAAACTCCAAATCTCAATAAAGTACACATACCTTTATGGACCCTGCTCCCAGGATTCTTTCCTAAGTCTTGGTCTTCATCTACTTGGTCAGTCATACATACGCAAGCCCCACATCATGTCTCATAACTGCATCTTTCATGGAACCATCCTCAAGTTTACTGATACCTCTTGTTTCTCACACTGAGCATGACTCACATGAGCTTAGAGTGTAAAAATAATAACAACATCTCTTTTTGGGCCATTAACCATGCATAAACCCCATATTTCTTTACCCAAACTACGTGGACTTTGATCTCTACCTTAAAAGTAGAGTACGTAGGAATCCTTTATAAGGTTCAATCCCATATTTTGTTAATTATTTTCTGTCCCATATGACATTAAACTATATCCTTCTTATCAAACTATGTGGGTTCTGATTCCTTTTTAACAAGGATACGTAGGTAGCCCATCTCCAGGTACGATCCCAACTCTGAAATAATCCATATCTTTCTGAATGACAATAAACTTCAAGTGCCCCACTGAGTGGCTTTAAAACTGGTATGGTTATCATAATGACCAAGAGATTTCTATATAATGTATTAGAGGATATCATTAACTAAGAATATCTAACACATACGGATGATTATCCATTGATGAAGAACCTAAAATACATATAAAATAATCTCTAAATCCCATAAATATCAATCAATGATTGCTAAATCTAAAGGAAAAATCATTTTCATACTTGGTGAATTAATAAGGATTCGTGATCACAACTTAAATATATAAGAGAGTCCCGGAGTAGGTAGTAATTCCCCCCAAAAAGATGTGATGAGCCTGACCTCCCATCCTCTCGACCAATGCAAATTATTAAGCCTCATCGGTTCACAACTAATGCGAACCTACCTTTGGAAATTAGGTCCAAATGGATATAGAATCATTGGATGTTTTTGGTTCTATGAATAAACCCGTTAGAAACTGATTGGAAAGTTTGAACCTTAAACAAACAAGGTCATCCTAATTTCTAGAAGAAACAAAAAACGGTGAAGCTGACGTGAATCCTTAACCAAGTTAAATGATGTTTTACTTATTTTTTAGGCCCCTATTAAACTAAATATGAGGTCCAACAAAGAAATCAATAACATATGCACTCATCCAAAAGATATAGTCTGGTCAAATTTATCTTGATTATGTCTACTATATTAAACTAGCACTCTTTTCCAAGATCTCTCTACAACACAAAATGGCTTCTTTAAAGTTCACACCTGTGAATGCCTCGATCGCTACTCCTGCTGGATCCTCGTCCGCTCTGAGGACGACATCAACTACTCATCATATTCAACGCTAGGTCTCAAATGCATTGGTGAATGAATACCGTCAACATGGTACCATCCTGACTTTGGAGGCTGCTCGACAAGCCCTCCAAGTTAACAACTCACCCTGGTTGTCCGGACAGTGACAACTAGTGGTCAAGAAGCAGGTGGTACCAACCACCATCTCTAACCGTTTCAGGTCATTATCCCTAGAACGCAACAAACAGTCCCTCCCATATTATAGGGAGGTGAATTAAGAGGTCACTCAAGTCCTCGGTTCAAGAAGACATGAGTCCTTCCTGAGGAATCCCACCAACAATCGCCCCTAGACTCGTGCGGTAGTGCACCCTCAACATGATGAGGGTATCGCCTATAGGTGTTCGGCTCAGGTTTCTCAGACCTGAGCATGCAAGATGAACCATCATAGGTGAAATTTGGCCAATAGGGAGTAGTTTCTTACCTCTTCCCCTCCAGGAGAAGTCCATCAATCTAACTTGATGGAAAACCACAAGCGGGCATATACACCTCTCCGTCCTAATTTCACTGCCCAGCAGACTCATCTGGAAGTAACACACCAATCCTACTAGGAAATTCTGGTAGAGTACTATAGGAAAGCACATACACCTATTTATAATTCATCAGCCATTCATCATGCCCATCTGAGTGCATCCAAAGAAGCTTGACAACCAAATGTGGTGACTACCTGTAAATAGGCACATACACCTACTTGTACTCATCAATTATGTCAGCAGTTTCATCTACCAGTATTGAAGGAAGTTCATCAATCATATTTGGTGGAGAACAATCAGCAGACACATACGCCTTCAATTCATCAAGATAACCAACAGTCTCATTTGGTAGCACCCAGAGATGTTAATTGGGAAGCTCCAATGACAAACAGGAGGCATACAAAACTTTCTGCCCCCACACATGAGTACTTTCAGAATTCACTAACAGGAAAAGGAGGAAAAGAGCAGGAACACACACCTACTCCAAAAACGGAATGGACATATATTCCCGTTTCAGCAGCTGAAGTCACCAAGCACATTCTAACAATGGTGAAAGAGTAGAAGCAAATCCCTATGCATATTCTGGATACCTGTCAGAATATTATAACAACTTCAGTGACATCACATTGAAAGAAACATAAATATATCCCTATCAATGGAGTGACTCCTCAACATGCCACTCCGGAGTAGATACACACCTCTGTTCCAGTCTAGGAGGGTCATGGGGCATACTCCCCCATGTCATATGGACAATCAAGTCGGGCACATACACCCGATTTAAATGGAGATAATCAGCCTAACCTGAACATTTCTCTAGAGCAGGCACATACACCTGCCCATAATAACTACTTTCGTCAAAAAGTGGTTTCCAAAGTGAGTATAAAGGCATCCATGAAAAATACCCATCCAACACAATTGAAAAATCAAGATTCAATCTGCAATAAGGCATTTCTCAATGTTGGAGTTCTTGAAGCCCTCAGACGATTGTCTATTACAACTCAAGATTTTACTCTCCCATTTCCAGATTCCAGAAGTAACAACAATAATTCCGAAGGTCTGCATCAGAAATTTCATCATGAAGGCTTTCTTCATGAAAATTTGATCAATCTAGAAGTATCATCTTCAGATGAGAGCCACAATAACCCTCTGCGTGGCCAGAAGACCGAGGAGTAATATGTTCCATCTTTTGTTGTAACCCACCATGGTGTTCATCCCCATGATGATGAATTTAGCTACGAAAGTACTCTCCGCAGTAGTAATTCACATTGACTGGAAAATTCTTCAATGGATAATGCATTAACGAGAAATCCCTCTTATCTTGAGGCACTTTCAATTGAAAGCCAGCCATGTCTGATGCCATAACACTAGCAGGTGAAATAATTTCTCAATCAGAAGATAGCCTGGGGTGTAGGCCATTCTCCCAATCACCCCTGGGTCATTCATCTTCTAATTTGACAAATGAATTCTCTACCAATCTTGTTGAATCTGATGAAGCAACAAAGAATCACCAGCTTTGGTCCAATCAGGTAGAATATTATTCATTAAATGACAAAGAGGAAGTGTTGAATATGAGAAAACAACTGGCAAAAGGTGAGATACCAGTCATGTTTTGGACTTTGGCTGACTCTCAGTATGATATTCCAGAAACGTTGACAGAATATTGTATTCATGATATTCATCTCAATATGTGGAAAACTCTTTATCACTTAAAGGATAAAATATTTTCTTATGATGAATATCAAAACCATGTTAAGGTAATAGAAGGGTTGCAATGCCAAATTGACTTGGCATCTCTCTCAGTTTCCTGACATCCAAAGGTTGAAAAGTAGCAGAGAGCCCTTTAACATACATGATTTGGCACATTAAAAAGGTTTTGCTAGTTAATTACCAATTCCCCATCTGGTATTCATATCAGGAGATGTGGTGTTCATGGAGCATTGCATTTCACTGTGCTCTCTAGTCAACAAAGCCCGCCAAAAGTGGTCTCATGCAATGTTATTGCCCATAGATGGACACATCTAACTGGTTTTATGTTTAATCAAAGGATTTCTCAAGAACAAGACTCAACTAGTTCTTCTCAAAGTTAGACATATAAATAAAAAGTTATCGAATTACTCTTGCATCAAGAAAATGAGAATATCTAACATGTATATCGTTTAGAGCATGCACATCATCAGGTGACAGAGGTGTAAGAAATAATCCAATAGTCATCTGAGATATGTGATTTGAATGGATGTAGGATGATGCATCTGTCCAATTTCCATACTAAGATCCGAAAAATCAGGAGAGATTTTAAGAAAGTTTCAGATGTAGCAGCTCAAGAGACACCTCCACTTTCTAGACTGGGGAATATTTTAATCAAACCCTCGGGATCAATAGACAGGATTCGAGGAGTTAAGTAGGAAAAACATAAATAGCCCCAGTCCACTAGACTGGGGACCTTTTAAAATTCTCAATCTCTTCCTCAGTGAAAGTCAGTCTTCTCTCGATTAGGGAAGAATCCGCAAGTGGAATGCAGATCCAAATTATCAGGAAATTCCCTCCAAATTATGGTTCATCAAGAAGTTATTTAGGGATCAACCAAAAAAAAGGCAATGTCTCATAAAGGACATGGAAGAATACAGTATCTCAGAAGCACTGAAATAAGAGCTGAAATGCATTATGCATCGATAAATTTCACCAATGCCATTGTTACTAATCCCCTAGCACATGAGGCTCACTCAGAGGAATCAGATGAAGATGTTCATGTTCAAGTGGTTGTACAGACAGAAACGAATGAAGGAGGTGTGTGTACCAGAAGATAAAGGGTTTCCGAGGGGAAAGACATTCCTTCGGGTAATTCCCTTCCATACTATAGAAAGTCACATGCCAAGGAAAAGGGTAAAAGTCAGGTTACATCCCACCCTACCTCTGTAGAAGGCCAATCACTCTAACTAGAGGAAAGGTTCGCACAAAAAGAAGAAGAAATGAAGGAGTTAAGGAGGTTAAATGTAGAACTACTTCAAGGTAGTCTTCCTTCTAAGCATACTGGAGTTAATTAATCAAGGGGATTCGTTGCATCTACTGGGATGGATCAATAATATCCCCATTTACAAGTACAGCCTCACAGGTCCAATCCTATGGGTCATACACGACATCAACTACCAATACTACCCTCAGTGGCAGTACTGGTCACCACACCCGTCCAAAATCTAGTTATTGGATCTGCTCAGGTCCATTCTCAACCAGATGTTTCTAAAACATTAATGACTACCATTGAGTCATTAACAGATCTATTGGAAGATATGGAAGCAAAGAGTGCACAAGTTCAACCAGAAAAAGAGCTTACCCCGAATGGGTGGATGAAATTCCTTCCCCATCAAATTTTTCGAATACTACATTCCCAATTTTTAATGGTTCGGGAGATCTAAAACAACACTTAACACATTTTGTTTCTCGTTGTGATCCTATTATGGGAACTACTAAACAAAAAGAAGTAATTAAGCTCAGATGTTTTGTGTAGTCATTACAATGACCTGCTTTTGTCTGGTATACACGTTTTCAATATCGGTCAATTACTAGGTGGGAAGATCTCCATCAAAGATTTCTTCTTCAATTTATCTCAAGATTACCAAAGATGACAGTTTTTGATCGTAACAATTGTAAACAAAGGGAAAATGCATGAGTTTCAGATTTCATTGCTTGTTGGAAGGGATTAACATATTCCTTAAGATTAGAACTCCCTCAAGAATATTTTCTACCAATATATGTGGCAAATATACTTGATGAATTGCGCACACTGTTGATCCCTGTGAAATACACAGGAGGGTTTCGAGACCTTACTTCAATTGCTCAATAGATAGAAGACTCTCTTATAAAGAATAAGGATAAACATCCTGTAATTCCATCTGTTCTAGGAAGGAGAATAGGGAATGCAGAGACTGCTACAATTACACTTAAACAAGCACCTGTACCTGCTTCCACTTCAAAACCTTCATCATATTGAAGGGTTCAACCTTATGAGCATCAACAACAACGACCGACTCGTCAAGATGATCAAAGAGATCAAAGACGGAAACAATTTGAGGATTTAAAGAACAAAGTTTATTATTTCCGGAATGAACATGTTCCTGGTTACTTCATCTTGGCTCTGGAAAACAATCTGGTTCAGTTTCCAAGGACCAAAAGGCTGAATAAGGAAGGAGATGAAGACCTCCCCAACTATTTCCCACTTCATTAGATGTTAGGGCATCCCATCTATGAGTGTTTGGTCTTCTAAGACCTACTGCAAAATATAGTGGACTCTGGACAAGTAAAACTGAAAGGTTCTTCAGCCCAGGTAGCATGTGTTACTGCTATTGATCCAGAGGAAAAAGGTAAGTGACATGAAGTCAACAGTAAAAATGCGCATAAATATGACGATTGGATGGTTAGGAAAATGATCAACCAAACTCATGCCATTTTACGAACACAATTGAATCAACCAATTTTGTCTTCTTCTATGTCTACCACGGAAAAACCCCCTTCATCATAAAGAAAATCCTCAAAGAAGCGACATAATTTGAATAAATAAGAGCAGTCAGAAGAAGACGAGTTCGTGTCAATGCCTAAGTTGTCTTTGACTCTGGCAGATTTTCTGCCATCTGCTTTAAAAGAACGGGAACCTCCCCACCAAACATCACAGCCTGAACTGGTTCATCAGACAGAATCTTCATCATATGAAAAATTGATCTTTGGTTCTGTTAACAAGATTCATATAATGGATCCTTATGCTAATGAAAGTTTTGATTATGATGAGCTTGAGTTCCCTGTATCTAACAGAGGAGTTAGAGGAAGAGAAAAAGGTCTAGGATACATGGGAAGAAGTGGATATTCCAGAAGCCACTATTTCAATCCTACCCCTACTAGAACTGTATATGTGGTAGAAACTCATGGAAAAGCCCTTCAGTGGGCTTAACAGGAATAAGAAATTTCTTCCACACATGGAAGATTCGGTCCTAACGCAGTTATTTTAGAAGACTGGTTAGAGGTCACACCTTCTTCCTCTTAGAAAATAGATAGACCTAGTCGGTCTAATATACCGAAGCCAGGAGTGTTTCCAATTCCTACCCCAATATGGGATGCATCTACTGCCAAAGCATCAACTTCCAAGGCACCTGCAAAAACACATTTTCATGATGGGAAACACAGACCTTTGGACCAAAAGTACGACATCTTGAAACATTTATCCCAATTACCTGCCATGTTATCAATTATGGATGCCTTGAATCTATAAAAAGATCTTCGGGGGGTGCTTATTGAGGCTTTGTCAAGTCCTCAAGAATTCGAAACTGAAATTATTGCGGCTGAAGTCTACCATATAGAGAATGATCCTGTAGAATGTCATGCAGTGATATCTTTTATAGATGAAGATAAAGAATATGTTGTATATAGACATATCATACCTTTGTATCTATATGGAAAAGTCAATGAAATAGACATCCGACGAGCTTTCATTGATAATGGCTCACGAGTCAACCTCGTTCCTATTCGTACACTTCATCGATTGGGCCTCACTGAATCTTATTTATCTCCTTCTACTTTGATATTGCAAGGATATGATAAGAATAAACAAGAACCGCTGGGCGATATTACACTCAGAATTCAGTTTGGAGACCTTGTGTATAATTCAGATTTCATGGTTGTTCGTCAGGACATAGCCTTCAACATTTTTCTTGGAAGACATTGGCTACATCAACATGCGAACATACCTTCTTCGTACCATCAATGTTTCAAATATTGTTTAAATGGTCAAATTGGGACATTGTATGGTGACAAGGCCCCATTCAAAACATGTGAATCTCAATACATTGAGGTATAATTTTATCACATGGAGGGAAAGGAAAAATCCATGGTAAAGAAGGTCACCAAAATTAATGCTCTAAATGGTTTGGAAAACATTCCAGTAAACCCATTAATACATGTGAGTACAGATTATGTGTTGCCTTTCAGTCAAATTGAAAGGATAGACCTAAATCCAAACACTCTTATGGAAAATTCTATAATGTAAATTACGGAAATCAAGCTAGACAGCATGGTAGAAATTTTTGATTCACCAAGCAATGATGAAATCTTATATGGAGATGTTTTCATTTCATTTGCAAAAATCCAGAAATTCTATACTTCATTAACCAGGTCAGAAGAAGTTATAGAAATACCTGAGGAAAAAAATGATGTTGATTCTCAATCCATCATCTCCTCTCTATTATCCCAGGAAGATCCTTCGTCATTAATAGGGTCAGAAATGGAAGCCTCTTCTCCAAGATGTTCAAATTTCAACTTCTCCCATGACCATAGAAATTATACTTTGTCATCTACTATGCAAGTATAAATAGAAGAAGTAACACATATTGAAGAAGAATAGGAAGATCTTAGGGATACTCCTCCGTCATTTGAAGAGGGTATCTCTACTACTGTGGATGAACTCATAGAAATAAATTTGGGTACAAAAGAAGATCCACGCCCCACTTTAATTAGTGCAGCCATGACTCTTGAAGAGCAAGAAATGCATACTTAATTTCTAAAGAAAATTAGAGATGTGTTTGCTTGGAATTATATAGAAATTCCAGGTCTAGATCCCGATGTTTCCACTCATCATTTGGGTTTTCCAAAAGAACATCGATGATTCAAGCCACCCTCAAGAAGAACACACCCAACTTATGCCTCCAAAATTTAAGCTGAAGTTGATAAGCTTATCAATGCTAACTTCATCAGAGAAGTTCAGTATCCCAAATGGAAGGATAATATTGTCTCTATGAAAAAGAAGAATGGAAAAATCAGAGTTTTCATTGACTTCAGATATCTTAATCGGCATTGCCCTAAGGATGATTTTCTAGTTCTGATCACAGAACTCTTAATTGATGAAACAACTGGCTATGAAGTTCTTTCCTTCATGGATGATTACTCTGGGTACAATCAAATATGAATGTCCCTAGAAGATGAAGAGTCTACAGCCTTCAAAGCTTCTCAAGGTGTGTTTTTCTATCAGGAAATGCTTTTTGGCCTGAATAATGCAGGTGCAACATATCAATGTTCCATGCATCATATCTTTAAACCCTTTTTAGGGAAATTTGTTGAATGTTATGTGTATGATTTGGTGGTTTAATCCAGAAAATGTTCTGATCACCTGGCCAATTTGGAAATCATATTCAACAAACTTCAACAACACAATTTGAAGATGAACCCCTTGAAATGTGCTTTCAGGGTAACCTCTAGAAAATTTCTCAGCTTTACTATATGCCATCATGGTATCGAAGTTGATCCTGATAAGAAAAAATCAATCCTTGACATGTCACCTCCTAAAAATTTGAAGTAATTAAGAGGAATTCAAGGACACTTGGACTATATTCGGCGTTTCATTGCCAATTGGGCAGGAAAGTATTTGACCAACACCATATTAATGAAGAAGGGAGTCAACTACTAGTGGACTGAAGAATGTCAAGAATCATTCGATATCATCCAGAAATATCTCTTGAGTCCACCTGTATTAATGACACCTGTTGAAGGAAGACCACTTATTCTCTATGTGATAGCTTTAGAGCGATCATTGGGTGCCTTCCTTGCCCAAAAGAATGATGTTGGGAATGAAAACAACCTTTACTATCTCAGTCGAACTATTCTTGAGGAAGAAACTTGATATTCAAGTATTGAAAAGTGTGGCTGAGCATTAATCTTTATAGTTTAAAAATTGAGACACTACCTACAACATCATGAGGTCCAATTGGTATCTCACAATAACCTGTTCAAATTTATCCTTAGTCTTCCATTGCTTATATGACTTCTGGAAAGGTGGTCAGTTATTTTGTAGTAGTTTGATATCCAGTATGTGTCTCAAAAGGCAATAAAGGGACACGATCTAGCCGATTTCCTTGCTGAACACCCATGTTTAGAAGATACATCTTTAAATATTGAACTTCCTGATGAGAAAGTCTTCTCTATTCAAGATAATCCTCAAACATGGGGAATGTAATTTGATGGTGCCTCCAGAAGTCCAAAAGGGAAGAAAATGGAAGATCCTAAATTCAACAAAGTTGGGTTAGGAATCGTGCTTATTTCCCCAAAAAAGGCAGTCCTACCCTTTTCCTTATTATTGTTGGAAGGTGGTACAACAAATGAAGAAGAATATCAAGATATCCTCACAGGATTGGAATTGGTGCTTCAGGCACAGGTGAATCACTTGAAGGTAAAAGGTAATTCAGATTTGGTAATCAAAAAAATCAATGGAGATTATGCCATCAGAAAAGAAGATTTAATCCCTTTGTATGATTACGTTAGAGAGTTAATGGCAGAATTTCCCTCGGAAATGACATTTTCTTATGTCCCGCGAGCAAAAAATGTCCAATCTGATATACTGGATAATGTAGCTACAACCCTGGAAGATCCAAATCGGGATGAAACAATCATTATTATTGCCCACCGTCGTGTAGTTTCACCTTTTGTTCAAATCAGAATAGAGGAAATCAATGAAATCAGTCCCATTTCTAAACCATATGGTCATACTATAGGATGAATGACACCTATCAGGGAATACCTTCAAAATGGAACACTCCCACCTAATAGATCCGGGAAAGAACAAGTCCGGTGACCTGTGGTCAATTTTACTCTTTATGATATCCCAGATCACCAAAAAATTCTCTACAAGTGAGGTTTTGATGGAATTATTTTCAGATGTATTGATAGAGAAGAGACAATGGCTGTCATGAATGAAGTACATGCATGAGTTTGTGGTGTCCACCAGTCTGGACAAAGAGTTTCTGGTCAAATTCGAAGGCTTGGATACTTCTTGCCTTCAATGATGAAAGATTGTGTTGATTTCACTAAAAAGCATCATTATTTCCAAGTATGTGCCAACTTCATTCATAAACACCCAGAGTTGCTTCATACAGCATAATACTCTTGGATGTTTTCTACATGGGGAATGGATATAGTATGACCTTATCCTCTGCCTACAACTAAGTAGTTTAAGTATATTCTTACTGCAACTGACTTCTTTTCCAAATGGGCAGAGGCAATACCTCTTAAAGAAGTCGGTGCTAAAATCATTGTTAGCTTTGTCAATTCTAACATCATTACCAGATTTGGTGTTCCTCATACCATATTAACGAATAATGGCACCGACTTTTGTTCATCCGAAGTAAGAAAATTTTATCAAGAATACAATATCAGATCCAACCATTCATCTCGGTATCATGCAGTGGCCAATGATCAAGTAGAGGCTTTCAATAAGACTCTTTCAAACATACTTTAAAAGATGATGGATAGAGATAAGAAGTCATGGCCTGAAAAACTTTTTCATGCTCTATGGGATTATCGAACTACCACCCGCACTGCTACACGATCAACTCCATATTCATTGGTATATGGAAAGGAAGCAGTCTTGCATATTGAAGTCCAATTATATTCTCTTAGAGTCGCTATTTGCGATCAGTTATCTATAGATGAACAATATAAAAAGCGATTGGATGAATTGGAATGACTAGATGAAAAAAAGATTGTGCACAGTGCACCATCTAGAAGTCTATCAGAATTAAATAGCACGAGATTTCAATAAAAAAGTTCATCTTCATTCAATCATTCAAGGAGAATAGGTATTGGTTTTTAGAACCCCAATGATACTGGGAAAGAAACCTCCAAAGCTTGAGACATAGTAGGAAGGACCTTACTCAATACATAGGGTCTACCCAAATGAAGCTTATTCTTTAATCTCAATGGATGGAGAACTCATTACAACTCTAACCAATGAAAGATTTTTGAAGAAGTATTTTGTGTAACACAAATACACCCATTGTCCTTTCTGTAGGAAATTAAACTGCTTAGCCTACTCTATTATCCAACATGACAATAAACTATGTCCCCTTTATCATCCAACATGATGTTAAACTATGCATCGTCCGAGCTGCAAGATGTTAAACTACCAAGAACCCCATGTCTGTGACACATGACATTAAACTGTGATCACCGTATGCACAATTGTCTTTTAAACACTATTTCCATGTGTGCCTCGGGCAGCTAACCATGCATAAGACCCATGTCATCCTTCATGGTCGAATCTTTCATGACATGATTGTCAGGTCTGTTCATGCTTCTTGTTTCTCACACCGAGCATGACTCACGTGAGCCTAGAATATGTTTCAACCATGAAATTTTCTCTGGGCTGCAAACCACGCTTAAGTCCCAACATCATCTTTGGGTCGCTGTCCTCAAGTACCCCCCGATCATCAAATCCCTCTCAATTGAACTACGTGGACATTGATCCTTGCATCCTAGGCTAGGTACGTAGGCAACCTCCTGAGGTTCAAGCCTAAAACCAATTTCTTCACATTGATTCACCTTCATCCCATACGATGTTGATCTGTGAATCCCCTATCAAACTTCTTATTCATTTCGGTCCACTTTCATCCTAAATGATGTTAAACCATGTATGTCCCATAGTCCTAACTATATGAAATTAAACTATACAGTCCCCCATTGTCCTTGCTACAGGACATTAAAATGCATAGCACTGGTCCATACATATGGCCTTAAACTATTTTTGAACCTTTTGTCCTATATGAAAATAAACTAAAATAATCCATGATACCCTCACTCGAGAGGAATCATTATTGACATGGTCTCTAACCATGTCATGTTTCAAGAACTACGTGTGGCTTGATTCTCATCCTTATGAGATACGTAGTGACACCCAAGTATTTAATATTGGGTCCATCCATAATTGAAATAAAGTCTTCTTTACCCCTCATATGTATGTACCAAATCATTACAAAGGGTATTTGAAGAACTACATGAAGCTTGATTCCCATCCTCATGGGATACATAGGAATGCTCGAGCATTCCTCGAGTCCAGTCCTTAGCCTTTAGGCCTAACCCCAAAATCCACTTTCGGTCCCTTAAATGAAAAGTTCCCTTGGGAGTACATGGTGTGAAATGGAAAAACCTAGTATTTATTCACATCAGGTTTATAAAAAATGCACGATGTGTCTCCCTCACTATGGTCCGAGATCTATGACCCTAAACTAAGATCTTCCATGCTCTCGTCCTGCATGATGTTAAACTATATTTCAAGAACTATGTGTGGCTTGATTCTTATCCTAATGAGATATGTAGTGACATCCAGAATTTCAATTCAGGACCCAGCCGCAACATTATACAAATAATATTCATGATATCCATAACCCTTTTCTTGACTTCTGGTCGCAAAATGTCTGATACCTAAGTGTTCTTTTTCCTGACTATGCAGCACGTTCCCTTAGGTGGCCTTTCATAAGTTGTCTGCATAACAGGCATGTCAGCTAAAAGCTGCTACTATTTGACTATGTAGCTCATGCCCTAGTTGGCCCTACATAATTAAAATTCCATAACAGGGTTTTCAAGTAATGGTAACTTCATTCTTAGGAGAAGCCTCTTTTTTCCCTATTAGTCTTAACGATGATATGTAAGAATCTGCAAAAAAAACTGCCATCCTTATCATATTTTTTCCATACTCTTTCTCATGATCTAAAAGTATTATGTCATATAAATGTTTCTATCTCCGATTTTATTCATATGATTTGAAACCACAGATAATTATTTATCCTACATTTGGATCAGAACTTCGTAGAAGTTACATTCTTCCAATTCTTTGACAATTCTGATTTGAAATATCCTCTCCATATTCAAGTACCTTTTTCCATAAATAAGACTCTATGCTTTGGAAAATTTGAATCCCCATAAATCTTTCTTCGGCTTTTAGCAATAGAAAGTCAAATTTTTGAGAGTTTTTTTTCCTGACTATGCAGCACGTGCCCTTATCTGGCCCTGCATAAGTTGTCTATATAACATACCTATCAGCCAAAAGATACTACTATTTGACTATGCAGCTTATGCCCTAGTTGGCCTGACATAATTCAACCCCTATAATAGGATAGTCAAGTATTGGTAAATTCATTCTTAGATAAGGCTTCCTCTAATTCATTTTACCTCTTTTCCCATGTCATTCCTCAGATTCAAAATTTCTCAAGTCATAGTGTAAAATTTCCCCCTCCATACTTGAATATGGTAATATGTTTCAAAATAAATTATCAATAATTGAGTCAGTATCATCCATTCAGTCAAAGTTATTTGACCTTAAATATTATCCTTTTTATAATCCAACATGGATGAATTTAAACTACCAATAACAAAAGACATGGTACTCATTATATTGGGAACCTATAAAGGGTACTCTGAACAAATGTCGAGTCCTAGCTCGTTAGACATACATTTTGTATGATTTAAGAAATATTGAGAAAATAAAAGATAAGGTTTGTGGGGTTGTTTATATAACCCTAGTAAAAATCAAACTATGTTTACCAGGCCCATTAATTTAGGTAAAAATAAAGAGCAATTATCAGGATTGAAGACAAACTATTTTTCATTGATGAACAAGATTAGAAGAACATCCACAGACTGGTGTCTCTTCACTTTTATTTCAGAAATTACAGAAGACTTTAAACATGATTTCTCATCTACTTCACAGCATCCCAAGCTTTGTCAGCAACCACTTGAAGTTATTTTACCCGACCAGCTTCACTCTCTTCAGCTCGATAAAGTGCTTCTTTGGCATCTTTGATGGCTTTTATATCATTCGGTTGGACTTCTTCCAATGAATTATGAAGATGGTAAAGCTCCCCAGTAATTGTATATAACTCTTGCTGAAGGTGAAACTACTATAAAATCTTCTCCTTGATATTTTGCTTCAACTACTTCATCTTTTCATCATGATCAGCCTCATCTCAGGACACTACAGCCTAAAATTCATTGATATTGATCAGTAATCTAACTCTAATCGGGTCTTGATGGCACCTTTGCTCTTGATCCCTCCTCTGAATGAATTGTTTCACTACAACATTGTTTTCTTGATATCCAAAACCGCCAAGTCCCAGCATGATGAATAGGGATGAATGTATTGGAATTTTCAAAGGCATTTCTTTAAGAGGCACCTTAGATATTATCTTCCATATATTTTTCCATGCCTTGCGAAGTGAGAATTGGAGCGCCTTTCGCACCTCTGGGTCTTATTCAACATCAATATCACAGGGAGAAATATAGTCTAGGATTAATGAACTTAAGGAAGTGCCCTATTCTGCTCCTTCCATGACCCTGGTTGATTCACCTTCTGCTACTATTTGGGATGAGGCTGAGGCTTCACCTCCAGATCTATCCATTGAAGTTGAAAACCCTATTTGTTCAATTGAAAGTATGGTTAGTTTCAAAGGATAGTAAAAGTTGGTAGATTGTCTTGCTGGTTAAGTAAGCCACAAATATCATCATCTTTTACCTAACATTAGATTAGTAACTTGTGAAGACTCCTCCCCATATTTCCTAGCTTCAACAGGATTTTCAGGATGGGTTTCAAGAGGGCCTATCATGTTAAGTTCCACTTGAGATAGTGTTTCTACAATAATAGGGTTGACATCAATGTCTACAACCCTTTCAATCATTATTTTCCTAGCAATCGTTTTATATGGAACTGTACATTTTTAACCAAACAGGGTTAGAATTGTAATCATGAGAAGATTAAAAGGATAAATGATGAAACTCACGTCCAGTTTATTCTATAACTAGATCTCCAAAATCTTCTAAACCACATGGTAATTTAACATGATCTACATTTATTCAAAGGACATGCCAAGTTTCATCATTTTATCCAATGATGTCATAGATCCCAGGTTAGTCTCACCAGTGGGAGCACCCAGCATGTCTTCTTTGTGACTTTCATATGGCAATCTCTGACCCCAGATATCTTCTTCACAAACAGTTATGGGGTCAGCTTCGGTGGTTGAAAAATGTTCTAGTGCATGTATTGAACCTAAAACATCACAGAATGGAAGTTAGTTGTTGTATAATTTTATGTTATATAAAGAAATCTTAATTTACCAGAAGTCTTTTCTCTCCAGCCATCAGAAATAGGAGCGGTGTTGGAAATAGACGCCAGATCATCTGCTCTTAGTATTTCTTTAGAAACAACCATTTGAGCAGGAACTTTTGGATGTTCTCTAACACCCTCAGTTGTACTCTAAGTATGGTCAATACTTTCCCTTAAAGGGAAAACTGAAGAATCCCCTGAAATCCCGAGAAGTTTGAGCACTTTTTCATAAGTTAAGATTCATGACTACCAGAAAGACATACCACTACTGATAAAGCATTTGACTGTGATCTTCTTTCTTCGATGCTTTTGTTTCTTGTCCTTTTTGGGTGTAATGCCATCATCATATCCAAAAACAGGTATCAGAAACAACAACTCCCTTTCTAACTCATCATCCATGGCTTGCTGGCCTATATATACTTCGCCCGACTCAAGAGGAGATTCAGTGGCTCCAAGAGTGGTGCCACCAGGGCTATACCGCGACGAAGGGATTTCAGTGGTTCTTTCCTTTACAAGATGCAGGATGAAGAATATTATTTCCTTAAATAAAAGACATTTCATTAAATTCAAATTGAAAAGCAAATAGAAATATGAGAAAACAGAAAACTTACATCCTTAAGAGCTACATAATCACACCACTCTTCGTCTAATGAAGGACCAATCCCCTTAGTGGTACCATGATCTATCATTTCTTTCACCCGTTTGGTGACAAGAACTGACTTATCAGTGGCATATATGAGCATTTATAGCTCTTTGATGTAAACCCTCACTTCATTGAGGTTGTCCTCAGAATGGATGTCAGTGGAAGCCTGTAGATTCCCCACTCCAGGATATGAATCCCTTTGAATAAGTTCATCCAAGTAGTTTCTACATCATAATATAAACTCCACCATGTCCGAATAGCCTATTTTCATAAATATTTAGAATTTTCACCAGAAGGCAGTGAGGAGAGTCCTACAAATTCGGACTTCAACTTCTTCGCAGCTCCTGCAATCACAGATAAAGGATAAGAAAATGAAACTTGTTGCTCTATAAAATATTGGCGACTAAATTGCCTCAATGATATAACTCATCATGAGTCGATGGAGTAGGTTTATTTACTATGGAAGGTGGATTATATCTAGCACGAGGCCTCTTTGACGCATTTCATGCCTCATCATCCCCATACTGAGAATCCAGTGAATCAGCCCCGGGTTAGGAACCCAGTGAATCGGCTCCTGGTGAGGAATAATCACCTTCCAAATGAAAACCTTCTTTCCTAATAGTTATTTTCTTTGTCCCCACCCAAGGGACTAGATGATTCAGTACCCCTTCAGGGTATGATGCTACTTAGCTCTTGGAATACCATTTAGTCAATTGACTTGCCGCTCTAACAGCTGGTAGATCAAATACTGCCCCAGTCTTCTCCATAGATGTCAACAACCATGGTTAACGAGTAACCATCGGATGCTGCTCTAACCAGACATGCACCGGAGGGGATACGGTAATTTTCTATAGACATTTGAAGTGACGTGCGAATTTGTATAGAGCATAGGCCTCACATATAATTTCTCTATTAATCCTCGTGGCCAGTGTGCCATCTCTACAAGCCATCATGTATGCCCTTAACTCCAGGCCGGCTGTTCCATTATCAACAAATCGCCCTATTGGAAGACTTCTATAAGGAAAGAACTGAATCTTCTTGAACATTCTTAGCCTTATTTTTATATCATAAGCGTTGAGGGATAAGGGAGAAATTCCAGAGAAGGCCTAAACAGATGGCCGAAAAGATCTTCCAGGAACCTGTACCCCACTTTGTACAACATATGTCCTGAAGTGAGTGGAAATCCATCCCCATAAAACTTGAAATGGTCCCACTATTCTTAGAGGAGACTTAGCCATATAAACATGAAGTAATATCCTATGAATATTTTCCAAAACTAGGGTGGCTAACCCAACCATCTTCCTTTCATCCAGCTTGGATGCAATGACAAAGGTCCCCGGCCTCACGCCTCCTTTCGAATCCCGAACTGGTAAAAGGTAAACACTGAGCCACAAAGCCAAAAATCCAGCCAGATGGGTCTTCACTGGAATTTTCTGGTTCACTTCATACCCCCACCTATCAAACTCTCCTACTTCCAAAATTGGCCAAAATGTGCCCATATCACCCCTCTTTGCTACTCTAGGGAAACTAGTAGGATGAGTGTAGGATGATCCCTCCTCTTTCTTCTTAATAAGAAACATGTACATCCAGTATTCTGGATGGATATCTTTTCTGGAGTGGGTTTTTGTGGTGTTGGTATTCTTAAGCTTGTGAAAAATTTTCATTAACTCTCGAGCGAACGCTGGAGTCTTCTCCAAATCATTCTAGGTCACCATGGGGGGGATGAATTCATCATAAATATCTCCCAAAATTGGAGCCCCTGAAATCTTGTAGACATCCCACAAACTGATGCCTACTTCTCCATGAGTCAAATGGAAAGAATTCGTCTCCAGGCTCCAACAACTTATTAACTCCGCCACAAAATGGTCATTCTTATAGACATATGTCTGCCCAGCCCAAATGACTTTATATATTGTAGCTCCCTTCAGATCATTGAAAAACTCTACACAGGTTTGTCGCACCCAATATGCCCACATCCATGTCGGCTTCACACCTCCTCCAGGACGGAAATCCCGACTCATTTTCCATCCCTTGGATTGGTCCATCTGAGAATTTTGGAAAATAGTGGGATAGTAATAAGGCTGCAACTCAGGCTTGTGAGGCTTCAGATCTGGAGAACATGGGCTATGATGCCTTATGAATGCCTTCTCCATTATTCTAGCATTGGTAAATGATCCCACAACTGATAAATTTGCTGAAGAGAAATTGGTGTAAGTCAAAAACCAGGAATGAGGAATATAATTATTTGCCTCTGGAACGTTGACTCCTTGCAGATGACCATGGCCATATAACGGAAAGTAGATGCTCTGTGGGAAATTGGCATGATATTTATTCAAGTATGTAGCCAAATCTGGGAGAGTTCTGTCACAAATAACATAATAATCATGTAAAACAACGTTCATCATGCCATTTATTCTCTTGCTGGCCGACTCATTAGCTGATCCAATTCTTATGGTAGGCATTGAATCTGCACAACGATCAAATAGACGAACCTTATGTAAGTTTGTTTTGTGGAATCTTGTTGAAGGAAAAAAATGGCAAAGGAATTAAGGTGCGCAAGTCCCAACTTGGTGTGAAAGTTTTGCCACCCTAGTCATGACGCGCAAGTCAAATACCTTCAGTAGAAGCGCGATAAAAATCCAGAAGACTGAAGACCAAAAACTGTATCACCTTCACGATGAGAGCTCGAGTTGCCGGAATTTGAATGAGTTCATGTGGGACTGATCCTATATATATAGGCGATCCAGACCACCAGCATGCCATACTTGCGTTCCCCAGCATCTGTGCACCGAACTTGTGTGCCATAGACCCTTGTTTCTCTGGCTTTACCTCAGAGTCGGATCCTCATTTCTTTTTAGATCCTACTCTGAGGGGGGACTTTTGTTGATGCTCAATTCTGTCACAGAGTCCAACAAAGGCAAAAGTGGAATAAATTAATCACAAAGAGGGCCACCCATTGAAGAACATCAAAAATTAACAAAGGCATATACTAGGAACCCATTTGGAGGGAGTCGTGTAAGTTTCCTACGCGCCGCACAAGTCACTTACGCGCCACCTATGGGTCGCGCAAGTCACTTGCGTGCCACCTATGGGTTGCACAATTCACTTGTGTGCCCTATTCTATTTTTCTCCCAAGGTACCCAGTGGCCTATAAATAGTCCCTGTGGGCCCCCCATTTCAAGGATGAATTTTCCAAAACTCAGATTCAAGCTTTGGTCTCCCAAGTCTTCAACTCAACTCTTCCAAAAGCTTATAAGGTAAATTTTTACCTGGAATGGAAGACTTGAAGGAGTAGGATAAGGCCTAAGTGTTTAGGATTCATCAACAATTTCACGCCTAAGTGTCTAGACCTCATTAAAAGTGGAAACACTTGCATGCCTACCTACCCTTTCAATGAATCTTGTGCACCTCCCTATTGGAAACATCTTAGGATAATACTAAAGGCTTCAGTTAAGTCCCACCCAAGTATTAACCTATATATTATTCGTTGCCCAGGTGAACCCATACTACGCAAGTACACTTGCATGACCAAGACTTGCGCACCAAATGATTTGCATGGCCGTACTTTCACACCATCTTTATTTGTGTGCCTCTCTCCTGTTCACGTCTCCTCTTCAAGATATTATCCCTCAAACACATTTTCAAAGACATTTATGGCTTGATTCCTTTGTTGTCTTCCTTATCTGAAAGAAATTCTATGAGAAACTCTCCCAAAACCTCATGAATTAAAGCATTATGTCACCATGGTTAGAGGTTTACTATATAACCTCATCCTTTAAGAAGACAAGTTCTTTTTATTTTGGGCCTCCTTCTCAGGAGTAAGCACAAAGTTACAAGTCCCCTTAACTTGGGCCTCCTTCTCAGGAGTAATCCCCAGTCATATTTTCCTTAAACATTGGCCATCCTTCTCAGGAGTAATCCCTAATCACAATTTCTTTTGATTTGGGCTTAATTATTAGTAATAAACCCCAATCATAAGACCCTATTAATTTGGTCTTCCTTTTTAGGGGTAATCCCCAAGTTAAAACTCCAAATCTCCATAAACTAAAAATACCTTTATGGACCCTTCTCCCGGGCTTCTTTCCTAAGTCCTGGTCTTCATCTAATTGGGTTGTCATACATACGTAAGCCCCATATCATTTCTCATAACTGCATATTTCGTGGAACCATCATCAAGTTTACTAATACCTCTTATTTCTCACACCGAGCACAACTCGCGTGAGATTAGAGTGTAAAAATAACCGCGAAATCTCATTTTGGGCCATTAACCATGCATAAACCCCATATTTCTTTACCAAAAATACGTAGACTTTGATATCTACCTTAAAAGTAGAGTACGTAGGAAGCGCTTATAAGGTTCAAGCCCATATTTCATTAATTCTTTTCCGTCCCATATGATGTTAAACTATATCCTTTTTTATCAAACTACGTGGGTTCTGATTTCTTTTTAACAAGGATACGTAGGTAGCCCATCTACGTGTATGATCCCAACTCTAAAATAATCCTTGTCTTTCTAAATGACAATAAACTTCAAGTTCCCCACTGAGTGGATTTAAAATCAGTATGGTTATCATAATGACCAAGATATTTCTATATAATGTATTGAAGGATATCATTGACTAAGAATCTCTAATAGATACATATTTTTCTCCATAGATGAAGAACCTTAAATATATATAAAAGATTCTCTAAATCTCATACATATCAATCATTTATTTCTAAATATAAAGGAAAACTCATTTTCATACTTGGTGAATTAATAAGTATTCGTGAGCATAACTTAAATCTATAAGAGTATCCCCGAGTAGGTAATAATTACCTCTAAAAAGTTGTTATGAGGATGACCTCCCATCCTCTCGACCAATGAAAATTCTTAAGCCTCATTGGTTCACAAATAATGAGAACCTACCTTTGGAAAGTATGTCCAAATGAATATAGAATCATTGGATGTTTCCAGTTCTACGAATAAACCTGTTAGTAACTGATTGGAAAGTTTGAACCTTAAACAAACAAGGTCATCCCCATTTCCAGAAGAAATAAAATGATTATACTTTTACAAATAAAAAATTCAATCATTTTTATAATAAATATGTGTACCAATTTCAATGATTATTTATTTTTAATTATATTTAACAATAATATCAGTTTTATAAATATACATTTTAGTGCTAGTGTGGAAGTTCCAGTTGTAGTTCCGCTAGAACTTCCAGTGGAACTTCCAGTGGAATTTCCATTAGGGTTTTGGAAAATTAATTCAATATGAAAATGCCCATTCTTTTCCCAATGATAAATTAAATACTTTTTATAATAAATATGTGTAAGAATTGCAATAAGTATTTCTTTTAATTATATTTAACAATAATATCAGTTTTATAAATATACATTTTTGTTGTTGTGTTGATGTTCCAGTGGCAGTTCCACTAGAAATTCCACTCAAAGTCCCAATGAAACTCCCAATGGAACATCCATTTGGGTTTTGAAAAATTAATTCAATTTGAAAATGATTATAAATTTTCAAATGAAAACATTTTAGTGGTAGTGTGGAAGTTCATGTGGTAGTTCCATTGGAACTTCCAGTGGAACTCCTAGTGGAACTTCCATTGGCGTTTTGGAAACTTTATTCAATTTGAAAATGATTGTACTTTTTGAAATGATAAATTCAATAATTTTATTTATAAATATGTATAAAAATTTCAATGAGTATTTATTTTAATTATATTTAACAACAATATCAATTTTAAAAATATAAATTTTAGTTGTAGTTTGGAAGTTCCAATAGCAATTCCAGTGGAACTTCCACTGGAACTTCTACTGGAACTCCCAATGGAACTCCCACTGGAAATTCCATTGGAGTTTTGGGACTTCCAGTGGGACTTCAAGTGTGAATTCCAGTAGGAATTCCACTGGGAATATCAATGGGACTTCCATTGGGACTTCCAGTGGGACTTCCAATGAATGTTCCAGTGGGACTTCCAGTGGGACTTCCAATGAATTCCCAACCGAATTTAGAAATTTTCTACCTTATATGCTATAATTTTGTAGATGAACCCAATAATTCCTTAATTTCTATTTTCAAGTGTGCATTTTAGGTCAAATTTGACCTCCTTACAAAGACTTTTACAAGAAGTAAAAGATCGACTGAAATGTATTCATAGAAATAATTTTCACACTACTCCTTTTTGGAATATTTTTGAAGAATTATTATCCAATACAATAACAACATTAGATTGAAAAAAATCCGATTGTTCTGTTTTGTATGTATTGGATAAATACAATCCATCAATAACTACTTTCTAATTCGGTTGAGGGGAGAGAAATGTCTTTGAAGCTGATATCCAAAAGATCATTGAAATAACCAAAGGTAAATTATAAATGGATGAATCATACTAATTCAAACCAGTAAAGGAATCATTATATGTAAGTAGATTTCAAATAGGTGTCACTTTTTTGACACATATGGCAATAATATCAGCCCTTTTGGAAGTAATAAATGAAGATGAAGAACCCAATCATCTTGACACATCATCACTTATATGTTTATACACATGTGAAACTATTTTCCACATAATATAGGTTATTATTAATGTTGGGGTTTTATAAATTATGTGAATACTAAAAGAAACATGAGAAAATTAAGGTGTTCTCATGAAATCCACCAACAATTTATGAGATCAATTAAAGAATTTGACACACATCACACAAATATTACAGGGTAAATTATCACTTTATTATTAAGGATAAATATTTATTTTCAATTTAATGTATAATATACTCTTTATATGATTCTTGTTATTATAGTATTGGTATTGTGAACAAAGTGGAATAGTGAAAGGGAATGAACAATCATCCAATCTACCATTCACAAAGCGAAGCATCTCGGATTTTGATGCTACTTTAAAGAAACTAAAGATTCATCAAGTTCCAACTACAGAGGTAAGTGTACCACTTAACAATATCAATTTTATGGTTTTATAAACCATGAATATGTCAAAAACAATAATATTAAAAATAAAAAAAATAAAAAATTGTGGAGGAGCCCCTAACGATTAAAGAAGCTGTAGAAATTGAGGATCTACCAATGGTTATAGAAGCTTCTGTTGGATAGAAGGAAAATAGGGAACCATAGGATGACATAATAAAAGTTCTTGCAAAAGAAAATTTATCCCTAAAACAAAAACTACCTAAAACATAATCAATTGTTAAAAAAGGCCAAAACTACAATTTGAAAGAGTTTTTGGTAGAGAAACCCATAAAAGAAGCAAAGCTGTTTAATGGAAAAGTCTTCATCCCCACCAACACAGACAATCTGCATTGTATATTTCTTATGATTGATATTGAAAAAAAACATTTTAGCTACTATAACTCCATGAATCCTAGCATGGGTGCAACTACAATTTATTTTTACCAACAAGATTCTATACAAATAGTAAATTCTATCCTATTCGACATAATTTTTTTTTCATATACACAAACTTACTGAATATAAATTATACGAGACTTTTAGAAAACATTTATCGAAGAAGTCATCAAACAATGGAAACCTGAATACATAGAGATGACTTCTAAAACTCTACCATTTATAGTGGAATACATTCCTCAATATGGGAATGCAACATTAGATTGTGAGATACTTGTTTGTTATCTAATTGAGAAGCTAGAAATGGATCAATGGTGTAACAAGAACCTATCACAAGATGAATTTTATGACATGCACCTATATATGGCACCTTATTTCCTTACAGACCCTGTATACAGCTGGAATGAAACCTCATATAGAAGCATGAGTTGTCTTGTGGAAACAATACAACCAAAATGAAGATAAAAAGTTAAATAACCGAGTTCAATGGATCTGACATCAGGGTATAACTGAAATGGTTTGGAAGGTTTCAAACATTTATACAACCCACTTTAATGGCTGTTACTGGACCCTAAATTTGGCATTTGTCAAGTTTTTAAACTATTGTACTACCCACTTTATTGATAGTTTGTTTTTATTCGTATGCATATTTCTTTATTTGGTTTTTCTGTTATAAATAATATAGTTTTATATTTGTTGTTGTTTGTTTTAATTTTTTATATTTTCTTTTGGTAATTATGGTTTTGTCATTATAGTTTTTGTTGGTAATTTCAGTAGTTTAAAAGTGGTGTTGGGAGTTGTAATGGTTTTATATTTGGTGTCAGTTATTTCAATGATTTATATTTTTTATTATTAATTTTTGGTTTTCTATTATAATTACTATTATTAATTGTAGAGGTTTAAAAGTGGTGTTGGAAGTTTCAATGGTTTTATATTTGGTGTTTATTTTTGAAATAGTTTATATTTTCTTCTGGTAATTGTGATTTTGCTATTATAATTTCTTTTGGTAATTGTATTGGTTTAAAAGTGGTGTCAGTTCTTGAAATGGTTTATATTTGGTGTTGGTTATTTCAATGATTTATATTTACTGCTGGTAATTGGGGTTTTGATGTTATAATTGTTGTTGGTAATTGAAGTGGTTTAAAAGTGGTGTTGGCATTTGCAATGGTTTATATTAGGTGTTTTTAATTTCAATGGTTTATAGTTTCTATTGGTAATTGTGGTTTTTTTGTTGGTAATTATAGTGGTTTAAAAGTGGTGTCGACAATTGCAATGTTTTATATTTGGTGTTGGTTATTTCGATTCTTTATATTTTCAATTGGTAATTTTGATGGTTTATATTTGGTGTTGGTCATTGGTTTATATTTGGTGCTAGTAATTTCAATTGGTTTAAGGAATTTCAATGGTTTATATTTTCTGTTATTAATTTCAATGGTATTTATTTGGATTTGGTAAGTGAATGAATAGTTATGTTTGCATTTTTAGGACAAAAAACATGATATGTAGTGGGAATATTATCTCCTTATAAGGGGAAACCTTTTCTTCTGAGGGGATTTATTTGGTTTTTCTATTAGAATTGTTGATGCTAATTGAAACTAGTAAGTGGATGAATAGTTATGTTTACACTTTAAGGATATTATTTTTAGTTTTTATAAGACAGTTAAGTTTGGCCAATATATGGATTTCATCAGAAGATGGAGAGTATTCATCTATAAATACTTATCCCGAATATTCAATATCTCTTACTAAGTTTTCTATATTTCATCATAAAAATTAAAGAACTTGGATTTATCCTATCCTCAAAGAACAAATGCATATATAATTCTAGAACTTGGATTTACCCCATCTTCACAATTGAATACACAAAAAATGTATACAACACATTTACAATTTATTTAAGTATCCCAATCCCAATCCATTGCAACCAAAAGTGGACTATCAAATAATACCACATCCTCAAAGAACAAATGCATAAAGAATTATAAAACATGGATTTATTACATATTTACAGTTCCATATAGAACAAATGTGTAGAACACATTTACAATTTCTTGAAGTATCCCAATCACAATGCCAATCTATTACAACCAAAATTGGACTATTAAATACTAAAACCTATACATTCTTCAATTTATTCATTAAAATTTTAAAAAATATTTCCATCCAATGTTTTCTAGACTTCTCGACCTCTTCCAATGATATCCCATCAATCTACCTCCCAAGATGAAGTTCCAAATTGGTGGAAAAGAGTTACTACAAAAGAAAAAGTACATAATTACAAACATTTATATAAAATAATTCTCATAAAAAAATGACATGTGAAACTGTTTTTCTAGATCCGACACGAAAATATGATCTTTCTTACTCTATGACTCCCTACATGCAAATAATAATGATATCAGATAACATATTAACAATAAAAAATTTCTATTATATATGAAATTCATCATATAATGAAATCATACCATCATTATAGTAGTAGGCTTAAATGTTTTATTCAACTGTTTCCCCTTTCGGTAGAAATTGTCTAAAAACCTTTTTGAATCTATATCCCCCATTCTGGTTTAGTTTCTTTTTAAAATAAGAGTTTCTTAAAAAAATTCTTAACAAGCATGACCATTAACTTTATTCACTGATTTATTTATGATAGACAATTTTTCAAAATTACAGAAGTTCAAGAAGGCAATGTCATAACCCACATCTGTCTCATAAGCTATGGTAATTAATTTCATTCCCATTCATGCTAAATATTTGTAACGTTTTTCTAAAACTGATTTTCTACCACCAAGTGCCTCAAAATAAGATCATTTGAACATCACAATATTTCTAGCCAATCGGGTCCATATCCCCCAAAAAATTTTGTAAGTATTTCTCTCACATCAAGACGATCAATTTTTCTTAAAACATGAAAACAAAGATACCCAAAAGACTCAAACATTAGAAAAGAACATTAATCAACATAATTTTGATGTTTCATATGATACATGGAATTTATCTTCACAACAAACCGTTCCAATAACATAACTAAATTGAACTCCAATTTCAAAACAAGATATCAAAAAACAAGCACCAACCAATTGATATTCATGTTGAAATAAATCAAAAAACTTCAGTGTATATCTAGTAGAAACATGGCACATCAATTCATGGTAAGGTTAAATATTACGAGGAAACATATCCCGCATCTCAAATTCAGCCTTTGTTTCATGATGCCAATTTTTTTCAAACAAGCACTCAAACTGCTTAAATAAATCAACAACACTTAAATTCCAATGAACTCAATATTTAATAAATCCATTAAACCCTTCACTTAATTGAGTGTTGTTAATACCCAATGTTAAAGAATATTTCAAAAATAAATGCGCCCACTTTTCATTTAATACGAATACATCATCTAGCCACTTCGATTTCCCATCCACATGTTCTTCTCTAAGGGAAGACCACTCCTAATCAAACTGATTTGCATCATGGTATTCAAACATACACTTCTTAAATATAGTTATAAAACTAGATCCCTCTTTCATCCAATTACATAAATTCTTAAATCCATTTTGCATGAAATTCCATGAACAAATGCAATGTCGAGTTCCCACTAGAACTACAAAAATGGATTATCCTATTGTTGCATCCTGATTAGTAAAAATAGTTTGAGGCCTCTTTATTTGATGCACTTGTATTTTATTTTTGAAAAAACCAAGAAAGAAAAGTCACAATTTAATCATATAACAAGGATACCGCCAAAACAAAAATCTCCCAATGATGATTGAACCCCAAAAAAACACCTAATGGCTTGTACTCTTTATTAGTGTTGAAAGTGTTGTAAAAAACAAAAACATCTCCAAAAAAATCATAATCTGTTCTCATTTTTGGATCAGCCTAGAAAATATTACTAATTTTACCATTCCGGTCAAATTGTATAGTATAAACAAATGACGGATTGTCCTGACTTTGTCTTTACATGTATTATAACATGAAACATGCATCACCATGAAGAAAATATCTTTCCCATTTAGACCATAAAAAATTCAACTGATCAATATGTGCATACCCAATAACATCTCTCCCCCTAAAATAATTATCACCCATGAGAAAGAATCAATTGGTTTAATACCTACAGAAGAATTTACATCTAACTCAGCTTCTTATGCTTCTTTTATACTTCTTTGGGACCTCATCATATGAATTGATTTAGTCTTGTGCAAGAGATTATTATTCTCTTCAACAAATATAGTACATACATGTTGTCCAGAAGACAACAAACTAACCCCCATTATAATAAAGCAACCTTTAAGTGTCTTAGCCTGAGGAAATTTCACCATGATATCATGTTTTTCAACCTTCCCATGACCTTATTTTCTACATGAATAAAGGCTTTATGTGAGAATTGATTTATCCTTTCTCCTTTTATTAAAGTAATGATGACGTACAATGAACCCATTTACTCCCCCATATGTGACATAAAGACATTGTGCTTCATCAAGTGACTTGAACGTCATCCCTACAATTAGTTTAATAGAATATGTTATAACATCAACATCACCATAAACAACATTGCAACAACCTACAACAAAAAACATTAGTTCATGAAAAGTACATTAACTTTATAATAGGATTTAATCCGTTTGAAAATGTATACAATATATGATTAGAACTGTAAATAAATAATAATTAATTATGAATATATATATAATATAAAATTATTTTTATGAAATTATAAATAAAAAACATTATTAGACATATTATATATGTTTTACAGTGGACTTTCTAGTGTAATTTCAAGTGAATCTTCAAGTGGAAGTTTTAGTTGAAGTTCTGGTGTAAGTTCCAATGGAATTTCAACTTGAATTTGCAGTGGAAGTAGAAGTAGAAGTTTGAGTGGAAGTTCTAGTGTAATTTCGAGTGGAATTTCCAGTAGATGTTCTAGTGGGAATTCTAGAGGATGTTCTAGTGCATGTTCCAATGAAAGTTCGAGTGAAAGTTCCACATGAAGTTGCAGTGGAAGTTCGAGTCGAAGTTTGAGTGGAACTTCCACACAAACTTCTAGTGGAACTTCCACTCAAACATCTACTGGAACTTCCACTCAAACTTCTAGTGAAACTTCCACTCGAACTTCTAGTGGACATCGAGCGGAACTTGGATATCAAGTTTAATTTCCACTACAAAACCAGTGTAACTTATAGTGGACATCGAGAGGAACCTAGAAATCATGTGGAAGTTTCACTGCAAAAACCAGTGGAACTTCCACTACAAAAACCAGTGGAAGTTATGAAATGCAAAAAAAAACTATACATTACTTCCAATAAAAGGACCACTGCAAACATCATAAAACAATGTTGGTTAGATTTAGAAAAAAACTAAGAAAAATAAAACTTCAAATATAACCTCAAATACCTTCAAATGGTTCAGTATACAATCATGGATATAAACATATTCCATATTTACCAAAAAAACTATAAAAATATTTCCAATAAAATATACAATACCATCATCGCTATCCATTATAAGGAGAACCAAAACACAAACTTCAAACCATGCAGTGACCCTGAAGATTAGCCCTACCCTGAAACCCACTGATCCCTCAGATGTCAACCTTGAGATCGACCTTGGACCTCAACCTCTACCGAAGTGCTGCGACTATAATGATTTTCCATTATTTTCCAGTTATGACTTTGATGATTTTACTTACTTTGTAATTTGGAGAACATTTCCCAAATAAAAATGCATCAGATCCCTATTGTGATCTGTTTATTTCACATGCACCCATTTGGATTTGAGATAAAAAAACCCTCTATTAGCTCAACCCGAGAGGATGGTGCCATCTATAAAAAATTTTGTTAAGATCAACACATATGACTGAAGGATCCTATAAAATAGGGTATTAGAGACAATAAAAATTACTGATGTCACTGGCTCCTCTAATGTTCCCATAAGACGCATTCTAGCTCACTACCATGTACACTGGCTCCCCTCGTGACATCCCCCGATCAACATCGTAGCTGCCTATTGCGGCCCTCATACACTGACCACACCAACCCCAAGCCCTATTATGTTTCTTCATAGCAATCTGCCCCATAGGCAGCCTCACCTTTCCGGCTCACCTTCTGCCTGGACCGGCCCCAACGGGCCATGTCCAGCCTTCACCACCGACCCGTCTGGACTAACTAGAGCTACTGATTTGGGTGCTGCCTTGCACCACCGTAAGCCTTTTCCTCAGCTGAATTGCATTTTGCCTTCATCTTTTCACCTTTGCGGTGTCATTGTGGTATCAAATCTTTGGTCTCAGGTTGATGTGACACGAATCGAAGGCACAGCAATTGTCTTCTAAAAAAATCATGAGGAATGAGAAGAAAGTGAAGAACAAGGGAAAAGGCAGAAGCAAAAAAACACCTAAAGGAAGGATCTTGGACTTTGTTCGTTTTGGCCTAGATTTTTCCTTGTTAGAAGGGTCACAAAGATTGAAGCAACACACAAATCTATATCCCATTTAAAATCCCACAAACATAACACCCATCCCACAAACGATCAAACCACAGATCAACCTATTCGTGGGTTGGTCAGTGTTCATCGACAAATTTAAGAGTGGGGAACAAATCACAATGAAACAACACCCTACTAGAATTTGGATCAGTCATTGAAAAATGGAGAAGTTGAATCATCATCATTCTTCAATCCGTCAATCTTCGATACATGTTCTGATCTCTGATCCATCGTCTCTGTCGAGAGAACCTCCTTATCCCCATCTCAGGGAAACTCCAATGTTGTGGTGATAAACTTTGAATCCATGAAAAATCTAATATAAAGAAAAATACTCTCTGTTTAAAAATAAAATATTTTTATTAAATAATTTAATATTGATACGTCCAAAAGATAACTTTTATGTTCGGCCTACACTGATTGATGGTAGGCCCCACATAAGGTAATGTTGTTGTTCTGTACGCAACAATGCCCTCAAATTTTTGATTCGGACAACCGTTTAAGAGTTATTCCAGTTAAAAAAAACCGTCCACACACTTTATTAAAATTGGACATTTTTCAACTAATTTTTTTGGGAACAGAGGGCCTCGAAATCACACGTTGTTTTAGTATCTCGTCTCAGAATTTTTGCAATTAATTTATAAAAATAAAATTCAAAAAATCCAAGTCATTACATCTTTAACTCCATATTCACATGCTCTTGTAAAATGATTAGTGTGCATCCATTTTTGATTCATATCCATACTATTGGGTTTATAATGATGAATTTTATACACTAAATAAATAAATACACAAAATATATTCATTATCAAAGGTGATAATTATAGACAATTCCAATAAGGAAACTCAACATTTGATTGTGTCAAAGAATTTCAGTATGTTGAAGAAAATGGGTAATTGAATTTAAGGAACTAATTACTCTACTATGGCTGGTGTTATCATATGAATTCATTCAAAGGTGAAAGTTATATAAGATCATCCTCATTAACTCATATCCCTGATATTTATCATTGCATTTTTTTTGGACACATCCTTTATCTATTGTGGACATCCACCTATTTTTCTTGAAATACTCTAAGTAGTAGTCATACATGGGATGACTAATGATCTAAGTAGTATGAGAAAAATAAAATAGATGGGGGGATGAGTTTCAATTAAATTTTTTTAATAATGACTATTCGAGAGATGAAGTTGATGAGGATGGCAATTTTATATAAAAGAGATGGGGGACGAGCCTAAAGAAACAAATTACAATAATAACTATTGTTTAACACACATAAATTCATTCTTAAACCCCCCCTAAAAAAATGATAATATAATATAGGAAATTAAAAATTAATAAGAAACCCAAATATCATAAAAAAGAATAATAAACTCTCATTCAATCAACTAGAAGATATAAAAATATATTGATAAAACATTTTAATAAATAAAGAGTTATTTTATATACATGGATAGTAATCATAGATTCTTAGGGGTGGAACCAATACATATAGACCTAAAATGGGGAACACATAAAAATAATTTCTAATATATAAAATTTTATAACTTCCATTCTATTTTTTGGAACAAGTGATGTAACAACCTAAAGAATTATTACATTTAAAATTAATGTTATATCAAATATTTGAAAACATATAAAATCTCTTGGGATGTCATATCACCACATAGACCCATCCCAAGGATTCTAGGGAGGTCATCACATCAGATCTACCCATATGAAGGATTGTAGAGAGGCCATCTAATACACATTGACCCCTCCCTGAGATTGTAGGGAGGTCCAAAAAGAAATTCGCATAAAGCAATAAAACACATCAACAAGATATATCCCAAACAAGGGAAAAAACACACAGACCTTAAAATTTCTATCCCATACACATTTAAATATATATATATATATATATATATATAATGGTATTTATAATACACATAGCTGAAAAAATTCACAATTTAACATAAATTTTAAAGAAAATAAATATAATCCTTTCCTAATTTGGAAATCTAGAACTATAATTTTTGAAAAAATAATTATAAAATCACCCTTACATTATAAGTTATGAAGAAGAATATAAATAGATAGAAAGATAAATATTCACACAAACACACACACACACATATGTATATTTTTATTTAAAAAATAAACTTAAACTGATAAAAATTTATGTAACCCTTACAACAGAATATCACAATATAGTAAAATAAATTCAACCTCATACTAATTTTGAAAATAGAGACCTATTGAAAATAAATTAATATGGTATCACCCTTACTAATATTTTCATAAAATAAAACAACACAATTTTGAGAAAATAAATTTTTAAGGAAAACCCTTGCACCAGAATATTAAAACAAAATTTAAATAAATAATTTCCCTTACATGATTTGCATAAAATCATCTTATGTTGATGCTTTATACCATCACTGGACTGAGAATTGGTTTTCTAAATATTTTTTCTCATTCGTTTAATGTTTTTATATCCAAAACAACCAATTTTTATATAGTGTCATAAAAATTTATATAATAGGTTTATCTATGGACCAATGGTGATTCTCTAAGATTTAAAAATAATGAAAAAATTAAGCTTTCCGAGAATGCATGGGGTATAGATGTAGATAAAAAAGAAAATTGATTCAAAATAGTAATTTAAAAAGACAAAAACATGATATCCGAATCGAAAGTCAATCAAACAATTGATCATAAACAAAAATTTTTGTCTATAATCTAAAAGAAAAATAATATACAACAACCGAACCAAAAATAACTGATAACATCTTAAAAGTAGAAATCAATAATGAAATGACAAATATATAATGAAAATTAGAAACTACAATGGAAAACACAAGCCTACATCGCTAGGTTGAAGAAAATATGAGACCCTTAGATCTAGATCTTGAGGTTTTCTTCAGAAACCCTAACTGCAAATGAACACTGGATCTCAGATGATGTTCGAGCAACTAGAGGAAGTCGCGTGGGTTTGTGTGATTCGTGCTTCGATTCACTGAAGAGGAGAGATGGTAGTAGGTGGCTTCCATAGAAAGATTCTAATATTTTGATGTGTTCACAACTGGTTTGGGGTTTTAAAATGGATCGGGACATTTTTATCAACACTTTTAAAAAAGTGCTGAAAAAGAGTCCTTTTATCATCACTTAAGTAATAAGTACTGATAAAAGGAGTATTTATCAGTGTTGATAAAGATTCCATTTATCATCACTTATTACTTATGTGCTCATAAAGGATTTATAATTATAACTATAAAAAAATAAATTTGTAAATATATATAGATTTAAATACTTAATAAATATATAAAAATATAAATATATTAAATATATTACTTATTTTAATATATTTATTATAATTATATAATTATTTATTTATAATTATATAAATATATTTTTTTAAAAATATTTATACCGTTATACGTATATATATATATATATATTTAAAAAATATATATAAATATAAATATAAAAATATATTCATTATTTAAGTAAATTTATTATGAAGTTAATAATTATTTTAATATATAATTATTTATTTCTAATTATATAAATACATAAAAAAATATTTATTTATTTATAATTATAAATATATTATTGTATAAATATAGCAAATGTACATTTATAAATATATTTATTTATAAATATTTTTTTTTACAAATATTTTTTTCACATTATTAATGAATATCTAATTTTATGTTCGTGCATGTTATAAATGAGTGAAATTGAATAAATTAAAAATAAGTACACTTTAACAATATTGAAAAAAATGCATAAGATCTGTTTATTTGAATTGTATATAAAAATGAATGAATTACTTATATGTGACATCAATATAACACACATTTAATCTATGTTAAATTGGAAAATCAAATGATAGTCAATTATATGTGCATTACTCTATACCATTAGTCAGTATTTTTAATTAATATTAATTTATAATTATAAACCATTATTCACAAAATATATTTCTATTTAATGTAATGCGCAGAAATATTTTTTAATATATATATCATATTTATATGCATTAATATATTTCTATAACTATAATATATAATATTTTTTAACAATATCAATAATTATCTAATTAATAAAATATTTAATATTTTTTTAAATTTACTTAATTTTAATTTTAATTTGTTTAATTTTTAATTTGTATATATCTAAATATTTAATATAAACTATTCATTATTATTTATACTTTATATATAGTATAATAAATTTATTCATTTTTATCAAAAAAAATTTAATTAATAAAATTTGTATTATTTTTTAAAAGATCTCATATTTTATTTTTTATTTGTTTAATTATTTAAATTTATTTATTCGGACCTTTTTCAGGGTTAAAAATATAGCTCTGATAAAGGATACCCTTTATTAGCCCTAAAAATATAGCACTGATAAAGGGATTCCTTTATCAGTGCTAAAAAATAAAGCACTGATAAATGGAACCCTTTATCAGTGATAAAAAATGATGATAAAAGGTTAAATTTATCAGCATATTCTTTAGCACTGATAAATATTTCATTTATCTGCAATTATTTCTAGTGCTGATAAATACCAGCGCTATTAAGGGCTTGTTTTGTAGTAGTTAATGATGCTATCCCACATCATTTCTTGCACTAGCAATCCAATTTCAGTCTTTTGAAAATGCGGGTAACTGTTTGGTTGAATCATTATTGGATTATGAGTAGGAACTAAGTGGATAGCATGGTTCCATAGGCACTGAGGATGAAATCCCATAAAATATTTAAATATGATCATATAATGAGCTAACAACAAAGAGAGACTATTTTATTTGTTGATCTCCTATGAATATACAACAATAGTGGGTTTTCTTCCCAATAATAGATGTTATCACCCCTTATCAATTGGGATCATTATCTAACCTTTCATAGAATAATCCATTTGAATCGTAGGAGTAGCCCCTAGATACAATAGGTGTGGTCATCCATAATGAATTTCATGAACTTTTTTTACCAATTGGTTTGTATATCCCCCATGGCATGCATCCTAGTAATGCCTAATATTAGGTCAAGATGAGAAATTTATAAAATATGGGCATCAAAAAGGTAACAATAGTCACCTAAAGATATGTCAAACTAAGAATAAACATTTTTGGGACCATAATTTATCCCCATCCTCCAAATATATTTTCATCCACTAAGAATTACAGGTATGGAAGCTAAGGAAGAGAATTAATGTAGGGGAGATGAAATTATGATTTGTGTCTCTATCTATGTTAATAAGGGCCATAATAATAGTAATATAGCCATCAATATTCATGGTGAGGTGGCCTAAAACTACACCATTCTACACTTTAACAATAAACACTAGATTTCGGTACTCAAAATTATTACGTGCAGTGTTAGGTAATGGTCTAAGTTGCAGCGGTGGGGGGGGGGGGGAAAGCAGAAATTAATCCCTTATCAACACTATAAAAATTGTCTTCCTCCATAATATGTATATATAGTTTGGTGACAGTTCATCTATGGGTGTGAGTATAGGAAAAAAAACAATGAAAATAGATCTAATTTCATCATTGGTCTTCCAAATATTGTGTTCAGAGATGAAGAACACCACAAGAAGGAGTCTATAGGTATTTAGAACCCTCTTGGGGAGCATAAAAAAAATCCTTTAGTAATAAAATGTCGGGGTCAGAATATAGTTCCACCGCACTGTAGTGAAAAAGGTGAGGGTGAAAAATTAGTGAATTTGAATGAGGAAGACAAAATGTGTAGTCATGCTCATAGCCTCCCAAAAAATATCATATAGCAACACAGTAAATTAAAGAACTGGCGCCATAGTGGAGAGAAATTTTTGACATGATGATCCAAGGGAATGGACTAAAAATTGGTTAAAGGGTTCTGTATATAGACCAAAGAACATATCTCCTCACACAAGCCATGCAAAAAATAAGCCACATATTGATGTTCAGGTTGACGGGTTAGTAGACACACCAAATACTCATAGTGTTTGATATATTGTAAGAAGAATACTTGTTGTTGGAGAGATTCATGTTCATTAAATAATTTTTGGACCTTAAGAACACTAAATAACAAAATAAAATTGGTTTTGAAAAGATTTCATGATATGTCTAGATGAATTTCTCCCAAAATAGTGCACCAATGGATAGAAATACCTTCCATTATAACCTTCACAAATAGAATTTTAATATCATATGGTGTATGATGAATGTATAAATAAAATTCATATTATGTGATCTAAATATGTGGAACCCAACCATAAAAAACTGTAAGCTTCACCCATATACTTCTAGGAAAAGGATCGGAGGTGAAAAACAATTCATAAATAGAATCATCATGATTGAAAAAATGTGTAAGAGGATGAAAGTCTATTGATGTACCAAAATCATCAGAGAGGAGAGGTTGAAAAGAATCTGAGTGATGGTGCTGAGGTCTAGACCTTCAGACTCATAAAATTTTGGGAGTTCAAGGGGTGGAGGTGTCTGGGGAATGTTCTGAGGAGTTAAGGAGTAAGTGGTGGGGATGTAGCTATGAAATTCACCTAAGAATGATTCTATAGAATGGAGGATTAGACTATTCCATGGAGGAGGGAATCTATATCATAGAGATGATGGCTGTAGCATTGAGGATCAAAGGAGGTGTTTTGGTGCTTCATCCATTTTTAGCATATCTGTATCATGGAGAGAGAGGTTTTGGCTTGGATCCTCAAGGTGAAGTTTTTATGGTTATTCCAAATACAATATGGTTTTGGCATGGTTGTTTGGTTGGAGAGTGGATTCCTTAAGGATAAATATGTTGGTTTGGTTGTTTTTTTGGTAATTGTTTAATTGATTTGGGCTACTGTGTGGTCTCCTTCTAGATTTTTTTAAATATATGGTGTGGTGGTTCCTACTACAATGTAGTCACTTCCCTATTTCATTGTATCTATGGTGTGGAATTAAAAGTGTTTCTTTAATGTGGATTTGACCAACCTCATAGTGTAAATGTACCTAGAATTTGTTTTTCCATTCACATTTTTAGAAATTCTATGCCATGGTGATGTAGGCTACATAATGGTCTTATGTTGTCCAAACAGGGTATAAAATACAGAGACACCACAAAGCCCATAATTCTTCTATATTTTATCTCAATTATTGGGAAACCCAAGTGAATTAATTGGAGGTATGTTAGACCATTTTCATTGGATTTCATCCCCTCTAGGGGTGATCAATATGTAGTTGTTTTAGGTAAGTTTTGCTCATCCAATCTCTATGTTTTCTCTGTGTTTTCATTTTGGAAGGGATTTTTTAGACAAGTGTATGTTTTTTTGGTGATTTGGTAAGGTAATAATGTGGGTATTTTATAATAGGTTAGGAAAAGGTGTTTTCCTTCATTATAGTTATCAGTGGTTTACATCCTCTTTTTATAACCTTTGACCGTAAATCAGAAATCTTAGTCTGAGGTAGGGGTTGTTTCATCTCTCTTCTAGTAATATATGCAAGGGAGATCATAATTTTATTTATGTTTTGGGAGATTGCATACACCAGCATAAAAAAGATAAATAATTAGATTAAATTTAAATTGAATGGGAAGGGAAATTAATCACATGTTTTACATTTTTTTGATATTATTGTTATTAAGATTGTTCATTCTTGATGCATTGTTGAAAATAATGGACTTAGATCAATTTTTATGTTAAGTATTTTAAGTGATATAGAAAACTTGGATTTTATTGTTGTTTGATATCACCATTAAAAATTTAAAATATATTATTCCTGAAAAATAAATTGGTTTCCCAAGGAAATACTAGTCTTTGAGAGAATTTTCTTAAAAATAAAGGTGAAATATTATGATAATCCCCTTTTTAAAATTGAAAATAATATATGTGAATTTTTGGAATAGTGGTTGTGATGGGTGGTCTTGTTGTATGGTTTAGATGTACTAAGATGTGGGTGTGGTATGTTGATGTTGCGATTAGGTGATTATTGAGATTATTAAACGGCGGAAATTTCAGTCTTTTGGAATGAGAATTATGGATTTTCATGTTGTGATGTATTGTGATAGTTTATTGGTAGTAATGGAATTAATTTTTATTATCGAATCTAAAATGGTATGGGTTGGAATGGAAAATGATGTCTTGAGTTAAAATTGTCTATGTGGTTAGAATTAGGTTATGAATAAATGTGAATAAGTGGGATTCATAAATGATATTGGTTGTTAATGAGAAAATATAGATATTGGATTAACTTGAAAAAGATAGGTGGAATATGGCTTGTGGATTGTGGCTTGTGGCTTGTGGATTTCTTGTTTAGTGTTAGGAATTTATAGGTTTCAATACAAGTGGAACACGTCACACAACTTTAGGATTGTGATGTTAGTTAGGATAATACTATATTTATTAACCCCAAATCAAGGCTTGTTTATGTATATATATATATATATATTGTATTTTCCTAGTAATTTATATACACACTCAACCCACATTAAGCACCATGTGCTGACACCCAATTGTTTTGGGGGTGTTTTCCAAACATCGGGATAGTGCAGATGGATGATCAGTTGCCCCTCATTCCCACTCTCTCTTCACAAAAAGTTTGATATACATGGGTTGGGATAGAGAAAAGTAAAAATTTAACTATTATAGGTTGTTTGATGTGATTATGAGGTGGATATAGTGAGGGGGGGTGTGCATGATAATAGGATGTCTTGAGGTTGATTTCCTTTGGGTCATGATACCCAATAACCCTAGTTATGGATGGTGATATGATGTGATGGCCTAGGTTTCATCAAACAAGATGTAATGTGATGGACAAAGTGTCTTCAAGAAATATGTGATTTGATTTCCCATGTGACTTTAGGATAGATGTGATGTAAAAAAGATATGGGAGTGTATAAATGTACGTAATTAGGGAATTAGAGTAGAAAATTAGTAGGAAAGAAGTTTAGGGTAGCTTTTTATGAATATAATTCTTATTATGTTATTATACATGGATGCATTATTTTGCAGATTTTTACAAGTGGGGATGATATTGGTCAGTGAAATTTATAGGTGTTGTTGGTTCTATTGTTTTCTCATTGGTTCATTAGTATGATATTTTCAATGTATATGAGATCCATTGGGTATTATCCTATTTAGAAAACTTATATACTCACAATACGTATATAAAAATTATTTTTTATGTTTCTAAGAGGACTACATGGATCTTTATGGAAATTATTTCGCATACCTTATGGTTGTTGTTGTATCAATACCTAATGTCATTATTTTGGATATTGTTTTAGAGACTCTTGTATTTTTTACATTATATATGAAATATGGTTTGGTTTTGGTGTCCTTTATTTTATATCATTACATGGTGTTTCATTTTAGGTGATTTATTCTATATCCTGGTCCTATATATTATATGGGGAAATGCCTCCTATATGTGAGATTTTATACCCTTAGTTCTAGTCACCAACATGGAGCTTACTAGAGGTAGTAATCAAGGGTCATTATCCTTCCATATTCATTGATGGCCCATGATGGGTAAATTTGGATGGAGGGGGTCATGAAATCATGGTTTTTTTATCATGATTTTGAGCATGATTTTATGATATTTAGTCTGTGCAGTCATTTATTGGCCCCAATGGTGATGACTTATCCACAGGTTATGGACACCCGACCAGAGATTAGCAATTTTCATGGATATTTGAGAAAGTGAGGTCTCAACACTACCTAATGAAGCTTGACTCCCTCAAAATGAGATTTGTTGAATATCTCCAACAAAATATTAGTTAGAGAAGGAGGAAAGAGTGAACAATAGGATAGACCAATGTATATGAATATCATATCATTTAGTATGTATATTGATTCAAAACTGAATTAGAATTAAGTATAGTAAGGGATGTTTGGAAAAGTGAAGAATAAAAGACCCTCGATGGAACACTTCAGTTCTCCCAACCAATAATAGAAGAACTAGCATAATGAAAAAATAAATTCTCCCCTAACCAAAACCTCAAATTCACCTCAAGATGTAAAATATGATCCTTATAAAATTCATAACTGCCTCCCCCTAATTAGACCATATTTCAAATTCAATAATATATCTTCCATTCTACTAGAAGGTCCTGAATTCAATTAGAAGCATAATATGAAATAGATAAAAACACAATTGAAAAATCTAGAATAGGAGAAGGAGTATAAAAAGTATGCATTGTTTGAAATAAGAAGTGGTAGTATAATGGTTAGTGTAAGTAGACAAAACAATATTTGAAGAAGATGGATTAATAATAAAAAAATAAAAATCCATAGAAATATTTAAAATTAAAGGAAGAAGAAAAAAATATAGCACTAAAAAATGTTAAAGAAAAAGTGAAAATTAAAATTTTGATTTCATAAATAATAATTCATAATTCCAACTAGAGACCAAGATAAAATTTGAAATATGAAAGTAATGATTGAATGTGAAAGTATGGGAATAATTGGATGAATGAGATAAATTGAATAAAATCTATAAACAAGTAGGTCTAAATAGATAATTTCGAATTCATGATCAAAATTAGAATAAATATATAATGTAGAAACAAAAAAAATTAGATGAATAAATTTATGTAAGAATAAAAGGATAATTTGAATCATAGTTCAAATGAAAGAACAATAATCTTGAAGAAAAAGGATATGAAATAATTCAAAACCAATTGTGAGTGTAGAATCAAAAGAATAAAAGAATGCTGGGTAAAATAAAAAAACTAAAAGTTGTAAGGATAATATAAAAGGAATATTGGAAGAAAAATTGAAAATATATTAGTGGGATATAACATTAAAAGGTAAAGTTATTTAAAAATAAATAAAAATATATGGATAGGAACAAGGAAAAGTTAAATCCATAAGGTAGAATAATGTCAAAGGGAATAGGAATAACCAGAGATAGAAGTTGATGCTCAATCACCATGATAGAAGAAAAAATGATGAATTAGATGTAGGAAATTAAAATAATAATCAAATTTAAAAGAAAAACAAAAAGTAGAATAAAATGTATAAGAAGGGAAAAAATAATCCAATATTAAAAAATAGAATTAAAAATAGAATTTAAATAAAAATTAAAAAAATATAAGTAAAAGTAAAGTCTATAAGTCATAATCTAAAATCAAAAATCAAATTATGAATATATAAGTCAAGAAAAATTTTAGAAAATAAAATAAATGAAAAATAAAAATTCAATGTTAGAAGCTTGAAGAATCATATTAAAAACATTAAAGAGAAGATTAACTAAAATAGAAAGCTAAACCAATGTGTAGAGGTGTAATCCTAGAAAATAATTCATAATAAATAGTAATAAATGTAATAGAAGGAATAAAATTTTGAATAATAAAAACATAAGTAATTACGTAAACACATGTATAAACATAAGATTAAAAAATATATTTTTAAATTAAAAATAATATTTCCAAAATCATGATGTTAAAATATACAAATATAAGTAGAGGTATATGTAAGATAAATAATAGTTGAAAAAATTAAGTGGAGAAAACATAATAATAACCACAAATAAAATAATAAATGAAGGGAAAATAATTAAACATTAAAATGAAAAAATATACAAGTTATAAAAGAAGAAATGTATAAAAAAAAAACTAGTAGCTGAATCTGATGTGAATAAGAATCCAGAAGTGGTAGTTGAATTTTAAGTAGAAGTTTAATCTACAAACATGTGTCATAAAAACATGAAAGATGATACTGAGGAAAATTTAATGACATATGTAGAATCAAAAAGTATGTTTTTATGGGTTTCAATGTTTAAAAATGTGTGTCAACAGGTAAAAAACATGATAAGTGACTAGAATTATCAGAGAATCATAAGGAAATGTTTTTCAAATATTTTTTGACTTTGAGAAACAAATTCCTCATTAATCCAATTAATGGTGAGATTCTAATAAAAAAACTACATTTTTGAAAATTATAAACGTTTTTATAAGACATTAATCATTGGTTCAAAAGAAGAAAACATCAGATTGTCATGAAATCACATGAAAATTACCATCATTTAAGTTGTGACATGTATAAATAGAATACACTTCATTCTGATATAATATGTGGTCATAATGATGGAAAAGGTAGTTTAATAGTAAAAATGATTAAAAATAGGTTATAATGACAAAACCTAGAAGGAAGTCTCAAAATGATATGAAATAAAAATAAGAAAAATCATCATTTAATGTGTGACATGTAGAGATAGATCACATATAAATCCAACTAGTTATTTTCTTAAAACATCCAAAAGTGCATTTTTATTGATTTAAAAGTCAAAAAACCTAATTTAAAAAGTCATTCCTAGAAAACAATATCATAATTTCATGAAATCATAGGACAATGATCACTGACCAATTTTTGACATGTACGAGAAGACTCCACTTTAATACTCTGGGATCAAAATGATAAAAACAAATATTTTATAAATGTTAACAATCATTAAAATGGGTGTTAAATGGTCCAAACCTAACCATTGACCTAGAATAATTGTGAAATCAAAGGAAAATTACCACTTCCTAATTTATAATAAGTTGAAATAGGTTAGAGGTCAGTCTAACATGCCAATTATTAGTCAAAATTTCATAAAAAAATATCATTATAACCATATATACATAATAGTCAAAGAAAAGAATCTTTTTTTCATACATATTAAGTTTCAACCTTCAAAATTTATAGAGAGATATTTGTTATTTGAGTTTCTACTAGTATGAAATTGATCTTTTGTAATAGCCAAAAGTGGTCAACAATAGTATTTTTGACTACCTAATGTTTACAGTTGATAGGGTGATAATTGAATTAGGAAAATATATCTGGATGTTTCCCTATTTGATATATATATAGTTTTTAGATTTTGGAGACCACTAATGGAGGCCGCCAATGGTGTCTACCAATGTTTTCATTTATTTGAAGGAAAAAACGTAAATAATAATAATAATTGTAATATTTTTAAAATTTCATTAATAAAAAATACATAAATTCCAAAACAAAAGTATCTGATAGACAATATTATAATAAAAATATACCATAACCATTCCAAATATTTTATTATCAAAATAGAAAATAATATATACAAAAAAATTGATAACCCTTTTGTCCAATGTGTAATGTCCTCCGTTTAACTGTTGTTAAAAAAGATGAATAAAATGGTCAAAAACTGTCAAACAACATTGGATTGTCATGAAATCATAGAATATTTATTTATGGTTAATTTTTTACTTATACGAATAAACCATGCATTTTTTTGATATGAAATGTTGTCCAAATGACTAAAAATAAGTTTTTTTAAATTTATGACTTCAAGAAACGATTCAATGTTTTAAAAACTAGAAAATGAACAAAAAATTCATAAGATCATAGTATAATAACCTCTGTTTAATTTGTGCCATGATAGACTAGACCATAAATGGTAGAGATAGTGGATAACCTTATTTTAATTTAGATACATATAATAGAAACACTAGTATAACTACATGATGGAGGATAAGTTGGGAGAGGAGAAGAATAATAACACAAGATTCTTAGGAAACTCTCTTCTAAGTCATACTGTCCAAATTTGAAGCCTCAAGACTAATTCACTCCATTATATTCCCACCTTATCCTACCAGTATATCCCATACTTAATAGCCTTGTATGGTTCCCACCATAAAAAATTATACCCCCATAAAGTAATGATTTATTTTCCACTTTTTTGAGTATTCCCTAAAACCTAACAATTGAGATATATCATTTCTATGAGAACATCAATCTGACATTCACTTTTCCCATAATTCTCAAAAGTGAATTTCTATGGATTTAAAAGATAAAAAATTTGAATTAAAATGTAATAACCAAGATAAAAATATCACAAATTATTATTAAATAATAATATAATTATTTTTGAATAATTTTTGACATGTTGGAATAGATGGATGGTTAACATGTTAGATGGTGATCTCAAAATAACCAAGAGTGCATTTTTAAACATTAAAATGTCATTAAAAACATGTTTTAAAGGGTCAAGACCTTGGTGGCTTCCTTATATTATCATGAAATATCCTCTAAATTACTATTATATAATTTTTGATCTGTATAAAAATAAATAAATTTAATTATACATCTGACTTGGTTGAGAATACCAAAATTGTTTTTATAGATTTGAAAGCCCAAAAATGTGAATCAAAATTTAAAAAACAATAAAAGACCTCTAATTATCCAAGGATCATATAATTTTTTTTGAAAAATAACTTTTTACTTATAAAGAAATACGCCTCATCAATCCAACATGCAGTGAGCTCAGAATAACAAAAAGTGTTCCTTTAAAGATAAAGAATTAATTTTAAAAACAAGAATAAAAAAAAACTAGTAAATGAATTTGGATTGTTGTAAAATTAAAATAAAATAACTAACATTAAATTTGTGGCCTGTAGGAATAGACCCCATCACATTATGATGCACTATGTTGTTAGAGTGATCCAGAAAATTTTTTTACGGTAAAAAATCATTAAATATTTGTTATAGAGTTAAAACCAAGGGAAAAATATCAAATTTTCATAAAATGGTATGAATGAATCAACTATTTAATTTTATACAAGAAAAATTGACCACACATAAATCCTACATGTAGCTTTCTTGGAATGACCAAAAGCATGTTTTTATTGATTTAAAAGTGAAAAAACCATGAGTTAAAAAGTCAACCCTAGGAAAAATACCTCGGATTGAAATGAAATTATAATAAAATTATCATTTATTAATTTGTGACATGTATAAATAGACCAAACTTAAATAAGATGTAGTGAAAATGACAAAAAATAGTTTTATTAGATTTATCAATCTTTAAAGATCCATGTCAAAAGGTCAAAACATAGATGACATCCATAGATTATCGTAAAATCATAAAAAATAGCCAACATTTAATTTTTGATATGTGTAAATAGAACATACATAATTCAAACTCATGGTTTAATTTGTGACATGTATGAATAGATCCCATGTCGATTTGACTCTCGATTTTCTAATAATGGAAAAAATGTATTTTTATTAATTTAAAATTAAAAAACTTATCTTAATGGGATAATACATTGAAATAAAATTCCTATTATCATTAAATAATCGTAAAATGATCTTTTATTAGTATTTGAAAACAATGAATAAACTTCATGTCAATCCAACATTTGTTATCATCGAAATGGTTAAAAAATATTTTTATATGATTTTAATGTCTTTAAAAATATTTTTATGAACCTAGAAAACAACCATTAATTTTTGTAAAATTAAAGAACATAAATGATTAATAAGTGACATGTATAGATAGATCACATATTAATCTTTCTTGAACTCTGTTTAGAATGTCTAAAAATACACTATTTTTAGATTTAAAAGTATTCAAAAAATGCATCAAGTGGTAAAAACCTAACAAATGACCTTGAATTTTCATTAAATTGTTGGAAAAAAGATTTTTTTTTGTATTTTTTCATGAAGTAATAGATCTCATATCTATCCATCATGTTATTTTCTCAAAATGACCAATAGTGTGTTTTCATTGATTTAAATGAATAAAAACATGCATCAAAGTGACAAACATCTAAAATGTCCCTAGATTATCATAAAATCACTGAATAATGATTCTTGATTAATATTTGAATATTCTAAATATAATTTATTTCAATTTTACATGTGGTGCACACGACGTGGTTGGAATGAATAAAAATGATTTTTTAAATTTATATGTCATTAAAAATATGCATCAAGGGGTCAAATCAAAGATAATAGCCTCCAGTTATAATTAAATATCAGGAAATCAATCATCACTTAATTTGTGACATGTTGTAATATACCTAATTCCAATCCTTCTTATAGTTTGCATGGAAGGTTCTGACGAGCATTTTTATTGATTTATGTCAAAAAACTTGTTTCAACTAGTCCAAACCTACCAAACAACATAAAATAATTATGAAATCACAAAAAAAAAATGACTGATGATCAATTTATGATATGTACTAATAGGCCACCCATCAATATGACATTATGTGTGGTTAAAGTGACTAAAATATATATTTTATTAAAATTAAAAATCAATAAAAACATGCTTCAAAGTTTCAAAACATACAAAAAGAAATTGAGTTTTCATGACATCACATGATAAGGACATCCATTTAATTTGTAGAAATTTTGAATAGAACACACTTCAATCCAACTTTTAGTTTTCTTGAAATTATTAAAATGGATTTTTTATATATCTATGAGTCAAAAAAAACATGTAAAATGGTTAAAACTTACTAAACTAACTCATATTATTTGAAAGTCATAGAACAACAATTTTAAAATATGTGACATGAAAATCATTAAAAATATGCTTCAAACATCCTCATATTGTTGTGAAATCATTTAATAACAACCCCCATTTAATTTTTGACATTTTTTAATATACTACACATCATTCCAATGTACCATGTTGTTAAAATGATCAAAAAAGTAGTTTTACATTAAAAATGATAAAAGGTATTGTATCCAATCAAAAAATAGTAAACAACCTTGAATTCTCATTAAATAATAGGACAATCACCACTATTTAATTATTTAATATAGGAATTTAAATCATGTTAATCCAACATGTGGTTTTCTCATAATGGCAAAAATATGATTTTATTGATTTAAAAGTAAAAAAAACATTCATTTACAGTTAAACACTGAACAAAAAAACCATGGAATATAATGATATCATAATACAATAATCATTGATTAATTTGTGTCATATAATAATAGGCCGCATGTTAATCCATTTTGGTGTATGGTAAAAATCACCAAAAAAATCGGTTTTATTAGATCTAACAGTCATTAAGAAAATGTATCAATTGGTAACAACCTTACAAACACCACATATTTTTATAAAATCATAGTAAAACAACCAATTTTTAATTTTTGATATATAGGATTAGATCACCTATCAGTCCAAGTTGTATTTTTCTGTATTGACTAAAAGTGTGTTTTTAATGATTTAAGAGTGAAATAATGAGCATCAATGTTTCAAAACATATTAAATGACCTTAGATTATCCTTAAATCATAAGAAAACTATTTTCAATTAATTATATTCATGTTGGAACTGACCTCATATCAATTGGTTAAATTTTAGCATGTTGGAACAAAAAAATCACCAATTCAATATGTTGTGCGGTTAGAATAATTGAAAAAGTGTTTAATTATATTTGTGTAATTAAAAACATACATAAAATGAAAAAAAACTAACAAACGATCTTGAATTTTCCAGAAACATTATTAAAATTACTCTGAATTAATTTGTAACATGTATGAATAAACCACATTCCAATCCAATGTGTGGTGTTATTGAAATGATTGAAAAAAATAGTTTTATTAAATGAAGTCATAAAAGTGTGCATGAAAGTTTAAGAATCTTTAAAAGGGCCTTCAATTGACATAAAATCATTATATAATTACATTAATTTAATTTTAGTCACATATGAATAGAATTTACATTAATATGACTCGTGGTTTTTTCAGAAAGAAAAATATTGGGTTTTTTATAGATTTATAAGTATAAAAGCGTACATTAAAATGATCGAATGAAATAAAAAAAATATCAAATTATATTGAAATCATAGGAAAAATGAGTTTTGATAACATTTTTTCCCTTAATAACTTACCTCAGGTCAATAAAACATGCAGTATTGCTGAAAAAAAATAGGTTTTTTAGATTTAAGACACCTTAAAAAAATGTGTCAAAGGATCAAAACTAAAAAGTAACCTATAGTTCTCATTAAACCATATTGAAATGACCATTTTTTAATTTTTTATAATGTAAGAACAAAAATCACATAAATCTGAATTCTGGTTTTCATAAAATGAACAATTTTTTTATTGATTTAAAAGTCAATAAATATATGTTAAGGGGTCAAAATTTATCAAAACACATTGGATTTTCATGAAATCATAAGAGAATGATATTTTATTAAATTATGAAATTAAGAATAGAATTCATGACAATATGAGGTAAGGTGTGGTGTGATTGATTGATAAAAAGTTTTACTATATTTAGGTCATTAAAAACATATGTTAGAGAGTCAAAAAAAGGAAAATGATCTCAAATTTTCTTGAAATTATAGGAACACAATCACTATTTAATTTTTGACTTATAAGAATATGACACACATCAATCCAACTTAAAGTTTTTTCAAAATGACCAAAACTAAATTTTATTAGGTTTTCCTATAAATATGAAGTCATATCCTCTACCTTGATCATATGATGGGGGATATGACATTTAAATAAAAATAGCAAGATGAAAATATAGTTTGGATCATACTAATAAATCTAGGGACTATATTAACATGTAGTTGATTCCTAAAAATCCCAAATCTTTATAGGATCATTCTCCTATTATTTTATGGAAATAAAAATCAAATTTAAAAGTTGAATCCAAATGAAGAAACGTAAGTCATAAACATGAGAATATTAATAGAAGGTATTAAACTAAGAAGGATTCAAGACACATAAAATGATCTTATAATTTATGGAATCACAAGATAGATATTGTTGAAAGAAATTTGACATTTAAGAACAAATTCCCTATCAATATCACATGCAGTGAGATCGAAATAACAAAAAGTGTAGTTTTTATGATTTAGAAGTCCTTAAAATCAAACTTCAAATAGTCAAGACCTAGAAAACAAAATCATATCAGCATGAAATTATAGAAATAAAATCTGTAATTAACTGGTGACATATATGAGTAGACTGCCTATCATTTTGATATACAATATAGTAATAATGATCAAAAAATAGTTATGTAATAAAAAATGATTAAAAATAGGTTATATGATCATTATTAAACAAAATAACTCAATTTTTTTTAAATTTCATAAAAACACCCAATTTCTAATCTGTTACATGTAGGAGTATACAACATGTCAATCCTATATACTATTTCATCAAAATGAACAAATGCGTGTTTTTGTTAACTTAAATGTCAAAAAACATGTGACAAATGTTAAAATGATGAAATTTACCTTATATTTTAATGAAATAATAATAAAAATTTATTGATTGATTTTAGACATATAAGAGTAGTATGAACATTAATCCATCATGTGATGTGATCAAAATGTCTTAAAACTATGTTTTATTAGATTTAAAAGACATTAAAAACATTTTTCAAATAGTTATAATTTTAAAAACGACCTCATATTTTCATGAAATCATATGAAGAAAACCTTCATTTGATTTTTGATATAGGAATACATAGTGAATCACTCTGATGTGTGGATTTCACAAAATGAAGAAAATTTTTATTTTTATTGACTAAACAATAGTGGATGAAAACATAGATAACGATCCCTAATTGTCATAAAATTATAATAAAACTATATTTGATTAATTTATATCTTTTATGAATATGTGTCATGTCATCCCACATATGTTTTAGTTTCAATTACTAAAAAATAAAATTTAATGGATTTAAATGTAATAAAAAAACATGTAGCAAATAGTCAAAAATAAGCAAACAACCTCAGATTATCATGAATCTGCATGGAAATAACCAATTTTTAATTTTTGATATGTGGGAATAGAACATAAATAAATTCAACTTTTGGTTTTCTCAAAATCAAAAAAATATTTTTTTTTGTGGATTTAAAAGTGTAGAAAGAAGACTCAAAGTGTCAGTACCTAGAAAATGCCCTCAAATTATCATAAAATCATAAATAACTCATCAATACAATGTATGGTGAGCTATGAATAATGAAAAATAAGTTTTAAAAATTATAAAAGTCTTTAAATAACATTTATTAAAGGATAAAATCTTAAAAAATGACTTTGAATTGTCTTGAAATTGTAAGTTAATGACCACAAATTATTTTGAGACATGTTGGAATAAATCGCAATTCATTCTGATGTACTATGTACCCGGATTGATCAAATAATAATTTTGAGAGTAAAAAATGACTAAAAGTAAGTTATATGTTTAAAAAATATAAAAAAACCTCGAATTGTCATGAAATCACAAAACAAAAATCACCATTTAATTTGTTACATATAAATATAACATATATCAATATAGATTTTGGTTTACTCCGAATGGCCAAATATTCATTTTTATTGATTTAAAAGTCCAAAGGCATGAGTGAAAATATCAACCCTAGAAAAAATTGTTGGATCCTTATGAAATCATTACAGATAAACCATTTATTAATACATAAAAAGTATTAATAGACTTCACTGCAATTCGGTGTGGTTAGAATGATAAAAAAATAAGTATATTTAAAAATATTTAAGATTGTGCATTGATGGGTTAAAACTTATACATAGACCTAGAATTATAAGGAAATCATAGGAAAATCACCACCATCTAAATTAGGAAATCTATAAATATATAACACGCCAATTTTAATCAATTTTTAATTTCATTCATGTAGGAATAGATCTCATGTCAAATTGACTCGTGGTTAGTTCATAATGATCAAAAGATCATTTTTTATTTATTTAAAAATAAAAAAATGAGTTATATAGTCAAAACCAAGAAGAAGACCTTGTATTTTCCTAAATCCAAATAAAATAGATAGTTTATTAATTTTTGACACATGTGAATTCAATACACTTCAATCCATTATATAGTGAGGTCAAAATAATGGATTTTTTTTAAATTTAAAAGTCTTTGAAACATGAAAAAAATAATTAAAACCTATAAAATGACCATTAATTTTCAATAAATCATAATACAATGATTATTAGATAATCTGAGACACATAAAGGTAGACAACTAGTCAATATATCATGTGGTGTAGTCAGAATGACCAAAGAAATGACCTTAGATTATCATAAAATAATAATGATATGATAATTGTTTGATTAATGAAAAATAAAAATAGACCACACAATAGTTCATCAACCAGTGCACTCATAATGGATGAAAAAAGGTTTATTACATTTTATAATCTTTAAAAACATGATTTAAATGGTAAAAATCTTGAAAATGACATTGTATTGTTTTGAAACTGCAAGAAATATCCTTCCATTTATTTTGTGATATATAGGAATATATAGTACATCATTCCAACATGTGGTTTTCATTGAATGAATAAAATTTATTTTTTATTTATTTAGCATTAAAGGGCCAAAACCTTTAATATGATAATGAATTTACATGAAATCCTAGGGAAAAATTCATTGATTAATTTTTGACATGTATATAAATATTTCTAATTAATCTAAAATATGTTTTCATTGTAATGATCAAAAAGAATTTAAATGTTCTAAAGGTCTGTAAAAAACTCATGTAAAAGTTTCAAAACATAGGAAACAATCTTATATTATTATGAAACTATATGGAAATTACCTCCATTTAATATTTCATATATAGGAATAGACCAAATATTAATTTTACATGTTTTCTTCTTAGAATGAACAATAGTGTAGCACCCCCAGTTTGAGGTACAACATCATTATATGAATTTTATTTTATGTTTATAGTCAATGGTATAATTTAAATATAAGTGTTTAGTGGAGGAAAATGAAATCAACATGAATCTGGAAACATGGTATTATCCAAGAAAAAATTTACTGTGTGAATGGGTTTTATGACGCGAATTAGTCAGGAAAAATGTTGTCAAACATTTCATAGTGTGAATGGTTTTTGTTGGGTCCATTTAGGAAGTGAAATCTATTTACATAATGAAATATGTTTTTTCTAGAAAAATATGCAGAGGCAATGTGAATATTGGTGTAATTGGGTTCTTGATGATTTTAAGATGTTAACTTAAAATTAGCATTAAGAATATATCAGGACCTACCAAAATTACCAATCTTTCAGGTGTAATATTTCTCATTTGGCCTTCTCTCTTTTGCTGTGGATTAAAAGTGTTTCTCAAGGATATTTATTATTATCTTTAATGTCTAGACTATATTGGAAGTGAATCATTGTGATTTTTTTTGTGAAATCAATGGTTAGGGGCTCATCTTTCCATCTTGATTTCGATATCACTATTTTGGATTGATCAGAACCATAAACTAGTGTGTGACACCTAGCTTAATGGGTTTAGATTTTTGGTGAAGAGATATTCTTGGGATTTAATAGAACAATACAAGAAAGTGGTTGATCCATGGAATCATTTAATATCCTTATGAAAAAAATAATCAAGGTAGGATTCTTCTCTCCCAATTTACTGTTCTAGAAATTGTTTTCTGAAAACTTGATAAATTTTTCTTGTTCTTTGATTAGAAATATTATCAGTTGTTTATGTGGAAATTCCATGTTTTAATATTATTTCAAGAAGGGTAGATTTTATTGATTCTCATGATATGTTTAAATTAAATGTTTAAAGAATTTTGTTTTCAAAATGAATTTTTTGTATAGAAAAAAATATTTGATATAGATTACGGTCCTGGAATACATGGTGGTGTTAGTTTATATTGCATTTTATGAGTCCTTAGTTAAGAATTCCTGGTTTTTGGTGATGACTGTAAAGGAACAGAGGGATATCACATAGTTATGACTAGGGGAATGATGGATTTATACTTTTGGGTGTTGGTATTGTCATTGGGAAATCATGTGTGTGTGAGTATAAAACATTGAATGGGGTTTCCAAGTGGATTGGTAAAGTAATATAAAATGTGTATGGATTGATTCAGATAAATTTCATACTTATATTTTTTCCTTTGATAATATATTTTTATATTCTCTCCCACCATTTATATAAAATTATTTATCCTTTTCTTTTCTGTGTGGAGTATGATGGAAATTCATTGGTGAAATAATTCTGAGAGATATAATCACCACCTACTTTGGCACATTGGTAAATTTTCAGATGAATTATATTAAGATACAAGGATGGGTTATGTTATGTACTCTTTTAGTGGTGATAATAACTACATGGTTTGGTTGCTGAATCTCAAGTTGGGGAGTGTCAGTATCTTGGTCTAGGATGGTGCCTCTTTGGGGCCAATGTCATTCTATTTAGACTCTTAACCTTCCAACTTTATTTCTTTTCCACTATTACTCAGACATTGTGTGGTTTTGGTATTTCATTGAGTTATGAGATTGTTTATTCATGTACCATTTATAGGATTGGATGTTTATATTTTAGTTTTATCAGGTTATTTTATTTTAAAGATAAAGTAATCCCTGAATGTTTCCTATTCCATTGGAATTTTATTTCCACCCTTTAGGGTCTTTGGGATGTCCCATAAGGTTTGTATAATTTTTCCTCTTCTCATGTTAGTGAGTAGGGGTGGGGTGATACAAATTGTATCAGGTCTATTTGGTCTATGATTTATATTGGTATTAAGGGGATATGACTATTGAAATTGGAAATGTATTGCATACAATGACATAGATATACTTTTTATGGTGAAAATCAAGTTACCTGGGTGATTGGGTAAAAAAATATTCTAATACATATCATGGAGTTTTGTTATATCATCATTATGGGTTTAGCTAACGAGTATTTCATATCATTAATTAGTACTGATAATTCCCACTAGGACTACATTGTTCATCAATTGTTCAAATTAATTTTCAAACCATCTAAAATGGTTTAATCATGAAATGATGGTTTTAATAATTGTTTCTTATGGTGGTGATAATTATTATATTGTTTTTGAATTTATTTAGTTGTTAATTTATTTGAGGGGAATGGTTTAAACAATATATTATTCATCTTATAGAAAATGGATCCATGAAGATTCTGTAGAAATATATAATAATACATTGATGAAAATGTGGTTATGCCTAAGCCATAGGTAAACTAAAAACTTATATAGATTATTGGGAACAACTTTTAATTCATTGATAGAAAAAATAAAAATGATTAATCCTAGAAAGTGGATCATTCGGTGTAGTTTCAGAAGCAGAATCTACCTGTGTTTCGAGTGGATTTAGAACCCTAAATAAATAGAAGTGTGGGTAAACTGAATGTCTAAAATCTTTTATTTTCCTAATAAACCATTAAATATGAATTTTAATTTGATGACCTGTATGTTTTATGATCTTTCACTCTAATGGGGGGATTTTTCTGTCTAATTTATAGCTGACCAAGGACTTATATGGGTGTATTTTGAGGACTTTTTTAATAAAAAATTCTTCCCAAAGACATTTAAATTAAAAAAAACAAAAAAATTCATCATCAGGAAGAAATAAATCTACTCTGTGAGGGAGTAAGAGGATAATTTTATGAACATAGTACATTTCTCCCAAGAAATAGATGACAGTTCATCCATAAAAGTGTATATATTTTAGTTGGGGTTGTGACTAGAGATACAATCCAAGATATTTTTTCACTATATTATAGACTATACGGAGATGGTAAATAGGGAAACATTTTCAGAAAGGTTTCTTTTTGGGAATACTATGGTAGGTATTTTTTCCCATGGGGATAGTATTCATCACTAGTAAATGAAATAAGAGAAAGAGGTATTTTTACTCACATAAAAGTAGTGCACCTCAGACTAAAACTACATAATCAATTAATTTTCCTCTATGATCTAATGAAAAAGGAGTTTATTTTCAATGTAATTTTTTAACACATAGGAAGAATGAATGCACTGAACCACCAAGTAATTAACAACACTAAGAAAGATATGACATATCAAGTTGTTTTTTCTTAAACTTCAGGGTTTAATAGGTGAAACATGCTAGATTCGGCCTCATCTTTTGTATCCTCAGACAGAAAAGTCCAATCAGAATTTTCCGTGTGCACAAAAACAAGTAAACCATGATGTTTCTTGGAACACTTCGATATTTTAGTCAAAAACTCAAAAGGGAATCAAGATTTATACCATGATAGTTTAGAGAAAGTTATATAGATAAGAACATGATACTTCTAGAAAACCACTATGTCCCTCTATGGTGTGCAACACCATTCTTTTGAAATCCACTCTTATATATTTATTTTTTGAACCAGAGAAACTCATTTATTCCTTGGTTCTTCTACGCTTAAAAAATTTGAATATTCATGGAAATTATTCTTCATATGAAGAGTAACAAGACACCCCTTTGAAAATGGAAGTGCAGAGGATTTAAATGCCCAATATGATCCATTACCATTGATGTAGTGCAGTTTCTATGGGAGATTTCAATCATAGAGATGGTTTATTATTATATAATCTTTTTTATGGAATGGATGGTGGGTTTTAAATCCCATATCAACTGTTATTATCAGGAATTAACATTGACATCCCTGGATAGAGTCATTGACCATTTCTAGTAGGATTGGAATATAAATTCAGGTTCAGTAAGACCTTTAGTAACTATTATGAAATAATATTTTTCTAGTTAGTAGTAATGACATTGATAAGATCTAAATAAACTTGGTATGGTACTCTTCCTAAAATAGTGGATCAAAACATAGATTTTTTTCAAATGATTTCTTAAGATTACCACTTGAAAGGGAAATAAAATTTACAATTGACATACTTCAATGAACCAGCACTATTTCACTACCATCTTATAGAATGGACCCAATTGTGTTGTATAAATTAATGTATCAACTAGAAGTTTTGAAAAATAAAGGATTCATCAGACCTAGTACATCACATTGGGATCCACTAATTTTTTTTAAATAAGGAAGAGTAAAATCTCATATTATGTATTCATTATCGTAATTTGAATCATGTAACTATTAAAAATCAGCATCGTCTTCCTTAAATGGATTATTTGTTTGATCAATTAAAGGGACTGTAGTGGTTCTCTAAAATTAGTCTATGCTCAGGATATCATATTCTTATGTTCATAAGAGTGGATATTCTGAAGATAGTATTTCGATGTCTCTATGGAAATTATGAATTGACCACCCTTACTTTTAGATTAAATAACACAATTGTTTTTTCACGGAGTTATTGAACCATATATTACATAGGTACATTAATTATTTTTGGTTTTATTTTTTGATGATATTTGAATATACACTCAAAATATGAATTAACATGAGGAGAATATGGAAATTTTATTGATCATTTTGAAGGAACATCATTTGTATGATAATTTTTATAAATGAAACTTTTGGGCCCAAAAATTTTTTTTCCTAGGGAAATTCATTTACAAAGATGGAATATTTTTTGACTCTGAAAGGAAAGAATAGAAATACTCTTCTCATACACCTAAAAATATTTTATAGGTAGAAATATTTCTAGGATTTGCAGCCTACTATAACCACATCATGTTGTAATTTTCAAGAATTTATTATCCCTTGAATGCTCTGACAAGGAAAGGTGTTCTATTCATATATAATGACTAATTTTAGAAAATCATTTTGGAAGTTAAAAATAATCTCACCACAACACCCATCCCAATATTACCATAACCAGGTAATGGTAATGTGATGTAATATGATGCATCTAGATCTAGCCTTGGATGTGTTCTCGTGTAGGGATTCCTTGTTGTCAAAAATGGTTCATGGTTGTTGCGAGTTCATGAAAAGAATTATCTTATGTATAACCTAGAATTAGTTTTGATTTTCAATGCCTTGATGAAATTGAGAATTTACTCCTTAAGAAAAAGTTCATAGATTTCCGTTACTATAAGGGTTTGAAAAAAATAATCTATTAAAAATACATGAAATTGTGGAAAAAATATGGATATAGTAACTTTAATGTTTATATTGACTTGGTATACACACCCACTAGTTGGAATTCTATAACAGATGTGTTGAGTCAGAAATTGTACATCGATGGGGTCTAAGAAGCCCATGGCCAATTGTAGTTGATGAGAATGATTGATGAAATTAATTTATATTTTTCTACACATGGTGATCACATAATTTTTTTCCAAGAAGTATTATTCTAGACTTTATATTTTTTGGTAGAATAATCTCAGATATTAGATTCTGATAGTATCACCATTAGGTTAAAACTAATTGTTCTAGATACTTTTAAATCTAAATAGAAGTTGAAAACTTCTTGATGTTATTTAAGAATAAAAATGTTGTTCAAAACACTTGTTAGAAACATCTCCTTTTGTCGTATTACAATTAGAAGTGGGTTATTCATCTAGGTGATCATAAAATGTATAAGGTGATGAAACCTCATTTTTGTTCAATAGATATGAACTGAAAGATTATAAACTATGTGATGAACTCTATGAAATATTAGTAAGTAACAGATGAATATTAATGAGGTAATGATGCCATGTATTAAAATAATTTTCCATGATAAATAACTCCAAATAATGTGTTGGGTAGTTCTTCTCATGAAACCTTAACTACCTTGAGCCATATTCAAAAACATGTTCTCCCTCCATGAGAACACATCCCAAGCCTGATCCCAAAGAATCATGATACTACACATACCCTTGTCCTAATTCTAGAAAGACCAAGATTTGTGGAAATGTAAGGTGAACTTTATGTTATTGGATTTTTTTCCATTCCTCATTCCATTGGAATAGAAAATTCTTCTTTTTTAAAGATTCTATAGGTGAATCTAATCATGAAAAATCCAAACCAAAGTGTTCATAATAACCCACAAGGCAAAGTAAACTCTGCCTCTCGATGACATTATATAGTAGTTTCCAAGAGATAATATATTCTACATTTTCTGGATTCATAGAAACAACTATTTCAGAAATTACATGGCCAAGAAAGTGTACTTCTTTTATCCAAAAACCGCACTTTGATAATTTAGAATATAGGTGATGATCCATCAATATTCCCAGAACTGTCACCAAGTGTTTCTCACAATCATCCCTTGTACTTGAATACACCAAGACATCTTCCACAAACACTACAACAAAATAATCTTGATACATATGGAATATCCAATTCTTCAATGCCATAAAGTCCACTATTTCATTCGTAAGACCAAAATGCATTAACACGTACTCATAATGGCCATATTGTCACCTTAAAGTGGTCTTTGGGATATCCACCTTTTGAACTCACAATTAGTGATATCCTAATAGTAAGTCAATATTATAGAACCATTTATCTCATCTTAATTGGTAAATTAGATAATCAATGTATTGTAGTGGATACCAATTCTTTATCATAAATTGGTTAACCATACAATTATCCACACACAACTAAAGTGTTCCATACACAATTTTGACAAACATGACCTATGCAGCCCACATAGACATGCTAGATTGAATAAAACATTTTCTTTCCTATTCTTCCAACCACATTTTCATATCGCTAATTTTTTTGGTGATATCCAATAATATAGTAGGGAAATAGGTCATGCCCTCGGGTGGAGATAAATTATAAACTCTACTTCCCTCATAGTTGTAAACCTTGAGAAATTCTGGGGAAAAACATCTAGAAATTGATCAGCCACTACTAGAAAATTGTTATCCCTATTCTCTTCCATTGATTCCAAAGTCAACACTTCCAACTGGTAAGAGATCATCCCAACAACTGGTGGCAACAAGCACGTTACACCCACCTTTATATTCCTTTCTCTATTAAAAAGATTTTTGATGCCAACTTCAGTCATGAAACTGACCTTTCTTGTATTATAGTTGATCTGAGCCTTGAATTTTGTCAACCAATCCATACCTGTGATTATATCATAAGCATCCATCTCAAGCAGATAGAAATGGGAAGTGAAATTTGACAGCAATAACCAAATTCTTATGCAAAAGTAAGAAAATAAACATAAAAAAATTGAAAAGGTCAGAGAAATTAGATAGAAAAATGCTAGAGTCAAAAGGAAGAACTGGAGTTTGACATTAATATAGAAAAGTGAAGAAAAATGATATAAGTATAATAAAAAGTTAGAGCAATTGAAAAATATAAATAATCCAATGTAAAATAAAAAACTAAAACTAGAAGAAAATTTAGAATTAGAGACAAAAAATCCAATATTAAAATAAAAATAAAAGAAGAAAACAAATTTGAAGAAAAAAAAAACTACATGTAAACATAATGACTATAATTCAAAGATAAAATTTATAAGTAGAAAAATCATGAAGTCCAAAGAATAAACCATAGTGAAAATGAATGAAAACTCAAAAGTCAAAGTTAGAATATGGTAACATTATATAATCCAAATTCAATGGTAATTTGATTATTGATGGGGGAGAATTAGTTATTATTGGAGATATAATATTTGTAGTATATTTGTTTCACTCTTTTTTGGGGGATCCATTATATGTTGGGAGGATATGTAAGAGGTAAGGAAGAGAGGAATATTTCAGTACTTCAACCATAGGCTTGGATTCAGCTGGGTGGCCTTAGAGGAGGCATATATAACGCCCCTGAAGTGCATCTTATTTATATCTTCCTATTCCACCTCCACATGTAATTTCGATGTTTTCATTGTTTATTTAAGTTTACTATCCTTATTTCTTAACATTTATTCTCCTATTGGGTTCACACTATCAAATTCCATTTATCTACATTGTGCTCTCTCATCAGACATTGGGATCTCCATCGAAAGGCTCAATATCTACCCAAAACTATCCTCCATCATTTGACTCACATGTATGGGAATATATTCCTTTTTGGACTAAGGTGATCTAAACTACTCCTCCTCAGGAAATGTTGTACATTGTTGGACGTTCACCTTAAATCACATCAACTGATATTGCACTCAGCTGGTTCCCATCCATAGGACACAAAATCACTTTTAATGTGACACAACTCATTAAGTACATAACCCCATAATATTACTCCAATGACCCACACACTACCTTTATTTATTATAGGTATCCTAGGTATTCTATCTTTTGATGAAGGCACTCTCCAAAAAATACATCAAGAGAAGTTCATACTTCCTAAAGTGATATACCACCACAAAATGAAAAACTTCCATTAAAACATCCTTGAATGTGTGTAAAAATTATTAGTATGATTGGAGATTACTCTATAAACTAAAAAAACCTACCTCGATTTCCTCAAATAGATACTGCATGATCTGGGATATGAGTGAAAGGACCAACTATAATTCTACAATGTACTGGTGTCTCAATAGAAAGATCTCCAAAAGGATCTATCATGAGAAAAGGCTTCTCTCCATCTCTAAATATCTAATTTACTATGTTAGTTGTACATATATCCTCATCTGGATGAAGTGTTCCCATCCATGGCCACAAACATCTCCTACTATTCAGAGGTCGTGGTTGGTGATTTCCAATAGCATATGATGGAACACCTGGAGCACTCTAAGGGAGATGTTTCATGATCCACACCTCCTCGCTGCATGAGGGTTGGACACATATCTTTGATCTCATCATGTGGAAATACTTGTGTTTGATGTTAGTGAACTTCGAGGTTGGATCTTGCATGATTAGATCCATTTATATATTCTGTAGACCACCTAGGATGCAATGATGGCTCGAGATTAGATAATTATAAAAGATATCATGATTCATTGGTTTACAATTCTCTCTAAGGTGCACTCAGTTTAACTTGGACATTGATAAAAGAAGAGATAATTGACCATTTAATTTTCTTGGATATTCGAAATCCATATAAAGATCTTGTAGCACTCCTATAGTTGGGATCTGTCCTAATATATATTGATAAATTTGAGTATCTTTCATCTTTCCTACCCTACCGGCCTAAACTGTAAAATGTCAATTATTTCCTGCATGACCATTTAAACTGAATTCTAAATTTGGTTCACATTCATGACCCAATAACCTAGCTCCACACCATGTGGTTGGATTGAAATTTATATATTTTTATAATTTGGGGGGGGGGGGGGTAGTGCTCTCAATTTTATGGAGGAGGGTCATTAAAATTCATCTAGGTCTATGATTCTAAACTGTGGACACCACTAAAATGATCAAGGACACACCCATTGAACATGACCATTATCTTCCCAGGTGGATACAATGTAGTTGATAAAATGGGAGCTCTCCATGAGGCTCCTACACACACCACCCCTGTTAGAAATGTTTTTCTCCACCTAGTGACTTATGTGGCCTTGTTTTACATAGTTTTGCCACATCTTTTTTACTTAATTTTTAATATTTTAATTTACTAATTTTAAAATTTTTATTAAATAAATTTACTTTTGTACCTTTTTAATTAAATTCATTAATTTCTCAAATTTTATAACTAATTATATAATTTCAGTCTTTAAAATAGTTAATTTTGATTTATTAATTTTTATTCTCATTTATTTTATTATTTTGATTAGTTGTATTTATTCTTATCATTGCTTAATAATATATTTATCTTGTATATTAATTAACTTAGTTTCTAATTTAATGTTTTATGCTTTAATTTTGATTTATTAGAATAAACTAACTTCCCTAATTTTTATGTTTAAATATATTTCTAATTAATTAAGTTAGGAATATGAGTTTAAATGTAATGAAATGGAGTGTTTCTAATTTTAAGTAGTCACTTAGTAATTTAATTAATTAATTTAGAGTTTTTAAACATTAATTATTTAATCCTAAGTATGCAGTTAAATTATAAAGTCATTTACTTTTGTTTTTTGCCTAACGATGAGACAAACATGTGCTATTGGTGACTCATTTAGTCACCGATGCGATCCTTTTCTACTCATTGTAGACCCTTTAATAAATTTTAATTTATGTATTTTATCAACATATATTAACATTAATCTAGATTTTAACTTAAACTTTAACAATTAATAATTTAAATTTTAATTCTAAAGTTTAAATTTTAATTTTAATCTAGTTTTAATTATCCTTCTTTTATTTTTTTTAAATTTTAATCTTTGCCTTTTTTCTTATTATCATATGTTTTTAACCAGTTAATTATTTTCAATCTTTGTATTTAATTAACTTATTTTTTAATTTTATGTTTAAGTATGCAATTTAAATTTTTTCTTACTAGTTTTCCATTTTAGTTTTGATACTGTTAGTTCATTGTTTTAAAACTATCACCAATTCTATTGTGCATCGGTATAGGTATCTCTTGCCCATCGGTACCATTCACTTATTTTATAACTAATAGTGACCTTAAATTTTTATAACTATTTATAACCTTTATTTTTTTATAACTATTAGTGACCTTAATTTTTTATAAATATCGGTAAAATTAATTTTTTATAACTATCGGTAACTCCCGTACTGCTGTCCATCCAACCTCTCACACCTTGTTACAAATAGATATGCCCCATTTTCTTCACACGGAAGCATCCTCACACCAACACCACCAAACCTCCTCTATCTCACTTCCGCCACACTCAGAACAAATTCCAACCAGTATTTTAGTCAAGAGAATGCATCCACACCCAAACTCAAACCAGTCTCAAACCAGATTTAGACTTCAAACAAAAACCACTTCATACAAGATCTACAACCCTTTTCCAGCAAATCTGAACACTTTCATCCATTCTCGTTCTAGTTTTATGCTTTCCACTAATCAGTTTCTGCCACTGAAATAGAAGCAGGTCATTGTTGACCGCCTGCCATGCTGGAGAGGATTAGAGCCACCACCTACTGGAGATGGTTCCACCAACTGGTATTGTTCGTGAGTCAGGAGAATAATCCACTGTTCTTCACCAAGCAGAAGGATCCGAAAAATGGCATCACACCTTCATTGCAGGGCCAGCCCTGGGGGAAGCCCAGCAAGACCCTGGGCTAGGGCAACTAGAATGTTTTTTACTGTACATGTACTGTACAAGCACTGTAGTATCTTGGAAGGGGAAACATTTATGCTCCTGGTCTTGGGAAACAAAATTTATAAGGGTTTTTCGGGCTGGTCCTGCTTCATTGTATAGGATCTGTTCTCCACACCCCCTACCACTGCATTGTAGAAGAGAAGCTATATGGATGAGCCATTCACCACCATGAGGAAGAGGCTGATACACAGGATAAAGACCTCGTATTCTTCTCGAAATAAGAGAGTCCACAGCACTTGATGCCACTATTGGGTCTACCCGCGTTGCCACATGCAAGGAGGAGGCCGACCTGCTATCCGCTGTTACACCGAAGTTAACCCCCTTATAGCACTGAAAATGGGGGGGGGGGGAATTAAGTAAAACTAAAAAACGAACCTAAAACTAAATTAATAATAAATAAGTATAATAATAAATTAATAATAAATCTTCTATCAAATAATAATTTGATTAATAAAAAATTAAAAATAAGATATAAATTTTTTTAATAGAATAAAATTTATATAAAACTTAAATAATATTTACATATAAATATTAATTAAAATTATTAAATTTAATTTAACTTTTCAAGTAATTATAAATATAGTACTAAAAGAAATAAATCAAATAACATAACTAATATAATTAATTAAATAACTTAGAATATATAATAACTATTTTCTAATAATATTAATAATATAATAAATATTAAATTATAAACTTAATAATTAAATTAATAACTTTAATAAGTAATTAAATTGTAAAAATTAAATAAATAAAATGATTAATTAAAATATTTACTAATAATTTAAATAGAAATTAAAATAATAACTATATTACATTTTATCATTTCTCTAATTGTGTATTTACAACCTCTATTTTTCAGGTTCATACAGGCAATGTAATTCCGTCCCGGTTCACACAATGAAATTACCGGTGTTTGTTATAAGGGAAAAGATTAAACAACATGTGTTTGACTGAAAAAACACACGTGTATCATGCAAATGTGAGGAGCCAACCCAAGTCGGTGGAAGGATGTGGTGACATGTGGAAGATGACAAGAAGTTTAAAAGAATGCAGAGCAACAGAGTATGGGGAGAAAAAATCATCCCAAGGGAGTTATTTGAAACTTTCGACAAATTCTCTTTCATGAGAGCAGTGTGGTCCGGTGGACAACTCGAGAGTTGAAGGATCATAGGAGCAGAGCATCTTTCAAGGATTTCTTATTCCCTATTAGTTTAATTCTTTTACTCTGTTTATCAATGTTATCAACTATTGTTATGTTAATGAACACTATTTCTAGCTAAATCCTCTAGTTCGAGGAGAAATTGAAGTTTTGCTGGTTATCTTTAAATTTTCTTTTTCACTTAATCATTTCGATGTATTTAGTATCCATAAGTGATATCAATACTGAATCCATTTAATTTATTTGTACCATTAGAACTTAATTTCAAAACTCCACAATTAATTGGCAAGATTGATTATGGTCACATCTTTCCAAATATAAAAAATTCATTAAACTTCAGGACTCTCGATGAGTTTTTCATGTTGTCATTTTCAAATCAAAATTTTCACAGTTGATCTATTTTGGTGCGGTAAACACTAAAATTGGTGAACTTATCTAGATTAACTCTTGGACAGGGAAGTAAGTCATTTTATTTAAATGGTGGTATACTGCAACAACTTTTAAGTGAATTAGATGACTTTTAAAACCAGTAAAATAGAGAATTTTCCCTAGGGCATTTTAATTTGTTTGTTCATTTATCAGTATTCTACATTTTATTTGTTCATTGTTTTCAATCTATTTTCTACTTCATCTGAGTCTAGATCAAAAACTAGAAGTGTTGTGTTACCTTACTACATTATAAAAATGAAAAAAAAATTAAAAAAAATATGAAAAGTAAAAATAGAAAATCTACCCCACTGTGGACAATAATGGAGTCTTTTGAAAAGTTTTAAGAAAAGTTTGGATCAAAATTTCCTTCTCTATGGGTTCGACCCTGCTTACCACATTTATAGTAGTTAGTAGGAATATAATTTGTTAAACTTTGACCGAATTCAATGACAACCCGTTCAAGTTTTTGGCATCGTTTCTGGGGAAGTCATGAGCCATTACATTTCTAAAAAAACTTTAAAAAATCACATATAAAAAAACTAAAAAATTTGAAAAATTTGAAAACTATTTAAAAATTAAATTCTATCAACTTCTGTGTGTTATTGTACTTCTGTTGTTATTTGTGTTTAATTTCACCTTTTATAACTTATTACATGAACACTAGGTCTATTGCTGATAGATCAGAGCCCCTAAACCTTGAATTAGATAAACATTTAACTACTCTAAGAAAGAAAAAAAATTGAAATGGAAAATATAGATGAGGGAGTTCCTGCCCCTATTGAATTTCAAAATCATCAAACAGAACACTTAGATGATGTTGAAAGTTATAGTATGAGGGATTTCTAACTCCCTCAAGTTTCAAGCAATCTTTATTCCATTATGTTATCTCTTAGAGCCATAAACTATGAGCTAAAATAGTCACACATTTCACTGCTACCTGCATTTAATGGACTATATAATTAGGACTCTCTAGCCTTCATTATAAATTTATATAATACTATGCAGTAGTTACTTATTCTAGGGATTATAGAGAATGAGCTAAGAATAGGAGTATTTCTCTTTTTCCTAAAAGGGAAAGCTATGAATTGGGTTTTAATCCTAGATGAGAACATTTTGAGAACTGGGATCAAGTGTACAATTCTTTCACAATGAAATTTTATCCACAAATACTGAAAGGTGAATTGAGAAAAAAAATCACAAGATTTTACCAAGAGGAGGGGGAAGCCTTCCTTGAATCTTAGGATAGATTCGGGGACTTTCTTAGGCAATGTCCCCATAATCAAATCCCATCCCATATTCTCATGGATACCTTCTAGGAGGGGCTCTTTTCCGCCAGATAGAATCTATTTGATCAGGCTTCTGGGGGAAATTATAATGATAATACTGATGAAGAGTTATGAAAAATATTTAACAATATGACCCTTAACTCTCAACATCAGAATTCAATAAGGAAAAGAGTCAATAGAATTGTCAACCCAAAAAATGGTTCAACAAATTAAACTCAAGCACAGTTGGATGAAATCACCAACCAACATTGATTTTTAATGAACCATAACTCTAAGAAAACTATTAATCAACTTAGATTTCAAAACACCAATCAATCTTTTAGAGAACAATATTCACAATGTGGAATGTTTGGGCACATAGAGAATTGTTTCCCTAATTTTGATATGCCATCCCTTCAACAAGAAAACTCAAAATTTGTTAACTATGGTCCTATAATTCCTCCTAAAGAATATTCATTTTCAAATAATTATAACCAAGGCTATAGGAACCATCCAAACTTGTCCTGGAAATATAAAGGACTAATTAAACAATCCACTTCCCCTAATTACTCTAACCAACCAAGACCAAATTTTCAAAATCTAAAAAGGGGTGAATCTTCAAATGCACAAGGAAATACAGATAATCAAATGTCTTCTAAGATTGATCTAATATGGAACAAAATTAACTTTCAGTAGGAATGATACATGACTTAGCTAACCAAACATAAAAATCAATATGAGTTAGATAAAATGAAAAATGATGTGATAATGAAAAACTTGGAAACACAGCTAGGCCGACCTTCTAGAGATTTTTCATCCAGGGAAAATGGTAGACTTCCATGCACAATTGAACTTAACCATAGAGAGAATTACATCATTGTATTCACTAGAAGTGGGCTGAATACTCAAAATGTTTCTGGAAAATACATTGAAAATACCCAAAATGAAAATCTTCTTGAATCCAATAATAAAAATATGCTTCGTTCACATGCCCGAAATTCATATAAAATTATTGAAAATGATCAGAATATGAATTTTTCATCTGAAGCACAAGCTGATTTTTTTTTCTAAAAATCAAAAGGATAAAGGAAAAGAAAAAATTGATGAGGAGGTGAGGGAAGTGCCAATTTTCCTTAAAAAATTTTCCCCACCCATCCCGTTCGTTGAGAAGCTGAAACCTCAAAGTAATACTAGGGCTGAACTTCTTGAGTTCCTTGGTCTCTTGTCAAAACATCAAGTAAACATTCCTTTCATTCAAGCTTTGATTCAAATCCCATATTAATTGAAATATCTCAAAAAAATTGTTTCTAAGAAAAGTAACCTTGAATAATTTTCTACCTAAAACCTCATTAAAGAGTGTATTATTGTACTTCAAAAGAAAATCCCACCCAAACTGAAATACCCTAATAGTTTATTTATTCTTTGTACCCTACAAAATTATGATCAGCTTAATTATTTGTGTGAATTGGGTGATAGAATCAAATTTATACCTACTCACTGTTTTGAAAATTGAGGTTGGGTGACCTTCAACCCACCACAGTCATACTGTAGTTATATAATAGATCTTTCACTCATCCTATGGGTAGGGTAGATGACTTGCTAGTTAGGGTAGGGAAACTGTTTTTGCTTGTAGACTTTTTAGTCTTAGATATGTAGTGTGATTAAGAGGTTCCCATCATTATTGGTAGGCCCTTCTTGGCCACAGATGGTGTTGTTATTGATGTGTCAAATGGTCAACTAATTTTTAAAATTGGTGATCAAAAGGAAGAATTTAATGTGTTTAAGAACATTAAGGGACCAACATATTCTGAAAATTGCTCAAAGATAGAGTTCTTTGAAGCTGAAATTTATTTTAAAAATCAACTTGAACACATTGAAAAATCTAAAAAAAAATCATCTATTGAAGAAATGAATTTGAAAAATAAAAATTCTATAGTTATGTTTCACAAATTGAAAAATCTCTTCAAACATTAAATATGGAAAATTTTCTAGAACTGGATAACTGTCCAGTTTTTGCTGTAGAAGAGACCTATGTTTCTGATCATAAATGATTTTTGAGTGAATTTGAGTGTATTTCTATTAACACCAACACTTCTGAAAATTGTGATTTTTTTAGGTAGAACTTTTGAGGAAAGTAGATGATTCTGCTTTAATAATTCTATTAAATTTGAATCTAGAAAACTTGGATAGTATGATGTCCACTTTTGACAACTGCACTGTTATTTTTGAATCTAGGCACGAAATTGAAAATCTTTCATCAATAAGTACTCATAACAAGAGTTATGTTTAAGATATAAGACCTCCTGGGCCTAAGAGTATTCCTTATAGTGTAAAACCACCCATTCTTAAACTAAAACCAATCCCTTCTCATTTGAAATATTTATTTATGGGTGAGAATTCCTCTTTTCTTATCATAATTTATGCTGAGCTTAATGATAATCAAGAGGAAAGATTTTTAAGTGTTTCTAAGAAATTTAAATCTACCATAGGATGGAACATAGCTGATATAATGGGCATTAGTCCCTCATTCTGCATGCATAAATTACCTATGGATCCTGACCATAAGCCTAGGGTAGAGTGTCAAAGAATTTTTAACCGAAACATGAAATAAGTTATAAAAGAGGAAGTGATTAAGTTTCTGGACACTGTAATCATATATCCCATTTCTAATAGTTCTTGGGTCAGCCCTGTGTAGGTTGTACCCAAGAAGAGAAGTTTCACTGTAGTAAAAAATTAAAAGAATGAATAAATCCAAGTTAGGAAATCCACAAAATAGAGAGCCTATATAGATTATAGGAAGCTTAATGTAGCCACTAGGAAGGATCATTTTTCAATTCCCTTACTCGATCAAATTATTGAGAGACTTTCTGGAAATGAATTTTTCTATTTCCTGGATGGGTATTCTAGTTACATCCAAATTCTTGTAGCTCCAGAGGATCAGGAAACAACCAATTTCACATGCCCCTTTGGGACATTTTCTTACAGGACGATACCCTTTGGGTTTTGTGGAGCTCCAACCACATTTCAAAGGTGTATGATGGATATCTTTTCAAACATGATTGAGAGAATCATTGAAGATTTTGTGGATGACTTTTCCATTGTGGGAAGTACTGTCGATTCTATTCTAGGAAATATTGAGTTAGTTCTAGAAAGATGCATTGAAAAAAACCTTGTTTTTAATTGGGAGAAGTGTCAATTCATGGTCATATAAGGTAATGTTTTTTTGGTCATAATGTTTCAAAGTGAGGTTTTAAAGTTGATACTACTAAAGTATAAGTCATTCAAAAATTTCCACCTTCTGAAAATGTAAAAGGCATTAGATACTTATTAGGTAATTCTGGTTTCTACCATAGGTTTAGAAAAGAATTTTCCAAAATAACTAATCCCTTGTGTTATTTTTTTTAAAGGATTCACCTTTTAACTTTGATGAAAAATATTTGAAATCATTTAATTTTCTTAATGAGAAACTCAATTATTCACCAATCATCACTACACCTGACTGAAAACTAACTTTTGAACTCATGTGTGATCCTAGTGACATGGTTGTAGGTGTTGTCCTTGGACAGAGGAGAGATAATATGTTACATGTGGTGTATTATGCTAGTATATTACTAGATGAAGCCCAAAATAATTATACCACCATTAAGGAAATGTATAACTAAAACAAAATCCTTTTAAAACTTTAACTTTAGCATAATATGGCAGAAATAAAATGAAATAATTCCATATACTTATTCACATGGATATTCTACTAGTCGAATAATAACATGCAATATCAATAACCACTTTCATAATGATGGAATGCATAATGCCAAACTATCATAACCACATAGTCAAGGCCTTGTGACAAGACTAAAAATAATATTTTGTCAAGGCCTTGTGCCAAGACACTAGCTTGTATCATGAGACCTACCGATGCATCAAGGAGCTATAGCAGGCTCCACCCCTCACTTATTAAGTCCAATTCATTCCCATATGAAAAGTTTTAAACATAACATAAACATTCGTATTAAAACTAGAATACGAAATGTAAATACTTCATCCATAAACCATGAATGGTATAAAAATAACACATCCACAGTAAAACATATCACAAAACATTCAATACAATATAGATGTTTTGTATCATAATAAATCAACTTCAAATAAACTTAAAATATATCAAAGGATGTTGACATAGTTGAAATCAAAACTATTTGAGAGAAATATCTCATTTTGAATTCATTTAAAAGTCACATTATTATAAAATAAAACATTTACTTTGAAAATTTTCTTATAAGCTTGTAAGGGATGCTTTGAAGATTTTATAATGGCGGAAAATAGCCGCACCCACCGCATACGTTACAAAGACATTCTTACCTTAATTTTTTCGAAATGGTTAAAAAGGACCTTGTTTGGAAAACGACGGAAAGATTCCTTTATAAACCTCTTATAAAAAGTCAAACAAGGGTAGAAATGAATTTAACACAAATTCTAGTAAATAGTAAAAATGTTTTGAAATACATTTTTAAGAAACATGGATGTGGATGATAAAGAATTCCTAGTAGATAATTACGTATAAACAACCTCGGATAATGAAGAGATTGTGAAATAAACCCTTACCTTGTACTTTTCATTGGTTGAGGGTAGGTTAACCTATTTTATAATGGTTAAATAATTGTTATTAAATTATACAAGAATCATATACATTAATACGATATCATATATGATATTTTAACATTGATTTGTTAATAATATCTAAGTATTATCATTGTTTCGGGTGTTAACTTACTCATTTTCTTTTATATTTTTTGTTATGTAAGCCATGTTTGTTATGGATATGTTGTATCTTATTCATATCCATAATGATATCAAGTCCTTAAAAATTATTTTTAATCATTAAATGAGAATTAGTCTTGAATGGATACGATGGGGAATGAATCTCATCGCATTCATGGAGACGGTAGTCCGTACGTACGCACGAGCGACAATATCATTCTTTTGATATTAAAATAATATATAATTGGATGGTATATCATATATAAAGAATAATTATCATGTTATATTTATTATTTACATGAATTAAACCTCATTATTATACCCATCCAAATAATAATTTATTGAATAACAATTACACCACGACCTGGAGATGGTAAGCCGTACGTACGCACATATGGTGACATGTCATTCAAAGGATGGATAGAATACTGAATATGGTTGTAACATATTTAAAATAACATCACAATATATATAAGATACTGAATTTATTATTTTATAATGGTAATAACAAATAAAGAATAAGTTGAATAAGAAAGGAACTTGAAAGAGGGTGGTGAAAACATTACCTCTTCTTCGGGTTCTTCCTTTTAATTTGATCAAAAGGGCTCCTTAAGTTGGATTTATGATCAAAATAAGGCCTCTAGGTTGACGTGTGGGAAGTTTAGAGAGTATTCGGGTAGGGTTTGTCCGAGACAAAAGGCTTTGAATGTGTGAATTAGTGAGAAGGGGGAGTGCCTTTTTATAATAGGGGTGAGGGGTACCTTTGGAAAAGCTAGAAATATTATTTTATAATAAATCTATATTCGGTTTCTAATGGCTCAAAAGTGGATTATTTAAAATTTAAGGTGGGGATAGGTCGAAAACCACTCAACCAATAGGTTTTAGATAGGTTTGGGTCACTATATTAACCTTATCTTTTAGTTTTAACTCTTAGTTAATTAGTTTAACATTTACCATGTCACTTTGTATTTTTATATTATATAGTTAATAAACATACTATATACATCCAAGAAACCCCCAGGTGGTCCATTAATGATACACCTATCATTATATAAGTCTCTTGTCCGAACCTTAGATTTATGGGAATTTAATATCAATTAATAATATAGTATTTTTTTAAAAACTCTTTTATGTGAATTTTGACACTATTCAATAATTGATTTTTTTAAAGTCTTAACAATTTTATTAATTCGAAAAAAATTAATTTAAGAAATACTATAATGTCATATTAAGAAATAAAATTCATGGATGTCATAAAAACTTTCAAATTATATTAATTTTAACATTTATAATACCAATTATTTGATTCTTTCATTAATAAGGAAAATACTGCATCATTATTGTGTCATTAATAATATTAATTATTAAATTTCTAAAAATTATAAATAAAATACCATTATGTAGGAAATAGTTTTAGATTTCTGAAGAATATTTATAGTCGATAATCCAACATATATAACCCTATGTAAAATTTTTTTTTTCTAAAAGATATATACTTTTTTCATTTTTGAATTTATTTTAACTTAATTAATATAAAGTGTCATTATCATTTACAAGTGGCTCCATGGGGTCCACAAATCGACCCAAAGATGCCCATGGTCTGACATGTATCAAAAAATAATTTTAGGAAATGTTTTAGTGTAATTTATTATTATTATAATATTATTTTGTTACCCTTATTTACCGGATTTACCCTTTAACCATAGTAAATAAAATATTTACCGAAGTAATTATTCAAAACGTCTAAAAATAAAAGTTAACTATTTAGAAAATTTGGATATCCTGATTCCAAATATGGAATCCATTTTTCCAAATTCAAAAGACAGAAGTGGCAGAAATTAATTTAAAATTAATTCCCGTTGTTAAAACAAAAAAGCGTGTTTTTAAGAGATAATAACTATCAAAAGATTGACACTTGTTTATGTCCAGTTTAATTGTGAAATTATGTACAATGAACAATATTTTATTAAATCGTAAAAATATATTCTAAATATAATTTAAGACCACTCAAATTCATAATTTATCACTATTAATTCGTTCGATTTAAAAAGTTGTTTTTTATTAAAATTTAGTAATTTTCACTATTCATCAAAATATAAAAGTTATCCGAAAAGTACCAAAATTTCAACCTGTGATAATTTTGATATTATGAATACAAAAATGAAGTCCATTTTGAAAGATAAAATTTATAAAATTTTAAAATGCGGGTATTACTATTCATAACGGCTAGTTTGATTGGTTATGGTGTGTGTTAGAACTCGAAGTTGCGTACAACACACGCTATTGTATTATTCAAAGAGAAGCGTACCATGTAAGCTTAGGATGTTACATACATCAGTTATTTTTGGTTTTATTTTACGATGATATTTGAATATAAACTCAAAAGTTTAATGAACATGAGGAGAATAGGGAAATTGTATTGATCATTTTGTAGGAACTTCATTTGTATGATAATTTTTCTAAATGAAACTTTTGGGTCCAAAATTTTTGTTTCCTAGGGAAATTCTTTTACAAAGATGGAATATGAGTTGACTCTGAAAGGAAAGATGAGAAATCCTCTTCTCATACACCTACTAATATTTTGGAGGTACAAATATTTCTTGGATTTGCAGCCTATTATCACCACATCATGTGGTATTTCTCAAGAATTTATTATCCCTTGAATGCTCTGACAAGGAAAGGTGTTCTATTCATATATAATGACTAATTTTAGAAAATAATTTTGTAAGTTAAAAATAATATCACCACGACACCCATCCTAATCCTACCATAACTAGGTAATGGTTATGTGGTGTAATATGATGCATCTATATCTAGTATTGGATGTGTTCTCAAGTAGGGATTCCTTGTTCTGAAAAATGGTTCATGGTTGTTGTGAGTTCATGAAAAGAATTATCTTATTTATAACCTAGAATTAGTCTCGGTTTTCAATGCCTTGATGAAATGGAGAATTTTCTCCTTAAGAAAAAGTTCATAGTTTTCCATTACTATAAGCGTTTGAAAAAAATCATCTATTAGCAATACATGAAGTTGTGGAAAAAACATGGATATAGTAACTCTAATGTTTATATTGAATTGGTATACACACCCACTAATTGGAATTCTATAACAGATGTGTTGAGTCCGAAATTGTACATCGATGGGGTCTAAGAAGCCCATGGCCAATTGTTGGTTATGAGAATGAATGATGAAATTAATTTAGATTGTGCTACACATGGTGATCACATAATTTTTTCCAAGAAGTATTATTCTAGACTTTATATTTTTTTGGTAGAATAATCTCAGATAGTATATTCTGATTGAATCACCATTAGGTTAAAATTAATTGTTCTAGATACTTTGAAATATAAATATAAGTTGAAAACTTCTTGCTGTTATTTAAGAATCACAATGTAGTTCAAAATACTTGTTAGAAACATCTCCTTTTGGCATACCACAATTAGAAGTGGGTTATTCATCTAGGTTATCATAAAATTTATAAGGCGATGAAACCTCATTTTTGGTCAATAGATATGAAATGAATGATTATGAACTATGTGATGAAATTTATCAAATAATAGTAAGTAAAGGATGAATATCAATGAGGTAATGATGCCATGTATTAAAATAATTTTCCATGACAAATAACTCCAAATCACATGTTGGGTAGTTCTTCTTATGAAACCTTAACTGCCTTGATCCATATGCAACAACATGGTCTCCCTCCATGAGAAAACATCCCAATCCTGATCCCAAAGCCTCATAATACTACACATACCCTTATCCTAATTCTACAAAGACCAAGATTTGTGGAAATGTAAGGTGAACATTATTTTATTAGAATTTTTTTCAATTCCTCATTCCATTAGAATAGAACATTCTTCTTTTTCAAAGATTCTATAGGTGAATCTTGACATGAAAAATCAAAACCAATGTGTTCGTAATAACCCACCTGACCAAGGAAACTCTGCATCTCAATGACATTATATAGTAGTTTCCAAGAGATAATAGATTCTACATTTTATGGATCCACAGAAACAACTATTTCAGAAATTAAATGTCCAAGAAAGTGTGCCTCTTGTATCCAAAAAAATAACTTTGATAATTTAGAATACAGGTGACGATCCATCAATATTACCAACACTGTCACCAAGTGTTTCTCACAATCATCCCTTGTACTTGAATACACCAAGACCTCTTCCATAAACACTACCACAAAATAATCTTGATACATATGTAATATCTAATTCATAAATGCCATAAACAAGACTATTTCATTCGTAAGACCAAAAGGTATTAACACGTACTCAAAATGGCCATTTCTTCACCTTAAAGTGGTCTTTGGGATATCCTCTCTTCAAATTCACAATTAGTGTTTTCCTGATAGTAAGTCAATATTATAGAACCATTTATCTCATCTTAATTGGTAAATTAGATCATCAATGAATTGTAGTGGATACATATTATTTATCATTTTTTTAAAAGGTTGGGGTCGAAGGCTCAATTTATTATTTAAAGCAAAGACCTCTTTAGACAAACATGACCTATGCATCCCACATATACATGCTATATTGAATAAAACATTTTAATTCCTATTCTTCCAACCACATTTTCATCTCCCTAATTTTTTTAGTGTTATCCAATAAGATAGTAGGGATATAGTTTATGCCCATAGGTGGAGATCAATTATAAACTTTACTTCCCTCATAGTGGTAAACCTTGAAAATTTCTGGGGAAAAACATCTAGAAATTGATCAACCACTACTAGAAATTTTTTATCCTTAGTCTCTTACATTGATGCCAAAGTCAACACTTCTAACTGGTAAGAGATCATCCCAACTACTGGTGGAAACATGCCCGTTACACCCACCTTTACATTCCTTTCTCTGCTAAAGATATTCTTGAAGCCAACTTCAGTCATGAAACTGACCATTCTTGTATTAAAATTGATTCTAGCCTTGAATTTTGTCAACCAATCCATACCTATAATTATATCATAAGATCCATCTCGTGCAGATAGAAATGGGAAGTGAAATTTGACAGCAATAAGAAAATTCTAATTCAAAAGTAAGAAAATAAACTTAAAAAAATTGAAAAGGTCATAAAAATTAGACAGAAAAATGCTATATTGAAAAGGAAGAAATGGAGTTTGACATTAATCTAGAAACGTGAAGAAAAGTTATATAAGTATAATCAAAAGTTAGAGTAATTGAAAAATATAAATATTCCAATGTAAAATAAAAAACTAAAACTAAAAAAAATTAGAATTAGAGACAAAAAATCCAATATTAAAATAAAAAAAGAAGAAAACAAATTTGAAGAAAAAACAAAACTACATGTAAACATAATGGATAGAATTCAAAGATATAATTGAGAAGTAGAAGAATCATGAAGTCCAATGAATAAACCATAGTTAAAATGAATGAAAACTCAAAATTGAAAGTTAGAATATGGTAAAAATATATAATCCGAATTCAAGGGTAATTTGATTATTGATGGGGGAGAATTAGTTATTATAGGAGATATAATATTTTTAGTATATTTGTTTCACTCTTTTTATGGGGGATCCATTATATGTTGGGAGGATATGTAAGAGGGAAGGGAGAGAGGAATATTTTGGTACATCAACCATAGGCTTGGATTCACCTGGGTGACCTTAGAGGAGGCATATGTAACCCCATAGAAGTGCATCTTATTTATATCTTCCTCCTCCACCTCCACATGTAATTTAGATGGTTTCATTGTTTATATAAGTTTCTTATCCTTATTTCTTAACATTTATTCTCCTACGTGGGTGCACACAATCAAATTCCATTTAGCTACATTGTTCTCTTTCATTAGACATTGGGATCTCCATCGAAAGACTCAATATCAACCCAAAACCATCCTCCATCATTTGACACACACGTATGGGAATATATTCCTTTTTGGACTAAGGTAATCTAAAATACTACTCCTTAGGTAATGTTATACATTCTTGGAATTTCACCTTAAATCACCTCAACTGATATTGTACTCAGCTGGTTCCCATCCATAGGACCCAAAATCACTTTTAATGTGACACAGCTCATCAAGTACATAACCCCATAATATTACTCCAATTACCCACACACTACCTTTATTTGTTATAGGTATCCAAGGTCATATATATTTTGATGAAGGCACTCTCCACAAAATACATTAGGAGCAGTGCATACTTCTTGAAGTGATGTACCACCACAAAATAAAAAAATTCTATTAAAACATCCTTGAATGTGTGTAAATATTATAAGGATGATTGGATCTTACTCTTTAAACTACCAAAACATAACTCGATTTCCTCAAATAGATACTGCATGATCTGGGATATGAGTGAAAGGACCAGGTATAATTATACAATGCATTGGTGTCTCAACAGAAATAGCTCCAAAAGGATCTATCATGAGAAAAGGCTTCTCTCCAATCTAAATATCTAATTTACTATATTTGTTGTACATATATCCTCATCTTGATGAAGTGTTCCCATCCATGTCCACAAACATCTCCTATTATCTAGAGGTCGTGGTTTTTGATTTCAAATAACATATGGTGGAACACCTGGAGCACTCCAAGAGAGATGTTTGATGATCAACACCTCCTTGCTGCATGGGGGTTGGACACAAATCTTTTATCTCATCATGTGGAAATACCCATGTTTGATGTTAGTGAACTTGGAGGTTGAATCTTTCATGATTAGATCCATTTATAGATTCATTAGACCACCTAGGATGCAATGATTTCTCAATATTAGTTATGTATAAAAGATATAATGATTCATTGGTTTACAATTCTCTCTAAGGTGAACTCAGTTTAACTTGGACATTGATAAAAGAAGAGATAATTGACCATTTAATTTTCTTGGATATTCGAAATCCATATAAAGATCTTGTAGCACTCTTGTAGTTGGGATCTGTCCAAATATATATTGATAAATTTGAGTATCTTTCATCTTTCCTACCCTACTAGCCTAAACTGTAAAATGTAAATTATTTCCTGCATGACCATTTAAATGACATTCTAATTTTGGTTCACATTCATGACCCAACAACCTATCTCCACACCATGTGGTTGGATCGACATTTATATATTTTTATAATGGGGGGGGGGGGGTAGTGCTCTCAATTTTATAGAGGAGGGTCATTAAAATTCACCTAGGTCCATGATTCTGAACCGTGGACACCACTAAAATGATCAAGGACACACCCATTGAACATGAAAATTATCTTACCAGGTGGATACAATTTAGTTGATACGATGGGAGATCTCTATGAGGCTCCTACACACACCACCCTTGCTAGAAATGTTGTTCTCCACCTAATGACTGATGTGGCCTTGTTTTACATAGTTTTGCCACATATTTTTACTTAATTTTTAATGTTTTAATTTACTCATTTTACATTTTTTATTAAATAAATGTACTTTTGTACCTTTTTAATTAAATTCATTAATTTCACAAATTTTATAATTAATTATGTAATTTTAGTCTTTAAAATAATAAATTTTGATTTTTTAATTTTTATTCTTATTTATTTCATTATTTTGATTTGTTGTATTTATTCTTCTCATTTCTTAATAATATATTTATTTTGTATATTAATTAACTTAGTTTTAAATTTAATATTTTATCCTTTAATTTTGATTTATTAGAATAAACTAACTTCATTAATTTTTATGTTTAAATATATTTCTAATTAATTAAGTTAGGAATATGAGTTTAAATTTTATGAAATTGTGTGTTTCTAATTTTAAGTAGTCACTTAGTTATTTAATTAATTAATTTAGATTTTTCAATCATTAATTATTTAATCCTAAGTATAAAGTTAAATTATAAAGTCATTTACTTTTGTTTTTAGCCTAACGGTAAGACAAACATGTGCTATTGGTGACTCATTTAGTCACCGATGAGATCCTTTTCTACTCATTGTAGACCATTTAATAAATTTTAATTTAAGTATTTTATCAACATATATTAACATTAATCTAGTTTTTACCTTAAATTTTAACAATTAATAATTTAAATTGTAATTCTAAAGTTTAAATTTTAATTTTAATATAGTTTTAATTATACTTCTTTTACTTTTTTAAATTTTAATCTTTGTCTTTTTTCTTATTATCATATGTTTTTAACCAGTTAATTATTTTCAATCTTTGTATTTAATTAATTTATGTTTTAGTTATAAGTTTAAGTATGAAGTTTAAATTTTTTCTCAATATTTTTCCCTTTTAGTTTTGATACTGTTAGTTCATTTTTTAAAACTATCACCGATTCTATTGTGCATCAGTATAAGTCTCTCTTTCCCATCGGTACCATTCACTTATTTTATAACTAACAGTGACGTTAATTTTTTATAACTATTTATAACCTTTATTTTTTTATAACTATTAGTAACCTTAATTTTTTATAAATATTGGTAAAATTTATTTTTATAACTATCGGTAACTCCCGCACTGTTGTCCATCCAAACTCTAACCCCTTGTTACCAATAGATATGCCCCATTTTCTTCACACCGAAGCATCCTAACACCAAAACCACCAAAACTCCTCTATCTCGCCTCTGCCACACTCACAGAACAAATTCCAACCAGTATTTTAGTCAAGAGAACGCATCCACACCCAAACTCAAACAAGTCTCAAACTAGATTCAAACTTCAAACAAAAACCATTTCATACAAGATCTACAACCCTTTTCCAGCAAATCTAAACCCTTTCAACCATTCTCATTCTAGATCTATGCTTGCCAATAATCAGTTTCCACCGTTGAAATAGAAGCGGGTCACTATTAACCACCTACCATGCGAGAGAGGATTAGAGCCACCACCTACTGGAGATGGTTCCACCAACTGGTATTGTTTGTGAGTCAGGAGAAGAATCCACTATTGTTTACCAAGAATTAGGATCCGAAAAAGGGAATCACACCTTAGTTGTACATGATCTGTTCTCCACACCCCCTACCACTACATTGTAGAGGAGAACCGATTTGGATGAGCCATTCACCACCATGAGGAAGAGGATGATACACAGGATAAAGACCTCGTATTCTGCTCAAAATAAGAGAGTCCACAACACTTGATGCCTCTATTGCGTCTACCTGCTATGCCTTATGCAATGAGGAGGCCGCTGACTTCTTCAGGAAGAAGCTTCCTGAAGCTAACCCCCTTATAGCACTGAAAATGGGGGGGGGGCAAAATTATGTAAAACTTAAAAACTAACCTAAAACTAAATTAATAATAAATAAGTATAATAATAAATTAATTATAACTCTTCTATCAAATAATAATTTGATTAATAAAAAAAAATTTAAGATATAAAAATTGTTAATAGAATAAAATTTATATAAAACTTAAATAATATTTTCATATAAATATTAATTAAAATTATTAAATTAAATTTAACTTTTCAAGTAATTATATATATAGTACTAAAAGTAATAAATAAAATAACATAATTAATATAATTAATTAAATAATATAGAATATAGAATAACTATTTACTAATAATATTAATAATATAATAAATATTAAATTATAAACTTAATAATTAAATTAATAACATTAATAAGTAATTAAATTGTAAAAATTAAAAAAATAAAATGATTGATTAAAATATTTACTAATAATTTAAATAGAAATTAAAATAATAATTATATTACTTTTTATCATTTCTGTAACTGTTTATTTACATTCCCTATTTTTCAGGTTCATACAGGCAATGTAATCCCATCCAGGTTCACACAACGAAATTACCGGTGTTTGTTATAAGGGAAAAGATTAAACAACATGTGTTTGACTGAAAAAACACACGTGTATCATGCGAACGTGAGGAGCCAACCTAAGTCGGTGAAAGGATGTGGTGACATGTAAAAGATGACAAGAAGTTTAAAATAATTCATAGTAATGGAGGATGGGGAGAAAAAATCATCCCAAGGGAGTTATTTGAGACTTTTGACAAATTCTCTCCCATGAGAGTAGTGAGGTTCGGTGGACAGCCCGAGAGTTGAAGGAGCATAGGATCATAGAATCTTTCATGGAGTTCTTATTCCCTTGTAGTTTAATTATTTTACTCTATTTAGAAATGTTCTCAATTGTTGTTATGTTAATGGACAATATTTCTAGATAAATCCTCTAGTTGAGGGAGAAATTGAAGTTCTGCTAGTTATCTTTAAATTTTATTTTTCACTTAATCATTTAGATGTATTTAGTATCCATAAGTGAGATCAATACTGAATTAATTCAATTGCTTTGTACCATTAGAACTTAATTTCAAAACTCCACAATAAATTGGAAAGATTGATTATGGTCACATCTTTCAAAAGATAAAAAATTCATTAAACTTCAAGACTCACGATGAGTTTGTCATGTTGTCATTTTCAAATCAAAATTCTCATAGTTGATCTATTTTGGTGCGGAAAACACTAAAATTGGACAAATTATCTAGATTAAATACTGGCGAGGGAAGTAAGTCATTCTCTTTAAATGGTGGTATACTGCAACAACTTTTAAGTGATTTGGATGACTTTTAAAACAAGTAGAATAGGGAATTTTCCCTAGGGCATTTTACTTTGTTAGTTCATTTATCATAATTCCGCATTTTAGTTGTTCATTGTTTTCAATCTATTTTTTTGCTTCATATTAGTCTAGATCAAAAACTAGAAGTGTTGTATTACCTTACTAGATTATAAAAACGAAAAAAATTAAAAAAATATGAATCATAAAAATAGAAAATCTACCCCAATGTTGACAACAATGGGGTCTTTTGAAAAGTTTTAGAAAATCTTGGTTCAAAATTGCCTTCTCTATGTGTTTGACCATGCTTACCACATTTACAGTAGTTAGTAAGAATATAATTTTTTAAAATTTGACCGAATTCAATGACAATCAGGTCATGTTTTTGGCATCGTTTCTGGGGAAGGCATGAGCCATTACATTTCTAAAAAAACTTTAAAAAATCACATATAAAAAAAACTATAAAATTTGAAAAATTTGAAAACTGTTTAAAAATTAAATTCTGTCAACTTCTATGTGTTACTGTACTTCTGTTGTTTTTTGTGCTGAATTTCACTTTTTATCACTTATTACATGAACACTAGGTCTATTGCTGATATATTAGAGCCCCTGAACCTTGAATTAGATAAACACTTAACTGCTCTAAGAAAGAAAAACAAATTTGAAATTGAAAATCTAGATGAGGGAGTTCATGCCCCTATTGAATTTCAAAATCATCAACCAGAACTCTTAGATGATGTTGAAAGTCATATTATAAGGGAGTTCCAACTCCCTCAAGTTTCAAACAATCTTTATTCCATTAGGTTATCTATTTAATCCCTAAACTATGATCTAAAATAATCACACATTTCACTGCTACCTGCATTTAATGGACTATCTAATGAGGACTCTCTGGCCTTTATTAGAGATTTATATAACACTATTCAGTAGTTACCTCTTCTAGGGATTATATAGAATGAGCTAAGAATATGAGTATTTCTCTTTTTCCTAAAATGGAATGCTAGGAATTGGGTTTTAAGCCTAGATGAGAACATTTTTGAGAACTGGGATCAAGTGTACAATTCTTTCATAATGAAATTTTATCCACATAGACTGAAAGGTGAATTGAGAAAAAAAATCACTAGCTTTTACCAAGAGGATAGTGAATCCTTCTATGAATCTTAGGATAGATTTAGGGACCTGCTTAGGCAATGTCCCCATCATCAACTCTCATTCCATCTTCTCATGGATACCTTCGATGAGGGGCACTTTTCCTCTAGGCAGAATCTATTTGATCAAGCTGCTGGGGGAAATTATAATGATAATACTGATAAGGATTTAAGAAAAATATTTAACAATATGGCCCTTAACTCTCAACAAAATAATTCAATAAGGAAAAGAGTCAATTGAATTCTCAATCCAAACACTGCTTCAATGAATGAAACTCAAGAACAGCTGGCTGAAATCACCAACCAACATTGTTTTTTAATAAACCAGAACTCTAAGAAAACTATTAACCAACTTAGATGTCAAAAACACAAATCAATATTTAAGATAAAAATGTTCACAATGTGGAATGTTTGGGCACATAGATAACTTTTTTCTTAATTTTGATATGCCATCCCATCAACAAGAATACCCAAAATTTGTTAACTATGGTCCTATAATGCCTCATAAAGAAGATTAATTTTCAAATAATTACAACCAAGGCTATAGTAACCATCCAAACTTATCCTGGAAATATAAAGGACTAATTAAACAATCCACTTCCCCTAATTACTCTACCAACCAAGACCAAATTTTCAAAATGAAAAAATGGGTGAGTCTTCAAATGCATAGGAAAATAATGATAATAAAATGTCTTCTAAGATTGATCTAATCTTGAAAAAAATTAACTTTCAAGAGGAATGATACATGACTCAGCTAACCAAACATAAAAATCAATATGAGTCAGATAAAATTAAAAATGATGTGAGAATGAAAAACATGGAAACACAGCTAGGCCAACTTGCTAGAGATTTTTCATCCAGAAAAAAAGGTAGACTTCCCAACACAACTGAACTTAACCATAGAGAGAATTCCATCATTTTAGTCACTAGAAGTGGACTGAATACTCAATATGTTGGTCAAAAAGACATTTAAAATACCCAAAATGAACATCTTCTTGAATCTAGTAATAAAAATCTGCTTCATTCACATTCTGGAAATTCATCGAAAATTATTAAAAGTGATCATAATATGAATTTTTCATCTAAAGCAGAAGCTGTTTTTTTTCTAAAAATCAAAAGAATAAATTAAAAGAAAAAATTGATGAGGAGGTGAGGAAAGTGCCTACTTTACTTAAAAAATTTTCTCTACCCATCCCTTTCCCTGAGAAGCTGAAACTTCAAAGTAATACTAGGGCTGAACTTCTTGAGTTCCTCGGTCTCTTGTCAAAACTTTAAGTAAACATTCATTTCATTCAATCTTTGATTCAAATCCCATCTTACTTGAAATCTCTATAAAAAATTGTTTCTAAGAAAAGGACCCTTGAATAATTTTCTACCTATAGCCTCACTAAAGAGTGTAGTACTGTACTTTAAAAGAAAATCCCACCCAAACTGAAAGACCGTGATAGTTTTTTTATTCTTTGTACCCTAGGCATTTTTGATCAACTTAATTGTTTGTGTGACTTGGTTGCTAACATCAAATTTCTCCCTACTCACTGTTTTGATAGTTGAGGTTGGGTGACCTTCAACCCACCACAGTCATAATGCAGTTAGCTGATAGTTCTTTCACTCATCCTGTGGGTAGGGTAGTTGACTTGCTAGTTGGGGTAGGGAAACTATTTTTGCTTGCAGAATTTTTAGTCTTAAATATGGAGTGTGATCAATAGTTTCCCATCATTATTGGTAGGCCCTTCTTCGCCACAGATGGTGCTATTATTGATGTGTCAAAGGGTCAACTAATTTTTAAAATTGCTGAACAAAAGGAAGAATTTAATGTGTTTAAGAACATTAAGGGACCAACATATTCTAAAAAATACTCAAATATAGAGTTCTTTGAAGCTAAAAGTTATTATAAAAATCAACTTGAACACATTTAATAATCCAAAAAACAATCCTCCATTGAAGAAATGAATTTGAAAACTAAAAATTCTATTGTTTATGTTTCAAAAATTGAAATATATCTTCAAACATTAAATCTAGAAAATTTTATAGAACTGGATAACTGTCCAGTTTTTGTTGTAGAAGAGTCCTATGTTTCTGAACTTAATATCTTTTTGAGTGAATTTCAGTGTGTTTCTCTTAACACCAACACTTATGATCATTTTGATTATTTTTACGGAGAACATTTGAAGAAACTAGATGATTCTTCTTTAATAATTCTATTGAATTTGAATCTAGAAAACATGGATAGTATGTTGTCCACTTTCGACAGCTACACTGTTATTTCTGAATCTAGGCACGAAATTAAAAATCATCCATTAATAGATACTCATAAAAAGAGTTATTTTGAATATATTAGACCTCCTAGGCCTAATAGTATTCCTTCTAGAGTATAACCACCCATTATTAAATTAAACTAATCCCTTCTCATTTGAAATATTCGTTTATGGGTGATAATTCCTCTTTGCCTATCATAATTTCTGCTGAGCTTAATGATAATCAAGAGGAATGATTTTTAAGTGTTTTAAAGAAATTTAAATCTACCATAGGCTATACCATAGATTATATAAAGGGTATTAGTCCCTCATTCTACATGCATAAAATACCTATGGATCCGGACCATAAGACTAGGGTAGAGTGTCAAAGAAGGTTGAACCCAAACATGAAATAAGTTATAAGAGAGGAAGTGATTTAGTTGCTAGACACTGGAATCATATATCCCATTTCTAATAGTTCTTTGGTCAGCCCTGTGTAGGTTGTACCCAAGAATGGAGGTTTCACTGTAGTTAAAAATTAAAAGAATGGAGAAATCCAAGTTAGGAAATCAACAAAATAGAGAGTCTATATAGATTATTGGTAGCTTAATGCAGCCACTGGGAAGGATCATTTTTTAATTCCCTCCCTTGATCAAATTCTTAAGAGACTTGCTGGAAATGAATTTTTCTATTTCCTGGATGGGTATTCTAGTTACAACCAGATTCTTATAGCTCCAGAGGATCAGGAAATGACCACTTTCACATCCCCTTTGGGAAATTTTCTTACAGGCGGATGCCCTTTGGGTTTTGTGAAGCTCGAGCCACATTTCAAGGGTGTATGATGGTTATATTTTCAAACATGATTAAGAGAATCATTGAAGTTTTTGTGGATGACTTTTCCATTGTGGGAAGTAATTTCGATTCTATTCTAGGAAATATTGAGTTAGTTCTGGAAAGATTCATTGAAAAAAACCTTGTTTTTAGTTGGTAGAAGTGTCATTTCATGTTCATAGAAGGTAATGTTTTAGGTCATAATGTTTCAAAGTGAGTTTTTGAAGTTGATACTTCTAAAGTAGAAGTAATTCAAAAATTTCCACCTCCTAAAAATGTAAAAGGCATTATATGGTTATTAGGGAATTCCGGTTTCTACTAGAGGTTTATAAAATACTTTTACAAAATAACTAAGCCCTTGTGTTATTTTCATGTTAAGGATGGACCTTTTATCTTTGATGAAAACTGTTTGGAATCATTTAATTTTTTTAAAGAGAAACTCAATTCTTCACCTATCATCCTTGCAACTGACTAAAAACTAACTTTTGAACTTATGTGTGATCCCAGTGACATGGTTGTAGGTGTTGTCCTTGGACAGAGGAGAGATAAGAAGTTACATGTGGTGTATTATGCTAGTATACTTCTAGATTAAGGCCAAAAGAATTATACCACCATTGAAAAGGAATTGTTAGTTGTTGTGTTTTCTCTAGATAAATTTAGACAACATCTTTTAGGCTCAAAATCTATCATTTTCACTGACCATTTTGCCTTGAAGTACATTCTATCTAAGAAATAAACAAAAACTAGGATGATTAGATAGATTATGTTTCTATAAGAGTTTAATTTAGAGATTAAGGATAAGTAGGGAGCTGAAAAATTAGTTGGTGACCATTTATCTAGGCTTCCTATTACTCAATGTAAATATCTTAGGGTGACAAATTCTTCCTTTCCTGATGAAAAACTGCTCTCTATTTCTATTAGGCAGTCTTCTTGGTATGAATATTTTTCCAAATTCCTAGCAGTAAGACTATTTCCAAGAAATATTTCCAATAAATAAAGGAAGAAATTCATTTCTGAGCTTAAATACTATCTTTGGGATGACCCTCTACTGTTTAGGAGATGTTCTAATGGTATTCCGAGGTGGCGTGTGCCTAAAGAATAAATTATTTCTATCTTATAGAGTTGTCTCTCTTCACCATGGGGAGGTCACCATAGTGGTGAAAGGACAGCTCAGAATTTCATACAATCTGGTTTCTATTGGCCAACTCCCTTTAAGGATGTTAGGAGATTTTTAGTTGGCTATGATAGATTTCAGAGACTAGGAAATGTTAGTAGGATGTAGAAGTTACCACAAAAATGAATTATGGAAGTAGAGATTTATGATGTTTGGGGTTTACATTTCATGGGTCAATTTCCATATTCTCATGGGAATAAGTACATACTTGTTGATATTGATTATATGTCGAAGTAGGTTGAGGCAGTTGCACTACCCAACAATCATGCCAACTCTGCAATAAAGTTTGTGAAAAAGAACATATTTTAAAGATTTAGTGTTACCAAAGCATTCATCATTAATAATGTACCACATTTTAAGAACTATAAATTTAAGGATTTGATGGAAAAATATGGTCGTGTTCATAAAACTGGCACTCCTTATCATCCATAGTCCAGTGGACAAGTGGAAATTTCAAACAGGGATATGAAATAGATACTTGAAAAAACAATGTCAAACTCTAGGATAAATTGGCCTCTTAAATTGGATAAAGCTTTATGGGAATATTGAACCGCATTCAAGAACACGATATGTATGTCTCCTTACAGGATTTATTTTGGAAAATGTTGTCATTTACATGTGGAGTTGCAACATAAGTCTTATTGAGCAGTTAAGGCTCTTGATTTTGATTTTAAGAGTATTGGGGAGATGAGATTTCTTGACCTGAGTGAGTTAGATGAAATTAGGACAGAGAGTTATGATAATTCAAGAATATATAAAGAGATAAATAAAATATTTCATGACTATATCACTCAAGACAGTGAATTCAAACATGGATAGAGGGTCCTCCTCTTTAACTATAGACTCAAACTCTTCCCTAGAATTCTTAAGTCCAAGTGGTCTGGACACTTTACTATTATAATAGTACTTGAGAATGGATCTGTTGAAATTATAAGTGAAGAGAAAAAACCCATGTTAGTTAATGGGCATAGAGTGAAGCTTTATTTTGAGGGACAACCAAAGGGCTTGGCTTCCATCACTATGTCTGAGAACTGATCTTGAATAAATTCTAGCTGAATACTTTAAAACATAGCACTGCATGGGAGGAAACCCATGGTTCTTTTTGTCTTTACTTTGTTTCATTTGTATCATTGAATAATGTGTTGCTTTTGTGATCTGTTTTTGGTAATTCCTTATTACTTATTGTTTTTGGTCTCCTGGTTCTGTTTCAGGCTTATAAATATGCACGTGTTGTGTCATTGAAAGGGTTAGATTCCCCTGATGGAGCATTAATGATAAACATTGATTCAGGTAAGTTCACTATCCTTTAGTTTTCAATCATTTTTTGCTCCAAGTTCACTTTAATATAATTTATTGAAAGTCACAATTACTATTATCAATGATTCATCAACTCACTGATGCACCTGAGCCACCGATATACTACTATCGGTTACTCATTAGTGCTGTTGTTGGTGAGTCACTGATAGTATTTTTGGTGAGACAGTGATTGTTACTTTAAAAATTATGCTTGTGTTAGAAAATTATGCTACATGTTTGCTGGGAAATCTGCTAGAAGTCTAGGCATATTGAAAGGTTTTTGATGCATGTCACTTAGTTTTATATAAAATTCTGCATGTTCCTCTAAATGAAAATTTTAATTCATTAATATATATTAAAATAATTCACTACTTGAACTTAAGTGTGGGGGGTATATGTAGGCTGAATCTTTTTGCGTTGAATCTTATTTAGGTTGGGGTGTTTTATCATTCATTTTTCTGCTCTGTTGGACACATTGTTGAACTCAATATGTTAAAATGCTTCCACCTAGTACATTATGCACTTACACCTCACATTTGACTTTTGTGCTGTATTGAAAATTATTCACTAAACCAAATATTCATGTGTTTACTTACTAATGAACCTGCTGTTAAGTTATTCATTATGGCAAACAATATTTTTGAAATTTAATGAGACCCTTAAAACATGTCTTTTATCTACTAATTTGAAAATCTATTTTGAACTATAATTGTCACAATTGTTGTTCTCCATATTTGGAAGTCAACTTTAGGGACAAAGTTGGGTTTTAAGTGTGGGGGAGGCGGTCAACTCTTGACTATGCTGAGATGTGCTTAATTGAAAGACCATCAATTTCCAGTGCAACTTAAAACTTTTTGTAAAAAAAAGATGGGTGAATTTTTTCAAAATTCCAAGCACAATTTGAGGTTTTACATTAAATTCAAATGGGTCTTGCCTATGAACAGTATTTCTTTGGTAGTTAAGTTGTGATTTGAGTCTGAAATTATTTATAATGGATTATTCCTGAGTGATCCTTAATAATTGAATGGAGATTTTGGTTTAGGGACTACTTTTGAGAATGATATGCATAACTTGTCTATGGAGTTATGATCATAACCCTTGGAACTAGGTGATTGATCTTGATCCAAGGGGATTAATTTTTATTTTAATTATAAAAATCAATCACTTTAGTGATCCAACATAAATGGTTTTTATTTAAATCATTTGAGTTGGAGTTGTCTAGGCATCTTGGATCCCACGGTGAAACACTAAGACCCTAAATGCTGGGTGTGTTTCTGTTAACTATAAAATCCATACGTACACCTTGAATAAGTGTGCATGCACAGTGCTTAACACACTGATACATGGCATGGGAAAAAATAAATAGAGTGTCTAGGGTCAAAAACGAGTTCATTAAGGTGAGGGGAATGATGAATGTCAGATGAAGAAGGGGTCAGTTGATTTATATGGGATTCCTTTAGGTTGTGTCATTAAGTTTATTCACAAAAAAATTAAGTAGTTTTAGAACTTAGGAAAGAGTCATTATACAAAGTTCCTTATGTTAAGTTCTTAACTCCACTGAATTTTAACCTTTTTTCACTCATGAAGTTATATCTTAATCTTGGATTGGATTGGATAATTATGTATATTCACATATGAGGAAGGACACTTTCATTGATAAATGATTCATTTCCATCTTGCTTACCAATAATAATTTTCTCGAGGCAAGTCATCATTTTAACATGTTTTTTTCAAAAAAATCCTAAATCATATTTCTGTACTCTCTTTCAAAATGATGGACCAGTTACTTTTTCAGCTGAATCATTGAACATTTTTCAATTTTTCAAAGTCAATATAACATGATATTGTTTAGGGAAAAACAATTCTTAAGTGTGGGGGAATTTTATGTGGCCTTGTTTTACATAGTTTTTCAACATCATTTTACTTAATTTTTAATATTTCAATGAACTAAATTTACACTTTTTATTAAATAAATGTACTTTTGTAAATTTTTAATAATATTCATTAACTTATCAAATTTTATAATTAATTATGTAATTTTAGTCATTAAAATAGTTAATTTGGATTTATTATTTTTTTTCTCATATATATTATTATTTTGATTAGTTGTATTTATTCTGCTCACTGCTTAATAATATGTTTATTTTTTATATTATTTAACATAGTTTTTAATTTAATATTTTATCCATTAATTTATATTTATTATAATAAACTAACTTCATTAATTTTTATGTTTATATATCTTGATAATTAATTAAGTTATGAATTTGAGTTTAAATTTAATGAAATAATGTTTTTCTAATTTTTTGTAGTCACTGTTTCCTCTGGAAATAGGGATGACCTCATGGATTTAAGGTTCAAACATTCCAAGTGGTTTCTAACAGGTTTGTTTGTAGAACCGGAAACATACAATGAATCTATATCCATTTGGACCTACTTTCCAAAGGTAGGTGCTCACTAGTTATGAACTGACGAGGCTTAAGAATTTGCATTGGTCGAGAGGATGGGAGGTCAGACTCACCACACCCTTTTGGGGGTAATTATTGTCTACTCCAGGACTCTATTTATAGATTTAAGTTATGTTCATGAATCCTTATTACATTACCAAGTATGAAAATGAGCTTTCCTTTAAATCTGACAATCAATGATCAATATGTGTGAGATTTAGATAATCTTCTATATGTATTCGAGGTTCTTCATCGAAAGAGAATCATCTATATTTGTTAGAGATTCTTGGTCAATGGTATCCTTCGAAACATTATATAGAAATCTCTTGGTCATTATGATAACCATACTGGTTTTAATTCCACTCAGTGGGGCACTTGAAGTTTATTGTCATTCAGAAGGACATATATTATTTTAGAGTTGGGATTGCACCCGCAGATGGGCTAGCTACATATCCTTTGTTTTAGAAAAGGAATCAGAACCCATGTAGTTCGAGTAAATAAGTATGAGGTTTATGCATGATTGATGGCTCAAAGAAAGATGTCATAATTACTTTTACACTCTAAGCTCACGTGAGTCATACTCGATGTGAGAAACAAGAGGTATTGGTAAAACCAGACAATTGTGCCATGAAAGATGCAATTATAAGAAATGATGTGGGGATTATGTATGTATAACTACCCAAATAGATAAAGATTGAGATTTATTTCAGGGAAGAAACCCGGGAACAAGGTCCATAAAGGTATATGTGATTTATGGAGATTTTGATACTCTAACTTGGGGCTTATTCCTGAGGAGGATGCCCAAATTAGGAGGGGGATTATGATTGTGTCTTACTCCCGAAAAGGAATCCCAAGTCAAAAAGTAAATTAAGACTGGTTAAGAGAAATTATGACTGGGGAATACTCTTGAAAAGGAGGCCCAGGTTAATGGAATTACGACTAGGGATTACTCCTGAAAAGGAGTCCCAGGTTAAGGGGAATTTGGATTTTTTTGGGAACTTGGGGTTACTCCTGAAAAGGAGGCCCAGGTTAGGGGGCTGAAAGGATTAGGACTTATTCCTGAGAAGGAGGCCTAAGTTAAATGGAATTTATGAGTGGGGCTTATTACTGAGGAGGATGCCCATGTTAGAGGAATTATTACTGGAGATTAGTCCTAAAAAAGAGGCCTAGAATTAAGAACCTCTCATATTTAAAGGATGAGGTTTAGTGAATGAAGTCTCTCACCTTAGTGACATGAAGAAATGTAAATCACTATGTTTTGAGAGATATTCCACAGAATTCCTTTTAGATAAGGAATCCAAACCAATAAATCATGCCATGAATGGTTTTGAAGAGGGTTCTGAAGGCTTAAACTTGAAGAGGAGAGGTGGATTTGAATAGGAGAGGTGAATAGGCAGGAGGGGCACCCAAAAAGAGAGAGGCGCGCAAGTCCTGAATGGGCGTGCATGTCTTGGTTGCGCAAGTATACTTTCACGACATATAGATACTTGCGCGACGGTCAACCCTTAGGGTAATACTTGGGAGAGACTTGGATCAAGCCCTTAGTACCATCCCTATAGGCTTCTTGAAGAGTGGCGTTCAAGTTCTGTTGAAGGGGTAAGGCAACGCACAAGTGTGGCCATTTCCCTTAAGGGGATGGCCACTTAGGCGCGCAAGTGTTGATGAGTTTCAACACTTAGGCCTTGTTTCCCCTGTTTATACCTTCCATTATAGGTAAGAAATTACCTTATAAGTGTTCAGAAGACTTCTAGAAGAGACTTGGGTGACCAAAGCTCGAATATGAGTTTTGGAATTTTTCCCTCCTCAAATGGGGGGCCCACCAGGGGTATTTATAGGCTAGGGAAGACCATGGAAGAAAAATCAAAGAGGGAGCACAAGTCACCTGCGTGACCATTGGGCGGCGCGCATGTATACTTTCGCGACCTTGGTGGAACTTTCACAACCCAAGTGCAACTGAATCTTTGTTCATTTATTTGTTAATTTTTGATGTTTCATCAAAGGATGAATCACTTTGGGTTAAAGGTATTTCTCTTTTCATTCATTTAGACTCTGTGATGGAAAGGAGTGTCAAAAAAAGTCCCCCCTCAGAGTTGGATCCGAAAGAAATAAGGATGTGACTCTGAGGTAAAGAAGAAAACCAAGGAACATGCAGTTATTGGCAGTTTAAAGTCATGCATGTCAGACATAAAAAGGATAATGTTTAAGGTCGAAATAGCTTTGACCGAATGGATTAACATTGACTCAATTCCTTGATAATTTATCTGAAAACATATTACCATGTTCAAGTATGAGAGAAAATATGTAAACGATGAATTAAGAAATTTTGAATATGAGGAATGATATGAAAAATGGCTAAAAAGGTATTAGAAGAAGTAGTTCCCAAGAATGAAGTTACCACTATTTAACAAACCTGTTAGGGGGTTGAATTATGTAGGGCCACCTAAGGTAATTGGCTGTATAGTCAAATAATAACATCTTTTGGCTGACAAGTCTGTTATGTAGACTGTTTATGTAAGGATGCCTAAGGGAACGTGCTGCATAGTCAGGAAAAATAACTCTCAGAAATTTACCTTTCTACAGATAAAAATCCAGTGGAAGTTTATGGGGATTCAAATTTTCCAAAGAATAGAGTTTTCTGTATGGAGAGAGGTACTTGAATATGGAAAAGATATTTCTAAATAGGATTGTCTAAGAACTGGATGAATGTTACTCCTACGAAGGTCTAACCCAAATGTAGGGAAGGAAAATATAAACCATAGACTTGAATACTTTCAGATCATGAAAAAAAGAGTATGGGACAAATATGTTAAGGATGGCCATTTTTTGCGGATCCCTACATATGGCCATTAAGACAACTAAGGAAAAAAGAGATTTTCTTCCCAATAATGAAGTTACCACTATTTGAAAAACCCGTTAGGGGGTTCAATTATGCAGGGCCGCATATGGGAACTGGATAAATAGTCAAATAATAACATCTTTTGGCTGACACGTCTGTTATGTGGACTGTTTAGGCAAGGCCACCTAAGGGAACGTGCTGCATGGTTAGGAAAATAAACTCTTAGAAATTAGACATTTTGTGACCAGAAGTCAAGAAAATTGTTATGGAGATTTGGAAGTATTTAAGGTTAGGAGTATGACACATAAAAATGGGAATTTGTTCAATGCATGTAGAGATAAACAAACCAATGCTAACCATAATAATGTTGTGGCTGGGTCCAGAATTGAAATGTTGGACTTCACTACGTATCCCATAAGGATATGGATCAAGCCATACGTAGTTCTTGAAATACAGTTTAACGTCATGTGGGATGAGAGTATAGGAAATCTTAGTTTAGGGTCATAGAGCTTAGACCATAATAATGAATACACTGTGTGTGTTTTCACAGGGACTTTTCAGCCAGGGGACTAAAAGTGGAATTTGGGGTTAGGCCCAAAGACTTGGGGCTGGATTCGAGGGATGCTCGAACGTTCCTACGTATCCCATAAGGATGGGAATCATGCCGCATGTAGTTCTTGAAATACCCTCTGTACAGATTTGGTTCGTACATATGAAGGGTGAAAAGGGGACTTTAGTGCAATGTGACCCAAGATAAGATGTTCAGGTATTTCCATGTATGCACGTAGTCTTTAAAAGATAACATGATCAGAGATCAATGTAAATAATGATTCTCTCTCAGGTGAGAGTGCAAAAGAATGTTGTAGTTTATTTTCATACAGGACAAAAGTGGTGTATAGTTTAATGTGATGTAGCAAGGAAAAAGGTGAAACAATGTGAAGAGATTGATTCTGGGGGTGACTTCATGAATCAACATCATATGAGATGGAGGTGAACTGATGTGAAGAGATTGGTTTTGGGCTTGAAACTCATAAGGTTTCCTACGTACCCATCCTAGAAGTCAAGGATCAAAGTCCGCATAGTTCAATTAAAGAATAAATTAGTAATCAAGTTGTTTTTGCGAACAACGACCTAAAAATGGTGTTGGTACTTACACATGGTTAGTGGCCTAGTGAGGGTGTTATAGTTAAAGTTTACTCTAAGATCACGTGAGTCATACTCGGTGTGAGAAACAAGAGGTAGCAACAACCTTAACAATGCACAGTTTAATGTCATGTAGGACATATAAAGGGACAATACTGTTTAAAGTATTGTAGGGAGGACTATTTGTGTTGCACAATTTAGTGTCATGTAGCAGGGAAAAAATATAGTTTAATGTCATTTAGGAATTATTAAGGGACTTTATTCAGTTTTACGTCATGTAGGAAAAATATAGGGACACCGTTTAACGTCATGTTGGACGTGAACATAGTTTTGTGTCATGTTGGACAATAAGGGTGTTGTACAGTTTAGCGTCCTGTAGCTAAGACGATGGGGACAATACCGTTTAACGTCATGTTGGACAAAAAGGGGACTGTGTAGTTTAATGTCACGCAGTGAGGACAAAATAGGACACAGTTTAACATCTTGTTGGATGTATTAGAGACTTTTTCACAGTTTAACATCATGTTGGACGTTGGTGCAAACAATTTAAGGTCATATGCGCGGAACAGAGATTATGCAGTTTAACAACTTTTCAGACGTAAGGGACTTCTGTACAGTTTAGCGTCATGTAACTAGGACGTCACAGTTTAACGCCATGTTGGACGATATGGATACAAATAGTTTAAAGTCATATTCATGGACCGTGGATAGTGCAGTTTAACATCTTGCTGGACGATATGGATGCAAATAGTTTAAGGTCATATGCATGGACCGTGGATGGTGCAGTTTAACATCTTGCTGGACGATATAGATGCAAATAGTTTAAGGTCATATTCATGGACCGTGGATGGTGCAGTTTAACGTCTTGCTGGACGATAGGGATGCAAATAGTTTAAGGTCATATGCATGGACCGGTGATTGTGTAGTTTAACGTCTTGTTGGATGATAGGTATGAAAATAGTTTAAGGTCATTTGCATGGACCATTGATGCTGCAATTTAATGTTTTCCTGGATGATGGCATTTGCGTTACACAAAATACTTCTTCAGAAATCTAGTATTGGTTGGAGTAGTGATGAGTTCTCTATCCATTGTGGTTAAAAAATAATCTCCATTAGAGTAGACCTTACGTATTGAATAAGGTCCTTCCCCTAACTCCTCTATTTGATATAGGGAACTCAGGATCATCAAGATCGAAGCTGTGACTGACATAAGGATCCATTAAATGAATCATATTAATAGAACCAAAGATCAACTCTTCATCTGATGAAGATTCTGCCTGATTAGCCTGTTTAGGCTGTGCCGTTTTGTGGGGCGGTGCCCGTTGCTTCGAAGTAGATGGCATAAAATATGCCAGAGTCAAAGACAATTTGGGATTTGACACTATCTCATCTTCTTCTGATTTTTCCTCTTTCTTGGAATTATGCCGTTTCTTTGAGGATTTTTCCTTTGATGAAGAGGGTTTTGCTGTGGAATTCATGGAAGAAGACACAATTGGTTGCCTCAATTGTGTTCACAAAATGGCCTGAGTTTGGTTGATCGTTTTTCTGACCATCCAATCATCATATTTTTGTGCATTTTTGTTCTTGACTTCTTTCCACTCGCCTTCTTCCTCTGGATTCATAGCAGTTACACATGATACCTGATCTAAAGAACCTTTCAACTTGACTTGTCCCGAGTCCACTATTCTTTGAAGGACGTCTTTAAAGACAAAACACTTTTGAATGGGATGCCCCAACATTTGATGAAATGGGAAATAGTTGGGATGATCTTCATCTCCTTCCTTGTTCGGCCTTTTGGGCCTTGGAAATTGAACCAAATTATTTTCCAGAGCCAAAATGAAGTAACTAGAAACTTGTTCATTTCAGAAAGAGTAATTTTTTTCTTTAAATCATCAATTTTTTTTGTCTTTGATATATTTGATCATCTTAATGAAACGGCCTCTATTTTTGACACTCAGGAGGCAGATCCCTTCAAGAAGATGAAGGTCTTGAAGTAGAAGAAGGTACATGTGTTGTTTAAGCATAACTGTATCAGTCTCTGCTTTATACATTCTCCTTCCTAGAGCTGATGGAATTACACAAGCATTATCCTTAGTCTTTATAAGAGAGTCTTCAATCTGTTGAGTGATTGAAGTAACATCTTGAAACCCTCCTGTGTATTTCACAGGGATCAACGGTGTGCACAACTCATCACGCAAATTTTCCACACAGATTGGAAAAAATTCTTCTTGGGGGAGTGCTAAGCTCAGGGAATAGGTTAATCCCTTCTAACAAGCAATGAAATCTGAAACCCTTTCATTCTCCCTTTTCATACAGTTTGTAATATAAAAAACTGTTGTCTTTGGAAAAGTTGAGCTGAATTGAATAAGGAATTGTTGACGAAGATCCTCCCACCCGGTAATTGACCGGGATTGCAAGCTTGTATACCAGACAAAAGCAGACCCTTGTAATGACTGTACAAAACACCTAAGCTTAACTGATTCTTGTTTCTGAGGGGTTCCCATCATAGGATCTCAAAAATAAACAAAATGTGTTAAGTGTTTCTCTGGGTCTCCCGAACCATAAAAGATTGGGAATGTGGTACTTGCAAAATTTGATGGGGGAAGAATTGCGTCTACCCATTTAGGGTAAGCTCTCTTCTCCAGTTGAACTGGTGCACGCTTTCCTTCAATAGCTTCCAACCGAGATGTTAATGAATCAATAGTAGTCATTAACTTTTGAGAAACATCTGATTGAGATTGGACTTGTGCAGGTGCAATAACTAGAGCATGGATAGATGTGGCGACCGAGATTGACACTGATGGTAGTATTTCCGGTTGTTGTTGCGTATAACCCATAATATTAGTCCTTCGAGGGTGTACTGGTAAAGGAGGATACTATTGATCCATCTTAATAGACGCAACAAATTCCCTTGGCTGACTGACTCCAGCACACTTAGGGGTAATATTACTCTGAAGTAGTTCTGCATTCAACCTCCTTAATTCCTTCATCTCTTCCTGTTGTTGTGTGAATCATTTGTCTAGTGAGAGTGATTGGCCTTCTCCAGAGGAAGGGTATGTAACCTGATTCTTTCCTTTCCCCTTATTTGACACCTTTCGGAGAGGGGGAAGAGGGTTACTTGAAGGATTACCTAGATTCTGGGTAATCCTTTGATTTCATGTACGCACACATTCTTCATTTGTGTCTGTGCATACATCCTCTTGAGTAGGAGCTTCCTCATCTGATCCCTCTTAATGAGCCTCATCTAGGGGATCATCAATAATGACATTGATGACATTTATTGATGCATAACCCATTGCATCTCTATTATTGGAATTTCTACGATATTTCCTTCTTCCATGTATTTGTTGAGACACTGCCTTTTGCTGATTTGATCCCTCAGGAACTTCTTGAAGAACCATAATGTGGAGGGAATCTACTGATAATTCAGATCTTCATTCCTCTTAAGGCTTCTTCCCTAATCAAGAGAATAATGACTTTCTCGGAGTAATAGATTGAGGATTTGAAAAAGTCCCCAGTCCTGTGGACTGGGGCTGTTCCTGCTGTTTCTGATCAACTCCTCGAATCCTATTTGTTGATTATGAGGGTTGGGTTAATAGATTCCCCAGTCTGGCAAGCTGGGGTGGCTCTTGAGTTACTATATCTGAGACCTTCTTAAAATCTCTCCTGATCTTACGAACTTTAGTTCAGAAATTGGCTGGATGCATTGACCTACATCCACTCTTATAACCCAACTCAAAAGACCGTTGGATGATTTCTGACACTTCTGTCACTTGATGATGTGCTTGCTCCAAACGAGATGCATGTTCAATATTCTCATTTGGTTGATGCAGGAGTAACTCAACAACTTGTTCTCTGTATGCCGTATTTTGAGAAGAATTATTTGAGGCCTGTTCTTGAGCGAGACTTTGATTAAAAACAAAGTCAATTGGTTGTGGCCGGCCATGGGCAATAACATTTCATGAGACCATTTTTGGCGGCCTTTGCTGACTGGAGAGTATAATGAAATGTGGTTCTCCATGGACAACCCATCCCCTGGTATGAATACCAGACAGGGCATTGACAATTAACTGGTGAAACCTTCTTAGTGTGCCAAGGAATTAACGTTGAAGGGATCTCTGCTGCTTTTCAACCTTCGGATATCGATAAACTGAGAGTGATGACAAGTCAATTTGGTGTTGTAACCCTTCTATTATATTCACATGATTTTCATATTCATCATAAGATAATATTTTATTTTTCAATTGACAAAGAGTTTTCCACATGTTGAGATGAATATCATGAATTCCATCTTCCGTCAACATCTCTGGAATGTCATACTGAGAGTCATCCAAAGGCCAAAACATAACTAGCACTTCACCTTTTTCTAGTAGTTTTCTCATATTCAGTACTTCCTCTTTATCATTCAATGAAGATTCTTCTACCTGTTTAGACCAATGCTGGTGCTTCTTTGTTGCTTCATCAGATTCAAAATGATCAGTAGAGAATTCACCCATCAAACTAGAAGATGCACGACTCAGGGGTGGTTTAGAGAATGAACTACACCCCGAGATATCTTCTGATTGAGAAAGTATTTCACCTGCTATTGGTAAAGAATCAGACATTACTGTCTTCACATTTGCAAGTGCCTCAAGATAAGAGGGATTTCTCATCACTACATTGTCTATTGGATCATTTTCCAGACAATGTGAATTACTATTGAGGAGAGGACTTTTACAGCTAAATTCATCATCCTGGGGAGGACCACCTTGGTGGGTTATATAAAAAGATGAAACATTTTTCTCCTTGGCCTTCTGGCCACACAGAAGGTTCTTTTGGCTCTCATATAAAGATGAAACTTTGAGATCGACCGAACTGCCATGAAGCAAGCCTTCATGAGGAAGTATCTAATGCATACCTTTAGAATTAAAGTCCCGACTATTGGGAACTGAGAGAGTATAATCTTGAGTTACAACAGATAATTGTCTGAGTGCATCAAGAACTCCAACATCGAGTAAGGCCTTATTACACATTGGACCTTGATTTCTTGATTGTGTTGGGAAGGTCTTTTTCTTAGACGCCTTCTTACTCACTTTAGAAACCACTTGTTGACGAAAGTGGTCATTATGGGAAGGTGTATGTGCCTGCTCAGAAGAAATGATCAGGTTAGGCTGATTATCTCCACTCAAATCAGGTGTATGTGCCTGACTTGGTTGTCCGTATGATATGGGGGAGTATTCCCCACAACCCTCTTGGACTAGAAAAGAGGTGTGTGTATGTTCCAAAGTGAACTGTTGATGTGTCACTCCACTTGTAGGGATTGATTTTCATTTCTTTCCCTGTGATTCTACTGAAGTTGTTATAATATCCTGGCAGGCATCTATAATATGAGTATGGATTTTCTTCTGATCTTTCACCATTGACAGAATATGCTTGGTGAATTCAGCTGTCAGAATAGGAATATACGTCCATTCCATGCTTGGAGTAGGTGTGTGTTCCTGATCCTGTCCTCCTTTTCCGATCAGTGAATTCTGAAAGTACTCAAGTGTGGGGGCAGAGATTTGAGTCTACCCCCTGTTTGTCGCTGGAGCTTTCCGACTGACTTCTCCGGGTGCTACAAAACGAGACTATTGGTAGGCTTGATCAATACTAACAGGTGTATGTGCCTGCTGATTGCACTACGCCAAACGTGATTGAATATCTTCCTTTAATACTGACATATGAGGCTTCCGGCAGGATTGATGAGTGTAAGAAGGTGTATGTGCCTATTTTTTAGTTGTCAACACATTGGGTTGGCAGGCTTCATCGTATGTAGTCAGATGAGCCTGCTGACTAGCTGATGACTTATAAACAGGTGTATGTTCCTGTCTATAGTACTCCGTCGGAATTTTCTGGCGAGATTAACATGTTGCTTCCAGATGAGTCTGCTGGAATGCGGAATTAAAACGGACGGGTGTGTGTGCCCGCTTGTTTTTTGCCACCAAGTTAGGTTGGTGTACTTCTCCAGAAACGACAGAGATAAGAACCTGCTAACTGTTAACTGGTTGTTGCCTCTGGTGGTTCGTCTTTCCTGCTTGGGTTCGAGGAACCTAAGACGAATGCCTGGAGATGACACCCTCATCATGTTGAGGGTGCACTACTACACGAGTCTGGTGGTTATTGTTGATGGGAGTCCTAGGGAAAGACTACTGTCTCTTTGAATTAAGGCCCTGAGGGGCCTGCTAATTCACCTCCCCAGAATATGGGAGGGACTGGTGATTGCGTTCCAGGGATAATGACCCGAAATGGTTGGAAACGGTGTTTGGAACCACCTGTTTCTTGATCGCTGATCGTCGTTATTCTGATGATCAGGGTGAATTATTGACTTGGAGGGCTTGTCTAGCGGCCTCTAGAGTTAGAATAGTACCATTTTGACGGTACTCCTTAACCAGCGCATTTGATACCCAGCATTGAAGATGCTGAGTAGGTGATGTCGTCCTCAGAGCGGGTGACGATCTAGTAGGAGTAGCAGCAGATGCATTCACAGCATAGGTTTTTACAGCAGAGGCATTAACAGACGTGAATTTAAGAGAATCCATTCTTATAATGTAGAAGATCTTGGAAAAGAGTGCCTTTTGATATAACAAACATAATCAAGATAAGTTCGGCCACTACATCTTTTGGATGAGCACATATGTTACTGATTGTTCTGTTGGCCCTCTCATTGAGTTTAAATAGGGGCCTAACAAAATAAGTAAAATATCATTTTTAACTTGGTTAAGGATTCACGTCGGTTCACCATTTTTTGTTTCCTCTGGAAATAGGGATGACCTCATTGATTTAAGGTTCAAACATTCCAAGCGGTTTCTAATGGGTTTGTTCGTAGAACTGTAAACATCCAATGATTTTATATCCATTTGGACCTACTTTCCAAAGGTAGGTGCTCACTAGTTAGGAACTGATGAGGCTTAAGAATTTTCATTGGTCGAGAGGATGGGTGGTCGGACTCATCACACCCTTTTAGGGGGAATTATTGTCTACTCCGGGACTCTCTTTATAGATTTAAGTTATGTTCGTGAATCCTTATTACATTACCAAGTATGAAAATGAGATTTCCTTTAAATCTGACAATAAATGATTAGTATGTATGAGATTTAGAGAATCTTTTATATGTATTCGAGGTTCTTCATCGATAGAGAATCATCTTTATTTGTTATAGATTCTTGGTCAATAGTATCCTTCGACACATTATATAGAAATCTATTGGTCATTATGATAACCATACTGGTTTTAAATCCACTCAACAGGGCACTTGAAGTTTATTGTCATTCAGAAGGACATAGATTATTTCAGAGTTGGGATCGCACCTGAAGATGGGATACCTACATATCCTTTGTTTTAGAAAAGGAATCAGAACCCACGTAGTTCGAGTAAAGAAGTATGAGGTTTATGCATGATTGATGGCTCAAAGAAAGATGTCAAAATTAATTTTACACTCTAAGATCATGTGATTCATACTCAGTGTGAGAAACAAGAGGTATTGGTAAAACCATAAAATTGTGCCACGAAAGATGCAATTATAAGAAATGATGCGGGGATTATGTATGTATGACTGCCTAGATAGATGAATATTAGGATTTATTTCAGGGAAGAAACCCAGGAACAAGGTCCATAATGGTATATGTGCTTTATGGAGATTTGGATACTCTAACATGGGGCTTATTCCTAAGGAGGACGCCCAAATTAAGAGGGGACTTATGATTGGGTTTTACTCATGAGAAGGAACCCCAAGTGAAAAAGTAAATTAAGACTGGTTAAGAGAAATTATGACTAGGTCTTACTCCTAAAAAAGAGGTCCAGGTTAAGGGGAATTTGGATTTTTTTGGGAACTTGGGGCATACTCCTGAAAAGGATCCCATGTTAGGGGACTTAAAGGATTATGACTTATTCTTGAGAAGGAGGCCTATGTTAAATGAAATTTATGATTGGGGCTTATTCCTAAAGAGGATGCCCATATTAGTGGAATTATGACTGAGGATTAGTCTTGAAAAGGAGGCACATAATTAAGAACCTCTCAACTTTAAAGGATGAGGTTGAATGAATGATGTATCTCACCTTAGTGACATGAAGATATGTAAATCACTAAGTTTTGAGAGATATTCCACAGAATTTCTTTTAGATAAGGAAGCCAAACTAAGAAATCATGCCATGAATGGCTTTGAAGAGGGTTCTGAAGGCTTAACCATGAACATGAGAGGTGGATTTGAATATGAGAGGTGAATAGGCAGGAGGGGCACCCAAAAAGAGAGAGGCGCACAAGTCCTGCGTGGGCGTGCAAGTCTTGGTCATGGAAGTATACTTGTGCGACATAAGGATACTTGCGCGACGGTCAACCCTTAGGGTAATACTTGGGAGAGACTTGGCTCAAGCCCTTAGTACTATCCCTAGAGGCTTCCTGAAGAGTGGCGTGCAAGTTCTATTAAAGGGGTAAGGCGGTGCGCAAGTGTGGCCATTTCCCTTAAGGGGCTGGCCACTTAGGCACGCAAGTGTTGATGAGTTTCAAAACATAGGCCTTATTTCCCCTAATTATACCTTCCATTATAGGTAAGAAATTACTTTATAAGTGTTCGGAAGACTTCCAGAAGAGACTTGGGTGACCAGAGCTCGAATATGAGTTTTGGAATTTTTCCCTCCTAAAATAGGGGGCCCACCGGGGGTATTTATAGACCAGGGAAGACCCTGGGTGAAAAATCAAAGAGGGCATGCAAGTCACCTGCGTGACCATTGGGTGGCGCGTAATTACTTGCACGACCTTGGTGGAACTTGCACGACCCAAGTGCAACTGAATCTTTGTTCATGCCTTTGTTAATTTTTTATGTTTCTTCAAAGGATGAATCACTTTGGGTTCAAGGTATTTCCCTTTTCATTCTTTTAGACTCTATGACAGAAAGGAGCGTCAAAAATCACTTAGTAATTTAATTAATTAATTTAGAATTTTTAAACATTAATTACTTAATCGTAAGTATGTAGTTAAATTATTAAGTCATTAAATTTTGTTTTTATTCTAATGGTGAGACAGACATGTGTTATAGGTTAATCATTTAGTCACCTATGTGATACTTTTATACTCTCTATTGAACCTTTAATAAATTTTTATTTATGTCTTTTATCAATATAGCTTTAAATTAATCCAGTTTTTAACTTAAATGTTAATAATTAATAATTTAAATTATAATTTTAAAGTTTAAAGTTTAATTTTAATCTAGTTTCAATTAACCTTATTTTATTTTTTAAATTTGAATCTTTGTTTTTTTTCTTATTATCATATGTTTTTAACCAGTTAATTATTTTAAATATTTGTATTTAATTAACATAAGTTTTAATTTTTATTTTAGGTATGCAGTTTAAATTTTGACTCACCATTTGTCCATTTTTTTCTACCATTAGTTCATTTTTTCTAAAACTGTCAATGATGTTGTTGCCCATCGGTATCGGTCTCTCCTGCCCATCGGTACTGGTCACTTATTTTATAGATAATGGTGACCTTAATTTTTTTATAACAATTGGTAACCTTTCTTTTTTTTATAACTATCAGTGACCTTAATTTTTTATAACTATCGATAACCTCAATTTTTTATAACTATTGGTAACTCCCACGCCATGAACCATCCCACCTCTCGCCCCCTTGTTACCGATAGATATGCCCCATTTTCTTCCCACTGACCCATCCTCATACCAACGCCACCACACCTCCCCTATATCACTTCTTCCACACTCACAGAACAAATTCCAACCAGTATTTCAGTCAAGAGAATGCATCCGTGCACAAACTCGAACCAGTCTCAAACCTGATTCAGATGTCAAACAAGAACCATTTCATATAAGATCTAAAAACCTTTTTCTAGTAAATATGAATAGTTTCAATGATTCTCATTCTAGATCTATTCTTGAAACTACTCAGTGAAGGTTTCGGGCGCAGTGGAAACATGTGGGTGGATGTGCCCACTTGGATTTTTGTCATTAGCAATGATCAATCCGGGATCAATATGATGATAAACACCAATCTCCATGGATTGATTCATAGAAATAGACAAAGAAGAATAAAGGTCATGGAACCACAAAAGTGGATCATCACAGGTTGATTATAATTAATTTAATTAATTGAAAAGAAGTTACTTTTGGGTGTTCTTTCTTCGTTGATATTCTTGATCACGTTTCGATGTGATTCATCATTGTGTCACATAAGACAAGGGTATAATTTCTCTTATGGTGATCCACACGTGCACCACATATATCTGGACATCGCCAAAGGTGTCTCCGGGTGCTATCATGGAGAAATATTTGCTTGCGTTTCCCGCCTTAGATCGTCTTGATCCGATGAAGAGGATCTCTCTCGGTCTGGAGAGTGTTTTTAGAGGAAGGAGTTCTTTCGGTCGTCAGAGAATTCTTTCGAATTGTTGTGCACAATGATTCTTATTAGGAAAGGAGTTGGGATTGTGAAGATATTTATAATCAAGTTTGTGGTTGTAATGTTATGAAAATAATTAAGCGCGTTATGCATTTTATTTATTTCATTAACTCTTTTAAAACCCCATGTCGAGTCATTAATTCCTTGACATGCTCCCACACTGATTATAATAAATATCATTTAATAAAATTATATTATTTAATCAAAATCCTGACTGGGAAAAATACACCGCATGTAATCATAAATACATGGTGTGTACTTGTTTTTCATTGAAAACTACACAACATGTAATCATTAATACATAGCGTGTACTTGTTTTCAAAATAAAAACTACCCGGCATGTAATCATTAATACACAGTGTGTACTTGTTTTAATTTTATTCTTCCTCCAACATTAAAACGATTTAGGATTCCTTGAATAATTATTAAAACACGCATGGGAATAATATTTATTCTACTTGAGATACTTGGATACACTTAGTGTATGACCCTCTAGGACTCTTTCTCGTTGGAATTAGGTGAGATTCCCTAAAGTCCAAGATTATTTTCTAGTAACGGGTCAATGCACCCAAGAGAAAGAAGTTGACACCGCATTGAAGTGTCATGTCATATGAACGCTTACCATGTAATTTAATACCTTTGTATCAATATCTCATCATGTAGGCTTCACTGAAGTGTCATAAACCTATATGCTTGATCCTTCGTTCTTTGACTCCCTGAAATAAACTCATCGTTTCACCATGACCATGGAAGTTCATGTGACAGTTCTATTTCAATCAAAGGGTTGAGATATAAAATTCCATAAATGGAAGGGACAAATCCTTCCTCAACTTATTCATTAACAACATGTCATTTGGGACGCACCCAATGTACCCTACTTCCCGCCAACTGTCTACGTGACAGTTTTCATCAGAAAATATAAGTGCGCGAGTCATGACATAAGTTAATGATAATCTTCTAGTCTAAGGACCATTACACACGCTCGCAGATAGCAATATCTGATGACACAAAGACATGCAGAATTACTACTGGAGGGTCTGTTCTTGTAATCTCCAATATTGGAGATTACCAAGTGCAAACTCCATGAGAGAGAGTCTCGTCTTCTTATGAGTACTCGCACATGATGGTCTGTATACTATGTGTCCTATCATAGTATGTCATCCAACCGTAGAACTTTATTTAAGAATATTGTTATAGCATTTCAAGGTTCTCATCATAGCGGGGATCTTCCATGACCTTATTAATGAAACAAATATTCCAGGACATTATTATATTATAGTTATGTAGAAAAATGAACAATATATAGTAAGAGTACATTCATGTAATAAAAGTAAAAAATAGTTGGTTCTCAGGACACCAACCCTTACAAACTCCCACTTGGACTAGATCCAATTGCCTACAAATTTTAGTCCACTAGACCTCACATGGTGATCATGTTTCTACTGAGTCAAGGCTTTAGTCAAGGGGTATACCAGGTTGTCTTCCGTGGAAATACTTCTCACCGCAACTTCACATCTCTGAGAAAAATACCTCAAGAGATGATACTTCCGAAGTATGTGCTTTGTCCGCTGATGTGGCCTTGACTCTTTTGCAAGTTCCACCGCTGTAGTATTATCACAATAGAGTGTGATAGGATCTTTACTTCAATGTACTACATCTAGCTCTTGGATGAATCTTCGCATCCATACCGATTCTTTAGCTACCTCAGAAGTTGCGATATACTCAGACTCTGCTGTAGAATCTACCACCACACTTTGCTTTAAGCTCTTCCAGCTCACTGCACCTCCATTCAAACTAATGATGTATCCGGTCTGCGACTTCATGTCATCTTGTTCAGTATGGAAACTAGAATCTACATGGCCTATGATTACTAGTTCCTCATCTCCTCCATAAACTAGGAAAATATCCTTCGTATGCCTCAGATACTTAAGGATAGTATTGATTTCCATCCAATGGTGGTCTCCTGGACCAGCTTGATAGCTGCCTACCACACTTAATGTGTAAGAAACATCTATCCTTGTACATAGCAAAACATACATGAATAGCCCAATCGCGGATGCATAAGGAATCCTTCCCATTTTCTTTCTTTCCTCATGTATCTGAGGACACATTTTCTTGGAAAGATGAATGCCATGTGACACTCGAAACAATCCCCTCTTGGATTGTTCCATACTGAATCTCTTCAGTATCTTGTCAATGTATGTACTATGACTCAGGACTAGCATTCTCTTGGATCTATCACGATGGATCTTTATCCTAAGAATATATGCTACCTCACCCAAGACTTTCATGGATAAGCATTTATCTGACCATTCCTTAACTGACTGTAAGACAGGTACTTCATTTCCAATTAGTAATACATCATCAATATATACTATTAGGAAAATGACTGCACTTCCACTAAACCTCTTGTAGACACAAGGCTAACATTCATTCTTAACAAATCCAAATTCCGTTACAGCTTCATCAAAACGAATGTTCCATGACCTTGATGCTTGCTTTAATCCATAAATGGATTTCTTCATCTTGCATACATTGTTGGAATACTTTGGAGGCACAAACCCTTCAAGTTGTGTCATGTAGACATCTTCCTGGAGGTTCCCATTAAGGAATGCTGTTTTGACATCCATTTTCCTAATTTCATAGTCATGATAAGTGGTAATGGCCAATAGGATTATGATGGATTTCAACATCGCAATTGGTGAAAAGGTTTCATCATAGTCAATTCCATGATGCTTTCGAAAACCATTGGCAACTAGTCGTGCCTTATAGGTGCTGACTTTCCCCTCCATGTCCATTTTCTTCTTGAATACCAATTTATTACCAATAAAATTTACATCAATTGTAGGATCTACCAAAATCCATACATGGTTTTGGTACATGGAATCCATTTCAGAATTCATGGCTTCTTGACACTTGAAAACATTTGTGCCTTCAACTGCTTCCGTGTAGGTAAGAGGATCATCATTGTCAACCAATAATGAGTCACCATCCATGGTGAAAAGAAAACCATATCGTTCTGGTTCTCTCACCTCTCTCGTGCTCCTATGAAATTCTTGTGTCTCTGAAAAATATTGTTCTTCCACGGGGCTTTGTGGAATCTGTTCTTGTACCAACTCATGTGTATCTTGATCCTCGACTTCATCAAAGTCTATCTCGCTCCCACTATCTATTTTGGAGATGTGCTCCCTCTCATGGAATATAGCATGTCTTTCCACTGTAACCTTTTTGTTTGAGGGGTTGTATAGTTAATATCCCTTTTTTTCCTTGGGATATCCTATAAAGATACACTTTGTGCCTCAGGGTGCATGTTTATTACCTGATGAGGCCATAACAAATGCTTCGCTACCCCAAACATGTAAATTCGATAACATGGATTTGTGTCCACTACATAAATCATATAAAATACCATTTATCAATTTAGTTGGTACTTGGTTTATTATGTGTGCTATTATTTCTAATGCATATCCCCAAAAGGATAATGGAAGAAACGCATGACTCATCATTGATCTCACCATGTCCAACAGGGTGCGGTTCCTCCTTTCACTTACACCATTCCACTAAGGTGTGTAAGGAGGAGTGAGTTGAGATAGAATCCCAAAATCCCATAAGAAATCAATGAAGTCCTGATTAAGATATTCTCCTCCTCTGTCTGAGCATAGTTTCTTAATCTTCTTACCAAGCTGGTTCTCAACTTCATTCTTGTATTCTTTGAACCAGTCAAAATAATCTGACTTATACCTCATTAAGTAAATATATCCATATCTAATAAAATCATCCTTAAAAGTTATAAAGTACAAGTACCCACCCCTTGCTTCAACTGGAAATGGTCCACACACATCTGTGTGAACTAATTATAGAATCTATTAAGACCTTTCACCTATCCCACTAAATGGGGCTTTGGTCATTTTTCCTTGTAGACATGCATGACATACACCATGTGGTTTTAGTTCGAAAGAATAAAAATACCTATATTGATGTAATTTTGTCAAAATGTTCTCATTGAAAAGACCTAGCCGGTGATGCCGATGTTGGGTGTGGTATGATTCATGTGAATTAACTTTGTCATCAATTTCCATTACTTGGTTTGTGTATTCTAACACATAAAGGCCGTTATATAAATGTGCTCTGCCAAAACAAATACTATATTTATAAAAGTATCAACATCCACTTCCAAACTTGAAGATGAATCCATCATTATCTAATCTAGATACTGAAATAATGTTTTTGGTTACAGAGGGCACATAATAACAAACTTTCAAGACCATCCCAATAGGAAATGTGAGTTGGTTGTCTCCGACAGTTACAACAGCTAGTCTGGCTCCATTGGCTGCTCGTAGATCCACCTCACCTTGGTCAATATTTCTGAATCTACTTGGTTCATGTATTTGGATACAGATTTGAGCACCACAAGCAGTATCTAATACCCAATTGGTAGAAACAGATAGATTTCATTCGATAACAAATGCACCTGAAGCTTCCCCTTTCTTCCTTGGCTGGGTGCAATTTTTCTTCCAGTGGCCCTTCTTGCCACATGCAAAACAGACAACCTCCTATTTTCTTGCCTCCCCTTTGATCTTCCTTTTCTAGGAAGTCCTTGAAGAAGATTTGGGCTTAATTCTCTTCACCTTTACTTTACTTTTATTCACCATAATGACAAAAGGCTTTTCATGCTTCATGTCATTGTCCACTTGAAGAATAAGGATAATAAGATCAGAGAGAGGCTTCTTAATGTTGTTCATGTTGAAGTTCACAACAATGTTTGAGAAGCTCTGAGGGAGTGATGCCAGAATGTGATCGATACCCAGTTATTCGGGGATTTTAAACCCTAGAACCTCCAAGCGCTCAATTTATCCAATTATCTTGACTACATGAGGCCCGGCTGGGGCACCCTCTCCAAGATTGCTCTGAAATAGAGCCTTGGAGATCTCAAACCTTTCCTGTATTACCCTCTCCTGGTATAGACCACAGAGGTGCTCGAGCATTCTATAAGAATCCATGTATTCATGAGACTTCATGATCTCACTAGACATTGATGATAGCATCAAAAATTGAATGTCGAGTGAGTCATTCAAATGTTAATCATAGACCAGAAAATCTTCATCACTCGCCCCTTAGGCAGGAAAATTAGGAAGTGAGGACTCCAACAGGTAAAACTTTCATTTATGGCGTAGGATAACCCAAAGGCGCCTAATCCATTCCTGAAAGTTACTGCCAGTGAGGATATTGTCTTCTTCCAGAATTGATCGGAGAGAAAATGTGGTTTATGAGTTAGTCATATTGAATCTACAATTTAAAAGAGAAGATTTATCAGTACCTTTTTATTACATTTTATGAAAAATAATAAATTAATTTATTAATTCTCCCACTATTTTATCAAGTCCCAATGGCCCTCACTATTGAACTTGGAATGTCTAGTTTATTTGACATTCTAGTGGAAAGGATCCATATTCCCCTTTGCATAACCCCAACAAGGGTTGGTCAAGATATTTGAAGGTATTTGGGTAGGCAGGTCTTTTCCAACTATGAGCTTACAGTTCCTTGATCTGGTGAGTGGACTCCCTAATCCATCAATCATGAATTGGATTTCCTCAACTCTTGCCTCCAATATTACATAAATTCTAGCAAGGGATACTCCTCTGTATGTAATACGGTTAAGTTAACACAAAACCTTTCATAAGGGCTTCCTTTTTAAAAGTAAGTGTCCGAACAAGGGTTCTTCATACACATAGTTTTATTGAGTCTTTCCTTTAATCAAGTAATAGAAGGCCTGGTTTTACTTAATATGGTATTGAGGTATTTTAATCTATATGCATAGTTTTACATTATCACATGCTTGTTAATATTAAGTGATTCTTACTTAAGTGATTAACCATGTTCCAATAATGTTTACGCATAGTCTGGTTTTTATTTTATTCCATCTTTGAAAGCTTGTTCATTTTATTAACTATGTGATCATGACACCACATACATAATAAATAAACCATGAAATCAGATAGAAATAAAATAAGATGGCATGATCATGAGCTTTTATTGGCTATCTTATCTAGAAGTTTGATAAGCTAACCCTGACCGAGGGAAAAACACCTTGAACCTATGGTTCGTGTTTTGCAGCTCCCACCTGTCCACCATTGTATCTTCTTGGGTTGGTTTTTCCTCAGCTTTGGGTTTTGAACCGTCTCCTCTGGCTTGGGAGATCCTCCGTTACATGGGGTTTACATTAAAGAAACCATGGACATGATGTCCCTACATTTTATTGGAAGAAGGCTCGCAGGCCAACGAATTTAAATTAAACAAATTTAAATGAAACCAAACACACATACAAAGGGTCTTTGGTCTAGCTCATGATCATCCATAACATGAAACGACATTTACACATATTTAGAATTCAAATTCTTTTAATCATTCTATTATTTAAGATAAGTCACACTTGAAATTAATTAATTATGATCTTATAATTAATTAATTCTTTATCTTAAATTATTTTCTGAATTTCCTTGAGATTCTTCTCATCCATATTCCTTATACAAGTCTTTGTACATTTGGAGGAAACATGGTGAAATTCCATTTCTGGAAAGTACATGAAATATAGTTTATAATTACACGACGTGTATTTCTTTTCCCCCTTTATCAAAAGTACACACCGGGGGATTTAGCATGTTTTCTCTACATTGGAAATTTTGGAGTACACGACATGTAGATTAATCTAACACGACGTGTACTTCCTTGTTACACAGTTATCGGCCTGGCAATTCTGTGTACGTGGAACATGGCTTCTCCATGTACACAGTTTCACTTGGGCCAGATCAGACTACACGGCGTGTGGATTCAACACACACGCCAGGGGATTTGGCGTGTTTTCTCTACTGTGGAAATTTTGGAGTACACGATGTGTAGATTAATCTAACACAGTGTGTACTTCCCTGTTACGTAGTTACCGGCCTGGAAATTCCATGTATGCAGAACACAGCTTCTCCTTGTACACAGTTTCACTTGGGCCATATCGGACTACACGACATTTGATTCAACATTCACACCGTGTATTTTGGTTCCACGCGCCGTTAATTTCTGGTCAACACGATGTAATAAAACATAGGTATACTGTATTCACATGGTGTGGTTTGGTGGACCAGTACCGGTTCGTTGAACCTAAGTACATGGCGTGTAGCTTTCATTACACGTTGTGTATTCCCATGTTGTACAGAAAAAAAGAGCGGCTCCTCCGGATGAGTTCCTCATTTTTTATTTTAATCAAAATTAAAATTAAAAGGTCATTTCTGTGATGTGAATTGAGAAACGAAGGAGGAAGAAAAGATCTCGTTCATTCAGTTTAATAGAACGATTTATCACAAATTGAATCAAATATAAAGGCTTAAATTATCAATGAAAATTAAATAACTATAATCAATGTTGTAACTTTGCTCTGATACTAATTAGAGGTTTCAGGCGCAGTGGAAGCATGTGGGTGGATGTGCCCACTTGGATTTTTTCCATTAGCAATGATCAATCCAGGATCAATAAGATGATAAATGCCAATCTCCACATATCAATTCACATAAATAGACAAAGAATAAGAAAGGTCCCAGAACCACAAAAGTGGATCATCACAGGTTGATTATAATTAATTTAATTAATTGAAAATAAGTACCTTTTGGGTGTTCTTTCTTCGTTGAAATTATTGATCACGTTCGGAGGTGATTCATCTTTGAGTCCCAGAAGCCAAGGGTAGACTTCCTCTAGTGGTGATCTACACGTGAACCACATATCTCTGGACGTCGCCAAAGGTGTCTCCAGGTGCTATCATGGAGAAACCATTGCTTGCGTTGCCTGCCTTAGATCATCTTGATTTGATGATGTTGATATCTCTCAGTCTTGAGAGTGTTCTTGGAGGATGGAGTTCTTTCGGTCTTGAGAGAATTATTTAGAATAGTTGTGCACAATGATTCTTATTAGGAAAGGAGTTGGGGTTATGAGGATATTTATAATTGGGTTTGAGGTTGTAAATTTATGACAATAAATAAACACGTTACACATTTTATTTATTTCATTAACTATTTTAAAACCCCATGTCGAGTCATTAATTCCTTGACATGCACCCACACTGATTATAATAATTATCATTTATTAAAATGATATTATTTCCACAAAATCCTGACTGAAAAAACTACACGGTGTGTAATCATAAATACACGATGTGTACATGTTTTCTATTGAAAACTACACGGTGTGTAATCATTAATACATGACGTGTACTTGCTTTCAAAACAAAAACTAAACAGCGCGTAATAATTAATACACGACGTGTACTTGTTTCATTTTATTCTTCCTCCAACATTAAAATGATTTAGGCTTCCTTGAATAATTATTAAACCATTTATGGGAATAATATTTATTCTACTTGAGATACTAGGATACACTTAGTGTGTGACCCTCTATGGTTCTTTCTCGTTGTCATTAGCCGGGCTTGCCTAAAGTCCAAGATTACTTTCTAGCAATGGGTCAAGGAACCCAAGATAAATAAGTTGATGCTGCATTGATGTGTCCCCTCATACGAATGCTTACCATGTAATTTAATCCCTTTGTCTCAATATCTCATCAATCAGCTTTCATGGAAGTGTCATAATCCTATATGCCTGACCCGTCGTTCTCTGACTACCTGAAATAAAATCATCGTTTCACCATGTACATGGAATTTCATGTTTTAGTTCTATTTCAATCAATGGGCCAAGATATCAACTTCCATAAATGGAAGGGACAAATCCTTCCTCAACTTATCCATTAACAACATGTCATTCGCGACGCACCCAACATACCCAACTTCCCACCAACTGCCTACGTGACGGTTTTCATCAGAAAATCTATGTGCGTGAGTCATGACATGAGTTAATGATAATATTCTAGTCTAAGGACCATTACACATGCTCGCAGATAGCAATATCCGATGACACCAAGACATGCAGAATTACTACTGGTGGGTCGGTTCTCATAATCTCCCATCTTGGAGATTACCAAGTGTGAACTCCATGAGAGAGAGTCTCATCTTCTTAAGAGTACTCGTACATGACAGTCTGTATATTATGCGTCCTATCATCGTATGTCATCCAGCCGTAGAACTTTATTTAAGAATATTGTTATATCATTTCATGGTTCTTATCATAGCGGGGATCTTCCATGACCTTATTAATACAACAAATATTCCAGGACATTATTATATTATAGTCATGCAGAATAATGAACAATATATAATAAGAGTACATTCATGTAATCAATGTACAAAATAGTTAGTTCTCAGGACACCAACCCTTACACTCTGTTTCCACCACTGAAACTGGAGTGGGTTACTGCTGACCACCCACCACGCTGAAGACGGTTCCACCAACTAGTATTGTTTTTGAGCCAAGAGAAGAATATGCCATTGTTCACCAAGAAGGAGGATCCAAAAAAGGGTGTTGCGCCTTCACTGTACAAGATCCGTTCCCCACACCCCATGCCACTGCTTTGTAGGACAGAACCGAGCTAGACGAGTCGTTCACCACCGTAAGTAAGAGGCTGCTACATAGGAGAAATACCTCATATTCTACTCAAAATAGAAGAATTTACTGAACTTGAACCCTTTACATGGTCTACCCACTGCACCTCATGTGAGGAGGAGGCCAACCTTCTATCCACTATTGCATCACGCTAGATTCAAACCTCAGGAGGAGGTGGCCACTGGCTTCTTCGGGAAGACGCTTCTTGAAGCTAACCCCCCTATAGTGCCGAAAATGGGGAGTTAATGAAACAAAATTAAGTAAAACTAAAAAACTAACCTAAAACTAAATTAATAATAAATAATTATAATAATAAATTAATAATAACACTTCTATAAAATAATAATTTGATTAATATTAAAATAAAATTATGATATAAAAATAGTTAATAGAATAAAATTTATATAAAACATAAATAATATTTACTTATAACTATTAATTAAAATAATTTAATCTAATTTATCTTCTTAATTAATTATAATAATAGTACTAAAAGTAATAAATAAAATAACATAATTAATATAATTAATTAAATAATTTAGAATATATAATAAATATTTACTGATAATATAAATAATATAATAAATGTTAAATTATAAACTTAATAAATAAATTAATAATGTTAATAAATAATTAAATTGTAACACTTAAATAAATAAAATGATTATTTAAAATATTCACTAATAATTTTAATAGAAATTAATCTTATAATTCTATTACTTTTTATCATTTATCTAACTGTGTATTTAAATTCTCTGTTTTGCAGGTTCATACGGGAAATGTAATTCTATCCAAGTTCACAAAATGAAATTACTCGTGTTTGTTATAAGGGAAAAGATTAAACGACGTGAGTTTTCCTGAGAAAACACACATGTATCATGCGAATATGAGGAGCCAAACTAAGTTAGTGGAAGGTTATGGTGACATGTGGAAGATGAAATGAAGTTTAAGAGAATGTAGAGTAGTGGAGGATGGGGAGAAAAAATAATCCCACATGAGTTATTTAAGACTTTCAACAACTTATCTCTCATGAGAGAAGTGAGGTTTGGTGGATAGCCTGGGAGTTGGAATGAGAATAAGAGTAGAGCATCTTTCAGGGAGTTATTCTTCCTTTGTAGTTGAATTCATTTTGTCTGTTTAGCAATGATCTAAATTTTTTTATCTTAATGAACACTATTTATAGCTAAATCCTCTAGTTCGTGGAGAAATTGAAGTTTTGATGGTTATGTTTAAATTTTCTTTTTCACTCAATCATTTATATGTATTCAGTATCCATAGGCGAGATCAATACGGAATTCATTAAATTTCTTTGTACAATTAGAACTTAATTTCAAAACTCTACAATCAATTGGCGATATTTATTATGGACACATCTTTCAAAAGACAACAAATTCATTAAACTTCAGGACTCACGGTGAGTTCGTCCTGTTGTCTTTTTCAAATCAAAATTTTCATAGTTGATCTATTTTGGTGTGGAAAACTCTGAAATTGATCAAATTATCTGGATTAACTCCTAGCGAGGGAAGTATGTAATTCTATTTAAATGGTTGTAGAATGCAACCAATTTTAAGTGAATTGGAATAATTTTAAAACCAGTTGAATAGAGAATTTTACATAGGTGTTTTACTTTGTTAGTTCATTTACCAGCATTCTACATTTTAGTTGTTCTTTTTTTTCAATCAGTTTTCTCCTTCATCTATGTCTAGATAAAAAACTAGATTTTTTGTGTTAGTTTACTGCATTAGAAAATCAAAAACAAAAAAAAATAAAAAAATATATAAAGTACAAATAGAAAATCTACCCCATTGCTGACAACAGTTGGGAATTTTGAAATGTTTTAGAAATGTTTTAGTCAAAATTTCCTTCTCTGCAGGTTCAAACCTACTTATAAAATTTACAGTAGTTAGTAGGAATATAAATAGTTAAACTTTGATCGACTTCAATGAAGATCAGGTCAATGACCAGGTAGTGGGAGTACCGATGATACACAATCCTATGTTTGTTATTCGATCTTCTCTTTATGCCAATGAACAAATGTTATGATATTAACTTATGGGTGATACATCTAGGAGATTGAGATGACAAAACTGACAAAGGGACAACTTAGTGGGGAATTATTGTAGCCCTAAACACCGTGGAACCAGTTCCAAATATTCAGTCTTTGGGAAAAGGGTTGTTTAAATGGGTGTCCAATGATAGAAACCCAAGTCAAGCATAATTTTATCATTGATGGGGGGATATTATTCATTAAAGGAGAGTGAATATTGTTAGTATATTTTTTTACTATATCCAATGTGGATCAGATATAAGTAGTAAAGTGGTTAAGAGGGAAAGTAGATAGGAATATTCTAGGATTTGAGCTATAGGAATGGATTCGGCCGAGTGGTCTTAGGTGAGGGAGATGTGCCTCCAATAAAAGTGTAATATTTACATATTCTTCCTCATTATTTCTTAAATTTATAATTTATTTTTCATATTCACATGTTTCATGGCCTTTTTTCATAATAAATTATCATATGAGGAAACATTAAACAGAATCATAAATAGAAGTGAAAGGTGAACTAACGAGAAGAGGCTCCATCGAGGAGAAGGATTCATAAGAAATAGAAAATGAATATGAGAAAGTAAATATAGAATAAAAAACAAATGTAATAACATAAACACATCTACAAACATAATAAAAATAAATACATTTAAAATCAAAACAAAAAATCTAGAAGATTGAAGTTAGAATCTAGAAATGGAAGTAGATTTATATATAAGAGAAGAAATAGTTAAAATTAAATTAGTGGAATAAAAAAATTAGAATAGGAAATAAAATAATAATTAATTGAAAAACAATAAAAAATTAAAATATGAAAATCCAAATCCAAAACCTGAAAAGAAAAGAAACTCAATGTAGTAGTTAAATCTGAAGTAGGCAAGAATCCATAAGTGGTAGTTGAAAGCAAAGTAGAAGTATAATTTATAAACTAGGTTAATAAAATAAGTAAAATTAAATGTTGTGTAATATGTAATGGTAGATATTAAAGAAAATATATAAGATGAAGAACAAAAATAAAAAGATAAATCCTAAACCTGATTATATTTTTAGAATTCATAAGCACTACATGCATATAGAAACAAATGAGAAGGGGACAAGACATAGCAGATGGAAATGAATTATCATGAAATCATCAGACAATGATTTTTGAATTATTTACTACATATTGAAATAGAAATTACATCAATTTAATGTGCGGTGATATCATTATATATAGTTTTTTCAATCCTTTACTCTTTGATGCATGTTTATTAAGACTTTTAATTATAATAAAACTATTTTTAGACATTTTGAACACACTACATGTTGGCTTGATAGCCGTCTATTCAAAAATGTAAGAAAATTTAAATGATCTATTTCCTATGATTTCATGAAAATTATAGGTTGTTTTCTTTTATTTGACACTATAACACACATTTTTTACTTTGAAATCATTAAAAACAATATTTTGTTCATCATAGAAAAATTTCATGTCATATTTACATTTGAATTATTGAAAAATATTAAAAAATAAATGACGATAATTTTCTTATGACTTAACAACATTCTAAGGTCTTTTTCTTGGTTTTTAATTTTTTACACACATTTTTACACTTTTAAATCTATCAAAATACATTTTCTTTCAATTCAAACAAACCACAAGTTAGATTTATGTGTAGACTATTACTTCATGTCAAAAATTAATCAAATGAAAATTTCCTTTGATTTAATGACAATTCCAAGTCATATCCTAGGTTATAAACCTTATAAACATGTTTATAAAATCTATAAATATAATAAAACTTTATGTTCTGTAATTATGAGCACACATCATGTCAGAATGACATGAGGCCTGTTCATATATATCGTAAATTTACATATAAATCAAAACTCATGTTCTCAATTTTGAACCCCTTTAATAAGAATGTGAAGTATAAATGATAAATTCGATCATGACGAGAAATTTGGGACTCAAATTGAAATGTGTGGTTGGTTCGTACATATTAGAATTGACTCTAATATTTTTTTCATAAGATTTTGGGCCAGTTAGATCTAATTTTATCTTTATTTATTTCCATTTTCAAAGAAATTTTCAATATAAGATTAACAATATTAGGAAAGTAAAAGCTAAACATTTAATATTGAAGAAATCGAATTGGTTTCATCAAAATGATTTAGATTTTGAGTGAATGTCCATCCAAAACTAGTGAGTGTATTCTACATACACAACCATTGGGTGTAATATTTTTTGACATCAACAATCAACATTAGTGGTGGAATTTTTTATATAATAATTTTTCTTTGTGGAATTTGAAACTAATATTTCTTCAAGGATGTGAGTAGTTTTTAAAGTAATTTTCCAATCAATAATACAACTTACAAAATCTATGAATTAATCATTATTATGAATAAACTATGTTCTAGAATAATAGAAAATTCCATTTCTGAAGACATGATTCGTCATAGACCTAATTTTATATTCCATGGTGAGGATAAATGGAATTTACCCCTCAACCATCGATTCCATTGACTTGATAGTTATGATAAGTCACCCAGCTCAACTAGAAAATAAAGATCACCAAAAGATACGTCATCTACATGAGTCTAATAGGGATAATTATGACCAAATTCTATCCTCTTGATAAGAATAATTGTGTTTACCCAAGCACCTGAACCCAATGTAGAGACACCGTTTTTTCCCTGTAAGACTTGGAATATTTCTACATTTATTTCCAGAGCTAGGAGCTAAGACGACGTGCGATTACGAGGCCCGGTGCACCTGAAATAATATTTATAAAAATTTTAAGTATTTTTATACTATGCACATAGAGAGGTTATATTTTTTCCTAAACTGTAGCTCAGATCGGAAATTCGAGGGCACGGTTGCGTTCGGAGCGTGTCGTTTACCCTAGGTGGGGTGTAAAGGTTTCTGGCGTGGGCCTACTGTGAGATATGTCACACAAGGGAAAAATCATCATTTTGAAATAATGACTTATTGATTTTTATCACTGGTGTTAATTTCAAATAACATTCAAACGAAGTATCTAAATGAAAATCCGAAACTTATGTTGAGTTTAAAATGGGGTGTTTTGCCCCGACGTGATATAAAATGGGCGGGCACAGAGATTTTGGAATCTGCCCCTGTCAGCGGAGTTCAGAGAGTTTATAAATTTTATTAAGTTTGGAATTAGGGGAAAACCCTAATTTCCCTTCTCTCTCTCTCTGTCTTGTTCTTCGATGTTCTTTGCTGTTCTTCATCGGATTGAGAAGCGAACTCCGACAGATCGAAGTGGGATCACAGCGAACACGTTGCCAATGACGAACGAATGGATTGAGGTAGGATTCTTGATTAATTTTTGCACCTTCATCGATTTATTTACTTTTCATCAAATTTGTATTCAAATTATAAAATTCTAGAATTAGGATGATGGCCAAACGAACACGACCATCATCCAAGCCCCATTATTAATTCTCGTTCTTGGGCGTTCTTCGTCCTAATTTTCAGACGTGCCAAACCGTGACAGATCGACGATCGGGGGAAGGTGCTGTGAAGGCCTCGTCATGAGGATACTGAACCCGCATTCAGTTTTGAAATCGGGCCACCAGAGCGGTGGCAACGGTCGTCGGAAACCCCGACTTCGGCAAGGGCGGTGGCCAGAGGTCGGGGTGGCGTAGTGGGGTTCGGGCATCCTGCAGTGGGTGTAGTCAGGAGCGCAGTGCTCAGGTGAGGTTGAGGTTTGGCCGGGGGTTCAGATGAGGTGATGGTGTTAGGTGTGGCCGGCATGGATGGTGTAGATCTGGGAGGAGGTAGAGCTGAGGGCTCTGGTCTATGTCAGTCGAGCAGGAGTCCGAGTCATGGTCGGGGCTTCGACCAGCATGAGGCGGCTCAGGCAGCGACGTTGGCGAGGTCAAACCAGAGGCGGTGGCAGTCGTGGTGAAGCGGGGAGCCGAGGAGGTGGTGGCGTCGGATGGAGGTGTCATGGAGGTGTTCCCCACAGGACGACGGTGATGATGTCAGAACCGTCGTGGTCAGGGGAGGAGCCCCGAGGTCAGCGCCTCGAGGGGGGGGGGAGTAGCGAACAAGTACCCGTGCTTTGCGGGTCCTGTTGGGTGACGCGGATGAAGACCGACCATTTGGCCGGTCTGATTTAGAGAACTAGACCCTAGAGGGTCTAGTGTTGTTGGAGCGGGCTGCGGCGAGTCAGATAGGGCCCGCAGCTGGGCTACGGGCTGGCGGTTCGGACCGGGCCGGCCGGGGTGAACTAGCCTGGTTGGGCCCCTTGTGATCAAGGGGACATATCTCTTAAACAACGCGCCCGTTTGATGCGTTGTCTGTGGCCATGGGTCCGTCTCTTAGATACAGACTATTTGTAGTGGGTTTTGGGGATTTTAAGTTCTGCCCCCGAAGGCAGATGACACGAAACGGCTTAATTTAATAATATTAAATTGCTATTAAAGTTGCGACGGACGTGGTTCATGAACCGAATGTCCATTTGATGCGCTGTCAGCAGCAGCGTGACCCCAGTCCTCGTGTAGAGTTTTTGAGATTCTTTCCAAAGCATTCGAGTTGGAGAAAAGGTGTGGACCCCACAAGGCCTAGTTCACACGTTTTACGATGATACGCCACTTTTTCACCCGACATCCGTTTGGGGGGTTTGAGCACTCGTTTCTGAGTGTTCTTCCGAGGGGATTGTGGCGACACAATCCACCCGCCTAAATTAAGGCCCAAGGCATGGGCCTTATAAGGCAGTTTTCGGACGTATGCTACATTTTGATGACTTATGCTTCATAAGCCCATTCATGGAAAATGAATAGCCTAAGCTATGTAGTTATTTTCAAGGAATTCAATGGTACGATCTGTGTGACATGTTTTGGGGTTGAGGTGTGGGCCCCATAGGGCCCCGTTTGCATCATGCGGGGAGTTGCATCTTCTGTATCTGGAGTCCATTTTAGGTTCTGTCAACAGCGTTGTAACCATGACATAAAGATGATGTAGTCTATGGTGGTTTCAGGCATTGAAGCTGGAGTTGAGGCTTGGGCCCCATGGGCCATCTTCCAAGATGTGTGCAACATACTGCACCTTTTTCATCTGACGTCTATTTGGGGCGTAGGAATAGTCGATTCGATGTGTTTTTCTGAGAGCATCACGATGGAGCAGTTCACCCAACCTTTTTCAAGACTGAGGTGCAGGCCCCATGAGACGCCGTATGGGTATAAAGTGGTGTTGGATAACTTTTCCATCAGGAGCCTATTTCCAGTGAGTAAATAGTTTATCTCGTGTGTTTTTCCGCAAGGATTACATTGGTGTAATTTGTTTGGGTGTGTAGAGACTCTTTCAAGACCTCATTATATGTGGAAACATGAAAGGGAATTCGTCAGAGGTTCCTTTGACGCACTCCGAACCTACACACGACATTGGTGTTAGTGACACCTAGTGATGTCACAGGCAGGGCAGAGTTATCAGACCAGTTCAGGGTTTACCCTCCAGCAGGGCTAGGTAGTGGGTTACCCATCGGTGTATTAGGGTTTACCCTCCAGTGAGGCTGGGCAGTGGGTTACCCGTTGACCTTAGGGTTTACCCTCCAGTGGGGGTGGGCAGTGGGTTACCCATTTACTTTAGGGATTACCATCCTGCGGGGCTGGTCAGTGGGTTACCCGATGACCTTTTAGGGTTTACCCTCCAGCAGGGCTGGGCAGTGGGTCACCCAACGACCTTTTGTGGTTTACCCTCCAGTTGGGCTGGGCAGTAGGTTACCCGATGACTTCTTCGAGACTCATCCCTTTCTATGAGGCTAGTCAGTGACTTTTCTTCATGATTACTAGAGCGAAACACTTGGTGGTATGGTTTAGCGATGAGGACGCTTGACGTGTGGGATTGTTGGGTATCAGTGATGGCTACCCTTAGAACTGTTGGCGACTTTTCCTAGGCTGGTCTTGGAGATAGAGATCCCCTTACACAGTCATTCGGGTTTCTTTTTGAGAACACACATATATATACACCCTACTTTTGTTCCCACTCCTTGGGTTCAGTTACTCTCCTACTAGGAGGGGTGAAGATGCACGAGGTATGCCATGTAATTTCCGTGTCTAGCTCCTCTTGTATTGGATGAGTCTACTTCCTTTCTTTTTTTGGGTTGAGCTGCACTCTCTCTATTGCACTCTTTCACTGTTCTTGATTTCTCTACTGCTCACCATTTTAGTGTCTCCTTTGTTGCTCCCTAGAGCTTTCGGGGTATCCTACTTAGTATATTTATTCTCACCCTAATTGGGATTTTCACGCACTTGGTGTGTCCCTGTAGATGATGGATAGGTCGATCAAGACTACAGAAGAGTGTAGAGGATAGAGGATCTTGGGCTGCGTTCAGTGGTCATAGTAGGATTACTGGGTGTGTGACTCACCAGCTGTTTACTTTTGTTTACCTATTGCCGGGTTATGACACCTTTCTAGTTGGGCGCGTGTTTTTTCCTTTTACTGTTTAGTTTACTTGTCAGTACTTTTCAGAACTATACTTGTTCTATTTAGAAGTTGATGCATGACTTTTGTCGGGTTATATTTTTTTGTACTTTGGTTTACTTCTTCTTCTACACTTCTGCATTGAGTGGGTTGTGTGTGTGTGAGTATAAGTACTTAGGCAAAGGCCTCCCCAAGATTGTTACACCTTTGGAGATTGTCTCTAGCCCCTGGCCTATGGAGGCAAGCTTAGGGTAGTTGCGGCTCGAGACTGGTAGGGTTGGGTCGAGACAAAGTGGTATCAGAGGGGGTTCGTTCCTTGGGGAATTGTTTGGACGTCCCTAAAAAGGAATTGGTTGAGTTTTTGGGTAATAGTGTCAACATGTCTCGAGAGTGGCTCTCAGGCCAGGGAGTCCAGTGGTGGTGCGGCGACCGATATATCCATTCACCAGGACCCTAATAACCCTCTTGTCGACTCGGCATACTGAGACACTTGTTACAGGGAATTTGGTTCGTTCATCATATAGGATTGAGTCTTTGACTATCCTTATTGAGTCTCATCCCCATCGTTGTTAATATATATATGCTCATTTTACCGCGATACTCCTTGATTATATTCAGGATATCTCCACAATGATATCCAACCAGGATACTAGCTCCGGTTTGTGATGATGACTCCGTGAGTGACGAGGCCTTAGTTCAAGATTCATCATACGATTACCCTTTCTCCAGGAGGACAGGAATTAGCACCTCCACCTGTGGAGTAGCAGATAGTAACAGCAACGAAAGCCAATGACGAGCGCAGGCTGGGCGCACTGTCTGAGTTCTAGCATCAGAGACTACTAAGGTTCCATGGTGATCCATACCCTCAGACAGTGAAGTGTTGACTAGAGTCTGGGTTTTTCCCTTTCAGGCTTGTTCGGACACTGACAGGTTGACGGGGGCTTTGACAGCCAGTCTTTTTTTTCACCAAGAAGTTTGGCGTTAGTAGAGCCAGTGTTACTCAGATGCATGATGAGTTGGTACTCTCGTGGGATGACTTCTAGAAACGGTTTTGTGAGGTGTACTACCCCTCCTACTTACACTTTTTACGGTTTCAAGAGTTGTTGGAGATTTAGAGGGGAGTGATGGTGGTGGCTGAGTATGCGACTAGGTTCACATACCTTACTCGGTACTCTTTGTACGTGGTCCATGACAGAAACTTCAGAGCACATAAGTTTGAGAGAGGTATCTGTAGAGGTGATTCATGCCAGGGTAGTGCCCTTGTAAATCCTCACCCATCTCAGGGTGCTAGAGCCGACACTGGTGACAGAGAAATTTCTATCAGAGGGACGTCAATTGGCAGGGGGTCGGTGCCGGAAGTCTCCCCTTGATGAGACTCAGGCACATGGTTGGGGACAACGTAGAGCACTGAGACAGCCTAGGGAGGACAAGGTGGTCCCCAGGGAGGCGCTGTTGGCAGAAAATCAGGAAAAACAATGGTTGGATGATGACGTTTTGAGGTCCTTCCACCACCACTTAGAGGACTATGTCAGGTTCAGGGAGCTGACTGACGGGGCCACGGGCAGCTGTGTGCTATGGATGTCTACAATCTTGCAACGCATGAGATGATAAGAGGTAAAATCTATTTCTTTTTCTAATTTTCTCAGTATAACTTGTTAGATGCTGCGTGAGGTACTCTTTTTGTCTAACTCCATGTTCTAAGGGTTACCGAGGGTGACACAGGGTGTCAGTGTAACCCTGTGTTGGTGTTGTTCAACGTAGATTTGAATGCACGAGAAAGAGGGGTTCTTCCCCCATTAAGACGTGTTTTTGTGATGTGATCAAAATTTTGAGGTAGAGTCAGTACCACCCAAAGAGGATAGTATTGAGGTGTAGTGGATGAGTCCCTCTGACATGTGAATTCATGGCGGGGTTGTGCGGTGGAGTGTCAGAGCAGGTTATCGATTTTCCAGTGGGGCATTTCTGCTTGACCCCCATTTTTTCTTGGGGTTCCACTAGTGGGTTTGGAAGAGTGCCTATTTTGGGATTACTCTCCTTCCAAGAGGGGAAAAGACATTTGAGGTATGACGCTCACTTTCTGTGTCTAGCCTCTGGTGGTTGGATGAGTTTGCTCGCCTGCCCTATTCGTTGGTACCTTGCATGCTCAAAGTCATTCTTGATACTATTATCAATTACAGGTCGATGTGATGGAAACCCCATGAACAGAACTACAAATTCCACTCTGTGGTGATGGTGGTGGTGGTATTTGAGCTTAGAATGTGGAGACGCTACCTTCTGGAAGAGTGCTTTGTTGTTTTCTCAGACCACCAGTGTCTCAGGTGCGCCCTCACCTAGAGATACTTGAACCCGAGGCAACGGTGCTGGTTGAAATTTCTGCAGGACTATGACTTCAAGATGGTCTATGTTCTGAAAAAAGGCAATGTTGTAGTAGGTTCCCTTAGCAGGAAGTCCTAGGCTCGACTAGTGTGGGAAGTTTCAGAGCAGTTTGCATCCCTACAACTGACTATGGTGGAGCATGAGGGTACATATTTTCTGCAGTCGATGGTGTTGATTCATCCAACTTTTGAGCGTTTAAGAGAGTCTCAGTTGTCACGCACTAACTGTGAAAACTTGGGTGACTGGATATCCTTGGGTGTTTCACCAGATGGGTATTCTGAAGGAGGGAATCATGAGACCATGTTCCAGGAACAAATTGTGATTTTGGTCATGATGTGGAATATAGAGGTTCAGACAAAGAAGTCCCCTAAGTTTCTTTGGTCCATTCGGGAATTGTGTAAGGGATTGAGAGGTTACCTACCATCTTTCCATACCCTCTCAATAGTAGGATTGGGCACATTATGTCTTCCATGTGTCGCATCTGATGAGGTGCGTGCGTATTCCTACGCAAGTCCTTGAGAGTAGTAAACCTTATAAGTACGAACCAACCCTTTGGTTTGTGTGTTGTGCCAGCATGGTGTTGTGAAAGTTTTCTTGGGAGTGGGAGAGCTAGGTGCGAGCTCTGTATCCCAAGTTGTTTTTCCCAGTTTTTCATTTTTGGGGATGAAATGATTGGAGGAGGGAGTGATGTAGAGACCTTGTTTTTTCCCTGTAACACATTGTAATATTTCTACATATATTTATAGAGCTAGGAGTTGAGAGGTAGTACGATTCCGAGGCCCGGTGTGCCCGGAATAAATTTTATAAAAATATTAACTGTTTTTATACTACACATATGGAGGGGTTGTTTTTTCTCCTAAAAGGTATCTTGGATCAGAAATCCGAGGGCATAGTTGCGTCCGAAGCATGCCGCTTACCCTAGGCGGGGTGTAAAAGTTTCGGGCGTGGGCCTACTGTGAGAGATGTCACCCACGGGAAAAATCATCATTTTGAAATAATGACTTAGTGATTTTTATCACTAGAATTATTTTCAAATAAATTTTGAACGAAGTCTCAGAATGAATATCTGAGACTTTCGTTGAGTTCGAAATGGGGGGTTTTTCCTAGGCATGATATAAAATGGGCAGGCACAGAGGTTTCAGAATCTGCGCCCATCAGTGGAGTTCAGAGAGTTTATAAATTCGCTTAAGTGTGGAATTAGGGGGAAACCCTAATTTCAGTTCTCTCTCTCTCTCTCTCTCTCTCTCTCTTGTTCTTTGGAATTATTTGTTGTTCTTCTCCGGATTGGGGAGCGAACTCTGGCGGATCAAGGTGGGATCACAACAGACGCGTCACCAACGACGAACGGCCAGATCGAGGTAGGATTCTTGATTAATTTTCACACCTTCATTGATTTCTTGAATTTTCATCAAATTTTTCATCAAATTCTAAAATTATAGAATTAGGACGATGGCCCAACAAACATGGCCATTGTCCGAGCCCCGTTCTTAATTCTCGTTCTTGGGCGTTCTTCGTCCCAATTTTCAGACACACCAAACCGTGATGGATCGACGATCGGGGGAAGATGCTGCGAAGGCATTGTCCTGAGGATCCCGAATTCGTGTTCGGTTTTGAAATTGGGCCACCGGAACAGTGGCAGCGGCCGTCGGAAGCCCCGACTCCGGCAATGGCGGTGGCCTGAGGCTAGGGTGGCACAACAGGGTTTGGGTGTCTGGCAGCACGTGCGGCCGGGATCACAGTGCTCAGGTGAGGTTGAAGTTCGGCCGGGGGGTTCAGACGAGGTGGTGGCATCAGGTCTTCCTGGTGCAGATAGGGTAGCTCCGGGAGGATCTGGAGTTCAGGGCTCTAGTGGGCGTCAGTAGAGTAGTAGTCCGTTCCGCGGTCGGGGCTTCGAGCGGCATGAGGTGGCTCATGCAGCGGCGTTGGTGAGGTCGGACTCGAGGCGGCGACCGATGTGGTGAAGTGGGGAGACGAGGTGGTGGAGACGTCGGGTGGAGGTGCCACGGCGGTGCGTCCCGTAGGATGGTGGCGACGACGTCGGACTCGTCGCAGTCAGGGGAGGAGCACCAAGGTCAGCACCTCGAGGGGGGGGGGGCAGCGAACAAGGACCCATGCTTTGCGGGTCCAGCTGGATGACCGATCTGCTTTGGAGAACCGGACCCTATGGGGTCCGGTGTTGCTGGAGCGGGCCGCAACAAGTCGGACCAGACCCACGGCTGGTCCGCGGGCCGGTGGTTCGGACCGGGCCAGCCGGGGTGAACCAGCCCTGTTGGGCCCCTTACGATCAAGGGGTCGTATCTCTTAAACGACACCTCCATTTGATGTGCCATCTTTGGATGTGGGTCCATATCTTTGAGACAGACTATTTGAAGTGGGTTTCGAGGATTTTGAGTTCTTCCCCGAAGACGGATGACACAGAACGCCTTAATTTAATAATATTAAATTGTTATTAAAGTTGCGACAGACTTGGTTCGCGAGCCGAACGTCCGTTTGACATGCCGTCAGTGGCAGCGTGACATCAGTCCTCGTGCAGAACTTTTGAGATGCTTTCCGAAGTGTTCAGGTTGGAGAAAAGGTGTGGGCCTCACAGGGCCTAGTTAATACATTTTACGGTGAAACACCAATTTTTCACCCGACATCCATTTGGGGAGTTTGAGCACTCATTTATGAGTGTTCTTACAAGGGGATTGCGGCCTCGTAATCCGACTGCCTAAATTCGGGCCCGAGGTGTGGGCCCCACGAGGCGGTTTTCGGACGTATTTTGTATTTTGACGACTTCTACTTCATAAGACAGTTCAGGGAAAATGAATAGCCTATTCCGCATGGTTATCTTCAAGGAACACAATGGTATGATCTGCGTGACGTGTTTTGGGGTCGAGGTGTGGGCCCTACAGGGCCCCGTTTGCATAACGCGGGGAGTTGAAGCTTCTGCATCCAGAGTCCATTTTAGGCACTGTCAATGGTGTTGTAACCCTGACATAGAGACAATGTAGTACATGGTGGTTTCATGTGTTGAAGCCAGAGTTGAGGTGTGGGCCCCACATGCCGTCTTCCATGCTGTGTGCAACATACTGCACCTTTTTCATCCGATGTCCATTTGGGGCGTATGAAGAGTCGATTCCACATGTTTTTCTAAGAACATCGCGATGACGTAGTTTTTTCATCCTCTTTCAGGACCTAGGTGCATGCCCCATGAGACGCTGTATGAGCATAAAGCGGTGTTGGGTAATTATTCCATCGAGAGCCCATTTCCAGCGAGTAATTTTTTTTTTCTCACGTGTTTTTTGCGAGGATTACAACGGTGTAATCTATTTGGGCATGTAGAGACTCTTTGGATACCTCATTAAATGTGGAAACATGAAAGGGTGTTGGTTGGAGGTTCCTTTGACGCACTCTGAACCTACGCATGGTAGCGGTGTTAGTGACACCTAGTGATGGCACATGCAGTGCGGAGTAATCAGACCAATTTAGGGTTTACCCTCCAGCGGGGCTAGGCAGTGGGTTACCCACCGGTGTATCTGGGTTTACCTTTCAGCGAGGCTGGGCAGTGAGTTACCCGTTGACCTTATGGTTTACCCTTCAGTGGGGATGGGAAGTGGGTTACCAATTGACATTATATTTTACCCTCCAATGGGACTGGGCAGTGGGTTACCCGACGACATTTTAGGGTTTACCCTCCAGCAAGGCTGTGCAGTGGGTCACCCCGACGACCTTTTGTAGTTTACCCTCCAGTTGGGCTGGGTAGTGGGTTACCTGATGACTTCTTCCAGACTCAGCCCTTTTTATGAGGCTAGTTAGTGAATTTCCTCCGTGATTACCGGAGCAGAATCCTTGGTGGTATGGTTTAGTGATGAGGCCGCTTGACATGCGGGATTGTTGGGAATCAGTGATGGCTACCCTTACAATAGTTGGGGACATTTCCTGGGCTGATCTTGGAGACAGAGATCCCCGTACACACTCATTCTGGTTTCTTGTTGAGCACACACACACATATATATACAACCTACTTTTGTTCCCACTGCACGAGTTTAGTTACTCTCCTTCTAGGAGGGGCGAAGACACGCGGGGTATGCCATGTAATTTCTGTGTCTAGCTCCCCTTGGATTGGACTAGTCTACTTCCTTTCTTTTGTTGGGTTGAGCTGCACTCTCTCTATTGTACTCTTGCGCTATTCTTGGTCTGTCTACTGCTCACTGTTTTAGTATCTCCTTTGTTGCTCCCTCATGCCTTCAAGGCATCCTACTGATTATCTTTATACTCACCCCTGCTTGGGCTTTGCCCGCACTTGGTGTGCCCTTGCAGACGACAGACAAGTGGATCGAGACTACAGAGGAGTGTAGAGGACTTAGGAGCCTGGGTTGTGTATAGTGGACGTAGTAGGATTTCCAGGTGTGCGACTCACCAGCTATTTACTTTCGTTTACCTGTTTCTGGGTTGTGGCACCTTTTTAGTTGGGCACGTGTTTTCCATTTTACTATTAAGTTTACTTGTCAGTACTTTTCATCACTATACTTGTTCTATTTAGAAGATGATGCATGACTGTGGTCAGGTTATAGTTTTTTGTACTTTGTTTTCCTTTTTACTCTGCTCTTCTGCATTGAGTGGGACATGTTTGTGTGAGTACAGGTACATAGGCAAAGGCCTCTCCGAGATTGTTATTCTTTTCGTGTTTTTCACCAACCCCTGGCCTATAGAGGCGGGCTTGGGGTAGTTGCGGCTCGAGACCGGTAGGGTTGGGTCATGACACCCAATTTCACTGGGAATTCATCTTCATCCCCCACAAACTAAAATATGAGCTATTTGAAAGTTAACTTAAAAACACACTTCATCTTAAATTAACTAAAATTTAAATTGTATTGTGATTCACTAAAAAAATCATTCGAAAGATATCATTTTTAAAGGAACACCTACCACCCTCTAATAGTGATGTTGGTTGCTCATCTATTATTAGTATAATTTAGAATCAATTGTTTCATTATAGATGAGAGGGAGTAGTGTAAATCTTCAATAATGAAACCTCCATCAAATTTATTAATTTTGGTTTTAATTACGATTAATTAAATTAAAATAAAATAAAAACATAATTAAAAATTAAATTATCATTTTAAATCAAATATTAAAATTCATGAGTAAAATATAAATTATTAGGATTAGTAATCATATCTCAGTTGATTTATCTTTTCTCGCTATAGTTCTATGAGAACCCCCTCCCAATGAAATGGTGCAGGTGTCTCTAAAGTGCATGAAATGAGAAATTTTAAAATTTTATTCCCTAAATAACACATTTCTCTATGTAATACTATAGTAATGATTGCTCTAATATGATAAATAATTTTCATGCCTTTTTCAATTTAATTAAGGTAAATTAAATTAATAAATAATTTAAAACATTGGTAAATATTTTATTATCATCTCAAACCAAATATTTAAATTCATGAGATAAATATAAAATAATAGGTTTAATAATCAGATCTCAGATGATTCATCTTTTCTATCTATAGTAATCTGGGATCCACCTACATATATAATGGTGAAAGGGTCTCTTAATGGTTCGAAAGATAAAAATTTCTATATTTATTTCCATAAAAAATATTTTTATTAAAAATAATAACATATGATTATTAAATATGATATATTGTCTACAAGGTATTTTCATTTTTCATTCAAAATCCATTTCCCATTTTATGTCAATTATTGAAATAATTTTTTATTATTATTTTAAATACCTGTTATTTAAATAAAAAAATCACCAAAAAGTACTATTATATTAGGGTGATCATGTTAATGCTAAGAAATTAATGATTATAGTAAAAAATATTATATGAAAAAATAGAAGGAAATAAATAAAAGAAATAATAGAAACAATGAAGGAAAATGGAAATCGATATACATAGAGAGTTAGTAGAAAATGAATTATATGAGGAAAATGAGAAGGGTGAGAAGATAAAAAGTAGGAAAAAATATTACTTGGAAACAAAACTTGTAAAATCACATACATATGCAGAAGTATAAGATTAAATAAAATAAAATAAAATTGCTAAAGCTATAGTGGGAGTAAAAGAATAAGTTTTATATAGTGTTTGAAATAAGAAGTGAAAGTGGAAGGAGGAGTCTATGAAGTCATAGATACATTAGAAAAATATGAAGAAATTATATAAGAAAAAATAAAATCCACTAACATACACCAAATAAGAGGTTGAAGAAAACAATTAACACTAGAAAATGTTGAAGAAACTGTGGAAATTGAAAAATGGATATTTTTAATCAAAAGACAAATCAACATTGTGATATGAAGTTAAAAATCAAAATTAGAAAGTGATTATTGAATGTGAAAGTGGGGGAAAAGTATAAGCACAATATGAAGCATAAACCAAAATTTATAAACAATAATATTATTCTATAATGATATAGATATTTAGAAAATATAATAAAAAACAAAAAACAAATGAAAAATTAAATTAGAAGGTAGAATATAAAAGAAAAATTAAAAGTGGTCACAAATGCATAAGTTATAATACATGATAAAAAGTAGAAGAAGAACTTACAGTTGAAAAAAACCAAAGTAGAAGTAGATTGATAAAGGAATAAAGGAAGAACTAGAGTTAAAAGTGGAAGCATAATCATTAAGAGAGAAAAATTAAAACAAAAGAAGAAATAGAAGTATGAGTAAATTAAAAATATGGAATACTAAAAAGTAAAATAAAAAAATTGTTGAATTTTTTTTAAAAATAAATCAATTTTAAATTAAAAAGAGATGTATAAAATGAATATTTGGAAAAAATAAAACAAATTTTAAGGAAAATAAATGGATAGAAGTCAAAATCCAAAATTTGAAGCATAAAAAAAGTAATAAGTCCAAAGATAAATTATAAATAAAAATTAATGATAAATGAAAGACCAAGGTATAAGATGGATGAATCATATGAAAAAAAATTAAAGGGAAGAATAACTAGAAGTGAAAGATAAACCAACTTATAGAGGAAAAAAACCAAAAAATAATTCATAGGAAATTGAAGTGGATGTAATAGGAGAAAGAAAAGTTATAAGAAAAAACATAAGTAATAATGTAAAGTCATGTATAAAAAAAGAAAAATAAAAAGAAGTAAAATCAAAATAAATAATCCAGAATCTAAAATTTAGAATATAAAAATTGAATTATATGCATAAGTAAGATAATAAATAGAGAAAATAAAATATATTGAGTAAATAATATAATACAAATCTATAATTAGAAAAAAAAGAGAAAAAAAAATTAAAATAGAAACTAAAATAAAATATCTGAGAGAAAAAATGTGAGAAGGAAAATGAAGTAGTCAAATTTGTAGTAGGAATGAATCTATTAGTGGTAGTATAATTTGATGTAGATATACATTATAAAATATAGAGTCATAGAAGAAGTGAAATTTGATGCTGGGGAAAATGTAATGAAATAAGGAGAAGAGAAAAAGTATTCTTTTATAGACATTAATGTTTAAAAACATGCATCAAAGGGTAAAAAACAAGAAAAGAACCTCAGAATATCATGGAATCATAGGAATTTTTTTTCAAATATTTAGTGGATAGTATAAATATACATCTCATCAATCCAATGTGTAGTGATCTCTAAACAAAAATATATTTATTTTTAATGATTTTAAAATATTTTAAAAACCATGGACCAAAGAGAAAAACCTGGAAAATGAAATTGGATTATTATTAAATCATAGGATAATGAATACTAACAAATTTTTAATATATAAGAATACATTCCACATTATTCATAAGTATTTTGAGGTCAGAATGATTGAAAAAATAAGTCACTGTAAAAATGATTAAAAATAAGTTATATACAAAACACCATGAATTCAATCTAAAATTATCATCAAATCTCAAAAAAATGAAAACCGTTTATTCTGTGACATGTAAAAATAGGTCATACATTAATATAAATTTTAGTTATTTCTAAATGGACAAAATTTCATTTTTATTAATTTAAAAGTCAAAAAACCAATTTCAATGAGTCAAACCTAGATAAAGACTTCTTGTTTTTAGAAAATGATTGGAGAATGACCATTAATTAATTTTTGACAAGAACGATTAACTAAATGTCAATGATCCATGGTCCAAATGACAAAAATTATCATTTTATTAGATTTGAAAGTCTTTAAAATGGGTTTAAAATAGTCAAATCGAAACCAACGACCTCAAATTATCCTAAAATCATAGGAAAATGACCACTACCTAATTTTTAATATATAGAAACAAATCACATGTCACTCCGAATCATTAATATTTAATCAAAATTTCATAAACATAATATTTTTATATTAGTTTCTTGTTAAATAAATTAGGTTATATAATCATTTAATCATAAATTTAGGTTTCAACCTTCTGACTATATAGATACATTTGGAATATCTTATTTCCAATAGTAGAAAATCAATATTTCTCATTAGATAAAAACTGTCACCAGAAATTATTTTTGAGGGCCTAGTGGTCACGCTTAATAGAGGTTGAAAATATCCTTTAGTGACCGTAAATATAGGTTTCCCTATTTGATATATATATATATATATATATATATTAGTATTGGGGGTTGGTAATGGTAGCTTTCGATGCACTTATTTATTTATAAAATAAATGTGAATAATAATAATAATAATTTTAAATTTCCCTTATTAAAAATATCAATAAATTTTAAAATAAAAGTATCCAATAATAAAAAAATAAAATAAAAATATATCATAATCATGAGAAATAATCTATATTCTCAATAAAAAATAAATATTCAATAGGAATTGTATATGACCTATTATTCTAACATGTGATGACCTCTATTTATCTTATGTTAGAAAACATGAATTAAATGATCAAAAACTACCCATCAATCTTGGATTTTTATGAAATCATGTGATACTAATTGATGGTAAATTTTTGACATGTATGAACATACCACACATCAGTTCAACATGTGAATGGGTTGGAATAAGCAAAAAAATATTTTTCAATATATATATGTCTTTAAAATGTGCTTCAAAGTGTCAAAACCTAGAAAACATCCTTAAATTATCCTGACATTGTAGGATAACTAACTTCATTTAATTTGTTCCATATTAGAATGGACCACACATTATATATATATATGGATACCATATATTTATTTAGAGGAGTATATGAGAAACACTAGAAACAATTTATGCGGGATAAGTTGAATAATATTGGAGAGGAGAAGAAGAATAACTTAAGATTCATGAGGATCCCTCTCCCAAACTACCACAACTGAATTCCAATCCTTAAGGATGATTCCCTCAACCAAATTACCCCTTTCTCTTACCACTCTATCCCATATTAAATAACCTTGTATGAGGCCCACCCCAAAAAAACTGATACACCCCCTAAATAAATGACCCATTTACACCTTTCTATTTCTTTCCTTTAACTTGATATCTTCCTTGTATCATTAATATCATCACATTAATCCAACATGCAGATTTCAAAGAAATCTCAAATATTTATTTTTATGGATTTATAATACATAAAAATTGTATCAAAGGGGTAAGACATTGAAAAAAACCCCAAAATATCATTAAATCATAAGAAAATTATTTTTGAAAAAAAATAAAGTTGGAAAAGGTGGCATATCAATATTGAATGTGGTGTGCTCAAAATAACTAAAAGTTCATTTTTAAAGATCACATAGGCTTTAAAAATATGTTCCAAATTATTAAAATAGAAGGTACATGGGCACACAAAGGAAGATGATGGGATAAGGATTATAAAATTTTTACCACTGAAGTGATTTAAATTCATAACCTCTGATTATCTGAGTCCCGATAGAGGTTTGAGGATATTAAGTGAATTTAATAAGCACAAAAATTAAAACAGTCAATGTCTCATTTGGATTGAAGATTCAATGGTCTGTCACACATTACATGTGAACGTTGCATGAAAGATCCAAATTCAAACCCCTCTATATCATTCACACATGTTTAATGAGTCTTTATAGATGTTGATCATAAAATGTAACTCCCCGACCCCAGTTACCCAGAGTCGGTGCATTATTACGTAACATTGGCATGATCACAAGAAAGATCAAATCTCGAAATACCGATTGGTTTAGTAGCCTTGGAAACACTAGATATATTCATAAGTTTTACATTACATCATAAAATGAAAAACTACTACAACAACATAGTATTTCCACAATCCACACTATTAACCCCTCATAAAAATCCCTGCAGGTCATTTATAACTTACTTCTTCACATCCTGGGAAAAATAAAACATAGAAAAGGGGTGAGCTCAAATGCCCAGTAAGGATAACAATATAGCGGAAACTTTCATAAATAAGAATAAACATTTAAGGCAATGTATAACTAAAACAAAAGCCTTTTAAATATGAACTTTCAACATGGTATGGCATAAATAAAATGAAATAATTCCATTTACTTATTCACATGGATATTCTACTAATCGAATAATCACATGCAAAAATCAATAACCACTTTCATAACGTTGGAATGCATAATGCCAGACTATCATAACCACATAGCCAAGGCCTCGTGCCAAGACTACAAATAAGATTTTGTCAAGGCCTTGTGCCAAGACACTAGTTTGTCTCATGAGACCTACCGATGCATCGAGGAGCTATAGCGGGCTCCACCCGTCACATATTAAGTCCAATGCATTCCCATATGAAAAGGTTTAAACATAACATAAACATTCATATTAAAACTAGCATATGAAATGTCAATACTTTCACCATAAACTATGAATGGTATAAAAATAGCACATCCACAGTCAAGCATATCACAAAACCTTCAATACAATATAGAAGTTTTGTATCATAATAAATCAACTTCAAATAATCTTAAAATCCATCAAAGGATGTTGACATAGATGAAATCAAAATTCTTTTTAAATAAATATCTCCTTTTATTTTTAAATCATTTAAGATCCATATAAAATAAAACATTTTCTTTGAAAATATTCTTATAAGCTTGTAAGGGAATCTTTGAAGATTTTATAACGGCGGAAAATAGCCTCACCTGCCGTATAAGTTAAAAAAACATTCTTACCTTAATTCTGTCGAAAAGGTTAAAAAGGACCTTGTTTTGAAAACAACCGAAAGATTCCTTTATAAACCACTTATAAAAGTCCAAAAGGGTATAAATGACTTTAACTCATATTCTAGTAAATAGTAAAAATGTTTTGAAATGCATTTTTAAGAAACATGGATGTGGATGATAAAGAGATCCCAGTAGACTATTACATATAAACAACCTCGGATAATGAAGAGATTGTGAAATAACCCTTACCTTGTACTTTTCCTTTGTTGGGGTCGGTTAACCTCCTGTATAATGGTGAAATAATTGTTATTAAATTATACAAGAATCATATACATTAATATGATATCATATATGATCTTTTAACATTTCTTTATTAATAATATCTTAGTATTATCGTCGTTTCAGGTGATAATCGATTCGTTCTTCTTAAATGTTTGGTTACGTAAGACATGTTTGTAATGGATAGATTAAATCTTATTCATAATCAGAATGATATTAACATTATTTTTAACCCTAAAATGAGAATAAGACTTGAATGGATACGATGGAGGATGGATCTCACCGCGTTCGTGGAGACGGTAGTCCGTACGTACGCACGAACGCTACTTCCATTTAATTTTTATTTTAAAAGAATTGAATCCAAATGATACATAGGTATATTACTATTCCAGTATAATATAATATTTTATATATGTTACTTATTTTCATTAACACCATCCTTTATACGTTCTATGTGTGGTATGAACGAGTCATATCATTTTAAGGGGGCGGTAGTCCGCACTTCCTCAAATGAAATTATCGTATGTATATACAACATGAAACGAATAATGGTATGAAATAAAATGGAATTACAGAAGCTTATATATAAAATATATATCATTAATATCATATTTAATTATAGTTCCATCATAATGGCCACCATGAGAGGCGGTAAGATGTATTTGAACAATCATCGTTTCGTGAGGCGTTAGTTTGCCATCCACAGAAACATTATGTTCATCATCCATTAGATGGAGTTGTGTGTATGTGTAGTTTGAATCCTTCTTATAACAACATACTAGTATATTTAGGATACTGGTGTTGTTACAAAAGAAAGGAAATAAAAAGAGTTTGGGGGTTGGAGAAGCAAAATAAAGGAAAATAATTTAAGAGAAATCGTTACCTTTAATTTAGGTAACTCACTTTGGTTGGAACCAAAGGACTTCTTGAAATGATTTCTGCCTAAGGGGAAGCTTCAAGGAGGAGTAGAGGGATGTGGGGAGCTTAGTTGGGCAGAGTTTGGACGAGCCAAGTGGCTTGAGAGGTGTGAGGAATGAGTAGAAGTGGTCTCCTTTTATAAGGGAGAAGAGGGGCTCTTTAGGAAAGAGTGAAAGTATTACTTTATAATATAATTATATTCGGTTTATAATGGTCCAAAAATCATTGAGGTCGAAGATAAGATGACTAATATTCTAAATAACATCAACCAATAAGAATTGGACAGGTTTTAGATAATATTTTAATCATTATAATCTTATTTATTTAAATGATTTATTAATGAGGTAAACATTGCATCATTATTGTGTCATTAATAATTTACATTATTTGATGTCTAAAAATTATAAATAAAATATCATTATGTAGGAAATCTTTTTAGATTTCTAATGAATATTTATAATCGAAAATCCAACATGTATAACCCTATGTAAAAATTGTTCTTCTAAAAGATGTAAGCTTATGCCATTTTTATTTTTATTTTAGCTTTATTAATATAAAGTGTCCCTACCACATACAAGTGGCTCCAAGGGGTCCCCAAATTGACCCAAGGATGATCATGGTCGGTTATGTGTCCACCAATAAGGTTAGGACACGTTTTAGGGTAATTTTGTATTATTATAATATTATTTTTTAACCCTTATTTACCGGATTTACCCTTTAACCATGGTAAATAAAATATTTACCGCAGTAATTATTCAAAATGTGTAAAAATAAAAGTTACCTATTTACATAATTTGGACAGCCTGATTCCAAATATGGAATCTATTTTTCTAAATTCAAAACACAGAAGTGGCAGAAATTAATTTAAAATTAATTCCCGCTGTCAAAATAAAAAGCGTGTTTTTAAGAGATAATAACTATCAAAAGATTGACACTTGTTTATGTTCGGTTTAATTGTAAAATTATGTCCAATGACCAACATTATATTAAATGGTAAAAATATATTCTAAATATAATTTAAAACCACTCAAATTCACAATTTATTACTATTAATTATTTTGATTAAAAAAGTTGTTTTAAATTAAAATTTAGAAATTTTCACTATTCATCAAAATATGAAAGTTATCCGAAATGTACCAAAATTTCACCCTAGGCTAATTTCAATATTCCGAATCCAAAAATGAAGTCCATTTTGAAATATAAAATATATATGATTTCAAAAAGTAGGTATTACTATTCACAACAGCTAGTTTAATTAGTTGTGGTGTGTGTTAGAACTCGAGGTTGCGTACAACACACGCTATCGCATTATTCGAAGGGAAACGTACCGTGGAAGCTTGGGGTGTTACATTCTCCCCTCCTTCGAATAATTGCGTCCTCGCAATTTCTAGGGTATTACTGCATAAAAATACTCGGGTGGTTCTTCATCATAAGTTCCTCGGGTTCCCACGTTGCCTCTTCCATCTTATGGTTTCTCCACAAAACTTTTACCAGACGTGTCGTCCGGTTTCTCAGTACTTGTTCTCTTGTATCATGAATCTTGACGGGCTCTTCACAATAAGACAGATCGGGTTCCAGTTCTAATTCCTCATAGGTGAGTACATGCGTTGGGTCAGGCATGTATTTCCTCAATAGAGATACGTGGAACACATCGTGAACTTTGGAGAGACTTGGCGGCATTGCCAATCGGTAAGATACAGCCCCAATTCGTTCTAGAATTTCGAAAGGTCCGATGTACTTGGGACTCAATTTACCTTTCTTACCAAAACGTATGACTCCCTTCCATGGAGATACCTTTAGGAAAACATGATCACCGACCTGAAATTCCAAATCCTTCCTTCGATTATCGGCATAGCTCTTCTGCCTACTTTGAGCTGCTTTGATGTGATTTTGGATTACCTTCACCTTTTCCACCGTTTCCTCCACCAGTTCTGGGCCTACATGTTTTCTTTCACCAACGTCATCCCAACAGGTTGGTGTACGACATCTCTTTCCGTATAACGCTTCATATGGTGCCATCTGAATACTTGAATGGAAGCTATTGTTATAGGAAAATTCTACCAAAGGTAAATATTGATCCCACATACCCTGAAAGTCAAGTGAGCAAGATCTCAACATGTCTTCTAAGGTTTGAATAGTCCGTTCTGATTTTCCGTCTGTCTGAGGGTGGTAAGCAGTGCTTAAATGAAGTTCAGTATCCAGGGATTTCTGAAGACTTTTCCAGAATCTTGAAGTAAAACGGTGATCACGATCAGAAACAATCGATAGGGGTACTCCATGAAGTCTCACAACTTCATTAATGTATAGTCTTGCTAGACATTCCAGGGGTAGATCTTCTCTTATAGCAAGAAAATGTGCTGACTTGGTAAGACGATCAACAATAACCCATATTTCATCATTCCTTCTAGGAGTCTTTGGTAGCCCCATGACAAAGTCCATCGTAACATTGTCCCATTTCTACTCCGGTATGGGAAGAGGTTGCATGACTCCTCCAGGCTGTTGCCTTCCAGCTTTAACTTGTTGACAAACCATACATATTGACACAAAATCAGCAATCTCCCTCTTCATATTGTCCCACCAAAAATGTTCTTTCAAATCTCTATACATTTTGGTGCTCCCAGGGTGTATAGAGAAATTGGAACTATGAGCATCATCCAGCAATTCCCTTTTTAGATCAGGTATATTGGGAACACAAAGTCTCTTCCCGAATTTCAAAATTTCATCTTCATACACAAAGTCTCTTAATCTCCCATCATTCACAGCTTTAATCTTCTTTTGGAATTCTTCATCATCGGTCTGAGAACTCTTAATCCTTTCTAGTAAAGATGGTTTGGCAACCATTTGAAAAAGCATTGATGTTTCACCTTCCCTGGTTATTCCCATGTCCATCTTCACTAGATCCATGAAAATTGGATCCCTTTCAATTCTCATATTGTTCAAAACTCCATGGTCTTTTCTACTCAAAGCATCTGCCACCTTGTTTGCCTTCCCTAGGTGGTAGTGTATCGTACAATCATAATCCTTGAGTAATTCAAGCCATCTCCTTTGCCTCATGTTGAGTTCTTTTTGTGAGAAAATATACTTCAAACTCTTGTGATCAGTATAAATCTCACATTTTTCACCATAGAGGTAGTGCCTCCATATCTTCAAAGCAAAGATCACTGCTGCTAACTCGAGATCATGAGTAGGATAGTTTTGTTCATGAATTTTCAACTGTCATGATGCATAGGCAATAACTCTATCATTCTGCATAAGGACACAGCCAAGTCCTTTCTTCGATGCATCGCTATAAATAACGAACCCATCATTCCCCGATGGTAGAGTCAATATAGGAGCATTGACTAATCTTCTCTTCAGTTCTTCGAAACATTCTTCACACTTTTTTGTCCAAACAAATTTAACCCCTTTACGTGTGAGCTTCGTTAATGGGTTAGCCAATCGGGCAAAATTCTGGACGAAACGTCGATAATAACCTGCCAAACCAATAAAACTACGTACCTCAGTTATACTCGTAGGTGCTGGCCATTCTTGGATTTCCTTGGTCTTAGAAGGATCAACAGAGATTCCATCTTTAGAGACAATATGGCCAAGAAAAGAAATCTCCTGAAGCCAGAATTCACACTTGCTAAACTTCCCATATAATTCATGCCTCCTCAGAGTCTTCAAGATAATGCGCAAGTGATTTTCATGATCTTCGTAGGTTTTGGAGTATACCAAGATATCATCAATAAATACCACCACAAATTCATCGAGATACTCCTTGAAAACTCTATTCATTAGATCCATGAATACAGAGGGTGCATTAGTCAATCCAAACGGCATTACAGTAAACTCGTAATGCCCGTACCTGGTTCGAAATGCTGTTTTCGGAATGTCTTCCTTCTTCACACACAACTGATGGTATCCAGATCGAAGGTCAATCTTTGAAAAGTATTGAGCTCCATGCAGTTGGTCAAATAAATCATCAATACGAGGTAGGGGATACTTGTTCTTTATCGTTATAGCATTGATCTCCCTGTAGTCGATACATAACCTCATAGATCCATCTTTCTTTTTAACAAAAAGAACAGGGTCTCCCCATGGAGAAACACTAGGGCGAATAAATCCCTTATTACTAAATTCCTCTAGTTGTTTCTTTAGTTCGACTAACTCTACAGTGGCCATTCTATAAGGGGTCTTCGATATAGGCCTTGATCCAGGAATAAAATCAATGGAAAACTCAACTTCTCGTTCTGGAGGATGTCCAGGTAAATCTTTCGGAAATACATCTACAAATTCTTTCACAACAGGTACATCCTCTATTTGAACATTCCTTTCCTCACCGATAGTTACTTCATTCTCTTCCTCCCCAATAATTGAATTTAGTTGAGCTACTAGGGGTGGATCTAAATAAGAATTAGGTGGTGACGATTCTGCTCTAAAAATAAGGTGTTCCTTATCATTATCATCAAGAATCGTAACCTCTTTCTTCTTACAATAAATCTTCGCATCATAGTCCGAAAGCCAGTCCATACCGAGGATTATATCAAACTCAATCATAGGTATGACGATGAGATCAGCAGATAAAGAAAATTTATGTGCTCTAATGGGGACTGATTCACAAAACTTTGTTGCAACGATACTTCCCTTAGGAGTTTTAACTGACAACTCCCTTATTAAATCAAATTGGAAATATCTAATTTTCTTAGAAAACTGGGAAGATATGAAACAATGCGATGATCCAGAATCAAATAATGCATTTTCTAAACTTGAGGAAACCATTAAATTACCTGCCACCACATCTTTCGGAGCTTCTACCTCTGCAGTAGTGATAGCATAAGCCTGGCCTTGATCCCTTGGCCTTTTCTGAGGTAAGTTCTCCTGACTCTTAGGGCATGCATTTGCATAATGCCCCATCTCCCTGCAATTGTAGCACTGAACGTTGGTAGCTTCCTTCTTCCCCTTGCAATCATGAGCTTGGTGGCCTTTTTCACCACACTTGTAACAGACTCCCATTCCCTTCTAGCAAGTACCAGGATGTTTCTTCCCGCATTTACCACAAGATGGATATTCAACCTTTCCCTTCTTCCCCTTATTTCCATTCCCAGATTGATCAGCAGGTCTCTTCTTCTCTTGCTTTGCTTTAAAGTCATAAGACTTAGAGAATTCCTTTTCGGTCTTGATAGCACATGAGACAATGTCTTCGTACGATGAAAAGGATTGTGAGAATAATGCTCGACGGAGAAATGGTTTTAACCCATCAAAGAAACGATCAATCTTACTTCTTGGGTTACGAATATAATCACCAGCATACCTCGCTAACCTTGTAAAGTTAGCCTCATACTTTGTGACATTCTCATCCTCCTTTTGTCTCAGACTCAGAAATTGCCTTTCCATATCTGATCGATGGTCGCGAGGGAAGTATTTTTCTAAAAACAGATCTTTGAACTCCCTCCATTCCATATTTGATACTTCATCATCTTCCTTCATGTTCTGAATCAATGACCACCATTGATCAGCATCTCCAGTGAGGCGGTAAACTGCCATGATAACTTTTTCCCTTTCACTGCTCCCCAAAGCCTGAAATATTTTCTATAGGGAAAATATCCATTGCTCAGCTACTAAGGGATTTGTATTCCCATTGAACGTTGGTGGTTGTTGCCTCATGAATCGATCTAACATTGATCCTCCACGCTGCGGATCAGGGTGCTCCATACGGGTAAGGTTATTATTCATAACCTGAGTAAGTTGTCCCAGTATGGTGATTAGCTGATCAGCACCAGTTGCATCACCAGCCCCACTATAATTATCTTGAGCAGGAGGGCAATCCCTACATGGAGTGCGTGCATTGATACGGTTTCCATTTCTTCCACTAGGCGCCATTTCTAAACAATGGCAAAAACTAGATCAGTTTATGAATCAAAATACATAATCCCATACTTATAAAACACTTAACATAAATTGAACTATTTATGGATATAATCCATAATCATAAAAATGTTTTCTTTGAGGAAGTATATACTCATAAACCCTTCATAATGATTTGTAAAGATAGTGAGAGTTATCCTAAGCATATCCCCCGGGAGTGTCGTAACCAAGAGTGCAGCAAGGCCCGTTGTCGTGCACCAGTTCCCGTTCGAGTCTAGCTCAAAGCGGTGTTTTCGGGTTTTACCCCTAGGTATATCTGTGCCCGAGCCGCCTCTACCAGCTCGTATCCAGACAGGGATGTATTGCTCGGAAAACTCACAAAATCTCTACAATACCAAAATTCTAGGAAGTTCTTCTATACTAATCCTCAAAGTTCATCTTAGGTCTACGTGCTCTAATCAGAGTTTATCTAAATCTAGCTTCCAAGGTTTGTACTAAACCTCCCTCTGATACCAACTGTAACGCCCCGACCCCAGTTACCCAGAGTCGGTGCATTATTACATAACATTGGAATGATCACAAGAAAGATCAAATCTCGAAAGACCGATTGGTTTAGTAGCCTTGGAAACACTAGATATATTCATAAGTTTTACATTACATCATAAAATGAAAAACTACTACAACAACATAATGTTTCCACAATCCACACTATTAACCCCACATAAAAATCCCTGTAGGTCATTCATAACTTACTTCTTCACATCCTGGGAAAAATAAAACATAGAAAAGGGGTGAGCTCAAATGCCCAGTAAGGATAACAATATAGCGGAAACTTTCATAAATAAGAATAAACATTTAAGGCAATGTATAACTAAAACAAAAGCCTTTTAAATATGAACTTTCAACATGGTATGGTATGAAATAAAATGGAATTACAGAAGCTTATATATAAAATATATATCATTAATATCATATTTAATTATAGTTCCATCATAATGGCCACCATGATAGGCGGTAAGATGTATTTGAACAATCATCGTTTCGTGAGGCGTTAGTTTGCCATCCACAGAAACATTATGTTCATCATCCATTAGATGGAGTTGTGTGTATGTGTAGTTTGAATCCTTCTTATAACAACATCCTAGTATATTTAGGATACTGGTGTTGTTACAAAAGAAAGGAAATAAAAAGAGTTTGGGGGTTGGAGAAGCAAAATAAAGGAAAATAATTTAAGAGAAATCGTTACCTTTAATTTAGGTAACTCACTTTGGTTGGAACCAAAGGACTTCTTGAAATGATTTCTGCCTAAGGGGAAGCTTCAAGGAGGAGTAGAGGGATGTGGGGAGCTTAGTTGGGCAGAGTTTGGACGAGACAAGTGGCTTGAGAGGTGTGAGGAATGAGTAGAAGTGGTCTCCTTTTATAAGGGAGAAGAGGGGCTCTTTAGGAAAGAGTGAAAGTATTACTTTATAATATAATTATATTCGGTTTATAATGGTCCAAAAATCATTGAGGTCGAAGATAAGATGACTAATATTCTAAATAACATCAACCAATAAGAATTGGACAGGTTTTAGATAATAGTTTAATCATTATAATCTTATTTATTTAAATGATTTATTAATGAGGTAAACATTGCATCATTATTGTGTCATTAATAATTTAAATTATTTGATGTCTAAAAATTATAAATAAAATATCATTATGTAGGAAATCTTTTTAGCTTTCTAATGAATATTTATAATCGAAAATCCAACATGTATAACCCTATTTAAAAATTGTTCTTCTAAAAGATGTAAGCTTATGCCATTTTTATTTTTATTTTAGCTTTATTAATATAAAGTGTCCCTACCACATACAAGTGGCTCCAAGGGGTCCCCAAATTGACCCAAGGATTCTCATGGTCGGGTATGTGTCCACCAATAAGGTTAGGACACGTTTTAGGGTAATTTTGTATTATTATAATATTATTTTTTAACCCTTATTTACCGGATTTACCCTTTAACCATGGTAAATAAAATATTTACCGCAGTAATTATTCAAAATGTGTAAAAATAAAAGTTACCTATTTACATAATTTGGACATCCTGATTCCAAATATGGAATCCATTTTTCTAAATTCAAAACACAGAAGTGACAGAAATTAATTTAAAATTAATTCCCGCTGTCAAAACAAAAAGCGTGTTTTTAAGAGATAATAACTATCAAAAGATTGACAATTGTTTATGTTCGGTTTAATTGTAAAATTATGTCCAATGACCAACATTATATTTGATGGATCGGATCCCTCGGCCCAGCAATATTGTCCGCTCTGGCCCAGTTGCTATCCCAGGCCTCACGGCTTTAAAACGCGTTGCTGAGGGGAAGGTAGGCACGGGAATTTCAAGCACCCACCAATCTCCCTCCACAACCGATGTGGGATTGGTTACCGGGGCACAGGCGCCAACAATCCTGGCGGGGGCCCAACAATCCTGGGCCCAGGACACAACATCCCCCCCCAATCCCACACCGGTCCCGAGACCAACCACCCTCTGATACCAATTGATAGATCGGATCCCTCGGCCCAGCAATATTGTCCGCTCTGGCCCAATTGCTATCCCAGGCCTCACGGCTTTAAAACGCGTTGCTGAGGGGAAGGTAGGAACGGGAATTTCAAGCACCCACCAATCTCCCTCCACAACCGATGTGGGATTGGTTACTGGGGCACAGGCGCCAACAATCCTGGCGGGGGCCCAACAATCCTGGGCCCAGGACACAACAATATTAAATGGTAAAAATATATTATAAATATAATTTAAAACCACTCAAATTCACAATTTATCACTATTAATTATTTTGATTAAAAAAGTTGTTTTTAATTAAAATTTAGAAATTTTCACTATTCATCAAAATATGAAAGTTATCCGAAATGTACCAAAATTTCACCCTAGGCTAATTTCAATATTCCGAATCCAAAAATGAAGTCCATTTTGAAATATAAAATATATATGATTTCAAAAAGTAGGTATTACTATTCACAATGGCTAGTTTAATTAGTTGTGGTGTGTGTTAGAACTCGAGGTTGCGTACAACACACGCTATCGCATTATTCGAAGGGAAACGTACCGTGGAAGCTTGGGGTGTTACCTAAAATACCAGGTGATGACACAAAGATCCAATGATTAAATCAATATAACAACAATAACGATGATCTGATCCCTTTGATCTGTGAAGAATATAGAATTTTGGAATCTTGAAAGGGAGATTTATCTCTATTGAATGTGGGAAGGAAGAGACAAGAGGTCTCAAATTTGTGGGTATCAAAGGTTCCCATGAAAAGATTCCTCTCTAGCATATATAGTGTAAGGTAATTACCTAGAAAGGGTTCCCCGACACTTTATAAGTAGTGCCCACAAAATAAGCAACAAATGAAACCTTATAATGAACTAACTGCATCATATATGTCATTAATATTTTATCACATTATTGTAATAAAATATTAATATATTACATCATAAATTTGAGTCTCTAACATGACTTTTAAATCCCATAATATTAAATAAACCTTGAATATTAAAATAATATATGTTCATATAATATTTTTCCACGTATTTACATAAATAATCATAAATAATTTAAATAAATAAATTTAACTAAATTATTCTATTCACGAATAATATTGAATTTATTTATTCATAAAAAATCATTAATATATGGAAAAAAATCACACACCATAGTGGCCCCCCCAATTCCAATACAGTTATTCACTAGAATAAGAAATAATCTTGAATATTCTATTGTGTGTGACTCTCTAGGACCTTATCATAATAGAAGTGAAAATTATTCACAGACCAGGCATTGAGTCTAGAAATCCATCAAGGCCTCTAAAGAGATAATTAATACTCATAGAAATGATAACCATCCAAAGAATAAAAATTGTGTAAAATATTTAATTTTTTGATACAATATCTCATAAAATGATATGCATAACATCAATCATTATACATTATTTCTTTATTATTAATTAATCTAACTAGATAAGCATACTTTCAACTATGATGGTCATGAATTTAATTAAGGTACTACCATCCTGATCAAATAGTCTTGAGATATCAATTCATTAACTCAGAAGAGAAAAATTCTATCTTTTCCCTTCAAGCAATGAAATACCACCAATGAAACATCCAACACAACCAATATCGCCAAAACATCATTGTCATGGTTTTTTCCTTGTGTCAAAGAATGTGATCAAATGGAACAAGTTGATAATGATATCATTTAAATATACCAATACACATGTTTAAATATAGGAACAGCCAATGACACCAAAAACATGTGATGTTCCTATTAGAGTGTCTATCCTCATGATATAGTCTACCAGAGATCACCTATTGTGAACATCATGAGAATATGTTTCATTGGTTATGAGCCCCCAATACCTAATAGTCATACATCAATGGTGTCCAATCATTTTGATGTATCTAGAAAATAAGACATATTTTTGTATGATTAATGTCATACTATCAAGAGGTACTCTTTATAGACTTAAAACATGTATAACCTTTTTATATAACAATTATTCTATATACATTATTATAAATATAATGGACCCAAAATTAGCAACACTATTATGGTATGTAAAAAACATTTATATGAAAATCTATATACATATAACGGTAATAAAAGTAGATACATAATGTCAGTCTATAGAACACACATTCATCAAAAAGTATATACATATGTTGGGTCTAGGGAACCCACCATCAACACTACCACTTTCACTAGAGATACCCAAAACGCCCAGGGATGAATCAAAGATCCACACCTACCAAATTTATTGAAAAATAAATGCAATAAACAAAGCATTATATGTCTCAACCCACTAGCCATCACATGAGAATTATGCTTCTGCTAATATATGGATTTAGTTTGGGGGACATCAATATTTTTCTATATGGATACTTTGTTAACTATAAAATAACCTCTCTAGGTAAAATCCACAAGAGATAAAATATTAAAAGTAAAATTTTTTTCTTGGGTGTGACATGGAGTCCTTAGAAACAACCACTGCCGCAGTATTATTACAATTAACTAGAATAGGGTTTGCACTATTAGAGTCAATGACCACAAGTTGATTCAAGATTATCTAGCTCACTAAGCCACCATTCGGGAAAAATATATAGTCTGACTATGATTGTAGATAATCATTATCAATCTGGAAAGTAACCCTAGAGTATCCCATCATTATATGTTCCTTACCACCTCTATATACTAAGAACATGTCGTTTGAATGCTTTAAGTACTTCGGGATTGTTTTTATAGCTTCCCATTATAGCTCACCTAGAATAGTTTGATATCTTACAAAAATGAATAATATAAATGCATCATCAAACCTAGTATATACCATGGAATACATTAGATAACCCACTACCAAGGAAAAATAGACTATACTCATTTTTTTAATATTCTATTGTGTTTTTGGAAACTTTTTTTAGAGATATTAATACCATGTGAAATTGGAAAAAAACCTATCTTGGATTATCCTATACAACACCATTCAAGTAAATTTTCAATATATATACTTAAATACAGTCCAAGAAGTCTCTAATATCTATCTTGATAGATATTTATAGGTAGAGTATAGGTTTATTCATCTACGTCCTTCATGGTGAAGCATTCAATTAAGGAAGTCTTAAATGAATCTAAGACTTGCACTTCATTTTATGAAAAAGTAAAAGAAATATAAATTGAAATCACATACATGGAAATTGACACATAGATATAGATTTAGTAGAAAATGAAATAGATGTGTAAAATCAGAAGAGTTAAAAGGAAAAATTAGATGAAATAGTGAATTGGAATCAAAATATGAAAAAGTATATACACATTTAGAAGCATCAGATGAACTAAATACAAATTAAATTTCCAAATCAAGTATGAGAATTATATGAAGCAGTAAAAAATTTAAAAAATTAGTATAATTATAATGGTATGTCAAAATATAGAAAATAAACAATAGAAAAAATGAAGATGTGCTAGAGGATATTCTAGAAACCTAAATATAGAAGACCGAAGACATTATCCAAAGAATTATAGGAAAAATATAGAAACTTTAAATTAAGATAAAAATAAAAAACTATAATAAAAATTTGGAGTAGAAAATAATTCCAATAAAAAATACAAGTAGAAACATAATGTAAATAAAAAATAGTAAAAAATTTAAAGTAAAAATAAGAAAATTCCAAAAATAAAAAACCACAATTGAGAATAAGGGGAATGAAGAAGTCCAAATAAAAAAGTAGAACAAAGAATGAATGAAAATAAAAAAGTAAAAGGTAGAAGTTTGAAGTATAAATTGAATGAAAATTAAAAAGTGTTATAAATAGAGGCAAAAGATGAACCAACCTGTCAAGGCACAATCTAGGATAATAATTTATATGAAATAGAAATAGAAATAATAAGAGGAATAAATGTTATAAGAAAAAAACATAAGTAATAACATAAAATCATGTATAAAAATAAGGAAAATTTAATGAATTAAAATCCACATAAAAATTCTTAAATCTTGAAGATATATTATATAAATGGAAGTAGATGAATATGTAAGAGAATAAATAATTGAAACTAAAGAAGAAATAAAATATTAATTTTTAATGAAAGGAGAAATAAATTAAAATGAATTATAAATAAAAATAAGAATAAAATACTAAAATCAAAAATATGAAAATGTATAAAAACAAAATTAGTATTGGAATATGATGTAGGAAAAAAATCCATAATTAGTAGTTTAATATATAGTTTAAGAAGAATTTATAAACTAGAGTCATAAATTTTTTATATTCATTATTGGTGAAGAGGTAATGGTAGATTAAAAATAAAATATAGAAGTATATGAAAAATGAAGAGACATAAGCCATAAACCTCATCATATTAGGATAAGGAATAAGTAGTGACTAAAATAAAAAAATTGAAAAAGGATTAAAACATTTCCAATGACAATGGATTGTCATGAAATCATTAGAAAATGATTGTTGAATTTTTTTGACAAGTTAGAATAGAAGGAACATAAATCTGACATGGGGTGACCTCACAATATGAGGACTTTTGTTTGGTCATTGCTACTTACAACATGTTTTTAAATGATTTTATGGTATTATAAAACATTTTCTTTCTCATTCTGACCACACTTCATGTTGGATTGAAATGAGTACTATTAAAATTTTCAAATTTCAATCAATGATCAGTGTTTATTGATTTCATGAAAACTCATGCCTATTTTATTTGTTTTAAACCTTTAATGAATGTTTTTTTATCTTTTAAATCAATGAAAACATGATTTTTTTCATTTCAAAAAAACTATATATATGATTGATGTAGGATCTTTCTCAACATGAAAAAATTAAATAATGATTGTTTTCTAAAAAATTAACACCCATATGAGTTATTGTTCATGGTTTTAACAAATTGATGCACGTTTTTTGATTTTAAAATCAATAAAAACTCACTTTTTATAATTTCAAACAAAATACAAGTAAGATTGAAATGAGATCTATTATAATATGTAAAAAATTAAACGATGGCCATTTTCATTTGATTTAACGTCACTATGTGGTCATTTTCATGGTTATGACCCTTTAGGCACATGCTTCTTAAAAATTTTAAATCTATTAAAATAGTATGATCAGTCATTATGATCACACAATACATTATATTGAAATGAAGTCTATTTATACTATTCATAAATTTTCTGGCCATCCAAAACTCATTTATATGCTTTTAACCCCCTTTATTATGAACGAGAAGGCCAAATGACACTTTCTATCATAATGACCAATATAGGTATCATATTGATTTATGGTTGATTTATAAAGATCATAAATGGCTCAAATATAATTTTTCTATGTTTTCAAGTCAATACAAGCTCTTTTTTATTAGTTTTATCCCCCTTTTTCTAGATGACATTCAATGTAAAATGAATACATTTAAAAAATAAGAAGATGAAAATTTATTGTTAAAAAATGGAACTGGTGTTATCACAGAAAAAAGGAATTTGAGTGAGGCTCATTCCAAAATTAGTGAGTGTGTGTTACATCCATAATTATTGGGTGTAATAAATTCCAATTAGTACAAACAACTTCAGCAATGGTATGTTTTACAGAATGGTTCTTCTTATGGAACTAAGAAACTAAAACTTATCCTAGGAAGTAATAGGTTCTATAAGTTCATTTAAAATCCATTATACATCCTTTAAAAACTGAATAATAATAACTCATAAAGAATAAAATATTACTTAAAATAATAGAAAAGTCCAAGACATAAGATAAAATTTTTCATAAACATAAATTTACATTGTATGCTGAGGATCAACAGATTTCACCCCCATATGTATCTAAACATGTTTTTGTGATAACACATCAGGTGGATCAGCCATTATAGATAAACAAAAGTGGACTAATTTTCATGGGTCCTATTAGTATTTGGAGGCCCAATATTATGATACATACTATGAAGAATTGTTTTCCCCCAACAGTAGAACCTGAGTTCACTAGGAACACATCAAAAACCCCCACCAACTAAACTAAAGGGTATTAAAATGTTAACTTTAAAACACAATTCATTTTATCCAAAAGAAAATATAAAGTATATTTTGATTCATTAATATAAATATCTTTATGATATAATTTTAAAAATGAAAATAAAAGACACTCCAATTTTGGTTATAGTAGTTCATAATGTACCAAGAAGTGATCAAGTCATCATAGATGAAAGGGGATAGCATAAAGATTTTAAAATCAATCATCCTTCAACTTTTTTGAATTTTATTTTAATTATGATTAATTAAATTATAACTACAATAAAAATATAAGTAAACATTATATTTTTATGTCATTTCATGTTTTAAAATGCATGAAAAAAATAAAAATTAATAGGTTTAGTAATCATATCTCATAATATTTTTCTTTGTTCTCTATAATGCTCTATGAACCGACTCACTGTGTAAGAATATCCCAGTGGTTAGAAACTAGAAATTTCTAAAATTATTTTCATAGAAAATTAAATTCTCTAAAAAATAATAGACTAAATATTTTCAAATATAATATCTCATTTGAAAGATATTTTTATTTTTATATCTAAACCAACTGTTCATTATAATTTTAGTTATTAAAATTATTTTTAATGATGATTTATATAAGAATTCAAAATCACCAAAAACCCTCCTATCTTATGGTGATATATTATATATCAAGACTTTTGTGATCATAAGAAGAAAATGTTGGAGTAAATAATAAAAGTTTGATAAATAAAAGTAATATAAAATGCATGGAATGAAAATGGAAATGGACATAGAGAGAGATTTAGTATAAAATTTAGTAGATATGGAAAATGAGGAGTGTTTTAAGGAAAATTGTAGAATAAATATAGATTATATAAAAATAAAAATTTAAAAATCTTATACATATGAAGAATAATAATATGAACTATATAAAAATTTAGTTTCCAAATCCAGTTTAGGAGAAAGAGAGGAAGAGGTATAAATTTTTTGATAGAATTGTATGTATATGGAAATTAAAAATATGGATAGAAATGAAATCAAAATATAAATCAAGAAACTAAAAAAATATAAAACATATTTAAAAGTAGAGGTATATGAAAGAATTATAACACTAGAAAACATTGAGAGAATAATTTAAACTAAAAACATAGATACTATAAATTAAAAGTCAAATCACCTTACTTTTAATAAAGAAAAAATATGAAATTTGAATGTTATAATCAAATGTGAATGTGTGGAAAAAATGGAAACAAGAGATAATGGATTGATGAATCACTAAAAATTATGGATTTTAGGAGGATTTTTTTATTGTTTGATATTTGTTGTGTAACCTTTATTTGTGTGATTGTTTGGAATCACGTTAAATGAAATTGGTTAATAAATTATATTTGGTTTTTAAAATGGTTTCCCTGAGAATTTAGTTTTTCATGATAATTCCCTTAAATAATAAAGTGTAATTTGATGGAAACATATTTTTCCTAAATCTGAAATTTTTTACGTTTGTATGGTGTTTTTTGGTGTGGTTGTGTAGCAAATAGGTGATATAGAGTTGTGATGTTGGGGAATATGAGTGTGGGGGTGACTATTTTGTGAGGCGGTGAGGTACAAGGTCATGCTATGAGGTGGTGATGTGTGGTTTTCATATATGTATAATGAGATGAGAGTGTTTTTGTTTTACTAGATAGTTGGGTAGTCATTGAATAACTAGTTAATAATATTTTCAATGGATTAGGTTGGTATTGTTATTGGGGTGGAAATGGTTAATGGATGAATTAATAATGAGTTATAAAATTAAATGTGATTTTTGATAAATAATGAATGGAATGTGATATTTAAATGGAATTGGTTTAGATTCTAATGAAATGTGGGAAGTGTCTTGTAGCCTGTGTTTGTTATGTGGTTTTCTGTATTTATTAGTTGCAGCGAATGTTGTGATGTTGTGAGTTGGTTAATAAGTTGTTGTGAAATCATATTATGGGTTTGTATGTGGTTGTGTGTGTGTGTGTGTCTATAATTTTTATATTTAGTTTTATTTATATTTGAACCCCACCCGCATTGAGAGTCATGTTCTGACACCCATATAAACACGCACATACACATGTGCAGAGGCATGGTGTCTATAATTTTTATATTTAGTTCAATGAGATGTTTTATTATTTTCTTGTGTTTCTTTCTTGAAATTTTATGGATGATAGATATTCTATTATATGAAATGAGTAGGTCTTCAATCCTAATAATGATGTGTTATAATATGACTGGACTAAAACAATTTGGGCTAATCAGTGCTTCCCAAAATTAATATTATGATGAAATGGAAGACCTGATTCCATGTTTTTTGTGCTAGAGGTAGTGATGTTTATTGGGGAAATAATTTTTTTCTTGGATATGTGGATGTTGTGATAGTTGTTCACGTGGTCGTGTTGACTATAAAGTGATGTGGTGATGGTACATGGTGAGAGGTGGATGCGTAGTGGTTATATGGAGATGTGGAAATTTGTGTCTGGTAGAAGATGATGTCATATTAGGAATGGGGAGAGACTTTCCTAGAATTTTATAGTGATGTGGGTTTATGGGGTATTTTCGGGTGGTTCTGTTGGTGATTTTGGATGGTGGTAGCATTTTCAGTATGATAAGATTCATGAGAGGTATCCTGTGAGGTGGTTGTTTGGACCCCCTTTTTTTGGTTTTGGTTTTGATTATTGAGTGAGTGAATGATTTAAGAGGAATCTACCATAATGACCCATGCCTTCCAAGCCCATTAATTTTTCAATTATGGTGGTTGTAGAGTGCTTCGAGGAAACCCCATATGGTGCAGTGGGGACAAATCTGCATGAGTACTACAATAGGTGGTTCATGACATTACCTGGATTCACATTGTGATCGACAATTTATATATTGAATTACCAGCTAGTTTCACAAATTGTGTGTAGTTAAGGTGGATTCCATGAGATGGATTCATGTTTTTAAAATGGAATTCATGATGTGTAATTAATTTGATCCGTAGTGACATAAATATCAACATAAACTAGTGTTTTTCAAATTCATGGCATGTAATGGTTTCACGGATTGTAATCCATGGGACCTCAAGAAATCACATCTTAAATGGAATTCATGTCATCAAAGGGGAGGTTTCCAGGTTTTTATATCGTTTATTTGTCTAATCTTTTATTTATTATCCCCATTCTCTCATTTTTTTAGGAACCGTAGGTTTTTTAAATGATCTTTCATCTTTCCCTCTCCTACATTCATATATGGGTTCTGGTGGTTGGTCGTTGTCATCTGGTAGTGAGTTATCCTCTTTTAATTATTATTTTTCTTCCATTATTCTGATTGGGGATCCACTATAGTGTTGTGTTTTTGGTTTTTCTATGCAGGGGATGGATTTTAATGATCCTTGTGTGTAATTTTTATTGACCTACGTTTTTCCAGTGCGGTTATGGTTTTCAAGTGTTTCTTCTTTTACCTATGGAGTGAAACAAGTTAGGAAAGACTCTTTTAGGAAGGGGATCATTAATTTATCACTAACTGTATCCTGTGGGAGGGGATATACATTTGTTTATATGTGGGAATTAGTACATCCACCCTAAAAAATATAAAGAATGAATATTGTTGAAATTTACAGGAAAAGAGATTTGAATCGCATATTTTTACAGATTTTGCTATTATTTTGATATCGAGATTATATGGGTTTGTTTACTTAGTGAAATTATGGATTTTTTGTGCCATTATTTATTTTATTTGATATTTGTTTTTGTCATGACCCCTTCTAAAAAAGATACCACAATGATTGGAGATAGAGATAATGACCCCTAAGTCCCACCTCAAGTAAGCACCTGGTTGGCGTCTATCACCAAGTGTAATGACAAAAAAAATGTCATACTTTTATTAATGGATCTCTTGCATCCCAATTTTTTTAAAAAAATAGAATTACATAGATTTTTTTTATTTCATGATAAATTTTTACAACTGAGGTTAATATGAACTTTTACAATCTGAAATAAGTAAAGAAATAGACAAATTATTACTTGAAATCTAATAAAACTTTATTCCTTTATTTAATAATATTAAATAAATTCTATAACATAAACAAATATTAATACCAATAATACAATGGGAAGAATAAAGAAGAATATATAAAGTAAAACAGAGTGTTAGTAATCCAAAATTCATGTTATAAGTGATATACAGACTTGATAGAATCAAAGGGAATAATAAACTGTAATAATGATGGTTTATTTATAGGTAAATATGAATAACCAAATTTATTTTTTTAAACTAATATGGTCGGTCAGAATTATGATCATTAATCAATAAAACTGATGGTCTTTATTTTTTTTGTTATATAGTTGTATTTTAAATGATTGTTGGGAATGTTTAATGATATAATCAAACTAAATTATTTTTGAAGGATATAAAATAAATTTTACTAAGAAATTTTTTATGTTAAGGTATTAAATATAATATTATTTCATATAATAATATTTTAAAATTATTTCTAAATTATAAAATATTCTAATGAATCCCAAAGACATTTTTATAATGATCTGAATATTTATTTTTTTATTAAATAATTAATTTTGATTAAAAAATTATTTATCTATAAATTAAAATTATAATAATTGTAAAAATATATTTTTTGAAATAAAATTAATTTTTGGACCCAGTGTATAAAAATTATCTTAGGGTTTTTTTGCTAATTTTCTAAGTAATTTGAATTTTCAGTGAAAAGTGAAAATTACCATTTTGAAAATCTCTGTTATTTTAAGACATCATTATTATGTCATCATGATTTAAATATTTATGAGACATTTAATTTAATAAAAATATAATTTAATAATTATAAAAATTATTATAAAAATATTAATTGTATTTTTGGAATTTATACTTTTCATTTTGGAACCAAAAAATTTGAATTTTAAAGATAAAAATTATTTATATTTATTTTGAATTAATTGGGTGGTTTGGAAGGTTTAGTTTAGTTTATGGATATCTTGAATGAAAAACCACCATACCCCAGTCTTAAATATTCTATTAATATGGTTATAATTGATTGATCTCACAATTTGTTGGCTTATATAATAAAATAATAAATATTTAATCTCTTAAAACACACCCATCCTCTTGTATAAATACAATCCTTTCCACCATACTCTGCACTACATGTTCAAAATCCATTATGTTCAACCATTTTACTTTCCCAAATATATCTTAGATGTTTTCGCAAGGTGTCCCTAAGGTCCTAGGGTTTTCCACTCCATGATTAAGGAAGCTACTTTTCAAGTCAATGTATTCCTCCTCTTCTCTTTTTTCATTCAAGTAGATTCTTAATATGTGTATTCTATGCCTCCAGACCATTTCTATTTATTCATTATCTTTATTCCTTACACTAATGAGAAAAATGTTTTTTTTAAATGGGATAAATCTAATATCTATCATTATTTTCCCCCATAATCCTTCTTGTATATTGTTATGTTGTCAAAACTGATTCATGATTTTTTTATCTTTTTCATAAGATACTTTCATAATATGAATAAACAAAACTCTTCCAACTCTATGATGATTCAATTATATTCAAAAATATCTTATTGAATATAGGATTTACATTTATGAAACCCATATTTCCGTTTCATTGGTTAAAAATGATGTTTTGTTTAAGACATTAAGCACTTTCTGCACAATGATTTTTAAATTTAACTTTCTATTTATTTCCTTGGGTTATTGATGATATGATTTCCTTTAGGATAAATGTGTATCACATGATTTAAGAAAAATTAAGGGTGTTCATTTATAAATATCAAATGTATTGGGAAAATAATTAATCTTTAGAGGTGACATTCCTATGATACATTGGTGAATAACTTTGGTAATTATGATTTATGACACCCTGGTGATATAATTATGAATGTCATATTTTTATGTTGTAGCCACATTTCCATGTTATGATTCATGTACTTTATATTATTATATGTCTCATATTCATATGATCACACCATATTGGTATTCCCCTTGATAACATGTTAATGCTTCCTTAGTTTATTCCATTGCTGAGCTTTATGATCACCCCTTTCTTTGATGTACTTCCCTAGGATATGAGAAGCAATAAAAGTAAACAAGGAAGAAAAAATAAAGATTTATAGACAGTAGATTATAAAATTTTATTTTCATTTATTTTTTATGAATTATGTTCCATTTTCCAAGATAGTAATCATAAAAGGTCTTCCATATTATTAAATTTTGTATAATGAAATGGAAGATTTATGTCATACAAAGGCATGTCGTCATAGCAAGGGTATAAAAATATCATGAAAGGGTAGGAATTGACCAATTTAATAATGTAGGATCAGTAGATAAGATGAATCATTAACAAAAAACTCCATGATATATTATAAATGAAACCAATACCATCCCACAATGCATTTAAAAATAATACTAATACAGATAAAAGTCTCCATAAGTAAAATACGCAAAATAAAAACTAAAGGAACAACATAGTAGCTATCCAAGGTTTGATATAGTAATATCTATAGTGGTCCAAGTAATCATCCTTGAAACCAAAAAATCATTTATTATATGTTGGGTGAGGATAAAAATATACTCAATAGAATAACCAAACTATCTATTTCACATGTAAAAGAACAAAAAATAATTTACCCATGAGAAATCAAAAGAACAAGCACCAAAAAAAGGAAAACTATGAATACTAACCTCACCAAGGAATGCTCACCAAAGAATTCAATCAGTGTATATTTAAATAATAATATTTATATCAATAAATTGTACCCCACACTACATTCCCACCAATTTTAAAATATCACATCCAAATTTCATACATATTGGATATCCTATATCTTATGAATAACATATACCACTGCCCCACATCATGATAACATCACATCACATCCGAAAACACATTGGCCATTACCCCACAACATGGTCACATCATAACTCACCCAAAAATATCTAGGCCATCACATGACAACCATAACTAGAGTAGAAGGGTATCATGAACATGACAGAACCATGTGGGACCCCCACCATAAGCTGACCCATAGCACATAAATATCACATCTCGCTCGAAAACACCTGGGCCACCACACCACAACACAATCATCACATCTCACCCAAAACCCCTGGTCCAATTCCCCACAACACCACAATCACATCTCTCCCAAAAACACCCAAGCCATCTCATGTCTCCCGAAGAAACATGGTACATCACCTAGTGTAGCAACATACCATATACCATCATAGAATATGAATATATACTCATCTAGAAGAGATAATAGGAATAAGGAGGTCTCAATCCCACTTGACTATGTGAGTGTCGACACATAGTTATTAACGTGGGTGGGATGCATATAGAAATCACAAAGAATATAAAAGTATATACATATGGCCGTCCATAATCCCAGCCTATGGGTTCAAAACCAAACACTAACCAACTGACCACGTTTCCACATTCACTATGACCTCTAAATGCATAACACCACACAACAAGCCACAAGTCACATCACACCGCCAACTAATTGCATTATCAGACACCCCTTCATTTCATTATTAATAATAAACCATATTTAACCACACATCCCATCAATTATTTTTTCATTAATAATTTTCATCCCTTAACCCAACCAATATCCTTCCATATAAATCATTATTAAATTTTTTTATTCCATCACTACCCATGTTTCTGGAATAAAAGAACCGCGTATCACAAGAGCTTTATCATACCCATCGCACCATAGCCTCTCTTCCTCATAAATCTCAACTAAATTACCATCACCTCTCCACCCAAAAATCATGTCCAAACACCCACCACACCACTTATTGAAAATCATGGAAAAAAAACCACCCCCTCACCACCCCAAAGGAACTACCACACAACCACCACCTCCCATCCCCAAAATCATGGCCACATAACCACCACCTTACCTCCCCAAAAGCTCGTCCACATAATCACTACCTCATCGCACAAAAATAATGACCACATATCACCCATCATATCCACACCACATCATAATAAAACATTTCACCCACACAAGCATGGCCACACATCACAACATATCTAAGACCATTTTATTGATTAAAAAAATGGGACTCTATCACATTTCACTTTATTTTAGGTTCATTATCACACAATCCATAATCCTAGGGAAACCATTTCATTTGAAAAATATAAGTGCTTATCCAATTTCTATTTTATGGTGATTTGGAAACAACCACACAATAAGGGTTTCACAACACATGTAAATCAGTGCAAAAAAATCCCATAATGGATACAATTTTCTTTAGGGAATCAAACCCCTTACATCCATCATACCACAATAATATCAATGTTGTAAATGCATAAGAATCACCCCCCTTTCCCCTTCAATTTTAATTAACAAATTATTTATCCTTAATTAAGACATCGCAATCATATCCGATAGATAAAAAGTGTAAACCCCTCCCACATGTTACACAATAAAGAGAAATAAGGGATTCCCCACCCCAAAGAAAATTTTCCAACTCACTATGCACTATAGGGTTAAGAGGGAATTATAGAAAACAAAAAACCAAAATGATAAATAATTGATCAACCAACACCACACTGAAGGATCATAACAATAATTCCAAATAGTCAACCCAAACCAAAATAACACCACCCCATTGAATCACTAATAAAAGAACATGAGGAAAATAACCAAAAAGAATGATAGAGATTATAACTGATCACCAATGGGAATTCGCAAGATACAATTAATCAAATTGAGGAGAAGAGGGATATAAATCCTCATTGGGGTGCCTATGGTTCATTAGATATGATAGGGAAAGAATCCATAGTGAATGAAAAGTATCATTCAGGAAAAAACTTAAAAGTTGGAAACCTGCGGATTTCACATTGTGTAATATATATACATGATGTGAATTCCACTGGAATTCAAAAAATTCAAATTTCACTAAAAAAAGTTTCACATTAGAAACTATTTAATACACATCCTGAATCCCACTAACATGATGTGTAATCCATCTCAAGGATCCCCCTTATAATTTACAATACATGGAATCACTGACTGTACAAGAAGTGAAACACCTTTAGACATCATGAATTCAACTTACATGACCTGAACTTCCTACATGAGCTTTGTTTCATCTCTATCCTCAACTGTCAACTATTAGAACCTCCTCAATACTCCTTTTGAACACCTCCAACACCCAAAAATTGTAATTTAATGGGATGGGAAGGCATGAAACATTACACAAGGTACATATCGAATGATTCTCATCCTCAAGAATCCAAAAACATTCCTAGAATAAATGGGGTATGAACAACCACCCTGTGACATACCTCTAAAGGATCTCTACATACCTAAAATGATACCACTAGCCAAACATGCCAAACCAAATGGACACAAAAAATATCTCACAACCCCATCACCATACAACCACATCACCACAACCATCTAACCTCCATACTACCCAACCCAACAACCATACTAACCAAAACACCACACAACCCTGGACATACAAATTAGTGAATTCCATATTCCATGTTATGATACTATCAAATATGGGAGGCACTGACTCACACATATGAGTTAAATTTAATAGAATCATAGTTAATAAATCTTGATTTGGTTTTAGGTTCTCCCCTTTTCATATGTTAAGAAATTGTAACATAATATATATAAAGGAAAATAGCACATCTCATAACATAGCAAGATCCAAACATTATATCATAAGAAAAATAGAAAAGGGAAAACTCAAAAACACTATAGGTACTAATAACACATACACATATCTCATTCCCATGTACACTCCTCCTAGCCACCATACATCCAAAACACATGAACCAAAGAAATGATCCTTCCTCACAATAATTACTCCTAACAATCCTAAATATCTACTGGATCCTCCTTGAATTTTTCATCATCCACAATATCAAAATATCCCTAGTAAAATACATGGGAGTCATCATGAAGATGAATAAGAAGTTAAGAGACGTGGAAGAATTCATGGATTCTATCCTACCATGATTGAAATTCCACCCGATATGCTACCTCACCAACTCACCTCCACACCTCAAATGTACCAACAATCTTATGAGAAATATTTCTCCCTCTAGTAAACCTATGATACCCACATGAAGGAGAAACCTTCTAGAACATGTGGTACCAAAATCTAACTCCAAGTTCTTCCTCCTTTGATCATCATAAGACATCTACCAATCATTTTCTATTTTCACCCTTTCACGAAGAAGCCAAAAACATATATGTTTTTCTCTGCACAACATTGGGACCACGAACTAAATCCTCATGAACCCCTATCCATTACAACATAGAATGACATGGTTTCCTATAAAAGGCCTAAAAAATCCATGAAAATAGAAGTGTGATGTATATTGTTGTATGAAAACTCAAACAAAAGCAGGTGTCATACCCAAGATCCACTAGAGTCCAAGATTCATTCCTCTAACATATCATCAACTTTCTGGATATTATGATCCTTTTACCTATCCCTCTGAGGGTGGATAACACTGCTAAGGTGTAAATGAGTTCTAGAAGAATTATTTAATCCCCTCCAGACTCATGATATAAAACAATTGTCCTAATCCATGTAATGGACCATGGAACTCCATTCAACCACACCACCTCATCCATATTCCTCTTAGCCAATAAATCTAATGTTTGAAAATCCTATATAGATAAGAAGTGGGAAAAGTTCATTAAAATATGAATGATCACCTAGATAAAATCACAAACTCCCAAAGCTCAAGGTAAACCTATGAAGAAATAAATCAATATTTCATCTCATTTTTACTAAGGAACATCCAAAAGCTAGGAAAAACTACCATGAACATGATGATCTACATTTAACTACTGAAAGAAAAACATCTCCAAAAACTCCACCACATAACAATTCATCTAGGGCCATAAAAATTACATAATCATGGCATGATATATCTTGGATACTCTTTGGTATTTTTCTAGATCTGAGATATGAAACTGACGAAGGAATCCCTCATGAATCACTACAATAATGAACAACCATCCATGAAACAACATCTGGTTCTAACCATCATTTTACCATCCCTCAGGAGCATCAATATGGCCAACATGATCATGCAACACCTCTACCTCGAAGTATCCCCACTAAGACTCATCCAATTTCTACCTTAGATAAGAATACACCATCATTTGAGAAAAATATCCTTTACCATCATCCATCCTTGAATCATAGTTCATGTCATCCAGTGCCTCCATTCCATTCAAAACATCCCAGAATACTAAACAACATCCTTCATGACATTATTATCAAAGAAACAGCCATAAAATTACATTTTTATGGGGTAGGAGATCATTAAATCTTATTCCTAAAGAAACTCTATCCACATACACTATCATAAATTCATATCATTCTGAAAAATGATATACCTCCAACTATTGTGATCCATGAAGACCATAAATCAATCCTTAATGAGGTAATGCCTCCACAACTTCAGGAAAAACACAACCGATGCTAGCTCTAGATCATGGGTAGGATAGTTATGTTCATATGTAAATAAGTGCCTCGAACAATAGGATATCACTATCATATGATGTATTAACACACATCCCAAGAAAATATATAAACCATCATAACACAACCCATACATCACACCCTCCTTGGGTAATAGAAACCCTAGAGAACTGACCAAATTACCATTCATGTAACTGAAAATTATCTAGCACTGTTCATTCCACTCTAAATCCTTGTCCTTCCCAGTCAACAATATCAATAAGGCTACAAATCAAGAGTGATCGGAAAAACCCTTCGATAATAGACTTTGAGACCAATAAAACCTAAAACCTCTACTGCGTTCTTTGGTTCATCCCAATAAACAACTCCATCAACCTTTAACGTGTCCAATTCCGAAACCTAATAAGACAATAAATGTCCAATTAAATAAACCTCACACATCAAGAACTCCAGAATTGAAAAAATACCATAAATATAGTGGTGTAAAAGGAACTATAAAATGGCTCTAAGATACTCGATATTCTCCTTATATGACTTCATGTTGATCAAGATATCATCGAGGAATTTGATGAAGAACCAATCCATGAACATTACTACTTCTTTCGTAATAGAAAATTAAATGGGTATAAAATGAATTTCCCATACAAACATCTAATGTTATCCATTTGGATATCACACTTATTCACCCTAAAATAGTAATATCTAGAATAAAAATCAATATTAGAAAACAATATCTCCCCAATAAACCTATTGAAAAGATCATCTATCCTCTAGAGAGGGTAACAGTTCTTGAATGTTACCTGATTCTTCCTTTAGAAGTAAATATAAAACCCTGAACTACCATCCACTTTATTAGAGAAAAAAACCAGAGCACCCTAAAATGACAAACTTGGCCAAATAAAACAATTATTCCTTAGATCATCTATCTGAGTAGTCAACTCTATAAACTCATAATGTTTTATCCTATAAGGATCCATCAAAAACTGATAAACAGAAGGATGGAATTCTATCCCAGAATCAACACAAATTAGTGGTGTTAGAGTCATATTTTCATAGGAAAAACATATAAAAACTCCCAAATGACCCTAGGGACCCCCACTATCCCAATTTCCACTGAATCCACTGAAGAATCGTACAACAAAGAATGAAGGGGATCCATATTCCCACTACCCATATGATAACCCTTCTCACCAAAAAACCACAAGTTGGTCATCAACATCTAAGAACATGACTCTACTATGGAATTAGTTGATAATAGAACAAATAGAATATAACCAATTGACACCTAGGATAGAATTGTATGGCTGCATCCGTAGTATGAAAATTTCCCCATGGGACTGATGTCCCATCATCTATTTACACCCCCAACACACATCAAATAAAAAGGTATGGCCTCTTACTGGTGTAGTAAATACTAGGGGATTGGTAATACACTCTATATAAATCCCCATAGCATAGACTATAGTGGGTGAAAAAAAGGAGTGTGAATCTCCTGAATCAAACAAGGAATAATCAAATGTACTAAAAACCCAATTATACATATAAAAATCTATGGACCCTCTAGAAATGCTTCTTCCACTGTGTGCAACTAATCATTCCCAACTAATCTAACTCTTTACAGAAACCCACCTCCACAACCACACCTGAGTTAAGGTCCATAAAAATGAGGAATATCCTAATGTTAGCCTCTACCCAATCCATCCATTCCTGGTTGATATTAAGAGAACTACCCCTACTACTGAAATAGCCTCACTGAAAAATACTTCTAAGGTTGGCGATAACCTCTCTATCACCAAGAAACGTAATTTAGGGAAACCCTAATAAATGGTTCTTGTGATGACCATAAACCCGAAATCCAAAACACACTAACGTGATATCTCTTGGAAAATCATGAAAAACACTTAACCATGGAGGCTGAAAGGGAAACTATTGAGGTCAACTCTCTACCGGTAAACACCTAAAAGGCATTGGTTCTTGAGACCTTCCACCAATAACTATTATCTTCAATGAAACTTGTGGGTTCCCCTATGATGGTAAAACACCTTGTGAGTTCATTTGATCAATCAAAACTACCATCTTTTGAACCTACAGATATATTGGAAATATAAAAGGAGTGATTATATACTATATAGAAGGATAGAGTGCCTCCTTGAGGTGTCTCACATGAGATTCCTCTTCTAGAAAAATATCCAAGGAAAATAAAAAAGGTCTTTGAACTAGTTTCAAAACTCCCACACCAAAATGCTACCCTACTAAAGAGAAATAAGCTCCTGTCTCTTTAATTCATTCATTGTTAATAAAAGGTACTATGTGTAGATATCTTTTTGAATGTTGACCTGTGAAACATCTGCATCATTTTTCTCTCCTAGATAAAGTGCCCACCACTAACGCAATACTCCCCACTTATGAATGACTAAAAAAGAAACCTAATATTCCATTGAGACTTGGATCAAACAAAAATAATTCTCAAGATCCTCCATCCAGAATTATAATTAAACATCTAAAACAATACCATTATACTTCCCAAAATCCTTCATCTAGAGATCATGAAATGTCCTCTTACACTGATAATCCTTCTCAACAAGATAAACCCTCTAGAGATCAACCAGATTAGCCAATTGAACCTCAACCACTTGATCCACACACTGAAAAAATCATGATTTATAGTAGAAAAGAAAATATGGATTTCAAAATCTCAATAGTATGAAAATTTATTTAGATTAATTTTAATTCACTTTATCCATTTTGACCATCCCAAAGAAACCCAATTCAAACTAGAAAACAATTCATCGTGATTAATTTACCTCTCCTAAGTCCTTACTATCCTAAGGAAGACCTCACTTAGCCATTTTATCAGCTTAGATTCCATGCATTGGATCATTAGGGGCCCTAAAATTCCATGTGCTTGCTAGTCTCTCTAGATTATATTACACACCAAGGTCAAATAGAACTACTTCCATACTAACCCATGAATTCCTCACAATGACTAACTCCAAAGTACATCATATCACTCAACCATTAAAATCTAATAAAAAGCTATCATGAACCCCTCCCACCAATGACAATGCAATGTGGGGAGAAATATAATGACCACTGAGCCCCTCCTCCAGTAGGCCCCAAGTTAGGGACTTATACTAATGGTATAAAAATGTCCTGAAATTGGAGGCATTTCCCAATATAATAATGTAGGATCCGAAGATATGATGAATCTTCCACAAACAACTCTATGAAATAATATAAAAGAAATCAAAATCATCCTAGAATGTGTGTAAAAATGAAATTGATACATATAAAATTCTACAAAATTAAAATACCTAAAAGACAAACTAAATTAGTGACATAGTAGATATCCATGGTCGGAACTAGTAATGTCCATCACATTCCACGTAATCCTTCTAGAAACTAAAAAATCAATTTATATACATATGGTTAGCATAAAAATATACTAAGTAGAAAAACAGAATTCTATCATGCACATGTTTAATACGCTTACTAGTACACCTATGAGAAAAAAAAATAACAAACAACACCTAAACTGGTCAGCTACCCATCCCAAACTCACTAAGAAAAGGTCACCAAATAATTCAAGCCAAGTATAATAACATAATAAGATTCATATCAATAATGGGTAACCCGCACCTCTTTCACACTGATTTTCTAACCTCACACCCCAAAATCATACATCTGGATGCTCCATCACATCCAAATAACATATCACACCACCCTAGAACACGGTCACATCATAGCACACTTGAAGACACCTGGGCCACCGCCCCACATCATGGTCACATCATAACTCACCCGAAAACACCTGGTCCATTACATCACAATGATTACATGAGTAGTAGTGTATAATGAACATGAAGTGCATCATACTCATTCAATCCTCATACCATGAATATACCCCACCATAAGATATTTCAAAACATGTACATATCACATCTCACATGAAAACACCTCGACCACCACCCCACAACAGGGTCATCACATCTCACTCAAAAACTCCTAGGCCATTACCCCATATCACAATCATTAAATCTCATCTGAAAACACGCGGTCCATCACATATCAATCGAAGAAACTTTCAAATCACTTAGTGGACTAAAATATCTCCAACCATCATTGTTTGTCCATATCTACTCTCCTAGAAGATTAACTGTGAAAGAGTAGCTAGATATCCTACCATCCACATCAATGAGATGCTAGGAAAACACCCCATGCTTGACTATGTGGGTGTAAGCACATAGTTCTCATAGTGGGTGAGGTTTTTATAGAAATAAATAGGAATATAAAATTATATAAACGTATCCACAGAAAATCCCATCCTATGGTTTTACAAACAAACACTAACAAACTCACAATATCACCACTTTCTCTACCACCAATAAATGAATAACACCACACAACAAACCACATGCCACATCACACCACCAAACAAATCCATTATCTAACTCCCCTTAATTTCATTATTAAGAATCAACCATATTTAAACAAAAATCCAATCATTTTCTCCATTAATAATTTCCATCCCATTAACCAATATAACCCCCGTCATTTCAATCATTCTTTAACAATTATTTATTCTATCATTATTCAAGATTCTAACACAAAGAAACTACACATCACAAGATGATCATAATCACTATCACACCATCACATCACCACCCCACAAGCACAACCAAAAAAACCATCACATTTCCACTACAAATGCATGCACAAACTACCACCACCTCACTATCCAAAAGAAAAATCACACAACCACCACCTCCCCACCACAAAATCATGGCTACACAACCACCACTACACTTCCCCGAATGAACGACCACATAACCAAACCATTAAAACCCTAAAAACATGGCCACATGAACACCCCCAAATGATAGCCACATCCCACCCATCATCCAGACACTACATAACAATCACACATCACCGATACAAATTCACGGAAACACATCACAACATGTCAAAGACCATTTTACAGATTTAACAAATTGGATTTTATTACATTTAAATTTATCTTAGGGGTGTTATCACACAATCCATAATATTGGGGAAACTGTTTCATAATAAAATTATATATGTTTAGAAAAATTCCACTTTAGAGTGATGTCCCAAAAACTTCACAATAAGGGTTTCAAAAACCATGTAAATGAGTAAAAATAAAGCCACCAATGGTCACAATTTTTTATGTGGCATCAAACCCTTATAATCAATCATATTACAATTATATAAAAAATTTAAAAGAATGTGAATCATCCCCCTTACCCCCCTTCGATTTCAATAAAAAAATTCATTATATTTTTTAATCCATTATATCCATAACCCAATTATATGCAAGTGTAAAACCCTTATGCAAGTTATGTAATAAATATAAATAAGGTATTCACTAACCGAATTAAGTTTTCCAAATTATTTTTCACTATGGGGCGAAGAAGAAACACCTAAAAACAATAACCAAACATATACAATCATAGATGAACCTACATTGCATCCAATTATCATCAAAATCTATAAAAAATCACACCCAATACCCAAAACCATAATTTAAGTGAATCCCCAAGAAAATAAAAAGAATAAACTAACCAAGAAGATGTAAAAAACATACCACTGATCACCAACGGTAACAAAATGGATCTTATGAATAGAAGAAATGTGAAGAGGGATTGAAATCCTCTTAAGGGTGACTAGGGTTCATCCAAAATTAGATGGAGAGAATCCATGTCCCAATAAAAATAATCAGCTAAGAAAATAAATTTAAAGCTGAAAACCATTCGGTCTCATGTCGTGTAACATATATATTTGACATGAATTCCATGAGAATTCAAAAAATCTACTTTTCTTGAAAAAAAGTGTCACCTAAAATATTATTTAAAAAATGTTGTGAATTACAAGTACATGATATGTAATCCATTTAATGTTTCCTCTCATTTTTCGATTTACTAGTAATGACTCACCAGTTGTACAAGCCACGAAACACCTTTACACATAATGAATCCACTTACACAATATGAACTTCCTATAGAAGATCTTCTACTGCACCAACCTCCACTCAAAACTCCCATAACCTCCTTGAGCCTCATATGGAACACCTCTAACACCAAAAATTAGAACATTAACTAGCCACGAAGGCATGAACCCTTACAGTTCTGGAACCTTGATGAGTGTAATTGTTTGGAATCACTTTCGATGTTATTGGTTAATCACTTATATTTTGTTAATAAAATGGTTTCTTTAATATTTATGGATTTTGTAATAATTTCCTTAAATAATGAAGAGTAATTTTATAGAAACCGCATATTACTAAATCTAAAAAATATTATTTTTTTTTGTGATGTGTTGTGTTGTGGGTGTGTTGTGGGGTGGTGATGTGAATTATTGATGTGGGGGATGATGTGTGTGAGGGGTGGAAATGTTGTGAGGTAGTGAGGTATGAAGACATGTTGTGTTTCATCTATATGTGTTTGTGTTTTGTGGTAGATGAGTCGAGAGTGGTTGTGTTGTGAGAGATTCCCAAGTAGTGATGGAATAATTGGTTAATAACGATTTAAATGGATTGGGGTGGTTTGGTTGATGGGATAGAAATGAATAATGAATGAATTAATAATGGGATGTGTGGTTAAATTCAGTTTTTTATAGATAATGAATGTAATTGGATGTTTGAATGAATTTGGATTGGCTTGTAATGAAAAGTCGGAATTGGATTATGGCTTGTGTTTGTAATGTGGATTATTTCATTTAGTGGTCATAGTGAATGTGGTAATTTTTTGAGTAGGTTAGTGACTTTTTGTGATCCCACAGGATGGGATAGTGTGTTTATAAGTATATATATATATATATACACACATGGGGGGTTTTTCCCCAATATCTCAATGGTGAGGATGGCTAGCTAGATACCAGTAAATTACTATTGTCTCTTATAGGAGTGTAGATATGCAATATTTGTGAGGGTATGAGATCTGATAGTGAAAAAGGTGTTGGGCTAGGTGTCTCTAGGTGAGATGTGATGTTATCATGTTATAGGGAATTGGACCAGTTTTTTTCGGGTGAGATATGATATTACTACGTTTTGGGAAGCTTACAGTTCGTGTCATTCAAGGTAATAGGTGGGTATGAGGCTGATGTTCTTCATGTTATTAGTACCATAATATTTTACTTATAGTTGTGATGTGATGGCCTAGGTGTATAAGGAAAAAATGAGATGTGAACATGCTTTGGGACAATTTCCCAAGTTTCTGAAAGTGTGAAATGATGTGACTGTGATGTGAGGAGGTGGTTTATGTTATAAAAAATAGATAAGATTGCTAGGATGTACAACGACAAGGTGTAAGAATGGAAAATTAGTGGGAAAGTTGTGTTTGGTACCATTTATTGATATGATTATTATTATGCTATTTTAATTGGCTTGTGTTATTTTGAGAGCATGTCTTGGTGAGGTTTTGGTAGGATAGTTTACATGTTTATGTGATTATGGTTCTTCAGTATTCTCATTGGTACATTATTATGCTTATTTCATATGTGCATGAGAGACTTTTTTTATTACTAATTATATTTGTTTTCTCACCCAATGTATATAAATTGATTTTCTTGTTTCTATGAGGATTAGAAAGACTGTACTGGACATTAATGGCTCATAACCATATAATATTTTTGTGTCACTACATTTTCTTTTCTTTTGGGAATTTAATTTGGGGACTTCTATATGTAGTTGTTTTATTTATTCATGCATCATGGTATGGTTTTTTACATTCTTTATATATTATTTCATGGATTTCCTTGTGGTTGATTCATTCTATGTCCTGATCCAAAATTATTATAGAGGTTAATACCTCACTTTTTATGAGTTTTTTATATTCCTGGCTTCTAGTCAGCAACCTAGGGCTCACTGAAGGTGGGAATCTGAGGGTAATTATGACTTTCCATTCATTATGATATATTTAGTGGGATGTGATCATGGAAGGTTTATTCCTACATGTCAAAAATTAAATGGCAGTCATTATCCAATGATTTCATGTTAAGAATATCTTTCATTCATATTTATAACCCTTTGATACATGGTTTTTATTGAATTTTAAATATAAAAATCATTTTTTTGTCATTTTGATAGAAAAGTACAATAGATTTATGTGGGTTAAATTCATAAATCCCACAAATTTATCAAATATCTATTGGAACCAAGGATATTAATTACTAGAAAAGAAGTATGGTTTGTGTTTATTGTCAATCCTCAACATGGAGACTCAGGGAGTACAAGGAAGATCAAAGAGTTTGAAAGAAAAGGGTTCTTATAGTTTAAGGTGACAATTGTATTAAAGGTGGCATAATTTTCAATTTTTGAATAAATTTTGGGGTTCAAAATTTGGAGGATGGATTTAAACCTGAAAAGTGGGGTTTTTTAAAGACCTTATGAATATATGGAAATGAAATGAGTTTCATGTGGATGGGATTCATGAATTATGTTTCACAAAGGATTAAAGAATTCTGATGGTGATCTATGTGACAACGATGAGCATCGTGAATGACGAAGAATTGGAGCATCGTGATCTTTGATGATGATCTCCACAATTACGAGAATTGAACCATCATGGTGGAACGAAGGGTTTAATGGAAATCCTCATGAAAACATCAAATATTAGTAGTGAATCAGAAATGGAGGTGTGTAATGAAGATGTTTTTGATGGATATGAAAAATGAATAGGAGGTGGTGGAGCTTCATGAATGGTCGATCATATAAATAAGTGGCTACCCCTCTTTACTTGGTATTAACAGTTCAGATAAAATCTGGAATTACTTTGATTTTGTGAAGTGGGGGAAGCTCTACGAAAGTAGTTTTCTATACGATCTTGAGTATCGAAAAAAGGCCACTCAAGTCTTGACTGATGTCAGTGCATTTACATAATGAGTGTTTTGCGATGATGGTGTATTCTACATTGAATCAATGATGTTCACAATCGAGTTTGTTCCGCAAAGGCATGGGTGCTTTGTGAAGAAGAGAGATTGGAGAAGGAGATTTATGAAAGGTAGTTCTGAAGGTCTGGTTTTTAGTGAACAATCCTTTCAGTCTTCATCAACTTAGGTATTTGGTTTGAGAAGATTCTCGTAATATGGTAGGGAAAAAAGTATTTTAATTCCAATCCATTGAAGTGAACTTCAAATCGATAAACAGAGTTTGACCTCTCTCAAAGCTATGAGATACGGGGAGTCAATAGATGTGTTTTGAGGGACGCAATGTGTTATCCCTAATTTCTTGTAAAGGATGTGTGCCTAGAATGAAGTGACTATGTCTAAATTCTTATACTCCACAAGTAGTGAAGATTATAAGACTTAGGTACGACTAAAAAACTATCATCCTATGCTCCTATGACTAGCCCTTAGTGGTGAACTATGTAAAATTGTTGTGTCATCTATTTTCATGTGTTTGTTTGATAGGTTTAACATGTTTATACCAATGTGGGAACAAGATCCATCACTTTATGAGAACAATTGACACCCTGATTCACCCCTACCCTCTTAGGGTGTATCAAGGTCCTTCAAGATCATCATCTAAGAATTTCACAATAATGTGATGTTGTTATCTTGGTTTTGATCATTTGATGCATATTTTTAGAGACATAAATATAATAAAATATATTTCTCAATTATGCAAACCACCCTTTGGATTTATGTGTGACGTACCTATATCTGTCAAAAATCAACCCATGTTCTATATTATTATTTCACAATAATTGGAGGTTGATATCTGGTTTTGACCCCTTGATGCATGTTTTTAAACAACTAAATCTAATGAAACATCTTTATCATTCACTATTAGAAAAATGTGTTCGGATTAACATGCTGTATATTAATACATGTCAAAAATTAATTCATTATTTTTATTATGATTTCACAACAATTAAAAAACAGATTCTAGTTTTTAACACTTAAATGAATGTTTTTTACTTTTAAATTAACAAAAGCGCAGGTTTTATCATTATGAAAAAACTCTTATTATATTAATTAGTGTTCTATTCCTACATGTAAAAAATTAAATATTGGATATTTTCTTATGATTTCATGAAAATATGAGGTCCTTTTATAGTTTTTTACTCATCGAGGCATGTTTTTAATGAATTTTAAATCCAATAAATCAATTTTTCAGTCATTCAATCTACATTTAATTTAGGATAAATGTGAGATATATTAATACATATCATGAATTAATCAACTATCATTATATTATGATTTCATGACCTGTTGAGACATATATTTTACTAATATTAAATATTTAAAAAATAACTTTTAGTTATTCCTAGCTCACCATACTTTGGATTTCACTACGCTCTATAAGATTAAATTCATATATAGTGTAGTGATCATATTTGGTAATTCTATAAGATTATCATTTAAGATATTTATTTTCTTTAGTATTATATTTATGAGGTTCAAAAAGAGTAACATTCATTAGAAAGGAGTGGTTCTGGAATATGTATTAGAAACAACATTATATTTAATTTTATGATATTTTTTAATATATGTTTTATATTTAAAAATAATAAACAAAATTCTATAAAAAAATGTACTCTCCTTTTTTATATTTGTTTCAAAGTTAGGATAATATGGTTGTAAAAGAATAATAAGGTTATTTAATATTGATTTTTTTTTCATAATGTTATCATTACAAATTGGAGTTAGAGTGATACTAATTTAAAAATTATATAGTGTCTTTTTCATCCACAACAATGGGGTGTAAAAAAATCAAACTACTTCAATATTAAACGTCAATAGTAAAAAACAAAAAATAACGTTTCTTCCTAGACCAAGAAACTAAATATTCTATTAATAATTAACATTATCTGGGAGTAAATTTCCTTTCTTTTCTATAACCTATTAAATATGCATCTGAATAACTATTAAGAGTAAACTCAGATCAAGAAAATATAAAAGTCTAGGTTAGAATATTATATTCTAAAAATACCCATAAACACACTTCACATTGACCAAACTAAATTAAAATATTTTTTTTATTCCAAAACAAAAACAATCCAAAAGATTTTCATTTGGAAAATGAATAGTAACCATCCTCTAATGGTGGTGATGGTTTCCCTTTCATCTTCAATTTAGCCAAGAATCTATCTTATCATCATAGTAGAGAAGGGGAAGTTTACAGTTTCTAAAATCCATCCTCCTATAAAATTATTAAATTAAATTTTAATTAATTTATATTATATAAAAAACATAAATAAAAATTATATTATGATCTAAAATATAGTATTAAAATTCATGATCAATATATAAATTAGGTTGTTTAGCAACCATATCTAATATGATTCATCTATTCTTACTCTAGTGGTCAAGAAACCCCCACCCCATGAAAGGGTATACTAAGGGTATAAAAATAATAATTCCAAAATTACATTCCATTCAAAATGTATTTCCTTAAGTAATATCACACTGCTGATTTCCAAATATTATATCTCATTTCCAAGATATTTTCAAATAAATTATTTTTTATTAATTAAAATAATAATTATTTAAATTAAAAAACCAAAATCAATAAAAATAACTCTTCTCTAAGGGTGATTATTTATACATAAATACAGAAGTTCTAACATGAAGAAAATATAGAAGAAAAAAATACAATAAAAAAATAATAAAACAAATAGAAAACACAATAAATGAAAATTTAAATGGAAATTGAGATAGAGTTAGTACAAAACATAGTAAATAGGGAAAATGATAAGAGTTAGAAAGTAAAATGTATAATAAATAAACAAGAGTGGAAGAAATAGAAAAGGAATATATATTTGCATATCCATAATATGACTAGTTGATAATTAATTTTTCAATGAAAGAGTAAGATCACGAGATGAAGTGGTACAAAATGTTTGAAAGAAGAAGAAGAAGTATAAGGAAGGGTTGAAGTAGGAATAGAAACATTTGCAAAAGATAAATCATGAACACGTGAAAAAAATCCACAATCCTATTTAAAAGTTGTGGTATAAGAAAAATAATAGTAGTAGATAAGTGGAAGTATAAGTGAAACTCAAAACACATGTATCATAAATCATAATTCAAATAAGAAATAAGAGATGAATCTAAAATGTTAAATCTGAATATGGTGATTGAATATGAAAGTGGTGAAAAAGTGGAATAATAAGATAATAATCCAAAATCTATAAACAACATGTAGGTTCTTGAATAAAATTTAGATATTAAAAGTATAATTAGAAACCAAACATAAATGTAATAAAAAATCCAAAAGAATAAAATATAATAAAAATCAAAATAATGTATAAATGTATAAGTCAAAACACATGATCAAAAGTAGATGAAAAATATTAGGAAGAAACATAAAAAAAGTATAAGGATTTTAGATAAAACCTTTAGGAGTATGGGATTCATAGTTCAAATAAAAAAACATAATACAAAAGAATAAACAGAAGTAATAATAAAAAACCAATTTTAAAACACTGCGAAAAGTGGTAGTAGAAGGTGAAGAAGAATAAAACATCAAAAAGTTATAAGGAGAAGATAAATAGTGTATTGGATGTAAAATAAATTTTTTTTATTAGTAGATGAAAATAAAAATAAAAGTCTTATGAAAAATAATGAAAAACGAATTAAATAAACAAGGAAATGTTAAGTACATTTGTAATAAGAGTGATAGAGGAAAAAAAGAACAAGAGTTATATGTAATATCATAATATGGAATATTGAAGATATAATTTAGAATAGAAATCATATTTAATAGTAGAAAAAATTTTAAAAGAAAACAAACATAACTAATAAAAAACTCATGTTTAAACATGATACAATTTAAAATAAAAAAAAATAAAAAAAAATCTAAAAGCTTCAAGTCAGAATCTGTAAATGGATAAAGATGTACAAGTAGGGGAAGAAATAATTAAAAAAATATAAAATAAAATAATAATAATCATAAATTAAATTAGAAATTAAGGTAAAATAAATAAGGGTGAACATAAAAACAAAAAATTAAAATCCAAAAGATAAAAATTTCTCCAAAAGTAGTAGTTTAATTTGTAGAAGGTAAGATTCCAGATATTATAGTGGAATATAAATTATAAGTTGAAGCATAAAATAGATTCATAAAAGAAGTGATAGTTAAAATTTGGAAAGTAGTAATGGTATATGTAGAAGAAAATGAATAATTTGAAGCCAAAAATCAGAAACAATATCCATAAACATGATCATATTAGTGAAAGGCATAAGTTTAAAAAAACATAATTAATAGAATAAGTCATAATATGTACCAAGAAATAGAAGAAAATTAAAAGGGAAAAAACCAATAAACTTAACTTGAATTATTATGAAATCATTGGATAATTTTTTTAAATAATTATTAACATGTAGGAATAGATGACCCATCAAGATGATGTGCAGTGAGCTCATAATATGAGGTCGTTTGTTAGGTCTTTACTAATTGGTGTATGTTTTTAAAGAATTTTAAGTATAATAAAACAATTATTTAGGTAATTATGATCACACTACATGTTGGATTGACATGATATATATTCATATCTGTAAAAAATTAATTAAGAATTTTTTCCCTATGATTCCATTACTATTTGATGTAGTTTTCAATGTTTCAACCCTTTGAGGCATGATTTTTTTACTCTTAAATCAATAAAAACATGCTTTTGTTCTTTTTGGGAAAATCACTTATCAGATAGAAATTGTGTATTTTGTAAAATATAAATGATTAAACAATGGTCTTTTTTATATGATTTAACTACATTCTGAGGTATTTTCCAAGGTTTTGACACTTTGAAACATGTTTTTTTGACTTTGAAATTAATAAAAAATGTACTTATGGTCATTTAAAACAAACCAAAGGTTGAATTAACATAGGGATTGTCCCTAAATATAAAAAATTAGATGAATGAGGTTTTAATTTTATTTGAAGAGAATTTGAGTTTTTTCCTGGTTATGACTCTAAGACACAGATTTTTTAAACATAAATATAATAAATCTATATGTTCAATCATTATGAATACACTAAATGATGGATTGAAATTTGGTCTACTGATACATATTAAAAATTTATCAATGATAATTTACCAATGATTTTACAATAATATAATGTTTTTTTCTAGGTTTTGAGATCATCATGCAGCTTTTTTAACCATTATATCAATAAAAACACACTTTTTGTAATCCCATGAAAACTGTATATAAAATTGATGTGTGGTCTATTCCAAAAATTCAAAATTTTATTGATGACTATTTTCCAATTATTTCATGAAAATATGAGGTGGTATGCAGGGTATTAGACATTTAACACCCTTTTTAATGAACTTTAAATATAATAAAGCTTTTTTTTCAATCATCCTTACCTCATTTCACATTGGATTGTTATGAAATTTATTCATACACATCAATAACTAATCAGTGATCATTGTTTTGTGATTCAAGACAATATAAGGTTGGTTTCAATTTTTTGACCCATTTGAAACACATTTTTTTATTTTTAAATCAATAAAACAAATTTATAGTCATTCTATGAAACATACATGTCAAATTATTTTTTGTTCTATTCTAACATGTTAAAAATTAAACGAAGGTCAATTTTTTATGATTTATGGATAATATGAGGTTGTTTTCTCGGGTTTTTAAATTTGATGCATGTTTTTAGAGAATTTTTGTACAAATAAAACATATTTTTTATTTAATTTGATGCAGGTGTGGTAATTTTATTAAAAAATATTCATTTCTGTAAAATCACTACAATACTTTTATTATTCTATTGACTTAGTTAAATATTCTAATGGTGCATTAAAAGGGTCGAAACATGGATGATACATAAAAAATTGGTGATTTTTTATTCTAGTATTTTATTTTATTTTCCATATCATATGATTGGTACCTTGGTAGATTATTAAGGGGAGCCTTAAAATCTTGGTTCAAAATTGTAAATAGCATTCAAAAGTTGTTAGTTGATATTTGTATGGGTGTTTGGTTTCAAGGGAAGATTTTTTAATAATCTAGTTGTAGATAAGTGAGTGGTATGATTGTATTTAGTGAGTTCATAATAGAATCTATTTCGGTCTATTAGACTACTTGCATCATGGATCAATGACTTTTAATGATTATTTCTTATTCTTACACTATTTCTTTGTCTCCTTCTCTATTAAATTGTAAATCCATTTGTCAAAATCTATATAAAAACTAGAATTATTCTAGTCCTCTCTCTAGTACCCTATCAATTAGTACTATCATTAAGAGATATATTCTAATGTGAGAGAAATTATAGAATATTAAGGTTATTCATTAGAAAATTTGAATTTTAGGCATTAGATGAACAAACGAGTTGTAGCATAAAAAGTATAAGAGAACAGGTGATCCAGAGTGTAAGTGTGGTTGAAGATGAGTCACAACATCTGATGAAGATGAATAGGGGCATTTCGAGACAATACAATCACCATAGTCACAACTGTGGAAGATTTCTCCACCTTTAAGGATGCTTCTAGATAAAGGTAATAATGTTGATAGATCATGTTTTCAATAATATGATAGAGAAGAAGATACTTGATGTAAAAAATAATGGAAGAGTCACAATGCTTTAAAAAATACTATAGAACTTATGTCACATGTTTTTGAGATGAAATATAGAAACTAATTATAGGTGGTAATGATGTAGGAATTAAGGTATATGGTATCATAGTTGTATACTTCTCATGATAAGAATGAAACATGACTGAACAATAAGGAGAAGTCGAATGTGGATGTTGATAGTGAGCATGGTATGGTACCAGATGAAGGTAGTTTAGGATTCAAGGCTCTAATGGCTAGGTATATATGATAAGGATATCATGAGTAGACCCAGGCCATTACTCAGTAGGGGGAGACATTTTTTTCTATTGAGTATCCAATTACCTTAATAACCTGATCTAAAACATACTTTTCAATATATTTCACTTGAAAAGAGTTAAATGTGTTGATGGTGAAACTATTCCTGGAAGGAATGTTCTAGTATTGAATAACATCATTTAAGTTTATAAAAGTAGATATTACCTAGTTAAATATAAATTAAGAGCATCTTAGAAGTTATGGAAGTTCCATAGATGAAGATTTGGAGATGTTTATCAAAGAGATGCAGAAAACAACCTATTTCAATGCTTATATTGATGAGTTTGAATGTATAGATCTGTGAATTATTGATATTACAAAGTGGTGGTATGTTATTATATTTACTGAGAATTTTAAACTAAAAATTGATGTTATTTTTGTGAAACATGATTCACTACACAAGGAAGGGCTTTCTACAGTTACTAGGACGATAGATTATAATATATTGGAAAAAGGAGTAATAAAGCAGTCTGTATCCCGATGTAAGATGAGTATAATAAATGTCCATGTATGGAGTTGGAGTACCAGTATAGTAAAACTTATTGTTACAATTAAATATTGTGACAAATTTTTTTTGGATATAATGCAGAATGATGGACGGGGGGTGGAGTTTGAAATTTTTCTATGGTATAATTTGGGTTTTGAAAGTTGTTGGGATAAAGATATTCTTCTGAATAAATCAATCTGGGGAATAGTTTTCCATAGAAGGGACTCATGTTGATGGTGTGGAAGTGTTTGGAGCCATGGAATGTGGATATGGAAGATGAAGTTGAGGTATGATAATGGGATGGATCATTAAGATGAATTATTTCAACTTTTGGTTCCTTAATCATTACCTCAAGGACATGGTGGAGATTTTAGATGTGGGAAATATAGGTACATTAGTATTATAGTGAGGGGGACATTAAATGCTAGGGGAATAATTGTAAATGGAATACATAGTTGTTATTTCTTTTTTATGGGTGTTGGGTGTCTATGGAATAATCTTTAATAAGCTAGCTGGAGGGATTACAGGGTATACAATTGTATATGGTGATTCTATAGTAATAGTTATTTCAATGTGACTTTTTAGGATTCTCCCTTTTTCCCCCATTTCTTCATATCCTTCTTTGTACTAGTGTAATTACATTTTTACATAGGTTTATAAACAATCAATTTTTTCTGATCCTTTCTCTCACATCGTATCATTATATATTTCCTAAATTCATATTCTAGCTGTAGTATCCATTTACATGTGTTCTATTTATGATGATATATATAATCTTAATTTTAAAATTCAATATTAGTGAAATAAATTTAATATTATGGTATCCATTTTGAAATTAATTATTCCTTTATATTTTGAGTTTTAATATATTTGGTTGGTATTTTTAGTATTCCAAAAATGAAAAAAATAGGAAGGATAAATCTTACTCTCTTACACAAGTAGAATTTGAATATGATTTTTTTCAACAGTAGTGCTACTAAAAAACTTATTCATTGATTTAATTTTTTACAGGAAGTTTCCATGATTCTTATTTAAGAATCCCAACTCTATATTTATCTCAAACCCATAAAAATGATGATTTCATTACATATATTCTAAAAGGGGCAAGGGATTTATTTGATTGAAATTTCCAAAAAGAAATGCCTATCCAAATTTACATCTTGTGGATTAAGACTAAAATTTTTAATTTTTTTTCTTGGAAACATTAACCTAAATACTATGATTATTATGAAATTTTTTACTTCCATTGGTTAAAGTACTTGAATAAAAATTTTACCTTGTTAATTAAATAAAAAACTATGACTTCTCTATAAATAAAATAAATATGTACCTCAATGAAAAAATTTGAGATATAATGTGTGGAAAAATTATTGGCCTCAAAATGGATCCTTGTTAAATATAAGAAAAACTATGAATTGAACAATAAGGAGAATAAATACTTACCTCAATGACAAACTAAAGTAACAAGGATCTAATAACAACTGAGAAGGAGGGGAAATGGCTCCCCATTATCCGGGTCTCCCATTCTTCGCCTCGCGCTAGGGTTCCTTCCCCGCGCCGCTGCCCCTTCCCGTTCTTCATTCCTTAACAGTGAGAGGATTTATCCAGTGTTCTCCTCTTTCTCAATCTCGTCCCCTTGTTCTCCTCCTGGCGCGTGTTCACCTCCTTACTCAGCTTCTTCGTTCTCCCTTCTCATCTTGTATAGCGACGCTCAGATTCACTGCTTCTTCATGGGCCTCATCTACTGAGACCATCACTCTTATTACTTGAATCATCGTGAATAAACCCCTCCTTGGTTTATCTCAATGAGACTCCGGTGATTTGGGACTGTTTATAACGACATTCGGTGAGGTTTTTTCTGATTTATTGGCCGGATTTTTGGTTTTGTCTTCGTTCTTCCTTTCCATGCCATTTTGCGATTTCCTCTTCCTATTGCATCCTTGATTCGTGTTTTTTAGCCTTCTTCCCAATGGATCTCTTGTCCCCAGGTTGGTTCGCCAAATTTTATCTCGGTGTTTCATACTCATCCATGATGGGTTCCCTTATTTTCAGATATGATCAAAGTTAGTTCAGGCGGTGTTGTGGTCTTGGATTCTATGATAAAGGTTCGAAGTAGGGATTTTCTAGAAGGGTTTGATGTTCTTGGAAAGGTTGTGTCCCGATGCCGAGGATCTGTCTACCGAAAATCTGCCATGGTTTCCTACTCCAAAGCTCCTCTCCATGTCGGTCTGGTGTGGTGGTTGTCATGGAGGCTTTGGGATGTGTAGTTTGTGCGGTCACCTGCGGTCTAGGAGTCGCAACTCGAGGTGGATTATCTCCTTCCTCTGGGATTTGGATGATGGTGTTAATAGTGTTTTCTATAGTATGATAACTTTTCAAGCCAGATGCTTGATAAGTTCATGCCATGAAGGTGTCTGTTTTTTTGTTCTCTATTCTCGTTTGACGTTTCATCGGTTTTCTTTCATCAGCTTTTTTAGAGACGTTAACAGCGATGGAGTGTCAGTTGCTCGGTGAAGGCGTGATGCGGTCTCTCGTGGGAGGTGGTTTCAATTTTGAATTTCATACCTTGATTGCCTGCTGTTTTTGAATTTTTTAGTCCTGTAATTTTGATTTGATTCAGTCTGTGTTGTGTTTGGTACTGGTTCCCATTCATCCTCAAAGTGGGTTTTATTCAAAATACAAAAAAAAGAGATTTGGAATAAAAATTGGGAAGGAGGTAGGGGGTTTAATCAATTGTTAACTTTTTATATGTTTAAAATTTTTTAGAAACTTAACCTCTATAGCCTATTAATTTTTATTTTCTTATCAACTTTTAGTAAATACTCATGCATGAAAAAGTAGTAAAGAAAGTAAAGTACACAAGATTTAGACGGGTTTTCCTCAGTGTGGGAACCTAGATTCTTTCCATAACCAGTCCCATGGGTCTAAGAAAATCCACTATTATGAATAAGTGAATGAAACATGAGTCAAATCCCATTATTCACCTTCTTTATCATGATAGAAACTATTATACTGACTCCCATTTGTTTACAATGTTTTCTTATAAAAAATTTGAGACAAACAAAAGAATAAATAATTTATTGAAACTGCTCCCCAATTTCTTAGTCTAAATCCATAGTCATATATGGAAGGATATGATTTTCTAAATCTGATGAGTCTAGATCTGATTCTCTCAATACAATGAGTCTATATCCGATTCTCAGAATATGATGAGTCTGGATCTGATTCTCTCAAAATGATGGGCTCAATAAAATGAATCCATTCTCAGTATGTAGAACTCAAACTCTAATAAAATACTCAATATGAAGTACCTTAGTCCGATTGACTCAATCTGATTGACTGAATAAAATCTTCTCAATATGATCTTACTCAATAAAATCTTGTTCAATCCAATAATCAAAATTTCAGTTTTCTGATCCTCCTCACGAGATATCTATTCAGAAATGAATTTCACCTTATTTCTTAAGCACTTTTCCTATTATTCTTGCATGAAAAGTCCACATAGTTAAAATGATATGAGAAATTATTTATAGGCAACTCCGATAAAAAATCCATAAAATCGAAAACTTTCCCCACTTCCTTAAATTTTAAAAACTCCAAAATTATCTCACATTTTAAAATTCTACTTTGAATTATTCAAAACTCTTTATATTTTATCGAGATTTATGAAAAATATTATTTCATGTTTGACCTCCTATAATATTCATAACACTTCAAGAATTTTGTTTTTGAGTTTTCTTCATAATCATCTCAATAGGATTTTTGATTCTTCCTCTCAGAATCTGACTTCTATTTGTTTCTTAGTGAATATGACTTCTATTTCTTTCTCAATGAACCCAATTTTTGTTTCTTTCTTAGTGAATCTTATTTCTATTTCATTATTAGTGATTCTGAATTATTTTTATTTCTCTGTGAATCATATTACAATTTATTTTTCATTGAATACGATTTCTGTTTATTTCTCAGTGAATCTAAATTATGTTTCAATCTCAGTGAATCTAATTTTTGTATCCTTCTCATTATGATTGAAATCCTATTACAATGGAATATCCAAACTGAAACACTAAAATTATGGAAACCTCTCCACCATTTCTTTAAAACCATTTATCAAGAATGTTTTCATGATTTTTGAGAACTTTATGACCATTAATTCATTGTTTGATTTATATTAGAAAGAATGAAAACTATCTAAATCCTAACTTCACTTTCATAAAAAAACCTCTTCAACATCATTAAGAATTATTCACTCAACAAATTCATTATTTCAAACATAGTAACTTCTTTCTTTCTTTGATGATGGAAAAAAATCTTCCATCAAATAAAAATTTATTCCTCTGATTCTTTTGAATTTGATGATCTGACATTGATGCTGATGAATCTGATTCTTTCAGCAACATTAAAATTTTGTACAAAAGCTCATTATGATGGAATGGACCTAATTATTAGAAAAAAACTTCTTGTACAAAAAGGTTAACTGAGAAAAAAAAAACTTTTGTAAAGAAAATACCGCAAAGGTTATTCAATATCACCCTTTGTATTTGTTGAAAAACCTTGTTAAAAACTTTTCAAACACTCTGAATTTTTCATAACGTAACTTTTGAAAACAAATCATGATCTTGACTTTTATCAAAACATATACTTTCTCAAAAGAGAGTGTCCTGACACCAAACTACTGGATGAAGTATTGTTTTTGAAAGAATTCCATCCCTTGATGGAAAGAAAAGTTTTTTTACATGTAAATATAAACTCTCCTCACTTTTCCTTTCACACGTTCTTATTCTCTCCCCCATTCTCACTTTTTTTCACTTTATTTTTATCTACACCATTTTATGATAATCATAACTTCATATTCATAAAATAAATATAAGTAAAAACATCTTACAATGTATAAAGTGGTTACTTTATCTACACCTTCCCGACATTATCCAACGCACGACGGGGGACTTGTTATGAGTTTTAGGAATACATTGGGGGAGGCTAATCATGAAGTTGCAGCCTCAATTCCACAAACAGTTATTTCAGCATTTCTTTTGTAATGATTTTAGAAATCTAAAACATTGTTGAAATGTATTCTACGAAAACATTTCCCACAGAAAAATTCTATTTTATAAAGAAAAACTTTATATCAAGGTAATTTGATCTTGAATGTTGTATATTATTTTTAGAAAGATCAATTGCACTCTGATTATCATAATGTATCTTCAATGGATTAGAAATTATTACTTTCAAATAATCTAGTTGAACTTTAATCCACCAAATTTGAGTAAAAGCTTGAGTATCTGCAACATATTCAGATTTAGTTGTGCTCAAATATACTAAAATTTGTTTCTTAATATGCCAACTCACACAAAATTATCCTAAGAAAAATGTTTCTCCTAAGGTTGATTTTATATCATTACAATATCCATCCCAATGATCATCAGTAAACCCATGAAGCATTATCTCACTTTTTCTTTTGTTTAAGAACCCATTTGAAGTTGTTCCTTGACATTTCTCAAAATTATTTTTGCAAACAACATATGTGATTCTTTCAGATTACTTTTGTACCTGAAACAAAAAATCACAACATAAAAAATAGCAGGCCTTGAGGTTGTAAGATAAATAAGACTTCTCATCAGCTTCCAAAAGTATTTATAATTCACAATTATTCTGGATTCACCTTTACTCAACTTTGTGCTCACTAAAATAGGATTTGAAACATATTTGGATTCTTCCATTTTAAACTTCTTCAATAATTCCCTGGAATAATTTTGTTTGGATAGAAATTATAATTTTCTTTATATTGAACTTGTAATTCAAGGAGGAAATTTGATTCTCCCAACATTATATTTCAAAATAATTCTTTATTTCCTCATAAAATTCCATAAAAGTTTTTTCTTCATCCCCAAAAAATTATATCATCTATATAAATAATTATAACTAGAGTTTTAGAGTCAACATCTTTCACATACAAGTTATTATCAAAATTTCATTTAGAAAAGTTCAACATTGTCAAACAATTGTAAAGATTAGAATACCATGCACATAGAGCATGTTACAGTCCATACAAAGACTTATTCAATTTATAAAAAAAATTCATCTTTATCAAGTAGAAACCCACAAAGTTGTACAATGAATAATTCTTCCTCAATATCAATTTTTAAGAAAGATGACATTACATCCATATGATAAACTTTATAATTACGATGATCATCCACTCTAAGAAACATTTGAATAGTTTATATCCTTGCAATGTGAATAAGGGTTTCTTCAAGATCCACACCTTCCACCTCTTCATATACTTTACAAACAATTCATTCTTTATTTCTTGAAACTTTTCAATTTTGATTAAAATTATTTATATAAACCCACATTGTTCCAATAAAAATATTATTTTCTGTCCATGGAACAAGTTCCCATGTTTTATTTTCCTCAATATGATCCAACTCTTCATTCTTATAATACACCCATTCTTTGTGTTGAATACCTTATGAAACTAATTCTTGTTGAAATTTTAAGATAATTAAAGTATGATTTTATAATATCAACTTTTTATAGTCTGAACTAAAGCCTTATTTTCCAATAATGTTTTCAGATACAACATGTTTTTATAAAGAAGTAAATTTCAAAGTTTCCTTACCAGATGAAATTTATTCATCAAATGATTCTTTTAAATCTTGATATGGATGTTTTGAATTAATTTCACTGTTATTAGAAATCTCTAATTTATCCTCATTATCATTCTCATAAATGTTTCTTATGGAGATTTTATTTTTAATTAAATTCTAATAATATGATTCCACCAAATTTTGTAAACGTTTTTTCCAATATTTTTAACTTCTTCCATTTGGTGAATAACCCAAAAAATTTCCTTCCCCATTTTTCTCATCAAAATTTCTAAAATCTAGATTTTTTATTTTGAGAAAACATGGACTTTAGAAAACATTGAATTATTTCAATGAAGTTTTTTTGTTATATCACATTTCATAAGGATTCAAGTTGGTTTCTGGACTAAAAAACATTTATTTTGAACATGTAAAATAGTACTAACAAATTCTATCCAATATAACATAAATAGTTTGTATTCAACTAACAATATATTCCCATTTCCACCAAGATTTTATTCTTTCATTATGCTACTAAATTTTGTTACGGATTATGGGGAGAACTATACCAATGTTTGATACCATGTTTCCTCAAATATATTCAAAATAATTCCTTTTGAATTCAGTACCATTATCTGTTCTCAACTTCTTTATATAAGCCCCAATTTCATTCTAAATTTATTTTATGAAAATCTTAAACATTTCCATAGAATCTAACTTATGTTTCATAAATATAATTTTTTTATCCTTATTAAATCATTAATAAAAGTGACAAAGTATAAGTCTTTTTTTTATTGATGTCTCATTGGCCCACATAAATTGGAATGAATAAGTTCAAGAGGCATGATAGATTGAATATTAATTATCTTATGAATTTTCATAGTCATATTTCCTTTCTGGAAAGTAATTTAAACTTCTTCATATCTAATTTTAAATTCTATAAAACTCCAAAAAACATCAATTTTTGAAATTTTTTTCTTTTTTTTATACCCAAGATAGTCAAGTCTTAAGTTCCACAATTTTTTTTTCATTTTGTGCATTCAAGCAACATGAGTTATTGAATTCCCGTATTTGGAAGAGATTCCCACAAGTTCTTTCTCCATTTTTAATAACCTTTCCATATTTCACACTTTTAATATTACAAAATTCTTTTCTAAAAACAACTTCTTTTACATCATCAAAAAGTTGACTTATAGTAATTAATTTATGTTTTAGACCATCAACAAAAAACATCTACGGATTTCAAATTTTAGGCTTCAATATCAGCCGTTTAGATTCCTCTAATTTTTAAGGAACTATCATTACCAAAGGTAACTACTCCTCCATCATGACCATAAATAGCTTTCAATATTTTTATACCACCTGTCATATGTGAAGAACAACCACAATAAAGTATCCATGTTTTTTCCCTTTACATTCTTTTAAAGCTATCTCAACAATAAAAACCCTTTTTCCAAATTTCTTCTTTTCGGCTTCTTTTTATTTTCTATCATAAAGAATTTTTTTCTAGAAGAAGTTTCATACATATTTCAGCATGCTGTCTAGCTTGATCACATCTTACAAAAACTTATATTATACTTTCAAATTGATTTTTTGTTTGAAAGTTTCTAATATATTGAGAATTCACCTTTTCAACTTTCTGTAAGTTAGGAATGTTTCTCATTCTATTTTCACTATTTCTTCAAATTTTCTCAATCATTCTTTCAAGTATATATAATTTATGCCAAGAATTATAAGATATATTATGATCGATTCCACAACACTAGAAATAACCATCAAATATTGAATTTCTATTTATGAAATATCATTAATTGTAGAAACCATATTTAGGTTGGTAACTACTTTTACCTATAACATACATATGATGTGGACCATATTTTATTTTGAATGAGTTTTGTACTTTTATATATTTGATAGGTGTATCACATCTTTTATCCAGCCAATATTTCCTAAAACATTTTCTAGAATCTGAAATGTTAAAAGAATCCAATTAAATTTTATTTTTGGTAAGAGAAGATTTCACACGATTATCATATTGAGCCTTATCAAAAACATTAGAAGTCCCATATTTTACTTTTGATTATTTTTTTTATGTTTTCATTCATCTTCCTCAAGCTATTTTTGGACTCAATAAGTGTTTATTTAAACCTGTTAACTTATTATTTATTAGAATACAACTTCATACTAAGATATTCAATCATCTTTCCTTGTTCAGAAACATTGAGTTTGCAACTCAGACTCTCGATGATGTATTCTTCCTATTGGTTGATGAAATATTTTCTTCCATCAGAAACTTCTTCACAATATTTCTTCGTTATTATAATTTGTTTCTTGAGAATTTGTTTCTTAATACATAAAACATGTTCTATTCTGAGCTAATATTATCTATAATATTCTTCACCACCTTGTTTAATTTCAATGTAATATTTTTTTCACAACTTTTTCAATGAAGGTTATAAAATTTTCTAAACTTTTATCCTTTGAAGAATTATTGTTAGTTGAGTCAACTTCAAATTTCTTACTCAACATACTTCTTTTGTTTCCAGTAAACTTCTTCTTTTATTTTTTGGGAGACTTCTCTTCTTTGAAATCTTTTTCCACTTATTCCATAATGTGTTTTCATAGAAATCATATTAATATTCTCCATCTTTTTTATTGGGGTTATTAATAGAAAAGTGTCTAATTCCACCACACTCAAAACATTTTAGGGGAATATTACCTCTATACTTTGTTCTTCCTATTCAATAGTACTTTGATATAATATAAATTCTTTTTACATTCAACACGTCATCCTATTTCTCTTTGGACTCAAAAGGATAATATTTTTCAATATCTTGGATCTTTATCTTTCTCATAACATCAAAATCCATTTCATATTTCATGTTATTCTTAAACATTAGAAATTTTCTTATTTCATAATAAATGACAAATTTATGAAATTCAACATGAAATAAATAATCCTTATCTTCTAAAGAAGTAATTTTAGAATCAAAACTATTGAGAAAGTTTCTCAAAAAGTCTCTTCACAATTATAGAATCTTCCAGGACATATCTGAATCCTTTGATGCTGCAAACAATTCCATTAACTATGGTGATGTATTCAACAATTGTTTCTTCATCTTTTATTATGATTTCTTTAGAGTTACTACATGATATTAGTAATTTTGATTCCTTAAATTTAGTATTCCCTTTGAAAAAACTTTCCATATTTTTCCTCATACTTTTTAAATTTTTGAGATCCATCACCTTTTGATAAAAATACTCTAATTAGGACATAAGGATTCAATTTATAGATTTTTTCATCAACTTCTATATTTCTATTTATAGAAAACATCATAGGATCATCTTTCTCAATAGGTGGAAAACCAATATTTGCAGTATCAACAACTTCTAGGACAAGAGATAAGTGAGAAGGAATCATCCTATTTTTCGATCAATAATAAATTTTCCATAAAATGTCGGAATTATTATATTATTGACATAATTGATATTATCCATGATAAGGATTAAAAAATGGTACCTCGATCTAATACCAATTGAAGTTACAAGGATCAAATAACAACTGAGAAGGGGGGGGGGGTGAATTAGTTGATAACATTGTATAAGTTTAGAACTTTTAGAAACTTAACACCTACAACCTATTAATATTTATTTCCTTACCATCTTTTATTAAATAATTATGCATGAAAAGTAGGAAAGTAGGTAAAGAACACAAGATTTACAATGTTTGTCTTTAGTGTGAGAACTTACATCATTTCCATAGCCACTCTCATGGGTCTATGGAAATCAACAATTATGAAGAAGTGAATACAACTTGTGCAAAATCCCATTAGACACCTTCTATCCCCAAATAGGAAATATTATAATGAATCGTGCAAGTTTACAATTTTTTCTTATAAAACAATTGATCCAAACAAAAGAATAAAAACATTGTTGAAACTGTTCCACAATTGCTCAATATAAATCCTCATTTTGATTTGGTTGGATATGATTTTATCAACCTAGTTGGTCTATATCTGATTCTCTCAATACAAATAGTCTAGATTAGATTCTCTAAAATGATGAGTTTGGATCTTATTCTCTCAAAATTATAGACTCAATATAATGAACCCATTTTCAATCTAAAAAACTCAAAATCTGCTCAAATACTCAATATGATGTACCTCAGTCTAATTGACTCAAATTGATTTACTAAATACGATCTTCTCAATATGATCTTGCTTAATACGATCATGCTCAATCTGGAAAAAAAACATTCAGATGTATGATCCCATTCATAGTATCTCGATTCAAAAATTACTTTCCATTGATTTATTTAGTGCTCTTCCATTTCTTCTTAAGTGTAAATTCAACATAATGAAATGATCTGAGCAAGTATTTACTACCGACTCGGAAAACAAAATTAGGAAAATTGAAAACTTTCCTATCTTTATCAAATTTAAAAAAGCTAAAAATATCTTACATTTAAAACATCAACATTGAATTATTCAAACCTCCTTATATTTATTTAATATTTATGAAAAATTTAATTTCAAGTTTGACCTCCTCAACTTTTCATATAACATCTAGAATTTTCTTTTTGATTCTTCTTCATAATTAGGTCAATATGATTTCTGTTTCATTCTATATGAATCTAATTTTTGTTTCATTATCAGTGAATCTGATTTCAATTTATTTCTCAGTAAATATGATTTCTATTTCTTTCTCAGTAAATATGATTTCTATTTCTTTCTCAGTGAATCTGATTTCTATTTCTTTCTTAGTGAATCTGATTTTCTTTTCTTTATCAGTGAATCTGATTTCTCTTTCTTCCTCAGTGAATCTAAATCATATTTCTTTCTCTATGAATCCAAATTCTGTATCATTATCATTATGATGTAATTACCATTATGATTGAATCTCTATAATGAAACATTTAAATTCATCAAACCTCTATACCATTTCTTCAAAATCCTTTATCATGAATGTTTTCATGATTTCTGAGAACATTATGATTAGTAATGAATCATATAATTTAGTTTATAAAGCATGAAAAATTTCTAAGTCCTGAATTCACTTTCATAAAAAAGATTATTCAACATCATTATGGTTTCTTCACTCCAAAAAATATTTCTTTAGAACGTAGGAAATTATTTCTTTCTCCGATTACAGAAAAAACAAACTTCTATATATAACATTTTCTACCTCAGATTCTTTTGGATTTGATGAACTGACTCTAATATAGATGAAACTGATACTTTCATCAACATTTTAATTTCTTACAAAATCTCTTTATGATGGACTATATTCAATCCCTAGAGAATAAAGACATCATTATACAAAAATTTTAGTTGTCAACAAATAAAAAACATTGTTAAAACAAAACACTATAATGGTTCTTCAATCCCCCCTTTAGATTTGTTAACAACTCTTATTAACAAATTTTCAAACTCTTCAATTTTTTCATGACTCAACTTTTATAAACAACTCATGTTTTGTACAATTATCAAAACATAGTCTTTATCAAAAGATATTGTCTTGAAATCACACTACAATATAAATTAATGTTTTTAATGGAATTCTATCCCTCTATGGAAATCAAATTTTTTGACCATGTAAATAAAAACTCTCCTCACATTACTTTTCACACTTTCTTAGTATCTCCCCATTCCCACTTTTCTTTTCTCACTTTTTTTTTCTCTCCCCAATTTTATGATAATAACATCATTATATTCATAAAAGAAATATAAGTAAGACTTCTCAAAAAGTAAAAAGTTGTTAATTTCTCTCTAATTTTTTCAATGTAATCCAAATAATGGTGGGGGAATTCTTATGATTTTTATGAAGTCCTTGGAGTATGATGAACATGAGGTTATAGACACAATTCTAGAAACCATTATTTTTTTCATTACTTCTATAAAAATATCAGCAATCCGATACTTTATTGAAATGTATTCTAGTAGAATATCTCCATCAGCAAATTGCAATTTTTAAAGTGAAAATTTATATAAGTGTGTTTTGATCTTGAATGTTGGACAATTTTTTGAGAAATATAAATTGATCTTTGATTATCACAAAGTATTTTCAATGTTTTAGAAAATTATACTTTCATTTCTTCTAGTGGAAATTTTGACCGTAATATTTGAGTACAAGACTGAGTTGCTACAACATATTTAGAATCAGCTATTCTCAAAGTTACTGAACTTGGTTTCTTACTATGTTAACTCACACAAAATTCACTTAGGAAAAATGTTCCTCCTGAGATTGATTTTATATCTTTATAATCTCTATCCAAATCGGCATTAGTAAACCCATGAAACATCATCACACTATTTTTTTGTATAGAAACCTATGTAAGTTGTTACTTTTACATATCTCATAATTCTTTTCGCTGACAACATATGTGATTCTTTTGGATAACGTTGATACCTAGAACAAAACTTCAAAGTATAGAAAATATCAGGCCTTGAGCTTATATGATAAAGAATACTTTGTATCATCTTTCGAAAGTCTTTTTGATTCACACTTCTTTTTGTTTCATATTTACTCAACATTGTGTTTACTGAAATAGGAGTTGAAACTTATTTAGATTATTCCATACTAATATTTTTCAACAATTCTCTCACTTGATTTTCTTGAAATAATAAAATGTAATTTTATTTTTCTTGAACATGTAATCCAAGGAAGAATGTTAATTATCCCAATATTTATATTTCAAAATTATACTTCATTTCCATAGTAAAATCATTGAAAACTTTTTCTTTATCCCCAGAAAAAATTATATCATCCACATAAACAATTAAAATTAGTCTTCTAGATTCAAAAACATTCACATAGAAGTTAATTCAATATTTTCCTTTAGAAAAGTCAACATTCTCAACAACTATCAATCTTAGAATACCATGAACTTGGAGATTGTTTCAGCCCAGTCAAAGATTTCTTCAACTTAAAAACATTATTTTCATCCTCATCAAGTAGAAACCCACAACGTTGTTCAATGTAAACTTCTTCATCAATCTCACCATTTGAGAAAGATGAATTTACATCCATCTAATAAAATTTGTAATTCTGATGAGCAACCACTGTAAGAAACATTCAAATAGTTTCTAGCCTTGTAACGAGGGAAAATTTTCCATCAAAATATACACCTTCTACCCATGCATATAATTTTTAATCAAGCCTGGTTTGTTTATTAAATCTTATCCATGATCATTCTATTTGATTCTATAAACCAACATTTTTCCAATTTTTTTTTATTTGATGGTCATGGAACAAGTTCCCATGTTTCATTTTTCTTAATCTGATCCAACTCTCCATTCATAGTATCCACCCATTCGTTGTGTTAAATAATGTATAAAAATAATTCTAGTTTAACTTTTGAGATAAGTGAAGTCTGAAATTCTAATCTCAACGTCCTTCTGGTCTGAACTGGAGGCTTATAATTCCCAATAATGTTTTCATATTCAAAATGTTTTTTTAAGGTAGGAAATTTCTACGATTATTTCACAGCTAGAAATTCCTCATCACATGATTTTTCTAAACCTTGATAAGGATGTTTTGAATTACATTCACTATTTTTTTAAATCCCCAATTTATCCTCCTTATTATTCTCAACAAATTTTGTTAAGGAAAATTGATTTTCAATTACCTTAACATTATATGAGTCCACGAACATTTTTAAATGTTTGTTCTAACATTTTAACTTCTTTCTTTGGTGAATAACCCAAAAAAGTTCCATCCTTAGTTTTATCATCAAAATTTCCAAAATATGGATTTGTTTTTTGAGAAAACATAGACTTATAAAAAATTTGACATATTTCAGTGAATTTCTTTGGTAATAACACATTTTAGGAGTCAAGGTGATTTCTGGTCTCAACAAAAATCTATTGTGAACATGTACAACATTACTAACATCTTCTCTCAAATATAACTTTGAATGTTTGTATTCTTCTAACACACTTCTTACTATTTTCACCAAGCTTCTATTCTTTAATTATTCTACTCCATTTTGTTTTGGAGTATAGGGAGAACTATACTGATGCATGATACCAGGTTTTCTTAGATATGCTTCAAAATAATTTCCAGTGAATTTGATACCATTATCTATTCTCAACTTTTTTACATAAGCCCCCATTTATTTCTCATGTTCCATTATGAAAAACATAAACATTTCCATATCCTTAGACTTGTGTTTCATAAACATGATTTTTTTCATCTGATTGACATTATCAATAAAAGTGATAAAGTATAAATTTTATTTGGTTTATTTATGTCTCATATTCCCAAAAAACCAGAATGAATAAGTTCATGAGTTTTGGTAGATTGATTATCAATTCTATTATGACTTTTGTTATTCATCTTTCCTTTATGGTAAGTAATAAAAACATCTTCGTCTCTTGTTTTCAATTCTGGAAAATTTTGGATAGCATAATCTTTTTAAAGTTTATACATGTTTTTCTTCCCAAGGTGGCTAACTCTTTTTTGCCATAATTTGTTTTCATCTTCTTCACTTAAATAACACGATTTATTGAATTCTCATATTTTGAAGAGATTCCCACTGGTTCTTTCTCCTTCTGTAATAACTTTTCTATATATCACACTTTTTTATGATATAAAAATATTTTCTAAAAAAATTCTTTTCCATCATCACAAATATGACTTACACTAAGTAAGTTATGTCTAATTAAATCAAAAAATAAAATTTCCTTGGGTTTCAACTTTTCAGACTCAATTTCAACCATTCTGATTCCTCTGATTTTTAAGGAACTATCATTACCAAAGGTAAATTCTCCTCCATCATGAATTTAAACATGTTTTATGATTTTAATAAAACCTATCATATGTGAATAACAATCTCTATCAAGTGTCCTTGGTTTTTTCCTTTTACATTCTTTCTATGCTGTCTCAACAACAAAAGATCTTTCCTCAACTTTCTTCTTTTCAGTTTCCTTCTATTTTTTATCATAAAGAATTTATTCTAGAGGTATTTTCATACATATATTGGTATGATGAACATATTTATAACATATTTTACAATCTTATTTTAGACATTCAAATTGATTTTTTTGTTGGAATGTTTCTAACATCTTGAGAATTAACCTTTTCAACTTTTTATATTTTAAGATATATTCTCATTCTACTCTAACAATTTCATCCACTTTTCTCAAAAATTATTTCATGTAGAGATATGTTGTGCCAAAAATTATAATCTCCATGCCCATAGATTCCATAAAAAGATAAATATCCATCAAATATTGATTTTTTATCTAAGAAAGATATTTATTTGTAAAAACCTTGTTGAGGTTGGTAAATTATTGCATCTCTAACATACACAACATTTTGTCCATTTTTATTTTAACTAAGTATTTTACTTTTACATATTTGATAGGTTTCTGAAATAATTCATCTAGCTAATTTTTCCAAATACTTTTTCTTGAACCTGAATTGTTAAATGAATTAGATGAAAAATTATTTTTGGTAAGATAATATTTCACCCAATTCTCATATTGAGCCTTCTCAGCAAGATTTGAGGTCTCAGCTTTAACTTATGAAACTTTATTAAAGTTTTCATTAATATTCCTCATGTTATTTTTAGTATCAATAATTTTTTATTTAAACATGTTAACTTTTTCATCCTTAACTAACACCTTCTTACTAAGATATTCAATCATCTTTCCTTGTTCCATAATTCTATGTTTGCAACTTAAAATCAGATCGATGTATTATTCCTCCTACTTGATGACATATTTTCTTCCATCAGTAAATTCTTCACAATACTTTATCATTAATATAATTTATTTCTTGAATTTTTTTTCTCAATACATGGAACAAGTTCTGTTCTAATATGATACTCTCTATAAGATTATTCAATGACTTCTTCAATTTCTGAGGAATCTTTTTATACTAAACTTTTGAAGTGAATGTTCTAAATTTTCCTGATCTTCCATCTTCTAACGAATTTTTTTAATTTGAGTCCAATTAACATTTTTAATCAACATACTTATTTTTTTAGTAAACTTATTCTTTCATTTATTTGAATAATTCTCTTCTTTATCATTTTTATCCACTTCTTTTATCAAGGTTGTTCATTAGAATAATCTTGGTATTCTCCATCATTATTCTTGGGTAAATTCAAAGAAAAGTGTCTTATTCCACCACACTCCAAAAATTTAAGAGGATGTTTACCTCCACACATTCCTCTTCCTCTTCGATAGTTCTTGGATATAAGAGAGGTGATTTTTTTCATTCAACTCATAATCATTTTTATCTTTGGAATATCAGGGATCAGCTTCATTAACATCTTATATTTTCATCATTCACATATCTTCAAAACCCATATCACCTTTTATCTTATTTTTAAACATTGGATATTTCCCCTTTTCAAAAGTAATGAGAAATTTATACAATTAATCACGAGATAAAACATCCTTATCTTCTGAAGAAGAAATTTTAGAATCAAACATATCCAGAAAGTTTCTCATAAGCTTCATAACAATTGAAAAATCTTCCAAGACATCTCTAAAGAATTTTATGTTTCAAAGAAATTCATTAAATCTGGTGAAGTCTTCATCAATTATTTCCTCATCTATCATTCTGATGTATTCATACTTACAATGCTAGATTTGTAGCTTTTCTTACTTAAATTATGTATTCCCTTAAAAAAAACATTCCAGGTTGTCCCACATACATTTTGAAGTATTGAGACCCAAAAAATTGTGATAAACATTATCTCATAAGGACATAAGGATATAGTTTCTAGACTTTCCATCAAATTCTATATTTCTGTTTTTAGAAAACATTATAGGATCATATTTGTCAATATTTGGAAAACCAACAGTAGCATCTTCAACAACTTCCATGCAAAGAGGTTGGAGATAAGGAATAATCCTATTTTTTCATCTATAATAATTTTTCCCATCAAATGTATGAATTTATCTATTGTTAACAGAATTGATATTATACATGATAAGGATTAAACAAGGGTACCTATCATTCATACTAATATAATTTCTATGTATCGAATAACTACTGATAGGGGGGGTGAATCAATTGTCAACTTTTTATATGTTTTAAAACCTTTATAGACTTAACCCCTAAAAATTGTTAAGATTTATTTACTTACCAAATTTTAGTAAATACTCATGCATGAAAAAGTAGGAATGAAAGTAAAGCACACATGATTTGCAAGGTTCATCATCAGTGTGAGAACCTACATCCTTACCATAGACACTCCAATGGGTCTATTGAAATACACTATTATGAAGAAGTGAATACAAATTGTGTCAACTCCCATTAGACACCTTTTATCTCCCAATAGGAAATATTTTAATGACTCCCATCAGTTTACAATGTTTTATTATAAAAAAATTGACAAAAAAAAATAAAGACATTTTTGAAACTGATCCTCAATTGATCAGTTGAAATCCTCAGTCTTATTTGGTGGTATCTAATTATATAAATTCGATGATTCTAGACCTGATTCTCTTAGTACAATGACTCTGAATTTGATTCTTTTAATATGATGAGTCTGGATCTGATTCTCTCCAAACGACTGACTCAATAAGATGAACTCATTCTCAATCTACAAAACTCTACCTCTGCTCAAATAATCAATATAATGTACCTCAATCTGATTGACTCAATCTAATTGAATCAATATGATTGACTGAATATGATCTGTTCAATATGAACACACTCAATTTGATCTTTCTCCATCATGTAAAAATACATTCAGCTGTCTGATCCTCATCAAAATATCTCTATTCAGAAATTACTTTCCCTATATTTATTCAGTGCTCCACCTTTTCTATTTTTATGCAAAGTCCACACAAAATAAATGATCTAATCAAGTATTTATAGGTGACTCAGAAAAAAGTGGGAAACTTGAAAATATTCCATTCTTCCTCATATTTCAAAAACCCTAAAAATTCCTCAAATTTAAAACTTCACCTTTGACTTATTAAAACTTCCTTAGATTTTTACAAGATTTATTCAAAATTTAATTTCATGTTTGACCTTCTCAAATCTTTATAAAACTTCTAGAATTTTCTTTTTGATTCTTTATCTTAATCAGCTAAATATGATTTCTGTTTCATTCTCAGTGAATCTGATTTTTATTTCTTTCTCAGTGAATCTGATTTCTATTTCATTCATAGTGAATCTGACTACTATTTCATTCTCAATGAATCTAATTTATGTTTGTTTCATAGTGAATCTGAATTCTATTTCTTTCTTAGTGAATCCGATTTTTGTTTCTTTCTCAATAAATCTGATTTCTGTTACTTTATCATTGAATATAAAATCTTTCTCTTTCTTAGTGAATCTAAATTCTATATCCTTCTCATTATGATGGAATTCCTGTTATGATGGAATCTAAATACTGAAACATTGATATTATTCAATCTACTCAACCATTTATTCAAACGCCTTTATCATGAATGATTTCATGATTTGTGAGAACATTATGACAAGTAAAGCATCATATGATTTTTTTTAGAAAATAATAAAACTTTATAACTCTTGAATTCACTTTCTTCAACAAACCTCTTCAGCATCATTACAACTTCTTCACTCAAAAAACTCCTTTCTTTAAAACTCATAAACTTCTTTATTTCTCTAATTATGTAAAATAAAAAACTTCTCAAAAAATATTATCCTCTGATTCTTTTGGATCTGATGATCTTATTTCAATGTAGATTAATCAGATTCTTTTAGGAACATTCAACTTTCTTACAAAATCTCATTATGACAGACTGGATCTGATTCCCAGAAAACAAAAACATTATTATACAAAAAGGTAAATTGTCAAAAAATAAAAAAACATTTTTAAAATAAAACACTAAAAATGTTCTTTAATATATCCCTTTGGATATGTAGACAAGCATTATAACAACCCAAGATTTCATAGTACGTTATCTCTTTAAAGTAATTCAGTAGCTTACACCACACACAACATCGAGTTCGGGTGCACGACGACTTACCAAACTGGATATTCAAAAAGAAGTTATGAATAGTATTATATTAATTTTGGATTTTATATATTCCATATAATTTTAACATCCATATTATGTGTTTCTTAGACATATTATAAGAACAAATTAATTTTTTCAGATAAAAGAAGTAATTTTCAAGAAATGAAATTTTACCGCCTTTTAATGGAGAACCTTTTTTAAATCCAATATTTGACACTTTTAAATATTCAATTTGACAAAATAAACTTTTTATTTAGAATCAGGGAAAAAAATTAGTTTGGATAAATTTTTGGCATTTTTCTGATAACTTTCATATTTTGTTGAATAGTGAAAAATATTAAATTTTAATTGAAAAAAACTTTTTTTTAAAAATATTAATAGTGTTAAATTATATATTTGATTGGTTTTGAAGTATAATAAGATTATATTTTTATTATTTAATCCAATTTTGGTCATTAGAAGTAATTTTACATTTTAATTAGACACAAACACGTATTAATCTTTTGATTGTTTTTACTTCTCAAAAAACCTTTTTCTGGTTTCGACAACGGAAATTAATTTTAAATTAATTAATGAAACTTCTAGGTTTTTAATTTGGTAAAATAGACATTATTTTTGAATTTGGAATATCAAAATTAGATTTGGGTTATTTTTTGTTATTTTTTAGAAAACATTAAATTTTTGATGAATAGTGAAAAACATTCCTTTATTGTTCAAAACAGAATTTTTATGTTAATAATAATAATTTTTTAATTTAAATTTATTTTAAAGTCAAAATATATTCCTAATACCTATATTAGTTCAATTTAATTCATTGAAGAAATTTTATAATAAGATTAGATAAATACATTTTTTTGAACTTTTTACTGTCTTTTACCCACCTTCTAGACACATTTTCAAATTGGCATAAAACGTAATTTTTCTGATTTTTTTGAATTTAATTTCAAAAATACAAGATACACGGTTGAAATCAATATTTAAAATGTGGTTCAATATGTTGAAAATAATTTTTTATGAATAGTAACTTTTGAATTTTATTTACCACGGTTAAAAGTAAATAGGGTAATTAAAGGTAAAAATGATATTATAATTACCCTAACACATGTCCTAATTCTATTATATAAGTGTATATAGACCTAAATCAACCTTAGGAAAAAGTATGATCCTTTTTTATTCCCTTGGATTAGATGAGGATATTTGTTATTATTTTATTTAAAGAAGAGTTAATAGTGTTAAATTCAAATTTTAATAACTAAACCATTTTTAATATAGGGTTATACATAATCTAAATTCTACCATAAAAATTCACGAGAAATAAAAAAATATTAACTATATCATGTTTTTTTATTTATAATTTTTAGACATTAAATAATTAAATTTATTTATGACACAATGATGATGCAATAATTACCTTATTAATGAATGTCTAAAATAATTGATGTTATAAATATTAGAATTAAATTAAATTGAGACTTTTGATGCATTACACAAATTATATAGATTAATATGACATTTTAGGGTTAATTCAATTATTTTTTTCTGAATTAATCATGCTGTAATGACTTTCACAAAAACCAAATACTAAATAGCGTCAAAATTGACATAAATGAGTTTTTAAAACAAATGATATTTTATTAAATGATATAATATTCTTTAAAATCTATGATTTGGCCGAAGGACTTATATAATGTTAGATATGTAATTAATGAACCACTTGAGGTTATCTTGGTAGTTTATAGTATGTTTATTAACCATATAGTGTAAGAATACAAGAAGCCATGGAAAAAGTTAGACTATTTAACTAAGAGTTAAATCTAAAATATAAGGTTAATATGGTAAACTAAACTTCTCTAAAACCTATTAGTTGAGAGGTTTTATACCCATAACCACATTATCCTTGAAATAAATCCATTTGGAGCCATTATAAACCGAAAATTATTTTATAATAAAATAATATTTAAATATTTTCCTAAAGTGACCCCCACCTCTCTTATAAAAGAGTACTTCCCCTTCTCTTAATGTCATGCCACGAAAGCCATTTTCTCAGACAAAACCTACTCAAATATCATCAAAACTATCCTCACTTAAACCTAGATGAATTACTTTGATTAGAAAGCCAACCTAAGGAACCCTTTAGATCAAGTCAAAATAAAACACCTGAAGAAGAGGTAATTATTTCACCACATCTTTAAATGTTCTTTTCTTCTTTAACTTACTCTTTCTTTGTTGTTTCCATAATAAAATAATAACTCTAATACCTTCTAAATACTGATATTTTATTATAAATATGGTACAACCATATTAATTATTCTATCCATCCTATGAATGAAAAGGTCACCATACGTGCGTATGTACGACTTACCGTCTCCACGTCGTGGTGTAGTTCGTTATTCAACGCTTCATTATTTGGATGAGTATAATAATGAGTATAATTGATGTAAATAATAAATATTACATGTTAATTATTCTGTATATATAATATACCATCCAATTGCGAATGATTTCACAATCAATAGAATGATATTCTCTCTCATGTGTACATACCACTTATCATCTCCATGACGCGATGAGATTTCATTCCCCATCGTAACCATTGAAGAAAAATTTTAATTTGTTGTATTAAAATTAATTTTTACGAAATTAATATCATTATGGATATGAATAAAATACATCCCATCTATAACAAACATGACTTATGCAACAAAGCATATAATGGAAAATGAATCAGTTAACACCCGAAATGAAGATACTACTGAAATATTACTAACAAAGAAATACTAAAAGATCATATATGATATCATATTTATGTATATGGATCTTTCATAATTTAATAAAAATTATTTAACTATTATACATGATGTTAAAATACCCTCGACTAAGAAAAAGTATAAGGTAAGGGGTTTTCATCTCACTTTTTATTCTCGTGAGATTCATGCTATATTAGCCACTATTTTCTTTTCTGTGGTGTATGTACTGCCCATGATTGTATTATTTGTGTAATATAATTTAATTTATGGGTATTTACATCTCTATTACATGATCCTTCTTCCATGGGGTGTATGTTTCATAAGTTACCAAATCGGTAAGGGCATTTCAAATTTCAATTTTGACTCATTGGGTTTTAGGCATACTTTATTGATTATTTTACTCCAAGATTATGGGTGGAATCACTATTTATTTATTTATATAGTAATTTACACTCCCCTTTGTGTGGATATACTTTTTACACACATAATCAGTCCATTGATAAATTCTCAAGTCATTGATATGAACTTGATAAGGGTAATCTTAACTCAATTTCCATTCATTGAGTTAAACATCCAAGTCATTGGTTCTATTTTTACAATAATATGTGTGAATGTCGTATGATTTATTTACACTGAATATACACTCATATTGAGTGTATTTATATTTTTCACACATAATTATGTTATTGATTTATCCTTAATCTAATTATATGATCTTTATAATGGATTTCATCTCAATTTACATTCCATTGAGACTTCATTGTTGTTATGCGCCAATTCAATTTTATATGGTGTATATACTGTACTTTGGAATATTATATCATGGATCCATTTTTTCTCATGATATTATAAAATTTTTAGTAAATTATATTCCTTAATTATTTGTATTCAAGCGTCTCTCATTTGGTTAGGAACTCCTTAACTAAAATATCATTTTAAAAATTTATTCTTCTAAATATTTCTCATTCATGTACATGTTTTAAAAATTATTTTAAGGATTTATTTATACGGACATGAATGTATTGAAAATAAAATTCCTTTCAAATGTTTCAAATTTGCATGGGGCACTTTGATTCAAAAATCTCTTTTAAATGTCTTCTTTGATAAATAGTGAAAATTTTAAATGTTTTCAAGAAAAAGGAGATATTTCTCTCAAATAGTTTTACTGATTTATTTCATATATATCAATATCCTTCATTGTATCTTATTCTTTATTGAGGTTGATTTATTATAATAAAATATTCCATATTGTATTTAATGAGTTATGTTTGACTGTGTATGTGCTATTTTTATATAATTCCTGGTTTATGGTTAAAGTATTGAAATTTCATATACTAGATATAATATGATTGTTTATATTATGTTTAAAAATTTTCTTAAGGGGAATTCATTGGACATAGTAAGTGACAGGTGGGGCCCACTATAGCTCCTCGATGCATCAGTAGGTATCATGAGACAAATTCGTGTCTTGTCAAGAGGCCATGACATAATATTTATTTGTAGTCTTTGAATGAGGTCTTGACTATGTGGTTATGATTTCTGGCATTATGCATTCTATCATTATGAAATTATCTATTGATATTACATGTGATTATTCGGCTAGTAGAATATCCATGTGAATGAGTAAATGGAATTATTTTATTTATCTTTACCATATTATGATGATGTTTATGTTTAAAGGGATTGCGTTTTAGTCTTATAAATTACCTTAAATTTTTATGATTAGTTATGATAGTTTCCACTATATTGTTATCCTTACTGAGAATCTGAGATCACCCCTTTCTATGTCTCATTTTTTTCCAGAATTCAAAGAAGTATATTATGACTGACTTAAAGGGACAGTCTAAGGGATATGAATGTTATCAAAGGAGACACATTGTTGTTGTTTTTTCATTTCATAATGTAATGTAAAACTTATGTATGTATCTAGTACGTACAAGGCTACTAAATTGATCGATCTTTCAGGATTTGATCCCTTATGACCGTGATAATGTTATGTAATAATGCACCGACTCTAGGTAACTAGGGTTGGGGTGTTACAATTGGTATTAGAGGAAGTTTAGTACAAACCGTGGAAGATAGATTTAGAAAAACTCTGATCAGAGAACATTACCCTAAGATAGAATTTGATGACTGGTATAAAATAACTTCCTAGAATTTTGGTAATTTAGAGATTTTGTGAATTTTTACAGCAATACATCCCTATCGGGATATGAGTGGGTAGAGGAGGCTCTGGAATAGATGTTCCTAGGAGTGAAAACTCCAACAAGGAGTTTCAGGCTTGACCCGAGGTATCCTGGTACATGATAATGAGCCTTGCTGCACTCTTGGTTATGACACTCCCAAGAGATATGCTTAGGATAATTCACATTTTCTTATAAACTGATTTGAAGAATTTTAATATAAGATGTGAATAAATAACCTTTTTTAATCCTAAGGTGTTTTAGATTTAAAATAATGTGTAATGATATTCTCTAAATGATTTTATTAAAATTGTTACTCACACTATGATTTCTAGTTTTAGTCAATGGTTGGATACAAAGGAAGTCATAGTAACATTGAATTTGATGTAAAAGGTGGTCACAGTGGTGTAAATGAACAAAAAAATGGAATGTTGATTCGCATAAAAGATATAGTGTTCATGAAGAATCAGTTTTCCAAAAATATGATCAACAACATATACATTAACCAACTCCCAAACTGATCAAATAAGATAAAGGCAGAGAATGAAAAGAGCTCAAATAGTATAGACCATAGGGAAAAGAAACCTCAATTTCCATCATGCAAGAAATTTTGAAGGAGACACCTAGGAAAGTGTCTCAATGTAACAAAGAAATGATTTATTTGTGGGAAAGAAATACATAAAGTAATGAATTGCCGAGGAAAAATGAAGAGTACTACGGAAGAAAATAAAAATTATACTAAGAATCCATTTATATTCCTTTTTCGTAAATTTAGGGGACCTGGGCATTTCCTGAGTTAATTCACTATTCTATAGGATAAACTCTAAATCAAGTAAGAACCTATGTGGAAATAAATAGATGGATAAATGTTTAAAATTATTAATGCTCTTTTTTGGTGGGATTACTTTGGAAGACTTTTCTCTTGTTTGCGTAAGCCTGTAGTTTTTTATGAAATGATGCAATTTGAAGAAGAAGTATCTTTTATTTTGTGGATATTGTTATAAATAAGCATTTTGGTTTATATGATCCTTAAATTTGATTAAATTACATGTTATTACTTTTTGGGATGAAAATGAAAGGTATGAGATAACATTTGTGGTTAAAATATGTTATGGTTATTTTTGAGGAATTTATCTCATTTTTTGGAATGTTATAAAATTATATAGTTTTCGAAAAAGGACTGCACGCAGATCATGTGACAACCCATCGCGTCAGACAAAGAAACGAGAATCGAACCATCAAACAAAGTGTGACTGAGATTTATCGCCTACCACTGGGCTACATAAAGTCCCTAGTTAGTATAACTAATTATTTTTAGATAAATGATTTTATGGATCAAGAATATTGTGATTTTTAGAACTTATGATTTATCAAATGGATATCCTTAGTATAGAAAAATTATTCTTTTATTAAGTGATAAATGTTATTTTGGAAGATGTTCGCTCTTTTGGTAACACTATATGCCTAAGAAAAATAGAATACTATGGGATTTCATTTGAGGAGTAATGATGGATTTATAATTTTGGAAGAATCTATGTTTTTATTGTGGAATTATAGTGATTTCATAGAGAATATGGGATTAGGTTAATTACTTTTAAGTATGTGACTTTAAGAGTACTCGATGTTATTTAGAAACAAATGTTAATATTTATCATGGAAAACTATGTGATCAAATCCTTCTGAATATTGGTTTTCAAACATTGTTTGGATTATTTTTAAGAATTTTAAGGACAATTGTTTATTGATTGGTCTTTGTTGAACTTTGGGTATTTTTTGTTTAATTTTAAGATTAAGAGAAGTATTTATTTCTATAAAGAATTATCCTTTTTGTGGATCATATGATCTTGTAATAACCATTTTGGTTTTGGTTAATCTCTAAAGATAAGGAAAAAATATAGTTAATCTTTTTTGGATTATGTGATTCTCTATAAGATGATTCTAGAACTTCAGGTGTGACCAAGTCATCTTGAATACTCATCGTTTGGAGAAAATATGTGTTTATTGTATAAATTTATTAAAGGATGAAACTATACTTGAAAAGTAATTATATCTCCTTATGATCTTAGTAAATCACATAAATAAATTCCTCAACATTATGAAAAGGAACTTAAAACAAAAACATTGTTTGTTTACTTTTCCTATTAGGTAATCAAAGACCTTTCATCCCATCACAAGTTTATGGATTTTAGATTGTTAACTTTATGAAAATAATATTCTTGATCACTCTCTATCATAACTTGATGGTTAGTTTTCTCTTCCATATCCATGTTTTCCTATATGAAACCATAGTATGTGTTATTTTTGGTAACCATCATACTTACAATTCTTTATTTTAAAATAGAGGCATCATTAATCCATTTTTTATGTGGGTTTTCAACTATGATATTTTGAAATGTCAAACCCCTAGTTTTAAATACCGAGATTAAATTGTGAGGATGAAATTTATTAAATGAGGGTAGAATGTAACACCCAAAGATTTTATGGTATGTTATCTCATTAAAGCAATTCAGTATCTTGTGCCCCAAACAATACTGAGTTCGAGCACACGATGACTTACTAAACTAGCCGTTCAAAAAGCGGTTATGAATAGTATTAACTACATTTTGAATTTTATATACTCCATATAATATTAACATCCATATTATGTGTTTCTTAGACATATTCTAAGAACAAATTCATTTTTTCAGATAAAAGAAGTATTTTTCAAAAAATTCAATTTTACCACCTTTTAATGGCGAAACTTTTTTATATCCAATATTTGACACTTTTATTTATTAAATTTTACAAAATAAACTTCTTATTTAGATTAGGGATAGAAAAATTTAGTTTGGGTAAATTTTTGGCATTTTCTGATAACTTTCATATTTTGATGAATAGTGAAAATAGTAAATTTTAATTAAAAAAACTTTTTTATTCAAAATATTTAACAGTGTAAAATTATAGATCTGATGGTTTTGAGGTATAATTAAATTATATTTTTATCATTTCATCCAATGCTATTCAGTGGAAGTAATTTTATATTTAAATTGAATATAAACATATATTAATATTTTGATTGTTTTTACTTCCCAAAAAAATGTTTTCTGTTTTTGACAACGGGAATTAATTTTAAATTAATTAATGGAACTTATATGTTATTAATATGGTAAAATAGATATAATTTTTTGATTTGTATTATCAAAATTATATTTGGGTTAATTTTTGGTATTTTTCTGAAAACAGTCAATTTTGTTTGAATAGTGAAAACACTACGTTATTGTTTAAAACTGACTTTTTATTTAAATAATTATTTTTAATTTAAATTTATTTTATAGTCAAAATAGATACATAATACCTATATTAGTCAAATTTAATTAATTTAATTCATTTTATAATCATATTAGATATATAAAATTTTATTGAACTTTTTACCGTCTTTTACCCACCTTCTAGGAACATTTTCAAATTTGCATAAAACATAATTTTAATGATTTTTTGAATTAAATTTCAAAAATCCAATAGACATGGTTGAAATCAGTATGTCAAATGTGGTTTAATAAGATTAATATAATTTTTGGTGAATAGTAACTTTGGAATTTTATTTACCGTAGTTAAAAGTAAATATGGTAATTAAAGTTAAAAATGATATTATAATTAACCTAACATATGTCCTAATTCTATTGGAAAAGTGTATTTATACCTAAATAAACCTTAGGAATAAAATATTATCCTTTTTTATTCCAATTGTATTAGATTAGGTCATTTATTATTATTTTATTTAAAGAAGAGTTAAAAGTGTTAAATTCAACTTTTAATAACTAAAACATATCTAATAAAGGGTTATACATAAGATAAATTAGACAATAAATATTCATGAGAAAGGTAAAATGATTTAATACATCATGATAGTTTATTTATAATTTTTATACATTAAATAATTAAATTTATTTAGGACAGAATGATGATGTAGTAATTACCTTATTAACAAAAGACTAAAATAATCCATGTTATAAATATTAGAATAAATGTAAATTGACACTTTTGATGCATTCCATGAATTTTATAGATCAATATGACATGTTATGGTTGATTAAATGAATTTTTTAGAAGTGATCATGCTGTTATGACTTTCAAAAAACCAAATTCTAAATATAGTCAAAATTGACAAAAATGTGTTTTTTAAACAAATAATATTTTATTAAATGATATAATATTTCTCAAAATCCAAGGTTCAAAAAAAGACTTAAATAATGTTATATATGTAATTACTGAACCACTTGAGGTTCTCTTGGCAGTTTATAGTATGTTTATTAACCATATAGTGTAAGAATACAAGAAAACATGGTACAAGTTAAACTATATAACTAAGAGTTAAATCTAAAAGTTAAGATTAATATGGTAACATAAACTTGTCTAAAACCTATTCAATGAGATGTTTTCGACTCAAAGACACTTTTTAATTTAAATAAATCTATTTGGAGCCATTATAAACTGAAAATTATTTTATAATAAAATAATATTTCAATCTTTTCTTAAGGTGACCCTCACCTCTCTTATAAAAGGGTACTTCCCCTTCTCTTAATTTCACACCTACAAAACCATTTTTCTCAGAAAAAACCTACTCAAATATCCTCCCAGCTATCCTCAATTAAACTTATATGCATTAATTTGATTATAAAGCCAACCTATGGTTCCCTTTTGATCAAATCAAATGGAAACACTCGAAGAAGAGGTAATTATTTCATCATCTCTTTCAATTTTTTTTCTTCTTCCACTTCATCTTTCATTGTTGTTTAGAAAATAAAATAATAACTCCAGTATATTATACATACTAATATGTTATTATAAATATGTTACAACCATATTCATTATTCTTTCCATCTTTTTAATAACAAAGTCACTATACGTGCGTACGTATGGCTTACCGTCTCCACGTCGTGGTGTAGTTTATAATTCGTCGCTTTATTATTTGGATGAAAATAATAATGAGTATAATTGATATTAATAATACATATAACATTTGTATGATCCTATATATATAATGTACCATCCAATTACATACGATTTCACCATCAATAGATTGATATTGTCGCTCATGCGTACGTAGGACTTACCGTCTCCACGATACAACGAGATTTCATTCCCCATCATAACCATTCAAGAATAATTTTCATTTTTTTGGATTAAAAATAATGTTTAAGAACTTAATATAATTACGGATATGAATTAAATACATCCCATACATAACAAACATCACTTACGTAATGAAGCATATAAAGGAAAATGAATCAGTTAACACCCGAAATAATGAAACTATTAAAATATTATTAACAAAGCAATATTAAAAGATCTTATATGATATAATACTTATGTATATGGTTATTGTGTAATTTAATAACAATTATTTAACTATTATAAAAGAGGATAACGTGCCCTCGACTAAGGAAAAGTACAAGGTAAGGGGTTTTCATCTCACCTTTTATTCATATGAGATTCATGCTATATTTTCCACTATTTCCTTTTGTGTGGTGTATGTATTTCCCATGATTATATTATTTGTGTAATATAATATAATTTATGGGTATTTATGTATTCATTGTATGATCCTCCTTTCATGTAGTGTATGTTTTGTTTGTTACCAAACCGTTAAGGTTATTTCAAATTTCAATTTCTACTCTTTGGGTTTTATGCATACTTCATTTATTATTTTACTCCAATATTATGTGTGGAATCAATAATTATTTTTTTAGTAATTTCCAATCCCCTTTGTGTGGATGTACTTTTTACACACATAATCACTCCATCAATAAATTCTCAAGTCATTGATATGAACTTGATAAGGGTAATCTTAACTCAATTTCCATTCATTGAGTTAAACATCCAAGTCATTGGTTTTGTTTTTACAAGATTATGTGTGATTTTCCTATAATTGATTTACACTAAATATCCAATCATATTTAGTTTATTTATATTTTTCACACATAATTATTTAATTTATTTATCCTTAATATAAGGATACAGTCTTTATAAGGGATTTTATCTCAATTTACATCCCATTGAGACTTCATTGTTGTTATGCGCCAATTCAATTTTATGTGGTGTATATACTATCCTTTGGAATAATATATCCTGAATCCCTTTACTCTCATGATATTATAACATTTTGATTAAATGTTATTCCTTAATTATTTGTATTCAAGCACCTCTTATTTGGTTAGGAACTCCTAAAAAAAATATCGTTTTAAAGATTTATTCTTCTAAATATTTCTTATTAATGTCCATGTTAAAAAAATTATTTTAAGGTTCTATTTATATAGAAATTAATGTTTTAAAATTAAAATTACTTTCAAAAGTTTCAAAGTGGAATGGGAAACTTTGATTCAAAAATCTCTTTTCTTTGATAAAGAGTGCATCTTTTAAATGTTTTTATGAAAAAGGGGATATTTCTCTCAAATAGTTTTACTATTTTTTTCATCTATGTCAATATCTCTAATTGTATTTTATTCTTGATTGTGGTTTATTTATTATAATAAGATCTTCCATATTGTATTGAATGAGTTATGTTTGACTATGGATTTTCTATTTTTATACCATTCATGGGTTATGGTTAATGTATTGGAATTTCGTATTCTAGTTTTAATATGAATGTTTTTATTATGTTTCAACCTTTTCATTTGAGGAATGTATTGGACTTAGTAAGTGATGGGTGGAGCCCACTACAGATCCTTGATGCATCAGTAGGTATCATGAGACAAATTAGTGTCTTGGTATAAGTACTTGACAACATATTTATTTGTAGTATTCGAATGAGGCCTTGACTATGTGGTTATGATGTCCGACAATATGCATTCCATCATTATGAAACTTTTTATTGATGTTACATGTGATTATATGACTAATAGAATATCCATGTGAATAATTAAATGGAATTATTTGATTTATCTTTTCCATATTATGCTGAATGTTATGTTTAAATGTCTTGTGTTTTAGTCTTATATATTGCCTTAAATGTTTATGCTTATTTATGATAGTTTCTGCCATATTGTTATCCTTAGTAAGCATAATAGATCACCCTTTTCTATGTATTATTTTTACCAGGATACAAAGAAGTATATTATGACTAACCTGTAGGGATAGTCTAAGGGATATGAATTTCTTCAATGGAGACACAATGTTTTTTCTTCATTTCATAATCTAATGTAAAACATATGTATGTATCTAATACTTCCAAGGCTACTAAACTGATTGGTCTTTCGGGATTTGATCCCTTGTGAATGTGCCAATGTTATGTAATAATGAACTGACTCTGGGTAACTAGGGTCAGGGCATTACAGTTGGTATCAGAGGAAGTGTAGTAAAAAACTTGGAAGCTAAATTTAGAAAAACTCTGATTGGAGAATATTACCCAAATATAGAATTTGAGGATTAGTATAGAATAATTTTCCAAGAATTTCAGTAATGTAGAAATTTTGTGAATTTTCCAAGAAATACATCCATATATGGATACGAGAAGGTAGAGGCAGCTCTGGCATAGATGTACCTAGGAGTGAAAACTCTGACAAGGAGTTTCGGGCTTGACCTAGGGTATCCTGGTACACAAAAATAGTCTTTTCTGCACTCTTGTTTATAACACTCCCGAGGTATATTCTTATGATAATTCACATTTTCTAAACAAACTGTTATGAAGGATTTTAATATAAGATATGAATAAATGACCTTGGTTAATCCTAAGGTGATTTATATTGAAAATAAGGTGTCAAGATATTCTCTAAATGATTTTATGACTATTATTTCTCACACTATGCTTTCGGGTTTTAGTCAATGGATAAATTCCAAGGAAGTCATAGTAATATTTAATGTGATATACAAGGTGGTCACGGTGGTGGAAAAGAGCAACAGAATGGAATTTTGATAGATGTAAAAGATATCATGTTCATGCTAAAACAATTTTAGAAAAATATGATCAACAAAAAATACATTAACCAACTCCCAAACTGAAAAAAAGAAGAGAACGGTTGAGAATGATAAGAGCTCTAGTAGTAGAGGACCTGGAGAAAAGAATGATCAATTTCCATCAAGCAAGAAATGTGGAAGGATGCACCCATGAAATTGTCTCAATGGAATAAAAAATGCTTTATGTGTGGGAAAGAAGAAAATAATGTAAAGAATTTCCAAGGAAAAACGAAGAGTACTATGGAAGAAAATACAAATGATCATAAGAATCTATTTACAGTCATTTTCTATAAATGTAATGGACTTGGGAATTAACCAAGTCAATTCCATATAATATAGGACAACCTATAAGTCAAGGAAATACCTATGTGGAAATAAATAGATGTAGAATTTTTTAAAAGTATTAATTCTCTTTGTTGGTGGGATTACATTGGAAGACTTTTATCTTATATGTGTAACCCTAAAGTTTGTTATGTAATAATTCTATTTGAGGAAGAAGTATCTTTTGTTTTGTGTATATAGTTATAATGAACCATTTGGGTTCATACGATCCTTGAATTTGGGTCAATTACATGTTATTACTTTTTTGGATGAAAATGCGAGGTATGCGATAAAATTTGTGGTTAAAATATGTTATGGTTATTTTTGAGGAAGTTATCTCATTTTTGGGAATTTTATAAAATTATATAGTTTTTGAAAAAGGACAAAATGCAGACCATGTGACAACACGTCGTGTCAGACAAATCTACGGGAATCGAACCCACAACCAAAGTGCGACTGAGATTTATCACCTACCACTGGACTATGTGAAGTCCTTGGTTAGTATAACTAATTATTTTTAGTTAAATTATTTGATGGATCAAGAATATTTTTATTTTTTGAACTTAATATTTATCAAATGTATATCCTTAGTATAGGAAAACTATTTGGTGATTAAGTGATAAGTGTTATTTTGGAAGACGTTTTATCTTTTGGAAACACTATATGCCTAATGAAAATAGAATACTATGTGTTTTAATTTGAGAAATGATGGATTTTTATTTTGGAAGAATCTATGTTTTTATTGTGGACTTATAGAGATTTGGGTTATTTATGGAAATGATTAACCTATCATAGAGATTATGTGATTTTGTTAATTAATTTTCATTATGTGACTTTAAGTGTAGTCGATTTTATTTGGAAATAAATGTTAATATTTATCGTTGAAGACTATGTGATCAAATGATTCTGAATTTTGGGTTTCAAACTCAGTTTGGATTATTTTGAATAATTTTAAGGAAAATTTTTTATTGAATTTTCTTTGTTGAACTTTGGGTATGGTTCATTTAATTTTGAAGATTAAGAGTAGAATTTCTTTCTATAAAGGATTATCCTTTTTGGGGATAATCTAATCTTGTACTAAACATTTTGGTTTTGGTTAATTTCTAAATAAAAAGAAAATATATAGTTCATCTTTTGTGGATTATGTGATTCTTTATAAGTTAATTCTTGCACTTCAGGCGTGACCAAGTCATCTTGAGTACTCATCGTTTGGAGAAAAGATGAGTTTATGGTAGAAATTTATTAAAGGATGAATCTATACTTGTAAAGTAAGTATAAATCTTTATCCTCTTAGTAAATCACATAAATAAATTCTTTAAAATTATGAAAATTAAATTAATACAAAAACATTGTCTGTTTACTTTTCCTATTGGGTAATCAATGACATTTCAACCCATCACAAGTTTATGGATTTATGATCGTTAAATTTCTCCAAATAATATTCTCGATCACTCTCCATCAGAACCCGATGGTTAGTTTCTTCATCCATATCCATGGTTTCCTATATTTAACCCTAGTATGTGTTATTTTCAGTATCCTTCATACTTACCTTTCTTTATTTTAAAATATAGGCCTCGTTAATCCATTTTTCGATGTGGGATTTCAACTAAGATATTTTGAAATGTCAAACCCCTAGTTTTCAATAATGATCTTAAATTTCAAGGACACAATTTATTAAAGGAGGGTAGAATGTAACTACCTAGGATTTCATAGTACATTATATCTTTAAAGTAATATAGTATCTTAGGCCACACACAACACCTAGTTCAAGCACATGATGACTTACCAAACCAGGTGTTCAAAAAGTGGTTATGAATATTATTAACTATATTTTGAATTATATATACTCCATATAATTTTAACATCCATATTATGTGTTTCTTAGACATATTATTAGAACAAATTCAATTTTTTAGATAAAATAAGTATTTTACAAAAAATTCAATTTTACCTCCTTTTAATGGAGAGCCTTTTTTAAATCCAATATTTGATATATTTATATATTCAATTTGACAAAATAAACTTCTTATTTATAAGAGGGACATAATAATTTAGTTTGGATAATTTTTTTTCATTTATCTGATAACTTTCATATTTTTGATGAATAGAGAAAAATACTAAATTTTATTTGAAAACAATTTTTTTAATCAAAATAATTAATAGTGTTAAGTTATAAATTTTAATGGTTTTGAAGAATAATTATATTATATTTTTATAATTTAATCCAATTTTGGTCATTGGAAGTAATTTTACATTTAAATTGGACATAAACACATATCAAACTTTTGATAATTTTTGTTTCTCAAAAACCCGTTTTCTATTTTTAACAATAGTAATTAATTTAAAATTAATTAATTAAACTTATATGTTTTGAATTTAGTAAATTAGACATAATTTTTGAATTTTTAATATCAAAATTATATTTGGGTTAATTATTTGGTATTTTTATGAAAACGTCCAATTTTTGATTAATAGTGAAAAACACTACGTTATTGTTTAAAACCGATTTTTTATTTAAATAATCAGTTTTCGAATTTATATTTATTTTAAAGTAGAAATAGATACATAATATATATATTAGTCAAATTTAATTCATTTAAGTCATTTTATAATAATATTATATATATAAAATTTTATTAAACTTTTTACCGTCTTTTACCAACCTTCGAGGCAGAATTACAAATTTGCATAAAACATAATTTTACCACTTCTATGAATTTAATTTAAATAATATGGGAGACATGGATGAAATTAGTATTTAAATTTTTTTTCAACAGGATGAAAATATTTTTTGGTGAAAAGTATCTTTTAAATTTTATTTACAAGAGTTAAAATTAAATTGGATAATTAAAGGTAAAAATGATATTATAATTACCCTAATACATGTCCTAATTCAATTGGATAAGTGTATTTTGACCTAAATAAACCTTAGGAATAAAATATGTTCCTTTTTGATCCACTAGGATTAGATTAGGACATTTATTATTATTTTATTTAAAGAAGAGTTAAAAGTGTTAAATTCAAATTTTAATAACTAATCCATTTTTAGTTTGTGGTTATACATAAGCTAAATTCGAATATAAATATTCAAGAGAAAGATAAAAAAGTTTCCTAAATCATGGTATTTTATTTTTAATTTTTAGACATTAAATAATTAAATTTATTTATGACACAATGATGATGCAATAATTTCCTTATTAACGAATGACTAAAATAATTGATGTTATAAATATTAAAATAAATGTAAATTGAGACTTTTTATGAACTATAATAATTTTATAGATTAATATGACATGTTAGGGTTGATTAAATGATTTTTTAAAGAAATAATCCTATTATGACTTTCACCAAAACTAAATACTAACTAGTGTCAAAATTGACATAAATGAGCTTTTTAAACAAATACTATTTTTTTAAATGATATAATATTACTAAAAATATATTGTTAGGAAAAAGGACTTAAATAATGTTAGATAAGTCATTAATGAACCATTTTATATTTTCTTGGCAGTTTATATTTTGTTTATTAACCATGTAGTGTAAGAATAGAAGAAGACATGGTAAAAGTTAAACTATTTAACTAAGAGTTAAATCTAAAAGATAAGGTTAATATGGTATCCTAAAATTTTATAAAACCTATTGGTTTAGATTTTTAGACCCATATAAACCTTATAATATAAATAAATCTATTTTTAGCCCTTAGAAACCGAAATTGATTTTATAATAAAATAATAAATCCAGCTTTTCCTAAAGTGACCCTCACCTCTCTTATAAAATGGTACTGCCCATACTCTTAATTTCACACCTACAAAGCCATTTGGTTTGGACAAAACCTTATCAAATCAACTAAAAACAGTAATCAATTCAAAATATAGGCCTGATCATGATCATAAATACAACATAAGGAGACCTATTGATCAAATAAAAAGGAAACACCCGAAGAAGAGGTAATTATTTCATCAACTATTTCAAAGTTCTTTTATTCTTGTACTTCATATTTATTTGTCATTTCCTTAATAAAATAATAAATCCAATACCTTATACATAATGATATGTTATTATAAATATGGTAAAACCATATTAATTATTATATCCATCCTATGAAAGTTAAACTCACTATATGTGCGTACGTACGGCTTACCATCTCCATGTCGTGGTGCAGTTTGTCATTCAACGCTTCATTATTTGGATGGGTATAATAATGAGTATAAATGATGTAAATAATAAATATAACATGTTAATTATTATTTATATATAATATAACATCCAATTACATACGATTTCACCCTCAATTGAATGATATTGTCACTCGTGCGTACATAAGGCTTAGCGTCTCCACGAAGAGAAGAGATTTCATTCCCCATTGTAACCATTCAAGAATAATTTTAATTTTTTGGATTAAAAATAATGTTTAAGAACTTAATATTATTTTGGATATGAATAAAATACATCCCATACATAACATACATGACTTACATAACAAATTATATAAAGGAAAATGATTCAGTTAACACCCGAAACAATGACACTACTGAAATATTATTAACACAACAATATTAAAAGATCATATATGATATAATATTTATGAATATGGTTCTTTTGTAATTTAATAACAATTATTTAACCATTATAAATGAGTTTAAAACAACCTATACTAAGGAAAAGTACCAGGTAATGGGTTTTCATCTCACTTTTTATTCCCATGAAATTCATGCTATATTTGACACTATTTTCTTTTGTATGGTGTATGTACTTCCGATGATTGTATTATTTGTCTAATATAATTTAATTTATGGGTATTTAAATATTCATTTTATGATCCTTATTTCATGGGGTGTATGTTTTTTATGTTACCAAATCAGTAAGGCCATTTCAAATTTCAATTTCCACTCATTTGGTTTTACGCATACTTCATTGATTATTTTACTACAAGATTATGTGTGGAATCACTATTTATGAAGTAATTTACACACCCCTTTGTGTGGATATACTTTTGAAACAAATAACAATTACATTGATAAATTCTACAGTCATTTATATGAACTTGATATGGGTAATCTTAACTCAACTTCCATTCATCGAGTTAAACATCCATGTCATTGGTTTTTTTACAAGAATATGTGGGAATGTCCTCTGATTGATTTACAATGAATATCCAATAATATTCTGTGTATTTATATTTTTCACACATAATTATTCCATTGATTTATCCTTAATCTTAGGATACAATCTTTAAAAGAGATTTCATCTCAATTTACATTCCCTTGAAACTTTGTTGTCGTTATGCGCCAATTCACTTTTATATGGTGTATATACTATCCTTTGTCATATTATATCATGAATCCATTTATTATAATGACATTATATAGTTTTTAGTAAATGTTATTCCTCAATTATTTGTATTTCAGCATCTCTCATTTGTTTAGGAACTCTATAACTAAAATATCATTTTAAAGATTTATTCTTCTAAATCTTTCCCATTAATGTCCATGTTTTAAAAATGATTTTAAGGATTTGTTTATATGGAGATGAATGTTTTGAAATTTAAAATTACTTTCAAAAGATTCAAAGTATTTTGGGACACTTTGATTAAAAAATATCTTTTAAATGAATTCTTTGATAAACAATGTGACTTTTAAATGTTTTCAAGAAAAAATGGGATATTTCTCTCAAATAGTTTTACTGATTTTTTTCATCTATGTCAAAATCCATAATTGTATTTTATTATTTATTGAGGTTGATTTATTAATATAAAATCTTCCATATTGTATTGAATGAGTTATGTTTGACTGTGGATGTGATATTTTTGTACCATTCATGGTTTATGGTTAAATTATTGAAATTTCGTATGCTAGTTTTAACATGAATCGTTATATTATGTTTCAATAGTTTCATATAAGGAATATATTGCACATATTAGGGGATGGGTGGAGCCTGATATAGATCCTAAATGTATCGGTAGGTCTCATGAGACAAATTAGTATCTTGACCTAAGGCCTTGAAAAGTTATTTATTTTCAGTCTTGGCCGGACGCCTTGACTATGTGGTTATGATGTCTGACATTATGAATTCCTTCATTATGAAATTATCTATTGATATTACATATGATTATTAGACTAGTAGAATATCCATTTGAATAAGTAAATGGTATTATTTGATTTATCTTTGCCATATTATGCTGAATTTTATCTTTAAAAGGCTTGTTATTTAGTTTTATAGATTACCTTAAATTTTTATGCTTATTTATGTTAGTTTCCACAATATTTTTATCCTTACTAAGCATCTAAGACCATCCCTTTCTATGTCTTATTTTTCTCAGGATGCGAAGAAGTATATTATGACTGACCTATAGAGATAGTCTAATCGATATGAATGTGTTCAAAGGAGACACAATGTTGTTTTTTTTCATTTTATAATGTAATGTAAATCTTATGTATGTATCTAGTACTTCCATGGCTACTAAACAGATTGGTATTTCAGTATTTGATCCAATTTGATCATGCCAATGTTATGTCATAATGCACCGACTCTAGGTAACTATGTTCTAGGCATTACAACCCTTGTTAATAACTTTTCAAACTCTAAATTTTTTTCACAACTCAAATTTTGTAAATAACTCATGTTTTTTACTTTTATAAAAAAATATCCTTTCTCAGAAGAGACTTCCATAACACCAAACTATAAGATAAAGTGATTTTTTGAATGAATTACATCCCTCAGTGGAAAGAAAATTTTTTGTCCATGTAATGATTAACAATCCTCACTTTTCTATTCACACTTTCTTATTCTCTTCTCCATTTTCATTTTATTTTATCACTTTCTTTCTCCCTCCCCAATTTTATGAAAATCATACCTTCATATTCAAAAAATAAAGATAAGTAAAAAATTTTTAAAATGTACAATGTTTTTACATTTTATCCCCCCTTTTCAGCAGAATCTGAAGAATGGTGGGGGAATTCTTATGAGTTTTAGGAAGTCATTAGAGGAGGATGAACATGAAGTTTCATCCTCAATTCCAAAAAACCATTATTTAGACATTGATTTTGTAAATATATCAGCAATCTAATACTTTATTAAAATTTATTTTAGCAAAACATATCCCGTAGAAACTTCCCCTTTTATAAAGTAAAACTTTATATCAATGTTATTTGATCATGAATATTGGACTTTATTTTTAAAAAGATCAATTGCACTCTGATATCACAAATATATTAAATGGTTTGGAGTATTTTACTTTCAACTCTTCCAGTTGAACTTTCATCCACCAAATTTGATTACAAACATGAGTAGATACAATATATTTGGGTTTCTATATGCTCAAAGTTACTAAACATTACTTTATAATATGCCAAATCACACAACATTTACTTAAGAAAATGTTCCTCCTAAGGTTTATTTTCCATCATTACAATCTCCATCCAAATCGACATTAGTAAACCCATGAAACATCAACTAACTATTTCATTTTTTACGACAACCCCTATGAAGTTATTCCTTTTACATATCTCCAAATTCTTTCTACTTACAAAATATGTGATTCTTTAGAGTTACTTTTATACATGGCTCAAAAATTCACAGTATAAATAATATTAGCCCTTGAGGATGTAATATAAAGAATACTTCCTATCAGCTTTCGAATGTCTTTTTGATTCAAACTTATTCCAGATTCATCTTTACTCAAGTTTGTGCTCACTAAAATATGAGTTGATACTTCTTTGTATTCATTGATGTGAAACTTATTTAGCAATTCCTGGACATAATTTTCTTGATATAAGAAAATGTAATTTTATTTTTTATGAACTTGTATGATAATAAGGAAAGTTTACTCTCCCAATAATGATATTTCAAAATTCTTCTTCATTTCCTTATAAAATTCATTAAAAACTTTTTATTAATACCAAAAATAAAATATATCATCCACATACACAATTACAACTAGTGTTTCATAGTCAATATATTTCACAAACAAGTTACTATCAACTTTTCCTTTAGAAAAGTTTTAAATTCTCAAAAAAAAATCATTCTTATAATACCATGCATGTGGATCTTGTTTTATCCCATACAGATATTTATTCAAGTTACAATGTTTTTCTCATCCTTATCATGTTTAAACCCACAAGGTTGTTCAATGTAAACATCTTCATCAATCTCACTATTTAAGAAAGATGACTTTACATCCATCTGATAATTTTTTTAATTTTTATGGGCTTCCACTGTAAGAAACATCGAATGGGTTTTAGTCTTTCAATTGAGGAAAATGTTTCATCAAAATCCACACCTTCCACCTATGTATATCATTTACAAAAAATCTTTTCTTTATTTCTTGAAAATTCTCTATGCACATTCAAATTTTTTCTATAAACACACTTTGTTTAAATGACATTTGAATTTTCTTTCCAGGGAACAAGTTACCATATATTATTTTTCTCAATGTGATCCAACTCTTTATTCATCTAATCCGCCCATTATTTGGGTTGAATACCTTCTGAAACTGATTCCAGTTCAACTTTTGAGATACGTGAAGTCTAATTTTCTAATCTCATCTTCCTTATAGTATGGACTTGAGAATTTTGATTTCTAATATTGTTTTCAGCTTCAATATGTTTTTGTAAGGTATAAAATTTCAATGTTTTTTCCACGTTGGAATTTCCCCATCACACGATACTTATAAATATTGATAAGAATTTTTTGAATTACTTTTAATATTGTTGGAAATCTCCAGGTTATCCTCCTCATCATTCTTAACAAATTATGTTATGGAACATTTATTTTAAATTACTTTCACATCAAATGATTCAACCAACTTTTTTAAACACTTGTTCCAACATTCGTAACATCTTCCACTTGGTGAATAACCCAGAAAAGTTCCATCCTCAGTTTTCTTATCAAACTTTCCCAAATCCAGATTTTTTTATTTAGAGAAAACCTGGAATTCTTAATATATTAAAGTATTCCAATGAAGGTTTTTTTTGTTATACGAAATTTTATAAGTATTCAAGTTGGTTTTTTCTCAATAAACATATATTTTGAACATTTTTATTAGTACTGATAGCTTCTCCTTAATAGAACCTTGAATATTTGTATTCTAATAACATACTTCTTCCCATTTCCACCAAGATTATATTATTTATTTTTGCTACTCTATTTTGTTGTGGAGTATAGGGAGCACTATACTGATGTTTGATGCCATGATTTCTCAAATATGCTTCAAAATCAGTTCTTGTGAATTCAGTACCATTATATGTTCCCAACAACTTTATATAAGCCCCTATTTATTTCTCAACTTTTTTATTTCTTAAAAACATAAGAATTTAAATAGTCTACGACTTATGTTTCATAAACATGATGTTTTTCATTTGATTGAAATCATCAACAAATGTGATAAAGTGTGAATCTAATTTTATTTATTGAAGTCTCATTGGAAAATATAAATTGAAATCAATATGTTTAAGAGGTCTGGTAGACTGAATCTCAATTCTCTTTGGACTTTTGTTGGTCATAAATCCTTTATCTGAAGTAATACAAACCTCTTCATCTCTTTTTTCAATTCTAAAAAATTTCAGACATCAAATTTTGAAATATTATTAATTTTTTCTCCCAATTTGGGCTAGTGTTTGTTGACAATTTTTTTTCCCATTTTCTGCACTGAAGTAACAATAGTTATAGAATTCTCTTATTTAGAAGAGATTTCAACTTGTTCTTTCTCCTTTTGTATTATCTTTTTCATTTTTCATAGTTCTTATGATACAATTTTTTTCTAAAAACAACTACTATTCCATCATAACAAAGTTAAATTACACTAAGTATGTTTTGTTTTATCCCATAAAAAAATAAAACATCCTTGGATTTCATCTTTTGGGCCTCAATAAGAACCGTTCAAATTCCTAAAATTTTTAAGGAACTATAATTACCAAAGGTAACTACTCATATCTCATGACTTTAAACACATTTAAAGGTTTTTATATCACCTTTCATATGTGTAGAAAAACCACTATAATGTATCCATGGTCTATTCATTTTACTTTCTTTCAAAGCTATCACAACAACAAAAGATTTTTCCTCAACTTTCTTCTTTTCAGCTTCATTTTATTTTCTATCATAAAGAATTTGTTCTGGAAGGAGTTTCATACATCTTTTGGCATGATTAACTGTATGATCACATCTTCCAAAAACTTTTTCAAGAAATTCAAATTTAGTTTTTATTGGAATGCTTCTAACATCTTAAGAATTCTCCTTTTCAACTTTCTGTAAGTTAGGAAAGTTTTTCATTATACTTTCAACAATTCATCCACTTTTCTCAAACCTTCTTATAAGTAAAGATATTTTGTGCCAACTATTATAAGAATTGCGCCCATAGATTACACGACAAAATTAATATCCAACAAATAACGAATTTTTTTTCAATAATGATCATTATTTTGTAGAAACCTTATTGCGGTTGGTAACTTCTTTTTACTCTAACATAATTAGGAGATGCACCATCTTTTATATTCATTGAATTTTATACTTTTTTATATTTTATTAGTCTCTCATATATTTTCTCCACCCATGATTTCCAAATAATTTTTTTGGAACCTTAAATATTAAATGACTCCAATGAAGAATTGTCTTTATTGAAAGAAGATTTCACCCAATTCTCATATAGAGCCTTCTCAATAACTTTAGAAGTCTCAGATTTCACTTTCGAAGCATTGTTGAAGTTTTCATTCATCTTCCTCATGGAATTTTCAGACTCAATAAGTTTTGATTGAATCTTGTTAACTTCTATTTAATTATATTCCAACTTCTTACTAATATCTTCAATCATCTTTCCTTATTAAACAATTTTAAGTTTATAACTTAAAATATCCTCGATGTATTCTTCCTCTTTCTTGATGACATCTTTTATTCTATTATAAACTTCTACACAATATTTCCTCTTTACTCTAATTTCGATCTTGAGATATTTTTTCTCAATACATGCAACAAGATATGCTCTTAGGGGATACTCTCTATAAGATTCTTCACTGCCTACTTCACTTTCCGATGAATCTTTTATTTTCTGAAATTTTGTAATGAAGATTCTAAATTTTCTTGAACATTCATCTTCATATGTATAAGTGTATCAAATATTGAATATATAAATTTATGATGTAATATTTTGACTAATTTATTTAACATTCTCAAAATGAACACCATAGAGGTAAAGGGAATGGAAAGAAGATGTTGAGACACAAAACGAGCATTGAGACAATCTTGGTATCAGGCAGAATTCCTTATAATAAAAAGGGAGGAAAAACTTTATTTAGGAGAGTCATGGTTGTCTTCAAAAAATACTAACAAAAACATAGAGTTTAGGTTATACATTCTAGATTCCATGATGTTTATCTGGTTTTCTGATGTTATTCTAAAATGGAAAAAAGCCATGGTTCATATCATAGTAAAAGAAATTTTTCATGAAAAAGGGATGTACTATGTTAAGAAGGATTATTCACCATGATATAGATAAAAATTAGAATAATTGAATTTTTAAACAAAGATATTTATAGGAAATAAGATATTTTGAGAACATGGTTTGTGGGGTCAAATGGCTGACTGGAAGAGGCTGCTCCATGTTGAAGGGAATTATATCATTGTGGATTGAGTTTAGTTAATATATCTATTTTAATAATATTTATAATGATTCTATACTAAAATTTTACTTTATTTATATAACATTTCTTATGATTTTTTAAATTTTAAATCATTAAAGTATATTCTGGATCAACTGAAGGATTGTAAGATTGATAGGTTTAATATACACCCACAAAATTTCTTATAATTATTTATTAAATTAAATATGTGTATATATATATATATTTAAATTTTTAATTTTTAAATAATTTAACGAAGAATTTATGGTTATCAAAAAAGGATATTTTTAATTAAATAAACAAGATAGGCTAGAATCCTGGGTTGAAGTTGACCTAGGATCCTCAGGTGGGTCTTCAGGTTATGCTTTGGGGTCTAAGTTGTTTAAATAGATTTATTGTGACATTTAAATCAATAATGTTCAATTTGTAATCAAAAATAAATTTTCTATGTTTTGAGGACAATTTTTTGTAGTATTTATTGGTTTTGATCAGTTGACACATGTTTTCTAGAAATTAAATAAATTAAAAATCGATTTTTTATCATTCTGAGAAAAATAAAATTTAGTTTGACTTAAACTGTATTCATACATGTCACAAATTAAATAAATGTCTTTATTGTGTGATTATATTGAAATAAAAGATCATTTTATAGGTTTTTACTCTTCGAACCATGTTTTTGAAGATAAAAGAATATAAAAAACAACTTTCCAAGTCATTTTTCCACAATGCACATCAGATTGATGTGTGGTTTGTTCATACATATGAAAAATTAATCAATGATCATTTTCCTATTATTTGATGACAATATGAGATAATTTTCATGGTTTTGACCATTTGGAACATGTTTTTTCAGTATCAAATCAATACATACTCATTATTAGTCATTCCCTGAAAACATCAATTCAGATTGATATTTTGTCTATTCCAATATATCCTAAATAAATTAAGGTAGTTTTAGTGTGATTTTTAACAATATATGGTTTTATTCTAGTTTTTCATCAATTGACACCCATGTTTAAACACTTTTTATTCTAATAATGTCATTTTTTATATTCATTCCGAACACACCACACATATGATTAACATGTGGTCTATTTTTTCAAGTTACAAATTAATAATTGATCATTGTCCTTTGATTTTACTACTATCCAATTATTTCATGACAATCCTATGTCATTTTCAAGGCTTTAACCATTTGAAATAATTTTTAATTACATAAATATAATAAAACTAATTTTTCAATTTTATTGATCATACCATGTGTTGTATTGGTTTATTTTCCATCCAATCATTTCAAAAATTAATCAATTGTCATTGTCCTATTATTTCATGAAAATTATGAATGTTCTTGTCACAATTTAAGAAATGTATGTAGGTTTCCCAACTCTTCTTTTTATCTTGAAGAATGATTAATAAGAGAAGTACATTGGTGATAAACATTATGATGAATGGAATTGAATCAAATTTTAATTGATGAGATAACACTACAACAAAAAATATAGGATCATCACATAATGATTTATTATTAATTTAAGGAATTAAAGATAAATTATTTCTCCATTGATCACTATAATAATGTCTCTACATCATACTATTGTTGAAATGTAGGAATCAAGTGTAGATTATCTCCATTAGTGATCTACACATGTTCCATGAATCACTAGATATCACTATAAGAATCTTCATGTGCCATCATGGAAGATCATAAATCTTGCATCATTCATCTTTGATCTCCATGAGAATCACCTCATGATGGATCCTATCATATCTCTTTAGAATTAAGATTTGTGGTGGAAGAGGATTGATCTCCATTTTTGATATTATTCTTGGAGGGGAATCTCTTTTGGGATATAAGATAATTATCTATATGTTTTTGTGCACAACCAATAAAAAGGGTCCCAACCCTTAGAAATAATATAATCAATTTTAAATGGAACTAGGTTTAGAAAATAATAAGGTCAAATGAACCATTATTATTACCTTTATCCCTATGATACCCCATTTCTGTAATAATAATAATAATAATAATATTTATTAACATGAGGAAAAGTAATGAATTAAGTAAATATTATCTATTTAAAAAATATTTAATTAATTAATTATTTCTCACTCGATCATTATGCTCGACTCACCATTCATCCAAAATGCTTATCGACCTCTAAATAATTTATATTTTTATAACAAATATATATCAGTGGATTATTTTCAAATAAATAAAGAAATATTTTATTTACTAAATGTGTAATAAATATTTAATAAATATTCAACTCAAAAAATAGTATCTATAATAACTTTCCATGAAATATATGTTATCAATTAAATATTAAATATTATTAAACCTTGCGATGGAATATTTATTCAAAGCTTCAAAAAAATTATTATTTAATTGATTTTTTTGGATATTATTTGTGTGTGACCTTCTTGGACATCTTCTTAGTGGAATTAGGTGAAGTAGCCTAAAGTATAAGGTTGGAATCTATAAACATGCCATGGAACTCGAAGAGAAATTACTTAATGTTGAAATTACCTAAAACAACATAAAGATGCTTAATGAGTAATATAATCTATTTACCATGATTTCTATAATTTATAGGCTTGCAGGAAATTTCTATTAACCTATGTTAACTGTGTATCATTCTCTGAGTTTTTAATAATTGAATAGCCCACAAAACACCAAGTCCATAGATTCATTACAGTTTTATCATTTCCATTAAAGGATTTGTTATATCTACTTCTGCTAGAGAAAAAAGGAAAAAAAATCATTTCTTACATTATTTATTAATGAAATATTACTCATGACATACCCAACAAATCATACTTCACCGCAAACATAAGTTGTCATGATTTTCATCAATAAATACAATTATAAAACTCATAATCTCGATAAATAATAATCTCAATGCCTATGTAACAATACAAACATCTGCAGATAGGAACATCCAGTGACATATATAAATATGGATTTCCTAACAGAAGGTCTTGTTATCATATTCTTCTATGTTGGAAATTACCAAGGGTGTACTATATGAGAAAGTGTCTTAATGTCCTATGAGTATCCACCCATTATATCCTATATCATTTATTTCCCTCAAAGGATTTAATCCGTCTATTGAACATATATTACAGAATACTATCACAAAACATTTGGTTTCTCCTAATATCATATAATTTATATGACCATTAAAAACAATAGTTACTCTTAGGACATTCTCAAATACAATGTCACACAGAAGAACAATCATGATTTTATAAGTAGTTCAATAATATTCAAAACTATAAATACATGTAATCCTAAACTAAACATAAGTTTAATCTAGGTAACCAACTCTAAAATACTTCCAATTGAACTAGAGTCAACTGTTAACAACTTTTAGTCAATATATCACACATTATAATCATTATTATGCTGATATAATGATTTATTAAAGGGTTATTACATGATTTATTCAATGGAAACTCTAATTACTTAATCTTCACCCATTTTATAGTAATCACTCAAGAGGAGACACTTACTGAGTAATTTTTTTTTCTAATGGCGTGGCCTTGGATCTTGTAAGAGCCCCTGCTTCAGTATTATCAGAATATAATGTAATAGTTTATTTACGTCTTGGTTACACATCATGTTCTTAGATAATGTTCTATATCCAAATGGATTATTTGGTTTCATCAGAGGCTAATATGTACTTTAATTCCAATATAGAATTGACGAAAACTGGATTATTTGAACTCTTCTATCCCACAGCTCCTTTATGGAGACTGAAGACATATCTTGATTGTGACATCATATCATTCTAATATATTTGAAATCTAGAATATTTATAAATCCAGTTCACTAGTTCCTTATAACCTTAATACACTAGGATTATATCTTAATTTCTTCCCAAATACTTAAGGATTACCTTAATAGTATACCAATGTGGTTCACCTAGATCAACCTAATATATACATACCTTTCTCAATGTTTAGTCAACATCATGTCTAGTACACAATAGGGAATGCACGATTGATCCTATCAACAAAGCGTATGGTGTCATACCCATTCTAACTATCTCCTACTGTTTTCATGGAAACATTTTCTTAAGAAAATTTATACCATGATACACTAGGACCTATCCCATAATTGGTTGTTTCATACTAAATCCCTCAAGTATTTGGTCAAAGAATGTGCCATGGCTGTAAAGTCCCATGATTCACACTAGTTTCAAATTCAAAGAGAATGTGAATATTTCTTTTGGTGGATGGTATAAATATTAAAATGATGCTTGTAATGGAAGAACAAGCACATGAACACTTAAATGTGTTGTTTTTGGATGGGGTTTAAAGAACAAGTGGTCATTTGTGAGTTCAGATGAGTTTTGGGAGCATCGGGCTTTAAAACACTCACTTTGTAGGATACAAAAATAGAGTTAACAATTTTTTTAATCTATGAGGACCCTAAGGAAAAAACCATGTGGCCCTATAAGGAGGTGTCACATGGTTTTCCAAACTGTTCAAAGTGGGTTGCATGGTCAGGTTGAATATCTGGAGTAAATTATAGAGGTAGATACATGATATGCGCTTAGTTTTCCAAACCGTGGGCCTAGCTACATAGTTAATTCCATATAAGTAGTAAAATAGTATGGTTTGTGCAAGGTTATCTCAAAAAATACATCCAAACCATGAAGGTTTTCTCTCTTGAATAGTATGAGATGCACAATTGGGAAACAGTTATCCAAACTGTGTGAACTATCCACACACCACATTAAAGAGGGTTGAAGTGACCATTTCTCCTCATATTTATTTCTTTTCTCATAATAATTATCCCTATTTTCTCCCATTCTCAAACTTATAGAGTTATCTCTTTTTTACACCTAGAGGCTTCCATGGATCCCCCTATTAAATGCTCGGATTTAGGCACAATCAGATATGTTGAAACAGTATCGATAATTTTTCTAATCTTCAATTTCTCTTGTTTCAGCTCAAATTAAATAATGATATTCGATGAGTGAAGTTTCATAGCCTTGAGGTAGGTGGTCTAAGTAATTTTACTTAAAATATTTCTTATTTATAAATTACACCATTGTGCCAAATGCTATACATTCCACATGTTTCCCCTAAAATGTTAAATTTAACATGCATGTGTTAATGCCTAAATTTAAAAAGCTTATGTGCATTAAATTGCTTGGTATGAGGTTTACACCTCAAATTGAACCACCCTTATATGTGGATTAGTTATATGGATTGACCTATAGGTGTGTTTATCTAATTAAATCATCCCATTGGGACGTTCTTTTAAATATTTTAGAATGATAATGCCCTTTTTCCAACTGTCCAACCCTTGTGGTGTTTTGAGTAGTCCCTCGAGGAAGGGATGGATACTTGAGTGAAATAAATTGTATTTAAAACCTTTAATAATTTTATAATTAAATAACTTAATTGGTTTGCTATCATAATTATTAATAATGGGAAACCAATTCGATTTATTAAAATGATAAATGGGTGTGTCCCTATTTATGTATTCATGACTGGTTATATGGAATGTTTATGTACATGGACCTCCTTATTTTTTATACTTGAGTAATTATAAGTTATTGTCATAGACATGGAATATTTATTAACTTTAAATCTCTCTTTTTTATTTTATGAATAAAACCACTTTTATGGTTGAGTGGGAACCTCACAACTTCCACCAAACCTAAAACAATTACACCATCTCAAAATCCCTAAGTTGGAAAACATCACGGTGCACAATAAACACATTCAAATACAAAAGATTTCAAAATAGCATACATCATCATCATCATCTTATATTATGACCCACCACGAGTGATACTCGGGTCCCTTTTTGCAGAAAACCTTGGACAAGCTCATTGGCTATTAGAGATTTCATGAACCATGATCAATACTAGGGTTCCTTACATGGAAATCATTGGATGGGATCAGAGTTCACTTAAATTATATTACACCTGTATAGATACTTGGGTTTTCTTTTTAGGAACACCATGGACATACTCATTGGATAGATATTTCACACATAATCTAAGAAATACATGGGATTCCTTTATACGAAATTCCTTGGATGGGTACATAGGATAATTGGAAATTATAAGAGATACTTGGGTTTCCTATTTATAGAACACCAAGGATGGTCTCATAGAATAAATGAAATTACGTCACTCCTTGAAAGATACATGGGTTCCACTTTATATAATTCCATGAAAATTCTCATAGGACAACTGAATTATATCATTCTTGTTTATTGTTTTATATGAATAATGATATCTCCCTTTATAATGTCTATTATACTCATTTATGGAATCCTAGGGTTATAGCCATAGGTCCTATGACTACATTATTATCATTAGATAACTACTATGTGGATTACATGGATCCTCACATGTGCATGTATATCTAAACATATATCTTTTTATAATTATGATTATATATACATGTGGGTTTGTTTAGATATATTCTAGCATCAGATGAAGTAAGCATGGTAGGCATGGAATACTTGTAGAACCTAAGCTTGAATTTTCAACCTTTATTTATTTACCTGGTTATTTATATACATACACAATAATTATTTTATATACACTGAGTGGATATAATTAGACATTGTTGGTGGTGGAGTACTAAGTATACCTCACACCCTTTTTAGGCCACCATTCCATTGGGGTACCAAAATAGACTGCATGGTTGCTGGATCAAGTTTAATTATTTTTCATTCTTACTGTTATCCTTATGAGATAATATGGGGTGTAGGAGAAGAGAACTAATAAGGTTCTCATGATGTAGAAACTATATTTTTTTCCTAGTAAGACCTTAAAATATATCAAGGAATATTTTTAGATTTAGGTGCTAAGACGACTTGACATTATGAGGTCCAGAGATCTTGGAATTAATTTTATAAAAATATTAAAAATGTTTTATATTTAATTAATACAGTATTTCAAATATAATGTAATATCTCTTGAATAGAGGCTCTAATTATAAATTTCAGGTAATTGTTTAATTCAGATGAAATGATTTACCCTATGTTTAACCTAATATTGGTTGGCACTGGATGTCGGGTAGAGACAGCTATTTGAAGATGAATTTAATTAAAATAAATAATTTATCTATTTATTATAAATTAAATGACCTATTTTTTTTTACATTATAAGTATCCTATTATGTAAAATCACAAGGGCTATCCACATAACCTTGGGATCATTGAGAATAGGTTCCATGATTTTTTCTTATTAGAAAAAGATTGTATCAAAGTGAATCAATTGGTAGTGTATGGAGCAGATCATCCCCACACCGCTAACAGACACTTTATTCCTAAAAAAATGATACAATATTGAGGTAGGACCCATCAATCAAAATTTACTCCATTGATTAAAATATTGATCATGTTATTATCTTTTATTCTTTGATATGGGATTAATTTAATCATTTTCTTGAGTCGGTGTATAGAAATAAATTATTTTATTTATTTATCATTGATTATGATCACCCATAAAAATTAATGATTCTTTCATCATTGGACAAAAATATTCTACAAAGATGATATCACCTTTGTTTTTGTGCCTTTCCCCCACCCGTTCTTCATTTTATTCATTATTGAACCATGGGGTCATCATTTGAAAATTTTTGGGCGGGTTTGAGCGTGATCAGATCCCTGGATTCACAGTGGATTTGTGCACTATGACCTATTTTGAGTTTTGGAGATGAATTTGAGGGTATTGTAAGAATAGGTGATTGATTCGTGGATTTGAGATCTAAATTGGGGATAAATGCAATATGGGATGTGCATGAGGTGTTTGGTGGATCTGTGCGGATAAAACAAATCCAATTTCTGAAAAAATGATACGTGTATTTCACTCATATATATATATTTTTAGTAGATTAATTTTCATAATATAATTCATATTGTTTAAAATATTTGTATTATTTAACTTGTTTTATGTTTTATTGTAGGATAAAACCAAAAATAAAAAAGTAACATAAAGTGGTAAATATGGGGATAAAAAAGGACATCACTCCATAGTGAGACAACGAAAATTTGAAGGTTCAATAGAGATGGGTATAGTTGAATAAAAGTAATTGGGGGAAATAATTGAAGAATCATGTAAAAAACTATTTTCAAGCTAGAAACACCATATTCACATTGTTTAATCATTAAATGATGTGAATGCATTGAAGGTTGTGATGTAATGGGAGTTTATGAAGAAAAGAAAAATCAATTAGCCTGATACATGCATGATGTGAGAAAATTACATAACATAAACATCATTAAAAATAGAGAACCATGTAAATGGTATGAATATGAGAAAAAACAATTCATAGGTGCTCTTGATACTTCCACGTCATGAATAACCTACATGATCTGAAATCCCCTAAATAGACCTCGTAATGAAAAGATCCAATGTATCCTTCCATGGAGGCCACTTTAATGACCCAAGAAGCCCTTAAACATGAGGGGGGGATATGAGTCATTTTGGGGTGCAATTATGATACTTAAATGCAATAAAATCCCCATTGATGAATATAAATAGAGATCCAAGTTACTGCAGTCATAGATATTTTGAGACCAAAGTCTAGGGTGAGAAGCTGTGCTATTGTAAGGTCCTACAATACTTTATTTTCAGTTTCCATTATGATTTCCTTTTTTCCTCTTTCCCCCTCACTCTCTCATCACTAGGATATAAGGGTAAATCCTGTCTTTTTCTATGGTTCTATAACCAAAGAGGCATGGTTCGTATAGATTGATTTCTTATTATTATTCAAGTGTTTTGTTTGTTGTAATTTATTTATCCAATTACAATCCATTTATTTTTGTTTAATCATCAAAATTGGTTAATTATTTATAGAGGAACCCTTTAATTTTGAAAATGGTTACCCTTAATTAAGGCATGACCATTTTCACATTTAAGGTAACTCATTTTAAATATGGTTTCAAGAAAAACTTGATTTAGAAAAACAATAAATTACCAAACAAGGGAAATATGGGATTTACATTTTGAGGAGGGGATACCATGACCATTGGATCTACCTTATCCCATATCTGATGCCAAAAATGTATTAATAAATTTATTTTCTAAAATTGAATTTCACCTGAACCATTAATCTACAAAACCCTAACATGAATTTCAAATCAGATTTAAAACCAAACAATGTACTGATCTTTGCTTTCTTTATTCATTTTTAAAAACTATTTCCAAAACCCAAATTTCATTTGTATTTTATTCACATATTTAATAAAAAAATTTACAAAAACACAATTCTAATAAAAACATAGTCAAATTAATATCATCATCTATGTGTGATCTATCTCGACCAACTGCTATATTAATTTAAATTAAATAAGTAGAATTGATACAATTTCTATAAATTTATATTTTTATTACATGTGAGGGAATTAATGATTTCTATTGGGCTTATCAAATCTGGAACCATTGTTAGGGATGGTTTAATTTTAGTTTTTAGGCTTCTATAAATTTTTATTTTATTTTAATTCATTATTTCAATATCTATGTTTACACTATGTGTATATGTTATGTGGATTTTAGATATTTAAATTCTAAATGAACAACCACCACACACATGTAAAGGAAAATAAGTCTTTACATTTTATTTAAAACATGAAGAAATACTACGAAATAATAGAACTGTAACAATTGATAGTGTATTAAATTCAACAATTGGCTGGGGGGCGGGGAGTTTTTCATTGAGATAGAGGGTTGTGTATGCTCACAGATTATGGGAGGCAATAAAAAAAGGATTGAAACCTAGTATATTGGTAAATATGATAGTATTAAGTCAATTCGAGATCAATCCATCAATAATTTTGATGATATCAAATATTGTGCAATTTAATGAACTACCTCATGAGGATCCAAATGCTCATCCGGTAAGCTTCCTTGATCTCTAAGACACATTCCAATTCTATAATTTTTCATGTGATGTGAATATTCTCTGAATATATCAATTTTAATTATAATAGCAAGATCAAGAGTTTATTCAATGATATCTAACACATTTTATCGTGCTAAGGGATGAGTTGACACAAATAATTTTCACTCGATTCCTTCCACCATCCAAATCAATGGGAATATGGTTAAATATTTTAAACATTTGTCAATTTGAGGATGAATAACTCAACTCAACAAGGGTACATTAAAAATAAATGACTCATAAATTCCACCATCAGGGTATTGATATATAGTTTATAATCTATATTTTTATATGGTTTTTTCATAGGTAAATACGTTGATTATTTATTCTATAGATGGAGGATCATTGATAAATAAATCACCTGAAGAGGGATACAACATGTTGGATAAAATATAAAGAAATAAATTCTAATGTAATGAAGAAGGCACACAATGAATAAGAGTTCACTCAATCAACAACAATGATTGGATGGAAGAACATATTGAATTACTCACCAAGAATATTGACATGATGATGGTTTAGTAGAAAAACCCCATGGTATGTATACAGAAGATGAAAATGATTTTGATTACAATTTTTATGATCAATTTCATGTTTGGTTTCCGAAACAACAACAAAATAAAGGGTACCAAAAATGATCATAGTGATACCAACATAAAATTCCACAAGGTACCACACTAACAATCCACATCCATAAATTATAAGAGACACTAGATACATTCATAACTACATCTAGGGATAGAATGAAAGAAATAAATGAGGACATGACAAGATAGAAGGCCTCACTATGGGATGTGGTTGTTCACATCGTCCAGATTACTATGCATCTCAGAGTGCGACCCAAAGGAGTACTTCTATAATCCCCTTATATATTCCCATATGAAGATTTAAAATATGTATTTATTAGAAGTAAGAATAAGACAAAAGGATGTGCTATATAATTCACAACAAATAATGAAGAACATACATTTATAACAATTGAAAAAGAAGTTAAAATGATTAAAAATGTAAAGGAAAAAGAAGCTGTAAGAGAAGCCGAAGAAGAACCACCACAATACAAACCAAAACCTCTGTTTCTAGGGAGACTACCATAATATAAGAATGAAAAAAATGGAAATTTATGGAACACTTCAAAAAAATTCATATTAAAATCCATTTTTTGTGGATTTTATAAACACATTGATATATGAATAATTAAATAAAGTTCTAGTAACAAATAAAAAGATAGATGAAATTGGAACCATTACACTCACATGGGAGTGTTTGGAGGTGCTATCATGGGACCTTCCTATGAATCAACATTATTTAGGATTCTTTTCGATTTACATGTTTACTAGAGATCATAAATGTGGGAAGGATTTGTGTTATGTAGGTGAGAGTTTCAATATCCTATCAAACACAGATTTTAAGTGATTTAGAATAGAAGGAATAAAGCCTACAAGAGTTTCACTTAAATTATCATAATCGATAGTGAAGTTCCCCCGAGGGGTAATCAAGGATATTCTGATCAAAGTTGAATTTTTTTTACCTCACTATTGATTTTTTAGTATTGGAAAAGGAAGTGGAGTGGAATCCACTCATTCATTGTAGGCCATTTTTATCCAATAGGCATGTGTTGATCAATGCCCAATGCAGGGAAGTTTGTCTGATATTGGGATGTAAACAAGTAATATTCAATATTCATTAGGAGATGAAGAGCTGTGATATAAGGTAATCCAATGAGTTTATTGAAGAAAAAATACCCAAAGATGAGGATATCAATGAATGTTAATAGGTACACGAGATAAATAATATTATACAAGAGTATTCTCAACATAAAAACACTAAAAAGAAGAAAGAGAAGTTGAAGAGTATGACCACTGACCATAGTGGATTGACAAACTACACCCAGATTGAAAAAGGACAACTGGTACATATGGAACACATCCTTCCATTCAAGAAGTGATGACATAATGAAGAGTTAAGATGCTTATAGAATAATAATAGGGTAAAAAATATTAGGACAAGACACAAATGAGACCATTTATGGATCCCAAAGTGATAAAAAAAATCTATCATATATCACGTGAGCTAATGCTAAAGGAGTTAAAGTCAAGACAATGAAATTTAAAAAAATAAATTTCAAGAGGAAAACCAATTTTTTTTGTTTTCCTTCATTTATTTTTTATTTTTATAGGGGAACATGCACTTTCTTCAATATATTTTAAAACTCATTGACTATGTAATGTACATTCACTTGTGCACTTTTAAAAAAAAATTAAGACCATCACAAATGAGGTTAGAAGAAACAAACTGAAAGAATAAGAAGAAGATGAAAAACCAATACACATTAGGAACTGGTATAGGATAAACCTATTTTGCTGACTTTAAGTCCTAATTCAAAAGTAGATTTATCATTTCAATTTTACATTTCTCAAAATTATTCCAAACATTTAACTATTTTGAAGATTTAATTTCAAATTTTATTCCCACATTTGATTCATTCATTAATCAACTAAACTTTGAGATATAAACTACCTTGTATAATTTCCATAACATTATTTTAAATTTATTTGTCAATAAATTTTACTGAGAAAAATGGGAAAAGAATTAATAGAGATGAGCATGTGAATTAGGAATTGGGAAATCCTGATTTAGGGAGCATGTGAGTTTTTATAAATTAATTCTTTATGATATTTGGGAATTATTTGATTTTATGATATTCACATTAATAGATTTTATATTTGTTTGAATTTGCATGTTCAGTTATACCAGTCCTTAATTCTCATTCCCAATAAATCCTTTGAAAACAGTGTTTCCCATTATTTCTATATAATATTTCTTAATAAAATGTTGGTTTTTCTCTTCTATAACATGTGTTTCATCTTATCAAAGCTATTATTGAATATAATCACTTTTAATTTGACTGGGGAATTTTATTCTCAATCGTTTATCCTCAGACCCACCTTACATTAAGTATTTTTTGAAGCCAGTAGAACTCACGAATATCCTTGTTAGGTAATGATATGACTTACAAGTCTATCTTAACCATTCCTACCTTTTCTCTAAATATATTGGAAGATATTTAAAAGAATTGGTGTGGGGAGATACTTTCTATGATTGTTCGAGATATAATTTATTGATAATTAATTGATTTTGGGGGTTCACTATGATTTTGGGAGATGAAATGATATTTTTCATTATACGTTATCATTATTCACCTCTCTTGTTAATTTTTTTTGAAAAAAATAATAAAAAATGGGTTGTGTCTAGGGAGGATTAAAAATAAGAACTACCTGACCAATGATCATTTAATCATATATGGTTAGGTGGTGGATGTGAACTTTTTCTTAAACATTTTTGTAAAAAAATAGAGATAAATAGAGGATGATTCATTCATTTTGTTTATGTTTTTCACGAGATAACGTTTTCCTTTCTAGAAAGAAGAGAGAGGGATGAAATATATAAGGGGTAATTTATAGTGAGCTCATTTTTTCATTTTTCAATTCATTATGATTTACTATTGAACCTCCTCTTCAAGATTTTCTTTTTTACATCAATTACCCACATAACATGAATCTTTAGAGTCATTTCTTCATAAATGGTGAATCCCTAATGATTAACTATTTTTTTGTATTATAGTGGTGGAGATGCTAGATGCCTTGGAAGCCTATGGTTTGTGACATGTTCTTGTGGTATGCGCTAAATTATATATAACATTATTGGATGATGATAAGAGGAAAAATTAAAATTAAGTTAAATTGAAAATGGAATGCATGTTAATAATGAATTTATGAATGATATTTTGTGGAAATTTAAAAATAAGAAAAGTAAAATATATGATTGAAATTTTTCTTTGAAAAATGAGGCATTCAAGATTTTAATGTGTGATACCTGGATATTAAAATTATCATTTAATCAATTGATTTTGTTAAAATTGAATATAAAATATGATAAGTTGAATGTCATTTGTAGTATGTTGAGATTCCATCATTGAGGATAAGTATGAATTCAAGCATCATGGTATTTGTTACGTGTATTTTGAGCATATATTTTAGTGTGTTTTAATACAATAATTTGAATTATATAATTGAAATTATTTCCAATATTTTGAATATTTAACTTCTTTTGTGATTTATGGAAGGATACAACCAATAATAATAAAAGTAATTAAAAGTGGAAAATATAAGGAGAAAAGGGGACTTGGTATTGAGAATCAACACCATAAATTTAAAGCTACAATGGATCTAGGAAAATTTGAGGAATATAGATCAGTGTAAAAAGATTAAGAATAATGGAAAAACAAATATTTTTGATCTAGAAACACCAAATTGATGTTGTGTAATCATTAAACAATGTGATACCACTATAGGCTGTGAAGTAAAGGAAGAGCATAAAGCGAAGAAAAATCAATCATCCCATTACTTACATGATGTGAGAACATTACATGACACGAAAAGTGTTGAAAATCATGAAACAAGTACATGAAATGAAGTGATGAAAACTGAAATCCTAGTTGACCCTGATACATTCACATCGTGAATAATTAACATGACATGAAAGTACTAAGATAGACAAAACAATGAGCAGATCCAACATATCTTTCCCTGAAGTCCACCTTGATTACCTGAGTGATGATTTAACATGAAGGGGGACACATGAATAATTATGGGATGAAATTATGATTAATCAAATGTAACATGATCCCCATTGAAATCTATGAGCAGATATCCATGATGCTGCTTCTTGGGGCATTTGGAGACCATAATCAAGGGAATTAAGATTTGTTTCTACATAGTCCTCCACCACATTATCTTTGGTTTTCATAATTGTTTATTTTTTTATCCTCCATACCTATTACTCTATCATCACTAGGATGAGGGGTTAAATCCTTCATTGTTATAGGGTTATGTATCCAAAGGGGTAAGGTGTCATTGGATCGATTTCTTATTCTTATCCATGTATTTGTTTTCTGTAATTTAATTATCCAATTCCAATCCAATTATTTTTATTTAATCATGAACAATGGTTAATTAATTAGGGATAAACCTTTTAGTTGCAAAATTGGGTACCCTAAATTGAGGCATGACTATTTTCACATTTAGGGTAACTAATATTAAATTTGGTATAAAGAAAAACCCAATTCTTAAAAACCCTAAATTATTGGACTAATGGAAAAAGAGGATTTTCATTTTGAGGAGGGGATACCTTGACCACTGGATACACCATGCCTAAACTCTAACTCCAAACAATGATTAATAAATTTATTTTATAAAATCCATTTATACCTGAACACATAAACTATAAAACCCTATAATTCCTTTCAAATATTATTTCAAACCAACCAATATGATTTTCTTTTCTTTCTTATTTCCATTTCCCAAAACTATTTCCAAAACCAACCCAATTCTATATTTTCTTTACCTCTTTACTAAAAATGAACTAAATTAAATAACTATTTTTAAAACATAATCAAAATAATTTCATAATATCCATGGGATCTATCTTGACATACTATTATATACATTTTATTTAATTAAGTACCATTGGTATGTGTTTTATAAAATTTTATTTTGGTTAGACCATAGGGAAATAATGATTCCCTTTGGGATTGTCACCATTGGAGGGTTAGAATCAATGTCTGAAGTCATTTAACTTACACTTATGGTGGTAATGAGTAATGATTTATAAGTGATGAACCAAATATGGAGAACATGTGAAGGATATTTATTTCATTGAAAATCGTGACTATATGCCATGTATTGGGATTAAAACACACCATGTAGTCACCTAGATATTATTGTCAGGCTTTTGGATTGAATATAAGGATCACACACTATGGGGAAGGTCCATATACCTTGTGACCCTCCTTGGGTATCCAGCTACACATTCCTAGGACCTCATGTGGGGTGACACAACATTTATTAGAGTACACAGATATAGCTTGAAGGATATATGCATAAACAGGAGAACATGGATCAACCCTAAAAGGATGGGACATGATTTTTAGTACCCTAACATTTCTTGTATACGTACATGCATTTTTTATAATGTAAAGGGTATATTTTACATGGGTGGGGTCCTAGGTGACTACATATGCCACACACCAGACATACATGTCAATTAAGAAGACATGGCTTCCAAGACATGTCTAGAGGAAACATGGACAAGTGATGTGGTGGATTCACACATAGTGTGGACCACCATACATGTCTTAAAATTCTCCTAAAACTTATTCCTCTCATATCTCCATTGTTTTGACTTGTATTTGGGCCAGTGAGTAGTCTATCCTATCTATTTTTTCATGTAGAACATGATGGTAGCCTTCATAGTTTCTTCTGACAGACAATGTGAAATTTTCTTAGAGTTATACTTCTTTAGATGACACTCAACAATGACAGTTATTAGGAAGGGTCATCATAGACTCTTGATAAAGTAGGTTCACCTTTGTTGCACCCGGGAATGATCCTCTATCCATGGAGAGGGTACACCCCAGTCACACTAGGTTGTGAATCCTCCATACTCTTTTTCCATAGATGCAGTACTCCCACATCATGCTATGGAGAAGGCCATATCTTCAGGGAGATAGTACTCCCCCATCGCACCAAGGAATAATTCCTCTATATTATTTATAAAAATTAGATAAAGTACTCCCCTATTCAGGGAATGAACCCTCTATCCATGGGGATGGTAATCCACTATCACACTAGGGTGTGGGTCCCCCATACTCTATGTTATGACATAGAGATGGTACTCCCCTACATATCCATAAGTCCTCTATCGATTAAGTGGAATCCACCAGCTGTACTAGGGTGTGGGACCTATGTGTATATTGGATATTGCACTCCCTCAAGTTATGGAATAGAGGTGAGGTGGGAGCCTTCCTCTTGAATTTGTTGGATAGATATACGAGATAATGGAAATCAATGATGGAGCTTTAGAGATATAGGATGAATCATCATCCAGGGCTAAGATGGGAGATGGATATCCCCTTTCCCACACATTTGGTATTAGTTTATGAGATTATATATATATGTGTGTGTGTATTCAGTTTTCCCTATCACTTTGAGTTGAGCATTCTACATATATCATTTCTCATATTACTCACCATTCAGTTTTCAAGACAACCTACAAGGTATTTATATACTCACTCCTACACTGGACTTTCCTACATGTGTCATGTCTTATACGGTCAAAGAACTTGTTGGCAAAGCATTCAAAGGGGAATAGGGAAACCTAGGTGCATAGACCATGTATGATGTTCAAGATCAGATATATGGAACTGGGATCTCTTATTATTTCTTTTTCGATTGTTGTCTGGTAGGGAAATATATTTTGGGTAGACATGTATTTTTCCCTTCTCATTTGGACTATTCCATCATACACTTTATACTCCCTATATTATATTTCTTATATATTTTTTACTCTAGATTTTAATGTATTAAATTATTATTTCTCTACATTTTTGCATGGAGACAGTTGGGTGTGTGCATACAAGTATTTTAGGCAAAGGCCTCCCCTTTTATTTATGAATTTTGGTGCATGTCGTCATCCCATGTCCTATGAAGGTAGACTTGGGGTCATGGATGATTGGTTTTCCACCATCCAACAAGCCAAAAAAATGTTGGGACATTACAAAAAGTTATCAAATAAGTTCATTGTTTAGGATTATGTTTATATTTTCCCCTTATGAATATTGGTTGTGATTTATGGAAATAGTGTCAAAGTGTATCGAGTGTGGTTTTCAGGACAAAGAACCCAGTGTTGGTGTAGAGAACGATGTATCAATACAAAAGGACTCTAATTACCTACCTATCAACATAGAATAATGATAAATTTGTTTCCAGGATATTTGGTACATGAATCATTTGGATGGAGTCCTTTGACAATGATTCTTGAGTTATATCCCTATATTTATGTGCTCATATGACCATTGTATGCTTTTATTAGTTTTATAATTCCTTTAAAAATATATCTAGAAAGGTTAACGATTCATTATTGTGACTATGATACAAGGAGTGTTGAGGCCTCAATTCAGGGGATATCTTTTGAGATCTTTCCTCTATGTTGGTAGGTAGCTACACTCCTGCTTTTAGAACAATAGGTTATAATAGAAGAGTATGATGTGGATGTGTGTAGGCTTGGAACACTCTGCAATTTGCAATTTTAAAGGTTTCTGAGGCTTCATGATGATCCAGATCCCCAAGAAGTGAGGATTGGATTGAGTATATTATTTGATCTTTCATAATTCTATAGATCTTGATCGATTGGATGGTTTCACTCGTAACTATTGTCCTTTGTAGAGAAGACATTAGACATGATGGTTCTAGTAGATGATGCATATATGTTTATTGTGAATTGAGGGTTTTAGAGATAGAGATCACCTATGATTTTTGTTGATCCAGACTCCCTTCTTAAGTGGTTGAGTTCAGGTCTCACCCTATTGATTGGATACTCACCTATATGGGAACCCATTTGAGGATGTTCCACGTGGTGAGACCTCTCTATAATGATGTTGGGTGATAGTAGATCCCTATTATGAAGACATAAAGTATGTATTCCATCATAAAAGGAAGAGGGACACATTCCCAAATGTGTTTTGTTCTAGTAATGTGATCTAAATTTATGAGGGTGAGTCAATTCCACCCAGAGAGGATAGTGTTAGGGTTTGGAAGATTAGTTCCATTTAATTGTGTGTTTGGGGTATGTTGGTGTGCTAAGGTATCATAAAAGGATTTAGTTATCAAGAGTAGGTAGGAAAGGGGAAGGATTAGCTATGAGATGGGGTGGAGGATTTTGTCCTAGAGAATCAAATTTGGTTCGTGGTACGACTTTCATATTCATGGATATAGCTACAGTTTTATAAAAATGTTGTAAAATAAATTTACCTAGATGTATCCCCTATTCTAAATATAATGATACCAGTAGAGTCCCTTTTTCCTAACCCTTTTGACATAGGTTCTTGTGGAGTGTATTTTTTATCAGACATTTTTTTCCAATTATGTGTCTATATCCTGTGAGGAGAGTGATCCTAAAATGAAACCATTCAAATGAGATAGTGGGGACCTATGATATTTTCATCATTTTGAACTAGTAATCTACCATCAATTCATAGATTATTTCTACTAGTGAGAGTGAGAGTTCTCCTTGTTTGAGGGATAAAGTTTTAATCTATTAAATATGGAGTGATCTATGGGAAATGTAGGATGATATCATTCATAAGATTTCAAAAAATCTATATCTAAAGGATAGTGTTACACTTATAGTGGTGGATGTCATGAGATATCATATTCTTGTAGTGATGGTGGGGTATGATGAAATCATTTTGGGTATGAACTGGTTTTCCATGGCACAATCCTAGTTTTACTATCTCTATAGTGGATTTAGATACCATCAAACATATAGGAAGATATTCTTATTTGTGGGTGAGGGAGATGTCATGGCTGAGTAAGTGGTTATAGCTATCAGGAAGCTATAACCCATCATCCATTAGTTGGTGTATTTATAAATTGGAATATCGGGATCTTCATGAATATGGTTTCCTTTAGTCATGGTGTATTTAATGTAAATATTACCTAAGAATGTTATGGGACTGCCATTAAGGAGGGAGATGGATTTTTTCATCATATTTCACCCAAGGAACACTCTGATATCTTATAAAGCATATCAGATGGCTACTACAAAGCTCCAGGAGAAAAAGCTCACTTGGAAGATCATGTAGAGAAGGGTTAAATTAAACCCATTATCTCTACTTGTGAGGATCTAGTTTTTATCATGAAAAATGTGTTTGGTAGATTGTGAATTTCTGTTGATTATCTTCACCTAAACTAGGACACAATAAATAATAAGTACACAATTTCATGGATTGCTGACCTCTTTGATTAGTTTCAAGGAATGAGATGGTTCTTCAAGATCAATATCTTATCTATCTATCACCAGTTGAGGGTTCGAAATGATGATATTCTGAAGAAATAATTTTAATTTCTCTATCGAAACAATGATTTTCTGGTGACACCACTCAGTGTTATGAATACCCCAGATCATTTTATGTATTTTATGAACTAGATATTCCAACTATACGTGGACCATTTTTTTGTATTATTCACTGATGACATACTCATATACTCTGAATCATAGTTGGAGCATTTATAGGACTTTAGTATGGTCCTATACCGTCTTCATGATCTTCATATATATAATAAAATCTTTAAGTAAGAGTTATGGATCTAGGAAGTTCACTTTCTGGGGAATGTCATTTGTCATCATAGACATCCTATGGATCGAAGAGGATTGATTCAATGATTACTTTTGATCCACCCAAGAGCTTGTTCTATGTGTGGAGTTTTATTGTCTTGGTGGGGGTATCATATGAGGTTCACGGATGAATTCTTTAGGATTTTAAACCCTCTAACCATGCTTATATGGAATGGATAGTTGTTTACCTAGACCGGGATGTTCTAGAGAGCCTTTGAGGTGTTGAATAATATGTTGATGAGTGATAAACTTTTGATACTACTAGAGGAGGGCATGAGGTACACAGTGAATCATGATTCCCCTGGAGGTCTTCTGGACTATGTGTTAATACAGAGGTAGGAATAGATCACATATGGGTTGAGTTAGTTGAGATCCATGGTAAAGAATGTACGACTCATGATATGTAATTGGAAACTATAATACATGCTCTGTAGATGTTAAGGTACTATCCTATTCGAGATCGCTTTGTTTTTTACTCACACTATTAGAGACCTAGCTATGACTTCATAGAGGATGATTTGAACCAGATATAGAGGCACATGTTAGAGTATTTATAGGACTATGACTTTGATATAGTCTATACTCATGGGAAGGTAAACGTGGTGGAAAATTCCCTTAGAGAGAAGTCCCTATCTCACTTGGCGGAGGAGGATTTTGAGTACTTTTTTTAGTTGCAGTTGATCATGGTAGAGGAATAGGGTTTAGTTTTTATTTCACCAATGGGTTTTAATACTCTGCTTCTTCATTGTGTGATTGAGGCTCAGTTGAGAGACATCGATTATGAGGTCCTACATGACCAGATATCTTCATGAGATTCACTTGATGGATTTTCTAATGAAGGGAATCACATCATCCTTTTCTAGGGATGGAAGGTGGTTCTGATCAAGATGTCATAAGAGTTCATTATTTGATTTTACACTTCTCATTTGAATGTACATAATTATTTGGAAAATATTTATAGAGACTTTCAATGGCAGTTTTGATGGGTCAGCATGAGGAGGAACATGGTCGAGTTCATCTCTTGGTGTATCGCATGTCAAAAGGTGAAGGATGACAACCAGGTTCAGGAAGGCTTGTTTCAGCCTCCTGAGACCCCGAAGTGAAAATGGGATGGTATATCTATGGAATTTTTGATAGGGATTCCATTGATCACGTGATCCCATGATTCCATATGGGTGATAGTTGAATGACTTATGAATTTGGTACACTTCCTTACTATCAGAGAGAAAAGTTTGGTGGAGAGTTAGAGAAAGTTGTAAATGCGGGTGATTTTTTTCTTTCATGGGGGGCCTCAGAGATTGTCTCAAACCATGAATTTCAGTTCACATCATGCTTGTGTAGGGGAATTTATAAAACATTTGAAACCCAGTTGAGGATGAGAATATCTTTTCACCCCAAAAAAATGAAAATACCCAGTGCACTATCTAGGTGTTGGAGGATATGATGAGGTCTTGCTTATTGGACTTTTGATAGAGATGGGAGGGTCACTTAAATTTGGTATATTTTTATTATCATAATAATTATCACTCTACTATCAGAATGGGACCTTTCGAGGCCCTGTATGGGAGACTCTATTGGCCACCCTTATTCTAGTATGAGATCAGTGAAGCATATCTTGTTGGGTCATAAGTGGTGTAGGAGATGACTGAGAAGGACTTGGTGATCTGTGAGAAGATAAGAACGACACATATTTGATATAAATCTTAAATAAACTGACATAATAGGCATTTTTAGTTTAATAAGGGAGACCATGTTTTCCAGAGAGTCTCCCCAAGATGAGGATTGTGGTCATTCATCTTTGGAGGTAGGTTATCCCTGAGGTCTATTATACCATTCAAGATTTTTCATAGGGTTAATGATTTTTATTACTGCCTCACCTTACCCCCACAATTGGATTTTGTGAATGAAGTTTTCCATGTGTCACAACTATGGAGATTCATGTATGATCCTACACACATTATTGACTAGGGTGATCTAGACATCAAGGATGGGGACACATTTATGGATTACCTGGTGGAGATCGAGGATCATAAGGAGTGGATACTATGTGGGAGGATAATTCCCTTGGTTCTTGTGATGTGGTAGCATGGGAGCATACATGAGAGATCCTAGGAGTGGGAGAGACAGATGCAGTCTCAGTATCCCCAACAATTTTCTTAGTTTGTTATTTTCGGCGATTAAATGTTTTGATGGAGTGAATGATATATAAACTTAGTTTTTTAATAGTAAGACATTTAAAAAATTCAAGGAATATTTTTGGTTATAGGAGCTGAGATTGTGTGAGCTTTCGAGGTCCGGTGGGACCAAAATTAATTTTCTAAAAATATTTTATATATTTTATATCACACACGTGCAATATTTTAGAAATAATGGAATAACTCTAGAATGGATTCGTGAATTAGAAATATGAGACCACAGTTGAATACAGATCATAGGGTTTAACCTATGCGCAACCAAAATTTATTCAATATGGAAAATCTAGTATAGGAAGCTGCTGGCAGGTGCATTTAATTAAAATAAATAAATTATTTATTTATTTTAAACTAAATGTCATAAACTGTATTTCATCTATAAGTATCCTCTTATGGAAAATCACTAGTGTTAGTTATAAATCCTGAGGATCATTGAGGGGAGGATCCACCATTATTTTTTGGTGAATTGATATCAGACGATGACCAGTGATTAGTTAGAGGCTAATCGATAGGCAGTGGGAACAACAAATCATCCCATCAATGCTTGTGCAAGCATTATTCCCTAGTGAATGATCCAATATTGAGGTAAGAATCATCAATTATTGTTTATTCCTTTTATTAAAATCTTGATCATGTTCATATTTTATATTCCTTGATCTATGATTAATTTAATTATTCACATGTTTTTATGGATTGAAATAAATCATTTCTTTTATTTATTATTGATTATGCGTTGAAATCATCCCTACAAATTCAAAATTCTGTGATTTTTAGACAATAATTGTAGGAAAATGACGATATCACATTTGTTCATGTGTATTTCTAGGAACCATTCTCCATTTTCTTCATCATTAGACTATGGGGTCACGAGTTGACTATTGTTGGGCAGCTCCAAGCAAGATCACCCCCTCGAATTCATTGTGGATGTTCCCAAAATGATAGAATTAGAGTTTTTTGGATGTATCAAAGAGGATAGAAGGTAGTGGTGATTGATTAATTAATTAGAGATCTAAAGAAGTGATGTAAGTGGCTTGTGAGGCACAAATGGAACGTGCTAGATTCATATGGATCAACAAAATCCTATTTCCAACCACCAGAGGGATGAAACCCATGGCTAAAGGTGTTTACCATCGACTTTAGGCAGTTAGTAGGTTTAATTCATGGATGAGTAACTGGATCTGGTGAATTAGTGATTGATCATACTTTCTATGAAAATCCTAACTACACAGCGTGTACTGGGAAGAACACAATCTATGTAGTTACCCAGCTACAGTGGCTATGGTTTCTAGAAAAATATAAGGATCACATGCTGTATGGATGGGTCACATACCCTATGAACCTCCACGGGTAGCCAAACCATGTGCTAACTGCACATGACTTGAACCCTCTGTGGGAGGAAACTCCATGTACCGGAGTACAAAACATGGAACAAAATTCATGGACACAACCAAGATAACACATCACAAACTTGGAATGCTAATCCATGCCATACAGTATCCTAAAAACCCATGTACTAGGGAACTGACAATGTACATGGGAATGGGTTCAGTTTACATGGGTGGGACCCTAGGTGACTACACACACTTTTTAGTAGACATATGTGTTTTTTATAAATACATGGATTCCATGTTGTGTCCAATGGAAACAAGTCCAAATTACGAGGTGGCTTAACATGTAGTTTGGACCCCCATTCATGATTTGTACATCATTCTACATCTACATCCTCTCATATATCCTTAATTTTGACTCATATTTTGAACTTTGAGTAGCCTATCCTGAGTGTTTTTCTATGTAAAACATGATGCTGGACGTTATGGTTTCTTTTGAGATAGGAAGCATGATGTTTGGAGTGTGATGATTTTTTAGGAGATGCTCACTAATGACAATAATCAGGAAGAAACATAAGAGAGTATAGATAATGGTGGTGATCCCATGGAACACTAAGGTGCAGGTCCTCTTTCCATGAGGATGGTACTACCCTATCGCACTAGGGTGTGGGTCCTATATAATATTTATCTATAGAGCCATTAATCCCCAAACACATATATAAGAAGTCATATATCCTTGGAGACAATAGTCACCTATCACACCGGGGTGCTGGTCCCCCACAAACATTGTTAATATATAGAGGTTTTACTCACCTGTTACAATAGGTCAAGGGTCCTCTATCTAAAGAGAAGGTACTTATAGCGACCCTAGACTTTTACACACATCATTACATGATTTTTAGCATATTAAAACATCAAATTAGTAGCCAAGTATTTTTATGTCTGGTGTCTTGGAAGACTATGGACATAATCAAAAATTATTAAATAAATTCATATTTAATTTCCACAATGAGCTTCTATATTCCATTGTGCTCATACATCTTCATAGGATAACATGGGAATAACATGAAAAAAGGTTTGAGATAAAAGATGAGTAAGGGAAAATCATAGTAATAAAGCTTAAGCACATGAGTTAGAAGGCATGTCATAATGAAAATAAAATAAATGGAACACATGGAATCATAACATATAGACATGGTATTATATAAACATAGATTCATTATCGTCTTACAGTGACATAAAACATGAAATTATCATGGCTCAATTCTTGTTTCACATAGAGGATCACAAGTCAAGGTCAACCACCAAGACCATTGTACATGGTAGCATGAGTCAAGGCTAACCGCCAAGACCGTTGCACATAACATCTCATGAGACTCAACCTTACCCAATGAATTAGAGCGCTATCTAGGTGCAACCATCATAACATGTTCATGAATATGATTTACACATATAGAATCATACATAATCAGTCATAAGAATAAGGGAACCCATGGAAGTAAATGGGTATCATAATCATGTCATAAATCATAATAAATCTGTGTAACATAAAAGTGTCTATTTAAGAAAGGAATTAGAACTTACATGGAAATTTATAATGTAAAATAGTCATATATCATGGAAATTTATTTCAAATAGAAGTGACAACATGTAAAAAGGGTATTTAAGAATGATTAACATTAAAATATTATAGTGCGGTTTTAAAGAAAACACTAAAAATCATTTAAAATAGAAAAGGGAATTGTGACACCCCGAGAATTTATGAAAAATATTCTTTTAATTTCATTAATGTATTGTGTTGTATGCTACCCCAAGATTACCTTGCGCTATACGCAACACCGTATTAGCTTGCAGTATACGCAACACTATTCTTGGATCGTGTTACACACAATTTTGATAACAGTTATTCTACGCAACATTGAGTATATATATATATATATATATTCAATGTATAAATGAAATATGGATGGATTCTGTTATATGAAACAACTAATGATTCTTTCACAACACGCAACCTTAACTTGGCTTGCATTACATGGAATCGTGACATTCCTCGATAGCGTGTGTTGTACGCAATACCGGGTTTTACTAAACAACGATATATTATTATAATATTATTATGAACTAGCCGTTATGAATAGTATTAACTAAATTTTGAATTTTATAACATTATTATTCATCTTACACATTTTCTAGAATATAGTATAAGAACAAAATAAATTTTTCGGGTAAAATAAGTATCTTTCAAAAAATGCAGTTTTTTCGCCTTTTGAGGGCGCACCCACTTTAAATCTAGTTTTTTACATATTTATAAGTTTAATTTTACAAAATAAAATTCTTCTTTGGAATCAAGAAATAAAAATTTAATTTGGATAAATTTTTCGTATTATTCTGGTAACTTTTATATTTTGATGAATAGTGGTTTTAAAGTATAAATAGAATATATTTTTACCATTTAATATAATGTATGTCATTAACATTGATTTTACATTTAATTAGTAGGTTAAATCAATTCAATCTTTTGCAATGTTTTAAACAAAAACCTGTTTTCATTCGACAACAGGATTAATTTTAATTTAATTTCTACAACTTCTGTGTATTGAATTTGAAAAAATGGATTCCATATTTGGAATCAGTGGGTCCAAATAATGTTAATAGGCTACTTTTTAATTTTGGGAATTATGAATAGTAACTACGGTAAATTTTATTTACCATAGTTAAAGGTTAATCAGGTAATTAAGGGTAAATATAATATTTTAAAATTACCCTAACACATGCCGAAATTATATTGGATGGATAAAAGTAAACCCATATCAACTAAGGGTCAGATTAGATTAATTTTATGGACTTTGGACCATGAAAATAATTTAATTATTATTAAAACCAAAGAAAGTGACAACATGTCACTCTCTTAAATATTATAAGTATAATAATTTTAATTTAGTGATAAATATCATAAAACTTAGAACATGAATAGTATTCAGAATGCTAATAAAATTATGTACATCATGATAATTTATTTAGAATTTTTAGGGATTAAATAATTGTCATTAATGGTGATACATTATTGATACAGAATTTATTTATTAAGTGGAAAATAAGTAATATAGTTTTTATTGAAATAACAATACCCATTAAAAGGCCCACAAACCTGACCAAAACTTATTAGTAGTGTATATATACACCTTAAGAATCCAATGACCTAATATATAACCGTTTTTATCCTTATAAAAGTGATTATGACACTTATATTATTTTATTTTAAATGATGCCAAAGTTGTCACCTTCATAATTTAATAAATATAACAATTTAAATATTGTGATTTTAAGATGATAAATTCGAGTAAAAGTATTATTGTGAATGGTAATATATTTATCTGCATCATAGGATTTTATTTTAAATTTTTATACAACAAATCAGTATATTAAATAATTATACAAGATGTTGTAGTAATTATTTTATTAAGAGATAAACCAAATAAATGGTTTTAAAAATAATAAAATAAATATTATATGAACTATTTAATGTGATCCAATATTTTAATAGATACATTTGACCTTTTATGAATCTATTAAAGCTTTTAGTTCGAACATATCTTTAGTATATATTTTATTTAAATTCAAATAAATGAATAGTGTCAAAATTGACACTATTGTTATTTTATAAAAATAACATATTATAAAATTGTTTAAAAATCGCAAAAAAATTTAAAAATTATAAATTTAAATTTATATGGTCTATAATGTTATAAAGTAAACAATTATGGAAAATCCGCAACAAATAAGTAATTATTTGTTATAATTTAAAATTTAGAATTTTATTACCACAAATAAACATAAATAGATTAAATAAGGATAAATCAAAATGATAAGGTTTAAAATAAGATCCAAACATGTCTAAATTTGATTGGTTGATGAGATTACAACCCTATATCATCTAATATTAGAATATGAGTCATTTTTGGAGGTTTTTAAGTGGGGTTAGATTTATTATAAATTAATATTTTTATGAATTCCAAAGGTGCCCCACTCTTCCCTTATAAAAGGGAACCTACTCCCTCTCCTTATCACACCAATTTGAGCCTTCAATCTCGGAAAAAACCTGCCAAATTATCTTCTCCACTTCCCTAGAAACATCCTAGAGGTTCTGGTCTACTTTAAAGATCAATCTTAGTGACCTAAGAGGAGGTTTCAAAGAGGCGTATCGAAGAAGAGGTAATTTCTTCTCCCGATTCTTTAAAGCTTCTTTTTTCTTCAACTTCTTCTTCTTTAGTTGTTTCATTATAAAGTAATAACATAAGTATCACTAATATACTGATTTTTTATTATAAATATGAAACAACCCCATTTCACCTTCTATCCATCCTACGGAAAACAAAATCACCGCACGTGCGTACGTACGGAATACCGTCTCCACGCCGTGGTGTAATCTGTTTTTCCACCAACAACTTACATGGATGGGTATAATGGTGTAAATAATAACTATACATAGTTATTATAACATCATACTGATTCTGATATATTGTATCATCCACTCCAATTCAATTAAATAATTATGGAAACGATATCATCGCTCGTGCGTACGTACGGACTACCGTCTCCACGACGCGATGAGATTCATTCTCCATGTTAACCATTTAAGAATGATTATAAAGTATATATAAGAAATAATAATGAAATATATGACATTATAAAGATACTTGATTTATGTATATATGTATGTCGTCTACTTAATTCCATTCAACTCAATAAGGAAACCAAAACAGTGTTCATGCGTACGTACGACCTACCGTCTCCATGAACAGTGTATTTCTTTCCATCTATTATATATATGTATATTATAAATATATATTATATATAAATAATGTTTTATATTCTGGAATTATGTAATCGTGACCTAAGTAATCATATGAATAATTACAAGTCAAAACACAGACGACAAATGAAACGATTTTACCCAAAACACTCTTTAACATGGAATTTACAAAAGAACGGGTAATATAAAGTCATAAGTGAACCATATATGATATCATAACAATTAATATGATTCTGTAATAAGTCAATGACATTATTTAAATCATTATACAGGAGTTTTGGATACATATGAAGCATATCGGACATAAGGTAAGGGAAAATTGTGCAAATCTCATTTTTATCCGAGATTGCTTATTCGTAAGTATTTACTGGGGTTATTGCTATCATTCTTGTCCATGTTTTATAAAATTGTATTCATGTATGTTTAAAGTACTTTTTAACCATTTTACTTTTACCCCATGGTATGAAATGAATCTTTCTTTTATTTACCCTACAAGGTACTTTTTGACTTTTCCGACAAAAGTACGTGGAGAATGTTATTTTTAACTTATACGGCGTGAACAGATTTTTATGGTTTCATAACGCCTCATTTTGAAGAAGGTTCCTATACAAGATTGCATGATTATTTTCAACAAAACCCTTTTCTTTTGATATTGCATGGAATTTTGTGAAAAGAAAATGATTTTAAAGAAGAAAAGATATTTTCCTAAAGAATTCATTTCAAGTGTTTTGCCAAAACTATTTCCCATCTAAGATGACATTATTTCATATGTTTATGTTTCAAGTAATATGTCTCTAGGATTTAAATGGTTTCAATTTTATTATGATGAAATTATATCAAACTTTTATGGATTATGTTATGATGGCATGATGTTTAAGAATCCCATTTTATTACATGGGTTATGCTATGATGTATGATTTATGATTTTGTGGCACACGAAAGAATGATTTAATTATGAGATGGGTGGGACCTATATCTCCCTCCAATGAATTGGGTAAAGATTTTATATCTCATGAGATAGACATGGATGGAATGGTAAGTTAATCTGGTTCAGTGTTACAGGACTGAAACGAGGAGTGAACTCGATTCAGAATGGGACTTTGTCCACTAAGATGGTATTGGCAGAAATGCCTTGGCTACTATGGAAATCATTACATGTGCTTAATGGATGATACAATTACATGTTTTATTCCCATGATATTTTATCATGGTTTATGTTCCATTATGATCTATGCCTTATGTACTTCTATGTTTTATGTCGTTGCTCAAGATTTTAATGTTTAAACATTATGTTCATGTTTTTAAGTTGCAATGTATATGGTATGTTTTATTTTATCCATGCGTACCCTTACTGAGCATTTGAGCTCATCCTTTTTATGTTTTATTTTCCCCCAGGATCAAAAGAAAGGTTTTAGGCCAGGAAACAAAAAGTGGAAGATCTTTATGGGAGATGTTGAAGATCTTTCACCACGATTAGAAGATTACGTTCCAAGTTTCCAAAGACACTAAACTATTACAGTCATTGTGTGTCTGTTTTTGTTATGTATTAAATATTCTGCAAAAGTAATGTAATTTCTATGTAGGTCAAGCTTAGGGTCTCTACAGTTTTTATTAGAGGAAAGGTTTAGTCAACCTTTGGAAACTAGGATGCGAAAAATTTAGTGAGATCCCTAGAGATATTTTTAAGGTATGTCTAGGGATGTACCTAAGGATAAGAATACGTATAAGATATAGTCCTAGAACTACGGTAACGATCTTAGAATTTAACCTAAGATGTTAGATATTGAGAGTGCTCCCCCTTTACTATGTTGTTTTCCCTAGCATGATTTTTGCCTCTCACACTATTCTTTTTGGGTTTTAGAAAATGGCTAGAAATAGTAAGATTCATGATAATGGAGGATATGACGGACAATGGAATGATTTTCTTCATGAGAAACCAAATGAAATGGGATCTGGAAGTCCAAAAATCGTTATTATGCCTAATCAGGAATCTCATAATATGATCAATAATCTCAACTTTTGTAAGTTTCCCGACTCAGAAAATAAGAGAAAGATAGAGTTTCATGATGATCATAGAGGAAAGAAAGTTCAATTTCCCTCATGTAAATCATGTGGGAAGAGGCATCATGGAGATTGTTTCAAAGGAACTGGAAGATGCTTTGGGTGTGGAAAAGAAGGACAAAAAGCCAGTAAGTGCAAATGAAAAGGTTTAGTTAACACCATGTACAAGGATAATGGTATTGCTACGACATCAACAATGATTAGATGTTTTAAATATAGAATGTACGTTCATTATGCAAACCAATTCCCTAATGGAAAATCTCATGAAGAGAATCAGAATGGTTATATGGGTAGTATTTATGTGGATGATGATGAGGAGACTACAAATGATATATGAGCTGAAAGAAGTGTTGAAGCTCAGTCGGTTGTTTTAGAAGGTAGTGGAATGATTGTATGTTTATCGAGAGTTATGTTGTATAGTTAATGGTACTATGGAATAAAGAATCATCTAAGGATTGTTACACTATTGTTTTTCCTAAAAGTATTTGAAAGTATATGTTGAATGGTACCAGTAACCATGGAATTTTATTCAGATATTTTTGTAAAGTAGATGATATGCGCATAATGAAGGAATAAGAAGATAATGAGATGTTTGATTGTATTCATGAGCTCATGATTGATATAAGGACTAAGTGATATCATGGTTTGAGTATATAGAATTTTGAGGATTTTGGTATGTGGAAAGTGTTAACTTTTAACTGCATTCATGTTTTCACTGAGGTTCAATGGGTATTCATTTTTCAAGAGAATACATGATTAAGGCCTTCAAACGTTTGTAATGTGACCAACAAGACATATCTTATGATATATGGGGATCAAATATGGTATTTACATGCTTCTTATATGAAATCTCTGGTAATCGTTTTCACTATAATATGACAATGGACTGCAATATTATGGATAAGCCTAAAGATTGGAATGGATTACGTTGGACATAAGTTAGTATTGTTTAAGGATAGAACCTTTTTTCGATATTATTGATGGGATGATATAGTAATGTAGTTTTAGAAAAATGACAACCTGTAGGACGGGCGACAACCTATCGCGTCGGACTAGGATGTGGGAATCGAACCCACAACCGAAGTGCGACTGTCCTTTATCGCCTACCACTGGCCTACAGGAAGTCCCTGGTAAGTAGAAACTAGTTTTATTTTATTAAGCGGTATGATATATGAAGTATAAGTTAATTTTTGGAACCATATACGATTAATCTAACCATAAGATGGACTTATAACTTTTGCTAACCTTTTGTTTGAAAGAGATGGAATGACCCATCATTCTATCACATGATCTGCTCACACATCGTGAATAACAAATTCAACTTTATTTCTTTAAGGGATGAAGTGGAAATTGTTCAATTCATGAACAACAGTGAGATTGTACCAAAATCATGCAAGTATTTCTTTTAATTCATCAACTTTAGGGAAATGATCATGAAAACCAAAAATATTATCCTAGTTCCCTTATATCTGATGAATCAGATGGTACCTTAGATCATCACAAATCAATAGCTTTGTGATTGTTGGCTTTTTCATAGCCATGTTCTCTACCACTATCCATCAGAACATGATGGTTAGATTTTTCTTCCATATCCATATTTTCACCTATGTTCTCCAACGTGGAAACCCAGTGATGAGTTAATTTGGGTAACCGTTACATTTAATACTTTAGATTTTAAAGCCATGTTTTGGTATTCCTTTTTACGATGTGGGTTTCGATTAAACAAACTTTCGAGTAGTAAACCATTTATAACCTCGACGAATTTCGAGGGCGAAATTCATTTTAAGGGGGGTAGAATGTAACATCCCGAGATTTTATGAAAAATATTCTTTTAATTTCATCAATTTCTTGTGTTGTATGCTACACCAAGATTACCTTGCGCTATACGCAACACCGTATTAGCTTGCAGTATACGCAACACTATTCTTGGATCGTGTTACACACAATTTTGATAATAGTTATTCTACGCAACATTGAGTATATATATATATATATATATTCAATGTATATATGAAATATGGTTGGATTCTGTTATACGAAACAATGAAGGATTCTTTCACAACACGCAACCCTGACTTGGCTTGCATTACACGCAATCACGACCTTCCTCGATAGCGTGTGTTGTACGCAATACCGGGTTTTACTAAACAATGATATATTATTATAATATTATTATGAACTAGCCGTTATGAATAGTATTAACTAAATTTTGAATTTTATAACATTATTATTCATCTTACACATTTTCTAGAACATATTATAAGAACAAAATAAATTTTTCGGGTAAAATAAGTATTTTTAAAAAAATGCAGTTTTGCCGCCTTTTGATAGCGCACCCACTTTAAATATAATTTTTTGACAGGTTTATAAGTTCAATTTGAAAAAAAAAATTCTTCTTTGGAATCAAGAAATAAAAATTTACTTTGGATAAATTTTTCGTATTATTCTGGTAACTTTCATATTTTGATGAATAGTAAAAACACGCTATATTTTAATGAAAAACAACTTTTTTCATCGTAATAATTTATATGGTTAAATTATAATATTGAATGGTTTTAAAGTATAAATATAATATATTTTTACCATTTAATATAATTTATGTCATTATCATTGATTTTACATTGAATTCGTAGGTTAAATCAATTCAATCTTTTGCAATGTTTTAAACAAAAACCCGTTTTCATTCGACAACGGGATTAATTTTAATTTAATTTCTGAAACTTCTGTGTATTGAATTTGGAAAACATTATTCCATATTTGGAATCAGTGGGTCTAAATTATGTTAATAGGCTACTTTTTAATTTTGGGAATTATGAATAGTAACTACGGTAAATTTTATTTACCATAATTAAAGGTAAATCGGGTAATTAAGGGTAAATATAATATTATAAAATTACCCTAACACATGAAAAAATTATATTGGATGGCTAAAGGTAAACCCATATCAACTAAGTGTCGGATTAGATTCATTTTATGGACTTTTGACCATGAAAATAATTTAATTATTATTAAAACCAATGAAAGTGACAACATGTCACTCTCTTAAATCTTATAAGTATAATAATTTTAATTTAGTGATAACCATCATAAAACATAGAAAATGAATAGTATCCAGAAAGATAATAAAATTATCTACATCATGATAATTTATTTAGAATTTTTTGGGATTAAATAATTGTCATTAATGGTGATACATAAATGATACAAAAATTATTTATTAAGTGGAAAATAAGTAATGTAGTTTTTATTGAAATAATAATACCCACTAAAAGGCCCAAAAACCTGACCAAAACTTATTGGTAGTGTATATGTACACCTTAATCATCCAATGACCTAATATATAACCTTTTGGATCCTTATAAAATTGATTATGAGACTTATATTATTTTATTTTAAATGATGTCAAAGTTGTCACCTTCATAATTTAATAAATATAACAATTTAAATATTGTGATTTTAAGTTTATAAATTCGAGTAAAAGTATTATTTTGAATGTTAATAGATTTATATTTATCATAAGATTTTATTTTAAATTTTTATGCAACATATCAGTATATTAAATAATTATACAAAAATGTTGTAGTAATTATTTTATTAAGAGATAAACCAAATAAATGGTTTTAAAAATAATAAAATAAATATTATATGAACTATTTAATGTGATCCACTAATTTTATAGAAACATATGACCTTTTATTAATCTATTAAAGCTTCTATTTCGAACATATATTCTGTATATATTTTATTTAAATTCAAATAAATGAATAGTGTCAAAATTGACACTATTGTTATTTTATAAAAAAAACATATGATAATTTTTTCTAAAATCACAAAAATATTTATAAATTATAAATTTAATTTTATATGGTCTATAATTTTTTAAAGTAAACAATTAAGGAAAATTCACAACAAATAAGTAATTATTTGTTATAATTTAAAATTTAGAATTTTATTACCACAAAGAAACTTAAATAGATTAAATAAGGATAAATCAAAATGATAAGGTTTAAAATAAGATCCAAACATGTCTAAATTTGATTGGTTGATGATATTACAACCCTATCTAATCTAATATTCGAATATGAGTCATTTTTGGAGGTTTTTAAGTGGGTTAGATTTATTATAAATTAATATTTTTATGAATTCCAAAGGTGCCCCTCTCCTCCCTTATAAAAGGGCACCTACTCCCTCTCATCCTCACACCAATTTGAGCCTTCAATCTCGGCCAAACCCTGCCAAATTATCTTCTCCACTTCCCTAGAAAAATCCTAGTGGTTCTGGTCTACTTTAAAGATCAATCTTAGTGCCCTAAGAGAAGGTTTCAAAGAGGCGTATCGAAGAAGATGTAATTTCTTCTCCCGATTCTTTCAAACTTCTTTCTTCTTCAACTTCTTCTTATTCAGTTGTTTCATTATAAAGTAATAACATAAGTATCACTAATATACTGATTTGTTATTATAAATATGAAACAACCCCATTTCACCTTCTATCCATCCTACGGAAAACAAAATCACCACGCGTGCGTACGTACGGAATACCGTCTCCACGCCGTGGTGTAATCTGTTTTTCCACCAACACCTTACATGGATGGGTATAATGGTGTAAATAATAACTATACATAGTTATTATAACATCATACTGATTCTGATATATTGTATCATCCACTCCAATTCAATTCAATAATTATGGAAACGATATCATCGCTCGTGCGTACGTACGGACTACCGTCTCCACGACGGGATGAGATTCATTCTCCATGTTAACCATTTAATAATGATTATAAAGTATATATAAGAAATAATAATGAAATATATGACATTATAAAGCTATTGGATTTATGTATATATGTATTTCATCTACTTAATTCCATTCAACTCAATAAGGAAACGAAAACAGCGTTCATGCGTACGTACGACCTACCGTCTCCATGAACAGTGTATTTATTTCCATATATTATATATATGTATATTATGAATATATATTATATATAAATAATGTTCTATATTCTGTAATTATGTAATCGTGATCTACGTAATCATATGAATAATTACAAGTCAAAACACGGACGACAAATGAAACGATTTTACCCAAAACACTCTTTAACATGGAATTTACAAAAGAACGGGTAATATAAAGTCATAAGTGAACCATATATGATATCATAACAATGAATATGATTCTGTAATAAGTCAATGAAATTATTTAAATCATTATACAGGAGGTTCGGATACATACGAAGCATATCGGACATAACGTAAGGGAAAATTGTGCAAATCTCATTTTTATCCGAGATTGCTTATTCGTAAGTATTAATAGGGTTATTGCTATCATTCTTGTCCATGTTTTATAAAATTGTATTCATGTATGTTTAAAGTACTTTTTAACCATTCTACTTTTACCCCATGGTATGAAAGGAATCTTTCTTTTATTTACCCTACAAGGTACTTTTTGACTTTTCCGAAAAAAGTACGAGGAGAATGTTATTTTTAACTTATACGACGTGAACATATTTTTATGGTTTCATAACGCCTCATTTTCAAGAATCTTCCTATACAATATTGCATGATTATTTTCAAAAAAACCCTTCTCATTTGGTATTTCATGGAATTTTGTGAAATGAAAATGATTTTAAATAAGAAAGGATATTTTCCTCAAGAATTCATTTCAAGTGTTTTGCCAAAACTATTTTCCATCTAAGATGACATTATTTCATATGTTTATGTTTCAAGTAATATGTCTCTATGATTTAAATGGTTTCAATTTTCTTATGATGAAATTTTTTCAAACTTTTATGGATTATGTTATGATGACATGATGTTTAAGAATCCCATTTTATTACATGGGTTATGCTATGATGTATGATTTATGATTTTGTGGCACACGAAAGAATGATTTCATTATGAGATGGGTGGGACCTATATCTCTTTCCAATGAATTGGGTAAATATTTTATATCTCATGAGATATACATGGATGGAATGGTAAGTTAATTCGGTTCAGTGTTACAAGACTGAAACGAGAAGTCAACTCGATTCAGAATGGGACTTTGTCCACTAAGATGGTCTTGGAAGAAATGCCTTGGCTACTATGGAAATCATTACATGTGCTTAATAGATGCCACAATTACATGTTTTATTCCCATGCTATTTTATCATGGTTTATGTTCCATTATGATCTATTCCTTATGTACTTCCATGTTTTATGTCGTTGCTCAAGATTTTAATGTTTAAACATTATGTTCATGTTTTTAAGTTCCAATGTATATGGTATGTTTTATTTTATCAATGCTTACCCTTACTGAGCATTTGAGCTCACCTTTTTATGTTTTATTTTCCCCCAGGATCAAAAGAAAGGTTTTAGTTCAGGAAACAAAAATTGGAAGATCTTTATGGGAGATGTTGAAGATCCTTCACCACGATTAGAAGATTACGTTCCAAGTTTCCAAAGACACTAAACTATTATTGTCCTTGTGTGTCTGTTTTTTTTATGTATTAAGTATTCCGAAAAAGTAATGTAATGTCCATGTACTTCAAGCTTATGGTCTCTACAGTTGGTATTAGAGAAAAGGTTTAGTCAACCTTTGGAAACTAGGATGCGAAAACGTTAGTGAGATCCCTAGAGATATTTCTAAGGTATGTATAGGGATGTACCTAAGGATAAGAATACGTATAGGATATAGTCCTAGAACTACGGTAACGATCTTAGAATTTAAACTAAGATATTAGATATTGAGGGTGCTCCCCCTTTACTATGTTTTTTTCCCTAGCATGATTTTTGCCTCTCACACTATTCTTTTTGGGTTTTAGAAAATGGCTGGAAATAAGAAGATTCATGATAATGGAGGATATGACGGACAATGGAATGCTTTTCTTCATGAGAAACCAAATGAAATGAGATCTGGAAGTCCAAACATCGTTATTATGACTAATCAGCAATCTCATAATATGATCAATAATCTCAACTTTGGTAAGTTTCCCGACTCAGATAATAAGAGAAATATGGAGTTTCATGATGATCATAGAGAAAAGAAAGTTCAATTTCCCTCATGTAAATCATGTGGGAAGAGGCATCAGGGAGATTGTTTCAAAGGAACTGGAAGATTCTTTGGGTGTGGAAAAGAAGGACACAAATCCAGTAAGTGAAATGGAAAAAATTCAGTTAACACCATGGACAAGGATAATGGTATTGCTACGACATCAACAATGATTAGATGTTTTAAATGTGGAATGTATGAGCATTATGCAAACCAATTCCCTAATGGAAAATCTCATGAAGAGAATCAGCATGGTCATATCGGTAGTATTTATGTGGATGATGATGGGGAGACTACAAATGATATATGAGATGAAAGAAGTGTTGAAGCTCAGTCGGTTGTTTTAGAAGGTAGTGGAATGATTGTATGTTTATCGAGAGTTATGTTGTATAGTTAATGGTACTATGGAATAGAGAATCATCTAAGGATTGTTACACTATTATTTTTCCTAAAATTATTTGAAAGTATATATTGAATGGTACCAGTAACCGTGGAATGTTATTCAGATATTTTTGTAAAGTAGATGATATGCGCATAATGAAGGAATAAGAAGATAATGAGATGTTTGATTGTATTCATGAGCTCATGATTGATATAAGAACTAAGTGATATCATGGTTTGAGTATATAGAATTTTGAGGATTTTGGTATGTGTAAAGTGTTAACTTTTAACTGCATTAATGTTTTCACTAAGGTTCAATGGGTTTTCATTTTTCAAGAGAATACATGATTAAGGCCTTCGAACGTTTGTAATGTGACCAACAAGACATATCTTATGATATATGGGGATCAACGATGGTATTAACATGCTTCTTATATGAAATCTCTCGTAATCGTTTTCACTATAATATGACAATGGACTGCAATATTAGGGATAAGCCTAAAGATTGGAATGGATTATGTTGGACATAAGTTAGTATTGTTTTAGGATAGAACCTTTTTTCGATATTATTGATGGGATGATATAGTAATGTAGTTTTATAAAAAGGACACCTGCAGGACGGGCGACAACCCATCGCGTCAGACAAGGCTATGGGAATCGAACCCACAACCGAAGTGCGACTGGCCTTTATCGCCTACCACTGGCCTATAGGAAGTCCCTAGTTAGTAGAAAATAGTTTTATTTTGTTAAGCGGTATGATATATGAAGTATAAGTTCATTTTTGGAACCATATACGATTAATCTAACCATAAGATGGACTTATAACTTTTTCTAACCTTTTGTTTGAAAGAGATGGAATGACCCATCATTCTATCACATGATCTGCTAACACATCACAAATAACAAATTCAACTTCATTTCTTTAAGGGATGAAGTGTAAATTGTTCAATTCATGAACAGTAGTGAGATTGTACCAAAATCATGCAAGTATTTTTTTTAATTCATCTACTTTAGGGAAATGATCTTGAAAACCAAAAATGTTATCCTAGTTCCCTTATATCCGATGAATCAGATGGTACCTTAGATCATCACAAATCAATAGCTTTGTGATTGTTGGCTTTTTCATAGCCATGTTCTCTACCACTCTCCATCAGAACATGATGGTTAGATTTTTCTTCCATATCTATATTTTCACCTATTTTCTCCTACGTGGAAACACACTGATGAGTTAATTTGGGTAAATGTTACATTTCATACTTTAGTTTTTAAATCCATGTTTTGGTATTCCTTTTTACGATGTGGGTTTCTATTAAACAAACCTTCGAGTAGTAAACCATTTATAACCCCGACGAATTTCAAGGGCGAAATTCATTTTAAGGGGGGTAGAATGTAACACCCCGAGATTTTATGAAAAATATTATTTTAATTTCATTAATGTCTTGTATTGTATGCTACACCAAGATTACCTTGCGCTATATGCAACACCGTATTAGCTTGCAGTATACGCAACACTATTCTTGGATCGTGTTACACACAATTTTGATAATAGTTATTCTACGCAACATTGAGTATATATATATATATATATATATTTAGTGTATAAATGAAATATGGTTGGATTCTATTATACGAAACAACGGAGGATTCTTTCACAACACGCAACCCTGACTTGGCTTGCATTACACACAATCACGACCTTCCTCGATAGCGTGTGTTGTACGCAATACCGGGTTTTACTAAACAACGATATATTATTATAATATTATTATGAACTAGAAGTTATGAATATTATTAACTAAAATTTAAATTTTATAACATTATTATTCATCTTACACATTTTCTAGAACATATTATAAGAACAAAATATTTTTTTCGGGTAAAATAAGTATTTTTCAAAAAATGCAGTTTTGCCGCCTTTTGATGGTGCACCCACTTTAAATATAGTTTTTTGACATTTTTATAAGTTCAATTTGTCAAAATAAAATTATTCTTTGGAATCAAGAAATAAAAATTTACTTTGGATAATTTTTTTGTATTATTCTGGTAACTTTCATATTTTGATGAATAGTAAAAAACACGCTATATTTTAATGAAAAACAACTTTTTTCATCTTCATAATTTATATGGTTAAATTATAATATTTAATGGTTTTAAAGTATAAATAGAATATATTTTTACCATTTAATATAATGTATGTCATTATCATTGATTTTACATTGAATTCGTAGGTTAAATCAATTCAATCTTTTGCAATGTTTTAAACAAAAACCCATTTTCATTCGACAATGGGATTAATTTTAATTTTAATTTTGAAACTTCTGTGTATTGAATTTGAAAAAATGGATTCCATATTTTGAATCAGTGGGTCCAAATTATGTTAATAGGATACATTTAAATTTAGGGAATTATGAATAGTAACTATGGTAAATTTTATTTACCATAGTTAAAGGTAAATCGGGTAATTAAGGGTAAATATAATATTATAAAATTACCCTGACACATGAAAAATATATATTGGATGGCTAAAAGTAAACCCATATCAACAAAGGGTCCGATTCGATTCATTTTATGGACTTTTGACCATGAAAATAATTTAATTATTATTAAAACCAAAGAAAGTGACAACATGTCACTCTCTTAAATCTTATAAGTATAATAATTTTAATTTAGTGATAAAAATCATAAAACTTAGATCATGAATAGTCTACATAAATCTAATAAAATTATCTACATCATGATAATTTATTTAGAATTTTTATGGATTAAATAATTGTCATTAATGGTGATACATAAATGATACAGAAATTATTTATTAAGTGGAAAATAAGTAATATAGTTTTTATTGAAATAATAATACCCATTAAAAGGCCCACAAACCTGACCAAAACTTATTGTTAGTATATATTTAAACCTCAATAATCCAATGACCTAATATATAACCGTTTGGATTCTTATAAAAGTGATTATGACAGTTATATTATTTTATTTTAAATGATGCCAAAGTTGTCACCTTCATAATTTAATAAATATAACAATTTAAATATTGTGATTTTAAGATGATAAATTCTAGTAAAAGAATTATTGTGAAATTTAATATATTTATGTTCATTATAGGATTTTGTTTTAAATTGTTATGCAACAAATCAGTATATTAAATAATTATACAATAATGTTGTAGTAATTATTTTATTAAGAGATAAACTTTATAAATGGTTTTAAAAATAATAAAATAAATATTATATGAAATATTTAATGTGATCCAATAATTTTATAGATACATATTACCTTTTATGAATCTATTAAAGCTTTTAGTTTGAACATATCTTCTGTATATATTTTATTTAAATTCAAATAAATGAATAGTGTCAAAATTGACACTATTGTTATTTTAAAAAAATAACATATTATAAAATTGTTTAAAAATCAAAAAAATATTTAAAAATTATAAATTTAAATTTATTTGGTATATAATGTTATAAAGTAAACCATTATGAAAAATTCACAACAAATAAGTAATTATTTGTTATAATTTAAAATTTAGAATTTTATTACCACAAATAAACTTAAATAGAATAATAAGGATAAATCAAAATGATAAGGTTTAAAATAAGATCCAAACTTGTCTAAATTTGGTTGGTTGATTAGATTAAAACCCTATATCATCTAATCTTATAATATGAGTCATTTTTGGAGGTTTTTAAGTGGGGTTAGATTTATTATAAATTAATATTTTTAAGAATTCCAAAGGGGCCCCTCTCCTCCCTTATAAAAGGGCACCTCCTCCCTCTCCTCGTCACACCAATTTGAGCCTTAAAGCTCGGCCAACACCTGAAACATTATCTTCTAAACTTCCCTAGAAACATCCTAGAGGTTCTGTTCTACTTTAAAGATTAATCTTAGTGCCCTATGAGGAGGTTTCAAAGAGGCGTATCGAAGAAGAGGTAGTTTCTTCTCCCGATTCTTTCAAGCTTCTTTCTTCTTCAACTTATTCTTATTTAGTTGTTTCATTATAAAGTAATAAAATAAGTATCACTAATATAATTATTTTTTATTATAAATATGAAACAACCCCATTTCACCTTCTATCCATCCTACGGAAAACAAAATCACCACGTGTGCGTAAGTACGGAATACCGTCTCCACGTCATGGTGTAATCTGTTTTTCCACCAACACCTTACATGGATGGGTATAATGGTATAAAGAATAACTATACATAGTTATTATAATATCATACTGATTCTGATATATTGTATCATACACTCCAATTCAATTCAATAATTACGGAAACGATATCATCGCTCGTGCGTACGTACGGACTACCGTCTCCACGACGCGATGAGATTCATTCTCCATGTTAACCATTTAAGAATGATTATAAAGTATATATAAGCAATAATAATCAAATATATGACATTATAAAGCTACTGGATTTATGTATATATGTATGTCATCTACTTAATTCCATTCAACTCAATAAGGAAACGAAAATAGCGTTCATGCGTACGTACGACCTACCGTCTCCATGAACGGTGTATTTCTTTCCATCTATTATATATATGTATATTCTAAATATATATTATATATAAATCATGTTTTATATTCTAGAATAATTTAATCTTGATCTAAGTAATCATATGAATAATTACAAGTCAAAACACGGACGACAAATGAAACGATTTTACCCAAAACACTATTTAACATGGAATTTACAAAAGAACGGGTAATATAAAGTCATAAGTGAACCATATATGATATCATAACAATGAATATGATTATGTAATAAGTCAATGAAATTATTTAAATCATTATACGGGAGGTTCGGATACATACGAATCATATCAGACATAAGGTAAGGGAAAATTGTGCAAATCTCATTTTTATCCGAGATTGCTTATTCATAAGTGTTTACTGGGGTTATTGCTATCATTATTGTCCATGTTTTATAAAATTGTATTAATGTTTGTTTAAAGTAATGTTTAACCATTTTACTTTTACCCCATGGTATGAAAGGAATATTTCTTTTATTTACCTTACAAGGTACTTTTTGACTTTTCCGACAAAAGTACGAGGAGAATGTTATTTTTAACTTATACGGCGTGAACGGATTTTTACGGTTTCATAACGCCTCATTTTCAAGAAGATTCCTATACAAGATTGCATGATTATTTTCAACAAAACCCTTTTATTTTTATATTGCATGTAATTTTGTGAAAATAAAATGATTTTAAAGAAGAAAGGATATTTTCCTCAAGAATTCATTTCAAGTGTTTTGCCAAAACTATTTTCCATCTAAGATGACATTATTTCATATGTGTATGTTTCAAGTAATATGTCTCTATGATTTAAATGGTTTCAATTTTCTTATGATGAAATGATATCAAACTTTTATGGATTATGTTATGGTGGCATGATGTTTAAGAATCCCATTTTATTACATTGGTTATGCTATGATGTATGATTTATGATTTTGTGGCACACGAAAAAATGATTTCATTATGAGATGGGTGGGACCTATATCTCCCTCCAATGAATTGGGTAAAGATTTTATATCTCATGAGATAGACATGGCTGGAACGGTAAGTTAATCCGGTTCAATGTTACAGGACTGAAACGAGGAGTGAACTCGATTCAGAATGGGACATTGTCCACTAAGATGGTCTTGGCAGCAATGCCTTGGCTACTATGGAAATCATTACATGTGCTTAATGGATGCCACAATTACATGTTTTATTCCCATTCTATTTTATCAAGGTTTATGTTCCATTATGATATATGCCTTATGTACTTCCATTTTTTATGTCGTTGCTCAAGATTTTAATGTTTAAACATTATGTTCATGTTTTTACGTTCCAATGTATATGGTATGTTTTATTTTATCCATGCTTACCCTTACTGAGCATTTGAGCTCACCCTTTTTATGTTTTATTTTCCCCTAGGATCAAAAGAAAGGTTTTAGGTCAGGAAACAAAAGGTGGAAGATCTTTATGGGAGATGTTGAAGATCTTTCACCACGAATATAAGATTACGTTCCAAGTTTCCAAAGACGCTAAACTATTACGGTCCTTGTGTGTCTGTTTTTCTTATGTATTAAGTATTCCGCAAAAGTAATGTAATGTCCATGTATGTCATGATTAGGGTCTCTACAGGAATAATATTTTGTAAATAACCAGAAGTGATCCAATAAGGTTATCATAATAAAAACATGGGTTTTATAAAAATATTTGTGGCTTAAAACATAAGGTAGAGTGCACTTGAAATTGGGTACAGATTCAGGATGTTCTTTTAAAGGTGTTTTCTTTTCGATAAGTATTGAGGAGGGAACCAATTAAAGACACATATATAACCAAATGTGATTTATGAATAGATATTGATACATGAATTTTTAGAATTTAAATTCCATTTAGAATTTTTACATAAAAAATAGAAGACAACATAATTTGGGTAAGAAGAAAGATAGTGCAACCTAAAGGAATACTGGAGGTTCAGGTAGAATCCATTACATTAAGTACGATGGTGTTCTATACTTGATATTATTGACCTAAATAATAAAATTAGGTTAATAAATTAATAATTACAGAACATATTTTAAATAAAATTGATTTATTATAACCTTTTTGAGTTCATTTATAACCTTTTGGATTGGTTATGAGGTTCAATTTTATTGTTTGGGTCTGTTTTGTTTCATGATTAGTTTACTCATATACATGAATGGATAATCATATAAAATGAGGATGGTTTTCTTGAATTGGAGTAATATTTTTTATTGAAAATCCATAAGGTTAAATGGTTATAAATTTCTTTTGGTTACTGGGAGTGAATATGAATCATTATATAAAACAATAGTGATAACCTTTTGGGTTAATTGGCTGTTTTTGATCACAATGATCAAATTTTATTTTATAAATAAAAAACATGAGTGAAAAAAAGATTTCAGAACCATAGATAAGACGTAATAAATATATCATAGTCTGGTTCAATGATGACAATTTTTTCATAACTAGAATTGGAGACAGTAATGGAAATTATTGTCCTTTAATGTGGTAAATTAACACATCCTAGATAATGTTTTTACTACTATTATAAAAGAAGTGTAAAGGAGAGATGATAATAAATTATTCCATTATAATATCAAAATATAAATACATATAAGGTATTTTTGTTTTCATAAAATTTTAATGAGTAGAGTTAATGATAGAAAATAAAACAAAGGAACCTGAAAGGAAAGTAAAATAATTGAAAAGAGGAATTTACCTCTTGAGTTAATCTTCCATGAGAGTCTCTTAAGGGGAGTAGATTTTATCTTCTAAGGAAACCAAGGGCTGATGGACAGGAGGGATAATATTGGAGAGATTTTTTAGTAGAATTTATGCTAGGAACAAGGATTTATAGGAGTGAAGAGAATAAGGGAGCGTGGGTGGATTTTATAGTGGAGGGGAGGACAATTTTCATTATATCTCAATCATTAGTTTATCATTTCTCCATAGGTTTATAAATAGTGATTATTATAGGTCCAAAAACCATAAATAGTGAATTTGAGTTAGAACCAAAGGTGCTTACATCAGAAGAACATAACCCATGACTCAATAATTAATGTATTTGGGTTATTTTGTAAATTATTGTATTTCATTATTCATCAAAAATACATTTATCTCAAAAAACCCCAAAAATTTATACTAACCATTTTTAGACATGTAGAATGAAAAAATGAAATCCATTTTTTTAAAATAAATTTCTAAATATTAATATTTAATTTTTAATTAAAATCACAATTTATTTGAAAAATTCAGTTTTTAAAAATATAACTGATTTTATAATGGTTTCAAAAATAACATAAGGTATTATAAAATTATCCTCAAACTAGAAGACATAAAATTGTTAGTTTATGAATACCTTTCTGGAAAATACATTTTATTTTAAGTAAATAAATTAATTATAATTACTTATTTATGACTTACAAAAATACCAACACTTTCAATATGGTCATATTATCAATTATAATAAGCATAAATTTTATTTTTACATTAAAGGGTGATGTTACAATTATTTTGGAAGATTTACTATTCAGAAGTGACATATTTCTATTCATAAGGGTATGTTACCTTTCACCAGATATTTTTTTTGTTCCATTGGACTCTAAAAATCTTACTGTCACAATGGAGTATGTCAGATTTTTGAAATTCAAAACACAGTATTGACGATATTACGTTTAAAGGTCACACAATACTTAGTAGTTCATTGAGTTGTGATTTCATGTGATTATATGACATAATTATAAAAAGGTAATTTCCACTGATAAAACATTGGGTCATTACATTGTCCCCCCCTTATGAAATTTTTCCCTAAATTTTTTTTACATTCTAAGACATTAATAGGTTCAGGTTCTTTTCCTTCATTTCCTCCTCTAGTTCCCATGTTTCCTCTTCATACTTATAGTTCTACCAGAGTACTTTGACCAAGTAAGTAGTCTTATTACGTAGAACTTTGGCTCTATGATCCAATATCTTCACTTGATTCTCCTAATAAGAAATATAATTCTCCAACTGTACCACCACTGAAGAGAGTGCATGTGAAAGATCTATTATTCACATCCTTAAGAGGGATACATGTAAGAAATCGTATACATTAAACATGGTAGTTGGAAGTTCTAGTTAATATGCCATAGCCCTGACACAATCAAGAATTTCGAAGGGTCCGATGTACCTAAGTCTTATCTTTCCTTTCTTCACAAACCACATGTCTCTCTTTCATTGAGATATGAAGAGGAATACCATGTCTCCAACTTTGAACTCATGGAATCATCGATGATCCTATACATAACTCTTTTGTCAACTTTGGGCTGCCTTGATGTTCTACAAAATGGTTTCACCTTCTCTACCATTTATTTGACCATTTCATGTCCTAGTATCTTACTCTCACCAAATTCAACCCAACACGCTAGTGTTATATACCTTTTCCAATTAAGGTATTTATATGGTTCCATTCAGATGATCAAGTATAAACTATTGTTGTAGAATAATTTAAACAATGGAAGATGTTGGTCCCATCCTCCATTAATGTCCATAGAACATGCTCTCAACATATCTTATTGTTTCTGAATTGTTCATTTAGATTGTCCCTCAGTTTGAGAATGATAGGCCAAATTGAATATCAGTTCAGTGTATAGAGTATGTTGTAGACTTTTATAGAACTTCAAGGTGAATCTTAGATCTCTATCAGATACAATATATAGTGGTACTCCACACAAACTTACCAACTCTTTGATATATATCCATGAAAGTTGATCCAATGAGATGTCATCTATAATTGTGATAAAGTGAGTTGTCTTTGTAATGTGATCCATATTGACCCATATAGCATTGTTTCCTCTAGATGTATTTGGATGTATAGTGACAAAGTCCCTAGTGATTTTATCCCACTTCCATGTTGGTATGGGTAGTGGTAGCATCATCCACTTAGACTTTTTTCTTTTATCCTTCACCTTTTGACATACCAGACACTTTGATGTATACTTAGAAATATCCTTTTTCATATTGTCCCACCAAAAGTTCTCTCAGATATCTCGATAAATCTTTGTTCTTCCTGGGTAAATAGAGAAGGTTGAGTTATGAGCGTCATTCAAAATCTCATTATTTATCTATGGATCAGATGGTACACATAATCAAGACCAAAATATTACAACTCCTTTCTCATCAATCTTGAACTTAGAGGATTTCCCATTTATAATTGATTCCTCCCTTTTCTAAATTTCCACATCTTTTCTTTAATCATCCTTTATTTTCTCCATGAGGTATGGTTGATCAATCATTTGAGAAATGATTGATGATGTTACTACCTTAATTATTCCCATGACCATCCTCTTTAAATCTAAAAGAATTGGATCCTTTTCAATTATCATCATTGACAAAGATGCAGGATCCATTCTACTTAGAGAATCCACCACATTATTTTCATTACCGAGATGATAGTGGATTGATAAGTCATAATCCTTGATTAGTTCTAACCATCTTGGTTGATGTATATTAAGATCTTTTTTTGTGTAATTATTTATTTGAAACTCTTGTGATCAGTATATATCCTAGACTTCTACCCATAGAGATAATTCTTTGAGATTTATAATGCAAAGATCACATCTGCAAACTCCAGATCAGGCGTGGGATAGTTTTTCTCATGGATTTTTAGCTACCTTGAGGCATAGGATATCACTTTATCATTTTGCATCATCACACAACCTAATCCCTTATTTTAAGCATCAGTGTACACCACAATGAGTTCTATACTTGTTTGGAATGTGGGTATTGGTGTAGTGATAAGCCTATTTTTCAACTCCTTAAAGAAACAATCACATTCTTCAGTCTAGATGAAATTCACTCCCTTATAGGTCAGCTTGGTCATTAGGTTTGAAAATCTTGAGATGTACTTCACAAATCATTGATATTACACAGCTAGACCTAGAAAGATGCAGATCTCCATTATAGATGTCATCCTGGGCCACCCTACAATTACCTTTGTCATATAAGGGTCCACAAATATCCATTTATTAGTGATAACATGCCCTATGAATGATACTTACTCCATCCAGAACTCACATTTCCTGTACATTTCATACAAATTCTCTCTTTTCAAAGTCTTTAGAAAAGTATTCAAATGATCCTTGTGTTCCTACTTTCTCTTAGAGTATATCAGAATATCATTAATAAAGACTACCACAAATTTATCAAGGTAATATCTAACTAATATATTCATTAAATTCATGAAAATTTCATGAGAATTAGTGAGTCTGAAGGGCATCACTATGAAATCATAGTTTCCATACCTCGTTCAGAAGGTAGTCTTGGGAATATCTTCTTTCCTCGCATTTAATTGGTGATATCTCAGCCGAAGGTCCACCATAGATAAATAACTAGCCCCACGAAGTTGATCGAACAAGTCATCTATTAATGGAATGGGATACTTGTTCTTTATCCTGATTTTTTTTGAGTTCACGATAATAAATTCAGAGGTCCATTGGCCCATACTTCTTCATTACAAAAATTACTAACACACCTTAAGGTGATGCACTTGGGTGTATACAACCCTTCTCAAAATTCTCCTATAACTACTTCTTTGGCTCTTCTTGATCAACTGTGGCTATTCTATATGGTTTCTTTGATATTGGTAGGGATTCAAGAATATGTTCAATTCAGAACTCAACCTCTCGATCAAGAAGAATACCATGAAAATTCTCATGGGATACATCAGTATAATCCCTCATGATGGGAATATCTTCAAGAATTATTTTATCCTTTGTATCAATAATTTGATCTATAATTGATTGCTCATGAGGAATTAATATCCACACTTGAGACAATTATTCTAAAAGAGATTAATCTTCCTCCTTACACTTGTAAATAATTGGAGGATGCTTCAGGATGTGAAGAGTGATCTTCCTTTCTCGATAGTTGATGTTGTATTTTTATAAAGATAGACAATACATGACCAAGATAACATAGAACTCCACTAAAGGAAGTATGGAAATATTTTATGGGAGGTTCATTCCACAATATATTTACTAAGGTGGAGTTATAATCCTTGGATGAAATAATTTCTCCATTCACTGTTCTCATAGATAAATTATCCTCCAAATTTTTAGGTGATGTTTGAATAGTTATACCAAACATTCAAGATACAAAATAATGCATAGATCTAGAATCAAATAGTACATTCAATATTCTTGAATGAGTAACTAGCGTATAAGTCACCACATTGTTGTCCGACTCCACCTCCATAGTAGTGATAGCATAAGCCCGTCCTTGTTTCCTTGGAGATTGTTGTCGATTGAATCCAAAAACCCTTAACTTTGGGAAAGTGTTCACATAATTCCCATGCGTCTTGTAGTTGTAACACTACACTACATGTTGAGTGTTCATATGAACCTTCTATTATTCTTCCAACTTAGTGTTATTATTCATATCCCTTTGATAGTTCTTTTCCAGATATACCATGTTTCCCTATTTGAAGTAATTACTAGTTCCCCTTAGATAGTTCCCAGGATGCTTCTTCCCTCAATTTTTACACGTGGGATGTTCGATATTCTTCAATCATGGGATTTATTTTCCAAACCACCCAGATTAGTTTCCATTTTTTATTTTTTCACTAGGTTCAAGAGACCCCTGAGAGTCTCTATTCTCCATTTCAACCTTAAGGTCACAACAGACAATCTCTTCATAACTATCGAATTCATGAATCACAAACTCTTTTCATAAATTCGGCATTAGTCCACTAAATAAGCAATCCACCTTAATTTTAGTGTTCATGACCAAGATGGAGGCATATCTTAAAATCCTTGTGAAGTTTGATTCAGATGTCCCGATGGAATCATCTTACTTCTGATTAAGTCTCAGGAACTCTCTTTCCATCTTGAGGGAGAGGGTTTCGGGAAAATATTTATTGAAAAACATATTCATGAATTCCTCCCAATCCCTAGAATCAATTTCTTATAGGGACTTCTTTTTATTGATCTGTGTCCACCACTGATCAACTTTCCCATCAAAATGATATACCACCATTATGAACTTCTATTCTTCTAATCTCTGGAGGATAAATAATATCTTTTCAATGGAGTTAATAAACTATTCTACGAGGACAAGATCAGAATACCCACTAAACATGGGAGGTATTTTCCATATGAAGGATTCAATGGAAATTTTCTTTTTCCCTATGGGAGGATGGAATTGCACATGATTCATGTTATTTTTCATAATGTGATCCACCTGAGAAAGTACTGTCATGAAGAATTGTGCACCCACTCCCATCATATTTTTCATCTCATTAGGGAAATCTTCACATTCCATATCACATTGATTATTTGAATGTTTGATTCTATTTCCCACCACTAACTAACATAAATAATGTAATATTATGCAGCTTGAATACTTATCTATTAATCATAAAAAGGAAAATTTGAACATAAAAGGATAAAATTGTAAAGGATATGTATATCCTAACTTATGATTACATAGGTTTAAATATGGGTTATCCTTGATCTATTTGTTAACTTATATTCTTATGGGATCTTTTTATCCTTAATAATGGTTCTTACTAAGCTCATGAATTTACCAAAGCATATCCCTCAGGAGTGTCAAACCAAGTGTGTAGAAAGGCCCATTTCCATGCACTAGTTCCCATTAGAGTATAGCTCAAAGCTGTGTTTTCGGGGTTTACCCCTAGATATATCAATGACCGAGGAACCTCTTCCAATTTGTATCTATACATGGACACATTTTCTTGATATACCACTTACTCAATACTTACCAAAATTTAGGGATGTTTTCTTACACGTAGTCTTATCCTTAAGGTTATTACTAAAGTCATCTATTCCAAATCTCCAAAAATAACTATATCATCTTATGATGCCAACTATAGTGACCCTATCCTTTTACACATATCATTACATGATTTTAAGAAAATAAAGCATCATATTTCAAGTGAAATATCGTGAAGTAAATCTTTGAAGACTAGTTATATAATCAAACATTATAAAAAAAAACTATTTATTTAATCTCCCCAATGACCTCCTATCTTCCATTATGATAATACATCTTTATAGGATAACCTGTGGATAACATGAGAAAAGTGATGAGATAAAAGACTAGTAAGTGAAAAATCCTTGTAATAAAGCTTAATCATATGGGTTAGAAGGAAAGGAATAATGAAAATAAAAGGCATGAAACACATGGAATAATAAAATATAAACATGGATTCATTGTAATGTGTCAGCAACATCAAACATGAATTTAGCACGAGTCAAGGCTCATTGCACATAGAGAATCACATGTCAAGGTTAACCACCCAGACTATTGCACATGGTAGCATGTGTCAAGGCTAACTGCCAAGACCGTTACACATAATGTCTCATGAGATTAAAAATTAACCAATGCATTCGAGAGATATCTAGGTGCACCCATATTAACATGTTCATGAATATGATTTCCCAATATAGAATTATAGATAATCAATCATATTCATAAGGGAACCCATTGAAAGAAATGGATATCATAATCAAGTAATAAATCATAGTGAATGGGCGTATCATAAAAGCATCTATGAACAAAAGACATTAGAAAATACATGAAAATTTATAAGGTAAAATAGGTATATATCATTGTAAGTGATGTTATATAGAAGTGAAAATATGTAAAAAGAGTTTTAATAATTTTTTACATTAAAACATTTTAGTGGGGTTTTAAAGAAAAACACTAACAAGCATTTAAAATAGAAAAGGGAATAATCATTTATAAAAAACCAGAAGTGGTCAAAGATTGTTTTTATATTAAAATCACTGGTCTTATAAAAATAATGGTGACTTAAAACATATGGTATAATGCACTTGATATTTGGTATGAATTCGGGAAGTTCCCTTAAATGGGTTTGCATTTTGGGAAGTATTGAGAAGGGAACCATTAAAAAAAATATACCTAAAAGTGAATTATAAATGGATTTTCATATATGAGTTTGGATAATGTACATAGAATTTAGAATATGTACATAAAAATAATATATAACTTAATTTGGGTAAAAAGAAAGATAGAGGAACCCAAATGAATAATGGATGTTCATGTAAAATCCCATACCTTATGTATGATGGTGTTCTCAAAATGATATTTATGACCTGAATAAAAAAATTATGTTCATTAATTAATAATTAAGGAACCTATTATACATCTAATTTATTTTTTTGACCTTTTTGAGTTCATTCATAACCTTTTTGGTTGTTTATGAGGTTCAATTTCAATGTTTGGGTTCGTTTGTTTCATGATCAGTTTACTTATATACAAGAACAAATAATCATGTAAAATGAGGATGGTTGTATAGAACTGTAGTTATATTTTATTATTGATCATCCATAAGGTTACATGGTTGAATATTCCATTTGGTTAGTTGGAGTGAATATGAATCATTATATAAAACTTTAGTGATAACCTTTTGGGTTAATTAGCAGTTTTTGATCACAATAAACTCATTTTGTTTTATAAATCATAACCATTTGAACCAACAATATTACAGAATCATATATGAGACATAATAAATATATAATATTCTAGTTCGACCATTAAAATGGTTTTATTACCATAAATGAATACGGTAACGGAAATTGAAAACCCATCGTCCTTAAATGTTGTAAATTAACACATCTTGGATGGTGTTTTTACAACTTGTATAAAATAATTGTAAAGGAAAAATGATAATAACATAATGCATTATCATAACTAAATTAAATTACATATAATGTACTGTATTTATCATAATATTTGGATGATTATAGGTAAGGATAGAAAATAAAACAAATAAACTTGAAAAAAAAGTAAAAGAATTGAAAAGAGGAATTTACCTCTTGAGTTAATCTTCTTTAAGAGCCTCTTAAGGGGAGAGAATTTTGTGTTTTGAGGATTCCAAGGGATGATGGACATAGGGTTGGATCTTGGGGAGATATTTTATTATAATTTAGGTAAGGAACAGGTCTTGAGATTAGTGAAGAGAAGATGGGAGTGTGTGTGGTTTTTATAGTGGAGGGTTGTGGGTTTTCTTAATATTTTAATCATTGGTTTTTTATTTCTCCATAGGACAGGAAATAGTGATGTTTAAATGACCAAAAATAGTAATAAGGTCATTTGAGTTCGAACCAAATGTGATTACCTCAGCATAACATCACCCATGACTAAGTAAATAATGTATTCATCTTATTTTGTAAATTATTATATTTCATTATTCATCAGAAATTAATGTATTTCAGAAAAATACCAAATATTCACCCTAACCATTTTCGACGTCTAGAATAATAAAATGAAATAAATTTTTTAACAATATTTATTAAATATTATTAATTTAATTTTTAATTAAAATCATAATTTACTTGAAAAATACAGATTTTAAAACTATAACTAATTTTATAATGCTTTAAAAAATTACATAAGGTCCTATAAAATCACCGTAAAACTAGAAGACATGAAATTGTTAATTTATGAACACCTTTTAGGAAAATAAATTTTCTTTTAAATTATTTAATTAATTTTAATTAATTATTTATGACTTACAAAAATACCAATACTTTTACTATGGTCATATTATTACTTATAAGATGCCTAAATTTTAATTATACATTAAATTTTGAGGTTAAAATTATTTTGGATGATTTAATATTCATAAGGGCCATATTTCTATTCATAAGGGTAGGTTACTATTCATAAGGGTAGGTTACTATTCATCAAAAATATTGTTTCTTCCATTGGACTGCATACATCTTACTGATCACGACTGTGTATGTCATATTTTTGAAATTCAAAACACAAAAGTGAAAATATTATGTTTATTGGTCACATAGTACTAATTAGTTCATTGAGTTATGTTTTCATGTGATTATATGACATAATTATAAGAAGGGAATTTCCATTGATAAAACATTGGGTCGTTATAGTACTCACCTAATGGACTAGGGAAACAGACCTCCATACACATTATACTATGTAGAGACAACAATCCCCTTTTTAGGGAGTGTTCCTCTATCGAAGGAGATTTTAATCCTCGGATGTACTAGGGCATGGGTCCCCCATACTCGATACTGAGTCATAGATATGGTAGTCCCCTATGTGGAATCGGGTCCTTTATCTACTAGGTGGAATCCCCCTATTGTAACAGGGCTTGAGACCTTATTGTTTATTGGATATTTCACTCCCTTGGGCTGTGAGGTAGTGGCGAGTTGTGAGTCTTCCTCATGAATTCTTTAGATAGATAGGCATGTTTATAAGCATCGATGATGGATCTTTTTAGGTACAAGAAAAACTCATTGTCATGGGCTAGGATATGAGATGGATACCCCCTTTGACATTTTTTTGGATTTCTTTTATGAGAATATCTATATATATATTTATTGGGTTTCATTTCCCTATCTTTTTGGGTTCAATTATCGACATCAACAATGTCTCCTATTGGACCCCCTTCAGATTTTAAGGCATCCTACTAGGTATGTATATACACACCCATACATGCGATTTTCCTAGGATTGTCATGTTTTATGCAGACAACCTAGAGGTTGAAAATAATTTTAGAGGTGAATAAGGATTTTTGAGTGAATATACCAAAAATAGTGGTTAGGATTATATATCTGGAATTTGGCTCTCTCAACATTAATTTTTCAGTTGTAGTCAGGTTGGTACATCTTTTTTGGTTGGTCATGTATTTTCCCTTTTCAATTTTATTACTCTATTGTATTATTCTATATTCCCTAGAGGTTATTGAATCCATGGCTTTTACTATAGATGTTACTGTCTATTATTCTTATTCCACTAAAAATCTTCAGAGATATGGTTGGGTGTGTTCATATAGTTATTTTATGAAAGGCCATCCATTTTAGTTATTCCTTTCAATGCTTCTCACCAGCCCCTAGCCAATAGAGGCAGTAAAGGGGTTATTACAACCCCATATTCCACCCACCAGGTATGCCAGATTGATTTGGATAATTACACACGTTGATATTGGAAATGAATTTTTATATTTTGAATTTTTTATTTACATGTTCATAGTATGTATGCCTGCTACATCGGCAGCATGAATTATAGTCATAACATATTCATGCATGGGTATACATTAAATTATTTATTGATTTTTAGTTGTTAATATTCCAATACCATTATTTATTATTTCTTCTAAGTATATATTTTTTATACATAGAGTATAGTCTATCCATTGAAACAATTTTATACTCTTACTGCTTCTTGACACCCTCTGGAAAACAAAAAGGCTTGCTTGAGGCCTAGTAACAAACCGTATTAGGGGTCTGTTCTAAAAGAAACCAGGGTTGTGGCACTAAAAATGGAATTAGGGCGGTCTTTTCATTTTGTCTTTATATTTTTGGTTGGAATACAAAAAATTTGTAATTTTTCCATACATAGAAAATATCTTGTTTCTAGGTCTGGCCAACCCACGCAAGAGGAAGAGATCAGGCTTCCTAGGATGGGATTATTGTTCATTCTGTTTTTATTAGAGTTGATTGTTATTTCAACATGGATGATTGTTGTACTTCCGCTTTTTATTGATTTTTAGATTAATGGATTGTACCCTTGTCCTGGAATGTAATTTAAGTGATGTTACATGAATCATTATAGGCACATAGATATTCACATTTCATCCATATGACTTTCCTTGTAGGTTCTATTTTAGATTTTTCTATGAATGATGATTTTTAAAACATTATTGTGTGATTATCATCATGTTTATTCATTAACCTTCTTATGTAATTTTATATAATGTTTCTTTTATACGATGTTTTCTTGATTTTTTCCATGATAACTTATATTCTTGTGTTCTTATTAGAATTCATTGTTTTTAATTATTAAATATGGACGGTCAAATAATGTATCTAGGCCAAGATAAATGGTGTTTCCCTCATATCATGGGGGTGGAATTATATTTAACCAAAATATTTATATATGTTTGATCCATGGACATTGGTTGCATGAGGTGAAACATTAATGGTTACTATTAAATGGGTGGAAATTTTCCAAATTGTAAAATGTATGTTCCCTCTATAAATTGGAAGCAGTAACCCATACAATCGAACCATATCTTGGGGGATTTTTATATTCTAGAAACAAGTTTTCTTACCTGGTTATACTTATAAGAATTCCAATTGAGACATAAAAGAAATTATGTTTATAATTTTGTATTTCTTATTCATATAAATTAACTATGATTTATATATATATATATATGCTAAAATTCAATTTTATATAGAATAGGACTACTTTTAAACATAGGGTAAATTGTATGTTTTAGGGTCTTTTACCTCAATAACATGGGCATGATGAATTGCATGACTAAAATTCTAAATTCACAATTGGACACAAGTAGGTCAGTTTGGGTATGTTTCTTATGAGATAGATTGGACACGACCCATGTAGGTTAGTCTTTAAATGGTATACTAATGAGATAACCCCATTAAGAGTGTGTTAAATCAAAAAAAAATATTTTTTATGGGTTTAATTTAAATAGGATACCAATTTTAATTTATAATGCATTGAATACATAAGTTAGGAATGGATTCCCATATAATTAAACCCATATTGACATGATGGGACCCTCATAGCTCAACTTAATATTTATATACCTTATTAATTTACCAAATGAGGGTATTCTTATGTAAATGGGATGGTTATTTAAAGTTTCTAAATCTAAATATATAGTTCTAAATATAATTGTATGGTTGCATCATGCATGTCTAGTTTCCCTTAATTGAAAAAAAGACATACTATCTACTTTTGATATTTCTTATTATGAGGAGTTAGTTAATTAAAATGTCAATTACAATCTAAATAGTGTTTTCCTCTATAGATTGGAAATTAAAATTTTCATTAACTAATATAGTTGGGAAAACTCTAGAATTGAAAAAAAGCTAAAGAAAAAATTATGATATAATTTCACAAATGTATAATGGATTCAACTAAATAAAGTGTGTAGTGAAATCTATTTTTCAATTGGTTCTTTTTATCCTTTGAATATATTCTATTTAAAATTTTTAAATGTATTAGCATAATTTAAACTCCTTAAAGTGGTTTTATTAGAGGTTTTTTTTGTAAGGAACCCAATTTAGGGGTTGTTTTTAAATGTATCACTGGAATTTTCCTTAAATGGGAGAATGATCCTTACCATATAAATCTACTGACTTCATTCTAGGTTGAGTAGGACCTTGAGATTAGGATGTAATTTATAGTGATCATTTTTAAGTGTGTCCTTATTTTAAGGTATATTCCTTGTATATATAATGAGATTTTCTAGTTATGGTAGGACCTTCTAAACTTAAAGCATTGATAATTTATACTTTAGGGTTCTTGATGTAAGGTACCATCAAGGTAACAATTGTCACAAGTGGGAATCTAGACAAATAAATTACACCACGAGTAGATGGGTTGTTGTCAAATAAGTTGAATCTCAATTTGAAAAATGTTTTATGGGGGTACCACTAAGTGTCACCACTTAATCCTTTATTCCCACGTTGAAAAAGTACCATAAGCACTCAACTATTCATGTTCTCAATGGTAATCAGGGCCTGGTAGCTTGATGGATGATAGGTGATGTCATTACACATAGGATGATAGATTTTGACCCATCTCAGTCGATGTATTCTTACATATTTTAGTTTATCCACTATTAAAAGATTGTTTTGTAACATGTAAAACGTCATGTAATAGATTCCCCTAGTGGTTTATTGTTCTAATACTAGAGACCTTAAGGCTAATTGGGGGTCCTTAATGCCCTTACATTTGATATAGACCCTATTAGGTTAACTATATTTCATTGATTGAGGGAGACATGTGAGAGGGGTTTTCCCAGGGTTTACCAATGCCTTAAAGGAAATAAGCTTCATTTCACACTCATTTGAGACTAATGCACAGCAGGTACTAATGTTTTTCCATATAGGAATGTTTTTTCAATTACCTTCTAGAAATAACCAAGGATGATGAATATAGGAAATAGATTTAGTGGGAATGATTGTATGGGTACCTAACCAATTTTACTATAAGTGGTTTCAAAGATGATGATTTCTTCCCAGAAATGATGTCGAGAGGTGGGAAACTATTCGATAAATTGTGCCACATGTAATAAACCTGATTTATAAGATTAATTCCAATGAAACTTTCATCTTAATGAAAACTGCCATGTCATGTAGCGTGACCAACATGACCTAGTTGACAGATGACTTAGGGTAGCATGAACTCTGTTTGAATCAGGTGGTATGGGAAGTAAACATTATACATATGGTATTTTTATCTCATTCCTATTATGAACAATAAAATTTTAGAACTAAACACTTGTATGGGGATAGGTGTGAGTAAAAGACCAACGGTTTCAAAAATACAACCCTTGCAAGCATGGTGACCCTATGTTTTTAGGTAAACTGAATGCAGTGCCCTACTAGATGGGATAATTTGGAAACTCCACTGGGTGACATGAGATGGTAGACCCGTGATTGAAGCTTGAAATACAAAATAAGGAGAATTGGTTTCAAGAGTAATTATAAGCTTGTTATCTTGTTATAAAGAGAGTGTGGCCTGGGAGGAACGATACATGTCTCAAAATAAATTTGAAGTGTATTCCTACAGTAGAGGCAACAATGCCCCTTATCTTGACATCTCCATGACTGTGATGAGGGAGAATCACTACTGTAAATAAGGATATTAGCGACCGCCATTGGCGGTCGCTAAAGGGCTCTAGCGGCCGCGCAGCGACCGCCATTGGCGGTCGCTGTTGCCTCGTCGCTAGAGGCCTTTAGCGACCGCCAATGGCGGTCGCTATAGAAGGCCAGCAGATCGGCCTTCAGCGACCGCCAGGCGGTCGCTGAAGGCCCTCTGCCGGGCACCCTATAGCCACCGCTATTGGCGGTCGCTATTCTAAAAAAAAAAAAATTTAAATTTTTTTTATTGAATTGAATATAAATATAAATATAAATATATATATATATATATAAATATTCATATATATACTATTAAATACAATATTTTAAATATATATATATAATATATTTTAAATGTTTTAATATATATTTAATATATATATATAATATCAAATCATTATGCTATAATAATTTAAAAACTTCGATTCAAGAAATAATCTCATTTCAGGTCGTTCGGAGCACGTTTGCTCCGAATGGGACCGCCGCATGCCGTTTTGGTGTTTCATGGCGCCGGAAACGCGTTTCCGACCGCCGCGGTCACACGGAACCTCCGAATGAGGTGCCGTATGGCCGACCACTTCACAATTCACGCCCCGGATGTTGTTGTACGGTTTCGTGGCATTCGGAGGTCGTTCGGGTGGTTTTGACCCCCCAACGCGCCATTTCAGCGCGCGCCGCGCTGCTGAAAACGACACAATCGGACGTGTCGCACGCACCGCACGTCTGATGGACGTGCGGCATCCTCCTGCATCTCAAGAATAATATTTCTATCATTCCCGTGCGGTTTCAGGTCGTTCGGAGCACGTTTTCTCCGAATTGGACCGCCGCACGCCGTTTTGGTGTTTAATGGCGCCGGAAACGCGTTTCCGGCCGCCGCGGTCACACGGCACCTCCGAATGATGTGTCGTCTGGCCGACCATTTCACAATTCACGCCCCGGATGTTGTCGTACGGTTTCGTGGCATTCGGAGGTCGTTCGGTTGGTTTTGACCCCCCAACGCGCCATTTCAGCGCGCGCCGCGCTGCTGAAAACGACACAATCGGACGTGCCGCGCGCACCGCACGTCCGATGGATGTGCAGCCTCCTCCTGCATCTCAGAAATAATATTTCTATCGTTCCCGTGCGGTTTCAAGTCGTTCGGAGCACGTTTGCTCCGAATGGGACCGCCACACGCCGTTTTGGTGTTTTATGGCGCCGGAAACGCGTTTCCGGCCGCCGCGGTCACACGGCACCTATGAATGAGGTGCCGTCTAGCCGACCATTTCACAATTCACGCCCCGGATGTTGTCGTACGGTTTCGTGGCATTCGGAGGTCGTTCGGGTGATTTTTACCCCCCAACGCGCCATTTCAGCGCGCGCCGCGCTGCTGAAAACGACACAATCGGACGTGCTGTGCGCACCGCACGTCCGATGGACGTGCGGCCTCCTCCGGCATCTCAGGAATAATATTTCTATCGTTCCCGTGCGGTTTCTGGTCATTCGGAGCACGTTTGCTCCGAATTGGACCGCCGCACGACGTTTTGGTGTTTAATGGTGCCGGAAACGCGTTTCCGGCCGCCGCAGTCACACGGAACCTCCGAATGAGGTGCCGTCTGGCCGACCATTTCACAATTCACGCCCCGGATGTTGTCGTACGGTTTCGTGGCATTCGGAGGTCGTTCGGGTGGTTTTGACCCCCCAACACGCCATTTCAGCGCGCGCCGCACTGCTGAAAAAGACACAATCGGACGTGCCGCGCGCACCGCACGTCCGATGGATGTGCGACCTCCTCCTGCATCTCAGGAATAATATTTCTATCGTTCCCGTGCGGTTTCAGGTCGTTCGGAGCACGTTTGCTCCGAATGGGACCGCCGCACGCCGTTTTGGTGTTTAATGGCGCCGGAAACGCGTTTCCGGCCGCCGCGGTCACACGGCACCTCCGAATGAGGTGCCGTCTAGCCGACCACTTCACAATTCACGCCCCGGATGTTGTTGTACGGTTTCGTGGCATTCGGAGGTCGTTCGGGTGGTTTTGACCCACCAACGCGTCATTTCAGCGCGCGCCGCGCTGCTGAAAACGACACAATCGGACGTGCCGCGCGCACCGCACGTCCGATGGACGTGCGGCCTCCTCCTGCATCTCAGGAATAATATTTCTATCGTTCCCGTGCGGTTTCAGGTCGTTCGGAGCACGTTTGCTCCGAATGGGACCGCTGCACACCGTTTTGGTGTTTTATGGCGCCGGAAACGCGTTTCCGGCCGCCACGTTCACACGGCACCTCCGAATGAGGTGCCGTCTGGCCGACCATTTCAAAATTCACGCCCCGGATGTTGTCGTACGGTTTCGTGGCATTCGGAGGTTGTTGGGTGGTTTTGACCCCCCAACGCGCCATTTCAGCGCGCGCTGCGCTGCTGAAAACGACACAATCGGACGTGCCGCGCGCACCGCACATCCGATGGACGTGCGGCCTCCTCCTGCATCTCAGGAATAATATTTCTATCGTTCCCGTGCGGTTTCAGGTCGTTCGGAGCACGTTTGCTCCGAATGGGACCGCCGCACGCCGTTTTGGTGTTTAATGGCGCCGGAAACGCGTTTCCGGCCGCCACGGTCACACGGCACCTCCGAATGAGGTTCCGTCAGGCCGACCATTTCACAATTCACGCCCCGGATGTTGTCGTACGGTTTCATGGTATTCGGAGGTCGTTCGGGTGGTTTTGACCCCCCAACGCGTCATTTCAGCGCACGCCGCAATGCTGAAAACGACACAATCGGACGTGCTGCACGCATCGCACGTCCGATGGACGTGCGGCCTCCTCCTGCATCTCAGGAATAATATTTATATCGTTCCTATGCGGTTTCAGGTCGTTCGGAGCACGTTTGCTCCGAATGGGACCGCCGCACGCCGTTTTGGTGTTTAATGGCGCCGGAAACACGTTTCCGGCCGCCGCGGTCACACGACACCTCCGAATGAGGTGCCGTCTGGCCTACCATTTCAAAATTCACGCCCCGGATGTTTTCGTACGGTTTCGTGGCATTCGGAGGTCGTTCGGGTGGTTTTGACCCCCCAACGCGTCATTTCAGCGCGCGCCGCGCTGCTGAAAATGACACAATCGGACGTGCCGTGCGCACCGCACGTCCGATGGACGTGCGGCCTCCTCCTGCATCACAGGAATAATATTTCTATCGTTCCTGTGCGGTTTTAGGTCGTTCGGAGCACGTTTGCTCCGAATGGGACCGCCGCACGCCGTTTTGGTGTTTTATGGCGCCGGAAACGCGTTTCCGGCCGCCGCGGTCACACGGCACCTCCGAATGAAGTGCCGTCTGGCCGACCATTTCAAAATTCACGCCCCGGATGTTTTTGTACGGTTTCGTGGCATTCGGAGGTCGTTCGGGTGGTTTTGACCCCCCAACGCGCCATTTCAGCGCGCGCCGCGCTGCTGAAAACGACACAATCGGATGTGCCGCGCGCACCGCACGTCCGATGGACGTGCTTCCTCCTCCTGCATCTCAGGAATAATATTTCTATCGTTCCTGTGCAGTTTCAGGTCGTTCGGAGCACGTTTGCTCCGAATGGGACCGCTGCACGCCGTTTTGGTGTTTAATAGCGCCGGAAACGCGTTTCCGGCCGCCGCGGTCACACGGCACCTCCGAATGAGGTGCCGTTTGGCCTACCATTTCATAATTCACTCCCCGGATGTTTTCGTACGGTTTCGTGGCATTCGGAGGTCGTTCGGGTGGTTTTGACCCCCCAACGCGCCATTTCAGCGCGCGCCGCGCTGCTGAAAACGACACAATCGGACGTGCCGCGCGCACCGCACGTCCGATGGACGTGCGGCCTCCTCCTACATCTCAGGAATAATATTTCTATCGTTCCCGTGCGGTTTTAGGTCATTCGGAGCACGTTTTCTCCGAATGGGACCGCCACACGCCGTTTTGGTGTTTTATGGCGCCGGAAACGCGTTTCCGGCCGCCGCGGTCACACGGCACCTCCGAATGAAGTTCCGTCTGGCCGACCATTTCACAATTCACGCCCCGGATGTTTTCGTACGGTTTCGTGGCATTCGGAGGTCGTTCGGGTGGTTTTGACCCCCCAACGCGCCATTTCAGCGCGCGCCGCGCTGCTGAAAACGACACAATCGGACGTGCCGCGCGCACCGCACGTCCGATGGATGTGCGGCCTCCTCCTGCATCTCAGGAATAATATTTCTATCGTTCCCGTGCGGTTTCAGGTCGTTCGGAGCACGTTTGCTCCGAATGGGACCGCCGCACGCCGTTTTGGTGTTTAATGGCACCGGAAACGCGTTTCCGGCCGCCAAGGTCACACGGCACCTCCGAATGAGGTGCCGTCAGGCCGACCATTTCACAATTCACGCCCCGGATGTTGTCGTACGGTTTCGTGGCATTCAGAGGTCGTTTGGGTGGTTTTGACCCCCCAACGCGCCATTTCAGTGCGCGTCGCGCTACTAAAAACGACACAATCGGACGTGCCGCACGCACTGCACGTTCGATGGACGTGCAGCCTCCTCCTGCATCTCAGGAATAATATTTCTATCATTCTCGTGCGGTTTCGGAGCACGTTTGCTCCGAATGGGACCGCCGCACGCCGTTTTGGTGTTTAATGGCGCCGAAAACGCGTTTCCGGCTGCCGCGGTCACACGGCACCTCCGAATGAGGTGCCGTCTGACCGAACATTTTACAATTGACGCCTCGGATGTTGTCGTACGGTTTCGTGGCATTCGGAGGTCGTTCGGGTGGTTTTGACCCCCCAACGCGCCATTTCAGCGCGGGCCTCGCTGCTGAAAACGACACAATCGGACGTGTCGCGCGCACCGCACGTCCGATGGACATGCGGCCTCATCCTGCATCTCATGAATAATATTTCTATCGTTCCCGTGCGGTTTCAGGTCGTTCGGAGCACGTTTGCTCCGAATGGGACCGCCGCACGCCGTTTTGGTGTTTAATGGCGCCGAAAACGCGTTTCCGGCCGCCGCGGTCACACGGCACCTCCGAATGAGGTGCCGTCTGGCCGACCATTTCACAATTCACGCCCCGGATGTTGTCGTACGGTTTCGTGGCATTCGGAGGTCATTCTGGTGGTTTTGACCCCACAACGTGCCATTTCAGCGCGCGCCGCGCTGCTGAAAACGACACAATCGGACGTGCCGCACGCACCGCACGTCCGATGGACGTTTGGCCTCCTCCTGCATCTCAGGAATAATATTTCTATCGTTCCCGTGCGGTTTCAGGTCGTTCGGAGCACGTTTGCTCTGAATGGGACCGCCGCACGCCGTTTTGGTGTTTAATGGCGCCGGAAACGCGTTTCCTGCCGCCGCGGTCACACGGCACCTCCGAATGAGGTGCCGTCTGGCCGACCATTTCACAATTCACGCCTTGGATGTTGTCGTACGGTTTCGTGGCATTCGGAGGTCGTTCGGGTGGTTTTGACCCCCCCAACGCGCCATTTCAGCGCGCGCCGCGCTGCTGAAAACAACACAATCGGACGTGCCGCGCGCACCGCACGTCCGATGGACATGCGGCCTCCTCCTGCATCTCAGGAATAATATTTCTATCGTTCCCGTGCGGTTTCAGGTCGTTCGGAGCACGTTTGCTCCGAATGGGACTGCCGCACGCCGTTTTCGTGTTTTATGGCGCCGGAAATGCGTTTCCGGCCTCCGCGGTCACACGGCACCTCCGAATGAGGTGCCGTCAGGCCGACCATTTCAAAATTCACGCCCCGGATGTTGTCGTACGGTTTCGTGGCATTCGGAGGTCGTTCGGGTGGTTTTGACCCCCCAACGCGCCATTTCAGCGCGCGTCGCGCTGCTGAAAACGACACAATCGGACGTGTCGCGCGCACCGCACGTCCGATGGACGTGCGACCTCCTCCTGCATCTCAGGAATAATATTTCTATCATTCCCGTGCGGTTTTAGGTCGTTCGGAGCACGTTTTCTCCGAATGGGACCGCCGCACGCCGTTTTGGTGTTTAATGGCGCCGGAAACGCGTTTCCGGCCGGCCGCCGCGGTCACACGGCACCTCCGAATGAGGTGCCGTCTGGCCGACCATTTCACAATTCACGGGGGTGCGGGGGGGTGCGGGGGGCTGTACGGGGGTGCGGGGGGGGGGGGGGGGGGGCTGTACGGGGGTGCGGGGGGCAGTACGGGGGTGCGGGGGGTTGTACGGGGGTGCGGGGGGCTGTACGGGGGTGCGGGGGGGCTGTACGGGGGTGCAGGGGGCTGTACGGGGGTGCGGGGGGGGGGGGGGGGGGGCTGTACGGGGGTGCGGGGGCTGTACGGGGTGGCGGGGGGCTGTACGGGGGTGGCGGGGGGCTGTACGGGGGTTGCGGGGGGCTGTACGGGGGTGCGGGGGGGCTGTACGGGGGTGCGGGGGTGCGGGGGGGCTGTACGGGGGTGCGGGGGGTTGTACGGGGGTGCGCGGGGGGGGGGGGGGGGCTGTACGGGGGTGGCGGGGGGGCAGTACGGGGGTGCGGGGGGCTGTACGGGGGTGCGGGGGGCTGTTACGGGGGTGCGGGGGGGCTGTACGGGGTGCGGGGGGGCTGTACGGGGTGCGGGGGCTGTACGGGGGTGCGGGGGGCTCTCCGGGGGTGCAAAGGCCATCCCATTGATTACAAAAGTGGAAAAATAAAAGTGATAACATCTAATTAATACATATTTCTTTTATCGATACCATACAGAAATTTATAAAAAATATATTGGATAATACATAATCTATAATATCAGATTTATTGATCTGTTGGAATTAGTTCGACTTTTTCAAATGTAGAATCATTCAAGATTATCTGATCAAAAACTCAATATGTGTATAAAATATTTAAAAGACCACCATGGATGGTAATAATGCATTACTTAAATGAATAAATATAGTACATCAATGTCAACCCTACCAGTAAAAACAAAAAACATATCTCGTGAATATATGGTGCGTCACGCGTTGCCATCACTGCTACCTTCGTCTGGTGGGCCAGGTGCCTACAACAAATAAACATTATAAATATTTTAATAACAAAAATAATTTAAATTAAATAAATAAATACAGTATATACCTGCGTCGTATGATCCCCTTTACCATCAGCTCGACGCACATATTCCCGCAGTGCTCTAACCTCAGCTGTCAATTGCGCATTTGTCTCCTCGGAAGCGCGCAGCCGTGCCTCAAAATCTGACATCTGCTGTGTCATATGAGCAACAGCAGGACCGACAACCGCAGCGCGTGACACTACAGAACGAGGAATCCCTGCTCCATAGGTCAAACTATAGCCATGCCCGTCCCGACCAATAATGCGATGAAAGATCTCATCCCGTCGCATGGGAAGCTGTCGCTGGTCCTCTGGCAGATGTTCTAACTCAGCTTCAAATTGATCCTGTGAAATATTTAAATATATATAAATATATATATGTTAATATAAAGATTTATGTAATTATTGGTAAGTACAGACACTTACTATCAATGCTGCAACCTCTGGATCATTGCGATCATGAGTCCTTATCCACACCGACATTTTATCAGTTGCTGCACCTTGCCCTCGCAACTGTATATTAAAAGAATATAAACACAAAACCATATTAATTAATAAATTAAAAAGTGAATAATATATACCTCATGTCGGATCTGAGACACGTGACGAGTCCCGAGCCTGTGAGCTGGTCCCTGCAACGCTCGATTCTCCGAATGGCGTGTTGACACCTCCTACATTCAATTCATTCAAATTTCAAACAAATCACATATTCTTGAAAATATATATACAGCAAAATAATTAATATACAAACCGCAACACCCTCAGTAGACCAATATGCAACCAAGTCACGCCACTGAGCCGGGAGGACACCTCTCGGGACTTTTTCCAAAATGTCAGGGGAACCCACATTTGGTACCCAGTGGTCCCTCTTCACTTTGCCTTTATAATCTTTCCACAGCTTATGGCATTTGCTCATACACACGGGCCGAAACTCTTCAGGGCATACTTTCAAATTTTTCTATAATGAAAATAATCAAACATATTAGTATTATTTATAAATAGAAAATAATGTAAAATTATTTTCTTACCTGAACCTCCCTCCATAGACGATCTAGTGTGTCCTGAGGGATAGAATCCCAATCACGCGTGGTCAATGGAAATCGATGTGGGTCACGTATGATATGACCCAAATGATGAATAAATGTCGGGGCATTCGGTCCCACGGGATGAAATACCTCATCAAATGAAACATCTATCATCGTGTCGGAATTCCATGCTAATATGCCACGACCAGGGCCTCTCCTGCGAGAGGAAGAAGCAGCCGAGTCTGATCCTGTTGAAAACAATTTTATATATAAACTGACAAATGTTATATATATATATATATGTTAATTACATAAATAATATAGATAATGACTGTCAAACATACCTCGACCCTGAGACGTAGATGCCTCAGATGGATGATGTGGATTTTCTGCCTCTTCCCCTGACATGTCTGCAATCATACAAAATATCAGTAATGAGTCCAAAGTGTTTAAAAGATAAATTGGATTGTTCTTAATAAATCAAACTTGTACAACTGTTAATCAAACAAAAAATGGATTGAATAATTAGTAGTGAATGAATTTTAAAAAATCAGAAAGTTAATCAACCTAAATATTTATGACTGAATTAACTTACAAAAGTGAGGATTAAAACTTATAAGGATTTATAAAATGATTAGATAATTTATGATATCCTAGGACATTCTACTGAATAGCGGGAAAACAATTATACCTTTCATTAAGCATGCAAATCGACCGTTTCTCCTTCAACAGCCGCTCTGACCCAATAAATATCTTCTTCACGTTGAACTACGGTATGTTGATCAAGTTGTTGGTAAACAAACGGAACAGTCTCGGGTTCATCTTCTTCAAATAAAAACACTCCTCGCCGAGACATTTTGACAACAACTTGCCAACTTGGATCCGAAGGCAAAGTAACGAAGAATTCTTGTTCTGCTTGTGATGTCAAGATGAAAGGTTCATTCTCAACTCGTTCATTATTTCTGTATAACATATAGTTAAAATTCACCAATGAAAACTGATATTGATCGACTTTACATCCACGCACTGGATCAACCCAATTACACTTTAACAATATGTACTTCAAACCGTGTGTGTATACAACTTCAATGATGTCTATCAATTGACCATAGTAATAACCAGAATCGACAAAGGGAAAACCGATTCCACTGTTTTGTGTTGCTCGTTTGTCATCAACACCTTTAATGCGAAATCGAAAACCATTAGCATCAATAGCTTTATAACGACGAGCCGTTATAGATGGACCCTCAGCCAGTTGGATAAATACTTCAGGTAGCGTGGGGTCCCCTAACTCCCTCAGCTTACGAACCTACATAATTTATAAAAATCAATACTGATATATGAAGAAAGAATTAGTTTAATACTTCACTCATAATGAAAATCAATTTATACATACATAATCCTTGAACCAATCATGAAATGCCGCATAATGAGATTGTTGAATTTGCAACTCAGTCGCACGATGCATCTCTTCTTTTATCTCATTAATGTGTTTCCTGCAAATGATTACGCGATGTTTAAAAGATCAACTTATGCAAAGAAAACATGTAAAAGTTATACAAGCACATTGATAAGATACTTACTGCATTAATGGTGCAACTGATGGAGTATTGAACAAGATATATCGATGTGCTTGTATCCACTCGATGTTGTCCATATCAAATGTGGTTCCTTCTCCAACTGGACCATCATGAATCCGAGAGGTCTTATCTAATTTTGTTTCAACATCCATAAGATATTCTGCACAAAAGGTAGTACACTCGTCCATCAAATAACCATTGGCTATTGATGCCTCTGGACGAGCTCTGTTGCGTACAAATCTTTTCAATGTACTCAAATACCGTTCAATAGGATACATCCACCTTAATTGCACTGGACCAGCTGCCATTACTTCATCAGTTAGGTGCACTGTTAAGTGGACCATAACATCGAAAAATGAGGGGGGGGGGGAAAGTTTCTCAAAGTGACAAAGCGTAAGTACAATTCGGTCATGCAAACTTTTTAAATCACTCATTCGTTGATTTCTTAAACAAAGCTGTCTAAAAAAATTACTCATCTCAATCAAGGGCTGAACAACATTGGGGGATAAACAATCACAAATTGCGATTGGAATCAACTACTGAAGTAATATGTGATTATCATGACTTTTCAACCCTTGCAATGTCTTGCTCGTCAGATTCACACACTTTGAAATATTAGAAGAGTATCCATCAGGCACCTTGACCATCTTCAAAATGGAAAGAAATGTCTCTTTCTCCTCTGTAGTCATCGAATACTGTGCAGCAGGCATATATGCCTTGTTTCCCTCAGCTAACTGTAAATGCAACTGTTTCCTTAAACCAATTTCTTCCAAATCACGGCGTGCATTAACATGGTCCTTTGACTTTCCACTGACACCTAAAATGGTCCACAATATGTTATCACAAACATTTTTTTCAATGTGCATGACATCCAAATTATGCCTCAACATGTTAGTTTTCCAATACGGAAGACTATAAAAAATACTTTTCTTTTTCCAATTGTGACTGCGCTGCCTACCCACAGCACGAATATTACGTACTGGAGGAGCCACCAAATCATGAATTTCATATACCGTGCGGATGTTTTCTTCCTCAATCTGTGATAACATTTCGACTCCTGTCATGATCTTTGGTGTTGGGCTGAACTCTCTAGAACCATCAAATGTCACTCTGTCCATTCTGAACCTGTGCTGGGGGGGAAGAAAACGCCTGTGACCCATGTATGCCCATTTTTTGGAATGTTTAAGCCATACTGATTTTTTACTTTTATTGCAACAAGGGCAAGCAAATTCCCCTTTCGTACTCCAGCCTGATAAATTTGCATAAGCTGGGAAGTCATTGATTGTCCACAATAAAGCAGCATGCAGTTTGAACATTCCATTCGTTTCGCAGTCATAAGTCATCACACCATCGCCCCAAAATTCATTCAACTCATCAATCAATGGCTGAAGGTAAACATCAATCTTATCCCCCGGACTTTTAGGTCCATCAATAAGAGTGGAAAGTAATATAAATTGTTGCTTCATACAAACCCACGGAGGAAGATTATATGGAACCAACACCACGGGCCATGTGCTATGAGTTGCACCAACCATAGACTTGAATGGATTGAAACCATCTGCTGCAAATCCCAATCGGACATTACGAACATCTTTAGCAAAGTCGGGATGTCTCTTATCAAAATCCTTCCATGCATGAGAGTCTGCCGGGTGGGTTAGCATGTCACTTTCATGAACTCTTTCTGCATGCCATCTCATTAAATTAGAAACTTTAGATGACATAAAAAATATTTTCAACCTCGGTTTAAGGGGAAAGTAACGCATTTGCTTTACGGCAATCGGTTTCCCCTGTACCGCAATCTGACTTTGATGAGTCTTATTTCCCCTGTTCTCGTTCCACCTGGAAGCGCCACAAACCGTACAGATATCCAAATGAGGAGTTTCATTTCTAAACAACATACAGTTGTTTGCACATGCATCTATAATCTCATATGTAAAACCTAAGTTCTCTGTCAACTTACGAGCATAGTAATACGACTCAGGAATCTTAGCGTCGACAGGAAGAACTTTTTTCAATAAAACCAAAAGCATGTCGAATGATGTGTCTGACCAATTATTCAAAGTCTTCAAATGCAACAACTCCACGATAAACGACCACTACTGGAAAATGGACCTATCCCCACGGTTTTCCTCAAAACCATGGGGATAGGTACCCCCTATACCCACGGTTTTGGAAAACCGTGGGTAGAGGTCAATTTTCAAGACCTGTACCCATGGTTTTCAAAAACCGTGGGCATAGGGGGGTCTATCCCCATGGTTTTCCAAAACCGTGGGGACAGGTCTTGAAAATTGACCTATACCCACGGTTTTGAGGAGAACCGTGGGGATAGGTATAGGATAAAAAACCTATACCCACGGTTTTGAAAAACCGTGGGTATAGGTTTCCCATGTGTGCGCGGGACAATTTTTTTTTCCGCGGGAAAGATTTTTTTTTGGCGGGAGTCCTATACCTACGGTTCTTCCCTCTATACCCATGGTTTATATAACTATATTTAACTAAATATATATATATATACACATAATTGATAGTAGGGTAGTGGTAGACGAGGTACTTTGCAGCGAAGAGGTCGTGGGATCGAAACCCGCCTGCAGCTTTATTTTTGGATCTATACCCACAGTTTTGAAACCGTGGGTAAAAGCCATTGACACCGTGGAAATTGGGAATGTTTTGTTGACACGGTGGCAGAACACCTATACCCACGGTTTTGGAAAACCGTGGGTATAGGCTGGGGACCTATACCGACGGCGTTCCAGCCCATGGTTCCCAAAACCGTGGGTATAACCTATACCCACGGTTTTGGGGGCTATACCCACGGTTTTGAACCGTGGGTATAGGCCTTTTTTCCAGTAGTGGATAGTTTATTGTAAGAAGTACATCCAGGATATAATTCTGTTTTCGCATCATCAAGTACTTCATAAAACCTCCTCGAATCACGATCTGCACCAGAGCGAAGATTTATCTCACCGGTCTCAAGATTCTGGATGTCAATGCCTTCAGGATCAAACCCACGTACCATTTCAGTAAGCATTTCATGCATTGGATCAGTCATCCTTGCATCAACATCCATCTGAGCTGCATCTGTATTTTGACAACGAACATATTCTTCTCCATGATGAGTCCAACTCTTATAATTTTTCAGAAATCCATTAAAGAAAAGGTGCTCCCTCACAGTATCTCGTGTGAATTGATATCTGTTAGCACATTTTCTACATGGACAACTAATATAGTCACTTTTAAATCCTCTCGTGAAGTCAATAAACTGCATAATGCCATTGAAATATTCTCTAGACGTTCGATTTGGAAGATCAATCCAACTCTTATCCATAATAATATCTGTATAACAAACATTTACACAATACTTATTACATTTACATTTTTCAAATCAACTATATTCAAAATAAATATTAACCATTTGTTTATGAACCATTGATAAAATAATAATGTAACTGAAAGCTCATGTTACCTGATTGAGCTACAAACCTGAAATGGAGGGGAGACGAAGGAGGTGCTGCGAGGGAGAGGAGGCAGCGAAGGGGAGCCGGAGCCAAAGGCGGTGCGGCAAGGGAGGGGACAGGCGGCGGCGGCGGGGAGCTGGAGGAGAGGAGGCGGTGAGGGGACGGGGGACGGGCAGCGAGGGGGGGGGGGGGTGTCCGGGGTCGGGGGGGGGGGGGGGTGGGGGGCTGTCCGAGGTGCGGGGAGGGGTGTCCGGGGTGTCGGGGGCCTGTCAGGGGTGCGGGCAGGGGTGTTTGGGGTGCGGGGGTGTCCGGGGGAGGGGGGGGGGGTGTCTGGGGTGCAGGGGGGGCTGTCGGGGGTGCGGGGTGGGGTGTCTGGGGTGCGGGGGGCCTGTCCGGGGTGCGGGGGGGGGGGGGGGTGTCCGAGTGCGGGGGGGGGGGGGGGGGGGCTGTCCGAGGTGCGGGGGGGGGGGGGGGCTGTCCGTGTTCGGTGGGGGGTTTCCGAGTGCAAGGGGGGCTGTCCGGGGTGCGGGGGTGGTCCGGAGTGCGCGGGGGGTGGGGGGGGGGGGGCTGTTCGGGGTGCGGGGAGGCGTCCGGGGTGCGGGGGGCAGTCCGGAGTGCGCGAGGGGGGTGCTGTCCGGGGTGCGGGGAGGCGTCCGGGGTGCGGGGGGCGGTCCGGAGTACGCGCCGGGGGCTGTCCGGGGTGCGGGTGCCGTCCGGGGTGGGGGGGGGGGAGGGCCGAGAGGCCGGAGGGCGGCGGCCGGAGGCCGGATGCCAGGCGGCGGGGGAGGGCAGGCGGGGAGGGAGGCCGGGCGGCGGGGGAGGGCGGGCGGCGGGGGAGGGCGGGCGGTGGGGGAGGCCGGGCGGCGGGGGAGGCCGGGCGGCGGGGGAGGCCGGGCGGCGGGGGAGGCCGGGCGGCGGGGGAGGGGAGGGCGGCGAGGGAGAGCGGCGAGGGAGGGAGGGGGTTAGGGCGGAGCGAGATCGAGGGCGCGGGGGGGGGGGGGGGGGGCAGAAACCCCCCGAATTTTTTTATGCAGGTTAGCGACCGCCATTGGCGGTCGCTAATGGTAAGCTATAGCGATCGCCAATGGCGGTCGCCCGAGTCTGGGGGGCTCCACTGCCCCCTTTTCTAGTAGTGAATCTTCTATACATTGAGATATGTATCAAAATCTGTTTCTTTGTTTTGATAGAGATAATATTTAACACTTGTGCTTGAGGATCAGATTGAAGGAAAACGAAATAGTGTGTGGTACACCATTGGTTATTTAATGGTACTGAACTTCAATGTGTTTGGTTTTAAAAAATTACATAGTTACTATTATCATAAAGAGGGAATGAGTCAGGTGTGATATTATGTTAGCACTCATGGATGCGAATCTTTTTAAACACACCATTGTTATGTATGTAAATGTATGGGGAATTAAATACAGTTTTAGATTATCTTTTCATTAAAGTGATGATATGTATGCTCTTATTGTGGGGATCGATGTGCGGGTCTCTAATAGATGACATCATGTGATATAATTCAAGGAAATTTATCATTGTTTGTGATATTGTTTGGGAATTTTTATGCCACTCAAAAAATGGATTAATGTTTTTTTAGAGTTCTCAGTAAATTCTAGGTATGTGTTTGATTATATATGCAGATTAAATTTAGATTCGGGAATTAAACATGGTGTGTATTGTGATGATCCATGGATGTTGGATTAGGATAGTGTCAGTGTTGGTGATAGACCATGATTAAACACTTGAGTGGGAGATGGTTCAATTAGGATATGTCACTAGATGTCAGGTGAAGACTTTGGAGAGCATGATCAGAATGATCTCGGCATGCCTTTGGATAAGGCCTCAATATCTAGTTTATTTAACACTCTAGTCGTGAGAGAAATTTTTTTGAAAATAGTCAGTTTCAAGTGGTATTTATTAATATAAAAAAATGGATGAGATATAGTTGTTTAGGAAACAACATCATGCATGTTGGCAAGATGATATGGGTAAAACTTAAAGGGTCAACGATGGATTTTCAAGGAAAAGTTGGCATGTTGGATTTGGGTTTGGTAGATTAGAGTTCAACTATTTTGACGTAATCAAAAACCAAGAGTAAATTTGTCTCCTATGCATGGGTGTCACGAGTTTTGAACCATTACAGAAGCATTGTTAGGATGCTAGATAAACGTTTCAATAGGACATTCTAATAGTGGGAGCATTGAAACTTGGAGCTATCCTTGAAAAAAACAGGAACCTATGGTGAGGAGTTCCATAGGATATTTGATAAAATAGGAAACACAATGACAATCTCTTAGGGATTAGAAGAACATTTAAGTGTAATCCTCATGTTTTGGTAGTAGTCTTGAGTGTTGTATGGAGTTTAAGTGGATTATGTACTATGAGTTTGAAGTGATTCTTGAAGGTGCATTGGGCATTTGGAAATTCAAAACAGGTGTTTGAAAGAGAATTCTTAAACTGAGTAGATCATGTGATATTTTTGTCATTACACAAGGATTCTCTAGGGGACAATAAGTTCTAAGGTGTAGATGTTGTAATGATCCATCTTTCCAATTAAATAAAAATTCCGAGAGAATTATAAATTTTCATTTGTTGGCTTGAAAAAATATTCAACTAAGCCTCATAATGAAAACACGAGCATAAAAACTCTTAAATTTTTTGTTTTTCGTTGGGTTTTAAATCCTGAGAGGTTTCTCAATAGTTTGGATGATTTTTAGGATCATAGGTCCCCGAAACACTCAATTTATAGGAGAAAAAAACTGGGCACACTATTATTTTAAACCATGTAGCCCCTCAAAGAAACTATGAAACCATATAAGGGGGTCAGATGGATTTTAATAGTCTAAAATGTGGGGCACATGGATGTGAATAATTTCTACAGTAAATTATTGAGGTGGTACCTGGGATGCGGAAAATGTGCCAAACCATGTGCCTAGCCACATGGTTAGTGACACATAACCAATAAAACTACACAGTTGGCACATGGTTAGCTCAAACCATGCGTCTAAGCCAAGTAGAATAAATATCTTAGACAATATGAGACGTAAGGTTGATGTATAGTTTTCCAAACCATGTGAACAGACATTTTTCTTCATTAAAGAGGGGTAAAATGTCTGTTTTTCAACTCCATCCTTATTTATTTTCTCCTCCACTTTCTCCCTCTTTTCCCCCATGCCCAGATATGTCAAGCTCCATCCTTTGGGCTCTAATAGGTTTCCATGGATCTCCTTTATATGAGATCTAATTTAGGAATTGGTGGATGGTTTGGAATAGTATTTTTTTGTAACACCCTATGTTTTTATGGACCATTTTTTATAATAAATTAAAATTTTCATTTATATATTACAATTTACTATGTCAAACTTTCATTTCACACTAAACCGACTTGTCGTATGTTACAAGCAACACCGATTTGGCGTAAAATACACACAAAATTGAATATATATTTCATTTAATTTATAAAAGAACTATGTTTGGATTATTTTATACGTAACACCAAAAGAATATTTCACTATACACAACACTGACTAGGTTTGCGTTACACACAAGAGCAAACTTCCTCGATAGCTTGTGTTTGTTCGCAACCCCGAGTTTCACTAAAATATGATCTATTATTAAAATATTATTATTTAATGGGATATAAAATAACTGTTATAAATAGTATAAACCACATTTTTGAAATTTATATTACATTAAAATTCATATTATGTATTTTCTAGACATGATATAAGAACAAACTCAATTTTTCAGATAAAAGAAGTATTTTTCAAAAAATGCAGTTTTATTATCTTCTGATGGGGAACCCATTTTAAATCTAGTTTCTAAAACTATTATATATTATATTTGACAAAATAAACTTCTAATTTGGAATCGGGACATCGAAATTTAATTTTGTTGAGTTTTTGGTATTTTTCTTATAAAATTCTCATTTTAATGAATAGAGAAAAGTACTGTATTTTAATTCAAAACCTCCTTTTTATATAATTTATTAATATAGTTAGACTATCTTTTTAATTGGTTTTAAAGTTTAATTGGATTATTTTTTTTATCATTTAATACAATTTTGGTCATTGTAATTAATTTCACATTAAAACTGGACATAAAAACATGTCAATCTTTTGATAGTTTTTATATCTTAAAAACTCGCTTTCTGGTTTTGACAATGAGAATTAATTTTGAATTAATTTTTGCCTATTATGTGTTTTTAATTTAGGAAAATGGATTCCATATTTGTATTCCGATGGTCCAAATTATCTAAATTGGTCCCTTCTATTTTTGGAGATTATGAATAGTAACTTCAAAAATTATTTCTATTTACCATGGTTAAAGGGTAAATCATGTAAATATGGGTAAAAATAAAATTATAATAATATAAAACTACCCTAAAATGTGTCATATTCCTATTATATGAGTCATGGGAGACCGAAAAAATCATTAGGCTGAATTTTTGGCATTTTAGAAACACTTGGGTGTGAAAAGAACATGTTAAAATAATTAATTTAAAGTAAAGGGAAATATAACATAAACAAATATCTTCTTACTAAAACAATTTTAATGTGGGATTATATAATTTATATATTTGAATATAAATAGTCATTATAAATATAAAAATATTTCCTATATCATGGTTTTTTATTTACAATTCTTAGACACTAAATAAGTAAATTTATTTATGACATAATGATGATGTAGTGATTACCTTATTAATGAAATACTCAAATAAATAATATTATAGATATTATAATAAATTAAATTTGAACATTTTTATGTCATAAAAATAAATTGGATGACATTTAAATTTTAGGAATTAGTTAATTACTTTTCTTTGAAGGAATCATGTTGTTATGACTTTAAAAAAAGTCAATTACTAAAGAGTATCAAATTGACATAAATGAGTTTTAAAAAAACTATTTTATTAAAAGATTGAATAATATAAAAAATCTGAGATTCAGAAAAATGAGTTATATAATATTAAAAATTTCATTAATGATCTACTTTAGGTTCTATTTTCATTTTATAGTAACGATATTTACCGTATAGTATGGAAATAGAAGAAGACATGGTAAGAGTAAAATTATTTAACTAAGGGTTAAAGCTAAATGATAAGGTTAAATTTGTGACCTAAACATGTCTAAAAAATATTGGTTGATAGGGTTACGACTCATCCTCATATAATATTCTAAATAAACTAGTTTTTAACCATTATAAGCCTAAAATAACATTATAATAAATTAATATTTCATGACTTTCCTAAAGTTCCCCTCACCTCTCCTATCAAAGGGAAATTCTACTTCTCTTTTAATCACACCTCTGATGCCATTTTGATCAGATAATCCTACCCATTTCCTCTTCTAACTTCCCTAAATTTATCTTATAGGCCTCAATTTGTGCATAAATGTACCATATGGATACCTTTTCTTCAAATCAAAATGAGATACTCGAAAAAGAGGTTATTATTTTATCACCTCTTTCAAAATTCTTTTCTTATTCTACATACTTTTATTATATTGTATCCATAATAAATTAATAAATATAGTATATTATGAATTTTAAGATGTTATTAAAATTATTTAACAACCTTATAACTCCTTTTATCCATCCTACGAATAATAATATCATCATGTGTACGTACGTATGACTTACCGTCTCCACATCATTTTGTAATTTGAGATTCAACAACACATAAATTGGGTGGGTATAATGATGAGTATAATAGATGTAAATAATAAATATAACATGATAATTTTTCTATAAAATTAATATACCATCCAATTCCATACCATTTTACCATGAAGGTAATGTTATCCTTGCTCGTGCGTACGTACAGATTGCTGTCTCCACAAAATGGTGCGATTAATTCTCGACATAAACCATTCAAGAATAATTATAAAGTAAATATAATAAATAATAATGAAATATATGAAATAATAATGCAACTATATATATATATATATCATTTTTTTCTTCCATTCAATTGAATAAGGAAACCTAAACTGCGTTCTTGCGTACGTACGACCTACTGTCTCCATGAATGGTGTATTCCATTTCATTTATCTCTCTATTATATATATTTAAATAATAAATATTTATGATATATAAATCATTTTTTAAATTATGTATGTATTTAAATAATTATCTAATTAATAATATGAAGAATAACAAGTCAAAACGCATACGATAAATAAAACAATTGTTACCCAAAACATTGCTTCAATGTGAATTTGATAAATAAACAGTTAATATAAAGTCATAAATGAATAATATATGATATAATAAATATTATTATGGTTCTATTACAAGTTAATAATATATGTAAACCCAATATACATGAGTTTCAAACAAGTAAAAAATAAATCAGACCAAATGGTAAGGGAGAATTTTGCAACCTCATTATTATCTGAGATTGTTTATTTGTAAGTATTTACTGGTGTATATTTATCATCGACATCCATGTTTCCAATATAAGTACTAAAAATATTATATCTATCCTCTTATAAGTTTTTAATTTCAGTTTTACCCTTTGTTAATTCTTTTAAATTGTATGAAAGGAATTTTTTTTTCGGTATGAGATACATTTGTACTTTTAAGGAAAAAGAATGTGGAGGATGTTGTTTTAAATTATATGAAATGAATGGATTTTTATGGGTTCATAATGAATTATTTCCATGAAAATTACATTACATTATTTTAAGATTATTTTCAACTAAATTATTTTCTTTGAAGATATCCCTAGATTTTGAGAAAAGAAAACTTTTTTGAAGAAGAAAGGATATTTTCCCTCAATAATTTAGTTCAAGTGTTTTATCCAAATTATTTTACATCTAAGATGACATAGCTGTGGGTTTATATCCATATTATTAATTTTATTTGATTATGTTTTTGATGTATTTTTTTATGAAATAAATTTCTTTTATATGGATTATGATGGAATGATTATTTAGAAACCCATTTTATTTCATAGGTTATAATATAATGAATGAGTTATGTTTTTTGGAACATGTTAGAATGATTTAATCATGAGATGGGTGTAACCTATATATCCCTCCAATTCCTTGGGAAAATATTTTTATATCATCAGATAAACATGACCGGAATGGTCGGCACATCTGGTTCAGTAATACAGGGCTAAAACGACAAGTAAATCTGGTTCAGTAAAATATAGCTAGAATTCCAAGTAAACTCGGTTCAGTAATGAACTTTATACACTATGATGGTCTTGGAAAAAATTCCTTAGATACTATGGAAATCATATTATTTTTTTATTTTATTCCAATAATTCTATGTTTTATGTCAAAGTTTTTTTTATAATGGTTCATGTTTATTTATGATTTATGCCTTACGAACTGCGAAGATTTATTTCATGAATCGCGATTTTGATAATCAAAATTAATGTTCATATTTTTATATTCTTTTGTTAATGTTTTGTTAGATTTCTTCATGTTTATCATTACTGATCATTTAAGCTCACCATTTGTTTTTGTTTTCTTTTCCCCAGTATACAAATAAAAGTTTTAGGTTGGAAAACTAATGGGGAAGATCATTATGAAAGATGTTGAAGATCTTTCACCAAGATAGAAGAATGTGTTCTGAGTTTCCAAAGTCAAAAAACTAGTATGATATTTTGTAATCTATTTGTGTAATGTATTATGTATTCTACAAATGAAATTTAATTTCCATATACATCAAGGTCGGGTCATTGGAGTTGGTATCATAGAGAAGGTTTAGTTATCCTTTGGAAGCTATGAGGAAAAACATTAGTGAGATCCCTAGAGATATTTCTAAGTTATTTCTAGGGATGTACTAAAGATAAGTCATGTATAGGTTACAATCCTAGGGGTTTTATGATAATCACGACTAACCTAGTATTAAACCTTTGATATCATACATTGAAATATTATAAGTAATTTTCCTTACTTATGTGTTTTTAATCTCTGATATGTATTTCTCAGACTTTTCTTTGTCATCTTAGTCAAAAGAAAGAACTACATAGAACAAGGTTAAATATTGAATGTATCAGATGTGGAAGTTATGGGAATAATTAAGATATATTTCCTAAGTTGAAATAAAATGAAGATAATCATGATAATGGTATGAGTATTGGTCATAATGTTGAGGAAAAAGAGATTGTAAATGATATGTGAATGGAACATCATGTTCATCTGGTACTATTTATATTAAACCTATGAAGCTTGAGGATGATAAAAATTAAAACATGATTCATATTTTAGAAAATAATAATTTGATTGATCCTAAGTAATGTTTTATGAACATAGTTGGATGATTGATGTGTATTTGTTTCAGATTTCAATGATTATTTTATATGAATCATGAAATATATAAGTGTTTTCAGTATAAGTTTTTAATTAATAATTTTAAAGGATATGTTTAATAGTTTTAAGGATATATGAACTTGATTTAAGGGTAAGGTGATACACTTGGATAACACATGATTGAGTGGAATATCACCCTTAATATGTTCCTAATGTTAATATAATGACGCTTGCCTAATGATATGTTGGATTTGAGTAAGTGAATTGGATGATGCTAGTTTCTTGCGATCTAATTATGGAATTATTGAAAAGGGGGTTATGATATCATGTATAAATATACCACTTTTTGGGAATATATCCAATAAGTTTTGGAATAAGGAAGCATGCATGTTTTCAATAAGGACATCTGAAAATTCAGGTAGATACCATGACTCAAGGGAATACATGATGAAAGTGTTCACATGTTTGGAATGTGACAACCAATAAATTACCTATGAGATATGGGAGATAAATGATAAGCCAGTTTGGTTCACCTCTTTCTAAAGTTGTAGGTTTTTTGTTTTTTAAGGATTGTAAGGTTATCCATTTATTGATAGTATAAGTTATACTCTGGTTGATGTTTTTTAGATTAATGTATTATCCCGCTATAGGTGGACTTATTCATATCTGGTAACATGTTTTATCTTTTTTTATTGAGACATATTGAATGACCAATCATTCTATTTATATATCGCATGATCTTCCAACACTCTAAGAATTTAAAATTCAAATTTATTTCATTGAATAATAGATGAAGTGGAAATTTTCCAAGGCATGACCAATAGTGATATTGTACTGAAATAAAGTAATTATTTCTTCTTGTGTTCTTTAACTTTTGTTAAAGGATCATTAAAACAAAAAATGTGATCCTATACCTTTTTATTCGATGAATCAGATGGTTCCTTAAATCATCACATATTTATGGCCTTCATATTGTTAACTTTCTCCAAACCGTGTTCTCTATAATTATCCATTAGAATATGATGGATTGATTTTTCTTTCATTTCCATGTTTTCACTTCCCACCTATATTTTCTTACGTGGAAACATAGTTATTAGTTACTTAGGGTAACCGTTATATTTCTAACATTTCTTTTTAAAATGATGTTTTAGTATTTTTTTAAGATGTTGGTTTCCATGAAAGAAACATTGAAGTAGTAAACCATTTATAAACCCAATGAATTTTGAGGGAAAAATTCATTTTATGGTGGGTATAATGTAGAATTACATGTTTTTATGTATCATTTTTTTATATAAATTAATATTTTCATTTACATCTCACAATGCACTAAGTCCAGCATTCCTTTCACACTAAACTGACTTGTTGTATGCTACATGAAACCCCGAGTTGGCATTCGATACACACAACACTGAGTATATTATTTGTTCAATGTATAAAATAAAAATGTTTGGATTATGTTATACATAACACCAAAGGAATCTTGCACTACCCACAACACTGAACTGTCTTCAATTACATGCAATAGTGTCCTTCCATAATAGTTTGCATTGTATGCAGTACTGGGTTTCACTAAACAATGATATATTATTAAAATATTATTATTTAATAGGATATAAACTAGATGTTATTAATACTATTAACAAAATTTTTTATTTTATATAATAATAACATTCATTTTTTTATTTTCTAGAATTGATATAAGAACAAATTCGATTTTTCATATAAAAGTAGTATTTTTCAAAAAACTGCAGATTTTCCGCATTTTGATGACACATGTAACACCCCAAGTTTTTCTAAAAATAAATATAAATTCATGGAACTTTGTTTCAAGTGGATATTTTTAATTATCCTTTAAAACATAACTTTTCTACTTCTATGTTCTTAATTTCAAGAAACTGTCATCTACAATTGTGCTCTGTATGTTATTTGTAGTCTATTGGAATCAACTTACTTATTTGGTGAATAGTATCATACCCTTATGAATATTAATATGAATAGTAATATGACCCTAATGAACAGTAAATTTTATTATTGTTTTATTTTATTAAGTCTTTAAGATAATATCATTTAGGGTAATTTTTCATTGTGATATAAAAGTAGTTACAGAATTAGAATTGCCAATTTTTGAATTAAGTATGATTTTATTTAAAAATTAAATTAATAATATTTAGAAACTTATTTTTAAAAATTGGAATAAGTTTTTTAAATCTTCACGTTGATAAATGGTTAGGGTGAATTTTGGGAATTTTTCTGAAATAGTTGATTTTTTTGGTGAATAGTAAAAAATACAGTTTTAGTTTCGATGTGTTAATGACATCATTAATGATATAATAATGATTTCATAAATCTGGTCGACTTTTGTATAGTTAAATAATATTTGAGGTGTCCCAAGTGGCTTATACCATGGTAAAATACCATGGGCAAGCCCATGGTTTTGCAAATACAACCCATGAGGTGTCCCTTGAAAATTATTAAAATATTCCCTTACTTTTCCTATAAATACCAACCCATTCATTCAATAACTACATTACAAATTCCTACTAAACGATGATCTGGCCCCCTTACCTTCATATTAGAACTCCCAAGGTTTCCTCAAGCCCCCACGGTCCCAACCTCCAAGTTCTAAGTGCTACACTACAAGGTAAGAAAAATATCAATTTCTTTTTTTTCCTTTCAAGTTCTCTTTTATGTTGTATAACATTCAAGTTTCCATAACATGTTCTTATTTATTTCTTATTATTGATCTAATATATATTATCTTTTATTTCTGGATGGGTCACCCTTGTACCCTCTCTTTCTAATATTTTTTAAAACCATGTTGCGTAGCTGTTAGGCTGCCGAATTTTTGTAAGGGATTTCTCAATTATTCTATTATTTTGAGTTCCTTTCACATTATTTCATCATACATCCTTACCCAAGAGGCATGAAATCTTTAGAAATCATGTATATTCTGGATTTTATCATGTTTATGGAAAATTAATTATCATTATTCTTCTCTTCTCCCACTTATTTAAGGAATAAAAACATTGTCCGTTATGTGCCGAATTACCGACATCTTGGATGATGTGATTTCATTTTCCATTAATTATTTCGTGTATGGTAATGAAACTATTTATATAGTTGAAACATGTTATAATATATGTGTTATGACTCACCCATGGTTCTGGAATTCTTTTTTACTCATGGTTCTAATTTATAAGACAAAATGAGTTTGTTGTTATCAAAGAACCACTAAAATGATCTAAACGAACATCATCAATGTTTTAACTTATGAATCATCATCATATTAAACAAAAAAAATGATAAATAGTATAAATTATGGTACTGGAAATATGTAAATACCTTTCCATTCCAATTATTGAGTTTCACTTCCAAATGACAAGAACGTCCACCCTGAACCAACCATAGAAATCATGTAAAGAACTCACCCAAAAACAGTGCAAGGAGAAAAATACTAACAATTAAAGGGTGGAATGATGTTATGAAATGATAATATAAGATGTTATAAACATTAAAATGTTTCTGAAAAATACTAATAACACTCTTTTAACCATTATACAGAACGTTTAAACAAGTTTGACATAAGACAAACCCGAGGTAAGGGAATTCTTAACCTGATTTCCATTCTTTGTGTTAACCTTATACTTCATTATTTATGTTCTATTTAAATTGTTTGTGTATGGTTTCTGTTTATATTATGTTTTATTATGTGTATTTACAGTATATATACATACTTCATCCACTCTATTAAGTCTCTCTTCAATTGTATGAAATTTATAAGGGTCTTTTCTTTAAAAATCCTCTTTTTAAATTCAGTTTTACGAAATTCCAAAGTAATGTTTTTATGGAATTATTCATATTGTATGATTATGTTTTGGTTCTTGGGAATTATTCATGATGAAGGGTGGGACCTATATCTCCCTCCAATTCATTGGGTATGGGTAAGTTATAGGTCAGTCATATGGTTATTCCAAGTGTAACTGCGATGGTTACACAATGTATGGTAGCCAAGGGGGTTAAAAATTATAAGGTAGTCAAGAATGGTTACAAGATTATGTATGTAATTCCCCAAGATAACTTTATGATAATATTTTTGTTCTCATTTTTTGTGCGGATCTTGTGTAAATCTTATGTTACACAAAGTAATTATATATGGGTGACAAAAATTTCTTTTGAAAATGCTTTCATACGTTACGAGTATTCACGGAATAATGTGATCTTTCCTTTTTTCCATCCCTTACTGAGCTTTTGTGCTCATCCCAAGTTTTTTTTAAATTATTTTCACAAGTTAATCAATGTGTAAGACAAGGAAGGATGCCATGTTATATGTTGAAGAATTGTAAATGAGTCTTGTTTTAAGTTTTAATGTTTTATATTCTGAAAAAAATAGAAAATGTTTTTTTTTGGTATCCACTCTGTAATAATGTGTAATGTTATGAATGTATTTTCCTAATCCTCTAAAGCTATAAAATTGAAAATATCCTCAATGAAAAAGGAAGTTCCTTTACCGACTAAATTCAATATTATGTATGTAATAAGGTCGGGTCCTTATAGTTGGTATCAGAGGATGGTTTAGATAACTTTAGGGGTTAAGGTGATGTTAATAGAATACCATAAATGATTTTTATTCTATGTTTAATTTTAAATATTTTATAATTTAAAGATTACCATGTTCCTTTATCTAAGACATGTTTGTTCAGAATGGTTGTCCGCAGAAGGAACATGGACGCTAAAGAGGAGAGGCACCGACATAATGACATCCTTCCAGAACTACAACCCGGAATGGTAGGGATTGGAACTGAGCAGTTTGTGACAGTAATGGCTCAGCGAACGCAGGCAATAAATGGTGGTGGAATCCATGAAAGAGAACGAATAGAGGCACCACAACGGAAGAAGACAGTAGTGGAACATTTTATGAGACAACATCCTCCTACATTTAATGGATCTTCTGACCCAGTAGCAACTGAAGGATGGATCAAAGCCCTTGAAAAGATATTAGATGTTATGGGATATTCAGACAATCAAAAGGTAAGTCTTTCCATTTATCGTTTTGAAGGGGAACCTGGTCAGTGGTGGTCAATGGTAAGGAATATCAGTGGTAAAGAGTATTTTGATTCCTTAGAGTGAGATGAATTTAAAAGTCTTTTCCTTGAAATATATTTTCCTAAGGTGGTGCAACTTAAAATGGAGCAACAATTCCTTGAATTGAAACAGAAGGAGGATAATTTAGTGGCTGTGTATGAAGTGAACTTCACCTGAATGGTGAGGTATGCTCCAAATATTATTGTGGATCTTAATAGAAAAATCAACCACTTTTACTTAGGATTGAAACCAAGGTATCGAAGGGCGTTGGCCTCCCGTGAATTCAAAAGTTATGAGAAACTTTTTCGATGTGCTGAGAGGGTAGAGATAAAGTTTGCTGATGATCACGTGCATTTTGGCAACAAAGAGAAGAAGAATTCTAGTTGGAAAGCAATGGGTAAGAATCAACCAAATAAATCTGATGGTAATAAAACCCTATTTCCATTTTGCGAAAAGTGTGGAAAGAAGCACCCTGGGAATGTCTTAGAAAAATTGGGAAGTGTTTTAAATGTGGTAAGTTTGGATATATAGCCTGAGATTGCAATGAAAATGATCCGAAGAACAATCATGATAAGCAGAATGTAAAGTGTTTTAAATGTGGTGAGATGGGTCATTATGAAAATGCCTACCCAAAGAGAGATCCAAATGATGTAAAGAAGACATACTACAAGCATAAAGGTGTAGTGAGATCCTTTATGACTACGTCAGTAGATGATGGGCCATCCAATGAAGTTGTATCAGGTACTTTGTTTTATCACTCAGATTTTATAAAGTTTTTTTTGATATAGGGTCTACACATTCCTTCATCTCTGAGAAATATTCTGGTAAATTGGAAATATCACCTCAACAAATGAGACCCAAAATTGTTGTTAAAACACCAGGGGAAATGTTACAGCAAAGAGGAATTATAAGAATCTTTTTATTATGGTCTATGGAAATACTTTACCTGTAAAAATTTTTGTTTTACCCTTATTTGATTTTGATGTTATTCTAGGAATGGACTGGCTTTCTGATTATCATGCTAAGATTGACTGTATAGCTAAAGAAGTTGTTTTTTTAGAAATAATTTCAGTTTGTATACAATAATGGACCATACAATTGATAACAAATCAGGAAGAGGAGAAACTATTGAAAGATGTAATTGAAAGTTATATTGCTCATATTATTGAAAATAGGGGAACTATTCAAATTAATGATGTGCCAGTGGTAAATGAATACCTTTATGTTTTTACTGATGAGTTATACAGTGTCACAACTGATCGAGAAGTCGAATTCAAAATTGACTTAGTTCCTTATGCTAGGAAAATTTCAAAACCCCAATACCGTATGGATCTAATAGAACTTCTTGAATTGAAAAATCAGTTGCAGGATTTTATTGACAGAGGCTTCATTCATCCTAATACTTCACCATGTGGATCCCCTGTTTTGTTTGTTAAAAAGAAAAATGGTTCCATGAGACATTTCATTGATTATATATCTTTTAATAACATCACTATTAAAAACATGTATCCTTTGCCTCATATCGATGACTTGTTTGATCATCTCCAGGGAGCATAGTACTTTTCCAAGATTGACTTGAGATCTGGATACCATCAGCTGAGGTGAAGGAGGATGACATCCCAAAAACATCCTTTCGTACTAGATATGGGAATTATGAATTTTTTGTTATACCATTTGGATTAACTAATGCACCCATTGTATTCATGAATATTATGAATATAGTATTTCATGAGTTCTTGGATAAGTTTGTGGTTGTATTTATTGATGACATTATGGTATTTTATAAAAATAAAGGGGAGCATGAAAAACATCTAAGGGTTGTTTTGAAAACTTTAAAAGAAAAGAAACTATATGGAAAATTCAGAAAATGTGATTTTTGGTTGCAACAGATTTATTTTCTTGGGAACATTGTAAATAATTATGTAATAATAGTTGATCCTACCAAAGAAAAAGTAGTTGATGAATGGAAAAGACCCACAAATTTTACAGAGATTCATAGTTTTCTTGGTTTAGTAGGTAATGACAGACAGTTTGTTGAGAACATTTCACAGTTATCTAGCCCGATAACTAAGTTAAAATGGAAAGGGGTTAAATTTGAGTGGATAGAGGAATGTGATGATTGTTTTCAGGACCTAAAGAAGAGATTTGTCAAAGCTCCAGTTTTGGCCTTACCTTCATGAAATGGTGAGTTTGTCATCTACAGTGATTCTTCTTTCAAGGGACTTAATTGTTTTTTGATGTAGAACGATTAGGTAATTGCTTATGATTTGATACAACTTAAACCTCTTGAGCTAAATTACCCCACACATGATTTGGAATTGGAATTTGTGGTTTTTTCTTTCAAATTTTGGAGGAATCATTTATACATTTCCAAATGTCAAATATATACTGACCATAAAAGTTTGAATTATATATTCACTCAAAAGGAATTAAACATGAGGTAGAGAAGATGGCTTAAACTAATAAAGGATTATGAATTCACGATCAATTACCATCCTAGAAAAGAAAACAAAGTGGCAGATTCCTTAAGTCAGAAATATAATGCATCATTATCTATGTTATGTTTGGAACATGATCCCTTGATTAATGATTTGATTAATTTTGGCTTAGAAATTGTTGGTGCATGGAATAAATATGTTTTGTTTTAGGTTTCAGTGTAGTCTTTATTATCAGACAGAATTAAGTGAGTGCAGAAGTAAGACTACGAGCTATAAGAAAAGGTATAATTGGTTTAAATGGGTAAGTTTCCAGGATTTAACCTTGAAAAAGATTGTGTTTTAGGATTTGGGAAAAGGTTGTGTGTGCCCAGTGATTCTCAGTTGAAGAAATATTTGTTGTGCAAAGCTCATAGCTCTCCATTTTCTCTTCATCCTGGTAGTACTAAGATGTACAGAGACATTTGGGAGTATTATTAGTGGGATGGAATGAAAGGAGATATTGCTGATTTTACCATGAAATGTTTGATGTGTCAATAGGTTAAAGTAGAGTAGCAATTACCGAAGGGGATGCTTCATCCTTTTCCAGTGCCAGAGTGGAAATGAGAGAATGTATCCATGGACTTTGTGGTGGGACTACCAAAGACTTCTTGCGGTAACAATGCGATTTGGGTTGTTGTTGATCGGCTAACAAAGTCAGCACATTTTCTTTCTATTCGAGATACAATGACTTTGGATCAGATTTCTTGATTTTACCTTAAGGATATTGTCAGGTTACATGGAGTTCCTCTTTCCATTTTATCTGACCAAGGTCCTATGTCCACTTCTAACTTTTGGAAGGGACTTCAGAAGTCGTTGGGCATAGAGTTAAATTTTAGTACATCTTTTCATCCTCAATCATATGGGAAGTCAGAACGAACGAATAAAACATTAGAGGATATGATTTGAGATTGTTAAATAGACTATCAGGGAAGTTGGGATCAACATATTTTTTAGTTTAGTTTTCTTATAATAACAATTTTCATTCCAGTATTCAGATGGCACTTTTGATGCTTTGAATGGGAAGTAGTGTCAGACTCTAGAATTTTTTGGGATGAAGTTGGTGAAAGAAATTTTATTGGGCCAGAATTTGTAGAATAAGTGGATAAGAAAGTGAGGATGATCTAGCATCACATGAGGATAGCTCATAGAATGCAGAAAATTTATGCAGATAACATAAGGAAAGAATTCTCTTTCGAGGTAGGTGACCATATTTTCCTTAAAATCTGTCATTGGAAAAGTGTGATGTGTTTCGGTAAGAAAGGGAAGCTAAGTCCATGGTTCATTGGTCCTTTTTAAATCTTAGAGAATGTTGGAACAGTAGCATACCGCGTAGCATTGCCTCCGAGTTTGTTTCAGGTACACAATGTTTTTCATGTTTCGATGTTAAGAAAGTATGTGTCAGATTCATCACATGTCTTGAGCCCAGAAGCAGTTAAACTAGAAGAGAACCTTTTGTATGAAGAGAAACCAGTTCATATTCTTGATCAAAGTTAATAGGTATTGCAGAATAAGTTAATCCACCAGGTAAATGTTTTGTGGAGGAACCACAAGGTTGAAGAAGCAACATGGGAGTCTGAAAAGGCTATGAGGGAAAAATACCCTCAGTTGTTTAAAAAGTAAATTAAATTGCGAGGACCCAGTTTCAAGAAGGTGGGGATAATGTAACACCCCAATATTTTTTTAAAATAAATAGAAATTTTTGGAACTTTGTTTTAAGTGGATATTTTTAATTATCCTTTAAAACATAACTTTTCTACTTCTATGTTCTGAATTTCAAGAAACTTTCATCTACAATTATCCTCAGTATGTTATTTGGAGTCTATTGGAACCAAATTATTTTTTGGTGAATAGTAGCATACTTTTATGAATAGTAATATGACCACAATGAAAATAAAATTTTATTATTAATTTATTTTTTTAAGGCTTTAAGATAATAGCATTTAGGTTAATTTTTAATTGTGATATAGAAGTAGTTACAAAATTATAATCGTTATTTTTTCAATTAAGTATGATTTTATTGAAAAATTAAATTTATAATATTTAGAAAATTATTTTCAGAAAATTGACTTCATTTTTGAAATCTTCACATCGATAAATGGTTAGGGTGAATTTTTTGAATTTTTCTTAAAAAGTTGATTTTTCGGTGAATAGTAAAAAATATAGTTTTTAGTTTCTGTGTGTTAATGACATCATTAATGATATAATAATGACATAATAAATATGGTTGAATTGTTTATAGTTAAATAAGATGTGAGGTGTCCCATGTGTCTTATACCATGGGAAAATACGATGGGCAAGCCCATGGTTTTTCAAATACCATCCATGAGGAGTTATTTGAAAATTATTAAAATATACCCTTACTTTTCCTATAAATACCAACCCATTCATTCGTTAACTTTATTACCAATTTCTCATCAAGGAATATCTGGCCTCCTTAAGTTCACATTGGACCTCCCATGTTTTTCTCAATCCCCCATGGTCCCAACCTTCATGTTCTAAGTTCTACCCTACAATGTAAGAAATTTCTCAATTTCTTTCTTTTTTTCCTTTCAAGTTCTCTTTTTTGTGGAATAACATTCAAGTTTCCATACCATGTTATTATTTATTTATTATTCCTGATCTTCTATATATTATGTTTTATTTATGTATGGGTGACCCTTGTACCCTATCTTTTTAATATTTTCTAAAACCATGTTGCGTAGCCGTTAGGCTGCTGAATTTTTGTATGGGATTTCTCAATTATTCTATTATTTTGAGTTCCTTTCTCATTATTTCTTCATATCTCCTTACCCAAGAGGCAAGAAATCTCCATAAATCATGAATATTATGGATTTTATCTTGTTTATGTAAAATTTATTATCATTATTCTTCTCTTCTCCCACTTATTTAAAGAATAAAAACATTGTCCGTTATGTGTCAAATTACCGACATCGTGGATGATGTGATTTCAATTTCCATTAATTCATTAAAGTATGGTCATGAAACAATTTATATAGTTGAATTAGGTTTTACTATATGTTTTATGAATAACCCATGGTTCTGGAATTCTTTTGTACTCATGGTTCTAATTTATAAGACAAAATGAGGTTGTTATTATCAAAGAACCACTAAAATGATCTAAACGAACATCATTAATGTTTTAACTTATGAATCATCATCATATAAAACATAAAAATGATAAATGGAATAAATTATGGTACTGGAAATATGTAAATACCTTTCCATTCCAATTCCAGAGTTTCACTTCCCAACGACAAGAACGTCCACCATGAACCAACCATAGAAATCTTGTAAAGAACTCACCCAAAAACAGTGCAAGGAGAAAAATAATAACAATTAAAGGGTGGAATTATGTTTTGAAATTATAATATAATAAAATATAAACATGAAAATGTTTCTGTAAAATAATAATAACACTCTTTCAACCATTATACAAGAAGTTTAATCAAGTTTGACGTAAGACAAACACGAGGTAAGGGAATTCTTAACCCGATTTCCATTCTTTGGGTTGACCTTCTACTTCATTATTTATGTGATATTTCAATTTTTGGTGTGATAGGTTATGTTTATATTATGTTTTATTATGTGTATTTATAGTATATATACATACTCCATCCACTCTATTAAGTATCTCTTCAATTGTATGATATTTATAAGGGGCTTTTCTTTAAAAATCCTCTTTTTAAATTCGGTTTTACGAAATTCCAAAGTAATGTTTTTATGGAATTATTCATGTTGTATGATTATGTTTTGGTTCTTGATAATTATTTATGATGAAGGGTGGGACCAATATCTCCCTCCAATGCATTGGGTATGAGTAAGTCGGAGGTTGGCCGTATGGTTACTCCAAGTGTAACTATGATGGTTACACAAAGTAATGTAACCGCGAGGGTTACAAATTATATGGTAGCCAAGAATGGTTACAAGATTATGTAATTAATTCCCCAAGATACCTTTATGATTTTATTTATGTTCTCATTTTTTGTGTGGATCTTGTGTAAATCTAATGTTACACAAAGTAAGTATATATGGGTGGCAAGAATGTCTTTTGAAAATGCTTTCATACGTTACGAGTATTCATAGACTAATGTGATCTTTCATTCTTTTCCATCCCTTACTAAGCTTTTGTGCTCATCCCAGGTTTTTTAAATGATTTTAACTGGTTAATCAATGTGTAAGACAAGGAAGGATGCCATGTTTAATGATGAATAATTTTCAAGGAGTCTTGTTTTATGTTTTGATGCTTTTTATTTTGAAAAAATGGAAACTGTTTTTATGGTATCCACTCTGTAATAATGTGTAATGTAATTAATTTATTGTCCTAATTCTCTAAATATCTAAACTTGAAAAGATTCCCAATGAAAAAGAATGTTTTTTTCTTGAATAAATTCAAGATTATGTATGTAATAAGCCCGGGTCATTATAACGCACCCATTTTAAATCTAGTTTTTAACACATTTATATATTATATTTGACAAAATAAAATTCTTATTTGTAATAGGTACATCAAAATTAATTTTGGTTGATGTTTTGGTATTTTTCTAATAAAATTCATATTTTAATGAATAGTCAACATACTTCATTTTAATATAAAACTGCCTTTTCATCTAATTTATTTATATAGTTATATTATATTTTTAATTGGTTTTAAATTGTAATTGTATTATGTTTTTATCATTTAATTAAATTTTTATTCATTGTAAGTAATTTTACATTTAATGTAGACATAAACACAAGTCAAGCTTTTGATAGTTTTTACTTCCTAAGAACCCGCTTTACGGTTTTGACAACGGAGGCTAATTTTAAATTAATTTGTAATAATTATGTGTTTTGAATTTATAGAAGTGGATTCCATTTTTGGAATCATAAGGTCCAAATTATGTAAATTGTTCCCTTTTATTTTTTTACATTATTAATATTAAATTTAGTAATTATTTTAATTTACCATGGTTAAAGGGAAATAAGGTAAATAAGGCTAAACAATTATATTATAATAATATAAAACTACCCTAACACATGTTATAATCCTATTTTATGAGTCATCAATGACCCAAAAACTATTTCCCATATCATGGTATTTTATGGATAATTTTTGGAGAAAAAATAAATAAATTTAATTATGCCATAATGATGATGCATTGATTACATTATAAATGAAAATTTCAAATAAATGATATTATAAATATTAAAATAAATGTAATTTTTAAATTTTGATGCCATCAATGAATTTTTTGAATGAAATTGACCTGGAGGGATTATTTAATTCCTTTTTTCTGATGTAATCAAGTTAATATGACTTTAACAAAAATTAATTACTAAATAGTGTCCAAATTGACATTAATGAGTTTTTATAAGAAATAATACTTTATTAAATGATATAATAGTACTAAAAATCTATTATTCATCCAAATAACATAGATAATGTTACAAATGTCATTAATTATCCACTTTATGTTCTATTGTCACTCTATTTTAACAATATTGACCATGTATTATGAAAATACAAGAAGACATGGTAAGAGTTTAATTATTTAACTAGGGGTTAAAGCTAAATGATAAGGTAGATTTTGTGACCTAAACATGTCTAAAACCTATTTGCTGAGAAGATTTTGAACTATAATCAATTTATATTCTTAATAAATGAGTTTGGGACCATTATAAATAGAAAATCCATTTATAATAAATTAATATTTAACGAATTTCCTAAAGTGTCACTCACCTATCCTATAAAAGGGAACATCTTCTTCTTTTTTAATCACTCCACTAAATCCATTTTGATCAGAAAAACCATTCCCATTTTCTCTCCCAACATACCTCACCTAATATTAGAGGCCACACTTAATGATGAAAACCAACCTAAGGATCCCTTTTCTGCAAATCAAAAAGAGATACTCAGAAAAGGGGTAATTGTTTTATCTCCTCTTTCAAAATTATTTTTTTCTTATACTTCCTCTTATTATTTAATTTCCATACTAATCTAAAAAAATCCAATATATTATAAATTATTAGATGTTATTATAATAATGGGACAACATTATACTAACTTTTATCCATCCTATGAATAACAATATCACAATGCGTGAGTACGTATGGCTTACCGTCACCACACCGTGGTGTAATTTGTCATAAAACAATACATAATTTGGATGGGTGTAATAGTGAGTATAATGGATGTAAATAATTAATATGACATGAAAATATTTCTTTATAATTCATATACCATCCTATTCCATACCATTTAACCATCAAGGGAATGATATCGTCACTGTAATGTCTCGGATATCACCGTATTTTATTTTGATATTATATGGGAATTATTTCGAGACCAGGCTTTAAGACGGAATGCAGTTCCGAGGCCTGGTGAGCCTAGAACAAATCTTTGAATTTAAATTAGAAATTAAATAATGCGCACGTATGGTTATCCTGAAAAATTGGAATAACTCCTAAACGGGTGCTCGGATCAGAAATCCGAGGGCACCGTTTCTTTCAGCGCATCGATTTTACCTTAGGCGAGGCCAAACATCGGACGACGCAAGTTGGTGGTGAAATATAGTTTTTGGTTGTAACCGTAATAAAATATTTAATAAAAATATTTCATTAAATCTTGTTGCAGTAGATATATTTTATCTTTTTAAATAGTTTTTTGCGCAGGGGTCTAGGGTTACAGACTTCATAACCTTGAAACCTTTGGAGTCTCTAGAGGATCTGGAGGAAACCCCAATGTGACGATGACGTTCTTGATGAATTTCGATGGTGACGATGATGCAATGATGAGATATTCACCAAAAAATACCATAGATCGAGGTAGGATGTTTGATTTTGATTTTCCTTTCCCCGTTCTTGATTCCTACAATGAACGCGGACTAATCCATGAACAGATTAGCCTGCGGATCGATCGTATTTGTGGGATGGGATTTTTCAGGGATTTTGGGGATTTGATTCATGAAGTTAATTTGGTTTCATTCAACCTTCTAACAGTGAAAAACTGACATCGACACGAACATCGATCGAGGTTCGTCACTCTCAATTTGTTGTGCCTTTCTTTCCCGTTTTCTCGCGTTCTTTGTGTGTGTTCTACATGTTCATAGTGGGGTACAAACAAGGATCGATTGTGCCTTCGATCTGCGGTGCAAAGATCTAAAATTGTAGATCCACCCTTGCAATGATGGTCCGGAGCTACGATGACGGTTTCAGCGGAATATTTGGAGCGGATTGAGAGATATTCATTTTGGGCGTTTTTCATTTGGATGGATCTTTGTGGGGTTTATGACTCAATCGGAGGACTGAAAACACCTGATTTCGTGTTCTTGTGATTGAGCGAACTAAGAATCCGAAGTTTCCCAGAAAATGGAAAAGAGAAACTGAAACCGAAAGATTGGTCGAGGCGCGAGGAGGACAACGATGGTTCTGGAAATTTCCCGACTACACGGTCTGTAGTATGGGATACATGACATGTGTTCGTCGGCAGGCCACCTGGCGTGTGCTCTAGGAGTAGACGAACATGGGTTGGGTACACGGCCAAGGACACGGCGTGTACACCCTTCCCCAGCCAGATACACTGGGTACCCCATGTACTGGTACACGGGCAGGCGACACGGACAGAGACCGTGTACGAGCACATGGCCAGTGTACACGGAGCGAACCCTAGGTGCTCGGACATGACGTGTAATTCTACTACACACCGTGTAGTTTATTTTTATACAGCAAGCCCAAATGACATGGGCCGGTTAAAGGAGCAGTACCTGGAGTCAAGGAACACGACGTGTGATCCTTATACATGCCGTGTAGTTGAGTTTTACACAGCTTGGATGGATCACATGGGCCGTTTAGATGGGAAGTACCAGGAGTCAAGGAACACGGAGTGTAACCATACTACATTCCATGTAACCAGTTTTACATGGCTTGATCCTTTTGTCTTCCGTGACTTAGACTAGATTTCTTAGGGTTCGTACCCCTGGTCATTCCCCTGAAGGTTCTGGTATCATTTCCTACATACAGAAGTATGATCCCTTCAACAAGACTTCCTGAATAGAGTTGTTGAAATCCCCTCTGTGAGACCTAGAGCCAGATCCTCTATTCATTCCTGGGACACTAAGTAGAGTTCTTGTTATCGAAGTGACCTAATTTACCCGGGTGCCAATCCTCTGCTTATCGGATCAACTGAGACTGAGTTGTTGGAATCACTCCATGGATATTGGTTGTGATCCTCATATGATCATCATATTCTCAAGTACTTGTGGAGTGTGTTCTCCCACAACGAGTACTTTTTATCTCTCTCTTCAGACCTAGGAGTGTGTTATCCTTGTTACGTGCTTAGTGGAATCTTGGAGCTGGATCTTAGTGGTGGTTTCGTGATTTTCAATTGTCTATGAGTATATCTGGATATTCTTGTTATATGTTCTATAAACATATACTGTGTAGAGATGACTGTATCATTCCTTTGTTGTATTTCCTTTTGTTGTATTCCTTTTTGGTTTCGGGGTGTCCTACTGGGTATTGTTATACTCACCCATGCATGGGATTTTCCAGTACGTGTCATGTCTTGTGCAGACGAGTGAGCCTTTGACAGGATTCTCGGCAGACCAGGACCGGACAGTGCTCAATGAAATCAGATAGGCCGAGGTGTGTTCCTACGACTATAGATTGTAGTCCCAGAACCTTTCTTTACATGTTGGAATTTGTTGCAGACTTTCTTTTGGTGGGATTGTACTTTTGGCCCAGGGTTTTACATTACTGTAAATTACTCTCCTTTCGTACTCTATTGGTTGGGATTTTATTGTATGCATGCATTTCTATTTTTAGTAGTTTTTACTTTTCAGATTTGTGGGCTTGGATATGTGTGTGCGTGTGTATAGGTTTATAAGAAATTCCTCCCATGTTAGTTGCATGCCTACTCGGTGCTAGTCACCAACCCCTGGCCTATTGGAGGTGGGATTGGGGAGTCGCGGCTTGGACCCCACTAGGACGGGTCGTGGCAGAGTGGTATCAGAGGTGGTCAGTTCTACCTTAGGACCGAGAGTCTGTGAGTTGGTTTGGGGAAATAGTGTTAAGTGTTTCGAGTTCGGATTTCAGGCCAGGGACCCCAATGTTGGTGCGGGTGGCCGATGTATCCATACAACAAAACTCTGATAACTTCCTTTCCAACTCAGAACAAGGGTACACTAGTTGCAAGTGAAAATAATGGTACATGCATCATATAGGAAGGGGTTTTGGTTTCCATGTCCTTCTTGAGTCAGCTCTCTAAATATACTCACTAACTGAGATACATCTTGTTTCTTTACAGGATGCCTCCGCGACGCGCACCCGCTAGGATCCAGTATCTCAATCATGAGGATGACCCCTTCGATGATGAATCTTTGATACAGGGACCAGATCCCCCAGTTTTACCTTCGGGTGGTGTGCCAGTTATTCCACCACCAGTGGAGCAGTGTTTAGTGCCTGCTGTACTAGTAGAGGAGGAGTGCATGCTGAGCGCACTCCACGAGTTTTAGAGATAGATACCCTTCAGATTTTGAGGTGAGCCTGACCCTCAAGCAGCAGAGGACTGTCTTGAGGCTGTGACCAGAGTCTTCCATTTGGTCAGGACACCAGCAGATCCGATATTGATCCTGGCAACAAACCTTCTGCAGGGCTCGGTAGAACGATGGCGGAGTTTGGTTATCCAGACCCACGATGAGGCGACTCCTTCGTAGTCCTAGTTTGGGCATCTCTCCAGAGAGGAGTTTTCACCAGTTACCCTGAGAGTAGTACATATACAGAAGATTCTTCAGCTTCAGCAGGGGTCCATGACGGTGGATGACTATTCATCAAGGTTTACCGACCTCTCACGGTACTAGATGGATATGATTAGGGATTAGTACTTCAGAGCTTGGACTTTTGAGCGGGGCTTGCGCAGATACATCCGAGTTTGCATCATCCCTATGAGCATTCCTATATATGGTGAGGTGATCGAGCGGGCTTTGGTGGTCGAGATCTTCTCAGAAGAGCAGAGACAACCAACAGTTGTCAGTAGTGAGTGAGCTGGAGCACAGACCTTGGCAGTAGGGAGCTGACGTCAGGGACCCCGGCGAGGGAAACATTTTCATAGGAGATCACAAGAAAGAGGATCTTCCGTACAAGGTTCACAACGCAGATCCAGCCAACCTAGAGAGAGGTGATGCTACTCTTGTGATGGAAGGGGACATCTCACTCAGGATTGTCCAACCCTCCATACTACTGACATGGGAGCAGTGGATGGAGCACTGAGGCAGAGGCAATGTGTGGAGCAGACAGATCCACGAGGCAACAGACATGGAAGAGAAGCTGGGAGAGCAGCTGGAGGTGGTCGGCATTTTGACCCTTTACCACCACCCCCAGAAACTTCACCCCTGGCTCAGGGATCTGGTGGACAGAGGCAGGGACAGCTGCAGGCACCTGAGGCTTATGACCCATGTACTCCCATAATGATTAGAGGTACAATCTGTGTCTTTTCTACTTTAGATTCTGTACTGATAGACATAGGTTCTAGTCATTCCTTTCTATCTTCTTATCTTGTTCGAGACCTTGAGATTCAATTTGAGCCGTTTACTCAACCCTTATGCTTAAAAAAACCAACTGAAGAAGATTCATATATCACACACCTTTACAGACAGTGTGACCTGACCCTTGGAGGCAAGAGTTTCAGTTGGAATCACTTGGTGGTAGCGTCGAGGCCTTATGATGTCATTCTTGGTATGGATTGGCTATCCATAGTTCATGCCCAGATTTACTGTTTTAGGCAAAGGGTGCGGTGTGTCCGCAGTGATGGAACGTTGTTCTCCTTCATTGGTGAAAACCAGTTCAAGGCAGTGCAGGATGGACTCGTGCGTAGGAAGGTACAACCGATTTCACATTAGTTGGCTGGCCTAGCCCTTGGCGCAGCAGATGCTATGATTTTCCATTTTTCAGCAGTAGTGGCTGAGTACGAGGAAGTCTTTCCGGAGGATGTCCCCATACCACCTCCCCATCGGGATATAGATTTCTGCTTTGAGTTTCATCCTAGGAAAAACCCGATATCAGCATCATTATATCGGATGGTTCTCGCAGAGCTTCATGAGCTAAGAGTGCAGCTGGAAGACTTGCAGAGGAAGGGCTTCGGGAGACCCAGTGCTTCACCCTGGGTGGCCCAAGTATAGTTTTCCAAGAAGGCAGATGGGAGGTTGAGGTTGTGTGTGGATTAACGGCGCTTGGATCAGGTGACCGTGAGGAACCGGTATCCACTACCGAGGATTTATGACCTCCTAGAATAGTTAAGAGGGAACGATGGTTCTCGAAGGTCGATCTATGATCAGGCTATCACGAGTTGCGAGTACAGGATGAGGATATACCGAAGACGGCTTTCAGATGTTGCTAAGGTCACTCTGAGTTCATGGTGATGCACTTCAGCATGACGAACACCCAATCAGTGTTTATGGGACTCATGAACCAGATCATTCATCCCTATCTAGATTGGTTCATAGTGGTCTTCATCGATGACATCCTTGTGTACTCTACGTCTGAGTAGGATCAAGCGAGCCACCTAAGGATGGTTTTGTACACACTCTGAGAGAACTAGTTGTACGAGAAACTATCAAAGTGTCAATTCTAGATACAGGAGGTCCTCTTTTTGGGACACGTTATCTCAGAATATGGTGTAGTAGTGCACCTAGCCAAGGTAGAGGTAGTGTTATCCTGGGTGCCACCCCAGAGCGTGACGGAGGTGGGGAGTTTCCTTGGATTGGAAGGATAATATCGGAGATTAATCCTTGATTTCTCCATGATTTCAGCACCCATGACAGCTTTGACTTGAAAAGGGCATCCTTTCGTGTGGACCGAGAGATGCCAGCAGGGTTTTCAGTAGTTGAGATAGAGTTTGACGAGTGCCCCAATCTTGAGACTACCAGAAGTGGGTGTCGAGTATGTGGTGTACTGTGACACATCAGGAACCGGGCTTGGTTGTGTCCTGATGTATAGGCAAGTGGTGATTGCCAATGTCTCACATCATTTGAGGCCACATGAGCAGAACTACGTGACTCATGATCTTGAGTTGGCAATGGTATTCTTCTCATTGAAGTTGTGGCGGCACTACATGATGGGCGAGCAGTTTATCTTCTAATCTAATCAAAACAGTCTCAGATATATCTTTTATCAGAAGGATCTGAATTTTAGATAGAGGTGGTGGATTGAGTTCTTCCAGGATTACAACTTTGAGATCGTTTATACTCCTAGGAAGGGGAACGTTGTGGCAGATGCTCTCAGCCAGAAATCCAGTTCGCAGTTGCTGGATGAGGCGACGAGGAAGTTGGCCTCTTTACAATTATCCTTTGTGTATAGTGATTAGGGAGCTTACCTTCAGTCGATGGTTGTTACCCCACCACTTTTATAGCGAGTCAGGGAAGCACAACTCGAGGATGCTATCTGTGTGACTCTATGTGCTCAAATATCTGCAGATGATGCTGCTGATGGATATTCAAAAGGTAGGGATCACGTTGTTGTTTTCAAAGGGCGTACAGTAGTACCAGTGATGTTGTAGGAGGAGGTTCCAACGGAGTTCCATACATCTCCTTTGTTGGTGCATCTAGGAATGACAAAGATGTACCAGGACCTCCGATGTCAGTTCGGGTGGCCATGGATGAAGAAGAGTGTGGCAGTGTTTATTTCTCGCTGCCTTACTTGTCAGCAAGTAAAGGTTGAGCACCATGTTCTAGAAGGTTTGACTCAGACCCTTGAGGTTCCAGAGTGGAAGTGGGATGGGATATCGACGGATTTCGTGACAGGTTTACCACGTATGTCCAGGGGACATGATGTCATCTGAGTGATCGTTGACCGACTCACCAAGTCGGCCCAGTACATAGCCATACAGGAGCAGAGTTCAGTAAGGATCTTGGGACACCTCTACGTGCATGAGATAGTTCGTCTTCATGGAGTTCCATCCACGATATTCTCAGATCATGATGCTCATTTCACATCCTGGTTGTGGAAGGGATTACATGAAGCTTTTGGGACTCCATTACGCTTGAGCACATCATTTCATCATCAGACTGATGGTCAGACAAAGCGGACCATCCAGGTTCTGGAGGATATGCTATGAGATAGAATACTTGAATTCAGTCATAGCTGGGAGGATCACCTACCACTAGTGGAATTTTACTATAATAACAATTATCATTCCACTATTGGTATGGCACCATTCGAGGATTTGTATGGGCGACCATGTAGGTCACCAATTTGTTCGACTTACCCAGGAGAGTCAGCACTCATGGGCACAAATATGGTGTGAGATACTACGGAGAAGGTGTAGGTCATCCTAGAGAGGATGAAGACTACACAGAGTCATAAGAAGTCTTATGCCAACCAGAGATGGAGGCCCTTGGAGTTCGAGGAGGGAGACCATGTATTCTTTTAGGTTTCACCTCGACGGGGATTGCAGAGATTTGGACGAGGCGGCAAGCTATATCCGAGGTTCTTCGGCCATTTTCAGATTCTGAGTGGAGTTGGAAAGGTGGTGTACCTCTTGGCTCTACCTCCTTAGATGGACCAGTTACACAACGTCTTCTATGTGTCACATCTACAGAGGTATGTGCATGATCCATCTCACGTTATCGACTGGGCCGAGCTGGACATCGATGATGGAGTGAATTTTGCTGAGTACCCTGTGGAGATCGAGGATCGAAAAGAGAAGATCTTTCGTGGGAGAGCTATTCCCTTGGTGTGTTCCCGGTGGAAGTATGGGAATCTTCAGGAGAGCACGTGGGAGCGAGAGGCTCAGATTCGTGTGCAGTACCCTAAACTTTTTGCGCAGCCTTTATTTTGGATTTTAAGGGACGTAAATGCCTAAGGTGGGTGTGAAGTAATGTCTCGGATTATTCCATATTTTATTTTTGATATTATATGGGATTTCTTTCGAGACCAGGCTTTGAGATGGCGTGCATTTCCGAGGCCCGGTGATCCCAGAACAAATGTTTTAATTTAATTAAGTAATTAAATTATACGCGCGTATGGTTTTACTAAAAAAGTGGAATAACTCCTGAACAAGTGCTCGGATTAGAAATCCAAGGGCACTGTTGAGTTCAGAGCAGTGATTTTACCCTAGGTGAGGCCTAACATCAGACGGTGAAGGTCGGTGGTGAAATCTAGTTTTTGGATGTACCCGTAATAAAATATTTAATAAAAATATTTTATTAAATATTGTTGCAGTGGATATCTTTTATCTTTTTAAATAGAGTATTGCACAGAGGTCTAGGGTTACAGACTTAATAACCCTGAAGCCTTTGGTGGCTCTGGAGGCTCTGAAGGACACCCCAACGTGGTGACGATGTTCCTGACGAATTTCACCGGTGACGATGACGCGACGACCAGATCTTTGCCAACAAACGCCGCGGATCTAGGTAGGATGTTTGATTTTGATTTTCCTTTCCCCTTTCATGATTCCTATGATGAATGCAGACTAATCCACAGACAGATTAGCCTGCGGATCGATCGTATTTTCGGGATGGGATTTTGCGGGGATTTTGGGGATTTGATTCTTGAAGTAAATTTGGTTTCATTCAACCATCTAATGGTGACGAACCAAGATTGACAAGAACATCGATCGAGGTTTGTCCCTCTCGATTTGTTGTACCTCAATTCCCCGTTCTCTTGCGTTCTTCGTGTACATTCTATGTGTTCTTCATGGGGTAAGAACAATGATCGATTGCACCGCCGATCTGCGGCGCAACAATCTGAAATTGTAGATCCACCCTCATGATGATGGTCCGGAGCTGCGATGACGGTTTCAGAGGATGATTCGGAGCGGATTGAGAGATATGAATTTTGGGCGTTTTCCCTTCAGATGGATCATTGGTGGTTTCTGACATGATCGAAGGACGGAAAACACCTGATTCGGTGTTTGTGTGATGGAAAGAACCAAGATATGAAGTTTTGCTGAAAACAGACAAGAGAAACGGAAACCAGAAGATCGGACGAGGCACGAGGAGGAAGACGACAGTTCTGGAAATTTCCCGACTACACGACGTGTAGTATGGGCTACACGACGTGTGTTCGTTGGCGGTCCACCTGGTGTGTGATTCGAGGGTACACGAACATGGGTTGGGTACACGACCAAGGACATGGCGTGTACACCCTTCCCCGGCCAGATACACAGGGTACCCCGTGTACTGGTACACAGGCAGGAGACACGGATAGAGACTGTGTACGAGCACATGGAAAGCGTACACGGAGCAAACTCCAGGTGCTCGGACAGGTCGTGTAATCTTACTACACGCCATGTAGTTCCTCTTTATATGGAAATCCCAAATGACACAGGCCGTTTAAAAAGGCATTACCCAGAGTCAAGGAACACGGAGTGTGATCCTTCTACATGCCGTGTAGTTTATTTTTATACATCTTGGACAGATGACAGGGGATGTTTACACGGGCAGTACCCAGAGTCAAGGTACATGGCGTGTAGCCATACTACACACCATGTAACCTATTTTACATGGCTTGATCCTTTTGTCTTCCGTGACTTGTACTAGCTTTCCTAGGGTTCGTACCCCTGGTCTTTCCTCTGATGGTTTTGGTATCATTTCCAACATACAGGAGTATAATCCCTTCAGCAGGACTTCCTGAATAGAGTTTTTGGAATCCCCTCTTTGAGACCTAGAGTCGGATCCTCTATTCATTACTAGGACCCTAAGTAGAGTTATTAGTATTGATGTGACCTACTTTACCCAGGCACCAATCCTATGCTTAGAGGATTATCTCAGACCGAGTTGTTGGAATCACCCCATGGCTATTGGTTGTGATCTTCATCTGAGCATCATATAATCAAGTACTTATGGAGTGTTTTCTCCCAAAATGAGTACTTCGTATCTCTCTCTTTAGACCTTAGAGTGTTTTCTCCTTGTTACGTGCTTAGTGGAATCTTCGAGCTGGATCTTAGTGGTGGTTTCGCGATGGTCGATCATGTATGAGTATATCTGGATATTCTTGTTGTATGTTCTGTAAACATATACTATGTAGATCTGACTGTATCTTTCCTTTGTGGTATTTTTCCTTGTTGTATTCCTTTGCAGTTTCGGGCTGTCCTACTGGGTATTTCTATACTCACCCCTACATGGGATTTTTCCGCATGTGTCTTGTCTTGTGCAGATGAGGGAGCCTTTGACATGATTCTAGGCGGACCAGGACCGGATGTTGCTCAGCGAGATCAGACAGGCCGAGGTGTGTTCCTACGACTACAGATTGTAGTCCCAGTACCTTTCTTTATAGGTTGGACTTTGTTGCTGACTTTCTTTTGGTGGGCATGTACTTTTTGGCCAGGGTTTTACATTACTATACTTTACTTTCCTTTCATACTCTGTTGATTGGGATTTTAGTGAATGCATGCATTTCCATTTTTAGTAGTTTTTACTTTTCAGCTTTGTGGGCTTGGAGATTTGTGTGCGTAGTGACCCGAAGCCTGACGTACATGGACATTACATTACTTTTGCGGAATACTTAGTACATAACAAACACACACACACACAAGGACCGTAATAGTTTAGTGTCTTTGGAAACTCAGAATAAAATCTTCTAATCGTGGTGAAAGATCTTCAACATCTCCCATAAAGATCTTCCCCCTTTTTTACCTAAAACATTTCTTTATATCCTGGGGAAAAGAAAACATAAAAGGGTGAGCTCAAATGCTCAATAAGGGTAAACAAAAGAAATATCAATCACATCATATTCATAAGAACATAACATTTTGGAAATCTTAACCTGCAAAAGAGATCATAATGTCATAACATGGGATAAATCATAGTAGTGAAATGTAATCCCAATAATCATAACTTAAAACATGAAACTTTGTGTAATACACACATAATCATAGAGAATCATTTCTTATTAGTCAACACTCATTTCCAAGACTATCTTAGTGGACAAAGTCCATTTCTGAACTGAGTTCACTCCTTGTTTCAGTCCTGTTTCACTGAACCGGTTTAACCTGCCGTTCCAGCCATGTCTATCTCATGAGATATAAAATCTTTACCCAATGCATTGGAGGTAGATATAGATCCCACCCATCTCATAATGATACCATTATTATGTGTGCCACAAAATCATAAATCATACATCATTGCATAACCCATGTAATAAAAATGGGATTCTTAAACATCATGACATCATAAAACAATTCATATAAGATAAAAGAATTCATAAAAATAATTCCATCACAACATAATCAAATCAATTTAATAATAGGGGTAGAAGCAGAACCCTATATTATCTTAGATGGAAAATAATTTTTATAAAACACTTGAACTCCATTCTTGAGGAAAATATCCTTTTTACTTCAAAAACACTTTTCCTTTCTTAACATGTCATACAATTCTGAACTAAAAGAAGTTGATTAAAAAAACATGAAAACTTGTAAAGGATGCTTCTTGGAAATAATGTTTTAAAAATCCATTCATGCTGTATAAGTTAAAAAAAACATTCTTCTCGTACTTTTTTCGGAAAAGTCAAAAAAGTACCTTGTACGAAAAAATGACACAAGATTCCTGTCATATCTTTTACTAAAAACTCTCTGAAGGGTAAAATTGGATATAAAATATTGTAGAAGGGTATAAATATTACATATTGAGGAAACATGGATGTGGATGATAAAATACACCCCAGTAAATACCAAAGTATAAACAATCTCGAATAAAAATGAGATTGTGATATTTTCCCTTACCTTAGGTCTGATTTGCTTCGTAAGTGTCCGAACCTCCTGTATAATGATTTAAATTATGTCATTGACTTATTACAGAATCATATTAATTTTTATTACATCATATATGGTTCACTTATGACTTTATATTACCCATTCGTTTGTAAATTAATGTTAAAGTAGCATTTTGGGTAAAATCATCTTATTTATCGTACGTGTTTGGACTTGTTTTTCTTGATGTTATTATTACTTATATCATTATTTAATTACTTCCAAAATGTAAATCATGATTTATGTATCATATACATTCATTATATATCCAGAATATAAAAGCATTTATAATAGTACATAACATATAGAGGTAATAAATGAAACGCACCGTTCATGGAGACGGTAAGCCGTACATACGCATAAACACTACTTTCATTTCTATTTCTTATTTTAATGGAATTAAAACAAAATGATAGCTAGGTATGTTATAATTCTAGTATAATATCATAAATAATATCATTAACCACATCCTTTATACATCCCACATAAGGTATTAATGAATCACATCACTTTGAGGGGGTGGTAGTCTGCACTTCCTCAAATGAGATTATCGTATTTACCGACTATGGAAACTGTAAAGTCTTGATATAATTGGGAAGTAAAGAAGAGTAAGGAAATCATAAACATAATATATATTATATATAAATACAGTTCCATCATAATGGCCACCATGAGAGGCGGTGGGAGAAAATCGAACAATCATCATTTCATGAGGCGTTAGTTTGCCATCACCGAAACATTATGTTCTTCATCCATTAGATGGAGGTGTGTGTAAGTGTAGTTCCAATCCTTCTCATAACAACATCCTAGTATATTTAGGATATTTTTTTAATTACAAAATAAAGGATTAAAAAGAGTTTAGGGGTTGGAGAAGTAGAATAAAAGAAAACAACTTAAGAGAAACTGTTACCTTTAATTTTGGTAACTTCCTTTGGTTTGAACCAAAAGGAACTATTGGAAAGTCTTCTGCCTAATGTAAGGTTTCAAGGGGAAGGATAGGGATGTAGGGAGCTTAGTTGGACATAGTTTGGAAGATCCAAAAGGCTTGAAAGGTGTGAGGAATTTCATAGAAGTGGTCTCCTTTTATAAGGGAGAGGAGGGGATCTTTAGGAAAGTGTGAAAACATTATTTTATTATAAACTTATCTTTGGTTTCAAGAGGTCGAAAACACATTAATTTCGAAGGTAGGATGACTCATATTCAAAATAAAATCATCCAATAGGAATTGGACAGGTTTTGGATGATTTTTTAATCATTATAATCTTATTTATTTAAATCATTTATTAATGAGGTAAACACTACATCATTATTCTGTCATAAATAATGTAATTCATTTGATGTGTAAAAATTATGAAAAAAATACCATGATGTAGGTAATCTTTCTATATTTCCATATAATATTTATAGTCTAAAATATAACTTATATAACCCCTTATAAAAATTAATTACTAAAAGATTTTTGTTAAAGTGAATTTTTTCTTTACATTAAATTAATTAATCCAAATTGTCATTTTCACTACCAAGTGGCTCATTGGGGTCCCAAAATCGGCCCAAGGATGCCCATGGTCGTCCACTACTCATCAAATAAGGTTAGGACAATTTTAAAGGTAATTATGAATTATTATAATATTATTTTAACCTTGAATTACCCTATTTACCTTTAACCGCAGTAAATAAAAATTACCGTAGTTACTATTAATAATGCCCAAAAATAAAAAGTAGCTTATTAAAATAATTTGGACCCACTGATTCCAAATATGGAATCCATTTTTCCAAATTCAATACACAAAAGTTTCAGAAATTAAATTAAAATTAATCCCGTTTTCGAAAGAAAACGGGTTTTTGTTTAAAACATTGCAAAAGATTGAATTGATTTAACCTACGAATTCAAGGTAAAATAAATGATAATGACATAAATTATATTAAATGGTAAAAATATATTCTATTTATACTTTAAAACCATTAAATATTATAATTTAACCACATAAATAATTATGATGGAGAAAGTTGTTTTTAATTAAAATATAGCGTGTTTTTACTATTCATTAAAATATGAAAGTTATCAGAAAAATATCAAAACTTTATCCAATGTAAATTTTTATATCCTGATTCAAAAGATGAATTTTATTATGTCAAATTGAACTTGTAAAAATGTCAAAAACTAGATTTAATGTGGGTGTGCCATCAAAAGGCGGCAAAAATACATTTTTTGAAAAATACTTAATTTACCCGAAAAATTTATTTTGTTCTCATACCATGTTCAAGAAAATATGTAAGATTAATAATAATGTTATAAAATTCCAAATTTAGTTAATAATATTCATAAAGTCTAGTTCATAATAATATTATAATAATATATCGTTGTTTAGTAAAACTCAGTATTGCGTACAACACACGCTATCGAGGAAGGTCGCGATTGCGTGAAATGCAAGCCAAGTCAGGGTTGCGTGTTGTGCAAGAATCCTTCGTTGTTTCGTATAACAGAATCCAACCATATTTTATTTATACATTGAATATATATATATATATATATATATATATATATATATATATAAAACACACTCAATGTTTCATAGAATGACTATTATAAAACGAACTTGAAATTGTGTGTAACACGATCCAAGAATAGCGTTGTGTATACTGCAAGCTAATACGGTGTTGCGTATAGTACAAGATAAACTTGGTGTGGTGTATAATAGAAGACATCAATGAAATTAAAATAATATTTTTCATAAAATCTCGGGGTGTTACATTCTACCCCCTTAAAATGAATTTCGCCCTCGAAATTCGTCGGGGTTATACATGGTTTTCTACTTGAAAATTTCTTTAATAGAAACCCACATCGTAAAAACGAATACCAAAACATGGATTTAAAAACTAATGTATGAAACGTAACGGTTACCCAAATTAACTCATCACTGGGTTTCCACGTAGGAGAACATAAGTGAAAATATGGATATGGAAGAAAAATCTAACCATCATGTTCTGATAGAGAGTGGTAGAGAACATGGCTATGAAAAAGCCAACAATCACAAAGCCATAAATTTGTGATGATCTAAGGTACCATCTGATTCATCGGATATAAAGGCACTAGGAAAACATTTTTGGTTTTCAAGATCATTTCCCTAAAGATGGTGAAATTGGAATTAGAAGAAATAATTTCGTGATTTTGGTATAGTCTCACCATTGGTCGTTATTTGGACAATTTCCACTTCATCTCTTAAAGAAATGAAGTTGAATTTTTCATTTGTGATGTGTTTGCAGATCATGTGATAGAATGATGGGTCATTCCATCTGTCTCAAACAAAAGGTTAGAAAAGTTATCAAAAAAATACATAAGTCCATCTATAGTGAGATTAATCATATATGGTTCCTAAAATGGACTTATACTTCATATATCATACTGCTTAATATAATAAAACTAGTTTATACTAAACAGGGACTTCCTATAGGCCAATGGTAGGCGATAAAGGCCAGTCGCACTTCGGTTGTGGGTTTGATTCCCACAGCCTTGTCCGACGCGATGGGCTGTCGCCCATCCTGCGGGTAGTCCTTTTTCTAAAACTAAATTACTATAACATCCCATCAATAATATCAAAAAAAGTTCTATCCTTAAATAATACTAACTTATGTACAACATAATTCATTCCAATTTTTAGGCTTATCTAAAATACTTCGGTCCAAGCTTATAGTATAAAGAAAATGAATACTTGAAATGTCATCAACCAAGCATGAGAATATCATCATTTATCCCCCATATATCTTGTTATTCCAATCATGTGAATACCTTAATCATGTATTCTCTTGAAAAATGAATACCCATTGAACCATAGTGAAAACATGAATGCAGTTAAAAGTTAACACTTTCCACATACCAAAATCCTCAAAATTCTATATACTCAAACCGTGATATCACTTAGTCCTTATATCAATCATGAGCTCATGAATACTGTCAAACATTTCATTTTCTCCTTATCCCTTCATTATGCGCATATTATCTTCTTTCCAAAATATTTGAATCACTTTTCATGGTTACTGTTACCTTAAAATTATTGAAAACCACAATAGACTAATACAAAAATATTCCAATACACAATAAAAGTACCTCAACAACATTATTCCTGAATACCAATACATAAACTCTTCAATCCATCCTCTTCAATGATTGTCCTGGAATTAGTCCTTCCTTGATTTAGAATTAACTTTTTAGGTCAGGGCATTGAGTTGGGTAATGCCCATGTTCTCCACAAATAATACATTGAACTCCATAACAGTCTGTCACTCTTTGACCCTTTTCTCCACACAGATAACATCGGTCCCTCCATTTGAGGTATTCCTCAAGGTTCTTTTTCCCTTCTTTAGAAATCTCAATCTTCCTTTCTTTATTCTCTTCAACATGCGAACATGCATAATAGTCTATCTTCCTCTTATTTGATGAATTAGGCATACCACTAAATTTCACCTTGTTAATAATATATCGCGATGACTGATTCGGAATAATCACAATATCTTTCTCTCTAGGCATTACACAATTTTGTTGCTCATAGTCACCAATTTGTCCATTGGATTCAATGTTAACTGAATTCCTTCTGGTTCCCTCCGTTTACTAAAACACAAAAAGAATTTTGTGAGAGGAAAAATCATGCCAGAGAAAACAACATAGTAAAGGGGAAGAACCCTCAATATCTAACATCTTAGGTTAAATTATAAGATCCTTAGCGCAATTCTAGGACTATCACCTATATGTATACTTAACCTTAGAGACATCCCTAGACATACCTTAGAAATATCTCTAGGGATCTCACTAACATTTTCACATCCTAGTTTCCAAAGGTTGACTAAACCTTTACTCTGATACAAAATGTAGAGACCCGAAGCCTAGCGTACATGGAAATTACATTAATTTTGCGGAATACTTAGTACATAACAAAAACACACACACACAAGGACCGTAATAGTTTAGTGTCTTTGGAAACTCGGAATATAATATTCTAATCGTGTTGAAAGATCTTCAACATCTCCCATAAAGATCGTCCCCTTTTTTTTCTTACCTAAAACCTTTCTTTATATCCTGGGGAAAAGAAAACATAAAAGGGTGAGCTAAAATGCTCAGTAAGGGTAAAAAAAATAAATATCAATCACATCATATTCATAAGAACATAACATTTTGGAAATCTTAACCTGCAAAAGAGATCATAATATCATAACATGGGATAAATCATAGTAGTGAAATGTAATCCCAATAATCATAACTTAAGACATGAAACTTTGTGGCATACAAACATAATCATAGAGAATAATTTCTTATTAGTCAAGACTCATTTCCAAGTCTATCTTAGTGGACAAAGTCCATTTCTGAACCGAGTTCACTCCTCGTTTCAGTCCTGTTTCACTGAACCGGTTTAACCTTCCGTTCCAGCCATGTTTATCTCATGAGATATAAAATATTTAACCAATTCATTGGAGGGAGATATAGGTCCCACCCATCTCATAATGATACCATTATTATGTGTGCCACAAAATCAAAAATAATACATCATTTCATAACCCATGTAATAAAAATGGGATTCTTAAACATCATGACATCATAAAACAATTCATATAAGATAAAGGAATTCATAAAAATAATTCCATCACAACATAATCAAATAAATTTAATAATAGGGGTAGAAACAGAACCCTATATTATCTTAGATGGAAAATAATTTTGATAAAACACTTGAACTCCATTCTTGAGGAAAATATCCTTTTTACTTCAAAAACACTTTTCCTTTCTTAACATGTCATACAATTCTAAACTCAAATAAGTTGATTAAAAATAAACTTGAAAACTTGTAACGGAAGCTTCTTGGAAATAATGTTTTAAAAATCCATTCATTCCGTATATGTTAAAAAAACATTCTTCTCGTACTTTTGTCGGAAAAGTCAAAAAAGTTCCTCGTACGAAAAAACGACAAAAGATTCGTTTCATATCTTTTACTAAAAACTCTTCGAAGGGTAAAATTGGATATAAACTATTGTAGAAGGATATAAATATTACATATTGAGGAAACATGGATTTGGATGATAAAATACACCCCAGTAAATACCAAAGTATAAACAATCTCGGATAAAAATGAGATTGTGATATTTTCCCTTACCTTAGGTCTGATTTGCTTCGTAAGTGTCCGAACCTCCTGTATAATGATTTAAATAATGTCATTGATTTATTAAATAATAATATTCATTTTTATGACATCATATATGGTTCACTTATGACTTTATATTACCCATTCTCTTTGTAAATTAATGTTAATGTAGCGTTTTGGGTAAAATCATCTTATTTATCGTACGTGTTTGGACTTGTTGTTCTTGATGTTATTATTACTTATATGATGATTTAATTACTTCCAAAATGTAAATCACGATTTATGTATCATATACATTCATTATATATCCAGAATATACAATCATTTATAATAGTACATAACATATGGAGGTAAGAAATGAAACGCACCGTTCATGGAGACGATAAGCCGTACGTACGCATAAACGCTACTTTCATTTCTATTTCTTATTTTAATGGAATTAAAACATAATGATACATAGGTATATTATAATTCCAGTATAATATCATATATAATATCATTAACTGCATCCTTTATACATCTCACATAAGCTATTAACGAATCATATCACTTTGAGGGGGCGGTAGTCCGCACTTCCTCAAATGAGATTATCGTATTTACCGACTATGGAAACCGTAAAGGCTTGATAAAATTGGGAAGTAAAGAAGAATAAGGAAATAATAAACATAATATATATTATATATAAATATAGTTCCATCATAATGTCCACCATGAGAGGCGGTAGGAGAAAATCGAACAATCATCGTTTCGGGAGGCGTTAGTTTGCCATCACAGAAACATTATGTTCTTCATCCATTAGATGGAGGTGTGTGTAAGTGTAGTTCCAATACTTCTCATAACAACATCCTAGTATATTTATTATATTTTTGTTGTTACAAAAGAAAGTATTATAAAGAGTTTAGAGGTTGGAGAAGTAGAATAAAATAAAACAACTTAAGAGAAACAGTTACCTTTAATTTTGGTAACTTCCTTTGGTTTGAACCAAAAGGACTTCTTGGAGAGTCTTCTTCCTAATTTATGGTTTCAAGGGGGAGGAGAGGGATGTAGGGAGATTAGTTGGACAGAGTTTGGACGATCCAAAAGTCTTGATAGGTGTGAGGAATTGCATAGAAGTGGTCTCCATTTATAAGGGAGAGGAGGGGCTCTTTAGGAAAGTGTGAAAACATTATTTTATTATAAACATATCTTCGGTTTCAAGAAGTCCAAAACACATTAATGTCTAAGGTAGGATGCCTCATATTCGAAATAAAATCATCCAATTGTAATTGGACAGGTTTTGGAGGATTTGTTAATCATTATAATCTTATTTATTTAAATCATTTATTAATTAGTTAAACACTACATCATTATTATGTCATAAATAATTTAATTCATTTGATGTATAACAATTATGAAAAAAATACCATGATGTAGGGAATCTTTTTAGATTTCCAACTAATAATTATAGTCGAAAATATAACTTATATAACCTCTTATAAAAATTACTTACTAAAAGAGTTTTGTTAAAGTCAATTTTGTCTTTACATTAAATTAATTAATCCAAATTGTCATTTTCACTACCAAGTGGCTAATTGGGGTCCCAAAATCGGCCCAAGGATGCCCATGGTCGGCCAATACTCATTCCATAAGGTTAGGACAAGTTTCAAGGTAATTTTAAATTATTATAATATTATTTTAACCTTGAATTACCATATTTACCTTTAACCGCAGTAAATAAAAATTACCGTAGTTACTATTCATAATGCCCAAAAATAAAAAGTAGCTTATTAACATAATTTGGACCCACTGATTCCATATATGGAATCCATTTTTCCAAATTCAATACACAAAAGTTTCCGAAATTAAATTAAAATTAATCCCGTTGTCGAAAGAAAATGGGTTTTTGTTTAAAACATTGCAAAAGATTGAATTGATTTAACCTACAAATTCAAGGTGAAATAAATGCTAATGACATAAATTATATTAAATGGTAAAAATATATTCTATTTATACTTTAAAACCATTAAATATTATAATTTAACCACATAAATTATTATGATGGAAAAAGTTGTTTTTAATTAAAATATAGCGTGTTTTTACTATTCATTAAAATATGAAAGTTATCAGAAAAATATCAAAACTTTATCCAATGTAAATTTTTATATCCTGATTTAAAAGAAGAATTTTATTCTGTCAAATTGAACTTATAAACATTTCAAAAACTAGATTTAATGTGGGTGCGCCATCAAAAGGCGGTAAAACTGCATTTTTTGAAAAATACTTATTTTACCTGAAAAATTTATTTTGTTCTCATACCATGTTCTAGAAAATATGTAAGATTAATAATAATGTTATAAAATTAAAAATTTAGTTAATACTATTCATAACGGCTAGTTCATAATAATATTATAATAATATATCATTGTTTAGTAAAACTCAGTATTGCGTACAACACACGCTATCGAGGAAGGTCACGATTGCGTGAAATGCAAGCCAAGTCAGGGTTGCGTGTTGTGCAAGAATCCTTCGTTGTTTCGTATAACAGAATCAAACCATATTTTATTTATACATTGAATATATATATATAACACACTCAATGTTGCGTAAAATGACTATTATAAAACGAACTTGAAATTGTGTGTAACACGATCCAAGAATAGCGTTGCGTATACTGCAAGATAATACGGTGTTGCGTATAGTATAATCTAAACTTGGTGTGGTTTATAATAGAAGACATCAATGAAATTAAAAGAATATTTTTCATAAAATCTCGGGGTGTTACAGTGTGCGTGTGTACAGGTTTAAAGGCAATGCCTCCCATGTTAGTAGCATGCCTACTCGATGCTAGTCACTAACCCCTGGCCTGTTGGAGGTAGGCTTGGGGGGTCACGGCTCGGGCCCCACTAGGACGGGTCGTGACAGTCACCCGTGCGTACACACGGCTTACCATCTCTACATCGCGATGTGATTCGTTCTCCACATTAACCATTCAAGAAAAACTATAAAGTATATATAGTAAAAAATAATTAAATATATGAAGGAATAATGCTACTGGATTTTAATATATATATATTTTGTTTACTTGATTCCATTCAATTCAATAAGGAAACACAAATAATGTTCATGTATACGTACGACCTACCATCTCCATGAACGGTGTATTCCATTTCATTTATCTATCTATTATATATATTTATATGCTGAATATTTATGATATATAAATTATGTTTTACATTATGGATGTAATTAAATCATAATATAAGTAATAAGATCATGAATAACAAGAAAAAATACGTATGATAAGTAAAACGATTATTACCCAACATGTTGTTTTAACATAGAATTGATAAATAAAAGGGTAATATAAAGTGATAAGTGAATCATATATGATATCATAAATATTATTATGGTTCTATTACAAGTTAATAATATGTTTAAAACCACTATACATGAGTTTTGGACACATACTAAATAAATCAGACCAAAGGTAAGAGATAATTTTTGAATCTCATTATTATCTGAGATTGTTTATTCGTAAGTATTTACTAAAGTATATTAATCATCCACAACCATGTTTCCTAAATAATTATTCAAAAATATTATATCTATTCTCCTATATGTTTTTAATTTCAAATTTAACCATTGGTTAAATTTTTTTAAATGGTATGAAAGGAATCTTTTGACGTTTTCGGTATGAGGTTCTTTTTGACTGTTCTAGAAAAACTATGTGGAGAACACTTTTTTAAATTATATGGAATGAACTGATTTTTATGTCTTCATAATTTCCAATTTCCATGAATATTATTTTACAATGTTTAATTTTTATCTTCAACTAAATTCTTTTCTTTTAAAATTTCAAGGCATTTTGAGAAATGAAAACATTTTTTAAGAACAAATAATATTTTCCCCAAGAATTGAGTTCAAGTATTTTATCACAATTATTTTCCATATAAGATGAAATAGGGTTAGGTTTATATAACTATTATTACTTTGATTTCATTGTGTTTATGATTAAATTATTTTTATGAAATCAATTTAATTTATATAGATTATGATGGAATGATGTTTACGAAACCCATTTTATTTCAAGGTTTATGCTATGAGGAATGATTTATGTTTTTGTGGAACATGTATGAATGATTTACTTATTTTATTGGTGGGACCTATATCTCCCTCTAATTGATTGGAAAAATAATTATTTCTCATGATATATAAATTTCTGGAATGGAATGTAAATCTAGTTCAGTAATACAGGGCTGAAACAACAAGTAAATCTGGTTCAATAATATGTGGCTGGAATAGAAAGTAAAACTGGTTCAGTAATGGACATTGTCCACAATGATTGTCTTGGAATCAATTCCTTGGATAGTATGTAAATCATATTATTTTCTTATTGTTTTTCCATAATTCCAAATTTTATGTCAATGTTTTTTTTCATGGATCATGTTAATTTATGATTTATTCCTTACAAACTGCCAAGACTTATATCATTACTCATGATTTTGATATTCAAAAATTATGTTCTTATTTTTACATTATTATATTTATGTTTTGATTGATGTTATTCATGTTTACCCTTAATGAGAATTTGAGCTCACACTTTTTTTCTATTTTTCCCCCAGGATATAAATAATGGTTTTAGGTAAGAAAAGTAATGGGGACGATTTTTATTTGAGATGTTGAAGATCATTCACTAAGCTAGAAGAATGTATTCTGAGTTTCCAAATACACTAAACTAATACTGTCTGTGGGTGCCTATTTGTGTAATGTATTATGTATTCCATAAAATAAATGTAATTTCCATGTATGTAAAGGTTGAGTCATTAGATTGGTCATTTGTCTAATCATTTTATTTCTCGTATTGTGGATCAAATTAAAGCCTGATATTGGATGAGTGAAGTGTATTAGCCTTAAGGTAGTTGGTCTAGTTTCTTTTCTCTATAGTCTTTATTGTTTATAAATTATAACATTGTACATCACACCAGACATTACATGTATATCCCATAAAATTTTTAGCTTAATATTTGTGCGTAAATGATTTATTTAATCGAAGTTGTGCAATAAATCACTCTATAGGACGTTTTTCAGCTCAACATAAACCACCCCATTTGGTGAATTTCTTATATTACTTGAAATTTTGGCTTATTTAGGTAATTAAATAACCCACTTTGGAATTTGTTTTAAATATTTTGGAATCATAATTCCTCTCTTACCAATTCACAAACCATTATGGTGTTTAGAGTTATCCCACATAGAATGGATGACTATATTAGTGAAATAAATTGGATGAAAACCATGAAATGTTTTGTAACAAAACCACCTCTGAGGTACACTATCTAAATTATTAAAAATTGTAAACTAATGAGATTTATTGAATTGATAAATGGATGTGGACCTCTTTATGTATACATGACTAGTAACATGGCATGCTTATGTACACAACCCTCTTTATTATTTATTCTTGAGTTAGGATAAGGTATTATCATGGACTAGGTGTCATAATTTATCATAACTGAATATGTCATATTGAATTCCTATAATCATGGTTTTACTTGTTGATTAAATTTATATTATTAAATGAATTATTTGTGCCTTGATAGATTCTTCATTTCATTCTTACAGAACACCTTGGATGAGGTCATTGGCTAATTGACATTATCTATTCAATGAGAAATTCTTAGGTACCATAATTGGAATGCCTTGGGAAATCTCATATGTTGCATTCATTATATTGTTCATGGAGTGATTCATGGGTTTCCTTATTATGGAATTCCTTGTATGGGCTCATAGTGTAATAGGAAGTTACAAGGGATACTTGGGTTTCCAATTTATAGAATGCCAAGGTAGGGCTCATTGAATAAACATAATTATGTTACTTCTTGAGAGATAGTTGGGTTCCACTTTACGTAATGACTTTAATGGATTTATAGGAAAAATTAATTAAATCATTCTAGTTTATTATTACATATTACTAATGGTACCTACCTTTATGAATCCTAGTACACTCATTTATGGAATCTGATTCTTATAGCCATGGGTCCTAGGTTAACATTATTATTATCACCATTAATACTATATATATTTCATGGATCCTTGTTAGTTCTTGTTTATCACACACACTCTCTATATATATATATATACATAAATGAGTATGTAGACATGTCTTCATATTCATAGATATTCTAGTTTAGGCTGTATTAGGTATGTTTGGACACCTATACTTGAAGAACCTCATACCGACCTGTTTATATTTATTTATTCACAACCTTATTGATATAATTGTACACTAATTATTTTATATACATATACTAGATGTAAATATGCACTACAGTTGGTGAACTACTGAGTATATCTCAGGCCCAATTCAGGCCACCATTACAATGGGGTTCTCAAAAAATCCTCATCGTTGTAAGATCAGGTTCAAGTATTATGATTTCTTACTCATATCCTTCTAGGTTAGGGTAGAGTATGAGCTTAGAGGATTAGTCATGTAATCATTATTTTATTAGAGATATCTGGCGAGTCTTTTATTTTTTTTACATATTCAGAGTATGTAGTCCTACTATATTGGGGGCATGTATAATGGTCATAGCTTGTTCATTCATGATTATTCATTCATTCATTTATTTATTTTCAGTTGTAATAATTTTATTCTACTCTTTATTTATTATTTCATCCATGTATTTATTTCCTATCCAGTGGGTATTGTCTCTCCACTGTACCGCCTTTAGACCCTCACTACAAGTCAATAACCTCTAGAATATGGGGAGGTGCGCTTGAGGCCTAGTGGAAGCCGTCTGGGGGCACCATTCTAAGTGACTCCTAGGTCTGGGTAATACATTGACTTTGTCTATGTAACATCTTAGATTTATCAGGAATGATATTAATACCTATAATGTTGTCTAACTCAAATAAATCATTCATAGAGTACACATTTCTTAACCAAACCTTATTAAACATTAAGACCGGTATGTCATTTATAATAAGTAATATGTCATCAACATATAAAACAAGGATAATGACCACATTCCCACTAAACAGCTTGTAATCACATGGATCACATTCATTTTTAACGAAACCATCTTATTTTATAGCTTTATCAAACTAAATGTTCCATGACTAGGATTCATGATTCAATACAAACATATATCTTTGTAACTTTTAAATCATTATCGCATCACCAGGAGTCACAAACCCTTATGGTTGTTTCATATAGACATCTTCTTTAAGGATCCCATTATGGAAATATGTTTTGAATTACATCTTTAAATTTTCATAGTCATTGTATATAATTATCAAAATAATATTTATGACTGGTTTAAACATAGAAACAAGAGAAAATGATTTAATATAGGAAATTTCTTGAAACTATTTAAACCCTTCAGCCATTACCCTTTTTTATATGTACATTCTTTACATTACATGTTACATTTTATCTTGAATAAAAATGTAAACACAACCAACATTACATTAAATGGATGATTGACTATAACACTTACATGGTTCTGATATATTGAATCATTTTCAAAATTTTTGGATTCCTTCAATCTTGCAACGTATGATCTCTCTACAGCCAATTTTTAGTAGGGAGGTTTATTATTTTCAACTGATAATAATTCACAGTATTCAGTCACTATAAAAAATATCAATGGATCTCTTACCTATCTACTTCTCTTACACATTACTTTTGTTTCAAGAATAAATTCTTCTATAATGACTTGTGGAATTAGTTCTTGTACCAACTCCAGTTTATCGTGAGCACAAAATTTATCAAAGTTAATATTTCTCCCACAATCCTTCTTGAGGATATAATCCCTGTCAATAAATATAACTTGTTTAGAGAAAATAACTTACTTGTATGAGGGGTTATATTGGTAGTATCACCTTGTTTCATTATGATACCCTATGAAGATACACTTTGCTCCCTGAGGTGATAGTTTGTTTTCTAAGAAGGAATTGACAAACCCCTCGTAACACCATATATGTGTATATGAATTTTTTTTCTAATCTATATATAAAATCAAATTCCATTTTTTACTTTACTTTTCACTCAGCTTAGTTTTTATGTTTCTTTCTGTAATGCATATCCTCAAAAAGAATAATTGAAGATCTATATGACCCATCATCAACCATACCATGTCTAGAAAGGTATTAATCCTCCAGACAATAAAATCATTCCACTATTGTGTGTATGTTAGTGTGTTGAGAAATAATATAAAACTCCTATAGAAATATGATAAACTCTTGGTTAAGATATTCACCACCTCAATCAGATCAAATCTTCGTCATCTTATTTGAAAGTTGATTCTCTACACCCTTTTTGAATTATTTAAAATTGTAAAAGGACTTGGAATTATACCTCATCCTGTTGATATATCCATATATACTCAATTCATCTTTAAAATTTATAAATTAAGAATACCCACCTATAGATTCTATTGAAAATGGACCACACACATTAGTGTGCAACAATCCTTGAATCTCTATAGCTCTTTTACCATGTCCACCAAATGGTGCTTTGGTAATTGCACCATGTAAAAATGTATGATATAATTCATGTTGTTTTAGCTCAAAAAATAATAAATAACCATATTGATAGAAATTTTTTATATGATTCTCATTTACACGTCCAATATATAAATGCCCCATTTGGGTGTTATAACAATCATGAGAATATGATTCTTATCAATTTCCAATACTTGGTTTTCCTAATATAATATATATAATGTTATTTAAATGTGTCATACAAAAATATATATTCTCTTTATATAAAAAATATATTTTAATTAAAAACTAGAAATCAATACCATATGTATCTTGTAAGGATTAAAATATTATTTATTTGATAATAGTTTGTACAATATAACAATATTTTAAATTGATAATCATTCATGTTAGAAATGAATGGTCATTGTATCCAATGGCTAGAGTATTAATCCTCACAAAATTGGTAACTAAAAAATCCACCTCCCCTCTATAAATATTTTAGAATTTATTTGGTTTTTCCATTTGGATACATATATGAAAACCAGAAGTTTCATTAAACACACATTATGTAGAAATAGAAAAATTACACTCGATAAAGAACAATCCTTTAGCTTCCACTTTCTTTCGGGTGTAGTTTTTCTTCCCTTAGGCATGATTATAACATTAAAAAATTAATACTTAATTTTAATTTTCCTAACTTAATTTCTTCTTATTCTTGGAAGGATTATTTTTGGGAGATTTAGACTTATTATGATTCTCGAGCCCTTTTCCTTATTTTACCTTTTCTTGTTCACTATATGGAGGACAGAGTTGTCACTTACCATGTCCTTTTGAACTCGAGGAATGAGATTAATAAGTTATGAAAGGCCCCTCTTATTATTTATCATGTTATAATTAGTAATAAAACTATAGAATGAATTGGGTAGCGAGGATAGGATGAGATATATTTACAACTCATATAGGAATTTAATGACCAACTTGTCTAAGCATTATATGTATCCATAAAGTTTCAATAAATGAGGCCTAGCTGGGGTTGGCTATACAAGAATGCATCTAAATAATGTCATGAAGACATTTTATCTATCTTAGCTAATGTTCTCTTAATAGATATCATGAAGGTGAGACAAGATTTTATACACATCCATGACTTCATGTTTCTATTGAACCCCATTGGTAATGTATTATAGCATAAAACATTGGAAATCCATGTGATCATATAAATATTTCTCATAGAGTGAAAATTATTCCTCACTATCCTTTTTTTAGGTATATCAAGAATAGGGATTTCGACATATATATTTATCATTCATGTCATAGGATAACACGTATGCTCTTTTTCTGTTGTAAGATATTAGTTACAGTGAGAAAGTTATTATAGAGACCAATACTTTACATACCTTGATATTACTTCAAAATTGAATTACATTCATTAAGACATATAATAAATCCATGACATGACCATATATGTATAATGTCTTTAGACATTGGGAAACAAAAACAACTGGTTCATAAAACATCTACACTATCTCCCAGTTATTTCTTCATGACTATTCTCCTTTATGAAGTAGCTTAATTAATACCCTTCTTCATAACCTGGGGGAAAAACCATATGAAAGGGTTAGCTCAAATTATCATTAAGGGTATACAAGGGAAATATAAATCATATCATAGTCATAAGATATAATAACATAATATTTTAAAATCATTTCATGCATATGAAATCTCATGATATCATGTCATGAAATAAATGTTCATAAGAAATAATAGACATAATCACAAAAGTTATACCATAAAACTTGATGTTTTGTGGAATACACATAATATCATAAAATAATTTCTATATTAGCCAAGGATTGTATTCAAGACCATCATAGCGGAAAAAGTATATTACTAAACTGGGTTTAATTTTCATTCCAGTCCAATATTACTAAACAAGATTTACTTTACGTTCTAGTAATTTTTATCTCATGAGATATAAGTATTTACCCAATGAATTGGAGGGAGATATAGGTCTCACCCATCACATAATGAAATAATTATTACATTTTCTACAAAAACATAAATCATTCATCATTTCATAACCCAAGAAATAAAATGTTGTTTCCTAAACATTATTCCCTCATAACATAATCCATATAAAATACCATTCCTTTATTAACACAATCAAATCATAGTAATAATAGGGATAGAAACATAACCCTATTTAAATGGAATCATCTAATATTGAAATTAATTTTGACAAAATACATGAATTTAATTCTTCAGGAAAATATCATTTCTTCTTCAAAAACATTTTCTTTTCACAAAATGTCATGGATTTTTAAAAGAAAAGTATCTAGTTGAAAATAAACATGAAATATTATAGAGGAATCTTCATGTAAATAAGGAATCATGAAACTGTAAAAATCCCTTCATTCCGTATAAGTTAAAAAACATTCTCCTTGTACTTTTTCCAGAAAAGTCAAAAAGTACCTCATATAGAAAACAAAAGAAAGATTCCTACCATAACATTTAATAAAAAAAATCACCAATGGTTAAAATTGAGTTTAAACAATAGTATAGGAATATAATTAATATTTTATATTTTGGAAACATATATGTGAATGAAAAGTATACCACAATAAATACTTACAAATAAACAATCTCAGATAATAACGAGATTGAGAATTTATCCCTTACCTTAGGGAAGATATCCTTTGTATGTATCTGAAAATCATGTATAATGATTTTAATAATGAAATTGACTTATTATAGAATAATAATAATTTTTATGATATCATATATGATTATGTTATCATCCGTTTGTTTGTAACATTTCATTGTCACTCATTATTCAGATATTAAATGCTTTATGTTCTTATGAATGTTTTTTCAGGTAAGTCCATGTTCCACTTCTTAGGTTATAGTTATATCATTTAAATAATGAAATTAGAATAATATATATGATATTTATTCATTAAATTAATGTATATAATCATGTATTAATGAAGATCATGTAGAATAAATCGCATCACATCGTGGAGATGGTAGGCTATATGTACGCACGAGCGCCGATATCATTCACTTAATGGTTAAATTATGTGGAATTGGATGGTATATTAATTATAAAGAATAATTATCATGTTATATTCATTATTTATTTCCACTATACTCATCATTATACCCATTCAAATAAAGTATTATTGAATAACAAATTACACCACGACGTGGAGATGGTAAGCCCTACATACTTACACACGGTGATATTGTTATTCGTAGGTTGGATAAAATGAAGTATATGGTTGTATCATAATTATAATAAAATCTAAAAATGTATAATATACTATATTTATTACTTTATTATGTAATTAACATAATAAGAGGAAGTATAAGAAGAATATTTTTAGAAAGAGGTGATAAAACAATTACCTTATTTTTGAGTATCTCCTTTTGATTTGCACAAAAGGTCTATATAGGATGGATTTATGCCCATAGTGTGGACTCTAATAAGAAGTTAGTGATGTTTGGAGCTTACTTTTTAAGATTTAGAATGATCCAAGGGTCTTTAAATGTGTGAGTAATTTTGTAGAGATGGTGGATTTTTATAAGATAGAGGAGGGAAAATTTAGGAATGTTAAGGAATATTATTTTATTATAAAATGATTTTAGAATTATAATAGTTTAAAAGTGATAAATTTTGAGTATTAGATGAATATGTGTAGAAATAATATTAAAAAATAGGTTTTATATGTGTTTATGAAAGAAAATTAACCTTATCTTTTAACTTTAACCCTTAGTTAAAAACATTAACTTTTACCATGTCTTCTTGTATTTTTATAATATATGGTTACTATAGTTACTATAAAATCACAAGAGAACCATAAATGGATAATTAATGTCATATAAAGAATTATTTAAGTTATTGGGACTAATATTTCATCTTTATGACTATTATATCATTTAATAAAATAGAACATTATTTTAAAAACCCATTTATGTCAATTTTGACACTATTTAGTAATTGAATTTTCCTAAAATCATAAAAACATTATACATTTGAACAAACTAAATTAAATAAAATATAAAATTTTATATTAATCCATATAATTCTCATATGGAATCATAATGTTTATATTATATTTATTTTAATATTTATAATATCATTTATCCGAATCTTTCATTAATAAGGTAATCACTCCATCATGATTATGTCATAAATAAATAAATTTATTTAATGTATAAAATTTATAAATAAAATAACATGATGTATGAAATAATTTTATATTTATAATTACTATTTATAGTTAAATAAATCTATTATGTAACCCTATATTAAAAATGTTTTAGTAAAAGATACATGTTTATGTTATATTTCTCTTTACTTTAAATTAAAAATTCTTAAAGGTCATTATCACACCCAAGTGGATCCATGGGGTCATTAAATAGACCCAAGGATGATAATGGTTGTACATACCTCATTAAATAGGATTTGGACACGTTTTAATGTAGTTTTATATTATAATCATATTATATTTTTACCCTTATTTACCTGATTTAACCTTTAACCATGGTAAATAAAAATAATTACTGAAGTTACTGTTAATATTGTCCAAAAATAAAAGATACCTATTTAAAAAATTTGGATATTTTTATTCCAAATATATAATCCATTTTTCTAAATTCGAAATAAATAATTGGAAGAAATTAATTTAAAATTAATCCCATTTTCGGAATGAGAGAACATATTTTTAAAAGTTAAAACATTGTTAAATATTTAAATGTTTTAACTTTTTAATTCACTGTAAAATTAATTCTAATGAAATAATTTATATTGAATGATAAAAATATATTCTTTTTGTAATTTAAATAAATAAATCATTATAATTTAACCATATAAATTATTTTCATGAAAAAAGTTGTTTTCACTTAAAATTTAGTGTATTTTTATTATTCATCAAAACATGAATGGTATCAGAAAATATCAAAAATTAAAAGAAAGTAAATTTTTATATCTCACATTAAATGAAAATTTTTATGTTTTTGTATAATAATTATTAATATTTAAAAATCAAAATTTAAAAGGGGTTCCATATTCATTGGCGTAATATTACCCTTAAAAAATAAAAGTTTTTAAACAACAAAGAGGGTTTATTTACTCCATACGATTAAAATATCAATTGGATAAATAAAAAAATATTTTATATAATATATATTTTTCTCATCAATTTCATTACCAATAGAAATTCACTGAAAAATACAAATATATAATTCTTATTCTTCATAAATAATTGATAGCCAATGAATTCACAATACATTTTCATAAGTAAGTTATACTTATTCCTGCTAACCTAACGACTAGGATATAATGGTACTTTTGTATTAAGGGAATCTCGTGGTTTTTTTAAACTACTGATTTCATGCAACTCAAGATATTGAAGAATAAAAAAAATTTAAATAAAATATTTCATAAAAACATCCGGGTGTTACATTATACATCCTTAAACTGAAATTCGCTTTCGAAATTCATCACTTGGAAACAAAAAAATGAGGATACCTCTCCGTAATCATATCATCAAGTTCCCATGATGCTTATTCAAATTTTTTGATCTACCATAAAACCTTAACCATGCGAGTGGTCTTGTTTCGTAGAACTTTTTCGCTAGGATCTAGAATATCTATCCATTGTTCTTCATAAGAAAGACATATATCAAGTCTTATTATAACGACCCAAAGTAGCATTAATGGAAAATCCCTCTTGATCCAGTTAAATGTCTCTTTTTGAAAAATATTTTTATAAGATGTGAATTTCTTTGGTTTTATGTTAAGAATTTTGACCGTTTCTAATATAGCCATTGAACATTAATCACATGATTAGTATAAATATAGACTTTAACAAATCCAATTTACTCAGACAAAGGAAGTGATGGCCTCATCCAGTAGAATTTCCCCATAAAAATCTCATTTGTTGGATCTCAAAAAAGTGGTGGCATCTTTGGGCTTCTCCCTTGACCATGTCCAAACTGAGCTTAATCATGTCAAACTCGAACATGACTGTCTACAGGAAAAGTGGAAGTTGATTGAAATTACCACTTGAGCGATGTTATCCGAGCCACACTAAGAGTCTATCACCATCGCACACCTTACCCTTAGCTCTTATTCGATTGTTTTAAGGGGTTATGTAACAAATAAGTAGTACTATGTTCATGTACATTATTTTTTGTATATAATAATGAATATAATTTCTAGTCATTTTTGATACATTGTAAATAGTTTTTAAAGTAAAAATTGTGTATTTAGTAATTATTTAATTAAGAAATATATTTTTTTAAATTATGGGATTTTTTAATTAAATAATATTTTAATAAAATAATAATAATAATATTAAATTAATTTTTATTAAATATAAATGATCTTATAATTTTATGAATGCAATTAAAATTTTTATTAATGTTTGAAATCCATTTCTGTCAAAACCCGTGAATTTTCGATAAATTTCAGTTTTTATTTTAGAAGTGAAAATTAACATATTTTGAAAATTATTTAGATAAAATAAATGTTATTTCTGCAATCAGGTTGTTGAAATTATCCAACAGTGAATTTTTCATAATTTTCTAAGAGAGTCAAATGTTTGGGTAAAAATTAAATACCGTTTAAATATATAATGTGTTTTATGACATCATAATGACCCAATAGTTATGTAATAAAATACGATAATCTTTATGTTCGGCCAATATATTTTTTACCATTAAAATAATGTGATTTTGGGTTTGTTTGACTTACTTTTCAAAGCATTAATGGACCCCTCAAGACATATTCAACACCTTGCCTTTTTAAATTAATTTTCATGGGAGTGTGACTCACCTCCACATAAGCAACCCTAATATTTTAAGAAGTTCGGACTTTGGCATTATAAAATATTGTTTTCCTATTCCCTTTGCCAAAGAACATGGTCAAAAACCATGGGATGTTTTGTGGTTTGGATTAATTTAATATAAGGGGTCCCAAACCTAAATAATAAAGAATTCTCTCACCTTTCCTATATAAACCCACCCAAACTCCCACTAACTCCTCACTCAAAGCCTTTGGAGTTCCTCCAACCTCTGCCCTACTCTCTCTATAATCCTCCCAAGGTTCCCCAATCTCCCAAGAAGCCTCTCACAAGCCTCTCTCTAGCCTTTGGAAGCACACTTCCAAGAAAGGGTTTTTTCTTCCTTTCTCATTTTGTCCAATTTTCTTTAAGTTGTTTTGCCATTTTAATTTCAATTATAAATGTTGGGGTATGGTTTCTCACCCCCCTCATACTACCCTCTATATGTTTTAATTATGGGATACCCTTTATCTCTCATTAAATTCCTCCCATGTACACCCGTTACTATGCCGAAATTCCGAAAGGAACTTCTCTCTCCTCTTTTACATTCAAGCAATACTTTTGTATCATGAATCTAAATTCCATTACAATTGTTGGGACATGTATCTACATGACCTCATTACTTCCCATTATATGTAAATATGATGATGAACCCTTTTTCTCTCTAATCAACCATTTTTATGAATTCTTATGTCATGACGTTACGCTGCTAAAATCGCACCGATTTTCTAAGCCAATGTCATTTTGTAGTGAATACCATGCCCATTTCTCCATCAAGGGTATTCATGTTTATGAAAATTTACATATTGATTGTAAAGTATCAGGTATGAATTCCACATTATTTTATTGTGGAAAAAATTATTATTTTTTATGAATCCATGTTTTATGATCCATGTGGCACACTTATGCACGAAGTGAAATGTTTAAGAAGGGTGCACCCTTATAGCGCTCCAATGCATTGGGTAAAGTATAGTATCATGATACGTCATGTGCAATGAGTATTGAATCATGATATTTCAAGTGTAACGAGGGTTTACTCGTGCTTCATGTGAAATGAGGATTTACTCATGCTCTATGTGCAATGAGCCTTGGCTCATGCTAATTCCATGTTAAGTGTTGTTGCCACATTTCCATGTTATGATTATCATGATTTATCATGCCTTTATGTTCATGTTTCTATTATGCTCTATTGATATTCCTACTGTCGAACATGTATTATACTCTTCATGTTATTCCATGTGTACTCCCTTCTGGGCTTTATATCTCACCCTTTTCTTATGCATGTCCTCAGGTTATCCCATGCAATGCTATGTACGAGGGAATGTAGTGGTCATGTAAAAGAAGTTTTCAATAAAGATTTTATATTTCATGTTTTATGTTTTTATATAATGATCTGAAGCCCCAAAGACACTAAACCTCTCGATCTTCTTGTTGTATCAAGCAAATTTTTATGTAATAAATCATGTTTACGTTTGTAATAAAAGCAGGGTTTTCATAGTTATAAATTTGTAGTTTAGTTTATATGAAGGATCAAGTATGTACTTTATTTGGAGAGATACATGGAACAAAACATGAAATTGATATAGATTCTGTGGAACCTCGAATTGGTATGATACATTCCCAACACGATCCAATATTTCCAAAGAACCGACATACCAAGGGCTCAACTTTCCCTTATTTCCAAATCTCATTACTCTTTTCTAGGGAGATATTCATAGAAACCCCTTATAACCTACTTTAAACTCTAGGTATTTTATTTGGTTTTCAACATAACTTTTTTCTAACTCTGATATACTCTTATGTTTTGTTGAATAGATTTGACATTTTTTTCATTTCATTAATAAGATTCGGTCCTAATAGATATATTTTCACAAATTCATCCCAGCAAGTTGGAGGTTTGAACTTCTTTCCATATAGGTATTCATAAAGTGCCATCTGAATACTGTATTGAAAGCTATTATTTTAAGAATATTACACCAATGGTAGATGATTATCGCAAACACCCTTGAAATCCATAGAGCAAGCTCTCAACATGTCTTCTAGAGTTTGAATTGTCCTCTCAGACTAACCATCTGTCTGAAGATTATAAGTAGTGTTGAAACATCACTCTATATCCAGAGCCTAAAAGAGACTTTGCCAGAACATTGTGGTAAAACTAGGATCCAGATCCAATATAATGGAAAGTGGAACTCTGAAAATTTTACCACTTCCAGTACATATACCATGGCAAGTTGGTGAAGAGAAAAATCCTCTCTAACAGAAATGAAGTGTGCGGACTTCATATGTTTATAAACTGTAACGAGGATAAAATTATTGCCTTTGGATGTTTTGGGATTCCTGATGAAAAATTCTATAGTGATGTTTTCCCATTTCCATTTAGGTATCAGTAATGGTTGTAACATCCCTTTAGACTTCTGTATCTCGACCATAAATTTATGAAAAACCAAGCATCGAGAGACATATTTAGAGACATCTCTTTTCATTCCATCCAACCAGAAATAATCTTTTAGGTTACTATACATCTTTGTGCTTCTAGGGTTAATAAAGAATGAAGAACTATGAGCCTAATCTAATAGCCTCTCCTTTAATTCTGGTATAGGGGGAATACAAACCTGGTTCCTAAACCTTATTATTTAATCATAATCAAGGTTGAATTTAGGAACATTTCTCACCTACTTTTGTTTCTCTACATATTTATTCTATCCCTCCATAATCTTCACTTGTATTGATGGTTGAAAATTAATTTGAAAAATATAATATTTCCCCCATTCCTTTAAAATCTCAATATCAATCCTTTACAAATCCACAATTATTGGATCTTTTGTGATCCTCATCATGGATAAGTTAGCATGGTTTTGTCAACTCAAAGCATCTGCCACCTTGTTTTATTTCATAGGGTGGTAATGTATTGAGTAGTCTTAAACTTTAATCAACTCCAACCATCTTTTTTGTTGTTGTGTATTCTAATATTTTTGTGTGAAAATATACATTAAAATTTTACGATAATTATAAATATACCTCTTTTCAACATAAAGATAATGCCAATATATATTTAATGTAATGATTACCGCAGCAAACTCCAAATCATGAGTTGGAAAATTTTTCTCATTGATTTTCAACTGCCATTAGGAATAACCTATCAATATATAATTTTTCATAAGAACACATCCCAATCCCTTTTTGTATTCATCATTGTAGATAAAAATTATTTCTCCACTTCAAGGCAGTGTGAGAACAAGTGCACTGGCTAACCTTCTTTTTATCTCTTTGAAATTATCTTTACATTATTTCATACATATTGACTTAAATCCTTTCAAAGTCAAATTGGAGAGTGGATTAGAAAATCGTGAACAATATTTCACCAAATATTGATAATATAATCCAAACCCATAAAAATTTGGACTTCAGTTACCATTTTTGGCCCCGACCAACTTTCAACAACTTCTATTTTTGACGGATCTATGGATATCACTCCCCTTGAGACTATGTGACCCAAAAATGATACTTTTTAAAGACAAAATTCACACTTGGTAAACTTTTTATAAATAATTTATTTTCTTAGGGATTCAGTACAATTCTCGATATAAGGCTTCGACATTAAACATTACATAATCTTGAGTTAAGTCAAGAATTCACATTGAGGATCTTTTCATGTTTTGGAGTTTTAGAGAATTAGGCCATAACTATTACATTACATCTAAAAAATTACAATGTAGACACTTATCCTTAGTATCAATTTTTTCATAAAATAAAAACAATTAAAAATAAGTAACATGTCTAGTTCCATGTTTTAGACAACATGACTTTTCCTTGATCCTATCCTTGGCCCTGTTCATCATTAAGTCCCATGACAAATATTTCAAAATTTGGGATGAGCATAAAAATCTCAATAGGGGTTATAAAATATGGAAAGGAAACATTAACCCATCCATAAATACAAATCAATGAAACCATAATTTACAATCACAACATACCTCATGAAATCGTAAGATTTATGAATAACCCATAGAAATCATAAAGCATAAAGGTAACTTATTGAATTCATAAAATACTTACATTGTAGATTTTAAAACTATGTAGGGAGTTACGTTTGGAATACCCATAATAGTAAATTCTCTAAATCTCTTGGGAGAAACATTCATATTTACCTCTGTCACGTTACCCAATGCATTGAAGATCTATCTTGGGCTCACATGCCCAAGGTTTATCATGGAACCACATGTATACGTAAATAATTCGCAAGAACAATAACATATTCATATCACATAAAACAAAAATAAAGGAAAGATAAAATTTCCACAGTTAAATCACAATATACCATTAAAATATATTGGCATAAGAAATCCATTATCAAAACCTTTTTCAAAACCATTTAAAACATTTAATAAAGAGATTCTTGAATCAAGGTGTCCCATAAAAATTTGATGATTTTAATGAAATTTGAAATTTTAAAACATTAATGTCCATATATAAATGAATCCTTAAAACCAATTTCGAAATATGGACATTAATGAGAAATATTTAGAAGAATAAATCTTTAAATATTATAAAATGATGTTTTAGATAAAGTGCCTCTTAGCACTTGAGAAATACATAAATAAACATAATTAAAAATAAAACAAAAAAAACTTATAACATCATGAGAATAAGTATTTTAATGATATAATATTTCAAAGTTCAGTATATAAACCATATAAATTTGAATTGGTGCATAACAACAAATAACTCTCAATGGAATGTAAATTGAGACAAAGTCCCTTACAAAGATCGTGTCCTTAGATTAAGGATAAATCAATGAAATAATTATGTGTTAAAAATAAGGATACACCAAATACAAGTGGATATTATGTGTAAAACAATCATATGTCATTCACACATATTCATAGAACAACATAATCAAGAAGTAGAAGTTTAACCTATAGAATTGAAATTGGGTTAAAAAGTTTTCTTACAGAAATTCAACAGCCTAATAATGTCACATTAAAATTCCGAAAATGAGATTATGAGAAAGAAAAGTACCTCCCATCACATGGATATAAAATGTAAAAAAATAAGGATATAAAATAACATATCACAACATAAGAAAATGGAAATTCAAAAGAAATAACATAAAATATGTCTTTTATTAGAAGAGAAGAGTGGAAGGTTCCCTTTACGAAACATACACCACATGAAATAAGGGTTGTACAATGAAGATATAAATACCCATAAATTAAATTATATTACAAAATTAATACATTAATGGGAATTAAATACACCACCAAAAGGAAAATAGTTCCAAATATAGCATGAATTTCATGGTATTAAAAAAGGGAGATGAAAACCCCTTACCTAGTTGTAATCAATTGAGTCATATGACTAAAAGATAATAACCACAAAATGAATCATATAATACCATTAATATAAATAGAATCATGATAAGATATATAAAATATAAGTACACAATACACCACATGAAATAAATAAGTGTCGAACAATGGAAATCTCACGGAATTAAATGTGAGATAAGAAACTCTTTACCTCGTGTCCGACATGACCCGTTCATTCTTTAATGTACTGAATAAAAAATAAAATAAAATTTATACTTTATTCAGAACCTTTTTCAAATTAATTATTCCTTTTATACCACTTATTGGTATTGTATAAACATTATGTAATCATTATGTTAATAATGGTCATTTGATGATATTTGGAACTTGACTCAAAAGTAAACTTCTTATAATTACATGGTGTCCATATGGTAAAAATTACTTTATCTATAGAATAATATTCATGATTTAGATATAATATATATATTATATATCCAGTATATATATTTATTTATAACAGTACATAACATTTGGAGATAATAAATGAAATGCACCGTTCAGGGAGACGGTAAGCCGTACGTACACATGAACACTACTTTCATTTTTTTCATATTTTAATGGAATTAAAAATTAATGATACAAAGGTATATTACAATTATAGTATAATATCATATATAATTTCATTAATTTCTTCCTTTATGAGTTCCACGTATGGAATGAACGAGTCATATCACTTTGAGGGGGCGGTAGTCCGCACGTCCTCAAATAAAATTATCGTATTTACCCATTATGGAAACCATAAAGGTATGCTATAAATGAAAAATACAGAAGCATATAAACAATATAAATATAATATATATCACATATAAATATAGTGACATCTTAATGACCACCATAATAGGTGTTAGGAGAATATTGAATAGTCATTGTTTCGTGACGTAGTAGTACGCCGTCCACAGAAACAATATGTAATTTTCCCATTAGATAGAGTGTGTGTGTAAGTGTAGCTCGAATCCTTCCCATAAAAACAACATATTATATTTAGTATACTGTTTTTTTATAAAATAAAGGAATAAAATGAGTTTAGGGGGTTGTAGAAGTAAAATTAAAGAAAAGATCTTAAGAGAAGATGTTACCTTTAAATCGGGTAACTCCCTTTGGTATGAACCAAAAGTATTTATTGAAGTGCATTATGCCTAAGTTAAGGATTCTAAGTAGAAGAGAGGGATCTTGAGAGATTATTCGGGTAGGGTTTGGATGACCAAAGGGGCTTGAGAGGTGTGAGTAAGGGGTTATAGGTGAGATATTTTTATAACGGGGAGGAGGGTCTCTTTAAGAATGTTTGAAAATATTATTTTTTTATAAACTAAATTTCGGTTTCAAAAGGTACCAAACTAATTAAATCTGAATATAGGATGAATAGGCTTATAAATACTCTCAACCAATAATTTTTAGGTAATTTGAGGTTTCAAATTTAACCTTATCATTTAGCTTTAACCCTTCGTTAACCAATTTGAATCTTACCATGTCCCCTTATATATTCATACTATATGGTTTATTTATTTACTATAAAATGCCAAAAAAAAAAACAAAATGTATCATTAATGTCATTTTTAATATCATATATGTCATTTGGACAATTCTTACATTTTCAGGACAATTTTGTCATTTAATAAAGTATTGATTTATTTAAAAACTCTTTTATGTCAATTTTAATTCTATTCATATAATGACATTAAAAAATACAAACCAACTTGAATATTTCGAAAAAACTTCATTAATTGAAATATAGCAAGTCATACTCATATCTAAAATTCGTATATGGCAATAATAGTTTCAAAATAAATTTATTTTAACATTTATAATATCATTTATTTAAAACATTTATTAATGAGGTAAACACTGCATCATTATTGTTTCACAAATAATTTTATTTATTTGATGTCTAAAAATTATAAATAAAATACCATGACGTAAGAATCATTTTTATATTTATAAAAAATATTTATAGTCAAATATATTGATTATATAACCCCACATTAAAATTGTTTTAGCAACTAATACATGTTTATGATATATTTATTTTTACATTAAATAAAACAATTATTAATGAAATTATCTTACCAAAGTGGCTTACAAAGGACAAAAGTTCTACCCAAGGATTGTATTGGTCGTCCACGACTCAAACAATAAGGTTAGTATAGGTGTTAAGATAATTTTATAGTATTATAATATTACTTTTACATTGAATTTCCCTATTTACCTTTAACTGTGGTAAATAAAATTAAAAAGTTACTATTCACCAATTTTTTTCCATCCCATTGAACAAAATTTTTCTTAATTATGAAAACCATGTATGTCAAATTTTTGAAATTAAATTCACAGAATTGGTAAAATTCCATTTAAATGAAAAATTTGGTTTTTTATCTACAACTCAGTGTTTTCACTATTCATCAAAAATTGAAGGTTTTTGGAGAAATAACAAAATTCAGCCTATGATATTTTTGTTATTATGAATTTAAAAATGATTTATATTTTACCAAATTTTAAATATAAAAGTTTCATTAATTAATTTAAAATTAATTTCCATTGACAAAACAAAAAGCGTGTATTTAAGAAATAATAATTATGAAAAGATTGACAATTTTTTATGTCCAATTTCAAATGGAAATTACTTCCAATGACAAACATTGGATTAAATGGTAAAAATATAATCTAATTAGACATTAAAACCAATTAATATGATAATATATGCATATAAATAAATTATATTAAAAGGCAGTTTTGAATTAAAATATAGTATTTTTCACTATTCATTAAAAAATTAATTTTATCAAAAAAATTCCAAAAATTTACCCAAAGTAAATTTTGATGTTCCGATTCTAAAGAATAATTTTATTTTGTGAAATAGAACATATAATAGTGAAAATATATATTTAAATAGGCTTCTCCATCAAAGGCTGTAAATCAACCATTAAAAAAATATTAGAGTATTTATGCATAAAATTTGATTCATTTACATTTTAAGCCTATATCATTTATTGGATAAATATAAAGACATTTAACAAACATGTATAATTATATTTTAGTTAGTTCTGTTCATTCTCACCAATACAATGACAATGTGTTAACAACCATTTGAAATAATAATAATATTATATTATATTTTAGTATAACTCAATGTTGTGTACAACATAAGATTTCAAAGAAACTCGTTGTTGCATGTTGAGTAAGCTATCACAAATAGAATCCCCTTTAAATTAAAATTAATAAATATGAAAATGTCATGTTTTTTATTTACTGGAGATAGTACATCCTTCCCCCCTTTTGGAAATTGCATCCTCTCAATTTTAAAACTGGGCTTGGAATCTTCATTGAAAGTCCCACATCGGAAAAATACTCAATAAAACTATCACTTTAAAAGAAAGAAATAGAAGTAGAAATGTAACCCGAGATAACCCATACTAGGATTCCATGTAGGAAAACATGGATATGTAAGATAAAACACATCATCAAGTTCTGATAAAGAGTGATAGAAAACATGATTAGGAGAAAGTTACCCACCAGAAAATCAAAAACTTGTGATAGGTTTAACAGTCATTGATTACCAAGTAGGAAACGTAAACCGAAAAAGTTTTTTTAAGTTCCCCTTCATAATTTCCAGGAATTTATTTACTACATAGAATAAGAACATAAGGAAATATTCTTACCTTCAAGTAGAGTTTCATCCTTTAATAATCTAATACCAAAAACAAATATTTTCTCCAAATGATGAGTATAAATGATGACATGGTCACACCTGAAGCGCTAGAATCAATCTAATAGAGAATCACATAATCTACAAAAGAAGAACTATATATTTCTCTTATCCGTAGACATTAAAAAAATCCAAAATGGTTATTATAAGATTAGATAATCCCCCAAAAGGATAATCCTTTATAAAAAGAAATACTACTCTTAATATCCAAAATTTAACAAAAAGTACCCAAAGTTCAAGAAAGACCTTTAAATACACAATTATCCTTAAAATAATTAAAAATAATCCAAAATAAAATTTAAACCCAAAACTCAGAAGGATTTAATCACATTTTCTTCCAAATTAAATCTTAACATTTATCTCCAAAACATCAACTACTCTTTTAGTCTCATACTGAAGTGTAACTAACCTAATCACATATTCGTTATGATAGTTTGATCATTTCAAAAATAACCCAAATCACCATATGTCCATAATAAAAAACATAGATTCATCCAAAAGAAAATATCAGCCATTACTCCGTAAATGAGATCCCATAGTATTATATTTTCCTAAAGTATATAGTGTTCCCAAAAGAGAGATCGTCATCAAAAATAAATTTTATGACTTAATCACCAAATCATTTTTATATACTAAGGATATAAATTTGATAAAATATAAGATCCCAAATAATCTTATTATTGATCAATTAAATAATTTAACTAAAAATAATAAGTTATACTAACTAGGGAATTCACATAGTCTAGTGGTAGGCGATAAATCCCAATCGCCCTTTGGTTGTGGGTTCGATTCCCACAGCTTTCCCTAATGAGATGGGTTGTCACATGCTCTGTGTGTTGTCCTATTTCAAAAAAATATATAATTTTATATCATTCCCAAAAAATCCTAAAAAATAACCATAACATATTTTATCCTCAAATGTTATCTAATACCTTTCATTTTCTACCCGAAAATGTAATTACAATTTCTCACCTCTAAAATAACCACAACTATTTATAATATGCTAACCACTATGGTTATGTCACTTATGCTTAAATAACACCCTAACCTATAATGTTATCTAATCTGACCTCTGATACCAAATATAATCCCATGGCCTTAAACATTACATAATCGTGAGTTAAGTTAAGAATTCACAATGAGGATCTTTTTAGGTATAGAGTTTTAAGGAATTAGGTCATAATAATTACATTACATCTCAAAAATTTCCAATTAGACACTTCTACTCAGAATCCATTTTTTTATAAAATAAATACTCTTAAAAAAACCTGTCTTGTTCCATGTTTTAGATAACATGACTTTTCGATGATCCCATCCGTGACCTTATTCATATTTAAGTACCGTGAAAAACATTTCAAAACTTGGGATGAGCATAAAAAGATCAATAAGGGTTATAAAATAAGGAAAGGAAACATTAACCCATCAATAAATACAAATCAATGAAACTATACTTTATAATCATAACATACCTCATGAAATCGAAATATTTATGAATAACATGTAAAAATCATAAATCATTAAGGTAACTTTTGGACTTAATAACATACTTACATTGTAGCTTTAATAACTACGTAGGGTGTTACATTTGGAATACCCATAACATTTTAGTCCCTATATCTATTAGGAGAAACATCCACGTTTACCTCTATCATGTTACCCAATGCCTTGGAGAGATATATTGGGCTCACTCGCCCCAGGTTTATCACGGAACCACCAGTATACGTAAACAATGCCCAAGAACGGTAACGTATTCATAACACATAAAAGAAACATAAAGGAAAGATAATATTTCCAAATTTCAATCACAATATATCATTTAAATATATTGACATAACAAATCCATTATCAAAACCATTTTCAAAACCATTTAAGACATTTAATAATGAGATTTTTGAATCAAAGTGTCCCATACCACTTTGAAGATTTTAAAGTAATTTTAAATTTTAAATCATTAATTTCCATATATAAATAAATCCTTAAAACCAAAATTAAAACATGGAAATTAATGAGAAATATTTAGAAGAATAAATGTTTAAATCTTATAAAACGATGGTTTAGTTAAAGAGTCTCATAACACTTGAGACAAAATTGACTAAACATAATTAAATAATAAAATATAAAAAACTTATAATATCATGAGAATAACCATATTCATGATATAATATTTCAAAGGCTAGTATATACACCATATAAAAGTGAAATGGTGTATTACAAAAAAAACCTCTCAATAGAATGTATATTGATACAAAGTCTCTTACAATGATCTTATCCTTAGATTAAGAATAAATCAATGACATAATTATGTGTGAAAAATAACGATACGACCAATATAAGTGTATATTTAGTGTAAAAAAATAACAGATCATTCACACATATTCATAGCACAACAAAATCAAGAAGTAGATGTTTAACCCAAATAATTGAAATTGGGTTAAGAAGTTTTCTTACAGAAAGTCGACAACCCAACAACGTCACTTTAAAAATTTCAAAATTAGTTGATGAGAGAGAAAAGGACCTATAATCATATGGACATAAAATTTAATGAAATAAGGATATAGAATAACATATCACAACATATGAAAATGGAAATTCAGGATATAAAAAAATAAGTATTTTATTAGATGAGATGAGTGAAAGGTTCCTTTTACGAAACATACACCACATGAAAGAAGGATCATACAATAAATATGTAAATAACCAAAAATTAAATTATATTACACATGGAATACAATCATGGGGATTAAAAACACCACACAAAAGGAAAATAATTTCAAATATAGCATGAATATCATGGGATTAAAAAAGTAAGATGAAACCCCTTACCTCATTGTAACCAATCGAGTCATATGATTAAAAGCTAACAACCACCAAATGAATCATAGAATACCATGAATATAAATATAACCGTGATGATATATATCAAATATAAGTACACAATACACCACATTATATAAATATGTGGTGAACAATGGAAATATCACAGAATTAAAAGTGAGATAAGAAACCCCTACCTTGTGTCTGAATTGACCCGTTTGTTCTTTAATATCCTGAATAATAAACTAAAGTTAATTTATACCTGCTTAAAAAACCTTTTCAAATTTATTATTCCATTTATATCAATTATTAGTACGTTATAAACATTATGCAATCATTTAAGTAAATAACGGTTGTTTTGTTGATATTTGGTAGTTGAGTCAAAAGTAAACTTCATGTAATTACATGTTGTCCATGTGGTCAAAAGTACATTATCTCTAGAATGATATTCATGATTTATAAATAATATATATCTTATATATCCAGTATATATATGTATTTATAACAGTACATAACATTTGGAGATAATAAATGAAATGCACCATTCATGGAGACGATAAGCCGTGCGTATGCATGAACGCTACTATCATTTCTATTTGGTATTTTAACTGAATGAAAAATTAATTATACAATGGTATATTATTATTATAGTATAATATCATATTTAATTTTATTAATGTCTTTTTTATGCGTTCCACGTATGGAATGAATGAGGCATATCACTTTAAGGCGGCGGTAGTCCGCACTTCCTCAAATAAAATTATCGCAATTCTCTATTATGGAAACCATAAAGGTATGCTATAAATGAAAAATACAGAAGCATATAATAAATATAAATATAATATATATCACATATAAAAACAGTTACATCTTCATATCCATCATAAGATGTGGAAGGAAAATATTGAACAATCATCATTTTGCGAGGCAGTAGTTTGCCGTCCACATAAACAATATGTTATTTTCCCATTAGATGGAGGTGTGTGTAAGTGTATCTCGTATCCTTCTCATAAAATCCAACTAGTATATTGAGTATACAGGTTTTGTTATAAAATAAATGAATACAATGAGTTTATGGGGTTGAATATGTAAAATAAAAGAAAATAACTTAAGAGATGACGTTACCTTTAAATTGGGTAACTCCCTTTGGTTTGAACCAAAAAGATTTCTTGAAGTGCCTTATTCCTAAGGTAAGGCATCTATGTGGAATAGAGGGATCTTGAGAGATTATTTTTGTAGGGGTTGGACAAGCCAAGGGGCTTGAGATGTGTGAGTAATGGGTTAGAGATGTGGTATTTTTATAAGGGTGAGGAGGGGCTCTTTAGGAATGTTTAAAAATATTATTTTATTATAAACTAATTTTCAATTTCAAAAGGTAAAAAACATATTAAATATGAAGATAATATGACTATTATTCTAAATACCTTGATCTAATAATTTTTAGACAAGTTTTGGTTTCAAATTTAGTCTTATAATTTAGCTTTAACCCTTAGTTAAATAATTTGACTCTTACCATGCCCTCTTATATATCCACACTATATGGTCAATTTATTTACAATAAATTTACAAGTGACCCAAAATGGAACATTAATAATATTTGTAACATCATATATGTTATTTGGTTAGTGCTTATATTTTTAGGACTATTTTATCATTTAATTAAATATTGATTCATTTAAAAACTCTTTTTTGTCAATTTTAATGTTATTCATATCATGACATTAAAAAAATATAAAAAAACTTGATTATTTCAAAAAAAGTTTATTAATTAAAATATTTCAAGTCATCATCCTATCTAAAATTCCTGGATGGAATAAATAGTTTCAAAATAAATTTATGTTAAAATTTATAATTTCATTTATTTAGAACATTCATTACTGAGGTAAACACTGCATCATTATTGTGTCATAAATTTTTTTATTTATTTGATGTCTGAAAATTATAAATAAAATACTATGATGTAGGAAATCTTTTTAGATTTATAATTAATATTTATAGTCGTATATATAGATTATATAACCCAACATTAAAATTGTTTTATCAAAACAATACATGTTTATGATATTTTTATTTTTACTTTAAATAAAAAAATTATTAATGTAATTATCTTACCCAATTGGATTCCAAAGGCCAATAGATCTACCCAAGGATATTTTTGGTCATCCATGACACATAAAATGTGGTTAGGGAAACTTTTAAGGTAATTTTATATTATTATAATATTATTTTTACATTGAATTTCCATATTTACCTTTAACTGTGATAAATAAAAGTCAAAAGTAACTATTCACAAAAATATTATTTTCATCCCATTAAACCCAATTTTAATTACTGATGAAAACCATGTTTTTCATATTTTTGAAAATAAATTCACAGAAGTGGTAAAATTTCATTTAAATGAAAAAGTTGGTTTTTTAACAACTATTTAGTGTTTTCACTATTCATCAAAAATTGAAGGTTTTCAGAAAAATAAACAAAATTTAGCCTATGCTATATTTGATATTCTGAATTCAAATATAATGTCTATTTTACCAAGTTGAAAAAATATAAGTTGAATTAATTAATTTAAAATTAATTCTTGTTGTCAAAACAAAAAACGTGTTTTTAAGAAATAATAGCTATGAAAAGATTGACTTCTGTTTATGTCCAATTTCAAATAGAAATCACTTACAATGACCAAAATTGGATTAAATGTTGAAAATATAATCTAATTAAACTTTAAACCCAATTAAAATTATAATATAACAATATAAATAAATTAGATTAAAAGGTAGTTTTGAATTAAAATACAATATTTTTCACTATTCATTAAAAAATGAATTTTATCTGAAAAATACCTAAAATTTACCCAAAGTAAATTTTGATATTCCAATTATAAATAAGAATTTTATTTTTTCAAATATAACATATAAAAGTGACAAAATTATATTTAAAGAGGGTTCGCCATCAAAGGCAGTAACTTGACCTTTAAAAAAAATATTAGAGTATTTATGCTTAAAATTAGATTCATTAGAATTTTAAGCCTTTAACTTTTATTGGATAAATGTTAATATGTTTAAAAAACATATATAATTATATTTTAGTTTGTTCTATTCATTCCAGCTAATACAACAATTATGTGTTAACTACCATTTAAAATAATAATAATATTCTATTATTTTTCGGTATAAATCAATGTTGTGTGAAACATTAGATTTAAAATAAACTCGTTGTTGCATGTCGAGTAAGCTATCAGAAATAGCATCCCCTTTAAAGTAAAATTAATAAATATGAAAATATCATGTTCTTTATTTACCTGGGATGAAACATCCTTCCACCCTTTTGGAAATTACATCCTCACAATTTTAAAACAGGGCTTGGAAACTTCTTTGAAAGACCCATATCGGAAAAAGACTCCATAAAAATATCACTTTAAAGGAAAGAAAGATAAGTACTAAGGTCACCCGAGATAACCCATAATAGGATTCCATGTAGGAGAACATGGAGATTAAAGAGAAAACAAACCATCAAGTTCTAATGGAGAGTGATAGAAAACATGACTAGGAGAAAGTTAACCACCAGAAAATCAAAAACATTTGATGGGTTAAATAGTCTTTGATTACCCACTAGGAAACATAAACTGAAAAAATTTTTAAAGTTACTTTTCGTAATTTTGAGGAATTCATTTACTACATATAATAAGAACACAAGGAAATATTCTTACTTCCAAGTAGAGTTTCTTCCTTTAATATGTTTCTACCAAAAAATAATATTTTCTCCAAACGATGAGTATAAATGACGACATGGTCACATCTGAAGTGCTGGAATCAATCTTCTAGAGAATCACATAATCTACCAAATAAGAACTATATATTTACCTTATCTTTATACTTTAAACAAAACCAAAATGGTTAGTATAATTTTAGATAATCCCTAAAAAGGATAATCCTTTATAAAAATAAATACAACACTTAATATCAAAAAATTTAACAATTGTATCCAATGTTCAAGAAATACCATTCAATACACAATTGTCTTTAAAATTATTCAAAATAATCCACAATAAGATTGAAAACCAAAACTCAGAAGGATTTAATCACATTGTGTTCCATATTAAATCTTAACATTTATCTCCAAAAACATCAACTACTCTTGAATTCTCACACTGAAGTATAATTAACCTAATGACATATTCTATATGATAGGATAATAATTTTTAAAAATGACCCAATTCACCATATGTCCACAATAAAAACATAGATTCTTCAAAAATAAATTTTCAACCATTACTCTGTAAATGAGATCCCATAGTATTCTATTTCCCTTAAGCATATAGTGTTCTCAAAAGAGAGATCGTCTTCTAAAATAACTTTTATCACTTAATCACCAAATAATTTTCCTATACTAATGATATCTATTTGATAGAACATAAGATCCAAAATCAACTTATTCTTGATCAGTAAAATCATTTAACTAAAAATAATAATTCATAGTAACCAGAGACTTCACATAGTCCAGTGGTAGGATATAAATCCCAATCGCACTTTGGTTGAGGGTTCGATTATCACACCTTTGATTGACACGACAGGTTGTCAGATGGTCTATGTGTTGTCAAATTTCACAAGCAATAAAATTTTATATCATTCCCAAAAAAAGTAAAAATCCTCAAAAATAACCATAACATATTTTACCCTCATAGGTTATCTAATACCTGTCATTTTACAACCAAACATTTAACAACCATTTATCAGCTCTAAAATAACTACGAATCTTTCTAATATTCTAACCATTAGGGTTATGTTACTTATGCATAAATAACACCCTAAACTATAATGTTATCTAAACTAACCTCTGATACCAACTATAAGGCCCCGACCTTAAACATTACATAATCTTGAGTTAAGTCAAGAATTTACATTGAGGATCTTTTTAGGTTTAGAGTTTTAGAGAATTAGGTCATAAATATTACATTACATCTCAAAAATTATAAAGTAGACACTTGTACTCATTATCGATTTTTTTCATAAAATAAAAAATCCTAAAAATAAACATGTCTAGTTCCATGTTTTAGACAACATGACATTTGCTTGATCCCATCCTGGACCCTATTCATCTTTAAGTCCAATAAAAAACATTTCAAAACATGAGATGAGAATAAAATCTCAATAAGGGTTATAAAATAAGGAAAAGAACAATTAACACATTAATAAATACAAATCAATGAAACCATACATTAAAATCATAACATACCTCATAAAATCAAAAGATTTATGAATAACACACAAAATTCTTAAATTATAAAGGTAAATTATGGAATTCATTACATTATTACGTTATAGATTTCAAAACTACATAGGGAGTTATTTTTGGAATACCCATCACAATATATACCCTAAATCTCTTAGTAGAAACATTCATATTTACCTCCGTCATGTTACCCAATGCACTGGAGAGCTATCTCGGGCTCACCCACCCTAGGTTTATCACAGAACCACTCGTATAAGTAAACAATGACCAAGAACCGTAACATATTCATAACAAATAAAACAAACATAAAGGAAATATAATATTTCCACATTTCAATCATAATATATCATTTAAATATATTGACATAACAAATCCATTATCAAAACAATTTTCAAAACCATTTAAAACATTTAATAAAGAGATTTTTGAATCAATGTGTCCCATACCACTTTTAATCTTTTAAAGGAATTTAAAATTTTAAAAAATTAATGTTTATATATAAATAAATCCTTAAAACCAATTTGAAAACATGGACTTTATTGAGAAACATTTATAAGAATAAATCTTTAAATCTTATAAAATGATATTTTAGTTAAAGAGTTTCGTAACACTTGAGAAACACTTGACTAAAAATAATTAAAGAATAAAATAAATAAAAACTTATAATATCATGAGAAAAAAGATATTCATGATATAATATTTCAATTTTCAGTATGGACCCCATATAAAAGTGAATTGGTTCATAACACCAAATATGTCTCAATGGAATGTAAATTGAGACAAAGTCCATTAAAAATATCGTATCCTTAGATTAAGGATAAACCAGTGACATAATTATGTGTGAAAAATAATAAGACACCAAATATAAGTGGATAATAATTTTAAAACAATCATAGGTTATTAACACATATTCATAGAACAACATAATCAAGAAGTAGATGTTTAACCCAAAGAATTGAAGTTGGGTAAAGAAGTTTTCTTACAGAAATTCGACAGCTTAACATTGTCACTTTAAAATTCAGAAAATGAGTTGATGAGAGAGAAAATTACCTCTCCTAACAATGAAATAAAATTTACATAAATAAGGATATAGAATAACATATCCCAAAATAATAAAATGGAAATTAAAAAAACACAACATAAATGAAGTCTTTTATTAGAAAAGAAGAGTGAAATGTTCCTTTTACAAAACACAGACCACATGAAAGAAGGATCATACAATAAAGATGTAAATAACCATAAATTAAATAATATTACACAATAAATACAATCATGGTCAGTACATACCCTATAGAAAAGGAAAATAATAGCAAATATGTATTAATCTCACGGGATTAAAAAAGTGATTTGAAAACCACTTACCTCATTGTAATCAATCGAGTCGTATGACCAAAAGTTAATAACCGCCAAATTAATCACATAATTACATGAATATAAATAGAATCATGATAATATATATGAAATGTAAGTACAAAATACACCACATTCAATAAATATGTGGAAAACAATTGAAATCTCGTGGAATTAAAAGTGAGATAAGAAACTCCTTACCTTGTGTCCAACTTGACCCGTTCATTCTTTAATATCCTAAATAAACAACTAAATTTAATTTATACTTGACTAATATACTTTTTTAAATTTATTATTCATTTTATATCACTTATTAGTACATTATAAATATTTTCCAATCATTTAAGTTAATAACGATCGTTTTGTTGATATTTGGTACTTGAGTCAAAAGTAAACTTCTTATAATTACATGTTGTCCATGTCGTCAAAATTACTTTATCTCCATAGTGATATTCATGATTTATATATAATAGATATCTTATATATCTATTATATATATTTATATATAATAGATTATAACAATTGTAGATAAGAAATTAAATGCATTGTTCATTGAGACTGTAAGCTGTACGTACGCATGGATGCTACTTTCACTTCTATTTCGTATTTTAATGGAATGAAAACATAATTATACAAAGGTATATTATAATTACAGTATAATATCATATATAATTTCATTAATTTATTCCTTTATGATTTTCAAGTATTTCATGAATGAGTCATTTCACTTTGATGGGGCGGTAGTCCGCACTTCCTCAAATAAAATTATCGCATTTAGCCATTATGAAAACGATAAAGGTATGATATAAATGAAAAATGCAGAAGCATATAAACAATATAAATATAATATATATCACATATAGATTAATTGACATCTTAATGGAAACTATAATAGGTGGTAGGAGAATATTGAACAATTATTGTTTCGTGAGGAAGTAGTTCGCCATCCACAAAAACTGTATTTTCTTTTCCCATTAGATGGAGGTGTGTGTAAGTATAGATGTAATCCTTCTCATAATGATAACCTAGTATATGGAGGATACTTGTGTTTTTATAAATTAAAGGAATAAAATTAATTTAGGGGGTTATAGAAGTAAAATAAAAAAAACTTAGGAGAAGACGTTACCTTTAAACCGGGTAACTCCCTTTGGTTTGAACCAAAAGGATTTATTGAAGTGCATTATGCCTAAGGTAAGGCTTATAAGTGGAAGAGAGGTATATTGGGAGAATATTTGGTTAGGTTATGGATGAGACATAGTTCTTTAGAGGTGTATGTGACGGGTAAGAGGTGAGGTATTTTTATAATGGAGAAGAGGGACTCTATGAATGTTTGAAAATATTATTTTATTATAAAGTAAATTTTGATTTCAAAAGGTACCAAACATATAAAATCCTAATATAGGATGATTATTATTTGAAATCATATCAAATAATAATTTTTAGACAAATTTTGGTTTCAAATTTAACATTATCCTTTAGCTTTAACCCTTAGTTAACTAATTTTACTCTTACCACGTCATCTTATATATTCATTCTATATGGTAAATTTATTTACTATAAAATTCCAAGAGAACCAAAATGGATATTTAATGAAATTTATAACATCATATATGTCATTCGGACGAGTCTTACATTTTTAGGACTATAGTATCATTTAATGAAATATTGATTGATTTAAAACCCCTTTTATGTCAATTTTAATACTATTTATATCATTACTTTAAAAAATCCTAACCAACTTGATTCGTTCAAAAAAAAACTTTATTAATTAAAATATATCCAGTTATACTCATATATAAAATTCATGGGTGGCATAAATAGTTTCAAAATGAATTTATTTTAACATTTATAATCTCATTTATTTAAAACATTCATTAATGAGGTAAACACTGCATTATTATTGTGTCATAAACAATTTTATTTATATGATGTCTAAAAACTATAAATAAAATACCATGATGTAGGGAATATTTTTTATTTCTAATAAATATTTATAGTCAAATATATCTATTATATAACCTGACATTAAAATTGTTTTATCAAAACAATACATGTTTATGATATTTTTATATTTACTATAAATAAAAAAATTATTAAGGTAATTATCTTACCCAAGTGGATTCCAAAGGACGAAAGTTCTACTCAAGGATTTTAGTGGTCATCCATGACACATCCAATGAGGTTAGGATAGCTGTTAAGGTAATTTTATTTTATTATAATATTATTTTTACATTGAATTTCCCTATTTACCTTTAACTGCGATAAATAAAAGTAAAAAGTTACTATTCACCAAAATATTATTTTCATCCCATTGAACCAAATGTTACTTACTGATGACAACCATGTATGTTAGATTTTTGAAAATCAATTCACAGAAGTGGTAAAATTTTATTTAAATGAAAAAGTTGGTTTTTTAACTACTACTCAGTGTTTTCACTATTCATCATAAATTGAAGGTTTTCAAAAAAATACCCAAAATTCAGCCTATGCTGTATTTGATATTCTGAATTAAAAAATTATGTCTATTTTACCATGTTCAAAACATAGAATTTTCATTAATTAATTTAAAATTAATTCTTGTTGTCCAAACAAAAAGCGTGTTTTTATGAAATAATAACTACGAAAAGATTGACATCTATTTTTGTCCAATTTCAAATATAAATTATTTCCAATGACCAAAATTGGGTTAAATGGTAAAAAATATAGACTAATTACTCTTTAAAAACAATTAAAATTATAATATAACAATATAAATTAATTAGATTAAAAGGCAGTTTTGAATTAAAATACATTATTTTCCACTATTCATTAAAAAATGAATTCTCTCAGAACAATTCCTAAAATTTACCCAAAGTAAATTTTGATATTCTGATTCTAAATAAGAATTATATTTTTCAAATATAACATACAAATGTGAAAAAATTATATTTAAAGAGGGTTCGCCATCAAATGCGGTAAATCGACCTTAAAAAAAATATTTGTGTATTTATGCTTAAAATTAGATTCATTAACATTTTAAGACTCTAAATTTTATTGGATAAATGTAAATATGTTTAAAAAACATATATAATTATATTTTAGTTTGTTCTATTCATTCCAACTAATACAACAGTTATGTGTTAAATACCATTTTAAAAAATAATAATATTATATTATTTTTTGGTATAAATCAATGTTGTGTTAAACACTAGATTTAAAATAAACTCATTGTTGCATGTTGACTAAAATATCAGACACAACATCCCCATTAAATTAAAATTAATAAATGTGAAAATTTAATGTTCTTTATTTACCTGGGATGAAACATCCTTCCCCCTTTTTGGAAATTGCGTCCTCGCAATTTTAAAAATGTGCTTGGAAACTTCTTTGAACGTCCCATATCGGAAAAAGACTCTATAAAACTATCACTTTAAAGGAAATAAATATAAGTACAAAGGTCACCCGAGATAACCCATACTAAGATTCCATGTAGGCGAACATGTATATTGAAGAGAAAACAGACCACCATGTTCTGATGGAGAGTGATAGAAAACATGACTAGGAGAATGTTAACCACCAGAAAATCACAAACTTGTGATGGGTTAAATAGTCTTTGATTACCCAGTAGGAAACGTAAACTGACAAAAATTTTGAAGTTCATTTTCCTAATTTTGATGAATTCATTTACTACATATTATAATAACACAAGGAAATATTCTTACCTTCAAGTAGAGTTTCTTCCTTTTACAAGTTTCTACCAAAAAATAATATTTTCTCCAAACGATGAGTATAAATGACGACATGGTCACACCTGAAGCGCTGGAATCAATTTTCTAGAGAATCACCAAATATACCAAAGAAGAACTATATATTTCCCTTATCTTTAGACATTAAACAAAACAAAAATGGTTAGTATAACTTTAGATAATCCCTAAAAAGGAAAATCCTTTATAAAAAGAAATACTACTCTTAATCTCCAAAATTTAACAATTGTATCCAATGTTCACGAAAGACCATTCAATACACAATTGTCCTTAAAATTATTCAAAATAATCCAAAATAAGATTGAAAAGCAAAACTCAGAAGCATTTAATCACATTGTGCTCCACAGTAAATCTTAACATTTATCTCCAAAAACATCGATTACTCTTGAAGTCTCATACTGAAGTATAATTAATGTAATGACATATTCTATATGATAGCTTAATCATTTCTAGAAATAACCCAATTCACCATATGTCCAAAATAAAAAAATAGATTCTTCAAAAATAAAATTTCAACCATTATTCTATAAATGAGATCCGATAGTATTCTATTTTCCTTAAGCATATAGTGTTCCCAAAAGAGAGATCATCTTCCAAAATAACTTTTATAACTTAATCAACAAATAATTTTCCTATAATAATGATATCTATTTTATAGAAAATAAGATCCAAAATCAACTTATTCTTGATCAGTAAAATAATTTAACTAAAAAGAATAAGTCATACTAACTAGGGACTTCACATAGTCCAGTGGTAGGATATAAATCTCAATCGCACTTTGGTTGAGGGTTCGATTCTCAGACATTTCTTGGACATGACGGGTTGTCACATGGTCTATGTGTTGTGAAATTTCAAAAACTATAAAATTATATATCATTCCCCAAAAAAGTCAAAATCCTAAAGAATAGCCATATCATATTTTATCCTCAAAGGTTATTTAATACCTTTCATTTTTCACCCAAAAATTTAATAACCATTTATCATCTCTAAAATAACTATGACTCTTTATAATATTCTAACCATTATGGTTATGTCACTTTTTCTTAAATAACACCCTAAACTGTAAGGTTATCTAAATTGGCCTCTGATACCATCTATAAGGCCCCAACCTTAAACATTACATAATCTTGAGTTAAGTCAAGAATTCACATTGAGGATATTTTCAGGTTTAGATATTTAGAGAATTAGTTCATAAATATTTCATTACATTTCAAAAATTATAAAGTAGACACTTGTACTCATTATCCATTTTTTTCATAAAATAAAAAATCTATAAAAAACATGTCTAGTTCTATGTTTTAGACAACCAGACTTTTCCTTGATCCCATCCTTAACCCCATTCATCTTTAAGTCCTATAAAAAACTTTTCAAAACATGAGATGAGAATAAAAAGCTCAATAAGGGTTATAAAATAAGGAAAAGAAAAATTAACACTTTAATAAATACAAATCAATGAAACCATACATTATAATCATAACATACCTCATGAAATCAAAAGATTTATGAATAACACACAAAATTCAGAAATCAAAAAGGTAACTTATGGAATTCATAACATTATTACATTATATCTTTCACAACTACATAGGGAGTTATGTTTGGAATACCCATCACAATATATTCCCTAAATCACTTTGTACAAACATTCACGTTTACCCCCGTCATGTTACCCAATGCACTGGAGAGCTATCTCGGGCTCACCCACCCTAGGTCTATCATAGAACCACTCGAATAAGTAAACAATTCCCATGAACCGTAACATATTCATAACAAATAAAACAAACATAAAGAAAAGATAATATTTCCACATTTAAATCACAATTTATCATTTAAATATATTGACATAACAAATCCATTATTAAAACAATTTTTAAAACCATTTAAAACATTTAATAAAGAGATTTTTGGATCAATGTGTCCTATACCACTTTGATGATTTTAAAGGAATTTAACATTTTAAAACATTAATGTTTATATATAAATAAATCCTTAAAACCAATTTGAAAACATGGACATTATGGAGAAACATTTACAAGAATAAATCTTTAAATCTTATAAAATGATGTTTTAGTTAAAGAGTATCGTAACACTTGAGAAACACTTGACTAAACATAATTAAATAATAAAATGATATAAAAATTATAATATCACGAGAAAAAGGATATTCATGATAAAATATTTCATTGTTTAGTATAGACACCATATAAAAGTGAATTGGTTCATAACACCAAATATGTCTCAATGGAATGTAAATTGAGACAAAGTCCCTTACAAATATCGTATCCTTAGATTAAGGATAAACCAGTGACATAATTTTGTGTGAAAAATAATAAAACACAAAATATAAGGAGATAATAATTGTAAAAAATAATAGTTTATTCACACATATTCATAGAACAACATAATCATGAATTATATGTTTAACCCAAAGAATTAAAATTGGGTAAAGAAGTTTTCTTACAGAAATTCTACAGCCTAACGGTGTCACTCTAAAATTCAGAAAATGGGTTGATGAGAGAGAAAATTACCTCTCATCACATGGAAATAAAATGTATAGAAATAAGGATATAGAATAACATATCCCAAAATAATTAAATGGAAATTCATAAAATACAACATAAAAGAAGTCTTTCATTAGAAGAGAAGAGTGAAATGTTATTTTTATGAAACATACACCACATGAAAGAAGGATCATACAATTAAGATTTAAATAAACATAAATTAAATTATATTACACAATGAATACAATCATGGTCAGTACATACCCTATAGAAAAGGAAAATAATGGCAAATATAGCTTAATCTCACGGGATTAAAAAAGTGATATGAAAACCACTTACCTCGTTGTAATCAATCGAGTCGTAAGACCAAAAGTTAATAACTGCCAAATGAATCACATAATACCATTAATATAAATAGAATCATGATAATATATATCAAATGGAAGTACACAATACACCACATTCGATAAATACGTGGCAAACAATGGAAATCTCAAGGAATTAAAACTGAGATAAGAAACTCCTTACCTCGTGTCCAACTTGACCCGTTCATTCTTTAATATACTAAATAATAAACTAATGTTAATTTATAATTGATTAATATCATTTTTTAAATTTATTATTCCTTTTATATCACTTATTAGTACATTATAAATATTATGTAATCATTTAAGTTAATAAGGATCGTATTTTGATATTTGGTACTTGAGTCAAAAGTAAACTTCTTATAATTACATGTTGTCCATGTGGTCAGAATTACTTTATCTCCATAATGATATTCATGATTTATATATAATATATATAATATATATCTATTATATATATTTATGTATAATAGTACATAAAAATTGTAGATAATAAATGAAATGCATTGTTCACAGAGATGGTAAGCCGTATGTACGCATGGATGCTAATTTCATTTCTATTTCATATTTTAATGGAATTAAAACATAATGATAAAATGATATATTATAATTACAATATAATATCATATATAATTTTATTAATTTCTTTCTTAATGTGTTTCACGTATGGCATGAACAAGTCATATCACTTTGAGGGGGTGGTAGTCTGCACTTCCTCAAATAAAATTATCGCATTTAGCCATTATGAAAACCATAAAGGTATGATATAAATGAAAAATAAAGAAGAATATAAACAATATAAATATAATATATATCACATATAAATACATTGACATCTTAATGGAAACTATAAGAGGTGGTAGGAGAATATTGAACAATGATTATTTCGGGAGGCAGTAGTTCACCGTCCACAAAAACTGTATGCTCTTTTCCCATTATATGGAGGTGTGTGTAAGTATATATCTAATACTTCTCATAACAATAACCTAGTATATTGAGTATACTTTTTTGTGTCATAAATGAAAGGAATAAAATGAATTTAGGGGGTTGTAGAAGTAAAATTAAATTAAATAACTTAGGAGAAGACGTTACCTTTAAATCGGGTAACCCCTTTGGTTTGATCCAAAAGGATTTCTTAAAGTGCATTCTGCCTAAGGTAAGGATTATACGTGGAATAGAGGGATATTGGGAGATTATTTGGGCAGGGTATGGATGAGACAACGTGCTTGAGAGGTGTGAGTGATGGGTTAGAGGTGATGGATTTTTATAAGGGAGAAGAGGGACTCTTTATGAAAGTTTTAAAATATTATTTTATTATAAACTAAATTTTGGTTTCAAAAGGTACCAAACTTATTAAATCCTAAGATAAGATGATTATTATTTGAAATCATCTCAACTAATAATTTTTAGAAAAGTTTTGGTTTCAAATTTAACATTATCCTTTAGCTTTAACCCTTGGTTAACTAATTTTAGTCTTACCACGTCCTCTTATATATTTATTCTATATGGTTAATTTATTTACTATAAAATGCAAGAGACCCAAAATGGACCTTTAATGACATTTATAACATCATATATGTCATTTGGACGAGTCTTATATTTTTAGGACTATAGTATCATTTAATAAAATATTGATTGATTTAAAAACTCTTTTATGTCAATTTTAATACTATTTATATCATTACTTTAAAAAATCCAAACCAAGTTGATTATTTCAAAAAAAAACTTCATTAATTAAAATATATCAAATAATAATCATATATAAAATTTGTGGGTGGCATAAATAGTTTCGAAATGTATTTATTTTAACACTTATAATCTCATTTATTTAAAACATTCATTAATGAGGTAAACACTGCATTATTATTGTGTCATAAACAATTTTATTTATTTGATGTCTAAAAACTATAAATAAAATACCACGATGTAGGTAATATTTTTTGATTTATAATGATAATTTACAGTCAAATATATACATTATATAACCCCACATTAAAATTGTTTTATCAAAACAATACATGTTTATGATATTTTTATTTTTACGTTAAATAAAAAAATTATTAATCTAATTATCTTACCCAAGTGGCTTCCAAAGGCCAAAAGTTCTACCCAAGGATTTTATTGGTCATACATGACACATCCAATGAGGTTTGGATAACTGTTTAGGTAATTTTATATTATTATAATATTATTTTTACATTGAATTTCTCTATTTACCTTTAACTGCGATAAATAAAAGTAAAAAGTTACTATTCACCAAAATATTATTTTCATCCCATTGAACCAAATTTTACTTTCTGATGATAACCATGTATGTAAAATTATTGAAAATCAATTCACAGAATTGGTAAAATTTCATTTAAATGAAAATGTTGGTTTTTTAACTACTACTCAGTGTTTTCAGTATTCATAAAAAAATTGAAGGTTTTCAAAAAAATACCAAAAATTCAGCCTATGCTGTATTTGATTTTCTGAATTCAAAAATGATGTCTATTTTACCAAGTTCAAAACATAGAAGTTTCAATAAATAATTTGAAATTAATTGTTGTTGTCAAAAAAAAAATCCTGTTTTTAAGAAATAATAACTATGAAAAGATTAACATCTGTTTATGTCCAATTTCATATAGAAATTACCTCCAATGACCAAAATTGGATTAAATGGTAAAAATATGATCTAATTACACTTTAAAACCAAATATATTATAATATAAAAATATAAATAAATTAGATTAAAAGGCAGTTTTGGATTAAAATACATTATTTTTCACTATTCATTAAAAAATGAATTTTATCAGAAAAATAACTAAAATTTACCCAAAGTAAATTTTGATATTCCAATTCTAAATAAGAATTTTATTTTTTGAAATAAAACATATAAAAGTGACAAAATTAGATTTAAAGAGGGTTCGCCATCAAAGGCAGTAAATCGACCTTTAAATAAATATTAGAGTATTTATGCTTAAAACTAAATTCATTAACATTTTAAGCGTCTAACTTTTATTGGGTAAATGTAAATATTTTTAACAAACATATATAATTATATTTTAGTTAGTTCTATTCATTCCATCTAATACAGTAGTTATGTGTTAACTACCATTTAAAATAATAATAATATTATATTATTTTTCGGTATAAATCAATGTTTTTTGAAACACTAGATTTCAAATAAACTCGTTGTTGCATGTTGAGTAAGCTATCAGAAATAGCATCCCCTTTAAAGTAAAATTAATAAATATGAAAATTTCATGTTCTTTATTTACCTGGGATGAAACATCCTTCCCCCCTTTTGGAAATTGCGTCCTCGTAATTTTAAAACTGGGCTTGGAAACTTCTTTGACTGTCCAATATCGGAAAAAGACTCCATAAAACAATCACTTTAAAGGAAAGAAAGATAAGTACAAAGGTCACCCGAGATAACCCATACTATGATTCCATGTAGGAGAACATGGATATCGAAGAGAAAAAAACCACCATGTTCTGATAGAGAGTGATAGAAAACATGACTAGGAGAAAGTTCACCACTAGAAAATCAAAAACATGTGATGGGTTAAATAGTCTTTGATTACCCAGTAGGAAACGTAAGCTGACAACATTTTTGAAGTAACTTTGTATAATTTTTAGGAATTCATTTACTACAAATAATAAGAACACAAGGAAATATTCTTACTTTCAAGTAGAGTTTCTTCCTTTAACAAGTTTCTACCAAAAAATAATATTTTCTCTAAACGATGAGTATAAATGAAGACATGGTCACACCTGAAGAGATGGAATCAATCTTCTAGAGAATCACCTAATCTACCAAAGAAGAAATATATATTTCCCTTTTCTTTAGACATTAAACAAAATGAAAATGGTTAGTATAAATTTAGATAATCCCTAAAACGGATAATACTTTATAAAAAGAAATACTAATCTTAATCTCAAAAATTTAACAATTGTATCCAATGTTCAAGAAAGACCATTCAATACACAATTGTCCTTAAAATTTTTCAAAACAATCCAAAATAAGATTGAAAACCAAAACTCAGAAGGATTTAATTACATTGTGTTCCACAGTAAATCTTAACATTTATCTCCAAAAAATAGACTACTCTTGAAGTCTCATACTGAAGTATAATTAACCTAATGAAATATTTTATATGATAGGTTAATCATTTCCAGAGATAACCCAATTCACCATATGCCCACAATAAATACATAGATTCTTCAAGAATAAAATTTCAACCATTACTCTATAAATGAGATCCCATAGTATTATATTTTCCTTAAGCATATAGTGTTACCAAAAGAGAGATCATCCTCCAAAATAACTATTATCACTTAATCACCAAATAATTTTACTATACTAATGATATCTATGTGATAGAACATAATATCTAAAATCAACTTATTCTTGATCAGTAAAATCATTGAACTAAAAAGAATAAGTCATACTAACCAGGGACATCACATAGTCCTGTGGTAGGATATAAATCCCAATCGTACTTTGGTTGAGGGTTTGATTCTCACACTTTGTTGGACACGACGGGTTGTCACATGGTGTATGTGTTGTGAAATTTCAAAAACTATAAAATTTTATATCACTCCCAAAAAAAGTCAAAATCTTCAAAAATAACCATAACATATTTTATCTTCAAAGGTTATTTAATACATTTCATTTTTCACCCAAAAATTTAATAACCATTTATCAGCTCTAAAATAACTATGAATCTTTATAATATTATAACAATTAGGGTTATGTCACTTATACTTAAATAACACCCTAAACTGTAATTTTATCTAAACTGACCTCTGATACCAACTATAAGGCTCCGACCTTAAACATTACATAATCTCGAGTTAAATCAAGAATTCACATTGAGGATCTTTTTAGGTTTATAGTTTTAGAGAATCATGTCATAAATATTACATTACATCTCAAAAATTATAAAGTAGACACTTCTACTCATTATCCATTTTTTTCATAAAATAAAAAATCTTAAAAAAAAAATGTCTAGTTCCATGTTTTAGACAACATGACTTTTCCTTGATCGCATCTTGGAACCTATTCATCTTTAAGTCCTGTAAAAAACATTTCAAAACAAGAGATGAAAATAAAAATCTCAATAAGGGTTATAAAATAAGGAAAATAAAAATTAACTCATTAATAAATACAAATCAATGAAACCACACATTATAATCAAAACATACCTCATGAAATAATATGATTTATGACTAACACACAAAATTCTTAAATCATAAAGGTAACTTATGGAATTCATATCATTATTACAGTATATCTTTCACAACTATGTAGGGAGTTACATTTGGAATACCCATCATAATATATTCCCTAAATCTCTTAGTAGAAACATTCACATTTACCTCCGTCATGTTACCCAATACACTGGAGAGCTATCTCGGGCTCACCCGCCCTAGGTTTATCACAGAACCACTCGTATATGTAAACAATTCCTAAGAACCATAACATATTCATAACAAATAAAACAAACATAAAGGAAAGATAATATTTCAACATTTCAATCACAATATATCAATTAAATATATTGACATAAGAAATCCATTATCAAAACAATTTTCAAAACCATTTAAAACATTTAATAAAGAGATTTTTGAATTAATGTGTCCCATACCACTTTGAATATTTTAATGGAATTTAACATTCTAAAACATTAATGTTTATATATAAATAAATCCTTAAATCCAATTTGAAAACATGGACATTATTGAGAAACATTTAGAACAATAAATCTTTATGTCTTATAAATTGATGTTTTAGTTAAAGAGTATCATAACACTTGAGAAACACTTTACTAAACATAATTAAAGATTAAAATAAAACAAAACTTATAATATCATGAGAAAAAGGATATTAATGATATAATATTTCAATGTTCAGTATAGACACCATATAAAAGTGAATTGGTTTATAACACCAAATATGTCTCAATGGAATGTAAATTGAGACAAAGTCCCTTACAAATATCGTATCCTAAGATTAAGGATAAAACAGTGACATAATTATGTGTGAAAAATAATAAAACACCAAATATAAGTGTATATCAATTGTAAAAAATAATAGGTTATTCAGACATATTCATATAACAACATAATCATGAAGTAGATGTTTAACCCAAATAATTGAAATTGGGTAATGAAGTTTTCTTACAGAAATTCGACAGCCTAACAGGGTCACTTTTAAATTAAGAAAATGAGTTGATGAGAGAGAAAATTACCTCTCATCAAATGGAAATAAAATTTACTGAAATAAGGATATAGAATAACAAATCCCAAAATAATAAAATGGAAATTCAAAAAAAAAAACATAAAAGAAGTCTTTTATTTGAAGAGAAGAGTGGAATGTTCCTTTTACGAGACATACACCACATGAAAGAAGGATCATACAATGAAGATGTAAATAAACATAAATTAAATTATATTACAAAATTAATGCAATCATGGTCAGTACATACCCTACAGAAAAGGAAAATAAGGGCAAATATAGCTTAATCTCACAGGATTAAAAAAGTGATATGAAAACCACTTACCTCGTTGTAATCAATCGAGTCGTATGACAAAAAGTTAAAAAACACATAATAAATAACATAATACCATGAATATAAATATAATCATGATAATATATATCAAATATAAGTACACAATACACCACATTCAATAAATACATGGCAAACAATGGAAATATCATGGAATTAAAAGTGAGATAAGAAACTCCTTACCACGTGTCCAACATGACCCGTTCATTCATTAATATCCTAAATAATAAACTAAATATAGTTTATACATGATTAATATCCTTTTATAAATATATTATTCCTTTTATATCACTTATTAGTGCATTATAAATATTATGTAATCATTTAATTTAATAACGATCGTTTTGTTGATATTTGGTTCTTGAGTTAAAAGTAAACTTCTTATAATTACATGTTTTCCATGTGGTCAAAATTACTTTATGTCGATAATGATATTCATTATTTATATATAATAGATATATTATATATCTATTATATATATTTATATATAATATTACATAACAATTGTATATAATAAATGAAATGCATTGTTCATTGAGGCGGTAAGCCGTACGTACGCATGGACGCTACTTTCATTTCTATTTAGTATTTTAATGGAATGGAAACATAATTATAAAAAGGTATATTATAATTAAAGTATAATATCATATATAATTTCATTAATTTCTTCCTTTATGAGTTTCATGTATGGAATGAACGAGTCATATCACTTTGAGAGGGCGGTAGTCTGGACTTCCTCAAATAAAATTATCACATTTAGCCATTATGAAACCCATAAAGGTATGATATAAATGAAAAATACAGAAGCATATAAATAATATAAATATAATATATATCAAATATAAATACATTGACATCTTAATGGAAACTATAAGAGGTGGTAGGAGAATATTGAACAATGATTGTTTCTTGAGGCATAGTTCACCGTCCAAAAAAACTGTATGTTCTTTTCCCAGTATATGGAGGTGTGTGTAAGTATAGATCGAATCATTCTCAAAAAAATAACCTAGTATATTGAGTATACTTTTGTTGTTATAAATTAAAGGAAAAAAATGAATTTAGGGGGTTGTAGAAGTAAAATAATATAAAATAACTTAGGAGAAGACGTTACCTTTAAATCGGGTAACTCCCTTTGGTTTGAACCAAAAGGATTTCTTGAAGTGCATTCTGCCTAAGGTACGGATTATAAGTGGAAGAGAGGGATATTGGGAGATTATTTGGTCAGGTTATGGATGAGACATAGTGCTTTATATGTGTAAGTTATGGGTTAGAGGTGACGGATTTTTATAAGGGAGAAGAGTGACTCTTTATGAAAGTTTGAAAATATTATATAATTTTAAACTAAATTTTGGTTTAAAAAGGTACCAAACTTATTAAATCCTAAGATAAGATGATTATTATTTGAAATAATCTCAACTAATAATTTTTATACTAGTTTTGGTTTCAAATTTAACATTATCCTTTAGCTTTAACCCTTAGATAACTAATTTTACTCTTACCACGTCCTCTTATATATTCATTCTATATGGTTAATTTATTTACTATAAAAAACCAAGAGACCCAAAATGGTTCTTTAATGACATTTATAACATCATATATGTCATTTGTATGAGTCTTATATTTTTAGGACTATAGTATCATTTAATAAAATATTGATTTATTTAAAAACTCTTTTAGGTTAATTTTAATACTATTTATATCATTACTTTAAAAAATTCAATCCAACTTGATTCTTTCAAAAAAAAACCCATTAATTAAAATATATCAATTCATACTCATATATAAAATTCGTGGGTGGCATAAATAGTTCTGAAATTAATTTATTTTAACATTTATAATCTCATTTATTAAAAACATTCATTAATGAGGTAAACACTGCATTATTATTTTTTTGTAAACAATTTTATTTATTTGATGTCTAAAAACTATAAATAAAATACCATGATGTAGGAAATATTTTTTGATTTATAATGAATATTTATAGTCAAATATATCGATTATATAACCCCACATAAGATTTGTTTTATAAAAACAATACATGTTTATGATATTTTTTTTACTTTAAATAAAAAATATTAATGTAATTATATTACCCAAGTGGCTTCCAAAGGAAATAATTTCTACCTAAAGATTGTATTGGTCGGCCATGACTTATCTGATAAGTTTAGGATAAGTGTTAAGTTAGTTTTATATGATTATAATATTATTTTTACCTTGAATTACCCTATTTACCTTTAACCGCGGTAAATAAAAGTAAAAAGTTACTATTCACAAAAAAATATTTTCATCCTATTGAACCAAATTTTACTTACTAAGGACGACCATTTATGTCAAAATTTCAAAATTCAATTCACAGAAGTGGTAAAATTTCATTTAAAAGAAAAATTTGGTTTTTAACTACTACTCACTGTTTTCACTATTCATAAAAAATTGATGGTTTTTAGAGAAATACAAAAACATCAGCCTATGCTATATTTAATATTATGAATTAAAAAATTATGTCTATTTTACCAAATTCAAAACATAGAATTTGTATTAATTAATTTAAAATTTATTCTTATTGAAAAAACAAAAAACTTGTCTTTATTAAATAATAACTATCAAAACATTGACACTTGTTTATGTCCAATTTCAAATTGAAATTACTTATAATGACCAAAATTAGATTAAATGTTAAAAATATAATCTAATTACCCTCTAAAACAAATTAAAATGATATTATAACAATATAAATAAATTATATTAGAATGTAGTTTTGTATTAAAATGTAGTATTTTTCACTATTCATTAAAAAATGAATTTTATCAGAAAAATAAGAAAAATTTACCCAAAGTAAATTTTGATGTACCAATTTTAAAGAAGAATTTTATTTTTTAAAATAGAATATATAAAAGTGAAAAAACTAGATTTAAAGAGGGTTCACCATTAATGGTGGTAAATCGACCTTTTAAAAAAATATTAGAGTATTTATGATTAAAATTAGATTCATTTACATTTTAAGCCTCTAAATTTTATTGGATAAATGTAAATACATTTAACAAACATGTATTATCATATTTTAGTTAGTTTTGTTCATTCCCGCCAATACAATGGCTATGTGTTAACTACCATTTAAAATAATAATAATAATATATTATTTTTTGGTGTAACTCAATGTTGTGTCCAACATAAGATTTCAAAGAAACCCATTGTTTTGTGTTGAGTAAGCTTTCAGAAATAATATCCCCTTTAAATTATAATTAATAAATATGAAAAATGTCATGTTCTTAATTTACCTCGGATGTTACACTCAAGTGTTCTTCATGTTATTCCTTTCTCTTTAAATAGACAAGAATATAATCTATAAATACTACCACAATCTAATCAAGATACTCTCAAAAGGTTCTATTCATTTGATCCATAATGATATCAGGGGAATTAGTAAGACCAAAAGGCATCACTATAAATTCACAGTGTCCTTAACTATTACAAAATGCTATATTTGTTATATCCTCTTTCTTGACCCTTAAATAATGATATCCTGAACAAAGATCAATCTTGGAAAAGTATTGAGATCCACATAGTTTATGGAATATGTCATCAATGCGGGGAATATGATATTTGTTCTTGATAGTGACCTTGTTATATTCTAGATAATCAATGCATAATATTATTGATCCACATTTCTTCTTAACAAATAGAACAGTTTCTCCCCAAGGTGGTGTGCTATGGAATATGAATCTTATTTGAAGATTCTCTTGGAGTCGCTTCTTCAATTACTACAACTCAATTGGGGCCATTCTATAAGGTGTTTTTTGAAATAGGCATATCACCCGGTATGAGTTCTTTTGAAAACCAAATTTCACGATTTGGTGGAAGACTTGAGAATTCCTCCTGAAAGACATAATCAAACTCCTGTACAATGGGTGTATTCTTAATCATGAGTTTCTCCCCAACCATTTGAGATAAATAACCTTCATTTATAGGAATAAAAACCTATAAGAAGGAATTAATTTCTATTGGAAGATTATATTCATCATAACATCGATAGATGATCATAGATTGATCTGGAATTTTGAAATAAAACATCCCTTACTTGGAAATTGATTTTAGATCCATATTGTAAAAAACAATCCATGCCAACAATCACATAAAATTCCACTATAAGAAGGATCATAATATTTGCATGAATGAAATTCCCATAAACTTCAACCAGAGAAGAATTATAAACTTATGATGTGACTGTTGTTCCATTAGGAGTCATCATAGCTAACTCAACATCTAATTGTTGAGGTAATATGATAATACCTTTAGAAAATTCTTCAAAGTCAAAAGAGTGGGTGGATCCAAAATCAAATAAAACATTTGATATATTCTACTAGATGATAAGTTTACCTTTCACCAGTTCATTATCGTACTCTACATCGCTGATAGTGATTGCATTTGACTTTCCATTGTCTTTGGCCTTAAGAGTTTGTTGACATCGATCATCATCAATAATCATTGTATTGGGGAATTTATTAGCATAATTACCCATTTCCTTGCACTTGTAGAATTGACGTGTAAGAGGTGTATTCTATATAGACTTTTCTCTATTCACATAATTAGACATATTTTTCCCATCACATCGACATTCAACTTCTTGATGACCTTATTTTTCACAGTTAAAACTTTTACTAGCCCCTTTAAGACAATTTCCCTCATGTTTCTTTACACACATTGTGCATAAGGATAAAAACATCTTCTTTTCTGTGCGGTCTTTATATTTTACTTTGAATTACATTGTTCTCTTCTTATCAGAACCATATGACTAATGGGTTACTCCGATATCCATCTCAAACTTGATACCAAATCAAACAATTTCCTCATAGCTATTAAAGTCCCTTATGACTAATGACCTTCAAAGACTTGGTTTAATTCCACTGAAGAATCAATAAAATTTTCTCCTAGGTTAGATAATAATTCCAGAAGCATACTTTTTGAATCTTATAAAATCTGCTTCATAGGTACCAACAGATTCATCATCCTTTTTATTATATTCAAGGAACTCCTTCTCCATATTTGTTCAATGAATATATAGAAAGTAATTATTGAAAAATAAATTATTTAACTCTTCCAATTCCATAGAATAAATTTCGTCTATTTTCCTCGTATTCTTGATAAGATTAAACCATTGATCAGATTCATCTTCCAACCAATAGACTAATAAGGTGACATTATCATGTTCAGAACATTGTAGAATTGAAAATATCTTTTCAGTGGAACTAATCCATTGTTCATCCACAAATGGATTAGAAGACCCGCTAAATGAAGGTAGATGCTACCTCATGAAGGAATCAATAGAATTTTGATCCCCCCTTTTCTTGTTTTGAAGTCCTATATGATTCATAGACAGAGAACGTTGTGTGAGAATGGCTATATGATTTTCCATTCTAGCTCCCATAACAATTAGTTTCTCAGGGGGACAATCATTGCATTACCTGTCACATTCAGCATTAACATAGTTCCTTCAGGTTCCAATCATTGACTAAAATTAATAAGCATAGTGTGATCAATAGTAATCATAAAATCAAATCCACATTATCAAGAATAAAATTTCAATTTAGGAAAATTTAGTTTTTATCCTAGTTTATTCATCGTAGTTTTTAAAACACTAGGATTTTATCTTATTGTTAGACATATCCTTAGTGTTCTTAATAGGGATTTCTAATCCTAGTTTCCAATGGTTAACTATACCTTTCTTCTGATACCAACTATAGAAAACTATATATTACATAAATTTATATTACTTCAAAATGAATGTACATTCATTACAACATATATTAAATCTATGAAAGGACTATATAGTTATAGTGTCTTTAGAAACTAGGAAACATAAACAACTAGTTCATAAAACATATACATTGTCTCCCACTTATTTCTTCATAAATAGACTCTTTTCATATATAGCTTACTTAATACCCTTATTAATGACCTAGGGAAGATAAATTTATAAAAGGGTGATCTCAAATTCTCAGTAAGGGTATACAAGTAAAACATCAATCATATAATAATGATAATACATTAGAATCTAACATTTTAAAATCTTTTCCTGCATATGAAATATCATGATATCATGTCATGGGATAAAAGTTTATAAAAATTAATGGAAATAATCCTAAAATTCATAACATAAGATAATAAATTTTGTCTCATACACATAATGATAGAAAATCATTTCCATATGAGACAAGGCTTATAGCCAAGACCATCATAGTGGAAAAAGTCTATTACTGAACTGAGTTTATATATCATTCCAACCATGTATTACTAAACCAGATTTTCTTTCCATTCCTCTATCATGTCTATATAATGAGATATAAATATTTACCCAATTAATTGGAGTGAGATATAGGTCCCACCCATCTTATAATGAAATCATTCTTACATGTTCCAAAAAAATATAAATCATTCATCATAGCATAACCCATGAAATAAAATGGGTTTTCTTAAACCTCATTCCTTCATAAAATACAACATAAAAATTACCATTCCATAATTAACACAATAAAATCAAAGTAAAAAAGGGGATATAAACATAACCCTATTTAAAGAGCATCATCTTAAATGGATAATAATTTTCATAAAACACTTCAATTTAATTCTTGAGGAAAATTTCATTTCTTCTTCAAAAATGATTTCTTTTCTAGTAATGACTTGAAATTTTAAAATAAAAGTATTTGGTTGAAAATAAAAATGAAATCATGTATACAAATACTTATAGAAATATGGTTTCATGAAATTTTAAAAATAAATTCATTCCATATAGTTTAAAAAAAAATTCTCCTCATACTTTTTTTGGAAAAGTCAAAACGTACGTTGTTTGGAAAATGATAAAAATATTCTTTTCAACCTGTTTAATAAAAAAATTAACAAATGGGAAAATTTTAATTTAAAAAATAGTATAATTATATAAAAAATATTATATATTTATGAAACATGGATGTGAATGATAAATATACCTTATTAAATACTTACAAATAAACAATATCAGATAATAACGAGACTGAAAAATTAACCCTTTCCTTATGTCAGATATCCTTTGTATTTATTTGAACATATTGTATAATGATTTAAATAAAATTATTGGATTATTATAATATCATAATAATTTTATGATATGTTATATGATTATATCATCATCTGTTTGTCAGTAACATTTAATTGTCGCTTGTTATTTTGATATTAACTGCTTTATGTTCTTATACATGTTTCATTAGGTATTTTCATGTTCCAATTCTTAGGTTATAGTTATATAATTTAAAAAATGATATCAGAATAATATATATCTTACTTATTCATTCTATGCATGCCTATAATCATGGTTTAATGAAGATCATGTAGAATGAATCACATCGCATCATGGAGATGGTAGGCTGTACATACGCATGAGTGATTATATCATTCACTTAATGGTTAAATGATATATAATTGGATGATATTTTAATTATATATAATAATTATCATCATATATTAATTATTTACATCAATTATACACATCATTATTCACATCCCATTAAAGTATTATCGAATAACAAATTAAACCACGACGTAGAGACGGTAAGTCATATGTACACACACATGGTGATATTGTTATTCATAGGTTGGATAAAAGGAAGTATAGATTTGTCCCATAAGTATAATAAAATATCATAATGTATAATATACTATATTTTTTTACTTTATTATAGAGAAATAATAATAATAATAAGTATAATAAGAAAAGAATTTTGAAAGAGGTGGTAAAACAATTACCTCTTTTTTGAGTAATTTCTTTTGATTTGCACAAAATCTTTCCATAGGTTGGATTTATGCCCAATGTGTGGCCTCTAGGAGGAAGTTAGGGATTTTGGGAGCTTACATGAGATTAATTTGGATGATCCAAGGATCTTGAATGTGGGTAGGGGTGGTGTCCTTTAATTAGAGGGAGGGGGACCACTTTTGGAAATTTATGAAATTTTATTTTGTAATAAAATGTTATTTGAATTATTATAGTTAAAAAGTGATAAATGTCATGTATAAGATTAGTATGGGTCGAAATACTATCAGAAAATAGGTTTTAGACAACTTTAGGTAACAAAATTAACCTTATCTTTTAGCTTTACCCCTAAGTTAAAAACATTAACTCTTACACATCTTCTTGTATTTTTATAATATATGGTTACTATTGTAATTATATGATGTCAACCTAACCAAAAGTTTATCATTAATGACATTTGTAACATTATATAAGTTAGTTGGCATAATATTTTATTTTTAGAACTATTATATCATTTAATAAAATAGTATTTGTTTTGAAAAACTCACTTCTTTAAATTTTGACACTATTTAGTAATTTATTTTTCATAAAGTAATAAAAACATTATTCATTAAAAAACTACATTAACTCAAAGATAACTTGTCATATTCATCCATAAAATTATTATATGTCATCATAATTTTCAAATTATATATAATTTTATATTTATAATATCATTTTTTTTGAATCTTTAATTAATAAAGTAATCATTGCGTTATCATTCTGTCATAAATAAATTTATTTATTTAATGTCTAAAAATTATAAATAAGGTAACATGATGTAGGAAATATTTTTATATTTATAATTATATTTTATAGTCAAATAAATATATTATAAAAACTTATATTAAAAATATTTTATTAAAAGATACATATTTATATTATATTTTAATTTTCTTTAAATTAAAAATTCATAAAGGTCATTATGACACCCATGTGGCTCCATGGGGTCTTAAAATCGACCCAAGGTTTCTCATGGTCTGAAATATCTCATTAAATAGGATTAGGACACATTTTAGGGTATTTGTATATTACTATAATATTATATTTTTACCCTTACTAGATTTACACTTTAACCATGATAAATAAAAACAATTACTGTTGTTACTATTAATAATGTCCACAAATAAAAGGTACCTATTTAAAAAATTTGGACATTATGATTAAAAATATGGAATCAATTTTTAAAAATTAAAAAACAAATAATTGGCAAAAATTAATTTAAAATCAATCCTGCTGTCGGAATGAGAGAACATGTTTTTTAAAGTTAAAACATTACAGAAGATTGAAATCGTTTTAAAAATGAATTCAATGTAAAATTAATGATAATGAAATAAATTATATATAATGATAAAAATATATTCTATTTATAATTTAAATCCATTAAATATTATTATTTAACCATGAAAAGTATTTTGATGAAAAAAGTTGTTTTCACTTAAAATTTAGTGTAATTTTTCTATTCATCAAAACATGAATGTTATTAGAAAAATAGCATAAATTCATCCAAATTAAATTTTTTATATCCATATTTAAATGAATGTGTTTATGTTGTCATATAAAAATTATCATTATGTCAAAATATTAATTTAAAAGGTGTTCACCATTCAATGGGGTAATATTACCCTAAAAAAATATAGTTTTTATACAATAAATAGTGTTTATTAACAGCATATTATTAAAATATCCATTGAATTAATATCAAAATATTTTATATAACATATATATCTCATTAATTTCATTACCAACAGTAATTGAGTCAAAAATAAAAATATCTAATTTATATTTTTCATAAATTATTGGTACCCAATAAATTCAGAAAGCATTTTCATAAGATTTTTATACATATTCCCACTAACGACTAGGCTATAATAGAAATTTTGTACTAAGGGAATCTCACAGTTTGGTTAAACTCAAAATTTCATGAAATACATGCTAATTATGGATACAAATTCTTTGAAGAAAATATTTCATAAAAACATCAGGATGTTACAGTTATCCTTATAAAGTATAGATAATAGTTATATTCTTAATGTAACATTAATTGTTATTTTAATAATTAATAAGTGAAAAAATTTAGTGCATTATCTTATAAAAGTAGTTAAAAAAATATTATATTTTCTGTATTTATTCATCAACCATTTTTTTATCAAAACACAGTATCCCTGAACATGGGTTTCAAAATATAGAGTTTCTTGGATATTATAGTGGGAATGACCCATATTATGTTTATTATAACCAAGAAATTGTCCTAGAAATTTATTAGAAGGGTTTTTGGTTTTAAAATATTCCAAACTAAATTAACACATAGTTCCTTGATCTGTTGAGTAATATATCAAATCCCAAAATCCATAAATTTATTTTCTTCAACAGTTTACAATTAGTTATACCAAGTATTTCTTAGGAAATAACCTTTGAGGTGAAGTAAGTTATGTAGACCTAAACCATCATGTTAACATTCCCCAGTAATTAAAAGCACCCTGACATGATCCAGTCAAGAACAATAAACTATGGTTCTATTTTTACTTACAAAGTGGAATATAATAAAGAATTAATATAGATAATTGAAGGATTTTTATCTTTATATGTAAATTTTCTATTTTATCTTTATTAAAATTTTGTTAATATTTAGTAGATCTACATAAGTGATTAACCATGTATATGATAAAATTACACATAATCCAATTTATTTTTGGTTCCATATTTGTTGATAGTAAAATTTATTAATTCATAATGAAATTAAAAGTACATATTAACAAAAATAAAATAAGAGTGTTATGATAGAAATATTTTTATAGAGGACAGTTTATTGAGGGGATGATAAAATAACCACTAACCAATGGGAAACAACATATTTAATCATGACTTATTTTGTGTTTCAACTTTCAACCTTTCTACCCATTTACATCATGAATTGGTTTCACCTCAGCTCCAAAACTGAACCATTTCACTCTCTTGGGAGATCCATCCATTATATAATATTTTACTCAAACACAGGTTAAGGGAACTAATTTATTGGTTAAGGGTTTCACATAAAAGAAACTATAGAAACACATGGATTTAAATAATTATAAGAGGGATGATGAGTGGTCCATTAATTTACTTTTATAATAAATTAAAAACATATAAATGACATAAAAATGTCTGGTCTATGCTCATGAGCATCCACATACATGAAAAACATTGATCATTTAAAAAAATAACATACAATCAAATAATTATAATTTATGATAATTTGTACTTGAATTAATTAAATATCTTTTTTAATTAGTTAATTCTTTTATCATAATTCTCATCCAAATATTATTAAGATTATCATCCTTCATAATTTTAAAAAATATATCTTAAACTATACAATGTGTATTATATTTGAATATTTTTTACTTATATGGAATGTTGCATACAAGACTTATCATGTAATTTTTTGTAATGTTCAACTAAAATGAATAACACACAAACCAAATGTCATTTACATTGCGTGTTATGTTTCAATGTGTATAGAGTAATGATTATATTACAACTTATTGATGATTTATAGTTCAGAACATTATGTAGAAATTAATTAGTCTTATAATATATATTACCCATCATGTTGTGTGTACATAGTAAAATAAATAACATAGTGAAAAGATGTTGATATGATTTAATAAGTATAATAAATTAATATTGAATTATTTATAAATTGGTAATATATCCGACATGTAAAATGTAACTACACAACATGTATGGTTTTCACTATCTATCCAAGGCCCACACCTAGAGACTCAGTGTGTAACCATGAAATAGAAATTATTGGAATACATGCTATGTATATGGGCTACACATCATGTGGTATCTGAGTTACATGGTCATCCATCATTTAGGTTCTATAAGAACACACATGATCTATCTTTGACTAAAGGAAATGACATCAAGTATTAATGTTACACGTCATATAGTCTATCTAACTTTGCAATAGGTTTTTTCATTCAACATGCAATGCATTTAATGATGCACTACATATGGTAAATACATAAGGACTGAATTAATTCCAATTTAACTTGGGAAATATTATGGTGTATTAAAAATAGGCACATGATGTATACCTACATTCTACCCAGTGTGTACCCATATGTTGTCCAAAAAGAACCCTTAGAACCTCTAGATTATTTCATCAATTTTTATTATATTTATGTGAAGGAATAGTAATAAGAGAATATTATATGATTAAAATTAAATAACAATTAAATTGTAATTGAAAACAAAATATAATTGAATAAATCAATCAATGATCTTTAAATAATTATAAATAATTTTGTGACCCTGTTGATACAACATGATTATTCTTGGTATAGAAGAAGAACCATATGAGGTACTCCCAACCTAAATTTTTTTCATAATCGATGATTAATATGTCATTTGAATCAATGATAAACTTTATAAATAATAAAATTGCATTGAAGATTAATGGATGAGAGACTGTCATAACTAAAAGATAGGATCATAACATAGTTATTTGTAAATAATTTATGGAAATAATGAATTACCTTGTGAAAAATTCATTCTTCACCTATGATTTAGTAAAAATATTTATTATGTACCTTCATTGCATTGTAAGGATCAAGCTTAGTTTCCATCCATATGTGATATATATGCGCTACATAAACATCTGAACATCATCACAATAATCTCTGAGTTCTAACGTGGTAGATCCTAAATCTTATGTCATTCGTCTCTGATTACCCCAAAGATGTATTCATGAAGGATTCCCTTTGATCTTGTTAGAATCGAGAGTTATGGTGTATGTGGTTCAGTCTTGATGCATGAGAGTGTTCTTAGATAGGGAGATCTTTATGGTGTTGAGATAATTATCCGGATATTGTTATGCACAACTAATCAAAAGGGGCTCAACACTTGAAATAATATAACAGGGATTAAATAGTGATAGGGTTAGAAAAGAATAATTGCACATACACCCTTACATTTCCATAATCTATATGGGATCCAATGTCTATAATTATAATATAATTATTATCATTTATGGATGTGCACAAAAATAGAGAATTAATTATATATTATTTATTAAAAATAAATATTTAATATATATATACATATAATTTCTCATCGAACCATTAAAATCAGATTACCATTCATCCACAATACTTATCATTCATTAAAAAATGACTATTTATTTAATATATAAATATCAATTTATTAATTTTCAATGAATTAATAAATATTTTATTTAAAAAATATAACATAAATATTTATTAAATATTCTTATAAAAAAATATTCTCTTGAATAAATAATGAAAAAATATATTAGATAAATAAACATAAATAATTATTAATCCATGTATGATAATAAAATTTATTCAACATGTTGGATAATAATATTATTTAACTGAGTTTCTAGATATACTTAGTTATTAACCTTTTATATAATAACTATAAATGTAACACCCCAAGCTTTCACGGTATGCTTCTCTTTGAATAACACAATAGCGTGTGTTATACGCAACTTCGAGTTCTAACACACCACAACCAATAATACTAGCCATTAAGAACACTAATACCCACATTTTAAAATTTTATACATTTTGTATTTAAAAATGAACTTCATTTTTGGATTTGGAATATCTAAATTATCTTAGAGTGAAATTTTGGTACTTTTCGGATAACTTTCATATTTTGATGAATAGTGAAACTTACTAAATTTTAAGTAAAAACAACTTTTTTAATCGAAATAATTAATAGTGATAAATTATGAATTTGAGTGGTTTTAAAGTATATATAGAATATATTTTTACCATTTAATACAGTTTTGTTCATTGGACATAATTTCACAACTAAACCGGACATAAAAAAGTGTCAGTCTTTTGATAGTTATTATCTCTTAAAAGCACACTTTTTGTTTTAACAACGAGAATTAATTTTAAATTAATTTCTTCCACTTCTTTGTTTTGAATTTTGAAAAATGGTTTTAGTATTTGGAATCATGATTTCCAAATTGTGTAAATATGTAACTTTTATTTTTAGACATTTTGAATAATTTATTCGGTAAATATTTTATTTACCTTGGTTATAGGGTAAATCCAGTAAATACAGGTAAACAAATAATATTATAATAATAATAAATTACACTAAAACGTGTCCTAACCTTATTGGTTGATACATGTCCGACCATTGGCATATTTGGGTTGATTTTGGGACCCCATTGATCCACTTGTAAGTGATAAGAACACTTTATATTAATTAAGTTAAAATAAATACAAAAATGACATAAGCATATATCTTTTAGAAAAACAATTTTTATACAGGGTTATATATGTTTTATTTTCGACTATAAATATTAATTAGAAAGATAAAAATATTTACTACATAATGGTAATTTATTTATAATTTTTAGACATTTAATTATTAATATTATTTATGACACAATAATGACGCAGTATTGTCCTTATTAATGAAAGAATCAAATAATTGGTATTATAAATGTTAAAATAAATATAATTTGAAATTTTTGATGAAATAAATGAATTTTATTGGTTAATATGACATTACAGGACTGCTTAAATGAATTTGGTTCAAATTAATAATGTTGTTAAGAATTTAACAAAAATCAATTATTGAATTGTGTCAAAATTGACATAAATGAGTTTTTAAAACAAATATTATATTATTAATTGATATTATATTCCTAAAAATCTATGGTTTAGAAAAAAGACCTATATAATAATATATGTGATATTAATCAACCAATTTCGGTTTTATTGGCAGTATATAGTATGTTTATTAACCATATAGTGTAAGAATACAAGAAGACACGGTAAAAGAAAAATTAGTTAACTTAGAGTTAAATAAAAATGATAAGGTTAAAATGGTAACCTAAACTTCTATAAAACCTATTGGTTGAGTTGTTTTCAACCTATCCCAACCTTATACTTTAAATAATAAACTTTGGATCCATTATCGACCGAATATAAATTTAATATAAAATAATATTTTAAGTTTTTCCTAAGGTGCCCCTCACCCCTCTTATAAAAGGGCACTCCCCCTTCTCTCTATTTCACACCTTCTAAGCCATTTGGATCGGCCAAACTCTACCCAAATAACCTCTAAACTATCCTACCTTCATCTTGGAGGCCTTATTTTGATCAGAAAGCCAACCTAAAGAGCCCTTTTGATCAAATCAAAAGGAAGAACCCGAAGAAGAGGTAATGATTTCGCCACCCTCTTTCAAGTTCCTTTCTTCTTCAACTTCCTTTTTATTAGTTGTTTCCATTTTAAAATAATAACTACAGTATATTATATAAACTATGATGTTATTATAATTATGGTACAACCAAATTAATTATTCTATCCACCCTTTGAATTACATGTCACTATACGTGAGTACGTACGACTTACCGTCTCCATGTCGTGGTGTAATTGTTAGTAAATACATTATTATTTGGAAGGGTTTAATAATGATGTGTATAACATGATATGTATTATATATATTATTTACCATCCAATTATATTTTATATTAATATCAAAAGCATGATATTTCACTCGTGCATACGTACGGATTACCGTCTCCATGACACGCTGAGATTCATTTCCAAGTTCACCATTCATCGACGATTATAAAAATATATATTACTAATAAGTATGTAATATATGAAATAATAATTCTACTGGAGATATATATATTTATATATATAAGTATTTATGTACTTACATATATCTTATTCACTTACTTCTGTTCAATACTATATAAAAACGGAAACATCGATTATGCGTACGTACGGACTACCGTGTCCATAAACGGTGTTTTCCATTTCATATATACATCTATTATAAATTTTTATATTCTAAATATATATTATAAATAAATATTTTTTTATATTCTGGAAGTATTTAAATCATGATATAAGTGATGCAATCAAGAGTAACAAGTTAAAACACGTACGATAAAGAAAGCGATTATTACCTGAAATATTAATATAACATGGAAATTATTATTAAATGGCTAGTATAAAGTCATAAATGAATAATGCATGATATCATAAATATTAATATGGTTCTAGTATAATTTAATAACATACTATAGTCTTCATATAGGATGATAAACGTACCCTTGACTAAAGAAAAGTTCAAGGTAAGGGGTTTTCATCTCACTCCTTATTCCCGTGAGATTCATACCATATTGCCAGTATTACCTTTTGTGTGGTGTATGTACTACCCATAATTGTATTATTTGTGTAATAAACATTAATTTATGTGTATATACATAATAATTGTATGATACCTCTTTCATGGGGTGTATGTTTCGTAAGTTACCAAATTGGTAAGGGATTATTTCACAATCTCTTCATTATCCGAGGTTGTTTATACTTAATTATCTACTGGGAAATCTTTATCATCCGCATCCATGTTTCTTAAAAATGTATTTCAAAATATTCTTACTATTTTATTGAATGTGGCTTAAAGTGATTTTTACCATTTTTGACTTTTTATAAGAAGTTTATAAAGGAATTTTTTTTGTCATTTTCCAAAACAAGGTCCTTTTTAACCTTTCCGAATGAAATAAGTTAAGAAAGTATTTTTTTTAACTTATACGGCAGGTGAGGAAATTTTATGCCATTATGAAATCTTCAAAGCATTCCTTAAAATCTTATAAGAATATTTTTAAAGTAATTTTTTTCTTTTATAATTATTTTACTTTTAAATGATTTCAAAAAAAGAGACATTTCTCTCAAATAGTTTTGATTTCATCAATGTCAATATCCTTTGATAAATTTAACACTTGTTTGAAGTTGATTTATTATGATACAAATATTCTATATTATATTTAAGGTTTTGTGATATTTTTGACTATGTATGAGTCATTTTTATTCCATTAATGGCTTATGATTAATGTTTTGGAATTTCGTATGCTAGTTTTAATACGAATGTTTATGTTATATTTAATCCTCTTCTTAAGATGAATGTGTCGGAATAGTATGTTCTGGGTTGGGGACCGGTAAAAGTAAGCCCTCTGGGTTGGTGTTTAGATATTAGAGGCACTCCGGGTTGGTGTCGGGTTATTAGAGGCACTCCGGGTTGGTGTCCGGTTATTAGAGGAACTCCGGGTTGGTGTCTGGTTATTAGAGGCACTCTGGGTTGGTGTCTGGTTATTAGAGGCACTCTGGGTTGGAGTCCGGTTACAGGGGCTCTCCGGGTTGGGTTCCGGTTACAGTTATCCATTAGGTCATGGCATGAGGCCTTGACACAGAAATTAAAGTTTGGCATTATGCATTCATCATTATGAAGGTGGTTATTGATATTGCATGTGATTATTCGACTAGTAGAATATCCATGTGAATAAGTTAATGACATTATTTCATTTTATTTTTTCCATATTATGTTGAAGTTGAAGTTTAAAACTCTTTTATTTTAGTTTTAAATTTCCTTAAATGTTTATGCTTATTTATGAAAGTTTTTGCTATATTTTTATCCTTACTGAGCATCTAAGCTCACCCCTTTCTATGTTTTATTTTTCCTAGGATTCCAAGAAGTGTTTTGTGATTAATATGGAGGGTTAAGACAAGGGAATAATGGTGTTCATAAAGGATTATTTATGATATTTAGTTATAAAGTGTAATGTAACATTCACGTATGTAATGTATTTTCCAAGACTGCTAAACCGGTCGGTCCTTCGGGACTTGAATTCCTTGTAATAAATACAATGTATTAAAATAATGCACCAACACTGGGTAACTGGGGTCGGGGCGTTACAGTTGGTATCAGAGGAATTTTAGAAATAACCTTGGAAACTAGATTTCAATAAACTCAGATTAGAGCACATCACCCTAAGATAGACTTTGAGGATTAGTATAGAAGAACTTCCTTGAATTTTGGTATTGTAGAGATTTTGTGATTTTTCCAAGCAATACATCCCTGTCTGGATACAAGCAGGTAAAGGTGGATCTGGAACAGATTTACCTAGGGGTAAAACTCGAAAACACCGCTTTGAGCTAGACTCGAACGGGAACTGGTGCACGACAACGGGCCTTGCTGCACTCTTGGTTACAACACTCCCGAGGGATATGCCTAGGATAATTCTCATTTTCATTAAAAACCATTATAAAGGTCTTATGAGTATATAATTACTCAATGAAAACATTTTTATGATTATAGATTATGTCCATAAACTGTTTAATTTATGTTAAGTGTTTTACAAGTTCAGGATTAGGTATTTCTATTCATAAACTAATCTAGTGTATGCCATTTTTTAGAAATGGTGCCCAGTATAAGGAATGTGAACTCCAGCAATACACATGATCCAAAGAGTAAGAAGGATCATATCATTCCTGGTCCTAAGCCAGAATTTAGAAGGGAAATAGTCTCCCACGTATTATCATCATATGAACAAATAGTATCATGTGTTAATAAGATAAGTAATGAATTCTCGGAGTCCTATGGATTTGAAGGGAAGCCAGAGAAGAAAAGGATGGTAGAGAGAAGGATAGATAAAGGGAAGAAGGTAAACAAGGATTTTCCCATATGTGATTACTATGGAAAGAATCACCTTAGAAAATGCATGAATGGAATGGGAGTATGTTATAAGTGTGGAGAAAAAGGACACCAAGTACGTGACTACAAGTGTGAGAAAAAGGTTTCAAATGTACAATGCTTCATCTACAAGGATTTTAGACACTACGTGAACCAATGTACAAGCCATCAGACTATGCCGAAAATGATGCTATTGGATAATAATCAAGTTATGATACTACCACAGATGAAGTGGAATGACTAGTATTCTTATGTTGTTATTTTGGAATTATTTCATTGAAGTGTTGTGTCAATGATGTACTGGAATAAATAAGGATTGTGCTATAGTACTGTTTCATTGATGATTTGAGATTTTAAGGTACTAATAAAAGTGACTCTACAGTGAGTTAAACTTTTTGGAAATTACGTGGTTGAAGGAAAGATAAACCTTAATATGGTCCTAATATTGAGGTACTGATTTTGGAATAAGATATAGTTAATTTGTGTAAATTATATTGGATATTCTAGACTTCCTTGAAACTGATTAAAGATTTTTATATTCCATCATTATTGGAGTTTACAACATTTTTGGATGGATGAAGTATATGTAGTATTCTATAAGGAATAAGGGAGCATGAATGTAATCAATAAGGTTTAATAGTAATTCAGGATGTTTCAGTGTTTTAAAAAAATACATGATGAAGGTATTCACATGCTATTACAGGGTAAAAAGGATCTACATTATGTTTACCTTTCATATAAATTTTGGACTGAGAGTTTAAAAAATTATTTTGGATAAGTCTAAAGGTTGGAATGGATTATGTTTGAAAGGTTATTTTTTGATTTTTATAAATGGACAACACACAGACCATGTGACAACCCGTCGTGTCGGACAAAGCTGCAGGAATCGAATCCACAACCATAGTGCGATTGGGATTTATCGCCTACCACTGGACTACGTGAATTCCCTGGACTGTATAATGTAGTTTCTTTTTTTAATGGGTCTGATATGGGAATTATACATTCATTATATTTGGAACCCTATACGATTTGGATAAATATAGTATTTTTGAGTTGTATTATGTTTTGTAGTGAAAGATGAGTTTGTATTAGAATTTTATTAATGGATAAAACTCTAATTATATAGTTCGTATATTTCTTTATGATCTTATCCAATATCATAAATTAATTCCTCAATATTAAGAAAAGGAACTTAGAACAAAAATTTTGTCCCAGATGGTACCTTAGATCATAAAAAATTTATGGTTTTGGGATTATTGGACTTTTCATAGCCATGTTATCTACCACTCTCCATCAGATATTTATGGCTATATTTCTCTTCCATATCCATATTTTCCTACATGGAACCCTAGTATGTGTTATTTTTGGTAACCTTCATACTTACCACTCTATATTTTAAATAGAGGCCTCATTAATCCATTTTTCGATGTGGGATTTCAACAAAGATATTTTGAATTTTCAACCCCAAGTTTCCAATACCGAGCATAAAATTGCGAGGACACAATTTATTGAAGGAGGGGATAATTTTACACCCATGATTTCATGGTACGCTTCTCTTTTAATAATACAATAGCGTGTGTTATACGCAACTTCGAGTTCTAACACACCACAACCAATCATACTAGCCATTAACAATAGTAATACCCACCTTTGGAAATTTTATATATTTTATCTTTCAAAATGAACTTCATTTTTGGATTCGGAATATCAAAATTATCTTAGGGTGGAATTTTGGTACTTTTCAGATAACTTTCATATTTTGATGAATAGTGAAAATTACTAAATTTTAATTAAAAACAAACTTTTTAATATAAATAATTAATAGTGATAAATTATGAATTTGAGTGGTTTTAAAGTATATTTAGAATATATTTTTATCATTTAATAAAATTCTGGTCATTGAAAATAATTTCACAATTAAACCGGACATAAAAAAGTGTCAATCTTTTGATAATTATTATCTCTTAAAAGAACACTTTTTGTTTTAACAACATGAATTAATTTTAAATTAATTTCTGCCACTTATGTGTTTTGAATTTGAAAAAATGTATTTCATATTTGGAATCAGGATTTCCAAATTGTTTAAATAGGTAACTTTTATTTTTAGACAATTTGAATAATTACTTCGGTAAATATTTTATTTACCATGGTTAAAGGGTAAATCCGGTAAATAAGGGTAACAAAATAATATTATAATAATAATAAATTACCCTAAAAAATGTCTTAACCTTATTGGTTGATACATGTCCGACCATGGGCATCTTTGGGTCGATTTTGGGACCCCATGGATCCACTTGTAAGTGATAAGGACACTTATATTAATTAAGTTAAAATAAATACGAAAATGACATAAGCATATTTCTTTTAGAATTTTTTTTTATATATGGTTATATATGTTGTATTTTCGACTTTAAATATTCATTATAAAGATAATTTTTTTAAAATAATGATATTTTATTTATAATTTTTATACATTTAATAATTAATATTATTTATGACACAATAAGGATGCAATATTTTCCATATTAATGAAAGAATCAAATAATTGGTATGATAAATGTTAAAATAAATATAATTTTAAAGTTTTGATGACATCCATGAATTATATTTGTTAATATGACATTATATTATTTCTTAAATGAATTTTTTTATAATTAATAAAGTTTTTAAGACTTTAAAAAAAATCAATTATTGAATAGTGTCAAAATTGACATAAACGAGTTTTTAAAACAAATATTATATTATTAGTTGATATTATATTAATAAAAATCTAAGGCTCGGCCAAAAGACTTATATAATAATATATATGACATTAATGAAAAAATTGGGGTTTTATTTGCAGTATATAGTAAGTTTATTAACCATATAGTGTAAGAATACAAGAAGACACAGTAAAAGTTAAATTATTTAACTTAGAGTTAAATCTAAATGATAAGGTTCAAATGGTAACCTAAACTTGTCTAAAACCTATTGGTTGAGTTTTTTTCTACCTATCCCAACATTAGACTTTAAATAATCTAATTTGGAATCATTATAAACCGAATATAAATTTATTATAAAATAATATTTTAAGTTTTTCCTAAGGTGACCCTCACCCCTCTTATAAAAGGGCACTCCCCCTTCTCTCTAATTCACACATTCTAAGCCATTTGGCTCTGCCAAACCCTGCCCAAATACCCTCTCAACTATCCTAACTTCATCCTAGAGGCCTTAGGTTTATCAGAAAGACAACCTCAGGAGCCCTTTTGATCAAATCAAAAGGAAGAACCCGAATAAGAGGTGATGATTTCACCACCCTCTTTCAAGTTCCTTTCCTCTTCCACGTCCTTTTTATTTGTTGTTTTCATTATAAAATAATAACTACAGTAAATTATATATACTATGATGTTATTATAATTATGGTACAACCAAATTCATTATTTTATCCTCCCTTTGAATGACATGTCACCATAGGTGCGTACGTACGATTTATCGTCTCCACGTCGTGGTGTAATTGTTAGTCAATACATCATTATTTGGATGGGTATAATAATTATGTGTATAACATGATATGTATTATGTATATATTATATAACATCCAATTATATATTATATTAATATCAAAAGAATAATATTTTTGCTCTTGCATACGTACGGATTACCATCTCAACGACGCGATGAGAATCATTTCCAAGTTCACCATTCATCGACGATTATAAAAAAATATATTACTAATAATTATGTAATATATGACATAATAATGCTACTGGAGATATATATATTTATATTTATAAGTATTTATGTACTTACATATATCTTATTCACTTACTTCCGTTCAATACTATATAAAAATGGAAACAACGTTTATGCGTACGTACAGACTACCGTTTCCATAAACGGGGTTTTCCATTTCATATATACGTCTATTATAAATTTTTATATTCTAAATATATATGATAAATAAATCATGTTTTATATTCTTGAAGTATTTAAATCATTATCTAAGTGATACAATCAAGATTAACAAGTTAAAACACGTACGATAAAGAAATTGATTATTACCCAAAATATTAATATAACATGGAAATTATTATTAAATGGGTAGTGTAAAGTCATAAATGAATAATGTATGATATCATTTAGATTAATATGGTTCTGTTATAATTTAATAACATACTATAGTCTTCATAGAAGAGGCTAAATGTACCCTCGACTAAAGGGAAGTGCAAGGTAAGTGGTTTTCATCTCATTCTTTATTCCCATGAGATTAATGCAATATTGCCACTATTACCTTTTGTGTGGTGTATGTACTACCCATAATTGTATTTTTTGTGTAATAAAATTTAATTTATGTGTATCTACATATTCATTATATGATACCTATTTCATGGGGTGTATGTTTCGTATGTTACCAAATTGTTAAGGGTTTATTTCACAATCTCTTCATTATCCGAGGTTGTTTATACATAATTATCTACTGGGACATATTTATCATCCACATCCATGTTTCATAAAAATTTATTTCAAAACATTCTTGCTATTTTATAGAATGTTGGTTAAATTCATTTTTACCATTGTTGACTTTTTATAAGAAGTTTATAAAGGAGTTTTTCTGTCGTTTCCAAAACAAAGTCCTTTCTAACCTTTTCGAAAGAGTTAAGGCAAGATTATCTTTTTTTAACGTATAAGGTAGGTGCGGATATTTTCCGCCATTATAAAATCTTCAAATATTCCCTTAAAAGATTATAAGAATATTTTTAATGTAAATTTTTTCTTTTATAATCATGTGAATTTTAAATTATTTCAAAAAAAGATATTTTTCTCTCAAATAGTTTTGATTTCATCTATGTCAACACCCTTTGATAAATTTTACACTTTTTGGAAGTTGATTTGTTAGGATACAAATATCCCATACTGTATTTAAGGTTTTGGGATATGTTTGACTATGGATGAGTCATTTTTATGCCATTAATGGGTTATGATTAATTTTTTGGAATTTCATATTCTAGTTTTAATATGAATGTTTATGTTATATTTCAGCCTCTTCTTAAGATGAATGTGTTGGACTAGTATGTTCTGTGTTGGGGACCGGTAAAAGTAAGCCCTCAGGGTTGGTGTCCAGTTATTAGAGGCACTCCAGGTTGGTGTCCAGTTATTAGAGGCAGTCCGGGTTGGTGTCTGGTTATTATAGGCAGTCCGGGTTGGTGTCCGGTTATTAGAGGCCCCTCAGGTTGGTGTCCTGTTATTAGAGGCACTCTGGGTTAGAGTCCAGTTACAGAGGCTCTTCGGGTTGGGTTCCGGTTACAGTTATACCTTTGTTCTTTGCACGAGGCCATGAAACAGAAATTAAAGTTTGGAATTATTCATTACAACATTATGAAAGTGGTTATTGATATTGCATGTGATTATTCAACTAGTAGAATATCCATGTGAATAAGTAAATGGAATTATTTCATTTTATTTTTGCCATATTATGCTGATGTTCAAGTTTAAAAGGATTTTATTTTAGTTATACATTGCCTTAAATGTTTAGGCTTATTAATGAAAGTTTTCTCTATATTGTTATCCTTACTGAGAATCTGAGCTCACCCATTTCTATGTTTTATTTTTCCCAGGATTCCAATAAGTGTATTGTGATTGATATGCAGGGTTAAGCCAAGGGAATAATGGCATTCATAAAGGATTATTTATGTTGTTTTGTTATAATGGGTAATGTAAAATTCATTTATGGAATCTATTTTCCAAGACCGCTAAACTGATCGGTCCATCAGGACTTGAATTCCTTGTAATCATGCCAATGTATTAAAATAATGTGCCGACTCTGGATAACTGGGTTCAGGGCGTTACAATAAATTTTAAAATATAAATATCACATTCAATAGCATGTATGACATGAAAAAAAAAGCGTAGAGGGGAATATAACATACCATGAAATTACTATTTATTTAATATTTAAATAAATTAAATAAATGATATAGATTGAAATGAATGGAACATAGAGATTAGCTTGAATTACACATAATAATGACTTTCTTCCCTCGCTTCCATTACATGCAAGATTGAGTTTTACCAAACACTATTAATATAATTATTTAAAATTACAATTATCTATTAACCTTTAAATTAATGATTATGAATAAGATAAAATAACTTATGCAAATTTATGGGTAAAAAAATATAAAATGAATTCAATGGTGAAAAATTAATTAGAAATGAATATAATAATGAATTGAATAAATTAGTAATGTTTTTATAAAGAAAATATTTTTATTCACCAAATATGTTTTAACATAATAAATTAAATTAAAAAAAAGAGTGGAAGGTATTAATGAAAGTTTTTTTATTTTTTTACATTCATACAATATATTTGATAGGCATAATATAAGAACAAATCCAATTCTATACATAAAAAGTTGTATTATTCTAAATGTAGTTTTGTCGAATTTTAATGAGGAACTTGTTTTCGAACTAAATTTTGACAACCTTATAAATTATATTTCAAAACAAAAATTTAATTTTATAATTTTTAATTTCAAAATAATCTTAGGTTTAATTTTTTATATTTTATGAGAAGTTTTATTTTTTGATGAATAGTGAAAACTACTGAATATTAATTAAAAAATGACTTTTCATCTAAATAATTTATAATGATTAATTATATTTTGAATTTGTTTTAAATTTAGAATTGTTCAATTTTAAAATAATTAATACAATATAGGTCATTATAATTATACACATATTTAATTTATAAATAAATAATTAGTAAAATTTTGAAAATTTTTCCCTTTAAAAACCCACTTTATCACTACGTCTCCTGGATTAATTTGAAAATAATTATTACTAATTAAATTAAATTAACATTTGAAAATGGAATCAATATTTTGAAGAGAATATTTTATAATATATAATCCATTCAACTTAATTTTTGACAAAAATGATTAGTGGAAACAATAAAAATTAATAAAAATGATTAAGGTAAATTCGAATTTATTTAGTGGTTAGAATTTGAATATATGAAGTAAAATTACCTAAAACATGTCCAAAACCCATTAGATTTACAATTTAGTTTGTACATAATTAGGTATCTATTTCTTTAATTATTGAAGGATTTTTAGTTAAAAATGTTGGTTCACCTAACATATTTTAAAAAATTCCATGTTTTCCCTCTCCCCCGACTTATAAAAGGCCACTACATCTCCTCAATTATTCACACCTTTTAAACAAATTTATATTTTAAAATAACTAGAATAAGAACTTAAAAACTTCCCAGCCTCATCCTAGATGTAATATTTTGTGTAGAAAGACATCCCTCCAATTGGTTTAGTGAAAACTTAAGGAGGATACCCAAAGAAAATGTATTGGTTTTCTAAAACTATTTTTATTTTGCTTAGTCCTCAAAATCCTATAATTATTTCTCTATAATACTAATACAATAAACTAAAAATATTAATTATAATGATATTTTTTATGTTAATATTATCACCCACAATTACAGACACTTCCATCAAATGGGTTATGAAATCAGCATTTGTGTGTATGACCGACTACTTCCTCGCAAACTGATGTTGTTCGTTTTTTCCATTACCACCTTTCATAGATAAGAATAATGATGGAAATAATGTTCATATATTATATTATTGACTTTTAATATGTATTTATTCTTTTTTAATTATTATATGACACATAATTTTATGCTTTCCATTTTGTGGGAATACGATAACGTCGTTCATGAGTACAATGTACTACCACCTCGTGAAGCGATGCGATTCATTCACATTTTACAGAGAATTCATTAAGGATATTTTTAATAAAAATATGTGACACATGTGAAATATAAATTAAATTGAAATGATAATATACATATATAATTTATTTTTCTTTATTTTAATATGTTAAGATAATGGAAATAATTTTCACACATATGTACAACCTGCCGTCTCCTCGAACGATGTATTTATTTTCCTATAACCAAATTTTATGGATTAATATAAATTCAAATTTACTCAATATAAATGATATTTAAATTATTTTTTAGATTCTTTATATTATAAATCATAATCTATTTAATTGGAATAATAAATAACCTGTCAAAAAATACTTGAAAAACACGCCAATTAACACCTGAAGCATTGAAAATAATGAAGGGTAATTAATGAATATGTAATAATATGTTAAAAAAGAATCATATAAGACAAAATAAATATTAATATTGTTTTTTAATAATTTAATAAAATTTTTATATCCATTATTCATTATTTTATGGGATGTTCAACCAAAAGGGAGAATATGGTAAAGGATTTTGTCTCAATTTCATTTCATTGGGGAATATCATAACGTTATTCATACATTTTTATATGGTTTATATAATAATCCATTGAAATTAAATATCATGAATAATTATTTTTTAATGTCATTTTTTTAATTTATATTATTTCATTTAATGGGATTTTAATTAAGAGTTACCATATAGTAAATAATTTCATAACACAATACCTTTTCATTCAAATATATTACTTCCTTATTATTATTAATAATATATTTTTTTGTGTAATGTCTTTTGACTAAAAATAGTTTTATCTTAACATATTTTAGTTTCATTTATAATTTAGGCACATAATCAATTCATTGGATTGATTTTCACTTCGATATAACGATCTTGGAAAGGGTTTACATCATAGTATTGTTTTATTCGTTACTGTTTAAACATGGGTTTATATTGAAAGAGATTAGTTGACCACTTTTTAAAAAACCATTTTATTTTCATCTCCTCTGGTCATTCATGATTATATTAAAGTAATGGAACAATTTTTTCATTCTTTGGTACTGAAAATATTTTAGAAAATGTATTTAAGAAAACCCAACTTCATTTCATTCTTTGGATAGAAATCCATTTTCATAGAAACCATGTTTTCTAAAAATAATTTCCAAAATGTTTTTTAATTTTCAAAATGATATATTAAAATAAATTATTACCCATTTTTAAAAAAATCCATGGAATATTCTTATCACATTCCGAACAAGGTGGTTTTTTACCCTTTTTAAACTATACAAGGAATGTTATATTGACCTTATATTGCATGTACGAAATTATATAATTTCATTTATTTTAATCTTCATTTTAATGTTTAGAAATATATTTTTATAGAAAATATTTTAACTGTTATTTTTAATGAAAATAATTTAAAGAAAATTTCAAAAGGGAAATTATATTTTCCTCATGATTTTTTAAAAACAATCTTTTTATGGAGTTTCAATTTATTAATGAAAACAACCCTCTATTCTTACTCCAATGGGCATACATTATAATGATACAATAATTATTCTTTAATTGGATGGTTTATGATCATTTTTACTAATGAATTTATTAACATTCACTTCCTTGACTCATTTTTCTAGTCAATAAATTTCCCATTAAATGTTCACATTCCTGTGATCATTAAGCATTAAATTTCTCTAAATAACCGCATTATTTATCATGGAAATGATTTTTTCCTAAAACATAAAATATTTTTACATATGGTTTTTACATTCATAGTTATATGTTTATATGGGGAAATAATGATAAATGTTTATTCTTTAATCAATAAGTATATTTGATAAGGAACATTGTTTATAGATTAAGTCAATTATTTAATATAAGAGGAATTATTTAGATATAAGTGATGGGTGGGTACCAAAAATTTTATAGCCCCTATATTTTTCAACAGGTCTTATGAGACCAATCAATTGACCAAATTAAAAGGTTTTCTACCTATATTTCTAAACCATATTTTAAAAGGTATTGAATGTATTTGTTATCATGTGCCTCAGACACGATGTCTGATAATTAATCATTTCTATCGTTGAAGAATTAGTTATTATTGTTATTATCCGTTATATAGTCACCATGAAAAAAATATATGTATGAATTTAATTCTTATTCATGTTATTTAAATGGAAATTTGTTTATGTTATCAACATCTCCATATTTATTCTTCATTTTATTATCATGATTCATGTTATTTAAATGGCATGTGTTTCTATTTATTTATCGTTCCATACAGATTATTCTTCTTTATTCATGACTGCTTCCACTATACTTAACCCTTACTGAGCATTTTAACCCACCCTTATTTTGTTACCTTTCCTAGGATTTCATGATTTGTGTAAAGAAATATATTCAAGAATAATCTTGGTGAAATAAAGTTATCCCTAAAATAAGAAATAAATTATGTTGTAATTTGTATAATATTTTTTAATACAAGACTCATGTATATATCTATTTTACTATAACTCCTAAATTGATCAGCCCTTTGAGATATAAATCATGTATCAATTCTAATGTAATGATTACAAGGAACTGGCTCTGGGCTCTGGGGTCATGGTATCTACAATTAGTATCTGATAAAGTTTATTAGAATCCTTGAGAACTAGATATAGGAAATAATAGATTAGGGAATCTAACACAATGATATAATTTGAGGATAATTATATAATAACATCCTAATGATTGGGTAACATATAAATTATTTTTTATTTCTTTACAATATATCCATGTCTGGATGTTACAAGTGGATTTGGTTCTATCACATATGTATGTAGGGTTAATCAATACAAAAATGGTGTGTTGTTTTTGACTCCAGTGTAACTAAGCACAAGAAAAGAGGCCTTACTGTGCACTTGGTTTGACACTCCTCCGTGAGATGCTTAGGATAATTCACATTTTATTTATAGCCCACTATGATGGATTGGAACATATAATAACAATGAATAACCTAGGTTAAACTCCATACCATGAAGGACCTGGGTTTAAATAAAGTGGATGAAGTATTTATGTATTTTGATTCAAGAAATAAATTATCGAAGTATTTTACCAATGGCCTTTTAGAGATAATAATTATGAAACATCTAGGGATTTTGTTAAATTTTAAAATAACATGTTTCTTTATTAGATTAAGTGTTATAATCAATACCGTCATGGGTTTAATATATTAAGGTTGATTATATGTTTGAAGCCTTAAAAACCACATTTTAGTATTTATGTGATGAGATTATACCAATATTAAGGATATTTTGGATGAAATTTAGGGCAATATAACCGATTAGTTTAGTACATTTTTAGTGGAAAAATTATTTGAGGTATAATTCCTGTACATTTTATAGACATAATTTTAAAAGGTGTTTAAATCCATTAGGTTTAATATGATCATTATATCCATATAAGATTATTATACTTTGTGGATGAAAAATAAGTAGTATTAAAAACTATAGTAAAAAAGGTAATTTAATGATTAATATTATTTCAAGTATTCCCATTATATTTTTGGTAACCTTATATGAATTTTTTATAATAGTTTATAAAAAGGACTTTCTATAAGAAGGGTGACAACCTGTCACATTGGGAAATGTGGTGGGGCTTGATCCCATGACCAAAATATTATAAGGGTTTCACACCTACCACTGACATATGTGAGGTTCTTATTAATCTGTCATTATTTTCATTTAAACAATTTAACGAATAAATATTAATGAAGAACCAATGGTATTAATATTGAGGTTTAGTGATTAATTTATCAACCATATTGGTTTTGGAATATAATTAGAGACATATAGAAATATTTTCACTCTTTTATGGATCTTATGATCTATTAAAAGTGAATTTTAGTGCATTAGGCATAAAAATATTCATTTGTCGATATTCAATAATTGGAGTAAAAAATAGAATCACTACCAATGGGTGAAATTATGTTTATGAAATAGAAACATATCATGTACATATATTTACTATATTATTAGATAGTAAAATAATTTATAACATTTTGAAAAAAAGATAAGGAAATAAAATGCTATCCAATTACCATCATTTATGTTGATATAAATGTTCTTTTCATGCCTATTATATTTTGGGAATGGAGGATTTAAAAATTCAATTGATCATTCATGTTATTGGGATTAATGACCTCAATCACCTCTATAATTCTTTATTATATTCCTTTATGTACATATATTCACTTTCCACTAATGTTATTTAACTTATAAACCAAGTTATATGTGACATTTGTACCTCCCATTCAATCTTATTAAGAAGATATTTTATTAACCCTTTTACGATGTAGGTATTTCAAAAATGGAATTTTATATTATAAAACTGATAACTGACAAGATAAAGATTAAGTTATTAGGGTTCTATTTATTTAAGTTGTGGAGAATTTGACACCCTAAAATTTTAAATTAATAATATCATATTCGTTACGGTGTATGACATGCTATAAAATCATATAAGATAAGATAAAAACCCAAGGATTTGCAATATATTTAAAATTTTAAATAAATTAAACCTATTTTATATCATTAAATTAATGTAATTCTATGTTCAGCTTATATTACATGTGATAATGACATTTTTGATGTCTTGCATTACACACAAGATCAAGTTTTACAAAATAATATTAATATCATCATTTAAATTAAAAATAATACCCTTTTGATTAAATTTGGATATCAAAATACGATTAACTAAATTATTAAATCATATAGTTTTCAGAAATATAAAATAAATTCATTGGATACCAATTATTTATAATTTATTATAAAAACATTTTAAATATAATGGAAGTGTTTTAGTAGCAAACAATTTTTATACAGCAATGGAATTTTAACATAATAAATTAAATCAATTAATATTATTGGATGATAATAATGATATTTATATATGATATTAAAATATTTTTCATTAATAAAACAGATTTTTAGGCATAAGATAAGAACATATCCAATTCTACACATAAATAGTTTTATTTTGCTAAAGGCAGTTTTGCTGCCTTTTAATGGTGAACATGTTTTAAAACTAAATTTTTAACCTTTTATATTTTTTTGAAAAACATACTTCATTTTTGAATAAATAATTTTAAAATTATCTTTTGTTTAATTTTTAGTATTTTATTTTGAGAATTTTATTTTTTTGATGAATAGTGGAAATCACTCGTTTTTAATTCGAAACAAAATTTTTATATAAATAATTTATAACAGTAAATTATTTATGGAATTAGGTTTAAAATAATAATACCTAAATTAATCTAATTTTTTTTTAAATTTTTATCATTTTTTTTGGAATTTAGGAATTAAAACATAGTAAACTTTGGAACACTCTCACTTTTAAAACCTTCTTTCTCACTATGTTTGTGAGATTAATTTCAAATTAATTTTTTACACTTAAATTAATTGAATTTGGGAAAAAGGATTAAATATTTGGATTTATAATAATTTATCATTTATAATATGGTCAAATTAATTTTTGAACAAACGGATTATTCAAAACAGTTGAAATTAATTAGAGCGATTAAGTTAAAATGAGTTTACTTAGTGGTTAAACTTAGAATATATGGTGTAAAAATTGAAAAAAACATTTCCAAAAACCAATGGATGGAAATATTTAGAACTTAACCCTTCATCGATATTTTTTCATTATTAAGTCCTTTTTTTGGTAAAAATTTTGGTACACCTCTATTCCTTTCAAAAATGTAATGTGTGTCCTGTCCCCAACTTATAAAAGTCCACCAACTCTTCTCAACTCGTCACACCATTGTAACAACAGTGGTTCAGAAAATAACTACCCCAATAAACTCCAAAACATCCCCACCATAACCTTAGAATCCATATTTTTTGAATAAGTCCATCCCTTCATTGTATTAGATCATACATAATGAGGATAACTAAAGAAGAGGAAATGTTTTTTTAAAAACGTTTTTATATTATTTCATTCTCCACCTACATCAATTATTTTTACATCATTATTATATAATGAAAAATTATATTTAATATAATAAGATGTTTTCATAATAAGGGTATAACCTACAACAATACACACCTCTATCTAATGGTTTATGAAATCATCGTTCGTGTGTACGGCAGACTACCACCTTGTAAATTAATGTCATTCGTTTCCCCATTAACACATTTTGTGGTTAGGAATAATGATAAAATTCTATTTATATATCATATTTACAATATTTTATATGTATTTATTATTATTTAATTATTATACAACACATAGGTTCATAATTTTCCTGTTTTGAGAATATGAAAACGTAGTTCGTGTGTACGGCAGACTACTGCCTCACGAAGCGATGTGATTCGGTCCTGCTTTACATAGAATGTATTAAGGTTGGTTTTAATGAAAATATGTAAAATACACGACATAAAAATGATATTTAATTGTTAATATATATATATATGTATATCATTTAATTTTTTTATTCATTATGAAAAGAAAATGGAAACAGTGTTCATGAGTACATATGACCCACCATCTCTATAAATGGTGTTTTTAATTTAATATCTCAATATTTTAGGGATTACTCTAAATAAATATCTAAATTATTTATATGATATTTAAATAATTTTTTACATTCTATATATGATCAATACATGATAGAGTTATAAGGTAAAATTGATAGGTCAAAACATGCTTGAAAAACAAGGCAATTAACACCCGAAACAGTGAATCAAATGAATTATTATAAATGAAGGAGTAATAATTTGTTATAAAAGAATAATATATGATATCATAAATATTAATATTGTTGAATAATAAGTTGATAAGATTCTTAAAACCATTATAAATGTGGTTAAATCTTGTTCAACAAAAACAGAGCATAAAGTAGGGGTTTTAATCTCAATTTCATTTCATTTAGGAATATTGTAATGTTATGAATCTAGTTTATTTTATATGGTGTATATAATGACCCTTGGACATTAAATATCACAAATAATTTTTTATTCATGGTATTTTGTGTTTAATTTTGAATATTTTCAACTAATAGGATTTTAATTGTGATTTACCATGTGATAAAAGTTTTTATAAATCAATTTACATTCATTTCGTTATATTAATTATTCATGGTTGTTAATATTCAAATAGTATTTGAATAATTAATTTTGGAAAAATATACTTTTATTTGAATTTTTTTTGGATTGATATTTTAAACACATAATAAATTCATTTTAATGGTTCTCACTTCAACATTATGATCTTTGAAAGGGTTTACATCACAATCTCATTTTATTTCAGATTGTATAAACTTTGTATTCTATTGGATGAAATTATTTGATCATTATTTAAAAAAACATTTCATTTTAATCTCATCAGGTTATTTATGATTATATTCAAGTAATAGTACTTTTTTTCCAATCTTTGTTACATATAATGTTTTAGAAAATTTTTTAAGAAAATTCAGCTTCATTTCTCTCTTCGGTTAGAAATCTGTTTTCCTAAAAAAAATTCTGAAAATGTTTTAGAAAAATTATCAAACATTCCAAAATTATATATTTAAAGAATTTTCTACTCATTTTTTATTTAAAAAAATTCAAAGGAATATTCCTATCTCGTTCTGTACAACACACTTTTCTAACCATTTTACAGTGTAAAAGGAATGTTCTTTTTTCCTTATATTGAATGTATGGAATTACCCACCATCATTTATTTGAAGATTTCTATACAAGTTTTTGTCAATATTCTTAAAGAAGTTTTAATAGTGATTTTCAAATAAAATGTTTCTCAAAATTATTTTCAGAATTAAATTGATATTTTCATCATGAATGCTTTTTAGATATATTTATATTGTATTTCTATCCATCAATGAAAAAAACCATTTATTCTTACTCTAATGGGTATAAATTGTATTGATACCATCATTATGGTTTCTATGGTGGTTTATTATCATTTTGACTAATTAAAATATTTAAATTCACTTCCTTGATTATTTTTGTAGTCAATAAAATTCCCTTGAAATTTTTACATTTTTTGTGATCATTAGGTATTATATTTCCCTAAATATCCACATTATTTATCACAGATGTAATTATTTACTAAAAAAATTTCATTTTTGCATACGGTGTTTACTTTGATAGTTATTTGATTATCTGGGGAAATATAGATAAATTTTTATTATTTATTCAATACGAATATTAGAAATGGCACATTGTTTATAAATTAAATAAATTATTTGATATAAGGGGAATACTTTGAACTAGTTGTGACGGGAGGGGTCCAGACTGTATATTACCCCTTGATGCATTGATAGGTCTAATGAGACAAATCAAATGGCCAAATTGAACCATTTTCTACCTATAGTTTTAAACTATCTTACAAGATGTATTGGTAGTATAGGTATTCAAGTGCCTCATACATGACATCTAATAATTAAGCATTACCTTCATTGAGAATTTTTATTTTTTTATCATCCATGAAATTCTCACTATGAAAAAATCTATGAATTCATTTAAATATCATTAATGTTATCTAAATGGAAGGTGTTTTCATTTATTTACCATTCCATATTGATTCTGCCTTATCTTATCATAATGTTCATGTTATTTTAATGGCATGTGTTTGTAGTTATTTACCTTTATATATAGATTATGTATATCGATATGTTATTCCTTTCACTATAATTAACCATTATTGAGAATTTGTGCTCATCCTTATTTTTTTCATTTCCCTAGGATTTAATAAAGTTAAATAAGAAATATATTCATGTATATTCTAGATAGAATAATGTTATTCTCGAAAGAAGAAAAAAAAATTCTTGTAATTTGTGTATTCATTTGTAATATAATAATCTTTTATTTATCTTGTTTACAAATAATACATAAAATTTCAGTCCCTTGGGATTAAAATATTGTATCTATACCAATGTAATTATAGCAAGGCACTCGCTCCAGGATTCTGGGGTTGGGGTCGTTACACTATAGACCACTCTCTCAATAGAATTAGGTGATGTATACCAAAGTCCATTGTTAGTGTCTAGAAACATGACAAGGCACCCATGAAGAAAGAATAAATGTCATAATGATATAAAATCTCACATATATTATTACAATGTAATATAAACCCATTATCATGATATTTATAATCAAGAAGGTTTCTTGCTACTTCCATCAATTTTTTTATCTGATAACACTGTCTTTGAATTTTTTTCAATTGAACTTTCCCATAGAAAACTATGGTCATCGATTTATTTTGGTTATATCATTCCCATAAAAGGGAATGAGATATCATATTTTGTTATAAATCTTAAGGGATAAATCTTTTCTTATAATATTCATTAATTAAATATTACTCATGATGCACCCAATGTTTCCTACTTATCAATGAACATACATTGTCACAATTTTAATCAATACATCAAAATAAATGACTGATAATATTAAATAATAATAATAATAGTCCAAGGATAAATGCACAAATCGAGATATATGAACATACAATGACACATATAAATATAGATTTCTTGCTAGAGGGACTCATTCTCATAATCTACAAAACTAGAAATTACTAAGGGCACACTTCCTGAGAAGGCGCCTCAATTTCTTATGTGTCTACATCCCTTATATCCTATATCGTTGTTGTTTATCAAAATGTTTCATCCCAATATATAAAATATATTTAAGAATATTATTATAGAACTTCTAGGTTCTCATCATCGTAGAGATCTTCTAAGTCTATTCCATTTAACAAATGTTATTAATAGAAAAATATCAGATACTATTTCATATAGAAAAAAATCACGATGTGATATGCAGTTTAAAAATAAATTGAAAAATATGAATATAAATAATAATTAAGTACACAGAATTTGGTTATAGGGAACAAACTCTAAAAAATTTGATGTTGTTTTCTAGGTTTTGAGCATCAGATAAAAGTTTTTAAAGAATATTATATATTCAAAAACACAGTTTTTGTTAGTAAAATTTTTCCATGGTCACCTCTTCACACTACTGAAGTCTTATTAGATCTATTTCATATTCCTCTTCTAATGCCATAAATCATAAATAGAGAAACTCACAAGTGATATTAATTAAATTATTGATGCTTAATGAAATAAAAAAACATTTTTTAGGATTGTTACCAACAATTTATACCTAAATTTCATAAACATTATAAATATGATATTAATTAAATTATTTATGTTCATGTAATATTTTTATTTTATAATTTTAATAATATATTATATATTTCATATTCATATATAAAATTTTCTATATTATATTTTTGTTTATACTTCAAATTATGTAAAATTTTATCATTGATTTAACTTTTCACTTTAAATTAATATATGGACAATATTATTACAAATTTAACATTTTTTATGTATTTAGATTCTCAAGTATTGAAAATATCAATTTCTGGCATCAAATATTGACTATTTTATTTATATATTCCCAAAAAACATCATAGAAAAGAATTCTGAATGGAAATGGGATTCTGAGATGCTATAGAATATATAAGGTTTTCAAAATTTATTCTAAAAAAACAAAAAGTCATGGTGAATATCATAGTGTATGGAATTTTTCATTAATAAGTGATATTCCTTTTTAAGAGTGTTTAAGAACCATGATTGTGATAAAATTTTTAATAACTTCATATTGAAATGATGCGATTTTTAGGATATAAAATATTTCGGGACTGTAGTTTACTGATTCCAAGGGATGACCAGATGATTTCTAACCATGTTAGAGTGAATTATGTTATGGTGTACCAATTTTCAGTTAATATCTATATTTTATTCAAATTTATATTGATTCCATACTTAAATTTGACATTATTTATACTTGAATGGTTGTGATTTTATTATATTTAATTAATTTGATTATATTTCGGATCAACATAAGGTTTATTATAATAATAGATTTTATATAAAAACCACTAAATTTTTATAATTATTAATTAAATTAAGTATAGAAATTAAATATTTTTTAATTTTTAATTTTTAATCAATGTAATTAGTAGTTTATTGTTATCATGAAATAATATGTTTAATTAAATAAACATGATTGACTGGAAAATGAGGGTTGAGTTTGACATATGAAACTCAAGCAGACCATGAGGTGGTGCTTTTATGATCTAGTTTATTTAAACAGAGGTCTTGTTGCTTTTAAATCAATAAAAATACCTTATTTAATCAGTGATCCTTTTCCTATGATTTCAGGACAATCTGAGGTCATTTGAATGTTATGACCAGTTCACGCATGCTTTTTCACATTTAAATCAATAAATACACATTTATTGTAATTATAATCAAAACGATAAATAAATTGACATATATTATGCTCATCCATGTCACAAATTAAATTATGTTCTTTATCTTGTGATTGTATGAAAATATGTGGTCTTTTGATAGGCTATGACTCTTTGAAGCATGTTTTTAATGATATTTAGGTCTAAAAAGAAACATTGTCGATCATTTTTTCCAAAATTCAAGACAAATTGTTCTTTGGTCTATTAATAAATATTAAAAATTAATCAAATATTATTTTTATATTATTTGAAAACAATCTAATATTGTTTACGAGGTTTTAACTCTTTGGAGGATATTGTTTGAGCATTAAAATAATTAGAATACACTATCGGTCTTTCTGAGAATACCGCAAGTCATATTGATATTTAGTAAATTCTTATATATCTAACATAAAACAAAGTCTATTTTATTGTAATTTCGTTATAATATGAGGCTATTTTCATGGTTTTGACCCATTGAAGCACACATTTATAGACTTCTTAATTCAAATAAATCTATTATATTAGTCATTTTTAGAATACCGAACATATGATTAATGTGTAGTCTATTTATAAATATTTTATGATTATTTTATGATTATTTTCCAATAATTTCATTAAAATCATATGATATTATGAAAATATATTTTCCATATTATATATTTTTACTATTTTATGTACATTTTTATTTAATTAAATATAATAAAACCACTTTTTATTTTATCATGAACACACATTATGTTAGATTGTTGTGAAGTCTATCCATACATGTCTCAAATTAATGGACCATAATATTACAATGATTTCACAACAATCCATGGTTTTTTCTAAGTTTCTACCCTCAAACACATGTTTTAAATGATTTTTATATCCTTAAAAATGCATCTTTGGCCTTTTGAAGTCAGCATAAACCAACTCAACATTTTCTGAAGTCATATTTGGTCACCTTTGTATACCTATGATAATGGTCTAAAAATTGTAATGAGAAACACTCTGATGACCATAAAATTCCCATTTTATACTTTTCTCATTAATAATATAATATAAGTGTATCTTATATGTAATAAATCATGAATTTAATCCACATAAACTTAGAGGGCATGTAAAATATAAATAACTTCCCCCCATGATTTATTTTAATAAATACATAATTTTTTTTCATTATAAGTCACATCGTATCTATTAAATATAAACCTAAATAATGGTATGTGTTTTTCAAATTTTTTATAACTAGATTGATAAAAATTTAAATTTTATTTAAAATTGAATTATAATACCTCTAGAATAATTAATAAAAATTTCAAAAACATAACATCATTATACATGTATCTTGAAATATAATTAAAGTGATTAATATTTTAATTATAAATTTAAGGTTTGAACATTAATATTAAATATATAGGTTTGGAATATATATGTTTCCACTAGTATAATGTTGGGCCATCATAATTTCCAATAGTATTTTCTAAAAAGTATTAATGATTATGTAATTTTCACAGATCATGTGGGCGGAAATAAACTATGGAGAATTTATATGGTAGTTTCTATATTTGATATATATATATATATATAAATATAATTTTTAGAATTAATGAACACCAATAAGTTCCTCCAATTCCTTTGTTTAGTTTTTTTAGAAATGGAATAACACTAACAACAACAACAACAACAACAATAAATAGAGTAATAATAATATTTTTTTTTCAAAATTTCATTAATCAAAAAACCAATAATTGAAATAAATTATCTTATAATCAATATTATATTAATAATATTGCATAATAATTGAAATTAATCCTTTTTCTCAATATAAAAAATATATATACAAAATTGATTTTTGATTACACTTTATTAAGACAAGTGATGAGCTCTATTTAATGTAGGATATAAAATGTGTATAAAATGGTAAAGATGTAGCATGAAACCTCATATTTTATTGAATTTATAGGATCACGATTAATGGTAAATTTGTTACATGTGCGGATAGACCACATGTTAGTCTAACTTTTTATGTGGTAAGAATGACCAAAAAAAAGTTTCATTTAATTTTAGGGTTTTTAAAAAAAATTCTTCGAAGTGTTAAAACCTATCAAATGACATAATATTGTCATGAAATAACGGGAAAATGACACCCATTTAATCAATTCCTTATTGTAATTGACCATAAATCAATCAGAAATTAAATTTGAATTGGACATAATATAGAGTTATTAAACAATGCAATAGATGAGGTAAATAAAAATAGTGAGAAGAAAAAATGTCGAAGAAATAAAGAAGAGTTGAAAAAAATAAAACTTGCATATACTTATGAAAAATCATAAGATAAAGTTGATGTATTTTTAGTTTTAAAATATATAATAGGAGAAATATTAGAAGAAGTAAGAAAATTTTGAATGAAGTTGAAGTGGAAGTGAAAGTCAATGTAGACACATAAACAATAGAAAAATATAAAGCAATAACATAAGAATAAATGAAAGGCAATAACATATTAAAAATTTGATGTAGTAGAAAAACCAATAATACAAGAAAGTGTTGAATAAAAAGTGATACTAAAAACATATATTTCAAAAAATAAAATTAAAAGCACAAAAAAGATTTGACGTAAAAACTGATAAATATAAAAGTGATGGTCTAATGTAAAATTTCGGCAAATGTTGATGTAGGAGATTAGAAACCAAAATCTATTAAAAAAGGGTGTTATAGAAGGCTATAGTTAGTTTGTAAATAGACGAAAAAAATAAAAAACCAAATAAAACATTAGAATATGAAATAAAATTCATAATTAGACATAAATGCATTAGTCATAATAAATGATCAAACGTAGAAGAACAATTTGATGTGAAAATAAAAAATATATAGGAGGATTTGATTTAAAAATAAAAGGTGAACTGAAATGAAATTTCAAATCAAAAACCATAATTCAAAAGTTGAAGGATAATGACAAGTTAAAAAATTGTGAATAAAATGTGGAAAGTGGAAATAGAAGGTGATGAAAATCCAAAAATATAAAGTTTGAATAGAGAATCTTTAAACAAATTTGAAGTATAAGATGAACTGTAGTAGTTGGGTATAATAATAAAAATCAATGAATTATGGAAAAAATTCGATAATAGAAGTAAATGAATAAGGAAATTTTAAAGACATTAGGAAGAATAATGCTATAGGAAAAAGTAAGGAGCATAGTTAGAAGTAAATGAATAATATATAAAATAAAAGATATAATATAAAATAAGAATCATAAGTAAAAGAAAAAAAATCTAAAAGAATATAATGTAAAAGGAAAATAAATAAGTCGAAGAAAATTAAAATAATAAACCAAACTAATACCATATAAAAATAATAAAAAATAATAATATATTTTTGTAGAAATACAAAAAAACTATATTTTAAAGAAAATGATAGAAATAAAAAGGTGATATTGAGAAACAAAAGAAGAAAGAAGTTAAAATGTAAAATAGAAGAGAAAATAAATGTGAAATAAAATCTCAGTGGTAGAATTTGGATGCATTAGATGAAAAAATTAAATAGGGGAATAATTAGAAGTGAGTTTTGAACCAGTGGGAAGTGGATAAATCCTGGAGAATTCAAAAGAAATAGAAATAAAAATAATAGGTGAAAGAAATTTTAGAATCAAAAAACATATGTAATAATATAAAATCATGTATGATTAGGGGAAAATAAAAATAACTAAAATCAAAATAAAAAATCGAAAAGTTCAAAATATGAATCTAGAAATAGAAGTAGATTGATTATTTATAGAAGAAATAGTTTAAAAATTATGTGGAATAAAAAACATATAAAGGAAAAATAAAAGTAGACGTAATGAGAAATAACATAAAAACAAAAATCAAATTTCTAAAAATAAGAAAAGGTCTAAAAAATTTGTTTTTAAATATGAATTAATAAAGAAACAAGAATTTGTAGCTAAATATGAAGTAGAAATTGATGAATAAAGTTGAGTCAAAAAAGAAGAGAAAGTTGAAATTGGGTAAGAGGTAATGGTATATAAAGAAGAAAATATAAAATATAAAGCTAAAAGTAGAACCATAAGCCCTAAACATGAGAATATTATAAAAATGAACAAATGAATGAAAACAAGTAAATGTATAATTCATAAGAAGTACCTAGATATAGAAACAAATGAAAAATAGTCAAAAACTGGAAAAAATAATTGACTTTTTTGAAATCATTGATTTTTTTTAAAAAATTATTTTTCACATATAATTATAGGTGAAATTTTAATATGACTTCTGGTGAACTCACTATTTGAGGCCAATTGTAAGGTCATCACACACTAACATGTGTTTTTTAAAACTTTTTCATCTCATTAAACTATTTTTTGGTCATTTTTATCACACTACATGTTGGATTGATATTATGTCTATTCATATATGTCTAAAATTAATGAATGAATAATTACATGTGATTAGACCACAGTTAGAGGTTGTTTTTTATGTTTTAACAATTTGTTCGACATTTGTATATTTTAAGATAAGAAACTCTTTTATTCATTTTAGTCAAACATTCTTTCAGATTTCCATGGAGTCCATTACAACATGCCATAAATTAAATAACAGTCATTATCCTAAGAGTTAACTTTAATATAAGGTTATTTTCTAGGTTTTGAAACTTTGATTGATGTTTTATGAATTTAAAATTAATGAAAAAAATAAAATTTGCTGAATTCAAATAATCCACATGTGGGACTGGAATGTGGTATGTCCCTATATGAAAAAATTAAACAAAATATATTTTACTTTGATTTAATGATAATTTGAGTTCATTTATTGGGTTATAAACCTAAGATACAAATTTTTTAAACAATAATTTAATATAATCTTATGTTTAATCATTATGATCACACTGCACTTTGCATTGACAATCAGTCTAATCCTACGTTTCAAAACTAGACCAAAAAAAATTGTTTTATAGTTTCATTATAATCTATGGTCATTTTTCTTGTTTTTTATCATTTAAAAAACATTTTTTAATATTTAAATAAATAAAAACACACTTTGTTCAATTTTGAAAAATCCATATGTCTGGTTAATGTGGATACTATTCCATGATGGAAAAAATTAAACCATCACTAAAAAATATTTAATTTTTTCCAACAAGGACATATCTTTTGTTAAAAGTGAATTTTTTTGTTGGTAAAACATTTTAACAACACATATGTCCCTGTCATTAAACTTTCAGTAAAAAATCTATCGCTAAATTCTTTGAAGACAGATAAAATAGTTCTATTACAAATATAATAATACCAACAGATAATATATCTGTCGGTTAAAGTGTTTAACAACCGATTATTAGGACAAATTTTTCTGCTGGTAATAATATTAATAACATATAATATCTATTTAAAAATTTCATTTAAATAAAAATTATAATTTTTTTTGTCTATTAAAATTTCATATTATATTCACTAATTTATGATATATAATTAACCTATATTAATAATTAAACTGAATAATATTTAGAAGAATGTTATAAATTGGAAGAAAATTAATTATATTAATAATAAAATTTAATACAAAATAATCAATACAAAAACATAGAAACATGATCCATCACCACCATAATTCGATCCCCCACCCATACCTGCCCCAGGACCAGTGAGCCATCACACCCCAACAGGACCCCCACCTATCCCTACTTGACGACCAGTGAGCTAGTTCCTACTAAACCACATTCTTCAGCGCACCTGCAGCAGTGACCCATCCATGCCTCATGACCAACAAGCCACCTCTAGCATAGAAACCTCAAGTGGAAACACCCTTCAGCTTCAAGATCTCAACCCCACACAAACAATAAATATACCAAAAAGGGTCAACTCCAATATCAACAAGAAACAAATCAAACCAGCTCTAATACCAGTGGTAATATTTGAATATGTAAAGATTCTATGACTCTAATTTTCACATGGACTAAATAGTTTTATACAATATTTTAATAAAAAAATAAGTGGATATCCTTCAAACATATTTCCATCATATTCCTAACCTCATTCTTCAAAACCAGTTGTAATAAAAAAACTTTTGTTAAGTGGGTACCACTTCGTAATCATCTCCATCCATTGTTTAAATGCCCATATTTTTTTGGTTAGAGTAGTACCCAACATTGGAATGTTGTACTTAAATAAATGCTCACTATTTTACCTCCACCAATCTTCTACTAAATTCTCATTATACATTTTTTGCTGCATAGGAAAAGAAAGTAGATACAAAGAAAAATAATGAATATTTTTTAACATGCTCAAGAATGATAATTCATAACATCTCAGTATACCTGAACCTAACAAACTTGAATATGTTAACTCCATTCTGAAGTGGAATAAATGTGACATAGAAACCTTGCTCAAAATGCTCAGTTTGATGTTTCTCTTCTTCAATATTTGATGTTAGGGTTTCATTCAACAAACTCTATAAGGAATAAAAAATATTCACTCTACTTCCACCATTATTTGGTATATAAGAAACTTCCACACCATTGATGTGTTATTCCATTTTGTGATCCAAAATTTGATACTAGCGTCAATGACAGGTCAGATCCCTAGGTTTCATTTGTGTTCAGATGCATCTCAATCAAACCATGAATGGATTTAATGTGTTCACTATCCCCGACCTGAGGAGGTAACTTATATGAATTTTCCTCCAATCGTGTTAGAAAAATATTGATATCATCTTTTTCAGTCGAACATCTAAATTGTTTTGTTTGAAATAATGTAGCTACTTGGTCCCTTATCTGTAATCTATGGAGCTTAGCATCCTGAGAGTCACACTTTTTCGTCAATGTTCAAATCTAGACTTGCAGTTTTGTGACATCTTAACTTATTCCTTTTGTTCAACAAGTTCTCAATATAAAGAATCATTAACATTGAATTCATGTTTAAGCTACATGAAATTTAATTTCACGTTGAATACACATATAAATTAAATGTGAAAGTATTCATTTGTGTTGAAACCACATAATTATTTGTAGATTTTTATTACATACAATCAGATCATTGGGCATCAGATACATTAAAAGGAATAATATTCGGTAATATTTTAATCTTTATCCTATTTAATAAACATAATAAATTAAATTGGAATATAATAAACCTTGAATAACAGACAAATATATATATATATATATATAACAATATGAAAATAAGCACACATAATGTAGCGAAATCAATAAGATTTATAACAATACCTATTAAATCTTCTATATAATCCTTCTTCAGAATAGTAACATAAAAAGAAATAAAATCAAATCCAAATATAGGAAATACCCATACATTACCCATGGTGGGTAAAAAAACATATATATTTTCAATTTAGTTATTTAGTGGACTTGTTAAATTTATCACCGTATCCTTTATTGTGTCATAAAATTTCAACAATCATAAAATGATCAACAAACATTCATTTAATGACAAATAAATACAACATGGTGTTGGTAGTTTATATAAATTTACAAAAAGAAATAACTTGCATTGAGGCACATATTTAAGCCTTTCCAAAAATCATAATTCATAAAAAAACCTAATATGTCAAATTTAATTAAAACAATATATCATTACCTTGTGACGTTTCCATAAAATTTGAAGATACCATTGAACAACATTTATGACGTTTCCATAAATGTTTTTCAGTTATACCATGAACTTTTGATGTCGATCCACCTCTCATTGATCACTTGAGAGCAAAGAATCAATCTAGGGTTTATGTTTTTAATCAAACTTGTAAGAAACAAACCACAAGGGAGTGGTTGTTGAAGAATAACAGCAATAAAATTTTATCCTCTAATGCAAGATTCGGAATCTTGGTGAAAAAACACCACTAAAAATTTTGTATGAGATGTTAAAACAAAGTAATAAATGTTCAAACAAAGGATGAAACTAATCCTTAAGAAGCATGGAAAGGAAGCGGAAAATTCTATGTTCTGTTCAAATCTAGAGTTTCAGATTCTATATATTATGAGAGTGACTGCATTTCTTACTACATACAATGCATATACAACATCATGTTCTGTAACATGAAAATCAGATATAATTGTGAGGGAATAATATTTTAAGATGTTTTAATATGTTGAAGTTTTATGTATACTGTAATTTCAAGAAATTATAGAATGTATCCATACTATATCCAAAATAACATTAAATTACTAACAAATTTTACATGCCTCATTTTTATTAAACCAAACCATCATTTAATATGTGAAGTACGAACATTTAATGTTTAAGTCCAAAAAATAGGCATTACTAAATCAATATTTTCATATACAATTACTATTGTGAATAAACCAAGGTCCCTTGGATTCCATGTAAAGAATTTACAAGTATCTAAGGTAGCTTAACTATGAAATATAAAACCAATCCAAACATTGCAGCACTGGTAATTGAAAAAATGATGGTAACCTGAGGCAATACAACAAACACCTAAAGTGCATCTAATAAAAATCAAAGCATCAAAATTAATAGATGTAAGAAACCATTCCCATCATAGAGTACCAAAATGGATTGAAAAAACATAAAAAGGATTAATCTTACCCAATCAAGGTGGGGGTAACGAAAAACTACAGGATTCAGAGAAGGGGATTTTGTGCAAGGATTCTGCTAACCAAGAGGGTGTAATGAGGAATGCCTACCGATAACAGTCTGACCATGAGGAATTGAGACTGCAAAGAGTGGCAGCGGCTGTGAGGAATGGTGGCTGCAAGGAATGGTGGCCATGAGGAATGGAACACGCAATGAACAGATGATGTTAGGAATGGTGGATGGGAGGAACGACAGACGCGAGGAACGGAGAACACGAGGAATGACGGACGCGAGGACTGACGGCCTTGAAAAACTCTATTCACAATGAACAGTGGCCGTGGGGAATTCTGGCTACGAGGAATGATGACTATGAGGAACACTATTTAGAAACAGATAGGTAGGGTTGGGGGAGAGAGGTCGCGAGGAAGGGTGGGAAATAGAGGTAGGGTTGTGGGTGGTGGCGGGGTAGGGTTTTATTGAAAATTTGTTTATTTTTTTGATTTATAGAATGAAATAAATTGTAGAATTTATATAAAAAATTACATTATATAAGGATTTTCAATGTATTTATCTATACATATAATACCAATAAATAATACTAAATTATTGATATTTTAATTAATTATATATTTTTATTATAAAAATGATATCCCAGTAATGGGTAATATATATATATATCTACGTATTCATTTTTTTAAAATATTTGCTTTTATTATATTATTTATTGGAAAGATATTTTTTAATGGTAAAAAATTTACTGGTAACAATAATTGATAACAAAATATTAATTTATTAGTAATTCATTTGTTGGTATTATTATGATAAGATAACAGATTTAAATATGAGTAAAATATTTGATGGTATTGAACTACTAATATAACCAAATATATCTATTGGTAAAAATAATTTTTGGTACCTATAGTTAATATCAACATAATTTAATATCTGTTGGAAGTAGTCATTTTTACAAATAGATATATTATCTATTGGTAATTTTATATTGTTAAAGGTCACTTTTTTTGTAGTGGATTAAACTCCTCCTGTTATTTCATGATAATAAAATGTCATTAATAGGTATTAACACTTTGACTCCAATTTTTAAGGACTTTAAAAAAAATTAAAACTGTTTTTAAAACATTTTGACCATACCACATGTAATATTTGTAGATTTTGTATTTATACACATCAAAAATCAATTAATGATCATTTTATATTGATTTCACAATAATTTAAAGTAATTTTCTATGTTTTTACCCCTTTGTCACACATTTTTTACATTTAATTTAATAAAATAGACTTCTAGTCAGTCTATGAAAACCAATGGTCAAATCAATGTTTATTCTATTCTGACATATCAAAAACTAATTTATGGTTGATTATCCAATATTCAATTATAATCTAAGGTCTTTTAAAATTTTTTTAACCATGAAAAATGTTTTTAACTATGTAAATCAAATACAATTGTTTTTTCAATCATTTTTATTCATGAGTAGAGTTTTCATTATAACTTTTTCGTTTTGACACTGTGGAAAAAAATTTAATCATTTGAATGAATTGATTAATTCTTCTATTGTTGAATTAAAATGCCCAAAACATTGTTAATACATATAAAATTTGTGATTATTTTAATTCTTTCATTTTATTTTAATTTCCATATCATATGATAGGTACATATATATTTTAGTGAGGGAGTTATAAATGTTAGGGGATAAATTGTAAATAGCATAAAAAATTTGTTTGTTAACAGCTTTATGGGTGTAGGGTATCAAGGTAATATTCATTAATAAGCTAGCTAGATAAAGGGGGGGGGGGTTATGATTAATTTTGGTGAGACACAATAGTAGTTATTTTGGTGTGTTAGGCCTCATTCCTCGTGGAGTAGCAACTTTTGATGATTATCCATTATTTTCCCTCTATTTCTTATTCACCTTCTCTAACCTATTGTAATTCCATTTCATCATAGATGTCTAATGTTAGAATTATTTTACTGCCATATCATGAATTTATCAATTTTTGATTTCATTGAGAGTGTTATTCTAGAGTGAGCTAAATTCCGAAATATTTATGTTCTCAATTCTTCCATTTGAAGTTGATGTAGCATATGACTAAATGTGTCATAATATATGAGGCAAAAGTGAATGGATGACCCATATGAAATGTACAGTGTAAAATGAGTAGCAATTATAGATTAATATGAACGAGTCGTAAATGTAAAAAGTAGCCAAAAAGGTTATTGTAGTGGAAATGTCACAACCTAGTTTGTAGCCTTCTAATGGTAGGTATCGAAGAAGATACATCGTTTTATCAAAGACACAAATATAGATACAACCATTGGATGTCCACATGAATAGAATAATAAGTCACTTTTGGTCCTAGTGGGACACTCAAGAGGGGGTGAATTGAGTTTCTATAAATATTTTTTTCTGAAAAATTTATTTAAATGTCCATAAGTTGAAATAAAAAACAGCCCTGTTAACTAAAGGATCATTTTATAAAAGATTTAATTATTTGAATGATTTCTCAAAGAGTGATTAGTTCTCAGTTAAAACAATATGAAAAATTACATTAACTTTTGAAATCATCCTAGTAATGAAAATTCTAATACAAACACCATCTAAGATTAACCATAAAATTAAAGTGATGTTTTCTTATCTAAATAATCCTAAATAGAAAAAAACTAAACATGAAATAATATAGCGAAATTTAAAATAACTGGTTCAGTCTCAAGATGAGTCATAAAACTCTCTACTTGGTGATCACCCACCACCAAGAATTTTATGCAAATAAAAATTGATCTAAACCCTAGATCAGGGTAAAAAACAACCTACAAACTATCTAGGTCAACTAGACCTCTTCCACAGTTTTCGTGGGTGTGAATAAACAAAACAAGACATACAAGGAACTCTTCTACTATTATCTGTGAAAGTGTAAGGTGTTAGAGATGATTTGTGAAGATATCTGTGTATCTTATAGTTTTTTTATAAGATTTAGTGCGTGTTCATAAAAAATATATACACACACTAATAAAAATGTAAAATATTTCCCAAAAGATAAAAAACCGAGAGAATATAGTATGAATTATCTGTGTGATTGGAAATGTTTCTTTTGACCCTGGGAAGAAATTTTAAAATGAATATTTAGTAAAATTTTAGAAACATATAGGAAAATAGAGTGTCATAAGAAATTTTGTGTTCTATTCCCAGTGAATTATTGATCTCCTTAGTGATTTCTTATCCTCCATTTTTTTGTTTCTATAAAATTTTAATCTATTTGAGTTCTCAGAAGTGTCTTTATGTTTCCAAATCTTTCAGTAACTGTGTTTTTTAGGCGCACTACTTCTCTAATTTTTTTTCCTCTATACACTTTATTTTTGATCAGATATTCCCTTCATACACTTCAAGCAACAATAATCATGATCTAAATCATGTCTTGGTACCCCGAACCTCTTATTGCAATCTAACGTCAATTTAAATGTTGTCTACAAAAGATATCCATTTTCATTAATATAATTAGTAGTACAATGCACGTGAGACTTGTGATAGATGGTGAGGAATCTTCAAGTCCAGCCATGAGAACCAGGCTTAAATATGGGTTGATTCATATTTTTGGCACTATAGAAGTACTATAATAGGTATGGTAGTAATTATTGTAGCAGTACTATTTAGTACTATATCAGCAAAAACTATTCACCTTCAAGACACTGGTTCGAGCTTGGAGTGCTTAAGTCTATCATGAAACCTAGGCCTTTAGGTCAGTAAGGCTTTTGTGCCATGTTAAGGCCTTCGGGCCACCCCAAGGACTTTAGGCCACATGATGTGCATACAAAAACCTAATAGATTCTATAAGGAAGAAGCTCCGGAAGAGGATTTAGAGTAGGAACATTCACTAGAGTACATCTATAATATTTGGATGAATGAGAGGGTATCGTATTTTTCATTAGTACAAGGAATGTGAATCTCTACTCATGACATCGAGTTGAACATCCATGCAAAGGTGGAGAGTTGATAACAATGAAGATGCGAGGGAGGTTCAGTTTCATGTAATCATAGTATCAGATGAATTCCTTTTATACCTTCAGGTGCTGTAATATCACAAATCCTACGGGTTATGTAAGGGTTCCCCCACAACCCTCAAAATTGGGATTATAAAAAATGAATAAAAAATGTACGACTATGGTTCATTCAATCATGATTATTAGTATTTTTTTTCAAAAATATGACTGTAATAAAGAAATTTTAATTTATATGATAACATAAGAATTGATGGTGTCTCTAAATGGTTACTTGGAACGCTATCTCAGAACGGTGTCTTAGACTTATTTAATTCTATAATCAAGAATGGTGAGTTGAGTAGTAGTGACTCAAGAATGATAAGTTATTTTAATAGTAGGTTGACTTAATGGTGCCTCAAGCTATTGGTATCTCATACTATAAAAAATTAATAAAATATGTAAGTCACTCTATTGGTATCTTGATGTGATGGTGAATCTTCATTTGAAAAAAAATCTCATTTAATTTTAACAGTAGGTTGAGAAACAACATCTCTTCCTTTTTTATAATTCAGTATCTATGCTGATGGCGAGACAGTTAATAGTGAGACATATTACCGATGAGTCTGTATCAATGGTAACTCATACTTAGATGATTTTCTACTAACAATAGGATTTCCAATAGTGATTCCACATTATCGGTGACTCATACAAAGTCAAATATTTGTAACCGATCTTATGATTTGAAATTATAATAGAATAGATTAAGATGATAAGTAAACATGAGTAAACATAATGTAACATAATTTGACTTAATGAAGAATGTTTTGTGAGCATTAAAACTAGAGGAGGCCAACAATCTCCCCCTATTGAAAATCACAAATCATGTCATTAACCAGCCATTCATAATAATCAAAGGACAAAAGATAACTATTTTAAGTAACATGAAATATATATCATGAGAGATTCAATTATAAAATAAATATTGTCTAATAAAATTAAGTACCATACATAATCTAATTATCAAGTTAAATTCCATCTCATTCTCCCCCTTTTGAGATTATCCAAAAGAGAACAAATAACAAGAGATAAAGAACATATAATAGAGGTGTAATGCCCAAATAGTAGTTACCTAGAGTTGGTGCATTATTACATAACATTGTCACGATCACAAGAGATCATGTCTGGAAAGACTGATTAGTTTAGTATCCATGTATGTACTAGATACGTATATAATTTTCACAATACATTATGAAATTGAAAAAAAAAACAACATTGAGTCCCTTATGAGAACACACATATCTCTTATCCCATCCCTTAAGTTAGTCACAATATACTTCTTTATATACTAAATATAAATAAAAAATAATAAATGGGCGAGCTCAGATGCTCAGTAATGGTAATAATATAAAGGAATCTTTCATAAATAAGCACAAACATTTATCACAATTTATAAAAATAAAACACAAGACTTTTAAATTTAAACTTCAGCTTAATATGGAAAAGATAAATAAAATAATGCCATTCACTTATTCACATTGATATTCTACTGGTCGAATAATCACACGTAATATCAATAGATAATTTTATAATGATGGAATACATAATACCAAACATCATAACAACATTTTCAAGGCCTTGTGCCAAGACTATTGTCAATGCCTTGTGCCATGACACTAGTACGTCTCATGAGACCTACCGATGCATCGAGGAGATATAGCGGGCTCCACCTATAACTTACGAAGTCCAATGAATTCCTAATATGAAAAGGTTAAAACATAATATAAACATTCATATGAAAACTAGCATACAAAATGTAAATATTTTAACCATAAACCATGAATGGGATAAAAATAGCACAACCACAGTAAAAAATATCACCAAACCATCAGTAGAATATGGAAGATTGTATCATAATAAATCAACATCAATCAAACTTAAAATCCAACAAGGATGTTGACATAGATGAAATCAATCTAAAAACTATTTGATTAAAATATTTCATTCTACATTGAAATCATTCAAAAGTAAATAAAATATTGTCAGACTCACCTAATTTGATAATCCCAAATCATATTCCATTTATGTGATAATCATGTTTTCATTATTAGGATAATCTTGTATCGTTAATATTATTAGATTCTATCAAGTGATAACCATATACCTTTAATCTTACTGCTTTCTTGTTTAAGCTATCAGTGAGAATTTCTATAAGTACTAAAGGTAACCGATGAAAAGGTCACCAATGAAAAGGTCACTGATGAAGGGTCACCGATGCAAGGTCACCGATGAAAGGTCACCGTTGAGAAGGTCACCAACGAAATGTCACCATTGAAGGCTACCACTAAAGGTTACCATTGAGAAGGTCACATATGAAGGCTACTGATGCACACCTATTGTTGAAGCCTACCACTGTGAAAGCTGTAATTACTAGTCCACCATTGCCTAACCTTCCATACTTTTTCAAATTATTAAGATTATTCTAACGGTCATATTTGATAACTTTAATGCTTCTGACATTAGTTAATACCGATTTTAGACCTATCAAGAGACCGTATCTGGGGAAAATACGAGGAATGAAGAGAAACACACATGATTTACTTATTTCTATTGTCCGACCTCAAATATAAAAGAGAAGACCGAGGATAAAAAGGAGGGCTGGTTTATACATGTTTGAAGAGAAAAATAAATGAAAAATATCTTACTCTCCAAATCAAAGAAGAACAGTCCAACACTTATGTACTAAACCCAAGAGCATCACGAAGATTATTTGGAACAAAATCTCATATGCCTTCAAAGCTTCATCAACTCTCTGTCCAACCAAGAAGCAGAATACGTCAGTACTTCAAAGTAAGAACTTGGAGTAGTGACACTCTATCTCTGAGGAAAACTTCCAGATAAAGAATCGAACTGCAATTTCTTCACTCTATGGAGTCATTATCTGAACTGCAAACATGTAGAGCCTTCTAAACTCGATCTTTAAATATTTTCTCTACTATGTTCTTTTGTTTTACATTTCTGAGAAGTGTGTGTTTGTGTCACACACTCTGTCTCCTGTGATTGGACATGTGGATACTAAAATCCTTACATCAAACATCACTTACATATTGTTTTCCCATGTATAACTATGGAAGAGACCATGTGTGGTCTGTGTTGTTTATTATTCCCACAAAGAATAGTGGTAAATGGGGTGAACCCTGGAAAGTTTGTGAAAACCATTGTAAATCCCAATACAGGCTATGTATCATGTTTATTGTTAATATAAACTGCTTGGTGGTAGGTGATCACCAAGTGGGGAGAATTAAGTCCTGGATTGAGATTGAAACTCTTGCTTAACTTTTTTGTGTACTATATTTTGTTATACTCTATTTTGATATCTTTGGATACTCACTGTTTTAAAAACAAAAAACTGTTTTATACTTACTTTTATAGTTAGTTATGGTTAGTGTGTGTAGGTGTTTAATTCAGTAATCTTGTTTAAAAAGTTGAAGATGTTTTTTACCCTGATTCAACTGAGGACTAATCACCTTTTGAGAAATTTTTTGACCTTCTAATCATTTATATCTATACTTCCTTAATTAACTACGCTGTTTCAAAATTGGGGGATCTTTATAAAAGGTTTTTAACAGAAATTTTACGTAGGAACTCAATTCACCCCCTCTTGAGATTCCAATACGTCCAATATTTGGTATCATAGGGCTATTTTTATTGATACTATCTGATCTTTTGTGAAAATTTTCAAATTATTTTCAACTGTGATTTTGGTGGTATCTAAAAGATCTTAAAATTTTGGTCATATCTAAATTTTCAATTCTTTAAATTCTAGTAAACAATGTATAATATAATTGAGGGTTCTGCTACTAATATACCACCTTTCTTTAACAGAAATAACTATGCGTTGTGGAAATTAAAAATGAAAATGTATCTTGAGAGAATGTGTCCTGAAATCTGTGACACAATTGAAGAACAACATGTATTAGCTGTTACTACTAGGGAAACATGGTATCAATTGACTAAAGTAACATATAACAATAACTATAAAGAAATGAATTTTTTGTACTATTCTCTAGTTGATGAATAATTAAATAGAGTATCTTCCTGTAAAAATGCTTTTGAAATTTGGGATACTTCAGCTATTTCTTATGAGGTAACAACCAATGTTAAAGATATGAGATTAAATAATTATACTATTAAATATGATAATTTTAAAATAAATCCTGATGAACTTTTTTCGGAAATGTATCTTAGGTAAATGAATTAGTAAATACCATGAGGCTACTAGGGAAACCAGTGAACAAAAAGGATCAGATTATGAGGTTGCTTCGATTCCCACCTCACAAATGGTGAGGAACTTCTGTTTCTATTAGAGAATCCAGTGACGTAGGCATGCTACCCATTAAGGAACTAATTAGAAAACTTATGACGTATTAAGAGGAGCTTAAGGTAATTCAAGAAGTAGATGAAGAACCAAGAAAAAAATCTTTAGCATTCAAGACTACTAACTCAAAGAACAAGGATAAAGAAAAATTTTAAGCTCCTGTAGACACTTCCACTAGTGAAGACTCGGTCTTTGACATTGATGATGAAATTGAACCTCTTTCTAGGAGATTTAAGAGGTTCTACCATAAGAAGAAGTTCTTTAGAAAGTTAAAATAAAAAGGAATGTATGATAATAAAGGATAGTTGAAATATGATTTAAAATGGAATGAAAACACAAATGAGATAGTCTACTATTAATGTAAATGAACAGGACAAGCGAAGGCTGACTGCCCCAATCATAAATTTAAGAAGAAATATGAAGACAAGGGAAATTGATATAAAAAGTCTATGAAAGATACTTGGAGTGCTTCAAAAGACAACTCTAGTGTATCTTACTTTTTAGATATTGAGAAGAACAAACAAGCAAATATGTGTTTCACGACATAAACATATGAGGTAACACCCAATTTCGTTATGCCGAATACATATCATTATAAGAATGAAAGTGAATCTAATAATGATGAGAATGTGACTAATGAAGAACTATTTGAATACTATGGGATTCATGAAGATACCTTTAATGAACTCAAGGATAAATATATGTTAGTAAAAAGAATTAATTCTTTGAATGCTAATTATAAGTCTGATATGGATATTGAGAAAGAAAAATGTGCTCAGTTATTTAAAAAAAATACTAAAATTAAATTATCCAATGAGAAAATAAAAATGGATCTTGAGAATTTTACTTCTGGTAGAGATAATATAACCAAGTTACTAGGAAAACATATTGCTTCTAAATATACTGCTGGTCTAGGATATCAATTAGGACCATGAAGGATTATTAAAAATAAATTTCTTCCAAAATCTGGATAGTTCACTCCTAGTTCTAGTTCTGGACCATATTTTGAAAAAAAATTCTCTAAAGTACCAAACAAAGTGTTCATGTCTCAAAACATTTTTACTGATTATATGAAACCTATGAGACAATTATGGGTTCCCAATGTTTTACTTGCTAACCTCTCTGGACCCAAAAAAATCTGGGAACCAAAGTTACCCTACACTTAATCTGTTTTTCCGGAAAATTGTTTGAAGAGATCCTATAAGACTCAATGGAATTTGAATAGTGGATGTTCAACACATCTGACAGGAGACTATTCATGCTTCAAGATCCTAATTAATGTTTATGGTGGACATGTCACATTCAGTGATAATGATAAAGGGAAGATCGTCCGCTTAGGCCAGATTGGTAACCCAAATACTGTATTAATTTCAAAAGTACTTTTTTGATGGGTTAAAATACTATTTACTAAGTATCTCTCAGTTGTGCGATTATGGATTCAATGTTAAATTTTAAAATGATGCATGAAATGTTTTAATTATAAAAATTATTTAATATTTACAGCTCTTAGAAATGAAAATGTGTATGCTGTTGATTAAACTCTTTATCCAATAAAAAAGTTTCTTGTTTAAATGCTTTTAATAAGGAATCATGGTTATGAAATAGAAGATTATGACACTACAATGTGCACCTACTTAGGAAAATAACTAGGAATGGTTGAGATAAAGACTTACCTAAATTGGAATTCCCACATAACAATGTTTTTAATCCTTGTCAAAAATGAAAATAACACAAAGTTTCTTTTAAACTAAAGAAATAAGTTTTTACTTATCAACTGCTTGAGATGGTTCACATGGAATTGTTTAGACCATCTAGAGTTTCAAGTTTAAATGAGAAGCACTATATTTATGTTTTTTTAGATGGGTTTTCTATATATACATGGGTATACTTTCTAGCTCAAAAAATTGAAGCATGTTCTTACTTCATTAAATATTCGAAGTCTATATAAAATCCTAGTGGACATATAATTAAGACCTTGAGAAGTGATCATGGTCATGAGTTCGAAAATCATGATTTTGAATCTTTATGATCACATAATGGCTATACACACTATTTCTATACTCCTTGAACACCTCAACAAAATGGAGTCATAGAAAGAAGAAATTGGACAATTCAATAGATTTCCTAGACTATGGTAAATAAGTATAATCTACCTATATACCTATGGGCTAAAGTTGTTAATACAGATTTTTATATCATCAATAGAGACTTAATTAGACCTATTCTTAAGAAAACCCTCTTATGATTTGTGGAATAATAGGAATCCTAAAGTTAATTACTTTAATGTTTTGGGATTCAATGTCTTTATCCATAACACTAAGGATAATCTTGACAAGTTTTATCGTAAGAGTTATGAAGGAATTTACCTAGGTTATTCCATTTCCAGCAAAGATTATAGAGTATTCAATAAAAGAACCAAATGTGTGGAAGAATCAGTTCATGTCAAATTTGAAGAGACTGATCCACATGAACCTAAAAAAATAGTTGAACATGTTGAGGAAGATATGTCAATTATGGACCTTAATGATAAAGATAGTGAACACTTAGTTAAAACAACCAGTTCTGGGAATTTTCTAGAATATGAGAATAGAGAATCTGAATCTATAGACACCCATGAGAAGTCTAGTTCAACTTCTTATAGAGGTGTTATAACTCTCACGAATCATTCTTTAGATGCTATAACAGGTGCTCTATATATAGGGACACAAACAAGAGAATCTCTGAGAAACCAGGTTGAACATCAAGCCTTTCCTTCACATCATGAACCTAAAAATATTCATGATTCTATCAATGATGAATTTTGGGTGATATCTATAAAATAAGAATTAAATCATTTTGAAATAAATAATTTTTGGGAATTATTATAAATACCTAAAGACACTTTGTCCATAGGCACTAAATGGGTGTTTAGATATAATGTTGATGAATCTAGAAACATTGTTAGAAAAAAGGCTAGACTAGTTGCACAATGATATAGTCAAGAATAATGAATAAACTATGAGGAAACCTTTTTAACATGTATGTAGACTAGAATCCATTAGGATATTACTTTCTTATGTAGCTCATCTGAATTCCCAACATTATCAAATGGATTTCAAAAGTTTATTTCTAAATGGGTACATAGTTGAAGATGTATTCATTAAAAAACCCCTTGGTTTTTTCAAATATCTATTTTTCAAATCATGTTTTTACACTTTATAAAGCTCTATATAGTCTAAAACAAGCTCCAAGAGCTTGGTACGATAGAATAAGTTTTTTTAATATTTTAAAATATATTACTAAAGGAATAGGTGATCCTAATTTTTTAATTAAATGGATTTCCAATGTTGTTTTAATAGTACAAATTTTTGTAGATGATATTATATTTGTATCCTCTAAAAAGTCTCTAGGTATTGATTTTTCAAAAATGATTCAAGGTGAATATGAAATGAGTTTAATGGGGGAATATAAAATTTTCCTTGGATTTCAAAATGTTCAAAATAAAATTGAATTGTTTTAAATTTGAGTAAATATACTATGGATCTTTTGAGACATTTTGGTTTGGACACTAATAAAGGTATTTATACACCTATGATTACCACTTGTATGTTGGATGATGATGAAACTGGTAAACCAGTAGATCAAACCAATTACAGAGTTATGATTGGGAGTCTGCTCTATCATACTTCTAGCCGACTTGATATTATGTTCAGTGTATGCATGTGTGCTTGTTTTCAATCCAATCCCAAAGAGTATCATTTTAATGTTGTTAAAATAATTTTTAAATATCTCAAATATACTAAAAACATAGGACTATTTTATCCAAGAGGACAATCTTTTGATTTAATAAGTTATTCAGATGCTGAATTTGCTGGTTACAAGTTAGATAGAAAGAGAACCTCTAGAACATGTCGCATTTTGATCAAGTAACTAGTATCATGGTGTAGTATGAAATATAATTCTGTTGCATTATCTACTATAGAATCTGAATATATAACTGCTAGTAGTTGTTGTGCTCAAATTCTATGGATGAAACACACTTTACTAGATTACAGATATCAATTCAAACATGTCTCCAAAAAATGTGACCATAAAAGTGCTATTAATATCTCTAAAAATCCAATATCTCATGTTAGGACAAAGCACATTGAGGTGGGACATCACTTCTTGAGAGATCATTATCAAAGAGGTGATATCATTCTTGAATTCATTGGCACAGAACACCAATTGGATGATATATTCACAAAGCCCTTGAGTTCTGAGAAGATAAGTTACAACATATATGAGTTAGGCATGATAAACTGTTAAGATAGGAACCTCAATGTTAGGAAACTCACTGATAGACCTCACTTTTAAGAACCTCACTGATAGACCTCAGTTTTATGAACCTCACAATTGGACCACACCATTTGGAACCTCACCGATAGAACTCACCATTGGACTTCACTATTAAGAACCTCACCGTTGAAACTCGCCGTTGAACCTCACCATTGAAGCTGACTGATAAATCTCACCATAAGGAACCTCACCGTTGGCACCTAACTGATAACCGACTTTTCCAGGACATTACTTTTTTTCTACCGGAATCAAAAATGTTTTTAGTATTACTTAATTTTTTTTCTTGATTTCTTTACGGATCCCTAAATGATAAAATTAAAGTTCATACCACATTTCTATCCACTTCTCTCTCAAATATATTGCTCCCTAACCTCAAAACCAAACCTTCTCTCGAAACCCTCAAACCGCTCCAGATCACAACGTCTTGATTGACGAGACCGATGGTCAGTGACGAAGGATATGTGTCGAATCCTAAGAGACCTTGAGCTGGGTCGAGTAGTGGATTCAATGTAGTAGAAAAGCTAATCAACCCTCATCTATCGAAGAGGTAAATCTTGGTTGAGAAGGAACAAAGCTCGGAATGGCTAATGTCGAGCAGGTCTTTAGTGATAAAGGAACATGAAGCTCAAGGTTGGGTTGAATGCTTTGCAAATAATAATGGACCCTATTACCCGAAGTTAGTGAAGTATTTCTATGAATCTCTAAAGTTTGATCAGTCTGAGGAAGAGAATATAATGTCTTCAGATATAAATGGGGTAAGTGTGATCTTTTCCTCTCTTGATTGGTTTAACTATTTAAGAGTGATAAATGAAGGGATTTATGATTACTACTCATGATTAGTGCCTCCCACTGCTGAGTTCTTCTGTTATGAAAATGCTCTAACTGAAATGATAGGTAATGGGATCCCTATAAATGTCATTGATGCTGAAATGGAAGGAGAAGACAAGTTTCTATTTATGTGTATCCATAATTTCTTGAGTCCTAGGAGAGGGGAATTTTCTACCTTGAAATATAAATATGTATTTCTCTTGTATCTATTGAATCATGGAGAGAAGATAAATTGGTGCAGGTTGCTCGTGATTCAATTAGAGTATATGACAAAGCTGAGTTCCAAATCCAATGCTTTCTTTCATGCCAAATTGATGTCCTTAATGTTCTAATTGAAAGGATTTTCTAGAAGTAATGATGAAATATTTGTTATAAGGAACAATTTTTGAATACCCAAATTATTTTCAATTTTATAAAAATCAGTTGGAACCCTCAGTAGAGAAGATGGGTAAATGATGAGGCTAAGCTATATGAGGAATTAAACCTAGTTACTCATCATAATAGGACTAAAGATAAGAGAGACCATAGTATGATCCAAATGTTGTGGAGCCTGCATATTTAGATGAAGAAGAAGAGTCTACTGTTATGCAAGTTAGATAGGACTCTCCTATAGATTACAAGAGTGATCCTGACCTTCCTCATGACAATATTGTATATTTTGGTGATACTATCCCTCCAAAGAGATTTCATAGAAGAGAAACTGTCCTAAGGGATAGGGATGAGGAGAGTAGTAAAGAAGAAGGGTTGGAAAATGTATTAAGAGACATTCAAGAGACCTTGGATGAGGATGACGAAACTGAATCTAGTCATGATGAATTTGAGACAACTTATGATGAGAGTGGAGAGGAATTTATATGTATCAGTCCTCAAATAAGGAATATAGAAATGGTAGAACATTTTTATAAATAGGTTGCTGATTTGGTTGAAGATGTAATTTATATGGATGTTGTTGAAGATTCTATAGAGGAAGTGGCAGCAGACCCTCCTATTGATGTAGTTGACCAAGGAGATATGGTAGATATGAATGTGGTTGATCAGGAGAATGCTCCAAGTGAGGGGGAGGAACCTATTGTCACAGGTTCAATTGTTATTGCTCATGGGATAAAATATTGGACAAAAGACCCTAGATTTGGGGTCTTGGGTTTGGATTATGGATACTTGGATGTTGAAGAGCCTGTCAGAAGTCCTGAAGTTCCTTCAGTTACAGTGACTACTATTGTAAAGACAATATTACATCTACCTCAGGAATATGTGAAGAAGGATGATTTGGAATCATTGGAGTCATATCTGAATAAAAAAATTTATGAGAAAACTAATGAGATAGTGAGAATATTACCTCACAATCAAGGAATCATGACATTTTCAGGGGAAATACTAGTTTCTACCTGTCACTAAATAGTGCTACATGAAGTCAAGGAATTCCAGAATCAGGTCAGAGCACTGGTAGAGTCTATAGAATTTTTGAATCCATCTATTTCAAATTTAGAATACTATATGGATTTAAGGGATCAGGTGGACAATGACCTTAGGTATGTCAAAAGTGTGGTTCATCAAATGGTCTCTGTTTTTGAGGACATCAAGAAGTATATAGATACACAAGTGAGTGGCCAGGATAATGACATGAAGAGGAAGATTAGTGGGATGACCAAATTATTCAAGGAGATAGTGGCATTCACAATGGAACCTCTTTGTCCATCTATTTCCTCTTCAATTACGCCTCCTTTTGATCTAGAAGATTTCAGATCAGATGTCAGAGTAGAAGTGGAGAAGATCTCTGGTGCTAGTACTTCAAACCCTCAGTCTATGACTCAGGTCATTTCCACTACGAGGTAAATTCATAAGCTTGTGGTAGATTATCTAAGGGGAACTACTCAAGATCAGAAGGACATCTAGGATCAAGTTGATTTATTCTACAAAAGGGTGTACACAAAGCATCATATGGATGGTCACTTTAAGCTGCTATTGGAGAACTTGAGGATCCAAACTATCACTTAGGCATTTATGGATCAAGCTAGCCAGATTAGAGATTTTAATCCTACCTTAGAGAGATTTATGGAGAATAAGGAAGATTTTATTTCACCTATGTAAAGAGGAGGAAGTATTATTATGGATTTCAGATATCTTCCTTTGCCCTTCCTCCATGTGGACGACAGTCCCATCATTGTTCCTATAGCCTTGCCTTCTACCTCAGATGCCTCAGGATCTACCAGTGCTGATCCTTTGTTGACTTTTGTATAGGCCATCAGAAGCTTGAACCCCTCCATTCCTCAGAGATCTACTCACTACAGGTCTACTGATGCCTCTTTATCAGCTCCTCTAACCCTACTGACTACCATCCATCAGCATATACCTCCATCTTCTGGACCCGACTCCTCAGCTTCCAAATACAAATCTCTATTTTGCATATCTGATGTGGATTGAATGTGGGATTTCAGAGTTGATAGGGATCTTTTTTACACTTTTTTATTCTATACTCTTTCTTCATTTTTAACAAAATCCTCTTTTGTCATCTCTTTTTTCTTTCTGTCTTTTGGTTAATCACAAAGGGGGAGATGTTTTAAGCTGCCTACAAGGGGGACAAGTTTTTATGTGACCTATTTTATTTTCATAAATATACTATCTACAATACACATGGTTCAATTTTAATTATACAAACCATTGAAAATATTTATAAAATGTGATTATCCCTAATTCAAAAATACAGACATAATTTGTGATTATTAAAATGGGGGAGATCGTTGGACTCGCCTGTTTTAATAATCCCAAATCATGTTTAATATATTTGATAATAATGTTTTCATTATGATGATAATCATGTATCATTAATATTCTTTGTTTATATAAAGTTATAACCATATACCATTAATCTTACTACTTTCTTGTTCAAGCTAACAATGAAAATTTCTCTAAGTATCGAAGGTCTCTGATGAAAAGGTCACTGATGCAAAGGTCACCAATGGAATGGTCACCAATGAAAAGGTCACCGATGAAAAGGTAACCAATGGAATGGTCACTGATGCAAAGTTCATCGATGACAAGGTCACCGATGCAAAGGTCACCAATGCAATGGTCACCGATGCAAAGGTCACTGATGTAATGTTCACCAATGCAAGATCACAGATGCAAGGTCACAGATGCAAGGTCACCGTTGAGAAGGTCACCAATGAAAGGTCACCATTGAAGGATACTACTGAAGGTTACCATTGATAAGGTCATGATGAAGGCTACTGATGCATACCTTTTATTGAATCCTATCGTTGTGAAAGCCACCGTTACCAGTCTACCAATTCATACCCTTCCATTCATTGTCAAATTCTTAATATTATTACAATAGTCATATTTGGTAACATTAATGTTGTTGACATTAATTAATGCTGATTGTAGACATATTAGGAGACCATATCTGGGGATAGTATGAGGTAAAAGGAGGACTGCGCATGATTTACATATTCTTATTGTCCGACCTCAAATATAAAAGAGATGACCGAGGATGAAAAGGAGACTCGGTGCATACATGTGTGAAGAGAAAAATAAATGGAAAAGAACTTACTCTCCAGATCAATGAAGAACTGTCCAACATTTACGTACTAAACCCATGAGCACCAAGAAGATTATTTGGGACAAAATATCATCTTACTTATGAGCTTCATCAACTCTCTGTTCAACCAGGAAGTATAATACCTCAGTACTTTAAAGTTAGAACCTAGAGTTGCGACAGTCACTTTATGAGGAAAACTTCCTGAGAAAGACTCGAACTGCAATTTCATCACTCTAAGGAGTCAAGAGATGAACTAAAAACACATATAGACTTCTAAACCCAATCTTATAATATTTTCTCTACTTTGTTCTTTTATTTTACATTTATGAGAAGTGTGTGTTGGTGTAACACACACTGTCTCCTGTTCTTGAACTGGAGGATACTAAAATCCTCACATCAAACTTCACTTATATCTTTTTTTTCACGTATAATTGTGGAAGAGACCATGTGTGGTATGTGTTTTTTATTATTCCCACGAAGAATTGTGGTATAGGGTGTGAACCCTATACAGTTTGTGAAAACTGTTGTAAAGACAGATACAAGCTGTGTATCAAGTTTATTATTAATATAAAATTCTTGTTGGTAGGTGATCACCATGTAGGGAGGATTAAGTTTTAACTTGAGAATGAACCTATTTTCTTAACTTTTCTGTTTACAATATTTTGTTATACTTTGTTTTTATATTTTCCACTGCTCATTGTTTGAAAAACAGAAAACTGTTTTTATACTTACTTTGATAGTTTGTTCTGGTTAGTGTGTGTAGGTGTTTAATTCAGTAAACTTGTTTCAAAATTTAAAGAAGTGTTTTACACTGATTCAACTGAGGAATAATCAACCTTTGAGAAACTTGTTGACCAACTAAACATTTATATATATCTACTTCCTTAATTAACTGTGTTGGTTCAAAATTGGTGGATCTTTATAAAAAAATTTAACAGAAAGTTTAAGTGGAAACTCAATTCACCCCCTCTTGAGATTCCACTCTGACCAACAAAAATTTATTTTGAAAATACCGTTATAATATTATAAGGGAATATTGAAAGGTTTTATAACGGCAAAAATTATCCGCACCCACCGTATATGTTAAAAAACATTCATTCCTTAATTTTTCGAAAAGGTCATAAAGTACCTTGTTTAGAAAGCGGTAGAAAGATTACATTAAAAACATCATATAAAATGTTAATAAAGGGTATAAATGAAAGGAACCCATATTCTAGTAAATATTAATATTTTCTTGAAATAAATTTTTATGAAACATGTATGTGGATGATGAAGAGGTCTCAATAGATACTTATATATTGACCATCTCAAATAATAAAGAGATTGTAATATTAACCCTTACCCTGTAATTTTACAAAGTTGAGGGTATGTTAAACTCCTGTATAATGGTGAAATAATAGTTATTAAATTATACAAGAACCGCATATTTAAATATGATATAATATATGTTCTTCATAATATTTCTATGTTAATGATATTTTAGTAGTATCATCATTTCATGTGTTAACTAATTTGTTTTCCATTGTATGTTTTGTTAAGTAAGGAATGTTTGTTATAGATAGTATGTATTTGATTCATATCTAGAATGATATTAAGTTCTTATTAATTATTTTTAATCATAAAATGAATATTATTCCTGAATGGTTACGATGAGGAATGAATCTCATCACGTTCGTGGAGATAGTAATCCATACGTACGCACAAGCGATAATATCATTATTTTGATGGTAAAATTTTATGTAATTAGATGAAATATAATATATATATAGAATAATTAATATTTCATTTTTATTATTTACATAAATTATTCACATTATTATACCCATCCAAATAATGAAGTATTGAATAACAAACTACACCACGACGTGGAGACGGTAAGCCGTACATACGCACGTATGGTGACTTTGTCCTTCATAGGATGTATAGAATAATAAATATCATCATCATATATTAATAATAACATCAAGTTATTTATAAATTAATGAGTTATTATTTTGGTATGGAAACAACAATGAAAGGGGAAGTGGAAGAAGAAAAGAACTTTGAAAGAGGTGATGACACTATTACCTCTTCATCAGGTGCTTCCTTTTGATTCAATAAAAAGGGATCCATAGGTTGTCTTTCTAATCAAAGTAAGGAAACTATATTTAATTGAGTGTAGCAGGGAGGGTATTTGAGTAGGTTATGTACAATCCAAATGACTTTGTTGGTGTGAAATTAAGAGAAGGGGAGATACCCTTTTATAAGAGATGTGAGGGTCACTTTAGAAAAAACATGAAATATTATTTTATTATAAAATATTTTTGGGTACTACTGGATAAAAATGAATTTATTTAGAGCCTTATGTGGTTATGGGAATAAATCCTTTCAACCAATAGGTTTTACAGATGTTTATGTTACCATATTAACCTTATATTTGAGATTTATCTCTTGGTTAAATAGTTTAACATTTACCATGTCTCCTTGTATTTTTATATTATATCGTCAATAAACATAGTATAAAATTCCAAGAGAACCTCAAGTGGTTCACTAAAGACATATATATAATTATATAAGTTCTTTTTTTGAACCTTAGGTTTTAGGACTACTATATAATTTAATAATATTGAATTTCTTTTAAAAACTCATTTATGTCAATTTTGACAGTATTAGGTATTTGGTATTTGTGAAAGTCATAAAAACTTGATTACATATAAAAAATACATTAAACTAACCCTAAAATTTCACATTAACCTATAAAATTCGTGGATGGCCTCAAAAATTTCAAATTAAATCTATTTAAATATTTATAATATCATTTATTTGATTCTTTCATTAATAAGGAAAAAACTGCATCGTTATTGTGTCATAAATAAATATATTTATTTTTTGTATAAAAATTATAAATAAAATATCATGATGTAGGAAATGTTTTTAGATTGAAATTTTATATTTATAGTTGAATATATGAATTATATAACCCCATATAACAAATGTTTTACTAAAAGATAGATGCTTATATTATTTTTGTCTTTACTTTAAATTAATTAATATAAAATGTCATTATCACTCTGAAGTGGCTCCATGTGGTCCCAAAATCAAACCAACAATGCCAATGGACATAAATTTATCAAATAATAGGGTTAGAAATCGTTTTAGGGTAATTTAATATTATTATAATATTATATTTTTACCCTTATTTACCAGATTTACCCTTTAATCATGGTAAATAAAATATTTACTTAAGTAACTATTCATAATGTCTAAAAATAAAAGATACCTATTTACACATATTGGACCTCCTGATTCCAAATATGATTTCATATTTCCAAATTCAATAAACAGAATTTTAGAAATTAAATTAAAATTAATTCTTGTTGTCAAAATCAAAAAGTTGGTTTTTTAAAGGCAATAAATATCAAAAGATTGACATGCGTTTATGTACATTTTAAGTGGGCAATTGCATAAAATGACCTAAATTATATTAAATGATAAAAATAGTATCTAATTATACTTTTAAACAACTAAAATATAAAATTTAACACAATAAATTATTTCGATTAAAAAATTATTTTTAATTAAAATTTAGTATTTTTCACGATTCATAAAAATATGAGAGTTATCAGAAAAGTTCCAAAAATTCACCCTAAGCTAATTTTGATATTCTGAATCCAAAATTGAAGTCCAAATTGAAAAATAAAATTTATAAAATTTCAAAAAGTGTGTATTACTATTCATATCGTCTTTTAAAACAGCTAGTTTGATTTGTCGTGGATTGCTAGAAGTCAAAGCCGCGTACATTGAAAACTATTATATTATTCAATGATGAGCATACATTAAATGATTGGGGTGTTACATTATTCCCCCTTTAAAATAATTTCATCCTCAAAATTTCTAGAATACTACTGCATAAAAATATTCGGGTGGTTCTTCATCATATGTTACTCATGTTCCCACGCCGACTCTTCCATCTTATGGTTTCTTCAAAAACTTTTACCAGGTGAGTCATGCAGTTTCTCAAAACTTGTTCTCTAGTATCAAGAATCATGATAGGATCTTTAAAATAAGACAGATCTGTTCCAGTTCTAATTTTTCATAGGTGAGTACATGGATTGGGTCAGGCATGTATTTTCTCAACAGTGATATGGGGAACACATCATGAACATTGGAGAGACATGTCAGCATTGCCAAATGATAAGCTAGAACTCCATTTCATTCTATAATTTAAAAATTTACAATGTACCTTTTGGGAAGACTTTTTTAATTGAGTTGTATTTGTTGTCAATGAGGTCAACAAATGTCTATGATGGTTAAAGATACTATCCTATGTGAAATGGAGAATGAATATCAGACTATTGATGACATGATCTTGAAAGTTCAAAGAACTTGTATCATTTGTGATATAATGTTTACAACATTGAAGTATCATTCCATTATGAATGAATAAATTCGTTTGGATTTGGTAATCCAAAAAAATAAAGAAGGGACGAATGCTAAAGAAGAGGCTTGGACATTAGGGTGGCCATGCACGGGAATGGTGTTGTGTTTAATGATGGAATTGCATTTTTGTGTATACCGGATTTATAACAAGTATTTATTATGAGGCTTACTAAAAAATTGGGGCCATCCCACAAGCTTGCTACCCGACCTCAACCTGAGGCACATGCGGGACCACAGGGGGTCGACCACACCCATGGGGAGGCCAAGGCAGAGCCAGACCACAAGAGGCATTCACAGGCGGTGTATAAGCCCATAGGAGTACACTCAAAGTGATCAAAAGGTGCACAAAGAGGCATAGTGGGAGCTATAAGCGTGCTCGTAGGAGGCATAAGTGGGTGTAGAAGCGCGCCCGTAGATAACCTGTGTAGGGTGGCACCAGAGGGGGGAGAGGAGAATTCTGAGCGGTGTTTGAGGGGAGATGTTTGATAAACTTTGAGGAAACCATTATGCGGTTCGATGTGGGATGCATTTTTTAAAATGCTAAGGAAATCCTGGCCACCCATATAATCCTGCGTGATATCTTGACTTCATGCCTCATCCCACATCTTGTATTATAATCAGGGTTGTCCAAGATCAATTTGAGATTATCCAATGGTTGTGGCATTGTCTTCAACCTCCGACTGAATAGAGCATGACCTGACACCATTTCTCACTGTCGCCACTACTGAACCACAATGATCATGCTCCCGGTAAACATTGATGATGAAAAATCTTCCATGGCGGTCATCTGATCGAACTAAGACCATCAATTCAATCAACATATTTTATGTATACGATATCTTGAAAATGGAGGTTTGTCCGAGGCAAATGAAGTTTCCAAGGCCATGTGTATTAGAGTGTGGATTTGAAAGAGACTCTTTGCCAAGATTTATGCACATGTTCCTGATCACATTCACAAATAAAGAATACCAAATTCAAAAAGGAAACATCCACATATCCCAGTGTATCTCAAACGTGGTTTAAATGTTTTACAGAACCGAATATATATGTTATTAAAAAGAATGAATATCGACTGATTAGAGGATATATTTGAACACAAATGAAGAAGTGATCCTCACATTTAAAAAGAGTTGAACCAAGATAGAAGAGGTGCTACTCCCTTATACCTGAGAGCTCCTGTTTCAAAAAACAGATCATCTCCCTATGCACCACTTCGCAAAGAGAAACCAGGAGTCCTGTGTGCCTTCTGATCTATGAAGAAGAGATTCTTCAATCCATAGAAAGGTGATACACTCCCTTGAACAACTTTTCAAATAACTAACACCTGAAAACACCTGATAGGTTTTCTAAAAACCCTTGGCGTGTTTTTTGAGGAAGTTCCCATGGGTACACAACTGGTGTATCCATGCCATTGTTCTGCTCCGTTAAATGGAAGAACTGTGCTCCTTATGCAAGAAGAAGAACGCTGATTCTCACAGACATCCCAAAGGAGATCACCCTCTTATTTGCACATTTATCCCATTGTTTTTAGGGGTTCGAGTTTTAGTGAAGATGGAAGGGTATTACTTGTTGCATGCACCCATGTGCATTGTTTGAAAAAGATCGAGGCCTTGAAGAAGGATTTTTCACAAAGGAAGGGTTATACCAATTTGGGTTCTGATGATTCATAAAAATAGGGGGAAGAGGCCTTGAGTGGTTGGTTGAAGAAGAAGCTCCCACAAAGAAAGGGCTCCACCCATTCAGGTTTGAAGATAAAAAAGAACACCTAAAGAAACATGCTATCTAAGTGCAAGTGGGGGAAACAAAAGAAAGAGGAGGAAGAGGCTGAGTGTGTGTGTGTTTAATGAACCACATCCATTAAGGGTTTTCAAACAAGAAGAAGAAGAGGAGAATTCATGATTTCATGCAAGCACATGAACATGTGAAATGAATTAAATAAGGACCCAAAACAAGTGTGTGCATGCATGAAAATTAGAAGAAGAGAGAACCTGAAGAAAAGGCTCAACCAAAATGCCATATTTATGTTTACATGAATTCATGAACAAGAGAAAATAATTAAATTAAATGATTCCAATTTAACTGATCTTTATTTCCTGAATAATCACATTGGTGTATGTGATTCTAGCCAAGAATAGACAACAAGTTTTAGCGCAGTTCATTGTTTCCCAAAGAAGAAGAAAGAAGAAGTCTAGTGTAGTTGGTGTTGTACTAGAGAAGAAGAGAAAGAAAGAAGGAAAAATTTCTTGCCTACTGCTTTGAAAGTAATCAAGTGAATAGATCTAAAAAATACCAAGAGCATAACCTACCTTTTAAAGAAGGAAGAATACTGTCTCCATAGGCAGTATAAAGAAACAGATAGAAGCTGAATATTGGACTATGCTATCATGATTCTAGGGAAGATGATTGTTTCCCACCCCCTCCAATCTATAGGTACTCACACTAGCTAGAGGATTGTTTTCCTAGTCACTAAATTGTAAAAGAATATCACATTATATTGGAGAATCCATGCACTAGTCATACCCATGAATAGAAAGGACGTAGCTACTCTTATTGAGTCGTGAACCATGTAAAAATATCAAGTGAATATTTTTATTTCTATCTATTATTGCATGCGAGAGGGAAAAGATAATTAGAGAATCAACATCCTAACGGGTCAAGAGGTATAGGGATAAAATGTCTTAATTGGTTTCAAAATTCCCCAACACTGATCCACCCCCTCTTAGTGTTAGGTATACCCAAACTGTTCCTCTCAATCGGTATCAGATGTAGGTTCACCTCTGTTGGATTCTCTTATGTGAAGATATTCTCTTATTAAAACATGAGTTTATTTCCTAAGTTATTAATGAAGTGAAATTTTACTGAAGATTCTATTATCTCTGAGCAGAAGCCTGTATCTAGAAAGACCATGATGAATAGGAAAAAGATGGAGAAGAGAAATTTGAAGAAGAAGTCATTCTTATCTAAAGAATAAGAAGAATCTGGTTCTCTTATATCTAGTTTTCATTGAAGACACACCAAAATTGGGAAGTAATGAGAATGTGGCTCAATCTTTAACCAAGAAGATGGAAAACCTTCATACCTCAACTGATCAAGAGGTATGTGTTATTACATTTGGAAATTATTCTCATGATGAAAATTCTAGCACAAGAGGTGATGGTCAATATACAATATCTCAAGAAATATCATTTTATAGATTAAGAATTATTCTTCATGGTATTCCTGAAGAGAGTACATCAATGGTTTGTGGAGTATTTCAATACATGTAAGAAAATATCACTTAGATGGAAGAAGAAACATATGTTTTTGAGAAAGGGTTATAAGAGAAAATTGTTGAATGTCTAAAGCTCTCCAGATAGGTTGGATCCTTTGAAGCAACAAAGAGGGAATTTGAAGTATGTTCTTAAAAGTGGATCAAAAAAGTTTAATAAAATGAGGGAGTCAATAAGACCCTTGAAAAAAAGATCTATGATATTGAAGATAAACTGAAAAATAGAGTTGAAGTCAAGGAGGTATATTTTGAAGAAAACTCCAAGAAGATCAAAGAACATGACTCTTTGTAACAAAACAAAGTAAGGATGCATGAAGATGAATATGAAATATTAAATAAGTCCTTTTAAGAGAATATGATTATGATTTAAGACTTGGAATTCCTCATCAATATGAGATTAATAAAATTTGAAGCTCAGTTGGCCAATCTTGAGAATACACATATTGAGTCTCCACAAAAGAATGAAATAGTTGTTGATAGTACTCAATGCTCACTAGAGGATTCTACTCTCAAAATATATCCAGTATGTGATAAGAAGATCATGGCTTCACTCATTGATCTATTACAAGCAACTGATAAAATAAATGTTCCATCCATACCAACTTGTACTAATGTTTCTTAAATTGTTTCCACAAAAAAGTGTAGGTTGGAAGAAAAATTATAAACAATTATGGAAGAAGAAAAGTTATAAAAAAACATACCACCATGTATAAGGTGGATATGGGAAAGAGTGTGGAAGATGGCTCCCCACAAAAAGCACAACATATCAAGAAGAAGATTTAGTAACGTTATAATGAAGATATAAAGATGCCAAGGTTTGTTGGTCAATGCTAGTGCTATAATATATTTGAGCATTATGCACTGGATTGTTTGCACAATCCCTTAAATGAAAAAGCACCGAAAAAACCCATCTTAAGGGGGAGAATGCCAGAGAAGAAGAAACAACACCCACAAATCTAGAATCATCTATACACTACAAATATTTATTTAATTTTAGATAATATCTATGATTTATGCAATAGGAATGGTCACATCAATGGTTCATGTTCATTTCAACAGGTGCCCAAAGATTATAAGAGAAAAAGATCACAGAAGCTGGCCAAAAATGGAAAAGCTGAAAATTCCTTGGATTCTAAATCCAATATGTTGAATGGTAGTTCTTCCAAAAGATCTACTAAGAAGGATGACACTAAGAAGAGGCCATGCAGAAGATCCAATATTGATGCATCAGTCCCAAATTATGTTTTGGTGGTTTTTCCAGAAGATTTGGAATGAATGATAAAGATGAAAGATTCACATGATAAGGCTAGTGATAAAAACAAAAAGAAGATTCTACATGAAGGCAATGAATTTATATGTGTGAGGTGAAAAAATGTTGGTAACACTATTAAAAGATTCTTTGAATTTACACCAACCCAACAAGAATTCATTAAAACTATGAATGTTGCACCAGGAGATTCCAGTCCTTTGAAATCCCTTGAAGAAATAAGACTCACACACAAAGAAATGGAAGAAATAGTGAGGTCCACACAATCAGAATCAACATTGAAGATCAGTTGTGAAAGTGTGATGAATGGATCATCTGGGTTGAGAAGATCATCTCAACCTTATTGTTCACATTGATGGAGAAAGGAGGATCCAACTTATTCCCATAAATCATTGAGTATTATATATTTTCTTACCGTACATGGAATTTAAGGTGATGAAAGATCTTAGGGGGAGAACCTGAGGGTCAATGATTAGAAGTGTTTCATTGAGGAGGGGACACAAGATGAATCTTCCAGAGTCATTATCTCAATGAGTATCAACAAAAGTTGGTATAAAATTCAATTACTCTGAAGATTTTTTTAAGATCATGTCATTAGAAAAGGTAAGTCATTTCTCAATCTCTCATTCTTGGTTACTCAAAATAAATATTTTTTCTCAAAGAGGGAGAAACTGAATTACACAGTGATATAAGAAAAATGGAAGTGTTCCAAGATCACTTATCCTACCTACTGCACTTGAATGTTTTTGATCTATTTGTTAATGTATGTGCATGAGTTTCAGGTTTATTATTTCATACACACTTATTATCCTTATCCTATAATGAAAGTGAAAATATCTTAAAGATAAGGTACATGAGTTCTCATCTCATGAGGTGTCATGAGCAGTGTAGAATGGAAATATTTTTTATCTAAATCAAATCCTCTTGTTTTCTACACCGAGAATTGCTCAGGTAGAGTTAGAGTGAAATGATTGATGGCACATTTCTTGAGTAAGGATGGAGGCCCTTATTCCCATGAACATTGTATTTCTTTTCAATAAGGGGGAGAGAAGTGAAATAAATGTTTGAGAGAGAAAAAAGTGGAGACTCACATTGGCACTTTCATTAAGAAAGAAAACATTGGGTATTTCCAACAAATAAAAAGGGGGAGATTTTTGGGACCAATTTAGTAATTGATTTTTATTTTTTTCCAATGAGGTCAATGAATGTCAATGATGGTTAAAGACACTCTCCTAAGTGAAATAGAGAATTAATATCAAATGATTGATGCATTGATCTTAATAGTTCAATGAACTTGTATAATTAGTGATACAATGTTTACAACATTGAAGTAGCATTCTTTTAAGGATGAATAAAGTACCTTAAATTTGATAATCCAAAAAGAAATGAAGAAGAGAAGAATGTTACAGAAGAGGCTTAGACTTTAGTGTGTCCATGAATGAGGATGGTGTTGTGTTTAATGATGGCCATGAATTTTTGTGTATACTAGTTTTCTACCAAGTATTTATTATGAATCTTACTAAAAAATTTGGGCCACCCCACGAGCTAGCTACTCGGCCTCATCCTGAGGCACATGCGGGACAACAGGGGGTTGACCACGCCCATGGGGAGGCCAAGATAGAGGCATCCCACAAAATTCATGCAGAAGCTATGTATAAACCCACAGGAGTGCGCGCACGGTGATCAACCCATGTCCAGGGATGCATAGTGGGCGCTAGGAGCGTGCCCGTAAGAGGCATAAGTTAGTGCAGAAGAACGCCCACAGAGAACCGCTACAGGGAAGCACCAGAGGGGGGAGAGGAGAATTCTGAGCAGTGTTTGGGAAGAGTTGATTGATAAATCATGAGGAAACCACAACACCTTTCAATGTGCGACGCATTTTTAAAAACATGGAAGAAATCCTGGCTGCTCATCTAATCCTATGAGAGATCATGACTACACACCCCATCCCTCGTCCTGTGTTATAATCAATGTCATCCAAGATTAATCTGAACTGATCCAAAGGTCATGGCATCGAGTTTAACCTAATACTGCATGGAGAGTAACCTGACGCCACTGCTCACTGTCGCCACTTCTGATCCACCATGATCATGCTCCCAGTCAGTGTCGATGATGAAAACTCTTTCATGGTGATCATCTGATTGAACTGAGACCATTCATGTAATCAATGTCTTGCATGCATGAGATATCGCAAGGATAGAGGTTTGGAAGAGGAAAATGAAGTTGTTGTGGCCATGTGGATTGGAGTTTGGATTTAAAAGAGACTCATGACCAAGATTTATGCACATGTTTCTGATCTCATTCAAAAAGAAAGGTTCCCGCGTTCAAGAAGGAAACATCCACAAATCCTGGCGTATCTCAAACGTGGTTTGAATGTTTTAATGAACCGAATATCTCAATCATTCAAAAAAATGAATATCAACCGATTTAGAGGATAGATTTGAACGTAGATGAAGAAGTGATCCTTGCCTATAAAAGGAGAGGAACCAAGCCAGAATAGGTGTTGATCCCTTATACATGAGAGCTCCTATTTCAAAGAATAGTGCATCTCCTTATGCACCACATCGTGAAGACAAACCAGGTGTCCCGCGAGCCTTCTTGTCTACAAAGAAGAGATTATACGAGCCTCCAATAGGTGTTACATACCCACAAATAGCTTTGAAAAGAACAAGTAGCTGCAAACACCTGATAGGTTTTCTAAAAACCATTGGTGTGTTTCGTGAGGAAGTTCCCACGGGCACACAACTGGTGCAGCCACACCCTTTTTGTACTATGTGAATGGGAAGAACCGTACTCTTTATTCACAAAGAAGAACCGTGAATCTCACAACCTTTAAAAAGGTTATCACCCTCCAGTTTTCACCTTTATCCCATTGTTTGTAGGGTTTCGAGTGTTAGTGAATAAGGAAGGGCAGTACGTGTTGCATGCACCCATGTGCATCGTTTAAAGAATCCCAAGGCCTTGAAGAAGGATTTTTCACATAAGAAGGGTTATACCCATTTTAGTTTCATGATTCATACATAAAAACCTAAGGAAACACTGAAACTAAGTGCATGAGAAGAAAATAAGAAAAAGAGGAGGAAGAGGCCTTGAGTGTTTGGTTGAAGAAGAAACTTGAACTAGGAAAGGGCTTCACCCATTTTGGTTTGAAGATAAAAAGCACACCTAAAGAAACATCCTAACTATGTGAATGTGGAAGAAAGAATAAAAGGGGAAGAAGATGCCGAGTGTGTTTGTTTAAATAACCATATCCATTAAGGGTTTTCATATAAGAAGAAGAATAAGATAATGAATGCTTTTATGCATGCACATGTACATATGAAGTGACTTTAATAAAGAACCAAAATAAGTGTGTGCACGTGTGAAAATAAGAAGAAGAAAGAAACTACCGAAAATGTTCAACCTCAATGTCGTATGCTTGTGCACAAGTATTCATGAACAAGAGAGAAGAATTGATTTATATGATACCAAGTGAACTTATCTTCATTGCCTGAATAATCACATTGGTTCATGTGATTCTAGACATGAATAGAGAACAAGTTTTAGTGTAGTTGGTTGTTGCACTAAGAAGAAGAAAGAAGAATCCAAGTGCAATTGGTTTTGTACTAGAGAAGAAGAGAAAGAATGAAGGAATAATTGCTTGCCTACTACATTGCAAGTAATAAAGTTAAGATCACTAAAGAAGAACACGAGCAGAAGCTACCTTTTAAAGAAGGAAGAAGACTATATCCATGGTCAGTATAAAGAACTAACTAGAAGCTGCATGTTGGACTAAGAAATCACCAGTCCAAGGAAGAAGATTGTTTCCCACCCCCTCCAAACCATAGGGACTCACACTAGCTAGAGGATTGTTTTCATAGCCACTCCATTGTAAAATAATATCACATTAGAATGGAGAATCCAAGAACTGGTCATACTCATGCATGGAAAGGACACAACTACCCTTTTTGAGAGGTGACCCTTGTAAAAATATCTTGTGCATATTTTTATTTATTTCTCTTATTTCATGTGACAGAGAAAAGAGAATAAGAGAATCATGATCCTAATAGGTCAAGATGTACAAGGATTAAAAGTTTTAATTTGTTTCAAAAGTTTCCAACACTAATTCACCCCCCTCATAATGTTAGGTATCTCCCAAACTAGTCCTCTCAGTAGCTGTGACTCAATTTACCCTTCTTATGGAATCATATAACACCCTTACATGGAGACACCATAAAAAAAAACATGATCTCCTACTTGAAATTCAAAATCCTTACTTCGGTTACCGACATATCTCTTTTACCTACTTTGAGCTGCTTTGATGTGGTTTTGGATAATCTTCATGATTTTTATTGTTCCCCAATATGTTCTGGGCCTTCGAGTATTCTTTCACCAATATCAACCCTACAAGTTGGTGTGTGACATCACTTTCCATATAACGCTTCATAAGGTGCCATATGAATACATGAATGGAAGCTATTATTATATGAAAATTATACCATAGGAAAATATTGATCCGACACACCTTGATAGTTAAGTGAGCAAGATCTCAACATATCTTCTATGGTTTGAATAGTCTGTTCTGATTATCCATTAGAATGAGGGTGGAAGCCAGTGCTCAAATGAAGATCAGTATCTTGGGATTTTGGAAGACTTTTTTAGAATCTTGATGTAAAATGGGGATCATGATCATAAATAATCAATAGGGGTACACTATTATGTTTTAAAACTTCATTAATGTATATTCTTGATAAACATTCAAGTTGTAAATCTTCTCTTATAGCAAGAAAGTGTGCGGACTTTTAAGACAATCAACAATGACCCATATTTAATCATTCCTTCTAGGAGTATTTGGTAGTCCCATGAAAAATTCCATCGTAATGTCATCCCATTTCCACTTTGGTATGGGAAGATGTTGCGTGAATCCTACAGGATGTTTTCATCCAGCTTTCACATGTTGATAAACCGTACATATTGACACATAATTATCAATCTCTCTCTTCATGTTATCCCACAAAAATGTTCATTAAAATATCTATAAATCTTAGTTATAATAGTGTGTATAGAGAAATTGTATCTATGAGAATCATCCAATAATTCCATTTTTAGATCAGGTATATCGAGGACACAATGTCTTTTCCCAAATTTCAAAATTACATCTTCACATATAAGGTTAATGAATCTCCCATAATTAATAGCTTTAATTTTATATTGAAACTCCTCATCATCAGTTTGAGAAATTTTAATCCTTTAATGTAAAGATATTTTGGCAACCATTTGAAAAATTATCGTTGTTTCACCTTCCCTGATTATTACTATATCCATATTTACTAGATCAATTATCAAAAGATCCCTTTCCACTATCATATTGTTCATAACTCCATGATCCTTTCTACTCAAAGCATTTTCCACCTTCTTTTCCTTCCCCAGGTGGTAGTGTATTGTGCCATCACAATCCCTGAGTAGTTCAAGCCATCGCCTTTTCCTCATGTTGAGTTATTTCTGTGAGAAAATATACTTCAAACTCTTATGATCAGTATGTATCTCACATTTTTTAACATAGAGATAGTGTCTACATATCTTCAGAGAAAATATTTCAACTGCTAACTTGAGATCATGAGTAGGATAGTTTTGTTCATGAGTTTTTAGCTATAGTTATGAAAAGGAAATAACTCTATCATTCTGCATAAGGAAACAACCAAGTCCTTTCTTTGAAGAATCACTATAAATAACAAACCCATCATTCCCTGATGGCAGAGTCTAGATAGAGAATTGAATAATATTTTCTTCAATTCTTCAAAACATTATTCATAGTCTTTTTTCCAAACAAATTTAACCCATTTACATGTGATCTTGGTTTATGGGTTAGCGAATCAGGCAAAATCCCATATGAAACACCGATAATAACATGCTAAACCAATGATATTGCGTACCTAATTTATACACTTCGTTTCTAGCCATTCTTTTATTTCTCTTGTCTTAGAAGGATAAATAGATATTCCATCTATAGAGACAATATGTCCAAGTAATGAAATCTCCTGAAGCTAGAATTCACACTTCCTAAACATCCCATATAATTCATTTCTTCAAAGAGTCTTTAGAATATTTCTCAAATTATTTTCATGATCTTAGTAGCTTTTAGAGTATAGAAATATATCATCAATAAATACAACTAAAATTTCATCAATATATTCTTTGAAAACACTATTCATTAGGTCCATGAAAACTGAGGGTGCATTAGTTAGTACAGAAGGCATTACTGTAAACTCGAAATGCTTGTACCCAGTTCGAAATGCTGTATTTGTTTGAATAAATCATCAATTCAGTGTAGGGGTTACATTTTATTTATTCTTATAACTTTTATATCACTGTAGTCAATGCACAATCTCATAGATCCATCTTTCTTCTTAACAAAAAGAACAAGAGATCCCCATGGAGAAACACTAGGGAGAATAAATCCCTTATTACTTAATTCCTATAGTTGTTTCTTTAGTTCCACTAATTCCATAGTGTCAATTCTATAAGGGGTCTTCAATATGGGCCTTGAACTAGAAATTAAGTCAATGAAAAACTCAATCTTCTCATTTTGAAGTATGTCGTGGTAAATTATTTGGAAGCACATCATCATATTTTTACACAATAGGTACATCCTCTATTTAAACATTATTATCCTCACCCATAGTTATTTTACTCCCTTCCTCCCCAATAATTGAATTTAGTAGAGCTATTGGGGGTAGATCTGGATGAGACTCAGATGGTGATGTTTCTTCTCTAAAGATAAGTTATTCTTTATCATCATAATAAATTGTAACCTCCTTCTTCATATAATAAATTTTCACATCATGGTCTAAAACCCAATCCATTCTAAGGATTATATAAAATTTAATCATGGGTATAACTATAATATCAGCAGATAAAGCACATTTATATGAGATAATGGTAACTGATTGACAAAACATTGTTGAAATGATAATTCCTTTAAGATTTTTGACTAAAAAATCCCATGTTAAGTAAAATTGTAAACATGTAATATTCCTAGAAAGCTGGGATGATATGAATGAATGAGATGATCCAGAATCAAAAATGGAATTTCCTAATTTTTAGGAAACAATTAAAGTACTTGCAACTACATCATTTGGAGCTTCAACCTCAGCAGTAGTGATCATATAAGCTTGGCATTGCTCCCATGGCCTATTCTGAGGTAATTTTTCCCAACGCTTAGGAAATTCATTTTCATAATGCCCCATTTCTCTACAATTGTAGCATTCTACATTGACAACCTCTTTCTTCCCCTTACAATCACGATCTTGGTGGACTTTTCAGCACACTTTTAAGGGAGTCACATTCCCTTCAGGAAAGTACCGAACTTTAGTATAATATGGAAAAGATAAATCAAATAATGCCATTTATTTAGTCACATGGATATTATACTAGTTGAATAATCACATTTAATATCAATAACTAATTTCAAAATGATAGAATGTATAATGTCGGACATCATAACCACATAGTCAAGGCTTTATTCGAAGAATATAAATATGTTTTTGTCAATGCCTTATGCTAAGACAATAGTTTGTCTCATGAGACCTACCGATTCATCAAGGAGATATATCGGGCTCCACCTGTCATGACCCGCCTTCACTAAGATGAGGGAAGGGATAAAATATTTCTAGACCATTCCTTATTCAAGTTGAAGGAGTGATAATGACCCTTGAGAGCCGCCTTCAATAGATCCCAGAGTGGAGACAAGCATCGAGGGTATAGAATCACAAGACAAATGGAAGGTATTACCATTTTTATTTAGTAGGATTGGGAGATAAGATAGTAAATCACAAACAACAACAAAACTATAAGTAAAAGTAAAGAAAAAACACTCCATTACCATATGCATGTTACAATAATAAAGTTCTACAAAGTACAAGAAACTCCAAAGGAATGTACCCAAAATAAAATAAATGCATCAACATCAATGGTCCCAACATCTGAACTAGTAGGGTTCAACACGGTCCTCAGAGTCCTCCTAGAAACCTGAAAGGAGTTTTATATTCCAAGGGTGTGTATACAAGTATACTCAGTAGGGAAAACAAAAAGAACTCATGTACAAGTGGGGATGCATTATAATGCCCCGTGAGAAAAGGATACAACCAAAGCACCTAGCAAGGAACTACCAACCAAAACCTCACCAAGGAACACTCCCCAAATAACCCAAGTCAAGTAAAGAAGTAGTAATAAAAAATCAGCATTTGGGTACCCGTGACCACTTTCCCACTGGTTATTGAAGTCATTCTATGCGTCAGACCTTCCCCTCCATTCTCACTGTAGTTCCACTGCCATACCCTGACCGCAAACACCTGGGCTACCACAACCACATATCCCACCTACAAACACCTGGTCCACAAAAACCACACATAACCATACCTTCAAACACCTTGGACTGAACTTCTACTACCATTTATAAAGACACCTCAACCTCATCCCATAGACTCTTGGGAAACAACATGCCCGCACGCACCTAGGTCAACCACCACAACATACCCTTCTCAAAGAACCTTGGGATAAAATGGAATTCATGCCCTCATTTCCTACATGAAGAGTCTTGGGATACATGGGGAGGGGAGCAGAAAAGGATCTAATAACCTGCTACCTATAGGAGTGTTGGAAAAAACACCCTCCCCCATGAAAATGGGTGTGTTCAGTACGAAGTGATCAACATGGTAGGGGTGCGAATAAGAAACATAATAACTAAATTATACATATAGGTATTCAAGCACTCATTCCAACCACGGGGTTCCAAAAACCATCCCACACACAATCACCCTCATTACTATTCTTTCATAAAAATCACAACGGCCACAACTGATTCACAACTCATTCCCGGAAAACAAATCACCTTTGAGCCCATTCTTATTATCACATTCTAGTGGTTCCATTTAAATAATTCTTCACTAATAGGCAAATAACAGGCATATACATAAGACAAGTAATGAAAAACAACCAAGCACCAAATTAAGCATTCACACCCTGTTCTTTTGTAAAGTCACAACAAAAAAAGGGATCTGTGGGATCCCTCAAATTACTAGAACCACAAAATGCCCCAACATACAGCCCCACACAACCTCAAATCCACAAAACAACAAATGAACCACAACAGGGGATCCCATCCCCATCCACGTTATCTCACATGAATCATGAAGGACAACCATACATAACATTAGAACAGAACAAGGGTTTTTTAGATTTAAACACACCATTTCATTAGTTCAGTATTCCGTTTTGGTTAAACGAGGTGACCACAAAAGGATTATTATTCATTGGGAATCTATTTAATCAACTGAGTTTATGTGATTAACCAGTTTCAATGTTACATGCATTAAATCCTAGAAAAAAAATCTGGAAAATAGAGGTTCATTAGTGCACAAGAAAGGACCACCAACGACCATGATTTTTAGTGAACATAATCCCATACAATTCACAACATATAAGAAAAGTTAAAAGAATACCACAACATCGACAAACACACCCCTTAATTTTTTTAAAAAACCATTTATTATCTTCATTACGGGTTGGTTTCATCCATCCCCATAAGAAAATTATCATACCAAACCCACATGATACACAGTAAAGAGAGATGATGGAAAACCCTACTTGGATGATCAATAATTGATGTTTTTCTCCTTGTGCCAATAACTAGGATACATGAATTGTAGGGGAGGAAATCTGAGGACTCCAAGAATGAGTAGGGATGGCTCCAGCACAAGTGCACCACTATCCAAGGGGAGGGGGAATCCAAATGCACCAGGGAAAGGAAAGAGAGCGGCCAAGAAGAAGAATGAAGGAATTTTTGTGAGATTAAAAGGGAAGATACTAGAGTTATGAGATATGAATTTTTAATGGATTTAAATGTAGATAATGGTTTCAACACATGGTTGGATGGTTACACATGATGGAATTAATTGTTATTTAATAATTCTCATCGAAGTGGTGCCCATAATGGCTGTGCATTACATGATTTCATTTAAAGAGGAAAACGGGTTAGGTAAGGGTCACCCCACTCTTATTAGATTTAAAAAATTTGTTTATGGGGATAAAAATAGCTTTAAACCAATTTAAAATTGGTAAAAGAATCAAAAGTGGAGTTACCAGAATACTGGTGAAAGAAAACCCGAAAAGCCCCTCTGGCACTGATCGGTGACACCAGAGTGAAATCCTTCTACTGATACGCCACCCTTCAGATCCGAACTTACTGATGGAGTCCAGGGTGTCCCAAACACTAGAAAATGGCAAGGTAATGGACTAGGAGGGTCTGATTCCTTACATCAGATACCTCTCAAACTATTCTCACCATCGAGAATCAAAACTAAACCTGATGTATAGAGAGGGGTCCCAACAACCACCTCAAAAGATACCTCTCACGGCTGAACAACTCTAGAAATCTAGGAACAACCCTACCCCAAGTGATCAAAAAATATATAAATTTCATAGAGTTCAGTCATATGGATTAGGGTGTCCCTTCCCCCATGTCAATATAAAATCCTCTTTGGGCAGAACTGACTCGCCCGCACAGGTTCAATCACATCCTCTTTAATGCGTCTTGATTAGGGATCATGACCTCCCCTTTTCCACACTCAGGACTCTTCATACACATTCAAAGAATAAGGAAAACAACACATTTCATAGTTAACTAGGTCAACCACTCATCACAACCAAGTCACAAAAAAATAATTTCAAGGAATTCTTGGAACAGTAAATCAAAACAGCTCTAGGAACTAGGCACACATTTGAGCTTCTCACTCCCAAGTACACTCCTCAAGGCCACTATGCATCCAAAACACATGAACCAAAGGGATGGTTCATCCACGGAGCACTTTCTCATTTTTATCCTCAATCATCACTGGTCACTCCACAAATGTTGTGTCATCCACTATTTCCAACTCTCCCCATTCAATGACATGTGAATCATCATGGATATATCGACGAAGCTGGGAGATGTGGAAAACGTCATGGATCCTTTCCATTTGAGGTGGAAACACCAGCTAATATGTCACCTCAATGACTCAACCCAACACTTCGAAAGGCCCGATGGACCTAGGAGAGAGCTTGAACCCTTTTCCGAACCATCACTTCCCACGTAGAGGGGAAAATTTCAAGAACACATTATCTTCAACCTCGAACTCCAAGGGCCTCCACCTACAATTGACATACGACTTCTGCTGGTCCAGGGCTGACTTCATCCTCTAACTCACAAGTTGAACCTTCTCCTTTGGGATCTGCAATACCTCTAGTCCAAGAACACTTTCCTCCCCAACCCTGGTTTATTACACAAGAAAATGGCATAGCCTTATGTACAAGGTTTCAAATGGTACCCTGCCGATAGTAGAGTGATAGCTATTATTGTAGGAAAAATATAATAAGTTATAATGTCATTCCCAGGATCACCCAAAGTTCAAAACACATGCCCATAACATATCCTCCAATGTCCGGATGGTCCTCTCTATCTGTCCATCTATCTGGGGGTGGAAAGCAGTGCTAAGGCATAGCTGGGTTCCAAAAGCATGCTGCAATCCCCTTCCCACTCGTGAGGTAAACTGTGCATCCCTATCCGAGACTATAGACCTTGGAACTCCATGAAACCACACCACCTCATCCATGTATCTCTGTGGAAAGGAATCCACTACACTCGACTCCTTGATCACCATGAAGTGAGCTGATTTCATCAGCCGATCTACCACTACCCAGATAGCATCACAACCTCCTTGAACCCTGGGTAGTCCTGTGAAGAGATCCATCAAGACGTACTTCCATTTTCACTCAGGGACATCTAAAGTCTATAAAAAACCTCATGGGATTCATTGTTTAGCCTTTACCTTCTAACACACCAGGCACCTTGCAACAAACTCCGCCACTGCCCATGTCAACTCGGGCCACCAAAATTGTTCTCTGAGGCCAAATTATATAATGTTAATTCATGGTTATTAACCTATGAGTGAGTTATGGAACTCACAGAGAAATCCATAATGAATCGTCTGTAGGACATAAGACATCCCTTGGAAAAGAATCTGATTCTGACCATCCTCTGACCACCATTCTGGATCATCACCTTGGTTAACCTGATCACGCATCACTTCAGTCTCTAAGTCTCCCAACTAAGACTCCTCCACCTGACACAACCAAGAGGACTACAGTGTCATCTGAAACATACATCCTATACCACCATCCACCCTTACATCTAGTTTTAGGGTATCCAACTCCTCCATTTCCTTTTAGGAATCCACAGATTCCTGAGGAGATTCCCTCTATGACTTCCTACTCAAGGCATCAGCCAAAACGTTCCGCTTACCTTTAGTGTAAGAGATATTAAAGTTTTAGTCCTAAATAAACTCAACCCACCTTCATTGATGCATGTTCAGGTCCATCCGGGTAAAGATATGCCTCAAACTCTTGTGATTTGTGAAGATACCAAAGTGATCCCCCGATGAGGTAATTCCTCACCAACATCAATGTGATTCCTATTGCCGCATGCTCTAGGTCATGGGTGGCATAGTTATGCTCATGAGGATATAACTACCTAGAACCGTAAGAGATCACTCCCTGTTGTTTCATTAGCACACACCCTAGGCTAAGTATATAAGAATAAAAAAACACCTCATACAACACCCCTTCCTCTGGAAACCTGATCACTAGAGTGATAACGAACCTTTCCTTAAGATAGATGATAGATGCCTGACATTGCTCACTCCACATGAAGGTCTGGTCCTTTATGGTCAAGGCTTTTAAAGGTTCTGAAAAACGAGAGAACTAGGGTATGATCCTACTATAATACCCATCCATACCTAGAAAACTATGAACCTCCATCACATTCTTAAGAACTTCCCAAGAAACAAATGCTTCCACCTTTGAGGGATCAACCTCTAATTCTTGCTCGGACACAATCTATTCAAGGAAGTGCACCTATCATGTCCAAAACATGAACTTGGATAGATTCTCGTAGAGCTAGTGCTGTCGAAGGATCTCTAAGACCATCGTGAGGAGCTTAGTATGTTCCTCCTCTGATCTTGAGTAGATCAAAATTTCATCGATGATCACAATGAAAAACTGGTCTAGAAACTCAGGGAAAACAAAGTTCATGAGCCCTATGAACACAACATGTGCGTTCATAACACCAAACGACATGACTAAGAACTCAATGTTCCCATACCTTCACCTGAAAGAAGTTTTTGGGATATCACTGTCCTTCACCCTTAACTGATGATACCCAGATGACAGATCAATCTTAGAGAACCAACCTGCTCCCCTTAGCTGGTCAAAGAGATCATCTATCCTTAGAAGAGGGTAACAATTCATGATAGTTACCTGATTTAGTCTCTAGTAGTCTATGCATAGCCTGAGACCACCATCTTCCTTATCTGCAAACAAGACTAGAGGACCCCATGGAAACACGCTGGGTCAGACAAAACCCTTCTTCACCAGCTCATCAATCTGAATCCACAACTCCTGCAACTCAAAAGGTTCCATCTGATAAGGATCCATTGAAATCAGACGTGCACCAGGATGTAAGTATACCCCAAACTCAACGTCACGTCGAGGGGCTAGAGTCACACCCTCTTGAGGAAAAAGGTCTAGGACCTCTCTGAAAACTCTAGAAACATCAATCATCATAGCATACACTGATTGTACTAAAATATCGGCCAACGTAAAAAAGAGAGGCTCCACACTTCATCTCCCCACCTAAAAACACTGTTCTCCAACAAAAGCCACACGTTGGACATCCTCATTAGAGAATATGACTCTTCTATAGAAGTAGTCGATAATTGAGTGCACAGAAAATAGTTAGTCGATGCCTAGGATGACATCATATGGGTGAATTTGTAGCAGAATGAGATCCCCACTAGACTGATGTGGCCCTAACATCAGTCTACATCCTCGAAAAACATCAAACATGCTTGTATAATCCCTAACTAGCATACTCAGCACTAGTGGAATGGAGAGTCTCTCTACTTCTAGGCCCAATGAATGGGCTAGATCAAGTGCAGGAAAGTTGTTATAGGCTCCAGAATCAAACGAGGAACATGCAGGAGTGATAAAAAAGCTGATCATACCTAGAACGACATCTGGCCCTTCGGGAACTGCTACCTCTGTGGTGTGCAACTTCCCACGCTTATCTCCTCTACCTCTCTGTTGTCAGATGCCTCCCCGACCACACCCTGGTCATGGTCATTGAGGAGAACCCTAGGGTCGGCCTCCTCCTACCACATATGCAACACCCCAACACTAGATTCCCAGAGTCGGTGTATTATTTTAATACATTGGAATGATGACAAGGAATCATATCCTGAAGGACCGATGAGTTTAGTACTCTTGGAAAATAGATTACATACATGAATATCAACATTACTACTTGAAAAGAAAAACAACAAAAATTTATTCCATTAGAAATGTCCAATCCTCCTAGATTATGCCTGTAAGTCACCCATAACTAAATTTTTCATATTTAGGAAAATAAAACATAAGAAAGGGCTGAGCTCAGATGCTCAGTAAGGGTAAATAATTTTGTTGAAGCTATAAAATTTTAAGGCAAGATGTGTAATAAAAACAACAGACTTTTAAACATAAACTTGAACAGAATATGGAAACAATAATTCAAACATTACCGTACTAACATGCACATGGAAATTCAACAAGTCGAATAATCGCATGTAATAACTAATTTCATAATGAGGGAATGCATAATTTCAGACATTAGTTTCTATGTCAGGGCCTCGTGCCAGGACCTAGGGGCTAACTGTAACCGGACCCCAACCCAGAGAGCCTCTATAACTGGAGTCCAACCCGGAGAACCTCTATAACCAGACTCCATCCCGGAGAGCCTCTATAACCAGGCTCCAACCCAAAGGGTCTGCTTTAACCGGACCCAACCTCGAGGGCTTACTTTAACTAGTCCCCAACCTAGAACATAGTAGTATAATATATTCATCTTATGAAAAGGTTGAAATATAACATAAACATTCGTATTAAAACTAGAATAAAAATGTCAATAATTTAACCATAAACCATGAGTGTCATAAAAATAACTAATCCATATTCAAACATATCACAAAACCTTAAATACAATATGGGAGATTTTTATAATAATAAATCAACTTCAAACAAGTGTAAAATTTATCAAAGGATGTTGATATAGATGAAATCAAAACTATGTGAGAGAAATATCTCATTCAATTTTGAAATAATTTAAGAGTCACACATTTATAAAGTAAGTAATTTGAAAGATATTTTTGAATCAAAGTGTAACATGAAACTTTAAAACTTTTGAAAAGAATTATCATTTCAAAACTTTCATGTCCATATAAATAAATCCTTAATATCATTTTGAAAACCTGGAAATTAATTAAAAGGTTTTAGAAAGATAAATCTTTAAAACATTTAAACTGATTATCTAGTTAAATAGACCCTCCCATACAACCTTAAAATATTCTTTTGAATTATTTTTTTAAATATGGGTATCGATGATAAATATTTCATAGTAAATACTTATACATAAACAATCTTGGATAATAATGAGATTGAGGAAGTAACCCTTACCTTGCACTTTCTTTTGGTTGATGGTACGTTTAACCACTCGTATAATGACCATTGTATGTTATTAAATTATACCAAAACCATATGAATATTTATTATGTCATAAATTATTCATTTATTACATTATAATACACATTTAATAATTATTTTCATGTTAAATTAACATTTTTGTTAATAATCGCTTTCTTTATCACACATGTTTTAACTTGTTATTCTTGATCGTATCATTTAGATCATGATTTAAATAATTCTAGAATATAAAACTTGATTTATATATCATATATATTTAGAATATAAATATTTATAATAGATAGATATATGAAATAGAAAACACAGTTTATGGAGATGGTAGGCAGTACGTACGCATAAATGCTGTTTCTGTTCTCATATCGTATTGAACAAAAGTAAGTGAATAATATATAAGTAAGTAAATGAATAAATACATACATAAATTTATATATCCAGTAGAATTATTATTTCATATATTACATACTTATTAATAATATATATCTTTATAATCATCGGTGAATGGGGAACGTGGAAATGAATCTCATTGCGTCGTGGAGATAGTAATCCGTACGTACACACATGTGATAATATCATTTTCTTAATGATTAAAAGGTGTGGAATTGGATGGTATATTAATTTTAAAGATAAATTATGAAGTTATTTTTATTTTTTATATACATATTACGCATCATTATATTCAACCAAATAACATAGTGTTGAATTACAAATTGCCCCACGGTGTGGAGATGGTAAGCCGTACGTACGCACACATGGTGACATTATCACTCATAGGATGGATATAATAATGAATATGGTTGTGAAATATTTATAATCAAATCAATGTATATATAAGGTACTTGAGTTATTATTTTGGTATGGTAATATCAAAGAAAGAGTAAGTGGAAGAAGAATGTAACTTGGAAGAGGGTGGTGAAATCATTACCCCTTCTTTGGGTTCTTCATTTTTTATTTGATCAAAAGGGCTCCATAGGTTGACTTTATGACCAACAGAAGGCCTCTAGGAAAAAGTTAAGATAGTTTGAAGGATATTTGTTCAGGTTTTGGCCGATCCAAATGGCATTGGAGGTGTGAATTTGGGAGAAGGGGAAGTGCCGTTTTATAAGATGGGTGAGGGGCACCTTAGGAAAAACTTAAAATATTATTTTATAATAAAATAAATTTCGGTTTCTAATGGCTCAAAAATGAATTATTTAAAGTATAATGTGGTTATGGGTCAAAAAAACTCAAATAATAGGTTTTAGATAGGTTTGGATCACTATATTAACCTTATCTTTTAGATTAAACTCTTAGTTAAATAGTTTGACATTTACCACGCCTCTTTGTATATTTATTTTAAATAGTTAATAAACTTAATATAAACTTCCAAGGGAACCCATTGTTTTTCATTAATGACATATATAATAGTTTTTAATCCCTTTGGCCGAACATTATATTTTTAGGTATAGAATACCAAATTAATAATATAATATTAGTTTTAAAAACTCATTTATGTCAATTTTGACATTCTTTAATAATTTATTTTTATTGAAGTCCTAAAAACATTATTACTTATATATAAATACATTTAATCAACCCTAAAATGTCATATTAACCTATAAAAGTTTTGGATGGCTTCAAAACATTCCAATTATATTTATTTTATTATTTATAATATCATTTATTTGATTGTTTCATTAAAAAATAAAATACTTCATCATTATTGTGTCATATATAAATATATTTATTTTAGGTATAAAAATTATAAATATAATTTCCTGAGGTAATAAATCTTTTTATATTTCTAATTACTATTTATAGTCGAGTAGATCAACTATATAACATCATATAAAAATTGTTTTACTAAAAGATATTTTCATTTTTTATTTTTGTCTTTACTTTAGATTATGTAATATAAAATATCATTATCACTTCCATGTGGCTCCATGGGGTCAAAAAATCGACCCAAGGATTCCCATGGTTAAACATGTATCATCCCATAGGGTTATGACACATTTTAGGGCAATTTAATATTATTATAATAACATTTTTTAACATTATTGACTAGATTTACCCTTTAACCATGGTAAATAAAATATTTACCGATGTAATTAATATTAATTTTAAAAAATAAAAGTTAAATATTTACATATTTTGGACCTCCTGATTCAAAATATGGAATCTATTTTTCGAAATTCAACACACAGAAGTGGTGGAAATTAATTTAAAATTAATTCCTGTTGTCAAAACAAAAAGCATTTTTTAAGAAATAATAACTATAAAAAATCTGTCACTTGTTTAAGTCCAATTTCAACGTGAAATTACATACAATGAATAGAATTGGATTAAATGGTAAAAATTTAATCCATTTATATTTCCAAACTATTAAAATTTATAATTTAACACGATAAATTATTTTGATAAAAAATGTTGTTTTCTAATAAAATATAGTATTTTAAACTATTCACCAAAATAAGAAAGTTATCATAAAAGCACCAAAAAATTATTAAAACTAAATTATTATTCATATATTCTAAATAATAATTTTATTTTGTCAAATTGAATATATAAAAGTTTCAAATATTGGATTTAAAAAGGGTTCGCCATTAAAAGGCGGTAAAATTGTATTTTTTTGAAAATTACTTCTTTTATCTGAAAAAAATGAATTTGTTCTTAAATTATGTCTAAGAAACCCATAATATGGGTTATAAAATTATAAGTATTTTATAATGTTCAAAATTCAGTTAATACTAATAATAACTGTTTTTGAAAAGCTAGTTTGGTAAGTCATGGTGCACTTGATCTCACTATTGCGTGTAGTGCACGTTATTGAATTACTTTGAAGAAATAATGTATTATGAAATCTTGGGGTGTTACATTATTCCATCGTTCAATAAATTTCATCCTTGAAATTTGAAATTTTTCTTAGAAAAAAAAAGCTTGAAAATTGAAAATACATTTGTGGGAAAACCCGCATCGAAAATTGGGTTAATAAAATTTTGCCTTATTAAGAGGAAAAGGGAAATGAAAGGGTCACTAACAAATTATGATCTAGATTAGGAGAACATCGGTGGATATTAGAGAAACATAATTGGAAGGAAAATGTAAATATTTATAGGGATTTACTGAGGTTATCAATCTCAAAGAAGTATAAAATTTAGGGCCTCAAATCCAACAATCTATGATGATTAAAAATACCATCGGTTAAACAAAACATAAGGTATTAGGATAACACATTTTTGGTTTTATGATCCCTTCCCTAATGTTTAAGAATTAATTTACCCAATGAATAAAAGGGTAAAAATTATATATATATATATATATATATAAAATTGATAAGTAGAGTTTCATCCTTCTATTATTTATGCTAATCGTATAGGGTTCCAAAAATAATGAATTTATAATTCACCTATCAGAGACTTTAAAAAAACTAGATTATACAGTCTAGGGGCTTCACATAGTCCAGTGGTAGGCAATAAATCCCAATCATACTGTTGTGGGTTTGATTCTCGTAGCTTTTTCTAACTTGAAGAATTGTCACACGGTCTACGTGTTGTCCTTTTTATAATAATACAAAAATAACCTTAACAACATTACACAATTTCAAACCTAATCCATTCCAACCATTAAGCTTATCCAAAATACTTCTATCCAAAATCACAGTCCAGAATTTATAAGGAAGTAAAACACAATTAAGATGTTTTTTTTCCACAAAATAACATGTGAACACCATCATCATGTATTATTTTAAAACATGGTAACACCCTGAATTATCATATAAACATATTGATTACATTGATTATCCCTTATTCATTATAGAATATTGGATGTACTCCCTATATCCAAATATGTTGTAACTCCAAAAATGATAGAATATAAAAATCATTAATCAGTTTCAAGGTAGTCAAGAATATCCAATATAATTTATCTAAATCAATCATATTTTATTCCAATATCACTACCTTAGTATCAGAATCATATTAAGGTTTATCTTTCTCTCAACCATATATTTTCCAAAATTTTAACATGTCATTGAGTCACTTTTCATGGTTCCACATAATATCAAATCCTTAATGAAATAGTACTACAGTACAATCCTTATATACTCTATAATTCTTATAACAAGTACATCATTAATACAACACTCAAATGAAACAATACTTTAATAACAACATAATAACTCTTAATCATTCATCTTCATCTTCAGTAGTATCATAACATGATTATTATCCAATAGCAGCATTTGATATATACTCTGATGATTTGGACATTGATTCACATAGTGTCCCAAGTCCTTGCAGATGAAGCATTATTCATTTGAATCTTTTTTCTCACCCTTGAAATTACGTACTTGGTGTCCTTTTTCTCCACACTTATAACAAAATCACATTCCCTTTAAGCATTTACCAATGTTATTCTTTCCACAGTTATCATATATGGGAAAATCCTTCTTTTCCTTATTCCCTTTATCCATCATTCTCTCTTCCATCTTTTTCTTCTCTAGATTCCCTTCAAAACCATAGGACTCATAAATTTCTTTACTTATCTTATTAACACGTGATACTATTTTTTCATATGATGATAATACACGGGAGACTATTTCCATTCTAAATTTTGACTTAACACTATGAAGGATATGATCCTTCTTACTCTTTGGATCATGCGTATTGTTGGAGGTCTCATTCCATCTACTCGGAGCCATTTCTAAATAATGGTAAACACTAGGTTATTTTATGAATCACAATGCATAATTAAAAACATTGTAAAATACGTAACATAAATTGAAAAGATTATGAATACAATCTATAATCATAAAATGTTTTCATTTAGGATTTATTTACTCCTAAATCCTACATAATGTCTTATACTGAAAATGTGAAATATACTAAGCATATCCCCTAGGAGTATCCTAACCAATAGTGCAGCAAGGCTCGTTGTCGTGCACCAGTTCATGTTCGAGTCTAGCTCAAAGCAGTGTTTTCGGGTTTTACCCCTAGGTACATCTGTACTAGAGCCACATATACCCTTCTCATATCCAGACAGGGCTGTATTGATTGGAAAACTCAGAAAATATCTACATTACCAAAATTATAGGGTGTTATTCTATACTAATCCTCAAAGTCTATCTTTGGGTAATGTGCTCTAATCAGAGTTTATCTAAATCTAGTTACCAAGGTTTGTACTAAAATTCCTCAAATACCTTCTGCAAAACCCCTACACTAGATTCTTAGAGTCGGTGCATTATTTTAATACATTGGAATGATCACAAGGAATCAAGTCCCAAAGGACCGATGAGTTTAGTAGTCTTGAAAAATAGATTACATACATGAAGCTCAACATTACAACTTGTAAAGACAAAAAATAGTAATTTATTCCATTATAAATGTCCAAGCCTCTTAGATTATACCTGCAAGTCAGTTATAACTAACTTCTCCCTATCCTGGGAAAATAAAACATAAGAAAGGGGTGAGCTCATATGCTCAATAAGGGCAAATAATTTAGCGGAAGCTATAAAAATTTAAGGCAAGATGTATAATTAAAACAACAACCTTTTAAACATAAACATGAACATAATATAGAAAAAATAATTCAAACATTACAATACTAAAATACACATGGATATTATACAATTTGAATAATCACATGTAATAAATAATTTCATAATTAGGGAATGCGTAATGCTGAAATTTAATTTCTGTGTCAAGGCCTCATTCCAGGACCTAGGGGATAACTATAACTGTACCCCAACCCGAAGAGCCTCTATAAACAGACTCCAACTCAGAGAGCCTCCATAACAGGACTCCAACCTGGAGATCCTCTGTAACTAGACTCCAACCCAGAGGGTCTACTTTAACTAGACCCCAACCCAGAGGGATTACTTTTACCAGTCCTCAACCCAAAACATACTAGTCCAATACATTCATCTTAAGAAAAGGTTTAAATATAAAATAAAAATTCTCATTAAAAATAGCATAAAAATGTCAATATTTTAACCATAAACCATGAATGGAATAAAAAAATTATCCATAGTCATACATATCACAAAAAATTAAATACAATATGGGAAATTTTTATCATAATAAATCAACTTCAAACAAGTGTAAAATTTATCAAAGGATGTTGACATAGATGAAATCAAAACTATTTTAGAGAAATATCTCTTTCTATTTTGAAACCATTTAAGAGTCAAACATTTATAAAGTAAGTAATTTAAAAGATATTTTTGAATCAAAGTGTAGCATACAACATTGAGACTTTTTAGAAGAATTATCATTTCAAAACATTCATGTCCATATAAATAAATCCTTAAAATCATTTTGAAAACATGGACATTAATTAAAAGTATTTAGAAAGATAAATCTTTAAAACATTTAAAATGATGATCTAGTTAAATTGAACCTCTCATACGACCTTAAAAGAGTCCTTTTGAAAACATTTTAATTAAATATTGTTATCGATGATAAATATGTCCCAGTAAATACTTATACATAAACAGTCTCAGATAATAATGAGATTGAGGAAATAGACCTTACCTTGCACTTTCCTTGGGTTGATGGTACGTTTAACGTCTTGTATAATGACCATTGTATGTTATTAAATTATAACATAACCATATGGATATTTATTATATCATACATGATTCATTTATGACATTATACTACCCATTTAATAATGATTTTCATGTTAAATTAACATTTTGGGTATTAATTACTTTCTTTATCGTATGTGTTTTAACTTGTTATTCTTGATCGAATCATTTAGGTCATGATTTAAATACCTCCAGAATATAAACCTTGATTTATATATCATATATATTTAGAATATAAATATTTATAATAGATATATATATGAAATGGAAAACACAGTTTATGGAGACGGTAGACAGTACATACACATAAATGTTGTTTCAGTTATCATATCATATTGAACGAAAGTAAGTGAATAATATATAAGTAAGTACATAAATAAATATAAATATATATATATCCATTAGAATTATTATTTCATATATTACATAATTATTAATAATATATATTTTTATAGTCATCGATGAATGGTGAACGTGGAAATGAATCTTATCGCGTCTTGGATATGGTAATCCGTACGTACGCATGAGAAACAATATCATTTCATTAATGATCAAAAGGAATGGAATTGGATGATATATTAATTTTACAGATACATTATCAAGTTATTTTCATTATTTATATACATATTACTCATCATTATATCCATCCTAAATAATTGCACCATGGCGTGGAGACGGTATGCCGTACATACGCACGCATGGTGACATTATCACTCATAGAATGGATAGAATAATGAATATGGTTGTGACATATTTATAATAAAATCAATGTATATATAAGATACTGGAGTTATTATTTTGGTATGGTAATAACAAAGAAAGAGTAAGTGGAAGAAGAAAAGAACTTGAAAGAGGGTGGTGAAATCATTACCTCTTCGTCAGGTTCTTCCTTTTGATTTGATCAAAAGGGCTCCTTAGGTTGGATTTCTGACCAAAGGAAGGACTCTAGGAAGAAGGTATGATAGTTGGGAGAATATTTGGGATGGGGTTGGCCAAGTCAAAGGGTTTTGGAGGTGTGAATTTGAGAGAAGGGGAAGTGCCCTTTTATAAGAGGGGTGAGGTGAACCTTAGGAAAAACATAAAATATTATTTTATAATAAAATAATTTTCGGTTTCTAATGGCTCCAAAATGAATTATTTAAAGGATAAGGTGGGGATAGGTCTATAACCACTCAATAAAAAGGTTTTAGACAGGTTTTTTTTAATGCCTTAGCCTTAAACATTACTTAATCTTGAGTTATTACAAGAATGCACATTGAGGATCTTTTCAGGTTGAGAGTTTTAGAGAATCAGATCATAAATCATGCATTACATTCCACATTTAAACAATGTGTTTACATAAAAGACAGTAATAACTTTTCCCATGAAAGGAAACATATTTAAAATAAAACATGGATTATTTATTGACACTTCCTTGACATTATCATCACATCATGTCCCTTTCCCTTGACCTGTGAAAAACATTTAAAAAACTTGGGATGCGCATAAAAAGCTCAGTAAGGGATATAGAAGTACGAAAAGTAAACATTATTCCATGTATAAATAATAATCAATGAAATCATAATTTTGTCATACAATATAAGCACTTTAACATACCTCATGAAATCATAATATTTATGAATAACTCATAGAAAACATAAGACATAATGGTAACTTGAGGCATTCATAACATTCTTACGTAGGGAGTAACCCTCACGGTTACGTTTGGAATACCCATCACAATATAGTCCATAAATATCTTTGGAGAAAACTTATCATTTTCCTCCTTCACGTTACCCAATGAATTTGAGAGCTATATCGGGCTAACCCACACTTAGTTTATCACATAATCACCCATCTTCATAAACAATTCCCATGAACCATAACATAATCGCATCACATAAAACATGCATAAAGGAAACATAACCATTCAACATTTCAATCACAAGATATAAAAAACACATTGATATAATCAAAAAATTATCAAAACCATTTTCAATACCGAAATAAAAGAAATGTAAAATATGGAATATATTTTTCATTAAAAAAGGTTTTGGATTTTATAGGAAGCCAAAACTCAAATAATGGTCACAACGGCAGAGAAGTCATTGTCACCGCATATGTAAGACTAAAACATTCACTTTTATCATTTAGTAAAACTCTTAGTATAAAAATATTCCTTTTGAATAAAAGTAAAAGTAAAAGTGGTTTATACACCATATAAAAGAAAGTTGTGTACAAAACAAAATATGCCTCAATGAAAAGAGATTGAGACGAAGTTCCTTACCTCATGTCCGACTTGACTCGGCCGTTCTTTAATATCCTTAATAATAATCTCGAGTTAATTTCTACTTGATTAAGAACCTTTTTAATGTTAATTATTCCTTTCATATCACTTATTAATATGTTATTAACATTATGTAATTATTTAAGTTAATAATGGTCGTTTTGTCGATCTTTGGTACTTGAGTCAAAAATAAACTTCTTATAATTACAAGTTGTTTATGTGGTAAAATACACATAATATCCAGAAATATATTCATGATTTAGATATCATATATATCATATATATCCAGTATATACATGCATTTATAATATTACATAACATTTATAGGTAAGAAATGAAATGCACCATTCTTGGAGACGGTAAGCCGTAGGTACACATGAACGCTACTTTCATTTCTATTTCATATTTAATGGAGTGAAATCATAATTACATAAAGTTATATTATAATTCCAGTATAATATCATATTTAATATCATTAAATCCATCCTTTATACATCCCACATATGGAATTAAAGATTCAAATCACTTTGAGGGGGCGGTAGACCACACTTCCTAAAATGAAATTATCGCGTTTACCCTTAATGGAACCCATAAAGGTATGCCATAAATGAAAAATACAGAAGCATAATGAAAAAATAAACATAATATATATCATATATAAATCTAGTGACATCTTAATTTCCCCCATGAAAGGTGTTAAAAGAATATTGAACAATCATAATTTCATGAGGTAGTAATTCACCACTCACAGAAATAGTATGTTCTTTAACCATTAGACAAAGGTGTGTGTAAGTGTAAATAAAATCCTTCACATAACAACATACTAGTATATTTAATATACTGGTTTTGTTACAAAATAAACTAATAAAAATAGGTTAGGGGGTTGAAGAATAAAAATAAAACAAAAGAACATAAGAGAAGACATTACCTTTAAATCGGGTAACTCCCCTTGGTTTGAACCAAAAGGGTTTCTTGAGGAGCTTTCTGCCTAAGGTAAGGCTTCTATGATGAAGAGAGAGATGCGGAGAGATAAAATTAGGAGATTTTGGTAAAGCCAAAGGCTTGAGAGGTTTGTGTAAGGGGGTAGAGGTGGGGACCTTTTATAAGAGGGGGGAGGGGTACTCTTGGAAAGTCATGAAATGTTACTTTATTATAAAATGGGTTTCCGATTTTAAAGGTCCCACAATGAAATATTTCGATTATGAGGTGATAAGGGTCAGATATCCACCCATATAAGATGTTATTTACAAGTTTATGTCTTAGATGTTACATTATCTTTTCATTTTATTTAAATCATTCATTAATGAGGTAATCACTGCATCATCATGGTGTCATAAATAAATTTATTTACTTAATGTATAAAAATTAAAAAAAATACCATGATGTAGGAAATCCTTTTAGCTTTCCAATGACTATTTATATTCTAAGAGATCACTTATGTAGACAAAATTAAAATTGTTTTACTTAGGTGTTATCTATTTTTGTTATATTTAACTTTCTTTAAAAAATGATAAAATGACACTATCACACAAAAGTGATTCCATGGGGTCCCAAAGTGTACACAAGGCATACCCTGGTTGGAAATTACACAAACAGTAGCATTAGGACACATTTTGGGGTCATTTTATATTATTATGATATTATTTTATTACTCTTAACTACCCAATTACTAATTAATCACGATAATTAAAGATAATTATTGTCATTACTATTCAAAATCTCCAAAAACAAAAGAGTCTTAATCACATAATTTGTACCTTATGATTAAAAATATGGAATCCATTTCACCAAATTCCAAACATAGAAATTGTAGTAATTAATTTAAAAATAATTCCCGTTGTCAAAACAAATAGTGGGTTTTTTAGAAACAATATCTATCAAAGGTTTGACACTTGTTTATGCACAATTCCAAAGTGAAATTAATTAAAATGACCAAAATTGTATTAAATGGTGAAAATATAATCTAATTAAACTTTAAAACCAATTAAAAGGACAATCTATCCATATAATTAAATTATATGAAAAAGTAGTTTTGAAGTAAAATGCAGTATTTTTCACTTTTCATTAAAAAATGAACATTGTCAGAAAAATACCAAAAATTTATCCAATGTAAATGTTGATTCCTAGATTATAAAGAATAACTTTATTTGGAAAAATAGAGCTTATAAAATTGTCAAAAAATAGATTTAAAAACTGTTCACCATCAAAAGGCCGAAAAACAATCTTTTAAAAATATTAGAGAATTCTATGCTTAAGATTGGATTTATTCTCATTTTAAGCCTCTAAAACACTATCTATTTCATAAATAGAAATAGATATGAAAATCCATAAATCTTTACTAACTTGGTATTTTACATCCTTCCCCCCTTTCAAAAATTTCGTCCCCACAATTTATTTACTTATCGAATAAGTGGGGGTATTTATCCCTCATTGAATTTTCATATTCCCACGTTGCATCTTAAATCTTGAGGTTTGTCCAAAAAACCTCTACATGATGAATCACCTTATTTGGAAATACTTGCTTCCTATGGTCAAGAATATGGACCGGTTGTTCCTTATAAGATAGGTTCTCTTCCATGTGAACTACCTCTGGACTCAAAACATGAGATGGATCTGGCATGTACTTCCTTAACATTGAAACATGAAAAACATTGTGTACTTGAGATAAACTTAGAAGTAAAGCCACTCAGTATGCAACTAATACAACTCTCTCCAGAATTTCATATGGTCCAATAAACCTTGGAATCATCTTTCCTTTCTTACCAAATCGCATCACACTTTTCCATGGTGAATCTTTGAGGAAGACATGATCTCCTACCTCAAAAGAGAGATTCTTCCTCCTGTTGTCGGCATAAATTTTCTGCCTACTCTGAGCTGTTCTCATGTGTTTCTGTATTAGCTGAACTTTTTCTGCCAACTCTTCTACTAATTCTGGTCCCATCAACTTCCTTTCACCCACTTCATCCCAAAATGTTGTAGTTCGACACCGCTTCACATATAATTTCTCAAATAGTTCCATCTGTATACTGGAATGAAAATTGTTATTATAATAAAACTCAACCAGAGAAATATGTTGGTCCCAACATCCATGATAATCCATCAATCAAGCATGTAGCATATACTCCAATGTCTGAATTGTTTGTTCTGACTGCCCATCTAATTGAGGATGAAAAGCTATACTAAATTTTGATTCAGTACCCAAGGAATTCTGAAGGCCTTTCCAGAAGTTTGAAGTAAACCTGGGATCACGATCAGATATAATGGAGAGGGGAACTCCATGTAACCTGACTAACTCTTTATGATACAAACAGGAAAGTTGATCTAGGGAAAATGTATCTCGTATAGAAAAGAAATGAGCATATTTAGCCAAGCGATCAACAATAACCCAGATCACATTATTACCTCGATGTGTCTTTGGCAACCCCACAACGAAGTCCATTGATATATTCTCCCATTTCTACTCTGGCACTGGTAAAGGCTGAAGCATTCCTTTTGATAACTGCCACTCTGCTTTAACCTGTTGACAAGTCAATCACCTCACAGTAAGCTCAACAATATCTCTTTTCATTCCATCCCACCAGTAATACTCCCAAAGATCTCTATACATCTTAGTACTGCCAGGATGAATTGAAAACAGAGAACTATGAGCTTCACATAACAACTCTCTCTTCTACTGTGAATCACAAGGAACACACAATGTCTTCCAAAATATCAAAAAACAATCATTATAAATGTTGAATTCAGGTAACATACCCTTCTGAACCAGCCCTACCTTTTTCTGCAACTCACTGTCTTGCTTCTGAGCTTTCTTTATTCTGTCTAATAGAGATGATCTCACTAACACCTAAAACAAATAGAAGAAATTCCTGCACCCAAAAATTCTATGCCAAGTTTCATCAAATCCTTAACCAAGGGATCACGTTCCAAAAGTAACATGGTTAATGAAGCATTACTTTTTAGACTCAAAGCATCAGCCACTTATGTTTCTTATCCTGGATAGTAATGAATTTTACAATCATAATCCTTGATTAATTCAAGCCATCTCCCATGTCTCATGTTTAATTATTTCTGAGTGAAAATATTCTTTAAACTTTTGTGATTAGTATATATTTCACACTTTACACCATAAAAATGATGCCTCCAAATTTTTAATGCGAAAACAATAGCAGTTATTTCCAAATCATGTGTTGGGTAATTTACCTCATGAGTTTTCAACTAACGTGAAGCATAAGCAATTACTTGATCATTCTGTAGTAGGACGCAACCAAGTCCTTTCAATGAAGAATCACTATAAGAAACAAAATTACAATACATGGAAGGTAGTGCCAAAACTGGAGCATTCACCAATCTTCATTTCAACTCCTGAAAACAATCATCACATTCTTTTTTCCAAATAATCTTAACACCCTTCCGAGTTAGCTTAGTCATTGGACTAGATAACCATGAAATTTTTTTAACAAACCTTCAGTAATATCCCGCCAAACCATGAAAAATACGAATCTCAGTTACATTTGTGGGTCTTGGAAATTTTTCAAAAACCTTTGTTTTTCCAGGATCAATAGTTATTCCATCTTTAGAAATAATGTGACTGAGGAAAGAAATTTGTTACAACCAAAACTCACACTTGTTGAATTTCCCATACAATTTCTTTTCTTAAAATGTTTGCAAAATAAACCTTAAATGACTTTCATGCTCCTCATTACTTTTAGAAAACACCAAAATATCATCAATGAAAACAACCAAAATCTTATCCAAAAACTCATGGAAAATTCTATTAATAAGGTCCATGAATACAGAAGGTGCATTGGTTAACCCAAAAAGCATTACTAAAAATTCATAATGGCCATATCTTGTACGAAACATAGTCTTCGGAATGTATGCTTCCTTTACCTTTAACTGATGGTACCTCGATCTTATGTCAATATTTGAAAAACACTAAGCTCCCTAGATATGATCAAACAAATCATCGATATGTGGAAAAGGATATTTGTTCTTAACAGTGATGTTATTCAAAGCTATATAATTAATGCAAAGTCTCATTGAACCATCTTTTTTTTAACAAATAATATAGGAGCACACGATGGTGATGTGCTAGGTCGAATGAAACCTTTCTCTAATAAATCTTGCAATTTCTCGTTCAACTCTAAATGGTCAATTTGATCCATTCAATAAGGTGGTTTTGATATTGCCTTAGCATCAGGAACTAAGTCAACTGTAAATTCAACTTCCCAATCTGGTATTATTCTAGGAAACTCATCAGGAAAAACATCAGGATACTCATTTACCACTGGAACATCCTTAATCTAAATGGTTCCTTTGTTTTCAATAATATGTGCAAGGTAACATTCATTTCCATCATTTACAAGTTTCTCAGCCTCTTGATATTTTATCAAAAGTAAGGGTTCATTATTATACACAAACTGAAATTATTTTTGAAAAGAAACCTCTTTAGATCTACAATCAATCTTATTATGGTAAAAAGAGAGCCAATCGATTCCCAGGATAACATCAAACTCTACTAGAGGTAAAACAATAAGGTTTTAAAGTAGGTTTTTTTCCACAGATAAGGATATGAAGATTCATATAACTCATTTTGCCTCAACATTTCCCCCGGGTGTTTGTACCACAAGTTCATGAGTCCTTTCTTGAGATGGAATTCCCAATTTACTAGAAAATTTTTCAGAGTTTAAAGAATGTGAAGACCCCGAACCAAACAACACATTGTCATAATCTGAAAAAAAGTACCTAATACCACTTCATTTGATGGCCCAACATCTACTGAAGTAGTTGCAATGGATTTCACTACACCATTCTGCTTGTAGTCTGACTGCTTCCCATCATTTGAGCTCTTTGTCGAACACTCATTTACATAATGAACCATCTCATTACACTTGAAAAATTTCACTAACTGTAAATCAAATTTGGTCTTACCATCACCCTGATCTTTTTCAGTGCAATCACGATCCTTATGTCCCATCTTACCGCATCGGTAGCACTTTCCAGAATTCAAAAGACATTACCCAGCATGATTTTTACCACATTTATCACAAACTGAAAACTTTGTTTTCTTAACATCAGACGTTTTTGAAGGATTCTTCCTTTTCTCATGCCACCTCGGTCTCTTCTTCTGTTGGTTGTTATAGAACACTTGATCATCGAAAAACTCCATTTCCACCTTCTCAGCACATTGAACAAGCTTTTCATAACTATTGAACATGATAGAAGCTAAATCCCTTCGATATTTTGGCTTTAATCCTGAGTAAAAATGATTGATTTTACCATCAAGTTCTCAGATAAAATTTGGAGCATACCTTTACAAACAAGTGATCTTTTCTTCATAAGTAGCCACTGAGTCGTCCTCTTTCATCAATTACAAGAATTTTTTTTCCATACTAAGTCGAACAGCCTTAGGAAAATATTTCTTAATAAACATACCTTTTAATCCATCCAAGTTAAGAGCATCAATCATCAGTGTCGTTGATATTTTTAACCATCGACCACCACTGATCTGCTTCACCCTCCAAACGGTAAATAGCAAGACTAACCTTTTGATTGTCTGAACACCCCATGACATCAAAAATCTTCTCCAGTGCTTTAATCCACCCTTCAGATAGCATTGGGTCAGATGATCCTCTATGTGATGGTGGATGTTGCCTCATGAAATGTTCCACCACTAACATGTTCCTCTGCGGTTGATCTGGCTGATCTCGTGCATGGATACCACCACTATTTATCACTTGAGTCAACTGTGCCATTACTGCAACAAACTGTTCAGTTCCAATTCTAACCATTTCAGGATGCTGATTCAAAAGGTCATTTCATTTTGCATGCCTTCTAAGCACTACTTCCTTGTTTCCTCTATGGAAAACCATTCGGAACAAACATGTCTTAGATGGAGCAACATGATATCTTCAAATACTATACCATTTCAATTTGTCCATAAAAAAAGAAAATATTTTTGGATAATCATTTAAAAGAAGTATAACTCCTAATGTTCTCTAAACCGACCTCTGAAACCAACCATAAGGCCCCAGACTTAAACAATAATTAATCTTGAGTTATTACAAGAATGAACATTGAGGATATTTTCAGGTTTAATGTTTTATAGAATTAGATCCTAAATCATGCATTACATTCCACATTTAAACAAGGTGGTTACATAAAAAACAATATTCACTTTTCCCATCAAAGGAAACATATTTAAAATAAAACATGGATTCTTTCTTGAAACTTCCTCAAAATTATCATCACATCATGTACCATTCCCTTGACCTGTAAAAAACATTTCAAAAACTTGGGATGAGCATAAAAAGCTTAGTAAGGGATATAGAAGTTCGGAAAGTAAAAATTAGTCCATGTATACATAAGAATTAATGAAATCATACTTTATTCATAGAATATAAGCACTTTACCATACCTCATGAAATCATAAGATTTATGAATAACTCATAGAAAACATAAGACATAAAGGTAACGTGAGGCATTCATAACATTCTTACGTAGGGAGTAACCCTCATGGTTACGTTTGGAATACCCATCATAGTTTATTTCCTAAATCTCTTCGAAGAAACCTTAGCGTTTAACTCCTTTGCGTTACCCAATGCATTGGAGAGCTATATCGGGATCACCCGCCCTTATTTTATCACGGAACCACCCATATTCATAAGCAATGCCCAAGAACCATAACATAATTGTATCACATAAAACATGCATAAATGAAACATAACATTTCCATATTTCAATCACAAGATATTAAAAACACATTAATATAATCAAAAAATTATCAAAACCATTTTCAATACCAAAATAAAAGAAAAGTAAAACATGGTATTTATTTTTCATTTAAAATAATGTTATGACTTGTAGAGGAATCCATAACTCAAATAATGGTCACGGTGGCGGAGAAGTCGTTGTCACCACATATGTAAGAAAAAAACATACCATTTTTTTTGTTTAGTAAAACGCTTTGTATAAAAATATTCCTTTTGAATAAAAGTAAAAGTAAAAGGGGTTTATTCACCGTTGAAATGAATGTCGTGTATAAAACAAAATATGCCTCAATGAAAGGAGATTGAGACGAAGTTCCTTACCTCGTGTCTGACTTGACTCGATCATTCATTAATATCCTGAATAATAAACTCGAGTTAATTTCTTCTTTCTTAAAAAACTTTTTCAAGTTCATTATTACTTTTATATCACTTGTTACCATGTTATGAACATTATGTAATTATTTATGTTAATAACGGTCCTTTTGTCGATCTTTGGAACTTGAGTCAAAAATAAACTTCTTATAATTACAAGTTGTTCATGTGCTAAAATATCCATTATATCGAGAATTATATTCATGATGTAGATATCATATACATCATATATATCCAGTATATACATTCATTTATAATATTACATAACATTTAGAGGTATGAAATGAAATGCACCATTTATGGAGATGGTAAGCCATACGTACGCATGAACGCTACTTTCATTTCTATTTCATATTTAATGGTGTGAAATAATAATGATATAAATGTATATTATAATTCCAGTATAATATAATATAGAGTATCATTAACTCCATCCTTTATATGTCCCACATATGGCATTAACGATTCAAATCACTTTGAGGGGGAGATAGTCCGCACTTTCTAAAATGAGATTATCATGTTTACCCACAATGGAAACCATAACGATATGCCATAAATGAAAAATACAGAAGTATAAGGAAAACATAAACATAATATATATCATATATAAATATAGTGACATCTTAATGGCCACCATGAAAGGTGTTAAAAGAATATTGAACAATCATCATTTTGTGAGGTAGTAATTCGCCACTCACAGAAACAGTATGTTCTTTAACCATTAGACATAAGTGTGTGAAAGTGTAAATAAAACCCATCTCATAACAAAATCTTAGTATATTTATGATACTAGTGTTGTTACAAAGTAAAGGAATAAAAATAGTTTATGGGGTTGGAGAAGCAAAATAAAACAAGAGAACATAAGAGAAGACATTACCTTCAAATCGGGTAACTCCCCTTGGTTTGATCTAAAAGGGTTTCTTGAAGAGATTTCTACATAATGTAAGGATTCTAGGATGAAGAGAGGGATGTGGAGAGATAAAATGAGTAGAGTTTGGTCGAACCAAAGGCTTGAGAGGTGTAGTTAAGGGGGTAGAGGTGAGGGCCTTTTATAAGAGGGGGGAGGGGTACTCTTGGAAACTCATGAAATGTTACTTTATTATAAAATGAGTTTCAGATTTTAAAAGTACCACAATGATATATTTCGAAGATAAGGTGATAAGGGTTAGATATCCACCCATACAATAGGTTTATTAGAAGTGTATGTCTTAGATTTTACATTATAATTTCATTTTATTTAAATCTTTCATTAATTAGGTAATCACTACATCATCATTGTGTCATAAATAAATTTATTTATATAATGTCTAAAAATAATAAACAAAAATACCATGATGTAGGAAATATTTTTAGATTTACAAAGACTATTTATAGTCTAAGAGATCATTTATGTAGACAAAATCAAATTTTTTTACTTAGGTGTTACATACTTTGGTTGTATTTAACTTACTTTAGAAAAATGATTAAATGTCACTATCACACAAAAGTGATTCCATGGGGTCCCAAAGATGGAACAAGGAATAACATGGTCGGATATGACACAAACAGTAGCATTAAGACACATTTTAGGGTCATTTTATATTATTAGGATATTATTTTATTACCCTTAACTACCCGATTACAAATTAATCATGATAATTAAAGATAATTACCATCGTTACTATTCATAATGTCCAAAAACAAAAGAGTATTAATTAAATAATTTGGACCTTCTGATTCCAAATATAGAATCAATTTCACCAAATTACAAACACATAAATTTTAGTAATTAATTTAAAAATAATTCCTGTCGTCAAAACAAATAGCGGGTTTTTTAGAAACAATATCTATCAAAAGTTTGACACTTGTTTATGCACAATTACAAAGTGAAATTAATTACAATGACCAACATTGGATTAAATGGTGAAAATATATTCTAATTAAACTTTAAAACCAATTAAAAAGACAATATATCTATATAATTAAATTAGATGAAAAAGCAGTTTTGAAGTAAAATGAAGTATTTTTCGCTATTCATTAAAAAATGAACTTTGTCAGAAAAATACAAAAAATTTATCCATACTAAATTTCAATGCCCATATTCTAAAGAATAATTTTATTTGGAAAAATATAGATTATCAAATTGTCAAAAGATAGATTTAAAAATGGTTCTCCATCAAAAGGCCGTAAAATAATCTTTTAAAAATATTAGAGAATTGTATGCTTAAGATTAGATTTATTATCATTTTAAGCCTCTAAAACACTATATAATTTATAAGTAGACATAGATATGAAAATACATAATTCTTTACTTGGGATTTTACATTTGGGTCAAAATATTAACCTTATCTTTTAGATTTAACTCTTAGTTAAATAGTTTGACATTTAACATGTATCTTTGTATTTTTATATTATATAGTCAATAAACATAAAATAAACATCGAAGAGAAACCCTAGTGGTTAATTAATGACAAATATAATAGAATTTAATCCATTTGGACAAACCTTATTTTTTTAGAAATAGAATACCAATTAATAATATAATATTTGTTTTAAAAACTCATTTATGTCAATTTTGAAATTATTTAATAATTGATTTTTGTGACAGTACTAAAAACTCTATTACTTAAAAATAAATATATTTAATCAACCCTAACATGTCATAGTCACCAATAAATTTTTTTTATGGCATCAAAATTTTAGAATGATATTTATTTTAGTATTTATAATATCATTTATTTCATTGTTTCATTAATAATGAAAATAATGCATCATTATTGTGTCATATATAAATATATTTATTTTATGTATAAAAATAATAAATAAAATATTTTGAGGTACTAAATCTTTTTATCTTTATAAATACTATTTATAGTCGAATATATCAATTATATAACCTCATGTGAAAATTGTTTTACTAAAAGATATTTGCTTTTGTTATTTTTATCTTTACTTTAAATTATTTAATATAAAATGTCATTATCACTTATGTGTGGCTCCATGGGGTCCCAAAATAGACCCAAGGATGAACACGGATAGACATGTATAATTCAACCAGTTTGAGACACATGTTAGGGTAATTTAATGTTATTATAATATTATTTTTTAACATTATTTACTGGATTTATCCTTTAACCATGGTAAATAAAATATTTACCAAAGTAATTATTCATAATTTATAAAAATAAAAGTTACCTATTTATAAAATTTAGACCTCCTGATTCAAAATATGGAATCTATTTTTCCAAATTCAAAACACAGAAGTTTCAGAAATTTATTTAAAATTAATTCCTATTGTCAAAACAAAAAAGCGTGTTTTTAAGAAATAATAACTATCAAAATATTGACACTTTTTTCAGTTCAAATTCAAAGTGAAATTACATTCAATGACCAGAATTTATATTAAATGTTAAAAATATAATCTATTTATATTTCCAAACCATTAAAATGTATAATTTAACACTATAAATTATTTTGATTAAAAAAGTTGTTTTCAGTTAAAATATAGTATTTTTAACTATTCACCCAAATATGAAAGTTATTAGAAAAGCACCAAAAATTTATTTAGACTATATTTTTATGTCCATATTCTAATGAAGAAATTTATTTTATCTAATTTAATATATAAAAGTTTCAAATAATGGATTTAAAAACGGTTCACCATTAAAAGGTGGTAAAATTGCATTTTTTTGAAAAGTACTTCTTTTATCTGATGAAAATGAATTTTTTCTTACATTATGACTAAGAAATCCATAATATGGATTTTAAAATTATAAGGATTATATAAAGTTCAAAATTCAGTTCATACTATTCATAACTGCTTCTGAAAAGCTAGTTTAGTAAGTCATGGTGCGCTTGAACTCGGTGTTGCGTGTAGTGAAAGTTATTGAATTACATGGAAGAAATAATGTATTATGAAATATTAGGGTTCTATAATGTCTACTATCGGAGGAGAAGGAGCTCGTTGTCCCATATTTTGTTAGCAAAAGGTCTTGAATGAAAACTGCTACTGCTGAGGAGGGAACTGAACCTGCCCACCCCCACTTTACTGCACTCGATCCAGGAACTTATTCAAATGGTGCCCACGACTAACACAGATGAAGCACCTCGGTCATGGTCCTGCAAAGAAAAGGGTGGGGACTGGGAGATTGAAACTAAAAATGCTGGGACGTGCTCCCCACTGGATTAAACCTAGAAGGTCCTGATGCTGGAGGCCTACTAATGATGACCTTCCCCTTTGGTGAGCCCATCAATCTCCCCTATCGTAGCACACCTCATAGTGTGTGCATCCTCTCCCCCAATTCAGCCTTCTCTTGGACCTCCAAGTACATCAGTATGGTGAAGGGAGTAACAACATAATGAAGGGAAGGTCAGAGTGCCTCATCTAAATGTCTCTCTTGAGAATCCTCATCCGGAAAATGGTCCTGATCAAAATGAAGGAGATCCTTGAACTTGTTTCTCAAATCCCCCACTGACATGCTCCCATGCTGAAGGGAGAGTATCTCCTACGTATTTTCCACCTTCATCGTGGAAGAGATGAATTCCACCCAGAATTCCCTCTCGAAGTCAGTCCGTGAAACTTCAGCCTCCCTCTTCTCCTTAAGATAGAGAGTCCACCACTAACATGCCACTCCCCACATCTGGCTGACTACCAACATAACCCAGTACTCAGCCGGAGCCCGGATCAAGCTGAAAACTATCACCTGCTTCTCGATCCAGCTCTCTGTCTCCATGTCTGAGATGCTTCCCCTATACATTCTGAGGGTCTGCCACTGAAAGGCACAAAGTATCCTCTTCCACTGGTCATCCTCCTCCTCGTGGTCAGTCCTCCGCTGATCCACCAGATCATCCTCCCGAGCCTCAATTACCAGCACTACTCATGGTCATCGTCTGTGTGCCATAGATTCAAGGTAAACATGTAATTCCTAAGCCCGAGTAGTGTAGGTGATTTCTTTTAAATTTCTCTTAAACTTGTTATTTACTTAAATTACAAGATCACCCAGTGCACATAAGAACACAAATTATTATTATGCATGTACCTTTCCAAGGGTCTCTACCCTACAATCAGGGTAGCCTCACTTGGTTGTTTTTTAGGTCCGGAGTCCTTTTATTAGATCATGATGGGCCCTTAAATCTCGTCTCTTAGCCAGTATTCCCTAGCCTATTTCACACACCAAGATTGCCTAACACTATTTACCTACCATCCCATGAAATACTCTCTATTCCTAACCCAATGCTCCATCCAATCTCACAACCATCACCTCTAATACCATTCTTTCATGAACCGCCTTCACCAAGATGAGGGAAGGGATAACAGATTTCCACACCCTTTCTTCTCCAAGTTGAAGGAGAGATAATGACCCCACTAGACCCACCCATAATAGATCCCGAAGTGGATACTAGAACCTATGGTATAGAATCACATGAAAAATTGATGGAATTACCCTTTTTATTTAGTAGGACTGGGAGATAAGATAGTAAATCCCAAACAACACCAGAACTGGAAGTAAAAGTAAATCCAAAACAATCCAATCCTATATACATGTTCCAATAATAATGTGCTAAAAAGTACCAGAAACTTCAAAGGAAAGTACCCAAAAGACTAGAAAAGAAGAAACATAAACTATCACAACATCCGAACTAGTAGGGTCTGGCATGGTCCTCGAAGTCCTCCTGGAAACCTGAAAGAAGTTATATATATATACATAGGGTGAGTATACAAGTATACTCAGTAGGGAAAACCAAAAGCTTTTGTGAAATAGTGGGGAGGCATTATAATGCCTCATGAGAAAAGGAGATAACCAAAGAACCTAGCAAGGAAACAACCCACCCAATACTCACCAAGGCACACTCACCAAACAATAAAAGTCAAGTAATGTAATAGTAATAACACATAAGTATTTGGGCACCCCACACCACTTTCCCACTGGTTAGTGAAGACATCCTACTCATCAGACCTTCCCCTCTATTCTTATCGTAGTCCCACTTCCATACCCCTCACGCAAACACCTGGTCTACCACAACTAGAAATCCCTCCCGAAAACATCTGGGCCACAACAACCACACATAACCTTGCCTGCAGAAACCAAGGATCGAACATCTACTACCAGAGTCGAAGAAACTTGGGCCTCATCATGAAGACACTTGGGAAACAACCTACCCACTCACACCTAGGCCAACCACCACAACGTACTCTACCTGAAGAAACTGGGGATAAAATTTACTTCTTGCCGCCACATCCTACCTGAAGAGTCTTGGGATAATCAGGGAAGGGAGCATAAAAAGAGCTAATAACCAGCCACCCATAGGAGTGTTGGAAAAAACACCATCGCCATGAAATGGTGGAGTTCAGCATGAACTGCTCAACTTGGGTGGGGCGTGAATAAGAAACATAAGAACTAAATTATACATATAGGTAAAAAATCACTCATCCCAATCTAATGGTTCCAAAACCAGCCAACAAAGACACACCCTCATTACTATTCTTTCATAAAAAGCACAACAGCCACAACCGAGTCACAAATCTTTCCCAGAAAACAAATCCCCTTTGAGCCCATTTTTGTTATCACATTCCAGTGGTTCCATTTAAATAATTCTTCACTACTAGGAAACTAATAGGAATAACAAAAAGTGAAGGAAATAAAAACAACCAAGCACCAAATTAAGCATTTACACCCAGTTCTCTTACAAAGTAACAACAACAAAAGGGTTCTGTGAGATCCCTCAAAGTACTAGAACTAAACCAAGCCCCAACATATGGCCTCAAACGAACTCAAATCCACAAACCAACAACTCCACCAAAATAGGGGATCCCATACCCATCTATGTCACCTCACGAGCATCAAGCAGGAAAACCATACACAACGTCATAACAGAGCAATGCATTTTTCAGATTTAAACACACAATTTAATTAGTTTCTTCATTCCTTTTGGTTAACCTGGGTGACCACAACAAGATTATTTTTCATTGGGAATCCATTTAATCAACCTATTTTACATGATTAACTAGTTTAAATGTTACAACCATTAAATGATAGAAAAAATATATCCAGAAAAAAGAGGTTCATTAGTGCACAAGAAAGGACCACCAACTGTCACAATTTTCTATGGACATATCCCCATACAATTCACAACATATAAGAAAAGGTAAAAGAGTACCACATCATCATCAAACACACCCATTCATTCATTAAAAAAACATTTATTATCTTCTTTAAGGTTTGGTTTCATCCATCATCGTAGGAACATTATCGTACCCACCCCACATGATACACAATAAAGAGAGATGAAGGAAAACCCCTACTTGGATGATCAAGGATCAATTTTTCTCTCCTTGGGCCAATATTGGGATGCATGAATTACAAGGGAGGAACACTAGGGAATCCAAGAATGAGTTGAGAAGGATCTAGCGCAAGTGCACCACTATCCACAAGAAGGGGGACTCCAAACACCCCAGGCACAGAAAAAAGACCAACTGAGGAGAAGAAAGAAGGAATTCTCATGTGATAAAAAGGAAAGATCCTAGAGTTAGGAGATATGAATTTTGAATGGATTTAAAGGTAGATCGTGGTTTCACCATGTGGTTGGACTGTTACACATGATAGAATTAAATTTTATTTAATAATTCCCATTGGAGGGGTTCCCATAAAAGTAGTTCATTAAGGGATTTCAATTAAAGAGGAAAATGGGTTAGTTGAGGGTCTCCCCACACTTAGGGGATTTAAAACATTGTTTATGTGGATAAAAATGGCATTAAACCACATTAAAAGGTTTAAAAGACTCAAAAGTGGCTTTACAGGAAAACTGGGGAAAGAAAACCTAAAAAGCCCATCTAGCACTGATCGATGACACCCTGATTGGAGACACACCAATCATTGACACACTGATCAGTGACATACATATTGGAGACACACCGATCGGTGACAACATAGTGAAATTCAGCCACCAATACGCTTCCCTCATATACATACTTACTGATGGGGTCAAGGGCATCCCAAACACCAGAAATTGTAATGGTAATGGACCGGGAGGGTCTGGGCCATTACACAACCCGTCACTTACTAAGTCCAATGCATTCCTCATATGAAAAGTTTAAAACACAATATAAACATTTGTATTAATTCAAGCATACAAAATGTCAATACATTAACCATAAACCATGAATGGTATAAAAATAGAACATCCATAGTAAAAAAATATCACAAAGCCCTCAACACAATATGGGAGATTGGGTCAAAATAAATCAACTTCAAACAAATGTAAAATCCATCAAAGGATGTTGAAATATATGAAATAAATTCAAAAACTATTTGAGTGAAGTATTTATTTCTACATTGAAATCATTCAAAAGTAAAGAAAACTTTTATTTTGAAAATATCCTTATACGATTTTAAGAGAAGCTTCAAAGGTTTTATAATGGTAGAAAATAGCATCACCCACCGTATAAGTTAAAAAAATATTCTTTCCTTAATTTTTTTGAAAAGTACATGAAGTACCTTATTTGGAAAGCGAGAGAATGATTCCTTTCAAACCATTTTATAAAAATTCAAAAAAGGGTATAAATGACTTTATCTTATTGAATAGTAAATAGTAAAAATGTTTTGAAATACATTTCTAAGAAACACAAATGTGGATGACACATAGGTACCAGTAGATACTTACGTATTAACAACCTCCTATAATAAAGAGATTCCAACATTAACCCTTACCTTGTACTTTTACATAGTCGAGGGTAAGTTGGAATCTTGTATAAAGGTGAAATAATTGTTATTAAATTATACAAGAACAACATAAATAAATATTATATCATATATGATCTTCATAATATTGTTTTTTAATGATATTTCAGTAGTATCATCATTTCAATTGTTAAATGATTTCTTTTAATTTATATGATTTGTTTTGTATGTCATGTTTGTTATAGATAGGATGTATTTTATTCATATATATAATTATATTATGTTCATAAACATTATTTTTAATCATAAAATAAAAATTATTCTTGAATGTTTACGACGGGGAATGAATCTCATCGCGTTCGTGGAGACGGTAATCTGTACGTACGCATGAGCGACAATATCATTATATTGATTATAAAATATTATATAATTGTATGGAATATAATATATAAAGAATAATGAACGTGTTATATTTATTATTTACATCAAATATACTCATTATTATAACCATCCAAATAATGAAGTGTGGAATATCAAACCACATCGCGACGTGGAGACTGTAATCCATACGTACGCTCGTATGGTGACTTTGTCATTTATAGGTTGGATTGAATAATGAATGTGGTTGTGCCATATTTATAATAACATAAAAGCATGTATATGTTAATGGATTTATTATTTTGGTTTGGAAATAAAAAAAATAGGAAGTGGAATTAGAAAAGAACTTTGAAATATGTGATGAATTTATTACCTCTTCTTCGAGTGCTTCCTTTTGATTTGATCAAAAGGACTCCTTAAGTTGTCTTTATGATCAAAGTAAGGACACTATGTTTAAACCAGAATATATTGGTGGATATTTGAGATGGTTTTGGACTATCCAAATGTCTTTGGAGGTGTGAAATTAAGAGAATGGGATACACCCTTTTATAATAGAGGTGAGGGTCACTTTAGGAAAAGCTTAAAATATTAAATTATTCTAAAATAATTTTAGGCTTATACTGGATCCAAATGAATTTAGTTCAAGCCTTATGTGGTTATTGGTATACTTCCACTCAACCAATAGGGTTTAGAAATGTTTATGTTACCATATTAACATTATCTTTTAGATTTAACTCTTGGTTAAATAGTTTAACATTTACCATGTCTCCTTGTATTTCTATATTATATGGTTAATAAACATACATTAAAATGCCAAGAGAACATAAAGTGGTTCATTAATTACATATCTATAATTATATAAGTCCTTTTCCGAACCTTATATTTTTAGGACTATTATATAATTTAATAATATATTATTATTTTTAAAATCATTTATGTCAATTTTGATAGTATATAGTATTTGGTTTTTGTGAAAGTCAAGAAAACCTGATTAATTCTAAAAAAATACGTTAAAGAAACCCTGAAATTTCATATTAACCTATATAATTAATTTTTGGAATAAAAATTTTCAAATTCTATCAATTTTATTATTTATAATATCATTTATTTTATTCTTTCATTAATAAGGAAAATACTACATCATTATTGTGTTATAAATAAATAGATTTATTTTATGTATAAAAATTATAAATATAATATAATGATGTATGAAATATTATTAGCTTTCAAATAAATATTTATAGTTTAATATATTAATTATAAAACCCCATATAATTTTTTTTACTAAAATATAGATGCTTATGTTATTTTTGTCTTTACTTTAAATTAATTAATATAAAATGTCATTATCACTCCCAAGTAGCCCCATGGGGTCCCAAAAAAGACCCAAGGATGACCATGGTCGGAAATTTATCATAAAATAGGGTTATAACACATGTTAGGGTAATTTAATATTATTATAATATTATTTTTGTACCCTTATTTACCGGATTTATCTTTTAACCATGGTAAATAAAATATTTACTGAAGAAACTATTCATAATGTCTAAATATAAAAGATACCAATTTACACATTTTGTAACTACTGATTCAAAATATGGAATTAATTTTTCCAAATTAAATAAATATAGGTTGCATAAATTAAATAAAAATTAATTCTCTTTGACAAAATCAAAAGGCGGGGTTTTAAGAAGTAAAAACTATCAAAAGATTGACAAGTGATTATGTAAAATTTAAATGTCAAATTACGTCCAATGACCTAAATTATATTAAATTATAACAATATAATCTAATTATACTTTAAAAATACTCAAATTTATAATTTTACACAATAAATTATTTCGATTTAAAAGGATGTTTTTAATTAAAATTTAGTATTTTCACTATTCATCAAAATATGAAAGTTATCAAAAAAGTTCCAAAAATTCACCCTATGCTAATTTTGATATTATGAATCCATAAATGAAGTCCAAATTGAAAAATAAAATTTATAAAATTTTATAATGTGGGTATTACTATTCATAATTGCTTTTAAAATGGCTAATATGATTTGTTGTGGTGTGCTGGAATTCAAAGTTGCGTATAACAAAATATATAGTATTATTAAAAGAGAATAATACCATGGATGCTTGGGGTGTTAAAAGAGGAAAAGAGATAATTCATTTTATGATAATGTGATTTTATAATGGAGGATAAATGGAAAAAATTACAACCCTATCATATAATAGCCAAAAATCAATGCTTCTCCAGAGAAAGATCCATGAATGCTATTATTTTATCAATAGAAGAAGGTGGAGGAACAAGAGGTACAAAAGGGGATGATGTATAAATCAGATGAATGGTAACTTAGAAGGCATAGTAGGAGTAAGACCTCAGGTATAGGAAGGAGGGGTTGTATGTTTTTGATATATCGTAGGCCTTAAATGATTAATAGCATGAGTTGGAGAGATGGGAAATTGGTGAAGTGTTGAAGGAATAAGAGAAAAAGGGTTTTGAGTGATGTAAGCTCTAAAATGAGGATCCACAGACTGGTAGATTGGGCTGGAAGGCATATTCTCAGGCCGAATGGGAAATGCCTCTAGTGCTACAATAGCTCTACTCTAAACATGAATGTAGGGATTAAAAATGTTAATAAAATCCATAATTATCATCCCACCCATCTCCATTTCCTTTGTAAAATCATCTTTCTTCTCTATGAACATATAAAGGGAAGGAGTGAGCTCTTTGATCTATCTGACATGTTCTTTGAAGGCATGGGTAATAAGAGGTATCCTCAAATTCTAAATCAAGTACTTAAAATGACTATACAATATATCTGTGCTATAGATACTTTTAATTTAGAAATATACGTTATTGGTGATCTCTTCATAATCACAAGTGTCCCCATTCATGTAAAACCTTTCAATTTCATGCATGTGGTTACTATTCTATTTACTTTTTTTATACTATCCTAATCTGAGATACCCATCATAGTCTTCAGTTATTCTCTTATCAATGATCTGATCACATCAATGCTAGGAGTTTGAGAAGTAAGAGTAGCTGATATTGAATCATATTTCAATTCCTCTCTGATGGCTGTTCATAATATATATAGGTCAAACACTATAGGTTCATGTGTATAATCCTTCGAATATGTATCTACAAGGATCTCTATTATATTATACATAGACTATATATACTCAAATGATATTCCATTAACAACATTAATGATAACACACATCTCAAAACTTAATTATTTATTTTCCATTCTAACTTATTGAAGCTCAGAAAGAATTTTCGGTTGAACCAGGAAGGTAAATTTTTATGAAATCGTAGTAGTATCGGATTCCCGAATGCTTAATACTGAAGATGGTTGATGTTGGAGTAAATCTATAATAACTAATCACAAATCCTCTTAAAAAAATCTTAATTCACTCTGATTAACATAATCAGTAGGCATACGAGAAGGAGAACGTGCTACCGCTGGTTCAGTTCCAACTCGAACATGCTGAGAATGATGTAATTCTTTATCCAGGGATCCATTTAGATCAGATTATTCATCTTTAGTATCTAGATAATCCAAGACCAAGGTTATATATCTAGGATATTTTTTTCATTCATCTACTTTAGTCGAATGAAAATGAGTAAGGGTATCCACATCAACTCTTAAACCTACTTGCTCCACCTCAACTATAGCTTCCTTCTCATCTTTAAAAACATCTTTAATTTTAACATCTAGAATTTTTTCTTCTACTAACTGACTCAAGAACCCTTTGAGAATCCATAATTTGTTCATTTTCAACTCAAACTACATCCTTAACATGAACAGCTGGAGCTTTGAGAGGTTCCAAGACTATTTCATATTATATTAATATGATTTTAGCAGGAGTTATAGGTTCTGTAATAGAACCCTAATCACTAATAGAAGGATCATATCCACCACTAGATTTTCAATTTTATTCTTCTTTCTCTTCATCAAAATCACTTTCTTCCTCTTCCTTGTCTCTTCTTCCTCTTCTTCCTAATATTCCTAATTCCTATTTTCATCCTATTCCTAAATACACCTGTCATCATCTTCACTGATACTTCCCCTAGAATCTTCAACATCCTCAGATTTTCTAATTTCCACTTCATCATCATCATATTGGGGAGGTTATTTTGAAAGAAGATATTTTGAAGTTCTAGGATATCCATAGGTAATTCCTTTTATGCTTCTTGTAATTTCTATATCACTTCTATCATTAATAAGAGATTATTTTCCTTAATCTACCTCAGCTTCCACCTACTCATCCAAATGCTCCACAACTTCACCTGGCCCTAAACCAGTATTAGCCATATCCTTTGGTCTTGTAGAGTTTTGAACTAGATTAAATTTTCCCAAATTTTCTCATTATCTTCCACCCATTCCTCTTCTAGGTATTCAAACTAATATTCATCCTTCTACATATATCATTTTTATTGAAAAATATTTAACAACTTGTGATTGTTTATTCATCTTTGGACACCACTCCTATGACATTTAGCATTGCAGAAATCAAATTTGAATAAAATTGATAGTTTGAATTTAAATGAGTCTTGATAATATCACTCATATGAGCCATCAGATATTAGAAAATAATGATATTATACCCTTGATTCTTGAGATACAATAGATAAGAATATTGAAACATTAAAGAGTAAAAGTCCCCTTTTATTGGACACACTTGAAACTGAATAAACATAAATTATATTCAATATTCTCCAACTAGTTTATGTTTTATAGTTATTATGGTGATTCCATCACTAGTCATCCCGGTTTGGCTTATCTCATAACTAAAGATATGACTTTCAAGAGTAGAACGTCCTTAGTGATCTTCAAATATACCTTCATGAGGTACATTTAGACACTCAACCAATTGAATGGAAGAAAAAGCAATATTTTTTCCATAAATTAATGATTTTATCCAATACTCATTTGTTCCCTTAAGAATAAACTTGACAAACATGTAAAACTCATGGATGAGCTTTGAATAAAGATCCCACATGTTTTTGGGGCACCACTCCAACCAACCTTTTTGTTATAAAGCATTCAATTAAAGGTACTTACTTGATAGGATTCATTTTATATTCACTTCCTTCACTGGTACAATTATTCATCTTACAAGATCATGGTTAAATGTTATGGGATTAAGAGAAATTCATTCACGCTTTTTCTTATTCGAATAATGAGACTCGTCTAGATATTTCTCAGAAACATGTTTCACTCGATCCATTGAAAAGGGTTTTATTTGAAGGAGTAGAGTTTTGAGAGAGAAAGGTTCAGTTTTGAGAGAGTGAGAGAGCAAGGAATGATTTTGATCAACTCAATTTTTATCATTTTGGGATTTCAAGATCATAAATAAAAATGCAGTATCAAATTCAAAATAATAAATTAAAACAATGATTTTACGTTTGAACAAGAAAAATTACTAGGTAAAGAATGGAAAGTCAAAATAGTGAGTTCTATCGTTGAGTTTTTGTCTATGAGATGTTAATGGTGAGTCATCAATGAAGATTCTTCAACAGAGGGTCATCAATCATGATTCATGAACAATGATTCATCAATGGAGATTCATCAATGGTCAATCACTCAATAGTTAGTCACTCAAAATTGATCATCCCTAGCTCGTGTTTGATATAACACATTCTCTCAGAATTTAATGGCTTAGTAAAAATATCATCAAGATGATGTTTGGTGTCAATGAATTAAAGAGTTATATCACCCTTTTGATGATGGTCTCTCAAAAAGTGATTTCATACCTAAATATGTATTTTTCTATAGTGAGAAACTGTACTCATAGAAATGTTAATAGAACTTGTGATGTCTCAGATTATAAGTACATGCCTAAATTGATATCCATAGTCCATTAATGTGTGTTTCATTCAACAAATTTTATCACAAGAACTAACAGAAGATATTTATTCAACTTCAGTAGTAGATAATGCAACAAAATTTTGTTTTTTATTACACCATCAAACTATAGATTTTCCAAAAAAGTTACATTTTCTAGAGGTTTTTTTCTATATAACTTGTAACCGCCAAAATCAGAATTAGAATAACTAAGTCAAATGGCTGTCCTCTAGGGTAGAAAATTCCTATGTTGGTATTATATTTGAGGTATTTGAGAATTATTTTAACAGTAAAAAGATTTGACTCTTTAGTATTTTCTTGAAAATGAGCACACATACACCCAGTAAGCATAATACTAGGTCAACTACCGATTAAGTACTGAAGACTTCCAATACTACCTCTGTAAATGGTTTGATCCACTAATTTTCTATCTTAATCAAGATCCAACTTACATGCGGTACTCAAATATGTATCAACACTATTAGTGCTATCTAAGTCAAAATATTTTAAAATATCTTTAGTATCTTTACTTTGATTTAAAATAATACCTTGCTTATTTTGAAAAATAATAAATCCATCAATGAATTTTAGTTTACCCATTAAACTGATTTCAAACTCATTTTGAATCATTTTTGAAAAGTAAATACATAAAGAATATTTTAAAGATAAAAAAAATATCATCAACATATATTTGTCAAATAAAACATATTTAGAGATTTTTCTTATGAAAATTGTTGGATCATATATACATTTAGATAAAAATTTATAAATAAGAAATGTGTTGATCCTATCATACAAAGATCTTTGATCTTGTTTTAAACATTAAAATATTCTTTTAATTTGAAGAAATTATTTGTAAAATTAGTATATTAAAAATGAAGGGGTTGTTTGAAAGAAAAAATGCTCAACTATATAACCATTCTATAATTCACTTTTGGCGTCAATTTGATAAATTTTGAAATTCATATGTGCTGAAAAAGATATAATTATTCTAATAGATTCATTTCGGGGCACATGTGAAATTTTTTTCTTCATAGTCAATTCATTCTTTTTGACTATAGCCCGGTTTAACTAGTCTAGCCTCAATTTTTACTATAGTTCCAACTTCATACACTTTGTTTCTAAACACCCACTTGTTTCCAAAATTCAAGGTGTCTTTGGTTATATCATAAAGCTTCCATAAATTGTTTCATTCAAACTGATTTAACTCTTCATTCATAACCATCATCAGGAATTCATCATTGATTGAATCGTGGATTTTATTGGGTTCATGCTGTGACAAAAAGACATTTTGGTCAATCTGGTTTCTAAGAGAAGCTATAGTCTACGTTCTTTTGTCTATGTCTATAACTATAATATCAAAAGGATTATTCTTAAGAGTTATAAAAAGTGTAGAGAATGAAGGGCTAGTCACTTTGAATTCCTCTATAGGTTCGTGTTCCTATTGGATAGAATATATAAATTTTCTAGTACTGAAAGATTTTTCTTCATGTTTAACCACAAAATTAAAAGATTTGGAATTTATGTCTAGATTTTATAGATTATCCCCAACATTTTATAAGGAGGTTTTGGATTAATGTGTATCTGTTATATCAAATTTGACATTCGTAGATTCTTCCACACATTTGGTTCTCTTATTAAAGACTCTATAGGCTTTACTATAGATTCAATAACCTATGAAAATTCCTTCACCACTCTTGGAGGAAACGTTTTCAAGATTATTGTTTGTATTGAAAATAAAGGCTTTGCAACCAATTTTTTTTAATTAATTAACCATAGGTTTCCTATTATTCCACATCTCATAGGGGGTTTTATTTATGATAGGTCTAATTAAAACTCTATTGATTATATAACAAGATTTATTCATAGCTTCTTCCCAAAAATAAATAGGTAGATCATATTCATTAATATTAATTCGGGCTACCTCTGTTAAGGTTCTATTTATTCTTTCTAAAACTCCATTCTATTGTGGTGAACTAGGAGCAGATAAGTTATGACTGTAGCCATTTTGTGTCAAAAAATATTCAAATTCTTGATTTTCAGACACACATCCATGATCACTTCTTATGGTTTTGATTCTAAGTCCAGTTATATTTTCTACTATTCTAGAACACTTTGTGATGTAAAAAAAGACTCCCATTTTTGAGATAAAAATAATATCCAATTATACCTTGAAAAGTCATATATAAGAACAAAGACATAGTGATTTCTATTTAAACATGAAACTCTAGACGTTCTAAACAAATCCATTTGAACCAACTCAAGAGGATGAGAAGCTGAAACTTCAATCATTGATTTGAATGATATTTTATGTTGTTTTCTTTTTTGATAAGGATAAAAAAATTTATCATTTGTAAACTCTAGTTTAGGTTGATCCTTGACTAGTCTTTTTCTAGAAATATTTTTAGGTGACTTAATTTTATAATGGACTAGTATCCTATGCCAAATCCAAGATTCTTTATGAAAGGATATTAAGCAAGAAATGTTCTATGAAACTAAAAAATGCATATTAACAACATAATTAGTTTCATTTATAAATGAAGTAAATACTAAATAATTATTATAATTAAATAAATTACAAAAATCATTTTCAAACTTAACATGAAATCCATCATCACAAAACTATGAAATACGAGCAGATTATACTACATATCATCAACAAAAATAATTTCAGAAATTAAAATTTAATTGATGTAATCGATTTGGCCAATGCCAATAATTTTCTATTTGTATTCTCACCAATGGTGACATGTCCACCACCAAATTTTATGAGATTCTTGAAACTAGAGTAGTCACCTATCATGTGTCTTGAACACCCACTTTCCAAGTATTATAGGTTCTTACAGGAACTCTTGAAATAGCATTCCTACACAATGTTTATACAAGAAGATACTTTGGTACCCATATTTTCTTGGGTATAGTAATATTAGTAATTAGGGTTTTAGGAACCCACATTTGACTCATGAGTTTCCCGTAATATTTTTTTAATGTTTTAGAAAAATTAACTCTATTAGGTCCAAAATAACTAGAATCAGTAAAAGATTTTTGAGCACTGGAACATGTAGAAATTTTTTCATATCTGGGCATAAAACCAAATTTTCTATAGTAGGATGAATTTTTTTAACAAAATTTCATTTTAAAGTTGATAACCAATACTAGTAGAAAACATATGAGAAACTTGTTTGATAATAATTTGAGTTAAGTTATTTTTTTTATTTTTAAATTCCTCTAGTTCCTTCTTTAATTTTTGATTAGAATGTTTATGTTCAGTATTTTTATTTATCAGTTGATAATTCTTCTCCTTTTCTATAGTGAGTTCAGATTTAATATTATTAGAAAGACCATGTTCATTATTGAGAGATTTATATGTATCTTTTATCTCATTGGAAGTATCATCAAGTATTTTAAATTATTCAAGCATTTATTCATTAGTCATATTTTTAGAATTTCTAAATTCAAATTCACCTCCAAAATAACAAGAATTATATACAGGAGATACTAGGGTACCTCATATGTGTTTATTATAAAAACACATGTTGTATTTTCACCCTTTCATCATGAGATGATTCAGATTCACTTGAGATATACTTTAATGCACTTTAGGTACCCTTCATAGGCTTCATGTATTTTCTATCATTGTACTCATATTTCCTCTTCTACTTTATCTATGGACAATATACCTTCACATGTATTTTTCTTTTTCATTCGTAGCATAATATCTCATTTTTAATCTCACTTCTATTACAATACTTTTTCTAGTTTCCTTAATAGTCATATTTCTCTCAATGACTAGGATTTCTAATAAAATTATTCTTTATGTATAATTTACTAAATCTCATGGCTTGTAAAACCATTTACTCATTACTATCAGTTGAAAAATCTTCATTGTTGTAACATTAATCATTAACATGAATTTTCTTCTTTTTGTTTGGATGTAGTGGTTTTGGAATCCAATGAATTTTGTTTAGGTTCATCATCTTCTTCAAAATTAACACTCAACTCTTCCTCATACACCATCAACATTCATATCAGCTTCTTTATAGGTAGTTCATCAATTTTATAAGATTCTATAATCACCACCGATGTCCCTCTACATATTTCAATAATATATCTCATGATTCTCATTATTTATTCTTTTGAAGTGACTGTCATTCCCAGTAGGATCATTGTATTCACAATATCATTGAACCTAAGGTACATGTTAGAAATAGGTTCTCAAGGCTTCATTTGGATGTTATCATATATAACAGTATACGTTTTAAACCTCATTTCCATGAAATTAGTAGTTCCTTTATGTGAAATAGAAAAAGTATCCCAAATCTCAAAGGTTGTTTTACATAAAGAAATACTATTAATTTTTTCATCACCTAGATAATAATATAAAGCATTCATATATTTTTAACTAGTATTACAGACATTCTTAGTTTCATCATTCCAATTTTTTCTAGTAGTAATAGGGATATTATATTCATTTATAATTGTAGACCAGATTTCAAAACCCATGCTTTCTAAATGAATTTTCCATTTTATTTTTAACTGAGCATAATTAGTTTCATTGAAATAGGGAGGTTTATTGGTAGAATAACCTTCTTGTATAGTATACATTTAAAACAAATTATAAAGAACTATAAATATTGAACTGATATAAATTATTTGATCTTTAAAAACACAACAAAAACCACAGTTGAAAATATTTTGGGAGAAACTTTTTAACTGCTCTAATACCAAATGTTTGTCCTAGATGGACACTCAAGAGGGGGGGGGGGTGAATTGAGTTCCTATAAAAATTTCTATCTAAACATATATTTAATTTTCGAAAATTTGAAATAAAAAATATCCCATTTGACCAAAGGAGAATTTTATAAAAGATTTTATAATATGAATTATTTCTCAATGAATGATTAGTTATCTATTAAAAAAATATAAAAAATTACTTTAAATTTTGAAATAAATATAATAACGAAAATTCTAAAACAAACACGATATAAGATTAATAATTAGAGTAACATGATTTTTTGACCTAATTAAACACAAACTGAGGAATCTGAAATTGAATGAACACAATGGAATTAAAAAAAGGTTCATTCTCAAGAAAAGACTTAATCCTCTGCATTTTTTATCACTCTACATGAAGAAGTTTTATAAATAAACTTTTATACACACCCTATATTTTTATAAAAAATAGAATACACACTATCCTGGTCAACTATACCTCTTAAACACTTTTTGTGGGATTGAAAAACAAAATAGGACATTCATGGACCTCTAACATTGTTATCTACGGGAGTTTCACATTTAAGAGATTATTTTTGATAATATCTATGTATCTTAAATTTTTTTCATAGGAGTCAGCGTGTGTTCATGAAATAGATTGAAAAACACTTCTTTTCATGTAAAAATAGTACAGAAGTAGAGAAAGAATAGAGAGAATATAGTTATAAGGCTATATGTGATTGGAAATGAAACTTGCAACTCTAGGAAGATATCTTGAAATGCATCTTGAGTCGACTTTCAAAAATTGACAACAAAACAAAGTGTCATAAGAGCTTCTTTCTTTCATTTTTAGTGAGGTATTGATCTTCTTGGTGAGTAATTATCCCCTCTTGGTTTATTTCTGAAAAATGTTCTTCAGTTGGAGTTCTCAGCATCATATTCATGTTTCCACAGCAAGTAGGTGTTGCATTTTTTTCAGGTGGACTACATCTCTACTTGTATTTTTGGCTATAGACATTATTCTTGAAGAGAAATTCACTTCATAAACTACAGCTGATAAGAAGCAGGATCATGATCATATCTGGGCACCTCATACCTCATACTACAGTTTAAAATTGATTTAAATGTTTTCTACAATATATAGACAATTTCAATAATATAGTTAGTAGTAACACGTTTCAAAAATATAATCGTTAGAAATATATTTTAATTTAAATGAGAAATTATGAATTGATGGTGTCTCTGAAAAAAGACGCATAACAGTGTCTCAATCTTAATTCATTCAACAATCCAGAATGGTGAGATGAGTAGCAGTGACTCTGGAAAGGCAATTCATTCTAATGGTAGGTCGGCTTGATGGTGACTCATGCTATCAGAAGATCATAGTTTGAAAAAATTCTGATTATCTTTAAGTTAGTATATAGATAGCTTGATGGGATGGTGACTTGTCCATTGAAAAAATTATGAGTTTATTTTGACAGTAGGTTAAGAAACAACGTCCCATCCTTTGTTAGAATTCAGAATATGTGCTGACAGTGAGACAATTAATAGTGAGACATATTAACGATGTGTTTGTATCAATGGTAACTCCTACTTGGTAGATTTTATGCTAACAATAGGATGTACAATAGTGAGTCCACCTTAATAGTGACTCATACATAATCAAATATTGGTAACCTATCTTATCATGTGAAATACTATTAGAATAGATTATGAATATAAGTAAACATGAGAAAACATACTTTAAAATAATTTAACATAATGAAGCATGATTTACAAGAATTAAAACTAGAGGATCCCAACGATTACAATGAATGAAATAAAAATAATGTAACATACATCTGATGTTTTAGAGTTAAAATCTAGATTCATTTGATAAGAGGGGATGATGTAAGGGTTATAGGATACAATATACAAACTGTGTGAGATGTATGTGGATTATATATATTGACCAGTCAATAAGGAAAATTCAACACTGGTAGATGAAAATGGGTGTAGTATGAAACCAGATGAAGGTAGTGGAGGATAGAAAGCTCCATCATATAGAGATTTATGAATGAGATATCATGAGTAGATGTGGTCTATTACTAAGAATGTAGAGATGCATATTTTTCAGTTTCGATCTGACTACCTAGATAACCATATTAGAACCATTCTTTAAATTTATTTCATGTGAGAAGAGTGCGAAGTGTAAACGGAACATCGATATTTGGATAGAATGGTATAGTATTAGATCATGTCACTGATGTTAATCAAAGTAGATATTATGTTGTGACAAATCAAGGAGTACATTCTCAAGCATTATGGAAGTCTTGTGGAGGAAGGTTTGGTGATGTTAATCAAAGATCTGCATCAAAAATCTTTTATTAATGAAAATATAAATGAATTTGAAGATAAAATTCTATAAATTATGAATAATATATAGAGGTTTTTCATGAGTATGTTTATTAGGGGTTTGATAATAAAAATCAGTGGTAATTTTTTAATGCATGATATAATGAATAGGTTATGGTTTCTTACACTGACTAGGAAGGTAGAGATGGAGTAGTTGGAAAAAGGTGTAATAGAGAAACTTGAACCCCGAGGCAAGATGATTGTAATAAATAGATAGATATGGAGAAAGAGTTCTAGAATATTAAAACTTTTCAATTTAATGGAAAAGTGTTAGATGGAAAAGTAGGGAAATAGTACTGTATGATCGGGGAATCTAAAAATTTTGTATGGATGAATTTTATATATGGAATGTGAAGGGGTTGTTCTATTATTATAGATATTAATTTAGTCTATTGAAAATGTGTCTAGAGAAATCAGTCATGATTAAGTTTTGGGAGTGTTAGGAGCCACTAAATGAAGAGACGGAAGACCCAGTTGATTGACAATCATAAGATGGACCATATAAGTGATTTTTTTCAAATTGAGGTTCCTTAATCACCACCTTATGAGAAATATGAGAATTTACATGATGGGTAATGGTAGTTATACTTATGGTTTAGTTGGGGGGGATGAAATTCCAAAGGTAAGAAATATAAATAACATATCAATGTTTTTAGTTTAAAATTTTATGGTTTTAGGGTGTTTATGGAAGCATCTATAATAAGTTAACCAGAGGGAATGGATGGGTCAAATTTTATTTTGTGAGTCTATATCAACAACTATTATTGTGGGTTAAGCCATATGCCTCAAAATTTATGAGTATTCACCAATTTTTCTCCATTTCATCTTATTATTACCTATTATATTATAATTCCAGTCCGTTATAGCAATATGAACAATATAATTCTTCTTATCATTTCTCTACCATCATATCATCATTTATTTCCATCATTTTTATTCTATCTACAATATTAATTTACATGTTTCATATTTATGATGATATATAAAATCCTTTTTTATGTCAAGATCACTAAAATATATCTAACATTAAAACATAAATTATGATTTTAATAATTCATTGATATTACTTGTTTATATATATCAGATTGTATTTTTAGTATTTAAAAAATGATTAAAATATGAAGAAGAAATATTAAAATTTTACAAAAGTAGAATATGGTTGTGAAATTTATGAACTTTAGTGCTTCTAAAATCATAGTCTTTTAATTATGTTGTTATAGGAAGGGACATTGATTATTATTTAATACAAACTTCTCTATAATGATCCCAAAACCACAAACATGATGTTTTTCTTACACATAGTTTAAAGGGAGAAATGGATTTATTTTATAGATCTAGGTAAAGATAAATAAATAATAAAAATAATATTATAAGAAATCATGATAGGAGTTTTATCTTCAAACAGGAAAAATATCACTAAAATTCTATGATAATTATTAGATTGTCTAATTTAATTGGTCAAAATAATGGAATCTATATGGTACATTGTTAAATATATCAGGATATATGACTTAAACTATAATGAAAAAAATACGTACCTCAATTGAAATCATCTTGATTATGGACAAAGTATTGTCTTGAATGAGGTACCTTTTTAAATATATTAGAAAATATGTCTTAAACAAGATGAAAATTAAAATATTACCTCGATTTTTGTATTCTATATGTCATGTGGTATAGATGGATGAAATATTGATAATACTCCTCAAAAAACTTCCATGATAGTTTTCAGTATTTCTAATAGGTATCAAGCACTTTGTGAAAGTTAAAGAACTGCCATTTGATAATTTATAGAATATAATAATGAATTAAATCCAATTTGATAGAGTATGATAGTTTTGACATGAAATTTTTCTGATTGTATGAGTGATAATTTTGGAGTAAGACATGATAGTGTATGTTAAAAATAAGATTTAGTTAAATTCATTTACATAATAGGTTTCATATGTGGAATTGGATATTACTAGAAAGGAAATAAATTTTAATTTATTGTTATAGTGGAATTTATGGTCATTAACACTATAAATAAAAAATAAAAGTGCACGTTATGTAGTGATAATGAAAATATGTTTAAATCTAATATTGGGAATATAATAAAAATTTTATAATAAAATTAATGAAATGTTTCCTGAGTAGAAAAAGTTAACTAGGTTGGAGGAAATGAACAAATAATATGAACAAAGATAGTTGGAACACTTTTAATGTTTTTCAGTGATGCTGGAGAAGATTAGGGACTAAACCCTGAAGAGGAGTCATCAATTCCTTATATCATTAAATCCAAATGGTATTCATATATTACTAGATAGTAAATGATGTATAATACGTATCTTTACATATATTTAGTGATTATATTAACAATGCATTCCCTAAAAAATTAGAAATTAACTATCATTATATTTGGTGATATATTAGTAAAATAAATGAAATGATTCCAAAATTCATAAATGAAAAGTGAACAAAAGAAATGTTTTCTTATTCCTCATCATTTTATTTAGCTGAATAATTCAGTAAAAGAAAATAAATTATTAGAATTTATCACCATCTTGTTTGGGGAAAATTTTTAAATGAAAAAAATTATTTTGTTGTAAATGACACAAGTAACCTTTATTAAGAAAACACACACACACACACACACAAATACTATGTAACATCTCAGGTAATCAAAGTATAAGTCCTTTTCATATTTATTAATATTTATGAATTAGATAATAATTTTAAAATAAAAGTTATGGTACATCTAATAGAATACCTAACATGCAACAATGAGTTTCTCCAGAATCTCGTAGTGCATGCAAGACCGATTTATACTAAATAAAAATATACTGTTAATATTATTATTTAATATGGAAGTTATCGCCTAAAAATTTCACTAGAGGAAATGAATAGGATTAAATATATAATCTTTACACATTCTTATAAAATAATTTTACATTCATCATATAGATTTTATAGTCATATGATAAGAATAAATCTACTTTTACGCTTAAAATCCCTTTTTTCAACAAAGTAATTTTATCACCTTTAAATTTAAGTCTTGCAATAAAAATATATTTTGAAACCCTAATTATATTTTATATAAAAAAATAGATGTATTTTTTAAAATTTAAATATTAAAAATTACTTTGGGTGAATTTTTTGTTTATTTTGAGAACATTTATGTTTTAATGAATAGTGAATAATAGTGAATTTTAGTTCAAAACTGTATTTTCATAAAATTTATTTATACTAATAAATAATATTTTTAATTTGTTTTAAATTATAATTATATCTATTGTATTTAATTTAAACCAATATAGGTTATTTGAAAATTTTTTACATTAAATTTAGATACAATATCACAGAAAACTTTTGAATATCTTACATTATAAATCGACTATGTCGTCCCTTCTATGAGATTAATTTTAAATAAACTTCTACCACTTCTATAATTATATTTTGGGGAAATGGATTCCATATTTGAAATAATAATTTCTAATTTCTAATATGGTCAAATTAACTTTTTACCAAAATTATTAATGAATTTAATTAAAATTAATTATTTTTATTAAGGAAAAACTAGCTTAGTTAATGAAAAAACATGGGAAATAAGGTCTAAAACGAACATACAGTTGTATAAAAATTATCTGATGGAATTATTTTGACCTTGAAACCTATAAGGATCTATAATGGTCTATTTTTATCCCTTGGGGGGTAAGTAAAATTTGTTGAGCACTCAAATATTTTTAAGAATACCCAATAATTAATTTCGCACTTATAAAAGGCCTCCTATACTACTCACTTATTCACACCTATAAAGAAACATTATGTAATCCATAACCTACCCAAATAAGCTCCATAAATCCCTCCAATCACCCTAGAGTCCTCAATTTGGGAACCAATCCAATGAAGGAAGCTTATTGGTGCAAACCAAAATGCTTTACACCAAAAAGAGGAAACATTATTCAATGAGTATTTCTGTTTTATTTCATTTTCAACCCATTAATTTATTATTATTCAATGATAATTTAATAACATAAGTATCCTATTTATAATGATACATTTTTATGTTATATTTTATTCTTACACCCACACACACTTCCATCGAATGGGTAACGAACTTACCATTATTGTGTATGGATAACTACCACCTTTCAAAATGATGTCGTATGTTTTTACTTTACCACCTATCATGGTTGGGAATAATTAAGGAAATACTATTTTTACATGTTATATATGATATTTATGTTTTCTTCATACTTTTTTAATTTTATATAACACATCCTTTCATGCACTCCATTTTTTAACTACAATAACATTGTATGTGGATGTGTGGACTAACGCCTCCTCAAAGTGATGTAATAAATTCACATATTACATGGAATGTATTATGGACAGGTTTAATTAAAAATATGTGAAATACATAAAATATATCTTATATTAATGAAATTACAACCTTTATGGAAATATAATATATCATTTTCTTCACTACCCTTTCACACACCTAAAAAGTGATAACATCGTTCATGGACGTGGGGACTAGCGCCCCCTCGAAGAAATGTGATTCCTTTAAAATAAAATGGTTTATAAAAATAATTTTATAGGATTAATTAATGTGGTATATATGATATAATTATCATTATGGAATGATACATGCTACTTAAATTCTTTCCATAATGATCATTGAAAAATGGGAACGTTACTAATGCATACGTACTGCCAACCGTCTCCATAATGGTAACATTGGTTCGTTTATTCATATCCATCATTCTTGACTGGTTTTAAAAGTGTAATTTATGAATAATTATGACAATTATTTCATCATTATTGTTATTTATATTTTTATATAATGACCTCTTTGACAATAGTCTATTAACCTTAGTCATTTGGACACATAAACCAAATATGGTCAAAACACCATACATAAACATAATTATTTAAGTAGTTTTAAAAAAAATGTAAAAAGTGATAAAATTAATGATAAAATAGAAAAAATTTATGATGAAGGTAAATAATTATCATAATTGTATCATTCATGGAGATAAAGACACACATGATAAGTTAACCTCAAGGTAAATAATTTCATCTCAATATCCTTTCATTTAGGCATTTCATAATGATATAAACCGTTATTGTTTTATAATTTATATATATAGCCCATTTAAAATTATAGATCCATATTTTATATATTATCATATTATTTAATGTTTTGTTAAAAATAATTCTTTCATGGGGCTTCTAATTTAAATGTTCAGGGTGGTATAATATACTTTGAATGTTTGGGGATTTAATCTTTTCCACCATTTCAATATTCTTGATATTATATTAAATATTTATATAAAAGGAATATTAATGAAAATTTGTGTCTATTTGGGTATTTGGATTCCTATACATTTCTTCATGTCTTTAAAGGAAACAAAAATCCCTCTTTACAATATTTATGGGTATTTTTTATTGAAAATGGGTTTTGAAAATGGATTGATTATATCAATATAATAAAATGTTTTCTTGTGATTTCAAATGAAAAATTATTAGTGAAATATTGAACATTACAATTTTTTATGACTATAAAACCATACATTTACATTTGACTCATGGTTCTATGATTAACCAATGATGGATGGTTTTGTGATAAAACAACGATGGGTGAGTCCGTGATTTCCCTAAAATGAATTGGTTGTAAATTTCAGTCATATTTATATTCCATTTTTAGGAATGATATATATTGATATCCATTACATGGATATTCCATTTATAAGAGTGAAAAGTATAATAATGTACCAAGATACATGTATTTTCTATTCTAGTTATGGGTTTTATAGTAATCTTTTGATTTCAAAAAAGGTATGAAATAAGATAATTTTTGATGAAAAGTATTAACTACTTATTTAGGGTGAAAAGTATTACATTGTGATAAAGTTTTCACTAGTTTTAATGTTATAAATGGAAAAAAATTTTATTTCTTTTTACATTCTCACGATGCATTTTCTAATCATCCCATATTTTTTAATGTCTTTAACAATAATTAAGGATGAGTAAAATATTGGAAGATGTCATGCTGAAATTCCTCAAGGGTTTTCATAAAATAAACCATTCAACATTTTCAAATGTTTTATATGGTGAAAAAATGGATACAGATATCAAGTGCACACTTTGTATTATTATGTGTAATTTATGCTTTAATTTTTTAAAACTCTGATCCTAAAAATATCCTCAACGTGAGACAAAGTAAAATTACTTACATAAGTCAAGAATATGTATTGTTTAAAATATGGCGAATTATAGTTAGTATCAAAGAAATTTTTTTTTATAACATCAGAAGTTATGATAATGTTAATATAATTCCCATAGAATATTTTTCTTTATGGTTAGGTTATAATGATATATAATTTAAATATTACCATGTTTATTCATATAAAGTATGTTTGTTTATAATTGTTTTCCCAAGTGAAAACATGGAAGCTATAGTGGGACAGAAAAAGGAGGAAAATATCCTTCTGGAACAACCACTATAGATGGTTGGAATTGGAACTGAGAATTTTGTTTTAGTGATGGCTCAGGTGACATAGGCTATAAATGGTGGTTATTTCCATCAAATAGAGCACATATATCTACCATGGTGTAACATGGTGATAATAGAGAATTTTATGAGACAACATCCTCCATCATTCAGAGTATCATCTGACCCTATTTTATCTGAAGGATGGATTAAATCCCTAAAAAATAAATACTAGAAATATAGCCTAATTTAACACTTCTATTTACAAATTTTATGTAAATTGTGTAAATATATTATTTAAGGGCACAATTATTTTGAAAACTATGGAAATACCCCTCTTTGCTATCCCACTTCACTCGGTTATTTTACACTTCACGCAGACTCACTTTTCTCCCCTCCTTGCTTTCCCTTTCTCATCTATTTTTTACACGGCTCCCTTCATCGCAATCGAGGCTAGATACTCTGGATATATTCTTCCCGGATGTAGCCTTCAAACCTCATAACATTGGTTATCTTCCTCCTCCAATACTGTTTTTATATAGCCAACCCACCTCATACGACTGACGATATTACTCTTTTGAAGTGGCTCACACATAGCCAACCCACCTCCCTACTAACACAGCTCCAATGTGGCCTCCCCAAAACCCTCTATTATAGTTCTTACATGGCCTCCCCTCCTCCCACAGCTCATTCAGCACTGATAAACCCTATATCCTTCAGGGAATTCTAATGGTTCATTAATAAAATTACTCTATTCCTCTATTTTATCTTCTCCTCTCATCTCTACTCACATTCCCCTCAAATTTCACTAATTCCATGATCACTATTGAGAGTTTTTGTTCTCATTCATGTTAAATTGTGTATATATGTTCTCAGTATATCTATTTACCTCACAAATATTTTTAATCAATTTGGGTATTTTGAGGTTAGTTGTTTATTTTTTTTATCTTCTACATCCAACAATTTGGCCTCTACTAACATCAGTTGTAGTTATTAGTGTATTGTACTGTGTGTGTTTGAGCCAAGAGCGATCTAGAGTTGATTATATAAATCTACGGAGATTAAGGTTAGTGGAGGGAGATGATTCTAAGGATTTATTATATAGGTAGGGAAAAGTGATTTATTTTTCAGATGCATGATTTGTTGATTGATATTGTGTGCGCAAACTTTTTATAAGTGATTTTTATTTATTTTTTCACATATTGTCTTTGAATGTATGTTTAACTAATGGAAGGGTCATGAAAATTTTAGGAGAAATTTTTTTGCGTGTTAACTCTAATTTAATGGATAAATCTTTTAAATTATTATTTACTATTCATGGTTTATGTTACTAGCCTTAGTGATTGTGAATGCCCCTCAATTACATGGTTCTTGTTATCAGCCCTCAAGGACTGTGAATTCCCCTCAATTACAATGTAGTATAGTTAGGGTGAAGATATACACTAGCATTTCAAATGGTTTGGTGAAGATATATAACACATGATCATGAGTACCAACAAATTTAAATTGTATATCATTATTATCCACCTTCTCCTCTAAACAATTATGGTGGATCCCAATTTGTTTCTTGTGAGTGTTGTAATAGATTGTTTTCTATTTCGATAGTAGTTTTATTGTCCCATTAAACCATTATTCGATATTTCCCCAATTCGTTGATGTATTCCAACTCTTTTCTAATCCATATAAGATTTGTATATATTTTTATGACAGTGGTATACTTGGCTTCCACTATACTCAAATAAACACAACCACATTCTCTCTTACCCAAGAAAAAAAGATATGCCAATAGAAGAAGGTCATCCACTAGTGTATTTTCTATCCAAAATGTTAGTATCTCAGTCATAATTTCAATTTTCTAATAAGTACAAATTCTTTCCAAATATAATGAACAAAACTTAATATAATTTTCATTAAACACACCTCATTATTCTTTTAATATCCATTAGGTGTTCTTTCTTAGGACTATATTAATGCCTTTTTTCGAAGCATGTTTCCTAAAAGATATATATCCCCAGAATATATACATCCCAGTGGTGATTTAATTAGGCTATTCAAATTATTTTTCAACCTGAATACTTTTGAAATATCATTTTGAATAAATATTTCAAATAGATGTTTGATATAACACTCTTACCAATATGTTTTATGACTCTTAACTCTTTCTAAATAAAATTGTTCACACCAGTTTCTTTTAATTGAAAAGAATGTTTGTGAGGATGATAGATTTGATAAGAGATTATCATTGTTGTAGAAAAAAGTTCATTTCTTATAAAGGATTGTAAATATTTCATATATAAAAATTTAAATATATATACATAAAAAATCATAAACTAAAAATATATAAAATAATTTGTTCATAAATTTACTTAATTAAATTTCATGTGTTTTTATACGGTTCATTTCTTTAAATACTCCCTACATCATGTTTTTATTTTAATTGTTTCATTGATTGATAGTTTTTACAAAATATCATTGATTTTTATTCCCTACACCTACTTAGTGATTATTATTTTATTATGAGAGGTAAAATTCAATAAAATCAATTGAAATAATTCCATACATATCACATCATCCATAGTTTTCTTGTAATAATTAAAAAAATATTTTCATCTAAATATTTATTTCATGCAGATGATGCCAATAATATTTCATTAATGTCATCCCCTTACTCTATTATCATTCCCTAGACTAGGAAGAAACATTTTATTCAAATAATTGTATCCATTATGTACTTGTACACCACAAAACTAATAGTATCATTGAAACCTTGTTCATTGGTATCTTGTTTTCATAATGGAATTATGACTCCGCTCATTCTAAGGAAGGTTTTAATATGCTTCCAAAAAACCTTTTAATTTTTTATTTATATATATATCTTAGATCGATATAGAAATTTTATCAAAATTTCTGTGTTATCTAGTGATTCATGACACCACTCTATGGTGTATATATTGAATGACATTAGATATCATTTGAACAAAAATTATTTATTAATTATCACATTATTAAGTATTGGGATGAAGATATCAATATAAATATTATATGATCATTTTTTGTTATGAAGTCATGTATCATTGATTGTGTACAGTTGACACGCTGATCACACATATAAGAAGTTGTTATATCTCACTTCTATTCCCATTATTTCTTTACCGGTGGATTCTTATGATAAGTCTGGTTATATACACCACCATCAAAGGTAGTTAGTTCAACATCATATTCAGTTATGTTTTCTTCTATTTTTAATCATTGTCTAAATTTTAATTTGATATTTTGTGATTTTTTTGTTCTGTATATTTTGGTTGTTCATTTTTGATATAGTTGAGGTAGATTCATGGTGTCTTTGTCAATGGTTACATACATTTGTAGGAATATGTAGGCATATACATATAAAAGGTTCCCCTTTATAAATATTCACACATGTCAGTATGAATATATATTGGATCTAGGTGTGCTTATATATATATATGAAAAATGCATATGTGTGTAAGTGAAAAGGGGTTTATGAAAGTATAAACATATATATAAGGACCCTCTTGCGCATATTCGGCCAAAGAATATGTACTTAAGTGTAAATTTTCCTTATATATATGTGTGTGAAGTTTCATATGTGTGCATGTGGAAAAAATATTCAAGTTGGCAATGACCAATGAAGCTATCCGTGTGGTTGAGGTTGGTTCCCTATGCCCAACCCTTTAATTTGAATTCCATAATTCCTTGATTATTTTAAAAACGTTTTTTCATTATTATATATTGTTTATATGCAATCAAAATTGGTTGTGTCTCTTCATTCAATTCCCTATAGTGTGTGATCTTACTCCTTAGACAGAATCTATGTTGTAAGAGGAATATTTCACTTATGAGTATTGATAATTATGAATTGGATATTGATATATTTTAGTAGAAATAGAAATATCCTTTTTAACATCATGATAACCATTTAGATCATTATTTATTGTCTCAACAACTAAAAAAATTATAATTTCACTACCCAACATCTGTTTGAATATAAAGTGTTGTCAACAACATTAATTTTCTCATATACAAGAGATGGGGTGGTGTCTGGTCTTCCATCTACATCAATAACACCTTGGGTGGTTGAAAGATCTAGGATGGAATTAAGATTATACTTTATAGAAATCATAGTAGATATAGTGGAAACATTATCATCACTATTAAACTGCCCAAATTCATTTAAGGAATAAGATATGTCAGTCACAATGCATTTTTTTCCTTTAGGACTCGGTATTACATTAGAGCTACCAACATTCATCCCTTATTTAGGAAAATTATTATCTATGGATATGACATAAATATTTTCATTTATAGAGTAATATGAACTCTTATCAGTGTTCATATCATTTTGAAGTGTTGGAGTAACAATGCCTTCACAATGAGTGATAGGCACATCACTTTTCCTAGGTACCACAGATGAAATATCCATTTTATGTTGAGAAAACATCCAATAAAAATATTGACATGTCTCAAATTATTGTTGGATAAAAATAAAAGAGCATTCTTCATTATAAAATATCATATTGGTTAGTAAATTTTTTAAAACACCTTGATAAGAATTCCATAGAATAATGCATGAACTAATAAAATTATTACATCATTCACTATTCTTTTGTGACATTCATTTTATCAATCTATTATCATGATGAATTTTATAAAATAGGAAATTATCAATATTATAATGATTCCGTATATTTTCTTCAACAATAGAAAACTTCAATGATAAATAATTGTTAAATCTAGATGAATAAAGAATCTTTGGTTATAGGGAGATGATGATTAATTAAGTGAGAGTTCTCAAAGTGGGATATGAGGGGAAAACAAGGAAGAACCACGACCAAATGTTTTTCGTAATTAAATTTTTAAAACCAATATTAAATTTAATTACAAATATTAAAAAAATCTAGCATATTCCCACTAAAACTCTGGTTATCCTCCATTATAATTAATATTACACAAAAATGGCCATAAAACATCTTTTGGTGAGCTGCAATAACTCTGATACCTCTTCAACACATAGCCCCATCTACCTTCTTTCAATCTCCCCTTCTAATTATTTTCTACCTAAATCACAATCTACTCCATTTCTTTAAACATGTATTTATAAAAATTCAAAAGATAGTAATTAAAGAGAAGAAGTCACAGAAATGATGAAAAACATTCCACCATTAGCCTTTCAACCCTAATAAGCATTAACATGATTCAGAAGGGAATTTTACTATCCATTGATCTCAACCCTCTGATTCAAATTCACATGTCTCATTTGAATACCTACCATTCAATCATTACACCATCACTAAAGGAATGATATTGTATCACAAGATCTTCGTTACTTTGTTCATGATACTAATATAATGGTCTATAACTGATCCCTTTACCACTAACTCTATATCATGAAATAAAACCGCATGTGTAGGATTGATCAAAAACATTCTTAGGTTTTAGAAAATGAAAATATTACCTTTCCAATAGTGGTGAAGTCCATGTATTTTCTAAACGATCATATCACTAGAAGAGATGAAAGACACTTCTTACTCCTCTATAAATGTTCAGCCAATAATGTCTTAAAAATTATGTGGTTTTGTGATATATCAAATAATATTTTCAATATATACACCAGATGATCAGAAATAAAATTAATGGAAACATTTTTACAAAAATTTCATAAGAAAGGGTATATTTCACTTGATATAATCAACCCTCACCTCCACCTTCCATGTATAAACATCAACCTAAATAGAGGATGGGGGACTATTTCTGCTGGGGGGTGGGGTGGGAGTGCGATGGGGGCAGGGTGGAGGGTGGGGGGGGGGGACTACTTCAGGGGGTGGTAGTAGGGGTAGGGGTACGGTGGCTACTGGTAGGGGATAATATAGGGGGTTAGGGGCTTTGGGATAGCAGGGGGTTTTGGGGGATTCTAGAGTGGGGTGTGGTTGGGGGGGGGAGTGTTGGTTTCTACTTGGTGGGGGTGGGGTGCTTGGGCCATGGGGGGATACTAAAAGTCAATAAAGACATTAATGAATGATTGGGGGGAGTACATGGTCATTTTTACAAATTCAATAAACATTCATCTAGAATCCTTGAATTATAACTAGCTTGATCACCCAAACAATAGAGTACTATCTAAACCCACTCTTTATCTCTATATAAAATCCACAAGTCCCCATAATTTTACCTATACAAGCTAAACTAATGTATTTTATGTTTTTAAATATTTAATCTAATTGTTTTATGTGTTCATTGTTTACTTTCATAAGTTAAATTCTCAAGTATATAAATCTACATTATTTATCCCTTCTTTAGTATTAGTACTCTTGGTGATAATTCTTGTAAACCATTAAGATCAAAAGAATCAAATATCATGTGTTCCGTTTATTCAAGTAATTATAGTGATCAACAACTGAACATCACCCTATTCACACTTTTGATTAATCAATCATTATCATAATAAAAAGTCAATTGACAATAAGGAGAAATAATTATTTTTTATAATGGAAATGATGTCCTAATATAAATTTCTTTTATTTTTAACTCCTTTTACCTTATGTAAATGAGTATTCACTATATTTATGGATAAAAGACCACTTTCCTATATTTTTCAGCATCGTTTTTATACTCCATCTAGCCTCTCAAACATTTTCCCTTATATGGTCTATCCATTTAAGCAGTATTCTCCTAATACCACTAACTAATTTCATAATATTAAATGTCAAATATTTTCTCCCTCTTTTAGGTAAAAACTCAACTATTATTTATTATATGCACCTCATATCTCTCCACATAATTGAATAAAATCTCTACATAGTATTTAAATAATAAAAAACTTGGTTAGGTATTTTGTATTTGATTTATTTTTAGATCCCTTGAAATATGAATGTAATTGTCTTCTAATAATAATAAAAGAAATGATTTTCTTTGTCCTTGATTTAATTTTCTCCTCCATTGAGAAAAACTATCATTTAAATTGGTGTTCAATGTCACAGATTGCTTGAATGGTCCAACGTATACGCACAAGAAGTCAAGTGCACAAATATTTTTCATTATATGAGATAAAATAGATTTATAAGTTCATATAGGACTATAATGGACAATGTACAACATGAAAAAGTTCACATGCTATTATTAAGTTGTTTTTTTCCAGTAAAAAGATAGTCCACTATGTTGTGGATCTTGTTGACTATGAAAGGAATCACGGTCTACCCTAAACTATGCCCACATATACTATCTATTTGACCATGTTTATTCATACATGATTGAAATAATCTTACATTTAAATTTGAATTTTAGTATCTCCTTCATTAATTGACAATAGAATCTTTATTTAAGTATATATAAAAACATTTTTCCATTTATATACTTCCAAATGGATAGAAATATTTAACATCAACCCTATATGGTTAATATAGAATTCTTATTCAAAAAATATCAAAAAAAAATCCATAATATATTAATGAAATTTAAAAATAATATTCCCCTGTTTTTTATGATTCATATGATACTCTATAAGATGGGTTTTAGTTTTGATTCACATAAATTAATTCTCTTTTTAACAATTTAATTTCATAAGTATATCTACATGAACTTAAAAACCATTTATCCAGGCTTGGGTGTTATTAGAGAGGTTCCTAATCATTGTTTGCATACATGAGAAGTTTTATTGACTGCCCATGATGTTGTCCATTGTTATTTGGATCATTATTATAATATTTAGTTAGTGAAGGTATTCATATAAATATGTTGTTTAGTGTATGAACCTTTAATAAACATGTCAGAATATGATTAGAAACTAAATGGATTGTATATAATATACTTTTTTTATTATTGGTTATATATTAATATATCATTTATAATTTAAACTTGGGACACTAATCACATACATATAAGAAGTCATTTTATCTCACTTATTTTCCATTATTTCATTACCGGTGGTTTCTTATAATGAATGTTCTTGGAAAATTGGCTTCTATAAAAAGAATAACGTTTTTTTACTCAGTGCTACACATTTCACTTCCCACTATTTTGACAGATTTTTTTTCTTCATAGAGATTTCCAAATATTCAAATTGTTTGTGAAGGTACTACAGTGGTGAAATTTTAAATTTGAGGGAGTCATGCATGTATTCAGATGAATAGGATTTTTTTATTGGGTTCTATTTTTATTAATTAGTGATTATATATATATATATTGGATTTGGTATTACTAATTCATGATGTATAGATTAATAATGGTAAAAATTATTTATAATTAGATACAATGATGTCGGTATAATGAACATCCTATTGTCAGAGGAAGATTTTGATAGTAAAATCCATGATATTAACCATAAGGTGGATTGGGCGACCTATAGGTGTGAGGTTTGTCGGTCCAACCTACATTCAGTTTTGATTGGTATTGAGGAGCATAAACCAAATTTACCAATTAAGGTGAAAAACATAAATCTATCATGATTGAAAACATTCATGGTTAGTTCATGTGGTTTTGAGTCTTTATTTCCTCTTTGAGTTTTAGATGTTGTGACTATAGTATTTGAGTAAAAAAAATTCATTTAATTATTTAAAGGAAAAAATCATGGAGAGGTAATTTTGATAAAATTATAATAGTAATGTGGTGGTGCATGTGACATTATTCATGCAATTATTATTTATTTTTCTTTTTTTATAAACGATATGTCTCCATGTTGAATGAGCCAATACAATATATATATAGAAAGTCAAAAGAAGTAAAACATATACAACTTTTTAGAGTGTATAGGGTCACTTCATGTGTTAGAGTTAAAACATTATTATGTAATAGTGGTGCTAAATTTTAAGACTAACATAGTATTATTAAAGAAGAAAATGTTATTGATACTTATTCCTGTGAGTGATGTTTTCTCATTTATACTTATTGGATTATATTTTTTTTGGAAATTCTATTTTTTTATTTATCTATTTCAACTACATGTGAATACATTTTAAATATAAAATTTTTTATATTAATTTTTTATTTACTACACTCTTTTCAACATATTATTTTATAAAAATTTCTATTATCAATGATGCTTTTTCCAATTTTATAATTGTTGTATATTATACGATGTATGTATTAATTCGTTTTTTCATTAATTGTTTATAGTTAAATGATATATTTTGAATATATGTTAATTTAAATATTTAATAACTAAATTTAAATTTATTAGGTATATTTTCTACTTCATATTATATCAGGTACGTTATATACCATTTCATTCTTCTGATATGATACATTTTGAATTATTAACATATTAAAGTTTAACTATTTCACTTTGTTCACTATTTTATAATTTTAATTTTCCAATACCCAATTAGTATTTTTGTTAATTATATCCTTTTATATTGTGGATATATGTACTCTAGATTCTTGGATGTCAAGATATTGTTATTTTTAAATATGATACATGAGAAAACAAGACTTACAATTTAATAAATTCAATTCATTTTATGGTCATGGATGATTATAAATTAGAAATTCTATTTTTTTAGATTTAAACTATATAACTATCTGTGGTATTCACAACAATGACCCGATTATTATCTCCAAATGTCTATTATCAATGAGACATTAGAATCTTATAATTTTTATATATTATACCATGATTATATTAATTATTTTTTTCCATAAAATGTTTATTCTTCAATGATATGTTTTAAATACATGTTATCTTCAATACATAATTTCTAACATTAAAATTATTTCAATAATTTTTTATGCTTCAAATTATATCAGGTACATTCTACACCACTTCCCTAAAATATTCCGACCTCATATATTTTGAATTGTTAACATCTTAAATTTTGACTATTTCTATTTGTTCACTATATTTAGATTTTAATTTTTCGATACGAAATTAGTTTTTTCTAAATTTTGACCTTTTATATGGAAATTTCATACACTATAGAAAAGGTGAATGAAATATACATATAGTATGAATATATTATATCATTATTGTCACTTTATTCAATGGTACAAATCTCTGTTCTCTACTACAATATTTACCTTTATATTCCATACACAAATCATGAATTATCATCTGATATTCCTTTCCCAAAAAATGTTTTTAAATATATTATCACTAACTTTTATTATTTTACATTCCCTTATATAATGATTTAATTGTTCAAAATTATGAATACCTTCGATGCCTCTTATAGACACATATTGTATGCAATTAAAATGTGCATACATTGTATGTTATATGTGGATAGGTGTATGAAATATTCATATAGTATGGATATATTATTTTTAAATTACATTCTCTTGTGTGCATATATTATCTTGTTTTCATTGTTTTACTGAACTTTTTACTTGGTTGAATGTTTTAAAAGAATTTTCTAAAGTTTTGTGTTGACAGAATATTTAAATTGATGGTATTTTCTAAAAACTGTCAAATTTAATGTTTGTATAGAGCATGATATTTTGATTTCATGATTTTTTTATGTTTTATGATAAATCTTGAACTACTGATATCTGACTGTTTGAATATTCATTGATCTACACAATTCAATTGGAGTACCTATAAAATTACCATGAAGTGTAAAACTTGGTGGACTACACCTTCTTAGACTATATTCCCTCTATCCTTACCGCAAGAACTATTTTCTTTAATCGGTGGACATTAGATCAAACAGGCAACCCATAAAAATACAATGTTGGAATACTAAATTACCTACATGGCATCAGACCTAGAAATAACAGATTTTGAAATGAAACATATAAAATTGAACAACAAAAGATTCTATATAACTGTTGTTAATGCCTTTATAATGTCAAGGGATCGTATGACTAAGATCTGATAGTGTGTGGATTATAATCTAGGGTTGTTAAGAGAACTTCTCATTATAGAGAGGGAATTTGAAAGTGAGGTTTTAAAATATTTTGAACTAAGTTTATTTAAATTTTTCAAATATCTCATTGATGACCCACTTATGATCATAATGTATACATAAGTTTGTAATGTTTTGATGATATCCGAGAGGTGATTTTTTTTGTGATGCTCTATGAGTTTGAGTTTTAATAGGGAGCAAGGCATATTGTTTTTTTCTAGAAACTGAAGGATGTAGCCATGGCTGTGAACCATGGTAATAGAATTGTGTTTTTTTTCATTGATTTGAATCATGTAGCTCAGGTTGTAAACCTTGGCCATAGACCGATTAACACGGTTTGAACCGTGGATATAGGGATATCAACATGGTTTTCAACCGCGGCTGTATAATGTAGTCAAATTATCTATATCCGTAGTTTTTAAACCTGGATATAGGTTTACTAACACAGTGGAATCCATAGCTATATCCTTGAACCAATTGCCACTCCAACATGATCCATAGTCTACCAAACCATTTCTCTTATATGTTGGAATGGTTTATTGGGCCATATCCACAATTGTAAATTGTTTCTATAGTGTGAATTTCTAGTAGTGAACATATTTAACATCAGGGGATGTTCAGATCACCAAAAGGTAACTCTATCAATTTATACTTTTTTAGATAAATCAAATTAGTTGGGTTCAATTGTCAAGAATATCAATGCAAGTGATGATATTTATACCACTAAAGGGGACAAGTTTATGAATATTTTCCGTGAGAAATATTTTCTTAAGTTTGTTCAATAATGGATGGAATAACAATAGTTGGATAAGTTGTTTCTTCTGGATATAGATGATATTTGTTATATTTTATAATCTAGGAAGAACATGAATGGAACATAAATAGTTTTTTGAAAACCTTAAATGAAATGAAATTACATGGTTTGTTTAGTGACAATTAATTTTGGCTATATAAAATTCATTCTTTGGATATATTCTTTATAAAGATGGAATACAAGTTGGACCTTCTAAAAATATGTCTTTGAAGAGTGACTAAGAACAACTGATGTCACAGAGATTCATATTTTTCTTGTATTAGAGGGTATTTGTTGACTGTTTGCTGAATAATTTTCTCAATGTCTGGCCCACTAACTAAGATTATGCAAAAATGAGTTTGGTTTTTATGAATAAGAGATTCTGATGTTTTCATCAAGAACTGAAATATAGATGGGTAAATTCCCTAGTTTTTTCCCTTCCTTCTAGAAATGATGATTTTTTTCATCTATAACGACGATTCATTAAAATGACTTTGTTGTGTCCTGATTAAGAATGATAAGGTTATTGTTTATTCTTTACATAAGATGAAAAATCATGAGTTAAATTACACTAAAAATGATTTGGAATTAAATTCTGTTGTTTTTGCATTAAAAATTTGAAGGCATCATTTTTATAGAGTGAAGTGTGAAATATATACCAATCACAAAAGTTTTAAGTGTATATTCAATCATAAGGATTTGAACATGAGATAGAAAATTTGCATTGAACTGATCAAGGATTATTATTGCAAGATTCATTATCATATTATAAAATATGAAAGTGGTTAATGCTTTGAGTGAAAAAAGTAATGTAATATTAACCATGGTATATTTTGAATGTGACCGTTTTTCTTATGATTTGATGAATTATGTCCTATAAGTTTTGGATGTTGGGACATCCTCAGTTTTCTTTCAGGTTTAAGTGCAGCCTACTTTTTAGAAAAAATTAATATGTCAAGAAGGTGGATAATTATTTTCAAGAAATGGTGGAATCTATTAAGAATAGTATGTTTCCTTATTTAAATATTGATGAAGAAAGTGTCTTATAATTTAGAAAATGATTATGTGTGCCTTGTGATTCATAGATCAGGAAAGAGTTTTTGACTGAAACTCATAGTTCTCCTTTATTTGTTCATCCTGCCAGCACTATGATGTACAAACACCTTCAAGAGTACTACTAGTGGTATGTAATGAAAATATATATTGCTTAATTCCCCATGAAATGTTAAACTTGTCAAAAAGTTAATGTAGAATAATAATTATGGAAGTTGGTGCTTCAATCATTAGTCTTTATAGAGTTACAATGGGAAAATATAATAATAGATTTCATGGTAGGATTTCAAAATAATAATCATTTTAATGATGCTATTTGGGTCATTATTTATCATTTAACTAAATATTCACATATCCTTCCCAATCAAGATATAATGTACTTAGACTATCTTTATTGATTGTATCTAAAAGATATATTCAGGTTAAATGGAGTGCCTCTCACAATTTTATCAGACCATGATCTCTGGTTCACATTCTATATTTATAAAGGACTTAAGATGTCATTGGGTACTGAATTAAATTTTAGTACAACATACCATACTCAATATAATGGATAATATTATCATATGATTCAGACCATAGATGTTATACTTCCTTCTTGCTCTATAGATTACCAGGGAAGTTCAGATCGACATCTTTATTTGGATGAGTTTTCTTAAAATAATTGTTTTCATCCTAGTATACAGATAGAATATTTTAAGGCATTATATGGAAAGTGATACAAAACACTGCCTTTTTTGGATGATATAGAATAAAGGAAGTTATTCGGACCGTAGTTGGAAGAGGAAGAGATAGATAAAGTTTAGCTGATTCAGTGACACATAAGAGAAACTCATAGGGGGAAGAATAATTATGAAAATAACTGGAGAAAATAAATTTACTTGGAGGTAGGTGATCATGTATTTTTAAAATATTCTTGATGAAAAAGTGTGATGAGTTTTGGTAAGAAGGGTAATCTAGGTCTATGGTTCATTGAACCATATAAAATCTTGCAGAATATTGGATCAGTTTCTTGATGAGTGACTTTACCTCGGATTTTATCCCTTTTACACAAAATATTTCATGTTTCAATGTTAATAAATTATTTACCTGATGCATCACCTATTTTGATCCCGGAAGTAGTTCAGATAAAAGTGAATCTTTCCTATGAGGAATAACCCATTCCTGTTATTGACCGAGGAGAGCTAGGGTTGTGGGAAAGGTAATTAAGTTGGTTATGGTTTTATGAAAAAACTATATAGTTGAAGGCAGAAAATATGAATCTAAAAATAATATTATGGAAAAATATCCTCACCCATTTAAGAAGTGAATAAAATTTCGAGGACACAATTTCTAAAAGGGGAGAAGGATATAACATCCTAAAAAATGATATAATAATTATTTTTTATATTTACTAATATTTATGATTTATTTAGTACATTAACATAAAAGGGACAGAACATCCAATATCACACTTGAACCACAACATTGGGTTTCTCCAGAATCTTGTGTATCACACAAGACTGAGTTATACCGAACAATAATATATTATTAATATTATTATTTAATTTGGAAATTGTCTCCTAAAAATTGTATTAGTGAGAATTAATTAGACTAAATATATTATTTTTAGATATTTTTAGATATTTTTTGAAATTTATCCAATATATTTTATGGGCACGTGATAATAATAAATCAAGTTTTACGCTTAAAAGCTCTCTTTTTCTAAAAAACAGTTTTATAATATTTTAATTGGAAACATACAATAAATCTATATTTTTAAATGGTTATAATTTTATTATGAATAAATAAACAAATTTTTTGAAATATAAATATCAAATTTTACTTTTAATTAATTTTTAGTATATTTCTAAGAACATTCGTATTTAAATTAATATTGAATAATACTGAATTTTAGTTCAAAACTACATTTTTGTCAAATTTATTTAAATAAGTAAATAATTTTTTAAATTGGTTTTAAATTATATTTATATCAAATATATATCATTTAAACCAATATAGGTAATTTGAAACAATTTTATTATAGATTTAGATATAAAAACATAGAAATTGTTTGAAAACATTGACCTTAAAAACCTGCTTTATTGTCCCATCTGTGAGGTCAATTTTAAATTATTTTATGCCCCTTTTATAATTTTATTTTGGAAAAATGTATTAAATATTTGGAATCATCATAAATTATAATTTATAATAATTTGAACTTTGTTTTTGACCAAAATTGTTAGTGAACATAATTAAAATTAATTACGATTATTTACAAAAACCAAGCTTAATTAATGATAAAACATGGAAAATAAGGTATAAAAATGAACCAAAACTTATCTGAAAATTATTTCCTATTCATATTTATACCATTAAACTTATAAGAATGTATAATGGAATATTTATAACCCTTGGTGGACAAGTAATATGTAGGGAGAACTCAAATCTTTTCAAGAATACCCAATGTGCCTTTTCCCCACTAATAAAATTCCTCCTATCATTATCACTTATTCACACATCTAAAGACCATTTTTATCATCCAAAACATGAAAAAATAATCTACCAAGATCTATCACCTCATCTTAGAGTCTTAAAATTGGGTATAAATCCAACGAAGGAATCCCTTTGGTGAAAACTAAAAGGAGTTACCCGAAATAATTGGAAACATTCATCAATGCACATTTATGTTTTATTTCATTCTACATAAATTTATTTCTTATTATTTCATTATTATATTATAAAATTAGATTCATAAATATAATAGTATTTTTTCATGATATGGGTTCCACATATACCTACACACACCTCCATATACTATGTAAAGAACTTACCATTCATATGTATTGTGGAATACCGCTTCGCCAAACAATATCATTCGTTTTTTCCTTTACTAACTCCCATGGTTCGTAATTATGATGGAAACAATATTTTTATATGATATAGATTATATTTATTTTTTCTTCATACTTATTTATTTTTTACACAACACATACATTCTTGATTTCCATTTTGTGTAAATATGATAACATCATTTGTGGACATGTGGACTAACGCCTCCACAAAACATAGTGATACATTCACACATTACATGCAATGTATCATGGATGCATATATTTAAAAATTTATGACAATAATTACATATATATGAGATTAATAACACAATTAATTTTCATTAAATTTAATATATCATTTTATCTATTACACTTTCACACACTAAAAACGTGATAACGCCATTCGTGGACGTGTGGACTACCGCTTAATCGATGAGATGTGATTAATTCAGCATCACAAAAATTAGGAATATAAGTATATATTATTAAATAATATTGTATATATGATAAAATGATAATTCTGAAATGATAAATTTTACTTACCTTCTTTGAATAAGGTTTATTGAAAAAATATTCACATTACTCATGTGTATGTATGACCTACAATCTACATGAATGTAAAATTAGTTAAATTTTCATTTCAAGAATTAATGAATGTTTTTGAAAGTGAAATTGACAATTAAATTTGATAATTATGTCATTATTATTTTTATGTATATGTTTATATAATGAAAAACTTGACCACAGTCAACCAACATTAGTAGTTTTGACACATAAATCAAATATGGTAAAAAAATCTTATGAAAACTTAATTGTTTAATTAGTTGTATAAAAAAATTAATAAGTGATATAAAAGTAGTGATAAACATGAAAAAGGTTATGAATCAAGTAAATAATTAACTTATGTTTATTGTTCCGGAAGATAAAATCATATGTGACAGGGCAGACTGAAGGTAAGATATTTCTTCTCAATATCCTTTCATTGAGGTATTTATTGATGATATTAACCTTTATTATTTTATAATATGTATATAAATCTACATGGAATTTCTATATGTAAAAACTCATATTTTATATTTATTTTATTTGGATATTTTATGGATTTATTTTGAGACATGGGGCTGAGAAAACGTGTGATTCCGAGCCCCATTGTGCCCGAAATAAATGATTGAAAAATATTATTATATTTTAATAGAAAACACACATGGTTTTTAATAAAAAAGTGTAATAACTCTTAAAAGAGTGTATGTATTAGAATATGAGGGAACCATTGTGTTCAGAATAGTATTTTTACCCTAGGTGTGACCTAACATTAGTTCTCACAGTTTGTTTGGGGAAAAAGTTGTCGTGGATGTATAAGGAATAAAATAATTTAGAAAAAAAAGATTTTGTCGAAACAGTGAATTTTTCATTGAAAAGTATCATTATGATGAAATCTCAGGGGTAACCACATAACCCTAGAGACACCAAAGGACTTATCTAGAGATCTCTATGGAAACCTCTCAGGAAGATGACGATGGACTGTGGATCGATGATAAACATACCTCATATTCGACGAATCCTTCCAGTGATGATAATGAAGCATCGTTCTTCATCAACAATCAATAAAAAATGTTGTAGTATGTATGATTTATTAGTTTAATTCTCTATTATCTATTCATATGATGAAGACAGACTAATCCAAAAACATATGAACCCACAAATCAATCATATTTATAGAATGTGTTTTGCTTATAGGTTATCAGGTTTTATTTAATTTGGTTTTCTAACCCCAAATTCCCTGTTCTTGACAGTTGGACAAAAATTATTGGAAAATGATGTCAAACCATCATTATTGTTGTTTTATCCCTGTATTGTTCACATTCTTTTCCTTTGGAACACTGTGGTTCCGAGATCGATATTTCCTAGTGTTTTGGAGCATGATCAGACCCTCATATTTGAGGAGAATTGAAAACCAAGGGTGGATATGGGTAGATCAGGACCCAAGGAGCTTGAATATGAAACTTCTTGGTTTTTTCAAAATTATAGGAGGAGTGGTGGTCTATGGGAGGGACCAATAGCATGTTGGTGGAGTGCGACGGAAGAGCACATGTGCGCAGTGGTGTTCATCAACATAGCGACAACGAAAAGATGCCATGGAGGATGTGATGAAAGACATGACAATGGTAGTGAAGAACACGATAGTGGGCATAGAGCAACATTGTATATGGAGAGGGTTGGGACAATAGGCATAGTAAGGCAGATGGTTTGGGTTAGGTTGGTTGGTAGGGTCTGTTCAGTGGGCTGGGCTAGACCCGGGTCGGATCCAGGGAAATTAGTGTGGTGCCTGGTTGCGGTCAAACATGATGATCAATCATAGGGCCATGATAACTCGAGCTATCGTGGGTGCACCAACCACGATAGTCAACATGATGACCAACCATGGGTGTAGTGACTACAGATCTTGGCCCTGAAATAAGTCGACTGACTGTGGCGATAGGTCTACAAGCCCCATCCGGACTAGGGGTAGCTTCATCCAATCGAGAATATCTCTTAAACAGAGTGTCCAATTAATGAGAAATCAACGAGGTTGAGACCCTAACACTGAGAAGGTCATTTTGAGACATGTTTTTTTTTATTTTAGACTAGTATAGGTAAGGAGTGTTCCCTTGTCATTTTCTTGAGGATTTAGTATGACATTACATCGACATCACTTGATTGTAATCCCATCTAGAGGCCAAGTATTAGAAAGATTATGGTATATTTCCCATAGACTGGAGTACGATCTTTTATCACCCCTAGTGGAGAGTCTATAATTGTGTAACCCCCTTGGGTAGGGAGCTGATACTCCATCTAAAGTGCCACATTGGAAGGGTTTGTGGTATCCCCAAAATTTTCTGGGCATGATCCCATATGTAGTGGGTTGATCCAGATTTTGTACGTGGTATCCCCCAGTCATTTCTAGGCATGATCCATGGTATCCCCTGGTCAGTTCTGGGTGTAAACCCCTCTCTATGTATAATAGTTTTCCTTGACCAATGTGTTCTCTTTGGAAATTTCCCAAGGGATTTATACCTCTTCATAGAGTTCTCCAATGATATCATGGCTCAAGGGGTGATTTCTCCTGAAATGAGCATGCTTTGAGGAGAATATCGTGGCTGGAAGTTGGTTATGACTGCTCGATGGCATGGTATCTCTCTTGAGTATATCTGAGTTCTTTTCTTGTAGTACTTGTATCTTTTATACATTCTAGACATACACCTGGGTAGAGCTGACTGTACTTAACATTGTTGAATTGCATTGTGGTTTTCAGGGTGTCATACTGAGTATTGTTATACTATCCCCAATAAGGAATTTTCGCACACATGTCATCCTTTGTGTGGACAATAGACCTTTTAATAGACCCTTAGGTGGACCAATATCAGATGGGGCTTAATGAGACTCGATAGACCGAGGTGTGTTCCTGTGTCTTTCAGATTATAGTCCCAGTATATTCACTTTCAGGTTGGACTTGTGTTACAGAATATTTGTGGTGAGGTTGTATTTGGTCCGGTTTACATTATAGTACTTTTACTGTCATACTCTATTGTGGGATCTTAGTTGTATGAATGCATTTTTTACTTAGAGTTTTTTTTATTTCAACATTCGTTTTATCGGATATGTGCGCATGTGTACATGTAATTTTGGATAATTCCTCCCATTAGTGGGATAAGGATACTTGTTGCTAGTAACTAGACCCTGGCCTATTAGAGGTGGGATTTGAGTAGTCACAGCACGATCCCCTCTAGGATAGGTCATGATATAATGGAATCAGAGTGGTCAGCTCAACTTTAGGACTGAGAGTCTGTAAGGTTTGTTTGGGGTAATAATGTTAAGTGATTCGAGTTAAGATTTATTGTTTGAGACTATAGTGTTGGTGTAGTGGCTGAAAAATCCATACACTCGGACACTAATTACATGCTTTTCGACTTGATGCATGAAAACACTAGTTTTAGGGGAAAACAATGGTACATGTATCATATAAAAATGGTTGTGTCTTTTATGACCTTCTTGAGTCATCTCTCCATATATGCTCTATTGAACGTTGTACATATTGTTTTGTTTTAGGATGCCTCCATATAGACAACTATCCAAGATTCCAACACAAGATCAAGAGGATGATCCACCTAGTGCTGAGACATCAGTATAGGGGCATGTACCATAGATATTAGCTCTGAGTTGTTTATCTACTATACCACCTCTAGTTGAGTAGCAGCTACTACCAGCACTACCAATAGAGGATGCACATAGGCTGAGTGTGTTTCATGAGTTTTGGAGGTAGAAACATCCTAGGTTTCAGGGTGTACCATAACCCATGGTGGATGAGGATTGAATAGAGGTATTTACCGATGGTTTCAGCGTTGTGAGGATTCTTGTCAACCATATGGATATCCTTTACATGTTCCTTCTTCAGGGATATGTAGGGAGATGGTGGAGCTTGGTAATGTAGTCACATTACAAGATATCTCTCTCCTAAACATACTTTGATCGTCTCTTCAAATAATAGTTCTATATGGCCAAATTTTGATCGGTACACATATAAGAGATTCAGCATCCATTGCAGGGCAGTATGAATGTGGTAGAGTATTCACCAAAGATTTTTGATTTATCAAGCTACTCTTTATATATGGTGAAAGTCCAGTTTTTTAGGGCTTGGAAATTTATGAAGGGATTATGCTAGGACTTAAGGGAATCATCAGTATCCCTTATTATTTTTACCTATGCTGGTGTACATGAGTGAGCCCTTCTAGTAGAGTGTTTTTTGGGTGTGCAGGCACCAGTAGTGGGAGCTAGCAGTGGACACTATGTAGCGAAGACCTCCATAACGGGTAGATGATTATATTTAGATGGATCCAAGTGGGTCAGGAACTTTATCGGACAATCCCATGACTGAGGGTCAGCAGTATATGGCTCCTACGACGACCCAATTTAGCCAAGGGACAGAAGGTGTTACCATGCTGCAGTCGGGACATCTGGAATGAGATTTCATGAGCCATCATGTAGTTGATCAGGATATGGTCAAGGGACCACCAAGGTAGAGACAATGATAGTAGTAGGTTGTTCCATTGGGTGACCACTGTGGAAAAGGGTTAGGAAGGAAAAAATGAGGTGGTAAGAAGTTCGACCATTTACCACCACCACCCCCAGGTGGTCCAAGCCAGGCTCAGGGAGTTAGTGGAGAGGGATGAGGATAGCTGTAGGTGATGAAGGATTATTTCCCTGGGGATCTAGGGATGATACGAGGTTTAATCTGTGCATTTTAAACCTTATCTGTAGTTTTGATAGACATAAGTGCTAGTCATTCCTTTCTTTCCACAAACATTGTTCGAGACACGGAGACTCTGGTTAAACCGTTAACTCAACCCTTATTCTTAGAGAGTCATACTTGAGGATATTCGATGATCATACACTAGTGATGATAGTGTGACCTGACTATTGGAGGTGATATTTTTGATTGGGATATCTTGGAAAAGGTATTGAGTCCTTACAATATCATTATTGGTAAGGATTGGTTGTCCACATTTCATGCTCAAATTGACTATTTTAGGAAAAGAGTGTGGTTTTTCTACAGTGATGGAACCAAGTTTTCCTTTTTTGGTGAAAATTAAACAAATGCATTGAAGGATATAATTGCACATACGGGGTTTCATATGATTACTCATCAGTTTTCTAGACTCACCCTTGATGTAGTGGAAGATAAGAGTCTTTAGTTTCCGACTGTAGTGGCGGACCATAATGACATCTTCCCCGAAGATATTATTGGTTTACATCCCCTCAAGGATACGGACTTATGCATAGATATTCACCTTGGGAAAGCATTAATATCTATACCTGTATATTAGATGGCTCTTGCAAAGCTTCTTGAGATGAGGGTGCAGTTGGAGGACTTTTAGAGGAAGGGTTTCGTGAGACATAATGTTTCAACCTGTGAAGCCCCTATTTTGTTTGTCAAAAAAGAACATGAGAGTCTAAGATCATTTTTGGATTACCAATGATTGAACCAGGTGACCGTGGGGAACAAGTATCCACTACTAATTGTTGATGACCTCTTTGTTTATTTAAAAGGGGCCCTATGGTTCTCGAAGATTGACATTAGATTAGGCTATCACTATATATGAGTGTAGGATGAGGATATACTGAAGAAAGACATTATATTTCATTATGGACACTATGAGTACTTGGTGATGCTGTTTAGAATGAATAATTCCCCATCAGGTCTCATGGGACTCATGAATCAGATATTTGAACCATACATAGACTAGTTCATGGTGGTTTTCGTCGAGGACATACTAGTGTATTTGGCGTCTAAAGAGGAGAATCCAAGACACATGATGATGGTCCTGGATAGACTCCAATAGCACAAAATTTTTAGTAATATCTAGATGTGTTAGTTCTAGAATAGAGAGGTCTATTTTCTGGGATGCTTCATCTCAGATCCTTGACTTACACAATATATTGCAAAGGTTTTGGAATTTCCTTCTTGGGACCCACCCAAGTGTGTAATTGAGTTTCAATGTTTCCTTGGATTTGAAGGGTATTATCAGAGGATTGTTCCTAAATTATCTAGAGTTATAGAACTGCTGACAACATTGAAATAAAAGAGTAATACTTTAGTGTGGACATAATGGTGACAAATGTGCTTTCAGAAGCTGTGGTAGAGGTTGGAGAATGCTCCCATCTTGACATTACTAGAGAACAGGCTTGATTTCATGGTGTTATGCGATGCATCAAGGACTAGGCTTGGTTTTTTCCTGATGACTTTTAAATTTGAGATTTCCTTTGGTTCATGCTATTTGAGATTTCATGGGAAGAACTATGCAACCCATGATCTTCAATTAGCAGCGGTTGTCTTCACATTGAATATGTGGAAACACTACTGATGGGTGATAATTAATCACCGAAACTGATCACAAGAATATCATGTATATCTTCTCTCTGAAGGATCTAAGCATGAGACATTAGAAAAGCCAGGATTTCATCTCGGACTATGAAATTGAGATTTTCAATACTCCTGTAAAGGAGAGCATGGTGACATATGCTATCAGTAGAAGGTCTAGTTCGCAGTTGCTAAATGAGGCACCAGAGTAGTTAGACTCTTTGTAGACATCCTTTGTTGATGGATATAGAGTATCTTACCTATAATATATGGTTGTCAAACTTTAATCTTATAGCGAGTTATGGAGTCACAACTTGGTGATACATACTATGAGATATTATATTCTCATATGTCCACAAAGCATGCTCCAAATGGATATTCAAAAGGTGGGGAGAATGTTCTTATTTTTATAGTATGCATAGTAGTACCAGCAGTATTGTAGGAGGTTGTTTTGAGGGAGCTTCATACATCACTTTTTTAGTTATATCTAGGCATGAATAAGATGTACTGGGACCTATGATGTTAGTTTTGGTGGCTAGGGATGAAAAAAGGAGTTCAATAGTTTTTTTCTCGATGCCTTACTTGTCTGCAAGTGATGGCCAAATACCAGGTTATAGACAGATTAGATCAACCCCTTGAGATTCCAGAATGGATGTGAGATGGGATATCTAAGGAATTTATGACAGGCTTACCATGTACATTCAGGATATATGATTTAATCTAAGTGATTATTGATTGAATCACCAAGTCAGCCCACTACCTAGCTATCCAAGAACAGAGTTTAATAGAGAGATTGGGAGGTGTCTACATGAAAAGATAGTTCAAATCAATAGAGTTACATCAAAAATTGTTTTAGATCATTATTCTTTATTTACATCCCAGTTGTGGAAGGGATTACAAGAGGCATTTTGGACCAAGATACGCATGAGCATAGAGTTCCACCCATAGATAGATGACCAGACTGAGAAGAGAATTCATGTTCTAGAGGACATGCTGAGAGTATTCATGTTATACATTGATCATATTTGGGAGGATCACCTACCACTGGTGGAGTTTTCATACAACAATAGTTATCATTTCACCATAGGTGTGGTACCATTCGAGGATTTTCATGGGCAACACTGTAGTTCACCGCTTTCCTGGACTGACCTAGGAGAGTCCACACTCATGGGCCTAGAGTTGGTGCAAGATCCTATATAGAAGGACATGAGTGGATGAAGACTACACAGATCCATCAAAAGTCTTATGATTTTTGGAGTTTGAGGAAGGAAAGCATGTGTTCCTTTGGGTTTCACCTCGATGGGGATTACAAAGATTGGTTGGGCGACAAGATATCTCTGAGGTTCATCGGACCTTTACAAATATTACGTATATTAGGGGAGTTGGAATACTTCTTGGCTCTACCATCATAGTTAGATCGGTACAAAATGTCTTCCACATGTCGCAGTTGAACAGGTATGTGCATAAACCATCATGCATCATCAATTGAGGCTAGATAGATATTGAGGATGGACTGAATTTTATTGTCTACCCATTGGAGATCGATGATCATCCAGATAGGATTCCTTATGAGTTTTTTATTCCATTGGTGCATGTTTGGTGGTATCATGGTAATCTCTGGTAGATCACATGGGAGTGGGATGCTCAGATTCATTCTCAGTACCATCATCTGTTTGAGTATCCCATATTTTGTATTTTTTTTGGGATGTAAAGACCCAAGGTGGGAAGAATTTAACGTATCATATTTTTAGTGTATTATGTTTTATTAATATATGGATTGATTTCGAGACTAGGTTTTGAGATGACATGCAATTCCGATGCCTTTTTCCCTGAAATAAATGCATGGAAAATATTACAATATTTTAATAGAACACGTGTGTGGTTTTCTTGAAAAATTGGAATGAATATTAAATGGTTCTTAGATTTGAAATCCAAGGCATCATTGATTTTAAAATATCTTTTTTACCCTAGGTTCAACCTATCTTTAGTCGTTGTAGGCCGTTCATGGGAAAATCTATCGGGGAAGTGAAAGGAATAATATAATTCATTAAAAATTATTTTTTCAATGCATCATCCTTTTACATTAAAAGTATATTTACACTGAAATATAATGGTTCTCTATGTATACTTTGTGATTATTGAGTATTACTATAGATAAATTTGGAGATTCCCCCTAGGCGGATGGTGACAGATTGGGGATTGACGATCAACATACCTAATATTCGATGGATCATGCTAATGATGACAATGACACGTTGTTCATCATCAATGATTGATCCAACTCGAGGTAGGTTGTATGATTTATTGGTTTTATTCACCATTCATGATTATTATGATGAAGACAAACTCATCCCTGAATAGATTATCCTGTAGATCAATCATATTAGCAGGATGCGTAATCGGGTTTTCTTTAATTTGTTTTTCTAACCAGAAATCCCTCATTTTTGATCGTTGTCCATGAAAGTTGGGCTAACGATGTCAAATATTTGTTTTTGTGCTATTTCCCCCCCATTAATCACATTTGTAATCATTTGAACCCATGGGTTCCTAACTTTACATTGCAAGGTGGTTTTGTGCATGATCGGACCCACAGATTCTAAGAAAATCGATAACTGAGGCCGGATCAATGTAGATGAGGACCCAAGGAGCTTGGATCTAAGATTTTTTGGCCTTTTGGGCATCGAAGGAGGTGGATTAGTCCACATAAGGCGCCACTAGGGTGGTGGAGACGTGTGGAGGTGGAGCACGTGTGGTGGGGTGAGGCAGCGATGCAACGATGTCGGTGGGACGCGACGATTGCGTTGAGACACGATGTCAGTACATGGAGGTGAGGCATGATGGTGGCAGAAATGAATGTGGAGGCAGATGAAGATCTGGATGGCCCAGCGGGTCAGGTCAGGAGGATTCATCAGGTTGAGTCGGTGGGTTGAATCAGGCTTGTGGTTTGGGCTGGACCCCAGGTCAGATCATAGGGAACTAGGGTGGAGCCTAGTTGTGACTGATCATGATGGTCGACCACATGGCCTCAGTTGCTCAAGATTCCATCGGTACACCCACCATGATGATCTAGCATGGGTTTAGTGACCACACAGCTGAGCCATGTGGTAAATCAACCAACCGCGGCGGCCGACTATGGTGGTAGGTCTGTAGGCCCCAAAAAGCCTATGAGAAGTATCACTCAATTGAGCATATATCGTAAATAGAGAATCCAATCGACGATCCATCAACAACATTGAAACCCTAATGTTGAGAAGGTCATTTTGAGACAAGTGGTTAGTTTTTAGTTTGGACCAGTATACATTGACTGAATCCCCTTGGTCCTTTCCTTGAGGATTTAGTATGTCATTACATCCACATCACTAGATTATAGTCACTTCTAGAGGTTGAGTATCAGATAGAGTATAATATCCCTCTTGGAGACCAAGGTGTGATCCTATATCACCTCTAGTAGAGTTTTTGGAATCATGTAACCCCCTTGATAAGGTTGTTGATCCTCCATCTAGAGGGACACATCAAAAGGGTCTGTCGTACCCTCCAATAGTTCTAGAAATGATCTCGTGTGTAGAGGGTTGATCCAGATTGGGTATGTGGTATCCCCCAGTTAGTTCTAGGAATGATCCTTTGTGTCCCCTAGCGAGTTCAATGCATGTACTATTTTCTATGTATCATAGTCTTCCTTAACCAAGGCATTGTTTTTGAGTGGGTCCCATGTGAGATAGACCTCTTTCTTGAGTGTCTCTGATGATATCATGGCTTAAGAAGTGAATTATTTTGAAATGAGTGTGCTTAGAGTAGAATCATGGGGGTGGTAGTTGGTTATGACTGAATAATGTCATGGTGTACCTCATGAATATATATGTTATCTTTTATTGTAAAACATGAATATGTTATACATAGTATACGTACAACTGTGTAGAGCATACTATAATTTCCTTTTTTTGTATTTATTTGTGGTTTTTGGGGTGGCCTTCTGAGTATTGTTATACTCAACCTTGTACACACGTTTCTAGCTTGTGTCTTGTCTTGTGTAGATGATCGACCTTTTGAAGAAGCCTTAGGAGGACAAGGATCAGGTAGTGCTTTGTGAGACTAGACAGATTGAGGTGTTTTCCTACAGATTTGGTATAGTAGTCCTTGTACCTTTACTTTCATGATAGAATTGTGTTATAGACACATTGTGGCGGGATTGTATTTGGACTTGTTTACATTACATTACTTTTACTATCGTACTCTGTTGTGATATCTTAGTGGGATGTATTAATTGTTTAGATAGTATTGTTTTTTAAAATTTCATCATTTTTTGGGGTTGGAGATGTGTACGTTTGTACATGTACTTCAGGAAAATGCCACCCATTTATTGGATATGACTACTCAGTGCTAGTCACCAGCCCCTGGACTATTGTAGGTGGGCTTGGGGTAGTCATGGAATGGGCCCCTCTTGGAAAGGTCATGACACTATAATGAAATTTTAGGTATTATGATGTTATTTAAAGTTTTGTTAAATGTTTTCTTTCATAGGGCCTATAATTTAAATTTTCATAGTGGCATGTGGCACTTTTAATGTTTAAAGACTTAATCCTTTACTTTATTTCAATATTATTAATTTAATATTACATATTTATATAAAAGGTCTATAAATAATGTTTTTTTGTAAAAATTGGAATTTAGATTCCTCTACAAGACTTTATGTTTTTAAAAGTAAAATAAACCAATCTTTTACTTTTATTCCTAGGTATTTTGTTATTAAGAATGGGTTTTAAAAATGAATTTATTATTTCAATAGCTTGAAATGTTTTCTTTTTTTTGAAAATTTAGTTTTATGAGTGAAATGTTGAAAATTGAAATCTTTTATTTATCATTATTATATAATTGTACTTAGTCATTTGATTGGTGGTTCTGTAATGAAACAATGATTGGTGGTTCCGTGATATTCCAATGATGGGTGGGTCCCTAATAGACCTTTTATGCATTGTGTATGGAAGTTGGTTGTATGATTATTCCATTTGTAAGAGTGACATGTATGGAATTTGACCGCATGATTATTCTATTTATATGAGTGAAAAGTATAATAATGTCATTAGATACCATTTTTTATTTTTTATGCTTCCTATAGGATTTAGAGCAATATTTTTATTACAAATAAAGTATGAAATGATCTTATTTTTGAAGAAATGTATTTAATGATTATTAACGGTGAAAAGTATTACATTATGATAAAGTTTTTAGGGGTTTTAATTTTTATTAATGGACTAATGATTTCCTTATTTTTATATAACTTACTAATATTTTTATGCTCATCCCACATTTTTTAATTTTTTTCATGGGACTTAAAGATGATTAAGGGGTTGGAAGAATTCATTTCTAAATTTATTGATTGTTTTTATAAAAGAGACCATGCTTTATTTTTAGATGTTTTAAATGGTGTGAAAACGGATACTGAACGAATGTTTACACATTTTATTTTCTATATTTTTATGTATGAATTATGGCCTACTTATCAAAAACAATAAACCTTAAAACATCTTCAATGTGAGAGTAAAATTCTTGACATAAATCAATATTATGTAATGTTTTAATGCCATAGACTTATACAGTACATGAAGGATTACAAGGCATGATTACCCAAGATAAAAAATAAGTAAAAATTCGATCCCTATAGAAAATACAACTACAACCCTATCTTCCGAACACCATAAATTCTAATTAAGTGATATAAATATAATTTATTTAAAACTAGTTTTTTCCATTTTTTGATAAATAATCTAAAACTAATAATTCTGATTTTAATGAATCCTTATACATTCATTTCACCAAAATTAGATAAAAAATAAACAATGAAAAATATATTAAACCAAATTTGAAAATTAAAAAAAAGGGTTTAATATATAGTGATTTCATATATTCATTAATATAATTTACAAAGGACAAATAATTATTTATTTTAAATTATTTACATTTCACATTTATACATAACCATATATGTTAATTGATTTTTAAACATTTAAATTTGAAAATCTATCATAATAATAAATATATATAAAAATTTATATAAAAATTATTTATATACTGATAATCAAATTTTTTTATAAATTATATTTTCCTTAGAAAAATAATTGTTTGTTATTATTATTTTTATATACATATAACTTTAATGAATATATTAATAGAGTTGATTTTTTTGAAATGAATTCTTCTGTTATAAGTGAAATTATTTTTTTATTTAAGTCATTTACATATTTATTATGCATATTTATTTTATAAAATTGTCTTTAGAATATTAATATCTTATATTAAATACATATAAAATATTTCTTTTATATATAATTAATTTATTATATAGATGATTTATCTTATTAAATAAATCATATATTTTATAATGTAGCATAATAATAAATCTATAAAATTTATTATATGTGGTCACTTAAATAACATTATTTATACTATTCATAATTCCATGAATCATTTTTTCATAGTAGTCAAATATATCAATTAATGCATTATATAAAAATTAAAATATAATATTTTTATAAGTTTATGGATAAACTATTTAATGTAAATATAAATGAAAATTAAAAAATAATTGAGTGGAAAAATTATTAAATAAAAAGTTATATAAAATATAAAATATTATCTTATAACTTTTAAATTTCAATTATTTCATTTAATACAATTTATAAAATTATATTAACATTAAAAATATTTTATATTAAATAAAAATTATAATATTTCTATTAAATATATTTATTTTAATTTTTTAATATTAATTTTATATAGTATTCAATAAATTACTTTAAAATTTATTTAAAAAAATCCATAATATTATTCAAAATCTTACTTATTTGTGTAAAACATATTTTTTGTAACATAATTTTTTTTTAAATCTATAAAATATAATATCTATATAATCTAAAAAATATATTATAAAAAATATGACTACAATATCATTATATATATTATAAATGACTCACTTCTCTTAATTTTATTTACAATTTAACATTTATAAACAAATATATGAAATAATGAATCACATTAAATTAGCAATGTAATGAAATTATAATAGTAATAAAAAATTTTATATATATATATATATAATAAGAGATTAAAAATAAATAAAAATTATATATTCTAATCCTAAGACCCAAATTTAATTTTAATTATCAATTATCTATAAGAATATTTGTATTCCTATCAACATGAAATTTCAATAAATATATTAATTAATATGGTTTACATATCCTCAAAGTAATAGAATATGTGAATTGAAATGTATTGTTAACGGTTTATGAATCACATGAAAAACATAAAAATCTATATATGGGTATATTTATGTTCATTAAACAATATATTATTATAAGCTTCAATTGTACATTTCTCCAAAAAAAATAACTATGACTACAACATTATTATAAAATATTAAATTTATGAATGAAAAAATTGAAATAATTATAGGTCATTAAAATATATATTAATGGTTTCTAAAAAATAAAAACATAGCACCAAAAGGTCCAAAACAAAACAAAAAACAACTCAATTCCAAGATGAATCCAAAACCAAAATATAATAACAAAAGTTGATGAAAGATAAGTAGGGCCATAAACATCCCGACGGGGAATGAATTTTGAGCACTATATGGAGAAGAAATATAATAAAAATTTGTTTTTATATAAGGTAATGATAATATTGTAAATATTAGAAAAAACCTTCAAATATAGGCCATTCCCTTCAGAATCTACCATGTGATTCAAAATCAGTGGTTTTAGTGATATACGTTCCCCAATGATTATGCACCACATATTTCTCCCACTAAATTTTGACCAGGAAAAATAGAGGAAATCCCTTCCCATGAATCCTTATCATTAATTTTCCTCACATATAACTCCTTCAAAATGAGATTATCAAAATCCTTAAAAATGTATGGATTGAATGAAATATGGATGACTGGGATAAATTGAATAAAAATTAAGAACACACTTGGGATGTTCATTATAGTATAATATATTGAATGATATAGAGGGACTAGGGCCAGCCAATCCATTAATGGTACTCTAGATTATAATAACCAATTATAGCATCAATAATCATATATATTATTGTAAATCATAGCAATGACGACTAGGAGGAGGAGGCGATGGTGGAGTGGTGTGATGAGAGATGGAGGTGTTGTGGTCATGTTTCTTGTGGAAAAATCTTGCAACAGAGAAGGAACTTGTTGGGGTGGAGTGTGTAGAAGAGATGGATATGTGGGGTTACCATCATTGATTATGGGGGATGCGAGATGGTGAGATGGGGAGATGGTGTATCATAAGGCAGGGGAAAATAGAGACTTTGTGGGAGGAGGCACACAAGGGATTCATCGTTGATTCTGATATGATGGTATTAAAAGGAATGTGCATCTGATTCCCATTATTTCCTTAGCTTGTGGGATAGGTTTTTACTACAAATCGTGATTAAAAGTGTTTGAGGGAGGCGTAATCTTGGATTTGGGGTGGAGGAGGCTGTGATAATCACATTACCAATGGGGGAGGGTGATGATAATAACCAAAATTAGGTGAAATCCTAGCATATATATAAATTTGAAAATAATGAAAATAAAAATAACATTATTTATAATTGTTTTAAATTATATATATATGATATTAATCAAAATTTTAATGTTCATGGACATGTTGGAATAATTCATTTTGATTATAAATTATATATTCTATATTATTATACAAATTTTTGAAAAAGAAATATATATTTTTGTGCTTCAAATTATAATTAATTCTGTTATTGATTTGACTATTGAGTTTTACATCATACTTAAGAAATATTATTTCCAATTTTAGATGTTATAAATATAAAGGATCTAAACAATTGAAAATATAAATTTTTTATGTCATATATAGAGTAATTTAATTATTATTACAAAAGAGAGCAACATTGAGGGGAAGGGAATGGAAATGATATGTTGATAATAAATATGGACATAGATGTGATCATGGAATCATAGATAATTTAATATAAAAAATTGGGTGGTCAAAATACTGTTAAGAGAGTTCTGGTAGTCTTCACATATGACTAACAAGAATGAATAGTTGAAGCTAGACATGCTATATGGCATGGAACTTATCAATTTTTCGGAAGTTATTCTAAAATGGAAAACATGACCTAGTGCATATGAAAATATAAGGTTTTATTCATGAAAAGGGTTATTATATGTTAATATGGCTTATGGAAAATGATAGAGGTCAAATTTAGAATAATTTAAATTTGAAACAATGATATTTGGAGGATATAAGGGATTTGGTGGTCGTGGATTGCAGGGTCAAATGGTTGACCAATGGAGCTCACCCCATAAGGAAGGGAATTATATCTTGGTGGATAAATTTACTATTAATATATTGTTTTTATCCCTATTTATGTTGATTTAATACTTTAAATTGACATTATTTATAATTTAGTGGTTATATAATTTTTTAAATCATTTGAGTATATTATCTGTCAATCAAAAGTTTGTATGATTGGTAGGTTTAATATAAATGCAACCAAAATTTAAAAATTAGTTAAAAAGGAAAATTTTTAATTTATAAAATTTAAAATTTTAAATAATTCAATAAAGAAATTACAATTGTTGAAAAACAATATTTTTAAACAAATAAACATGACGATATAGAAATAAACGGTTGAATTTGACCTAGTATCCCCATCTAGGTCATGAGGTGGTGCTTTTAGGGTCTGAGTTATTTTAATGAATTTATTTTTACATTTAAATTTTTAAAACACATTTTTAATCAAAGATAATTTTTCTATCATTTGAGTAAATATGAAGTATTATGTATGGTTTTTTCACTTGGCATATGTTTCCATACTTTTAAATAAATAAAAATAAATTTCTTCATTTGGAGGAAATAAAAATTGAGATTGAAATGAAATATATTCACACTTTTCACAAATTTAATAAGGGACATTAACATGTGATTATTTGACAATCCATGGTCATTTGATATTTTTTGACACTTGTAAATAATTTTTTAATGATAATTAAATTTAAATTACAATTTTTATTGTCATTTTCGACACACTTCAAATCAGATTGATGTGTGGTCTATATGGTCATATCAAAAATTAATCAATAATATATTTTCATATGATCTCATGAAAATTATAGATCATTTATGTCATGAAACTTTCCAATTACTCTTATACACTATTAACCTAGACAACTCTGGCATGTCCTGAAGGACATTCCAAATCCCCACAGGTTGTCTACTATCACCTTGCCTCATACAAGAATCCATAGGGAACAATTTTTACCACAGAACTATAGAAGACAAAAGATACGAGTTATTATTCTCAACACTCTAAAGATAGAAATTAGTAGAATAAAATTATTAAAACAATAACCTAACTATACATCATAAAAAATATCTTCAAATGAAATGATCCTAAAACCCATGTGAAATGTAGATCATATCTCCAATGGTTACCTCTATAACTCTAGGTCCCATGGATAAAAACATCAACCACCCCCATGTGGAGATCTCCCATTATTTGGACCTGGAATAAGATAATCTAAAAATTATAAAAGTAAAAGGTAGGTTGTGAGCTATAAATCCTAGTAGGTACTCACCAAGTGTTCTATAATCCATTTCATTACAATTGCACCCATTATGAGTTCTATTTAAATAAATTATGGCATGTCATGCTATTTACATATTAAAAAAATAAGATTTCATAATAAAATGATGGAAGGCATATCAAAATAGTTTTAAATTGTAATTATATATATATAATGTATATAAATAATTTGATACGAATAAAATGGCTCTATAAATTAATGGATTGTAAGCAATAAATTAGATATTGCACAATACCATGTACTAAGAACTGCAGTGTGGTAGTTTCCGGTAATATGATCCTCACAACACAAAGTAATTGATCTTTAATCAATTTTTGCATACGTCCCATGGATCAAACCATTGGGAATAATCTCTACATCAGGGAAAATCAATCATTTTAAATTAGCATGCTTGTCCACTAATTGGGGGTCAGATACTAGCATGCTTGTCCAAATTATGCACTAAATAACAAGGCTCACATTTGTTTTAGTCATTCAAACAATCAATTATTGGAAAATCAATCATTTTAAATTAGTTAAAAATATAATTTCCCAATTTCTAAATTAACACGCCTGTCTAATTTCAAAACCAAATATTATGTTTTCATCAATTCTTACCTTTTAAAATCACCATTCAATTTAATCCATTTATCTCAAGGTTTAATATAAAATCATTTCATCAAATCAATTTCTAAATGAATCCATCAATTTTTCTCATATCCACAAACAATTTTGATTCCCTTGAAATTTGGGTTTTTTCACAACATCCATGAAATTTTCAAAATAAAACAAAAATCATCTCAAATACAGGTTTTATAACATTTAAAAACTCATTTAAAATCAATCAATCAATTTACAATTTCAATTTTAGGAAAAAAAATCTTAAAGAACCACCTATCTTTAATTTAGTTTTCCTATCAATGAAAACCCATATCGCATTTGGAAACCTATATCACATTCTTCCCTTGATGGGTACATGGAAACCAAAACAAAAATTCCCTAGAAATCTGATCTCACTTCCATGTATTCCCTGGATGGGTCTGAAGAAAATGTTATGGAATCTAATGATCAGCATTGACCTATTGGTAGGTATAACAATGAGATACAAATCCAGTGATGTCTTGTCTTATACATGGACACTAGAATCATTACCTCATATCATATAACATCATCCTGGTTCTAGGGTAAACCAATTACCAGGAACCAAGATAATATCCCATCATGACCTTTGAAATAGTAAATTCTATAAAATATTGGTTTCTGAAATGTACAATACTCTCTAAAGAGAAAAACCACAAACCAATGGTGTCATGACCATAAAATGTTCCCCTAAATCCACAGGATTCATCATCATACTGCTTCACCCAATGAATCATCTCATGAAGAGAGGAGTTTGAGTACACAATCTCTAAATCTACCTCAAAATCATTCTCTTGGACTCCCAAATGAAATAGAGAAAATAGATCGATCCGATTTCACTCTTTTTATTATTCTATTATGGAATATTTCAAAAGTTTAATTCTTAATGAATTAGAAAATAAATTTCCCATTCTAGGTGTGTAGGTATTGTCGAACTCAAAAGAAAACATGTACTCCACCCAACACCTATATCTAAGGTAAACATATTTTTAATAGTTGATATTAATCAAGATTTTTATGGTTAGTATAAATGTAAAACCTTTAACCAAAAATGAAATAATCCTAAATCTTTAGTGAATGCATGAAAATTTCAAGTTTGATATCATGGGTTAGATAATTCTTCATGTGTGGCATAATATTTCTAGGCGTAGACTACCTTGTGATAACCCAACATAAGAAAATAATAAAAACCCAAAAATCATACATCAAAAAAGTCCCAGTATCCCAATAGAACCTATTGACGATTCCAAACTAATAAAAAGGTAAAAATAAAATTTATCTGAACAAATGAACTCAGACATTTATCATCCCAAATTAGCATCACTCCTTTCTAAGAGAGAGTGGTCAACGAAGAAGAAAACTTCAATAAATCATCGATGAATTAATCATAATATCTTGCCAAACCCAAGAAGCTTAGAATCCAAAATATATTACATGATTTACCCCATGTCATAAAAACATTCACCTTATTTGGATCAAATACTAATAATGTGTTTCTAGAACACCTCTCTGTTGAAGATAACTTTTCAAATCCAAAAACTTTCATTTGAAAAGAATCTCATAAAGTATATTATTTCATAATATTTCTATATTTTCTCTCAGATGACACCCCTGATCCTCGTTTAACTAAGATTAAACTAGGATATTACTGAAAAATACCACCAACAATGATTAAAGGTTTTCACGAAATATCATTTTCATCAAATCCAAAAAAGATACATGACCATTGGTTTTCTTGAATGGAATGAAATGATACTCATGATGGATATACCTACTACTAAAAGTGGTCATCTTTTGTGAGAATAATTAATTCTCAATAGGTGGTATCCAAACTGAATATCAATCTTTGTGAACCTCTTCACCCCATTTCATAAAGTCAAATATATCACTATCCTAAAGTCATATATTTTTTCTTTAAATAGTCTGATTAATTTTTTCTATGATCATCACATAGGTGAAGTGTTCTATCATCTTCATTTTAAAGAGAGCATGTTCCAACCAATTTGATACACTTGATCATATTAAAAATTTAGCTATAAGATCATCCAACTTATATATCAACTATTTAAACTCTTTTGGTCCCATATGGTTAGAAGGAATTGAAATTGGATGAGTAGAACTTTCTAAATCAATAGAAAAATTCATATCTCTTACCTATAACAAGCTTCAAAAATACCAAGGAGAAACATCAAGAAAATCATTGAAAAATGTGGCAGATAATAACTCAAATATTACTTTTATAAGTTGAAAGTAAACAATAATATTACCTAAACCAACTATGGAAAAGGATGTATGTATCTACTTGACCTTAGTTCCCATTCTCCCTGAAAGATACAGAACACCCCATTAACCATAGTAAAAGAGAATTTTCGAATTTAATTGTCAATCCAAGCCTTATGAATGATCAAAAAATCCATATAAAAATGAATTCAAGTTGTTTTATATTGGGAACCAAAAAGTTATAGGTTAGATCAATCTATGATAAATAGAAAACATAAGTAGGACACTAAAGACCCCATTCTCTCCTCCTTTCAAGGGGCATAGTAATATGCATCACATAAGAATAAATATATATAGGAAGATCCAATAAACTCAAAACATAGGTTTATGTAATGAGTGATATTTACTAGTATCAAATAAAATTGTCTTTAAATATGAAACTAAAATAATTGTACATGTTACAGTAGCTGAAACCACTTCATCTTATTCTAGAGACTCTTCCACTATGTGAAGAAACTTAATTATGAATACCTATGGATGGAACCCCTAAGTTCATGATGAATATTATTTAACCATAATACATATTAGTGATGATGATCCTATGCCAATTTTTCAGGTATGAAAATAAATGAAGCAAATTTTCTAGGTGGCCTGAGTGACCCCATGATCTATAGATCATGGGTGCCTCAATGAATACCCATATTCAATACCCAGTATAATCACAATAAAAGAATATAAAAGGTCATCCGCTTAACACTACATGAGGTTTGAATGATTCCTTCTATCTAGAACCACTATGAGACTCATCACTCTTTCTCTTTATTTTAATGGACTATTGAGAACTTCCACTAGGATAAAAAGGAACCCCCTTCAACCTTGACTTATACGCCCAGTAAATCTCAAATATCAATTCTTTTCCATAACATTAGCATAAGAAGTGATATTCTAATAATAAATATTATAATTTGATATGAGGTCAGACACCCATCTCAACCCATAAATCCCACACCTTATCATGGTATAAAAACATCGGTGAAAATATAATAATATTAGAAAAACATTTCTCATAACATGCTACGGTCCCATCACCCTACTAGAGGTTGAAAAACTCTATTGATATCTCCAAGACCATTCAATAAAGATAGTACTAATCATTGAAAATAAATCCAAATTCATTCTATTCAAAATCCTCTTTCTTCATTTCCATTACTATCGAATCCCCACATATCCTACTAGGCCCCACAAGCTTAAAGGTAGCACACATCTCTATTATAGATTCAAGAATATCCATGAACTCAAAGAGTTGTCCAATCTATATTAACCAATCATCTACCACTTGAGGATCTTTAAAACCTTAAAATGTTGATAGATTATGATGAAGAAACTCTTGATCATGATCTATATATTCATCTCTTTGAGGTTACACTAATGGTGTCTAAACAAGAATGGGTGGGAGTAACTGCACCAAAGACCAGACAACACAAACCACTATCTCAATAAGATTTTAGTCAATTTAAGGAGTCAATTATTTTAGATCACCCTTAGATTCCTTGTATAACCAATTTAAACATCCTTTTGGTGGAATGATTCTATAGAACATCAAAATACCACACTTAATGGATTAACATGAATACATAGATCGATAACTCATACAAGGGATACAAGAATATCAATTCCATCAACCAGATATCAGGATTCTTACATAAATATACTCATATTAGAAATGGGTAAAATACACGAATAATATTGAAAAATCCATCAAGACACTTTTCCCAAAAAACCAAAAGTGACTTATGGATTTCTATGATGATAGATGGATAGACACTCAATCATAATTGTCACCTAAGTCCCATTAATCATACTTCTTGTCTAATAGGAAAACCCAACTTCATACTTACATTAAAGAAAGGTGTATAAAATAACTTGAATCTATGATACCACTATCTCACAAATTAGACCAGATACCCTAGTAAGATGATACGTAATCCATCCCTGAGAAGGCATAGAGACCATTCCTGATCCCCATAGGTTAGTGACTAGCACTTTGAAACATAAAAGAATCATGAGGGAACATCTTTTTCAACAAAAAATGTTGAATAATAATACATATGTTAGTATTCTCAACACTCTATAGGGAGAATGTACCAAAATAAAATAGAAAAAGCAATACATAAATAGTATAACATCCAAAGACACAACATATACCAAATAAATTCTCATAAAAACTTCCAAATTTGTAGATCACATTTCCACTATTTTCCTCCATTACCCAAAGTACTAAGGATAAAGTACACCCACAACCTCCAAGGGGAACATTCCTTTTTTCATGGAATTACAATAATATAATATAAAGATTATCAAGGGAAAATATAGAGTGTGAGCTATAAATCTCCGTAGGGTCACACCAAGTGTTCCATAATCTACTCTATATATGCAAAAAAAATTATTTTATTTATTAAATAAAATAAGACATGGAATGGAATTTACATATTTTCAACAAAACATGTTTTCATAATAAAAATATGAGAGATATATCAAAAAAAGTGTCAATGAAAATTTTATACAAAACATTTATATAAATAAGAAAGCATGAATAAAACAACTCTATAAATAAAGGGAGTGTAATAACAAAATCAAACATATCATAAAATTATTTAACAATCCCAAAACATCATATTTTATGGAAAAAGGATTATCACACTACTCAATAAGTGTTCTTAGCTCAATGTGTGCACAAGTACCATGGATATGAACATTAGTAGTCAATGACACAATGAGAAAAATCATGTTACATTAATTTTATATCGATGTTGTTATCATCACTCCATTACTAGGGAGATAGATTGAAGCATTCTTGTCATAATTACAAAATAACTAGATAATGTCATATGTGATCCAATAATTCCATCAATCAATAATGGGAAAATAAATCCTTTGAAATCAGTTCAAAATACAATTGACCACGTTCAATTTTCAACATTCCTTTCTCATTTCGAAACCAAATGACAATTTTTCAACAATTTATGCCTTTTCAATACATCATTCAATTTAAGAAATTTATCCCAAGGTTTGTCATCAAATCATTTCATCAAATAAATTTTCATATAAATCCATAAATTGTTATCCAATCACCTATTAATTTCAATTCCAATAAAATTGTGGGGGGGGGGTCAAAATTTTCAATGTTATTTCAAAATAGAAAAATAATCTTCTCAAATATGTGTTTTTAAATAATTTTAAAGTTTATTTCAAATAAATGAACATAGTTAAGGTTTCATTTTCAGGGAAAAGTCATATGGAACCACCTACAATTAATAAATGATCAAATCAACTCCCCCAATGGAATATTCTAATGAATAACAAAGGTAAAGGAAATCAAAAAAGAATTACTAGTTCACAAACCATCAAGACCAAAATCCAATTTAATTAGAAATCATTAAATAACACCATTTTTTCTAAAGAATAATTAATTGATGGAGAAAACTAAAGAGGAAACACACTGGAGATCAAATTCTAAACTAAGATTTCTAAAAGGCATAGAGTCAATAATTATGCCTAGGTGAGAGCCTAAGGTTCTTGGGAAGAGAATCTACAAGTTTCCATATAAAATAAAGTGAGATGTGAATATAAGATCATTGTGCATGAGAAATTTACATTGAAAATCATGGGTTTATAGAGTAAATCTATCTTCTTTCATATAACTTGAAAAAGGGGTTAGCTCTAGTTAGAACACACCAAATGATGAATTTATAAGGTAAGTTCATATTTTACAGCACAAATCATTTGGTGTCATAATCCTTTATTGTGGTTTCTGTTGAGAGAATATTTTACATCATAAACTAATTATTTTTGGCATAAATTGCTTTTTTCAAAAAGTTCCTAGTAGTAGCTACCTACAAAACCACCAATAAAGATTCCAAATAATGACAAACCCAAAGTGCACCCTCATAACCCATTTGAAACATTTATTCTTAGACTACATAAATTCAAAAAAAAACATACATCCCTGATCATTACATTAATTTACTTGTACATTTCACTCCATACTCTATGGATCTGAAATTCCCCCAAACATAATGGAAATCAAAATAAAATCCAAAATGTACCTAAAATACGGAAATGATATGTTATTATTTACTAGGTTTTGACCATTTGATGCATGTTTTTTGAGTTTTAAGCCAATAAATATGAACAATTGGTCATTCTAAGAAAATAAAAAGTCATATTGATATGTAGTAAATTCCAATATGTCAAAAATAAAACAATGGTTTTTATTGTGCGATTTCATTGAAATATAATTTTGTTTACTAGGTTTTGAAACTTTGAAAATCCTTTTCAATACTTATAAATCTAAACATTAAATTTTCTTAGTCATTCTGACCACACTGAACATCTGATTTACATATGTTATCTTTACATATGTTAAAAATTAATTGATGACTCTTGTCCTAGGATTTCATGACAATCATATGATTTCATGACAATGTGAGGTAATTCTATAAGATTTGACATTTTGACGTATGTTTTTAATTACAAAAATACAATAAAACATATTTTTAAATAATTTCAACCCCACCACATATCATATAAACATGTTTTATATCTATACATGTGACAAATAAATCAACGAGCATTATCCTAGGAATACACTCCAATGATAACGGTTGAGAGAATATAAGAAGTAGCTGATGATGTATTCCCAACAAGGATGTTATTTGTCATAATAAATGATTATTTTTATAATTATATCAATGATGTATTCCATGTCTAATCGAATTAAATCAATGATTTTATGATGACATAATAATTCAACCAATATATAGGATAATCAAATAATGATTTATAATTAATTTTAAGAATTAATGAACTACCATTCAATTAATTCTATTTGTGTTGATGAATCAAAAAATGTGTCTATGGTCTCATAATATTTCATTATATAAATGATGTATTTGTTCCCTCCAGATGTGATCCACACATTCTCTACAACCATCAAACTTCAGAGTAAGAATATTTGAGTTCTAGTGTAGTAGATCCTAACACTGTAGTCATTTTTATTTGAAAACCACAAGGTTTTATTCAAGAATGAATCTATTTAATTTCTATAAATTGGAATTGGTTTTGTTGGAGGAGGATCAGTCTCCATTATTATGATCATTGTCAGATTGGGATCTCCCAATGGCTTTGAAAGAATTATCTAGACGTTGTTTCTCATAACAAAACAAAAGGGTCTCATCCCATAGAAAAAGAACAATTAGTCCTAAATAGTTCTAGTGTTTTTAAATAACAATTGTTCATCTTTCCTAATTATTTCTTTAATCCCTATGAGACCCCATGTCTATAGTAACAATAATATTATTATTTCTTAACATGCACAAAACTACAAAAAATTAATTATATATTATTTATTCAATTAGTATTTAATATATTCATTATTTTTCAACAGACTGTTAAACTCAAGCCCCCATTCCCCCAGGATAATTATTGAGAAATGAATAATGACTATTTATTTAATATGTAAATATCAGAAAACTATTTACTAATAAATAAATAAGTATTATATTCACTAAATAAAAAATCAATATTTATTAAATATTTTTCTCGTAATATATTTTATCAAATAACTAAAGACAAAATATATAAAATAAAGAAAACATGGATAATTATTAAACCACTTGTGGTAATAATAATTATTCAAAAAATTAAATAATATTATAATTTAATTGAGGTTATGGATACACTTAGTGTGTGAACATTAAGTCCTATTTCTTAGTGGCATTAGGTGAAGCTACCCAATATCCATGTCAGTATCTAGAAACAATCCAAGACACCCATATAGCAAGAGGTTGATGTCTTAATTACATAAGACCATATACAGATGCTTACTATGGAATATAATCACTTTATCGTGATATATTTAATCAAGAAGGTTTCATGCTGGTTCAATCAATATATGTTCTTGATGTCCCTTTCCCTGAGTTTTCTAGAATTCCAATTTTCTATAAAACACCACAACTATGGATTCATTTTGGTTGTATCATATCTATCAATGTGCATGAGATGTAATCTTATATTAAATAATGGAAGGGACAACTACTTTATTTCATTTTTCATTAATGAAATATTACTCGTGATGCACCCAATGTATACTACATCCCTATGAATATATGTCATCATGATTTTCATAAAAACATCAAAATACACGACTAAAAATATATATTAATAAAAAATTTAATTTATTAGGTCAAATAGACATGTCACAGATAAGAGCATTCAACGAAACAAATAAATTTGACTTTCCTACTAGAAGGTCTTTTTCTCATAATATTCAACAGTATAACTTACCAAGGGAATACACCTTGAGAATGTGACTCAATGATAGATGAATCTCTAAAATTGATGGACTATTTCATTTATTTCCCTCAAATTATTTCATCTAATTATAGAAAATATATTAAAAAACAATATCAGGGCACTTCTAGGTTCTCATCATGGTAAGGAACTGTTATGACCTTTCACTACAATAGCTACACTTAGGTCATTATTACATATTATGTCATATAGATGAAAAATAATGATTTGATAATATTTTATTAATATAAATAACTATTAATATATGTAATAATAAATTATGTAGTAGTTTGTTTTGGGGAACTGACCACAATAAACCCCCACTTGCAGTAGTGCCAACTTCTAAAAAACATCAGTCCTCTAGCTCTCATTTGACAATCATGCTTTGGCTGAGATAATGAATCAGTAAAGGGGTTCACCATGTTTTTTCCATGGGAAATATTATTATGGAAAATTCACCTTTCAGATAAAAATAACCAAATATTTGATACTTATGGAGTATGTTCTTTTTTTATTGGTGTGACCATGGCCCATTTACAAGAGCCACCATTTGAATATAATCACACTTAATGTGATAAGGTATTTACTCCAAAGTACCGCATCACGGTCCTGTAAAAAATTTAATATCAAAATATATTATTTGGTTTTATCATATTCGATAATATACTAAAACTCCATTGTATAATTGGCGAAAACTTGTTTATTTTAACTCTTCTTTCTCATAGCTCCGCAGTTGTGATTGAAGTCATATACTGAAAATGATATTAGATCATTCATATCTGTTTGAAATCTAGCATTAGTATAACATCTGATGACTATATCCTCATATACTATATAAACCAAGATCATACCCTTAGATTGAATTAGATTCGTGAGGATAGATTAAAAATTAGACTAATGTTTCCACATGTATAAGCTTGAAATCATCCTACCTTGATCAATGCGTATGCAACATCAAGTATAGTGTATTCAATGACATACATGATTTATCCTATATCCAAATAGTATGGGATTTTACCTATTATATATTACTCATATTGTGTCTAAAGACACATATTCTTGCAATGATGTTTATCATTAATCACTAGAACCAATCCCCTCTTGGATTGTTCCAAACTAAATCCCTATATTTACTGGTCAATGTATGTATGTTAACATTTCCCATGTGACCTCTTTGATCTCTCACAAATGATCATAATCTATAGAATACATTCTTCTTTACCTATGTTCGATATCAAGAAAAATTTGTTTAACCAGTCCTTAAAAGACTATAAGAATGGTTTTCTGTTTCCCATATGTAATATGTCATCAACATATAATACTAGAATAACAAACAAATTCACACTAAATAGCTTCTAAACACACATATAAAATTTTTTCATATGTAAACTAACTTATTTTATAGCCTCACAGAACTGAATTTTTTATGACATAGATTCTTTCTTCAATCCATAAATGGATCTCTATAACTTTTAATTATTATTTTTTTCAAATAGGGTCAAAAACACTTATGGCTGTTCCATATATATATATTATTTAAGGATCACATTAATTAAAGCTATTTTAACATCCATATTACAAATATCATAGTCATGGTTAACTGTTACACCCAGTATATTTTTTATGGATTTTAACATGGAAACTGGATAAAAATTTTCATCATATTCAATCCCATGACATTGAATAAACCCTTTAGATAGTTATCTCTAATTATAGGTATTGACATTACCTTTCATGAAACGTTTTCTAATGAATATCCATTTTCACCCAAAAATATTTACATCTACTATAACATCAACCAAAACCTAAACAATGTTCTGATACATAAAATCAATTTCAAAATTCATGGATTCATTCCACCTTGCATCTCATGAGATATATAATACCTATTTTTAGAATAATGGTTCATTTTGGTAAACCAGTAATGACGCGCCATCTTCAAGGACTAAAAAACCATATCTCTTATATTCCCTTACCTCTATTGTGCTCCTACACTGTACTTGTGTTTTGATAACAACTTTTTAACATAGAATTGGGGAGTCAGTTCATGTAAAAACTCGTGTTTATCTTGAGAATAAACATTATTGAACCCATTCTTGTTTCCATTATCCTCTTTAATGATTTTATCCCTATAAATAATGATTTATTTTTTTTATTGAAAATAACATTCATATATGATGAGTTGTATACGTAGTAACAACATGTTTCATTAAGTTTCCAAATAATAATAAACATTTTTCCATTTGGTTATTTATTTTTATTCCCTTAAAAAGCACCTCCCAACTTTATACAAGTCTATATGATAATACTGATTTCATTTCACTCCATAAATTAAAGGTAATCAAATTTTAAACATTATTTAGTACTCATTTTTCTTTGTGTTCTAAATTTTGTAATACATTTCCCCAAAAAGATAATAGAAGATACTAATGACTGATCATCTACCTTATCATGTTTATCAAGGTATAATTACTCCATTAACTAACACTTTTCCACATTTTTGTATAAGGAGGATTGAGTTGTGAAATATTTTCCCAAACTCCCATGAAATGTTGATAAATTATTGCTAAATATATTCCATACATCAATCTAGTTGATGCTTATTTATCATATTTTAAAATTCATTCCCTACTTCATTCATTATTTTTTTAATTTCTCAAAGGAAATAGTCTCATACATCATCATGTAGATATATCAATATTTTGTTAAATTTACTAGTAAAAGTTATGAGGAAGTAATATACACCTTTAGATTATATTATAAATGTTCAACACAACATAGTGTGTATAAATATTAGATTTTTTATATCCCTTTAACTCTATTAATGTTATGGTTGTTTGGTCATTTTTAATTATAAACAAGAATGTGATTTTTCAAATCGTCTAATCTCAAAAGATTTTAAACAAAATTCATGATAATGTTTATCTAATACATCTTGTTTACTTGACCAAGATGATGATGACACAAAATTGTGTTATATGAGTTGCGCTAACATGATTTGATATCAATTTCAAATAAATTGTTTTCATAATTTAATTCAAAAATACCATTATTTAAATGTGTTATTCCATAACTCATGTTTTCCTTATAAAGGAAATATATTTTATTTTTTAATGATAAAAAATCAACTTTATCTTGTAATGATACAAAAATTATGTTTCTAGTAACATTTGATAAATTATAAAAATAATTTAAAACCAAGATAATTTATGTTGTCAATGAAAGGTTGTAGTCTATGATCTTTAGAGTAGCCAACCTCATACAACTGGCCTAATGAAAATCCACTTATCCTCTAGAAATCATTCAGAATCAACTTGGTTCCTGCATTTTGATACATATGCAAGAACTACAAGTAGTAAATAATATCCAATGTGTAGATATTTAAAGATTACACTTGATAATGAATTCCCCTTTAGGTTCCGGTTTCTTCTATGTGAAGTTCCTCTTCTAGTAGACATTATTGTCACATGAAAAACGTACCACTTCTTTTTGTTTCCTATATTGGTACTTTTTTCATCATAGAAATATGGTTCTTGGGATCTTTAGACATGGTATGATTATTTTCCCCATTTTCCTTTTTCATCATTTTCCTTTTCACCAAAATCATCGATGGTTTTTCATTCCCCATTCCTTTGTAAAATTAGAAAACTAGAGTAAGATGTTTTGAAAGACACTTCTCTTTATTACTCATGTTATAATTAACAATAAAACTATTGTAGGACACAATTAGTGTGAAATGGATGATATATTTTTTAAAATTCTCTTGGAATTTAATTCTAATGATGTTTATGAATTAATTTTATCCAATAAGCTTGACTACACAAGGCCCGATTAGCACTGACTCTCCAAGATTGCATATAAATAGTACATATGAGATCACTTATCTCTGTTTTCTCTCCTTATCATCAGGGAGATCACAATGGTGATACATCCAGATATAAACATCCATGTCATCATGTTGATTTATAATCTCATTGTCCATGTATGATATAATGAAACATTATACATCTGTGGAATCATTACATTGTTTCTCAAAGAGTGAAAATACTCCCTCACTATCCTTTTGGCTAGAAAGATCTAGAATAGGGTTTTCCAACACATATAATTTCCTTTCATGGAAGAGGATAACTCATAATCACCTTCTCAATGCATCAATATTTTTTCTAGTGAGAAGGTTATACTTCCCATGTATGGATAAAATTGATATGTTTGAAGTTGTATTTAATTTTATTTCTATAATTAAAAATAGAATAATTTAATTACTTTATATAAAAAAATTAGATAAATAAATATTATGAAAATTATATCTATTAATCACCCACTATTTTATCAAATCCCAATATCCCTTTCCCTTGGTTTCAAAACATATTATTTCATTGACATTCTAGTGTCAAAGACTAATATTTCCCTTCTCATAACCCAAACATGGGCCTAAAAAGATTCTTGAAGTGTTTTCTCAAGACATAATATTTTCATATTTATTAAATAATAGTTCTTTGATATATTGAGTGAACTCCCCAGTCATGAAATACATAAATTGGATTTTTTAGACATTTCCACCTAGTTTAACCATGTCATGCTTGGGTAGAAAAATAATTTATGTAAACTACATTAAGTCAACCCAAAACATCATGTTATAATTCCTCAATAAATAAATGCACCTCGGCATGGGTCGGTCATGCAATTTGAACTTCATTATATTTTATCTTAAGTAGTGGAAGGCTATTTTGATATAATATTTTTAATTAAGGTATTTTTAGCTTCATTCATAAATTTCCTATTTTATCTGTATTACCTTCCTTTTAATATTAATTTTATTTTCTTAAGTGATTAAACATATCGTAGATAAAAATACACCTAACCCATTTTATTTTTAGTTCCATATTTCATGCATGTTAATTTCACTAAATTATGTGATCACGGAAAAAACAACCATAATAAATTAGCCATGCAACATGGAAGAAATAAAATAAGAGTGGAATGTTAAAGAGGTTTTCCAAATTTTTAGTTAATGTAAGGAATGATAATATAACAATCTATATAGGGGAAATAAAACCTTAAACCATGACATAGGTTTTTTTACAACATTCCACATATCAACCCATGTACCACTTTGATTAGTTTCACATCAGATCTAAAAAATGAATTTACTCCACTCACATGGGAGATCTTTCCATTATATATATTTTTACACACACATAGGTGAAGGAACAAAAATAATTTGTTAAGGGGTTTTCATAGAATAAACTTTAGGTGCATAATATTTTAGATAATGAGAATATGGATGAAAACTATGTTATCAGTTTTATTTAATAATAAGTTAAAAAGAAACCAATAATACAAAATGTTATGTACTATGATCATGATCATCCACATACATGAAGCAAATTAAAATTTTAATAAAATACAATTCACCTGGATCATTATTATTTAAGATAAATCATGTTATAATAAAATAATAATTTTATTATGTAAATTGATTCATTTATCTTAATTCCTAACCATAATAATTTCATACAAATTAAAAAAAATTATTTAAAATTAACTATGTAAAAAATGTACCTAGGAGTAAACATGGTGATGACCCTTATGAACTACACAATGTTTATGATATTTAAACACAATTTACTCATGAAGCATGTTTCATACAAGAATTATCACATAATATCATCATGTGTATGTGTCAACTAAATGAGATATGAAATATATATAATTTATGTTGTGTGTTATGATTCATTACATGAAGTGTAATAAACTTATTACAAAATATACATGATATGAAGTTCATAACATTAAAAAGTCATTATTTAATTAATATATAAAAACTCATCACAAGACTTGTACATATTTAAATAAATGACACATTAAAAAATGTTGATAATATTAATGTATTATAATAAATTCATATTTAAATATATAAAATTTACAATATACATGGAGTGTATAATCTAACTACATGTCATGTATATTTCTCACTATCTATCCATAAAGGATGCCTAGGAAGTTAATGTATAATTTTTCCAGAGATTTTAATGGAGTACACATTGTGCACATGGGATATACATCACATGGTCTCTATGTGACACAATTACTAGTCACTTAGTTCTGGTAAGAAAATACTCAGTATCTCATTCACTAATAGAATATACATCATGTATGAATGTTTCACATCATGTAGTTCGGATAAACTTTCACTAGGATGGACGATCAACATGAATTGTATTTAAATACACAACACATGTAATAAATTCACAAAAATTGATTTAATTCCAATTTAATTCATGAAATTTCATTGTGCATTAAACAGCGGTAGACAATATGTTCCAATGGTCTACATAGTGTTTACTCTGATGTCATCTAGAAAAAATCCTTAGAACCTCTATATGAGTTCATCAAATGATCTCCATTCAAACAATTAACAGAATTTGATTATATTTGAGAAAATGAAGGAGAAAAGATTAGATTCCACTATTAAGATTAAAAATTAGAATTTAATTGAAAACTAATAATTAATGCGTAAATTTATCAATGATATTTAAATAATTAAAAATAATCATGAAACCCCAATGATAGAACATAATGTTTTTAAGAAAAGAGGAAGTGTTGGATGGGGTATGCCTATATCAGAAATGTTTTCATAAATAATGATTAATTAGAGTGATACATCAAAGATAAAAATCATGACCCATATAATTTAATCAAAGATTATCAGATTAGAGAATTTTGGAACCAAAATGGAGGATAGTCACATAATTATATATAAATAATGTATAGAACTAAATAATTTCATTGTGATGAATTATTTCTTATTTGATGAATTTTTTAACATCTCTACTTTGTACAATTGTTTTATAGTCGGAATCAAGAATAGATTCCCTCTAGTGGTAATCCACATGTTCTCAATGAACCACCAAAAATCGCAGAACGAATCTCCAGTTTCTAGTGTGGTAGATCCTAATGCTTGATATGTTCATAGTTGACCACCCCCAGAATCACTTCAAGAAGCATTCTCTTTGTTATATTTAGAACTGACTGTGATGGTAGAGGTGGATCTACCTCCATTCATTGATTTTTCTTAGAGAGGGATCTCTTTAGGACCCTGAGATAAATCTCTAGATTTTGATGAGCACAACCTAACAGAAGGGTCCCAACCCATAGAAATAATATAATTGGGCATAAATAGTGCTAGGGTTAGAAAATAATAATTCCACAAGGTCCATTATTATTTGATTAATATCTTTGGTACCCCATGTATATAATAATAATACTAAGATTATGTTTTCTTGAAAATCACAAAACTAGTGAAATAATTAAATATTATTTATTTAAATAATATTATATATATATATTTTTCGATTGGAAAATTAAAATCAGTCCTCTATTCCACCAAAATATTTAATGGTCCTTGTATAATGACTATTTATTTAATAAAAAAATTTACTACATTATTCTCGAATAGTTAAATAAATAAATAATATATTCACTAAATATAAAATAAATATTTATTAAATATTATTATAACATAATATTCTCTTGAATAACTAGTGGAAGTATATATGCGGTCCAGAAATCATGATTATTAATTAAACTATATGTGAAAATAATATTTACACTATGCATTAAATAATGATATTATTTGAGCGAGGTTCTAGATACACTAAGTGTGTGACACTTTATGCCTATTTATTAGGGGCATTAGGCGACATAGTCTAATTTCCAAGGATAACAACTAGAAATAAACCATGTCACCAATCAAAAATGAAGTTAGTGTAATAATGACATAAAATTTCATATAGATTTTAAAATTGTAATATCAACCCTTTATCATGATATCTCTAACCAAGATAATTTCTTGTTGGTTTCATCAATATTTGTTCTGGATATCTATTTCATTGAATTTTGTAGAATTGAACTTTTTGATAGAATACCCTTTTCATGGATTAATTTAGGATTTATTATTTCCATAAAAGTTCTGGAGATATCTACATTTGTTGAATAAGTGAAGGGATAAGTCTTTTATCATATTATTTAGAAATAAAATATTACTCATGATGTGCTTATCATATCATACTATTCTGTAAAAATATGTCATCATGGTTCTCATCAATACATCAAAGTACATGAATAATAATATTCATTAATAATAATCACAAATTATATGGATTAATACACATTTCCATAGATAATAACATCAAATGAAACAAATAAATGTGGATTTCCTACAAGGGGGTCTCATTATCATAATCCGCTACATTGAAAATTACCAAGGGCATGCTACATGAGAAGTAGCCTCAATGTCATATGAGTATACACAGCTGATATCCTATATCATTTATGTTCCTAAATGGTTTTCATCTATCTATAGAACATATATTTATGAATAAGGTTATGGAACTTATGGGTTCTCATCAGAGTAGAGAATAACTATGAAATTTCTACGTGATAGATACTCTTAAGAAAATATCTAATACTGTGTAACATAAAAAACCATGATTCGATATATTTTTTTTAATATTGAAATATATGAATTTAGGTAATTATAAAGTACCCATAGGTTGGGTCTATTACACAAACTCCAACAAATTCATTGTTTTTTCTTGTCTTTGACCATCCAAAATAATTAATGAATTTTATATATTTAAAAACACATTTTTGGTTTGTATAAGTCATCATCGGCTAGCTCTATATGTCGGTCAATATGTCTTCAGTTACCTCTATATGATGGTACATGTAGTTTAAAACATAGATAGAGAAACTCTATAATGATATTGATTAATTTATTGGTCTTCCTATAAATAAAAATAACATTTTTTAGACTGTTACCAATAATTCACTCATAAAATTCACCAATTTTATAAATATTATATAAGTTAAATTATTGATGTTCAAGGAATAGTAGGATGAAATAATTTTAATATTATATTATATATTCTATATTTTTTATAATATTTTTATACAATGTATTTTTTTATATATTTCAAATTATATTCAATTTAATTGATGATTTAAATATTTAATTCATATCATACGTGACAAATAATATTACTAATTTAAAATGTTTTATGTATGAAGTGACTCAAATATTTAAAATATAAAATTTTGACATTATATGTGTATTAATTTATATATATGTACTAGTGAGAACATCTCTAAGGTTAGGGGTGAATCGAAATAGGATGAGAAGACTCAAAACATGCATAACAGTGATCATTTAAACATATAGAAATCCTTATGAGAACTAGGGAGAAAAACTAGTGTTATTAGAGTCATTATAGTGTTTATATAAGACTAACCATATTGGGGAGCTTAGGTTAATAATTCCAAATTCCATTCAGTTTAGCAGGGTTTTTAATGTTATTCAAAAATGAACAACAAGCCATGGTGCACATCGTAGTATAGGGTGTTTTTCATGAAAAAGGTCCATAAAAAGTTAAGAAGGATCATGCACCATGATAGAGATCATATTTATAATAATTTAATATTTAAATGATGTTATTTTTAGGATATATAATATTTGGAGGTTGTGGTGTGTGAAGTCAAATGGATGACTAGAGGAGGTTGCACCACGATGAAGGGAATTATGTCATGGTAGATAGAGATTCAGTTAATATCCCAATTTTATTCCTACAAATATTGATTCCATAATTCATTTTTGACATTATTTATACTCTAGTGTTTATGATTTTTTTAAATTTTAAATCATTTGAGTATATTTTGTATCAAGTTAAGGTTTGCAAGATTATGTTCATTAATATAAAACCCATAAATTTTTTATAACTATTTAAATAAATAAATAAATAAATTATTTAATTTTTAATTTTTGATTAATGAAATAATTAATTTATATTTATTAAAATAGTATAAATTTAATTAAATAAACATAAAGGGACAAAAAATAGGTTTTATTTTCAAATAGGACACTCAAGTAGGTCATGTGGTGATGCTTTGAGGGTTTGACTTATTTTCAGGGACGGTCTGTGAATTTTAAATATTTAAAAACATATTTTCTTAATGAAATATAATTTTATTATGATTTAATTATAATAATATATCATTTTTAGATTTTTACCAGTTGAAACTTGTTTTTTGAGCATTAAATCCATAAAAATTCATTTTTACATTTATGAGAAAACCAATAGTGAAATAAAAATAAAGTCTACTCGTAGATTTAAAAAAATTTAATGAAGGTATTTATCATGTGATTATATAAAAATCGAAGGTATCTTTATAGGTTGATACACTTTGAAATATTTTTTTAAAGGTAATAAAATATTAAAGGTAACATTCCAATTCATTTACAAAAAAACTACATGTCATATTGATATATGGTCTAATAATACATATTAAAAAGTAATAAATGATCAATTTCATTATATTTTACAACAATAAAATATCTATATTGTGATTTTAACCATTTGACACTTGTTATTTGAGTTTTAAATCAATAGAAACACAAAATTGTTTATTTCATGAAAATTGTTAGGTATATTGATATAAAGTATATTCATACATGTCAAAAAAACAAAAGGTTTTATTAATTTTATTTAATGAAAATATGATGATTTTTTGTAGGTTTTGATAGGTGGAATTCGTTATGATTTTATCACCACGGTGTCGGGTGTGACCAAAAGGGATTGATGAGAGATAAATGGGGTTTCTAATAACTTATAAATCAAGAAGGATGTATCGGGGAGGTTCTTAAACATACCCCATAATTTTCTAGTACACATAAAAAGGCATAGTATAGAGGACAATCTTGATTAAGAGAGAAAAGGAGAGGATCCCATACCTCAAATCTGGTGGTGTTGTCCACTTGTTATTAATGACCTGAATAAACAAATAAGGATTATTAATTCATAATTACAGAACCTTTTATATATGTAATTGATTTGTTACAACCCTTTTTAGTTCATTCAAATCCTTTTTTATTAGTTATAAGGTTCAATTTCATTGTTTGGGCTTGTTTGATTACTTGGATTTAAAAGATTAGTTCACTTATATTCAAGTTTGGATTATATGCAAGATGAAAGTGGTTGTCCAGAATAGAAGTTATATTATTTAGTTAATATCTAGGAGATTACATGGTTTTAATTTTAATTAGGTTACTTAGAGTGAAGTTTAATTATTATACATATATAACCATAGTGATAACCGTTTTTGCTGATCGGAGGATTTGATTACAAAGAATGTGTTTTGATTTATAACTTAATTACTTTTTTACCAAAGGATTATAGAACCAAGAATAGGATATATTAAATATATAGTAATATGGTTCAACCATAACTAAAAATTGTTTCATGACCAGAATTAAAGATAATAATACAAATTGATAAACCATTGTCCTTGAATGTGCTAAATTAGTACATCTCAAACAGTGCTTTCATTTCTTTGAAATAAAAGGGTGGGGAAAGAGGAGAAGATAATAAAATATTCCACTAGAATGAAGACATTACAGTACATGTATGCTACTGGATTTATCATACTATTGTGCTGATGGGAGGTGAGGAAATAAACTAAAAAAGAAAGAACTTAAAAGAAGAGATGAAATTTGGGAAGAGGAATTTACTTGATGAGACTTCCTCCTTTGAGAACCTCTTACGGGGAGAGGTTTTGGTATTTTGAGGTGGAGAAGAGCTTTTGGACGTGGGGGAGGACCTTGGGTAGATATTTGGGCAGAATTTAGAGAAGTCATGGAGTTTGAGAGGAGTGGAGGTAAGAGGGAGTGAAGGGTGTTTTTATAGTGGAGGGGAGGAGGGATTATATGATATTATAATCCTTAATTTATTATTTCTTCACAAGACAAAGAATAGTAAGTAGTTCATGAAAAAGAATAGTAAATGGTTCATGTGAATTCAAACCATGGATGGTGACATCATCCATGATTCTAGGAATAGTTTTTAGCTTATAATGTATATATACGGTAAATTACCGTATTTTACTATTCATAAAAATTCAAGTATTTTATAAAAATCGTAAAAATTCACCCTAACCATTTTTCGACATTTAGAATCCAAAAATAAAGACCATTTTTCAAAAATTTTTCTAAATATGTTTATTTTAATAATTAATTAAAATCATAATTTATTATCAAAAACCAGATTTAAAACATGAATTAACTCATTCTAAAACATAGGTATATTGTATATCCAACATGAATATTATTTTTATACTATCATAGGTGAGGTTACTATTCATTAGGGTATATCACTATTCATAAGGTAATGTTACTATTAATTAGGGTAGGTTATTATTCACCAAAAAATTATGTTTTTCCTATCGAACTCCAAAAAATATCTCGAACACAACCTTGTATGTTCGATTTCCAAAATTCCAAACACAGATGTGAAAAAATTATGTTTTAAGGTCACTTATCACTTAGTAGTTCATTATTATGTGATTTTATGGAATATTTATAAGAAAGGAATTTCCATTAAAAACATTGGTTCTTTACATTCTTCCCCCCACAAGAAATTTCTCCCTCGAAAATTCATTTTACATTTTTGGCCAAAAACAGATGTGGGTACCTTTGCTTCATTGCTTCCTCCAGTTCCCATGTTGCATCCTAAAACTTATGGTTCCTCCAAAGAACATTGACAAGATGGGTTGTCTTGTTGCGTAGAACCTTATCTCTCCAATCCAGAATCTTTACCAGCTTCTCCTCGTAGGAGAGATCATCTTCCAGCTGCACCACCTCTGAATTTATTACATGTGAGGGATCAGGTATGTACTTCCTCAGGAGTGATACATGGAAAACATCATGAACTCGAGACATATTTGGTGGAAGTGCAAGCTGATAGGCCGCGACTCCAATACGGTCAAGGATCTCAAAGGGGCCAGTATACCATGGGCATAACTTCCCTTTCTTCCCGAATCGCATGACTCTCTTCCATGGAGATATTCGAAGGAACACTTTACCTCCAACGTCAAAATCCAAGTCCCTTAGACAGTTGTCAGCATAGCTCTTTTTCTGACTTTGAGCAGCTTTGCTGTGTTTCTGGATGACTTTAACATTCTCTGTCATCTCTTGAACAATATCGAGTCCAAGTAGCTTTCTTTCTCCAATTTCATCCCAACAGGTTGGAGTTATACATCGCTTTCCATATAGAGCTTCATATGGAGCCATCTGAATACTCGATTGGAAGCTATTGTTTTATGAGAACACAACCAATGGGAGATACTGATCCCATCCTCTTTTTAATTCTAGAGAGAAGGCTCTAAGCATATCTTTAAGCGTCTGAATAGTTCTTTCAGACTGGCCATCATTTTGAGGGTGATAGGCCATGTTGAAATTTAATTCAGCACTCAAAGACTATTGAAGGATCCTCCAGAATATAGATGTGAACCTTGGATCACGGTCAGAGACAATTGAGAGTGGAACACCGTGCAGTCTCACCACTTCCTTCACATATAACTTTTCATGTTTTTCAAGCGACAAATCTTCTTGAATAGCGATGAAATGGGATTTCTTGGTGAGTCGGTCAAACACAACCCATATCGCATTATTTCCCTTCACTGTCTTCAGGAGACCCACGACAAAGTCCATAGTAACATTTTTCTAATTCCACATGGGTATAGGCAATGGTTGCATCATACCTTTGTACTTTTTCCGCTCAGTTTTAACTTGCTGACTTACCAAGAACCTTGATATATATTCCGCAATCTCTTTCATCATGTTATCCCACAGGATGTGTTCTTGGAGATCACGGTACATTTTGGTACACCCAGGATGGATAGAGAAGGTCGAGCTATTGCATTATTCAATAGATCCTTTTTTATCTATGGATCAGATGGTACATATAATTGTGTCCCAAATTTTACAACTCCTTTCTCATTAATTTTTAAATCTGAGGATTTCCCATTTTTAACATCTTCCACCATTTTTTTAATTTCCACATCCTTTCTTTGAGAAACCTTTATTTTGTCCATGAGGGATGGTTGATCAATCATATGAGAAAGGATTGATGTTGTTTCTCCCTTAATGATTCCCATGTCCATCCTTTGTAAATCTTACAAGATCAAATCCTTTTCAATTCTCATCATTGATAAAGATGTAGGATCCTTTCTACTTAGAGAATCTGCCACCTCGTTTTCCTTACCAAGATGGTAGTGGATTGAGCAGTCATAATTCTAGATGATCTCTATCCATCTTTGTTGGTGCATATTTTTATCTTTCTGTGCGAATATATATTTGAGACTCTTGTGGTCAGTATATATCTCACATTTTTCCCCATAGAGATAATGCCGCCAGATTTTCAAAGCAAATATCACAGCCACCAACTCCATATCATGTGTGGGATAGTTTTGCTCATGGATTTTCAGCTGCCTTGTGGCATAGATTATCACTTTATCATTTTGCATTAGCACACAGGCTAAGCCTTTCTTAGAATCATCACTATACACCACAAAGTGTTCTCCACATAAAGGGAGTGTGAGTACCGGTGCAGTGATAAGCATCGTTTTCAACTCCATGAAACAGTCTTCACATTCTTGTGTACAGATGAACTTTACTCTCTTCTATGTCAGCATGGTCATTGGGTTTGAAAATCGTGAAAAGTTCTTCATGAATCTTCGATAATAACCAACTAGACCTAAAAAGATGCGGATCTCCATTACAGAAGTTGGCCTTGGCCACTCTTCAATTGCCTTCGTCTTGAAAGGGTCCACAGATATCTCTTTCATAGGGATAACATGTCCCATGAATGATATTTCATATATCCATAACTCACTATTGTACTTTGCATACAACTTCTCCCTTCACAAAGTCTTTAACATAGTTTCCAAATGCTCCTCATGTTCCTCCTTGATATTGGAGTATATTAGAATATCATAAATAAATACCACCACAAATTTATCGAGGTAATCTCTAAAGACACTATTCATTAAATCCATGAAAATTGCTGGAGCATTAGTGAGTCCAAAGGGCATCAATATGAACTCATAGTGTCCATACATCGTTCGAAAGGCAGTCTTGGGAATATCATTCTTCCCCACCATTAGTTGGTGGTATCTCGACCAAAGATCCACCTTAGAGAAATAACTGGCCCCACGAAGCTGATTGAACAAGTCATATATCCTTGGAAGGGGATACTTGTTCTTTATAGTGATTTTATTGAGCTCATGATAATCAATGCAGAGGTGCATTGATCCATCCTTCTTCTTAACGAAGAGGACTGAAGCACCCCACGGTGAAGCACTCGAACGTATAAAACCCTTCTCCATATTCTCCTATAACGGCTTCTTCAGCTCTTCCAGCTCTACGGTGGCCATTTTGTAAGGTGTCTTTGAGATTGGTAGAGATTCAGGGACAAGTTCAATTGATAACTCAACCTCTCGGTCTAGGGTAAGACCATGAAACTCTTCGGTGAATACATCAGTGTAATCCCTCATGATGGGCACGTCTACTATTAGGTCCAAGGTGAAGGAGGAGATGGTTTGCATGGAATGTCTTTTTTTGATCTTGGGGAAGTTTTCATAAAGGAAAAATAACTTGAATTTCTAAGAATTCAGAAGCTAGAAGCTTGAAGATTCAGAACCGAGAATATTGAACATTCGGACCCTGGTGTTTGATGAATTCGGAGTCTGGAATTCGGAGTCTGGAAACTGAGAAGTTCGGAACCAGGAAATTGCAAATTCTCGAAAACTGGCTGATAGGGGATGTGAAAGAAATAATTGTGACGATTCTTTTTTGTTTTGTAACTATAAAATTATGATTATATGCAAGTACTCACGACGAAAGAAAAACTTGGATCGTGAAGTCATACTAAGATCCAGATGAGTCATTTCGAGAATTCAAAATCTCCGGTATTGATGATTGAAGATGTCGCACCGAGAACTAGAACATTGTACCGAGAACTGGTGAAGTTGTATCGAGAACCAAAAGTCATTATGAGAATATGGAAGATCTATTCCGAGAACCTGAAGCCGTACCAATAATCTAAGTAGTCGTATCGAGAACCACAAGCCATTCGGAGAATCAGGAAGATCCATTTTGAGAACCAGAAGTCATACCGAGAACCAAAATCCATTCTGAGAATCAAGAAGAGCCGTTCCGAGAACCCGGAGTCATGTCGGGAATTGAAATGGTGTCATGCCGAGGAACCAAAGAAGAGTGGATATGAGAAAGTTATGCCGACGACTCAAGAAGGATGTATCCGAGAAATTGGTGCCGAATGATCAAGATGGGTGGATCCGAGAAAGTGGTGATGAAGACTCAAGAAGGATGGATCCAAGAAAGTGATGCCAAAGAATAAAGAAGTGTGGATCCGAGAAAGTGATGCTGAGAAGACAGAAGAGTGGATCCGATAATGTGATACCGAGAATCTTATGTAATAAGGTCTGATCCGGGAAAGGACAAAGTTCTAAATCAACAGAAGTGGATGAATATTCGAGAATATTCTAGAAGCGTTGACAATGTCTTAATTACTCTGGGATTTCAGGGGAAAATATGGTTTGGGTGAATTTAAGTGAGCGGAAAAATATTTTAGCTTCTCGACTGGGAACACTTTGGAGCACCTATAAAAGGAGATTAGGGTAAAAAGTAAAATTGTGATGAGGAAGTAGAGAGAGAAGCTCTGATAATCTAGAGAGAGGAATAAGAGATTGGCCGACTGAGTTTCATTTTTTTAATTGAAATGATAATTTGATACTGGTTGACACTGTATTGAGTTTCTTGGATTGAAGAAATTTTAGAGTGGAGAAGAATTCGGAGTGGAGAAGAATCTGGAGTGGATAATTCAGAGTGGATATTCGGAATGGGGAATCAGTACTGGATGTCACCGTATTGAGTTTCTCAGACCGAGGAAGACTCAGATTGATGATTTAGAGTGGAGAATAATTTGGAGTGAAGAATTTGGAGTGGAGAATTCAGAGTGGAGATTCAGAATGGGGAATCAGTACTGGTTGTCACCTTATTGAGTTTCTCAGATTAAGGAAGATTCGGATTGAAAATTCAGAGTAGAGAATAAAATTCCGAGTGAAGAATTCTGAGTAGAGATTCAGAATGGGATATTCAGACTGTAATTGATCTATCTCAAGTCCAATTAGTCCTTTCTTTTCTTCTGGGTAAGGAAGTGAAGATTTGTGCTGCACTTTCTTACACTTGTGCATTTGAAAGGAAGTACAGGTAACATAAGTTGTTACAAGAAACGAGACTTTTCCCTATTGTTCTAAGAGGGTGCACACAGACTGGAGTGATTGTTTCACAGTTCTTAACGAGTGTAAGGGTATATCATACGCGTTGTAATCCAAGGATTGTTTTCTTTGTGGATTGTATGGTGCTGGTTTGACTCCAACCATACCAAGGACATAAATATTCTTATTGAATAGTGAACCTTGTAAATTAATATGTTCCTTTGGATGTGTTCTTGTTTGTTTTCTCAGCAGGGAATTGCATCTTTAACAGGAGACAAAGGTTGTTCTCAATATTAAGGGAACTTATAAATGAAAAAAGGGGTACCACTGATTCACCCCCCATCTCAGTGGTTCATTGATCCAACTGGGTCCTTACAAGTGGTATCAAAGGGAGGTTCCCTTTGTTTTCCTTGCTAATGGAGAATCTGAATTGTGTGAACAGAAAAGACCTTCCGATATTTGACAGTAAGAAATATCACATTTGGAAGGATAGAATGATATAGTATCTCATGTCTATTAGTTATGATGTTCTTGAAGTTTCAAAAGTTGGGTTTCCCCCCATTGAAGACAATGTTCCACTTATACCTGTGGACAAGAAGTTTCTTGAGAATGATGGAAGAGCTAAGAATTCTATTTTGTCATCACTTTATGAAAGTGAGTTCTTAAGAGTGAAAGGAGTAGCCACATCCAAAGGTATATGGGAAAAACTGAAAAACATATATGAAGGCAATACAAAATTCAAGAAGTAAAAACATCAAATCTGGAGGTTAGAGTATGAAGAATTGAATATGGGTGAGCATGAATCTATTGGGGATTTCTTCACTAGGGTGAACGATATTGTTAGTACCATAAGATGTCATGGTGAAGATATGAAAGACTCTACTATGGTGGAAAAAATCATGAGGATTCGTCCTGATAAATTTGATGCAAAGGTATCTTCATTAGAAGGTAGAGACTCAGAAACCTTATCTCTTGATTATTTGCATAGAACACTCATTACTTATGAGATGAGAAGGGAAAAGGCTATAAAGACCAAGAAAAAGGTTGATAGAGAATTATCATTCAAGTCCATGAAGAAGGAGAAGTCTAAGAAGATCTTGATTAAAGAAGATGGTGGTGACACTAAATCTGAAAGAGAGGTATGTAAAAATCGTAACGATATTTTATCCTTGTTTTAAAAAAAATGTTAAAAGAGGCACATTTAAATACAAGGGAAAACTTCCCTTGAAGTGTTTTGAATGTGGAGGTATTGGCCAGTTTGCGGCTAACTTTCCTCAAAGGAAGAATGAGGAAGACAGTGATGAAGAAGAAAGAAAGCCAAGAAATTTATGGAAGAACTTGTGTGGTAAAGTAAAATTGGGGAAATAAAAGAAGTTCTTCAAATCCAAGAGAAAAAGACTTCTATCCATAAATGAAGAAGATGAATAAAGTGATGATGAATCCAAAAAAATCAGTTGAGCATGGTGTTGAGAATAATTTCATTGCAACAATGAATGATGAAGATTCTAGAGGTAGCAGAATGGAAGAAGAAGATACTCAGCTTGAGATGCATCTGAAAGAAGAATTGAAGGAATGTTTAAGGAAGATCAGAAGACTGGAAAAACATAAAAAAAAGTTGTAAGATGAATGTTCCTCAGCATTCAATCAAACTAATGTTAGAGAAGAACTTGAGAAAGAACTTGAATATTTGAATAAGTCTCTTGAAGATGAGAAAATCCAAAAAAAGCACATGATAGTTAAGATGAAGACAAAAGAGGAAGAATTAGAACTCGTTCAAAAAAAGCTCTCAGAATTTGAATCAGAAAACATCTGTTTTTAAAAATCAACTACTGATGTTGGTGAAGGCTCTCAACAAGCACATTATGAGAAAATTCAATAGAATAATAAAGTGGTTACTGTGAAGAAGAAAGATGAGAAAGTTACTTATGTAGCCATGAAAAGCGTTACTTGGAACTCTAAAGTTTCAAGGAAACCTAAGTCTGACAATGGTGAAAAGCAAGAAAAATCAGAGAAGGAAGAATTCTAGCAGAGCAATCTTGCTAACAAAAGAATGTTTGGTTGGGCTGAAGAAAGAGCAACAAAGCAGTATCAGAACAAAATCTTCAGAGGAAGGTACTCCTTCTATGGGTACTGTTGGTATTGTGGTGGATTCGGTCATACAACGAATATGTGTTGGTTCAATTAACATTATTACCACCACCCCACAAGTTATGAAAGGCAGAGATTGAGGGGGAGTCAATCTCCTCAAAGGAAGAAGAGTGAGGAGGTTTTCTTGAAGGAAGTTGAGAAGAATGAAGTTAAGACAGAAAATAGGTTCCAGCCTCTGGAGACCATTTGTGAAAGGTGTGAACAACCCGGACACCTTGAAAAAGGATGTCTTGTGCTGTTACGGGCTCAACAAAAAGTTCTTAATTCTCAGAAGCCGAAGGTGAAGAAAGAAGTGAAAGAAGAAAAAGCTCTTGTTGTAGAAACTGCTCTAAAAGTTACAAAGGAAGAATGACCATGGATACTTGATAGTGGGTATTCTTCACATATGACAGGAGACTTGAAGTTGCTAAATAATATGAAAAGGTTTAAATAAGGCACGGTGAAATTTGGAAGTGATGAATATTTAGAAATCAATGGTGTTGGATCAGCCATCATTGGGAAGGAAAAATTGATGTCCAAGAAAACTCTGTATATTGATGGGCTGAAGCACAACTTGCTGAGTGTATCGCGATTGTGTGATGAGGGTAACAAATTTATATTCAAGAAAGATGAGTTTATTGTGAAAATTGAAGAAGATGTCTAGATTTTTACAAGAGGCCAACGAACCAAAGGGAATCTGTTTCAGGTTGGAAATTCACGAAACTCTTGTTACATGATCTTAGTGGAGGAAAATAAGTTGTGGCACAGAAGACTGGGACACATGTGTCAGAGAAATATGAGCAAGTTATCTTAGAGGGATAGTGTTCGAGATATTTCAGATTTTCCAAGAAGAATAGATTGGTGTTGCACTACCTATCAGAAAGGAAAGATTACATGTGTTGTGCATAAGAAGGTTGACATTTGTTTAAAACAACCCCTTGAACAAATACAATCTGATATATGTGGGCCCATGAGAAACCAATCAACAAATGGATATAAGTACTTAATCACCTTCATTGATTATTTTACTCGCATTATGTGTGTTATGTTTATGAAGCACAAGTTAGACTCCATGAAAATGTTTAAAATCTTGAGAAGGAATGCTGAGAAAGAATGTGAGTACTCTGTGAAGAAGTTGAGAACAGATAATGGTGGTGAGTATAGAAGTGAATAATTTTAAGACTATCTTCAGAAGAATGGGATTCAACATGAATATAGTGATCCATATACACCTCAAAAAAATGGGGTTGTTGAAAGAAAGAACATAGGATTTCTGAAAATGGGAAGAAACATGTTGCTTGAACATGACCTTACTCACTAATTTTGGAGGCAAGCTACAATTACAACTGTTTATATTCAAAGTAGATGTTTCTATAGTCCTAAATCAAACAAGACTCCACATGAACATTTATATGGCATTACTCTAGGTATGAAGCATGATAATGTTTTTGGAATCCCATTCATTATAATGAAGAATGGTGGAAGTAGTTGAAAATTCGAGCAGAAATGAGAAGACACAATTTTTCTTGGTTATGCACCAGAAGGAAGAGGTTATAGATTCTTTAACAAAGAAACAAGAAAAATGGTGGATGCAGTCAATGTAAATGTTATTGAAAATCCGAGAAAAGATAAGCATGTCCAGACAGACCAGGAAGATAAGGAAGATGAAGTTGACAATTATGATAAGGATACAATGAATTGTAATCCTAATCAAGATGAAGAATCGGATTAAGCCATATCAAGTGAAGAGGAAGGCACACAAAAAACTTATCCAAGGCTGATGAAACAAGTGCAAGCTTATAATATTATTGGTGATCAATGTCACACGGTTCAAACAATAAGAATAAGTAATTCTATATCACATACATCCTTGTATTCCAAAGTGGAACCAAATGATGTTAAAGAAGCCTTTGAGAATCCGGAATGGGTTCAAGCCATGAATGAAGAATTGGATCAGATTGATAAGAATGAAACATGGTAACTCGTACCCAATTCTGAAAATAAAAACATTATGGGCCCCAAATAGGTCTTCTGGAACTAGTTGAATGAAGAAGATGAAGTTATCACAAATAAAGAAAGATTGGTTTGCAAAGGCTACTCACAGATTGAAGGAATTGACTTTGAAGAAACTTTTTCTCCAATGGCTAGATTAGAAACTATACAAATATTTATTGCTATTGATTCACAACTAGGCTACAAAATCATTCAAATGGATGTCAAATCCGCATTTCATAATGGTGATCTTAAAGAAGAAGTTAATATTGAGAAATCATGTGGCTATGTTGTTGGTAAGAATGAAAGTTAGTCCTACAGGTTGAAGAAAGACTTGTATGGGCTAAAGAAAGCTCCAAGAGCATGGTATTCCAAATTGGATACTTGCTTAAAGGAGATGAACTTCAAGAAAGGGAGAGTTGATAGCAATTTGTACATCAATGAAGGCCATGATCTTTCTCTCATTGTGATTGTCTATGTTGACGACATTATTTTTTCTAGGAATAATGAAAGAAACTGCGAAAGGTTTGCTAAATAAATGAAAAATGTCTTTGAGATGTCCATGTTGGGTAAAATGAGATACTTTCTTGGGATACAAATCTTGCAACAGAAAAAATTCATTTTTCTGTCCCAAGAAAAGTGTGCTAAGGAACTTCTCAAGTAGTTTGGCATGGAAAACTCAAAACATGTATCAACTCCTATCTTAGTGGGAATGAAGCTAAGAAAAGATGATGAAGGAAAAAAGTTGATCAGATAGAATATCGAAAGCTGATTAGAACATTGTTGTACCTGAATTCATCAAGACCAGATATTGTTTTTACTGTTAACTTCTGTGCAAGATTTCATAGTGCTCCTAAATAATCACATCTTTTTCCTGGAAAAAGAATTCTTAGATACATAAAAGGCACAACAGAAATCGAAATCAAGTATAGTGTTTCAAATAACATTGATTTGTTTGGCTATTCAGATGCATATTGGGAAGGAAATGTTGATGATAAAATATCCACATCTGGTGGAGTGTTCTTTATGGTAAAAAGTTGTGTTGGCTGGCACTCAAAGAAGAAAAATTATGTGACACTTAGTATGGATGAAAGCTGAATATGTTGCTGCCACCATGGCGCTACTCAAGTTATATGGATGAAAACACAGCTGGAAGATTTGTTAGTTGAAGTGAAGTTGCCCTTGCTCTTGGGCTGTGATAATCCAAGCACAATTAATCTTACCAAAAATCCAGTCCAACATTCTCGATCGAAGCATATTGACATCAAATATCATTTCATCAAAGAAAATGTGGAAAAGAATGAACTTAAACTTGAATACGTTTCATCTACTGAACAAGTTGCTGATATTTTCACGAAACCATTTTCGAAGGAATCAGTCTCATGATTGAGGTTGAACATGGGTGTCCAACCTCTTTCTCCTCAAGGCTAAGGTATGTTGTAACGTCCCCTATAGTGACCCATACTTTACATACATTGTTAATACTTCAAAATTGAAACACACTTATTACAACATATGACAAAACCACAAAGGACCGTATAGGTATAGTGTCTTTAGAAACTGGGAAACATAAACAACTGGTTCATAAATCTTCTACAGTGTCTCCCATTTATTTCATCATATATAGGGTCCCTTTTATAATATTCTACTTAATATCCATCTTCCTGACCTGGGGAAAAGAAAACATAAAAGGGTGAGCTCAAATGCGCAGCAAGGGCAAGTAAAGGGAATAAAAATCATATCATATCTTTTTGAAAATCAAAACCTGCAAAAGAGATCATACTATCTTAACATGGAACAAATCATAGAAGTGAAAATGAGATCCCCATAATCATAACATAAAACTTGAAACTTTGTGGCATGCACACATAATCATGGAAAATCATTTCTTGTTAGTCATGACTCATTTCCAAGACTATCTTAGTGGACAAAGTCCCTTTCTGAACCGAGTTCACTCCTCGTTTCAGTCCTGTATCACTGAACCGAAATAACCTTCCGTTCCAGCCATGTCTATCTCATGAGATATAAAATCATTACCCAATGCATTGGAGGGAGATATAGGTCCCACCCATCTTATAATGAATCCTTTCTTATGTGTGCCACATAATCATAAAACATACATCATCGCATAACTCATGTAACAAAAATGGGATTCTTGAAACATCATGACATCATAAATAAATTCATATAAGATAAAGGAATTCATAAACATAATTCCATCACAACATATTCAAATCAATGTAAAAATATGGATAGAAACAGAACCCTTTATTATCTTAGATGGAAAATCATTTTGATAAAACACTTGAATTGAATTCTTGAGGAAAATATCCTTTCTTCTTCAAAATCAATTTCTTTTCACAAAACATCATGAAATTTTAAAAGAAAGAGATTTTATTGAAAATAGTCATGAAATCTTTTAGAGGAAGCTTCATTAAAATAAGGCTTTATAAAATAGTAGAAATCCATTCGTGCCGTATAAGTTAAAAAAAACATTCTTCGTACTTTTGTCGGAAAAGTCAAAAAGTACCTCGTACGGAAAAACGACAAAAGATTCCGTTCATATTATTTACTAAAAACTCACCTAAGGGTAAAATTGGATTTAAACTATTGCAAGTGGATGGAAACAATATTGCATATTGAGGGAACATGGATGTGGATGATAAAATACACCCCAGTAAATACTTACGAATAAACAATCTCGGATAAAAATGAGATTGTGATATTTCCCTTACCTTAGGTCCGATTTGCTTTGTTCGTGTCCGAAACTCCTGTATAATGGTTTAAATAATGTTATTGACTTATTCCAGAATCATACATATTGATATGATATCATATATGGTCATATTATTAGCTTCTTGTTAGTAATATTTCATTGTTACTTGTTACTCGGGTCTTTATAACTTTTTGTTCTTATGCGTGTTTTGTCGAATAAATTCTTATTCTTATCTTTAGGTTATAGATAATTCATTTCCAGAATGGTATTAGTGTATTATATACCATATTCATTCATTCAATTCATTTATATAATCATTATGAAATGAAGATCATGTAGAACGAGTCGCATCACATCGTGGAGACGGTATTCCGTACGTACGCACGAGTGATGATATCGTTCCTATGATCGTGGAATTGTATTGGAGTATATATATATTATTTAAGTATCAATATTACTTCATAATAATCATATATAGTTACTCATTACACCATTATACCCATCCTTGTAAGGTGATGGTGGAAAATAGATTACACCACGGCGTGGAGACGGTATTCCGTACGTACGCACGCGCGGTGATTTCATTTTTCCGTAGGATGGATAGAAGGTGAATTAGGGTTGTTTCATATTTATAATAACATATCAGTATGTATGTAATACTGATGTTATTACTTTATCATGAAACAACTAAAGAAGAAGAAGTTGAAGAAGAAAGAAATTGAAAAGATCGGTAATGGATATTACCTCTTCTTTGGAACGCCTCTTTGAATCCTCCACTTAAGGAACTAAGATTGGTCTTTGGAGAAGACCCGAACCTCTAGGATTATTCTAGGGAAGTGGAGAGGAGAAAATGGCAGGGGTTGGCCGAAATTGAGTGCTCAAATTGGTGTGAGGAGGAGGGGGAGGAGGTGCCCTTTTATAAGGGAGGAGAGGGGCACCTTAGGAATATCTCAAAATATTATTTTATATTAAAGTCAAAATCGGTTTATAATGGTTCCAAAGGGTCTTATTTCGAAGCTAAAGTGGGGAAGGGTCGAAATCCTATCAACCAATAGGATTTAGACAAGTTTTGGGTATTATTTTAACCTTATCAATTAGATTTAACTCTAAGTTAATTAATTTAACTTTTACAGTGTCTTTTTGTTTTCTTCCACTATATGGTTAATACACTTACTATAACATGCCAAAAGAACCCCAAGTTGTTTATTATTAATATATATATCCTCATATAAGTCATTTGGCCGAACCTTAGATTTTTAGGAATAAAATAACAATTAATAATATAATATTTGATTTAAAAACTATTTTGTGTCAATTTTGACACTATTTGATATATGATTTTTGTGAAAGTCATAACAGAATTATATGTTCGAACCAAGTTGATTAAATCAACACTAATATATCATAGTAACCTATAAAATTAGTTTAATTCATAAAAAGTCTCAAATTACATTTATTTTGGTGTTTATAACATCAATTATGTCAATATTTCATTAAAAAGATAATTACTGCATCATCTTTGTGTCATAAATAAATTAAATTATTTGATGTCTAAAAATTACAAATAAAATACCATCATGTAGGAAATCGTTTTAGCTTTCTAATGAATATTTAAAATCGAATATATCTTATGTATAACCCCATATTAAAAATGATTTACTTATTAAACTTTAAATTTAACTATTTTAACCCTTCTTTAAATAAATTAATAATAAATGTCCTAATCTAATCCAAGTGGGCCTAAATGGTCATATTTTATTCCTAAGTTTGTTTTTGGTCGAATTAAACTTGTCCAATAGAATTAGGACATGTGTTAGGGTAATATTAATATCATATTTACCCTTAGTTACCCTATTTACTATTAACCGCGGTAAAAAAAGTAAAAAGTTACTATTCACCAAAAAATTATTTTCATCTCATTGAACCACATTTTAGTCCTTGATATTAACCATGTCTCTCGGATTTTCGAAATTCCATTCACAGAAGCGGTAAAATTAAGTTTTATGCAAAATTCAGTTTTTTAACCTACCACTTAGTGGTTTCACTATTCATCAAAAATTGAAAGTTTTCAGAAAAATACCAAAATTTCACCCTAAGCTAATTTCGATATTCTGAGTCCAAAAATTAAGTCCATTTTGAAAAATAAAATTTATAAAATTTCAAAAAGTGGTTATTACTATTCATAACGGCTAGTTTTAATAGCATATTGTTATTTAGTGAAACTCGGTATTGCGTACGACGAAAGCTATCGAGGAAGGTCGCGATTGCGTGCAAAGCAAGCCAAGCAAGTGTTGTGTAGAAAAATATTTCTTTGATGGTTTATATAACATAAAAGTCTAGGGTGTTACATTCTACCCCCCTTAAAAAGAATTTCGCCCTCGAAATTCGTCACTTTGTAACAAAAAAATGAGGATACTTCTCCCTCATCATATCCTCAAGCTCCCATGTAGCTTCTTCAAGTTGGTGGTTCCTCCATAAAACTTTCACCAAGCGAGTGGTCTTGTTTCGTAGGACTTTTTCGCTACGATCCAGAATCTCTATCGGCTGTTCTTCATAAGAAAGATCTTGCTCCAGCGGTACAACTTCTGAGCTGAGTACATGTGAAGGATCTGGTATGTACTTTCTCAGGAGAGATACATGGAACACATCGTGAACTTGAGAGAGATTCGGTGGAAGCGCCAATCGGTAAGCTACCTTCCCAACACGATCCAGTATTTCGAAAGTACCGATATATCTAGGGCTCAACTTCCCCTTCTTTCCAAATCTCATAACCCTCTTCCAGGGAGATATTCGTAAGAACACTTTATCGCCCACTTCAAACACTTGGTCTTTTCTTCGGTTGTCGGCATAACTTTTCTGTCGACTCTGAGCTGCTCTTATGTGTTGTTGAATAGATCTGACCTTTTCTGCCATTTCATCAACAAGATCAGGTCCTAATAGCTTTCTTTCCCCAACTTCATCCCAGCAAGTTGGAGTCCTGCATTTCTTTCCATAGAGAGCTTCATAAGGAGCCATCTGAATACTGGAGTGAAAGCTATTATTATAAGAAAATTCCACCAAAGGTAGGTGTTGATCCCAACCTCCTTTGAAATCCATAGAGCAAGATCTCAACATATCTTCTAGGGTTTGAATTGTTCTCTCAGACTGACCGTCTGTCTGGGGATGATAAGCAGTGCTGAAACTCAACTCTGTATCCAGAGTATGCTGAAGACTTCGTCAGAACTTCGAGGTAAATCTCGGATCCCGATCAGATATAATAGAAAGTGGTACTCCATGCAATCTTACCACTTCCTTTACATATATCCTGGCAAGCTGATCTAGAGAGAAATCCTCTCTAATAGAAATGAAGTGTGCGGACTTTGTAAGACGATCAACTATGACCCAGATAGCATTATTGCCTTTGGATGTCTTAGGAAGTCCTGTGACAAAGTCCATAGTGATGTTTTCCCATTTCCATTCGGGTATGGGTAATGGTTGTAACATCCCCTTAGACTTCTGTCTCTCAGCTTTAACTTGTTGACAAACCAAGCATCGAGAGACATATTCAGCAACATCTCTTTTCATGCCATCCCACCAGAAGTACTCTTTCAGGTCCCTATACATCTTCGTGCTTCCAGGATGAATAGAGAATGATGAACTATGAGCCTCATCCAACAGCTCATTCTTTAATTCGGGGATGGGAGGAACGCAAACCCGATTCCTGAACTTTATTATCCCATCACAATCAAGGTTGAATTCAGGAACATTTCTCACCTTCTTTTGTAACTCGACATCTTCTTTCTGTGCATCTTTAATCTTCACATGTATAGATGGTTGAACATTCATTTGAGAAAGATAAGATTTTTCCCCTTCCATTATAATTCCAAGATCCATCCTTTGTAAATCCATAAATATTGGATCTTTTGTGATCCTCATCATGGATAAACTAGCATGGTCTTGTCGACTTAATGCATCTGCCACCTTGTTTTCTTTCCCAGGGTGGTAATGGATTGAGCAGTCATAATCCTTAATCAGCTCCAACCATCTTCTTTGACGCATATTCAACTCCTTTTGTGTGAAAATATACTTTAAACTTTTATGATCAGTATAAATATCACACCTTTCACCATAAAGGTAATGCCTCCAAATCTTTAATGCAAAGATTACCGCAGCCAACTCCAAATCATGTGTTGGGTAATTTTGCTCATGGATTTTCAACTGTCGTGAGGCATAAGCTATCACCATATCATTTTTCATAAGAACACACCCCAATCCCTTCTTGGATGCATCACTGTAGATCACAAACCTTTCTCCACTACAAGGCAGTGTGAGCACAGGTGCACTGGATAACCTTCTTTTCAACTCCTTGAAATTCTCTTCACATTCCTCTGTCCAAACAAACTTAACTCCTTTCCGAGTCAACTTGGTGAGTGGATTAGATAATCATGAAAAATCTTTTACAAAACGTCGATAATATCCAGCCAAACCAAGAAAACTTCGGATCTCAGTTACTGTTGTTGGTCTTGACCATCTTTCGATAACCTCTGTTTTTGCTGGATCCACGGATATCCCCTCTTTTGAGATTATATGACCCAAAAATGCAACTTTTTGAAGCCAAAATTCACACTTGGTAAATTTGGCATAAAGCATCTCTTTTCTCAGGGTCTTCAATATAATTCTCAAGTGATCTTCATGCTCTTCCTTGCTCTTTGAATAGACAAGAATATCGTCTATAAAGACTACCACAAATTGATCAAGATAGTCTCTAAAGACTCTATTCATTAGATCCATGAAGATAGCAGGGGCATTAGTAAGACAAAATGGCATCACTATAAATTCATAGTGTCCATACCTTGTACGGAAAGCCGTCTTTGGTATATCCTACCTTTTGACCCTTAATTGATGATACCCTGAACGAAGATCAATCTTGGAAAAGTATTGAGCTCCGCGTAGTTGGTCAAATAAGTCATCAATGCGTGGGAGAGGGTATTTGTTCTTGATAGTGATCTTGTTAAGTTCTCGATAATCAATGCAGAGTCTCATTGATCCATCTTTCTTCTTAACAAATAGAACAGGTGCTCCCCAAGGTGACGCACTAGGGCGTATGAATCCCTTATCAAGATTCTCTTGGAGTTTCTTCTTCAATTCCTGCAACTCAATTGGGGCCATTCTATAAGGTGTCTTTGAAATAGGCAAAGCACCCGGTACGAGTTCTATTGAAAACTCAACTTCACGATTTGGTGGAAGACCCGGTAATTCCTCCGGAAAGACATCATCAAACTCCCGTACGATGGGCATATTCTTAATCGTGAGTTTCTCACCAACCATTTGAGATAAATAACCTTCATTTAGTGGAATCAATACCCATAAGATGGAAGAAATTTCCACTGGAAGGTTATATTCATCCTTGCATTGATAGATGATCGTAGATTGATCTGGAATATGAAATGTGACTTCCCTTCTTTGGAAATTGATATGAGCTCCATATAAAGAAAGCCAATCCATGCCAAGAATCACATCAAATTCCACTATAGGAAGGATCACAAGATTTGCAGGAAGCACTTTCCCACAAACTTCGATCGGAGAAGAATTATAAACTTTTGATGTGATTGATGTGCCATTAGGTGTTGTCACAGCTAACTCAACATCTAATTGTTGAGGTAATACGGTGATACCCTTAGAAAATTCTTCAGAAATAAAAGAGTGGGTGGATCCAGAATCAAATAAAACATTTGCTACTTTAGAGTGGATGGTAAGTGTACCGTTCACCACATCGTTATCGTACTCCACATCGCTGATAGAAATTGCATGTGACTTTCCTTTGTCTTTAGCCTTAAGATTTTGTTGACGTCGACCATCATCATCAACCCTTGGATTTGGGCATTGATTGGCATAATGCCCCATCTCCTTGCACTTGAAACATTGAAGTGTAGTAGGTTCATTCTGTGTATCCCTTCCTTTGTTTGCATCATTAGACATCTTCTTCCCATTATCACGGCATTCAAATGCCCGATGACCTTCCTTTCCACATTTAAAACATTTACTTGTCCCTTTAAGACAACTCCCTCCATGTTTCTTTCCACACTTTGAGCATAAGGAAAAGCTCATCTTCTTTTCCGTGTGCTCTTTAGATTTTTCTTTGAATTCCATCTTCCTCTTCTTATCAAACCCATGTGACTGATGGGTTACTCCAATCTCCATCTCGACTTTGAGAGCACATCGAACGATTTCCTCGTAGCTATTGAAGTCCCTTATGGATAACGCCCTTCGAAGACTTGGTTTTAAGCCACTAAAGAATCGATCGATCTTACTCGCAGGTTGGATAATAATACCAGAAGCGTACCTTGCAAGTCTTGTAAAATTTGCTTCAAAGGTACCAACAGATTCATCATCCCTTTGCTTCAATTCAAGAAACTCTTTCTCCATCTTTGTTCGGAGAATACGAGGGAAGTACTTATTGAAAAATAAGTTCTTGAACTCGTCCCATTCCATAGACTCAATTTCATCCCTTTGCCTCGTATTCTTAACAAGATTCCACCATTGATCAGCATCTCCTTCCAAACGATACACTGCTAGGATGACTTTATCATGCTCAGAACATTGAAGAACTGAAAATATCTTTTCAGTAGTACTAATCCATTGTTCAGCAACTAATGGATCAGTAGACCCGCTGAAAGAAGGTGGACGCTGCCTCCTGAAGGATTCAACAGAATGTTGCTCCCTCCTCTGCTCGTTTGGAAATCCTGCATGATTCATAGCTTGAGAAAGTTGTGTGAGCATGGCTACAAGATTTTTTATTCCAGCTCCCATATCGTTTGGTTGCTCAGGGGGACAATCATTGCATTGCCCATCGCATTCCGCATTAACACGGTTCCTTCGGGTTCCAGCCATTGACTAAAACCAAGAAGAATAGTGTGAGCAAAACTAATTATAATAGGAAACCACATAATTCAAGAATAAAATTTTCATGCTTAAGGTCTTATCCTAGGTTATTCAAGGCCATTTCTAAACTACTAAGATTGTGTTCTATGCTTAGACTTATCCTTAGGGTTCTTACCAAGGCTTTCACATCCTAGTTTCAAAAGGTTGACTATACCTTTCCTCTGATACCAACTATAGCGACCCATACTTTACATACATTGTTAATACTTCAAAATTGAAGCACACTTATTACAACATATGACAAAACCACAAAGGACCGTATAGGTATAGTGTCTTTAGAAACTGGGAAACATAAACAACTGGTTCATAAATCTTCTACAGTGTCTCCCATTTATTTCATCATAAATAGGGTCCCTTTTAGAATATTCTACTTAATATCCATCTTCCTGACCTGGGGAAAAGAAAACATAAAAGGGTGAGTTCAAATGCTCAGCAAGGGAAAGTAAAGGGAATAAAAATCATATCATATCTTTTTGAAAATCAAAACCTGCAAAAGAGATCATACTATCTTAACATGGAACAAATCATTGAAGTGAAAATGAGATCCCCATAATCATAACATAAAACTTGAAACTTTGTGGCATGCACACATAATCATGGAAAATCATTTCTTGTTAGTCATGACTCATTGCCAAGACTATCTTAGTGGACAGAGTCCCTTTCTGAACCGAGTTCACTCCTCGTTTCAGTCCTGTATCACTGAACCGAAATAACCTTCCGTTCCAGCCATGTCTATATCATGAGATATAAAATCATTACCCAATGCATTGGAGGGAGATATAGGTCCCACCCATCTTATAATGAATCCTTTCTTATGTGTGCCACATAATCATAAAACATATATCATCGCATAACTCATGTAACAAAAATGGGATTCTTGAAACATCATGACATCATAAATCAATTCATATAAGATAAAGGAATTCATAAACATAATTCCATCACAACATAGTCAAATCAATGTAAAAATATGGATAGAAACAGAACCCTTTATTATCTTAGATGGAAAATCATTTTGATAAAACACTTGAATTGAATTCTTGAGGAAAATATCCTTTCTTCTTCAAAATCAATTTCTTTTCACAAAACATCATGCAATTTTAAAAGAAAGAGATTTTATTGAAAATATTCATGAAATCTTTTAGAGGAAGCTTCATTAAAATAAGGCTTTATAAAATAGTATAAATCCATTCGTGCCGTATAAGTTAAAAAAACATTCTTCGTACTTTTGTCAGAAAAGTCAAAAAGTACCTCGTACGGAAAAATGACAAAAGATTCCTTTCATATTCTTTACTAAAAACTCACCTAAGGGTAAAATTGGATTTAAACTGTTGCAAGTGGATGGAAACAATATTGCATATTGAGGGAACATGGATGTGGATGATAAAATACACCCCAGTAAATTCTTACGAATAAACAATCTCGGATAAAAATGAGATTGTGATATTTCCCTTACCTTAGGTCCGATTTGCTTTGTTCGTGTCCGAAGCTCCTGTATAATGGTTTAAATAATGTTATTGACTTATTCCAGAATCATAAATATTGATATGATATCATATATGTTCATATTATTAGCTTCTTGTTAGTAATATTTCATTGTTACTTGTTACTCGGGTCTTTATAACTTTTTGTTCTTATGCGTGTTTTGTCAAATAAATTCTTATTCTTATCTTTAGGTTATAGATAATTCATTTCCAGAATGGTATTAGTGTAGTATATACCATATTCATTCATTCAATTCATTTATATAATCATTATGAAATGAAGATCATGTAGAACGAGTCGCATCACATCGTGGAGACGGTATTCCGTACGTACACACGAGTGATGATATCGTTCCTATGATCGTGGAATTGTATTGGAGTATATATATATTATTTAATTATCAATATTACTTCATAATAATCATATATAGTTACTCATTACACCATTATACCCATCCTTGTAAGGTGATGGTGGAAAATAGATTACACCACGACGTGGAGACGGTATTCCATACGTACGCACGCGCGGTGATTTCATTTTTCCGTAGGATGGATAGAAGGTGAATTAGGGTTGTTTCATATTTATAATAACATATCAGTATGTAAGTAATACTGATGTTATTACTTTATCATGAAACAACTAAAGAAGAAGAAGTTGAAGAAGAAAGAAATTGAAAAGATCGGTAATGGATATTACCTCTTCTTTGGAACGCCTCTTTGAATCCTCCACTTAAGGAACTAAGATTGGTCTTTGGAGAAGACCAGGACCTCTAGGATTATTCTAGGGAAGTGGAGAGGAGAAAATGGCAGGGGTTGTCCGAACTTGAGTGCTAAAATTGGTGTGAGGAGGAGGGGGAGGAGGTGCCCTTTTATAAGGGAGGAGAGGGGCACCTTAGGAATATCTCAAAATATTATTTTATATTAAAGTCAAAATCGGTTTATAATGGTTCCAAAGGGTCTTATTTCGAAGCTAAAGTTGGGAAGGGTCTAAATCCTATCAACCAATAGGATTTAGACAAGTTTAGGGTATTGTTTTAACCTTATCAATTAGATTTAACTCTAAGTTAATTAATTTAACTTTTACCGTGTCTTTTTGTTTTCTTCCACTATATGGTTAATACACTTACTATAACATGCCAAACGAACCCCAAATTGTTTATTATTAATATATATATCCTAATCTAAGTCATTTGGCCGAACCTTAGATTTTTATGAATAAAATAACAATTAATAATATAATATTTGATTTAAAAACTATTTTGTGTCAATTTTGACACTATTTGATATATGATTTTTGTGAAAGTCATAAAAGAATTATATGTTCTAACCAAGTTGATTAAATCAACACTAATATATCATAGTAACCTAGAAAATTAGTTTAATTCATAAAAAGTCTCAAATTACATTTATTTTTGTGTTTATAACATCAATTATGTCAATATTTCATTAAAAAGTTAATTACTGCATCATCTTTGTGTCATAAATAAATTAAATTATTTGATGTCTAAAAATTACAAATAAAATACCATCATGTAGGAAATCTTTTTATCTTTCTAATGAATATTTACAATCGAATTTAGCTTATGTATAACCCCATATTAAAAATTATTTACTTATTAAACTTTAAATTTAACTATTTTAACCCTTCTTTAAATAAATTAATAATAAATGTCCTAATCTAATCCAAGTGGGCCTAAATGGTCATATTTTATTCCTAAGTTTGTTTTTGGTCGAATTAAACTTGTCCAATAGAATTAGGACATGTGTTAGGGTAATATTAATATCATATTTACCCTTAGATACCCTATTTACTATTAACCGCGGTAAAAAAAGTAAAAAGTTACTATTCACCAAAAAATTATTTTCATCTCATTGAACCACATTTTAGTCCTTGATATTAACCGTGTCTCTCGGATTTTCAAAATTCCATTCACAGAAGCGGTAAAATTATGTTTTATGCAAAATTCAGTTTTTTAACCTACCACTTAGTGGTTTCACTATTCATCAAAAATTGAAAGTTTTCAGAAAAATACCAAAATTTCACCCTAGGCTAATTTCGATATTCTGAGTCCAAAAATGAAGTCCATTTTGAAAAATAAAATTTATAAAATTTCAAAAAGTGGTTATTACTATTCATAACGGCTAGTTTTAATAGCATATTGTTATTTAGTGAAACTCGGTATTGCGTACGACGAAAGCTATCGAGGAAGGTCGCGATTACGTGCAAAGCAAGCCAAGCAAGTGTTGTGTAGAAAAAGATTCCTTTGATGGTTTATATAACATAAAAGTCTCGGGTGTTACATCCCCTCTCTCTTCTTACCTTTGGATTGTTTTTTCAAGGGGGAGAATTTGTTTGTATCATAAATCTATTGTTCAAAGAGAGAGTTCTGGGTAAGTTGTGAACTCATCATTGTTTGTGTATGTGAACTATTCTAACTGTTTGTTGGAGTGGTTGTAGGAAAGAACTTGAAGTTGTTTACAGGAAGTATGAAGTTGAAGATGCCACTTTCACTACCTATGGACAACATGGTTTTGCTGTCAACGATTCTTGTTTCCAATAATGAGTTAGCTCGTGTAGGATTAAAATTATTGATAAGTAATCCATTGCTTGAGGTTTGAAAGTTTCCTAATTTATGAAAACTTGGTTGACAACAAAATCCAAAGGGGGAGATTGTTAGGACCAAGGTGAAGTAAGAGATGGTTTTCATGGATTGTATTTTTTTGATCTTGATGAAGTTTTCATAAAGTAAAGACACCTTGAATTTCAGAGAATTCGGAAGCTGGATGTTTGAAGATTCAGAAATGAGAATATTGAACATTTGGAACCTGGTGTTCGAAGAATTCGGAGTCTGGAATTCGAAGTCTGGAAACTGAGAAGTTCGGAACCGCGAAATTGAAAATTCTCGAAAACTGGCTGATAGGAGATGTGAAAGAAATAATTGTGACGATGCTTTTCTGTTTTGTAACTCTACAATTGTGAGTATATGCGAGTAGTCACAATGCAAGCAAAAGTTTGATCATGAAGTCATACCGAGATTCAGAGGAATCATTCTGAGAATTCAAAATCTTAGGCATTGATGATTGAAGACGTTGCACCGAGAACCAGAACGTCATACCGAGAACTGGTGAAGTTTTATCGAGAACCAAAAGTGGTTCCGAGAATCTGGAAGAGCCATTCCGAGAACCAAAATTCATACCGAGATTCTAAGAAGTCGTATCGAGAACCAAAAGTCGTTCTGCGAATCAGGAAGAGTCGTTCCAAGAACTAGGAGTCATGCTGAGAATTGAAATGGTGCCATGCTAAGGAAGCAAAGAAGAGTGGATCAGAGAAAGTGGTGTAGAAGACTCAAGAAGGATGGATCCGAGAAAGTGATGTCGAAGAATCATGATGGGGGGATCCGAGAAAGTGGTACCAAAGACTCCAGAAGGATGGATCCGAGAACGTGATGCCGAAGAATCAAGAAGGTTGGATCAGTGAAAGTGATTCCGAGAAGACAGAAGAGTGGATCTGAGAATGTGATACCGATAATATGGTGTAGCAAGGTTGGATCCAGAAAAGGTAAAAGTTCTAAATCAAGACAAGTGGAAGAAGATTCAAGAATATTCTAGAAGTGTTGACAAAGTATTAATTACTCCTAGATTTTATGAGAAATTATGATTTGGGTGAATTTAAGTGAGAAGGAAAATATTTTGGTTTCCCGCCTAAGCACACTTTGAAGAACCTATAAAAGGAGATCAGGGTATAAAGTAAAGTGTGATGAGGAAGTAGAGAGAGGAGCTCTGATAATCCAGAGAGAGTAAGAAGAGATTTGACGACTAATTTTCATTGTTGTTTCAATCAAAACAATAATTTGATACTGGTTAAAACCGTATTGAGTTTCTCAGATTGAATAATATTTGGTGTGGAGAAGAATCTAGAGTGGAGAATTCGGAGTGGAGATTCGTAATGGGGAATCAGTACTGGTTGTAACCATATTGACTTTCTCAGACTGAGGAAGAATCATATTGAAGATTTTGAGTGGAGAAGAATTCAGAGTGAAGAATTCGGAGTGGAGAATTTGAAGTGAAGATTCGGAATGTGGAATCAGTACTGGCTATAACCGTATTGAGTTTCTCAGACTGAGGAAGACTCAGATTGAAGATTCGGAGTGGAGAAAAAAACTCAAAGTGAAGAATTCAGAGTAGAGATTCAGAATGGGAAGTTCAGACTGTAATTGATCTATCTCAAGTCCAAGGAGTCCTTGATTTTCTTCTAGGTAGGGAAGTGAAGATTTGTGCTGATCTTGCATACACTTGTGCATTTTAAAGGAAGTGCAGGTAACATAAGGTTTTACAAGAAATGAGACTTTGCCCTATTGTGCTAAGATGGTACACACACACTTGAGTGATTGTTTCACAGTTCTTCACGAGTGTAAGGGTATATCCTTCTCGTTTTAATCCAAGGATTGTTTTCTTAGTGGATTATATGGTGTTGGATTGTTTCCAACCATACCAAGGACATAGCTATTCTTATTGAATAGTGAACCTTGTAAATTACTGTGTTCCTTTGGATGTGTGCTTGTTTGTTTTCTCCACTGGGAATTACATATTGAACTAGAGACAAAGGTTATTTTCAATATTAAGGGATCTTAAAAAAGAAAAAAGGGGTACCACTGATTCACCCCCCCCCCTCTCAGTGGTTCATTACTCCAACTGGGTCCTTACATATTCAAGCACGATTCTCCCATTTTTCTCAATCATTTGAGCTAGGTATTCATGCTCATAAGGAACCAATATCCAATATTGAGATGAAGATTCTAAAGGAGACTCATCTTCCTCCTTGCACTTGTAAATAATCGTAGGATGCTTTGGGATGTGAAGAGTAATCTCCATTTCCCGGCAGTTGATGTTGGCCTTGTACAAAGATATCCAATCCATGCCCAAGATAACATCAAACTCCACTAAAGGAAGAATGACAAGATAAGTTGGGAGGTTTAGTCCACAAACACTAACCGGAGAGGAGTTATAAACCATGGATGAAATAATTTCCCCATTCACTATTCTCACAGATCCCTTTTCCTCCAAATTTTGAGGTGGTGTTTGAATATTTCTACTAAACATGCAAGATATCAAAGAATGTGTAGAACCAGAATCATATAGTACGTTCTCTATTATTGAATGAATAAAAAGAGTACCTGTCACCACATAGTTTTTCGGATCTACCTCAGCAGTAGTGATATCATAAGCCCTTCCTTGTTGCCTTGGAGGTTGTTGCTAATTGACTCCGACAACCCTTGGCTTAGGGAAATTTTTCGCATAATGCCCAGGCTCCTTGCAGTTTTTAAACTGCACTGTGGGATGAGTGTTGATCTGAACCTTCCTTTCTTCTTCAACATTAGCAGGATTTTTCATACCCCTTTGGAAATTCTTGGCCATATGAACAAAATTTCCACATTTGAAGCAATTCTTGCTTCCCTTCAAATAGTAATAGGATGATTCTTCCCAAAATTTTTGCAAAGGGGAATGTTGGGAATCTATCCATCATGGGATTTTTTTGATGGACCACCCTTGTTTTTTCCATGTTCCGCTTCTTGTCACTGGGCCCATGAGACCATTGAGAGTCTCCAATCTCCATTTCAACCTTGAGGGCACAATAGACAATTTCCTCATAACTGTCGATGTCTCAAATTGCCAATGATTTTCGTAGACTCAGCTTTAGTCCTCTAAAGAGGCGATCTACCTTGATTTCAGTGTTCAAGACAAAGCCAGAGGCATACCTTCACTACTAAAAAAACGGGCATTAACAGCACTAAAAACGGGCTTTAACAACGCTAAAAATGCGCTGTAAAGCTCGGAGCTGATAAAGGGATCCTTTATCAGCGCTAAAAAAGCGCTGATAAAAAAACCCTTTATCAGTGCTAAACAAGCGCTTCTTTAGAGCTGATAAATGATTGTTTTATCAGTGCTCCTTTAGCGCTGATAAACTTATCTTTTATCAGTACTTCTTTAGCGATGATAAAGGTGTAGTTTATCAGCGCTTTTTAGCACTGATAAAATCACGATTTATCAGTGCTAAAAGAGCGGTGATAAACTTATCTTTTATCAGTGATTTTTAGCGCTGATAAAGGTGTAGTTTATCAGCGGTCTTTTAGTGATGATAAAATCACAATTTATCAGCGCTAAAAGAGCGCTGATAAATGCCCTCTCTGCTGCTACGATAAATCTGCAGCAGCACACCTGAACACCTGCAAAAAAAAAACAGCATCTCAATAATCCAATTAAAGCAAGTATACACATTCAAAATTAACTCATAAATCATAAGAAAATTAGACCAAGTATACCCATACAACAATTATACCCGTACACCATTAACACATAATTTATAAGTTAATCAAGTACTTAATGAAATAAATTCAGAATTCAGGGGGTTTGGGGGCTGTTCAAGGGTTTGGGGTGGCTGTTCAAGGGTTTGGGGTGGCTATCCAAGGGGGGTTAGGGGGTGTCTGGGGGGCTTTCCAGTTCAATCCTAAGGCTCCACATGGGTGTGTTTTATCAATACATAAATCTTTGGACTTTTCTCTATCCACTATGCATCATGTTTTCAACCTCAAAGAAGTTACAAGGTTTGTCCATACACTGAGGTGCACATACTTGGGGGGGATGAATCTCATTAATAAACCCCCAATATTAAACCTGTAATAGGCTATTGTAAGTGAATGATCAGGAAATATGCACAACCTTGTAGAGAAAGAACTAGAATAAAACTAATAAAAAATCATCATTGATCCTCAAATCCATGACCATGATTACACCCAAATTATTTTTCCAAGTGCTGAACTTTTACCAAGCATTTCACAAGGATCATGTTGACACTATAGAAATATAGTTTGACCAAGCCCTACCCCATCTACATCAAGACACATTGATTCTCAAGTATTAAAGCTTGATCAACCATACCTACTTCATCCAATGTTAGGGTTTCTTTGAGTACATCATAGGAACCACATAAAACATATAATATACCATGGTCTCCCCACTATATACATAAATATCATTGACCTCCAATATGTGAGTTTTATTTATACTCCATCATGGAAATCCAGTAACGGGAGTTTTCTCATCTAGGGAATACCCTCAACAGTATCTCAGACCACCCATATGTGTTCTTCCAATTCCGAGGCATAAAACCTACAAGTTTCTCATCCCTATACTATGGGAGTACCGTTATTTAGGGAATAATACTAAGAAGAATATATTCTTTACCATATGGGAGTATTATCATCCAAATAATAATCCCCAGAAGCATTTAAACCACCGACTATGGGTGTATTCTCATTTGAGGCATAATTTATATAATCATCTCAGCCCTCCCCTATGGGATTATTTTCTTTTAGTGAATATTCTCGATAAGAATCTCATACCACTCCTATGGTTGTATTCTCATTTGGGGAATAATACCTATATACATCTCATCGCTCCCCTATGAGAGTATTCTCATTTAAGGAATAAGACCCATAAGCATATCCACCCTCCCAAATCGGAGTATTTTCATCGAGATATAAGCCCATAAGTATCATAGACCAAAACACATGATCAATCTAGTATACCAGGCCAACCATGACATGATATATATGATGCCCCTGATAGATCACATGCCATGACCCCCCATTTAAAAGATCAATGCAATCCGAATGCGTTTGGTCGGATTTCCGTAGGTCAGTTGTTGTTTTCACTTAAAATCATGTCCATTTTAAAAAAAAATAGAGACCCTTTGAGTGCTAGAGGCCACACCGTGCCTCGGATTGAGGCAGGGTTGACTCGTACATGTCACCAAGGACGCTTGGATCGTTCTTATAAATGATCAATGCAATCCGAATGCATTTGGTCGGATTTCCATAGGTCAGTTGTTGTTTTCAATTAAAATCGTGTCAACTTTAAACAAAATAGAGACCCTTTGAGTGATAGCGGCCACACTGTGCCTCGGATTGAGGAGGGGTTCACTCATACACGTCACCAAGGACCCTTGGATCATTCTTATTAAAGATCAATGCAATCAAAAAGCATTTGGTCATATTTCTTTAGGTCAGTTGTTGTTTTCACTTAAAATCTTGTCCATTTTAAACAAAATAGAGAACCATTGAGTGCTATCGGACACACAGTGCCTCAGATTGAGGCGGGGTTGACTCATACACGTCACCAATGACCCTTGGATCATTTTTATAAAATACCATTGCAATCCGAATGCGTTTGGTCAGATTTCCGTAGGACAGTTGTTGTTTTCACTTAAAATCTTGTCCATTTTAAACAAAATAGAGACCCTTTGAGTGGTAGAGGCCACATCGTGCCTTAGATTGAGGCGGGGTTGACTCTTACACATCACCATGGACCCTTGTATCGTTCTTATAAAGGATCAATGAAATCTGAATGCATTTGTTCATATTTCCGTAGGTCAGTAGTTGTTTTCACTTAAAATCTTGTCCATTTTAAACAAAATAGAGACCCTTTGAGTGATAGCGGCCACACTGTGCCTCGGATTGAGGTGGGGTTTACTCGAACACGTCACCAAGGACCCTTGGATAGTTCTTACAAAATATCAATGCAATCCGAATTCGTTTGGTTAGATTTCCGTAGGTCAGTTGTTGTTTTCAATTAAAATCGTGTCCACTTTAAACAAAATAGAGACCCTTTTAGTGATAGCGGCCACACCGTGCCTTGGATTGAGGCGAGGTTGACTCGTACACGTCACCAAGGACCATTGTATCGTTCTTATAAATGCTCAATTAAATCCGAATGTGTTTGGTTGGATTTCCGTAGGTCAGTTGTTGTTTTCACTTAAAATCTTGTCCATTTTAAACAAAATAGAGACACTTTGAGTGATAGCGGCCGCACCATGCCTCAGATGAGGAAGGGCTGACTCTTACACATCACCAAGGACCCTTGTTTCGTTCTTATAGAAGATAAATGCAATCTGATAGCGTTTGGTCAGATTTCCATTGGTCAATTGTTGTTTTCAATTAAAATCATGTCCACTATAAACAAAATAGAGACCCTTTGAGTGATAGCGGCCACACCGTGCCTCAGATTGAGGTGGGGTTGACTCGTAAACGTCACCAAGGACCATTGGATCGTTCTTATAAAAGATCAATGCTATCTGAATGTGTTTGGTCAGATTTCTGTAGGTCATTTGTTGTTTTCACTTAAAATCATGTCCATTTTAAACAAAATAGAGAACCTTTGAGTGATAGCAGCCACACTGTGCCTCATATTGAGGCGGGGTTGACTCGTACATATCACCATGAACCCTTGGATCGTTCTTATAAAATATTAATGCAATCCGAATGCGTTTGGTCAGATTTCAGTAGGCCAGTTGTTGTTTTCAATTAAAATCGTGTCCACTTTAAACAAAATAGATACCCTTTGAGTGATAGCGGCCACACCGTGCCTCAGATTGAGATGGTGTTGACTCATGCACGTCACCAAGGACCTTTGGATTGTTCTTATAAAAGATCAATGAAATCCAAATGCGTTTGGTAAAATTTCTCTAGGTAAGTTGTTCTTTTCACTTAAAATCTTGTCCATTTTAAACAAAATAGAGACCCTTTGAGTGATATTGGCCACACCGTGCCTCTTATTGAGGCAAGGTTGACTTGTACACATCACCAATGACCCATGTATCATTATAATAAATGATAAATGTAATCAGAATACGTTTGGTCAGATTTCCGTAGGCCAGTTGTTGTTTTAAATTAAAATCGTGTCCAGTTTAAACAAAATAGAGACCCTTTGAGTGATAGTAGTCACACCGTGCCTCAGATTGAGGTGGGATTGACTCATACACATCACCAAGGACCCTTGTATCGTTCTTAAAAAATATAATACAATCAGAATGCGTTTGGTTGGATTTCTGTAGGTCATTTGTTGTTTTCACTTAAAATCATGTCCATTTTAAACAAAATAGAGACCCTTTGAGTGCTAGCGGCCACACCGTGCCTCGGATTGAGGCGGGGTTGACTCATACACGTCCCCAAGGACCCTTGGATCGTTTTTATAAAAGATCAATTCAATCCAAATGCGTTCGGTCAGATTTCCGTAGGTCAGTTGTTGTTTTCACTTAAAATCTTTTCAATTTTAAACAAAATAGAGACCCTTTGAGTGGTAGCGGCCACACCATGCCTCGGATTGAGGTGGGGTTGACTCGTACATTTCACCAAGGACCCTTGGATCATTATTATAAAAGATAAATGCAATATGAATGTGTTTGGTCAGATTTCTGTAGGTTAGTTGTTGTTTTCACTTAAAATCTTGTCCATTTTAAACAAAATAGAGACCCTTTGAGTGATAGTGGCCACACCGTGCCTCGGATTGAGGCAGGGTTGACTAATACATATCACCAAGGATTCTTGTATCATTATTATAAAATATTAATGCAATCCTAATGAGTTTGGTCAGATTTTCATAGATCAGTTGTTGTTTTCAATTAAAATCGTGTCCACTTTAAACAAAACAGAGACCCTTTGAGTGATAGCGGCCACACCATGCTTTGTATTGAGGTGGGGTTGACTCGTACATGTAACCAAGGACCCTTGGATCATTCTTATAAAAGATCAATGCAATCCGAATGCATTTGGTCAGATTTCTATAGGTCAGTTGTTGTTTTCACTTAAAATCTTGTCCATTTTAAACAAAATAGAGACCCTTTGAGTGATAGTGGCCGCACTGTGCCTCTGATTGAGACGGGGTTGACTCGTACATGTCAAAAAGGACCCTTGGATTGTTCTCATAAAATATCAATGAAATCCGAATGCATTTGGTCGAATTTCCGTAGGTCAATTGTTGTTTTCAATTAAAATCGTGTCCACTTTAAACAAAATAGAGACCATTTGATTGATAGCGGCCACACCGTGCCTCGGATTGAGGAGGGGTTGGCTTTTACATGTCACCAAGGACCCTTGGATCATTCTTATAAAATATCATTGTAATCGGAATGTGTTTGGTTAGATTTACATAGGTCAGTTTTTGTTTTCACTTAAAATCTTGTCCATTTTAAACAAAGTTGAGACCCTTTGAGTGCTAGCAACCACAACGTGCCTCAGATTGAGGCAGGGTTGACTCGTACAAGTCACCAAGGACCTTAGATCGTTCTTATAAAAGATATATGTAATACGAAAGAATTTGGTTGGATTTCCGTAGGTCAGTTGTTGTTTTCACTTAAAATCTTGTCCATTTTAAACAAAATAGAGACCCTTTGTGTGATAGCGGCCGCACCGTGGCTCGGATTGAGGCAGGGTTGACTCGTACACATCATCAAGGACCCTTGGATCGTTCTTATAAAAGTTAAATGCAATCCAAATGTGATATACTAATTATTCATTTTGAAAAACATAAAGGTAACATTAAATATTTACATTTCCCTAAACACCCATAACACAACCCAACCACAACCTTCATCTCAATGTACTCAACCGTTCTAAACACCAAGATGGATTTCACCCAAGACTATCTAATTCAAAATGCCGATCATGTCATCAACCAACCACTTAATTTCTATGGTGCGCCCCACTATACGCTTTAGCTCACAAACACCACCATCTGAGGTTTAACACCTCCATCATCGGGAAAGAACCACTAGAACCCCGACTAAAACTCCACAACATACCCAACATGTTTTCTAACATACCATGATTAGACATCCATGAGAACACCAACCAATGTTATCATCCATCCTTTCCATCAAAACCATATTGAATGGATGTGAATCCAACATCCATACATGAATCAAGGACAATTCAATTTTTCTTCAAAGATTGAACCCATTTTCAAAACATATTTAACATTTCAAAACATCAAATAGATGTGGATTACAACTCACCACATTTTTCCTTTTTCCTAAAGGAATTTGAAACATGGACTACATAGGTTGTAAAATCAATAGAGGATAGATCTCTTTGATCATACAAAGCCATGACCCCATGTTTATCCTTGAGGAAATTGATGAGTGATGTTTGTGAATGCTTTTTGGAACTAGGAACTGACTCGCTTGATGAAACACAGGAAATATATTTAAATGTAGACTCACTTTCCAAATCATTGGAACAATTTACTGTATTGGATGCTCTTAATTTCAGATTTAGCATCCCATCTTGTTCATGAAATGGATTGGTCAACTTCCAATATATCATGGAGGCTTCCGCACCACCTTTACACGCAACTAATGATCAGAGGCAGCTTGATTGGAAAAAAAATCTTGAGGGGACTGGACATGAAAGATCATGTTGTTCCATAGTTTCTCGGCAACCTCAATTTAGCCCATATTATATAAGGCTATTGCATGATGTCCAAGACATAGTGAGAGGAGAAGATAAGGTGAAAGTCTCGTAGACGAACAACATCAACAATGAACATCCACCACCATTTCACTATATACATAAAAATCATATCTTTAATAACATCCATGTGAATTTCTATCTTACTTCCATAGAGGATGATGCATGTTGGTCAACTTGTTTTAGAAATTGTTTATCTTCATCCGTGCCTTGTACTTTCACCCATGAATTTGAAGGTGAGTATGTGTACATGATAGTTGAACTTCTTAGAGAAGAGTTTCTGGAAGAGTATAAGAGACATGAAGAAATGAAGATCATTAGAGTGTTGGAGCAAATTTTGTTGCTACAAACAATGTGGCAATCAGCTTGTGCAACGCGGCCTACGTTACAACTTGCAGGTATTGTACTTTTTTTTCTAGAGGGTTTCAGTGTAAATGCATTTTGGAATGATCATTTCTATTCATTGTATTTTAGATTTTTTTGACAGCCGAGGGGAAAGGGTGGGGTTTGCAGACATTGGAGGATATGTCGAAGGGTGACGTTAGGGGAAATTACATCCTATATTTTTGCAACATTTCCATAGTATCTAACATCTAACCAAATGTCCTCTTTTCCGTTCAAGCTCCCGGAACCCTGATCACCATCAGGGTTCGGGGAGCATGAAGGGAAAAGAGGCCATTTCTCTAATATATTCACAAACAAAATCACCCTTGACATATCCTCCAATGTCTGTAGACCCCACCCTTTCCCCTCGGCTATCAAAAAAACCTAAAAGACAATGAATAGAAATGATCATTCCAAAATTAACTTAAATTGAAACCCTCCAGAAAAAAATAAAGTACAATACCTTCAAGTTGTAACTTAGGCCATGTTGCACAAGCCGATTGCCACATTATTTGTAGAAACCACATTTGCTCCAACTCTCTAATGATCTTCATTGCTTCATGTCTCTTATACTCTTCCAGAAAATCTTCTCTAAGAAGTTCAACTGTCTTACACATCACCAAGGACCCTTGGATCGTTCTTATAAAAGATCAATGCAATCCGAATGCGTTTGGTCGGATTTCCATAGGTCAGTTGTTGTTTTCACTAAAAATCTTGTCCATTTTAAACAAAATAGAGACCCTTTGAGTGCTAGCGGCCACACCGTGCCTCGGATTGAGGCGGGGTTGACTTATACACTTCACCAAAGACCCTTGGATCGTTTTTAAAAAATATCAATGCAATCAGAATGCATTTGGTCGGATTTCTATAGGTCAGTTGTTGTTTTCACTTAAAATCTTGTCAATTTTAAACAAAATAGAGACCCTCTGAGTGCTAGCGGCCACACCATGCCTCGGATTGAGGTGGGGTTGACTCATACACATCAACAAGGACCCTTGGATTGTTTTTATAAAAGATTAATGCAATCCAAATGCGTTTGGTCGGATTTCCATAGGTCAGTTGTTTTCACTTAAAATCTTGTCCATTTAAAACAAAATAGAGACCCTTTGAGTGGTAGCGGCCACATCGTGCCTCGGATTGAGGCAGGGTTGGCTCGTACACGTCACCAAGGACCCATGGACCATTCTTATAAAATATCAATGCAATCCGAATGTGTTTGGTCAGATTTTTGTAGGTCAGTTGTTGTTTTCACTTAAAATCATGTCCATTTTAAACAAAACAGAGACCCTTTGAGTGTTAGAGGACACACCGTGCCTCAGATTGAGGCGGGGTTGACTTGTACATGTCACCAAGAACCCTTGGTTCGTTCTTATAAAATATAAATGAAATCCGAATGCGGTTGGTCACATTTCCATAGGTCAGTTGTTTTTTCAAATTAAAATTGTGTCCACTTTAAACAAGAGAAACCCTTTGAGTGGTTTAACATTCTTTCATGTTGTTGTTGTTGCATATCATCTGTTAAAATGGGAAAATGACTCATTGGAGAAATGCTGTTTTATTTAATAACAATTAAAATTTTCCTATGAAAATTTACATACAACAATGTTTCATCTTTTGATCCCCTTAACCTCTCTCAAAAATGATAACAAATTGTACATGTCCCCAAGTCAGATCTTCATTGTATTTGTTTACAATATTCCATCAGGTATGTGGCCAACTCATTTCTGAACACATCTATATCATCTTGTGAGTATGAGGCTTTTCGGCAGTCAGAGTAGTACTGCAAAATAAAAAATAAACATTTAATAAATAACTTAAACGAACTAGTAGTTGTTTTAAAAAATACCTCTTTAGGGATGCTAGTTTGCAGATGAAAAATGATCTCTTTCATAAATTTGAAAACATAATAACCGCAATCATTATCATTTGTTTGTTTTTGAAACTGCAAAAAAATTGATCATTATGAGAATAAGTAACTTGTGTTGAGATGAGTTTGGATAGTGAAATTTTATTATATGTATCCTGATATTTGTCCAGACGTAGTACTTTCTCACCTCCTTATTCTTAGCCCCTGTCCTCATTCCTTTTTTAGAAGATATTGATACACCGCCCTATCATAACCGAAACCCCAGTAAAAGATAATATAAATTATATTACTTGATGTTTAGACCTAAAACGTAAGATGTAGTGTCTTATAGATTCACAAACTCCATCATATGTGGTCGGTTTTATGGATATCCTTGCTTTAAATCCAGAAAATAAATCTTCGGAGTATCCAAGTTCACCGCAATTAGCTACCAGTGTTGCCTAAGAACTAAAAAAGGAATTAGTAATAAAAGAAGTGAAAATATAATTGATATGCTTAATTGTAGAGTATTACCCATGCATGGTCGGTATTAAGAAAAGTCTATCATCTGTAATCTTGCGTTCAAATATTTTCAGCAAGACATTCACTATTACATCTTTTTTTAATGGCTCTATTTTTGTTAGGTGTGTTGATGTGATATGAGGACTAACTAGTCCAAATCTTGGATCATGGGAAAATTCCTTCAAATGTTTTTTCTAAATGTGTCTGTCAACAATATAAAATGCATTTAGTCATAATTTACACATTAGATTAGATTTTGGAAAATCAATTCATGGAAACATACCTCATATATACATTTACAAATGTGATGCCTAGCCAACTATTTTCAAGGTTTTCATTTACATTTTCAACAGCAACGAAATCTTGACTTTCCTCTCCGTATATATTCTCTTCGAAAACCACTATATGACTATTACCATCTTTTAGCTTTGTATCCACATGAGTCTTCAATGCTAGTAAATGTGGATAGACAACAGGTTGTGTTATTGTGCTTTCAGTAGCTCCTTGGGATCAGTTGGTCTATCCTTTAGATGGTTTTGATCCGACGTTTGTAACCCCCTTACCTTTCTCTATCTATAACAACAATCATTGGTTCAGACCATTTTTCCATTAATTTTTAAGGGTTTATCTTGAAAAGAGAAGGAAATAAATACCTCTTTGTCCGCATGTACTCATACAAGTTGTGATAGCCATGCAATGAATTTCCCAATAGCCTTTTCGACCATATGAATATCATCGTCATCAAGTGGAATAGGTAGCTCTACCTTTGGCTCATGACCTACAGTAATCGTCACTTTCAGATGATCTTTCAGAAGTGTTCTATTATGCAGTGTGGCATCTGGGATATTGAACACTGTAGCCCTCACTACAAGGTGATAGGTGGGTGATGAAAGATATAAATCACAATCATTATCACCCTGTAGAAGATGAGTACAGAAAAATTATCAGTGTTTGTCTGATTCATATTTCATGGGAACAATTATTAGAATATTTATTACCATGGCTAAGATAGTTCTTTGAGGTGAATGGCTTTCCTCAAAGCTGGTGGGGGGTGGGGCGGGATGTTCATGCGGCGGTTGTTCTTGAGTTGTGGCTTCCCTTTGCTTCCCACACATAAAAGTTTCTAGCAACTCTCCCTACCATTGCAATTGTTCTTCAAGGGTTGCTATTTTTTCGCTCATTTGTTCCAATTTTTCATCTGTATCATCCATTTTTTTCTTATTCTCAAAATATCCTCGGGGTGTCCCCCCAAACCCTGCACCTCTGACACGACTGTATTTTTCTGGCTGCTTCAAAGTCATCGATAATAGGTCTGTATCAGCTACAGGAGTAGATGATTCCTATGACTGTCATATATAGGAAAATAACTAATTAGTTTTATGTAATAGCAATTTTAAACAAATTATTTTATCGTCATGTAATACTTACACATATTTCCCACACTTTCTGTGTGTTCTCATCTACTAACTTCCCATATTTGTTCACACGTGCCTCCTTCCATAGCACATGATGTGGGATGGAAGTGCATTTGGTTTTAGACTCATCAATCTACATATAAACATAGGAAAATAATTATGATGTTGTTTATTGGCACCTAAAAATATTATTGTAAATTTAAAATACGTACTATTTTCTTTTCTAATGAAGCGTACCCCATCCTTGCTTTATGATAGTGGTATGTTGGTTTTGAAGCACGTTCCTTATTTTCAGTACAAAGTTTCTCTTTCATAAATGAAATATTGACAATCAAAGTGATGAATACAGGTATCCTCAAACAATGTATTATCACTCACAATGTACCTGAAACTTCTCATCCCCACGACGGCCAATAAATGCATCCCATGCTTCTTGGGATATTAGGTGAGCGTAGAAAATGGGTGGGTGCGGGTTTATTTTACCTTTAGAATCTTTGAGGTGACATCTTGTTAAAATAGTGCGAAAACCTCGATGAATCTTTCCTTCAAGCCTTAGTACATAATCCTTGTGTGAATCTTCTACTATAAATGTACTCTACAAGAGATTGAGAAGAGTAAGACATTGTTTCATTATTATATTTTCTAGTAAATTAAAGAAATAAATTCATAATGTTACCGTAATTTATTCCCAGATCACAGCCTTCAGCCCGAACACAACATGGTGCCATGAATCTATGTCAATCGGCACGCGTTGCCGAGTGACAACTCCAATGTAGCTGCTAAACATAGCCTTATTAGGATTCACATGTTGGCCTCGTGAATTCCATACGACTTCAAATTTGATGCCTTTGCTTTTCGCCTTAAGAATTTTGGCTAACACCGTTAAACTACGATGCACCTGTGATTTTTTCGACGTTGTTCCTTTATTCCCGACCATTTCATCGATATCAACATCATCTATATGTTCATCTAGAATGGTATCAAAGACATGTGTTTATGGTTCTTGGACCTCAACACTATGAGCAGCAGGAGCCGCATCAGTAGGAGCAGCAGGAGGAGCAGCAGGAGGAGCAACAACAGCAGGAGCCGCAGTAGGAGGAGCAGCATGAGTAACCGAAGCTGCAACAGGAGAAACAACAACAGCAGAATGAGAAGCAGGAGCAGCAGCAGAAGCAACAACAGCAGCATTAGCTATAAGAGCATCATCAGCCACAACAACTGCTGCTTGAGAGACTTGTTCAGCCTCAAGGTTAGGAGCATCATAATGCGCAGAAGTCATTATCTACAAAAGTGGTTGAACAGTTAATTCATATTACATAAATTCAGTAATGATAAGATAATAACATGAGATAACAAGATCTACATTACCAAAAAAATATAACCTATTTACTGAACTCTCTTTCTTTTTTTCAAAGGTTGAAGGGATTTGACACCTCTATCGACTATCCAAATCCCTTCATTGTGATCTCTTATAACATAAAAAACATCATCTGCATTGGGACCGCTCCGAAATGATTGCGACGTACCACTAAAAGGTTTTCCCTCAACTGAATTTTCATCAGAACCTTCAGTAGTTTTGGACGATAACAGAATAATCGACCACTTTTGGTTTGCGGGATCTGGAACATAAAAAACTTGTACCATTTGTGATGCCCTTATAAACTGTTCTTCTTTGTTCCCTTCGTTACTAAAATCAACTTTCACAAATCCCCATTCATCCATTTTAACACCACTATTGTTATCAATCCATTCACATTGAAAAATCAGTAATTGGAATGTCGTATAATCCAACTCCCATATTAGATTGATAATGCCAAAGTATGACATATTTGCATAAATTGGATTTTTTTCCTTACTACCAGAAACATGCATCGCTTCAGCCACTAGTGTAACTCCACTATTTTGCATGGTACTATATTCATCACGTTCATCAGTATAGAATGTATAACCAATAATTACATAACCACTGTAAGATAATACATACACACATGGTCTAGTGGCTAGCCATCGAAGACATTATGAAATTGAATTGGGATTTTCATCCAACTGCTTAAAAATATGGTCCTAAAACCATCCAATAAACTGGTGATTATGTGTATCTGATAAACATTTTTCAGCCCTCGATGGATTCAACTGCCTAAGAATTTCTTTTTGAGTTTTAATATATGGAGTAACCTCCCAACTGTTATGCAAAAAATAAATATGAGCCTGCTCCTGATCTGTAATACTGATTATCACAACTTCTCTTCCAGAAATTCCCTCACCCTCAATGCATCCAGTGTGACAAGATTTTGGGAGACCAATGCCTTCCACATCAGATAGGTATTCAGTACAAAATTCAATGTTTTCCTCAACAATATATCGCTCCACTATACAACCCTCTGGCCAACTTCGATTTTTGACATTTCCTTTGAAAATCATCATATACCGTTCAACAAGATACATCCATCTATAGTGCAGAGGACCACAAAGTCGAATCTCTCTCACCAAGTGAATCATCAAATGAACCATCATATCAAAGAATATGGGCAGGAAGAACATTTCTAATTCACATAATATGATGAAAATTTCTTTTTCCATAGCTGGAAATTTCCCCGGGTCTAAAACTTTTCTACATATAGCTTTGAAAAAGAAACAAAGTTTGGTTAACGTATGACGAACATTCTTGGGAAAAATGAAATATAAAGCTATAAGAATTAGATCTTGCATCAAAACATGGCAATCATGTGATTTCAAACCTTTTAACTTCAAATAATTCACTGAAACAATGTTCTTGATATTTGATGAGTACCCCTCTGGAACCTTTACATCATTGAAGAAGTTAAAAATTTGATATCTCTCCACCCTAGAAAGAGTATAAGCAGTTGGAGGAAGAAACATTCAATTTTCACCCCTCACGGGAGCCAACTCTTCTCGTATTCCCATGTAAACCATGTCCAACCATGACTTAATTCCATCTTTTGTTTTGCCAGGGGCATTTAACAACATTACAATAAAACTTTCACATATATTTTTTTCCACATGCATCACATCAAGAAAATTTCTGACGTAGAAAAAATTCCAGTATGATAATTCAAAAAAACAGATCTCTTTTTCCTACCGATTTTCGTAAGGTTTTTCAAAAATGGTTTACCAAAAATAGTGTTCAGATCTTTTACATTCTCAAACAGCTAATCACCTGTTAGTGGATACGGTGTTGCACGTTTTTCTGAACATCCATTGAATGATGTCGTCTAAGATTAGTACTTTTTCCGACGAGGTAGAAATCTACGATGTCCTAGAAACACAAAATTTGATGAATGTTTTAACCTAATTGATTATGTATCCTCTTCGCACACGGGACACCCTTGAGTTCCTTTAATTCTATATCCTGATAAATTTCCATAAACAGGGAAATCATTTATTTTCCCATACAAAATCACTCTCAACGTGAAGTATTCACTTTTATAAGCATCATACAACATTACACCTGAGTCCCACAGTAACTTCAAATCCTCGATCAAAGGAGCAGGATAAACATCAATATCGTTACCCGGTTGTTTTGGTCATGATATAAACATAGATAACATGATGAATTTCCACTTCATGCATAACCAGGGTGGCAAGTTATAATTTACCATCATAACAGGCTATATACAATGAGTGCTGGTTTGAAAACCAAAACGATTCACTCAATCTGTAGATAACCCAAGACGAAGGTTTCTCAGATCTTTTCCAAATTCAGGATACACATGATCAATTTTCTTCCATTGAGGAGAGTCGGTCGGATGACATAATAACCCATCTTTATTTCTTTTATCTCCATGAGATGACAATTGTCTTGCAGTTTCTTCACTTCCTTATAGACGTCTAAACCTTGGAATGATTGAAAAGTACCATACAACTTTTGTAGGATTGGATTTATCTTTCTTGTTTCGAGAAGCACCACACTTTGGGAATTCTGTAAGTGATTTTTTCTCTTTGAGAAACAATATATATTCATTCGGGCAGGCATGTATTCTTTGAAAAATCATTCCCATCGAGCGTAGAATTTGTCTAGTTTATATGTCCGACTTGGGAGCTCATTATCTTTTGGGAGCATGTCATTCAAGAGAGAAAGTAGTTACGTAAAACTAAAATCACTCCATCTGTTGCCTTATTTCAATTTATACAACTTCAGTACATCTAAAAATGTTGTATACGTAGTGCAAGCAGCATACAATGGCGTCTTTTCACAACTCTTTATCTTCTAAAACAATTTTGGGAAATCACAGAGTTCATCTTGAATTGTCTTTGTCATTTCCTCAATACGATCTTCAGCATCATTGACATCTGTAATAACATCCTCCATACCATCTTCTTCATTATACATATTTGTATTCATATCTAACGATCCATAAAACACAGTTTCATCCCAGCCAGTAGCTACATTCGATTTTTCTCCGTGTTTATTCAATCATTTATAACTCTGATCTATTCCGTGACATATGAAATGTTCTTCCATATCCTTTGGAGTAAGTAGTCTAGAATAACAACAACATAAACACGGATGAAGGATTTGAGAAGAATCCTTTGCCTGATCTTTTGCAAACTTGATGAACTCTTTCACTCTATTCTCGTACTCTATTGTTAAACGATTAACATCCATCCAATATTTATTCATCTCCATACTATTTGAATCTCAAATATTAGTATTTATGGTTCAAGTACACAAAAAGAGAATTCCAAATATAGTATAAGAGAACCACTTCCTTATAAAAATGAAGATTAATGGAGCTGAACCATTAGTATTTATTCATAATGCCTAAATACTCACTGCTGGTGGAAGTGAAACCAGTCCGGATGATCATGCCAAGAAGAAATGGAAACCAAAAGGGGGGAGTGAATAAAAATACCCCAAACAAGATGGAAAAACATGGTATTTGAGAATAGGTTAGTGGCCTTCATGTTTTCTAGAAGGAATCCTAATTTATTTCAATGAAAAAGGTTAATTCACAACAAGATACCATTAATTCCATATATTATTTTCATTAATAGGGTTATTTTGTGCTTCAAAATAATCAAAACATGTCTAACCAACTTAAAATGGATAAAATATGAATTCATGAAACACATGAATCCCAAAAAAAAGATATAGTATTGAAACACCCACATGGAATCTGAATGAGTCTGCTCAAATGAAGAACATCATATATCTCCAACTACATTGATGCTTTCTCATATACAACGACACCACTAGCTAGATAGTGGCCCCCACCAAGAACATCATACATCTCCAAATAAAAGACTACAACCACTAACCATGAAGAACATCATAATATAGAAATATACTAAGAACACATCCCTTCACCCAAATAAGAGACTACAACCACTAACAATGAAGAACCACTAGGAGCATATTTTGAAACCTAAGGAAAGGTACACCCAAAACATATGAATTAATTCAAATGAAATACTTTCTAAACCAAACCATTGAAATCCTAAAATGTTCCTAACATCAAACCCCATCATATCTCCTAATAAAATTCTTTGATAACACTATTTCATGGTCTATACCCATTTAGAACCCTCTATTGGTTAGTTGATTATAGTCTAGTGACCCCCTAAAACCATCCTCCAACATGTCATGGGTTAGTGAATACACCAAGGGTATTTATCACAACCATGTGCAATGTACTTATAATAATAAATAATTGATATAGTTTATCATCAAGTTGTATAGATGATTTTTCGAATGATACCAAGTGAAAGTTAGTATGGTAAATATATGTGATAAGACATTTTTGGTCTAACTAAAAGGGGATATAGCCTAATGAGTGTATTTTTGGATTCACAAAAAATATGACTCTATGTGGTATAGGGTTTTTTCAACCATCTCGCATTTTCCCCCAATGGAATCTATCACAACCAAACTAATAAAAAACTTCTCAAACAACCCCACCAAAAAAAAAGATGATTTTCAACAATAAATGTAAACAAGCACCATGTTCTTGAGGAATATAATGAAAATCAGTAAACACATGTGAATCATACCCTTTACATCATTATCCATCACGTATGGTCCATTTTCTTTGATCGGTCCATCCATAATACTCACCCATAGAATAAAAAATCATGTTAAAAAATGATATACAAATGGGAGAGGAGAACAATATTGAAAAAAGATTTGGAAAACATGCATTAAAGGAAGTCCTACAAACCGAAGCATGAAAGCGTTGCAGGCAGTGGAGGTCCGGAAAACTAAAGCTCAAGGGCGGTGGAGATCCAGCAATGCGAACTTAGTGGGCAGCAGAGGTCCAAAAACGAGTAGCGAGGGTGGCGGAGGTCCGACAACGTGATCTCAGCGGGTGGCAGAGGGGAGTATTAGGGATCCAGTACCGTCAGAGCTTTAGGTCACGATAAAACGAGGTCACTGTGTGACCGACTTTATAAAAAAATGCACTAAGGTTTTATCAGTGCTAAAAAAGCACTGATAAAGACTACCTTTATCAGTGCTAACATTTTAGCACTGATAACGGTGTCCTTTATCAGTGCTTTTTTAGGGCTGATAATAGTACCCTTTATCGGTGATAAAAAAAGCGCTGATAAATCCTTACTGTATCAGCGCTAAAATTTTACCTCTGATACAGGGAGTCAATATCAGCGCCTTTCTAGTGATGATAAAGGATATTTTTATCAGCGCTATTTTAGTGGTGATAAAGGTTACCCTGTATCAGCGCTAAAATTTTAACGCTGATAAAGGAGTTCTTAATCAGTGATTTTCTAGGGCTGATTTATGTTCTCTTTATGAGCGCTAGAAAAGCGCTGATAAAGACTCCATATATCAGCGATAAAAATGTAGCGCTGATACATGGTTTCTTTATCAGCGATTTTCTAGGGCTGATAAAGAGGGCATATATCATCGCTAGAAAAGTGCTGATAAAGAACTCCTTTATCAGCGTTAAAATGATTCCGCTGATACAGGGTAACCTTTATCAGCGGTTTTGCTTAGCGCTGATATAAGTGGGCGCTTCCCTTTCCCGTTTTTATAGTAGTTCTTGCAAGACTTGTAAATTTTGCTTCATATGCCCTGATGGACTCATCTTCCTTCTACTTGAGTCCATAGAACTATCCTTCCATCTGGATATGGAGGATTGGAGGAAAATATTTTCTGAAAAACATTGTCTTGAATTCCTACCAATATATGGAATCATTTCCTCTTGGGACTTTGTATTCTTGATCAGTGTCCACCACTGATCAACTTCCCCATCAAAAAGATAGACTGCCAGTACAACTTTCTCTTCTTCTGATCACTGGAGGACTGAGAAAATACTTTTAAGGGAGTTAATCCATTGTTCTGTGAGGAGGGGATCAGAAGACCTGCTAAACATAGGAGGCCCTTTCCCCATGAAGGATTCTATGGAAACATTCTCTTTCCTTGGAGAAGGGGGACGTTCCACCTAATTCATGTTATTATTCATAACTCAAGCCAGCTGAGCAAGTACTTCCATTAAGTTTTGAGCACCCACTTCCGTCACATCAAGCATGTCATTAGGGCAATCATCGCATTGCCTATCACTTTGGTTTTTGGAACGTGTTCTTCTATTTCCCACCATTAACTATGAATAGAAAGTATAATTAGAGGTCTTGAATACTTAGCTCTAGAGCATAAAAAGGAAACTTTGAACATAAAAGGATAAACCTATAAAGAAGAAGTACACCCTAAATTGTGATTCCTTAGGTTTATATATAGGTTATCCTCGATATATTTCATAACTTATATTCTTATTGGATTTTTTCCCTTAATAATGGTTTGTACTAAGTTCATGAATCTACCAAAGAATATCCCCCGGGAGTGTCGTAACCAAGAGTGCAGCATGGTCCGTTATCGAGCACCGGTTCCCGTTCGTGTCTAGATCAAAGCAGGTTTTTTGGATTTTACCCCTAGATACATCAGTTCAAGAGCCACCTCTATATGCTCGTATCCAGATAGAGATGTATTCCCTTGATGAACAACTTACTCTATACTCACCAAAATTTAGGACTGTTTCCTTATACTTATCCTCATCCTTAAGGTTCTCACTAATGTTCTCTATTCCTAATCTCCGGAAATAACTAAACCTCCCTCTAATACCAACTACAGCGACCCGAGCCTTTTACATATAACATTTCATGATTTTAATCATAATTAATCATCAGATTACAAGCAAAGGATCGTCAAGTCTAGAGTATTGGAAGACTAGGTATATATAACATAAAATAGGGGGCTAAAAAAACTTTATTTAATCTCCATAATCAGCCTCTAACTTCCTTTGAGCCCTTACATCTGCATTGGGTACCCTGGGGAACACATGAACAGAGGGACGCGCTAAAAATGGCCAGTAAGGGAATGAACATAAGCATACATCTCAAGCACATGAGTTAAGAGGCATCACACAATTATATCCAAAGCATGAAACTTAGGAAATCATTTAATATAATAATGGGATCATATAAACATGGAATCATATAAATGTGGCAAAATCATAAATCATATCTTTAGTATGGGTCATGGATAACTTCCAATCCCGTTTCACATCACATCTCATGAGACAAATACTTACCCAATGAATTGGATCGCTATCTGGGTGCACCCATCTCAGAATATTCATGAATATTCTTTCCACATAAATAATCTTTCCACATAAATAATCATACACAATCAACCATACATAAACATAAGGTTACCCATGGAAAGAATTGGGTACCACAATCATGACATAAAACATAACCAATGGGCATATCACGAAAGTGTCCATGAAAGTAAGGGATCAAAATATAAATGGATAGTCATAGGGTAACATAGGAATATAACATGGTAAGTGGTGTCAAATGGAAGTGACAGCATAGTACAAATGTAATTTAGAACCATTAGTATTAAAACATTTTTGTGCGGTTTTAAGGAAAACACTCTAGAGCTTTTCAAATAGAAAAGAGGACATTATTTTATAAAAAAACCAGGATTGAACCAAGAAGTATTTCCTAATAAAAATACTGATTTTATAAATACAATGGTTTTTTAAAACATAAGATAGAGTACACTTGAAATTTGGGTAAAAATTTGGGAAGTCCCCTTAAAACAGGTTGGCTTATCGGAATGTTCTAACGAGGGAATCTTTCAAAATCATATATATCCCCGAAAGAATGTGATGAAAGGGTATTGATATAATAATCTTTTAAAAATAACCATAAGTCATAATAATCACATAGATAGATAAGATAACACCATTTTTAAATAACGATAAGGCAACTCGAAAGAACAAAGAAGGTTCGGGTGGAATTCGTTACAATTTAATTGGCATGGTGTCAGGTGTGACCAAGAGGGATTGATGAGAGAGAAATGTGGTTTCTCATCACTTATAAATCTAGATGGAAGTATGGGGGAGGTTCTTAAACATACCCCATAATTTTTGAGTACACATAAAAAGATATAGTATAGAGGAAAATCTTGATTAAGAGAGAAAAAGAGAGGATCCCTTACCTCAAATCTGGTGGTGTCCTCCACTTGTTATTAATGACCTAAATAAACAAATTAGGATTTTTAATTCATAAGTCCATCACCTCTTATATATGTAATTGATTTATTATAACCCTTTTTAGTTCATCAAAATACTTTTTCATTAGTTATAAGGTTCAATTTCATTGTTCGAGCTCGTTTGTTTACTTGGCTTTAAAAGATTGGTTCACTTATATTTAAGTTTGGATTATATGCAATATGAAAGTGGGTGTCCAGAATTGAATATATATTATTTATTTAATATCCAGGAGATTACATGGTTTTAATTTTAATTATGTTACTTAGAGTGAAGTTGAATTATTATACATATATAACCATAGTGATAACCGTTTTTGTTGATCGGAAGATTTGATTACAAAGAATGTGTTTTGATTTATAACTTAATTCCATTTTTACCAAAGGATTATAGAATAAATTATAGGATATGTTACATATATAATAATCTGGTTCAACTATAACCCAAATGGTTTCACGACCAGAATTAAATATAATAATAGAAATTGATAAATTTTTTTCCTTCAATGTGCTAAATTAGCACATCCCAAACGGTGCTTTCATTTCTTTCAAATAAAAGGGTGGGGAAAGGGGAGAAGATAATAAAATATAACACTATCACGAATACATTATAGTACATTTATGCTACTAGATTTATCATACTATTATTGTGAAGGGAGGTGAGGAAATAAATTAAAAAGGAAAGAACTTAAAGGAAAAGATGAAATTTGGGAAGATGAATTTACCTCTTGAGACTTCCTCCTTTGAGAACTGCTTTAATGGAGAGGTTTTGGTATTTTGAAGTGGAAAAGAGCTTTTTAACTTGTGGGAGGACCTTGGGGAGAAATTTGGGACGAATTTGGAGAAATCTTGGAGCTTGAGAGGAGTGGAGAGAAGAGGGAGTGAAGGGGGTTTTTATAGTGGATGAGAGGAACGATTTTATGATATTATAATCCTTAATTTATTATTTCTTCACAAGACAAAGAATAGTAAGTATTACTTGAACAAGAATATTAAATGGGTCATGTGAATTCGAAACATGGTCGGTGACATAATCCATGATTCTAGGTATAGTTTATTTAGCCTATAATGTATATATATGATAAATTACCGTATTCTACTATTCATAAAAAATTCAAGTATTTCAGAAAAATCTCCAAAATTCACCATAACCATTTTTCAATGTCTAGAATCAAAAAATAAATTCCATTTTTCAAAAAAATTCCACATATGATTATTTTAATATTTAACTAAAATCATAATTTATTATCAAAAACCAGATTTAAAACATGAATTAACTCATTCTAAAACATAGGTATATTGTAATTCCAACATGAATATTATATTTATACTATCATAGGTGAGGTTACTATTGATTAGGGTATATCACTATTCATAAGGGTATGTTACTATTCATTAGGTTTGGTTACTATTCACCAAAAAATTATGTTTTTCTTATCGGACTCCAGAAAACATCTTAAACACAATCGTGTATGTCAGATTTCCAAAATTTCAAACACAGAAGTGGAAAACATATGTTTTAAGGTCACTTATCACTCATTTTTTCATTATTATGTGATTTTATGTTATATTTATAAGAATGGAATTTCCATTAAAAAATTGGGTCATTATAGTTCATTTATTTTAAAATGAAATCATCACATAACTAGAAAAATTTGTGTTCAAACCTGCAATCATTTTCCCCAATAAGTTTTAGTTTGAAATTTAATATGGATATATATAAATTTTCAAAAAATAGTTTTCAATTATTATACAAGTTGAAACCACTTTATTCCTAGACTTTAGAGTTTAATATCATTGAAAATAGAATCAAGGAGGTTATAGTTCATAGAAGAAGAGATAAATGGAAAAAATAGATAACTAACAATAACCTTATACATTGTAGATGGTTTGCATAATGGTACTTTATTTACCCTTATTCTTTACATTAAAAGGTTTCAAGTAATGATATATTTATCTTACACTTATGTAGGCTTTGAAAAATAGTCCCCACCCTTATACAAGGTAGGTAGTCTTCATGGTGGATGCATGTTATACCCTTACGCAATGTTATTCCAAGGCTTACATAGGGGTAGATTGAGTTTAACATTACATAGACTTTATAATTTACGGGTTACCCATACAAAAGGTATGAATTAGCATTATGTAACTTAGGGATTGCATATATAATAGCTTGACAATTAGGCTACCCTCACACATGTTATGACCTATCCATTATGCAGGATATAAAATGATCTTCTTTCCTTTATGTTAGATTTTTAAAGAACTCATATACCTTAAACATCACTTGGGATCACCCCGTACCCTTATCTAATTTGACTCCTACCATTACTCAATATGGGAAAAAATGGATTACCATTACAGAACACATAGAAAACTCTCTTTACCTTTATGAAACACCAAATTCATGAGTAAAGATACATATTTTATTGAAAATATCATATTTTTTACTTAGGAAACTTAAAATAATAAGGTAGGTTATATATTATTAATTCAAAAATTTGTAAAATTACAATAAAATTAATTAAATCATTTTAAAACACCCAAAAAATATTTCAAAAAAATGAATCACTAGTACAAAAATTGATTTTTTCGCACCACCCTTTAACAACGCTAATAAAATCACTAATAAAGGGGGTAACTTTATCAACACTAAAAAAAGATATGATAAATGGTACTTTTAACAGTGCTAAAAAAGCTCTTTTAAAATTATCCCTTAATCAGTTCCTTTTTAGACTTTTTAAAGGGACCCCATATATCATCACTTTTTTAGTAGCACAGATAAAGGGGGGACATTATCAGCACTTTTTTTACTAGCATAGATAAAGAGTATGTTAAGAAAAAAATAATAATATATTAGTATATAAATATATAAATATAAATATATATATATATTGATATAAATATAATATATATTTTTAACTATGTTTATATAAGTATAAATAGACATTTACACTTAATATATACGATATATAATGATAAAATCATATAAAATATTTTATATAAATTTATTAATTAATAATTTTATTTAATTAATATCGATTAATAATAATTTAATAACAATTTTAGGACACAAAAAAATCAAAAAATTAATAAAAGATGTAAAATAAGTTGAAAATGATACTCAAACTACAAACGACCATAACTTTTGATTCAGGTGTCCGTTTGAGCTCTACAACATATCAAATCGAAGCACGCCATGAGATATCTACCTTTAGTGACAAAGGTAATCATATATTAAATTTTATGAGGCAAAATTATTCCTAAAAGGCATCTAAAAATATATTTTTAATCATAGCACCCTAATTATTTACCATTGAATGGATTTTCAACCCCGTTTAAGGGGGTCTTTTTCCCTTTTTTAGTGGGGACTGAATTTTTTTCAGGTCTTACATTCATATTGATATTACGGCTTTGAAATTTTATCCTTTTTCAAAAAGTAATGTGATTTATAATATAATGTATAATATTATATACACAATTTATATACATTCACACATAAATATTTAATTTTATAAATAAATAACTTATAATATTTATATATATATATATAAGTTTTCTCAGTATAAAGGCATTATCTAAATAAAAACTAATATCCATTTTATTTAAAATTAATATATATAACTATTTATATACCTATATAATGTGTGTGTGTGTGTATCAGTGTGCATGTGCGTGTGTATTAAAAAAATAATTTATATTATATATATATATTCCAACATAAAAATAAAAATAAAAATATATAATATATGTATATATATAGATATATATATAAATATGTATACTTATACATACAGATGCACATATATATAGTATATATACATGTGTATGTAGGTTGTATATATGTATTTACCGATTTATTTATTTACAAACACAAAAAAATAAATTTTATAAATGTATTTAAAACTAATATTATAAAAATATATTAATATATAACTAAATCTACTAATAAATATACGGATAAGAAAATATAACAAAATATATATTAATTGATCTTAATATAAATATATATATATATATATATATATATATATCCCTACCATTGGTGGTGGTGTGGTGAGGGTTTAGGGGTGAGGGGCAGGTCATGGGTTCAAGTCCCTCAACATGTGATTTACTGCAATTTTCTTCATTGCATTGTGTTCCGTGGTGGCAGATGTAATCAACCTAGTATATATATATATTAATATAATTATATATTAACATAAAAATAAAAATAAATGTATATATAAATAAATAAATATATATATATCATTAACTAGAGAACAATAAAAGATGGGTGAGTTGTAAAGGTGCAGGCGCAGAAGGGATATGTCTTGGGTTTGAATCCACGAAGAGGGACGAGTGTGCGTTCAGGTGTAGGGGGGATAGCATTGTTAAAGGTAGTTGGGTGTGTTCACAGTTAGGGCTTCCTGGAGATATTTAAAGGGGTCAAACGCTGTTAAAAGGATCCCTACAATTTTTAGATTTGTTAGAATTTTTTTAAATATTTTTGACTTTTATCATCAATAAAAAAAGCGATGATAGAAGACCATATTATTAGCACTATTTAGGGCCTACTTTTTTTTTTAAAAAAAATCCCCCATTTAGAAGCACATTTTTTAGCACTGATTAAAGGGACCCCCTTCTTTTTTTAGTACAAATAAAGGGTTTTTAGAGCTAGTAATACCTAGTTTTCAAGTACTGAACCACATTAAAACATCAAAATATATTTTCAAATAAACATTTATAACTTGAAAAAAGTTCCATATGTTGTAAAATAATTTATAAAAACTATTTTAAAATTTAAAAAACACATTTTAGAATAACTTATAAATTAATAAAACCACACCAGAACCACTGGACACACCAAAATGGTAATGAAAGGTTCAAGAATATTACAGACCATTAAAGGTCTTTCATCGCATGTCAGAAATAAAATTATGGTAATTTGTGTATGAGTTTATGATATGTTGAGTTATTTCAATAGATTTTAACACTTGGAGACATGTTTTTAATGACACCCAAATCCAACAAAACTAATTTTCTCACCATTCCAACTACATCACATGGCAGATTGATGTACAGTATATTTATACATGTCTAAAGTAATCAAATAAATTTATCCTAAGATTTAATGTAAATACAATGTTTTTCTAGGTTTTGAACCTTGAAACATGTTTACATATGAATCATCAAAAATAACTTTTCTTCATTCCTCTAAACCATAATGTCCATTTGAAATTCGGTCTATTTCTACATATCACAAATTAAAATAAGGTGATTTTATTGATTCAATGACAATAAAAATTAATTCGGAAGGTATTGTTTCCATTGATACATTCGTTTAAACACATAAATTTAAAAAATGATGTTTTAGTCATTTCATCCACACAACACATCATATTTTCATGTACACTATTTTTTGATGTCAAAAAATTAACCAATGACCAATTATTTATTATTTAATTTCTATTTGAGATAAATTTTTAAGCTTTAACCCATTAACAAAAATTTTGTAAACATTTAAATCAATAAAGACACATTATTGGACATTATAAAAAATGAAAAATTTGGATTGATGTGTGGTCTACTCCTACATATCAAAAAGTAAACAGTGAAATTTTTTCTTTGAATTCACAATAATATATGGTCATTTTATAGATATTCATCCACTTACACGCATGTTTAATGAATTAAATCTGATAAAACATTTTATTTTTTATTCAAACCACAAAACACGTTATATTGACATTTGGTTTATCCATTCATGTAAATATTTTATTGTTGATAATTTCCTATAATTTCAAGGAAATCTAAGGTCATTTTCTAGGTTTTATGAAATTATCACATGATTTTAACTTAAAATAAATAAAAATAAAGTTTTAGGCATTCCATGTAAATGATAATTCATATTAACATTTAGTCTATTACAACAAGTCCCAAATTAAATTCTAATATTTTCACTTTAATTTCATTATAATCATACATCATTTCCATGAATTTGACACATTGAAACATGTTTTTATGAATATTTAGATATCATAAAACTACACTTTGGTCATTCAAAAATATCAATTGATGTGTAGTCACTTTGTACAGAAAAATTGATCAATGACCATTACTATGATTTCCTAACAATACGATGTTATTTACTATCTTTTGATAAATTTATTCACATTTTAGTACTTAAGTAAATAAAAAATCACTTTTAGTCAATTTGAGAAAACTGTATGTCGGATTGATGTGTGGTAAATTTATAAATGTCAAAAATTAAACTATGATCATGTTACTATTATTTCATGAAAATATGTTGTATTTTTCGATGTATTTTTCCTTTGACACCCATTTTTAAATGACAAGAAATTATAATGAAATTATTTTTTTGGTCATTCTGATCACACAATATGTTGTATTAACATGTGGTTTATTCATACACATATAAAATTAATAACAAATCGTTGTATTAGAATTTCATAATAATTTGATGTCATTTTTTTAACCTTGACCATTTGATAAATGTTTTTTGACTTTTAAATTAATAAAAATTCACTAGTAATTCTTAGAAAATTATATGGTAGATTGATGAGTAAACTATTCTGACATACAAGAAATAAAACTATGATAATTGAATGATTTAGAAATAATTCGGAATCATTTTCTTGATTTTGATCTTTTGACGTGCATTTTTAATGACTTCTAAAAAACAGTTAGTGGTAATTTTAACTACAATGAACATTAAATTTATGTTTGGTTTATTAATATATGTCCAAAATTAATCAGATATTGTTTTTAAATGTTTTCATGAAAATAAAAAGTCATTTTTATGATTTTTTATTTTAACACATGTTTTTGTGACTTTTAAACCAAATAATACAAAAGTTTCTTTAATTAAAACTTCACCGAACATCAGATTTACAGTTTTTATATTCATACACATAAAAAATGGATAATTGTTTTATTTTTTTGGAAATTATATAAAAAATATGTCAAAGGTTAAAACATGGAAAATGAAATAAATTTTAATTTTAAGGTGAAAATTTTAAAATAATATTCTATATGTATTGATATAATTCTCTTCAATTTGACATGTGGGGTGGATAAAATGACGACAACAACATTTTTAAATTAAAATGTCCTTAAAACTATCTTTCAAATTTTCAAAATTATGATAATCATCTCATAGTTTTTTCAAATACGTGGATATCCAACATCATTGTGTTCCCTATATAACAACATCATGTGAGGGTAAATTGAAGTATAAATAAACATAACAATTTTATCACTGAATACAAGTAGTTTGGAAGCATCAATTTCCATTTTTCAAGGTTTAACATTAATAAATATAGTCTAAATTGAAAAAATATTTTCAAAAATAAAAATAGAAACAAATTAACAAAAATGCCCACAAAACTACTAAAATAGTGGATGAAAAAAATAAATTTTAAAACAAAAAACTAAAACTAAATATAATTATAAAAAATAGAGAAATAAAATCTTAAACTAAATCAAATGCTCAAGATAAAATTTAAACTATTATAGAAAATTATTTAAAATATAAATATGAATACATAAAAAAATCTAAAAAAAAAAATTGCAAGAAAATGTTAATTTAGAAGAATAAAAAACATATATAGATATAAATACAGATATTTAAATCCATATAGATATACAATTGTAAAGTAAAATTAAAATCACAAGTGAAGAAAGAACACAAAAAAAATTATAACACTAAAATATTCTAAACAAAAAGGAAAATTATAAACATAATCAATCAATAACAAAAAAATGAAAAAAATAAAATACAAATAAAAATAAAAATGAATAGATATTCAAAAAAACAAAAAAAAATTGTTAAAAAGATTAAATTAATTAAAAATAAAAAATTCTAAAATTTTGTGGAACCATAAACTAAAAAAGTGTAAAAGACACTAAATTTAACAACCCTGACCATCTACAATCAATGTATTTTCAATTTTGGTCCCACTGTCTCTCATACCTAATTTTCATTGGTATCCCCAAACTCAAAAAGGACATTTAACTGGTGAGGTACCTACAACATCATAAATTCTTTTCTTCAATCCCCTCCAAATAATGTATAATGTCATGTTTATCCACCCTCCTCTTTTATCAACGACCTCTTTAACACATCGATTTAGGTACCTTCACTGATATTATATATAACGTTCTGGACCACCCATGAATAGAAAATTGGTTCTTTTTCTAAACCATCCATTATAAAATTGTTTCTATTATGTAACTCTATAATTAAAATCAAAATTTCTATATAAATATATAAATAAATAAAATTTAAAAACAATAAAAAATATGTAATGTCTCTAAATTTTTGGGTAATTTTTTCTAATTACATGGAATTGTTTAGAGACCGTGAAATTCAACGACACGTGATTCTGAGGCCTAGAGTTCAGGGAATGATTCACCTAAAAATGTTAATCTTTAAATAACATGCTTGACAATTTTTCCCAAAATAGTGGAATAAATCTTAAAAGGGTTCTCAGATCAGAAATCTGAGGTCACCAATGTGTTTAGGATAGAAGGTTTACCCTAATCGCGACTTAAGTTTAGTCGGGACATGCCTCTTGTGAGAAACAACAAAAATGGAATAACCATAAATAAAATTATTAAATAAAATTATTTTATTATTAAAATGTTTATAACTCATGAATGGTGACTTGGATAAAATATCTAATACCCCCACAGAACTAGTGAGGGTATGCTTTTCTTCGGTAGATCCTAACATTGGTTGGCATGGGCCCACAATGGAAGTTAATTTTTTTGGCCATCAATTAAATAATTATGAAACAATTATTTTATTGTCAAATCCTTATAAATCCAAAATGGAAACTCAGATTGGAAATTAGAGAGTACCATTAAGCTCGTAATGATTTGTTTCCCTTAGGTGGAGCCTAAACATGACCAACGCGGGTTGGGGGTGACTGTTAACATTTTCTTAAATTTTTTAAGGTACGTTCATTAAATGTGCAAGTATAGATTTCTATCTTTTGAACCGGTGCTTGGATTGAAAATATGAGGGCACTATTGAATTCGAAACAACCAGATTCACTTAGGCAATGCTTAACTTTGACCGAAAAGGGTCAGAAAAAAAAGTTAAATTTTGGAATTTTTGGAAAAATAATAATAAAATAACTCTTGAGTTATTTTATTATCCTCCCACCATTGAGCAGCAGATGGCGGGATCGTAGAGTAACATCAGACATTAAATGGGGGTAATTTAATGACATGATCCTATCATTTTGTAACTACAATGCTCGTGGTTTAATAGGTTCATTAATTAGGATTCATTAATGAATCTTAATAGTGAACCATCATGGGGGTTAATTCCTTTTATTTATACAAATCATTGGAAAGAGAATTGAGAATGCACAAGAGGGACATTTTATGAAATGTTGATGATGTCAGCCTCCAATGAAAAATGTTGATCGACCGATGACCATTGGGGAACTCAGAACAGACATTGATGAATGACTTCGATCATGGTTTCATTCGTTCATCTGCAACTGAATCCACCGAATCCACGTAGGGGGTTTATGTGCATAATTCCTCCCTCTTTTCCCCATTACAAAATATTATAAAGAACATGGATCAACCGACCAACGGTTTGCCCTGCGTTTTGTTCTTTAATGCGGGAGGTTGATGCGGTGTCTCTTTATAGGGTTTTAATGATTTATTTTCCTTCCCGTGTTATAATGCTAACACATAGGGCTCGGGCCGAACCAAACATGGCCTAAACCTTCCACCAAACTTGTTCTTGATGTTTTCATAATGGGCGACCAAGAAATATATTGGCAATACAACACTAAGGGTCACATAGTGAAGGAGGTGTCTCGAGAGGCCCGTATGAACAATCGAGAAGGAAATCTTACCACTAGAAGTTCACCAGTGGCATGCGGAAGCACCACCAGCACGACAACGGCTGGCTTAACCATCCATGTGGAGGAGCAGTGCCCGCAGGAGCCATGAAGATTGGAGCTTATGCCAGCCAGACAGTAGAAGTGGGATGGCACGACGGCAATGAGATGTTTGGGGAGAGAAGAGGCCTACTCGGGCCGCTCGGCTAGACCAACGGCCGGCTCCATCCAGCCCTTATGGAAGAGGGGGTGGTGTGCCAGAAACTAGCCCACATGTAGGCTGATTTCTTCCTGGAAGGTCGGACCTGCCGGTCGGTCCGTACCTTTGAGTTGTGATAGACTTTCAAGACAAGAATCGTTTTCCATCTAGGTCGAACTTGAGACCCTGGCCGGAACGCCTGTTGGGCCAGGCCTGTCAGCCAGGACGTACCCGTACCAGACCCGGACACGGCCGGTCCCATTTTGCTAAATTGGGCGTATCTCACAAACTGAGCATCTGATTGACGCTCTGTCAGCGGCATGAGGACCCTCGTGATGAATACGTCCTTTGGAGATAATTCACATGGGTTTTGGAGAAATTTGGTGTAAACCCATATTGAATCGAACCTGAATCCAACTAGGAAATCAACAATTAAATTCTAATAACATACAGACTGGGCGTCTGAATGATACGTCATCTGTTGGGTTGGAAGCCTTATAAAATGGTCATTCCTTTGGTTAATTCTTCATGGGACTTTTTGGAAGTTGAGGTACAACCAATGGATTAATGAGTGTATCGTACCAAAATCAAGTGTGCTAAGTGCAGAAATCCATTGGTTGGCTGTGACGTGAAGAATGAAGAGGCATCCTGTATGGTTCTCTGCTCATTGATCCTGTGTGGGTCAGCCCCTATTGATCATGTGTGGATCAGAGCTCATTGATTCTTTGTGGGTCAATGCCTAATGATATTTTGTGGGTCAACCCTCAATGATCCTATGTGGGTCAACACCTATCGATCCTATGTGGGTTAGTACTTAGCGATCCTGTGTGGGTCAGCACCTAGTGATCCTCTGTGGGTTAGCATCTATCGACCCTGTGTGGGTCAGTAGTAGATCCTCTCGATAGAATAAGATGATATATCTTTACAAATAATCATCTTTACTTCTATACATAAGTCATACCTGGTGTGAGGCGAGTCCTTTACTTTGTGCTATGTGTTTGAGGTATTTCTTGGTTGTATTACCTCGGTGGTATTTCCTTTATGGTCATTTTACTTATTGGATTACTGAGTAACCTTTGGGGTTAAGGGGGTCCTAATTGATTATTGTTATACTCACCCATATACGGGCTTTTCCTGCACCTGTGGTGTCTTGAACAGATGACAGATAGCTTTAACCGGGTCGTTGGGGATCCAAAACTAGAAGGTGCTCAGAGGTGGATCGATATACGTGGTGTACTGTAGTGTCATCCAATAGAGAGCTATACCAACCATTTAGGTATGGTTGTTGGAGAATGAATTCCAGATCATGAAATTATTTTGATTCACTTTCCTTTTAGTTGGTCTTGAATTCTGGCCCCTTTACTTTTAGTTTACACACTTTACTCTCCGTTGTGGTACTTTGTGGTGGTTGTATTAATTTATGTTCCATCATGGTTAGCTTTGTGCAGTTTTCCCTATATGTGTGTGTATATGTTTAAAGGTAATTCCTTCCCTATTTGTGATATGCCTTTTCGGTTCTTGTCACCATCCCCTAGCCTACAGAAGGTGGGCATAGGGTAGTCACGGCACCAGCCCCAGGGGAGAGGTCATGAAAAAATAAGTAACTATGATTGAAATTGAAAAAACAAATAAATAAAATTATATCAACACATAAATAACTAATTAAAAATGTAAATAATTATAGAAATTATAATTATTAATAACAATTATAAATTCTAATTATAATTTCAATAAAAAATTAAAAATATTGAAAATTATAATTATAATTTGAATATAATTAATAATAACAATTATGAATAACAATAATAATTAATAGTATAATTACAAATACAAAGTAATTACAGTGGAAAATAAAGAATAATTATAAAAATCAATAGATATTAAAATTAAAATAATAGTTATTAATAGTTATTATAATCATAAAAAGTGATAATATGTATTATAATTACAATTAATGTACCAAATAAAAAAGGATTAAAGTAATACATAAAAAATAATTACAATTACAAGTATAAATTGTGATTATAATTAAAAATTATTATCACAATTTAAATAAATAATAATAATAATTACAACTAATATCACCATAAACAACAAATAATTTGGACTATAATTACAATTTTAACAACAAATTACAAATAATTGAAAGTACAATAGTTTTAATTATAATTGCAGTGTCATGATTTTTAACTAGGGTGTTGAGGAATAATTCTAGTGACATGGCATGAAACAGGCTACTCATTCAGAGAAAACCATGTATTCGACCTTTAGGTCAATATTTTTTGTGCCACCAAACTTATAAGGTCTTGGTGATTCCAGGATTTGAGCCCTTTTTGTAATAAATATGTTTAGTAGGTGCTTGTCATTCCTTGTATGGAGTGATGAGAATTGACCTATTGGGGTTCCTGAGTTTGTGTGTTTTTGGTTGCTTGTAATCTCCTACCAATAATAATAAAAAATACAATTATAATGAAAACATACAATTAAAATCACAATAAGGAATTTATAGTTACAATTAGAATCACAGATACTTAGATTTTCAAAAATAAGAAATAGTTAAAAATAGAAATTTCAATATAAATTTTTACGATTATAAATTTTCATAGAAATGAAAATAAAAAATAAATAATTACATATTGAAAATTAAATTACTATGAAAATTGAACAATTTACAACTACATTCACAAGAACATCCATTACTATAACTACAAATATAAAAAATAAATAATCCTATCTAGAATTACACTAACACACATACAATTACAATCACAACTAAAATTAATAACTAAAAATAAAAAATAACAAATAATTAAAATACCATAAAATAAATTTAACAAAAAATTACCACCACAACTGTAAATAGTAAATAATCAAATCTACCCTAAAAATTCCACACACAATTACTATCACATCGAAAAATTATAACTATAAATAAAAAATAAAAAAATAGTCTAATAACACATAAAATATTGTTGAAATTATAAATAATATAGAAAATTAACAATAATAACAAAAAAATTTAAATAGAAAATGATTTCAACTAAAATGGAACATTTAAATTTTAAAAATAATAAATAATTACTAATAATAATTATAATAAATAAAATAATATATAATAAATTATTAAAAGTAGAAGTTAAAAATTAAAATTAAAATTTAAAAAATAAATAAATAATAGTTTACTTTTACACTTATAATTAAAATAATGAATTAAAAAAAATTACTATTAATATATCATATAAGAAGTTTCATGAACCTCTCTAACTAGGACCCCACATGGGTCAACAGTGAAGATGATAGTGACCCTCGAAGCCAACTTTCAATAGGATCAAGGATAACTCTCTCATGTATGGGAGGAATTACCCTCAAATTTCATAAGAATATGAAGAAAAACCCCTATGTAAATAAAGAGGAACATCAGATTTTCATCAAAATAAGAGGAAAATGACCTTCGTTTAATTTGTGGCATGTTAGAAGAGACTGCATGTCTATCCTCCATATGGTTGGCACAAAATGGTTAAAATTTTGATTTCATTGATTTAAAAATCAAAATACATTATCCAAATTGTCACGACCCGTTCTCAGGGCCCGTGCCGTGACTACCCCAAGCTCGCCTCCCATTGGCCAGGGGCTGCCGACTAGCACCAAAGGTGTAAATCCTGAAAAAAGGGAAGGCATTGCATTTTTAAAGTAAACAAACACCATAGAGTAAGCCAGCAGAAGTAAACACTATGTAAAACTGGGTACAAAAGTATGTGTGGAAAGTAAATGGGCTAGAATACAAACCCAAACTGAAAGTAAAGTACAAATGGAAAGCAAGTAAATCAACTGAAAGTAAAGCAGCAACGTCGAGCCATTCACTGTAAGTCCCACCTGAAGGGTGGGTACAGATAGCCACCTGAACTCCACGGGTCCAGCCGTCCGCTCCGTGTACGTCCCGCCCAGTGGTCCACCTCCAGGTACCATTCAGCTCCACAAGTCTCAACCACAATCAGCACTGTTCGTCGTCTGCATCCAACACAACGTAGTGCGGGCATAACTCGTACAGGGGTGAGTATACGCTACTCAGTAGGGACCCCGAGACCCCCGAAGGTCTCCTAGAATCCACAAAGGATAATCCACAAAGGAAAGAAACAATCACGATGTAACATCCAACACTACTTAGGTATATGCCCATACATATACCTAAGTCTTCAATTCTAGTTCGAATCCAACATCCGAGCCCAAGTTAGATCACGTCCACACATGATAGTACAACCCAATCCACACAGGAAAGCACAACACAATCCACATAGTAAAGCTAGTTAATCATATCGAAGATAATGATTGAAAGTCAAAACTCATCTCACACAGGTTTACTTCTTTGTAAGGTGATAGAGATGCTCAGATATAGCCACTAATTCATCTATGCTAGGACCCACGTAGGATACTAAACCAGCTAAGCTATCAGACCCACATAGGATACAGACTAGCTACTCTGCCATACCCACGTAAGATAGCAAGAACAGAGTCATCGTCGTCGAACCCATAGATTATTTCAGTATGGTCTTCATTGCTGCTGATCCCATGGAGGATTTCACTGCAGTCATCATCGCTGTCGAACCCACATAGGATTTCAGTACGGTCTTCATAACTGCCGAACCCATAGAGGATTTCAGTGCAGTCTTCATCACCATCGAACCCACGGAGGATTACAGTACGGTCTTCACAGTCACAGCCAGCTCTAGGGTTTCCGTACTCAACATGCTCATTTTCGGGAGGGTCCGCTCCACGAGCCAAAGGGGGTCAATACATCAACTGACACATAGTCCGGAGTTTATGTACCCCAAAGTTCCGTCTCAAAAAAAGGAACTCAACGCGACAGACGGCGCGTCAATCAGACGTCTGGTCTGAGAGTTATTGGCGTTTTCGTTTCGGGGGCCCGGTTGGTTTTTAAGTCAAAAAAACCCGACTGCACTCCAACTGCATCCCAACCTCAAACGGAGTAAGACAAAAGGTCCGTATCACTAAGAGGAATCCAAAAAAGTCGACGGCACGTCAATCGGACGTCCGGAGCTCAAGTTATAAGCGTTTTTGCTCTGATGGCCCTGTTGGTTTCGTGTTCGAACCAACCCCACTTTACCCAAATTTCTCTGAAACCTTGAGTGTAATATACCTGAACGGCCGTCTCGATCCATGGATTGCATCTCAACTGATGGTGCATCGATCGGAGGACTGTAGTAAATGATATGGGAAAAAGACCAGAAGTGATCCGAAAATGGGGGGTCTGGGCCCGGTCCAACCCATCCCTACCCCCCCTGGGCGGCCCGAACCGGGTCTGACCCGGTTGGGCGCGGCTCGGCCCGGCGGGGTGCAGCCCGGCCCGGTCCGCGCAAGATGGCCCGGCTCAGCCGGGGGGGCACGATGGCCCGGCCCGCGAGCCGCACGGGGGACGCGGTCCCCCACGTCCTTTGCGCTCCGCGGACGCGGCGAGCGCCGCGTCCTGCTCCCCCGGATCCCGCGCGGCCGCGGGATCCGACCACCTGTCATCGTGGCTTCAGTCACGGAGGTTCCTTCTAGAGGGGCGCCGCCGCCTCTGGGGGGTCGTCCGGTGCCAGCCGCCGCCTCCGGCCGCCGGTGATGTCCGTAGGCCACTGGAGGTGCTCTGGTGGTCCGTTTTTAATTCCATCTGCGCTGGTGTTCATCTCGAGTCCCATACTTTACTGTGGAATCTTCGAATAGCCACTGCGGCCCATTCTGTCATCGCCCGTCGATCCGCACATCAAATAAACAATCTGCGGCGTCTTCGAATCGCCTCTGCGGGCCGACTCTGGCCGTGGTTTGGTTCTTCCTCAATTGCGCGGCGCGACGACGCCACAATTTTTCGCCCGTTCTTCATTGTTTCCACGCGGTGCCATTGCCCTCTACCTCCTTTTCTCATACCGCAACAAGCACAATCATCAAAGGGGTTGGAGGGTCAGCCGTGTTCGTGCGGTCCGACCTCCTCTCGTTATTACGATAACAGGAAGCCCAAATATAAGTCAATGAACGACAATGAAATAATTCACGGGCAAAAACAAAAAACCCCTACCTCATGTGTTGATGAACGAAGGTTTGAAGCGGAAAAAGGACGTCGCAGAAGAGGGCTCTATAAGCGTCTTCGGCGTCGCAGAGAGGAGGATCGTCGGCGTTAAGGTACATGGCGTCGCATTGTCGATCTCTGGGGAACTAGCGTTCTTCGTCATCTTCCATCGGAGGCCAGTGTTCTTTGTCGTTCTTCGCGTTCTCCAATGAAGAAGATGAACATTTGAATGCTTTGGGCAAATCCTCTCCCAATCCTTCTCACACAACCAAACTCACCCTTAATAAAATAAGTCTTGTCATATTTTATTAATACACTCGCAAGACATTAATTTGAAAATCAAAGAAGTCTCATTCAATTAATTGAATTAATTGAGGAGCATTTAATATTTAAATTAATTTTTGAGGCTTGTCTTTCCATTAATTCGGGGTGCAGGTGAGTTACATATTAAAAGCACGAGATGGTGGTTAAAAAGGGATAGAAGGGGTGGGGCTCATGTGGGCCCCACTTCACTAATATCCTACCTAGTGGAGTTAGGATATTAGTGGGTCCCACTCCAACCACCAAGCATAGGTTTAAACTACCTTGAATAGAAATAAAATTAGTAGCACAACATTTTATTTTATTCTTTAGTTAACCCATTTAATTAAAAACCTCTCCCGAGCAAACGCAACTCCGGAAAAGGTGTTCTTAAGAAATTACCAGCACTGTGGTTTCATTGGTGCCCTCAGATTTCGATTCCGAGCACCGGTTCAAAAGTTAGAAAAACCAGCTCATTTGTTCACTGAACGTACCCGAGCTAAACTTCGGAAATTGATTCCGGGCACACTGGACCTCGGAATCAGGTGGTGTCAGAAACTGCGTTCTTGTAAAATCCCAAAGAAAATTAAGAAAAAAATTTCCCTTGAATTTTACGTGTCTTTACACATATTGTAAAAAATAAAAAACAACCTCAAATTATTATGTAATCATAGGGTAACTATTGTGACATAATTTGTGACATTTATGTCTTTATAAATGTGATTGAAAGGGTTAATCCATTGAAAAAAGCCTCATATTTTCATGAAATCGCAAAAAATAACCACTATTTATATTCTGACTGGTGGGAATAGACCATAGAACATTCCAATTTACTATGGGGTGAAAATGATTCTATAAAGACCCAGATATTTAAAGAATAATACATTTTCATATATATTAATATATATTAATAAGATTTTAAATTTATATTAAAGGGGAAACATTGTTCGATAGCATAACTAAAATACAACAATGAGTTTCTTCAAAATCTTACGTTTCAAACAAAATTGAGTTATACCAAAAAAATATAATAATAACAATATTATTTTAAATGGTAATTAAGACCTAGTTACTGCATTTGTGAAAATGAGTAGAATTAACTATATTCTAATTTTACATATTTGATAAATGTTTTTACATTTATCCAATAAATTTTAGAGTATTAAAATGAAAATGAATCCAATTTTAAGAATAAAATACTCTCATATATTTAAAAGTCTGGTTTACCACCTTTTGACAGTGAAACCTTTAAATAAATGTTTTTCACTTTTATATGTTAATTTTATTTTAAAAAAATTATATTTAGAATCGGAACATCAAAATTTACCTTGGTTGAACTTTTGGTATTGTTCGGATAAAATTCATATTTTTATGAATAGTGAATAATACTGCATTTTTATTCAAAATTCCTTTTTTGTATAATTTATTAATATATTGAGATTATATTTTTTTTAATTGGTTTTATATTTTAATTAGATTAATTTTTTGTTATTTAATCCAATTATGGAAATTTTAAATAATTTCACATTTAAACTGGACATAAATACATGTCAATCTTTTGAATGTTTTTATTTCTTAAAAAGATGCTTTCTAGGTTTGTCAACATGAATTAATTTTAAATTAATTAATTAAATTTATATTTTTTGAATTTTTAAAAATGGATTCCATAATTGGAATCATATGGTCCAATTTATGTAAATAGTTACCTTTTTCTTGGATATTATGAATAGTAATTTAGTTAATTTTTATTTACTACATATTGTGGTAAATTGGGTAAATTGCAATAAAAAACAACATCATAAGGATAATAAAATTACCCTAAAAACTAAAAATCATATTGGATGAATGGTAGTCAACCCATATCACCTAATGGTCAGAATTGATTCATTTAATGTACTTTTTTTCCATGAAAGTGATGTAATTATTATAAATATAAATGGAAGTGACAACAAGTCATTCTCTTATCTGTTATAAGTATAATAATTTTAATATAGAGATATAATTGGTAAAACATAAAAAATAAATAGTCTCCAGAAATATAATTAAATTATCTAAATAATGGGACTTTTTTATTTTTTAGAGTTTAAATAATTATGATAAATATTGACCCAACAATGATATAGTAATTATTTTATTAAGAGATATATTAAAAAAATGATATCATAAATATTAAATTAAATATTATACGAAAAATTTATGATATGCACTAATTTTATGGATGACTACGACATGTTAGGATTTATTTAACGTATTTTTTTGAAGCAATCAATTTTTTATGATATTCTGTAAAGGTCATGTTTGAATAGTGTCAACATTTACACAATACATAACTTAAAATATAAAATAGTTTATCAAATGGTTTAAAATTCATAAAATATAAGATTTGTCAAAATGGTTATGATAAGTCCAAATATGTCATAAATGACACTTTTTTGGGTCTTTTTACATGTTATGGTAATTAAATTAAGCCACAAAGTGTAAACAACAAAATATCATGGTATGATTAAATAGGGTAAACTAAAGGTTAAACCAAACATATAAGGGTTAAAAAATATTCAAAACCTATATAATATTATTTTTATGATGTGAATAAGACTAAAAATCATCTTATGTTTGAAATAAATGATTTTGGGACCATTTGAAACTAAAAATCAGTTTATAATAAAATAATATTTTAAGAATTTACTAAAGTGCCCCTCCTCCTTCTTATAAATGGGAACCACCTCTACCCACATTCTAACACCTCTCAAAACCCTTGGATCATCCAATTTATACTCAAAAAATCTCCCAAAATCCCTCCCTTCCTTCTAAATTCATTAACATGGGTAGAAGGATATTCAATAAATCCTTTTAGCTCAATTCAAATGGAGTTACCTGTTTTAGAGGCAGTGTCTTCTTTAAATTCCCTTTAGTTTATTTTTCTTCTTTACTAACTATGATATTATTATTATATTATTACATAATAACAATAGTATCCTCAATAAACTAGTATTCTTCTAATATACTTATTTTAACTACAATTACACACACCTACATATAATGGATACAAATATACTATTTTTATGTACGGTGAACTACTACCACACTAAATGATGATTGTTCAGTTTTCTCCTACCACCTCTCATGGTAGCCATTATAATGGAAATGTTTTATATATGATATATATTAAATTTATTTTGTTTATATTCTTATTTAATTTTAATTTAATACATAACTTTATGCATTCCATAATGTGTAAATACTATAATTTCATTTGACGAAGTTTGGACTACCACCCCTCAAAGTGATACAAATCATTCATACCATGAATGGAACATATATAAGATGGAATATATGAACATATGAAACATATATAATATATATTATACTGGAATTATAATATACTTGTGTATCATTTATTTTTTTGTTCCATTAGTTTGACAATCTAATTAAAGTAACATTCATACATCCGTACGACCTACCGTATCCATGAAAATCGCATTTCATTTATTATATCCAAATGTTATAGAATATTATAAAAACTTCTATAATGGAAATATATAATATTTCAATGATTAATAATATTCTAGTGACGATGTATTTATGACCACATGGATAATTTGCATAACAAAGTTCATTTTTCACATAATTACTGAATATCGACAAAACGTTAGATATGAACTAAAATATTTAAATAATTTCTATAACATGTTAATAAGTGATATTAAATGATTAAAAAACTATAAAAATGTTCTAAATCAAGTATAATTTTACCTGTGTTTATTATTTCGGAACATAAAGAATTAACGGGACAAGTCTGATTCAAGGTAAGAGAACTTCTTAACCCATTTTCCATTCTTTGGGTTAATCTTCTACTTATTGATTATCTCTTTCTATGATTATGTGTGAAATAAATATTTATATCCTATTTTATTTTTATAATTTATTTATTTTTATTTATATTCAATACACATAATCAATCTATTTTATTAACAAATTGTTCTTTGTAAGGTAATTTCTAATCTCAATTTCCCCTCATTGGGTTTTATATATACTTCGTTGATTATATTATGCCAAGATTATGTGTAAAATAACTGTTTATTTGTCTATTTTTTCATTTCCACTTCACTTTGTGTGGATATTCTATTGGTACACATAATCACCACATTGATAAAATATTACTTCATCTATACGAACTTTATAAGGGAAATCATAATAGAATCTCCATTCATTGAGTTGAATATCAATGTCATTGGTTTTGTTTTTCCAAGAATACTTGTGAATGACCTCAGATTGTTTTACACTTAATAAACTCTTATATTGGGTGTGTTTTTTATTTGTCAGGCATAATTGTGTCATTTATTTATACTTAATATAATGATACGCTCTTTGTAATGGACTTCATCTAAATTTCCTTTCATTGAGTCATATCTTGATGTTGTGAACCTCTATTATTCTATTAGGTGTACACACAACCCTTTTGACATGTTATATCATGAATTAATATAGTCTCATGATATTAAATTTTGGATTAATGTTATTCTTAAATTATTTGTAATCATGTGTTTCTAAAATGGCAAGGGATTCTTTAACTAAAAAATCATTTTAAAAGTTTTAAAGATTTATACTTCTAAATCATTATAATTAATTTTCATGTTTTCAAAATGGTTTTCAGGATTTATTTATATGGAAATGAGTGGTTTCAAGTTTAAATTTTTATAAAAAATTTCAAAGTGGTATGGGACACTTTTATTCAAAACACTTCTTTTTGAATGTTTTAAATGAATTAATTATATCAATATCTTGAAATGATATCTTTTGATTTCAATGTGACAATGTTATTATTTAATTTCATGTTTTATATTTTATTATTATGTTATTTTTCAAGGGTATTTCTTAATTATATAAGTGGTTCCACGATAAATTTAGGGTTGGTGAGCCCGTGATAGCTCTCCAATGCATTGGGTAACGTGATAGAGGTAAACGAAAAAGTCTCTTAATGAGATTTAGGTAATAAAATGTGTTGGGTATTCGAAATGTAACCATGAAGGTTATTACTTATATAGCTGTGAAAGCTAAAATGTAAGTATAATATATATTTCACAACTTACCTTTATGTTTTATGATTTATATAATATTTTTTAGGAATCTTATGATTATATGATGTAAGCTAGGTAGTTTATGTTTTATGGGTGAAAATTGTGATTTTGTGAAAATGTTTCCATGGGGTTTAGATATTCATGGACTAAAGGATTTATTCCTTATTTTATATTCCTTACATATCATTTTATAATCATCCAATGTTTTTGAAAGTTTTTTCATAGGGTATAAGGATGGATAAGAGAAAGGAATAATTTAATAAGATTTATATCAAGAAAATAAATATTGTTTTATTTAAGGAGTTTTATTATTTGTGAAAAAAATTATATAGATTAGAAGTTTATACTTTTTAATTTTTGAGATGTAATTTAATGTTATGGAGTAATTCACTAAAAATATAAACCTAATAAAATCATCAATGTGAATTATTAAATTAACTCAAGATTATGTAATGTTTAAGGCTGGGGCCTTATAGTGGGTATCAGAGGACTATTTAGTCAACATTAGAGATTAGGATGTTTTCTTAAGGGTTAGGGATATCATCATGGATTTATAATTTTAAGGATGATCATAATTAAAATGTATTAGAAACCGATTTTTAGGCTTTATGATCTAAAATATTAAGGTGAAAAATGGTATTTTTGGTGACATTCACCATTGAGGAAATTATGGGTTCTTAATTTTTTGGATGAAAAAATGTGTGGTATGAGATAAAATATGAGGTTAAAATATGTTATAGTTGTTTTTTAGGATTTAACTCATATTTGGGAATGTTTTAATACTATATAGATTTTAATAAAGGACAACAAGAAGATAATGTGACAACTCATCGTGTTCGACAAGGCTTTGAGAATAAAACCCACAACCAAAGTGAAACTTGGATTTTTCACCTACCAGTAGCCTACATGAAGTCCTTGGTTAGAATGAAAAATTATTATATGTTAAATGATTATATAAATAATTTTTTTTCAATTTTGTGAACTTATGTTTTATCATATAGATGTCATTGGTATTGGAAAATTATTTAGTGATTATGTGATAAATGTTATTTTGGAAGAGGTTTTCTATTTTGGAAACACTATATGCCTAAGGAAAATAGAATACTATGAGATTTTATTTGAGAATTATTGTTTGAATTTTATTTTGGATGAATATAAATATTTATTGTAGACTTATGAATATTTGGGTTATTTAACGAATGGATTATCCCATCATGGAGAATATGTTATTAGGTTAATTACTTTTCTGTATGGGAAATTAAGATTAGTCAATGCTATCTGGAGATAAATTTTAAGATTTATCATGGATGACTATGTGATCAAATCCTTTTGATTTTTGGGTTTCAATCATATTTTGGATTATTATTTTTGAGGAATTATATGGGAATTTTTTTTTGAATGATCTTTGTTGAACATTGGGGTATTGTTTTTTGAATTTTGAAAAGTAAGAGTAGTATTTATTTTTATAAAGGATTATTATTTTCACAGGATTATCTAATATTGTACAACCAATTTTGATTTTGGTTAATTTATAAAGATAAGGAAAATATATGTTTTATCTTTTGTCGATTATGTGATTATCTTGATGTTTATTCTAGAATTTTAGGTGTGACTAAGTAATATTGAATACTAATAGTTTAGAGAAAAGATAATCTTGTTGAAGATATTTATTAAAGGATGAAACTATAATTGATTATATATGTTTCTATATTCTCTTAGTCAAGATCATAAATAAATTCCAAAACATTATAAAAAGGACCTTAAAACAAAACTGTAGGCTTTTTTACTTTTCCTACTAAGGAATCAAACACCATTTAACCCATCAAAAGTTTGGGGTTTTAGATTGCTAACTTTTTCTAGATCATGTTTTTTTATCAATCTCCATCATAATAACATGGTATGTTTTTCTATCATATCTATCCTTTCCTATATGGTATCCTAGAATGTGTTATCTCTGGTGAGATTTTTACCTCTCTTTCATTCTTTTAAAGTGATTGTTTGATTGACTCCTTTTCCAAAGTGAGATTTTTTATGATGATTTGGAGACCAAATTTAAAATTCTGAGGATACAATTTTCAAAAGGGGGAATGATTTAATGAACATGGTATTTCTAGAATAATAAATATTAATAAATATTAATATTTTTTTATAATGTATTAATTATACGTTAAATAGGAAAATTTTTCTGACAGTATAACCGACACATAACAATGGGTCTCACTGAAATCTTACATTGCTCAAAACGTTGAGTTATACTGAAAAATTATATAATAATAATATAACTATTTTAAATATTAGTTAATGTCGAGCTATTTTATTGGTAGGAATGACTATAATTACATATATTATGATCTTAAATATTTGTTAAATGTTTTTACATTTATCCAATACATTTTAGATGCTTAAATGATAATAAATCCAATATTAAGCATAAAATACTCTAATATATTTAAAAGGTCTTTTTACCTCCTTTTGATGGAAAACCCTTTTTTAAACATATTTTTTTTACTTATATCTATTTTTTTGAAAAAATAAACTTTAACTCTAGAATAGGGACATCAAAATTTATGTTGGTTAAAATCTTGGTATTTTTTTGAGGAAATTCATATTTTAATGAATAATTAAAAATACTGCATTTTAATTCTAATTTTTATTTTTGTCTAATTTATTTATATAGTTAGATTATATTGTTAATTTATATTAATGTTGAATTGGATAGTTTTTTTATCATTTAATCCAATGATGGTCATCTGAATTAATTTCACATTTATATTGGACATAAACATATGCTAATCTTTTTATTGTTTTTTACTTCCTAAAAACTAACTTTCGGATTTTGTAAACGAGGAATAATTTTAAATTAATTAATTCAAATTCTTTGTTTTCAAATTTAAAAATTGGATTCCATATTTTTAATTAGATTTTTCAAATTATATAACTTGTCACCTTTTAATTTCAGACATTACAAATAATTACTTTGGTTATTTTTATTTACCACATGTAAAGGTAAATCGGGTAAATTATGGTAACAGACAACATGATAAAGACAAAAAAATTATCATAAAACCTGAAAAATAATATTGGATGAATAAAAGACTACCAATATTACCTAAGGGTCTAAATTGGTTTATTTAATGTACTTTTGTTTATGAAAGTGATGTAATTACTATTAAAACAAAAGAATGAGACAAAATGCCACTCTGTTATCTCTTCGATGTATAATAATTTTAATGTTGAGATATAATTGTTGAAACATTGAACATAAATAGTTTTCATAAATATAAAGAAATTATCTAAATAATGGGAATATAATTTAAATTTTTAGAGATTAAATAATTATGATAAATGTTGACACAAAAGTGATATATTAATTATTTTATTAATAGAAATAACAAATAAATGATATTATAAATATTTAAATAAATATTATATGTTACAATTTATTTCACCCATGAATTTTATATATGTCTATAACATTTTATTGTTGATTTAATTTATTTTTTTAAATTAGTCAAATTGTTATGAATTTTGAAAATGTGAAGTTTGCATAGAGTCCAAATTGACATAATTCAAAACATAAAATATAAAATAGTTTATAAAATGTTTTAAAAAACCTAAATATCTAAGATTTATAAAAATGGTTATAATAAGTCCATATATGTCATAAATGGAACTTTTTTGGGTCGTTTGACATGATATGTTAATTAAATTAACCTAGAAAGTGTAAATAATAAAATAGCTTGGTAAGATTAAAAATGGAAAAATAAAGATAAAAAAACGTATAAGGGTTAGAAAATATTATAAACTTGTTTCATTTTAATAATATAATGTGGATAAGACCCTAAATCATCTTATATTTGATACAAATTAGTTTGGGATCATTATAAACTGAAAATAAATTTATAATAAAAGAATATTTCAAGACATTCCAAAAGTGCCCCTCCTCCCTCTTACAAACAGTCGCCAACTCTACCTACTTACTCACACCTCTAAATCCAATTTGATGATAAAAATAAGGCTCAAATAATATCCCAATATCCCTTTATTTATCCTATAATACTTAACATGGGATGAAGACATTTCAAAAAATGGATTTTGGCTCAAATAAAAATGAGTTACCCATTTTAGAGTAGTGTCTTCTATAAAGTTCATTTTCATTATTTTCCTTCTTCACTCCATAGGATCTTATTATTATATTATTAAATAAAATAACTATATAATAAATATAATAGTATGTTTTTATCAGAATTATTCAAACTACACATACACACACTTCCATATAATGGATAATACATATAGTTTCTGCGTAAGACGAACTACTAACTCACCAAACGTGATTGTTCAATTTTCTCCTACCACCTATCATGGTGGAAACGTTAATGGTAATGTATTTATATATTATATATATTATTTTTATTTTTTCTTTATTCTTCTATAATTTTATTTAAATCATTCCTTTATGCTTTCAATAATGTGTAAATACGATAATTTTATTTGAGTAAGTGTGGACTACTGACCCCTCAATGTGATATGACTCGTTCATGACATACATGGAACATATAAAGGATAGATTATATGAACTTATGTAACATATATAAAATATATATTATAATTTAATTATAATATACCTATTTATAATTTAGTTTTCATTCCATTAATATGACAAATTAATGAAAGTTACATTTATGCGTACGTACAACGTACCGTATCCATGAACGATGCATTTCATTTCTTATCTACAGATATTATTCGGAATTATAAATTAATATATAATTAATATACATGTTATTTAAATCATGAATAATATTTTGGAGATAATGAACTTATGACCACATGGATAATTTGTGTCAAAACAAGTCCATTTTTGACTCAAGTACCGAAAATCAACAAAACGTCTGATATGGCCTTAAATAATTAAATAATTTATATAACATGGTAATAAGTGATATAAAGTGAAAAATTAAATTTAAAAATTTTCTAAATAAATTATATATTAACCTATGTTTATTAATCGGGATATTAAAGAATGAATGGGATTAGTCGAATTCAAGGTAAGGGAACTTCTTAACCCAATTTCCATTCTTTGGGTTAATCTTATACTTAATGGTTAAGTTGTTATATGATTATATGAGAAATAAATTTTTATATCAAATATTGTATTTATATATTTTTTATGTGTATTTATATTGAGTACAACTAATTGATCCATTTTATTAAGAAAATCATCTTTGTAAGGGAATTTCTACACTCAATTTCCACCCATTGGGTTTTATGCATAATTTGTTGATTATATTATGCCATGATTATGTGTGGAATCACTGTTTATTTTTTTATGTTGTAATTTAAACTTTCTTTTGTGTGTATATACTATTTATACACATAATCACCCCATTCATAAATGTTTACTTCATTTATGATAACATTGTAAAGGGAAATCATAACTCAATTTCCATTCACTGAGTTAAATATCCATGCCATTGGTTTTTTTTTCACAAGAAGATATATGACTGAACAATGAATAATTTACATTTAATATAAACTTATATTGCGTGTTATTTTATTTTTCACACATAATTATTTCATTTAGTTTTCCCTAATCTAATGAAAAAATCATTGTATGGGACTTCGTCTCAATCTCCTTTAATTAAGGCACATCATGATGTTATGTAGCTTTATTATTATATAAGGTGTATATAAAACCCATTTGACATGTTATATCATGAATTAATATAGTCTCATGATATTAATGTTTGGATTAATGTTACTATTTAATGATTTTTATTCAAGTGTTTCTAAAGTGGTAAGGGGATCTTTAATTAGAACATCTTTTTAAATGTTTTATAGATTTTTTCTTCTAAATCATTCTCATTAATTTCTATGTTTTCAAAATGGGTTTAAGGATATATTTATATGAACATGAATGTTTCAATGTACAAACAACATTCAAAATTGTCAAAGTGGTATGTGATAGTTTGATTCAAAACACTTCTTTTTGAATGTTTTAAATGAATTTATTATATCAATATATAGAAATGATATCATGTGATTTCCATGTGAAAGTGATATTTTTCCTTTATTATTATTTTATTTTTTATTATTATGTTATGGTTCTTGGGAATTGATTAATTATATGTTTGGTTCTGTGATAAACTGAGGGTTGGAGAGCCCATGATAGCCCTCCAATACATTGGGTAACATGATAGATGTATATGATAATGTTTCTCCTATTAAATTTAGGCAATATATTGTGATGGGTATTCCAAACATAACAATGAATGTTACACCCTTTGTAGTTGTGAATTCTATAATATATGTATGATATAAATGCCATAAGAAAACATTATGTTTTTCACTTCTATTAATTTTTGTAGGAATCTTAAGATTAAATTATGTAAGATGAGTAGTTTTTGTTTTATGGGTGAATGTTATGATTTTGTGAAAATGTTTTCATGTGTATTAAATATTCATGTACTAATGGTTTTATTCCTTATTTTATATTCCTTAATAATATTTTTTTTCTCATCCCAGGTTTTTGAAATTTTTTTCATAGGGTATAAGGAAGGATAATAAAAAGGAAGAATTTAAGAATTTTTTTTCATGAAAATAATTCAAGTATTATCTAATGAGTTTTATAACAATGAAATAAAATTTGATAGAGTAGAAGTGTCTACTTTGTAATTTTTGAGATGTAATGTAATAGTTATGGCCTAATTAGTTAAATCTCTAAACGTGAAAAGATCCGCAATGTGAGTTCTTGGCTTAACTCAATATTATGTAATGTTTAAGGATGGGGTCCTATAGATCCAAACCAAGATTTATAATAACAAATTTTAAAAAATGTTTTGTATAGTCAAAACCTGGAGAATAACACCATATTATTGTGAAATCACAGGATAACAACCAATTAATTTGGGAAATGTTGGAATAGATCATTTTTCAATATGACTTGAGTTTTCCTATGAATAATCAAATGTTTTTTTATTGAATTAAATTTAAAAAAAGGTTTCAAATGGTAAAAACACTACAAAAGACATTGATTTTTTTAAAATCGTAATATAATGATCATTATTTAATTTTTTACATTTAAAAATATACCACAAATCAATCTTCTATACTGTATAGTGTGAATGATTGGAAGATTATTTTTATTAGATTTAACAGAAATTAAAAATATATGTCCAACAGTCAAAATACAATCAATTTCCCTTTATTGTCATAAAATCATAGGAAAGTGAACACCAATTAATTTTTAATATATATAATTAGAATATAGGCCATTTTGAGTTGCGATTTTAAAATAATTATCAAATGTGTTATTAATGATTTAAAAGTAAATAATGTTCTTAAATGTTTCAAAATCAAGAGATTGAAATTATATTTTTCATGAAAAAATAAGAAACTAATTGTTGAATAATTTTTGAAATGGATTAACATTCAACAAGTCAATCAAATAAATTTAATGTTGTGGTAACAATGGACTCATCAATTTTATTTTCTGTGTGGTAAATAATATCCCTTTTTTATTTATTTTAAGTCATTAAAAAAAGATATTAAAGTGTATTGTATAGAATATTACCACGTACTATCACAGAATCATAATCAAATTATCATCAATTCATTTATGACACATATAAACATATTTCATGTAAATATGATGAGAGGTGTGGTTAAAATGACTAAAAAACAAATAATTTTGATTTAGTATTTAAAATTGTACATAAAGTGGTTAAAATATTGCAAAATCGTCATATTTTTTTGAAATCATAGAAAAATGAAAAACATTTAATTTTTTCACATATAAGAATATAAAATAGATCTATCATAATTTTTGTTTACTTGGAAAGACCACTAGTGCATTTTTTATTAATTTCAAAGTAAAAAAACATGTGTTCTGGGTCCAAACCAAGAAAAAAATCTTATAATGTCCTAAAAACAAAGTAAATTGATCTACCATTAATTTAAATCATTTATAAATAGACCACATATAAATCTAACTTGTTGTATGGGTGAAATAGTCAAAGAAATTATATATTTAAAAATCATTATAAACGTGAATTAAAGGATCAATAAAAACATCATTTTTATAGATTCCAATATTAAAAAACAACTATCAATGGATTAAAATTAGGAAATGAAATCAGCTTGTCACTAAGTCATAAGAGAATAGATTTTGAATAATTTGTGACATGTTCCATTAGACTGCTCATTCACTCATCAATCTGACATACAGTGTGGTCTCAATGACCAAAAATGACGTTTTATAACATTTTATTCATTAAAAGCTTGCATAAAATGGTAGAAACCAAGAAACGCTCCTTTAATTAACATTTTATACATTTTACCCCTTAGAGTAACCTTTTTTGTCTATTATATAAACAAATAAACACATTTTCATTCTTGTAAAACCACATGTCAAATATATGTTCATTCTATTCTTAAAATTCAAAAATTAAACCATAGAATTTTTTGTGTTTCAATGAAAATATAAGGGGTTTTTACTAGAATTTTAATCATTCACTTGTTTTAAATAAATTTTAAATATAAGAAACTACATATTCATTAATTTTGACAACACCTTATGTTAGATTGATGAGTGGTTTTTGTATATATTACAACTATATTATTGATCATTACTGAATGATTTCATGAAAACATGATTTAATTTACTAGTTATTAATAATTATGTGCATGTTTTTTTGAATTAAATAAAAAAATTCTTTTGAGAAGTGATAAATTAGAATGATCTGTATTCTATTCCAATATGTTAAAAATTAAATTTTTATCATGTTATTATTATTCATAGATACTATAAGGTCATTTTATAGGTACTGACACTTTCACACAAGTTTTGAAAGACCATTAAATATAATAAAAATGTTTTTTCGATCATTTTGAACACACTACATGTCAAAATGATGTGTGAAATTATTATTAACCAAGGACCATGGAATGAGGTGATATTTTGTGTATGATCATGTAACTCCATGTTTTTATCAAGGAATAGATGATATGTAACACGCCATTCACAGGTCATGTCACCATTCGCGATAGCCATGGCAAACTCCATCATACGACATATAGTTTTTCATTTATTTTTTGACCATTTTTTAGTTTTTGACACTAACCAACCTAGTAAAAATCCATGAGTATTGTTCATTCTTTATTCTCCCTACCCATGACATGATAGACTTGTATGAGAACTCTTTCTTCCATCCTCTAGCCCACTACACTACTACCCTGGACAAGTTGTTTCCACTAACTCCTCTGATTTATCTTTTATTTTATATAATAATTTTTTATTTGTTTATATTATTTCTCTTTAACATAAATTATTATTATATATATATATTTATATTGATCAAAATGTTAAAATATATTTTTATACATTTTATATTAATTTTCATATATATATATATCTAATATTTCAACGTAACTTGACTGCAAGTTGGTATTTTTAAAACTATATTTTCATGTTATACTGGTATTTATTTTAGTTTCTATATATTTTTTATTAAGAATAATATATATATATATATAATTTGATAATGAAATTTCTATGTGAATCACAGTGTGCCATGCACTATAACACCAAGGATCCTCATCACAATTTGTTTTTGTATGCCATAAACAACTATTACATGTGGTCTATTCCTATACATAAAAAATTAATCAATGATCCTAATATTATGATTTAAAAATAAAACTATGTCTTTTTTAAATCCGATCACATTGAATAATACTTTTCGAAACAAAAATATCATTCAAAATGTACATTTGATTACTATGAGATAACCGTAGAATGATGTGACGTGTGGTCTTTTACAACGTGTAAAAAATTAAACAAAATTCATTATCCTATGTTTTTTAAACAATCTAATATCATTTTCTAGGATTTTAACTTTTTAAAAGTATTTTTAATGACATAAAAATATTTTATAACTACTTTTTTTCACCATTCTGACCACACAGTATGTTAGACACATGTTTTTAATAACATCAATGTCTAACGAAACTATTTTTGGGTTTATTATGAACACACCACTTGTTGAACATATATCAGGTCTATTTATACTTTCCATAAATTATTAAAAGAATTTTTTAATGTGATTTTTTGATTATCTGAGGTCATTTTCTAGGTTTCGAACCTTTGATGTACATTATTTTACTATTAAATCATTCAAAATGAACTTTTGTTTATTTCGAGAAAACAAAATGTGGATTGAAATTATGTTTATTACAACATTTAAAAAATTAAATGGTGGTCATTTTCCTAGTATTTAACTATAATATGTGGTCTTTTGTTAGTTTTTGACAATTTGATGCATATTTTATTACATTTGAATCGACTTAAAATGAAATTTTAGTCATTTCAAACGAACTAAAATAAATATTTAGGTATAGTTTATTCATACAGGTCAAGAATTAAACGAAATTCATTTTTCAATGATTTAGTGAAAATGTGATGTTTTTGACTAGATTCTGACCTTTTTCACATTTTTAATGACATAGAATAAAAAACAATTTATTTCATTAATTTCAACTACACCACACAAAATATTTACGTTTAGTATAATTAGACATTCCAATAATTAATTAGAGATAATTTTGAAATGATTTCATGAATATTAGGGTCCATTTGTAGTTTTTAACCTTTAACAAACATTTTAATTACTTTTAAATCTAATAAAATTTTTTTAGTCATTTTGACCACACTACACATTGGATTAGCCAGAGATGTATTGTCGAAAAATAATCAATGAATATTGTTATAATTTAATGAAAATTAGATATCATTTAATATGTTATAACACTTTGATGTATGTTTTTGACCATTAATTAAACAGAAGAACAATTTTGTTCATTATGATCAAAAATAGATTAGATAATAGTGTGATTTTTTCATATATATGAAAAATTAATTGATGGTAAATTTCCCATGATTTTGAAAATATTTGAGGTCAATCACAAGATTTTACATCTTTGAGACATGTATTTAATGAAATCTAAGTCAAATAAAATTTATTTTTGGCCAGTATGGCCACACCGCATATCAGATTGTTGTAAATTATATTTATACATTACACAAAATAAGAAAAAAATTTCTCTATTTATTTTAATGAAAATCTAATGTTATTTGGTAGTTTTTTACCCATGCTATTTTTTTAAAATTATGAATCAATAAAAAAATCACTTTTCATCATTCCCATAAAATCACAAGTTGGATTGACATGCAACCTATTTATAAGTGTCACAAATTAAATGGGAGGATATTATCTAGTGATATCCTGACAATATAAACAGATTTTCATGGTATTTATCTGATTAATTCACATTTTTACATACTTAAATATAAACATTGCAATTTTGGACATTTCACAACAGAACAAATTGGAGTTAAATGAAGACTATTAGTTATGCCAAAAATTAAACAACGATCAAATTTCTTTGACTGAAAATCAATTCATGATTGTTTTCAAGGTTTTTACCCTAAATGGATTATTTTTTAAACATTTAAATCAATTGTAATGCACTGTTGGTTATTGTAAAAAACCTCAAGGTGGATTGATGTACTGTATATTCCTACATATAGAAAATTAATCATTTATCATTAACCTTTGATTTAATGAAAATATAGGGTTTTTTGATATTCAGTATTTAACACATGTTTTTAAAGTCATAAATTTAGTAAAAAAAATTCAATCATTTTCACCATATCACACATCAGGTTAAAATGCATTATATTCAAACAAGTAATTTGTTATCACCGAAAATTTTCTTATGATTTCAAGAAAATCTATGTTTATGTGATAGTTTTTGACCATTAAATGCATGTTTTTTACCTTTAGATAAAAAAACACATTTAGTCATTTTATGTAAACTTCAAATAATATTGGCATTCAGTTAATTCAAATTGGTGACAAATTAAATTTTGGTCCTTTGCATTTTATTTAACGATAATCATAGAATGTTTTTTGATTTTTGACATATTGATACATGTTTTTAAGAACTTTTAAATCAAATAAAACTTTTCACTCAGTTATTTGAACCACATCAATTGATGCGAGAACTCTTATTACATATTAAAAATTTATCCCCTTTCATTTTACTTTAATTTCATGAAAGTATTATTTTATTTACAAGTTTTGACCATTTGACACAAGTTTTTTGTCATAAATAAATAAAAATAAAATTTTGTTAATTTCAAGTAAATTAAATGTTATATTTATGTTTGGTATATTCTTAAATGTAAAATTTAAAACTGTGAGTAAGTTCATTTTTTTTCAAGACAACATAACTCTTTTTTAATGGAATTGACCCTTTGATAATTATTTTTTTTAAAAATTATTTATAATAAAATTGTTTTCCATTCATTCTGACAATAAAACATTTTTTGGTTAATGTGTGATCTATTCATACATAATAGAAATCAATAAATGATCATTTCTTTATTATTTCTAAACAATATAAAGTTGTTATCTTGATTTTGACGCTTAAATGCATGTTTTTTTTGACTTTTGAATCATTAAATCAATAGTTTTAGTAGTTATAAGAAAATAATATATTGAATTCATGTGTAATATATTGCTACATGTACAAAATTAAATGATCCATGTTCTATGATTTAGTAATAATTAAAGCTTATTTTCTAGATTTTAACCCCTCGATGTATGTATTTAATGACTTTTAAATAAAAAATAACTTTTTTGGTCATTACAAACACACTGTGTAATGAATTTCTATATGGTCTATACATAAATTGTTTATAATAATAAAATATATTTGTCTGATAATTTCATGGTAATAAAATTTATTTTTCTAGGTTTTTAATTTTGTCGCGTGTTTTTAATGGATTTTAAATCTAATAAAACTTATCTGTTATTCATTTCTACCACACCACACATCATATTTACATGTCCTATATTCATATATTTCATAATGTCTAAAAAAAATTTATTATAATTTAAAAGTAAAGAAAAAAATGTCAAAGGGTCAAAACATGTCAAAAGAACATGAAATTTCATTTCAAAATAAATTTAGAATAATTTATGACATTTTGGGATAAAAAACACATCAATAGGATGCATTGTATTCCCAAATGACTACATGTTATTTTTTAACATTACTATAATTTAAAAATGTGCATTAGAGACTAAAAATTTTGAATAATTTCTCATATTTTTGTGAAATCCTAGGACAACTACCATTATGGTGTCCCAAATTTGGAATCTCAAAGAGAGGTTGAATTGAATTTTACAAAAAAATAACAATTTTATCACTTAATAAAATAACTCTATAAGTTATAAGCTTCTATTTTCAATGTACAATAGTTATGCATAAAGGGTAAAACTAAAACATGATTTTAACAAAAATAAAACAATAGATATATTTAAAAAAACAACTAAAATATGAAATTAGGGAAAAAAATAAAACAAAAATGTAACGTAAAAAAATCCAAAACAAAAAAAAAAAAAAACAAAAGCTCAATATGAAATTGAACCAAAAATAGAATAATTTTTAAAAATAACAATAAAATTAAAATAGCACAAACACAGACACAATTAAAAGAAAATATAAAGAAGTAATTATAAAAAAATAAAAATATAGATATAACTAGAAATAAATTAATAAAAATATATTTATAATTGGGAATTAAAATTAAAATAAAATTGAAGAAAAAAAATAGAAAATGAGAATATTATAAATAAAAGGAAATAATATAAACTAAAAATAATAATAAAATGAAAAAAAGAATATAAAAAATTAAGAAAAAAATAAACATGAAAATAGAAACAAAAAAACATATTAAAATCCCATAAATCATCACAATATGATATATTTAAGACATATAAAAAATCAATGTAATTAAATCATAGATCAGAATTTTTTAAAAAAACACAAAATTCAACAACCCATACCACCCATGAAAGGCATATTTTCTTTTTTGGGCCAACCATCCCTCATATAATTATTTTTCTTGGGGAACCCAATCCTCAAATTTGTACTTTTGATAGAATATATACCCACACCCTCTTAAGTATCATGCTCTATTCCCCCTCTAACCAATATATGATTTGGCATCCACCCACAATCCAAGTGGGTTAGTACCCCAAATTACACACTGATCTGGGTATGAGCATTTATAATATCTATTACACTCTATACCACCCATGATTGTAATATCGGCCTTTTGGGTTCATCGTCCCTCACAGATGTTTTTGGGTGAATCATATAATTTCAAGTAATGTTTCCATTTCAATTTAAAACTAATTAAAAATTAAAGATAATAGAAAATAAATAATTTTTATTTGAAGTACAATAAAAAAATTGAAATTAAAATAAAAAAAAGGTTAACTACAAAAATGTTTAACGAATAAATAATGATTACATATAAAATTTATAATTAAAGTTACAATTAAAATTATAAATAGAGTAAAAAATTTAAAAAAATATTTAAAATTAAAATTAGAATTTAAATAATAATAAAAATTATGAATATCAAAATTATTAACAATTATAGTTATTAATAAATAATTATTACAATGAAAAATAAAGAAATATTATAATAACTATTTGAAATTAAAATAAAAAATAATTAAAATTAAATTTCCTAATTTAAAATATAATCACCATATTTTACAATTTCTATTATCATTCCAATTACAATAAAAAATAAAAAATAATTAAAGTCAGTAATAAAAAATAATTTCAATTATAATTAAAAATAGTAATTATAAATACAAATAGAATTTATAAATAAAAATAGTAATTATAATTATTAACTTAAATCAAAATTTAAATAACAAATTTTTATAATTACAATTAATATTACCATTAATAACTAAAAATTTCAACCATAATTAAATATATAATATAAAAGTCGAATAATTACTGTTATAGTAATTTTAATTACAATTACGGTGTGAGGAAAACTAATAAGGGACACCAAGGTGTATTTTTCATGACATGGAATGAAACAAATAACCATTTCCTAAAAAACCATGTATTCATCATTTAGGTCATTGGAACTTTGGGCCACATATGTTCTAAGGCATCTATGCCTCTAGGACTTCAAACCATGTTTGTAAAAACTATGTCCATTGGATTCTTTTCATTCCTTGTGTGGAGGGATGAGGCTTGACCCAATAGGTTGCTTTGGTATGTGATTTATTTGGTTTCTTGTAGTCCCCAAACAAAAATAATAACAAGTACAATTATAAATATAACTTATAATTACAATCAGAAAAAATTATTAATATAAATATAACTAAAAATCATTATATTTTAAAATTACCAATAAAAATAGTAATTGATATTATTACAATTACAATTTTACTTAAAAATAAAAAAAATAATAAAAAATAATAATTTAAATTGAAATAAAATTCATCAAATTAAAATTACATTCACAATAACATAAAAAACTACAAATAAAACTACAAATAATAAATAATCACAGTTTGACTCACACTAAATACTAAAAATAAAAATCAAAACTTAAAATAATTAATAATAACAAGAAATAACAACAAGTACAATAACATATAAAAAAGTACCCCAAAAACTACCATTACAACTACAAATAAAAAAAATGAAATCTACACTGACAAATACACTTATAATCACAATCAAAACTAAAAATAATAACTAAAAATAACATAAATAAAAAATTATAACAACACAAAAAATATTATGATAAAAAATAAGATATCAAATAAATAATAATTACAACAATAATAATAAATAAAAATTAATAATAAATAAAACAGAAAATTAAAAAAACAATTGTAATAAATAATAAAATATAATTACACTTATTTTTATAATTAAAAATAACAAATCATGAATTACTACAAATATAAATAAAAATTAACAGTGCAATGTAAATAGAAAATAATTATCCATTAACTCATACCGTTAAAATAAAAATAAAAAAATTACAACAATTACAATATCAAAGTAGAAATATCCTGACTCACCCCCATTAGAACTACACCTAGGTTGATAGTGAAGACGAGAGTGACCCCTATAGACCACTTTCAATGGGATTGAGGGTATCTATCACATGTATGGGATGACATACCATTATAATTCCTAGTAAAATAAAGAACCCCCCCCCCAAGAAAATAAAGAAAACCAATTCATTTTTATGATTTCATAGGAAAATGAAAACTTCTTAATTTTTGGTATTTTGGTTGAGACTACACATCAATCTGAGCAGAAGATTTCATATAATGATTAAAATTATGTTTTTATGTACTTAAAAGTAAAAAACATGCAGAAAATGGTCAATATCTATCAAATGGCCTCATATTATGTTCAAATAATTGGGAATCCATTATCAAATAATTTGTGACATTTATGTCTTTAATAAAATACTATAAATAGTTAAAACATAGAAAGAATCCTCATGTATTCATGAAATCATTTAAAAATAACCACCATTTATTTTGTGTTATGTGTGAATAGAATATGCATCAGTCCATTATATTGTGTGGTTAAAATAATCAAAAAATAGTTTTAATGTAAAAATTGAACAAAATAGTTGATATAGTTAAAGCCTAGAATATTACATCAGATTATCATGTAATTATAAGATAACGGCCATATAATTTTTGAAATAATAGAATAGATCATATGTCAACCAAACAAGCAATTTTATATGAATGACTAAAAGTGCATTTATATTGACATAAAATTAATAAAACTTGTTTCAAAATTCTAACACCCATTAAAGTACATCATATTTTCACAAATTCTTAAGGAAATGATAATTGATTAATTTTTTACATGTACAAATAGATCGCTCATCAATGAGTTATGTTGTACCATAATAATGATAAAAAATATGTTTTATCAAATTTAATAGTCATTAAAAACATGTATCCAATAGTAAATATCTTGAAAATGACCTCATATTGTTGAAAAATCATAGGAAAATTAACACCAATAGTTTTTTTATATCTACAAATAGATTTCATGTCATTCTGTGTTGTGATTTTCTCGGAATATCGATAATTGTTTTTATTGATTTGAAAGTAAAAAATTATCTTTATACGGTTCAACTCTGTATGATGTCTTTATATTTTCATTAAATCATAAATTAATAATTTCCAATTTATTTTTGAAAAGGATTAATAAATGACACATTAATCAGATAAATTATAAAAAGTAAAAATAGGCGTCCCATCAATATGATGTGTGTTATGGTAATATTTTTTGTTAAAACTATTTTATATGTTTTATGTCATTAAAAACATAAAATAAATGTTAAAAAACGAGAAAATATACTCATATTATCATAAAATCATAATTATATTATTATTAATATATTTTCGACTTGTATAAATAAACCACATGTAAATATGTCATGAGGTGTGGTAAGAATGACTGGATAAACTATTTTTTTAATATAAGTATTTAAAAACAATAATCCAATAGTCAAAATCTTTAAACTGACCTTTGATTATCATGAAATATGTAGAAAATAAAAAAATTTTAGTTTTTCACATCTATGAATAAAAAACTTATAAACCAGACTCGCTGTTTACATAGAATGATCAATAAGGCATTTTTATTGATTTAAAAGACAAAAAACAAATTTTCATGTCTTCTAAAAATTAAAATGATATCATATTTTCCTAAAATCATAAGAAAATGATCATTGATTAATTTATCAAATTTATAAATTGACTTCATGGTAATTTGATAAGACTTGTGGGGGAAATGATCAATTTTTTTTAATATTTACATTTCATTAAAAATGTTCACTAAAGGGTTAATAAAAATATATTTTTTATTCATTTGTAAATGAGAAAAATATTAAATGGATTAAAACAAAAAAACCACCTAATGTTGTCATGAAATCCAATGATAATGACCATCAATTAATTTTTTACAAGTCTGAATAGACCTATATTTTGCATGTCTATCTAATGTGTGGTGTGATGAAAATGATTTAAAAAATAGGTTTATAATAATGAAGTCATTAAAAAATATGTTACCGGGTTAAAACCTAAAAAAATATTCATTTGTCATGAAATCATAGGATCACAATCATCATTAAATTTTTTACATGTAGGAATAGAAAACACATGAATAGATCAAGTAGTTTTCTTTGAATGATCATAATATTAATTTTATTGATTTAAGTAAAAAATTTATCAAATGGTCAAAGCCTAGAAAACAACCTCATAACATCATGAAATTATAGGATATTGAGCGACGGTTAATTTTTGACATGGATGAATGGACTACAGGTTAATATGATGCACACTATTGTTAGAATGACCAAAAAATAATTTTTTTAGATTGAAAAGACTTATAAAGCTTGCTTCCAAATGTCAAAACATAAGAAATGAACTTGGAATATGATTAAATTAGAGGGTAATGTAATTTTTTATTTTATTTTATCAATTTTTTATAGGATGTACAACAATATCAAATTCTATTTTTCCAAGATGATCATAAGTTTGTTTTTATGAATTTTAATAATGAAAAAAACATGTTAAAAAATTTCAAAACATAGAAAACGATCTCAAATAATAGTGAAATCATAGAAAAAAACCACTATTTATCATTTTTATATGTAGGAAGAAGATTTATTTTTATTTATTTCAATTCCAATAAAAAAGATACATCAAATGGTCAAAACATGAAAAAAGATCTATGATAATTGGTAAATCATAGAATAATTATTTTTAAATATATTTTGACATGTAGAAAATAAAATATCAACTATGTATTTTATGGTGATCTATAAATTTTTTTTAATGATTTATAATTCTCCAAAACTTGCGTTAAAGTTTCAAAACTATTGAAATGACTTCATATTACTGTGAAATAATAATAAAACATTTACTATTTATCTTTTTTACATGTGGGAATAGACCACATGTCTTTCCAATGTATCAAGTGGTTTAATTGAATGAAATAATTTTTTTATAGTAAAAATTTATTAAAAATGTTTTTTAAGGTCAAAATCCAACAAAAAAATAAGACACTCTTGAAATCGTGAGACATTAACCATCATTTAATTTGTTACATTAATGAATGAACCACATATAAATCAAAAATTCGTTATTCTTGGAGTGAATAAAATTTTGTTTTTACTGATTTAAAAGTAAAAAAAACTATTTAAATGGGACAATACAAAATAAAAAACCACATATTTATAAGGAAACATAGTAATAATAATATGTATATGGGTATACTAATGAGGGTTACTTGGGGTATTAACTTCCCAGGGTAGTATTTTAAATACAATAAATAGTTTATGTGAAGTGATTTCCTACATTGTATCAAATAAGTAAAATGGAGAAAAATATAGGGATGTGAATAATATTTTTGGATACTAGCTATGTTATTTCTATGGTTTAGGTCATAGGTGTCAAAAATTAGTGAATTCATAAAATTATTTATTCTCATGTATTCTTCTTCAATTATATTGTATTTTTTCATATAAATATACTAATTATTTAACCCAAAACAAATAATTGGGGATTTAACTAAAATAATTTTAAGACAGAGATAGAGATTATTGAGGGGAGAGATTCTGATTCAGGAACAAACAAATCCATAGTAGTGTTTAAGTCAACAGTTCTTGATTGGTGATATGAAGTTAATGAATTTTGTGAGAAAAATCATAGTGGAAGGTGGCTCATAGTAGTGGAGCTTGTTTTATATTACACTCTTTACGTGGTTATTACATATTCCATATATCAACTAGAATGGAAGGTGGGGTTACAATGCTGGAATAGAACACTATTTTAGATGAAAAATTCACATTCTAAAGAAAGTAATAAGTGATGTAAAAGATATGTGATATGGCGATTCAACTATATAAGGAATAGGTAGTGAATGTAACATCTCTAACTATAAAAGGGATGTCAAAAAATAAATAAGGTTGGTGAGTGTTGTATGAAAAAATATAAAGGAAATGGAGGATAAAAAACTAGGGGGCAAGGTTAAATGTTTGGTTGACCATGAGGAGTTTCATTCCATTTCTATAATGGTTGAGATGATAATTTTTTTAATTTGGATCTGATTTATTTTCATAATAATGGGCTCCCTTGAACCAACATAAATAATACATTTCAATTACAATATCATTTATAAAATGTGTTTTATAGGATCTACACTTACTATAATATTGTCGATATTTCTCTATCCACTTTATACATGGAAATACATATAGTTTATTATTTATATCAAAATGTTATAGCAGTTTCTAGGATATAAAGAGGACCTTGAGATACTATGAAATTAATCATAACATATGTCATATTTTCTTGATAAATCATAATTATTAAACACTAAATATTTTTTACTATTTGGAGTTGGGGACTCATAAACATTGTGTCTTCTTATGATGAAATTCAAATATAGTGACATTGAGTAGAAGAGATCATGGGGGCTAAAACACCAAATGGTATACAACATGTTTCAAGTGTCATTATTAATTTATATCCATGTACTTGTGTAATAGTCTCTTGACATGAGATTAATATCAATGTACACTATTTTATAATAAGATTTGATGCAAGATGAATGTTATTAAGTTGATGTTATAATGAGATATCATGTATTTTGAATTCCATCGATGTTATGAAATTGATAGAATAATCAAAATAGAATTTTCACTTCTTAATAGAAGTGATATCTCAGGAATAATTTATCTATATGGTGGTACCCCTATTAAATCCATGGCCATAGTAGAAGAAGGTAAGTTTATCTAATAAGGTCAATGAATAATAAAGCAAGAATGGATGATATCACAATAATGACTCATACCCAGGGGCCCATTCAATGAATACCCCAAGCCGTCCTCCTATAGTCTAGTTGATGGAGACTAGCACTGATTAGGCTTATCCCACACGTGGTAGGCATTTTCCCATGTACCTTTACACATGCACCCGCCTCCAATAAAAAAGCCCTAAAACCAAAAACATTGAGTTGAAATGCAAGTATACTACAAATAAAACCCCATAAGGATTAAATAGTAAAAACTAAAATTAAAAAGGGGGACAATATAAAATCCTATCAAAGTAGATGGTCCAGGAATCCTTCTGAATAAAACCCTACATGATGGGTAGGTACAAAAGCATTCAGAAGTTGTCGAATTGAACCTCATCTTTTGGTTATCCCTCTAAGAACCACCTTGCTCCAACCCACCAAGGACTCCATCAAAGATTTCAATAATCTGTACAAGACATGACATGTGTAGGAGAGGATCGTTCATGGGTGAGTAAAATAATACTCATTAGGGACCCCAAACCATAAAGGCATACCAAAAAACAATACATAAAGAAGACGACCATAAGGTACCTAAGGTGTAGCCTCTAAGTATAGTGGAGAGAGTCACTAGTGTTATATCAAATTAGGTAAATGTATATAGCATGAATATACCTAAAAAATCAAAGGAATATTCGCATATGTTTATATGTAAAATCTCTATAGGAGCCCACTATGTATCTTGGCAAGAGACCCACTCCATGCCTTCATAGGAGACCCACTCAGTGCCTTCAGTGGAGACGTACTCCACGTATTTACAGAAGACTCACTCCAAAACATCATTGGAGAATCACATTTCACCTTTTCCCGAGACCCACTCAATGCATTCACTGAATAACCACTCCGCGTCTTTGTAGGAGACCCACTCCGCATCTTATTTCACCCACTAGATTATCCTCTTAGTGCACTAGTTTTGGAAGAACCTAATCCTTGAAATAAAAGTTCATATGTCAACCTTAATAAAATATTACTTGGAGTATCTAGAAAGTAATACCTCATCATGAGGGTCCCAACATCATGAACGACTCATCAAATGGATGCACAGTTTCAGAGTTCTGGCCATTTTAGAGAAATGGGGCCGGTTGGTTCTTGGTGCTGTCTGACTCGGTCAAACTGACGTGGCCCGCTAGATCTAACTCATCCCACTCGAATGTTGGCCGGTTCGGTCCACCTGGATGTTGTGTCCACCATTACCCATCTAGGTAAATGTGACCAGCCATTGAGCCATCGACTAATCCCACACACGCTCTCCAGGACCGCGTGCCTGCCGGTCTGACATGGTGCCCTTCCATGTTGCCGGTTTGCACTGCCACAACCCACCCTGGCTGCGGTTCCACATTTCCACCCGTGTCCATACTGCTGTAGCACCCTCCACATTCGTTCATCGAGCTAACGATTGCCTGCTACTGGGTGTTCGCGCCACCATGAGCCAACAATGCCTACTCTTGTTCTGCGGATCACCACTATCACCATGGTGGTCTATTTTTCGACCCAAGAACACCATTACAATCCATGGGTCTCCATCATCACTACATTGGAATCTAAATCTTCTCACCGTCAATCTGGTTTTCTGAACACATTTGGAACAACCAAAAAACACACGCCCTGACCATAAGTGTCCACCGATAAGGAACACAATAATGGGGAGAGAAAAGAAGAAAATAACACCCTTAGAACCGACCGTTGCCTTTTTCATGTCGGTCTTGGTCAATTCGTGTCAGCAAGATTATAAATAATAAAAAAAATATTTAGCAAGATTCATCCCCTTTAATCCCACATTTTAACAATCCTTCATGAACGATCGAACCGTGGATCAAACTATTCATGGGTTGGTCCGCATTCATTGTTGGAAACATGAATTAATAATGGAAGAAAAATGAAATTAACCCCATAACATGGTTTAGATTACATGAAAATGGAAATAAATAATTGTTTCATCATCGTTGGAAGGATCCTTCGAAGTGGAGGGATCATTTTTGTTCGAGATCTTTTGTTCTTCATCATTATTTGTCCGCTAACAGGAGGGTTCCAGTAACTAAATTCTTGAAAGGATACATGGAATTCTAGGGTTAAGCGATAACCCCAAATTCCAGTTTAATTAAGGAGAATGGAAAACACATCTCCCCATCACTATGTTGCATGAACACCACACTTCGCCATTAAAAAAAATGGGCTTCCTAGTCACTTCATCACATGATCACTGTGAAACATTAAAAGAAAACAGAATAAAAATTTTATTTTTATTTTTATTCTTTTTTAAAACCACCAAAAAATATTTTCCACTATCTACCCGCACCAATCAAGGTTGGGCCCCATATAAGATAAACTTGTTGTTCTAAACTCAACAATGCTTTCAGTTTTTTTGATCAGGGTACCCATTTAGATGTTAACTCACTTTTCTAGAAAACCATGAACATGAGTTATTTTAATTACTTAATATAGTTATAAATTTTATTCAAGTAACCCTAGGACTCAGAATCACATTCCATCTCAACACCTGGTCTCAAAATAACCGCATAAAATATTCAGAACATTTACATGGAAAATTTGGGATATTAAATTCTCCCCACTTTAGGGATTTACATCCCCAGAATCCAAAAGAAGTTATAAAAAACAAATGAGGATAAGGAGAACAAATTTGAGCCTCCCACTCCAATCTGTTCTCTTATAGATTCATGTACTTACACCAAATTCCCACCAAATTAATTGACCACCCATGATGGATCCGATCTTATTGATCCTCAATATCAATCGGGTACTCCCCAAAATTCACCCCATCGTCAATGTCTCTCTCACCGCAGTAGACGATATGCGATGTATTATTAAGGGAACTCCACAATTGAGACACATGAAAGAAATTGTGCACTCGATGCATCTATGAGGGTAGATGTAGGTGCTATGCCACCTCACCAAATCTACCAAGAATATGGAAAGAGATGCTGTATCTATGAGATAAATTTCCTCCTGAAACAAACCTCCCCAATCCCCATCGAGGTGAGACCCAAAAGAATACATGGTATCCCTACTCAAAATATAAGGTAATATCTCATCTATCCACATAATATTTATGTCTGAAATGTACAGTCCTCATCCTCTCCTTTATGATCTCCACCTTTTCGGTGGTATCCTGCACCAACTCTAGGCCCATGAGTGTTGACACCACTAGGTCCATCTAGGATAGCAGTGATATGCAGGGTTTCCTATACAAGGACTCATATTGTTCAATACCAATGGTGGAGTGGAAATTTTTTTTATGAAAACTTCACAAGAGGTTGGTGATCCTCCCAACTACGGCCAAAGTCCAGGATGCAAGCAAGTAGCTTATCCTCACGAATCATGATGGTCCTCCTTATCTGGTCATCCATCTGGGGATGAAAAGCCATGCTCAAATGAAGTTGAGTCCTAAACGCCTCCTTCAATCCCCTACATATCCAGGATGTGAAATTAGAATCATGATCTAAAATGATTTTTGTGGGAACCTCAAGGATTCAACTATATCTTAGACAAAGAGGTGTCTCAAGTTCTCTATGGAACACTGATCCCTGATTGGTAGGAAGTGGGATGGAATGGTGTGTTATCCATCAACCACATAGATGGTATCATGTCCCATGTAAATAAATGGTATAATTGTAAAAAAGTACATTTATATCCCATCCCACTTCCACTCTGAAATATTGAGTGGATGATTCAAACCTACTAGAACCTGGTGCTCTACCTTCACTTGCTGACAAGTGAGGCACCGAGAAACTAACTCCACCATAACCTTCTTCATCCTCAGCCACCAAAACTATTGTCTAACATCCTTATACATCTTCAAAACTCTTAGATTTACCACCAAATGGGAGGTGTGGAACTCTATCAGAACCTCCTCTCACAAATCCACTGGCACAATAGTCAGGCCTCAGAAAAGAAAAACATGATCTTCACCTATCGAATATCCATCAGGGTCCTTTCCAATGTATAACTAAGAACATCTAACCTTGTAGTCGACATCCCCAAGATTTTCCTCCCTGAATCACTGTATGATTTAGGGAATGAAAACCATTAACTAAATTTAGGTTGATCTATCACCATCCCTGAATGATATCTTCATCGTTGCTAACTGGTGAGATGAGTCAATCAACAACTCCAAGCTGGATATCTTACTGAGTGAGTCAGTAACCATCTTCCCCATCCCATGAGTATAGAAAATCTCAAAGTTTTAATCCTATAGGAACCCTATACACCACCTTTAATAGAAGTTTAAATCCTTTTGGGAGAAGATATACATGAGACTTTTGTGGTCAGAGTAGACAGTACATCTCTCAGCCATCAAGTAGTGTCACCACATATTCATATAAAATACAACTTTTTCTATCTTGAGATCATTCGTCACAAATTTTTTCTCAAGCTATCTCAACTTCTATGAACCATAAAAAATAATTTCCTACCCTATTTCAGGAAACAACCCATATTTGTCCCAGATGCATCACAGAATACTACATATCTGATGCCCTCCTCTGGTAGTCTCAGGATTGGGGTTCTCACCAAACTCCACATTAGCTCCTGAAAACACTATGGGCATTTCTCTATCCACGCGAAGGTTTGTCCCTTATATGTCAAAGATATATAGGGTGATTCTACATAGGAAAAATAAGCCACAAACATCCTATAATACCCAACCAAACCTAATAAACTCCTTACCTCATCAACACAGTTGGGTGGATCCTAAAAAATCACTACCTATATCTTCATTAGATCCACTGAAAATACAGCCTTTGAAATGACATTTCCTAGAAAGTGGACATCCTAAATCCAAAAATGACACTTCTAGAGCTTCCCAACTCTCATAGTGTATTAAGGACCATACTCAAGTGTATTACGGGATCCTCCTTAGATGTTGAGTACACCCGGATGTCATCAATGAATACCACAATGAACCGATCTAGACAAAGATAGATGATCATATTCATGAGTCCCATGAACACTACTGGGGAGTCAGTCACACTGAATAACATAAAATAGTACTCATAGTGGCCATACAGACATCCGATTGTTGTCTTTGGTATATCATCTTCCAGTAAATGAAGATGATGATAGCTAGATTTATGGTCTATCATTGAGAACCACCTCTCTCCCTTCAGTTGGTCGAAGAGGTCATCAATTCTTGGTAGCAAATACTTGTCCTTCACGATCACCTAATTATGGATCCAGAATTCCACACACAACCTCATGCTCACATCTTATTTCTTGAAAACCAATACTAGGTCCACCTAGGAAAAAATGCTGGTCCATACGGTACCCTTCCTTTGTAAATCCTCCAGCTATACCCTCAACTCATGAATCTCAGCAGGTGCCATCCGATAGGCAGCTGTAGATATCTATGCCATTTCAGGATAAAAATCACTAAATATTTCAACCTCCTTGAAAGGAGTAAATCCTAGAACATATTTAGGGAAGACGTCCTCATAATTTTCCTCCATTGCAGGAAACGAGGGAATCCTCTCCTCCACCGCAATGAGGGTGATTCCAGCCAACCGAAGAGTGATTGGATGCACCATCCTCTAATAATTTCCATTCTTCAGTACATTCATCACATTTTTTTGATAAAGGAAAACCTTGTCCCCTCTACATGGATACACTGCACCTTATGCCTAAAACAGGCAATATGAGCATAGAATATGGATAACCATTCCATACACAGAATGACATCATAAGGCCTCAATACTCCTACACGGAGATCCTAGCCAAAGATATCATCCCCAAGTGAAATATTATATTACCAGCACCAGTGTGTGATCGTCGAATCCCCTAATATATGAGTCTCTAAGCATAAGGATCGAGCAAACAGATCCATCAGAATCTCAGAGATTCGAATAAGGCTCCTGTCAAGGAAGGAGTGAATAGAACCTGTGTATATAGAACTGCAACTAGGGTGGAGAAGACATAGATCATACCTCTAATCTCCTCTAGAGTTCAGGGGTCATAAAACTTCATCACCTGAAGATGGTCTCACCCTTATCCACCAGCTCATGGAGCCCTTGGTGGACCCCTTGGTGTTAGTGGTTGTAGTACCTCAAACCTCCACACACCTCATGCTGCTCATCCTCCTACTCTCCCACATCTTCTACCTGGTGGAAAACCATATTCCAACCTTCACCTCTGCCTTTGTGGTCCCTCGACATTATTTTGATTGGTCTTACAATCGGTCAGACAATCACGATCTATGTGTCCCCGACCACCACATGGATAGTACATCCCCTCTTTTTACTGAACTTGTCTACCTTGTAAGCCCAAAAATGTTGATCCTAAATCCTAGGGTCATCCCCTAGACTGTCTGGTCCTCTAGGAATCCTAATTTGGATGTCGGATAACCGATACCGAAGAATCATCTACCTGACGTCTAGTGGCAGCTCCCCCAACCAGTGCCTACTCCGCAAGAAAGATCTCTACCATTAGATATCACTCCACCACCGCATCATGTGTCATACTGATAATGGATATATCCAATGTCCTAATATCCCAGTGCAGTCCCTGCTCGAAGTTCCTTTACTGGATGAACGGGTCCTACACCATGTCTTTGGTGTAGTGAGAAAGATTAGTGAATCTTACTGAGTACTCTACCACTGTCTGCTTTCCCTACTACACATGCATGAGATAATGTATATGCAACAAGGGTATCATTTCTTGAAAGAACTCCTCCATGAAGTGGCACTCAAAGTTTGTCCATGTGAGGGTTAACTTATCATGCCTCTGGATTTTCAATCTCCACCATCGCCCTGCTGAATATTGAAGAATGCTCATGGCTAGGACCACCATCAATGGAGAGGAATCCTCACTAGGATAAAAACTCATGTAACCACCTCCAACCAATCATCAAGATCATGAGGGACCATCTCATCATATAACCTGGGAGGTCTCTATCTCTAGAACTCATGCGACATGATAATATTGCATTTTTCCTCAACCGATAACACCAATAAGAACTACTGGTCTCTAGGTGGTCATATCAAGGTTAAACCACTGAGAATTTCTATCTCAATCTAAGACCCCTATATTGATCCCTCATCACTAGATGGGCCATCCTCATAGTCCTGTAATAAAATTTTAGCTGGCTGTCGATGTGGACGCATCCTGAAACAAATCAAGAGGAACCAAAATCAATAGATTATACATGGAGAGTTGACTCTGACTAAATATGAACATGAGAACACACATAATTTCTATATGATTCCCTTCAACCTGTGTTTTAATGTACCGAGTCAAAAATTATAATTTAGGGTCCTGCTGTATGGATTCATCATCCACCACACCAACACTCGACTCCCTGGCTTGAAAGCCAAACTCAAAACACATAACATTGTTTCCCCAAAACAAAAATAAAACTAAAACCGCTTTGATACCACTTTATCATGACCCGTACCATGGGGCCCATTCTGTGAATACCACATGCTTACCTCCTATAGGATAGGGGATGGGGACTAGAACCGAGTAGGCATATACCATAGGTTGGAGGTATTTTGCCAAGTACCAGTACACACACACCCACCTACAAGAAAAAAACACTGAAACCGAAAACAATGAGCAGACATGCATTTATAATATTAAAAAAATCCACACATAGTAAATAGAAAATATTTAATTTAAAAAAAAAATTCAGTATACAATCTAAACAAAATAAAGTACAAGATCCTGGAATCCATCTACCGAATTCCCTACCTGAAGGGTAGTATTAGAAGCTATCAAAAGTCAATGAAGTGAACCTCATCTATTGGGTCACCCTCTAGGCACCACCTAGACCCAACCCTCCATGGACTCCTTGAAACCTATTAATCATCTTCACAAGACACGACATGTGTGAGTGAAACCCACAGAGGGGTGAGTAAAACAATTCTCATTAGAGACCCCTACCCACAAAGGTATCCACAAAGGAATACAAAATGATGACAACTATGAGTCACATGAAGTGTATCCTATGTGAAGTATATTAAATAGTGTCACTAGAGTCAACTCACACCTGGTACACATTTATATCATGGATATACTTAATAAATTATTTTCATATTCATGTCTGATGATATATGTAATCTTTATAGGAGACCCACTCCACATATTGGCAGGAGACCCACTATACACCTTCGCAGGTGACCCACCCCACACCTACGCAGGAGACTCACTCCGCGACTTCATAAGAGACTCAGTCTATGCCCTTATAGGTGACCCACTCCACACTTTCACAGGATACCCACTCCGTGTCTGGTTTCAGCCACCGGATCCTGCTATTTGCACAATCGTTCTGGGAGAACCAACACCTTGACCCAAATTGTCTTATCACAACTTCAATGAAAAATCATTTGGAGTATCTCAAAAGGTCATAATCATCTTTAGAGTCCCAACATAGAAAATTTCTTGTCAAACAGATGCACGGTTTGATAGTTACATGCATTTTAGTGAAAAGTTCCAGGTTGGGGTCGGGTCCGTTCCGACCCAACCCAAGGACTGACGACCCAACCCGGCCCACTGGTCTAACATGACCTGTCGGGCTGAACAAGACCATTCTACCAGCTCGACACACTATCTCTAGCTAGGCCCGCACAAACACGGCGGCTGTAGGTCCTTGCCAGGTCAACATAGCTATTGGTCGAGCCGACCGCTCCTTTTACACACAGCCTGCGAGACCGCGTGCTAGCCTGTCCAACATGGGACTCAACCGCATCGCCAGTGCACACCGCAACAAACCAATCGTGGATGTGGTTTTCCATTGCTACCCATGGCCATGCTGCCACATGGCCCCCTGCCACCTGCCATCGAGTCGGCAGTCGCCTGCTGCTGGGTGGTCATGCCACCACCGACTCTTTTTTCAGTGAGCATCCACTATTTCCATGGTGGTCTATTTTTCAAATGATGAACAGTATTTCAATATTCAGGTCACCATCTTCACAATAATGGGCTCCAAATACTATCATTGTCACTCTGAGGGTTCGACCACGTTCATAACCACCCGAAAAGACATGTTGTGAAATGAGGGTCGTCCAATGATGAACGCAGGAACGAGGAGAGAATAGAGAACAAGAACAACCTTATAATGGAACTTGGTTTGTTTTTATTGTCATTGGTCAGTTCTTGTTAGAATGATTATAAAGTACAAAAAAAAAGAATATGAAACAATATTCATCCCCTTTAATACCAAATTCTAACCATTCTGCAAGAACGATTGAACCCCAGATCAACTTGTTCATGGGTTGGTCCACGTTCAACATTGAAAACAAGAATGGGGAATGTAATCACAAAAAACATAACCCCCTTCCTTGTTTTGGATAACTCAATGATCATTTTCAATCATTGTGTCATCATTGATGGATAGATCCTTTGAAGAGGAGGGATTTTTGTTGCTGGCGGTTAGTCATTCATCATCATTCGTCATTCACCAACAGGTGGGTTCCACCAACAAATTTCTCTAAAGGTTACAGGGAATAATAGAGATAATAGTTAACACTAATTTTTTTTTAATTAAGGATAATGGAAAATGAATTGTCCCATTGTTGTGTTGCAGCATTTCCACACTGTTCTATTAAGAAACGAAACGGGATACCTTGTCATAGTGATGTTGTGATACCATAATGAAAAACAATATAATGTATTTTTATTTATTTTTATTCTTAATTTAAATTCCCAAAAATTATTTTCCACTGTCTATCCACACTAATCAATGTCAGCCCCCTCCTAATGTAAACTCGTCATTTTGAACTCAACGGTGCACTCATATTTTTTATCTATCCACCCGTTTAAAATTTAACGTACTTTTCTAGAAAACTACGCATGCACCGTATTTTAATTACTTAAAATAATTCAAATTTTTTTTTGGGAACCTTGGGCTTCTAAATCACGTGTTTTTCTAGAATTTGGTCTCTAAATAATCCCATATAATTTTCAAAAATTTACATGGAAAATCTAGGACATTACAAACACAAAGTGTGGATTATACATTATTATATATCGAGAAACAAATAGATTATTCTAGAGGGTGTATGTTCATAGGATAAGTTGTCATTGCTAAGTCGTTTCCTTATATCATTAGGGACCTTGGTGGGTTTCTAGACACTACTATGAATATGTGAATACTATTTTCTATTATCGAGATTAGGGGATAGAGGGTAATAAACATTCTGTAATTAAATGCTATGAATTTTCTAATGAATAGGTGTATAAGACACAGTGGGAACCACCATGGGGCCAGAGTAATGTCCCTATTTATATGATCTTGAAATAATAAATAAATTAATTATTATTCAGGTATTGAATATTTGGTGTTGAATTTATTAATTTTATGTATTTTAATGTATTAAATTAAATAAATGAAAAAATTTATATGAATGACTATTATTTTAATATTAATGGTTACTAATTATTTAGAAGAATGATGATTTGATTTAATGGCCAGATTTTATAAAATAATATATTTATTATATTAGAATAATTTGATAAAAATATAAAGGAATTGTATTACCCATTTAGTTGGACATAACACATTGTTTACGACTTATTTAGTAGAAAATTAAAATCTGAGCTTCAGAGAGGATTTTTTGGATAATTTTATAACTCACTATATAAGGAGGATGAGGTTTTCATTGATGGGACTACTCATTGAGAGATTGTTAAGAGCCTCCCTCTCAATTTTCCTACATCTAAGAGAGGGAATAATTATGATCCAAGATCACGATTTGAGTTCTTCTTCACTGATTAATGGATTATCATTGTGGTGATCTTTAGGGCATTGAATGCATCATCTAATCTTCCTGCTATATCCCATATTTTGATGAGAAAATCGCCCACAAATATTAAGATCATGTGTTTATGGACTATAAGGATCCATATTCGGTTATTTCAAACAACTCACCAATGATTAATGGTTTTGAAATGTCTCATTATAAACAACTATTTAATATTCTATTAATATTACATTTTTTAAAATATTTCACACGAGAACTATAAATTTCATACCATGCTAAAATTTCTTTAAGATGACATAGTTACATCGATCGCTAGTGCAATTTTTTAAATCCATGACCCATCTATTTCTTTTGAATTCCCAAGAATCTTCAATTATTATCAGATAGACACTGTGAAAATTTTAAGCTATGAAAAGCTATGTTAGCATTAAACTCATGAAGAGGGCACCATTATGGCCACATCGTCGCATATGGTGATAAAATTTGATATGAAATGGCTCAGATATGACCATTTAAATATCCAAATATGTATCAATGTCATTTTTACTGGTTTATAAATCAAATAAAATGAATATTTATATATATGCTGAATTTTTACTCAATGAAGGTTGAATGGGGTTTTTTTTTGTGAAATCCCATTCTCATCCAAATTCTAGAGGGCTAGAATTTGGTTTTTCAGCCAGTGGAATTTCCACAAGGTTGAAGAATGTTGATATTTATTTTATATTATATTATTTTTATCTTAAAGTCTTATTGTGTTGGTTTTTCAAAAAATTCATATAAAACAAAAAAAATATAATAATTGATAAAAGGGGAAGCACATTCCATCAAACGTATGAAATAATTAAAAGGGGGTGTGTTTTTAATTTTTCAAGTGGTAATATAAATGGAGGAATTATATTTTGGAGACTCTGATGAATGATTTGGAAAAAGGGATGAGGATGGTGTCAACCACAACCTAGCATTCCAATGTTGCGGTGAACTCCCTCCATTTGGGATCCATCCATCCGCGGTGAAGTCCCTCCTAGTCTAGACTGGCTATCAATAATTATCTTGACACTCATCGATGATAGACATAACATAGCGTGGCAACCCTCCCCTTCCTCTCTCGGAATCTTCCCCATACCTACCTGCCGCACCACTGTGCCTGACTACCTCCTCTACCATCTGTTGGAAAAAGATTCTTCAATACGGTGTCTCAATATTTGTTTTGTCAAAGAGGGATGGAAGTGGTTTAATTGGTGGGTGGCCATACCCACAAAACCTACTAAAAGTAGAAGGCATAAGGTGAACTAGAAAAGGCTAGAAACACCCTATAAAAGGGGATCTCCCCCAACATATTTATTCATTACCATCACTGAAAATCTCATCACCAGTTAATCCATTTGTGTGGTATCTATGAGGGGATTTTACACATTATTCAATAGATATATTATGAGTGTTTTCTCATTCTAATATTGAGGTAGTTTGTACCCAATTTTACCCATATTTGTCCATTTATTTTCCTATGGGGGTTTTACCCCTTTCCATTGGGGGTTCTTCCATGTTACATATGGTTCTCTTTTATTTATAGATTTTGTACATTATGTTATCTCAGTATTATAGTTGCACCTGTGGGAAAATAATTTTTTCACTATCAAATGTGGTATCAGAGGTAGGTTATAGCCTGGTTTCGTTCAAGTTTTGAGGTATTAATAATTATCATAAATTTTATTATGATCTATGATTACGACTCTGGTTGATCATTCACATCTGAAAAAATTAATTGAGGTTATTAAATACACATTTGTGAAAAAAAGGAGGTTCTGGACTAACGACATGTCCATATGGCGGTTAAATTCATGGGAGAAAAATTTAGTGGGAATATTTCTATATTTTGGAAAATGAAGATGCTAGTAGTGATACAGAGGGATAATTGTCAATTGAAAATTGGTGAAAGACTAAAAAATGTGATGATGAAGCATAGTTCTAGTGGGGGTTAGAATTATGAAATGGATGAATGTATGGTGAGAGATTCTAGATGTGGAGAGATAGTAGCTACTAAAGAAATGAAGACTATTAGAAGAAAAAATAATATCAACAATGCCTGTATAATTAACTCAGGAGCAACATGGAACATGACGTTTGGATGGAAATTGTTTGACCAATAATAAACTATCCTGAAAGGACTTTTGTAAGTGGGGAATGACCACACCTTGAATTGCATTAGAGTATGTACTATCAAACTGAAGATGTTAGATGAAATAGTATAGTTTTTCAAGGAGTGCATCATGTGAAGGGACTAAAGAAGATCATAATGTCTTTGGGATGATTCATAGAAAATGGAGAGATAGGAATTTTTAATGGTGAGATTATGGTAAAAAATGGAAAAAAATCCCAAATAACATGTACTTTATTATTAGTGAAACACAAAAATAGGTGGAGATTTTTTGTCGCATCAACTACCTCAACAAAAATTTTGATGATATTATGGAATTAGAATCTTCACTGAATGAAATAATGAGGAATGAAGATTCATTCATATTAGATGTTGGTTGCTAGGATAACCAAGGTAACCTTACCATTTTGCAAGCATTGTGTTTGGAGAAAGAAAAATTGGTTAAATACCGGGTCGAAAAAATTAGAAGTCCTGAGATATTAGAGTTGATCCATTCTGACATTTGGCAAGCACTGGTTATAACCCTAGGAGGAGAAAGATCATTCATTGATGATTATTCCAAGAGATTTTGTGTGTAACCAATTAAGAGGAAAGTGAATGTTTTTGAAGACTTCAACACAATCAAAGCAAAGAAGGAGCTTTAATCTAGAACGAAAATCATTTTTATGAGGATTGACAATTTTTGAGAATGTACAAGCGAGGAGTTTTATACCTTTTTAAATAGGAACGAATCAAGAGTTAGTTCACAGTGGCATAAAATCATAAGAAATAATGGAGTGGTAGAGTTTATGAACACAACACTTTTGGATAGAACAAGGGCGATGATGAAGACTGCATGAATTGCCAAAATTTTAGTGTTATAACAAGTGAATACTGCCTATTATGTTATCTATAGAACTCTTTTACTGGAGATTGATCTGAAGATTCCATTGGAGATGTGGACATATAAACATATTGACTATTCTCGATCACATTCTTTTGGAAGTCCTATACATGAAATGTTTAATAACTATGAAATATAGACGTTGAATTCATGTTCTAGGAAATGTATCTTCTTGGGGTATGATGTGGGTGTGATTGGGTATCGTTTGGTGGAACCCACTTCCCACAAACATATCAGCATCAATGTTGTCATTTTTTCATAAGACAAGGTGAAAATGAAAACTGATCAATACATGGAGAAGGAGAATACAGAAACTACAATAGTCGAACTGCAGGAGAAATCCAAGGAAGACCCAGTTTCCTCTTAGGCATTACCGGAGCATAAAGATCAAGTATATGTTGAGTGTGGACTACTCTAGTCAACTCATGAGAAAAGAGCACCAATATAGAACTCCGATTATGTCATTGAGAGAAACATTGTTTACTTCTTAATGACAAATAATGGAGAGTCATCCTCTTTTGTGGAGGTTCCCCAGAGTCATGATGTATCCTCCTGGATGGAGTCAATGCAAGAGGATCTTGAATCCCTGTACAGAAACAAGACTTGGGATCTTGTACCATTACCTCATCGAATAAAGGCTATCAGAAACAAATGGTCATTTAAGATCGAGAAGGATTTAAAAGACCATGTGAAATGATATCATGTATGACTGGTGGCCAAATGGAATGCTCAGAAGGAAGGTATTTATTTTAATGAATTTTTTTCTCCAATTGATAGACTCAAGACTATTCAATAGTTTTGGTGATGTGTGATACATATAGCTTACATCTAGAGTAACTGGATGTGAAGACTACTTTTATCCATAGTTATCTTGATGAATAAATCTATATGCTCAAACCAGAAGGTATTTCGGAATAAATAAAAGAGAACATGGTTTCCAGGTTGAAAAAATATATATACTTTCTCAAATAGGCCCCGAGGTATTGGTACAAGATATTTTATTCTTATTTAATGAACTTTTGTTATAACAGAATTAATTGAGATCCATGTTCATATATCAGGGGTTTGAATGGTTATGATTTCTTCATTCCTCTGTTGTATGTGGATGACATGTTGGTTGTAGGCCCTAGATGAGATAAGATCTAGGAGATGAAGACACCATTGGATAAGGATTTTGATATGAAGGGCTTGGGACCAAAAAACCCGATTATTTGAAAGAAGATTTACTGAGACACAAATTATGAGAAGATCATGATATTATATAAGAATCATTTATGGAGTTCCATGAAATGATTCAATATGAAAGACTGTAATCTAATCTATACCCCTATTCCCATTAATTGTATGTTATCCTCAACAATGAGTCCAAGATGTGAAGCATAGAGAATGTAGATTATTTGAGTACCGTATGATTCTGTAGTGAGAGTCATGATTTTCGCCTTGGTTTGTACTAGACTAGACTCTTCACATGAAGTGGGACTACATAATCAGTACATGGAAAATCTTTGATGGGAGCATTGGAGTAGTCATGTGGATCCTGAGACACATCAAGGATACCTCAAATTCTACATTCAGTTATGGAGGACCAGATTTTACTATCAGAGGCTATGTTGATTCAAATTTTGTAGGTGATTCTAAGCAAGGTAAATCCACTACTAGTTATGTGTTTACTCTTGCATACGGATTTTTTCAGTTCGATTTCAATGTTAAGTTTTGTTGTGGCTTTATCCATGATAGAGTTAGAGTACATGGAAACTATTCTAGACTGTATAGAGGAAATTTAGATGAGAAGGTTGTTGGAGGAGCTTAGGCTCGAACAAGAGTATATTCCATTGTTTTGTGACAATCAGAGTACCTTGAACATTTCCTAGAATCCATCTTTTCATTCTATGATAAATAAAATTGGGGTACAATATCACTTTTTCCGAGATGTTGTGGAGGAAGTAAGTGTGGATATACAAAAAAACATACTAATGAAAATCTAGATGATTTATTGATGAATGTGGTTGACATTGATAAGATCATATGGTGAAGATCCTCAAGTATCCCTACAGATATGTGAGCATTATGTTTCGAAAAATTAAAATGATGTTTGGAGATATGATTGTTTCTTAATCAAATATCCAAGTGGGACATGTTTTAGAAATTTTTTCTCCAGGATGGTGTCGCCCCCTTTGTTTTTTCAAAGGGGGTTGGTGGTGGTTGACATAGTGGGTGGCCAACCCCAAAAAACCCACTATTGGGAGAAAGCATCAGGAGGACAGGGAAAGGCTGGAATCACCCTCTAAAAAGGGATCTCTCCAAACATATTTTTTCATCACCTTCATAGGAAATCCCATCACCGGGTATTCTATTTGGGAGGTATTTGTTAGGCGGTTTCCCCCATCATTCAAGAGATATATTATATGGGTGTTATACTTGTAATAGGGAGGGAGTGTGTACTGAATTTTAACAATAGTGATCCTTCTATTTTTCTGTGGTTTTTAACCCTTTCATTTTGGAGTTTTTCTAGGTTACAGCTGGTGTTTTTTTCCACATTTTTTACTTTATTTTATCTCGTGATTATTTCTGCACCAGTGGGCCAATAAATTTTTCAATATCAAAAAAAATATTACACCTTTTTACACTCCTATTATGAACTATCAATATGCCTTTATTTCCCCCACATAGGTACCCACCTATATCCCGCTAGCAGCCTCTCATCCCCCACCAACAGTAGCTAGGTTCCCATAATCCACAACTTCCCCCCACAAACCTCGTCACTCCTAGACACTTCTACAACAACTCAGCCACACCATCCTCATAGGAACTACCATCTACTATGCCTCACCCCTTCTAGCCCCATCTATACCCATTCTCATGCCTATCCACCCTCTATTCATGAACTTCTCCACTATACACTAGTGGCCACCAACCCCCACTCCATTGAGTGATGTTCTCGACCACACTCCGCACACCAACCTCACTTTTATTCACTTCTACCATTGGATGATCCGAAATAATGTTAGGTTAATCAAAAACTATCCAAGATAGTTTAGGACCTTCCCTACCCTCTTAACTCAATTTGGGTCCAATAAGATTACAGAACCCCTTCAAGGGATTTCTTGAGCTACCACAGGATGTGGGGAAAAGTTTTTAATTTCAAAAATTAAATAAAAATTATTTTAGAAAAAATTAAATTTACATGGGACAGAATGATAACAATTATTTGAATTAAAATAAAACGTATTTTTAATTAAATTAATCCCATTACATAAATTTTTATCACATTTAATTTTTTTATTTAATTTTTATTAATTGATTTTAGGCAAATACTAACCAATGTTTTTCTGAAATTTTATTATTATTAATTAATTTATGTATTAATTTTTTTTGTAATAATTAATTAATTTAATAGATAGTCTGTAGAACAACTGTCTTACTCATTATATGTAGAAGATAAAATAAACCAGGATTTTTAAACATTGATATTCTATTATTTTGGAGAATATTTCATATATTACACCAACACGCACCGAGATAATATTAGTTTGATCCTTTGGAAACATGGGAACATAAACTACTAGTTTATAATAAATCTAAATACTTTCCCCCTATTTTATCATAACTATAACCATTTTGACATATCATACTTAATACCATTATTCATATCCTGGGGATATAAAATGTAAGGACCCGGCCTTAAAACAAAACATATTCAGGAATTAAATGAATAATTCACATAGGGGATCTTTTCAAGTTTGGAGTTTTATAGAATTAGAACATAACTATTACATATCAAAAGATTAAAAAGTGGACACTTCTACTATGTTTCCATAAAATAAAAAACTCTTAAAAAGAAACATGTCTAGTTCCGTGTTTTATATAGCATGTCTTTCCTTGATCCCATCCTTGATCCTATTCCACTTTATGTCCTGTAAAAAACATTTCAAAAAAACTTGGTCTGAGCATAAAAAGCTCAGTAAGGGTAATAAAAATACGGAGAGAAAACATTAGTCCATGTATACATAGAAATTAATGAAATTATACTTTACTAATAAAACATACGCACTTTAACATACCTCATTAAATCATAAGATTTAGGAATAACTCATATAAATCATAAGACCTAAAGGCAACTTGAGGCATTCATAGAATTCTTACATAGGGAGTAACCATCATGGTTACATTTAGAATACCCACCACAGTATATTCCCTAAATCTCTTCGGAGAAACCTTCGCGTTTAATCCCTTTGTGTTACCCAATGCATTAGAGAGCTATCACGAGCTCACCCGCCCTTAGTTTATCACGGAACCACCCGTCTTCATAAACAATGCCCAATAACCATAACATAATCGTATCACATAAAGCATACATAAAAGAAACATAACATTTCCACATTTCAATCACAAGATATCAAAACAAATTGATATAATTAAAATAGTATCAAAACCATTTTAAATACCAAAATAAAATAAAATTAATAAATGGTATGTGTTTTTCATTTAAAAAAGGGTATGGCTTGTAGAGGAAGACGAAACTCAAATAATGGTCATAGAGGTGGAGAAGTCATTGTCGCTGCATACATAAAAAAATTTCCTTTTGTCGTTTATTAGAACACTTCATATAAAAATATTCTTTTTGTATAAAAGTAAAAGTCAAAGGGGTTTATACACCGTATAAAATAAAGTTGCGTATAAAACAAAATATGCCTCAATGAAAGGAGATTGAGACGAAGTCCTATACCACGTTGAAGTTTTTAACATTTTAAACCCTTAATATCCATATAAATAAATCCTTAAAGACCATTTTGAAAACATGGATATGAATGAGAAATATTTATAAGAATAAATAATTAAAACATTTAAAATGATATTTTAGTTAAAGAGTTTTTAACAAAATGAGAGACACTTGAATACAAATAATTGAGGAATAACATTTCATCAGAACTTTATAATATCATGAGAATAAAGTGATTAATGATATAATATGCCAAAGGACAGTATATACACCATATAAGAGTGATTTGGTGCATAACAACAATCAAGTCTCAATAGAAATGTAAAATGAGATGAAATCCCTTATAAAGAAGGTATCCTTAAATTAAGGATAAATCAATCTCATAATTATGTGTGAAAAATATATATACACAAAATATAATTTGATATTAAGTGTAAAACAACCAGAGTTCATTCACACATATTCATAGGATTACATATTCAATAACTACAAGTTGAACCCAAAGAAATTGAAATTGGGTTAAGAAGTTCCCTTGTAAATTTTTGACAGCCTAACGACGTCACTTTAAATGTTAGAAAATGAGTTGATGAGAAAAAAGGGTATCTCATCACTTGGAAATAAATTTTACATCAATAAGGATATAGAAGAACATGTCCCAACATAATAAGATGTAAATTAAAATACCTAACTGAAGAAGTCTTTTAAAAAGAGGAGGGTGAAAGGTTCCCTTACCGACTTGGGTAACTTCCGAAACATACACCCCATGAAAGAAGGACTATACTACATTGATGTAAATACTCATAAACAAAATTATATTAAAAAAATAGTAGAATAATGGTATGTACATACACCACTCAATGGAAATGGTGGAAAATGTAGCATAAATCCCACGGGAATAAAAGTGAGATGAGAAATCCCTTACGAAAAGTCAGCAGCCTAACGGTGCCACATAAAACTACAAAAAATGGATTTATGAGATCAAATAGGGTCTCTCATAATATGAACATAAAAATTACAGCATGTGGAATATAAAATAACATCCCCAAACATAAGAAATATCAGTTTAAAGGAAATGACATATAAGAGAGTACTTAAAAAGAACGAGAGAGGTATGATCCCTTACCTTGTGTCTGACTTGACTTGATTGTTCTTTAATATCCTAAATAACAAAATAGAATTAATTTTTACTTGATTAATAACCTTTTATATGTTCATTATTCCTTTTATATAATTTATTACCTTTTTATGATCATTAAGTAATTATTTAAGTTAATAACAGTCATTTTGTCGATCAGTGGTACTTGAGTCAAAAATAAACTTCTTATAATTACACGTGGTTCAGGTGGTAAAATATCCATTATATCCAGAATTATATTCATGATGTAGATATCACATATATAATATATATCCTGTATATACATGCATTTATGAAATTATATAACATTTAGAGGTATGAAATGAAATGCACCTTTCATGGAGACGGTAAGCCGTACGTACACATGAGCGCAACATTCATTCCTATTTCATATTTAATGGAATTAAATCATAATTTTATAGAGGTATATTATAATTAAAGAATAATATCATATATAATATCATTATCTCCATCCTTTATATGTCCCACATATGGCATTAACGAATCAAATCACTTTGAGGGGGCGGTAGTCCGCACTTCCTAAAATTAAGATATTGTGTTTACCCATAATGGAAACCATAAAGGTATACCGTAAATGAAAAATAAAGAAGCATAAGGAAAAAATAAACATAATATATATCATATATAAATAGAGTGTCATCTTAATGGACACCATGAAAGGTGTTAAAAGAATATTAAACAGTCATCATTTCGTGAGGTAGAATTCGCCATCCACAGAAACAGTATGTTCATTAACCATTAGACGATGGTATGTGTAAGTGTAGCTCAAATATTTCACATACAAACATCATAATATATAGAATATACTGTTTTTGTAACAAAATATCTTGATAAAAAGATTTTAGGGGTTTAGAGAAGCAAAATAACACAAAATATCACAAGTGAAGACATTACCTTTAAATCAGGTAACTCCTCTTGGTTTGAACCAAAAGGGTTTCATGAAGAGATTTCTGCCTACGTTAAGGCTTATTGGATGGAGATATGGTTTTGGAGAGATAAAATGATCAGATTTTGGCTGAGCCAAAGACATTAAAGGTGTGGATAAGGAGGTAGAGGTGGGGGCCTTTTATAAGAGGGAGGAGGGGAACTCTTGGAATGTCTTGAAAAGTTACAATATTATAAAACGATTTTCAGATATTAAAGGTCCAAAAATTATATATTTCGAGGGTAAGGTGATAAGGGTTTGAAATCCACCCATCCGATAGGTTTTTGACAAGTGTAAGTATTAGATTTTACCTTATCTTCTCATTTTATTTAAATCATTCATTAATGAGGTAATCACTGCATCATCATGGTGTCATAAATAAATTTATTTATTTAATGTCTAAAAATTATAAAAAAAATATCATGATGTAGGAAATATTTTTATCTTTATAATTAATATTTTAGTCAAAAATATAACTTGTATAACACCATGTAAAAATTGTTTTAGTAAAACAGTACATGTTTGTGACATTTTTATTTTCACTTTAAATAAAAAGTTATTAATGTCATTTTCCTACCAAAGTGGCTCCATAGGGTCCTCAAGTTGACCAATGTATTTTCATGGTTGTAAATGACTAATAAAATAAGGGTAGGTCATGTTTCAAGGTCATTTAATATTATTATAACAATATCTTTACCTTAAATAACACTAATTACCTTTAATCGTGATTTATAAAACATAAAAGTTACTATTCACCAATAAATTATTTTAATCCCATTGAACCACATTTTACATACTAATGAAAACCATGTATGTCAAATTTTTGAAATTCAAATCACAGAAGTGGTAATGCTTCATTTAAACGAAAAATCTGTTTTTTAACTACCACTTAGTGGTTTCACTATTCATCAAAAATTGAAATTTTTCAGAAAAATACCAAAAATTAACTCTAAGCTATATTTGATCATCCGAATTCAAAAATGATGCATATTTTACAAAATTCAATTCGTATAAGTTTCATTAATTAATTTAATAATCAATTCCCGCTGTCAAAACAAATAGCGTGTTTTTATGAAACAATATCTATTAAAAGATTGACACTATTTTAAGTCCAATTTCAAGGTGAAATTAATTCCAATGATCACCATTGGATTAAATGGTAAAAATATATTCTAATTTAACTTTAAAACCAATTCAAAATATGACCTAATAATATAAATAAATTAGATTAAAAGTGGGATTGAAATAAAATACAACATTTTTCACTTATTCATTAAAAATTGACTTTATCAAAAAATAACAAAAAACTACACAAAGTAAATTTTGATATCCCGATTCTAAAGAAGGATTTTATTTTTCCCAATATAACATATAAAATTTTAATCAATTGGATTTAAAAATGGTTCACCATCAAAAGTCGGTAAATCAACCTTTTAAAGAATATTAGAATATTTACGCTTAAAATTGAATTCATTCGCATTTTAAGCCTATAACATTTATTAGACAAAAGTAAAAATATTTGACAAACATATATAATAATTTTGTAGTTAGTTCTATTCACTCCCTCCATTAAAACGGCTAGGTGTTAAATATCATTTAAAATAATATCATTTTATTATTAGAGTGCAACATATGATTTCTAAGAAACTCGTTGTTGCGTATTGGGTAAGTCATCAAGCATAAAGTTCCCTTTAAATTAATATTAACATTTTATTCCCAAATATGGATAAATATAAAAATTTCATATTCTTTATTTACCTGGGGTGTTACATCCTTCCCCCCTTTTGGGAATTGCATCCTCGTAATTTTAAAATTGGGCTCAGAAACATCATTGAAAGTCCCACATCGAAACAAGAGTCAGTAAAACTGTCACTTAAAATTAAAGAAAGCGAAGTACAAAGGTCACACGAGTTAACCCATACTAGTATTCCATGAAAACATGGATATTTAAGAAAAAAAACAAAGGGTCATGTTCTGATAGAGAGTGATAGAAAACATGTTTAGGAGAATGTTAACCACCAGAAAATCACAAACTTGTGATGGGTTAAACAGTATTTGATTCCCCAGTAGGAAAATTTAACAGACAATTTTTTTGTTTTAAATAACTTTTAATTGAGGAATTTATTTATGTGCTTAACTAAAATATAAGGAAATATACTTACTTGTCATACTGACTTTTAAATTTTTCTATATTTCTTACACAAACTCATATTTTCTCCAAAAGACGAGTATTTAGGATAAATTTTTCACTTTAAGAGCACTATAATCAACTTATATAGAATCACATATTCCAAAAAAGAGAACTATATAATTCACATTTCTTTAGACCAAAACCAAAACCAAAACCAAAATGGTTAGTACAAGATTAGATAATACTGAAAAAGGTAAATCCTTTATAAAAAAATCTATTCTTAATCTTCAAAATTTGTCAAACAATACCCAAAGACCAACAATGACCATTCAATAAACATCTTACCATATAATTATTCAATGTAAATCAATCTAATATTAAAACCCAAATATTGGAAGGATTTAATCCCATAGTCTTCTAATGTAAAAATTATCATTTATCTCCAAATAACATCAGTTTCTCTTAAAGTATCATATTTAAAATTAATTAACCTAATCATATATCCTCCATGATAGGTCAATATTTTCTTAGATAACCCAAAATCAACTTATTCTTGATTCATAAAATTTTTTAACTAATTTTTTTTTCATACTAACTAGGGACTTCATGTAGTCCAGTGGTAGGCGATAAATACCAGTCACACTTTGGTTGTGGGTTTGATTCCCACAACTTCATCCGACCCGACAGGTTGTCACACGGTCTATGAGTTGTCCTTTTTCCAAAACTATAGAATTATAAAAACATTCACCAAAAAGAGATAAAATCATCAAAAATAACCATAACATAATTTAACCTCAATTTTATCTCATGATTTTCATTTTCCATCATAACATATAGTAACCCATAATTACCTCAAAAGTAAGGATCATATAAACCCTAATGGTTAGCTTTATAATTATTACCTGAACGTACACATCATGTTGGTTCTCCCATACATGATGCATTAGAGAAATCACCAAGGTTAAAGTGGTTTACCATGACTCATGATAGTTGGTTTAGAAAAACCATGAGATTTCTCATTGAATCCCTCATTTCATCCAGTTTCATAATATGAGACCCACCAAAGTTTCGTTCAAACTCATTGTCACTTTGGTGCCTGCTAGATCCATCCATTTACTAAAACCAAAAAGGTTAGTGTGAGTATATCAACAAAATCATCATGTACTAAAGAGGAAGATAAATATTAATATATAATCTTCCAAGTTATCTCAAACTCATTCCAACTTTCATAAATAACAATGACTCTATCTAATATAATAACCATTATGGTTATACACAACCTGTCACTTATTACTAAACAACACTCTATCCTCTAAAGTTATCTAAACAGACCTTTGATACAAACTGTAAGGACCCGACCTTAAAACATTACATAATCATAAATTAAATGAATAATTCATATATATGATCTTTTCAGTTTTATAGTTTCAGAGAATTAGTACATAACTATTACATATCAAAAGATTACAAAGTGGAAAATTCTACTAAGTTTCCATAAAATAAAAAACTATTAAAAAGAAACATGACTAGTTCAATGCTTTAGACATCATGTCTTTCCTTGATCCCATACTTGACCCTATTCCACTTTATGTCCTGTGAAAAACATTTCAAAAAAAAAACTTGCGATGAAAATAAAAAGCTCAGTAAGGGTTATAACAATACGGAGAGAAAACATTAGTCCATGTATACATAAGAATCAATAAAATCATACTTTACTCATACTTTACTAATAAAACATAAGCACTTTAACATACGTCATTAAATCATATTATTTAGGAATAACTCATAGAAATCATAAGAAGTAAAGGTAACTTGAGGCATTCATCACATTCTTACATATGGATTAACCATTGTGGTTACATTTGGAATACCCACCACAGTATATTCCCTAAATCTCTTCGGTGAAACCTTAGCGTTTAACCCCTTCACGTTACCTAATGCATTGAAGAGCTATCATAGGATCACCCGCCCTGAGTTTATCACGTAACCACCCGTCATCATACACAATTCCCAAGAACCATAACATAATCGTGTCACATAAAGCATTCATAAAAGAAAAATAACATTTCCACATTTCAATTACAGGATATCAAAACACATTGATATAATTAAAACATTATCAGAACCATTTTCAAAACGAAAATAAAAGAAAAGTAAAACATGGTATTTATTTTTCATTTAAAAAAAGGGTATGGCTTGTAGAGGAAGCTGAAACTTAAATAATGTTCACGGCGGCGGATAAGTCTGTGTCGCCGCATACATAAAATCATTACCTTTTGTCATTTAGTAAAACACTTCATATAAAAAGATTCTTTTTGAATAAAAGTAAATGTCAAAGGGATTTATACACTGTACAAAAGAATGTTGTGTATAAAACAAAATATTCCTCAATGAAAGGAGATTGAGATGATGTCCTATACCACTTTGAAGATTTTAAAATTTTAAACCATTAATATCCATATAAATAAATCCGTAAAAACCATTTTGCAAACATGGATATGAATGAGTAATATTTATAATAATAAATCATTAAAACATTTAAAACAATATTTTAGTTAAAGAGTTTTTAACAAAATGAGAGTCACTTGAATACAAATAATTGAGGAATAACAATTAATCAGAACTTTATAATATCATGAGAATAAAGGGATTCATGATATAATATGCCAATGGATAGTATATACACCATATAAGAGTGAATTGGTGCATAACAACAATGAAGTATCAATAGAAATGTAAAATGAGATGAAATCCCTTATAAAGAATGTATCCTTAAATCAAGGATAAATCAATCTCATAATTATGTGTGAAAACTATAAATACCCCAAATATAAGTGGATATTAAGTGTAAAACAACCAGAGGTAATTCACACTTATTCATAGGATGACATATTCAATAACTACAAGTTTATCCCAAAGAAATAAAAATTGGGTTAAGAAGTTCCCTTGTAAAAATTCGACAGCCTAACGGCGTCACTTTAAAATTTAGAAAATTAGTGTATGAGACAAAAAGGGTATCTAATCACTTGGAAATAAATTTTACTTAAATAAGTATATATAAAAACATATCCCAACATAATAAGATGAAATTTAATAGACCTAACAAAAGAAGTCTTTTAAAAAGAGGAGGGTTAAAGGTTCCCTTACCGACATGGGTAACTTTCAAAACATACACCCCATGAAAGAAGGACTATACAAAATTGATGTAAATACTCATAAACGAAAGTATATTACACAAAGAGTAGAATAATGGGTAGTACACACACCACTAACAGTAAATGGTGGCAAATGTAGCATAAATCCCATGGGAATAAAAGTGAGATGAAAAATCACTTACGAAAACTCGGCAGCCTAACGGCGCCACATAAAACATCCAAAAATGGATTTAGTATATCAAATAGGGTCTCTCAAAATATTAACATAAAAATTACAGTACGAGGAATATAAAATAACATCCCCAAACATAATAAATATGAGCTTAAAGGAAATGACATAAAAGAGAGTACTTAAAAAGAATGAGAGAGGTAGGATACCTTACCTTGTGTCTGACTTGACTTGATCATTCATTAATCTCCTGAATAATAAAATAGAGTTAATTTATACTTTATTAAGAACATTTTTAAGTTAATTATTACATTTAGATAATTTATTACCATTTTATGAACATTAAGTAATTATTTAAGTTAATAACGGCCGCTTTGTCGATCATTGATACTTGAGTCAAAAAAAATTCTTATAATTACACGTTGTTCATGTTGTAAAATATCCATTATATCCAGAATTATATTCATGATTTAGATATCATATATATCATATATATCCAGTATATACAAGCATTTATAATATTACATAACATTTAGAGGTAAGAAATGAAATGCACCGTTCATGGAGACGGTAAGCCGTACGTATACATGAACGCTACTTTCATTTCTATTTCATATTTAATGGAATGAAATCACAATTATATAGAGGTATATTATAATTACAGTATAATATCATATATAATATCATTAAATCCATCCTTTATACGTCCCACATACGGCATTAATGAATCAAATCACTTTGAGGGGGTAGTAGTCCACACTTCCCAAAATGAAGATATCACGTTTACCCATAATGGAAACTATAAAGGTATGCCATAAATGAAAAATAAAGAAGCATAAGGAAAACATAAACATAATATATATCATATATTAATAGAGTGTCACTTTAATGGCCTCCATGAAATGTGTTAAAAGAAGATTGAACAATCATCGTCTCGGGAGGCAGAAATTCGTCATCCACAGAAACAGTATGTTCTTTAACCATTAGAAGAAGGTGTGTGTAAGTATAGCTAGAATATTTCGCATAAAAAAATCATAGTATATTAAATATATTGGTTTTGTTACAAAAGAAAGGGATAAAAAGAGTTTAGGGGGTTGGAGAAGCAGAATAAGTCAAAAGAACACAAGTGAAGACATTACCTTTAAATCGGGTAACTCCTCTTGGTTTGAACCAAAAGGGTTCCTTGAAGAGATTTATGAGTAAGGTAAGTATTATAGGATGAATATAGGGATTCAAAGAGATGAAATGGGCAGAGTTTTTCCAATACAAAGGCTTTAGAGGTGTGGATAAGGAGGTAGAGGTGGGGGCCTTTTATAAGAGGGAGGAGGGGCACTCTTGAAATGTTTTGAAATGTTACATTATTATAAAATGATTTTCAGACATTAATGATCCCACAATTATATATCTCTAGGGTAAGGTGATAAGGGTTCTAAATCCACCCATCCAATAGGTTTTTGACATGTGTATGTCTTATATTTTAACTTATCTTCTCATTTTATTTAAATCATTCATTTATGAGGTAATCACTGCATCATCATGGTGTCATAAATAAATTTATTTATTTAATATATAAAAATTATAAAAAAAACTATCATAATGTAGGAAATCTTTTTATCTTTCTTATGAATATTTATAGTCAAAAATATGACTTTTATAACCCCATGTAAATTTTTTTTAGTAAAACAATACATGTTTGTGACATTTTTATTTTAACTATAAAAAAAAAGTTATTAATGTCATTTTCCTAAAAAAGTGGCTCCATGGGATCCCCAAGATGACCCATGGATTTTATTGGTCGGCCATGACTCATCCAATAAGGGTAGGACATGTTTCAAGGTCATTTCATAGTATTATAACATTATCTTTATCTTAAATTACACTAATTTCCTTTAATCGCGATTAATAAAACTCAAGAGTTACTATTCACCAAAAATTTATTTTAATCCCATTGAACCAAATTTTACATCCTAATGATAACCATGTATGTCCAATTTTTGAAATTCAAATCACAGAAGTGCTAAAGTTTCATTTAAATGAAAAATTAGTTTTTTAACTACAACTTAGTGGTTTCACTATTCATCAAAACATGATGTTTTTCAGAAAAATACCAAAAATTAACCCTAATCTATACTTGATATTCCAAATTCAAAAATTATTTCTATTTTAAAAAATTAAATTCATATAAGTTGCATTAATTAATTTATTAATTAATTCCCGCTGTCAAAACAAATAGCATGTTTTTAAGAAACAATATCTATTAAAAGATTGACACTAGTTTAAGTCCAGTTTCAAAGTGAAATTAATTCCAATGACAACCATTAGATTAAATTGTAAAAATATATTCTAATTTCACTTTAAAACCAATTGAAAAGATGTTATAATCATATAATTAAATTAGATTAAAAGCGTTTTTGAAATAAAATACAACATTTTTCACTTATTCATTAAAATGGACTTTATCAAAATAAAAATATCAAAAACATACATAAAGTAAATTTTGATATCTTGATTCTAAAGAATGAATTTATTTGGCCCAATATAACATATAAAATTGTCAACAAGTGGATTTAAAAAGGGTTCGCCATCAAAAGGTGGTTAATATACCTTTTAAATAATATTATATTATTTACGCTTAAAATTGGATTCATTCGCATTTTAAGCCTCTAAAATTTATTGGATAAAAGTAAAAATATTTGAAAAACATATATAATCATTTTGTAGTTAGTTATATTCATTCCTGCCATTACAATGGCTTGGCGTTAACTACCATTTAAAATAATATTATTTTATTATTAGAGTGCAATGCAAGATTTCCAAGAAACTCGTTGTTGCGTATTGGGTACGCCATCGAGCATAGCATTCCAATTAAATTAATATTAATATTTTATTCACAAATATAGATAAATATAAGAATGTCATATTCTTTATTTACCTGGGTTGTTACATAAAACATATGAAGGTGTGAGGTGAGATGCTCAGTAAGAGTAAATAAGGGAGATACATAACTATAACAGGAACATAAGGGGATGATAAAAAAAAGAAAAACTTTTTGAGATCTTACCCTGCATGTCATTTATCATACAAAAGAATCATGGTTAAAATATCGATAGTTTATAAGACACGAATCATAAGCTAATCAAAGCACATGAGAAATTAGAGTATAACAATGTAATAAAACACTAAATTTGATGCATACATACACAATTTTAGATAATATTATTTCAATGATACCTACCAAGACATTAATAGTATTTTAGGATTGGGATAATCAAATTTGTACCTATTTTGGGAATGGAATGACCTCCCATTTACCTTCTAGTTTGGGGATGATGATGACCTTCAATGTAACCTCTTATTTCAGGATTAGGATGACCTCCCATGCGCCGGATTTTTTTGGTCTTAAGATTACCTCCCATGTACCCTCTTGTTATGGGTTTTGATTGACTTCTCATGTACCATCATTTTGCAGGCTTTTCATGACCTCCCATGTACCGTCATATTATGGGCTTAAGATGACCTCCCATATACCATTTAAGTTCATAGAACATTTATAATTTCCCAATGAAATGGAGGGATATATAGGTCTCATCCACCAAAAATTAAAAACTACACATATGTGTTACACAATAATATAAATCCTTAATCATATATGAAATTGTGAAATGAAATGGTTTTCATAAACATTTTATCATAGTATATCTAACTAAAAAGAAACGATAATCATAAACATCATTCCATTAAAACATAAACCATTAATTTGAAGAATATGAATGGTATTTTTGGATCATATACCCAATATGGCTTGAGTAAAACCAACAGATGTCATTTTATGTGGAAAACAATTTTGAATGTTCTTTTTCAAACATTTATTGAAGAAAAAATCCATTCCACAATGGAAAAAACGCTTTTAGATCATAAATCATTTACTAAAAAATTCCATTTAAAATAACCAATAAAAAATATAAAGGAATCTTATAATACCATTTTAAACATATTTGAAATTGTTTTCTACAAAAATAACTGAAAGATCATTTTTTAACACATTTTAAGAAATCATGGTTTTTGAATAAAAAAATTACAACCAGATGTGAGAATAACATCATATAAAAACTAAAATATCATGAAAATAACTATATTCATGATTAAATCTATCAATTCTCATTATATACCCATTTTAAAATTATATAGGTGCATAAGATAACATGTTTCTCAAAGAATGAAAATTAAGACAAAATATCCTTACCGATTTTGTAGATTTTGAATTGTAAAACCCATGAAAGAGTATTAATTAATTGAATATTTAAGTAACCATAAATTTAAGGATAAGGATCATAAAATTTATTCATGCATAGTATATTCACCACACTAAATAAATGAGTGGTGACTGTATCATATGTCTCATAGAAATAAAAGTTATACTAGAAATCCCCTTACCTTAAGTATTGACATCCATCATACATATTCAAGAATCCTATATAATAAATATATGTTTATTATAAATCTACCAATGAACCCTATTAATATATATAATACTATATACTACATACATGTGACTTTGTATTACACTCTTATTAACAATTCCATGTTTAAGTTGTGTTTCAGGTAAAAACTACTTTATTTCTCATACATGTTAGGACATGTTATTCTTCTTCCACATACATAGATTAGGATTTTAACATATCCATAATGAAAAAAATGAAATTAATATCATAAATATTAATTAAATATGTATTTATGGTTATCTATAATAGTTAGTGATTCAAAATAAAATACACTGTTCTTGGAGACAGTAGGTTGTACGTACGCATGAACAATGTTTTAATTTTATTATCATATTTAAAAAATTAAAATAATGATATATTATCATTATAGAATAATATTTATGTAAAATATAAGAAAAATTATGATTGAAACCATCCTTAATACATTATAGGTAATGCATGAATAAATAACATCGTTTTGTGAGTCAGTAGTCCGGCATACACACGAACGACGTTATTGTATTCCCACAAAATGGAAATCATGATGGTATGTGTGATATAACAATTAAAGAATCATATTAACATTATAAAAATAATATATTTATTATATAAACTATAAATAAATCATTATATCCAAAAAATAATTGTGGTAATGTAAGAACTAACAACATTAGTTCGCAAGGTGTCAGTCTGCCGTACAAACGAATGATGATATTGTATCCCATTTGACGAAGGTGTGTTACGTTTTTGGTCATACCCATGACATAAAAAAATATTAGTATATTAAATATAATTTTTTTATTTATTTTATAAACATGAAATAAAAAAGAATTTAGGGATATTAAATAAGAGGTAAAACAAAAAATTCTTTGATGAGTGTCGCCTCTTCTTCGGGTACCTCCTTTTGGTTTTCACCAAAGGACTTACTTAGTTGTTTTTATCCAAAGGATGGATGCTAGCATAAAGGTAGAGAGGATTTAAGAATATTGGGATATATTCTTTACAAAAAAAGAGGTTATAAATTGTGACTAAAATATAAGTATAACTTCTATTTTTATAAGAGAGTTGATGGTCACTCTTAGAATTTCTAAAAATATTAATTTATAATAAATTCAATCTCAGTCTAAATAATTGAAAAAGGTAATTGATTTAAATATAAAATATAATAATGTTATAACCTCATAAAATAATATATTTTATCCATGTTTTGTTATTATTTTAGACCATATCATTTGGATTCACCCTTAGCTAACAAATTTTAATTTCAACTACGATAACCAATTTTTCAATATAAAAAGAATGTGTTTTTTTGCGTATAAAGTGTCAATTGGACCATAATTGGAAACTTTTTGATATTTAAGACAGTATATACTCAAATTTTTTCTTATTTAATATTTTTATGATTTAAAATAAATAATAAAATATTATTTTCAGAAAATATAATAAGTATTAATTTTGAAAGTATTCATTACATTGACTTTAATAAACTCATGAAAATATGATATATTTGAAATGAATAAATCAATAAATCAGTAAATGTTTCATAATAATATTTAATAATATTATATAAAATTAATTAAGAAAAATTATATATTTTTTTAATGTTTTTCGTATCAATTAATTGATTGATTCATATTTCATAATTAATAAATCGTCATTTTATAGTTATTTATGTTAATTATTCATCTATTAACATTTAGAAATAAATAAAAATAATTTATATAAACCTTCTATATTTATTAAAAATATATACAATTGAGGGTATCATATATTTATACTTAAATTAAAGATATTATACATATTAAAAGTAAGAGTCTGGCATTTTGTCACTCTCTTTGATTTTAATAATATTTAATTAATTTTCATTGAAAACTGTCTATTAAAAAACTAAACTCAGAAATTGATGTGTAATGGGTTGAATAAAATTTATAAAATAAAAAATTTTAAAGTGCTACAGTGGTTTATTAACATTGAATAATATTAGTTTGCCTTTATTTAGCTGATTTACCATTAACCGTGGTAATAAAAATTACTAAAGTTACTATTCCTATTGTTGAAAATAAGCGTACTATTTACAAAATTTGGAAATTATGATTCCAAATATGTAATCCATTTAGAAAATTTAAAAACATAAAATCTTCTAAAAGTAATTTAAAATTAATCCCATAGATTTTGTGAGAAAATGAGGTTTCAAAGAGAAGTCATTGAAAATATTGAAAAAAATTTATATCCAATTTCAATTTCAACTGAGTTCCAATTAAATAAATTTTTTTATTTTATGTAAAATATTAATAATTGAACTTTGTAACCAATTCAAAAAATAATTTAACTATATTAATAATTTAGATGAAAAAAACGTATTCCATTAAAATTCGTTATTTTTCACTATTCATTAAAACATGAAACTTTTCAAAAAAACACCAAAATATTGACCAATGTAAATTTTGATATTTATATTTCTATAATGAAGTTTATTTTCTTATATAAAAATTATAAAAGTGTCATAAAATTTATTTTAAATGGGTTTACTATTAAAATAATGTAAAATTACCTTGTTGAAAAATACGTATTTGTATTCATAAAATTGAATTTTTTCTAATCTTATGCCTCTAAAATCTATTTGATGAGTATCACAACATTTATTTTAATATTTAATATATAAATATTCTTAAAAGAAGTCATTAATAGTGGTATGTATAATTTATTAAGACAATAGTCTTTTTGTAAATAAGAAAAAGTTTTTCTTAGAAATATAATTTTTTTATTTTAAAATGGTTATAAATATCATTAATAGATAATTGGTAACTAAAGGAATCATTTAATACACATGTTTAAATCATATTTTAATAATTTAGTTAATATTAATTGTAATTTAAATTTCAACAGTTAGGTGGTAACTATAATAATTCATAAAATCTCAATCATACGTTTTATATAAGCTGTCAAAAGAACTCAGTATTGTGTGCATCACCAGCCGAACATAGTGTTGTGTATAACATAAGCTTATCAAAGTGTTTCATGTAGTGAGATCATAACATGTTGTTGTATATAAGTCAATCGAAACTTAGTGAATTCGTATTACAATAGCTATATTCAGTGTTGTGTGAAATGAAAAATATAGAAAAGATTAGACTAATTCTAAAAAAATTCACAAAAATTGTGTGGTGTTAAATAAGGTATATCATATCCACAAGAGTTTTATGGCATGTGTGTTGAATATTTCTGAGACCCCCTCTCTTGTCTGTGGGTATTATTTTATTATGATAGAGAGCAATGTATATAAGGACCGTGCCGAGATGAGGAGTTTTTCAGGATGAAATTTGGAAAGAATTGACTAGGGTGTGAGTTGTGATACAAGTCAAACATGTGTCAGGTATTTTACCTCTCAGGTAATTTTTTATCCATTAATCATAAATATATCAACAAATATTAAATTTTCAACATCATTCACATTTTTTATTTAATTTCTTCAATGTTTGTTATTTTTTTTGAATATTATTATTTTTTAGAAAAATATAAATAATAATCTAACATGAATATATAAAATCAAATTAAAATGAGGTGAATTATTTCTACATAAAACATTGTCAAAGTGTGAGTATGATCACATAATAAAAAAATCTAATATGGAAAATTATTTCATTCGTTAAGATATAATAGTAATAATTATTATTAATATTATAAACACTCAATGATATATTAAGTCATGACTAATTCTATCATTTTTCTTTCAACAAAAGTGTATGGGAAGCTCGTCAGTAAAAGTTGGGTGTGCCTCCTACTATGGTGAGTTCTAATTAAAGTTATGGGTTTATATAACTAAATATGAAAGCAAAGAAGTATCCATAGAAAACATTTTACTTCAGTAGAGGAAGAGCCTTGAGAAATCAAATTTCAGATTTCTATAAGATGGTAATTAACTCAACAGTTCAAGGAGTAATGAATTAATGAGGTTGGATAATAAAATTTATACCTTGAAAAGTTATGATTAGTGGGGTAATAATATCATGGTCTATGAAGGGAAGATTCAAGTATAATTTCTACTAGAATAATGAAGGGACTGGGTATTCTGATTCTATTATAGAGGGATACTAGGGTTCAATTAAACAGAGGGAGACATAAAATGATTTAAGTAATCTGTAATATCTAATAGGTAATCCATAAAAAATTACTAATCTACTAATTATATTTTTGTAGAACAATTCCATGCAATACCAAAATTTTACTATGATCAATATAAACAAAGAACATGTCATTTCCATAAAAAATTTCCAATATAAGAAATTCTATATGGAAAAGTCCCCAATAAATATTAATCCACCTCAGGAAGTGATGGTGTTAAATATACTCATAGTAAACTCATGTATATCAAATTATATTTTTACATCGTAATCCTATCATCGAAGTCCAATAATTTTTGAAAAAAATTAGGACATGGATGGTTTCACATGTTGTCTCATCTCAGGGAAGCAAGCAAGGAGAAAGAGAACTGAGAAATAGTATGGGGTGATTATTAAAGTTATAATGATAAAGTTATGTGATGTTTATATGATACTACATGGTTATTAAATAAAATACAACTATCAAATATATTTATTTAATTATAGATACTATGTATGCATTGAAACATTATATGATGTATAGTTCATTCTCCAAGCAGTTGAGAAAGGAATATTCCTATGAAATCAGTGATAAGTATAGAACTATATAAGTATAGAAATATTATATAATGTATAGTGCATTCTACATGTTATTTAGAAATAGATATTCCTATGACATTAGTGATAAGTATTGAACTTCTAATTGACAATAATGGATCTAGTTGAAATTTTTATAAGTGTTACCAAAGAAATGTATCTCATGTGTCCATTGGACATAGTGAGAAGTTATTACACTTATAAAATAAATATTTTTTGTGATATATAATTCTCAACTAATAGATCATTAATAATTGAATCATTTGTGATACACTATGAATATAAAATTTAATATTCATTTATAACTAGTATTGTAAAGAAAAATCAATGGATATTAAAAAATAAAAATTTTCAATGATACACCTATTATGGTATTAGAGTCATTAGGTATAAAAAATTTATTTACTATAGAAACATTAAATTATTTAGTTTTTTATAAGTAATCCTTTAAAAATAACAGAAAGAAACCGAAAATTTTGGAATTATATTAGGTAGTGAGCGTGAACTTTTCTATGGATGAGAAAGTGGTAAATTTATATAGTTTATAAGATTCCCTTAAAAGTATTATGTAATATAAATTTGAAGTATGGAATGTTAATTTTTATATGGTATGAGTTACTATAGTCTCACATACTGAATATTATCTTGAACAAGCATTCATCAATCATTATAATGCAGTATGGAGTAATTCGTTAAAGAATCAACATAATAATAAAAGATTTGATATTGGTAAGAAGGATCAATGATGATACTTGAAAAAAAACTCAATAAAATATAGCATGGTGAAATTTCAAAAGGAAAATTTATTTATACATATCACAATAATAATGCGTGTAAAAGAAGAATAAATGTTAGAATTCATATGTATTCCAGAAACATAAATTGTTTTTCAATAAATTATTCACAAATAGTAGGCTTACCCCAAAACCACATGCTAACTATTATGTCTAATGAATATCATATGATGTATAATATGATGTAAATCCATCAAATTATAATAACATTGGTTTATAAGAAAATTGTTTGTAAAGAAATTTTATTAAAAAAAATACATTAAGAAAATCACAGTGAATCTAATGTAATTAGAAAAATTTTATCTAAAGATATTACATAAATCTATAAGATCGAAAAATTATAACCATATTAGGGAATATATTTTTATAAAGGGCGTACATATATATTTGATACAGTGGTAGAATGAATGATTTGTATTTATTTAATGTCAAAGACACAAAAATAATTGACATAGGAACAAGTTCCACAAGAGCATGTGAAATAGGAATTTTCCATTGACATATACTACTGAGGAACAATGAAACAATTGTGGTGGTTTTATATTAACTACAAGAAGTTCAAAATTATTAATTTAGTATCATGAATCCTAAATGTATGTAGTAAATGTAAAAATCAATGATTGAAAAGTTCAATCAAAATTCATTAATGTACTGAATTTATCAAGGTCCAATTGTTTAGTATTTTGATTATTTTAAATCTTTATAATATGACGGTATTCATGAGAAACATTACATTAGTTGAAGAAGTGTGGTAATAATAACGCTCAACTGGTTATATAAAGTTATCAGGCCAAAATATATTAGAATTATATTTATCATTACTACTTTCTATGATCATTTTATTTGGAATTGGTTCTCAAGACCACCATTCATTTAATGTGTCTATATGATAAAACCATAAATATTTAGTGACACTATAGAATAAAAATAAGTAGTGAACGTTAATAAATTCTATTTTAGGATTAGATTAAGCAAAACGATCATATAATATTCATTTCAAATGATTTTTTTCCATGCTTATAAAAGTTGTTAGTGGGAGTTCCACTATTTTCCCTGTAAATTATTTTTGATAAAATATGAAAAATAAACATTTGTTTTATAGTAATTTTAGACTAAAAAATCATCTATCTATTGATTTATTTAAAGTAGAAACATTTTTTTAGTGAATAATTTCTACAATGGTAGATCTAATCAGATTATTTGACAAATTAAATGTACATATACTAAAAAAGTATTTCGAAATAATAATTGGAACTATTCAAGTGAGAAAAGTAGGAAATGTCCCATGGAATAAATCTTTCAATAAAGTTATTTCTGATACCTAGGAGGAGAATAATGTTGTGAGTATAATTTCATATTATTTTATGATGGATAAATCACATATGATATTATATATAAATGTTACGAGATATTAAAAATATATGTTATGGTCAGAAAAATTTAGTTATATGCTAGAGAGCTGCATGTGAAGTTGTTAGAACTATCCAAATGTACTGGAGCGAGTACATGAGTTAGGTTTCTGGTACTTGGAGATTAAGGGATACTAGTTCATGTGGGGAAAACTAGACTTGATTTGGATCAATATTATATCATATCAATTTCAGGATGAGGAAATGACAAAGTGAAGCTCATTCTAGCTAGTGGTTTCCATATCGATAAATAATGAGTGTTTTAATTCTTCTGATGTAGCTAATGAAGCAGTGTAAAATAAGATTTTTTCCTAATTTTGGGAATCATGCCTAATAAGTAATGTTTTATCATAAAATAAATTATGATAATTATAATATTGGTACTAACAAATATTCCATGTTTTGACTGTATAAAAATGGAATGTACTTAAGGATATCATATCGTGAGGAGTAATAATTATTGTGGTAAAGTCACAGATAATAGAGTTGCTACACAACAGAGATATGATTGGACCAGCAACTAAATCCATAAACCTAGATGAAACAAGATAATATCATGTGTGATCTAACATGATTTCTAGAAATTTGGATATAGTAGAGGTTAGATTGTTGCGAGAGTGGGTGCCCTAGAATCAACATAAAAAATACTTTTCGATTACAATATCCTGTATACAAAAAGTTATAAATGATGTATACGTAACCTAATATTGTTAATGTTTATGTATCCAAAATTTATATGGTAATGTATATAGAATATTTTACAAATAAAAAAGTTATAAATGTTTCCATTCTATAATTAGAACCCAGACATACTATGATATTAATCGTACATATGTGTCGTATGACCTAGATAAATCATACTGATTGGAAGCAGATGATATATGACTTTCATGTGTTGGGGGATCATAAGCATTGAGCCTACTTATCAAGATGTTTTCACTTCATGATATTGAGTATATGATATCATGAATACATACATGGTAATATGACCACCCCATGTTTCATGTGACATTGGATGTTCTTATCTATAAAAATGTGCAGTTCTCTCCTGATATGAGATTATTATCAATGTATATGAATTGATTTTGAACATTGATTTATGATGTAAAATATATAATCAATGATGTATCGATGAAGATTATATTGGGTGCATCATTAGTGGCATGAAATTTATTTGAATAATAAAGATTTAATTTCACTCTTACGATAGGAAGTGATCTATATGGCCAAGCTGATAATAATTGTAGTACCCTTACTAAATCCATTGACATGGTAGATTATGGTAAGGAAATAATGTAATGTTAATGAATAATAAATCACGAAATGATGACGTCACAAAGATTGAATATGCCTTTATGAGATATCGTGGGACAAATAAATAATATTACATGGCTTGTGTTTATAGGAGAGGTTGTAATTACTAGTAATTTTCCTCAGATCATTACAGGTCATGATGGGTTACTGGACTCCACTCATTGTCTATTAATAGCATTCAATACTTTGTAGGAAATGTATTATAGAGTCTCACACTAACAGTATTAAAAAATATGTCATATTCTAATGAATAAGAGTACAGGAAATGGTGGGACCCACCATAGGGTCTGAGTAATATCTAAGAATATATGATCACAAAATAATAAATATATACATTATTATTCAAGTATATACTAAATAGAGTGTAATTTATTTATTTAATGTATTTAAACTTATTGAATGTAATATGTGAAATAATATTATATATATGAATATTGTTTTTATTCAATGTTTCTTTAATATTTAAGGGAAGGAAGAGTCGAGTTAATTTATCACTTTGATCATTTAATATATTATATTATATTACAAGAAAATTTTAAAAATATAAATTAATTTTATAACCCTGTTAGTTTGTCATCACACATAGTTTGTGTATTATTTAATGTAAATAAATATTCAGGGATGGAGGAGCCTTTATAGGAAATTTTTTTATAAAATATACAAGGGGAGGCTCACATTGATTGAAATTTTCATTATGTAATTATTGAGATCCCCACTCTACTTTATACATCTTTCTAAAGTGTGAAAGAGATGATATGAGCTCTGTATCTGAGTTCTTGTTCAAAGATCCAAGGATCATAGTTATGATGATCATTGATATGTCAAAGGCATCGTCAGATCTCCATGATATCATAATATTGTGTGGATAATCCAGAGGGATCTAGTTTTGGTTCTTTCATGAAATGGTCATAAAATTTTAATACTCTTCAAATTCAATACTCGATTGAACAAGGTTATGTTATAATTTAATTTTCATGCACATAAATATTTCATGGGGGATCCTCAACTTCTGTTTGGGGTGCTCTTCACCAGAGATGATGTATTTTCATTGATCACCGGTTATTTTTTTAAATCCTAGACACATATACTTTTTTCCATGACCTGGTCCTTTTATTTATTACACAATGGGTGCCAAAATGTACATTTCTTTATATCTCACATGTGAAGATTTCATGGTTCCATTGGAACAACTATGCCTAGAAAGAATACTCTAGCATTGGATCATATCACAGAAGTCGATCAAGGTAGTTATCACTTATTTTCAACTTATGGATGTACTAGTAGAACATTATGGAAGTTATGAAGAGGAATATTTGGTGATATTTCTCAAATTGGTGTAGCAAAAAACATATATAGATGTGTATATTGGTGAGCGTGAATTTCCTTCTATGTGAATATCACATACTAATGATAAGTCATAAATGATTATGTTTATTCGAGTTGATGAACCCAAATATCTCTGATACTATTTCGATTCATGACCCAACAAACCATGAATAGTTACAAACATTGATCATGTGGATAGTGATATCTTTTGGTGAAAGGATTAATCAATCAGTTTGACCACATAGTAGGAGGAGACCAACAAATTGAATAATTAAGAGACATAGTTATGATTCTATGAAATTATTCCTATAATGGGAAAGGTGATATGTAAATATGAGGGTATAATGCCACACAATGGTGGAGGGGAGTCTAAAATCTGTCCAATAAAAAAATTTGGAATGGAAGGTTATAGGAATGTTCTATGCTTATGGAAAATATAGTATAGGGCATAGTTGTCTAATGGAGTTTCTCAAGCATATTTTGTGGGTGTGATTGTAGACATGAAGGAGGTGGAAGAAGACCAATTGGGGGTTTGATCCAAGGGGATGAGATACTTAATCTTTTTGTTCAATTATCACTACCTTTATGGACTTGTTTATTTTCAAGTGGTGGGAAATGATTGATACATGGGTGTAATAATGGAAGGGGTTGTATTAACTACTAGTAGAGGTATTTTAATATGGTTCATAGATTTAATGAAGTATTTTCTAGATATATGGAAAATAATTCGGCTAGGTAAATGGATAGAGCGGGGAGGGAAATATTTTTTAGGAGTACAATATGACTATTTCGGTGGATTAGGCCACTTGTCTTGCGACACAATGATTTTTTTATTATTCTTTCTTTTCCAATCATCTTCAATTATGAAATATTTTCCTATAGAATTATTCTGATTTGATCTCTTAAAACTATCAAAAATGATAAATATTTAATTTATAACATGTAACAATAAAACTCATGGTGAATTAATAATGGGAGGAAAATAGTTTTTTAGATTTAACAAACATTTAAAATTTACATCAAATGGTGAAAACCTATTTAATTTCATCACAATGCAATGAAATCACAAGAAAATTTTAAAAAGTAAAACTATAATATATTATAATATATTTAACAATATTTGGAATTTTCATTTTTCTGAAATGGACAAATGAGTTTTTAATGATTTACGAGTTAGAAGATGAGTGTTAAAATGTTATAATCAAGTAAATGAGCTCAGATTAACATGAAATTATAGGAAAATTAACATTGAGTAATTTTTTACATTTATAAATATATTTCATTATAATTTTACATGTCTTATGGTCATAATTAACAAAAAATAAAATTCGAAAATAATTAAGTATATAAAAACAGGAGCACAGGTTCAAAACCTAGCGAACAATCTTATATGATCAAGAAATTTCATTATATTGAACTAAATTTATTTTTTCCTAGTTATAAAAAAACATACATCAATTTGAAAAGTGCTTGTTCTAGAATAACTATAATCATGTTCTTATAGATTGAAAAGTTAAAAAAGTGCATCGAAGGGTCACAAAATGGAAAACATCTTAAAATTAACATAAAATCAGAGGAAAAAATTTCTCAAAACATTTATGACTTGTAGAAATAAATTTATCATCAATAAAACATCTTTTGAGGTTTAAATGATAAATAATTCAATTTAAATTTATTTAATACCTTAAAAACATACAATAAATCTTCAACACCTAGTGAAAGGCCATTAATTGTCATGAAATCATAGAACAATGATTACCAAATAAATTAAGAAATGAATGGAAAATAAATTTTTTATGAAATTATATTTTTTAAACAACCTTAATAAAATTATTCAACCATTTATTAATATTTAAACAATTGAATAGACTACATATCAATTTGAATTTCAGTTTAATCCAAATGACCAAATGTAATTTTTTTTACTAGAATGCCAAAAAATGTGCATCAAATGAAAATAATCTAGGAAATGATCATGGAATGTCATGAAATCATAGGAAAATAATTTTTTATTAATTTTTATCATTTAAAAATAAACCACATATTAGTTTGATATTCGGTGCGACCAAAATGATTGAAAAGAAATTTTATAGATCTATGTCCTTAAAAAGTAGTGTCAAATGGTCAGTACCATGAATAAAACCTTGGATTTTTATTAAATAATTAATGAAATGTGTTCAAATTTCTGGCACGTAGAAAGGAACCACAATTCAATTTACTTATTATATACATAGAATGACTAAAAAGTGTGTTTTTATGGATTTAGAATATAAAAAACATTTGTCAAAGGGTCATAACATAGAAAATGAACTTAAATTATTGTAAAATAAAATGATAATTCTATTTTAATAATTTTGGACATTTTTGAATAGACTAAAAATAAATATGATGGAAAATGTGATAAAAAATTATGCAAATATAGTTTTATTATATTTTAAGGTCATAAAAATCATTCATTAAAGAGGTAAAATCTATCAAATTAGATTAAATTTTCATAAAATAACATTAAATTGCCAATCATTAAATTTTTGTCATGTTGGAATATACCAGACCTTTATTCAACCTACATTTTTCATAGAATTTTCAAAATAATGTTTTCAACGACATAAAAGTCAAAAAAGGTGTATGAAGGCGTTATAACCTAGAAAGAAATATCAGAATATTGTCAAATAAGAGGAAAATCATAAGTGATAAATTTTTTAAATTTAATAAATCAATGAATGTCAATATTATATGAAGTGTCTTCAAAATTACTAAAAAATATTTATTATATGTAAGATTATTTAAAAACATGGACTAAATGATCAAAACCTAACAAAAAAGTTCATATTGTTGTGAAATCATTGGAAAATTATCTTCAATTAATTTTTGACATGTATGAATATAACTCACATAAATTTCATGTCGAAGGTAGAATCTGGAGTCCTAAAAGAATCAAATATTTATGTTGGGGAACATATAATGGTTAATACAGAATAGAACATATAAGTTGAATCTAAAAGAAGAAACCAGATCAATAGACATGATCATATTAACAGAAATCGTAAGACAAAAAAAGATATAAATGTAGAATTAATAATAAATACCTTGAAATAAAACAAAAAATTATGGCCAATAGACCAAAAAAATGATCTATGATTATCGTGAAATCACTAGACATGGATTGATGAATAATTTTTAACATTTTAAAACACAAAACCAATCAATCTACCTTCAGTTTGATCCCAATATGATGTTATTTGTTAGATCTTGATTATTTGATTCATGGTTTTTAAGAATTTTTATCCCAATAAAACCTTTTTTGATGATTTTGACCAAATTTATGTTCGATTTATGTGATTTCTATTCAAAAATGTCAAAGAGTAATAAAAAATTGATTTCCCATGGGTTCATGATAATTTAAGGTCAGATTTTAATGTTTGGCGCATTTAATGCATGTTTATTAACTTTTAAATGAATAAAAAAGTCCATTCAGAAATGTAAAAAATTAAATGATGGTAATTATTCTTTGATTTAGAAAAATATAATGTATATTGATAGGTTTTGACCCCTTAATGCACATTTTAAGAATTTTATAGAAATTAATAAAGATTTTTTGGACATTTCTAAAAAACTATACGTGATATTGACCTATAGTATAATCCAATATTTAATAAATTAAATGAATGTTTCCATTGGATTAATTAATATATTAGGCCATTTTCTAGGTTATTACTCTCAGACGCATATTTTATAAGGTTTTTAAAACTAATATATATGGATATTTGATCATAATGACAACTCGAAATGTTAGATTGACATGATGTATATTCATAAAAGGCATAAATTTTTTTGACAATATGAAACTATTTTCTCTGTTTTGGACCCCTTTAATTTGTATGTGAATGCCATATATATATTTCTATCATACTGATCAAATAAGGCCTCAGTTGAGGTGTATTTAGTTTTTACAAATTATAAATTATTCAAATATCAGTTTCTATTGTATTCATATAAATCTAAGCTTGTTTGATTGATTTTTGATCCCTATTTTAAGGTTTCTTCAATATAATAAGAATGAAATTAAAAAACTAGATGATTAAAATTTAAATTTTCAAAACAACACTAATTTACTGGGATTATAAGTATTGAAAAATATAAAAATTATTCATATTTTAACCCTAAAAATGAAATTGTTTTATTGGAAAATAAATTCATAACAAAGTTACCAATGAGGGTGATAATAATATGTCATAAAAAATCATTACTTATATCTTTATTGAATGTTTAATAAGTCTATATTTGAATCATTATTATCTCTTTAATGTTTTATCACTCAAAATAAAAATTCCAACAATTGAACCAAATACGGTTAGAAGTTAAAAATTAACATAAATAAAAAATATTAAAATTATAAATATAAAATTCTATATTAATTTCCCAATGATTCCTTCACAAAAAATTATTGGGCCATTTTTTGTGTTTTTAGTTTGAGGAATCCATCATTTTGATAATGATATTTCATTATCATTGATTTTTCATAATATAAAGGAGGATTATTTTCATATTCTATGTATAATTTATAACCCTTTTTATTATACAAGGGAACTATTCTATTAAAATAAACTTTATCATCATAAAGATCCTCTAATTTTTTAGTGTATCAACTTTTATTATATTTATCCCACTTGAATATGACATAAATAACAAGCTAAGAAAATTTATTACATATACAAGAACATAAATATGCACCTAAAATGGATCAAAATAGTACATTATGGAATATCAAAGATAGAATTTGAAAGTAATAGAAAGAAACAACTATTTCAGGCACTGTGAAGAAGGTTCTTAATGACATCACAATTGATCAACCGTACCATTAATGTTATTTATTACAAGATTAATCCTCAATTTTAAACTAATCATAACGATCTAATATAATTCAATTTTAATGTAAAATGTAACTATAAATTTAAATGAATGGGATGATTAATATTAGTTACCTCAAATGTGTACTTGAATGGATTTAATTTACAATCATTAATTGGATTTAACAACATTAGTAACAGATTCCATGTTTCTCTATATCCCCAAATTCTATGTGATCTATGACCTGCCCTCAAATTTTCTTTTATGTCAGAATTTCATGTGCTGGTGTGGTTTTATAAAAACCTAGTGGGGCTGAATTGAAGTGGGAAAGCTTGATTGGTGAAGTGGTTGTCCATTTGTGGTAGGGTAATTACTAAAATTTGTATGTTCAATAAAATTAGGGATGCATGGTGGGTTGATACAAGGAATCATGCGGGAATCACTTGGGATTATATGAGGGTGGTTGTGCCTATTATCACGGTGTAGTAAGCTTGGTATGTTAGCCTCCTAGATAATGATAGATATATCTTATTTCTGAGCCATAATGCTTGTGACAAATCATCCACCTACATCCATGATAGACATACCTTAAAATAACACAAAAATATAAAAATATCTTTTCATGATCCACCGTGACATGTATCCTTATTACAACCAAAAACCCCAATTAAACCAATATATAATCCTCATACCTAGAACCAAAAATTTTCCCACATTAGAAGTGATTACAATCTCCTTGAAAACAGTAGAATGCCTATATTTTTGAGAATCAAAATTTCATGTAATGAGTCCTTAAATATGAAGGAACCTCATGGATGACATCATCAACCAAGCTAAACATGAAGCACCTAGATCCTATATATGTTTGAGATACTGTTAAATATGAACCCATATTCATATCGCGAAACATACACATCCTACCCTCCATTCATGCATGGACACCAGCACCACAAGTGGAACATGAATAACCCTCTTTATTTCAGCACTCCAAAATTAGATTTTCATCTTTCCTTGATCAGCGATAAATGAAATGGACAACTCGGAGCTACCCATATATATATATCAGTTCTAGTTAGAACAAGGGTAGCAATACCCATAAATATTTTTAGCTATAGAACCATGAACTAAAACCCATCACACATAGAGATTAGAATATTTATAGATAACAAAAATAATATGAAACAAATATAAAGAAACACTAGTTGTAGCCACTTGGAATCTTGTTACTGATGATAAAACTAGAGTTCAACAATACCACTACTAATGTTTCTTAATTTACTGATAACAATTAAAACCAAATTCAATTGTAAATTTAATGAGAATGTATAATTTGAATCACTTACCTTTTCAATACCACTAACCTCCTAGATGACCTTTCAACTTGGGGGTCTAAAGTTCCATATCCAACATCTATTGAAATAAAATTTAGATAAACCAACAGCCAAATGAGTGTATCCATGATAAATTTTCTAACTATAAAAGTGGATGGTAATGGAGGACACATTTAAATTATATTGAATGAAGCCTACTTATAAAAAATCAACTCAATACATTCTGATATAAATTTCATATAGAATATGATCCTTTTAGTTAAGGAATACCTACATCTAAATATCGACTAGTAAAAAATTTAATTCCTCACTAGACCGGATATTAATTTGCTATAATTTTTTCATTGGGATATGGTGATCGTTTTATAATCCTCGAATGTACCCTAGTTCAGGGATCATATGGACTCTCTATGCCACCCATAACTAGTCTATGCTATATAATATTAGTTTTTTATAATGGAATACTAGAACACAAACACAAAAAATATGAAAAATTATAACATAGCCAGTGAATGGAAATTCAAATAAAATTAAAGGACTATATTTATTTGGAAATAACCTAATAGGTTTCACAAAAATCAATACATAAAAAATAAAATCCATGTATTATACCATTGGAAAAGTTGAATAAATTGATTTAAAAATAAAATATATGTCAAGTTCAACTAATTATGAACAAAAAATATTATCCATGGATTATTGTAAGAAATTAATACAACAGTAAAAATGCAACATGATATATTTTTATGTGATAAGTGACATATATAGTTTTATATAAACAATCTAGAAACAATTTCACAAACTCAATTGTCACAAGTGGTATATTCTCTAAAAGTATTTCTGAAAGTGTGAATTATTATTACAAAATAACATGACATTGGGAAAAAAATAAATATAATAACATTAAAAGAACTTATTGTATAATTAGAGAAATAAATAATTTGATAAAATAGATTAATAATTCATGTAGTGAAAATAGAATAAAAATAAATAAACCCTGAGGGTGATGATAAATTTATTTTCATAGACTAGAAGAAATTTAAATCCTTTATCTAATAAAATATTGATGAAAACATCTATATTAGAAATAAATGTCTAATAGAATAGGGTAAAAATTTTATAAAAACAAATAAAAATAATATAAAAAATTTAAATATGTATATCTAAATCATCTGAATTGGGTATTACATTAAATTCTGTAATGCATTACCAAAATATTTATAGTGCTCTATGAAAATCCTAAAAAAATTCTATCTCACAAGAAATAAATAACACATTATCATCCAAGTTAATATTCAAATTTCTATTATAAATGACTATATACATGATGTAGGACACAATCATATTTCATCAAAAACCTGTAAATAATACTATGATTTATTAGAGTCCACTCAATTAATAAAAGAAAATTAAAAGAATTTTTTTAAAAGAATTATAAAAATGAAACAAGAATGATGTGTTTTTTTCCAAGAAGGTATTCTTATTTGAAATACTATGAAACTGATAGTATAAATTCTTTTTATTCAACACATTTAGAAACATAAAATTACCATTGAAATTATTTTTTCTCCAAAAATTACTAGTGTAATATAATGTGTTACTTTATAAAAATGATATATAAAATTATGAAATGGATTTTTCAAGATTAAAAAAAATCCCAATCTAGTAAAACATTTTTGTAAAATGATTATATCCTATATAAATGTTCATGAAAAACCATATTCTTTTAAAGTATTCAAGGATATCATATTACCATCATGATATACATAATATGAAAACATCAATTATTTTATAGTAGGATAACTATCATGATAGGATTTTGGATTGTCACATCTCCATGGGTTTTTAGGGCATTCTTATTAAGGATAAACCATTAAATATATTTAGATTGTGTCTCAAAAAAAATTAATCTATCTAGATAATCAATAATAAGAATAGTTTGTCTATTATTGAAAAAGAAAATCAACGCAACCACTACATGTCATGACCCCTCCCCCCAAAGGTACTGATATTAGCCTATTAATGAGAGAAATGTGTAAGGATTGCTAAATACTACCTTCCATAAGCATTGATTTGGAAAAAAATCCCCAAGGTTGTATCATACACACAAATTTGGGGCATTTACATCTATTATTTGAGGAATGATATAGATAACATAAAAAAATGCAACAACCCCAGTTCAAGATACAAGTAAATAATGATCCCATGTATGTGCATAATATTTCTCAAAAAACAAATACATATAATAAAGAACTAAAAATACCACGATGGAAATACTTAATAGTGACCATGAACCCAAAACAACTCCTAAACAACTCCTACAGCAGGTAATGCCCAGCCTAATCTCCAACTAGCTACTATGGACAAGAAAAAACTATGTATATATATATAGGGTGAGCATAACATATTTACTCAATAATACCCTCCCTACAAAATAACATTCAAGATTTAAAAAATGAATACTAAATCTTGATGTATACAAAATGATAACCAACCTATCCTATATATAGGTAAACTATTCATTTCCCATCCTCAACTTGTCTCACACACCATGTATTTCAGACAATTACCAATATAAAATCAAACAAAATATCAAATGATGGTACCCCACTTCCACTCTCTAATTGGTTTTCCACTTTGATTTCACCTATTGAGTTCGAAACCATGTTTCTCTAAAACTAATATTTCTTAATAACATGTAGGCTAACAAAATATATCATGCACTTCACTATCCCATCATCCTCTCATAACATACCATCCACCCTATGCGTCACAACATCTCATCACCCTATCCACTTATCTAAATAGTATCTGAGTAGTTTCCTAGAGCCACCACAACCCATATTTCATGCATTATACCTCAATCAATCATAGCCCATATAAAACATACTTATAATAACCATTAGGATACTATAAATTGAGTTATATTTGTTGGAAATAGCCATAAGACCTTACATCCCTATACACACATATATGGTGATAGATAATAGTCTTTCAAACTTTCATATAATACTACTGGGAGAAGATAGTAGGGCTTAGTTGTAGTCAACCATTTGTTCTTCACCGACCTAGATGTTGGAGAAAACACCCTCCCTAATTCAACTAGGTGTTTATCTCCATACTGACTTGGTTGGGGTAGAGTATAAAATAACAAAACATATTGGATATAAATATACCTCACAAGCACACTATGGAAAACTACCAATACATAGATTCATATACTTCCAATGTCTCATAATTATACCATCTACGACATCTACGTCCTATGTTTCAAATAATTATATGAGATTTATTTTTCATTTAATGAATTAATTAATTTACTATTAATTAATCATTACATTATTATTTCCATGATTAGATTTTTCATTTTCTAATCCATGTTACTACAGAACTATTAATTATTATATTGTATTCTCATGTATGCCATCATCAAAATGAAGCCTCGAGAACCAACATTGGACATTTATTATGTCATTTATCATTTCATAAATGTATGACTACTCTAGGACTCAAACCAAGCCAAAACATAAAATATTCACTATCGGTGCATAATATCAAAGTAAATTCCATTGTTAGAAAATAATTTTATAAATAACATTCAGCCATCAAAATATTAAACAATAAAATTCCTTATCAAGAAAGTATATGAGATTTTAGAACTACAAAAATGGGAAACTATAACTTCAACCCATTTTATTATTCTTGGTTCCATCCCCAACATCACTTCATATAATATCACATCTAACATCACCTTCCAATATTATCATTATAATCATAACCTTGTGCCACCGTCATAACTTCAATCATTTCCACCCACTATTGTTATTATAACCAAAACCCCATACCACCATGAGAACCTTCAGAATCCATTCCCATTATTATAACTCCACAAGGTTATCATTAAATAAAATCAAGTATCCAAAACCATAGTGAATTAATACATACTAAATTTATTTTTATGGAAATAATTTCAATTTTATATATTCCCAAAACAAAAAGTGAATTCCAGTATTTTCAAACAATGGCATGTTTTCTCAGCTCTAATGAAATGATTTAAGAAAACATTAAATTGACATTACTATTTTTAATTAACTTATTTATAATGAACAAGTGACATCCAAAATAGAAAAATAAATTAAAAAGGATAAATATTATTTTTTTCATCTGTAATTTTTACTTAAGATGACTTTTATATATCAACAATAATGATGATAATTATTTCAAAAATTTCATTTTATTATAATTTAAGAATTGATAAATTTATCTATTATTTAATTTCGATGAATAAAAAAATTCTTAAAAAATATAATAATATATATCACACTATCTAGTAAAAATCATTATGAATAAAAAATATATCTCAAAAGCATGAAATCCCACATCCGGGTACATTATTTTTTAAATATCTACATATTCTCATCTGATAATACATATGTTTCATAGAATTCAATTAAATTTTAACATGTGAAAATACTTTTAAAATATAATTATAATTACATATAAGTTTTAAAATTCTCAAGAAACCAATAATCAAAAAATCATATGTGTAAAATACATCATTTTTCTTTAATTATTTTTTCAATCTATCAAATAAACCAAAGCATGAGGTAAAAATAATAATTTTTCAACATGAAATAAAATTATAATTATAATTATATAATTTCCATAATTATATATAAAATAATTCTCATCAACATTATTCAAGATGATTTACACAACATCTTATTATTAAATATTTTTCATTCATAAATAATTCATGAATATTTACAATTACTCTACAATATACAGTTATTTATTTTCATTCTTCTGATAATGTTATAAAATATCAAAGACTATTATTCACTACATGTGATGATTTACTAAATTTCATTCATTTAAATTCATAAACAATTATAACACCTTGATATTTTATGAAATATTCTTTTTGAATTAATTTAATAGTTTGATATTTTTCATTTCACTATACACTAAAAATTATTTTTCAGTATGTCAAACATTCCTTTCACATGGAAGCCGCTCGGTGTATGTAACAAAAAAACCAATGTGGCGTATGTTATAAGAAACACAGACTTGACGTATGTTACATGGAACAACAAGGTTAGCATACACCACATGTAATATTGACCTTCCTTGATGGCTTGCCCAACATAAAATAACAAGTGTTACATAACTACAATATATTATTAAAAATATTATTAAAATGGGGTATAAACAATACCTTAATTTTATGGATAACAATATTATTAAAAAAATTATAATAATATGTGGTTTACATAAATATAATATGAATTCATGGGTTACAAATTAATAAGAAATGAATATGAAAACCGATTTAATATAATGGAAAATATTATTCTAGTCTCAAAGCTATATTAACCTATTAAATTAAATTAATTACAACTGTTAAGTGATATTAATAAAATAAATAATTTATATATTCAATAAAATATTTTTTGATATTAATCCAATATATTCTATATACATAAGATAATAAGAAACTGAATTTTATGAATAAAAACCAATTTTTTTATTAAGGTATTTTTATCGCCTTTTAGTCGAGAACCCATATTAAAAATTTTTTGAGGAACTTTTATAGATTTAATATTTCAAAATAAACATTATATTTTAAATATAAAGATATAATTTATGTTTGGATAATTTTTTGGTGTTTTTATGTAAGGGTTCATCTTTTAATATGTCATTAAAAATATTGGATTTTAATTCAAAACTATTTTTTTAACTAATATATTTAAAAGGATAAATAATATTTTTTTGTTTAATAGTTTAGTTAGACAATATTTTTATCAATAAATACAGTGTAGGTAATTGGAAATTATTTCCCATTGAAATTGGATATAAAAACATTGCATTCTTTTGATCATTTTTGCATTAAAAATCCTAAGTGTCGTCTCGTCTGTAAGATTAATTTTAAAATAATTTCTGACACTTCTATGATTAGAATTTTGAAAATTAGAATCCATATTATTAATAATCATAATTTATAATTTAGAATATGGTCAACATTTTTGACCAAAAATAATTGTCAATGTGATTAAAATTAATTACATCGGTTAATGGAAAAATTATGTCAATAAAAGACAAAACCATAAATATAAGTCCCCAAATGACCAAGAGACATGTAAAACACCCATTTTATAGAAATTATTCATCTATGTACCTTAAATTATTTATTCTGTTCAGTTTTTAGGTATTTTTTAGGTAAAAACATGGGTACACATAACTTGTTTTCAAAAATGCCATGTGTTTCACTTCCCTTCCCTATAAAAGGTCCCCATCTCTACCCACATCCTCACACCTCTCAAGAACCCTATATCTCCCAATATCTACTAAAATAACCTCCCAAATTTCCTAAATTCCTAATATAGGACTTAACTAGGGGTATAAAGAAACTAAAGGAATCCTTTAGGCACAAACCAAAAGGATTTACCTGAATTAGATGTAACGTCTTCTCTCAATCTCCATTACATTATTTTCATTCTCCACCCTCCACTATATATATTACATAATTTTATGAAATAAAAGTATCCTAAATATAATATTATGTTCTTGTGATAATTTTTCACCCAACACTTATAGACACCTCCATCTAATGGGTAATAGACATACTGTTTCTGTAAACAACGAACTACTACCTCATGAAATGATGATTGTTCATTTTCCTTTATCACCAATTACGGTAGACATTATTATGGAAAATATATTTATATATATTATATTTAATATAAATTATGTATTTACTATCTATTATTCGTATTTAAAACTCATTTCTTTTTAACTTTCTATTTGGTGTTAATACAACATTCTCGCTTGAGGAAGTGTGGACTATCGCCCCCTCAAGGCACTGTTATTTGTTCACACACCACATGGAATGTATTAAGAAATGGTTTAGTGAACTTATATGATATCATAACTCTATTTTAGTAATTATATATATATATATGTTATTTACATACAATCTTTCAATACATCAACAAAAACGGAAACAACGTTCATACATACGCTTGGCCTACCGTCTACATGTATAATGTATTCAATTTTTTACATCATTTGAATATATATTATTATAATATAATTATAATTTATATAAATTTTATTTATATCATTATTTATATTATGGAATCACGAAATAAGTATAAGGACCAACGATATATCAAATTAAAACACATGCGAAGAACAAAGCGAATATTACCCGAAGTGGATCCTTAATATAGGATTGTTAACAAGTAGGTAATACAAGGTCATAATAAAAACCAATACAGTTTTATGTATAAGGATTTTATTTTTTAAAATATGAATAATAAACTTACATTTATTATATATGAGGTTCGTACGAGTACAAAGAGATTCAATACACAAGGTAATGGGATATCATCTCACTTTTAATTTCCATGAGATACATCTTAGGTTTTCCACATTCATTTTGTGTGTGTTGTATGTAAAAAAATGATTTTTTATATGTATATTTATGGGTATTAACATTTCCACTTTATTATCCTTCTTTAATTTTTTTATGACTAAAAATTTACCAAATTTTTAAAATATTTTTGTCTCAGTTGTCCTTCTTTGAGACTAATGTTTTGTTATGCACCTAAACTATTTTTCGAGGTGTATATATTTCCATTTTACATGTTATATCATGAATGTAAATATTTTAATGATATTATAATCTTTATGTAATTTCTTTTTCTAATATGTTCAGTGTTATCCCATGTTACCAAGTTATAAGTGTTTTTTGAGACGATTTTATTGCTTTTCGAGATTGTTTATGTTTCTTCTTCCTTTAATGAAAAATTATGATCCATCTCTCAAGGCATTCATTATTTTTCTTATACCATATATTTTCATGATATAATCATGTATTGGTAGCATTTTTCATCTCTTTCTTCCAAAATATAGTTAATAAAGTGTGTTTAGGAAATCCTGAATTTAACCACTCTTCGGTCGGAATGCTATGTTTTCTAAAAAGGTTTTCTTATAATATTATACCATTCATCTATAATATTTAAAAAATATTTTTAAACATTTTTTTCATTTATATATATCTTAAAACGTATATTATTGTCTATTTCTTAAAAAGGAATTCTTCTAACCTTTTTACCATTAAAAACAAATGTTTATTTATCTTGTACAACATGTCATGATTTACCCGCCATCAATTCTTTGAAGCTTCATTTGCATTTTTTAAATGGTTAATATTTATGAAAATGTTTTGAAAAATAATTTTCAAGGAAATATTTTTTCAAAAATATTGAATGTCTTATTTATTAATTTTAAATGTATTTTCTAAGAAAATTATTTTGTAAATGGTTTTGTATAATAAAATTTTTTTTTTCAAAGAAGAGAGAATATTATCCTCAAGAAATGTTTTTTAAAAGATATTTCAAAATTATTTTCCATCTAAGATGATATCCATTGATGTTACTCATTCCATTCTTGGAAACGATCTAATGGTTCCATTCATATCCTTTCTATGAATGGGTTATGCTTAATGTCATGGCCTTTATGAAACCCATTTTCTTTAATGGGTTATATGTTTATGGAATATGTTTCTATTTCACAGGCTATATGTTAATGAAATATGTTTCTCATTTACAGGTTATTCTTTATGAAGTTATTATGAAACATATCTATTATCATAGGTTATGTTGTTATGTAATGTTAATTATTCCCATTTCATTTCATGGGTTATTATTTGATGTTTATAACACCTATAACTTTTTATGGGCCATGATATGATCAATGTTATATTATCATGTAAAACATGTATGAATGATTTCATTTTGAGATGGGTGGGACCTATATCTCCCTCCAATTCATTGATTAATGATATTTTTTATATGATCACAAAGGGTACATGGGTTGTGGACCATTCTTGAAATCAATAGGGAACAAGGGTTGAAGCCCAAGACCAAAAACAAGAAAGTTAATTGGTTGAAGCCCAAGACTATAACAAATAGGGTTCAATTTTTATAGGCTATGTCTGAAAACAAGTAGGATCCTGGGTTTTTTCTAAAGACTAAATGAAACAGGGTACATGATTTTTATCATAATCATGAAAACTATAAGGTTCATGGGTGGTATCTGAATCCTATAAGAAAAAGAGTACACGGGTTTTAGCCTAATAACGGAAGTAAAAAAGTACACAGGTTGTATCCCAAGACTAAAAGTAAGAGGGTACACAGGTTGTTGGACCAATTATATAGTCAGTAAATTTGTTATAACCAAATATTAACATGTTATAATGGTCATGGTAGATAGCCTTTACATAAAATATTCTGTTCTTATATGTATGCCACAAATCATATGCCTTATTCCTCTATTACGATTTCATGGATCATGATGTTTAGTTCTTTACGATTCATGTTTTATTAAATACCATGATTTATGACATGATTCATGTCTATGATATTTGATTTTTAGTGTATTATCTTCTATTTTCATGATCATGTACTCATACCCTAATGTTCATGATTATTCTTACATGTCTCCCTTGTTTACCCTTATTGAACATCTAATCTCACAACTTTTTGTGTATTGTTCCCCAAGTTAATAAGATATATTTTTTGTATGATATGTCTATGAGGGGTTCTAGTGTTCGAGAACCAAGTGTGAGATAATATATCTCACTCACATACGAGTGCTTATGTTTCCATATTTCCAAAGGCACAAAACTAATTTTTTGGGAATCTATTTGTTTAATGTTTAATTTTTCCACAAAAGTTATGTAATTTAAATGTTTTCAAAAGTGAGGATCACTATTTAAGTACTCAATATTATTCTTTTAACATGAATTTACTATTTTATATGTTCTTTTCTATTAATAATTATATTCAAAAAAATAAGCACATGTGATATAACTTTTATTTCAAATCATTAAATATTAAAATTTCAATTCTTTATATATAAATATTTCATCAAAAAAATTACATTCTAAGAAATTTGTTCTCTTCTTGTATAATTTTTATATTATCATTAAATATTTCCCTTTGTAATTATTTCAAAAGTTATTATCTGATTATGGTTGATAAAATTTTTCATCCAAGATAAATAAAAATAAGTAATGTTCCACATTTACATAGTTTAATTGTAGGAAAAGTCTAATATTACCCATATTTATTAAGATGCCTAATTTTTTTTACAAAAGAATTTGTGAGTGAGGTTCAACTACTAATTAAAGGAACACCACCAAGAAATGTAAGGCTAGTAGGAACATATAATTCACAAAACAACATCAATATATTCTCAACAATAATGAAAACTAGGGTTAGAACCTCATCCATCACACCTCTAAAAGAAGTTCAATGGGGTGAAGGAAAATATGTATGAAACATGTACCTTGAACTCAAGTTGTTCAATTCAACATGAATTAGATATTTATACTATAATGAATTAAATAATAAGTACTAAAGGAAGGTATAAAAGACACCACCTTGATAAAATATCTTTGATGGGGACTCAATTGGAGAGTGAAATGGGCAATACTCTGGTTTCCCTAAATGTGTGGAAATCAAAGGAACACTCTAATAATGGGGTATAGATCGATTAATAGAGGATAAAATGGTCAAATGTCACATTTAAGCTACCTAATAAATTTATATATTCCTTTTCATCTTTTTAACTCATGATATTTCATAACCCCTCCATCCAAATGTAAGACTATTTGGCCAAAAAATTAGAAAGTGAGATAATGACCAATGTATCCCTCCTCCAATAGGCCTCAGGTTGTCGAAAAGCATCAAGGGTATAAAGACGGTCACACATATCTATGGAATTACACTTAATTGAAATAAAATTCATATCATGAGATATAATATCTATAAATACAATACTATAACATAAGAAAAGATAAAATCCACAATAAATCATCATGTATGTAACATCATATGAATATAAATAATGTTCATCAATTAGAAAATCAATGACAATCCAATGAAAGTAACCTGAATAAATGATCTAACACCAAAGTTAATAATGTCCGGTTATTTTCCTAAAGACTTCCTAGAGACCTGAAAAACAAATTATATATATTTTGTGTGATTACACATGATCCATAATTAGTATCATACACAAGGACACTCATAAAAATGTGAGAAGATAACTCTACTAACCTACTGAACAAACATCAGAATCAATAGGAACCTATCGGGTTAACTAGTTCCCAGCCACACCAAGGCTCACTCACCAAATAACACTTCATGATATAATAACATAATATAATGAATATCAATAAAATTATTCTCTATAACAATTTACCACTAATTTACCACTCTCATATTCTAATGTCATAATACATGGATCTCCTATATCTTTTGTAGAATCTTGGCCAATGACACATGGAAAACCGCATCAAATCTCACCCGAAGCACAAGGGAAATCACAATACATCTTGATTGAAGATACTTGGACAATAAAATAACATCATAACCAAAGGAATCCTGGGCCATCACATCAAATCTTACTCGAGGACACCTGGGCCACCGCATCACATCATAACCAATACCGTAACCATAATAATAGGGTATTATTAACCTGAATGATATCAACCTTGTTACCTCAACCAAATATTAACACACAACCATAAAACCCCTCTATAAATCATAAAAAAGGATCACTGGTGTACTTTTGACTTCTATAATTCATTGAATGTGTGTATCAAACTCGATTTGAAGAGAGAGCTGTGAAGAGGGAGTAGCCTGCCAAAGGTTTTCTGTAACACCCTTTCCCTATAAGCCTGGTGCCGATGAATTATTAAATAACATCGGCATAATTAAAATGAAAAAAATACAAAAGTGCTGTTTAGTTTAGCTATATTGGAATGCTAGATTACAAACATGATACCCATAATAAATTGGAAAAACAAAAAAAATCATGTTACACAGTAATTGAAAAAAACTACATTCATGATATCTTATTCAATGTTATCTTCTTCATAACCGAGGGAATGAAACAAAATAAGGTTGAGCTAAAATGCTCATTAAGGGTAAATAAAATGGAAGTAATAATGAATTAATATATATGGAAGGTTAAATAACTAAAGACAATTTCTGTTTACATAACTAGATAAGGCACAAACAATATGGAATGTAAGAAACTAAAACATGTTCCATAATTCAATTAATTTAGAATGGAAAACATCCATAGATATATCGATGAAAAATATCGTGGATAAATAATAACTCTAAATAAATTATGGGAATTTCATTCTTATCAAACTTTTGGTCCTAGGAACATGAAAACCTATTACCGTAAAAAGTTTCACAGGTTGGTTTAAAACACGGGTTGAAACCCATTTAATATGGCCAACTTATTTGTATCGTGAGAACTTGTTGATGCATTGAGGATCTATATAATGCCCGATCTCTACCCGTTATTTCTATTCCAAATATTTCCTCATATTTAATAATCAAAATAATTAATATACCTTAAAAATAACTATATTGAATGAGAAATATGGGTTTAACAATAATTCCCCCACAAATCAAATAATGTTCAAAGTAACTACCATATGAATAATCATATATGGTCTAAGAAATAATAATATAAATTTTATGAGAGTGGGTATTCAATTAAATTTACTATGAAAAATGATAAAAATAATGTTATTGTTTAAATATAGTGATAATAATCACAAAAGGATGTGAGATTAATAACATTCTTGAAGAGAATAATCATTAAACATTCCAATGTGTCCCATACCGATTTGAAACATTTAAACCATTATCACCATAAAGATATGAAATTAAATAAATATTATAATATCATGAGAATATTAGGATTCAATATATAATACATCAAAATTTCCAGTAGGTATGATACCAAAAATAATTATATTGTGAATATCACATTAATCTTATAGATTTATAAAGTGAGACAAAACTCCATACCTTAACCTTCCTCTTGTTATGTGGTCATTAACCATCTATATAGTGGTTTAAAACATGTTAATAAATAACACCAGAATCACACTAATTTTTCTAATACCATATATAATCTTGTTACCATATTTTCTTACCCATTTGTTAATTTTTTTCATTATTTTATCTATTTCGGGTGTTAATTGCATAGTTTAAATGAGTACGTTTTTACTTGTTATTTAGGGTTACTATTATACTTATAATGGCTTCATCATCTCTATAATTTTAAACATGAATAAATATTAATATATATTCAGAAATATCTATTTATAATAGTCCATAATATTTTGAGATTATAAATGGAGTGCACTATTAATTGAGATGGTAGGCCGTACACACGCACGAACCCTAATTTCATTTATTTTTTGTATTAAATGAGTTAAAACTAAATGATAAATATTTATTTTATAGATAAATTATCATATATATATTATATATGTTACATAATTTATTACAACCATCCTTTATACATTCCATGTATGACATGAACGAGTCATATTACTTTGAGGGGGAGATAGTTCACATTTTTTCAAATGAAATTATCATATTTACACAATGTATAATGGTATGTTATAAATAAAAATAAAAAAATAGAGACAATATAAATATAATAAAAATAATATATAAATAAATTTTCCATCATAATGGCCACCATGATTCACAGTAAAGGAAAAATTAACAATTGTCATTTCATGAGGCAGAAGTTCACCGTATAGAGAAATAGTATTTTCTACATACATTAGATGGAGGTGTGTATATCTGTAGACATAAAACATAGAATAATAACATAATTCTAAATTTTGGATACTTTATCTATTATAAAATAACATAATAACTAGATTTTATGGGGTGGAGAAGGAAAGTAAAGGAAGTGAGCTTTAAAGAAGACGTTACCTCTAACTCAGGTAAATCCTTTTGGTTTGTGCCAAAAGGCTTCCTTGAGTTTCAATAGTCATATGTTGAGGCTTATATGATTAAGGGATGGATTTTGGAATCTTTTTTTAATAGATTTGGGTCTACCCAAGGGGATTTAGAGGTTCGTGGAAGTGGGTAGAGGTAGTGGTCTTTCATAAGAAGCGGGAGGGGTACTTTATGAAAGTCATGAAATATTATTTTATTATAAATTGATTTTCAAATTATAACAGATCCAAAGTAATATATTTAGAGTATAAGATAAATATGGGTCTAAATACTGTCAACCAATTTGTTTTGGACAAGTTTATATTACAAATTTAACCTTATCTTTTGGATTTAACCCTTAGATATATAAATTAACTCTTACCATGTCTTCATGTATTTTTACAGTATATGGTTAATATAATTATTTTTAAATGCCAAGAGAAACTGAATTTTACCATTAGTGACATTTTTAACTTTTTCTACATCATTTTGATGATTCTTAGGTTTTTATGACTATTATATCATTTAATAAAATAATATTGTTGGTTTTAAAAAACTCATTTATGTCAATTTTGAACCTATTCAGTAATTGATTTTTTTAAATTCTTTAAAAAATTATGCATTCAAAAAAAACTACACTAAAACAAATATACCATGTCTTCATAATCTATAAAATTCATTTATGGCATAAAACTTTTCAAATTAAATTTATTTTAATATTTATAATATCATTTATTTGAATAATTCATTAATAAGGTAATCACTGCATCATTAAAAAATCCATTTATTTACTGTTTATATTTTTTAAATAAAATACCATGATGTATGAATTTTTTTATCTTTATAATGACTATTTATAGTAAAAGAGATCAGTAATATCACCCTATATTAAAATTGTTTTAGAAAAAAGATACATCTTTTTGTAATATTTCTCTTTTCATTAATTTAATTATTATAACACACCATTATCACACCCAAGTGGCTCCCAAATTCCAAAGGTTTGGTCTATGGATTTTTTTGTTTCCCATGAATCTTCAAATAAGATAAGGACACATGTTAGGGATGTTTTTTATAATTATAATTTTTTTTTACCTTAAATTACTATATTTTCCTTTAACCGTGGTAAATAAAAATAATTACATATGTTACTATTCATAATGAACAAAAATAAAAAGGAACTATTTACATAATTTAGAAATTATGATTCCAAATATGGAATAAATTTTTTAAAATTCTAAATAAATAATTTTGTGAAATTAATTTATAATTAATTCTCGTTGAAAAAACGAGAAAGCGTGTTTAAAAAAAAGTAAAAACCATCAAAAGATTGGCATGTGTTTATATCAAATATCAATGTAATATTACATAAAATGACCATAATTGAATTAAATTATAAAAATATTATAATTATACTTTAAAATCAATTAAAAAGATGATATAACTATATAAATAGATTAGATGAAAACTGATTTTTTGAATTAAATTGTAATATTTTTCACTATTCATTTAAATATGAGTTATCAGAAAAATACAAAAAATTTATGAAAAATAAAATTTTATTTCCAATTATATATAAAATTTATATTTTGTTAAATTTTATATATTATAGTTTCATATATTTTATTTAAAAAGGGTTCTATAATAAAAGGTGGTAAAATTACATTTTTTGAAAAATATTTCTCTTATTTGAAAAATTTAATTTTTTCATATATTATGTATAACAAACACATAGAATGAATGTTAAAATTATAAGGAATATAAAAAATGCAATATTTGGTTAATATTATTCATAAACACTAATTTAAATGCTAGTTTATATATCATAATGAGTAATAATATTTTATTATTAATATACAGTTCTTCAATAAAACTGGGCCTTGCGTGTAAGGAAGCCCAACTCATTATTGTGTGTAGAGTAAGATTCAAATGGCATTGAGTTAAAAATAAGTAGTAATAAAATTATTTTTATTTAGAAATGATAATATTGTAAAGTCTTGGGGTATAAAATTATCCTTTCCTTCCATAAATTGTGTCCTCATAATGTAAACACAGAATCTAAATCTATTGTTTGGAATTTTATGAAAATATCTTTATTAAAATCTTACATTAGTAAATGTATTAATGAGACAAAGATTTTAAAATAAACAATGGAAAGTACAGAGGTCACTAGAGATAAAGCACATTAGGGTTTCATGTAGGAAAACATGGACATGAACCAAAATGTAACCATCATGTTCTGATGGAGAGTGATAGAGAACATTATTAGGAGAAATCTAAAAAATAGAAATATATAAATCTATAATGATCCAAAGGACCATTTGATTTAACTCAAATGAAATTTATAAGAAAATCTTTTTTATTTTGTGATATTTTCCCTAGTGTTTATGATTTAATTTACTTTATAAACTATGATCGGAAGGAAGCATACTTAATTTACATGTAGAGTTTAAAATGTTAACAAATTCCTACCATAAACTCATCTTGATCATCAAAAGATAATAAAACTCAAAAATATTCTATTTGTTTTAACCGTATAAGGTTCAAAATATAAATTTTCTCTCTTTAAATATTGAAAACAATGTTATATAAACCAGGTAATTTATGTAGGCCAGTGGTTTGTGATAAAGCCTTGCCGTACTTCATTTGTGGGTTCGATTCCTGCAGCCTTGTCCGACATAATGAGTTGTCATCAGATATTCATGTTATACTTTTTATAATAGTATATTATAATAAAATTCCAAAAATAACAATAAGAATTGTTTTAACCTCAAATAATACAATCCAATTTTCATCTTAACACATTCCAACCTTTATACTTATCCAAAATACTTCTTTCCTAACTAATAGATCACAAATATATAAGGTCACTAAATTTATCAAATCAACATAACATAATGCAGATCCAATCTTGTCACATACCAAACATGTCAATACCTCTATCATTCATTCTCTTAAATCATGGTTATAACTAGAAATACAATAAAATATTACTGAATATGTTCATGCCACTTTTTTACTTATGTAAAACATAGAATATTATATATAATACTTAAATCTAAAAATTATTTAAACTCCAATAATGATGGAATAAATAGACCACTAATCAATTCTAGGGTAGTAAATAATTTACAATATATTTTATCCAAATCAATCATCTCTTTATTACAACATCATTATCTTTGTATCCGAAACATATTAAGCCTTATCTTTCCCTCAACCATATATTTTCCAAAAAGTATAACTTGCAACTGTGTTACTTATATTTGTAAAATACAATATCAAATATTTAATGAAATAGTATTTAAGGACAATAATTATATATTTAATAATTCTTATAAGTTGTGCATCAATGATAAAATATTCAAATGAAATAACACTTGAAAATCATATTTATCATTCCTCTTCATCTGTGACAGTATTATAACTTCATCACTATCCAATAACATCATCTGGGGTATATTCCTTTAATACTTGGGACATTAATTTACATAGTGTCCCATATACTTGGAGTTGAATCATTGTACATTGGAAAACATTTTCTTACCCATGAAATCCTGAACTTGGGGTTAATTTTCTTCACATACATAACAAACTCACATTCCTTTCAAGAAAGTACCAAAGCGTTTCTTTCCAAAATTATCACATGTTGGAATATCCTTCATTCCCTTCACCTTTATTGAGTCATTCCATTTTTCATGGTTCTTATATGACCTCTTCATGTCTTGGTTTCCTTCAAAGACATAAGGAGTGGACAATTATTTGTCTATCTCATTGTCACATGATACTATGTCCTCATATGATGGGATTGTTTGGGAGAGTATTTACCTTTGAAATATTAGCTTAAGCCCATGAAATATTTGATCTTTCTTACTCTTTTTATCACCTGCATTGGTGAGTTTCTCATTCCATGTACTAAGAGGCTTTTAGAAACAATGTAATATACTTGATTAGCTTATAATTTTATGAATATTTTGTTACTATAAATATGATACAACACATAACATAAATTTAGGCATTCTAAATCATATAATCATAAAGGTTTGCTACATTGGGTAAATCATTAAATTAAATTCCTTCATTATGGTAGGTATATAATATATGAATTACCATAAGAATATCCCCTAGGATTGTTAAACTAGGTGTCCAATAAGACCCATTTTTGTGTACCGTGTTACCCTAAGATAGGTCCGGAATACCTTGTTGGAGTAGCTACTCTTAGGTACATCTGTTCCAAAACCACACCCACATGTAGTATCCAGACATGGATAAAATGATAGTAATTAACACATAATCATTACCCTAACAAAATTATAGTATGTTCTTTTATAATTATCAACAATGTCTATCTAAGGGTGGTTCTCCCCAATCTATGTTTTCTAAATCTAGTTTCCAATGCATTTTCTAAACTACCTTTGATACCAACTCTAACACCCCAAACCCAGAAGCCTGGTACCAGTGCATTATTACACTACATTTGCATGATTAAAGGGACAAAAATCCCAATGTTCCATTTAGTTTAGCAGTCTTAGAATGACATATTTCAAACATGCTACAAAATAACTGAAATAAACTTCATCCCTGAATGCTTATTCAATGTTTTCTTCTTTATAACATGGGGAAAGAAACATGATAAGGGTGAGGTCAAATTCTATGTAATGTTAAATATAATTGATGAAATAATTAATCAATCTATATGGATAGTTATGTATCTGAACACACTTTCCATTTACATAACTAGGTAAGGCACAAATAATATAGCAAGTAATAAATTGAAACACCGCCGTAAATCAATTAATTGAGAATGAACTACATCTAGAGATATGTCAATGAAAAATGCCATGGTAAAATAATAACTGTAACTAAATGAGGGGAATTTATTTCTTATCAGATGTCATATCTCAGGAAAATGGAAACCTATTACCATCAAGACCTTTCACAAGACTATTTAAAACACATAATGAATCCCCTTTAATTCGGAAAACTTATTTGTCTCAGGAGAACCTATCAATGCATTGAGGAGCTATATGAAGTCTTTGATCCACCTGTAATTTTATGTAAAAATAATTTCACATATTGAATAATACAAATAACTTATATATCTTATTAAATAACCATATTTAATTATAAATACATATTTATCAACAATTCCCCAACTAATCAAATAATTGTCAGAGTAACCACCGTATGAATAATGGAATACAGTTTAGTCAATACCAATATATATTATATGAGAGTATGGATATTTAATTAAAATTACTATAAAAAATGTTTAAAATAATGTGATTATTTCAAGATAAAGTTAAAAATCACCAAATGATGTGAGATTAAGAACATTCTTTAGGAGAATAATCTTTAAACATCCCAAAGTGTCTCATACCACTTTGAAACATTAATATCATAATAACAAAAAAGTAATGACATTAAATGAATCTGATAATATCATTAGAATATGAGGATTAATTAAATAATATATGAAAATGGATAGTATGTTAAAAAAAAGTAAGTAGTGAATATAACATTAATCTCAGAGATTTAAAAAGTGAGATTAAAATACTTACATTAACCTTCCTCTTGTTGTGCGGTATTTAAAATCATATATAGTAGTTTAAAATAGGTTACTAACTAATAATATAACCACAATAATTATTATAATACCATATAATAACTTATTACAATATTTTATTACCCATTTGTTAACACATTTTCTTTATATTAACTATTTTGGGTGTTAATTGCCAGGTTTTCTTGAGTACATTTTGACTTGTTATTCAATGTTCTTTTTAAATGTATCATGGTTTCCTCATATTAAGATTTAAAACCATGACTGAATATTTTTATATATTTTGAACATTTGTATTTCGAATATTCCATAATATTTGTAGATATTAAATGTAGTGCATCGTTCATGGAGAGAGTGGGTGGTACATACGAAGGAATGATACATTCATATCTTTGTTGTATTAAATGAGTTAAAAATAAATGATACATATTTATATTATGATTTTATTATAATATCTATATTATATATGTTACATATTTTTATTTCGACCATCTTTTATAAGTTCCATGTATAGTATGAATAATCCATATCGTGTTGAGGGGGCGGTAGTCCACACTTCCTCAAACAAAATTATCATATTTACACCACATGGAAGGTATAAAGGTATGTTATAAATAAAACATAATGAATAATATAGAAAGTATAAAAATAATCTATATCATATATAAATATAGTTCCCATCATAATTTCCAACATGATTGCTGGTAAAGGAAAAATAAACAATCATTATTTCATGAGGCAGTAGTTCACCGTACACAGAAATAGTATTTTCTATATACATTAGATGGATTTGTGTGTATGTGAAGGTGGAAACATAGAATAATGAATTCCTAGTTTATTGTGGATATATTTTTTATTATTAAAGTATGGAATTAAGATAGTATATGGTGTGAGGAAGGAAAATAAAAAAATGGAGCATGTGAGAAGGCGTTACCTCTAAATCGTGTAACTATTTTTGGTTTGTGCCAAAAAGGATTCCTTGAGTTTCTTTATTCCCAATTTAAGTCTGATAAGAGAAAATAAGGGATTTTGGGAGCCTATTTTATTATATTTTATTTTATCTAATGGGTATGAGAGGTGTGTGGAAGTGGTTAGAGTTGGTGGCCTTTTTAAAGAGGGAGGATGGGAACTTTAGGAATGTCTTGAAATTTTACATTATTATAAATTTATTTTCAAATTATAATATATAAAAATAGATTTATTTCTAGGATAAGATGATTATGGGTCTAAATAATATCAAAAAATATGTTTTATACAGTTTTAGGTTACAAATTTAACCTTATCTTTTGGATTTAACCCTTAGTTATATAAATTAACTCTTACCATGTCTTCTGGTATTTTTACATTCTATGATTAATATATTTTCTGTAAAATGACAAGAGAACCAAAATTTTATCATTAATGACATTTTTAAAATTATTTAAGTCAGTTTTTCTATTCTTATGTTTTTATTACCATTATATTAGTCAATAAAATTTTATTTCTTTTAAAAAGTCATTTATCTCTTTTTTGACACTATTTAGTATTTTTTTGTTAATGTAATAAGAATATTATTCATTCGTAAAAAAATATTAAATCAAATAAAAAATGTCATAATAATCCATAAAGTTCGTTTATGGAATCAAAATTATCATATTATAGTTATTTTAATATATAAAATATTACTTATTTAATTATTCATTAATAGGGAAATCACTGCATCATAATCGTGTCGTAAATAAATTAAATTATTAAATGTAAAAAAATTATAAATAAAATACCTAGATTTAGGTAATATTTTTATATTTATAATTAATATCTATATTCAAATATAATAGATATATAACCCTATATCAATTTTTTAGTAAAAATATATATGTTTATGTTATATTTCTATTTTCTTTAAATTAATTATTATAACATGTAATTATCAAATCCAAGCGGCTCCCTAATACCAAAATTTAGGCCTAAGGATTGTTTTGGTCTCCCATGAATTTTCCAATAAGATAATGTTGCATGTTAGGGTAGTTTTATAATATAATAATATTTTTTATACCTCAAATTAACTTATTTACCTTTAACTATGGTAAATAAAAATAATTGGTAATGTTACTATTCATAGTTTCCAAAAATAAATGGGACCTATATACATAATTTGAACCTTTTTATTCAAAATATAGAATAAAATTTTCAAAATTCACAACATATAATTGGCATAAATTAATTTAAAATTAATTCTTATTGTCAAAACGAAAAAGTTGGTTTTTAGAAAAGTAAAATCCATCAAAAGATTGACATGTGTTTATATCAAATTGAATGTAAAATTACATCTAATGGCCATCATGGGATTTAATGAAAAATAATCTAATTATACATTAAAATAAATTAAATGGATAATATAACTATATAAATAAATTATAGGAAAAAATTTATTTTGAATTAAATTTCAATAGTTTTCACTATTCATTAAAATATGAAAGTTATCCGAAAAACAAAAAAAATTATACAGACTAAATTCTAATGCCCCAAATCTAAATAAAAAGTTTATTTAGTAAAATTTAATTTATAAAAGTTTCAAATATTGGATTTAAAAAAAGTTTCCCATTAAAAGGTGGTAAAACTGCATTTTATGAAAAATATTTCTCCTATTTAAAAAATTGAATTTGATCCTATATTTTGACTACAAAGTAGATAAAATGAATGTTTAAATTATATTAAATATATAAAATTAATATTTTGGTTATTTCTATTTATATCCATATATTTAATGGCTATGTTATATATCATATTAAATAATAATATTTTATTATTAATATATTTATGTTCGATAAAATTGGGCTTGCATGTAACACAAGCTAACTCATTGTTGTGTGTAGACTAATATTAACATGGTGTTTAGTAAAAATAATATAAGAAATATAATTATGATTATTCATAAATGAAAATATATTAAATTCATTGGGTGTTACATCATCACCATTCGGATTCATGAAAAAACACCCCCTGATTTATTTTTTGTTGGCGCACAATGCTCTATGAAGTTTGGTCATGTATATAAATCACAATGAAAATACAATATATAATAGTTGAACACTATAATAACCTATGGGTTCACAGAAATAAAACCACTCAATTATGACAACCTCCACATTACCACTATCATTTTCAAGATCACTACCACAACTATTAAATCATACCATATAACCACAACACACAATCCACATAAGTAAAAATTTAATTTCATGTTTAAAAATTTTCATAATTATAAAATTTTCATTAAATATGTTTATTTAAACCATTCAACTAAATATTAACAAGATCCATTAATTTATCTTTCAATTCTATTAGAACAATAACAACACCTCAATTTAATAGCTGTCATTAACCATTTTAATTAGTAGTCATTTTCACATCCATTATCATCTTTAACTATTTAAATTAAAGATAATCGTAATATATAATAATCATTATTTACATCCCCAACTATTTCAATATTAACATCATTATCATTTCAAGAACTTCATAGCTACTAGACATCTACCAAACCAATTCCAAATTCCACCTTCCATTCCCAGATAAACATCATATTACAACATCGTAGATCACCACCAAAACCAAAAATTCAACATCCATACAAACCACATCATAAATTCTAGCTATTAAAAATTCTATTACATTATATAATTTCCCAAGAAAGGGTTAACACAACAATTTATTGAAGGAAAACTAATTTTAATATCAGCATGAAGCAATTATTCTATACAATTATTCAATTTCTATATCAAAAAATTAAAATACTACATACAATTACACATTTTCCTATTAAATAAGTATGGAAAATGCTAATTTTATATATGTCATAATCACTTTCCCCTTCCTGGACAATCTGTCGAATATCTATGTTAATAAATTATGATATTATAACAACAACCACTCATTTTGAATCAATAATAATTTTTTTTAGAATAAAATACCAAAAATATAAATAAATCAGGTAATATATTGGTGAGCCGCCTCATCCTCTCCAATTTCTGATTTAATCCAATCAATTATCTTCTTTAGTCCAACTATTACTATCAATAAAGAAGAAAACCAAAGTATGATAGTATCATAGTGTAATTGTATATAAAGATATAACTTACATCCCCTGCATGGTATTTATTTTCCAATATCAATTGTTTCACCCTGAATGATATAGTTTTGGGGGAGATATTTATTCAATTTGGAAGTCATGATTTTGGAATATAAGGAAGAATCCCAAGAAAACTTCTGGTGGATTTTCAATAATCTAGCGGAGGCTTTATGATCATACAAACTTGAGAAAAGAATAACGAGTTAAATTAGGATGATCTGGTATTTTAGAATACACAAATATATTCTAAAAGAGTATAATAAAACCACATTAAATTATTTCCCAACTAATTCCCTGCACAACTCATTCATAACTCATAACATTTGGAAGTAAAATGATCACATTTAAAACACACAACCAATACACCAACTACTGATTTCAATATTTAATTTCATAATTTAAGTCAAAAATATATTATAAGAGTTTTAAATAATGAAAACATGGGGTTTATGAAATTTTATGCAACCCTTACATTAGGAGTTTTCACTGTGTAAGGGTAACATGGTTTTAGCCATATGTAGTTTTCCACCCATATGTAAGATTTGGAAGTCTTAGATGACCTATCAACAAGTCAATGATATATTTACATAGCCTATTCAAATGATTGGATACACTTAATGTAGCTACAATATAAAGTTACATGAGCATTAGACTCTCATTATAAAGACTTAAAAAATTTTAGGCTACCCTTATGCAAGTCGACTCTTAACAGTATGCAAGCATGAAACCATATGAAAAAATACCCTCACATGAAATTGTATGCTTAAAAAAGGCACTATCTACCCTTAATTTAAGAATAACCCACCATTACAAAACCTTTAGATTCAATGGCCTACACTTATGAATAGTTTATATTATCTTTACGTGAGATTTAAAACTTGCAAGTTACCCTTACAAAAAACAATAATTTTTATCCTACCATTATGAATATCATATAAAATGGAATATAATTTTAAAAACACAAGAAATGTGATACCCATCGTTACAAATAATTTTAAAATAATACACACGCTTACACAGAATCATAGTCATGCATAAGGGTATGAATAACTTTAGAAATTCTTAAATTCCATTTAAAAAAACTATAACTATTTAGGAAAATGGTTTATTTTCATTTCTTAAATAAAAAAACATTTATAAATCATTAGAATAATTTTTTAAAACTCCAAATTAATTTCCCAAATAATGATTTAAGACATTAAAAAAATCAATAATTTTTGAAACTATTTAAAACCACTTAAAAATTTAAATAGTCATTCTAAAACAACTTCTAAATTCTAGAAAACCACCCTCAAACCACTAGAATCAACAGAATGGTAAACACATGAAAATAATCTTGGACTTTATAAGAGATATTCAAGGGTTGGTTGCCATTTCATTCATTTTTAACATTATTGAATGGAATCATAGCTTCCAAAATGGCTTGGAAATCATTTTTTTGGGGAAATAATGGTTCTAGAGCTTGTAGGCCTCAAAAAAGGTTAACCAATTTCATGGTGCACAACCAAAAGCCATTTTTTACTTTACCATGGCCTATAAAAAGTATTAGTGAACCATTTTGGACATTTAAGTTTTTCCATGAGGACTCTCCAAGAAGCCTTCCTAGTGCAACACGCACTTAGTCTATTTTTGATTGGTCATTCCAAACTCAAACCATCAAAATGAACTATATTATAAATTTTCAAGCAATTTTGAATCTTGAGCTACAACAACAATATAATAAAATCACAAAACATTCACCACCATTCCATCCACCAGGTAATGGTGACCTTTATAGGTGATTATGAATTTTCAAAACAAATTTAAATACATCAAAAAGCCACCAATTTTTGAGAAACCTCAATTTAAACATCAAGCAAATCTAGTACCTTAAATCAGATAGCCCTCAAGTAATTCTCTTCTAAATGAATATAAAACCAAAACTGGAGTGAAGGAAAAGAAAATTTGTTGTCTAAATAACCACCCAATGAGATAACTCTCAATAATCTCTCCACCATAGGAGCACAATATCTCACTCATAGGAACAAACTGTATAATTACGAAACACATTAAAATAGTTTCCAAAAAATATCTTTGGGGGGATACCACTCAAAGGGAAACTAGGTCATTAATAAAATGTCTAATCAAGAGGTGAATCAATCTAATATATAAATATGTGACCAAATACTTCATCCCAAATAATTTTATAATTAAACAACATTGAAATATTAATCATGAATATGTTACTCTCATTCAAATGTATGATCACATAATCACATAAAAGTCCACATATATTTTAATAACATACCTACTAAGAAATTAATATTAATGAAAAAAATCATAACAGTAACACCTTAATAAAATACATTCACATTTATTTAAATAGAATATATAGAAATTTATTTAATAGAAAATATTACTATGACTTTAAATTAACATTACATAATAATTTCACCAAATGAAAATATATACATGATTTTTTTCATTAATATTTCTAGGTAATTTGATCCATAAAATTGAAAACATACCATACAAAACCTACAATTAACAATTCATATTACAATACCAATGTAAAAAAAATTTAAAAAATATTGATATTATTTATAAAATATTTAACTATGACCTCACATGCTAGGAAGTTAAAAACATAAAAATGTTTTCTAAATTATTCTCTTATTTATAGACAAGTATCTGAATATTTCACATTAAGAATAATTGAATACAAAATAATTATGATAAAATTTTCCGCAAGCCACTTACAAAAACACTTCCAAAACATTTTTAAAAACATTATTAAAAATTAATATATTTTTCATGGAAAAATATAATTTTTTTATTAAATAATACATTTTCCCACATAAATAAATTTTATTAATTTTTTTAATTAAATGAATTCAAATAATTATTAAGTTATTCAATTAAATTTCATTATAACATTGAATTTAATTTTTCTACATACCAATATAATTTAAAACAATCCTCATGTTGACTAATTTCTAATTATGATAAATTTAAAACATGATTTTATCAAAGTCCTTTTATTTAAATAAAATAGTTCTACCATGCTCCTAAAAACATTAAATATAATATACATATCATGAAAACATGTAGAAATAAAGTTATCATATGAAATACATTATAAAAATAAATCATGATTTTGGAAAAATATGTATTATCATAAAAATTTCATCCATGCATGTTTATAAAACATTATTTACCTGGGGTACACTTATTCAAAAGATAGAATGGATTTAATTTCACATTTACCATAGTTTCATGAAATTACTTAAAGAGTGTCAAATTCACACCACATAACATTACTTGACCAACACAAACACCAATATCATCATAAAAAATGATATCATAATCATAAAAATAAAATGATTCCATCCACCCCGTCACAATATTATCCATATTCTTTGGAACTGACTCAGCCATGTGATTTTAAAAGACATCATAAAATATAACATTTCATGATGGGTGAAGTGTCTCCCCTCTTTTTGTACTTGAGGTTATATCAGTAATTACCAGTATAAGTGAAATCTCTTTCAAGGATTTAAGACACAAGGACCCAAACATATCAATGACAAGGTCACATGCACAACCCACACTATAAAATAGTTTAATTCACAACATATAGATAAATTAAATTAATATTTTAAGAAAAAAATTAAATTAAAATTTACAACATTTTCTTTACATGAACCATGTTCAATATTACATGGAATGAGTGAAGAGTATATAGATTAAAGAAAAGGAGGAAAAAAAATTACCCCATACCAAATGTCAATTACACTAGGCCTTAGAGAATAGTAAACAATGATGTTGATAATAAAAACTCCCCATAAAACAAAAAAATTCCTATGGAGAGAGTAATTAGTGACCCCTTCACTCAGACCAAACTAGGGCCTAGTGATAGAGTAATAAAATGATATAAAGTAGTTAGGGAATCCCCTTAACCAGATTATACCTCTATCTCATCACCAGTTATGAAGAATGATTTATACATAGAGTCTTTGATTTCCTGTTGGTGTGGGTTGGAAACTAAAAGTTGAAGTGATACAAATGACCATGGATCAAGGATTTATTATGTGGGATTAAAAAAAACAAGGAGGTTCTCGTACACTAATTCTAAAGGTATATTAATAAAATAATGATGATAATCATTGTCAATAATGTTAAGGGGATACAAATAAAATGGGTTAAGGATAAATTCCAAAATTTGAAGGTCTTACAAACATAACTGGAGTAGAGCTCATAGATTCAAAAATAAATTGGGTATATCGCTAGCCAAAATCTTCTATCACATTCAATGAAATAAAATCCGCCAAGAAACTGATATCTATACATCCCCCATAATATTACCAACTCCTCATAGCCATTAAGGAATAAAAAACACCTTTTTATGTTTTAATACATATATACATCATATCCAATGAAGCACTGAGCTCTCTTTGTGCATGAGTAAAACTGAAGGACATCACCACCTATTGTAACCAAACCTCTATCACACAATACAATGAAAATCCATGAAAACTATATGGAATCTGTAACTCGAACACTATGAGTTTCCTCCTTTGACAACCCTTTTTTCATCCTCTACCCTATAGTCATTTGATAACACATATTTCATAAATTCATCAGCATGAACTAGATGAGGACATTGACCTGGATCCACTCCAACAAAAGAAAATAATTTAGGGATTTTGGATCCTTGATAAGGATTATTTAATGTTAATTATTTGATTTTTCTTTTTTATACCTATTATCTTATTCAAACACCAGCGAATAAAAAAATATAGACGATCCATTCTTAGGTCTCTACGCCGCATGTAACATCACTTTTTTATAAAATCCATTAAACGTGAAGGTCCCTTCATCAGATCCTCAGAGTACTTAATATACCAATTCTTATCTTGTATCCCTTTTTATTTCACATAAAAAGTTTAATTAGAACTATTACCATACCAACTCATGCATCCTCGCTATTGTCTAACTACACACATCAAACTATCCATCAACCATTACCTTTAAAACAATTATGTCTTGACCCCTTCCCCCAATGGTCCTTCTCCTAGGAAGACAACGAGATAAGTGAGATAGTGATTCCTCAAGCCTACCTCCGATAGGCCATAGGTTTGTGAAATGATTTTTGGGTGCATCATATACTGAAACGAAAGGAATTACCCTCTAGGTTTTGAGAAATTAGAGAGATAGGACTCAATCACCCAACATCTCTTGATCAAGATAAAATTAAAGAATAATAAAAAGTACATGAATATAATTCGATTCAAAACTAATACTTCAAAAAACAAAAAAAAAACTAAAAAAAGAAATTATTGGCAATGGCCATGAATCCCAAAAAAACACCTAAATAACTCCCAAAGATAATAAATTCCAAAAATATCCCCGACCACCTCTTATAGAACTGAAAAAAATTATATATTTATAAGGTGACCATAACATGTATACTAATTAATAATCTTCATAAAATATCTCATTAAATATGTTAAAGAGTCATACTAATGCCCAGTGAGTAAATAAACGCATCCAAATCGTCACCTAAACCATTTTAATATTTTTTACCATTGTCACCATGGCTCACTAACCATGTATCCCCTAAATAAAAAAATTTAATATTCAACATAATATAAAATTAATGTAACCCACAAACACTGCCCAAATTTTTTTCCACTCTTACTCAACAATTAATTTCTTAGGTCATATCTCTGCAAAATTATGATAGTGCAAACACAAATCCCAAAATTTAACATATCATACACTCTATGAATCACAAGATCTCATCATCACATACTAGGTACCAAATGTTTCACATGATCTCATCATTCCCTCTACAACTCCAGATAGTAATTAAGTAGTTTATAGGAGAATACTCTATATGTATACCATGTATTGTACCTCAAGCCATCATATCCTATAAAACACATACCTATAACAAACAATAGGATACTATATCTAATTTTATATATCTACAAACTTACCACAATTCTATAAAAACTCTACACACATGTATGGGGAAGGATAAACACCATGATTTCTAGAACATACCGTGACCTGAAGAAGAGAGTTGTTCTAGAGGGCATAGTTAGCCATTTGTTCCTCAGCATCCAAGATGTTAGTTAAAACACCCTCTTAGAGTCCACTAGGTGTCAGTCTCCCTATAAGAATGGGTGGGGTAGTTTATGAAATAAAAAACATACAGGATGTATATGTAAATCTCACAACCCCAATATAAGAAAATATGTACCCCTATATTCATAAAACACTATCATCACACATGATTCTTATCATCCATTATCTAGGCCTAGATATTAAATATGTATACAATAATTAAGATGTAATTAATTAATTATCCAATAATTAATCATTTCCATTTTTATTTCCAGGATTTAAATTCATGTATTCTAATTAAATTTCTAATTAAAAATCAAATATTTGATTCTTTCTCAAGAATTTCATCATCATAATAATTAATTAAGAACCAACCTTGTTATTTCATTAAATATTATTTCATTTTATAAACTTTTGGAAGCACTTGGACTCAACCCAACTTACTACATAAACAATATATTCACTGTGCATAGTATCAAACTACATACTTCATTTGGAATCTAATTATATAAATAACAACATTCCATAGAAACATTAAGAAAGAGTATTAATTATCAATAAAGCATCCCATCTTTCTGTACAACAACAATGAGCATCCTTATCTTCAACCTATCCTTTTAGTCTCAGTAGTATCCACAAAAACAATCCAAAAATATCATATCTAGAATATCATACCAACAACATCATTATAACCATCACATCACGCCACCATTAGAGCATTGCACATCCTTCTATACTAGAATTATCACATTCAGAACCCCAAGCCACTATCACAAACTCTGGCATCCCCTCCCAATTTTCTAAATTCACATAGTTATAATTCAATATTAACAAGGATCTTAATATAGAGATAATAAATAAAAATTAAATATATTATTAGAAAAATAATTTAAACCGATTGTATGGCCAACAAACAAATAATTCTAGCCTTTATCAAAAACAATATGCACCTCTCAGCCCCAAATTGATGACATAAGAAATCATTAAATTTTCATTACCATCATTAATTAACCAATTTAAAATAAATAAATGCCATAAAAAATATACATAAATATTTAAAAGGAAAAAAATTACTTATTTCATTTGGAATTCCACCTTAATAATCTTTTCATATATCAATAATCCTGATGAGAACTGTTTCAAAAAACTAATTTTATTATAATTCAGGCATTACCATCATTATGTTGTTATTAATTTTCTATACATATCAACCATTCTTAGAACTATAACAATATATAACACTATATATTTTAAATAACAATGAGAATAAAATATATATCTCAAAATAATGGTATCACACATCCCAAAATATTCATTCTTATATATGGACATATTCACATGTGATAATACTTATAGTTCCTATAATTTCATTAAATTCTAACATGTGATAATAATATTAAATTTTAATAAAAATTCTATTCATTCAATAATATTCATAAGAAAATAATAACCAAATAGTCACATGTGTTAAATAATTTATTTTTCTTGAGTTGTATTTTAAATTTATCAATTAATCAAAATCTTGAAATAACTATCATAATTTTTCATCTTGAATGAAAATTGTCAATTTGATTCTCTAATATACAGAATTAAAAATAAAATAATTATCAATAACTTTATTCATGATGTTTAACAATATAAGTAGCTATTATTTTATTATTTCTAAAGAATATTTCTAGAATATTCACAACCACTCAACAACATGTAATTATATATTTAATTTACTTCAATAATCCTCTAGATTATCAAATATTGTTATCTACCACATGTGATAATTTACTAAATTACATTCTTATCATTATCATCAAAATTATATAACATAAAAATTTCAACATTAAATTATAGATTTCATATTAAAATTTTATAAATAACTACATTAAAATTTTTCACCAAAAGGGATATAACTTTTATTTCATTTATTTAAATATTGATATTTTTTCATCAAAATTAAGAAAAATGAATTTAATTCTCATAATTTATAATTTACGTATTATCACTAAATCTTTCCCCATGTGATTAATTGAAAAATTATTTTATGATGCTTTTAATACAATTCATCTAAATGGAGTAATCTAAATAATGATAATTTTCTATTTCTATTGTATAAATCCATGTGACGTGGTAGATCTATTATCTTGATTTAAAAGATCTATGTTCATTGCATAAGAATAGATAAGAGAGCTTCATCTACTACCAAATAGATAATTCCCAAGATATGGATCATTATTCATAACCTATATATTACCAAACAATAGCAAACAAGCCTTAACAACACCCAAAAGGTGGTTAAACATAAAAAAAACACCCCTATAAAACAACAACAATGGGGTTAAAGTATTTTTAGAAGAAGAAGATACCTTGAAGTCATGTATTTTAATTATCCTTAAATCATATGTTGAGACCCTAAGGAATAAAACAAGAGGCACCAAAAGTATGGAATAATGTACAAAACCTCAAAATTATTATTTCAATGATGCCTTGTTTCAAGAGAGAACTTAACCATGCACTAGGTTCTTCGAATGTGTAGAAATTAGAGGAATGATTGAATGAAGGGACATAGATAAATTAATAAAGGATTAAATTTCTTAATAATTCATTCATGAGTCCTAATGAATTCATAAATTCCTTCCCCCTTCAAAATTCCCTAGACCTACAAGGCTTGAATCTTGTTTCAAACATTTTGGAATGACACTACTTCATTTGAAATGGATTGTAAATCCATTATGGTTTTCAGGGAAATTATTATAAAGTCATCCTAAAAATGGGTTCACCGATAATATGGTGCACAACCAAAATCATTTTTCACCTTACCATGGCCTATAAAATTTCATGGAATTCCATTTTGGAATTTGATTTTTGGGTCTAGTTGACTCTCCAATAAGCACACCTGGTGCCACAACCACCTACTATTATTTTTCTTGGTTGTTTTATACTCTATTCCTCAAAAGTGATTGTGTAACACCAAAATATTTTAGAATATATTTCTATTTAAATAAATTTATATTCATTAATAGTTTCCATAACACACAACATGAAATTAAAAAAACCATAATATAATATTAAAAATATTATTTTTTAAACATGACTGTTATAACCTAGATATTACAACTAGTGTTATGAATAGGAATAAACAAATTTAAAAAAATGTATGATCATTCTAGATGAAGTATTTATATTTTATAAAAGTCATTATATACATTAAAATTATATTTTTCTTCAAAATTGTTTATATTTCATTTTATGAATATATAATATAATAGATATATAAAACAGTTATAAAATGTATTTAAAAAATGATATTTATTTTTTAATTATCAATTAATAACAAGATAAAAGTAAATTTTTGATAATTTTTCAAAAATATCTATTTTTCTGATGAATAGAGAAAAATAATTATTTTTATTGAAGAAATATATTTTCATTTCAGGAATTTAGAAAGTTTCATTTTTTTTAAATGGTTTAAATTTAGAATTATTACTTATATATTACGAACAATACAATTTTGATCACTCATAACAAAAAAAGTGATTATTTTAAATAGGGTATTTGAGATAGACCCCTGTCATAAATAAGTATTTACAATGAGGTCCAATCACAAATGCCTTTCCACCAAAAGAAACATCAAAAAAGTAATTTTTGCAAAATTCTATTTCCAAAAGCTATCTTTAACTGCGGTCTGCCATCCCATCACAAGTAGTTATTAACTGAATTATTTAAATTTTTTTTTGATATAGACCAAGTGACCCATCCAAAATAATTTTTTTGGCGATGAGACTATATCCCATCAGAAATAGAATGAAAAAAATAAAAAATTTAATAAAAAATTAAAAAAAATTAAAAAAAATTTCTAAAAAAATCAATATATAATAATGATGAAATATATAATAATAAATATATTATACAAAATATTTGCATTCAAATTTTAACATAATAATTGTGAACATCACTATGGAGGGGATATGGGATGTGGAGTGTCCTCTAGAAGAGGATGGGGATATAACTACATCCTAACACCCTGATCCCACTATCACATAAAATCCACCTTCGGATTATACTGCTCTAGGTTTTGTTATCACATATCCTCTTGCTTCTAGTTGTGTTGATGATAAAGCTCTTCTTGATCCCTATGTATGGCCTTTATAACCACAGTCTATGCTGATAGATGCTCCACATACTATGATACCGATGATGAAATATCCTTACAAGATCCCCGGTGGCTAGACACCAACAAAGAAAAAATATCATTAAAACCTCCATGCATTAATTGAGAACTGATACCAACCACTCGACCCTTCTCGAATGTATATTGTGTCGACTGCATCCACATTGCATTAGAAAATCCTACTACACCAACATCCCAACTCCCAGTCATACCTTGGTTCTCATCTTGAGTTTGATAATTCATATGCTCATATGAATACTTCAATTACAATATGAAAATAAAATAGTTAAAATATTAATTTTAGTAAATTATAAAACTCAAAAATTATAATGACTGCATTCTAATGGTGGAGACCACATAAAATCTCACTAGTGATAAGATCATTATGTATCCTCTTATAGATGATGATCTTTATTATATCAGTATATTCCATTTCATATATGAATATAAAATAAATAGTTTACATTTAATGTTATATAAATTATTTTAAATAAGTACATACCATTTGTCATTGATGTATACTGAATGATCAATTACCATCTTAATGTGTCACCTCCAACCTCCACTAGTTCTATCAACCTAATGATTCCATCCTCTAAAAACTCTATCCTGTCAATTATAAAAAATATCACATACCTAAGATGTGGTGTAACCAAGTCGACGGGCGTGGTAATACTAATAAAAATCTATGACATTCACTTTCTTCATGGTTTTCATATTCATTTTTTGAAAATACTGACAACAATGATCACTCATAAAGACCTCCCAGGCCTCCTAGATAGAATACTTCATGCTATAACCAATAAGATACCATATAACATACATATTATTAATAATAACAGGTTAATAATTAAACAAATTTCAAAATAAATATTATTTATTTACATACCATCCATTGATCCAACATGATGTGTCAGACGTCAGTGGGAATCTGATCACACATTACCCATGTTCCAGATAAATTGTTCTAAAAAATAGTGCTCCCCCATCCATCAACTATATGCGTATATAGGTTGAAAGGAAAAATAAATATTAAACCAATCATTACATAAATAAATTAATGAATTGAAATGAAAACTAACTAAAATACACAACTGAATATACCTTTATGTGCATGGATCAAACATAATATGTGGACAACATTCAAGAATAATGTTTAGAATCATTAATCTCACAATTCCCTGACCTCTCCAATTCGATGATTAACCGTTGGGAACCTGAGGGTCAGATGATAAAACATCAAGCTCATCTCCACTTAGTATAGCCTCTTCGAGGCTATGGAATATATCATCATAATTCTTGTCATCAATTTGGAATATAAAATGAATATTGTTAACAAATAATTGAAAAAAAGTATTATGTATATTTATTTTGACAAGAACTAACAAATAATTGTGTCATTCTTCATCTTAATCATCATGTTTATGTATGACTGTCCTAATATATTCATCTTCCTCCTCAATATCATTAATTTAGATAGAATAATTATCTTAATCTTCAATTATTAATTCAAATTAATTTTTAAATTATTAACATCAACTCCACCATCGATCCAGAACTATGGTGAGTTATCATTGATATTTGTGTATCTTTGTTGAAAAGATGTACTTGGACCTATCTCTGGAAAAAGTTCAATTCCTTGATGTTTAAAATAACCACATTCACTCTATATAAACAAAATTTCATGGTATTTTATTTTTATAATGCACCACCAATAAATTAACAATATTGATGAAGAAAAATAATTGGCATAATATGTATTGTGTGGTTGATTTTCCAAAAAAAATTGTTCATTTACTGCAATAAGGATTTTATATTTAATTACCATGATTCTATGGTACATATGATCAAACAAGCATTTATCAGTTTCTAACCAATGACATTTAAACATTGTTAAATATTTCTATACAAGATAACAATACACAATTATATCATCCATTATTTCATAAACATCAACAACACATGCTTTTTGATGATATCCTCTCAACAAAACACCCTTATTCATTGTTTTTTTGATTCACCGTATTTCTGTGCATGAAATCTAAAACCATTCACCACATATTCGTTATAAAATTTAACCATTTTTGATGGTAGGTTACTCAATACACATAATAAAATATCAATTTTATTATCATGTTTCAATACCTACAAAATTGAATAATAATTAACAATATAAAAAATAACGTACTGATTATATATATTAATCCATAAAAAATTCACTTTTATCATCACTAAAACCTATAAGAAAAATTATGTATATACCATTATTCAAGAGAAAATGATGTATTTTGTAGAAATTATTTCTTGATGTCATCATCTTATACTCTACAAATTAAATATTATTAATTTATTTTAAAAAATAATAATTAATATGTAGTTTTATAACTCACTGTACAAATCATTTATTTTTTCAATGTTTTGTAGAACAGTTGTATGAGACCTATGATGTTCATCAACTGATATCCACCATTAAAGAACTCTACCAAATCCATGGTTTGTATGATTGAAAAATGGTAATTGAATGTTTTTTGAATAATCATAATTTACCTAATTATGAACCATTCGACTTTGTTTTAAAAGATATTTAGGTTGAAAATAATGGAAGCAGGAAAATAAATGTCCTCTTGTACATAAGAATCATTAGTATACCCTTCAACTGATTCTTTAGTACAAACAATTTTCTTCATTTTCAATCTAAATTTCTCATATGGATACTTCCATTGGAGATGTACTATCCCTCCACATTTTGGTTAATCTGGAAAATGTAATATCATATGTTTTGTTGAATTAAACAAAGTGGGTGGAATGTTTTTTCTAGTTTTCAATGAATTAAAATGACATCTTTTTTTCAGTCTACTAAGTGCATCATAGTTGATTTTCACCACACAAGAGTATTGAAAGAATTGTTATATTTCCCCTAGGGCATCCCAAATCAATGAATTATGCAAAACTATAAATCCATTCTATAGAATTATTTCTAATATAACATGAAATTAATGTCTTTTCAATCCGATAATATGATTTTTTCTGACACATATAGCCGAATTTGAAACATAACCATCTAGTAGTCTCAAATCTATAATATAATGAAGAAAATAATAAATGGCATTCATTAGAATGTGAATAAGCCTCTTTTGGTTTCACTAACTTCTGTGATATGTTAGTTTTAGAAAAATCTACTTCCGATTGCCTGTAAATTTAAGAAATATAAAATCCTACCTTTACAGTATCTTTCGTCTTACTAGGTGTGTCCAAAGCATTATAAAATATATTATCAAAATAGTACTTCTCAATATTAATGACATCCAACATGTGAGAGACCAATAAATCAGACCGATATGCAATATCCTAAAAAATATTCTTTTTAATACTATTTTTATCATTCCCAATTCTATCTATTTCTTGTTGTTTTATTGTTATTTTAATAGTAATTAGAAGTAATTAAGACAAAATAAATTTTAAATAAATACCTGAGATCATTTCGGGAAGTCCATCTCTTTCAAATTTACCTTTTATAAAATGATTTCCATTCCTTCATAAACAGATGATCAATATGAAGATATCTGTGATCATATTAAAAAATTACTATTATTGATGAGCATAAATAGTTTTCTACCACTCATACTGTATGTAAATGATTTTGGACCATTTTTACTCAATCCATATTACATTCCATATAGTGGAAAGTCAATATTTATCTACATTAATCTATCTTTAATTATGAAATTTTGTCTCACAAGAACATAAAATGTTCTGCCACCATTTATCCACAATAAAATTTGGTCATCAATCAATGGATTAAAATAAATATTGATATTATTTTTTGCATTTCCTAAAATTAGTAAAGTCAAAAAGATATGTGGATCATCTATCAAAATCCAAGGAGGTAAGTTGTATGGAGTTATAAACATAGACCAACAAGAATATTGATTACTATAAGAACCATGTAGTCATAAACCATTAGTTGAAAGGCCCAATCACATGATTCGGGATTTTAATGAAAATGAAGTATGTTCGTGGTGATTTTTTTGGTTAATAACCGAAAAAAGTTTGATTTAATATTATATCATTTGAAATATTTGTTTTATTACATGATGTCAATGACGTTGTGTTATGAGATATAAATGAAGCCTACAATACTGGTGTAAGGGGGGAAATACCTCAACTATTAAATTGGAATCAGTACAAAATTCCCTAGTGGAGCCTTTTTGTACCTCTATTATCCACATATTGGACAACTAAATAAAAAATCATTTTCTCTATAATATAAGATGAATTCATTTTAACATGCACGAATCTTATGATAACCAAGACACAAATTAAAAACCAACCACTTTCTCTTATATAAATATGTATGTAACACATTACTATTAGGTAAATTTTGTTTAAACAAATAGAATACCTAATAAAAATAGCTATCTGACTTTGCATTATCAAATTTAATAGCCATAAAATTTGAAACAAATTCAAATTTTCCTATCTTACAACCATGATTTAAATTATCCTAAGTAGATTTTAGAAAAAAATAAAATCAATATGGTCCTAACATTAGAGTGAAATAAAAAAATCTTTAGTTTTAGGTTGTTGGAAAGTGGGACTAAAAATATCATGTACTAAAGTTTCAAATCATGCTGGATCAAGAACGAAAATAAAAATAGTCTATCCAGTCCTACGTTCACTACATAGATAAAAATAATATTTTTTTTTGAGAACCAAAATTATAATGATGAACCAAAACATTTTCAAATGTATCAAACCTCATCAAATCACATTTCATACAGGGAAACATAATTTCCCCTTCTGAAACATATTATAGTTTTTACGATAAAAATTAAAAAATGCTTCAACACCCTCAATATATAAAAGATTTATAAAATAATAATTTGGATTCCAATGATAATTTATCCAATCTTGATCATGTAATAAATTACATTTTTGACTTCCTTGTTTCATATTTATCTAAAAATATCTAATAAAAAATTATTTAGGATTAATTTTATAAAAGAAAAAATCATTCTCAAAAAGATTAAAAAATTATAATGTTATAATTTATAAGTAAATATTATCAATGTTTTCAATTTTTCACTAATATATATTAATTATTTTTTTTCAGAAATTATAGATAATTATTTCTAATTACAGGTAATTTTTACTAATTAAAAATAGTTTTTACTGATAACCATTTTTTTATAATCACTTATAACTACATTAAATTAGTACTATTTAACACTAATTATTACTGATAACAAATATTTTTTAATAAATATGGATAATTTGTATTAACATTATCTAAAATTAGCTAATTACAACTAAAATTTACTATTAAGTAACAATTACCACTATTTTTAACTAAATAGAGCTAATTATTACTAGTTTTGACTAATTATTGCAAAACATCACAATTTTTTGGTAACTACCAAAAAAATTTAGAAATTTTTACTAATTTTTACTAAATACATCTAATTATAGTAAATGTTTAGTAATTATAAATAATTACTACTAATTTCCACTAATTATTAATAATTATTGCTAATTATTTCTAGTTACAACTATTTTTTAGTAATTACCACAAATATTTTCTATGTGTTGCATAATTTTACAAAGTACCTCTACTTAACTATAATTATCTTTAATTTTTACCATATGCTGCTTAATTTTATTAAGTGTCTTATTATTAATAAGTACCAGTAATTACCACTAATTTTCACAAAATTATACTTATTTTTAATAAGTAATACTTATTATTACTAAGTGCCAATTATTTTTAATAATTTCTATAAATTACCCATAATTTTTACCTAGTGCTACTTATTTTCCCTAGGATTCGCATATGTTATCTAAGTACCCGTAATTACTGCATATGTTTTCTCAATGCTACTAATTTTTTACAATGTTCCTTTCATATTTAGTAGGCGTATCTTATTTTTACCAAGTTCAACTAATTAAAACTAATTTTTCTTATGTGTTAGTTATTTTTTCTATGTGCCTCATATTTTTACTATGTACCGCTAATTACAGAAAATATTTACTATGTATAGATAATTTCTACAAATTTTGAGTAATTATCGCTAATTTTTACTAAGTTCAGCTAATTACTGATAATTTTTACTATATACCACTAATTATTTCTAATTAATACTAATTTCTTACTAAGTACCACATATTTTTTATAGTTTAGACTCATTTTTTATAATTACCGCTAATTTGTTTTTTTAATTTATGCTATTTTTTTGTAATTACTGATAATTTATAGTAATTATCACTAATTTTTAGAAATTTCCACAATTTTTTAGTGATTATCAAAAAAATTACTAAGTACTACTAATCATTACTTATTAAAACTAGTTACTGCTAGTTTTTATTAAGTACCACTAATTAACATTAATTGTTACCACGTACCATTAATTAACATAATTTTTTGAACTTACTAGTAATGCTTTGTAATTGTCGATAATTTTTATTAATTACTACTAATTATTAGTAACTACCACAAATTTTTAATTAGTACCACTAATATTTACTAAGTATAACTAATTACCATTAAATTTTACCTTTTACGGTTAATTAACAGTAATTTTTTCTACGTACCACTAATTATAGATAATTTTTATAAATTATCAATAATTTATACTCATTACTGCTAACTTTTAAACATTACCTCTAATTATTGCTAATGTTTACTAATTTTTACTAATTACTATTAATTTCTGTTAATTATTACTCTTTATTAATAATTTTTTCAATTTATTTGTAATTGTTTGTAATTATTTCAAATTTATAATAATTACTATCAATTTCTAATAATTACAGTCAATTTTTTAATAATTACTTCTAATTTTTACTAATTCGTACTAATTATTATTAATTACCATTATTTATGATTTATTAATAGGACCAATATATTATTATAAGGGTTTGATAATTCTAGCTCATTTTCGTTAATTTTTTCTAATTCCTGCATATTATTGCTAATTTTTACTAATTACCCGTTTCTAATTTAATTAACCCTAATTTCTAATAATTACCACTAATTTATAATATTTCCCATTAATTACTAATAATTAAAAATAAATAATAATAATTAAAACAATTTACTTCTAATTAAAAAAATACTCTAATTGAAAATAACTAAAACTAAATACATTTAATTACTATAAAAAACGATCAAATTCGAGTTAAATATAATTAATGCAAATTAATAATAATTATTAAAAATATAAAATAAAATAAAATAATGAAAAATTAAGAACGTAAATAAATGCCTTAAAATTGGACCTTTTAGCGGATATACAATCGTAAATTTCCTTCCATATAAAATTTATAACTTTTAAAATTTTAAGCGGGAGAATATGAGAGCATAGGAGGAGAGGGGAGTTCAGAGAATAATTGAATGAAACAAATTCAGGTGGGAGGGGGTATATAGTTTAGATAATTTGTGATAGGACTATTTTCAACGGGTTTCCCACTACAAATAGAATTAGTTGCGATGTGTCCCATCACAATTAGTACCCACCTTTAGTAATTATATAAGCGGTAAACAAATGTACATGCAATGACTCCCATATCAAATAATCATCTGCCAATAGTTTATTTGTTATAGGGGTTAAATAACATTATAATGAATCATAATGATGAAATATTTTTTCAATAAGAATTAATTTGTGTTGCAAAAAACGCTTCTTGGGGTTTAGCGGGCCATGTGCGCCAATGGTATTTGCAATGGGAAAACATTCCAGTTGCAAATAATTTTTATTGAATAATTGTGATGGGATAGATTTCGCTTAGAAAATAATCCTTGTCGAATAACTATTTGCGATGGGTGATGGTGTCGTATCAATAGTCGTTTTTCCTGTAATTATTGGAATCAATTTAATACTTGATTTTGGCATAAAATATTTTTAAAGATATAAATACATATTTTTGGAAAACTGTTTTTTCGTAGGCTTTTATTAGTTTAATTTTAAATTAAATTCAATCTCTTTTAGAAATTGTTTCTTGAAAAAAATACTATTTTTTTAATTAGGTTCAAATTCGGTAAATAAGAACCTTTTATTTTTGGAAATTATGAATCATAATATTGGTAAGTATTTGTCATCTCAGTGGGGGTAAAACAGGTAAAATAGGGTTAAACAATTTGGATAATTCTTTAAAAAATTTCTATCACTTACCTATATCCCATTGGATTAGTTTATTTCAACCATTTCTATCAGTGTGTTGAATATATGGCATCTTTGTGCAATTTTTCTTTTATTATGACCTATAAATTATTTGATGCTATGTATAAATAAAAAATCTCAGTCTCCTCAAATTAACAACTATAAATTTTTATTATACGTATAAAAAGATAAAATTTTCAGTTCTAAATAATTATTTGAAATATAAATTAATTTTATATCCTCATAATTTATTTCTTATTTTTAGTGATTATGTAATTACCTAAATTCTTACAATATGTTCACATAGATTTTATTCAATTAATATAAACATAATATAAATATAAAAAGTAATAAAATATTTGTGAATCATAGTGTTATAATAATTTTTCTAGATAAATATATCTTATTTGAGTTTTTTAAAGTTTTATATTTTAATTCCATTTTTATCATGTTGTTTTCCTAGTCAAATTAGGTGAATTGTACATAAAATGACAATACTATTATTTTATATTAAATATATTTAATTAAAATATTTCAAAATCATAAAATTATTATCAATGGACAAGTAGAATAATAAAATTGTCTAATAATTCATCCCTTTTCCATTTATGACAAGAAAATTTAGTTTGAAAGTTAAATTATATCCCCTTATATTTAAAAGTTACATTATAATGGTTTAGGTTAAAATTTGTTAACTTAGGGGTTAAAGAAAGTGATAAGTTTTAAATGATATTTTAATATATAAAAAGTTGATTTTATGATTATATTAGTCCTATATCTTCCTTATCATCGAATTAATGTCCTTTAGGAACCATTTATCACGAGTTAGACATAAATTATATTATAATGTTTCTTTCACATACAAAAATGACTTTATTTATATTATATAGAAAACAATATTTTATTTAACGATATATTATTCATCAAAATCTTAAATTCGGTCATGTGAATGGGATAAGACTGAAAATATCAACCGGGGTCCAATTATGAGTCACTTTTCCTTTTATTGTAACTATATTAACCGATAATGAGTAAAAAACATTGATAATACAGTAATAGTCCAAATGGTTAATGGAGGGTTAAAACTAAGAGATAAGGGTTAAAACATAACCAAAACTAGTCCAAATTTTATTTTATGACAACATATAGACACAACATCACCATATATTCTAAATGTATCAAATTTGAACCAATTGAACATGAATTTTTTTTATTTCAATTTAATTCATTATGTAATTCATAGAGTACCCCTTTCCTCACATATAAAAGGGAAGCAATTACCTTCTCTTGCTCACATATTTGGAGCCTTTTGTCTTAGAAAATAACTACCACAATAACTTTCAATATTTTTAAAGTAGATCCTAGAGCTCATGGTATTTTCATAACACAATCTCTTCATAGATTAAGGAATCACCAAATAGAGGATTCACAACAAAGATTTATATATCATAAAGGAGTTCTTTCAATTATATTTCTTCATCTACCTCCTCCAAATCCATTTTATCCATCCTATAGAAACCATATATTAACATACATGGATATTACATCATTTTCTACGAGTATTCAACATATTACTAAATTACATGCTCGATGACCATAATAGATTAGTGACACTGGAAACATGGAATAAAATATTCTAACTTACTCAATGATCTTCAATGTTTTCCCCAAAGAACGTTCCCTTTAGTACTTCAACATAAAAAATTTCGGCATAACCTGAGGAAAAAAGATATAAGAAAGGGATGGGATCAGATTCTACATAATGGAAAACAAACTTCATAAGTCAGCCTAACATGAGAATAAGGGTATGAGAACATGATCTTAACATCAGAAGGTCATACCCGATATATCAAGATCATAATCAAGAATCATGGAATGAAGACTGGTTGTTCATAAGATGTGAATCATATGGGAAATAAATCATTATAAATGAATCATGAATTATATAGTCATATCATATATCTGTGGTACCATTATAACTATCAAAAACACATTCATGTGTCAAGGTTAGCTACCAAGACCATAAACACAATGAATCCGGACACAACTTTTTCCCCTTTTTGGATCAGGATGCGCATGTTTCATATAGTGGATTATGACACACCTATTTCCCATTATGGATTACGACATACCTATTTCCCATTGTGGATTAGCAAAAACCTATTTTCTCTTGTGGATCAAGCTCGTTGACTTGTTTACCATCATTATATCATGAGATATAAATCATTACCCAATGCATTTGAGGGAGATATCGGTTTCACCCATCACATAATAAAATCATACGTACATATTCCACAAAATAATAAAACTTCCATCATAACATGACCCATAAAATGATATGGGTTTTATAAACATAATATCATAACTAATGAAATGAAATGGGTATCATAAACATTTCTTCACCTCATTACCTATGGAAAATAGAAATGTATCATAAAAATTTCATCAAAGTATAACCCATGAAAAGTAGTGTGTTTTAAATGAAGATATCCAATGGAAGAGAAAAAGGTGTCATAAACATCATTCCATCAAAAAATAAATCATTCAAGATATAATATGAATGGTATAATTTGGTATTATCTCCATTAAATCATAAAATACAGTAAATTAAATAATGTTAAATGGAGTAGATTTTTAAAGATCCCATGGAACATAACTTTACATTGGAATCACTTTTTAAAACATATAAAATATATAAAACTGTTTTATTTGAAAGCAATTTAAAAAATATATTGGAATCAATAAAAATAATTTAAAAAAATATTCTTGAGTAAAATCTCCTTTCCACAAAGAAAAATTATTTTTAAAACAAACCATTTCGAAATCAATTTTCATTAAAAATAACCATTAAAAATATAAAGTAAACATTGAAAACATTATGAATTTTTTAAAAAAATCCAAATTTATTTGAAAAAAACATTAAAAAAATTTTCCATATTATTAGTGAAAAAATTATATGTTAATAATAAACTTGTAATCATTCAATGTACTCTTCAAAGAAAGAATGAAAGGTAAATCCATACAAGCCAAACATTACTTTTTCACTGTAAAAAGCTTAGAAAAGATCCTTGATCATAAAATGATAAGGAGATTCCTCTAAAAATCATTTTTATTAAAAAGGTAAAACATGGGTATAATTTTGTTTTACACATTATTTTAAAACATTTTTGAAAACATTTGTGCAATTCAAGGTTTTGTGAATAAAAAAAATCGACTCAAGTGAGAAATAATGTTGGATTTTCTTAAAAAAAATAATTATCTAATGGACTATGGAGTAAAACATGGTACCAATACTTTAATATATCATAGATAACCAATGGATAATAAGAATAATTAGAGTTCTTGTGATATGGATCATAATATTTCATCAATGGATGCATAATCATAAAAATATCAATAAATTATGAGGTTGTATCAATATACTATTACCACATTGGTAGCATTGAATCATAATAATATGTGAAGAAAAATATTATATGAAGCATAATATATCCTTAAAAGAAGGTTACTCATGATATAACAAGTAAAAGTTTTTTATATACACCTCATAGAAAGTTATAGGTGAATAACATAGCCTATGTCTCCATGAAGGAAAATTGATACAAAATAACTTTTCCAATTTGGTAACTTAAGTATGGACTTTCTCTGAACATGTTCCAACCTCCTCTTTTTCACGTAACTCCTATTGGTTTTTACAAAAATTATACCTAGGATCGATTTCATTCCAAAGGTATACTTATATGATAATAGGAGGCGTTTAGATCTTATTTGGGTAGGGATTGGATGAGAAAAAGTGTCTGGAGTGGTTTTATGTAGTGGGGGGATGCGTTACATTTTATAGTGGAGGAGGAGAAATATTCTTATTAATATAAAAGTTAAAACACTATTAAGAGGTCATCCTTACATCATAAACCTCCAATGATTGTAAAAATTTGATCCAATAGGGTAATTGGTAGAAATATGGAAAACGAATGGATTTTGGAAAAGTGTCTTGGTCATAATGTCTATTAAGATTAATGTTTAACCATTAAGTAAACTAATTTTTACATTAATAACTGTAATTAATTTTTGTTTAATTTTACTAATATTTTTTTAAAATAACTAATTTAACATTATTAGAAATTATAAGTTATTAAGAACCTAAATATGGAATCCATTTTTTTCAAATTCTAATAATATAAGTGGTAGAAATTAATTTTAAATTAATCCCCCCGGAAGTGTCACGATAGTAGGTTTTTAAGTGAAAATGTTTAAAAGATTGAAACAATTTCATATCCAATATCAATGTGAAATAGTTTCCAACAACCTACATTGGATTAATTTATGAAAAATATTATAATTAAACTTCAAAAATAATTAAAATATAATTTAACTAAATAATAAAATTAGATGAAAAAGTGTTTTGGAAATAAAATTTAGTATTTCTCACTATTCAACAAGAAGTGAAGTATTTAGGAAAAAATTCTACTAAAGTTATTTTTTATATTAAAAATTAAAAATTAAAAATTTATTTTTTAAAATATAAATTATATAAGTTTAGAAAATTAGTTTTAATATTGGTTCACCATTATTTGGCGGTATAATTACCTTTTGAAAAAAACATATATCTCTTTGTATAGAATTGGTTTTGTTATTAAATCTTGTCTATAAAAATATTATATGAACAATAATTAGTTGATTTAAAATAATATATTTATATTTCATAGAAATAATTTATCAAAAATTTTTAAATTAATTTATTATCGTAATGAATTTTTGATTGCATAAATATAGTTTTCCAGCAAAAGTTTTCACATATCTTCAAAAAGGGTTTAATTTTCATTTCTAATTTATTTTCCACCAAATTATTCATGTTATATTAAATTTTAGGATATATATTTATAATTTATTTAATCGTATTCATAACTCCTATTCCAACAGGTTGATAGTAACAATAATAATATTTTAATAACAATATTAATAGTATACTATAGTTTAGTAAAACATATCCTTGATTATAACACTAGCTATCGAGGGAACTCATCATTATGTGTAACATAAGTCAAAAATATTTTTTTTATATGAATTTTATCTATCTATTTCATGTAGAGAAATATTAACATGGTGTTTCATATAGGTAAATTCAAAAGCATTGTTTTCATATACCAAAATATATATTTAGTTTTAAAAAATATCAAAAATATTAAATTTGTTCAATTTTTTATAAACCTGATGTTTTAAATTCTACCCCCATTAAAATGATTTTTTGCATCAATATTCATTAGGGATATCAAATTCTTAACGTTTCATTGTTCCTTTTATAAAAACCCACATAATAAAAATGAATTCTAAAACTACCTTAAAAATGGAAATTTGGAACCATAATAGTTACCCAATGTATCTCAGAACATGGTTTTATCATATGAGAACATAGGTTGAAATTGAAAACCTGTATGTGTAATAAAAATTCAACCATCATGTTCTTATGGAGAGTGGTAGAGAACATGGTCATGAGAATGTTAACACTCACAAATCCAAAAATCATTATTTATCAACGGGACCTTTTGATTCATTAGAAAAGAAGGTACAAGGATTAGCTTTTTTTAATCAACATCCATATCTAGATTTGAAGAATTTTTATGGGGAGACATACTTAATTGATTCAACCTGATGTCACACTTTATTGTTCCATGATCAGTTTCCACTTCATCTCTTATTGTAAGAAATAAAGCTGTATTTTTAATTCCTAGTGTATTATTGGATCATGAGGTTCATAAGTAGAATGATAGGAAATTAGATATGTCCTTGTCACAAAAAAATGATTAGCACAAGAAATAAAATAATCTAATATCTTTATATGGTGTTGTAACACATTAATTTATAAAACTTCATCCAATGTTTAACCTAATCCATTTCATAATTTTTTAACCTTTTAACCCTTCAAAAATACCATTTACCTTTTATTACATAAATAAGGTCTTATATTATAACAAAATAATTTTCATTGGAAAATTGTTTTTATCCATGTAATGATATAATATCAACCATCATTTTATTATACTAGAATTCATTTATCGGTAGATAATCACATAAAATTTCACTAAATTATGTACAATAATATTTTCATAGGGCTTATTCATTCAATATGAACTAGGAACTTCCCAACTAAGAGGGATGATAAGTGGTCCATAATTATCATGATTCACATATTCTATTTTGATTGAATAATATTTTCCATTTTCAATTTTCCTCTATGGATTTTGTGGATTATCATCCATATTAGCCCTTGGAATAGGGCATTGATTCCCATAATTCCCAAACTACATGAAGATAAAAAAAATAGAGTGTGGGTGGTGCACTAGTTTAAATTACCTTATCATATATTACATTAACCATCCCATTAATCATATTCTAAAATTAATGGATTTTATGACATGCCTTTTCATATTTAAAGAACCTCCTAAATCCATTCAAGCAATCTGCTCGATGCTTCATCCCACATTTTTTCCACAAAAATGATTGGAATTTCATTCCACCATCTGAGTTTTCATGACACTTAACCTTCCATTTATTATAAAAATGAACGGAATATTGGGAATATATAATTTTAATTTCTACCTTTAGTGAACCTTTAATGAATAATTTATAACAACTAAATTCTCTTATATCCAAGGCCTTTGAATGACTTGTTTTCAGGGCTCCAAAGAATCGATCAAATTTATTTTAGAGATGTTGATAAAACTAGAAGTGCACATATCAAGTCTTCTAAAATTATCCACATAGGTACCAAGCGATTAATCAACCTTTTTCTTTAACCCAAATAATTATTTCTCCATTTTTGTTAATAGAATACAAGGAAAGTACTTATTAAAAAATACCCCCTTGAATCTTTCCCATCACATAGATTTAATTTGTTATTGTTCCCTCATGTTAAAAATAAGAGTCTTCCAATGATACGCTTCACCGAGTACCACTGCTACAAAATAAGTCTTTAATAGCACACACAATTTCTTTTATCAGGGCTATAGAATCACTCACTACTATAGTGAGATTAAAAGTCCGAGTCTTTTAGCAGCGCTAAAAATGTACTGATAAAGTGGCATAATATAGCGTGCTATAACAGCACCATCACACTTATGTAGTGTGATATAATATCTCTACATAACACTAAAAACACCATGAAATAAGAAAAATCAAGTAATAATAAATAATATAAATGAATAGGAAACAATCTAGGCTAGTTTTCTTGGTTTTGGAGATGCGATGCACATTTTAAACTATAATGATAATTATATATTGAAACGACACAGTTGGAGTCATACTAGTCACACCATGCATTAGAATAAGCTAGTTTAGATTATTATTCAACTAAAATGAGATATGGATCATTTTCATAATGTTTCAAAATAATCTAAATGTGTTTTCTTGATTTTATGTACGTCTCTTATCTTTTTTACTAAAATGTAACATTAAACTGGAAACACACACTATAAATAATACTAGTCACATTATGTGTCAGATGGATATGATACTAATTCCAACATGTTACAAATGACTTATTAATAACGTTAATAAATTTTAAAGACAACCCAAGAATGTTTTCTCAGTTTTCAATGAGAGACACTTTTTGAAATAAGATTTCGATTTTAAACTGATAAGAGACACATTGGGTCATATTAAAAACATCGTATAATAGAATGGGATGTAGTTGGTTATTAAAAATAAAAAATTACTTATGGACTGCTTTCAAAAAGCATCAAAATAATCTGAATGCATTTTCTCAGTTTTGAGAAGGATTCCTGTCCTTTTTACAAAAATTGATGTCAATATTTATTAAAAACACACACTAGGGGTCATATCGGTCACACCCTATGTCGGATTGAGGCGAAGATAGTTTTAACACATACCATATAGTGTATGTATTGTTTTGATAATGTATCAAAATAATACAAATTCATTAATCGGTTTTGAGTTGGCCACCTGATACTTTTACTAAAATTTCATTTAAAACTAGAAACACACACTTTAACTCATAACGATCACATTGTCTATCAGTTTATGATTAGATACAATTCTATAAATCACAAATTAATTGTGAATAAATTTAAAAAATTATCAATAAAATATAACCATGTTATCTTGGTTTTCAGTGAGTGATTTTTTTTAACCAAACTATTGATTTTAAACTGATAATGGAAATATCTACACAAACTAGGCACATCATGTATCAGATTGAGTTGCGACTAATTATTACAAGTAAGAAATTAAATATGAATCATTTCCCTCAAGTATCAAAACAATATTATATTTTTTCACAATTTTGAGTAGGTTAGTTGACATTTTTAGTAAAATTGATGTCATTATTAAATAAAAAATCACACTTGGAGTCATACCAGTCCCACAGTGCAATCGATTGATGTACGGCTAATTCCTACAAATCTCAAATGAAAAATAAATCATTTTAATAAATTATAAAAACAATATAAATTCATTTTTTAGTATTTATAATGTCACATTGTTTTTACAAATATGATATTTTAAACTGGAAACATGCACTCAGAAACATACTATTCACATCAGGTATCAGTTTGATGCGAGATAGATTTTTAAACATCACAAATGAAATATGAATTGATGTTAAAAATTTTCATGAAAATTGAATTTCATTTTTTTCTATGAGTGACATTTCGTGAAAAAAAATGTCGATTTTAAACTCATGATAGACACATTTAGTCATAGCCATAACACCATGTGTCGAATTGAGGTGCGGCTAATTCATAGACATCCCAAATAGATTACGGATCTTTTCCACAAAGTATAAAAATAATCGAATTTTTTTTATTAGTTTTGAGTATGTTAGTTTTCCTTTTAACTAAAATTTATGTCAATTTTAAATAAATAGAATTAATTTGAGTTATACTAATCACACCATGTGTCGGATTGAGGTGCGGTTGATTCCTACACATCCCAAAGTCTCCAAAAAATCCAAACTGTCAATGTAAACATGTTTCCATTTTAATTCTATTTTGAACATCCAACACTACATATTGACTTGATGTTATTATATAAAAAATCATTCTCATTGTTGAATGTCAAAAAAGCATAGGAAGATCAAGTTCCCATTATATCATGATAAGTCACCAAAATGGGCACATGAGATTCCTCTACTCTCCTGGATTTCAACAATGAGAATGGTTTTTTTGATAAAAATGTCAAATCAATCTGTAGTGTTGGTAGTTTAATAAATAATAGAAATGAAAATGGAAAACGTGGTTACAATGGAAGAAAGAATCATTTTACCACTATTGTGGCTTATTGTGGAATGTTCAAAGAAAAATACAACTTCCCCAAAAGCTATGAAAAAACCAAATAAGTATTTGATAAAAACGATAATGAAATTAACTTTCAAATAGTAGATAAAATGATGACAACCTTAATTAAATATGTAGTAGGAATTCAATTTTTCTTGGGGCTTGTATGAATTCTTGATGCATTTCATTGTTGTCATTATCTCAGTTATATGACCTAAGTCCAATAACTCATGATTATGAGAAGCTTCGAACAAACCACCCTAACATGAAAAACATAATCCACTTGTATAAGGAAAAATTTATTATATGATTAATAATAAAAATAAATAAATTATTCTTCTATATGAAATAATAAATTAATTATATGGATACTTATTTTACTATGAAATCATTTTTGACCAAAGGGACGTGCCGATGGTAAAGCAAGAATGATGATAAAAAACAAAAATAGATCTTTCTAAACAATCATTCAATGCATGAATATGATGATGAAAAAATAAGATACATTGTATTGAATAATTGAATCATCCAAGAGAAGTTAAATATATCGCATTAAGTTCATAAAATATATTTTTTACAATATATAAATAAATAAACACAAGATATTTATTACCAAAGGTGAATGTTATAGAGAATTCTAATAAGGGAAACTCCAAATTTGATTATTTCAAAAAATTTAAATATGAATTTCAGAAAAATGGGTAATTGAATTTATGAAATTAATTACTCCATTATTGTTGGTGTTATCCTCTAAATTCATCCAAAGGTGAATGTTATAGACAATTATCGTCCTGATCAGCTTATCTTCTGAACAGTTATCATTGCATTTCATTGTTTGGAATTCGTCCTCCATATCTTGGGAAAATGAACCTTTGTTACTTGAAATACTCAAATAGGTAGTCATCCATATGATGAATAATGCTTAGAGTCGTACAAGAAACATAAATGCGATGGGGGAGGAATCCCAAATAAATCATTAGAATAATAATTATTTAGTAGGTGAAACTGATAAGGATGATAGTTGTTCTGTATTGTCTTATCTAAAAGAGATAATGCCTCCTATTTTTTAGGATTACATGGAAGTTAATCATATTTCTCTAAGGATGAAACCAAAAGGAAATATTAAAGAAGAATTTTTTTAAATGGATTAATATAAAACATACATTGGGTTTATTAGATGTCTGATGAAAAAATAAAGCGATTTCTAGTAAGTATTAGTGTGCCAGTTATCATTTCAAAGATAAATATATTTTTATCAACTAAATGAAAAAAATGTAAGGTTGAAATAAATAAATAAAATTTCATTGATGATCAGAATGTTTTAGTGAAAATTGGAAGGAGTAAGACTCAACAAAAAACATCATTTTTTTCCAAAGAATTTCGTAACTCATTTTAAGAGGTGGAGAAGGGTGATATTTGGATCAAATATATGCATGATAAAATTGATCTAAATAAGAACAATTTTGTGTGACAAATGATTCCAAGTCTAGAAAACATAAATGTTATCAAAACTAAGTGGATTTTCTGTAATTAACTCATTAACTATGGAAAAGTGTCTCAAAATAAAAAATGAATAGTATGTAAGGGGAACTCCTAGATCAATGGAATTTATATTTATTATAAATTTATTCCCACATCTAGGTTGGAAACTATTTTATTTTTTGTATATTTTATTCCAAATGTTGTTAAAAGTGTACCAAATGGATATCAATTCTATGTTACTCAAAAGATTTCTTAATGGGGGAGTATAAATTGGGAAATAATATCGGATTAATATGGATGAAAATGAGAGAATGTTTTTCCAGTTAAAGACTTATTTGTATAAGATAATGAAATCATTAAGGACCTAGTATTTAAGGTTGGATCAGTACCAAATAAAGCTTTGTTTTTAGTGATGTAGAGTTGATCAAACTCTCATCATCAAGAAAGAGAATGATCTATGGATGTTGGTACTCATATATGTCAAAGACATAATATTTGGGGATTGTAAAAAGAAAAATGAAATTGTTTGGATCATATGAGGTACGATATCAAGAGGTATATGATTGGTGAAACATTTTACACAGTGTATTGGAAAATAGAGGAAGTCATAGCACGTAAATTTTTCAATAAAAATATGAAAAATATATTCCAAAGTGATTTGTAATGTAATATTCGAAAACAATGACAACACTGACTGCTATATTGATGAATTTTTTTTAAATATAATGATGTAAAAGAGGTCCATGTCTGGGAATACATGTATTTTTAGCCTGTTATTCTTCCCCACAACATTACACAACATTGAGTTTGATATATTTCAATTCCCACAGTACTAATGTTGTCCCAAGGAGATCCACATGCTACCAGGGAGGACAAAACTTTAATATATATAAGAAAAAATTAATTTTGGGTTGTTTTATTATAGGATAGTGTAACTAGACTTGTTGGTATACAAAAATGTTCGATGAAAAGTTTCTATGGATATCTAAGGGAAATTAGATATACCAAAAAACTGGATTTTGTTTAAGACTTTCTTCTATTAATCCCTAGAATCACTCGATCCTTAGATTCGAGTCATGGAATAGTTCGTCCTATGATTATAGCATATATTCGAGTTGGGATTCGACAACGAGGAGTACCGAAAGTATGTCACTTTCATGTATAGCTTTAGATATCAGGAACTAGTTCTTGATTATTGGGGTTCTTAAAATAGATTATGACACTTTTATCAATGGTTCAAAAAAAGGTTCTTATAAAGATACCTTTTATCAGTGCTACGTTAATAAGTGATGATAAAAACGAATCTTTATGAATTTTTTTTTGTGCTGATAAAATCAATCTTTATCTTCACTTTTTGGCGCTGATAAATTTTAATTTTTATTAGTGCTAAAAAAGTGTTGACAAATACTTATAATAAATTTTTTATTATAATAATTCTTTTAACGAAAGTATAATTATTATATATAATTATAATAATTATAAAAATTGTTTTTATAAAACAATAATTTATATAATTCATTGAATACATAGTTATTTATTTATAATTATAATTTAAAAAAAACATTATTTATATCATTATATATATTTATAAAAATATTTATATATCTATAACATATAAAATATATTCATTATTTATATAAATTTATTGTAATTTTATATTTATTTAATTTTATTTATATAAATAATTTCTAAAAAAAATATTATTTATAATTTATAATTATAAATCTATAAAAAAAAATATAATTTCTTAAATATGGTTATTTATAAATTTTTTGTACAAATGTTTTTTTTAACATTATTAGTGAATATTTAATATTATGTGCATGCATGTTAAAAATGAGTAAAATTGAAAATATAAATATGAGTACAGTATTAAAAATATTGAAAAGTTTGGTTAATATAAATCATTAAAAATGGATATATATTGAAATATATATAAATACACATTAAAAATATTAAAATATTGTATATAAATATATAAAAAAATAATATAAATTGATTAAATTCCAAAAATTATATGTTTTTGTGGGTATGTATATAAAAATTCATCAATTATGTATATGTGAAATCAATATAATAAATTAGATCTATGTTAAATTGAAAAATAAAACAACATTCAATTATTTCCATTACTCGACGCAATTAGTTAGTATTATTAATTCATATTAATTTTTAATTATAAACTATTATTCACTAAATATATTACTATTTAATATAAAACATAAATATTAATTTTTATTATATAAATCATTTTTATATATATTCATATATATCTATATATTCAATATCTATTATTCATTAGCACTATTAATACTTATTTAATTAAGGAAATGATTAATATTTTTCACAATTTTCTAGTTTTTATTTTTTATTTTACATGTATCTATATATTTAATATATAATGTTTATAATTTATATATAGTACAACAAAATTATTCATTTTTACCTATAATTATTTAATTTATAAAATTATTAAAAAAATTAATAATTTTTTTTATTTATTATTTATTTCATTATTTCATTTTATTTGTACTTTTATCAGTGCTAAAATGAACTGATAAATGATTCCTTTATGGGTGCTAAAAAAGTGCTACTAAAGGATGTCCTTCATCAGTGCTAAACATAAAACCCTGATAAAGGATACCCATTATGAGCGCTTAAAAAATGCGCTGATAAGGGCTGGCTTTTATTAATGAAAAAATACACTAATAAAGGGTGCCTTTTATCAGTGCTAGAAAACATGCACTGATAAAAGGTACCATTTATCAGCGCTTGTTTTAGTGCTAATAAAAGGTACCTTTAATAATTATTTTTTATAACATTGGTAAAGGATTACACTCTTAAAGGCCTATTATGTAGTAGTGAAAACAACAAGCAGTCGAAATGACTTTTTCATGCTCTGGACATTGAAGAATGTAAAATATTTTTTACCGGTCGAGATTCATTTCTTAGAACTAATATCTAAATGGAACCACTAAAAGATGGCAGATGTCGGATCATTAAGTAATCAACAAAAAATAATCCTCCTTTCTCATTTGGAAGCCCAACATGATTCATAGCATGGTAGTGTTTTTGGAGAATATCAACAACATTTTATTTCAACTCCTATATAATTTGGATTCTCTATAGGAAATTCATCACAGTGTCCATTACATTCCTCATTAATATGGTCTATTCAGGTTCCATCCATTGACTAAAACAAGCATGAGGAGTGTGAGCATCATTAATTAGAGAAGAAAACCACATAGTCATTACATATATGATGTATAAATCATAATACTTGATACTTTAACCTATAAAACTTTTGTTTTACCCTTAGAGAAATCCCATGAAATATTGTTAGAAATATTCCTTGGGATCTCACTGAAGTTTTCTCACCCAAGTTTCCATAGGATGGCTAAAACATTCCATTGATACCAACAATAGTGACCTAGGATTTAAATACATGGATATTACATCATTTTAGATGAATATTCCACACATTAAAAAAAATATGTTAAAATACAAAAATAGTTTAGTATATCGAGAAACATGGAACAAAATATTATGACTTACTGAAATATCATCAAAGTTTCCTAGAAAGATCTCAGTATTTGGTATTTCTACTTAAAATCATTCTTCATAACCTCGAGAAACAAACATATGAAATGGTTGAGATCATATAATCAGTAAGGTTAAACAAGGGAGATATGGAATCATAACATGGGCATAAGGGTATGTGAACATGATCTTAACATTATAAGATCATACACTAAATATCAAGATAATAATCAAGAGTCATGGAATAAAGATTGGAAGTTAGTAAGATATGAATCATATGAGTGATAAATTATTATATATCAATCATGAATTATAAGCTCATATCATATAAGTGTGGAACCTTTATAAATATCAAAAAACCTTTCATGTGTCACGGTTATCTACCAGTAAAATCATCATAGTGGATCATGAAACACATGTTTCCCCTTTTCAATCAGGATACATCAGTTTCACACAATTTATCAGGACACACCTGTTTTCCATAAGAGATCAGTACACACATATTTCCATTTTTGTATTAGGACACACCAATTTCCCTTTGTGGATCACTACACACCTATTTCTCCTTGTGGATCAAGCCTATCAACTTGTTTTGTTCATTGTCTTAAGAGATATAAATTATACCCAATGCAACGGAGGGAGATAAAGGTCCCACCCATATTATAATTAAATCATACACACATCTGTCAATAGATAATAGACCATTCATCAAAACATTACCCAAAAAATGGGATGAGTTTCATAAACATCATATCATAACCCATGAAATGCAATGGGTATCATAAATATTTCATCATATAATTACTTATATAAAAGATATAGGTCTCGTAATGATTTCATCATTTCATGACCCATGAAAAGAAGTGGTTTTCAAAAGCATATAACACATGGAATAGAAGGTGGTGTCTTAAATATCATTAAATCAAAACATAAAACAATTAAGAAATAATACTAATTGTATTCCTAGTTCATATCCCTATTAAATAATAAACTAAAAAAAGTATGTCATATTTTTTGGAGAAGGATTTAGAAAGATCACTTGAAAATAAAATTAATTGAAAATAAGTTATTAAAAAATATAACAATTCCAAAATCCTTATCTTTGAAAGAAAATTGAAAACATATATAGGAATAATGAAAAATAATTTTAATCATTTGTAGAGGAGAATATAATTTCATATTTTAAAAGATTTTTCTAAATAAACATTTTCTAAATAATTTCCATTTAAAATAAACTTGAAAACATATAAAATAATATTCAAAAACCATACAATTTTTTTTATCTAAAAACTCTTTTTCGTTGAAAACCACTTCTAGAAAACAAATTTATAAAATATTTGGAAAAAATTTATATAAAAAGAATTTTATTAAAATTTAAAAGGCCTCTTCAAGGAAATCATGATGCATAAATCAATACATTCTAAACATTATTTTTTCACTATAAAAAGTTTTGAAAAGTTCATTGATCAAAAAATGACAAAGAGATCAGTTTTAAAAAAAAATTTATTCAAAAGGAAAAATGTGGGTAAAAATATATTTTTTAAAATATAGTAAAAATTTGAAAAAAAAATGTTTATAAAACATGGTTTTGATAATAAAAAAGATTCCAACCTATGATATTAGTCATGTCTGATTTTATTAAAAATATTTTCATCCATATATTAAGGACCAAAGAATAGAAAAATGGTACCAATACATGGAGATATAATGGATAACCAGAGGATAAGAAAATTAATGATAGTTCATGATATATGGATCATAATATTTCATCAATGGAATCATAATCATAGACAATCTCAATAAACAATGAGATCATATCAATAAACCACTACCACTTTGTTAAAAATTGAATCATAATATTGTGAAATAATAAACCACTACCACTTTGTTAACTTTGTTAGCTCATTTGGTCTCATAATATAAATGTTTAACCAATAACTATACAAATTTTTACCTAAATTACATTAATTAATTTTAATTGCGTTCACTATTGTTTTTGGTCAAAAACTAATTTAACATTAATATAAATTATAAATTATATATATTCCAAATATAGAATCTATTTTTCAATATTCTAATAAAAAAATTTATAAATAAATTTAAAATTAATACCACAAGTGTGTTGTGACTGTGAGGTTTTAATATTTTTTTTAAAAGATTAAAAAAATATCATATCCAATTTCAATGTGAAATTAGTTCCAATAAACTAAATTTTATTACATTATGTACATTTATTATTATTATACTTTAAAACAAAATTAAAATTTTATTTAAATTTAAATAAATGAGATTAAAAAATTGTTTTAAATTAAATTTTAGTATTTGTCACTATTCATCCAAAAATGAAATATTTCATAAAAATAAAAAAAAATCACCCAATGTAAATTTTTATATTAATATTTCAATGATTAATTTTATTTTTTCAAATAAAAATTATAAATGTGTTGAAATAATATTTCAAATGGTTTTTACATTAAACATCAGTAAAATTACCTTTTGGAAAAAATATGTATACGCATAAAATTGGATTTATTCTTATATCTTATCTATAATACAATTGAAATAAATATTAATTAGTTTAATGAATAATATTTCTAAATATATAATTAAAATAATTTATCAAAATAATTTTAATTAAATTAATTTTGTAAAACATATTTGATTTTATAAATATAGTATTTCAACAAATGGTTTCTTATATTTTCAAAAAGGGTATTATTTTCATTTCTAGTTTATTCATCACCAAATAAGTTAGATTATATAAATTATTAGGCCATATTTTGATAATTTAATTATTCCAATTCACAAATAACATTCCAATGCCTAGGTATTAACAACAATAATACTTTAATAACAATATTAAGTATTAAGTGATTTGGTAAAACTCGGTCTTGCGTGTAACACAAGCTATCGAGGGAACTAATAATTAGGTGTAACAAATTAAAAAAAAAGTGTTTATTGAGCTAGAATTTAATCTATTTTCTTAATTTAGTAAAATATTAACATTTTGTTTTATATATCGTAATCAAATCATAGTGTTTTTCTATAAAAAAACAATAATCAATGCAGAAAACTATCTAAAATATTAAATAAATTCCAAAAAAATCATAAAATTTCAATTTTTTACCCATTCTAAAATAATTAATAAATTATATTATTTCAACAAAATTGATTTTATTATTATTTTTCAATCATTATCCAAATAAATTTTTCCCTATTAAAAGCCAAAACATAGCTCATGCATAAATACGACTTAACATCTCAACATAGTAGTGTAATTAGTTTTTCAACACTTTATTAATTTTATGTTTATAATGATGTATTAAATAAGAATATAATTTTTTATGATATTATTATTATTATTATTTTTATATATATGTGAATTATTATTTACCTTCCTTCACTTTATCAGTTGAAAAATAGAAACAATATTCTTGCGTACGAACGACAAACCATCTTCTTGAACGATGTGTTTCACTTTTCTATATCCAAATTTTTTACATATATATATATTGAATTTTGATGGTATTTATATCATTATTAAATTTATGGAAATAATGTGACCATGATCAATGTACATGAATCAGTACTACCAAACTGAATCAAATAGTAAAAATAAGCTTGTTCTCACTCGGAATAGTGGTTTTAATCATAATAGTTAATAATATAGTGATAAAATGTAATAAGTAATAAAATATTGGTTTATAAATGTATATATATATATATACTATTATTAAATATAATTATTTTAAATGTATGTTTATTAAAATGTATATTCAAATGTTTAAGAAGAAATACAAGACATGAGGTCAGGTTTCCTCGTCTCACTTTTAATTCATTGAGACTTGTTTCATATTCACAACATCATTATTTTATGTGTTGTATATAAATACCATAAATTTATATTTGGATTATTCTCTTAAATGTTTTTGGAATATAAATATTTATATATTCTTCTATATTTTATGTGGTTTAGATTTGAATGTTACCAAACGGGTAAGGGATTTACATCTTAATCCCATTTTATTGAAGATTGTTTTTTCATGAATTTATAGTGAGAAAATTTTATGATAATTATGTAATAAACCCCTTCATTTATTCTTATCCTCTCTTAATTTCTTGATAATACATGTTTTCCTTTCATTTTACTCATATTATTTACTCACAAGACTGAATGAATATTTTTATGTAATTAGATTATATTTTATTATTTTTACATGATTCATTTTCTCTTGTCGCCATGTTTTCATCAAAATATTTTCATGACTATTTTAATATTATCCTATGAATTTTTAATGTCAATTTATTGATGAATTAGTTTTTAGAAAAAAATTTTAAAGGGATCTTTTTTTGTTTCCTATATAGGATACTTTTAACTTTTTACCTAAAATGTAAAAGGAATATTTGTGTTATTGTACACCACATTAACTTAATTTCCTATCTTGATGACTTATCCATAAGTTGAAGATTCCATTAAAAGTTACCAAGGATATTTTCAAAGAATTTTTTCCATCATATCTATGAAATATTTTTAATATGATATTTCAATAAGAAACGGGTATTTTCCTCATGAAAAATCACAGTAATATTTTAAATATATTTTTCATTATTGATAACATATATTAATATTAAATATTAATTACTGGGTATTATATCCAACGATACCATACTTGATCATTCTCTGGGTGGTTTATTTTTATGATGATTAGATATTTATGAAACATGTTTTCCATGTTTTATGATATGATGAATTTTTCAAAATTTTATTAATTTAATAATATTTTAATGGGTTAACATGTTATGATAAGATTAATGTTTTTTGATTATCCATATCACATGTGAGTGGTTTTCTTTAAGTTATGGTTGTGACCAGACTTATATATCCCTCCAATGAATTCAGAAATGTTGCATATCTGTGAGATAATTATGGGAAACAAGTCGATGATCTTTATCCGTATGAGAAACAAGTCAATGTGATATATTTACTATAAAAATATAGTCATGATTCTAAATATAGTATAAGGAACATTTGATGATTCTAGATCAATTATTATTTGAAAAACATGTCTACATTATGGATCCACTATGATTTTACAGCCTCGGTAGTCATCCAAGACATATGAAATTGTTTCATTGCTTATGATGGTGCCACACTTTTATGATAAGATTATGATATGTACTTATGGTCCATGATTTATTTATGATGATTTATTACTCTTATTATTCATGTATTTTGAAATGATAATGTTTTATACCTTGACGCATGTTTAGGATAAATGAAATACTTTGTATTTACATCATATGTTATGTTCATGATCTCATACCATTATTACTATCTTATTCATTCAAATGATCATCCGTTGATATTCTTCATATTTACCCTCACTATGAATATGGGCTAAAAATTTATTTCATTTCATTTTCCAAGGTTATAAAGAGAGGTTTCAAGTAGGGTATTCCTAGTTTTGTATAGATTGAGAAGACCATCATAAGAGATGGTAAATAATGTAACTAAATAAGAAGTTTGTGTATATAATCTTCAAAGACACTAAATCATTATAGTTATGTCTTTTATTGTTAATGATATATATTGAATGATATTCTAAAATTATGTAATATTTATATGTGAAATTTTGGGGTCACTATATTTTGTATCATAGAAGGGATTTTTCAAACGTTGTATGATAGGATTAAAGTATTTTAGTGAACCCCCTAGGGATAAGTCTATGTATAGGTAAACATAAATGATTTTTGGTAAGGTAAAAATTATATTGTTTTCATAGAAATAAATTCATCTCAAGATACTAAAAGGAGGATTTAACATAGATTAATATAAGTGTAAAAACCATAAATTTAGTTAGTCAAATATAACTAAACCATCATTATAGTGCACAATGAGTGCACCCTTAATACACACTTGATATAACATTACTGTTGATATCTATAGGTTTACCCACATAATCCTTTTAAACCATTATAAAGGTATTGAATTTATTATTAACAATGATGGATTAAGATAAGACTATGGTTTCACCTATTGAAATGAATGAGTCATGATTTAGACATACTATGAATTATTTTTCATGATTATATGAATCCTCACTATGAGTATTGATCCTAAATTTTTACTTCATGGTTTTAGTTAATGGTTTTAACCAAGAGGATTATTATTAATGTAGAATGTGATATATAATAGAATAATTTTCCTCCTATGAATCCAAATTAGATGATATATTAATGAGAAAACTATTTATTATTCTCAATTAGATATTTCATTATACACTTAACGATTTAAGCTTTTTTGAGTTTCAAGAAACACCTAATAAGAGAAAAATTTAGTTTCAAGAGGGAATAAGGTTAAAGTTCCTATATAATTTGTATATGGGAATAATTATTATTGTTAAGGTATTAGATGAACGGGAAGATATTTTTGAGTGGAATAAAATGGAATAATGAAAGTAATTGTTCATTTGAAATTAATTTTTTGGTGGGGGGAAATGAAGTTCATATTTGGGAGTCGTTTATAACTTAATATTTTATGTGTGGAGAATATGATAATTATCTATGACAACCCTGATATTTTATTACACAATTAAACATAATTTATTACATAAACCTTACTTGATACAACATAACATATTGAGAGGTCCAGTGTCTTTGGGGATTAGGATCATTACATAACAACTTAAAACATGAAATAAAACATCTTTAATGAAAAATTCGTTTACATGACCACTACATTCCCTCGTATATAGCATTTCTTGGGATAACATGAGGACATGTATAAGAAAAGGGTGATCTATACAGCCTAGTAAGGGAATAATCATGGAATAACATGAGGAATAAAATACATGTTAGAAAAGAGGAATATCAATAGAGTACAATAGAATCATAAACATAATGGGATGATAATGCATGATAATCATTACATAGAAATGTGGAAACAACACTTAACATTGAATTAGCATGGTCCAAGGCTCATTGCACATGAAGCCTGAGAAAGTCCTCATTGCAAATGAAGAACAAGTAACAACTTGTGGGACATGAATTAGAATGGGTAAACACCCATTGCACATTATTTATCATGATACTATACTTTACCCATTTCATTGGAGCGTTATCAGGGCTCACCCTTCTAAAGCATTTCATTTCATACATAAGTGTGCCACATGGATCATATAACATAGTTTCCTAAAACATCATCATTTATTCTCTGATAAAGGAATGTGGAATTCATACATAAAATATTATAATAAATAAATAGACGTTCATAAAGGTGAATACCCTTGATAGAGAAATGGGCATTGTATTCACTACACATTGACATTGGCTTGAAAAATCGGTGCAATTTCGGCAGCGTATTGACGAGATGTAAGAATTCATAAAAAATGGTTGATGAGAGAGAAAGGGGTGTATAATCATATATGCATGAAATGGACAGTAAGGGGTCATATTGATATGTGTACCAACAAATTCAATGGAATTTAGATTCATGATACAAAAGAAATGCTTGAATGTAAAAGAGGAGAGATAAATTCCTTTTAGAATTTTGGCATAGTAACAGGTGTACATGTGAGGCATTTAATGATAGATAAAGGCGTCTCCCATCATTCAAACATAAAGGGGGAAATATGGGGGAGTTTCTAAACCATTACCCAACATTTATAACTGAAATTAAAAGGACATAACAATTTAATGAACATTGGACAAAAATGAGAATGGAAGAAAAACCCTTACTTGGAAGTGTGATTCCAAAGGCTTAATAGAGGTCTGGGAGAGGCTTATTGGGACCTTGGGGCACCTTGGGATGATTATAAGGATAGTAGGAAAGAGTTTGGACGAACTCCACAAAGGCTTTGAGTGGGGATTAAGTGGTAGATTGTGTGGGTTTATATAGGAAAGTTGATTGAATTGTTTATTATTTAGGTTTGGGACACCTCACATTAAAGTAATCCAAACCAAAAACTAGCCCATGGTTTTTTTCCCATGGGTTTTTTAAAATGGAAGTGGAAAACCTAATTTTATAAGTCCAAAGTCTGAACATCTTAAAATAATGGGGTTGCTTATGTGGAGGTGAGTTACACTCCCAAGGAAAACAATTTAGAAAGACAAGATGTTTAATAAGTCTTGAAGGGTCCATTAATGCTTTGTAAAATAAGTCAATAAAATGAAAAATCCCATTATATTAATGGTAAAACAATTATTTTCCGAACATAAATCTTATTGTATTTTATTATATCACTATTTGGTCATTATGATGTCATAATAGACATTATATATTTAAATGGTTATTTAATTTTTACCCAAAAATTTGACTGTCTCGAAATATTATGAAAAAGTCACCGTTGGATAATTTCGACATCCTGATTTCAGAAATAATAATTTTTTTTCTAAATAAATTTATAAATATGTTAATTTTCACTTTTAAAATAAAAACCGATATTTATCGAAAGTTCACTGGTTTTGACAAAAAGGCATTCAAACCATAATAAAAATTACAATTGCATTCATAAAATTATACGATCATTTATGTTAAATAAAAATTAATTTAATAATAACAATAATATGATATTAAAATATTATTTAATTGAAAAATCTTTTAATTCATCAAAATTGACTTCATAGTTGAATATTAACTAAAAAATACTATTTGAGCATTTAAACTAATTAGAAGGTAACAATAATAAAATGAAAGTATATTCATTATTATATACATAAATAGTTTACATAACCATTATACTTGGGATTTTTTACATAACCCCTTATAACACCTGCATAAGACCGAAGAGTAAGGTGTGCGATGGTGACAGATTCTTGGGGTGGCTCAGATAACATTGCTCAGGTGCTAATCTCTATCAACTTCCACCTCTCTCATAGGCGGTCTCACTTGAGCTAAACATATTCAAGATCATCTTGGGCTTTGTCAAGAGTGAATCCCAATGACGCCACCCCCTTTTCAAGCTCTGACAAATGTTCTTTTTATGTAGCAATTCTACTAGATGAGGCCATTGCATCATATTTTTGAGTGAATTAGAGTGTTAGAGCCCTATATTTATACTAATAATGTGATCACTGTTCAACGACAATATTAGCAACAGTCACAATTCATAAAATAAAACCAAAGAAGATGACATTTTATATAAAAATTTTACATAAATAGGAACTTAATTAGATCAAGAGGTATTTCCATTAATTAATATTTGGGTTGTTAAAATCTTCCCCCCTTAAAAAATTCCCCCCTAGAAATTTTCTTTTCCCACACTAAAACAGATGTGGGTATCTCTACTTCATCATTTCCTCTGATTCCCATGTTGATTCATCAAACTTGTGGTTATGCCACCAATGATTGACGAGGGGCATTTCCTTATTTCATATAACTTTTTCTCAATGATCTAAGAGGTTCATTGTTTTCTCCTCATAAGAAATATCATCTTCTAACTATACAACCTATGAAGAGAGTACATGTGAAGGGTCTAGTATGTACTTACTTAAGAGGGATACATGAATGACATCATGTAATTTGGCCATGGTAGGTGGAAGTGTTAGTCGATTTGCCATAACCCTAACACAATCAATAATCTCGAAGGGGTAAATGTACCTTGGACTCAATTTACCTTACATTATAAACCTCATGACCTTCATCCATGGAGATATGCGTAGAAATACCATGTCTCCAATATTAAACTCAAGTTCTCATCGACGGTTATCTGCATATCTATTTTTTCAAATCTGGGCTCCCTTGATATGGTACTGAATGGTTTTCACCTTCTCCACCATTTCTTTGACCATTTCTTTTCCAAGAAGCTTACGCTCACCAACCTCATACCAACACGCCAATGTCATGAACCTCTTCCCATAAAGGGATTAATATGGTGCCTTTGGATGCTCCAGTAGAAACTGTTCTTATAAGAGAACTCAACCAGAGGAAGATGTTGATCCCGTACTACTTTAAATTCCATTGAGTACGCTCTCAATATGTCTTCATGTGTTTGAATAGTCCACTCGAATTGGCCATCAGTTTGAGGATGATAAGCCGTACTGAAGTTCAGTTCAGTATTTAGAGCATGTGGAAGACTCTTCCAAAACATAGAGGTGAATCTTGGATCTCGATAGGACACAACAGATAGTGGTACTCCATGCATCCTTACAACTTCCCTAATATGTATCAGGGTGAGCTGATCCAATGAAAAATCCTCCCGAATTGCAACGAAGTGTGCATACTTTGTAGGAAGATCCACAACAACCCAGTTTGCATTATGTCATTTGGATGTCTTCGGAAGTCTGGTGACAAATTCCATGGTGATGTTCTCCTATTTACATTCTGGTATGGGCAAAGGTTGCATCATCCCCTTATACTTCTGCCACTTTGCCTTCACTTGTTGACACACCAGGCACATTGATCTATATCCAGCAATCTCCTTCTTCATATTATCCCACCAATAATGCTCGCGGAGATCTCCATACATCTTTGTGTTTATTAGATGAATAGAGAAATTTGAACTATGTGCGTCATCCAAATGTTCCTTCATCAACTATGGACTTGATGGAACACATAGTATTTTCCCAAATCTCACAGTTCCTTTTTCATTAACATTAAAATATGAGGATTTCCATTTTCCGATAGCTTCCAATTATTCCTAAATTCTCACATCACCTTTTTGAGCCTCTTTTAACCTTTCCAAAAGTGACGGTTGAGAAATCATTTATAAAAGGATTGATGATGTTTCATTCTTTATGATTCCCATGTCCATCTATATCAAATCTATGAATATTGAATCGTTTTAAATTCTCATCAATGATAGAATTGCTAGGTCCTTTCTACTTAGGTCATCCACTAAATTTTTCCCATTACCAGGGTGGTAATGGACTGAGTAGTCATAGTCTTTTATCATCTCTAACCATCTTTATTGGAACATGTTTAACTCTTTCTGTGTGGATATATTATTGAGGCTTTTGTGGTCCATTTATATTTCACACTTATAACCAAAGAGATATGCCGAAATTTTTTAAAAGAAAAGATCACTGCAGCCAACTTGAGGTCATGTGTTGGATACTTCTATTCTTGAACTTTCAATTGCATTAAATCATAGGTAATGACTTTGTCATTATTCATTAAAACACATCCCATGCCCTTCTTCGAAGAATCACTAAATACTATAAAAAGTTCTCTACTTGTGGGTAAAGTGAGCATGGGCACAGTGATAAGCCTCTTATTCAACTCATTGAAGCTTTCTTCTCATTCATCACTCCAATAATAAATTACTCCCTTATGATTTTTCTTGGTATGGGGGTTGGAAAATCGAGATAAATTTCTCACAAATCGTCGATAATATCCAGCTAATCTAAAGAATCTATGGATATCTATTACCGATGTTGGCCTCATCCATCCCTCAATTACATCTATTTTGGAGGGATCCATAGATATCCCATTTCTTGTGAGTATATGGCCCAAGAATGAGAGCTCCTTCAACCAGAATTCGCACTTGTTGTACTTTTCATAGATCTTATCCTTCTGGAAGGTCTCTAGTACAGTTCTCATATGCTCCTCATGAAACTTCTTGGTTTTGGAGTATATCAGAATATAATCTATAAATACTACCAAAAATTTGTCGAGGTAATCTCTAATGACTCTATTCAGCAAGACCATGAATATTGAAGGAGAATTTTTGAGTCTGAAGGGAATTACTATGAATTCATAGTGCCCGTATCTTGTACAAAAAGAAGTCTTGGGGATATCTTCCTTATTCACCCTTACATGATAATATCCTAACCGCAAATCCACCTTGGAGAAGTATTGTGCTCTACACAGCTGATTGAATAAGAGATCTATTCATGGGGAGGATACTTGTTCTTTATCATGATTTTTTTAATCTCATTATAATCGATGCAAAGGCGCATTGACCCATATTTCTTCTTTATGAAGAGAACCGGTGCACCCCATAGTGAAGCATTGGGCATATAAACCCTTTATCTAGATTCTCTTGAAGTGGTTTCTTCATCTCCTCAAGCTCTAAAATAGCAATATTATATGAAGTATTGGATATTGGAAATGCCCCTAGTATAAGATCAATTGAGAATTAAAAATCTCTTCTAGGAGGAGGACCAGGAAATTCCACAGGAAACACTTCAGAGAATTCCCTCACAATATTAATGTCATCTAGGACGTTTTCCTCCTTTGATTCGATCATCTGAGACAGATACACATTCTCATAGGGCAGTAATATCCATGCTTGAGGTGATGGAGATAAAGAATATTCATCTTCCTCCTTGCACTTGTATGTAATTGGGGGTCGATTCTCCACATGGAGAGTGATTTCCCTCTCATTGCAATTTATGTTGGCTCTATATAAGGAAAACCAATCCATGCCAAGAATTGCATCACATTCTACCAGAGGGAATATGAAGAGGGTCATTGGGAAGTTTAATCCATAGATTATGATAGGGGAGGAGTTATATTCATGGGATGCAATGATTTCCCCATTTGCCGTACTCAATGACATCTTCACTTCCATGATTTTTTGTGGTGCTGGGATTGTACTACTAAACATTAGAGATATAAAATAATGCATAGAACCTAAATCAAAATGTACAATATCCATTATTGAATAAATAAATAGCGTACCTGTAACCACTTCTCTTTCGGGGTTCACTTTGTTAGTAGTGTTGGAAAAAGATTTCCCTTTCTTCTTTGGAGGATGTTTGTTGCCTCTGAAAACTCTTGGCTTAGGGCACTGATTTGAAAGATGCCCTGGTTCTTTGAAATTTTAGCAATGAACAAATCATTAAGGTTCAAACAGAGTGTTCCTCTCCTCTGTCGTAGCCTCAGGTATTTCTTGCCGACAATTAATAACTAGGTTCCCTTCTCTTCCACACGTAAATCATTTCCTCGTCCCCTTCATGCAGTTTAAAAGGTTTTTTTTCCGCACCTTTGGCAAGGGGGTGATGGATCTTCTTAGCACCATTGGATTTATCCATCGGACCACCAACATTGAAATCCACCTTATGCTTCTTATCCCCATGATACCCCTGAGATTCTACAATATCCATTTTAACCTTGATGGCACATCGGACAATTTCCTCATAGTTGTTGAAGCCACAGATCGCCAGCACTTTCTGAAGCCTAGGTTTCATCCCCCCAATGAAGCGGTAAACCTTGTATTCCTGGTTAACGACAAAGCTGGAAGAGTATCGTGTAAGCCTTGTGAATTTTACCTCATACACTCCAATAGATTCGTTGTCTTTTTTTTCATGAGGGCATGGAAGTCCCTTTTCATCTTAATCCATAGGGTGCGTGGAAAATATTTATCGAAAAACATCTTCTGGAAATCCTTCCATTCCAATGCCATGTTCTCCTCCTCATGCTTCATATTTTTGATCAACATTCACCATTGATCAGCTTCACCCCCCATATGATAAGAATCAAGGGGAACCATCTCTTGTTCTGAAAATTAAAGGATGGAGAAGATATTTTCAATGGAGTTGATCAATTGTTCAGCGATTGAGGGATCAGATAATCTATTAAAATTCGGAGGCCTTTGTATCATGAAGATCTTGATAGAGACTTGTTCTTTCTTAGGGGGGGGGGTTGAAAGTTCCTCTTGACCCATGTTTCTATTCAAATATTTATTTAGCTGAGAAAGAATCATGTAAAAGTTCATGATTCCCACTCCCATTGGATTTGGCATCTCATTAGTACAGTCATCACATTGATCATGACATCAGTTGTTAGCCTGAGACCTCCTATTACCAGACATTAGCTAGAATAAAATAAAAAGTTATGGGTAACACATAAATGGTAATACAAGGACAAAACTGATGACTTATAAAAAACTTTTATTTCCTTAACATATGAGTCTATTGGCTTCAGTCTATGTAATCCATGATTTACATTCTAACATATATTCTTAGGGCATTTTTTTCCTCTAATAATGGTTCATACTAAGCTTGTGAATTTACCAAAGAATATCCCATGGGAGTGTCAAAACCAAGAGTGTAGCAAGGACCATTGTCCTGCACCAGTTCCCATTCAAGTCATTCTTAAAGCGGTGTTTTCGGTTTTTACCCCTAGGATACATCTCAGCCAGAGCCACCTCTACCTGCTCATATTTACATAGGGATGTATACTCAATATTCACCAAATCATAGGGATTTTTTTATTGTACTTGGTATTTTACTTAAGGATTTACTACAGTTTTTTAATCCCAATCCCAAAAATAACTAAACATCCCACTGATACCAACTATGACAACCCTGATCTTTTATTACACAATTAAAAATAAATTATTATATAAACATCAATTGATACAACATAGAAGATTGAGAGGATAGTGTCTTTGGGGATTAGGATCATTACATAACAACTTAAAATAGGAAATACAACATCTTCATTGAAAACATCTTTTATATGACCACTACATTCCCTTTGTACATAACATTGCATGAGATAACCTGAGGACATGCAAAAGAAAATGGTGAGCTATAAAGCCCAGTAAAAGAATAATCATGGAATAACATGAGGAATACAATACATGTTAGATAATAGGCATATCAATAGATCACAAGAGAAGAATAAACATAAAGGCATGATAAAGCATGATAATCATAACATGGAAATGTGGAAACAACACCAAACATGGAATTAGCATGAGCCAAGGCTCATTGCACACGGGGCATGAGTAAATCCTCATAGCACATGAAGCACGAGTAAAACCTCGTTTAACATGACTAATAATGATTAAACACCCATTTCACATGACTTATCATGATACTATACTTTACCCAATGCATTGGAGCGCTATGAGGGCACACCCTTCTTAAACATTTCATTTCATGCATAAGTGTGCCACATGGATCATATAACATAGATTCATAAAACATCATCATTTATTACATGATAAAGGAATGTGTAATTCATACATCATACTTTATAATAAATATTTAAATGTGCATAAATGTGAATACCCTTGATGGAGAAATGTGCATGGTATTCACTACACAATGACATTGGCTTGGAAAATTGGTGCAATTTCGGCAGCGTAACGACGCGATGTAAGAATTCATAAAAAAAAATTGATAAGTGAGAAAGGGTTCTCTCATCATATATAAATGAAATGGACAATATGGGGGTCATAAGGATATATGTCCCAACAAATGCAATGGAATTAATGTTTATTATGAAAAATAATTTCTTGAATGTAAATAAGGAGAGAGAAATTCCTTTCGAAATTTCGTCATAGTTACTAGTGTACATGGGAGGAATTTAATGAGAGATAAAGGGGTCTACCATCATTAAAACATAAAGAAGGAAGTATGGGGGAGGCTCTAAATCATACCCCAACATTTATAGTTGAAATTAAAATGGCATAACAATTTAAAGAATATTGGACAAAAATGAGAAAGAAAGAAAAACCCTTACATGTAAGTGTGATTCCAAAGGATTGAGAGAGGTTTGAGAGAGTCTTCTTGGGAGACTGGGGCCCCTTGGGAGGATTCTTGATAGATTAGGGCAGAGTTTGGAAGAACATCAAAGGTTTTTAGTGAGGATGAAGTGGGAGAACGGTTGGGTTTATATAAGAAAGGTGAGAGAATTCATTTTTATTTAGGTTTGGGAGACCTCACATTAAACTATTCCAAACCAAAAACAAGCCCACGGTTTTTGAAGATAGTTTTTTGGGAAAGGGAAGTGGAAAACAATATTTTATAAGTACAAAGTCTTATCTTATTAAAATAATGGGGTTTCTTATGTTGAGGTGAGTCACACTCCCAAAGAAAACAATTTAAAAAGACACGATGTTTAATATGTCTTGAAGGGTCCATTAATGCTTTGTAAAATAAGTCAAACAAAACCAAAATCACATTATTTTAATGCTAAAACATATATTGTCTGAACATAATGCTTATTGTATTTTATTACATCACTTCTGGGTCATTATGATGTCATAAAACACATTATATATTTAAATGGTATTTAATTTTTACCCAAAAATTTGAGTGTCTTGGAAAATTAAGAAAATTTAACCATTAGATAATTTCAACTTCTTGATTCAAGAAATAATATTTCTTTTATCTAAATAATTTTCTAAAAATTTTAATTTTTACTTTTAAAATAAATACTAACATTTATAAAAAATTCAAGGGTTTTGAAAAAAAAGGATTTTGAACATTAAAAAAAATTACAATTTCATTCATAAAATTATACGATCATTTATATTTAATAAAAATTAATTTAATAACAATAATAATAATATTTTATTAAAATATTATTTAATTAAAAAATCCATTAATTCATCAAAATATATTTCATAGTTGAATATTAACTAAAAAACTATTTGATCTTTAAAAAATATTTACAAGGTATTAATAATAAAATGAATGTAAATTCATTATTATATACAAAAAAATGTACATAACCATAGTACTATGTATTTGTTACATAACCCCTTATAACACCTACATAAGGCTGAAGAGTAATGTGTGCGATGGTGACAGACTCTTGGGGTGGCTCAGATAACATTGCTCGGGTGGTAATCAATATAAACTTCCACTTCCTTCGTAGGTTATGCCGCTTGATCTTAACATATTCAAGCTCAGCTTGGGCTTGGTCAAGAGAGAAGCCCAATGATGCCACCTCCATTTAGAGCTCTGAAAAATGGGCATCATATGAAGCAATTCTACTGGATGAGGCCATCACATACTTTGTCTTAGAAAATTACATTGTTAAAGCTCTATATTTATACTAATCATGTGATCACTGTTCAACAGCTATATAAGAAACAGTCACAATTCATAAAACAAAACCAAATAAGTTGAAATTTTATATAAACATGATACATAAATAGGAATTTAATTAGATCAAGAGGGATTTCCATTAATGAATGTTTGGGTCATTACATTATCCAAGGCATTGTCAAAATACAAGGGTTAACTCTTAGATCATTGAATAAGAAATACTATTCAAATAATATAATTGAAAAGATTCATGCGTTTATGCATTGGGATTCATGAATTATGTTATTCTAGATATAGGAATCATGAAACATCTATTGATTTCTCTATAGTAGTTTTGGTTTTTTGATTCGAAAATATATTTTGAATGGTACTAATAACCAATAAACTCGTTTTAGTTGCAAAGTTATATTTTTAGAGAACACAATATTATGTGAAATATAACCCTTAATATTTGAATGATGTTTATTTAATAATTTTTAGTATGGATAATAATATGAATGTCATTGTTGAAGTGAATGGTATTATATTGGTGACTTTGAAATCAGATTGTTATTTAATGAAAATATTATTTAGTTCATTTATGATAATTTTTACCACATATTTGGATTTATGGAATATATTCAATAATCTGGGATTTTATTTGAGGTAAGTATTGTGTTAATTTTTGAACTATATATTTTTCATTATAGATTAATAGTTATTCATGTTATTATTATTCATAAAGAGAAAATATGTTCCAAACATTTAGGGGTTTGGTATGTGACATTCTGTGACACTTTATACCATTTGAGGATAAATAAATGAGTTAATATTTCATATTATTAGTTTTTTTTAATTTTAGACATATTTTTGATGAGTATTAAGGATAAATATTTATGGAATAGATTATGATGAACTTTGGGGTTTATTGATGATGTTTTACATATTACTGTGTTTTATTTATCTGTTTTGTGGATCTTCTGATAAATATTATTGATTTATTTAAAATTTAGAGAAATAAGGAATGCCTATTTATTATGTTATGGATCATACGGTTTGTTAAAATTTAATTTTATTGATTTATGTATGGAAAATTCATCTTTAATATTTACAAAATAGAGGTAGAGTTAACGTGTAAATTCATTAAAGAAAAACCAAAGAATGAAATTATTCTTATGAAATAGAAATAAATCAACTATATAAAATTTATAATTTTCTCTATCATTATAGTAAATGAATATATCAGAATTATTAAATATAAAAGGAAGTAAAAATTGTATCCTTTTATCATTACTTATAATAAATTTATATTTTTCCATCCCACATTGAGTTATGGATTTTTAGAAATGAGCATTATCATGACCATATTTTATATAACTCTATATTATTTATTGACATTAGTTTTATACTCCATGATTATATTTTAAATTCACACAAATTTTCTATTTATCTAGGAACCCAAATAGGTGTTATTTTAGGATTTTCTTGGTTCCTAAGAATGTTTTATTATACCTGTATAAGATATGGGTTTTCAAAAAATATAATTTTAAAATATTTTACCATTGATGAAGAAGATAAAATTTAAAGAGAAAAATTTATTTAATGGGGGTATAATGTAATAACCAGAAATTTTAGTATATATTTCTCTTTAAATAATATTAATTTCGTTCATATCATACGTCACATTCAACACTAAGTTTAAAAAAACAACAATATACTATAAAAAATATTATCATTTAAATATGACAGATATAACCATGTAGTTAAGATTTATTGTATTAATTGGAAGAAAATTTTTAATAAAAAATTATTAAGATTTTGGATGAATCGTGTAAATTTTACTAAATTCATTATACATTTTAGAAGTACCCTTTTTTCTCAAAAATGGTTTTATTTCTTTTTGTGAATAAATAATATTATTATTTTTGACTAATTTTAGAAAATGTATTTGATAAAATATAATCTATTTTTGAAATTATTATGTCATAAATGTCATAGAGTGAATTTTATATAATTATCTTAAATGATTGAATTTTTAATTAAAAGTTAAAAATACTATTTTTATTGAAAATATACTTTTCGTTTCAAGTATTTACAAAGTCACATTTCATTTTATAATGTTTTAACTTTGAAATTAAATAATTTATATTACAAATAAAACAATTATTATCATTGTAATCTATTTTATGCTCTATTTTGTTATAAAAACCTTTACACATAAAAATTGAATTTTTTCTGGAAAATTTATTTCCATCATATTATACGGGTTTTTTATAAATCAAATTCTACCATGTTCATAAATTTAATCCTAAAAAGTGCACTCACTACTGGAAAGATGATCTTTCCCAACACTTCTATACCAACGGTTTGTAAAAACCGTTGGTATAGCCACCTTTCGCAACGGTTTGGCAAACCGTGGGGAAAGGGTCACTCTTTCCTAATGGCTTATGCTAAACCGTTGGGAAAGGGTGTGTTTTGAGCCTCTTTCACAACGGTTCACCAAAACCGTTGGGAAAGAGTGACCTTTCCCAACAGTTCATGCTTAACCGTTGGGAAAGGGTGTGTTTTGTCACTCTTTCCCAACGGTTCACCAAAACCGTTGGGAAAGGGTGTGTTTTGTCACACTCTTTCCCAACGGTTCACCAAAACTGTTGGGAAAAAACACCCTACAAATCAACCTTCGACCTAAAATACTCAACCCACCCCTAACCTATCCCAACGGTTTTGAAAACTGTTGGGATAGGTTCTTTAATTTTTTTCCAGCTCTACTAACCGAGAACATTCTATAAATCAAAATTTTCAATAATTATGATAATACATATATATATTTATGAAATTATGTTTACAAAAGTGATGTTAGCTTAGTGGTTAAGTCGTTCTATTCTAAACGAGGGGTCGTGGGATCAAATCTCAGCGGATGTTTTATTTTTGGAATTTATATACCAACGGTTCCATTACTGTTGGTATAGATTTCATATTACCTATACCAACGGTTTCCAAAACCGTTGGTATAGACCTATCCCAATGGCTTACTTGGCTACGGTTCTCCAAACTATTGGTATAGGCTATACCAACGGTTTGGAGGCCTATACCAATGGTTCCAAACCGTTGGTAAAGGTTAGTTTTCCAGTAGTGACTCTATTTTTATAATCAAGGGGATAATTTTATTTATATAGTTCCATTATTTAGAAATTAGGAATAACAAAATTATTAAATAGTTTTCAACTTGATAATGGTAAAATGGGTAAAATTTGGTTAAATCATTAGGATATGACTATAAAATATATATATAAAACATTAATTTATCCCATTTTGTAATTTTATTTTGGACATATCTACAAAAGAGTCAAATATATGGAAACTTGGTTCTAGTGTCCATTTGTTATCACCATTATTTTTTATGAAAATTATAATTAAAAAATGTTGCTCTCTTTTCTTTAATAACTCTAAAATTGTAATATAAGTAGAAAAGGAGGTTATATTCTGTTAATTGTTTATATGAAATTAAAATTAATTATTTTATTTGGTTAATTTATTTTTAATTTTTTTGTGATTAAATAATTACATTAAATTATTACACAACTCTGACATAGTATTATTTCAATTAATAAAAAAATAAAATAAATGATTTTAAAAATATTTAATGTTATAATGCTTCGGTGAATTATATTGTTTGAGAAACTTTTTATATAAATATAAAATATTATTGAAGTGTTAATGTTTTTATTTAAATTCAATTATGTTCCATTTGTTTTCAAAGTAAAATCATGTAAATAGTTCTTATAATGATGTTAATAGTATTTTATTAAATTATTTAAAAATATAAAAATCCACAAAGTAGAAAAATATTATGATAAATACACTAAAATTTCGTCCCTTTTTCATTAATGATCCAATCTTTACCTTATAAGCAAAATTATAACCCATTAACATTAAAAAGTCATTATCACGGTTATAGTTTAAAATGGTTAACCAAGGGGTTGAACCAAAATATATGAACTGAAATTATAATTAAACCATTAAAAATTATAATTGATGATTACATTAAGGCCGTATATTCTTTATCTCCAAATTCATGTAATATTTGAACCATTTGGCATTAGTTGGATGGATATTATCATATAATTTTTCATATATTTCTAAAATTAATAGTACTGTTATTTTATAATAAAATATATTTATTTAAATGATTTAAAATTAATAAAAATACAATATTTAACCAAGTGAATTATATATGGTATAAAATTAACAACACTGTCCATTTATGGGTCACCTGTGTTTTTATTGTAACTTTTGAAACTACCCATATAGTTATAAATGAAAATACCATTTCAATTCATTTAAATGTATTATTATATAATATGGTTATAGAAAACACATGAAATTATTTTATTTAATTATATCATATACGATTTACTTGACTGTTTTAAATAATTACCTTCGATAATGTAGCTATGGAATAATGTAACATGATTAGTATAAATATTGTGCTTTAACAAATCCAATTTACATATAGAAAGTATATAATAGCCTCAATCAGTAGGATTGTAACCTGTGAAGCCCATTTTTTAGAGTATCCAAGGGAGATAGGGTTTCTATGATTTTACCTTGGCCAAGCCCATGTTTAGATCTAAAAACATAAGCATGAGAGAAACCATTCCTGGGGTAATTTCAAGCTCATGGAGATCAAAACCCAAACCATGTTCTCCAAACCACACCATGAAACCCCACCATAGTGCACCATACCCTTAGGGTGTTTTTGTTTTGTTAAAAGGATATAAAAAATTCCCTTCCAATATGAGTATGTATATAATTTTTTATATAATAATGAATACATTTCTATCCTCATTTTGTTACTTTGTAAATGATTTTGATCCAATAAAACACAAATTGTATTTTAGTTAATATAAAAATTCAATTTTGGATTTTATTCTGATGTATTAATAGATTTTTGAGATAGATAATATTTTATTTATTTACTACTATTATATAATATTTACTGGTCACACCCTATTTATTATGTTTGTTTTTCGAACTACTTCATTAGAAATCCCAGTCATTTTCTCGGGTTCTGGGTGTGGCGTGTGTTGTGTTTTGATGTTCATTTTTTTATAATACATACCTTGTGGTTTCCCCATGGTTCATTTTAGATTTATTTAGTTAAAACATGGACTTTTGGATTGAAAAGGCCCTACTCATTGTTGACACATGATTAGGAGTAATTATGCGGCTGAATCCAGGTAACTGTGCAGTAGGTATAAAATATATTTCATGGTCAATGCATGGGACTGAAACCACTTAGTAGTAACCATGTGATAGTTCCTCTATTGGGAAGTATCTTTATCATGGTTTCTGCACTATCTGTTAAACAATGTGGCCTAACTGTTAGAGTCCTCCCATAATTAAAATATTATTTTTTCCAACTTTCCCTCTTAGGATTTTAAAACCATTTTCACCCAAATCTCATTCCCCAAGCTCGTACAGACCTATAGCGGCATCTCTCATGGTTTCCAAGCCCCACTTGTTATATTGTTGCGGATATATGGAATCCTCGTTATGAGATAGTTTTCCAAGGGATTTCTCTTCTCCTTTCTCCTCCATATTCCTTCTTTTCTCATTTTTTATTGCTTATATCTTCTCCTTGGGTCCTGATCAACCATGGTTTTTGTTTTCCATTGATTTTTAGGAAGGTATTTTCATTTTTGGAGGGACTTCATAGATTTAGGGTTTATGAACCTTTGTGGATGGTTTTTGGGTGTGCGTTTCTATTCCACCATGGATTTGAGGTACGTATCCCATTACACTTTCCTTTATAATTTGGGATTAGTCATTTTATTATTATTTTCACCTTATATATATACATTCTAATTATCATTTTTTAACAATCATACAATTTATTTTGTTGTGAAAAACGTTTGTTATTCCTTGTTTTTTAATGAATATTGTTATTTTGGTTAAAATGGGCACACCAAGTACATGATAAAATGTTCCATTAGTTTTCGCAAGTGTTTTTTGATGTTTATAATCTTATCTAACAATTTAAATAAATGAATGGAATGAAAATTTTGGGTTTATACCCTTTTGAGTCTTAAATAGTTATTGTTTTGTAAAATATTTCATGCCTTGTGTTGGATAAATTTTCTAATAGTCTCTTACGGTTTATTTGGAATTCAAAATGATTGGTTAGGTTTTATAAACATATTGGAATTGTGAAAAAAATAGGGTTCCTTATGTTGGTTCCATGCTATTTTTGGGTTTTATAATGAAATGATCATGATTTTTTAAGATGTTTTGGCCTGTTTTATAGATCAATGACCTATTTGGTATATTTATTGAAATGGTTATGAAATGGATTTGTAATATGAATATTTTGATTGAATTTATCATTGATTTTAGGGTGTAAATAGATTATTTACCCCTATTTAGAATATAGTGGATTTGTCTTAGTGATAAATGTTGGTTTAGTCAATAGTGTCTAAAGGCCCATTTGGCATCTTTGTGTAAATGTTAGAAGTGTTTATTATGAAACACTACTTGGATATTTTAATTCCTTGTAAGTGTATATAATGGATCGAATTTTCTCTTTATGTAATCCTTGTGATCAATTTTGAGAGTGCCTCCGATTGAACTCTTCTGTTCGGTTTATTTTATGGAATGTGATCTGTCCTTGGGGTGGCTCTAGGTGAGGAATATTTTTTATTTATTACTATACATGAATGTGATTGGATGCTCGATTGGAATAGGTTTGGTCACCCCCATTATACATGAGACATAGAAACCTATAATGTTGAAAGAACTTTCAGAGAACGTCTGATATAGTAGTCTAGGATATTGTACTAGATAGTGACCCATAAAAAGTGGATACATCGTATTATTTCTATGGGATTGGGCCCCTCGACCAGGCCAGGAAGGTTGATGGTTGGGAATTAGGGCATTATGATACGATCGATTAGGGAAAGACTTCAGGATGAGTCACTTGTATTAGTATGTTCTGGACTGTTCTTGATCTCCTAGGTTCACCTCTATCTACTAATTATTACTTTCTTGTAGTGTTAAAGGTGATACTTGTATGTATATTTTTATTAATTTTCCTTGTTTTGTGTCTATTTTAGTTCCTTCATGTGTAGAGTTTTATTGGAACGTGATGTCTGGTTTTAATATGGATTATGAACACTATTTTCAAAGAAATGTTATTTATTCTCTTTGTTCAATTTTAAAACCTAAACAACACATTCCCCTTAAAAATGATAATGTATCACTAATGGAACAACCTTGGTTTTGGAGTTGAATAAGAAAAATGAGTTGTACATTGTTTTTGACTAAATGTGTAGAAAAAATTACTTTTATATACTGTAGTTCAAAACATGAAATAATTGTTTCTATTATTTTAAAGGATGTTTATTGGGAATTGGTTATCATTCAAGAATAATTATTTTTAATACTAATGCCTGTAGTTCTTTCCTATTTTCATCACTTGTGTGTGTTTTAGCTTCTGTTCTTTCTCTATGGGGAACAATCGATCATTGTATTGGAGTGTGACCTTGAGGTCACATGTCGATGGTGTAGTTTACTAGTACCGTTAGTTGTTTTGTATCATTCTATTGTAATTCCAATTTATTGAATGAATTATGTTTATTTAATTATTATATTGGTATATTACACTGTCTATTCCAAACTACTATTTAGTTTATTGATTCCTTATTGGGAAAAATCATACCCCTATGTACTCTAATGATGTCAGACACTAGTTTCCAGCCCAAGGGAATTGGGAACACCCTTCGGCCAAGGTCATAAATTTGCACTGGTGACCAGTTCAGGGTTGAACTTGGCTGGTTCATGAAAAAATGGTATTAGAGCAGGTCGGCTCTTGGAAAACCATTATTTTCAGAGTTCCCTTTGTTACTTATTGATATCAAGGTAGATGTTTTAGAGTTTTCAGGACTCAAGAGGATGGTAGGGGAAGAAATTCATGAACACTTTCTCTTTTCGAACATCAGGTTTCCATGGAAAGTCTAGTTTTATTAGTTTCTTTGGTCCTTAGGGAATGTTTGGTGGTTGGGATATAACAAAGGGAGCTAGGAAAGGGTCTCTCTGAGCTGTTAGGGCCTGGGAAGCGATGTGGTGCCGGTGCAATGTCTTAGAAGGTTATCTGTGTTGGTGGTGTGTTTGGAATTTTTCTTCCAACCATATGGTAAAGTCACCCATCTACACTAGTTCCCTCTTTTTGGGTTGTTTTGAGTCTCTTTAATTATGAAAATTTTGGGAAATTCATTGTATTGGATTGTGAAAATGTTTTTTAGTGGTAATGGTCAGATTTTGGGAAGTGGTAAAAATGATTTCCAGAATTTATTTTATGATAGGAATTAATAAAATTAGCTTTCTAAAGTGACCTCTTTGGGGTGAATTTAAATGATTTAATGGGACTTTATTTTCCCTAATCTAAAATTTTGTTTTTCTTAAATAAATTTTTTTGAAATCATGGGTTATTCTAGAGTCATTATTAGAAACTGTATTAAATAATATGTTTTTTTCTTTTGAAATGTGTATGAATATGATGAATTGGTTTTGAAAATTGGTTTTGAAATAATGGGGAATTTTGGAAAAGGGTTTTGACCTTTTTAGCTACCGGATTATGGGAAAAGGTTTTGGTGAATTATTGAAAATTGGAATGGGTTGTTTTTAGGATCTGTTTAAAATGAAAATGATTTTTGATGGAAATTTATGGGGTTTATTATGAAATCATAGAATAATAGTTTGATGAATATAAATAGGGAAATGGGTTTTGATATGGTTGTAATGATGCATTTGGATGGTACATGATTTTTGAAATTGATTGAATGATTTGGGTTAGATATTGAGGATGTTGTTTTTAGCCTTGAATTTTTTCATGGGGTCTCATATGCATGATATTATATGGATGTGTGGATAGATACCCAATGTTTTATGGTGAATGGTTTTCTGGGGTGTTATAGAAATTTTCTTGTGAATGATACATGATGTAACACAATTGGTGAGTGTGAAAACCCAAATAGTGCATTTTTTTCAAAAGTGTTTCAATAATAAAATTTGTGTTGTTTGTGTAAACTGATGGTTATGTGTCATGGATTCATATGTCCTAAAGTGTGGTTTAATTGGAATTATTTCTCATGATTTGGAATTGATACTCTTGTTGTGTCTAAATATTGAATCTTGTTGATGGCTTGGTTTATGAGTAATGTTCAGTGTGTTTCTAAAGACTTTATAAATGTTGTGAATTGTCCATGGATGGTTCTTCATTAGAAATATTTCTTGTTGATAGATCTAGAAATTCATTCACAAGGTCAAATCCACCACTTTTAATGATTCCTCACCCTGTTTGTTAGAATAAATATTTGTTTGTGCTCTATTTAAATTGTTTATCCATTATTATAATTCTCTCACTTATAGAATTTGTGTTTGGTGATTTTTGTTTTGTTTCACCACGTTTCTTGTTTATTATTCAACTCATTATGAGTGAGTGAGAATGTTGGAGTGTATCATTATTCACTATTTGAGTAAAAGGTTATTTTTGGTGAAAGTGAGTTTAATGGTGTGTCATGAATTTGTTTTACTTAGGGGCGTTATGTGGCTTCATGCTGTAGTAGAAGAAGCTGTTACAGTTAGGGATTGGAATATCATAACTAAGAGGAAATAGATTCTTTATACATCAGAGATCTATTTGTATGTCTTGGAGTTAAGTTGGGACATAGTCATTAATCCAAGGGGTTAAAGAGTTTTCTTAAGATGGTGTCTATACAATTGCATTGAGGAAGTTTTATTATTTATTTTTGTTTCTCATCACTAGGAATTACCTCTTATTGTATCCATAGTGTGGTGGACTTACTCCTCACGCAATGTTTGTGGTTATGACTTCTTGGATACAAGTTTGTGATTAATGTACTTATGTAGACCACCCACGTGAGTTAGTTATGGTATTGGTTTTATCTATTCGTAGGTAGAGGGTGATAGGTAGTTGTCAGTTGTGGCTTTGGTTGTCCAATCATTGGGCCCCTTCCCTCCCCCATCCCATGTGGTGGGGTTTTTTAGTTCGAGTGGGATGTTTTGGCTTAATTATTGTCCCTTCCATTCCGGAGTGGGTAGTTTAAATGTTTATATTGAGTTCATCTTATTTTTGGTTGATAGTTCATCGTAAGGAGGTTTTTTGTTGGCCTATGTTAAAAGGCCTTGTTTTGGATCATATTGATTCCCTGTTTGGTCGTTGATAGTTTACTAATGGTGGGGAGACCCACCATTGGTCTCATATAGATTTCTTTTATGGATTGGTCGAGTGTTAGTTGGTTCCTAATAGTGGGGAGTTAGTTCCAAACTCCCCTAAAATTGTTGGAATTCTTCATTAATTTTTGGTTTGGGTGATCTTTGGTTTCATTGGGAGGAGTCCCAACAATCGGGTTTTTTTTCCATTAATGGTGTGGCATAATCCTTACATTGATTCTTGGGATGTGGTGGGGGTTTGTTTTCATGTTTCGGAAAAGTGTCTTATGTTCTTTTAATGGTGGATGAGATATCCTTAGCTTAAGATGTTGGATCATCTTGATAAGGAGTCCTTAGGCATCAATCAATCACCTGGAATGTGTTATTGTTTTTCGGTGGAAGAAAGCATCAATGGTGGGGAGAATTGTCCCACATGGTTTTTCAAGTTTGGTTTTCAAAAAGGTTCATTGGAAATCCCTGTCATTTTCATGGGTTTCGAGTGTGATGGGTGCTGAGTTTCAAAGTTCCTTCAAGGTCAAATAATTACCTCCCAATATCACATTGGTTCATTCATGAGATATTGGTGAAAATATGGATATTTGGATTGAGAAGTCTATATTCAGGGTTTTCTCACAGTTAAGAGTAACTGTGCAGCCGAACCTGGGTAATTGTGTGTTTGGTATAAAAACTACCACATGGTCGACACATGGATGTGTGGATGGTTACTAGTAACTGTGTTGTAGTTACTACCTCAGGAATTATCTTTACCATGGTTGTGACACAGTTTATTAAACTATGCATCCTAACCATATGAGTCTAACCAGAATTAAAATTTAACATTTTCCAAATTTTTCCATTCTGTATTTTTTGAACCTTTTACGACCAAATATTCTTCCCTAGGTTTTTCCAGACCTAGGGAGGCCTCTCCCTCACCTTTCAAGACCTCCCCCTTTCTCCTTTAATGTGGATATACGAAACCATCATGTTTTTCTATTTTTTCAAGGTATTTATCTTCTCCTTTATTCTTTGATGTGGATAAAAAAAACCCTCAAGTTGGGTTAGTTTTCCAAGGTATTTCTCGTATCTATTCTCCTCCCTCTTCCTTCTTTTCTAATTTTCTCATTGTTATCTCTTCTTCCATAGTAATGATTGAACTATGCTTATATTTTCTAATTATTTTTATGTGGGTTTTGTACATTTTGGTAGGGTCATCATAGATTTATAGTTTATGAACCCTCGTGGATGGTTCTCAGGTATACGTTTCAAATTCGCCTTGGATTTAAGATTGGTCTTGCAATACACATGTCATAATAATTTAAGTATCATCAATTTTATTACTATTCACACCTAATATATATAATAATTATTATTATGGAGGATTTGGATAATTAATATGGTGTGAAAAATGTTGTTTATGCCTCGTTTCTTAATAAATAGTATTATTTTGGTTAAAATGGGCCTAAAAAGTACTTGTTAAAATGTTCTGTTAGTTTTATCAAGTGGTCTATGATTTTAAGAATCTATTTTAGAAATGTAAATAAATTCATGTCATGAAATATTTCGTTGTATACCTTTTTTACTGTTAAATAGAAGTTGTTTTATTAAATATTACATGCCTTGTGTTGGATAAATTTCCATGTTAGATCTTATGGTTTCATTGGGATATAAAATGATGGGTTTGGTTGTATAAACATATTGTCACCATGTGAAATACTTTTTTGGGTTCCTCATGAGGGTTCCAAGATGGTCTTGGGTTTTATAATGAAATTAGAATGGGTTTTAAGGTGTTTTGGCATTTGTTGCTAATAAATTGTTTGCCTGTCATTTTTAAGGAAATGGTTGTGCCTTGGATTTTTAATCTGAATATTTTGAAGGAATTTATGAATTTTTTGATGTGGTAAATGGTGTATTTAAACCTCTAGGGAAGATATTGGATTTGTGTTATTAATTAATGTTGATTTTTTGAATAATGTAAAATGTCTTGTTCGATATCTTTGTGTAAATTTTGAAAGTGTTTATAATGAAAACTCCAAAGATATATATCATTCTTTGTAAGTGTATATAATAGATAATATTTCCATTCTGTGGAATACATGTGACCTATTAGGATAGTTCCTTGGGTTGAACTCTTGTGTTCGGTTTATTTTTTGGCATGAGATCGGTCCTTGGGGTGGATCAGGGAGAGGCTTGTTTTTTAATTATTATTATATATGCATGTGTTTGGATGATTGGACGGAATTGGTTTTCTCGCCCCCTTTATACATGGGACATGGGAACCTGGAATATTAAGAGAACATTTTTAGAACAATTTATACATGAGTCTAGGTTATTGTACTAGCCAATGGGACATAAAAGGTGGATAGATGGGTTTATTTATATGGTATTAGGCCCCTCGGCCATGCCAAGTTGGGAAATATTTGGGTCTTAGGGCATTATGATGTCATAAAATAGGTCATGCCTTCAGGAAGTGTCACATGTATTAGTATGTTTAAAATTTTTCTTGATCTCATGGGTTCACATATCTCAACTCAATATTAGTTTCTTACCGAGTTGAATGTGATACTTGTATGTATATTTTTATTCATTTCCCTTGTTGTGTGACTACTGTAGTACATTAATTTATACAGTTTTCTTAGAAAATGATGTGTGGTTTAAATATGTCTTATGAAAAATATTTTCAAAGAAAACTGTTTTATTCTCTTTGTGCAAGTTGAAAATGTAAACATCACTTTTCTCTTAAAAATTCTAATGTCTCTTTAATAGAATGACCTTGGTTTTGGAATTGAATAAGGTCTATGAGTTGTACTTTTTTTAAAATGTATTGAAAATATTACTTTTGTATATCATAGTTAAAAACATGTAATAGTTGTTTGTTTTATTTTAATGGAAGTGGAGTGGGAAGAGATTATTCGGCTTTAATAATGGGTTTTAGTTCTCATGCCTATAGTTCTTTTTTATTTTTATCCCTTGTGCAAGTTTCATTTCGAGTAAATTTTCCTTAGGAGATAATTGATCCTTGTATTAGAAAAATAACTTAGGGTAACATGGTGATGGTGTAGTCTACTAGTCCATTTAGTTGTTTTGTATTATTCCATTGTACTTCGAGTTTCTTTTATAAATGATTTTTAGTTTAATGTAATATATTTGTATTGGGCTGTCTGTTTATTTCTGTTGTTTAGTTTATTGATTTATTATTTGGAGAAATCATTCCCTTATGTATTCTGATGATGCCTCACACTAGTTTCCAGCACGAGGGGATTGGGAATGTCCTACGGACCATGTTGTGGAATAGCTTGGGTGACCAGTTTAGGTTCGACATGGGTGGGCTTATGACCTTATTAAATATAAATGATCATATAATTTTTTTGAAGTCAATTATAATTTTTATAAGGGTTCAAAAAATGTTGTTATAAATAAACCCATAATTTTCAATAAATATTGATTTTTATTTTGAAAATGAAAAACCACCTATTTATAAAATTATTTAGATAAAATTAATATTATTTTTGGAATAATAATGTTCAAATTCTCCAATGGTGAATTTTTCATAATTTTCTGAGAGATTCGAATTTTTGGGTAAAAATTAAATACCATATAAATATACATTATGTTTTATGACATCACAATGACCCAAAAGTGATGAAATAAGTTATATAAAATGGATCCATAACCAAATATATGTTTTATATTTAAAATAAATTTTATTTTATGTTTATTTTATTTATTTTCTAAATCCATTATGAATCCTCATAGACTTATAATATATTTTATTATTTTAAAATCTTTTCTTTTATAGTGTGACTCACCTAAACCTCACCAGGGGTAATATTTTAATTAGTTCTACCACTTAAAATATAAAATAATAAAAACCACTCGACATTGGATGAAACCATTGGAATACCCATAGGATGGTTTGTGGTTTTTATATTTTATTATATAGAGTCCAAACACCAATGTAATAAAGAAACCCCCCTCTTTCCAAATATAAACCCACCCAAGATCCCATTTATCTTCAAGAAAACCCATTAGAAGACATAAACACTCATCCCTCCACTCCCTAGAGTCCCCCCAAAGCACCCTCATGCTTTCAAGAAGTCCCTCCAAATCCCTTTGAGTCACACACTCAAGTGACAGATCATTCACTCCCCTCTTTTATCAGGCACTCCTTTTATGTTATATATTTTACGTTTCATTTTAATATGATTGGATATGATATACTATATTATCCTTACTTCCCATTTTATGAATAAATTATTAGAGTGTATTTTATATCTCATTAAGCCTCCCATGATCCTTTATGTACACCCATTACCATGCCAAAATTTAGTAAGGATTATTTTCTCTATTCATGTTTATTCATTACCTTATGCCTTATATTTACAAATTTATAATGTTGGGATATGATTTTACAATGTACCTATTACTGAAAATATTATTTAAAAATAATTAGATACCTATTTCTCTTTCATTAACAATTTATATGAATTTTTATGTATTGTTGTTATGATTCTGATATTTCATCATGATTTTCAATGACAAAATAATTATGTAGTGGATACCACACCCATTATTCTATCAATGATATTCACCTTTATCGGTATATAATTATTTTTTGGGGACTTACATATTTTTATTCCACGTTTTTTGATAGTGGAATAAATTATGATGATGAAGTAATCCATGTCGTATGAACTATATGGAACATTTAGGCATGATAATGAAGTGATTATCTGTGGTTCACCATGATAGCACTCCAATGCATTTAGTAAAGTTTTTTATCTTTATATGTCATTTGGGACATGGTTTTATGTAATTACATTATGGTATTTTTCTACCATGATGTCTTGGTGGTTTAACCATGACCTATGTTTATGATTTAGTGTTTTTTAGCACACCCCTTTCTTATGTTTTTCTCCAGGTTATCCCATGTTGTTTTACATTCAAATGAGTATTTTGATCACGTTAAAGATGTTTTCATTAATATATGTTAAGGAAGTTTTTAATAATTATTTTGTGTCTCTTTTTCAAGATATTATGTTTTTTACCTAATTTTTTAATACACTAGACTCATCAATATTTTGGTTTGTATTATGTCCAATTTTATGTAATAAATCGGGTATTAATGTGTAATAAAGAGTAGAGATGTTAAAGTTGGTATCAAAGAAAGATTTTAATTAATTTTGGTATTTGTATTAAAAAACACTAGAGAATTCTTTTGGGAAAATAATAAGTATAATAAAGAAAACCTAAATTTCGGTGCGTATAGAGTAAGTGGTTTATCATGAACATACATCCCGGTTTGGATTCTACATGGGGATGTGGTTCAAGCACATATGTACTTAGGATTAACAACTCTCATGTGGTGTTCCGGGCCTGACTCAAGGTAACTCGGTACAAAAAAATGTTCATTACAATTCACATAGTTTAAAATTCCAAGTGGATGTGCTTTAGTAAATTCTTAAGGTCAGTAAAAACAATTATTAAGCGAACAAAAATATCTTTAAGAGTATATGTTAGGAATTATATCATGTATAACATATATTGAAGCCTAGAAACTCATAATTTTAGGAGAGAAATTTAATTGATAATTTATCCATTTAATTTTTTTGGATTCCCCTTTATGTTTTTAATTGTTTAAAATAATCATACATAATTTTTCTTTTATTCTATCCAATGGCATTAAATAAGAGAAATCAAGTAAAAAATCAATGTGATGGGTAATGTGATGAATTCCCTAATGAGATGTCCAATTTTATAGGAGATAGAATAAAAAAATTGTTATGATACACTCTTTGCCGAATTAGGTTCTAAATATAAATCAAGATTAGGAGAAGCATCAAAAACCCCCCTAAGAGAGAAAAATCCACAATTAAGAGTTTCATGTGAGAAATGCCTCCTAAATTCAAGGGAACAACTCCAGTAAAAAGATCATATCCATACATCAATGTAATGAACAAGATATGGTTCTTATGACTATTTATCATATGTAGGCCGATGTTGAGAATTGGTGGATATTGATAAGGAATATGAATCTTTTAGAAGTGATTAAAATAATTGAGTGGATGGAATTATAGAAAAAAAACTAGATACATATTTTACCCTCAACGTCTGTATTAAAATCGAAATGGATCTCCTTACACTCAATATAAAAGATGATGAATATGTTAGGTTGTATGCGGAAAACATCACAAGACTTCCACGATATGCCTCTATTTTTTTTGATTCACCCAAACTCTTGGTCTACTATTTCATTGTTGGGATAAAACCTAGTATACGAAAAGACATAGTGCTCCCGGGCATTGATATCTGTGAGGAAATTTTCTGATGTTACCTCAATGTAGAATTGGAGATTAGAGAATCACAAGGGTATCATAGGGAAAATAATAATAAATTGGTGTTTAATTATAGTTGTATAATAGATAAATAAAAAGGTGGAAATAAATTTCAGCATCCCACTTGACAAAGGTGTGAGAAGAACCGCCCTAGAAATTTCCAAAGTGGGGTGAATAAATGCTTTATGTGTGAGAAGGAATGACATCTAGCTAATAGTTTCGAACAGTAGAAACCTAATAAATCAATGGAGGAGGGATTTATCCAGTCATCCATCATTAAATTGTCCATTTCTATATCTACAAGGAATCATGGAACATGGAAATCCAATTCTATAAGACAAGGGTTTTCAGAGGTAACCAACAACCTAAAGGAAACAAGGGTGAGGTTCTTCTATGACTACTGTTTATGCGAATCTTAACAAGAAATTGGTGATAGGTACAGTTTTTAATCATTCAGGAATAGAATACATTATTTTTTATTTTGGTTCTGGAAATTACTTCATATAACAAATGTTTAGTAGAACTATTCAAACACCACCACAATGAATGGAAGTAGAGATGTCGGTGAAAATAGAAAATGGGGAAATTATTTCTTCCCATGTATATAATTCTTCCACATTCACAATTTGTTGGATGAACTTCTGAGAAAACCTTTTCATACTACCTTTGGTTGAATTTGATGCAATTATGGGATTATATTGGCTTTCCCTATATAGAGCCAACATAAATTTCCATGATAAGGAAATTAGTCTCAAGTTTTTGAAATAAACCCCAATTCTGTACAAGTCCAAGGAGGAGGATGATTATTCATTATCACCATCATCTCAAGCATGGATTTTATTTCCATATGAGAAATCGTATCTTGATCAAATGATATTGTCTATAGAAATGACCTTCCTCGAAGATATATTTATTGTGAGAGAATATGATGATGTATTTCTTGAGTAATTTCATGGTCTTCCTCCTAGATAATAGGTTGATATTTCAATCAAACTTAAACATAAGGCATTTCCAATATCCAACAATCCATAAAGAATGGATGTTGTTGAATGTGAGGATATAAGGAAACAACTATAAGAGAATATGGATAAAGGGTTCATTCTCCCATGTGCTTCCCCATGGGGTATACCCGTTCTCTTCATCAAGAATGAAGATGTGAAAATACACCTTTAAATTGATTATCACGAGCTCAAGAACATCACAATAAAGAATAAGTATCCTCTACCATATATTGATGAATTTTTCGATGATCTATGCGGGGATGAAAACATTTCCAAAATGGATCTTCAGTCGGAATATTATCAAGTAAGGCTGAACAAGGAATATATCCCAAGAATTCCTTTTGTAAAAGGTATGGGCACTATGAGTTCACAGTGATTCAATTCAGACTCACTAACGGTCGAACAATCTTCCCGAGGTTGAAGAATAGATCCTTTATATATTACCTTGACAAATTTATTGAAGCCTTTATAGATTATATACAAATATAATCCAATATCCTGGAAGGGCATGAGGGGAATTTTACCATTGTGAAAAAGACCTTACAAAAGAAGACTCTTTATGCCAGTTCAAGAAACTGTGAGTCTTGGTTAAAGGAAGTCTCATTCTAGGGGAAAAACATCTGATGTACTGAGATATCTGTGATCCTTAAAAGATAACAGAAATTTGAGGATGGATGAGGCCAACCTCTATAAAAGTTTTCTGCAGTTTCCTAAGGTTTGGTGGGTATTATCACTGATTTGTGAGAAACTTATTGTGAATGTGAAATACTCTTACCAATCTAACTCTAAAAGTATTCACTTTTTCTTGTAATAATTAATGGTAGGAAAGCGTCAAGGAGTCTAAAAGGCGTCTTATCACTGCCCTTATTTTTTCACTTTACAAAATTAGAGGGATTTTTATAGTATTCAGTGTTGCTTTGAGGATGATATTAGCATCTGTGATAATTAATAATGACTAATTCATTCACTATACCACAAGAAAGATTAAAATTATTGATAAAAACTATCCAATGCATGATATGGAGATACAATTAGTGATATTTTATTTTAAAATTTGGTGGCGTTATCTCACTGGGGAGAAGGTTAAAATATATAAGAATCAAAAAAATTATTAAATATATATTCACACATGAAATAGATGAATATATTCCAACAATGATGGTTATATCTGATCAAGGACTATAACTGCTCAATTCACAACCATCCTGGGAATGTGAACAATATTCTAGATTTTCTAAGTAGAAAGGATCCATAAATTCTATCGTCAATGAGAATTAAGGAGGATCCAATATTATTCTATTTGAAGAGGATTTATATTGGAATCATATAGAAAGGAACATCATTAATCCTTCAACACATGATTTCTCAACCATATCTTATTAAAATTTTATAGGATGATCAAATTGATGATGTGGAAATTCATATGAAAATAGAAACTATAAGGAAATGGAAATCCTCAGATTTCATTCTTCATGAAGAAGGAATTATGAGATTTTGGAAAAGACTATATATTTCATGAAATCAGAAGTTAAAGAAGTAACTATTATATAATGCACCTAGTTTGACTTTCTCTATTCACCCATGAAACAGAAAGATGTATCGAGATCTCTGAGAAAACAATTGGTGGGACAATATGAAGAAGGAGATCATTGAATATATATCAAAGTGCCTTATATGTCAAAAAGTGAAGCCTGAATGGAATAAGTCTAAGGGGAATATATTACCATTACCAATACAAACATGGAAATGAGAGAACACCACTGGGGTCTTTGTCACTGAACATTCAAAGACATCCAGGTCAATAAATGTTTTATGGATGGATTTGGATCATCTTATATAAAATCCCCCTTTTCAGAATTAAAGAGGATTTTTCAATGGATTAACTTGAAATAATATACATAAGGGAAGTGGAGAGGATACATTGTTCACCACCAACGATTTTATCTGATTAAATCCATGATTCGCCTATATGTTCAAGAAAAGTCTCCAACATGCTTTAAACACTAAACTGAACATAAGTACTACTTATTACCCTCAAACTGATGGAAAATATAAGGAAAATATCCTAAAATTTTAGGACAATAGGAGAGCATGATCAATTGTGTAACACCTCAAGCGTCCACATTACACTTCTCCTTGAATAATAAAATAGCTTGTGTCATATGCAACTTCGAGTTCTAGCACACCACGACATATCAAACTAGCCGTTTTAAAAGTAGTTATGAATAGCAATACCACTTGTTTGAAATTTTATATATTTTATTTTTCAAAATGGAATTCATTTTTTGATTTGGAATATAAAAATTAGATTAGGGTGATTTTTGGGATTTTTTCTAAAAACAATCAATTTTTGATGAATAGTAAAATACACTACGTTATTATTTAAAAACGACATGATATTTAAATAAATATTTTTTAAAATAAATTTGTTTTAAAGTCAGAATATATACATAATATCTATTTTATTCTAATTTAATTAATTGAAGTAATTTTATAAGAATATTAGATATATAAAATCTTATTGATCTTTTTACCGTCTTTTACCTACCTTCTAGGCACATTTACAAATTTGCATAAAACAAAATTTTAATGCTTCTGTGAATTGAATTTCTAAAATCCAAGAGACACTGTTGAAATAATTAAACCAAATTTTGTTTCAATAGGTTGAAAATAATTTTTGGTGAATAGTAACTTTTGAATTTTATTTACCACAATTAAAATTAAATAGGGTAATTAAAGTTAAAGATGATATTATAATTACTCTCACCTAGGTCGTAATTCTATTACATAAGTGTATTTAACATAAATAATCCTTATGAATAAACTATGATCTTTTTTATCCACTTGTATTAGATTATAACATTTAATATATTTTATTTAAAGAAGAGTTAAAAGTGTTAAATTCAATTTTTAATAACTAAAACATTTTTAATATTAGGTTATACATAAGATCAATTAGACTATTTATATTCACTAGAAACATAAAATTATTTACTACATAATTGTATTTAATTTATAATTTTTAGACATTAAATAAGTAAATTTATTCATGACATGATGATGATGCAATAATTACAATATTAATGAATGATTAAAATAATTCATATTATGAAAATTTAAATAAACTGAAATTTATACTTTTGACTCATTACAAGAATTTTCTAGGTTAATATGACATGTTAGGATTGATTAAATGAATTTTTTTAGATTAAATAATGTTTTTATGACTTTAAAAAAACCAAATCCTAAATAGAGTCAAAATTGACAAAAATGGATTTTTAAAACAAATATTACTTTTCTAAATGATATAAAATTACTAAAAATATAAGGATTGGAAAAAAGACAAAAATAATGTTATATATATATCATTAATGAACCACATGTGGTTCTATTTGAAATTTATAATCTGTTTATTTACCATATAGTGTAATAATTGAAGAAGACATGGTAAATGTTAAACTATTTAACTAAGAGTTAAATCAAAAAGATATGGTTAATATGGTGACATAAACATGTATAAAACCTATTGGTTGAGAGTATTTCCATCCATAAACAACTTATAATGGAGATAATTACATTTTTATCCATTATAAAATGAAGATTGTTTTATAGTAAAATAACATTTCATGAAATTCCTAAAGTGACCCTCACCTCATTTATAATAGAATACTTTCCCTTATCTAAATTTAACACCTCAAAATCCATTTGGATCTGCCAAACCCATTTCAAATATCCTCTCATCTACTCTCACATAATCATATAGGCCTTAATTTTATCATAAATCCATCCAAAGGATCCCTTTTGTTCAAATAAAAATGAATAACCCGAAGAGGAGGTAATTATTTCATCACCTCTTTTGAAATTCATTTCTTCTTCCTCTTCCTCTATATTTGTTGTTTCAGTAAAAAAATAATAAATCCTGTACCATACACATAATTAGATTTTATTTAAAATATTTTACAACCATATTCATTATTCTACCCATCCTATGAATGAAAAAATAATCATACATTCGTGCGTACAACTTACCGTCTCCATGTTGAGGTGTAGTTTGTTATTAAACACTTAATTATTTGTTTTGTAGAATAATGATTATAATTTATGTAAACAATAAATATAACATTTTAATGATTCTTTATATAGAATTTACCATCCAATTACATACAATTTCACCAACAATATAATGATATTGTTGCTGGTGCGTACATACGGCTTACTGTCTCCACGACGTGATGAAATTTCATTCCCTATCATAACTATTCAAGAAAAAATTTTATTTGATGATTAAAAAGAATTCTTAAGAACATAATATCATTCTGTATATGAATAAAATACATCCTATCCATAACATATAGGACTTACATGACAAAACATATAAAGGAAAATGACTCAGTTAACACCCGAAACAATGATACTACTGAAATATCATTAACAAAATATATTTGAAGATAATATATTATATCATATTTATGTATGTTTTTCATGTATAATAACAAGTATTTCACCTTTATACAATAGGTTATTGTACCCTCGACTGAGGAAAGTTACACTTTAAGGGTTAATTTTACAATCTCTTTATTATTCCTGGTTGATTATACATAAAAATATACTGGTACTTCTTTATCATCCAAATTTTTGTTTCTAAAAAATGTATTTCAAATTTTTTTACCTTTTCCTAGACTATGGGTTAAATTATTTTATACTCTTTTTTAACATTCATTAATTTTTTTGAAAGGAATATTTCTGTTGATTTCCAAACAAGGTACTTTATAACCTCTTCGAAAAATTAAAGAATGAATGTTCTTTAATGTATATAGAGGGTGTGGCTATTTTCCACCACTATAACACATTCGAAGCTTCCCATACTAGAATATAAGAAAACATAAAAAAATTCATTAATTTTGAATTATTTAAATGAAGAAATACATATTTCACTCAAACAGTTTTTGGATTGATTTCATCTATGTCAGCATCCTTCGTGGGATTTTACATTTTTTTGAAGTTGATTTATTATGATATAATTTTCCATATTGTATTAAAAGTTTTGTGGTATGTTTGACTATTGATGTGGTATTTTTATACCATTCATGGTTAATGGTTAAGGTATTGACATTTCTTATGCTAGATTAAATACGAATTTTTATATTATGTTTCAACCTTTTCATATGTGGAATATATTGTACTTAATAAGTGACTGGTGGAGCCTGCTATATCTCCTCGATGCATCAGTAGGTATCATGTGACAAACTTGTGTATTGGCACAAGTCCTTGAAGAAATTTTATTTGTAGTCTTTGCACAAGGCCCTGACTATGTGGATATTATGTCCAAAATTATACATTCCATCATTATAAAATTAGATATTTATATTACATGTGATTATAAAACTAGTATTATATCCATGTGAATAAGTAAATCGAATTTTTTGATTTATATTATCCATATTATGATGAATTTTAAGTTTAAAATGCATGTGTTTTAGTCTTATACATTCCCTTAAATATTTATGCTTATTTATGATAGTATTCGCTCTATTGTTGTCCTTACTAAGCATCTGAGATCACCCCATTATTATGTTTTATTTTTCCCATGATGTGAAGAGGTAAATTATGATTGACCTACAGGAATAGGATATGGGATATGAGTGTGTTCAGAGGGGACACAATGTTTTTTATCATTTCATAAAGTAATGTAAAAATTATGTAAGTGTCTAGTACATCTAAGGCTTCTAAACTAATTGGTCCTTCAGGACATGATATGTTGTGATCATTCCAATGTTGTGTAATAGTGCACCAACTCTGGGTAACTGGGGTCGGGAAGTTACAGTTGGTATCAGAGAAAGTTTAGTACGGTCCTTGGAAACTAGATTTATAAAAACTCTGATTTGAGAAAATTATCCTAAGATAAACGTTGCAGGTTAATATATAAGAACTTCTTATAATTTTGGTAATGTGGAGATTTTGTGATTTTTCAAAGAAAAACATTCCTCTTTGGATATGAGCACGTAGAGGTGGCTCTATCATAGATTTACCTAGGAGTGAACACTTCGACAAGGAGTTATGGGCTTGACCATAGGTATCTGGGTTTAGGACAATGGGTCTTGCTACACTCTTGGTTACGAAACTCCTGAGGGATATGCTTAGGAAAATTCACAGTTTCATCACAAACCATTATGAAGGATTTATTAGAAAATTCTTCCTCACATGAAACATTTTTTTATGATTATGGATTATATACATGAAATGTTGAATTTATGTTAGCTACCTTACTAGTTTGGAATTATGTATTGTGATTCATAAACTATTATAGTATATTCCTTTGTTTAGAAATGGCACCCAGTGGACGGAATGGAAAAAATATCAATGCACGTAATCCATGTAGGGATTGACCTCTTAGTCAAGATAATTATAGTGGAGCTGGTGATTCAACTAGTGCTGAACTTATTATATCCATACTAGGACAACTCACTCCAGATATGAATAATAACCTTACGCATATGGAGCACCGTGATCCACAACAATGAAGATCAATGTTAGAATGATTCATGATTAAACCACCAACAAAATTCAATAGGACTAAAAATCCATTTGTATCTCTATAATGGATTAGTTCTTTAGATAAAATAATTTGTGATTTAGGGAGTAGCGAAAGGGAAAAGGTTGTCATGGAATTTTATCACCTCACAGGAGATGAAGATCAATGGTGGCCCTTAATTCAAAACACAAAGGAGGATGAAGATGTATCAAATATGGAATGGAGGGAGTTTAAAAAAAATTCTTAGAAATATACATTCATCGTGACAATCGAGTAGATATGGAATAGAAATTTGTGACACTTAGGCAAAAGGAGGATGAGAATGTCCCAAAGTATGAGGATAACTTTAAAAGGTTAGAAAGGCATGTTGTGGATTATATATGTAACCCATGGAGTAATATTGATCAATTATTTTATGGGTTAAAACTATTTATCCTTCAGGAATTATTCTCACAATCCTTCTCATCATAAAAAGATATAGTCTTATGTGCTATCGAGATAGAAAACTATTCTCTAAGTCTTATGACTTTAAAGAGAAGAAATAGAATAAGGGATATGCTGAATGCTCTGAAAACAGAAATATGGGAAAAATGGGATAATTTTACTTTACATCCTATAGGAAATGTGGGAAGAAACACCCTGGTACTTGCCTGAAGGGGATGAAATTTGTTACAAGTATGGAGAAAAAGGCCACAAAGCTCGTGATTTCAAGGGAAAAAAATAGACTGTCAATGATGAATTCTACAATTGTAGAGAAATGGGGAATTTCATAAATGAATTTCCTATGTCTCCGGGAAACATACCTTAGAAATGGCCATGGGAGCAAGGCCAAGATCATCCGATCACTACTACTGAGGTTGAAGCTCTAAATGATGTGGTTGTAGGTACTTCAATAATTTCCTCAAAATTATTCAATGATTTATTTGATTCTGGATCATCATATTCTTTCATATCTTCCCTGTTTTCCAAGAAAAATAGATATTTTTAATTTGTCTTAAAAATGGAGTTGTTAGTTAAAACATCTAAGGGAAGTATCATTGCAATCAAATTTTTGTCAACCAGTTACCATTGTGGCATATAATCATTTTTTATTTACTGGTCTTATTTCCATATCCCTGATGGAATATGATATAATCCTCAGTATAGATTGGATTTCAGACCATGATGTGAAAAATTGTTATAAAAAGATGTAGGTTACAATTTTTTATGATGATAATAAATACCATGTATTTAGAGCAGAAACGTCACCATTTGATTCATACCTAGATCTTCCTTTAGTAGCTCTTCTAAATTCAATTATTGGGGAGGAAGGCAGTTAAATAACTTTGGGTGAGAAAAAGAATGTTCAAATAGACGACGTACCTATTGTGAAAGAATATGTTGATGTGTTTCCAGTGGAATTACAAGGAAATCCTACGGAATAGGAAATTGAGTTTTCCATTGACTCAATTCCTAGTTCATGACCCATATCGAAGACCCCTTATGGAATGGAATCTATGGAATTAGTGGAACTAACGAAACAACTAGATGAATTATGTAATAAAGGAATTATTCTCCCTAGTGTTTCTCCATGGGGATCCCATGTTCTTTTTGTTATGAAGAGAGATGGATCTATGAGGTTGTGCATTGACTATAGGGAGATCAATGTTATAACAGTAAAGAAAAAGTATACCCTAACTTTCATTGATGATTTATTTGATCAAATTCATATAGCTCAATATTTTTCAAAGATTTACCTTGGATCTAGATACCATTAGTTGTGCATGAAAAAGGAATAGATTCTTAAGATAGCATTTCGAACCAGGTATGGGAATTAAGAGTTTACAGTAATTCTTTTTGGACTATCTAATGCACCCTCTATTTTCATTGATCTAATAAATAGAGTTTTAAGGAATATCTTGATGAATTTATAGTTTTATTTATTGATGATATCTTGGTATACCGAAAAATTTACAAAGATAAAGAGAATCACTTGTGTACTATTCTAAAGTCTATTAGAAGAAATGAATTATATGGGATGTTTATCAAGTATGAATTTTGGCTTCATAAGATTTATTTTCTTGGCCATATTTTCTCTAAGGATGGAATCTATGTTGATCCTTCTAAGACAAGAGCAATACAAGAATGTCCAGAATCAATGAGTGTAACTGAGGTACACAGTTTTATTGGTTTATTTGGTTATTATCCGCATTTCGCCCAGAATTATTCTTGATTATCTAACCAATTAACCAAGCTCACACGTAAATGGGTCTAATTTGATTGGAGAAAAGTGCATGAAAATGGTTTGAAGAACTGAATAGAATATTTTTAAATTCTCCCATCTTGACTCTACCATCAGGGAATGATGGGTTTGTTATTTATAGTGATGTTTCAATGAAAGGACTTGGTTGTGTCCTTATACCGAATGATAGAGTTATGTCCTAGGAATCCAATAGCTAAAAATTCATGAACAAAACCATCCTACTTGTGATCTTGAGTTAGAAGCTGTATGTTTTCTATGAAAATATGGAGACACTATCTTTGTGTTGAAAATGTGAGATATATATTGATAATAATAGTTTGAAGTATATTTTCTCACAGAATTAACTCAATAAGAGGAATTGGTAATGGCTCTAACTTCTCAAGGATTATTATTTCACTATAAACTACCAACGAGGGAAGGAAAATAAAGTGGAATATTCATTGATCAGAAAGGATCATGGAGTTTTTAACAAGTTGAGTGTTGAAAGGGATCCTATTTTCATGGATCTACTAAAGATGGATATGGGAATAATCAAATAAGGTGAAACATAAATACTTTTTCAAATGGCTGCCAAACTATCTTAACAAGAAAGGATTAAAAAATCTAATATTGATGATGAGGAGATTGAAAAGAAAATTGATGCTTTGAATGATGGGAGATTGATCAACTTCATATATGAAGATGGAAATCTGAAATTTGGTGAAAGGATTTGTGTTCCCGATATACCAGATCTAAAACAATAATTATTGGATGATGCTCGTAGCTCCAATTTCTCTATACACCCTTGTAGAACTATGATGTATAGAGATTTGAAAGAACATTTTTGGTGGTACAACATGAAGATGGAGATTGATGATTATGTGTCAAGATGTATGGTTTGACAACAGGTGAAGGCTGGAAGACAAAATCCTAGAGGATTCATGCATCCTCTCCCCATACCTGAGTGTAAATGGGATGATATTACGATGAAATTTTTCATGGGGCTTCCAAATAATCATAGAATGAATGATGCAATATGGTTCATTATTGATCGTCTTAGAAAGTTAGCACCTTTTCTTGCTATAAGAGAAGATTTAATACTTGAACATTTAGCAATACTATATATTAATGATGTTGTAAGACTTCATGGTGTACCTCTATCGATTGTTTCCGATTGTGATAACCATTTTATATTAAGGTTACAGAAAATTCTCTAGAAAGCCCTTGATACTGAACTTCATTTAAGCACTTCCTACCACACTCAAAATGATGGATAATCAGAACAGACTATTCAAACCTTTGGAGGCATGTCAAGATCCTACTCATTTGACTATCAAAGTATGTGTGATAAGTATTTACCTATGGTATAATTTTCCTATAACAATTGCAACCATTAAAGTATTCAAATGGCACCATATGAAGTGTTATATGGATAAGGATGTCGCACACCAATTTTTTGGGATGATGTTGGTGAATGAAAACTTGGAGGCCCATAACCTGTTGAGGAAACAATGAAAAAAGTAAAGATTATCCAAACCCACATCAAAACAGCTCGATGTAGGCAAAATAGTTGTGTTAATAACCGAAGGAAGGATTTGAAATTTCAAGTAGGAGATAATGTTTTCTTAAAGGTATCTCCATGGAAGGGTGTTATACGATTCAGTAAGAAGGTAAAATTGAGTCATATGTACATCAGACCTTTTGAAATTCTAGAATGAATTGGAGTAGTATCTTACCATTTGGTAATGCCACCAAGTCTCTCCAATGTTCATGATGTGCTCTACATATCACTCTTGAGAAAATACATGGCTGACCCAACGCATGTACTCACCTATGAAGAATTAGAACTGGAACCTGATCTATCTTATTGTAGAAAGCCATTAAAAATTCTTGATACTAGAGAACAAGTGTTGAGAAACTGGATGACTCGTCTAGTATATGTTTTTTGGAGAAACCATAAAATGGAAGAGATAACGTGGGAACCAGACGATCTTATGATAAAGAACCACCTGAATCATTTTATGCAGTAGTATTCTATAAATTTTGAGGGAAAATTTATTTTAACGAGGGGATAATGTAACACTCCAACCTTCCACAATATGCTTCTCTTTAAATAATACAATAGCTTGCGCTATATGCAAATTTGAGTTCAAGCACACCACAACCTATCAATCTAGCGATTTTGAAAGTAGTTATGAATTTTATTACCCACTTTTTGAAATTTTATAAATATTATTTTTCAAAATTGAATTCATTTTTGGATTTGTAATATCAAAATTAGCTTAGGGTAAATTTTGGTATTCTTCTAAAAACATTCATTTTTTATGAATAGTGAAAAAATGGGTTATTATTTAAAAAAGAATTTTTATTTAATTTTTTTAATTTAAATTTATTTTATTTTAAAAATAGATACATAATACCTATATTAGTCTAATAAAATTCATTAAAGTAATTTTATAATAATATTATATATATATATATATAATCTTATTGAACTTTTAATTATCTTATACCCACCTTCTAGGAAATTTTTCAAATTTTCATAAAATTTAATTTTACTATTACTCTGAATTGAATTTCAAAAATACAAGATAAACGGTTGACATCAGTAAATAAAATTTGGTTCAATATGATGAAAATCGTTTTTGGTAAATAGTAACTTTTGAATTTTATTTACCACAATAAAAATTAAATAGGGTAATTAAAGGTAAAAATGATATTATAATTACCCTAACACATGTCCTAGTTATATTGGATAAGTGTATTTAAATGAAAATCAAATTTAAGTATAAAATATGATCCTCTTATCCATTTGGAATGCATTAAGACATTTATTATATTTTATTTAAAGAAGAGTTAAAAGTGTTAAATTCAAAGTATAATAACTAAACCATTTTTAATATGGGGTTATACATAAGATAAATTTGACTATAAATATTCATTATAAATATAAAAATATTTCTTACATCATGGTATTTTATTTATAATTTTTATACATTAAATAATTATATTTATTTATAACACAATGATGATGTAGTAATTATCTTATTAATGAAATATTAAAATAATTGATATTATAAATATTATAGTAAATGTTAATTAAGACTTTTGATTCCTTCTGAAAAAATTTATAGGTTAATATGTCATGTTATGGTTGATTCAATAATATTTATTGATGTAATAAAGTAGTTATGACTTTCACAAAAACCAAATACTAAATAGTTTTAATATTGACATAAATGAATTTTTAAAACAAATACTATTTTATTAAATGATATAATATTCCTAAAAAATATTAGGTTTGTCCAAAGGACATAAATAATGCTATATATTTCATTAATTAACTACATGAGGTGTTATTGGCATTTTATATTAATTTTATTAACCATATAGTGTAAGAATACAAGAAGACACAGCAAATTTCAAACTACTTAACTAAGAGTTAAATCTAAAAGATAAGTTTAATATGGTTACCTAAACTTTTCTAAAACCTATTGGTTGAGAGTATTTAGACCCACAAACACCTTAGGCTGTAAATAAATCAATTTTGAGCCATTAGAAACAGAAAATTATATTATTATAAAATAATATTTCAAGATTTTCCTAAAGTGACCCTCACATCTATTATAAAAGGGTAATTCCCCTTATCTTAATTTGACACCGTTAATGCCATTTTTATCGGAAAAAAACACACTAAAATATCCTAAAAATTACAGTCAATTCAACCTAGAGTCTGTAAATTTATTGGAAATCCAACCTATGGATCCCTTTTGTTCAAATCAAAAGGAAGAACCCAAAGATGAGGTAATTATTTCATCACCTATTTAAATATTATTTTCTTCTTCCACTTCGTCTTTCATTTTTGTTTTCATACCAATATAATTACTCTAGTAACTTCTAAATAATAATATGTTATTATAAATATGGTACAATAATATTCTTTATTCTATCCATCCTATGAATGACAATGTCGCCACACGTGCATACATACAGCTTACCGTCTCTACGTCGTGGTGCAGTTTGTTATTCAACACTTCATTATTTGGTTGGGTGTAATAATGAGTATAATTTATGTAAATAATAAATAGAACAGGTTAATTATTATTTATATATAATATACTATCCAATTATATACGATTTCACCATTAATAGAATGATATTTTTGCTCATGCGTACGTACGACTTACTGTCTCCATGACGCGATGAAATTTCATTCCCCATTGTAAAAATTCAAGAATAATTATCATTTCATGACTAAATATAATGCTTATGAAAAGAATATAATTTTGTATATGAATGAAATACATCCTATCCATAACAAACAGGACTTATATAACAGAACGTATAAAGGAAAATGAATTAGTTAACACCTGAAACCATGATACTACTGAAGTAGCATTAACAAATAAATACTAGAAGATCACATATGATATCATATTTATGTATGTGGTTAATGTATAATAATAATGATTTAAATATTGTACAGGATTTTAACATACCATATACTAAGTAAATTTTTATGCTAAGTGATAATTTTACATATTTTTTTTATCTGAGGTTATTTATACATAAGTATCTATGGGCACAACTTTATCATCCACATCCATGTTTCAAAAAAATGTATTTCAAATCATTTGTACTATTTCCTATAATATATGTTAATTTAATTTATACCCTTGTTTTAATTTTTAAAAAATGGATTGAAAGGATTCTTTCTGTCGTTTTCCAAATATGGTACTTTATGACCTTTTCAAAAAATCAAGGGAAATGTTTTTTAACTTATATAGAATGTGCGCCTATTTTACGCCATTATAAAACCATTGATGAATCCCATACAATATTATAATAATATTTTAAAAATAAATGTTTTCTTTAATTTTTAATTATTTAAATGTAAAAATAAATATTTCACTCAAATAATTTTTGGATTTATTTCATCTATGTCAACATACTTCGTTGGATTTTACATTTGTTTGAAGTTGATTAATTATGATAAATTATAACATTTTGTATTGAATGTTTTGTGGTATGTTTGATTGTGGATGTGATATTTTTATAAAATTCATGGTTTTTGGTTAATGTATTGAAATTTTATATTCTATTTTTAATACGAATGTTTATATTATGTTTCAACCTTTTCATATGAGGAATGAATTGGACTTAGTAAGTGACGGGTGGAGGCCGATATAGATCCTTGATGCATAGGTAGGTCTAATTAGACAAAATAGTGTCTTGTAACAGGGCCTTGATAGAATATTATTTGTAGTCTTGGCATGAGGCCTTGACTATGTGGTTATGATGTCTAGTATTATGCATTCCATCATTATGAAATTATCTATTGATATTACATGTGATTATTCGACTAGTAAAATATCAATGTGAATATGTAAATGGAATAATTTGATTTATCTTTTCCATATTATTACGAAGTTTATGTTTAAAAGGATTGTGTTTTACTCTTATACATTTATTTAAATGTTTTTGATTATTTATGAGAGTTTTCGTTATATTGTTATCATTACTAAGCATTTGAGCTCACCCCTTTTTTATGTTTTATTTATCCCTGAATGAAAAGACGTATAATATGATTGACCTTCATAAATAGGATAAGGGATTTGAGTGAGTTAAAATGGGACACAATTCTGTTAATTTTACATTTTATAAAGTAATTTAAAACTTATGCATGTATCTTGTACTTCCTAGGCTACAAAACTAATTTTTCTTTCAAGACGTGATCTCTTGTGATCATGCCAATATTATGTAATAGCGATCTGACTCTGTGTAACTTGGGTCATGGCATTAAAAATTGACTTCAAGAGAGGATGTGATCAACATCATCCTTCTGTAGATTTCTCCATCAATGATAGTTTCAACTCGTTAATCCAAATGGATCCCTATGAAGCCCTTTAGTGGAAGAGGTGTAGAACACCTGCATGTTTGGATGAAGTTGGGTAATGCAATCTTCTTGGTCCTAAAATGGTCAAGGAAATGGTGGAAAAATTGTAGACCATTCAGCAACACATCATGGATTCTCATAGTTAAAAGAATAGATATGATGAAAATCATTGATGAGACCCATATTTTGATGTTTGAGACATGGTATTTGTCTATATATCTTTATAAAAGAATGTGATGATTTTTGGGAATAAGGTAATTCTTAATCCAAGGTACATTGGTCATTTTGAGATCCTTGATCACAACGAAGCAGTTGCATATAGACTAGAACTCCAACCAAACATATCTAAAGTACATGATGTATTCCATGTATCCATCCTAAGGAAGTACATACCAGAACTATCACATATACTCAATCAAGTTGTGGTACTGTTAGAGAATGAAATTTCCTTGTAGGATTAACTCATGAAGACATTATATCATAGAGGAAACGTTATACAAAATAATATAATGCCCTTTGTCAAAGTGTTGTGGGGAAACCAAAAGGTTGAAGAAGAAACTTGGGAACCGTTAGAAGTGATAAAATAGAGTTCTCCTCATATTCTTTAGTTTGGGGAAATAAAATTCCACGGGTGAAATTTCTTAAAGGGGGGAATATTATAATGACATGTAAAATTATTAATAAAATTTCCCTTTCAATTCATTTAAAGGTTTTATTATGTAATATGGTTGTAGAAAAAAATTCAATTATTTGGTTTAATTATAGCCTATCATATTTAATTGACCATTACATATCATTATCATTTATAATGTATCCATTGAGTAGTGATCACAAGATTATTATAAGTAAAGGAATTTAACTAATATAATTGACCTAGAAAAAAGAAGTGATGGACTCAACAAATAGGGTTATATACAATGAATCCCATTTATTAGATATTCCATGGGTGATATCATTTCTAGGATTTTCCCTTGACCAAGTCAATGATGAGATCCTATAACTTAAGAAAGAGAGAAACTGTTTGTGGGAAATGTTTGAGGTCATCCAGATCAGGACCCAAACCACATTCACTAAACCATCCCATAAATACCCCCATCAAACACCTTACCCTTAGAGTGTTTAATGGTTTGTCAAAGGGATATGTAATAAGGGCCTATAAATATGAGTATGTGTATTATTTTTTATATAATAATGAATAAATTTACATCCTCATATTATTACATTGTATATAATTTTGATTCAATAAAACACAAACAACATTTTGGTTAATATTCAAATTAAATTATGGAATTTATTTTTGTGAATTAATCTATTTTTAAATGAATAATATTTTAATAAATTATTATTATTAAATAATTTCTATTTAATACAAATTCAAAAATAATTTTTTTGATGTAAAATGTAAATTTTATATGGATTCAAAAAAGGTTATAGTAAAAACACCCAACAATTTATATAAACTTTTTTTCTTTTAATAGTGAAAATTCAAATATTTTTTTAAATTATTTAGATAATATGAATTTTATTTTTGGAATTAGAAAATCAAAATTATCAAATAGTAAATTTTTCATCATTTTCTGAGATAATAGAATTTTTTGTTAAAAATTAAATACCGAATAAATATAAATTGTGTTTTTAGATATCACAATGAACCAAAAGTAATGTAATAAGTAATATAAAAGGTATCCAAGAACAAATATATGTTTTACATTTAAAATAATGTTATTTTATGTTTATTTAATTTATTTTTTATGGAAATTATGAATCCTTCAAGACATCGAATATATTTTAATATTTTAAAATAATTTCGTTAAGAGTGTGACTCACTTGCACCTAAGAAAACGGTAATATTATAATTATTTCTACCATTTTACTACTAAAATAACAAAAACACCCCTATTTTTGAAAAATTATGTGAAAAAAACATGGAATGGTTTGTGGTTTTTGATATTTTTTTTGGTAGAATCCAAAAACAAAATAATAAAAAATTCCCCTCCTTCCGAATATAATCCCACTAAATCTCCAATTTATCTTCACTAAAAATACTTGGATAACATTCACACTCATCCCTAAAATTCATAAAGACCTCAAATGTTTCCCCCACTTTTTCAAGAAGCCCCTCCCATGAATTTGGTGCCACACACTCAAGTAAGAGATCATCCACTCTTCTCTTTTATCAAGAAATCCTTTTATGTTATGTGTACTAATCATCATTTACTTATAATGGGATACGATATTCCATATTAACCTTACTATCATTTTTAATTATAAATTATGAGAGCTTATTTTCACTCTCATTAATCCTCCGATGATATTTTATGTACAACCGTTACCATGTCGAAATGTTTCCTAGATTCTTTTCTCTAATAATGTTTCCTCCTTACCTTATGCATTATATTTATAAATTTACACAGATATGATATTATTTTCAATTTTCATATTAAATATCATTTTATTTAAAAATAATTAGATACCCATTTCTCTATCATCAACAATTTTTTTAAATTTTTTTGTAACACTATTATGCTGCAGAAATTTCGCTGTGATTTTCCATTCCAAAACAATTGTGTAGTGGATATCATACCCATTATGATATCAAGAGAATTAAAATTTATTAACATATAATTATTTATTGGGGAATTAAATATATTTATTATACATTCCTTTATTATGGAATGAATTATTATGATTAATGAATCCATGTCATATGATCTATGTGGCACACTTAAGCATGAGACTGAAATGTTTATGATGTGTGTGCCAAGATAGTACTTCAATGCATTGGGTACTATTTAGTATCATGATACATCATGTTGGGAAAAGGGTGTACCTGATTCTTTTTTGGTACATTTTCTAACATGAATACTTGGTGGTTTATCCTTGACATATATTTATGATTCATCATTTTATATTGTTTCAATATTTTACATTTTATGATTATCATGCAATACCATGCCTTATTTTTCATGTTCCTATTATTACTAATTGATATGTCTATTTTATAACATGTATCACTTAAAATATATTTATTCCCTTCTAGTATTTAGAGATAACCCCTTTCTTATGCATGTCCCAAGATTATCCCTTGCATTTTTATGTTCAAAGGAGTATTTTGATCTTGTCAAAGAAGTTTTCAATAAAGAATGTTAAGGAAGCTTTTATTATGGTTGTTGTATCATATAACGACCAAAACTTGTATTAATGAAAATTATTATTGATCTAATTAAATGTGTTATAATGTATAATGGCTATATAGAACATATTCACTTCTTTGGTTTTATGTTTTTGTATTTCTAAATACCGTTATGAATTGTTACCGTTGCTAACATAGTCGTTGAACAGTGATCACATGATTAATATAGGGCTTTAAAAAATCCAATTTACTTAAAAAAAGAATGTGATGAACTCATTCAGTAGAATTTATCTATACGAAGTAAATTTGTCGAAGCTCAGAAAGGAGGTGGATTCACTGGGCTTCGCTCTTGACCAAGCCCAAGCCGAGATTTAACACGTTAAGCTTGAATGGAACCACCTATTGGAGAAGTGAAACTTAATAGATATTACCCCAAAAGAAATATTATCTGAGACACCCCAAGATTATGTCACCATCATGCACCATACCCTTAGTTCTTATGTAGGCATTATAAAGGGTTATTTAATAAGACCCTAACACTATGATTATGTGCATTATTTTGTATAATGAAAATACATTCATTTTATTATTGTTACATTGTAAATGTTTTTAAAAATCAAAAATAGTATTTAAATTCAACTAAGAAATAAATTTTGATGAAATAATGGATTTATTAATTAAATATTATTTTAATAAAATATTATTACTGAATTAATTTTTATTAAATATAAATGATCGTATAATTTTTAATATGAAAAATAAAATTTTAATTAAGGATTGAAAACTATTTTTGTCAAAGACTAGGAATTGTAAATAAATGTTGGTTTCATTTACAAATATAATATTCAAATATTTAGAAAATTATTTAGATACGATTAATATCATTTTTGGATTCAGGGCGTCTATCTAATGGTGAATTTTTCATAATTTTCCGAGGCAATTGAATTTTTGGGTAAAAATACCATTGAAATATGTAATGTGGTTCATGACATAATAATGACCTAATAGTGATGTAATAAAGTACTATAAAAATTATTTTTGGAAAATATATTTTTTATATTTAAAATAATGTGATTTTAGATTTTTTTGAATATTTTTATGGTGACTTAGTGGGACATCCAAACTTATAAAACATTTTCACTTTTTAAAATGATTTCCTTGAGAGTGTGACTGACCTACAAATAAGAAAGCATACTATTTTAAGATGTTAGGTTATTGGCCTTAAAAAATAATCTTTTCCACTCCTCTTTGGAAAAAACCATGGGAAAAACCATGGGTTAGTTACTGTTTTGGGTTACTTTAATGTGTGGTGTCCAAAACCTAAATAATAATGAATTCCCTCTTATTTCCTATATAAACCCACTCAATATCCCATTCATCTTCACTCAAACCATTTTAATCCCAACCAACCTCTTCCCTTGTCCCTCTAGTATCATCCCAAGGTGTAGAAAGCATCCATGAAGCCTCTCTCAAGCCTGTCCCAGGACATTGGGCTTGCATTTCCAAGTAAGGGATTTCTTTCTCTCTCATTTTCTCCATGATTCATTACATTTTAAAAACATTGTTTTTTCAAGTACAACTATAAGGGTATGATATCAAACCTACCATATGATTACCTATTTATATTTGAATGATGAGATACCCCTTTATATGTCATTAATTCCTCCCATGTATACCTCTTACCATACCGAAATTCTGTATGGGGTTTCTCTCTCCTCATTTACATTCAAAGAATATTTTATATTATGAATCTAAATTTCATTAAATATATTGGGACATGTATACATATAACCCCTTATTTTCCATTTCATGTAAATATGATGATATACCAATTTATCTATCATCAATCATTTTTAGGAATCCTTAGGTCAGGTCGTTATGTTGCCGAAATTGCACAATAATTTTCCATGCCAATGTCTTTGTCTAGTGAATACCATGCCCATTTTTCTATCAATGTTATTGACCATTATGTACAATTAAATATTTACTATATATTATCATTTATTATTTCTACATTTCATTATCATATAACAAAAGATGAGGATTAATGAATCCATGTTGTATGATCTATGTAGCAGACATTTGCATGAAAAGAAATGATTAAGAAGTGTGTACCCTGATATCGCTCCAATGCATTGGGTAAATAAGAGTATCATGATAATATATGTGTATTGAGGTATTACTCATTCTAATTCACTTAAAATGAGGGTTTACTCATGCTCCTTCTACAATGAGCCTTGTCTCATGAAAATATCATGTTAAATGTGGTTTCCACATTTCAATGTTTTGGTAATCATTTTATATCATTGCACTAGGTTCATGTTTTTAATGATCCTTATTAATATGAATATTTCCTAATATGTAATATATTATTCATGGTATTCCTTGTTTAATCCTTTACATGGCTTTATAGATCACCATTTTCTTTATGCATGCCCTCGGGTTATCCCATGCAATGCTAAGTACAAAGTAATATCATGGTCATGTAAAAGAAGTTTTCAATAAAATGTTTTGTTTTATATTATAAGATGTTATGTAATGTTCCTAATTTCCCAACAAACTATACCTATCGATCCTCAGAGTTGTCTTAAGTATTTTTTTATGTAATAAATCACGTTTCAATGTGTAATAAAGATAGGTGTTATTATAGTTAGTATCCAAGGTCAGGTTTAGTTATGTTTGGGATTAAGATTAGAAAACCCTATTGAAATACATAATGATACGACTAAGTATAATAAAAAAATCCCTAAATTTTGGTGAGTATTTAGTAAGTGGTTTATAAATAAAATATATCCCTTTTTGGATACGATCTGGTAGAGGTAGCTTTGGCACAAATTTATCTAGGGGAAAACCCAAAAAAACTAATTTGAGCTAGAATCGAATGGGAACTGGTGCATGAAAACGGGCTTTGCTGCACACTTGGTTATGACACTCATGTGGTATGTTCTTTGGTAAATATATAAGATTAGTATGAACCATTATCAAGGGAATAAAAAACCCCCAAAGAATATATGATGGGATGTAGATCATGGATTACAAAGATATGTTAATGAAATAAATGTAATTTATAAGTTATCCATTTTTTCATTAGAATCACCTTTATGTTTTACCCCTAACTTTCCTTTTATTCTATCCAATGGCCAGAAATAAGATGTCTCAGGCTAACAACCGATGTAAAGATCAATGTGATGACTATTCTAATAAGATGTCTAATCCCATGAGAGCTAGAGTCACAAACGTCTTCATGATACTCTCTTAGTTAAATCAAGTTTTGAAGAGAAAAAATGGTTCAATAGGAATGTTAAACACCTAATAATGAACAAGATGCAATCTAGAGATTCATGAGATAAAGGCACCCTACTTTTAATGGATCATTTGATTTCTCAATCGTTGAACAATGGATTAACTCCATTGGGAAAATATTCTCCATCCTTAAATGTTTTCAAAAATAGAAGGTTTGTCTGGATTCTTATCGTATAGAGGGTGAACCCGATAATTGGTGTACATTTATAAAAAATACGATGCCTAAGGAGGAGATCGAGGCGTTGGAATGGAAGGATTTCTGGAAAATTTCTTTTGATAAATATTTTCCCCGCACCCTCTGACTTAAGATGGAAAGGGTCCTCCTTAACCTCTAACGTAAATATTATGAATACATTGGATCGTACTTGGAAAACATTGCAAGGCCTGGATGATATGCCTCTGTCTTTGTTGTTACCCACCGAATTCAAGGCTGGACACTTCTTTTTTGCGATAAATATTATCCTATGGAAATCCCTAGTGATCTTTGACTTTGAGAGCTATGAGGAAATTGTCCAATGTGATTTCAAAGTCAAAATGGAGATTGAAAATTTTCAGGGGTATCATGGGGATAAGAAGAATAAGGTGGAATTTAATTATGGTGGTCTTATGGATAAATCCAACAGTGCAATGATATTCTAGCACCAAAATATCAAAAGGTGCAGAAAGAAGCACCCTAGAAATTTCATGAAGGGGATGAGGAAATTATTTAGGTGTAGATGAGAAGGGCACCATGCTACAAAATTATGGGATGAAAAATGTGCTGCGGTGATAGAGGAGAGAAATGCTCTGTTCAATCCTCAATGCATTGTTCATTTCTTCAACTAAAAATAACTAGGTCACTTTTCAAACCAGTTCCCTAAGACAATTTCTTTTGGAGGCAACCATTAATCTCCAAGGCTGTAAGGGTGATCTTTTTCCATCACTACGGTTGAATAAAGCCTCAAAAATGAAGTGGTGATAGGTATGTTGGTTATTCATTTAATAATAGAGAACGTACTTTTTGAGTATGGTTCTATGCATTGTTTTATATCCCAAAAGTTTAGTCAAACAATCCCATCACCACCACAAATATATGAAGTAAACATGCCGTGGAGAATGACAACTGGGGAAATCAATTCATATTGTGAATATAACTCCTCCCCTCTCACAACTTGTGCTTGGAACTTCCCACTAAACCTTGTTATACTATCTATGGTGTAAATTGATGAAATTCTTTGAATGGATTGGATTTCCCTATAAATAGCCAACAGAAATTGCTGTGAGAGGGAAATCACTATCCATATGGAGAATCGACCCTGGATTCTATACAAGTGCAAGGAAGAGGATCGATCTTCCATAGAACCATCATATCAAGTGTAGATATTACCTCCCTATGAGCACATGTATCTTTCTTAGATGATTGAGCATAAGGATGAAAACATCCTCAAAGACATGCCTATTGTGAGGGAAATTGCTGAAGTGTTTCCAAAGAAATTTCCTGGTCTTCCTCTTATAAGAGATGTTGAATTATCAATTGATCTTACACCTGGGGAATTTCCAATATCCAAGACACTATATATAGTGACTGTTGTAGATCTCTAGGAGCTGAAGAAATAACTATAAGATAATCTGTATAAAATACTAATATACCCATCATCATCACCATGGGGTGCACCAGACCTCTTCCTCAAGAATAAGGATGGTTCAATGCACCTTTGCATTAATTATCGTGAGCTCAACAAAATAGTGATAAATAAAAAGTATCCTCTACCCCGAATTGATGACTTATTCAATCAGCTACATGTATCACAACACATATCAAAGGTGTATTTATAGTTGGGATATTACCATATATGTCTAAAGAAAGAGGATATCCCCTTGACTACTTCTCAAACAAGCTATGGGCACTATGAATTCATAGTAATTCCTTTCAAACTAACTAATGCTCCAGAAATCTTTATGGACATGATTAATTTATTCTTTAGAGATTACCTCGAAAAAATTGTCGTAGTCTTTAAAGATGATATTCTAAAATACTCTAAAACCATGGAGAAGCATGAGAACTATCTAAGCACTGTACTAGAGACCATACAGAAGGATATGCTCTATGAAAAGTACAACAAGTGTGAGTTCTTGTTGAAGGATGTCGGATTTATTGGGTCATATCATCACTAGAAATGAAATATTTGAGGATACCTCTATGGAAGTGGAAATTGAAGGATGTATGAGGCCAACATTAGTGACTGATATCTGTAGCATCATGGGATTAGCTGGATATTATCACCAATTTGTAAAAAATTTTCGGGATTTTCCATCCCTCTTACCAAGATAACTCAGAAGGGAGTAATGTTTCCTTGGAGTGATGAATGCGAAGATAGCTTCATGGGGTTGATACTGAGGCTTATCATTGTGCTCATGCTCACACTACCCATAAGTGTAGAACATTTTCTGGTATTTAGTGGTGCTTTGAATAAGGGCCTAAGTTTTTTGTTGATGAAAAATGACAAATTCATTGTATATGCTTCAAGTCAGTTAAAAGTTCACGAGTAAAAATATCCAACACATGATCAGGAGTTAGAGGCAGTAATAATCATTTTGAATACTTTGTAACATTATATCTTCTGGGGGACGTCTGAAATATATATGGATCACCAAAGCCTCAAGAATATATTCACATATAAAGAGATGAATATGCACCAATGAATATGGTTATATCCAATCAATGACTATGACTACTCAATCCATTTGCACTATAGGAAAGCAAACAAGGAGTTAGATTCTCTAAGTTGAAAGGACCCAGAATTGTATCATTGATGATAATTGAAAAGGATTTAAACTTCTTAGATTGGATGAAGATAGACATAGAAATCATAATGAAGGGAACATCATTAATCCTCCCACAAATGATTACTCAACCATCTCTTTTGTAATCCTGAAAAATATGATGTCAGAATTTAAATGAACATGGAAACTATCATAATATGGAAATCCTTTGAGTTCAATGTCAATAAAGAAGGAATTGTGAGATTTGGGACAAGACAATGTGTTTCTTAAAATTCAGAGTTAAAGAATGAATATTTTGATGATGCAAATAGTCTGAATTTTTTCATCCACCTAGAAAACACAAAGATGTATCAATATATCTGAGAGCATTATTTGTGGGATATCATGAAGAATGAGATCACTTAATATACATCAATGTGCCTCGTATGCCAACAAGTGAATGATGAGAGGTAGAAGTATAAGGGGATGATGAGACCATTACCCATACTATAATGTAAATGGGATAACATCACCATAGTCTTTATATCTAGACTTTCTAATACATCCAAAGGAAACAATGCTATCTATGTTGTTGTGTATCACCTTAAAACGACCGCACACTTCATTAAAATTTGGGAGGATTTCTCATTGGATCAACTGGCATAGATATACATCCCATAATTGGTAAGGATGCATTTAGTATCACTATCTACCATATTTCATCATGATCCAAGATTCACATCAATGTTCTAGAAGAGTCTTCAACATGCTGATGAATACTGAGATAAACATAAGTATGGATTATCATCCTCAAACTGATGGCCAATATGAGAAGACTATCCAATCACTTGAGGACATGTTGAGAGCATGCTCAATGGACTTCAATGGATGAAGGAATCAACATCTTCCTCTGGTTAAGTTCTCTTACAAAAATAGTTTCCACTCTAGCATCCAAATGGATCCTTACGATTCCCTTTATGGGAATAGGATAGAACACAAACATGTTGGGTTGAATTTGGGGAGTGAAAACTCTTAGGTCAAGAAATGATCAAGGAAATGTAGGATAAGGTTAAGACCATCCAACAACACATTAAATCTACTCAGAGTCGACAAAAGCGCTATGCTGATAATCATTGATGAGACCTATAATTTTATGTCAGAGACATGGTATTCCTCCACATATCACCATGGATGAGAGTTATGATATTTGGGAAGAATGGGAATATTATTCCAAGGTACATCAACCCCTTTGATATACTTTATCACATTGGAGTAGTGTCCTTTCAACTGGCACTCCCACCGAATCTATCTCAAGTACATGTTGTATTACTTGTATCAGTCTTGAGTAAGTACATACATGATTCATCACATGTACCAAATACAGAGGTGGTACCATTGGGGAATAACCTCTCCTATGAATAGAAGCTGGTGAATATCAAATATTGTAGGGAAAAAGTTATAAGAAATAAAACAATGCCCCTTGTCAAGGTGTTGTGGTGAAACTACAAGTTTGAAAAAGCAATGTGGGAATTATAGGAAGTGATGAAGAAGATTTACCGTATTCTATTTTAGTGTGGGAAAACGTTTTAGGGAGAAATATTTTATGGGTGGAAGATTGTAATGACCAAAACATTTATTAATGAAAATTCCTCTAAATCTAATTAAATGTCTTATTATGTAAAATGGTTATATTAAGCATATGAACTTATTTGGTTTTATGTTTTTGGATTTGAAAATACTATTAATAATTGTTTAATTTTCTTATATAGTCATTGAAGAGTGATCACGTGATTATTATAAATATAAGGCTTTAGCAAATCCATTTTACTCAGACAATGGAATGGATGGCCTCATCCTGTAGAATTTATCTGCACGGAGCCAATTTGTTGGAGCTCGGAAATGAGGCGGTGTCACTGGGCTTCACTCTTGACCAATCCAAAGTTGATATTCAACATGTTAATCATGAACGGAACTGCCTATGGGAGAAGTGGAAGTTAACATAGATTACCACCTGAGTGATGTTATTAGACCCACCCCACCAGTCTATAACCATCACACACCATACCCTTAGGTCGTATACAGGTGTTATAAGGGACTATGTAACAACACCTTAACACTAAGATTATGTGCATTATTTTTGTATAAATAATATACATTCATTTTATTATTGTAACATTGTAAATGTTTTTTTTTGAAAAACAAAAAATGTACTCCTATATAATTATGAAATCTATTTTGATGAACTAATCGATTTTTGAATAAAATAATATTTTAATAAAATATGTATAATAAATTACTTTTCATTAAATATAAATGACCTATTAATTTTTTGGAATACAATTAAATTTTTTAATATGGTCTGAAAATTGTCTATGTCAAAACTCATAAATTTTCAATAAATGTCAATTTTATTTTAAAATTAAAAATTCACACATTTATAAGATTATTTAGATTAAATGAATATCATTTTTTGATTCAGGAAGTCTAAATTATCTAATTGTGAATTTTTCATAATTTTCTGAGACAATCAAATGTTTAGGTAAAAGTAAAATACCATTTAAATATATAATGTGTTTTAGGACATCATAATAACCTAATATTGATGTAATAAAATAAAATAAAAATGTTGTTAGGCCAATATATGTCTTATCTTTAAATATAATGTGATTTTATATTTTTTTGATAAATTTTATGGTGCCTTAATGGACCCTCCACGACATAATAAAAATTTTAACTTTTTAAAATGATTTCCTTGAGAGTGTGACTCACCTCCACATAAGCAAGACTTATATTTTATGAATTTAGGCCATTGGCCTTATAAAATAATTTACTCCACTCCCCTTTGGAAAAAATCATGGGAAAAATCATTGGATAGTTTGTGGTTTTGATTAGTTTAATGTGTGGTGTCCAAAACCGAAATAATAAATAATTCCCTCTCCTTCCCTTTATTAACACACTCAATATCCCATTCATCTTCACTCAAACCATTTGGTGATTGACCTACCACTTCCCAAATCTCCCTAGAATCCTCCAAAGGCGCCTTAAGCTTCCAAGAAGCCTCTCTCAAGCCTCTCCCAAGCCTTTAGGATCACACATACAAAGGATTTCTTCCTCTCTCATTATTGTCCAAGTTTCATCATGTTTCTATACCCTTTTATTTACAATTAAAAATGTTTTTTTTATTTAGAACCTCCCATATACTAACCTCATTATGGTTTAATTATGATATTCTCATTTATATCTCATTAAGTCCTCCCATGTACACCCGTTATGATGCTGAAATTCAGTAAGTGATTTCTCTCTCCTCATTTACATTCAAGAAATCCATTTACATTATGAATCTAAATTCCATTACATATATTGGTACATGAATATATAAGTCACATTTTTATGCTTCTGAAATTGAACTGTGATTTTCCAAGCCAAAGTCATTGTATAGTGAATACCATGCACATTTCTATATCTAGGGTATTCACCTTTATTCACATTGACATATTGATTATAGAATTTAATATATAAATTCCACATTCCTTTCTCGTGTAATAATTTAGGATATTTAATGAATCTATGTTTTATGATCTATATGGCACAATTATTTATGAAATTAAATGATTAAGAAGGATGTGTTCTAATAGCACTCCAATGCAATGGGTAAATAATAGTATCATGATACACCATTTTAAATGAGGGTTTATTGATGCTAATTAACGTTCAATGAGGGTTTACACATGACCCATGCGCAATGATCCATGGATCATGCTAATATCATATTAATTGTTGTTTCAACATTTCCATGTTATGATAATCATGATATATCATGATTTTATGTTCATGTTTCTATTGTGATCCATTGATATGACTATTTCCTAAAATGTACAATATTATTCATGTTAAACCTTTTTTACTCCTTTACTATTCTTTATTGCTCACCCATTTCTTATGCATGTCCTCAGGTTATCCCATGCAATGTCACAAACGAAAGAATGTTGTGTTCATGTAAAAGAAGTTTTCAATAAATATTTTGTGTTTTATGTTCCAATTTGTTTTGTAATGTTCCTAATTTCCCATGACAGAAGTACTATCAATACTTAAAGTTTTGTTATGTGCAATTTTATGAAACAAATCGGGTTTATGTGTGTAGTAAAGAGAAGGTTTGTTTTATATCTCATGTTCAAGATTTCATGTTTTTACCTAATTCCAAAAAAAACTGGACTTATCAATATTTTAGGTGGTATTAACTTTTTTTGTGATAAATAATGTATTAATGTGTAAATAATAGTAGGTTTGTTATAAAATTCATTCCCCCTGATGTGTAAAAATAAATTGATATCACTATAATTTTGAAAATGGATAGCAGTCAGTTAAAACTAAGAGATAAGGGTGAAAACATAACAAATAATTTTAAAAAATTTATTAATTTGGATTATATGAAAACATAAACACCATATCATTGAAATATATCAATTTTAAGAAACATTAACAATGAAATAAATTAATATTAAATTAATACTTTATGTAATTCCAAGAGTTCCACTCTCAAAAATTATAAAAGGGAACCTATTTTCCTATATTCCTCACACTATACTTCGCGACCCCTCCCTCAAAAGGAACCCCTCCTAAACTAGAGATAAGGGAAGTAAGATAATTAAATTTGAGTCCTTCCTAAAGTATGCTCTTGATTGATGACTAACAGAAAGGGTATCAAAATATCTCATATTATAGGCATTGCACTCTATTTAATATAGGATCACGAGATAAGAAAAATCAACCATGAAGATACTCAATCACATAATGAAGGTAAGTACACAATATCCCCAATTCATGTAATTTCTTATTAATTAGTCAAAATTATCTATATAAAACATCCAAGAAATCATATGACAACAACTCGAGAACAACTCAAATATCCATTCTTGTAATGTCTAGTGTAGTCCTTGATGTCCTCCAAGAAACCTAAAAAATAATTTATATACACAAATAGTGAGATTACTTGTATAATCAGTAGGATCATATCCAACGTCTCTTACGAACAAGTGAAAATAGAATACTAATACACCAGTGAGTAAATAGTAGAACCAATAACACCAAAATAGGTTAACTAACCAAGCCCATTCACAGCAAGGAACAATAAAAAATATTGAATCTAGTTATAGAAACATAATAATAAGAATATTGATAAAACGGTGCCCCAGATCAATTTATCTATGTTGTGCCTCATTCACATACAAATTTTTTATATCAAGAAGCTCCCATATCTTTGATATAGTATCCCTTCTCCATGATATCTTCGTAATCACATCACTTCTATACTAAATATACTAAGGAAATCGAATCACATCCCAGCCAAAGAAAAATAGGCCATCACATCACATGTTTCATGAAGATACATAGGCCATCACATATCATATCATCCAAATACACAAAGTTCATCACATCATAACAACAATTGTAACTAGAGTAGTAGGTTATCAGGAACATGAATTAAATCTACAATATTCCCTCTTATTCCCATGCATAATCCCCACAATGAACCACCTTATCAACAAAAAAATTATCACTATGAGTTTAAAATAAACTATATGTAATCTCATGTCGAACATAATATCCTCTTCTATGAGAGGGAGCGGGGAAGAGGGGGTAGCTGACCATCCATCCTCACCATATTTATATTGAAAAAAATTCACCCCAAAACATTTGGGTGTTTGCACATGGTGCTCGATGCTGGTGGGGTGCATATAAAAATCAAAATGAAAATAAAATATAAAATAATTAAACACATAAGATCATACTGTGGTTGTCAATAAGAATACTATATTATTTTCAACAACACCACAATTACCCACAACCCCCACCACATTCATAGCCACCTCTATATTCATAGAAACACATAACAATTCCTCAAAGAATAATCCAAAATCCACTATCCACATTCCAAATTTAATTTCAAGTTAATATAATTACTCAATCCCCCCATTATCAACAACCATTATTAAATAGGTTGATATATTTTATATTAAGTAATAATAACTTTAACCAAACATCCAATAAAAATTCAAGAATTTTTTATCAATTCATTCCCAATCCATTCCAATTTAAAATTACACAACCGATTAATTTGTCTTTCAATTATTTTAATCCAAAAACCACAAATCAATTTCCTAGTTCTATTTTGACAACATCAAATACAAACCATTTTCACATTCATTAATCACATTTCAATATTTCTAATTATATATCATCACCCCATTTACAATTTATTTATTTACATCCACAAACCTATTAGTTAGAAGTCACCAATATTCAAGAACTATGACCCAAAAAATTAGATCAACCAATCCGATATATAACTCATATTGGAAAATAATATATCGCTATCTTGGACCCAAAATTCAATCTTGATAAACAACATCACCCATAATTTTGTCCATTGCATATGCCTTAAAATTAATTAACTTCAATATCATGGTTGAACAGAAAAACGTTTTTCACTAATAATATTTTATGTTTTTACATCTGATAAAAATTATTGTTCAATTATTAAATTCCCATATCAATAAATTATTATACAAAATAAAATAACACATTTTTATTTTCATGAAATACAATCAATACTAATTTCATCATCTAATAATCACTTTCTATTTATAGGATAAGATTTTGATTATCTAAATAAACACAATAATTGATAATAAGAATTCAAAATCATTAATCGTGAAATAATAAAATTTTACAGGGAATCAAATTTATGAATTGATTAAAAAACTGATAACATATAGGTGAGACCCCACACCCCCTTTAATAGTAGATAACAAGTTTGTTATATTCATTAAATTGGTGAATTTTATATTTCCAAAGGTTAAACAAAAAAATTATACCTCCCTCATATTACACTAAAATAAATGTAAAGGATCCCTGCTCAGGAATTGGTATTAGAATGACATTGCACACAAATTATAGTGGATAGATAAGTAATTTTCCATGTCTGAAAAATGGTGGAGAAGCCTTAGATGAATTTTCTTCCAGCTTACAGATCTCGGAAGGTGAGGTTTAGTCCAACCAAACTCAAGAGGAACCAAGAGATAAATATTCAATGGGAAGAAACTGATATATTATATTTACTTATATCCCTCTATATGCACATTATATATTGTATAAAACATTCTTATTTTATCCCTCATTCAATCCACATTGAAGTAAAATTATAATTATGATCTATTTAAATCATTTTAAACTATTAGATATAATTTAAATGAGTAAAAATAAATCAAAAATATTATTTATGGATTTTATAAACCTTGAAAACTAATTTAAGAATGTTCTCATAATAAAACAAGAGTTTTTTTATAAAAAAATTTCTACCCCTATGTTACCCACACACACAACATATCGTTATTTTTTTTCAAATATGATACATTATACCCTTAAAAAAACCATGGAAATGTTTGGCCAATCCAATTCGGGGTCTTTCAATATTGACAAGACATTATAAAGGCTTAGAGAACCCCAACTCAATCTTATAAATATATGCTTATACAACTCCACCCTCACACGAGTACCATTATGTAGCCTTTAAAATCTGGGTCTCAACCTTACATGAGTAGGGGGATACCCTAGACAGGCATGAACTACCATTATAATAGGTTTAGAATAATTTTTCTCACCAGTATTCCATAATTGGAATAACCTTTAATTGGATTTTGGAATCATGAATAACCCTTAGGCCACTTGGGAGGACGCTTTTGTGAGAATAAAAATTTTATAAGTGACCTTATGAAAATGTGAGATACTCTTACCCAGATAGGATCCAAACTTTATTCAAATAATGAATTTCCTTTATATAATTATAGGGTGTTGGCTGACCATTAAAAAGTGGGGAAACCTCCCTTATGTATACCTATTTACAATTTCGCAACCTTTATCTACCGTTATACAACCCTTATAAAATTTGGGTTAGCCATACCCAATTATTATAAAAATTATATTTCCCTTAAAAAATATTAAAATTATTAAACACCATTATAAAACTATAATTTCATGAATTTGGTAAACTATTTCTATGAAAATATGATATATTTAATTAAATGAACATATAAAAATTAATAAAAGGTTTTATAATTACCTTCAAAACCCCAAAAAATATTCTAAAACAATATAATAACTTTATAAACATAAAAATTAAATACCATAACATAAAAATGCATTATAATCACATTTATACTTTTAAATTACTCAAAAGCACATTATAAAACCACTTAGTAATTTTGAGGATAATTTTATGAAAGTATATAAATCTTTTAAAAAAATTCCCAATCCACGAGACACCCTTTAATGAATAGGGATGGGTTTTAGGAATATTTTATAACCTTAACTTATAAATATCTCAAGATACTCTTATAATTGATTAATATGAAAAAAATAATAATAAGTTAAACGAAATGGGAGATTATTTAATCAACCTGTGAGTTACCTCTCATGTTTCCCTCTAAATTTGGAACACAATAATGAATCTAAGGAGAAACTCTTAGGGGATTCACCTCTGGAATAAGAAAAAGTCCACATAGTTAGTCATAACGAACATAGTAAAAACATATGTCAATATAAACATAATTACATTAAAAAACATTGTAGATGGGACACTTCTAGATCTAAAAAATTCATATTTATTTAAAAATGGCATAGATATTAAAATTGGAGAAAGCATTAGTATATAATTCAGTTAAAATGCATTGCACCAGAATTCTATCAAATTAAATTCCACAATTTCTTTATACACATTTAACATGCTATAAGGTATCATTTTCACCATACTTTGATTAACATGTTAAAGGTTGTTTCCTGGGTCCTTGAAAGAATATATTCTATATTTAAGAATCCTGGTTTCTAGGCGGTTTCCATTGCATTTATTCATGGAACCAGAAACTTCCAATAGTTCTTTATTCATATAGGTCCTTCTTTCCAAAGGCATGTGTTTGTTATGTTTTGAACATTAAAATACTTAAGAACATGCATTGGTCGAGAGGATGGGAGTTTGGACTTATCACACCCTTTTGGGGGGAATTATTGTCTACTCCGGGACTCTCTTCGAAATTAAAATATTTTCATGAATCCTTATTAATTCACCAAATATATCATAAGTATCCCATGGAATTAAAAATAACTTATTTAACATGTATAAAATTTTAGAATTATCAGTATGTATTCAAGTTTTTCCATCAATGGTATCCTCTAATATACTGATTAGAGAATATTTTAATCATTATATATGATGATACTGGTTTTTAAGCCACTCAGTGGGGAACTCTGGAGTTTATTGTCATCTAGGGAGATGAAGGTTTGTTTTGATATTGGGATTGTACTCATAAAATGAGCTACCTAAGTGTCCTTGTGAAAGGAATCAGAACCCTCGTAGTTCAGTTCCACATACTGGGACACATCATACCTTTTAATGTCATGTGATAAGGGCCTCTAAGCGGAAGGTTCTTAGTTAAAACTTGTTGTGGAGATTATGTTAGAATAGCCCAAGGAACTTTGGAAAGGATATAGGTTTCCAAATAGGATTAAACCATATTGGGAATATGGACCAAAGGGAATAGGGTTGATTTGAAGTGTTGGGTTTAATCCTTAAAGAGGCTTCCTACGTATCCGATATGGATATAAATCAAAGCCCACATAGTTCGATGAATCTCATATAAAAGTATGGTCTCTTAGAGTAATGATTTTGGGATTACTTCCTGAAAAGGATTCCTTCATGATTTGAGGATTGAATTTGGGGATTATTTCTTGAGGAGGATGCCCAAATTGGGTGAATTAGTGTTGGATCCCTGAGGAGGATCTCCAATGAGCTCAGGACCTGAAAGGGCTTCCTACGTATCCTATTTCGAGTAGGAATTAGAGTTCTCGTAGTTCATTCCAATGAGCTTGGGCCCTGAAAGGGACTCCTACGTATCCTGGTTTGAACAGTAATCAGAGTTCTCGTAATTCATTCTAATTAGAGTGTTTGTGCACATGTTTTAATCATCACATATCTCTAAGCCCACATGATTCATGCTCTGTGTGAGAAACAAGAGGATGTGAAAGATTTAACAATTACACTCACACTTCCAAATTTTTCCTCCATGTTGATGGAAGAGGGCGCATTGACTGTGGAAGAGGGCGGGGGGACGAGCCTTCCATCTGTTCTATTTACAATGGACAAGGGTCCAATGTAAGGAAGAAGGAGTGAAGATGAGGGGATTATACTGAGATGTTTGCCTTAAAATTGGTTCTGGTAGGGGAGGGAAACTTATCCTATACTTGCGTGGAATGGAAAGTGTGAAGTGTACCTTCCCTACTAGAGAACTGAGGTCCCGGGTCACTTCTTTGAAAAATGGAGATGCCGGAAGCCCACCATCTTCCAAACATGGAACTTACCAACACTGTTACTAGGATAAAAGTCCACGTGACTGCGGATATACAAATCCAAAAGAATCCAATGAATGTTAACCCCATTATAAAACAAATGTGGGAAACCTTTGACTACAGATATACAAAACCAAATTGGAGACACACTGAAGTGCATTACCCAAAGGTCTGAGTAGTCAGGAGGTTTTGGGGGAGGCTTCAGTTTAGCCCATTTTAAATAACCGAACCAAAGAAAGATATACCCCACCATGAAAGGCTTCAAAGGGTATTTGAACTGGTCACGTAGGTACTTCACACAGATGTGCCGTGTTGGTACCCAGCGTTGACCTATTGTGCAAGTATGGTGCATAGGTGTGCCGCACAGTTACATTGCATAGGTACAGATGAGGATTGAAGAGAAAGCGAAGAACTAAAAAACATGACAATCCCTTTAATTATCCCTTTTTTGAACTTTAGATAACTACCTGAGACAATTTGAGAGATCTAGGCAAAAGAGTTATCCAATGGGAGCTTCAGAGAATATTTCACTTTTTTTCATTCTGAAAATGCGAAGCCCAAGGGTCATATTTATAGGCATTGATGGGCCTGGATGAAGAAAATTTTGTCGCACAGATATGGCGCATAGCTACACCACGTAGGTGCTCTGCATAGAGGCTTCCCAAATATTCTCTCGCATAGGCTGAACGTGTAGCGGATTCACAAAGCCTGGCCGCGTAGCTCTATCATAAAGCCAGGCCGCGTAGCTCTCTCCTGATTTATGACGATGTATCTTTCTCAAAAAGTTGATGGATAGTACATTGCATAGATTTCAGGAGGATTTTTTGATGCTTTCTTTTTACTCTTTGAGTCTTTTTAAGGAGTGTCAACAAATGCCCCCCCTCAGGATTTGATCCAAAATATACAAATAGGGTCAATTCATGAGGTGAAAGTCTGGGAAAAAAGATCAGGATGGATTAATGAGTAGCACAATTGTGCCGCGCAAAAATTTCCCACAAAAATGTCACGCAGATCTATCACACAGATTTGGCATGTATAGACGTCGCGTAGGTATGGTGCGTAGATCTTTTTCTTTCCTATAAATAGGTATCAAACTTTTCACATTTTTTCCTTCCCTGCACTTTCCAATGTTTGGTGCTCTCTTGCGTAGCTCATTCGTTCAGCTGCATCGCGTTGTGAACACACATAATACTCTTGAAATTTCTTCAAGGTAAGATTTATTACACGATAGAGCTATGCCAAAAGGACTTCACCGATGGAGTTGTGCTAAGATAGTTTTCGAAAGACTTATGAGTGATGTTGTCGAAAGACCTTGTCGAAGTACCTTATAGAAGGACTTTTTCGAAGGACCTTGTCGAAGGACCTTGTCAAAGGACCTTATCAAAGGACCTATGAGAAAAGTGTCATTTTCCAAATTTCATACTTTCTTCTTTAGAAATTTAATTTTTGTCATTATTTTCCTGGAATGAATTACTCATTTGATGACCCATAATGAGGAAGATGAGGCTCACTAAAGTGAAATGATGAGGATCATCGGGCCAGATTATTATGACACTGTTGAGAGTACTCTTCCTGGGCTATGGAAGGGTCTAATTCAGTACCAATGTGACTATCCACAAAGTCCTTAGAAACCTCTGTACGAGCATGGGCTTTTGAAAGACACCCATTTTTCATCTGTTATGAAGTACCTTCCAAAGAATTGGTTTCTTAAGTATTCCAACTATAACTACATGAATATTAGTGCAATGGGGTTCCAATAAAATAAGGAATATTCCCTATTAGTTGCATCCTTCATCACAGTGGTTTTACTCCAGATACGAAGGATCATGTTATAGAGAAAAGACCACATTTTTATGATTCCACATTCCGATCTCCTCAAACTAATCAATCGAATGGTTGGAAGTGATATTGGGACCTTCGTTCTGGAGTGGGTGTGAAACCCAAGTGGATGTGGGCATTCTGGGTACGTCGGACTTGTGCAGAATTCTGAAATGAATTATCAAACGTTCAAATTTATGAAGCTATCTAGATGGAGAAAACGTATGTATACAAAAATGAACTCATTTCTAAATTACTGAGCCGGTGGAGCCCACAAACAAACTCCTTTCAATTGATGCATGAAGAAGTTGGTATTAGTCTCTGGGACGCTTACCAAATAGCTATAATTCCTATTCTTGGGGAAATGTATGATGAATTCATCCCACCTACTTCAACATGGGGTGATGATACCAGAACATCATAATTGTCCCCTAAATTATTTAAGGTAGCGAAGAATTTACCCAAGGATAAGAAATATATACATGCTAGAGTGTGGATGAAAGCTTTCTTAGAACCAACAATAGAGAAATATCCAACCTGTGGGCGTCCTACTGTTGGTCCTTCCACCGATAACTGAGGCAGTTCATGCACATATTGGCCTACACTAGAAAGAGGCGATTACTAGAGTTGGGGTTATAATGTCAAACCTGATATAGATGAAAAAGGACACTTATATGCCTTCCTTGTTATGTGGCTAAGTGTTTATTTACTTTCAGTTCATGAATCCTGTGGTGGTGTAAGGTCAGGGAATTTTTTAATTGCTGCAAAATTGGTAGAGGGGAATTATATTGGGCTAGCAACCCGATTTTGGAAAGAATTTACTGTATCCTGCTGCATTTATACAATGGGAAGGCTCCATTTAGGACTTCAGGTCCATTTCAAGTGTTGTGGGGATGGAATGTGGAAATTTTTTCTTCATACTCAGTGTTGAACTCACTCAGAGTTCCTAATGGTCGATTCACACCGTTTTTTTAGAATGATTATGGTATTAAGCCTCTGAATTTGAAACCAAATGAGGTACTAAAGGTATTGAATGTCTCAAGAGATTTCAACTTCTCTACTTTTGTTAATCCACCAACTGGAACATTTATTGATGATGGTAATGACGAGTATGAGCTGATATCCTACATGATAGATTTCAGGTACAAAGTACTATCAACTAGGATTGATGGTGAAATTATCTGCGAGGCTTATGTGCCCTGTAGGTCTGCTCATCAGTTAAGGTGTCTTTCAAAAGTCAAACACATTTCCACCCACACATGTCAGACATGAGAAGAACCCATTGGTAGCACGAAAATTATGTATTCTCACAGCTTTAGAGGTATCCAACATGTCAATTACATTACCTCCACCAGATGCATCAATCGGACTGGAAGTTTGGTATGCCAAAGCTTGGGATTCTTCATATCCTCAAGGGAATCTGACAAAAGGAGTATATCGAGTGGCGACTACAATGACTTTTGCCTATGGAAATCATGGAAAGAAGTCAAGGACCAAAGAGGATATGGAAAATTCAAAGGTTTTAGAGAACTCAATGCATATTCGCAGGAAGTACACCAGGAAGACCAAGGTTAAAGAAGCAATACCTTCAATGCCAAGGTGATCCAGTCACCCCCATCAAATAGAGATTCCTATTCCACCTATCGAATTTTTTGAGGAAGAAAGGTCTGAAGAATACCTACAATCGGAAGGTGTTGACCCACTTCTACAGTCAACTAGGCCAAAATCGAATTATGTGCGACCTTTAACCATTCATCGCTGGGAGAGTATAACCCGTTATCTCGGGGATTCCTAGGAATTTCTTCAAAATGGCATTTGAATACCAGATATTGGTGATATCAATGCACCTTCTGATTTCAATCCGGAAAATAACATGGCTGAAGTACAAAAGTATATTGTGGAGTTAGAGACTTCTATATATGCAACTGATGAACAAATCCCAGCTTCTAAATGATTATCTTGTATTCTGGACATAGGATTCCGTTAAGGGGTAATTATCGACTTTGAGGAGGAGTGGGATATTTAGGTTAATATTGAGAATGTATTTCCCTTTTTATTTCATATCAAATTTTATTTATCATTTTACATCATTAATCTTGATGAAAATGTATTTCTATAGATAGAATGTAGAGAAGGAAGATCTAGACTGACTCTTGAATCGCCTCAGTATAGTACTGCAGGTTCTCCCATTAGTGCAATGAATAATCTTAACAAGTCACCAAAACATTATCCAGGAGCAAGAATCATGACTGGGGTAATGGCGATAGATAATCCCCAACCATTACATCACTTTTCCCCTGCTAAGATAAGTGTTTCAATCTATCCTCATGCTTTTGAACAAAAACTCAAAAGAGCAATGAGATTGGTTCAAAGCGTTCCCTAAAAGAGTAAGTATTTATAGAATCTTAAGGGAATAAAATTTTCTCAACACATTCAGGTAACCATGATTTACCATCTTGTAGGATCTATGTCTCTTTCCTCTCTCAAGGGATTAAGAGTTGTTGTTTCACAACAAGAAAAAGAAGTCTAAGGGGAAACCCAAGTTCAGGATGATGTATTTGTACTCTCAAAAGATTCATCTATACCTACTCCTAGATCTGTTGAGAGAGAGGAAGGTCCTGGTAAGATTAGATACTTTTCCCCAGTTACTTTTGTCAAAGGATCCTGAAAATAATCATTACTGATATTCTTACTACTTTACAAGAAAGGACTGAAGATCTAGGGAAATATGAAACCAATGCTGAAATGAACCTAAACCTGGAAAGATCTGATACTGGAATACCAATTGAAGATTCAGCATAAAAAATGTCAGTAGAGACAATTTTGGCATCATCCAACATTTTTTGGAAACCTTAAATGGTGAGGATGCTGTAACATTTCAGGACGTATACACTAAAATGATGGACACCACTAATCCGAATATTGATATTACAGGTTCTATCACGGAGTTTGGAGATTTAAATGAGGAATTGCAAGGAAGTAAGTTTCTATTCCGACATTTTCTATACATAATGTGTTCTTCAACTTGATTCTTTACCTCAAAATTCATCTTATGCATCTTTATCTGCAGAAAATATCACAAAGGCTCTTCACGAACAGGGTGTTCCACTTTATCCTTTTGCTGGGGATGAAGAAATACTTACAGAGGATCCTTCATCATGATATGTTCTAGAGTTTTAAAATGTCATATCTGAACATATTCAAGAGAATCTCCACCCTCAAGAAACACCTTCTCAAAACACCAGAGATGAAAATACAGGGGATGAATCCAATCAACTAGTTGACTTATTGTTGGGTAAATATAGGCAACCATCTGAGTCATATTTGTTTCTTCAATTTGAATCTAATAATGACCTTGATTTATTATTTAGGGTTATCGGCTCCTAGATCAGAGGTTGAAGCTTCTACAGTCATCAGAGAAGAAGAACGAAACAATTCTTTAAGTAACATGTTTCCAAAGTACATTTTACCTCATGGTAGTGACTCAGATTCAGATTTAGAGATGCAATATCATCTTGGCATGGCACTTAAGAAGACATGTAATCAAATATGGAACATAATAGATGAAAATACTTTGGATGAATTGTCATCCCATTTTACAGAACTCTTAGCATTATTCTGTGTGTTGGGATTTGGTGGCTTCAATTATCGACTAGTCTATGATGCCATGAAAGAGACTATCCACTGACGGGAGAAGGAGCATAAACTGCGACAATATTGTGAAGAGGCTAAAAGACTCGTCAATATTAAGGTCTTTTAAGATTGAGTGGTTGAGGAAGAGGAAAATCATAACAAGAAATCACTTGTGATTATCCAACAAATCCAAGAAGCCATGAAGGAGTTATTGTCTCTTCAACATTAATTGGATGATGCTTATAACAAGCTTGAGAAAATGAATCAGAAATTAGGAGAAACCTAATTGGAGGGGATAACTACCTTTTCAATGTCTAAAGAAGCACTTCGTCAGGCAGAGGAGGCTGGAGTTGCTCAATTATCTCAACTTTAATTGGCAGCTGATAGAGCTTATGAAGTGGTTCAACAAAAGAAAAGTCATGTTGAAAGTTTATTTTAAAACATAAGACAGAGGCTTCGGTTTGTTGATGGCCCTACATTTTCACATGAATGAAAGAAATTTTTCTCCCAATCATATACATTCCTTCATTACTGTTCATCTTTCATGATTACAATATGAAAGGTAAATGATGAAAAAGATTCCATTATGATAAATAATCATCATTATAATAACAAGAATGAGGTGCTTAAAATTTTCTTATTAAGTTGAGGGATTTAAGGAGAATAATTTGATTATTTCTAGGGTTACATGGATAACCCTCAAAATTTTGTATCTTTTGACTTTTTATTGCTCAATATTACCTAAATCGTACAAAAAATGAATATTTAGTGAGCTGAGACTCGAATTTTGTTCAGATCTCTTTTTGCATGTTCTTAGTCTGATGAGTATTAAGTCTTTTGTTACTGGCAGTTTAAAGTCATGCATATTGGACTATAAAGTGATAATATTTAGGGTCTAATGGCATTTATCATAAATTTTGAATTAGATCCCAAAAAAACATCGTGGCTATGAATTTCTTTAATATTTTTTAAATATTTCCACGGGGAATCTTGGGCCATTATTTTTTTATAGATACCAAATCATAAAGCCTACATCACCATAATTTGTGACTTTTCCCAGAACGAAGTTAACTTTACTCGAAAACCCCATTATGGGGGATATATTATGCATGGGTAACTAGGACATATGCTGCATAGCCAAATAGAGGCATCTATTGACTTACATGCTTGTTATTTAGGAAACATAGGCAAGGCCGCCTAAGGGTACGTGCTGGATAGTCAAGAAAAAGTGCTCTCAGATGTTTGATGTTCTATTGTAAAAAAGTCGAAGAATGTTTATGGAGATTGAGATTTTCCAAATCATAGAGTTTGGTTTATGGAGAAAGGTATATAAATATGGAAAGGGTATTTAGAATCTAGATATCCAAAAAAATCGAGGAATAATACTTTTACAATGGTCCGAACAGAATGTAAAAGATGGGGTGTCTGTAGTTTTAGTTTATACAATGAGAACAAGAAATGGAAACAATATATAACATGTGTTCAAGTGATTTCAAGATTATTTCATAGTGTATCAAGCACATTATGAGGAAAATGTATAAACCATGGACTTGAAGACATATATATTGTGAGAAAGATAATGGGACAAGTATACTTGAATGAATGTTTTAAAATATAGATTCATGTATATTATCTACAAAGATTAAAGGGGACAAAGATACTATAATCAAGAATGAAGTTACAATTATTTGACAAACCCGTTATGGGGGCTGTATTATGTAGGGCCAACTATGGCATATTCTTCATAGCTAAATAGTGGAATCTTTTGACTGATATGCCCGTTATGTAGGAAACTTATGCAAGGCCGCCTAAGGGAACATGATGCATAGATAGGAAAAAGCGCTCTCAGATATTGAAAACCTTGTTACAAGAAACCTTAAGAAATATTATGAAACTCAGAATGAAAAATTCAAGATTAAGAGTGTGAGATATGGAAGGGGGTTATGCCCAATGTATATGAGAAATATTTGAATCAATATTTGCCATAAATTTGATGTCCTTTACATAGATATGACTTATATGAAAAATGGATTCTTTATTTGTTTCCCTTGAATTAATATGGTACATTGTAGTTTTAAGTCCTGAAGTGAGGACATTATACTATGCAGTTTAACGTCATGCGGTAAGGACATTGACAACCCCATAAGAAATTTAAAACACCATATTTAAATAAAGAATCAATTTTCCCATTTCCTAAGCCCATGTGTCTTATGCTTGATTTGATAAAAAAGGAGCAGTAAGGGTTTCCTTTATAATATAAAGGCAATCCAAGTGAGAAATAGGGGTGTTAAATTTCCATGCAGTTTATGTCATGCGGTGAGGATGAGAATGAACCAATATGAATGGAAAGACACATTGTAACTAGATTCAAAAGATGAATGTCATTATGTGTTTTTCAGAATAAAGGATCAATTCATGCAGAATTCTTAAAACATTTCATATGTAGATTTGATTCTCATAAAAGAAATAAAGGGGGTTTGTTGTTTTTTTATTGCCGTTGGGCCCAAAATTGAAGATTTTGGTGTCTCTACATATCTCATTGGAAAAATGTGAATCAAGTCGTATGTAGTTATTTAAACTTGGTCCCTATGAATATTTGACTCCGACATAGGAAAGAGAGGGACTCATTTACTACTAAGGAGTAGTGATGATGTCAATAACGTTTTATTATGGAAACTTCTAATGTCTTATAAAGAAAACCATAGTTGTACAAATGATGGCATGCAGTTTAATGTCATACGACAAGGAAGGCAATGTTATGTACTTTAACATCATGCAGCATGGATGCTTATGGTTGTTATACAGTTTAATGTCTTGCAACTAGGACATGGGGGATGTACAGTTTTAAGTCCGGCAGAAAAGACGTGGTACCGTGCAGTTTAATTTCCACCAATGAGGACTAATTATTCAAAACTATACAATGTATTTCTTAAAAAATCGGGCATTGGTTGGGGTTTTGATGATCTCTCTATCAATTGAGATTAAGGAATACGCTCCATTTGAATAAACCTTATGTATGGAATAAGGTCCTTCCCACTTTGGCTCCGGTTTTGGAGGTTTATTTCCTTGTATCATTGGAGTTCTAAGGACCAATGCCAATAATCCATGAAGGAATGAATGAAGATGAACATTCTTATTTAATGCTCGCGCAATTATGTTATGATAGACTTCTAGATGATGAAAAGTGTGCAATATTTTCTCATCTAATCTTTCCAACTCATTGAACCGTTTTTGAGAGATTTCATCCGTAGATAATTGATCATAGATTGTAACTCTTAGTAAGGGAAACTATATTTCAATTAGTAAAACCGCTTCAATTACATATAACAATGAATAAAGTGTTTTTTGGGTGGCATTATAGATAGTTGTCCGATAATCCCATAAAGCATTCAAAAGTTTATCAGGCCATGATTTCATATCTTTATCCACAATCTTCTAGAGTATATTTGATAGGGTTTAATTGAAATCCTCAATCTGTCCATTGGCCACTACATGATAGCGAGATTAATGGTTGTATTTGATATTATATTCTTGATATAAATTTTTTACTTCAACAGAAAAAATTGGTGCCATTGTCCTTCAAAATAGTATGAGGGATGCCAAATCTGGTGATGATGTTAGTTTTGACAAAAACTAATGATGTTTTTAGCTCCAACTTCATTGAGAGGTCTTGAATTAGCCCACTTAGAGAAGAAATTAGTAGCAGTGATAATATACTTGAACTGCATAGTTGTGGTTAGAGGATAAGGCCCTACTACATCCATTACCCATGTGCCAAATGGTCAAAGAGTGTTTAGATGTATGTAGTAACTATGGGTGTTGATGAATGAATTTGGTATGCACTTGATAGGGATGAATTTTTTTTGTGATGTCTGTACAATCCTGTGTCATTGAATTCCAAAAGTATCCAAGCCTTCGAAACTGATTGGAGAGTCTGTGCCCAAATTGATGGTCACCACAAGCTCCTAAATGAACTTCTTTCGTGACAGTCGCAGTTTCTTCTCCATCAATACATTTGAAGAGAATCCCATCAAATACCTGCTTATAAAGGATATTTTAGTGGTATGAACCATCATAATGTGTAATATTAGCCACTCGTCACCAGATCTTCTCCTTCTCAGCCCTATTTGGTGGAAGTATCCCATTTTGAAGATATTCAATGATAGATGTTCTCCATCCTATGGTATGAACATATGGTTCAGAAATAGGGAAAATTTCATTGATTTCCTCCCTTATGGTTGGAACAAAAGGTGAAACCATGTAGCGATGGGCTATGCTGATAACTGTCTCATCCTAATTTGGATCTACCATGGCTGTAGTTGCATTAGCTAGTGCATCTACTTGGGCATTTCATGATCGTGGGACATAAGAAAATGTTGGATCTGAAGGAAATTCAGCCATTAATTCTCTGAAATGATCACACAAAGATATTAACTCTACTTTTATGATAGAGTATTCCCCATTGATTTGTTTTATTACCAATTCTTAATCACTTTTTACCTTTAAATGACCCATTCGCACCTAAAGTGCCAATTCCAAAACTGCAATGAGAGCTTGATATTCTGCCTCATTGTTGGTACCACCTTCTGATAATAGAAAATAATAAGGCAATACTACCTTTTCTGGGGAAATAAGGACTATTCCAAATATAACCTTGTTGAGTTATGGATTTTCCAGTCTCTTCCCTGTTGGACTTCTAGAAGCACCATCAAAATATATTTCTCTGGTCTGGGAATTATCTTGAATAGAGAAGACCTCTTCATCAAGAAGATCAGTATTAAATGGTGTATCTTCCACGGATGGATGCTCAGTATGGAAATCAACCATGGCTTGGCACTTTATTTCCTTTTCAGGCACAAACTGGATATTAAAATGCTTCAAAATAACCTTCCACCGTGCTAGATGTCCTGTAAGAATAGGACGACTGAGGATAAATTTGAGTGTGTTATTACAAGATACCAGTTGGACCTCATGATGGGGTAGATAATGACTCAATTTCAGAACTACAAATATTAATTCTAGGCAGAACTTTTCAATATTTGAATACCGAGTTTCTGCAACAAGCATAGTGTGACTGAGATAGTAAAGAATGTTTTTACCCCCAACATCATTCTTTTGGGTGAGGAATGCACCTAGTGATCACTCTAAAGATGTAACATAAAGAATAAATGGTCTTCATTCAACAACCGGAATTAATACATGTGGACTCAAGAGATATTTCTTAAGGGTATAAAATGCCTCTTGTCAATCTTTGGTCCATTGGTAGGTAACTCACTTCTTAATTAATCTGGTGAAGGGTAAACATTTTCCTTCCAAATTAGCGATAAACTGTCTAATATAGGTTATTTACCCTTGAAGTCCTTTTAATTATTTAAAATTTCTAAGAGGTGATATACTAAGGATTGATTTTTTTTCTCATGATCAGCTTCAATACCACGATGGTGTATAACAAAACCAAATAATTTTCATGAGGATACCCCGAAAGCACATTACAAGGGGTTCATCGTCAAACTATGTTGCTGAAGATTATTGAATATGGTTTCCAAATAAACCAAGTGATTAGAATGTTTTCTATATTTGACTACTAAATCATCCACATAACATTCAACAAATTTCCCTATGAATGGTTTAGAGATCCGATGCATGTAACTTTGATATGTTGACCCTGTATTCTTCAATCCAAATGGCATTACTTGATAGCAAACACACCTTGACGGGCTCTGAAAACTGTAGATTCTTCATCCTCTAGAGCCATTCAGATTTTATTATACCCAGAATATCCATCCATGAAGGAAAGTAATTCATATCAATTCGTTTCATCAATTCGATGTTCTATAATCGGGACTGTAAAATCATCTTTAATACAATGCCTGTTAAGATCTCTGATGTCATTGAAAACTCTAATTTGTCCATTCTTCTTTTTCACATGGAAAATATTAGCCAGCCATTTGGGATATTGAACTTATCTGATGATGTTAGCCTTGATATGCATATCAACATCAGCTTCAATTTTGGAGGCATAAGTTGGGTGTGTTCTTCTTGGGGCTTGCTTGAATCCTCGATGTTCTTATGGAAAACCCAAATGATGAGTGGAAAAATCGCTATCATGACCCAGAATTTCTGTATAATTTCAAGAAAATAAATCTCGATTTTGCATTAAAAATTATGTATACATTTCTTTCTTTTCAAGAGTCATGGATGCACTAATTAAAGTAGGGCATGGATCTTCTTTTGTACACAGATTTATTTATTTGAGTTCATACACAACTGTATAGATACATTCATCAAATGATGGAGGATCATCCCTGAGATCATCCTCTTCATCTTCAATATGTGTTACTTCATGTCTTTCTAATTGTATAGTATATGACGAAGCAAAATTTCCATGGTCAGAGGAGAAGTTAAAATTTGAACATGTTGAAGAGGAGGCCGCCATTTCTGACCCTATTGATGATGAAGGGTCTTCCTGGGGTGATAGATAGGAGATGATGGATTGAGAATTGACATCATTGTTTTCCTCTGGTATTGTAATAACTTCTTCTGGCCTGGTTGGTGAAGTATAGAATTACTGGATTTCAGTTGGGGAAATGAAGACATATCCAATAAAGCTTTCATCACTACTTGGCAAATCAACAATTTCTCCCAAGTTGTCTCGCTTGGTAGCCATAATTGACATTATGGAAGTTTCCATAAGTGTGTCTGGATTTAGGTATATCTTATCAATTTGACTTATAGGCAACACATAATCTATACTCATATGTATGAATGAGTTTACTAGAATATTTTCCAAACCACTTCGAGCATTAATTTTGGTGACCTTCTTTGACGTGGATTTTTCCTTTCCCTCCATGTGATATAATCTTGCCTCAATGTGTTGAGATTAACATGTTTTGAATGGGGCCTTGTCACAATACAATATCTCAATTTGACCATTGAAACAATATTTGAGACATTGATGGTATGATGAAAGAACGGCCACATGTTGATGTAGCCAAGGTCTTCCAAGAAAAATGTTGAAGGTTGTGTCCTGACGAAGAACCATGAAGTATGAATTAGAGACAAGGTCTCCAATCTGAATTTTGAGTGTAATTTCTCCCACAGGTTCTTGTTCATTCTTATCATATCCATTCATCATCAAAGTAGAAGGAGATAAATCAGATTTGGTGAGGCCCAATCGACGAAGTGTATGAATAGTAATGAGATTGACTCCGGAGCCATTATCAATTAAAGATCATCAGATGACTATATCATTGAATTTTTCAGATAGAAAAAAAGGTCTGATATGTCCATATACAACATCATCTTCATCTTCATCTATAAAAGATGTCATTGTATGGGATTCTGCTGGATAATTCTCTATATTGTAGACCTCAACTGCAACAATTTCAGTTTTAAATTCTTGAGGACTTGAGAAAGCCTCAATAAGCACCTTTTGAAGATCTTTTGATAGATTCAAGGAATCCAGAATTGATAACTTGGTCAGTATATGGGACAAATGTTTCAATACATCATACTTTTGGTCCAAAGGTCCGCGTTTCCCATCATGAAAATGTGGTTTTGCAGGTGCCCTAGAAGTTGATGCTTTGGTAGTATATGCTTCCTGTATCGGTGTAGGAGTGGGAAACACTCCTGGATTCTGTATATTATACTGACTAGGTCTATTTATTTGCTGAGAGGAATAAGGTGTAGCCTCCAATAGGTCCTCCAAAATAACTATGTCAAGACTGAATCTTCCATGAGTGGAAGAACTTTCTTGTTCTTGTTGAGCCCACTGAAGGGCTTTGCCATAATTTTCTGCCACATATACAGTTCTATCATGGGTAGGATTGAAATAGTGGCTTTTGAAATATCCACGTCTTCCCCTGTATCCTATACCTCTGTCTCTTCCTCTAACTCCTCTGTTAGATACATGGAACATAAGCTCATCATGATTGAAACTGTTATTGTCATAGGGATCTGTTAAATGAATCTTGTTAACAGAACCAAAGATCAATTCTTCATCTGATGATGATTCTGCCTGATGAACCGGTTCAGGATGTGTCGTTTAGTGGGGCGGTGCCTATTCTTTTGAAGAAAATGGAATAAAATCTGCTAGAGTCAAGTACAACTTATGTTTTTATATGATTTCATCTTCTTTTGACTGTTCTTCTTTCTTCAAATTATGCTGCTTCTTTGACGATTTTCCTTTTGATGGAGGGGGTTTTGCTGTGGCAGAAATAGCTGAATACACAATTGGTTGATTCAATTGTGTTCTTAAAATGGCATGAGTTCGGATGATCATTTTCCTGACCATCCAATCATCATATTTCTGCACATTTTTTACTTTTGACTTCGTTCCACTCACCCTCTTCCTCTAGATCAATAGTAGTAAAAATGCTACCTAGGCTGAAGAACCATTACTTGTCCAGAGTCCACCATCATCTGCAAATGGTATTTTAATAAAAAACACTCCTGAATGGGATGCCCCAACATCTGATCAAACGGGAAATAGTTGGGGAGGTCATAATCTCCTTCCTTGTTCAGCCTTTTGGGCCTTGGAAAATTGACCAGATTGTTCTACAGAGTAGAGGTTAAATAACCTGGAACTTGTTCATTCTGGAAATAATAAACATTGTTCTTTAAATCCTCGAAATATTTCCTCCTTTTATTTTTTTGATCATCTTGACGAGGCAGCCATTTTTTTTATGCTTAGGAGGTGGAGCCCTTCGATATAAGGAAGGTTTTGAAGTGGAAGCAGGTGCACGTGCTTGGTTTATTATAACGGTAGAAGTTTCTGATTTCTCTATTCTCATTCCTAGAACTGATGTAGTTACCTGAGTTTTATCCTTAGTATTTGTAACAAAATCTTCTATCTTCTGAGTGATTGAAGTAAGGTCTCGAAACCATCATATTTATTTCACATGGATCAACTATGTGCGTAACTCATCACACATATTTTCCACACATATTGTCAGCAACTCTTCTTGAGGGAGTGCTAAACTTAAAGAAAATGTTAGTCCCTTCCAGCGAGCAGTGAAATCTGAAACTCTTTTATTATCCCTTTGTTTACAATTCGTAAGATAAAAAAAAATCATCTTTGGTAATGATGATCTAAATTGTAAAATAAACCTTTTATGGAGATCTTCCCACCCAGTAATTGACCGAGATTGAAAAATTTTATAACAGAAAAAAGTAGGTCCTTGTAATGACTGTACAAAACACATGATCTTAACTGCTTCTTGTTGTCGAGAGTTCCCATCATAGGATCACAACGAGAAAAAAAATGTGTTAACTATTTTTTTGGATCTCCCAAACCATTAAAAATTGGGAATATGGTATTTGAAAAATTTGATGGGGGACAAATTTCATCTACCCATTCAGGGTAATCTCTCTTTTCTGGTTGAACTTGTGCACGTTTTCCTTCCATTTCTTCCAAATGAGTTGTTAATGACTCAATGGTAGTAATTAATTTTTGAGAAACATCTGGTTGAGCTTGGACCTAATCAGGTTCAATAACTGGAGTTTGCATAGGTGTGACGACAAGTACTCCCACAGATGGTAGTATTGGTGATTGTTGACTCATATGACCCATAGGATTGGACCTATGAGGGTGTGCTTGTAAAGAGGGATATTTTTTATCCATCCCAGTAGCTGTGACAAATTCCATTGATTGATTAACTCCAGCATGCTTTGGAGGAATTCTACCTTGAAGTAATTCGGTATTTAACCTCCTTAACTCCTTCATTTCTTCTTCTTGTTGTGTTAACCTTTCCTCTAATGAGAGTTATTGGCCTTCACTAGAGGTACGGTGGGATGTAACCTGACTTTTACCATTTTCTTTGGCATGTTCCTTTCTGGAGTATGGAAGGGGATTACCTGATGAAATTTCTTACCTCTGGGAAACCCTCTGGCTTCTGGTATTCATACCTCTTTCATTTGTTTCTGTGTGTACAACCACTTGAATTGGAACTTCATCATCATATTTCTCTGAGTGAGCCTCATTTTCTGTGGGATTATTGACAACGGCATTGATGAAATTTATCAATGCATAACACATTAATGGTATTCTGTCAGTTCTTCTACTAGATTTTCGCCCTTTGTGTCCTCTATGAGATTTCGTTCTCTTATATAAGGAATTCCATGGAACTGTTTTGTGGGAAGTAATTTGAAGGGAATCGTTGGATAGTTCAGTTATACGCTTTCCTTGTGGTTTCTTCCCCAATCGGGAGAAAACTGACTTCTACTGAGGAGGGGATTGAAAATGTGAAAAATCCCCCAGCCTTGTAGGTTGGGGTTGGTCTTGTTTTTATTCTTCAAATCTTTCAAAATTGTTTAATGAATTCAAATATTGACTTAGATGAACCGTTAGCCTCACAAGATGGGGTGATTCTTGAACTACTATAACTGAAATTCGTGCAACTGCTCTTCTGATTTTGCGGATTTTGGTTCAGGAATTAGCTCGGTGCATTATCTGACCATCATTTACACCACCAGTTTCAGAAGAACATTGTGCTATTTCAGACATTTCCATCCTCTGATGCCTGAAATCCTCAAAACGAGATACCTGCTCAAGATTCTCAGAGTCTTGATGTAAAAGTATCTCAATAGCTTCTTTTCATTGAGCCTGATTCTGATGAGAACTATTTGAGTCAAGTTCTCGAGCATACATTTGATTACATAAAAAACCTATTGATTGGGGCTGGTCGTGGGAAATATCATTGCATGAAACCACTTTTGGTGAACTTCAATAATTTTGGAGTGTGGTGAAATACAATGCTCCATATGCACCCAATCCTCTGATGAGATCATTAGATGTGGAATCTTATATTAATTAGCATAGCCTCTTTAGAGTATTGAGACATGCATGCTGAATGGTTCTCTATTTTTTTTTCAACCCTTGGATTGTAAGAACCCGTGTTTTTCCAGACTGTAGTTTTGAGCAGAAATTTGAATTTTTCCTGTGGGATACTTTTGAGGGGTAAAATGATGATTTTCCCCAACTAGATGACCTCAGATAATTATTATGACAACTCCGTTGGCCCAGAATAGGGAGTTTACCCTAGGACAGAGGTTTAGTGGAAATCTAAGCTGTTCGAATTTTGGCAGATTATTTAATATTAAATATTATTAAATTAAATATTAAATTATTCACGCAGGTTCATTTGGAAATAACTTCTATACGGAGCATCAGATTGAGATATTGTCTACGCCTTTGAGTCTAGAATGGGGAGTTTATCCTTGGGAAGGCACAAACTCATGTCGGGAGCCGGGGTCGGCCCGAACCCCTTTTTCTTCTTTTCCTTTTCTTTTCATTCTTCCTTCTCATTCTTCCTCCTCCTTGTGCACGTCTCCTATGCCACCCCTTTGGATGTGACCTATGTATGATATGGATATTGATAAAGAGGGAGAGTTAGAATCCAATAGGGGTATCGATTCGAAGCTCTCGACGCGCAGTGTCGGCGTGCGACAACCGTGAGCCGTGAAATCAACAGGAGCTTCGGCAGTTTCCACCCAAAGGTAGGGAAATTTATGTTTTCACCATACATCCCCTTTAGAAATGTTTTTTTAATTCTTTAATGCCTTATATATCATTCTTTTAATCCCATGGGGCTCTATCTGTTGTTTCGGGGGCGAAAACGGGCGTTTCGGGCATTTTTAGGGATTTCCTATCGGAAAACCTAGAATAGACAGCGTGTATTCTAGGGGTACATGATGTGTGTTCTTCTTGTTTGGGTAATATGATGTTTTATTAATTATATACCCAGTACATTGAGTACATGCCGTGTAGTTGGTGGTCGTGTGACTGGCCGTGTTAAATTGAACCCGGAATAATGGTTTTTAAGGAGTACACACTGTGTACTTTTAGTACACACCCTGTAGTGGTACTTCAACATGTGTTTTATTGAAAACAAAACATAGGTTGACTTTTTTTGAATAGTACACTCCGTGTATAGTAACGTACACACTGTGTACTATTACATAGGCAGGCCCATTGTGCTCTGGCCATGTGCTCTGGCTATGTATTACTTCTGTTTAGTAATTTTGGGATATCTTATGCTATGGAAGTCAAAATCGGGAGTGTGAGTAGTTGATTCTGAGCGTTTTTCTATTTGGATCGCAATTATGGGATCCTTTTTACATTTAGAGTTCAAATAAAGGGGGGTTTTTGGTTTCTATCTAAATGTAGGGGTTCTTCCTCCAGTTATTGAGATTAGTTATCACCTGAGAGTGAGACTTGGTGTGGATGATAGGTTGGGTGTTCAGAACAACTTAGTTGAGACCTTTAGTAGGAAATGAGCTATGAGATTTCTCCCATAACCTATGCTTTTGCGGACGTTCCCCTTGTGAGATGTTCCCTTATGGCCTATGAGTCTGTGAGACCGGGTACATCTAAGGATCCCCTGAGTGATGCCTTTTCTTGTGTGCTGACCTAGGGAGTCCCTTGTAGGATCTCTCTCTTGTTCTTCCTTTTATAGGATCCATGTTATGTAATTTCTATGTTGTACTTCATTTGAGGATCCCATGTATGATTCCTCCCTTGATCTTCACTAAGAATCCCACATAGGATGTCTTCGCTCGTGTTTACCTAGAGAATCTCGAGTATGATGATTCTTCAGTGTTTGAATTGAAGTGCCCAGTGGGTTCTCATTGTTTGACTGACCATGATTCATTACGTCGGGTTTGGGTAGAGATGGTGATCAAGTGTCACCTAGAACTCGTGCCAAACTGGTGATCCCTTTGGTCTATGGATGTATTGTTGGGTTGGTTGTTCGGGCCACCAGCACTCGTTTGTTTATATCTCACTCGGTTTGCTAATGCTATAGTGGTTACTAGAGGTGCTTTATGGTTGATAGCTGTTGAGCCTGATGCGATGTGTCTTGCTTGTTTGTTTGGATACCTACTATTTCCTTGTGTGCCTGAGTAGATGTGGTTTGATTGTAAATGGGGTCATTTACCTTGTTGTGGATGTGTTTTCCAATGTTTCTTGATTTTTGACCATTTGGTCTAGCTTGCCTATTAGGCTTCCTTGTTAACATGCCTAGTTTTTTAGGATGGAGTAGTTTTATCTGAATTTTTGCGATATGTTGTAGACGATTAACAAAGTAGTTCTTGAGGTTTACTTTGGCCATATATCATTAATATACATTGAATTTCACGGGGTCTTGAGAACCAGGTATAGTAGAATATTAGGGGATAGACCGAGTGAGCTTCCTCAGAGAGTCTTTGGACATTATAGACTATAAAAGGATTGATCTAGGGAGCTTTCTCAGAGAGTCTATGGACATTATAGACTATAGGGGGATAGATCAAGTGAACTTCCACATAGAGTCTTTGTGCTTGAGGCTACATGGGTATTGACTGAGTGAGCATCCTAAGAGATCTTAGAATTACTTGGGGATATAAGGTGATAGACCATGAGATCTTCCTCAGAGAGTCCTTGACTACTTAAGACTATACAAGGATAGACCGCGTGGGCTTCCTCAGAGAGTCTCTATTTTGTTTGCTTGAATCACCTATTACAATATGTTGTAGGAGGGATTGACTGTGTGAGCTTCCTCAGAGAGTCTATGAATGAACTGGGCTATAAGGGGAATTGACCAAGTGTTCTTCCTCAGAGAGTCCTTGACCTTGGGCCTATAAGATGAATTGACTGGGTGATCTTCCTCAGAGAGTCCCTAACTACCTTAGACTATAAGGGGAATTGACCAAGTGAGATTTCTCAGAGAGTCTTATAATTTTCATATGACCAAACCAGAGGGGTTAGGATGAGTGTACTACCTAGAGAGTTGTTGGTACTTTTTAGGTAGGACCAGAGTGGATGTTCGTGAGTACTTACTAGAGGGTTACCTGGTTGTGTTATTTGTTTTCTTGTGATTGATTGGTTAAACTAGAGGGTAACTTGTTTTTGTTTATCTTGTTCAAATACATAATTCCAGCATTGGCCGAAGTAGGTACATGTCGATGGGATTACGAACCCAGAGATAGACTTAATGATACACATCTTGAGTGGCACGACATCCAACTCAATTCCCTTGAATAGGATGTCCAGGAGATCGGGCTTATGGTCCCAAGGATCGACTGATGATGTTGTTTATTTATATTTGAATCACTAAATCATGAATATTCACATTTTTTAATATGTGTATAGGTATGTGACTATACATGTGTACATATATATATTTGGACATATATGGTGGCACTTGCCCAGTTGACATGGATTACATACCTAGAGTTCAACTGTGTTTTCACAATTGTCTTACATCCTATTGTTGTGTTCTAGCTAGGATGAACACGTTGTTGTTGCATACACTATCAACAACACAGATATAGGTTTCTTTTAGGGGTGCCCTACTAAGATTATTTCTCACCCCTGCAAGTGTACCTTGGTGTAAATGTAGGCCTTATGTCGGCTTTTCAGATTGAGCACGAGTTGCATGGAGGATTGGGCCGAGGCCCAGCGTTTCATGATTGAGCGGAGCTACTCAAGTGGTTATACTGATCGGGCTGTAGAAATTTGACACTGTCTGGAGACTGGGAATGTGGTTTGGGTTGGAGTTAGTATCAGAGCCCATTAATTTTAATTTCAATTTCCATTGCACTTGTATCTGTATGGTCATCCTATTTGGTGACCTGCATTGTATTTTATTGCATAGTTGTTCGGGATTTTACAGCTTTTTACTATTATAGATTATTCTATTTCTGTTGTTTATTGCTTCTGCACTCTATTTACTTTTTGTTGTGTATGAAATGTAGTTATTTCCCTTGTTTTCTTACTCTGGAATGAGGGAATAGTCTCCCCACTATCACACCCTAGGCCTCGCTACTAGTCGGTAGCCTCTGGCATACGAGGAGGGGCACTTGAGGCCTTTTGGAAAACTGGCTCATAGCACCAGTTTAGTGGCTTCCATGATAAGACATTACATAGATGTTGGGAAACTGAAAGAGATAAAAAGTCAATTTGGCACTAAAACCATTCTCTTACCTTTATATGATTTATATAATCATCATAGGGTAAGACTTTGGTTTTTAAATGACAAAGAGTTTTCCATAAGCTGAGACGAATGTCATGAATACAATCTTCTGTCATCAATTCTGGAATATCAAAATGAGAATTTGCTGAAGGCCAAAACGTGACTAGTATTTCTCCTTTAGCTAATTCTTTTCCCATGATCAATACCTCTTCATCATCTTCTACTAGAGGTTACTCCACTTGGTCTGACCAAAGTGGATGCTCTGCATTTGAGGATAAATGACCCATGGGAGGTTTGGAGAATGACTGTTCCCTTAAGTTGTCTTCTAACTGAGAAAGTGTTTCACCTGTAAATGACAAGGCATCAGACATGACTGGCCTTGTGTTTGTAAGTGCCTCGAGATAGTAGGGCTTTATTGTTACTACATCATTAATTATATAATTTTTTTCACAATGCGAAATACTAATGCGGAGATGAATTTCGCAGTGAAAGCCATCATGCGGAGGATCACCATGGTAGATTATAGCAAGGGATAAATTTTCTTTCTCTTAGTCTTCTGGCCAAATAGAGGGTTTCCATGGCTCTCATCGAAATATAGGCACTCTGGATTTAATGATTTTTCATGAAGAATGTTTTCATGATGAAGTATCTGATTAGAATCTTCATAATTACAACTACCACTCCCAAAATTTGGTTATGGGAGGGTAGGATATTGAGCAACAATAGATAAATGTCTGAGGGTTTCTTGAACTCCATCATTAAGAGGAGCTAGATTACAACATGACTATTGATTTTTCAATGGTATTTTGTGATATTTATTCTTGGGTGTTCTCTTATACTTAGTTGGGGTCACATTCTAGGAAAGGTGGTTATCATGGAAAGGTATATATTCCTGTCTAGTATTAGTTATTAGAACAGACCTGTTACCTCCAATTGGAAAGGGTGTATGTTCCCAATCTTTCTGTTTGTATGATATGGGGGAGTATTCCCCATGACCCTCCTAGACTGGAACAACGGTGTGTATCTGCTCTGGGATGGAATGTCGTTGTGTCATCCCATTTGTGGGGACATATTTATGTGTCTATTCCCCTGATAATGCTGAAGTAGTTGTTAAAACATCCAGACATGTTTCCAGAAAATGGGTTGGGATATGAGTTTTCCCTTTCACCATTGAGAAGATGTGTTTAGTGACTTCAGGGGCCGAAATGAGAATATATGTCCATTCCGTATCTACAGTAGGTGTATGTGCCTTCTCATGTCCTCCTTTTCCAGTCAACCGATATTGACAGTACTTATGCATAAGGGCAGAGAGTTGAGTCTGCTCCAAATTTGTCATGGGATATTTCCAACTAACTTCTCCGAGTGCTACCAAACTAGAATGTTGGCAGGCTTGATGAAAATTTGTAGGTGTATGTGCCTTCTGGATATTATCCATCCAGTATGGTTGATGGGTTTCCTTCAATACTGGAAGACGAGACTACTGACATAATTGGTGATTGTAAAGAGTTGAATGTTCAGGCTTACCTGTTGCCACCATATTATATTGGCGAGCTTCTTCGGTTGCATTCAGACAAACCTACTGACTGGATGATTAATTATAAATAGGTTTATGTGCCTGCCTATAGTACTCCGTTGGAATTTCCTTGTGGGATTGGTGTTTTACTACCAGACGAGTCTACTGGGTAGTGAAATTATGATGGATAAGTGTATATGCCTACTCATTGTATGCCATCAAGTTAGATTGATGGACTTATCTAGGGGAGGTAGAGGTGAGAACCTGATTCCTATTAACCATACATTTTCTCTGGCAGTTTTTCTTGTGTGCCCGAGTTTGAGAGACCTGGGACAAACATCCAGAGGCAGCAACCCCATCATGTTGGGGATGTACAACCACATGATTCTGGCGGCGATTGATTGTGGGAGTCCTCAAGAAGTACTCTAGTATTCTTGATGTGAGGCCTTCATGGACCTCTTGATCTACCTCCCTGTAGTATAGGAATGATGGATTTTTTAATTCCGGGGATAAAGACTGGAAATGGTTGGAAATAGTGGTTTGCACCATTTTCTTCTTGATCATTGGTCATTGTTGGCCAGATGATCGAGAATTATTATTGACCTCGAGGGCCTTTCAAGAAGCCTATAAAGTCCTAATTATATCATGTTGGTGATATTCCTTTATCATCACATTGGAGACCCAACGCTGAAGAAACTAGGTTTGTGATAACGTCCTTCCCATGGATGGATATCCAACATGAGCAGTAGTCATGAAGTTCATAGATGTTGTCTTTGAGAAATCCATTCTTTGGATTGAAGGAAATTCTGTGGAAAACTGAGAACAACAACAAGTTATATTAAAGTGAAATCTTTTCAGATAGATACATGCATTATTAACTCCTTTGTTTGGCCTTCCTTTATCAATTGATTGGGGCCTAACATGTGGGTAACATTATTAACTTTGTTAAGGATTCACGTCGGGTTCACCATTTTTGTATCGTAGGTCCTTCAAACATGATATTCTAGATTTAAGAATCCTTGTTTCCAGATAGTTTCTATTGGATTTATTCATGGAACCGAAAACATCAAACTGTTATTTATTCAAAGAGGACCAGCTTTCCAAAGGCAGGCGTTCGTTATGTTTTGAACTTTATGATACTTAAGAACATGCATTGGTCGAGAGAATGGGAGGTCGGAATCATCACACCCTTTTAGGGGGAATTATTATCTACTACGGGACTCTCTTTGAAATTAAAATATTTTCATGAAACCTTTTTAAGTCACCAAGTAAATCATAAGTATCCAATGGAATTTAAAATCACTTATTTAACATATATAAAATTTTAGAATTATATGTATGTATTCGAGGTTTTCCATCAATTGTATCCTCTAATATACTGATTATAGATTCTTTTAATCATTATTTATGATGATACTAGTTATTACACCACTCATTGGGGCACTCTGAAGTTTATTCTCATCCAGGGAGATGAAGGTTTGTTTTGATCTTAGGATCATACTCATAAAATGTTCTACCTACATATCCTTGTGAAAGGAATATGAACCCACGTAGTTTGGTCCCATTTAATAGGACACATAATTCCTTTTAAGGTCATGTGATAAGGAACTATAAGTGGAAGGTGCTTAGTTACAATATAGTGTGGGTGTATGTTAAAACAACCCAAGGAACATTGGAATGGATATTGGTTTCCAAATAGGATCAAACCCTATTGGGAATATGGCCCAAAGAGAACATGGTTGATTTGAAGTATTGGCTTTTAACCTTAAGGAGTATTCCTACATATCCAATATGGATGGAAATCAAATCCCACATAGTTCAATGAATCTCATATGAGAGTATGGTCTCTCGGAGAAATGATTTTGGGATTACATCCTAAAAAGGATGCCTTGATGATTTGAGGATTGAATTTGGGGATTATTTTTTAATGAGGATTCCCAAATTGGAGGAATTAGGGTTGGATTCCTGAGGAGGATATCCAATGAGCTCGGGCCCTGAAAGGGCTTCCTATGTATCATATTTTGAATAGGAATTAGTGTTCTCATAGTTCATTCTAATGACAGTGTTTGTGCACATGTTGTAACCTTCACATATCTCTCATCCCATGTGAGTCATTCTCGGTCTGAGAAACAAGAGGATTTGAAAGATTCAACAATGACTCTCACACTTCCAAATTTTTTCTCCAGGTTGATGGCAGAGGACACGTTGATAGTGGAAGAGGGATGGGTGACGAACCTTCCCTCTATTCTACATAGATTGTACAAGGGTCCAATGTAAGGGGTAAGGGGTGAAGATGAGGGGCTTATATAAGGATGGATGCCCCAAAATTGGTTCTGGTAGGGGAGGGAAACTTCTCTTATACTTGAGCGGAATGGAAAGTTTGAAGTGTACCATCCCTACCGAAGAACTGAGGTCCCGAGTCACCTCTTTGAAAATGGAGAGGCTTAAAGCCCACCATCTTCCAAACCGGGAACTTCCCAACACTATTACTGGGATAAAAGTCCATGTGACTATGGATATAAAAATCCACCAGAATCCCATGAATCATAACCCCATTGTGAACCAAAGGTGGGAAACCTGTAATTGCGAATATACAAACCCAAATTGGAGACACATTGATGTGCCTTACCCAAAGGTCTGAGTAGTCATGAGGTTTTGGGGGAGGATTTAATTTACCCACTTTTAAATAAGGGAACCAAAGAAAGAGATACCCCACCATGAAAGGATTTAAAGGGTATTTGAACTGGTCGCATAGGTACTTAGTGCAGATGTGACCCATTGGTACCCCGCGTTAACTTATTCCCCACGTATGGTGCGCAGGTGTGTCGTGCAGTTACGATGCGTAGGTACAGATAAGGACTAAAGAGAATGTGAATAACTTCAAAACATGCCTATCCCTTTAATTATCCCTTCTTTTGTAGTTTAGAGACCTACCTGAGAGAATTTGAGAGATCTAGGAGAAAGAGCTATGCAATGGGAGCTTTAGAGAATCATTCACTTTTTTTCTTTCCAAAAATGGGGAGCACAAGGGTACTATTTATAGGAACTGATGGGTCTGGCTGGAGAAACTTCGGTCACAAAGATATGGCGCGTAGCTACACCGCACATGTGCTCTACGTAGAGTCATCCCAAATCATCTTTCGCATAGGCTAAACAAGTATCTGCTTCATGAAGCTCGGCCGCATAGCTCTGTAATGAAGCATGACCACGTAGCTTTCTCATAATGTATGGCCACGAAGCTTGCTCGCGAAGTTGCTGGATACTACATTGCATAGAGCTCGGTAGGATTTGTTGATTTTTCCTTTGTACTCTTTAAATATTATTAAGGAGTGTCAACAAAGGTTAATGAGCATGTTTTCATAATAATTTTTTTGATAACATAGAGATGTTTTCTACATCATTTCATTAATCTTTGATTGTTAAAGTGTTTTAGAAAATAAAAATAATTTTCAAATGATTATTTAAATTCTTGTAGATCATAATAATATTTATATTCAGATATTCTAAGATAAAAATAATGTTGATAAATTTATTCCAACTATGAAATTTTCATTTAGGAAAAATTTGGTATGATAAATAACCATTTCTAATGAATTTTTTCATCCTTATTCATAACATGGTACATATAAAAAAACTCTCATTTAAATAACATAAAATGTAATTTTCAAAATTTCTATTTATATAAAGGAAATAGTACATAACAATTGTTTTAGTTAATTTGAGAAAAAATTTCACCACAACATCTATTTGTGTCATGTGACTCAATAAATTTTATCACATAGTAAGAAGGTAATCCCATAGCTGACATACTCAAAGTAACTTTTACTTCTATGAAAAAATTTAACTACCATTAGAAAAACTAAGATGAACAAAGGATAAATACTTTAATTCACCAAGCATTATAGGATATAATTTATCCACCCACTATTTCAATTATAACTCAATCATGTTTCCCATCAAGAAACATTGATGATTATAAGAATCATAAAGCATTACCACTATGATTATTAACCTATAATATTTATCATGATTCCGAATATATATTATATTAATGGAATGGTTACATCGTTCCATCAACTTCCTTCTATTTAACTAATACAACTCTACCATTATCTTTACATAAAATAGTATGGAAAAATAATATCAAAATATAAGAACCCAGTTTAACATATGACATGAACTACAAACAAAGAATGATGTTTAAATAATACACCTTATCTAGGTTTTAAAATCATCCATGATTTTAAACAAACCATTATTCACCTAAAGCACACTCATGTAAAAAATAAATGGTTCAAATTTCAAATATTTTATTTCTATGGTTGTAATACAGTACTTTAAAAATATTGACACAAAATTTCTCAACCAACATAAAAAGTTAAATGAACATAACATTGCATAGTAAAATCATAAAAAATAATGGAAATATAACATTCATATCAAGATATTATCGATTTGGGTGGCCCTGCCGCACCAACACAAATGTTAAAAGTGTCATATAACTTTCCAATATTAGTAAAGAGTTTTCCCTTCCTTAAATGTGTGAGGCCATAAATTATTCTTCCAACATAATATATATAAAAAAACCAATCCAACATGATAAAATTCAAATACATTCATCACTTCTTAATAATTTATGTGCTGAAGGAATGCTCATATTCATCAATTTCCTTATTTTCCAAACAACCCATTTTCTTTTGTTACCAACTACATGTTATTATCCATTTTATTGGTGGTGGTAAATTCTATCAACACAACTATAAAAAATTCACAACAATCCATCCTCCTAATTACAACAAGTCCCACATTTACACCATTCACATCACTGTGATTTCCTCATCAAGACCATATTTACCAAAACCACTACATCATAAACAGTTCCCATTAAAACTAATAATTATCATCCCCACTACACAAAAGAACAATATTCACATAATTTAAAAGGATATTAATAAAATTTAGTTTAGTTTCATAGGAACAATCACACAAAAAAATATTTTTCATGGGAAACAAATTATTTCTTTGGATATACGTTTATGGAAAATTTCATTCAAGAGATATCAGATAACCAAAAAATAATACAAGAAATGATCGCAAAAGATGTAATTTTCCATTTATGAATAAAGCACAGTTAATTAATTATATAATATCATAAAAATGTAATATAATCTTAGAAATCCATTTGAGGAAAAAATGTTTAATAACCATCATACATCATAATTAAAATGATTAAACATGGCATCTATATTCTTCATGTCACTAAGGAACACACACTCAATTTTTTTTAAATCTTGTAGATGATATAATATTTTGATCAAATCAAATAACCCATTCCATATACAACATTATTATAGAATTGTAAAATAAATTATGCTGTTTTATCAAAAAAAATAATACTAAACATGTTGTATTACCATGTGTCTGGTTTATCATTATCTAAATAAACATTCCTTAAACATTTAACTAATCAAGGAAAAATTCTTATAGACAACAATAAGAGTAACATGATTTTTCATCCAAAATTAAATGAAACATAATTAATACATAACATGATTTCATATTATAATTAAAATATACTAAACTTATTACGTGCTCAAGATTTAGATAATCAAAATTCTATAGTTACTACAAATATGTTTTCACTATTAGGTAGGACCCATTAAAAAACTCCCCATGATTCATCATATGATTTCTAATTATCTCGACACTATATTTTTATTAGTCATAAATGAAAAATTAAAAAAAAAATTATATTTTTTATTCTCAATTGGATACTATAATGGATACTAATCATTTTATCAGAATCATTAAAAAACCATCAAAATCATTCTTGTAATAAATTCAAACACATGATCATAACATATGGATAGATTAATAATACATGACTACTGTTAAAAAAATGATAATGTAATTTATTATTGATAATGATTCCAAATAATTATATGAATGATCAATAATCATTATAGTTGTTTTTCAAAATATTCATGAAATTAATAGTCTAATGTGAAGTTTTATAGCAATTTCATAACAAATGCTTATGTTAGATTATGAATCACAAGTAATGAAAGAAATATTAAAATTTATAGAAATAATAATACATTTAAGGATGGTATTTTCAAAAATGTTATTATAGTAGTATTAAATATACTCAATGTAGTGTGGTTAATTCATGTTTTTAAAATTTAGCAGAAACTCAAAACAAAATACACTATGAATTCCTAAATAACAATTACAAATGTTAGAAATATAGTGTATTAAGTTATAAATTTAAATAATGGATCAAATATTTAATTTATAATTATTAATTATATGATATGAAATGAAAAAACACATTCTAGATACAAATACTTATAAAAATTTTCTTAGTTCAGTTAATCACAAATTTACTCATTCCTACAAGTTAAATTATTAATTCAGAAAAAACACATCATTCATTAAGGGGAACAATCGATCATGATGCATGTATCTCTCCTAGGTATCTAATAAACTTGCACCACCACACTATTTTTACATTTCTTAGGTTCATTTTTCTTACAAAGAATCATGGGGTCTGTAAAATCGAACTCCCTTTCCATCTTCCCTGGACTATGTCATGCAGCATGATCAACTGATGTTGTTTCCCTACCAACCCATACACTCCTCACTATGAAAAACTCCAAACACCATAATATCTATCACCCCTCTGATATGAATTTTTTAGGACACCTCCCTCCAAAGGTACTCCTCCTAACTCAAAAATGATGGATGATAGATAATAACCCCCATATCCTGCCACTAATAGGCCCTAGAGTGGAGATTAACACCAAGGGTATAGAGATCTCACATATGGGAGGAATTAAAATCTATATAATATTGGATCGTGAAATATGATAAATCAATGGAAAATAGACTCCTTATAATAATAAATGCATAACTCATATTATCCACAATTCATGTTGTGTTATATGAATAATACAATATTCTCTATGTGAAACATCAAGACAATCCTTTGGTAGCAACTCAACAAAAGCTCTGAGACCCATGATAGTGAAGTATATCGTAGTCATCAGAGTCACATTCAAGACCTGAAAAATATTTTTTATAAATGTAGGATAATCATACATGTATACCCATTATGAAAATACCCATATTCTCTTGTGCACATGTGACAAGTGAATACTAATGTAACAATGATCAAACAAAAAAACCAATATCATCAAAATAAGCGAATTAACCACACCCATCCTCACCAATAAATACTGAAAAATAGAATATCCATGTATAGTAACATAATAATAAGAATATTGATATAAGGTTTACCCACACCACATTCCCACCGGTTTTCCACTCTCACACCCTTATGAAATATGTGATAGTGCTCCCATCTCTTCAATATATTAAACCAGACCGAAGACACATGGGTCGTTACATCAAATATCACTATAAGAATCATGGGTTATCATATCACATATCACATGAAGAAACCTAAGATATCACATCACATATTAATTAAATACACCTCAAAATCACATCACATCTCACATGAAAAATTATATTCCTTAAAATCATAACAACAGTCATGGAATGAGTTGTAGGGTATCATGAACATGAAGGGAGTCTACTTCATGCCCTCCACCTACCATGAACAATCCCCATGATGAACCAACTCATCATCTCATAAAACATTAAAAATAGGGAAATAAAAACCATAAGTCATTATTGTTAGTGAATAAGAATCTTTGTAATAAGAGAGAGTGGGGATGAGTGGATAACTATCAATCAATCCTAACTATTGGGTTATGGGTAAAAGCAACCTAATATTTTTTGCTGTCAGTAAATGGTGCTCAATGCCAGTTGGTTTCATATATAAAAAACAATGAAATACAATATTAAATTATTTCACACATATTCTCAACCTACGGGGTTTCAATATGAATAACATACCTTTACCAACATTTACACAATGGCCTCACAACCCATGCCACTTTCACTACCACGACTAAATGCATAACACTACTCAATCATGCCATAAACCACAATCCAGAAGCCAAATAAACATCCCTCTATTATTTTCATGTTAATTTCATTCTCATATCATCTCATTTTTAACCACTATTAATTAACAATCCCATTCATTTCATATTGATCCATAACCCCTTTAACAACTGTTTCCATTTTAATTGAATTATTCCTTATCGATTACAAAACATGAAATTCCATTTAATCCTAACTTAACCAATTCATTATAATTTAATAAATTTAATAAAAAAACCACTCATAAATTTATATTTCTCATTTATACACCTCTAATACATACCATTTTCAAAGTCATTAATCATCTATTATTTTTTTAAAATAATCATCATCCCATTTACACTTATTTATTTACAACCCAAAATAGTTTAATTAAATCTCACCAATTTTCAAATATTCCAACCAAAACAAAATTATATAAACCATTCCAATGTCAACACTACATTCCCACATCACACATCACTAACACATGCCCATTGGTCAGTCTCAAAATGAAACCACACACATAATTCCAACCATTATACACACCATCACATTAATTGACTTTAAAAGAAAGGGGAAAATAGATAAATTATATCCTTAAAAATAATATTAGTTGTTTCATGAAATAAAAATTCTACTGAAATTATTAAATTTCCATATCATGAAATTATTACACAACATGAAATTCAACATTTTCATTTTAATGAACTATAAGAAAAATTTATTTTTTTAGGTGATTATACAATTCTGTTCTGAGGATAATCTTTTAATTATCTAAATCAACACAACATGTGATAATAATAAGGATAAATATTTACACATGAAAAAATAAAATTTTATAAGCAATCAATTATAATAAAGATGAATAAGAATGGAAAAAACATAGGTGAAACCACCATTCTCCATCAATTTTTGTTAACAAATTTGTTATTTTTGTTATGATGGTGAATAAAATCATCCCAAAAGATATTCTAATGAATGATCTCCCCTAAATATTACTACTAAAAGAAATATAAAGGATCCACTTCCAATTAAATAAACCCAACTCATGATACACACAAAGTATACTGGTGAGAGAATATTTCTTTCACGCATAAAAAATATTAGAGAAGCATTTGATGAAGTTGCAGTCATCTTTTAGATCCTGGAAGGAAAGGTTTAAACAAACCCAACAAGAGATGGATGAATAGATACTCATTCATGAGGAAGAAACAGATATATTATACTTATATATATCCCACCATGTTTACTTTGAAAACTCCCATAAAATTTCATATTTTATTCCCCATAAATCACATTAAAATTAAATCTTCCTTGTAATCTATTTAAACATATTTAAATAATTAGATATAATTTAAATGGATAAAATAAAATAATTGAAATTATTATTATATTTTTAAAATAGTTTATATTAATTTCAGGAGGGTTTTTACAAAAAACTAGAGTTTTTAAACAATATCATATGCCCTTATGTAACTTAAAAATACTGCATAAGGGTAACTTGGTTTTACCCTTACATAGAACTCTACCCTTATACGGGCTTTAGAAATGTTTTGATACAATTTTTTGGGGTTTCGGAAACTCGACAGACCATTTAATAGACTTTTTAAAACCCATCTGACCCTTATGCATGTTCACTTATGGAACTCCAGCCTTACATGAGTACCCTTACACAACCTTTACAGTCAGAGGAAAACCCTTATGTGAGTAGGGGGACCCTTACAATGTCCTTAAATAACCTTATACAAGGTCTATAATTGAATTACTACCATTACATGAAATTTGGAAAACACTTACGTGTGATTTAGAAAATTTAGTTGTCCCTTACGAATCTTGGGGGGACTCTAATATGAGAATTAAAAATTTTATGTAAACCTTCATATATATGAGTTACCATTGCACAAATATGAACATACACATAGGATAAGGGCGTCTTACCTTTAAACAAGAATAGGGAGTTCTACTAACATTTTTGTAGTGGAAAAATATGATACATAAACTCTTTTACCACTACACATTAGTGATGTTCCCTTTCCTAATGCATAGAAATTTTCGGTTACCTTTACACATGTCTTAGAAAAATAATCTTACCCTAATGAAAGCTTTTAAAAACCACCACAACCCTTATAAAACCAAAATTTATTTCATAATAATAAATATGTCATTGGAAATATGACATTTTTAGTTATACTAACATATAAATAATTAATTAAAAGGGTTTTTATCACATTAAAGACCCCAAACATACTTCAAAAACATTTAAATACCTTTAAAAAATTCCAAATTAAATTCCATTTTTATAAAGGAATTAGAAAAAAATTTAAACATTGATGTTACATTAACTTTTTTGAAAGGTATTCATAATTTTAAAATTAATTTCAATACAACTTATAAAATTGGTAAAATTACTCAAAAACCACCGAACACCCTTGAATGAAAAGGGAAGGATTTGGGAATATTGTGTAACTTTAATCATCTTGAGACTTATATATTGTCCAAAATCAAACATAATACATTTATAATCACTATTAAAACCTTCTCGGTCATTTTATTTTTAATAAATACCATCCCTTTGATGCTTTTGATCTAATCCAAAAGTCATTTCTCAATGAGTATTTATAATACTTAACTAATCATTTTTATTTTTATTTATTCCTGTACCACCTAGAAATATATGGAATAAATTATATGATAATGAAATATATATATATATATATACTATATATAATGAAATTTTATAATGATTATGTAAATACCATTATCCACCATTTTTCCATCAAACATAAATTAGAAAACATAACTCATTCATACAAACAACATACCATCTCCACATTGTGGTGCAATTTTTTTGAACACTTTAATTAAATGATAATAAAAATGTATTTAATAAATATATATTTTTTATGATATTATTTTGATTTTATAATGTTGAATTATTATTTACCTTTGTTTCATTCCATACATCAAAAAATGGAAATGATTTCTATGAATACGTACGACCTACCATCTCAGTGAATTGTGTAATTCATATTTTCATCTCTAGATTTCAAGAATACCTATAAATATTAATATAATTAATATGTATAATATTTATATATAGATTTAAATTATTGATCTTATTGGACAATGGTCAAATTACAGCAATCGAGACTGTTAAATCAATATGTTCATAAATAATGAACTAGATGTTACCCAGAACATTCATTTTAATAAAACATTTTTAAGAAAAAGGTTATAAGATATTATAACTAAATCATATATTATATGATATATATGTATGGTTATATCATATATGTATACTAAATTTAAATTTATTATAAATTATATTCTAATACGTAAGAAGCATGATGAGACTTGAGGTATGGATTTCTCATCTCACATTTATTTTTTTGAGTCTTATAACATATTCATCACATGCTTATTTTATGTTGAACATATACTAAAAATTAATGTACTTTATGATTATTCTAATGAAAATTATGGGAATATACATATTCATTGAGGGTTATCTCATTCATATGGTTTTTATTTGAAGGTTACCAAAGGGATTAGGGATTTAAGTCTCAATCACATTTTATCCGAGAGTTTTTAAAATTGAATTTGCATTAAGGAAACTAAATTATCTGTATATGATAAATACCTTAAATTGTTAAGACACTATCTTAATGTCTAAAGAATAATTGTTTTTCTTTCATTTTCGACACTTTCTGTACTTAAGAGACTGAAATAATCCTTTTGTGGAAAACCAACAATGTTTCACTATTAATCTGGGAATCTTTTTCTTCCATTACAATGTTTTCTTTATAATGTTTTAACGAATATTTTACTAATATCCTACGAATAGTTAAATCCATTTTTACATTTTTTATGTTTTAAAAAAATGCATATATGGAAGATTCTTATTTATTTTGGAGTGAGAAATTTTTGGTATTTTAAAAAAAAAATTGGAAGGAATCATTGTTTTTATTGTACACGATATATAAAAAATTCCCACTGTTATAAACTATCAATACTTTAAATATTAATTTTCAAATTTCAAAATCTATTTTAAAATAAAAAATTTTCCATCATATTTTCCAAATATTTTGATTATGTGATTTCAAAATAATTTTTTTTTTCCTTATGAAATATTTCATTAATATTTTAAGGATAATTTTTAATTTACAATAAGGTCCTTTGATTCTAAATATACTTTAATTTAGATATGATCCAATGATTCAAAACATATTATGTATCTATATGGTTTATGAGTATTATTGTGATATGTCAAAGAAACATATTTTTACATGGTTTAAGATATGATAAATTTATGAAATCATTCTAAAACATGTTTTCAATTCACAAGTTTTGATAAAATGATAGGATGGATGTTTTATGATATTGTGGAACTCATATATCCGGTTTTTATTAAGTGACTAGTGATCCTGTAATTATATTTACCTATAATGAATTAGATAATGTTTTATATCTCGTGAGATAATTATGGGAAACAAGTCATTGTGCTTAATCCAATATTTGAAAAAAATTTATCTACTTGATACACTATGGGAAATAGGTGATGATTATTGATCCACTATGGGAGAATGGAGAATATTCCTAATCCTTTATGATATAGGAAACATTTTTTGAGGCTTGAACCCCTATGATTTTATAGTCTCATAATTTATCCATTAAATATGAAAAGTTTTCTCTTCTTACGATGGTTATATAATTTTATTAAATGATAATGATATAAACATACAATTCATGACTAATTTATTATATTTTAAACCTCTTGATTTATATATTTTTAAATGGAAATGTTTTATGTTGTGAAACATGTTTTCTATCCTTGAGAGACTAGGTATAAACTTGGTAACTTATGGTTATTATCTCACAATTTTATTATAATTTAATTCTTTCATATATTTATTGACTGATATCTCATATATTTACCATTACTGAGAATCTTTTCTATACCTTTATTATTTTTCATTTCCTTAGGTTATAACAAAAAGTTTTACGTAGGGCATTTCAAAAAAGATATAAAGTGAGAATATAATTATGATAGATAATGAATAATCCAACTAAAAAATATATTTTTGCACATATACTCTAAAGAAACTAGTAATTTATGGCTTGGGTAAGGATTGTGATGTTATATAGTAAATATTAATCTAAAATTATGAAATATTATGGTTTATTTTTTTGGTCTCTATAGATTTGGAAACATTATCTCAACCCCTTTTTCATATAGTGGTCCACTAACACCATAAGGAAACCTCAACAAGGCCTCCACCAAACACTCATCTTGGGCATGATGACCTTTAAAAGGGACACAACCTTTTCTAAAAACTTATAAACAACACAAAGACTCATTAAACTACAAATGTAAAAGCTGGTAATGTTTGGAAACATATGCTAGACATCTATATTTGGAAGTTTTATAAGAAATTTCAATGTTTTTTGACATTAAAATGTTTAATTTATATATGTTTTAATCATAAATAATATTTTCCAATTATTTTTGAAGAAGTATTTATATTAACAACATTTATAATTCAAATCAAACAAGTTCAATCACATCATATATAGTTTTATGGGGGTAATTTGCATGTTCAAATTACATAGTATAGAAAATATTGAAATTTTTCATGAAAAGAAATCGTTCAAAACTGAATCATGATTAAAAAATTAAAACAAAAAATTAATTTGAAAAGAAATACGAAATAATAAATAAATAAATAAATATTTTTTGAATGATAATAAAGATCATTGGAAGGAATTTTAATTCATGGATTAACCAAAATCTCTGATTTAACATCACAAAACTGGTCTCCTATTGAACAAGAACCACAAAAGAGAAGTAATATGGCATAAGAATGAATTATTTTATAATATATAAAAGAATATTTATAATTTATTTCATTTAAAACACAAGATAAACACACCAAAATTTGTCTCACCATTAGAAAATATAGATTCCCTCAACCAAAGGATAGAAGGGTGCCTCACAAAATCACGATTTCTATAAAATTCATAATGTTTTGTAATATTTTTAGGTCTACTTATGAGTATTTATAATATATAAATTAATGAATTAAGAAACCTAGAAAAAATGGGCTCATGGAAAGGGAAAATTCCAGGGATCCTCAGAATAATCTATCATTAAAACAGAATTTATATATACCACACAAAAGCTTCCCCACGAGTAAAAATATGATTACATAGTTATAATTATATTGTTTCCCATAACAAATAAAATAAAATTCCATGATGTCTTCTTATTTGGACCACCTTCATGGAAAAATTTATATATAAACATTTCATTATAATATTTGACAAAAAAATGCCCAATTCCTCATTATTTCAATCTTGTTTCATTTTTAAAATCTCTATGGGTTGTTAGTGTTAAACATTATATGAATTAGGTATATTACAAAAATACATTAGATGATGTGATGTAATTTTATTTAATTAATAAGTAAATGATGAACATATGGTGGTTTATAGTATATTGGGAGAAATAAATCTGTTCTAGGAAAGAAACAAAGTGATTCTCTATCCATGGAAACCTAGTATCACAAAATTACCAAACACATTTGGAAATGGGTAAGTTCATATCATATTTGGGGAATTGGAGCTCTACTATGAATATAATAGAGATATGTCACCAGAAAAAGAGACCAATCTATGGAGAAAAAAATATAATAATCACAAGTAAAATTGGTCATGTTTTGAAACAATGAATCAAATTGTTAATGGCATAAATTATTTAAAACATTTTTTAAGTCACTATGACTAGAATAACAACTAAATAGACATGTAGTACATTCATACATGAAAAAAAATTCATTGAATGATTTCTTATGAATTCAGGACAATCTAAGAGTGTTTTCTGGGTTTTAAACATTATATGTATGTTTTGAAATTTTTTAATAAAAAATACACACTTTTGATAATTTAGAGACAAAAACATGTCAGATTGATGTGTTCTGTATTCCAAAATGTGAAAAAATAAACAAAAGTAATTTTCACATGATTTCAAAACAATATATGGCCGTTTATCAGGTTATGACTCAGTAACACCCATTTTTTAATTACTTTAAAATCTAAAAAAATGCTTTTATGATCATTCTGACCATAACCAACACTGAATTAATGAGTTGTTAAATCATACATGTCAGAAATTAATCGATGATCATTTTCCTATGATTTCATGAAAATTAGATGTCATTTGAAAGGTTTTGACCATTTGATGCAGGGTTTTAAAGACATCTACATATAATAAAACCAAATATTTAGTAATTATTTACACACTACATATTATATTAACATGATATATATTCATGAATGTCAAAAAAAATCAATAATTGTACCTATGATTTCATTAAAATCTATGATTGATTTATAGGTTTTAAACATTTGATGAATGTATTTTAATTTTAAAAAAATAAAAAAGATATTTTAGTTATCATGAGAAAATCATGATTTGTATTTACATTATGTATATTCTAACATGTAAAACATTATATATTAGTTGGTATCTTAAGTGTTAATGATAATTTCAGTTTTTTTAATGATTTCAACTCATTAAGGAATGTTTTTAAGGACTTAAATTAAATAAAACTACATCTTTCTTACATTCCAAGAACCATGTACATCAAATTGATGTATAGTCTATTTATACATGTCACATATTAATCAATGATCATTATCCAATGATTTCACAACAATATGATATCATTATCACGGATGTGACCCATTGATACATGTTTTTTTAATTTTATATCAATAAAAATGAACTTCTGATCATTCTTGGAAAATTACAGGTCAGATTCACATGATGTCTATTATTATATGAGACAGACTAAAAAATGATCATTGTCCGGTGATTTCCTAAAAATATGACATTATTTTCATGGTTTTAACTCTTGGATGGACATTTGTAAATACTTATATAAAAAGAGTTCTTTTTTGAGAATTTCGACCACACCATTTATTCGATTGACATTTGTTCTATTCATGTATATAACATATTAAAAAAAATCATTATCCCATGATTTCTAGAGAACCAAGGATTTTTTTCTTTTTTTTACCATTTGAGGATTCTTGTGACTTTTATGTCAACTTAAAAACACTATTTACTATTATATGAAAATATAATGTTTTATTAATGTGTGGTTTATTAGTACATTTAAAAAATTAATTACTGATCTTTTCATGGGGATTTCATGAAAATCTGAGACTATTTTCTTGACTATGACTTCAAAATCAAATTTTTTATGACATTTATATCTAATAAAACTGGATTTTGGGTTATTCCAATCACACCACATGTATAATTTTTATGAATCATACTTGTACAAACAAAAAATTAATAAATAATAATATTCTTATGATCACAATAATATATAGTCAATTTCTCGGTTATAACCCTTCAACACACATTTTTTGACAATTTAATCAATAAAATCTCATTTTTAGTAATTTGAAGAAAACATCAAGCTCATTTCAAGAAAAACACATATAAGATTATCATGCGGTTTGATATTATATGTCACAAATTAAACAATGATCATATTTTTATTATATCAAGATAATCTAGGCATGTTTTCAAAGTATTGACCCCTTAACACCTATTTTTTAACCCAATAAATATAATAAAACTGTTTTGTATCATTCCAGTCACACCAAATGTTGTACTGACACGAAGCCTATTCATTCACATTAAAAATTAATCAACTACCATATTCATGGGATTTAACAATAATCAGAGGTTTTTCTCTAGTTTTTAACCCTTTAATTAAAATTATTCTACCTTAAAATAAAAAAACAGACTTTAGTCATTTCTATTAAACCATAGGTCAAATTTATATTTTTTTAGTTCATATATTTCAAACATTATATGATGGTAAACTTTTTTAAATAAAAATCCATGGTAGTTTTCTAGTTTCTGAAACATTAACATTTTTTTGTAAAATATTAAATCTAAAAAAATATTTTTTTCATTCATTTTAACTATAAGACATGTTGGATTGATGGTGTGTTTATTCATACATGTCACAATATGATTAAAAATAATTTTCCTTTGATATCAAGATACTCTAAATTTATTTACATGGTTTTAACAATTTGATCTTTTTTACTCAAATCAATTAAAAAATATTTTGGTCATTCTTAGGAAAAAAGACTAATTGATGTGTGGTCTATTCCTACATGTCACAAATTAAAAAAATGTTATGTTCCTATTATTAAAAGAAGGTTTTAGGTCATTTTATTTGTGTTGAACCTTTCAAAACATTCTTTAATGTTCTTAAAATATAATAAAAATTATTTTTCAGTCATTCAGAACACAAAAGACATCATATTTATGTGTTCTATAGTTATTAATGTTACACCATGGAACAAAGAAAAATTCCATTATTATTACACGACACCATGAAATTTTTAGTTAGAAAATGATATTTCAATCACCATTTCCCACCACATCACTATTCACGATGGTGGTGGTGAGAACCAACACTGCAATTTAGTTTTTCATTTCCTTTGGCCCTTTTTATTAGTATTTGGCCTAACGAGTCCTAGTAACACCTCTAGATATGTGTGAATTCTTGATTCCCATAATTGAGATAGATTAATCTTGGATGATAACCCTTTTTCCCTCCTATTCCCTATTATAGTGGTACCATATACTTACTATTTCAACTTACTCATATCCTTTTCATTTATTTTATTTTCTGTGTATTTATTTGTTTATATTATTTAAAATTTACAAAGATTGTTAATTTTTATATAAAAATATTTCTTTGGGATTTTTCAAAATGAGGAAATATCTTTCTAGACATATTTAGTTATCTTTCCTTTACATAAAAAAATATATTTATTATTAATACTTATTTTGATTTCATGACAGTCAGTTTGAAAATAAAATTCTTGTTGTAGTTTTATTTTAATTTTTTTATATTCATTCATATTCCAAATTTAATAATAATACATATATATATATTATTTTCATAGTAAATGAAATTTTCATGTTCAGTGTAATGCACCATGAACAATACTGAAAGGACCATCCTTGCTATTTTGCATCATGTTCCATTAACAACAATGATGTGTGGTCGATTTAGGCACATAAAAAGTTAATCAATGATTATTTTCTATTTATTTCAAAAAATCCTAGGTCCTTTATTAATAAATAACCCCTTAAAATATGTTCTAAAAAACATTAATATCTTTAAAAATGAACTTCTGGTCATTCTATGAAATCTATAGAATGTAGTGACATGTGATATTTTCCAAAATGTCAAAAATTAAACGAAAGTCTTATACATATTATTTTATATTATTATAAATCTTTTTTCTAGTTCTAGAAATTTTTATGATTGTTTTCATTAAAATTAAAATCTAATAAAACTTCATATTAGGTCATTCTGACCACATCTCATACTAGACATACATTTTAAAAAACTTATATATTGAATAAAATAGTTTTTGGGGTCATTCTGAACACACCTCGTATTAGATTGACATAGGGTTTATCCATACACGTCAAAATATAATAAAAAAATTACGGTTGTGAGATTTAATGATAATTAGATATTTTTTTCTAGTTTTATACCTATTGACACATATTGTTTTAATTTTAAATCGATAGAAAAACACTTTTTCATTTTGGGAAAATGATATTCAATATTAATGTGAAATATATTCCTTGTTTAAAAAAATTAAATAATATTTATATTTATATTATTTAGATAAAAATTAATGTATTTTGGTATATTTTGGCCCTTTGACACATTTTTCTATATTTTAAATTAAATAAATTAATCTTGGTTATTATGATAAAGCCATAAGTCAGATTGATATGCAGATTATTCTAACATGTCCAGAATTGAAAAAAAGTCATTTCATCATTATTTGAAACAATATGAGGTCATTAACTAGATTCTGAACCTTATAAAACTTTTAATAACTTAATTTTAAATAATTTTTTTGAGGTTATTCTATTCAAACCACACATTTGATATATGTCTATTTTTTCGTTAATTTCACAAATTAAATTAATAACATTTTCTAATGTTTTGACTATAATATGAGGCCTTTTGTATTTTTAATCCTTTGATACACATTTATAATGTCTTTCAAATCGAATAAATCTATTTTTTGGTCATTTTGACTGTACCGTGTATTTTTTTGACAAGTGATGTATTATGGAAAATTAATCAATTATTGAGCCAATGATTTAATTCAAGGTATATATTGATATTTCTAAAATTTAATGGTTTTCATTTACCTGGGATTTCACAAAAACAATAGGGTGTTAACTAGATTATGATTATTTCAGAATGGTTTTAAAATATTTTTAAATCCAATTAAACGGACTTTTAATCTTTCTTGTATACATCGTACATCTAATTAATATATGGTTTATTAATATATATAAAAAATTAATCAAATATCACTATCAAACGATTCTATTGACAATATATTGTCCTTTTATAGGTTTTGAATCATACAAAATGTGTGTTTACCAAATAATCCATTAAAATGAAATTATGGTCATTCTGAGAAAACTCCATGTTATATTAATATATTGTCTGTTTATCCTTTTCAAAAATTAACAAGTGGTGATAGTCATATGAATTTTTAATAATAAAATTTTATTATCCAGGTATTTATCCCTTTGATTCATATTGATAAACTCTTCAATTATAAAAACTTCTCTTTCAATAATTTCAGACACAGACCACATCAGATTGGCATACAAACTATTCATGCATGTCACAAATAGCTAAATGATAAATATGATATGATTTCACATTAATTAATGATTACTTTCAATGTTTTCACCATTTAAAAAATATTATTGAAACTTTTAAATCATATAAACTCAATATTGGTCATTATAAGAAAACTACTACTCATATTAATGTGTGGTATATTATAATATTTTAAAAAGTAAACAATGGTCACTATCCTTACATTTAATTGACAACATGTAGTTGTTTTCAAGATTTTAATCATTTAAATAAGATTTTTATAGACTAAAATCTAATAAATGTTTTCAGTTATCTGGACTAGACCTCACAACATAATTAAATGTGCTATATTCATACATATCCCAAATTTATCAATAACACATTTCCATAAATTTTATGATAATATATGTTTTTTGGTAGGTTTTGACCATTTAAAAAAATGTTATTTACCTTTAAATCAAACAAACAACTATTTACGCTACTAGAAAATAATCATTTTCTGCTAAATTTAGTCTTATGGGGGATGAAACCAAGCTATTCTGTTTGGTCTTAATTCCACAATGACGAAGGGGTAGAGATCTATCAATGTGGAATCAGACTTCTAATATGTGATTAAATCATTATGATTACTGGATATCATCATGAAACTTTTTGGACTAGTGGTTGAAAATTACTGATCCCTCCCCTCTCATTTCTCTACGGCAGTTTTTTTTACATTGTGGGAAGGAAATTGTGTGACTTTAAATTTAGTTTCTCTAGATGTTTTAAGGTATTTTTTGTTTTTGAAATCAGTCTTTCCAATCCTGATAATCTATTTTATCTTGTATAACACTCATTAAATCTTGTTATTACTTTTATAAAACATAAATAAAACACCATTTAGTAATTCCATGTAATTTAAAAAATTTATTTAAATGTAATAAAGTCAAACATTTCACAAATAAAATTTTATTATTTACCTAGTGATTTCATGAGAATCATATATCATTTTCTAGATTTTGACACTTTGATACATATTTTTATAAATTTTTTAATATAGTGAAACACATTTCTATTTCATTACAACTGAATTGATTGATGAGAAATTTATTTATACATATCAAAAAATAATCAATAGTCATTTTACTATGATTTCATGACAATATGATGTTATCTATTAGGTTTTGTGCATTGTACACAACAGTTTTGTATATAAATAAATAAATATTCATTTTTGGTACTTTTGAGGAATCTACATGTTGGATTGATGTGATGTATCTATATACATTACATACATTAAACTATGATCATGTTCCTATTATTTCATGACATTATAATTTCATTTTCATGGGATCCACCCTTTCATACAGATTTTAAAAGAAATTTAATTTAAATATAAACAATTTCACTCATTCTAACCACACAACAAGTTAGATTGATGTGTGGTATAGTCCTAAACATCAAAAAATAATCAATGATAATTTTCTTATGATTTAACAATAATAATTAGCCATTTTATTTATTTTGACTCTTTGATGCCCATTTTTTCGACTTTTAATTCAATAAAAACACACTTCTTGTCATTATATGAATCCATACATTGAATTGATATCTGATATTTTTTACATGGAAAAATTAAAATAATTTGTTTTCTATGATTTATTTTTAATTCATGCTCATTTTCTATGTTTTGACCCTTTGATGCACATTTTTAATGACATTTAAAAATCATGAATCACTTTTTTAGTAATTATAACCACGCTAAACATTGAATTTACATATTTCTTATTCATCTATGTCACAAAATAATCAATGATTTTTCCCAAAAAAAACATTACAATAGATAGTAATTTTATAGGTGTTATTCTTCTAAAACATTTTTTAATGAATTTTAAATGTAATAAAACTAATTTTCTAGTCATTAAGACAATAGTATAGATGAAATTTACATGTTTTCTATTCATTTATTTTATTAAAAAACTCAACGTTTCTATTAAAATTATAATTATTTTAAGAAATAAATTAGAAAGGCCAAAACATGGAAAAAACTGTGAATTTTCAATATAAGAAAATTATTGTCAGTTATTTTATCACATGTGGGGATTCACAACCCATAAATATATTTTATGATGTGATCATAGTGAGAAAATGTGTGTTTTAATTATTAATAGTGTTTAAAGATGTATAAAAATGAGTCAAAATTAAGAAACTAATATAGAATTATTGTAACATTTTAAGACAACCAAATTTTTTGTATCCCAAATTTGAATGCTCCAAGAGGGGTGAATTGATGTTTAAAAACATTAAAAAAAATTCACTGATGATAAGTATATTCAATTTTATAAGTTCTAATCATCATTATACAATAGTAACTAACTCAAACTATAATAGAAACATGATTAATGAAAAAAATAAAAATACAATAAAAAATATCAAAACAAATACTAAAATGGCAAAAACATAAGAAAAATAAAACATAATAAAAACAAAAAAATAAAAAAATAGAAAAAATACAAATAGAATCGAAACCTCAAGATAAAATTGAAACTAAAATAGAAACGTCCTTAAAAACATAGAAATACATAAAAAAATACAAACACAATCAAAATTACAGGTAAATTGAAATATTGAAACTTAAACAAACACACATAGAGGCATAAACAAACACACACATATATATATATACAAATACATAAATTCATATAGATATACAAATGGAAAAAAATAAAAAATGACATAGAAAAACAATGACAAACAAAAATTATAACACTAAAAATATATAAACAAAAATAAAAAATACTAACCAAAATAAAAAAATAAAAACAAAAAATTAAAATTAAAATTAAATAATAAAACAAAAATAAACATAAATTGAGAAAATAAGTTAATGAAGATAAATAAATAAAATATATTATAATTAAATCTTATAAAAACAATGTCTTAGAACCAGAGACCAAATCATTATCAAAAGAACAAAAAATTCAGCAACCCATAACACACATGATCCAAATATTGTCTAACATGGGCCCACCATCTGAAATGACAATTTTTTTCTAAGGGAACTCCATAATTGAAAAATTATTTTTGGTGGGTGATTTACCCACACCAAATTAAATAGTGTGGTTCGTTCTCCCTCTAACCTATGCAGGATATGGCATCCATACACATATCTTGGGGGTCAGCTCTTCTTGTAACACAATAATATAAAAATATTCTCTTATGTAATATCTAATAATCATGAGCACCTAAGTTCACAATATTATTCATTTTCGTCCATCTCTGATCACAAATTTGTTTTTCTTGAAGAAACCAATAATTATAAGGAATATTACCATTACAGTTCATAACTAATTAAAAATTAAAAATCACAAAAAATAAATAATTGTGATTGTGATTAAAATGAAAAACAATTGAAATTAGACTAATGAATATCAACTAATGACAACAACAAATAAAATATTAAAAAGGATTAAAATATTAATTATTAATTAGGATTAAAAATTAAAATTTTAATTAAACTTAAAAAATAATTTAAAAATACAATTGAAAAATAATATAAATTATAATAAGAACAATTATGAATAATAATAATAATAAAATTTATAGTTACAAATACAAAATAATTACGACGGAAGATAACAAATAATTATATTTATCTTTATAAATTAAAATTAATTATAATTATAAATAGAATAAAAATGAATAATTATAATTATAATCACAATAAAAATAATTTCTATTAGAATTCCAATTATCTAAATAAACAACAAAAAACTAAAGTAAGAAAAAAAGTAGTTATAACAACTATAATAAAAATTAATTATATTTAAAAATTAAAATCTAGATTAAAATAAAAATTAACGATAATTTTAATTAATATTACAAATAATAATAAATAATTTCAACTACAATCAATATTATAACAAATAATAAATTATTACAATTTTAATAATTTTAATTACAATCACGATGTGATGATTACTAATAAGGAGTGGTGAGGCGTATGTCTTGTGACATGGAATGAAATAAGATACTCATTTGGGGAAAACAATATATTCGACCATTGAAAAACTATGCCTTCAGACCACCTGTGTTCCAAGAACTCTATTCCTATAGGACTTTATTCCATGTTTTTAATAAATATATCCATAAAGTATTATCATTACTTATGTGGAGGGATGAAGATTAACCCACTGGGGTGCCTGAATGTGTGTGATGTTTTTCTTACAATCCATTTCTTATAATAATAAAAATACAATTAAAAAGAGCACATACAATTAAAAAGACAATAAAAGATAATAATTAAAATTTATTTAAAAATAAATATATTTTAAAAAATAATAAACATTTACAAATAAATAATAAAATTTAAATTATTTTAAGTATAATTTTAATTAAAATAAAAAAATCAACTAAGAATAATTAAAATTACAAAGTGTAATTACAAATAAAATTTAAAAAATTACAGTTACATTCAAAACCTCATCCATGAATACAGCTACAAAATATAAATAATAACACCTAGACTCACACATACATATTAACAATTACAATCATAACTAAAAATAATAAAAAAAAAAATAAAAAAAAGTAAAATAGCATATAATAATTTAATCCTACAACCACCTCCATAACTGTAAATAATAAATAATCATACCTATACTCACACATATAACTATATTTATAATCACAACTAAAAATAATAAATTTAAATGAAAAATAAAAATAAAAATAAAAATAGGCAAAAAAATTTATAATTACAAATAAAATAGATAATTACCAATAATTACAACATTACAAAAAAATAAAATTAATTAGAACTAAAATAGAAAAATAAAATATAAATTATAATAAAATATAAAAATATTTTTGAAAAATGTAGTTGAAAAAAATTAAAATATAAAAAACATTACATGTAAAAAATAAAAAATAAGATTAAAATAAAAATACAAAATGATTAACAATTAAGCATTACAATTACAATCAAAATAAAAAATGAAAAATAATAACAACTACAGTATATAATATAAAATATCATGAAATGATCACACATAAACCCCACCTCAGGTAAGAGTGAATATGTGACTAACCCATGAATCCCACATCAATAATATTGAAGAAATACAATTGTATGTATGGGAGGTATTATAGTTATAATTCCTTGTAAAATTTAATGGAACAACATGGAAAATATAAAGAAGCCATGGATTTTGATGAAATCACAGAATAATGGACTCTATTTAATTTTTGTCATGTTGGAAGAGTCTACAAATCAGTTTGACATGTGGTTTTCTCAAAATTGTTAAAATGTGTTTTATTGATTTAATAGTCAAAAAACATATGTCAATTGTGCAAAAACTACCAAACAACCTCATATTTTTGTGATATCATAAGAACACCATTGAAAAATTATGTGTTTGGATTAATTTTATAAAAATATCATTCTTGGGGTCAAGACCAAGAAAACAACTATATATTTTTCCTAAAATCAATAACAAACAACCAACATTTTATTTTTTAAATGTATGAATATAACACAAATCATTTAAATATAGAATGTGGAAGGAATTATTGAAATGAAAGTTATTAGAAACAAAAATTATTAAATAGAGATTATGCTGTCTAAACCTATATAATGACCTTTTATTATTTTGAAATTATATGATTACAACCATTTCATTTTTGAAATGTATGAATAAATCATAACTCAATCAAACTCGTGCTTTTCCCAGAATAATTAAACGTGAATTCATAATCACTTTGATATTTGAAAACATGTTTTAAATGGATAAAAAACCCAAATAACATCATACAGTGATTAAATCATTAACAAATGACCATTTATTTATTTTTTCATGTTTTAATAGACCTCACATAAATCTACTATTTGTTGTGTGCAAAATGATAGAAAATAAAGTATAGTGGATTTAATATCCACTAAACTCATGAGTCTAATAAAAAATCGAAAAAATTACTTCATATTTTTGTAAAATCACATGAAATCGGTAAAAATTTAATTTTGTATATGTATGAATAGATCATATTTTAGTTCAATTTGCGGTTTACTTGGAAAAATGAGTTTTTTATTTTTTTTTAAAAGTAAATAAACAAGATTCAATGGGTGAAAATCATGAATACAATCTCATATTGTTTTAAGATCATAATATAGTGATTTTCATTTATTAATTTACACGGTGGAACTACACACACATCAATTAGATAAATTTTATCACATAGGAATAGACTCCCTTCTAGTATAACATGTAGGGTGCCCATAATAATAAAAATGTTTTTTATTTTCATAAAGTCATTAAAAATATAAATTTAATAGTCAAAAAATAGAAAAATAACTCAAACATTAAAATATCATAATGAAATTATTATCTACTAATTTATGACGTGTATAAATAGGCCGCATGAAAATATAATGTGAGGTGTGGTTAAGAAATTCTTTTTTATATTTATATGTATAAAAACCCATTTCAAATGGTCAAAATCTAGAAAAAACATCAGATCTTCATGAATTTTTAGGATGAAAAAAACATTTTAATTAATGACACGACGAAATTGACATATAGAGAATTGTTCATGATTTAAAAGTAAAAAATCATATGTTAAAGGGTCAGAACCAATAAAAAATTATCAGATTGTAATTAAATCCTAGAAATATGATATTTTATTGATTTTTTAGATTAATAAATTGAACAAATTTTAATCGTTCTTATGGTGTGGGTGAAATTATGAACAAAAGTTCCTTATATATATACTTATTTAGAAATCTTCAATAAAGAGTTAAAAATAACATCATTTTTTTTATTTCAAAGTAAAATACAACATCCAATAGAACAAAACATGGAAAATGACCTTATAAATTAATGAAATCAATGGAGAATGATGTTTTATTAATTTATGACAAGTGATAATATATTTCTCACTCATACATCAATCCAATGTGGGGTGTGGTCTGAATGATTAGATTTTTTTTATAATATTTAAGTCTTATAAAATGCTCATCAGAAGGTGAAAAAATTTAAAACAATCTTCAGTTATCTCTAAATATCAATATCACAATCACTATTTAATTTTTGACATGTTGGAATGGACCACACAACAAACAGAGTTTTGGTTTTCTTATAATTACCAAAAAATTATTTTTATTGATTTACATTTAAAAACAGGCATCAAATTTTCAAAGCCTAAAAACAACCTCATATAAATGAGAAATTATAGGATAATTATCAACGATCAAATTATAACACGTATAAATAGACTTCACATCAATTTGAATTGCATTGTGGTCAGAATGACCAAAAAGTATATTATTATGTTTAAATGAAATAGAGCCATGCTTCAAATTGTGAAAACCAAATAGATTTCCATATATTTTTCTATAATAATAGGATAATTACCACCATTTAATTTCTGTCATGTTGGAAAATAACACAAAAAAATTTCTATGTGGTTTTCTCAAAATTATCATAGTGTGTTTTATGAATTTTAAAGCCATTAAAGATGCATCAGAAGGTAGAAACCTCAAAAAATTCTCACATTTGTTGTTAAACCAAAATCTAGTAATAATCCTTATAATTTTTTTGTATTGGAGCAAACCACATTTTTGTGAAATTACAATCCACACAAAATATATGTTAAATGGTAAAAAAATAATTTTTTTATTTTGTTGTGAAATCATATGATATCGATTGATAAAACATTTTTGACATTAGGAATAGAATGATCTTTAATACGATGTGTGGTGATATTAAAATAAAAAAAATGTGTTCTTGATGATTTAAAAGTCTCTAAAACTTGATTTAAATGGTCAAGACCTAACTTACGACTATTAATTAATATGAAATCATAATAAATAATCACTATTTATCTTTTTACATGTAATAATATAATGAATTTCCTTCTGATGTAACATGTCATTTTAATGATCGAAATTGATTTTTTATCACAATTTTTTTTTAAAAATTTGTTATAAGGTCAAAATATAAACAATAATGGTCAGATTTTTTTGAAATAAGAGGAAGATAAAAAAACCTTTAATTTATGACACAAAAAAGAATAGATTTCATGTCAATATAACATTTATTTTTTTTAAATGAATAAAAGTTCATTTTTATTGATTTAAAATTAAAAAAAACATTTTTAAAACGGTGAAAAAATAGCAAACAACCTCTGATTTATAGGTTACCATGGGATAATTGATATTTATATGTGTATTATAATGAGGCAATGTAGGGGTGTTAACTAGAAATTGAGGGATTATAATTTATCCATAGTGTTTCTCGGTTATTTTTTTGGACTATGTCAAGCAGTGGATTTTGAGGATTCATTCATCTAAAATATTCTTCCTCATTTTAGCTATATTTTCCTATAAAAATAGCTAATTCAAATTCTTAGACATATCAATTTGAGAATTAATTGAGTGAAATTGGTGGGATATATATATATATATATATTCTTGATGGGAGATATTCTAAATTTATAATCAAAATGAAAAATGAAGTGTTTATAACAACAATTCTTGAATGATGACAACCATTGATCATAACAAGGTAAAAAAAACATGTAGTGAAGGGTGTATTATAGTATTAGAGCATGTTTTGTTTCCAAATCTAGATATGGAATGTACATCTAATGTTTTTTGACAATAAGATAATGTGGAGTCCAAATGCTAGAAAAAAACAGTTTTAGACTAGAAATATAAATTTCAATGACACGAAGTAATAATGAAGGATTTATGTGGAATGGTGATGTGATCAGAGAAGTCATAGGTGGATAATGATGTACTTCCAACTAGTAATGGGAAGATAAAAACTTAAAATAAAGGATATATTAGGATGAAAATAGAAGATGTAATTCTTGGGTACAAATCTATTATGGCCAAGGTCTAATGGTCAAGTGACCGTGGGGAGATGCCTTCCACTACAAAACAAGTGGAAATGTCAATTTTTTCAGGGTAGGATATATTTTCGTTGATAACTAGAGCTGATATGTATATTTAAATATATTGCATCTCTAAGGTGTAAAAAGTTCAATTAGGAAAAGTATGAATAGAATGTATAATCTAGTATTGGATAACACCACAGAAGTCAAGGCAGATATCACCTTGTTGCAGCTCATGGATAGGATACTTTCATATTAATATAGTGCTATAGGGGAAGATCTTTTGGTGTTCTTCAATGATATGTATAAATTACATATGTACATGTGTATATAAATGAATTTTATTGTAAAGTTATAGGAATTTAAAATATTAAATAGAAGTGTTACGTGAATATTTTTATCTAGTATTTGAAACTAGAGATCAATGGTAATGTTTAGATACATGATACACTAAAAAGATGTATGACTTTAAACATTTACCAGGAGGGAATACTGAGAGATCTTGCATAAATTACTTATAAATCATAAAAACCCATAGGGTAGGATGAAATAAATAAATGGGAAATGTAGGAACCCTCTTTCCAAATCTATTAAAATTGTTCCTTCAACAAGGGATGGAATAGTGAGGGGATAATGCAGCATGATGGGTTGTGGTAGTCCAAAATCTATCCGAAGAAGAATTAGAGTAAAAAACTGAGGTGATAGTAGTTTGGTAGTGGATTAAAATTATTCTAGTAAATAGTTGTCTATATTTCGGGATTAATCTAATGGTGTGGGAGTGTCTAGAGCCATGGAATGTGGTAAAATAAGACATAGTGAAGGTAAGAGAAAAGGGTATTCTTATTTCAACTTGATATTCCCTTATTAATACAATGGGGACAATGTGTATTTTAAAGGGAGACAATGATAGGTACAAAAGTAGAATATTGATGGAAGTAGGGTTGGGTGTTATAACTGCCAGGGGTTGCATTGTAAATACCATACACATCTACTGTGAAGTGGTATGCAGTAGTGTGGTCAATATATAGGTAATGGAAAAGTTTGAGTTTGGGAGGGAAGTATATTTTAGGATTATAACGAGGATATTTCAGTGGGATAAGTTATAGGCCTCATAAAGCAGTGACTTAAAAAGATTCATTCTACTCAAATATTATTCAATTAAATTTTACATTCCTATAGAAATAAACTAATTCTAAAAATTTCACCTATCATAAAATATAATTTATTAAATTATATCATGTATAAATAGATCACACAGTTCATTGGGACACATTTCTATACTTTCATTTCCTCATACCCAAATTTCTTCTTGAATCTGATCGTGATACCATAGTGCTCATGCTTTTTACATGAATTTGTTTATCTTTTCTATCAATGATTTTTAATGAAACATGAATAAACATAGATTCTAGTTAAATATAAACATGGTCCCATTGAATCACATGGTAAGGATCATCTTGGTACTTCTCTAATTGAGATACTTGAAATATGTTATGCACAGAACTGCTAATTAGATGAAAGACAACCGATATTCTTCCTCACCCACCCATTCAGTTAAATTAAAAGGGCTTTAGTACAATTTAGAAAATATCATTTGTTTACCAAAAAGAAAATACCCTTTTCTTCGAGTGATTATCAAGAGCACATTACCTCAAATTACATCTGTCTAAAATTGTGATTTGTATATTATTTTTAATGAATAAGAGATTTCTCTATTCTATTTTGGATTATTTAAATATAATTCGTTTTTTTCCAGAATACATGATCCAATTATAGAATTATCGCATATTTCCTCCCAAAAAAGTGGATAATGAAAAGGATGGCCCTACAGTGATTTGAAATTATCCATATTTCTCAAATCATGATAACTTTTATTATATGATAACCCACTAACGATATGTGTTATTCCCATGAGCCTGAGAATCCATTACACTAGACATAAGAATTTCCTATAATGTTTGGATAATTATTTTGTATTGTCTATCCATTTGAAGATGAAAAAATATGTCCAAATTCAATTAGATTAAAATTAGTTTCTACAAGTATTTACAAAAAATGAGAAGGTAATATAGGGTATTATTTATATATAATCCAAAATGGTACCCCATGAGTCATTACAATTTCATTAATGTAGAGTTTAATAAAATCTTACATTGTATTGGATAGATGGATAGGGATGATGTGGTCCAACATTATGAGATGATCCACAATCAGATATATATAATCATGTTCTCTATACATTCCTGGTAGCCATGTAAAAAAATATATGGATATCTACTCCCTTTTATATATAGGTATAGGTAATTATTCCAAAATACCTGTTGTTTATTGGTGCTCTTCCTTGAACTACTAAAATGAAAGGATTCTCGAAAAAAATCTTACACATTCCTCTTCATGCTAGAAGACATAATATTTTTACTCAATGATTTGTGAATATTTTATATTCCTATATATAAATCCCATCATTAATGATGGTTTTCATTAATAAGTTCTTCCTGATATGTTGGAGTAACTATTTTTATATCTCGAAATTGAAACATAGTTTTCCAATCTAGCTTCCACCACTCAATGGCCTACCCTCTATGTCTTTTTTAACTGATGGTAACTCATTCATGATTAGATGTTTGGGACTCACTAGCCTTATCAATAATATCTAGATTAAAAGAAACTAAAATAGAAACTACAATATCACATAGGTATGTACAATAAAAATGCATATTAACTATAACTTATCTCAACTGCCAGTAATCAAATGCTTATTCTGCTATATGAATATCTGACTTCTTACTTAGGTTTTCATCCACTGAGTTCAATTTATCTGATGTATAAAGCATGTCAATGTAAATAATTAGAAGATATTTCATCCGTTTTCATTGCCTTCAGTTCAAGTCTCCTAGTGAGAAAATGTGTCTCAAAATATTATGATCTGTAATCAATATATATTTATCACCAAAATAATAATAATGTAAACTCATCAAATAATATACCTAAATAGCTAATTCAAAATCATGATGTATATAGTGTTTCTCTTGTACCCATAACTATAGTGAACCATAAGCTACGACATGATATCCCTATATGAGAACTCAACCTAACACAAACCCCGATAAATCATGTAGACTATATACCCATGCCATAATTTCATAAAAATTAGTATCATTGATGATGTAAGAAGATAATTATGCTCTTGGAATGATTTTTTAAATTCATCATTATATTGTAATGGAATAATTTTCCAATTCAATGACATCAATAGTGATGGAAAGCATTAAAATCATGAACAATGTGTTAAAAATATCCTACAAAGCTATGGAAACTGCATATTTAAAATATGGCCTTTAGTGGTTTCAAATATATAACATCTTCTATGTTTTTATGATTTAAATAAACTCTTTTTTTTGTGAAATTAAATAACCAAGGAAATATACTACATGAATTTAGAAATAAATCATTCATAGAATATTATAGTGGTGATGTTCTAAAAAGTTACAAAAAACTATAGAAATGTATTCCTCATGATCCACTTTATTCATAGGATATACTAGAAGATCATCCACAAACACCACTTTAACGGAATCAAGATACTTATGAAATAATCAAATCATTAATTATATAAACATTTTGTGTGAATTTATAAGGCCAATTGGCATATACATGTACTCATAATGGCAATAGTTTCTTTGGAATTATGTCAATAGAATTCATCTTTATAATCTTGTGTATAGTGGTATCCAAATTGTAGGTCAATTTTAGAGAATCATTGGGATCCCCTCAATTGATTAAATAAGTTATCAATGCATGGAAGTAGATTCAAATTATTTATCACATCTTGGATAAGCTTATGATAATCCACAAAAAGAATAACAGTTTCAACTACATTCAATATTAAAAAAACCAGCACTACCCATGGGGTTGTGATTATTCAATTTTTTCAATTAATTTATAGTTATTTTAGATAGACTTTAATTTATCCCAATTCGGTTTGTTTTATCCTCTAAGATGGAAGGTAAATAGGACTTGTCCTTGGAATGAGTTATATTATAATCATCAATTATATTTTTGGTGTAATTTTTGAGAAATTACCAGGAAGAACATCAGTATGCTAGTCAACTATGTTTTTAAAATCTCTACATATGATCTCATAAAAGGATTCTATCATAAACGTTGAAAACCGGTAGGAGATTGTTCAAACAAATAGGAACAAAGGTCCTGATCTACCTACATCCACTACCTAATCACCATTAAATATATTTTTAACACAATATAATGATATTAAGCTCACTTGTTGAATATAATAGTCCGTATGATCCTTAATGGATATTAAACAGTCCATAAAAAAATCAAGTAATTAATGTTCATCTCAAGGGTAGAGAAGTAAAACACCAATTTTAATTCATCAATAGCTATCATACATGCTACATGCTTAAAAGATGGATATTCTCATTTTTCAATAAGTGATTACAGTTTAAAAAGAGAAGTCATCATATCAACATGAATATATAAAAAATCAAATAAAAAATGTAATATTAGTGTTGGATGTTCATATATAAAACAATTCCCTCATCTGTATAGAATTCACAAGAATCGGAACTCATCCTATCAAAGGTCTCGATTAATCATATGTGATCTCCTGATCAACACCATATAATTTTTAGTCAATATCCATTACTCATTGTTTCCCTATTATGTTATCTTTTTCTATAGATTCTGGGTTTTCAAAAAATCATTTTTACTCAGTTTTCTCTAAAGAAGGGGGTTATTATAAAAATATTTCCCAATTGAAGCATAATATGTCCATGATACATTACATGTAATACAATTAATATTTTCTGAAGTGTTATTAGAATAACTAGGGAGATGACTCATTTTATTAATGACGTGGAAAGATTAAGGTCGTTCTATATAATATCTCTTAAAATGTTCAATATAACCACATTAAAAATAATTTGTCTTACTTTTTTGTTGAGGAGGAAGTTTTATTAATCAAATTGTCTTTCCATGATACATTTCACCACTCTAGAAGTAGGTTTTCCTCTTCTTCTTATTCCCAACATTAGAGTTACCAATTGTTCATGTGGGGATAAATATTCACTATCCAACTATATTTCTCATTGTATATATTTCTACCTTATCTGATCTATTTACCATCTCTGTATAGTCTATAATAAAAGGAATAATAATCACTGATAAAATTTTTACTCTCTATCTAGTCGAAAAAATACATGCCTTCTAAATCATACATTGAGCAACAACTAGGGAAAAGAGGATTGAATTCATAAATTTAGAAGCGTACTCTATCATTGAAATAATTTCTTACATCTGGATATAAAAATTCATTGTTCTAGAGATTTGATAGTTGTGACTATATATTTTTTTTACAAAAAATACATCAAAATACATTCATTATATTACATGGTAATTTTTTTCCTATATAGAAATATCACATAGTTGGCATGATAGATATATTATAATTCATGTTTCCAACATGAATTTTACCTTTGTTGGTGTTCCATAGAATGTGAATATTCGATTATTCTTGATTAGTGATACCTATGATTTTCTAACCCAGAATGCTTCCGAATGATTGTTGGATTTTGTTTGAAAACTGAACTTAGTAGTCCACTTGAATGTCTCATTATTTATATTTCCACTATCCATGGATTAAAAATACTCAACAATTATCTTGGACAACTCGTGTTTAAATTATGGCTTATGATCCACCACATCTTTGATGTACTCTTTTAGTTGATTCCTTCAATATCTAGCTAACACCATTACCTCTAAAAATAAAAAAACCCATTCAGTCACATAAATAGAAATTGAAGGAATATAAATTGTAAATTACTATACCAACAAATAATAAAAACATTAATTTTAGAATCCATCCACTCAATTCATTTTCCACCTTTTAAATAATTTATTTAACTAAATACGATCAATTAATCATAGTGTTAAGTATAACTAATAATTCCTAATTGAAATCATCATAATCAAAATCCATGATGAAGAGATGGAAACTCACAAAGATGTGTATTAAAAAACATTTGTACCTCAACACAACGATACATTAAATATCAACACATAATGGTTAACTATATATTTTTAATCTATATATCTAAATTTCTGATGATCCTATCTTCTAGATACTATCCCAACTCATAGACAGGACATTACTGATTTTATTTCTATCTCAATGAGAAAAAACTGACCTCAGTTCCCAATAAAGGATCGATCAAAACAAATTCCATATGTAACATCCCACACCTACTTACTATTTTGAGAAGTTATAGGGTTCCACTTGCCTAAGGTGAAATCCCCATGAAACCAAGGGCTAGCAATAAATTCCATGAATTTTAGAAATATTGGGAGAAAATGACCAATTTTAAATGATAAACAACATTATGATCATAAAAAATAAACAATTAATATCAAATAATCAATTTAATTAATTAACAAAAAATTAAACCAAATGTATACCCAATATTAAAAAACAATATAAGAGTGAAAATAGAATCAAATACAATATTTGTTAAGGAATCAATGATGATAAGAACCAAAGAAATCTAGGTGGTATCATCACAACCTAATCCTGACTTTTCTATAAGCTCCCACTATATTTTATTAACTTGTGCTATTAATGTAAATCATTTGATCAAATATGGTACCTTATATTTTCCTATATCTATGTATATAACATCTTAAAACATACAGGAGTTTTCAAGAATGGGTTGAGTAAAAACCTAGCACGATATCCCCAAATACTTCGCAACACATGCCACTAGGACAATAACTTGTTAATACATTTTATAAAATATAGTTTAGAAGTAATTAAAAGAATTTATATCAAAACCCAATCACTAATTCAATTAAATTAAATAAAAATTTTCTTAAAACCATTCCTCATTATTTTCCATACCGATTATATATTCCTACACACCCACATTCACATACATAAATACCATGTGACAGTTCCATACTCATGAGCAGCCTCTATTCTATCTACCATGTCATCAAAATGTGAAACATTTCTAGGTTCCCCAATTACACATGCAACTTATCCAACAAAACATGAATAAATTTATTCATGCAAACCATGTATGAAAAATTCCATGTTAAAACATTTCACAATAAACCAATTATTTATTTAGAACATATCATCAAAAAAATTGTATGCATTACCATAACACAATAATATCACAACTATCATTGTAATATTATAAACAAATAGAATTTTCCAAAAATATTCAAAACATCCACAATTTTAATGAGAGATATCGGTTTTCTTTCATGAATGAAAAATTGTTTAAACAAAAATTTCAATGAAATTTTTTAATCAATAATATAGATCAATGTTATATAATGGTGGATAAGAGAGAGAATCCATGTATCTATCAATAATTATATAAAATGAATAAATACAATTTGATGTTTAGATCTATCCTAGGATAATATTTTCAATTATAGATTCAATAATTTATAATCTTTTTCCCAAAATAAAATATAGATCTATCTGTAATAGACAAGACATATTTTTATAGGGAAGATGAGAAGATTAAATCTATGAATAATGGTAAACAACTATGACCTTACAAGGAATCTAGATCTCAAAAACACTTTGATTCAATAGTTAGTGTATTTTGACTGAATATAATCACTAAAATATCCTTAGGAGGAATCAGAATTTGAGATCCTAATATATTAGGTGACTAATAAGGGTGTTGGGACTTAATCCTGAATAAAACTAAATTTTGTAAGGCATTAACTAGAAGCCTTATTTCTAGGTCACACGGTTTTTGAAACTACGTTACAACCATGTGGTTATAATATCATAAATGAAAAACCACACCTGATTTCCTTCCACGGTTAGAAAAATATTTTTCCAAACATAATTTTCCCAATATATTTCTTTTTCAATGTATCTCATGGGAAATCACACATTTTGGCCAAACCATGTGGTAATCCTGAACCTTCTTAATCACTCCAAAAACATGATTCATAATTTCCTAGGTGTTGTACATTATATATACTAACCATGAAAGAACCATGAACCTCTATAAACACCTCAAATACATGAATAATTACATCCAAATATTATGATACAAAACCCAATCATAATATAATCTGAAAGCACATAAAACAAATTTTATGTTCATGAAATTGAGTGTGATAAACCAAAAAATAAAATTAATGATATTTCCTTGATTTTTTAACGTCATTGGGTTGTTATGATTAGTTTTTTTTCTTATAATCATATAATGTTCCCCAGATCTCGGATAACATGGACATTTTGTAACACCCATAGCAGGTTCATTCTCCCAAATATCAGATTTACATCGTGAATTACCCGAACAACATCACCAAAAATATGAAAATATTTATCTAAAATAGTTAATATCAATTATAATAAAATATTATAATTCCATCAATTAATAAACCTAAAAATATTTTTCATCCAAATGTACAATTTGAAAGTAAAATAGTGGTATTACAGAAATGATAAGAGTTTTTAAATAGACATAAAAAATGGATTCAATGGTTGGTTTAGAAAATTAAAAATTAAATAGATTATGTAAGTACTATCAGAGTAAATTAACACATCCAAAAAATATAGGGGCTATTTATTAGTAATAGGTGTTAAAAATAGTTTTAAATAAGAAATCTTGAAACATTTGTGCATAAGTGATTTTTATGAGTGATAACTTCTATAATAATATATTAGAGATAAATAATTATTATCACAAAATAACAATACATACGAAAACAACTAAAAGTAATAAAATTAATGGATCATATTTATTTATCACTAAAAAAATTAAATAATTACATATATTAAGTGATTAATTGAGGTTATGAAAATGGAAAAAAATTAATATACCATGACTTTAATGTTAATTTTAGTTTTTAAATTTAAATTAAATATAAATTATCTATCTAGTATAAGAGTGATGAAAAAAAGAATAAATAATTATATGAAATCCGGATTAAGTGACATTTCACATACATTCCCAATATTTTTTTAGATCTTTAGGAATATCGTGGAATTAAATCTATTTCATGTGAAATATATAACACATTATGAACGATGATAATGTTATAAAAAATATATAGATGACCTGGGACACAATCTATAAAAACTAAATCGCATAAATAACCCCATGAATTTTAGAAATTCATTCAATTAAATTAAAAATATTAATATTAAAATATTTGTATATATTTTATAAAATGAAACAATAAAGATAAAAAGTATCTCTAAGATTATTATTTTTTTGTTTTATGTTATTCATACTATAAGTTATTTTTTTATAAAAGTCATTTACAAAAAACAATTATCTATAATGTGATCTGTTCTTTAAAAAATATTTGTGTAATGTAAAATTTATGTTGATAAATAGGAATTATAAAATTAAAAAGTGTAATTTTCACATTTAACAAATCCATTTCTAATAAAAACAACCATCAAATAGAAAATCTATATCCTATTTTAATTACTATTCAAAACCATTTTATTTTACATTTTTTGAGGCTTTAATTTAACCTTAAATAAATATTCATTAGAAAATAATTGATAATTTTCTACTAGGATAACCAATTTTAGAGGAATATAATAATCATATCAGCATTTATTTTTAACATAAATCTATCAACGGAGTAACTGTTAAAATTATATATGTTTTGACTCACAACAAAATTTTCTAACCACATTAACCAAAATAAGAATAATCATTATAAGATTGAAAAGGTAAATCATCCAACCCAATATAAAAAATTTTATTTATTTTTTATAAAACTTTTCAATGTAAATTACAATTAATATTCTATACATATACTAGTTATTAATCCTAGTATAAGGTTTCAATTAATTTATAAAGAAATATGAAAATTAAACACATTGTAAAATCAAAAAAAAGAATAGGGACTTAAACAATAAAAAGTGTTATGGGGATAAATTTGAAGTATGGAGATTGTATTATAGAAAAATAGTGAGTATTTTTAATAATATAAATCATTTTATTTGGATATAGGATTACAAGATGAGACCTACTACTACATGTGAAAAATAATTATATAATATTTAATAAAATAATTAATAGAAATATAGGGGGATCAAATTTGAATATGTTAGGGGGGATATACTAGGGATACTATGGGAATATATTGGGAATCCCAAGGGAATATGTTTGGGGGCCCATTGGTTTTTATAAGGGGATATAGTATGTAAAGTGGGATGTGGAGAGTGAAACTAACAAGTTATTCTTTTAATGAAGCCAGATTTTATCCTAGGACATAAATGTCAGTTGTGTGGGGGTGTTGTAGTTCCCCATGAGTATCTATACCTCTTTTCTGATCATTTACCATTTTAGTCTTTATGTATTTCAATATAAAAGTTATCAATATAAAAGCTTTCAATTCTCAGTTATCCTCTATTGTTCAAATATACTTGTATGAAGACACATATAATTTATGCTACATGTGTGTATGGATCCCCTAATTCCTTATTTTATAACATATTCATTTTGTACTACTCAATGGAACATAATGATTGATTAAAATCAATCGATGATAATACTCGAATGATAACTGATGAGATGGAAGCTTGACTCACTTCTATCCCAAAGAGGTAGCCATAATAGGATAATGAATGAAATGCACAAGTAGTACTCAAATGACATGAAGTAGCTGAGTACAATCTAGATCTCATAATACTGTTGCAATGTCTATATGCATTAAGTTATTAGGAGTATGATGTTTAAATACTATTTGGTAAGGAACTATAGAAATAAGAGTTTCTTTTATGGAACATTTCAGGAAATGTGAAGGGTGAAGCAACTATACTCTATTTCATATAAGAAGAAGATATAGTTCATCTTGACAGGGTGGATAACCTAAAAAAATATTATTAGGGGACTAACCTAAAGACAATATTGGATGGTGAAATAACAGTGAAATGGTGATATATGAGTATAGAAGTACCACCCACTTGGACCTCTCTTAACCAATTTTACCTTGCACATTTGTATGAAATATTAGATATTCCACCTGTAATAAGTATTAGCGAAATATCGAGAAATGTGATTATCTAAAAACATTAGTGAATATAATGTTTCACTTAGAAGAGGTTTTTTATAGATCCTAAGAAAACAGGGAATTCAAACAGAGGTTCTTATCCTAGCCATATATAGACCTACATTATGAGAGAAGGATGCATGTCATCTTCTTAGAAATATTTTATTCTCTGGATAATGTCCTTTATTCTAGGTTCATGAGGATGAATTTCTCAAGATGATTTTAGTACTATGCCTCTAGATAACATAGTTAACCACAATATTCTATTATCTCCTCCTCATAAATCTCTCTATGGACTTTTCCTGATAAACCCCTTTCAAGGGGAGGTTGAACCCTTAAAAGACCCTTATTCTTAGAGATGACATGACCCGATGGTCTGGTACATTACATGAACCTTTGTTCTTAGAGGAATTATCCAAACTATAAATACTTGAACCTCTCATACCTAGATTATACATCATGATTTTAGCTCTCTAGCTTCACATAGTTGTAAACCTAGGATTCCCATGCATGCGCAATCTGTTCCCAATGGCAATATTGTACCCTCTATTTCTTCCAAATCCATTAGATTCTACATTGATGAATATGCCTTGTATGAATTCTCAGAATGGAAATTTCAACCTGACATTAGTATCATTAAACTGCACAAATCCTTTCAATTTATAAAATTCATTAATAGATGCATGTTTCTAAATCATTATAGTCCTACATTTTTCCAATAAAGGATTCTAAAACCCTGTCCACTTGTCAATGCATGTCATCCAGTGTATCAAAATTTTGTACTGATATACCAATTACCTCATGTCAAAGAGGCCATTTATGCATTTTTACTTTCTCCAAAATTCACATCGTGAATCTATAAAACTCATCCTAATATCAAGATCCTTCTTCTTGTGAACTGAATATTTTTTATGAACTATTTTTGGGAAACAATCTCATTCATAATTGTTTCAAATTGGATGATATGTTTTATTAGGTTTTCCAATTTATCATGATGATAAGTTCCCAGGGTATGAAATCACATCTTATGGCTGAGGGAGTGTTTGAAAAAATAGTTTAATGTTACCACTCTGGACATGATCTGGTAGAGGAAAAAACAACAATATACATTTGTATACCAGGAACACCTCCACATAATGAATTATGATAGTGTGCACTACTAATGGTCTCATTGAATCTATGTCAACCTCTAAAAAGTAGATTGTAAATAATAGTGGTAGTGATTCCCACTAGATGAGTTGGGTGATGGGAAATTCTAGAAAATACACTATCTATTGAATGATAGTAGTGCGCCGACTATGGCTAGTGCTAAAAATGTAAACCAGTTGTCTAGACATCCAGGGATTGAAATTATATATGTTATCATCGAGCACAAGATATAATTTCATAACCTCTAAATGAAAATTTGTCTAAGTGGTCATCCATTCAATGATGAGTCTCAGATATATACATCTGTTGAAGGAGAGATAAGAATCCATCCATTCTTAGGGTTTCTGTGATGAAGTGAGTTGTACATCCAATCACTGAATGTTAATTTATAGTACAAAAAAATAGGTAGTTCAAAAAAATGGCTAATTCATGATGGGGAGAATTGATGCTTAAAAACATAATGATTTTCATACAAAATACATGTATTTAAAAAGATAAATGTTTTGAATGTCACGGTACAATAGTAATAAATTCTATGGAAATATATTAATTTTTAGCTATAAAATATCTATGGTAAAAAACAAAAATAAACAAGGAAAAGAAAAAAATAAAATAATTTTGAAGATCCCCACAAGAATATTTGTAAATGTTTTAAAGAAAATATATTAAATAATATAATTATTCAAAAAGAAGAATTTTTTTTGAAAAAATTTCAGAAGCACACATCATATCCTTGAAATTCCCTGATAGAGGTCGACAACAACAAGTTATACCCCTTGAGATCCTCTTCATTAACATGATTAATAACAATTCATATCCTTAGACTTCATTGAACTAGACATTTAGAAGAAAAAAATTCATATCAATTGAATTTATTCTTTCACACTAGATCAGAAGAAAATATTTACAATTGGGAATAGTAATTCATATAAAATAAATTTTCCACTATCATGAGCTCTATGAAAATATAAAAATAACAAAAAATGGATGGAATGAATTCCTGTTATAGTGTAGAACAATAAGTTTTTTGTTTTCAATAAATATTTTTTCTCAAAACCATAGTGTATTTATCATAATTTTCATAAAAAATAAACAAAAAATAAACTTTATGTTTCTAGAGCATAATTTTTTACTTTAAAAATTGAAACATTAAACATGATCTTCTACTTGAAGTATTTCTAGTAACAATTTTCTATGAATTCCAAGGATCATAATTAGATCACGAGATTAGGTTAATTAAATGATAAATCATCATAAAAATAACTATTAAAAACATAATGATAGCACAACTTAAATATGATGTGTATTGTGATTTAAAAAAAATCCATTTATGAAATGACTCAACACATTGATCGATTTCTGATAAATATGAAAATAAAATATTCCAATATGACATTCAGTTTCATTATAATAAACACAAAAGTACTTTTATTATATGCAAGTCATTAATATTGTATATTAAATAATAAAAACGATGAAAATTTCTTCTTATTTTAATGTTTTTTTGTAAATTATCATGGAATAATTTTTTGAGTGTACTAGTTATATCAACATAAATCTAATGTCTGGTGGGATCAGAATGGATTGAGAAAACTATATTATATTAAAAATTATATAAAAATGTGCTTTAAATGGTAAAAATCAAGGATAAGTCTTTGGAAAATTGTGAAATCATAGGGTGAATGTGGATTAATTTTGACATTTATGAATAGAAGATACATAAATATGACTATCATTTGACATAGAATTATTGATAGAACATTCTAAATATTTGAAAAACAAAGAGTGTGTCAAAATTGAAAAACCATGGAAAGGATATCATATTATTGTGAAATCATAAGAAAATTATCATTGATTAATATATGACATTAAAGAACTAATTTCACATCAATTCAATATATTGTGTGACTAAAATTACCAAAACCTAATTTTTATATTTATGTATCAAAAAACATCTTGTATTGGGTTAAAACCTTTTAAAGAGCCTCAGACTATCATAATGTCATAGGATCATAACCTCTAATTAATCTGTCCCATGATGGAATAGACCACCCATAAATCTAACCTGAGTTCATTTAGGAATATTAAATGTTTGGTTAAGATATTTAAAAATCCAAAAACATACATCAATTGGTCAAATCTACGAATATAACATGGGATTTTTGTGAAATCATATAACAATCACAGTAGAATAATGTGTTCCATGTAAGTCTTTGAGAATGTTATTTAATGCACAACGACATAGAAAATGACACTATATTATCATGAAATTATATAAATATCCCTAATTTAATTTTTGACATGTGTGAATAGATGTCACATCAATCTAATGTATTGTGTTGTTAAAATGATCAAAAAAATGTAGTAAAAAATGACAAAAACGTTTATGTGGTCAAAACCTCTTGAAAAACTACATATTATCATGAAATACTAGGATAACAACCAATATTTAATTTTTTACATTTATTAATTGATATTATTTCAATATGAGTTTCATTTTTCTCACAATGAAAAGTTATTTTTTAATGATTTAGAAGTAAAAAACTTTTTTAAAAGGATCATAACTTAACAAACTACCTCAGATTATTATAAAATTATAGTACAATGATCATTGATTGTTTTTTTACATGTAAGAATATAATACACATTAATATGATATGTTTTATGATCAAAACGATCTAAGGAATAGTGTTACAAGACTTAACAGTCATTAAAAACGAGCATCAAATGATAAAATCCAGAAAATGATGTCAAATTGTTGTAGAGTCATAATAAAATGATTTCTATGTATTTTTAGATACATGTATTAATAGATTATCCATTAATATTACTTTTGGATATATCAAAATGACCAAAACTATGTTTCTATTGATTTAAATATAAGAAAATGATTGTCAATGGGTCAAATACTAGAAAATGATCTCAGAAAATCATGAAATCATAAGGAAATGATCTCTAATTAATTTTGGACAAGTTGGAACAACACATCAATAAGTTATGTTGTAAAATGTATCAATAAAACAACCTTAAATCTAACTAGTTATTTGGTCAAAATATAAAAAAATATATTATATATTTGTCATTAAAAACATACATAAAATGGAAAAAACATAAAAAATAAATCAGATATCAATAAAAAAAATCAACATTATTATTGATTAATTTGTGACATGAGTTGTTTACATGTCAATATAATGTGTTTTGTGGTATCCGTAAACTACCCCCAACCAAAACATAACCCCTAGAACCAATACCGACTAAGATACACCTACACTCAAAAACTAAAACCAATCCCTTACATAAACTATTTTTAACCCCAATCCAAACTAAAATTTAAACCCTTAACCTAAAACTACCCCAACATAAAATTAACTATTAACCTAAAACTAACACACATGCCCCAACCTATCCAGTAGCTTAAATCTAACCCCATCCTAAACCCATCCCCATATCATGGACACTACTAAAAACCATGGCTTTCCAAATGGTTCAAAATTGTTGACAAAGGCTTCCAAACTGTTGGTATATGTAATACCAATGGTTTGGTAAACCATTGGGTGAGAAGGTAGGGGGATAGCCTTATACCAACATTTCCAAGAAAATCGTTGGCTTAGACCAGTATAAAATTCAATTTCCTTTCGATTTTGGATAACTGTTTCAATATAGAAGTACCAACGGTTTGTAACCATTGGTAAAAATAACTCTATAACATATACCAACGGTTTAAAAACCATTGGTATATAAGTTTACTGATGGTTATTTCGTATAAAAATTGGTATATATTCTATGTAAAACCTATATACCAATGGTTTTTGAACCGTTGGTATATTTATTTACCAAGGCTTTTAACTGAACCACTGGTATTGAAGATTTTTTCAACTTTATACCAATGGTTTATTAACTATTGGTATATAGTACTCCAGGATTACATAAAATCCTTCCCTATTTCCTACCTAGTACAGATGCCTTCCCTCTTTACTACCTTATACATAATTACAGAGCAAGCCTACCCTCTACCTAATTACACATCAACCTACATCCCCCCTTCTCTCCCCAATGAAATATATATAATTAAACACATAAAGATAAAAAAAGACAATATACAATAATTATATAGTAGCTGAAAAAACAGAATTCAGAAAAACACTCATCCCCATGATACAATGTATAGAATTCAGGAAAACACTCATGGAGAAAATATATATAATGAAAAAGAAACCAAAACTGAAACTCCAAAAAATAACCACCACCCTTGGAACTATCATATTATGATTATAGGATCTACCTCCTCCATCTATATCCTCTATATGATGGTAATAGATCTTATTTTATGTGATCTGATATTTATCTATCATTTTATTTTTATATATTTCATGTTCCGGTTAAGTGATATTTATTTATCATCCTATATTTTTATATTTCATGTTGTGGTTATGTGGGGGGCCTATCCAAGGGGGTGTGGGTGTACAGGGGCTTTGGGGGCTTTCTATGATGGTGGGTGTGTCCAGGGGGTGAGGATTGTCTAAGGGGGTTGGGGTTGTCTAGGGGGTGGGGGTGTCCAAGGGGAGGGGCTGTCTAGGGTGGTGGGTGGGGGGATTTCTAGGGGGTTTATCCAAGGGGTGGGGGTGTCCAAGGGGTGGCTTGAGGGTGTGTGGGTTGTCCATGTGGGTGGGGGTGTCTCGAGGGTGTGGGGAGTTCAGGGATGGGGGTGACTAGGGGGTTGTTGTCCCAGGGGTGGGAGTGTCCATGGGGGGATATCTAGGGCCTGAGGGTGTCATGGGGGTAGGGGATATCCATGGGGTGGGGGCTGTCCATGTGAGAGGGGGTGTCCAAGGGGTGGGGGCTATCTAGGCGGTGCGATGTCCAAGGGGGTAGGGGTGGCCATGGGGTGAGGGTGTCCAAGGGGGTGGGGGCTGTCCAGGGGGTGGGGGTTGTCCATGGGTGTGGGGGTGTCCAGGTGTGGGGGATTTATAGGGGGTGGGGGTGTATAAGGGGTGGGGTGTCCAGGGGGGTTATCTACTGGGTGGAGGGCTATCCATGGGGTAGGGGTGTCCAGGTGGTGTAGAGGTGTCTAGGGGGTGGGGGTGTCCATGGGTGGGTGGTTGTCTAAGGGGGTGGGGGTTTCCATGGGGTGTCTAGGATGTGTGGGGGATTTCCATGGGGGTGGGGGTGTCTAGAGGGCGGGGGGGATGTCCATGGGGGGTTGGGGGTGTCCACAGGGGTGGGGGATGTCAAGGTGTTGGGGGTTTTCCATGGGGGTGGGGGTGTCTAGGGGGTTGTGGTGTGGGGGGGGGGGGGGTGATGTCCAATGGGGTTAGGGTGTCTAGGGGGTGAGGTTGTCCATGGGGGGTCGGGGAGGGGTGGGTTATCCATGGGGGGGGGGCTATCCAGGGATGGGTGTCCAGGGGGTGGGGGTTGTACTAGGGGATGGGGGATGTCTAGGGGTGGGGGTCCCCATGGGGGGAGGCAGGGATGGTGTCTATGTGGGTGTAGAGGGGGTGTCCAGGGGTGTCTAGGGGTGTGTGGGGGTTGTCCAAGGGGGTGGGGTATCTAGGGGGTGAGGGGTGTCTGGGGGGGGGGGGTTGGGGTGGGGGTTGTCCATGGGGGGGATGTCCAGGAGGTGGGGGTGTCCAGGATGAATGTGGGGGGTTTTCAGTGGGTGGGGGTGTCTAGGATGGCTAGGGGGCGGTCCATGGGGGTGGGGGTGTCCATGGGGGTGGGGGTGTCTAGGGGTGGTGGGGGTCTGTCCAGGGGTGGGGGGCTCAACACGGGGGTGGGGGCAGTCTATGGGGGGTGGTGTGTCCAGGGGTGGGGGGATGTTCATGAGAGGTGGGTTCTGTCCAGAGGGATGAGGGTGTCTGGGGGGTATTGGGGCTATCCAAGGTGGTGGGGGTGTCCTGGGGTGTGGGCGATGTCCATCAGGGAGGGCATATAAAGGGGGTGGGGGATGTCAAGGAGTGGGGGTCTATCCAACGGGGGGTGTCCAAGGGGTGTCTTAGCGGCGTGTGGGGTTGTCCTAAGGGGTGCTTGTGTCTAGGGGTGGGGTGGATGGTGTCCTGGGGGTGGGGGTCCATTGAGGGGGTATGTCTAGGGGATAGGGGTGTCTAGTGGGGGGGGGGGGGGGGGTTGTCTAGGGGGTGGGGGTGTCCAGGTGGTGGGGGTGTCCAGGGGGTGGGGGTGTCTTGGGGGTGGGGGTGTCCAGGGGGTGGGGTGGTGTCTAGTGGGGGTGGGGGGGGGGGGGGCTTTCCAAGGGGGTGGGGGTGTCCATGGGGCTGTCCAGGTGTAGTGGGGGATGTCCAAGCGTTGGGGGTGTCCTGGGGTGGGGGGATATTCATGGGGGTGGGGTGACTAGGGGAGGGGTGAATTAGTCACACTTATATTCAGTCACAAAAAATCATCAAGTAACATTTTATTGTTTATAGATAAAGAAATAAATATAATATGGCCTACCGAATCACAGATATATTCAGGCACAAAAAATAATCAAACATCAAATTTCAGTAATATCAGTAAAAAATTTAACAAATCAATTTTTCCCTTATCACCATCACTATCATCACCATCATCATCAGCCTCATCCTCATCCTTACCATCTTCTACATCATCATCCTAGCCCTCCTCAAAGCCCTCCTTCTCGCCCTCGTTCTCCACCTCGACCTCCTACCCACCCTCGTCCTGACCAATACTTGAAATGACACCTGGTTCACTATATATAAAACACATATGTGACATATATTCATCACAATATGTTCTACCCTTCGGTGGATGTGTTGGAAGTAAAACTTCTATCAGTTTAATAAATGCAGTGTTTTCCCTTGTAGACTGTTATTCTATCTATGTGGCCATTTTTTCAGCCTGTTATTCATGTGCCTTAACCTATAGGAACTCGGAGTCACTGTAACTCATAACTGAGGAGGAACATTACCTTGTCGAGACTGTACTCTTCCCAGGTCATCAGCATACTCTAACATGGTTCTCATCTCCCAACACCGGATGTAAGTGATCATTTAGCCCAAAATTATCAGGTTCATGGGAATCAAGGTACCCTTAAATCAACCTCTTACAAATATTAATATATTATTAAGTTACCAAATAGATATTAAAATTATAAATCAACAAATTAGAACTTACAATATGCTACTGAGTCGGTTCGTTGACCACAATTCCATCTTTCTTCCATCTACTCGAGCAAAATAGTTTTTCATGAGGCACACATCCTTCAGTATTCATTTTTTGCCTCTAAAATGACATTGAATGTATGAAACCATAATTAGAATTTGTTACCAATTATTAATTTCATAAATAAAATTATTTTAAAACTTTAGAAATCAAATATATTACGGATTAAATAATATAAAGTGCAAGCCGTAATGAAAAACTATAAACAAATGTCATACATACTTCCTCTGAAGATCTGACATCTTAATACATCCCAATGTGTGGAGGTATTTTTTTTGAATCAATGTTTCTTAATTCCTCCATATGATTCATAAATAATATTTAATAATACAACAGATTCTATTTACACAAAACATGAATGTTTTAATTTAAATACCTCAAATGTGATTAATAACATAAATATGAATGTCTTCCCCTGAATAATCATTTGCCAATACTATTCATTCGGACAATAATCCAGGACAATTACATCCTCTTACTCTATTCCAACTCTATAATTCCAACTAATATACAACTCATGCTTATATTCTCTCCAAATATCACCTAAATCCTTTAGATGTGCTCCCAGTACACCCTCACAATCAGGGAAATTAAACTGAAGATGACACCACAATATTAATTCATATCAATACAAAAATAATATATTATATTAAATACAATAGATTGTTTTACCAATATCTCTTCCCATGAATGATCCTTGAATATTATTAGAAACTGTCTTTATAAGAGCGGGCCGACAGGAATGATGTCGGTGTATTTGGAAAGCGTCGCCAAAAAATACCAACATTGCTGCCCTAGTTTATCAATCATTTTACTATCTTCATTGTAGTCCACCATCAAATGTGTGTATAGGTTCCACACCGCCCACATGTGTATACACCCTACTCCTACCTCTTATCATTAGATGTGTCTTTTATGAAATAAAAACAAATATTTTATCGGTACATTTTTTAATAAAAATAAATAATGGAATAAAAATTTGTTAGGTTTCAATAAATATACCTGCAGTAGTCTGACCAATGGGAACCATTGGATCCGCAGAACATGAAGGAACACCCTATAATGGTGGAGTGGGTCCCAATGTATTCTTTATAAGGACAGAATATAGTGGAGAATAAGTTGAATAAGATGAAATATAGAAGCTTCGATAGAAGGAAGTATATATAAAATAATATGACACAGATGGCTTTCCAAATGCAGATGGGTAGTGGGAAACATCATCAGATATGGTAAAGACAGGTGAGGAGACTCAAATTTAAATGGTCATGAAAACATGGGAGGTCTAAATATCTCATGTGTCCCTAACGACACACTGATATCAGAGTTTGGGATGGGTGGTATATCAATGGGAGGGGCATGGTCTAACTAGGTACACCGACCAGATCACCTAGCTCTCGCACCACCCCTCCCCCCTCATATGAACACCCTGAGTACTGGGACCACTACTTGGATGCTCATCCAATAATTGAAGCCTAATAGGTAGATCCTACAAAAATATTTACAACAAAATTAATCACACGACATTATATATTAATTAAATATATATATTTGAAATAAAATAATTACTACAGGCACTAGTGGTGGAATGCATATCTTAACCATGTGATTATTATTGTCCATCATGTTTTTCCCTTTCCTCTCTTCGATTGGGTGCATTTCTTGTATTTTAAAAAAAATATGGAAGTAATTATAGAAGGATAACTAATCTGTAACCCAAAAAACAAAATATATGATAGGAAATATGGGGGTTTCATGAATAGGCTAATTATCCATTATTTTAGGTGAGAATGAACAAATATATAAGGAATTCAATAAATCATACATGATATAATAATGAAATTTAATTTTGAGTGGGATGGTTATTTACTAAGTGTGATCAGTCTATTAAAATCATGGACAATTGATTCTAAGGATTTATTTAACTCAACAACGGAGAGAGAGAGAGAGAGCATACTAAATTATGCATCTAGAAAATTCTTCAAGGTATATATTATGAATGATTAAACCCTTAAGATATTTTTAGATGATGATATAAACATATAAACATGGATAATATATCTACCAGATTCATAATGGGTAAATAAATTGTCGAAATTAAGGAACAATTTAATTTCTTTAGCCTAGGTAGTTGATGCATGTTTCTATACATGTACTGTAGAAGTAGACAAATAAACATACTCGTAATCTTGTGAAATGTTAAAGGGAGGTCTTAGAGTTATTCTAAATTTATACATGGTCAATAGTTCATTTAAATTTTCACCATGTTAGAAATGTTGGTTTTTTAGGTTTGAATACAGTTCACGTCCATATTAGAAAATGCAATTCAAATAAATTTGCAACCCATAAACATTAAAAATTCACATAATGGCCAAGTCAGATTCAATATATTTGTAATCAATATTAAATCAATTTTAATTGTACCAACCTTAAAAACTCTTGTCGAGCTAAACCAAAAGAATTGAGAACATGGATGGATGATTCTATATATTTATCACCACAACTTCAGGTTCAGATTCAACTATAAAAATTGAGCTATTTGAGTCATCAAAAGTAATAAATGGATAGTTTCCCATGGCGTCAAGGTTGGTCTCAATTCCACCATCACCATCATAAAAAATTATGCCTTGTAATTACATCAATAATGACACCAAAATTAGGTCAAAGATGTACTTTGACAAAAAAAACTTGGTTCGCCATTGATGCTAATACATATGGATCATTAGTAGAAAGATTTTGAGTCATATAAATTACTCTAGATCCACAATCATCAAAAAATGTGCCCTACCTCTTCATCAAATCAACCCACTGGTATTTCGTCATCGTGACTCATCCATGAGAGTAATAAAACAAAATTCTTATTTTTTAAACGTCTCCATAATAAAAGATATTTTCAAATAATAGCCTACATTCTAATGAAATTTCATAACAGTCTATTGTGGAAGTAACGATAAAACCAACATGTTGTGTTCTCATGTTCTTTTCTCATTTAGTGATAATAAATCCGTACCCATTGATAACAATTTATTTATAGTCACATACCAAAGTATTATGACCAAAAGCCAAATCTCTTACTTCCAAAGAGACAGAGTCAACATGCATACTCAATACATGAAATATAAATTCATTTTAAGCTTAATAAAACATTGATTTAATTATTTTAAAACTTAATATTTTTACCTTCAATTTTAACCAAGAAGAAAACTTTTTTATATGAAATGTATCCCTTCTTGTCAAGGATAAATAATGATTCTTTCTATTTATCATTGATTTATGTTCTCAGGAGATAAGAACAGGAATAGTTTAAAATACATATTTGTAAGATATACATAGTCAATTTACTTAACTGATGTAGTCATCAAATAAAACATTGTTGAACAGAACTGTGTGATGTGCCATCTCCTGCTCTTCAAGGCTTAATATCATCAATTTATATGACCTAGGAATTCCTTTTATTTGAGGATGTAATGGAATTATTGGTTTAATTTCATCATACTGTTCATATTCATTTCTCATTGGTCTGTTCCTTCATATAGTAAGATCAGAAAAATACATAGAGAATAAATACATACATTCATGATCCAAGAAACCATTCATGATAGAACCTTCGAAATGATTCTTGTTTTGGATATAAGCCTTTAATTTGTATATATTTCTTTCAGATGGATACATACAATGAAAATAAATATATCCTCCAAGAAGTATTTTAATTAGAATATGGAAATTCAGATGCATTATGCATGTGAAACATGATGGAGGAAATATTTTCTCTAACTTACACAAAATAATGGGGCATATGCTATAATTTTCTTGCAAAGAAGTCTTGGAAAACTTCTTAACACAAAGATATCTAAACAAATGGGAAAAAACTAATAATATTCACCCTTACCTTATTTGAAAAAATATGATATATTTCAATTGAAATCATCTCATGCAGAAGGATGTGATAATCACGAGCCTTCAAAGATTTTAGCATTAAATCTCTTTTATTGACACATTTATTTGTGTTTCCTGAATATACATTAGGATCTTTAATAGTCTCTAGTACTTGAAATTTCTTTTTTTTTCTGTAGGTGTCATCACATAAGAAGCACATGGAACTTCCCATTTACTTTCATGGATACACACAGGATGAAATTCATGTCTGATGCCCCAATCCACCAAGTCACAACGAGACCGAAAATCATATTTTGTCTTTCCCATAACATTTATAAGAATTGAATGCAACATTTCTCATATATTTTTTCTAATGCACATTACTTCTAAGAAATAATGTAATAAATTGGATGTCCAATAAGAAAAATCAAGTAAGATTATCTTATTCATCTAATTGTAATAGTTTTTAGTGGAAAAATTATTTCTCTTTCTAGATTTAATTTGACTAGTCCCGAATGAATAACAGAAATCATTCAATTAGTTAAGCACATAACATCCAGACAAATGCTAAGGTGGATCATCTGCCTCCATGGTATTGTAAAATCATCGATGTTTCTTTCTATATAGACGGTCTATTGGAAAAAATCGTTGATGTCCCATACAACCAAAAATACAATGTTGTTTCAGTCTTCTAGATCATGTATTGTTCATACAAAAACGACATGATAATTTCCCTCCATAATCCTTCCAAAAATCATTGCATATGTAGGAAAATCATTGATCATCCACAAAAGTGCAACACACATCTGAAATATGTCTTTCAAACATGCATCATATGAGAACACACCCACATCCAAAAGATGTTTCTACTCTTCTATTGAAGGTTTAATGTATACGTATATATCATTTCAGGGATTAGAAGATCCAAATATAAATATACTCATGAAAGCGAAAAAAATTTCATACAAAAACGTGGGGGAAGGTTATAAATGTGTATAAAAACCAGTCATGTGTTGTACAAAGTAAGAATCTTCCCAAATAGATTAAAATCATCACATGAAAGACCCAACACCACATTACGTATGTCAGCTACAAAATAATGATATTGAGCATCAAATCTCTACCCTGAAAATATATCTACAAGGTGAACCAAATCATCATTAGTCTTATTTCTCTCAATATCATTCCATCACATTTTTATTGATATTTTATCATAAAAAAAGATTCTGGAGTCTGAGGATCAATTGATACTACCACATTACTTTCTGTGGCACACGAGGTGGTGTTCAATTAGCTTTTGGCTTCTGGTATAATGCGACACATTTTATGCAATAATTTTGTTCAGTAGTTTCCTCCAAGAATAAACTTCAATATTTCAGGCTAGCAAAGATTTCGTTTCTTGAAAATCCAAGTTCCTCAACTAATTTCCATGCCATATAGTGTTCTGAGGTTATATCTGCATCACCTGGAATTATGTCCTTCAATAAGGTAAGAATGTAATCGATGGATGTATTAGAAATCCCATACATAGTTTTCCAATGAAACAATAATATTAAAAATTATAGCTTTTTCATTTTATGGCATTGTCGATATACTGCAGTCGTGGTAGCATCATTCAATTTCATTACACTAACAACATTATAATTTTCATTATACGCATCACATGTGATCATATAGAGGTCTTCTTTGATCAAAATCCATTATATTTCATGATGATGATGAAATGGAAACCGGTCATATAAAAAATATGACAATCCAGTCGTCTCATTTGGATCATCAGCAATTTGAGATTTCATTGTTTCGCCATTGTGATCCCAGAAATAGTAGTTTGCTTGAAAACCATATTTGGTTACGTGGTAGATAACTTATTCCTGGCTCAACCAAGGTCTCTCAACACAATTGTAACATGGGTAGTTCATGTGACCACTATCTAGGTCATTGTGAAATGAAAAATCCAAAAAGATCCCCAAATTGTTTTGAAATATCTTGAGATCCGATCGGTTTCATACATAAAACTTATATCCATTCTATATAAAAAAATTGATTTGTCATTTTTTCAAAATCAATTCAATAATATTGATGTTTCATCGAAAATATATTTATATAAATGAGAATTGTTCACTTTATATGAAACCATAACTGACACACTACACTATATGAGAATCACAATATAATAGACAAAAAATAATATATTTATAACAAAATATCTTTGAATAACTATACATGAGTGTACAAGAACATTTACAATTGTGGAGGAGAATTATTAAGGAGTTGAGTAAATATTAGATCGAAGAAATTTTATATTTTGATAGATTATTTGAGTGATATTCATAATTACTATTCTAAATAAATGGGAAATATAATCTGAAAATGATGGTAAAAAGTTCCACATGGATTAAAACATCATGGTAATACATTTGGATAATGATCTAAGAATGATTAAATGGAATTAAGAGGAGTTTGATTTCATAAGATGAAGCTTCCATGAGGAAAAGTACTAGTATTCCATGTACATGGAGATTTCAAATGATAATATTGAAATTTATTTTCCAAATAGGATAATCTATCCCCATTTTAGATATCTATAAAGGAAGGGGTTTCTAGTTGATGTATTGAACTATTATAGATGACCCAGGAGACTATTTGTGTAAACTACAAATATCATACATATAAATCAAAAAATAACTAATTATAAACACTCCTACAAATATCAAACGTGGATTAGATTTTTTCTTCCACTCTAAATATCATACATAAATTCAAAAAAACACACCTAATTGTAAACACAACTCCAAATTTTGAGCTAGGTATGTGGATTATTGATTCCTTGAGAGGCTAGCTAAGAGCTAACTCTAGGTTTTGATACAAGATGTAAATATTGTATTTTTTATGTTTTCAAAATTATCTCTGTGTGTAAAATATGATCCTACATATTTTTTTAGGCATATGATCCTTGTTTCGATGGGACACTACTCATGGGAGTATGAGCGTTGTTATATCATAATATTATATAGAGTTGTACGAATGTTAAATTTCAATGAAATAAATATGGATAGTGGATAAGACCCTAATAGATATTTCTTTTCAGAGATCACTTCTTCTTGGAAGGGTAAGAGTGAGTATTGGTATAGAACTTCAAGAAAAGTCTTAATGTGTGAAAGAAACTATACATTGGTTATATGTGATTCCTATTTTTTTAGAGTATCGAAGTGGACATCCCACCCCCTCCCTGGACAACCCACACCCACACAACCATGCATCTCCTACCCCCTACAACCCCTTGGGACTGCCCCCCCCCCACTATATAACCCCCACACCACCTGGATATCCCACCCCCACCCCACCTGGAAAACCTGACCCTCCTCCCTAGACCACCCACACCCCCTCCCCCACGTGGATAGCCCACCCTCTGGATAGCCCACAATTCCCTCCCCAACCTGGAAAGCGCATCCCCCACCATCCCTAGACATCCAACCCCACTTTCAGTAGTCCACACATCTCCCCCACACCCTTACAGTCCCCTACCCACTACAGCCCCGGGGATACCCCCCCCAACCAGGACATCCCCCCACCCCAGCCCACCTGGACATCACCCCCCCCCACCTGGAAACCCCCCCCCCCACACACACACCTTGACAGTCCACCCCCTCCGTAGACAACCCATACCCCATATCCCATATAGACAGCCCCCTACCCCACCTGGGCACCCCCACCCCCACTTGGATATCCCCCCCACCCCACCTGGACAGCCCACCCCCACCCCCACCACCCCCACCTAGACAGCCTCGACCCCCATCAAGACAACCCACCCCCACCCCTACCTGGAAACCCCCTCCTTAGACAACCCAAACCCCTACCGCACCTGGACCACCCACCCCAACCCCCTTAGACATTCCACAGCCCTCCTTGGACAGCCTATACCCCCTACCCCAAACCCCTACAGTCCCCCTACCCCATGCTGCCCCTCCCCCACTGGGACATCCCCCCTACCACCCTTGCACCCCCTTAGGGTAATTTTATTTAAAATCATTTTATTCATTAAGAAATGAAAACCATCATGCATTATCCATTTCATTCAAAAAAACCAAATCATTTTATCAAAACATGACAAATTCAATTTATAAGTCTCTCTGGGTCACTTAGGAAATGTCATCGGAAAAAGGGGAATCACCTACACGGTTAATTCCAATTTAAAAATTGGACGAGGTACTTAGGAGGTGACTTGGGTCATTTAACACTTATATACAAATGTGAAACATCATTTAAGAATAACTATAGAGACCATGAATATCATGCAACCTATTTAACTCTAAAAAGAAGGCATTAAAGAACTCAAAGACATAAACCAAGCATGATATAAATAACTATTCATTACTTTATAGATTAGAAGTCAACAAACCTCAATAGTGGGGTTTTATTATAAAATCATTACATTTTTTTTAAAGAATCCATTATTTCAATTAAACATCACATCCGGTTATCACATCTCTATTCTGTAACCACATGTCAGTTTATCAAAAGAAGTAATTATTCTAAATCATACCCCACTAATTAATGTGTAAGGATTATTTGAATACCAATTAATTAATTCATTCATAAATTTAATGGGCCATGCACAAAGATCCTACCTGCATATCCCACCCCCTGGACAGCCCACCCCCTCCCCCACAAATCAACCTAGACAACCCATCACCCCACCCTCAGACATCAATATTTCAAACTTTCCCCCCATCAAATATAAATATTATTACATTTTTGTTTTACAGCCTTTGAAACTATTTAAAAATAGAATTTGAGAGTTTATTCCATAAAGTGATGATGCATACATTGATTGATCCATGGAATAATGACCACATATACCTCTCCTTTCATCCAAATCAAAATATAAAACAAAGAAAACAAATGTAGAACAAAAAAAATAAGGTACCACTTACAGATTTGAATTATAGAAGAAAAAAGTTTATTGATTGAAGTTGGATTGGTGGAAGTAGTTTGGTTGTGGAAAATGGATGTTGGTTTTAGGGATTCAATTGAGCAGAGGGGGAAATGTAGGCCTGCTCAGGATATACGTTAAATCATTCCCAATGGGTTTAAAAAAAATTGGTATATATAGTGTTTCCCAACAGTTTAAAAACCATTGGGAAATAATAAAAAAATGGAGATTGTCCCAATGGTTCAAGAAACCATTAGAATAGAGAATCATAGTGCTAATATGTCCCAATGGGTTTCGAAACTGTTGGGAATACCAAGGTTCGACAGAGTTTTCCCAACGGTTTTCAAAAACCGTTGGTACAAAGGACCTATCCCAACATTTTAATGAAACCAATGGGATATGGGAATTGGTATAGGAAAAAATTAAAGTGGTGAGAACCTAACCACTTATGATCCTAAGCCTTTCAAGCCTAATTCTATCCCCTAAACCAGAATAAATCATATTATAAATGTAACCCACAAACCTAAAACTACCCCTTCCAAATCCTTACCCCTACCCAAAAACGTAACCTCAAAGCCCAACCTAACCCATATCCAAAACCAAATCATTAACACCTTGATATATAATTAATCCCCATGGATTAAAATCCATTAACATAACTAAAACTTCCTAACCATACCCCCTAACCCTAACACTAACACCCATAAACTACACCAAAACCCTAATATGAGCTGCCTAATATGAAACTTATATAATATAAACTTTTGCCCTTAATCTAAAACAAAACCCTAAAACTAAAATCCTGGACTAATCCTAACCCCTTTCCAAACAAAAACAGACCCCCCAAACTAATCAACAAACCCCTAGACGTTCTAGAAGATTACAACAACCTAAACTTATCCCCATAAGTGATAACCTAGAACTAAAACCTAAACCTAAAACTGACCCTTCCTAGTGTATAACTATCTTAATAATCACTAAAACCCTAAAATTAAAACCTAACCCTAATACTAAATCACACGTCTATTACAAAGATACTACTCTTACTAAATGAAAACATTAAACCTAAACCCTTATCTTCAAACTACCCCAAATAAAATCCCACAAAACAAAACCTAACCTTTATATGCGAACACCATAACCAACTAAAGCTATAACTACCACCAACCCCATTAGAGTATATCATAACCCTAACACCCTATTCTATTAAACATTACCCCTTATCCTAACCCCAACCCCCTTAACTAAACCCCCAAACATATTCTACAATCCAAACATATGACCTAAACCTAAAACCTAACACATGACCTTACCTAATGACCTAATACTACCCCGACCTAATCCTAACACTAAAACATATACAAATAACCACATCCTTAAACATTTCTCCCAAGCCTCATAACCCCTAAAAGAAATATGACCCCTTAACCCAACCCCAACCCCAAACCCTTAACCCCAACCCCAAACCCTTAACCCTAAACTAATTATAACCCCATAAATTATATCATAAAAATAATAAATGGGATTAAATATAACCCCTTATCCTAAAACTACCCCATAACCTGAACTACCTCATAACATGAATCCCGATTCCATAAACCCAGACCCTAACCCCCCTAATCTACACCTATACCATATGAAACATAATTATAAACCTTATCCCATCCACAATATAAACTACAACAACCTAAAACCTCCAACCTAATCCTAAAACTTATCCCAAATTATTATAATATATTATAGATAGAAATAAAAATACACCTCAGTCTAAATAACATCACTATACCTACTAATCTACTACACCTAAAACTACCACCAACACCTAAAAAAACCTAAACAGAAACCTTCCTCTCTATCACACACACCCAAACATAAAACTACCACCAAACTAAACCCTACATATCACCAAACATATCCCCTAAACCTCATAACATGCTCCTATACTATAACAAACAGGACTCCAGTAACCTAGATCAAGTGTTTACTTTATTACATTAGAATAGATAAAAATATTCTAATAAAAAAGGTCCAATCTGTTTAATAGCCTTATAGATCTAGGTAAACACATTATGCCCATATTAAATTTTGAATAGTATATAAAACATAATAGAATCAATTGTTCATCATCATTTAAACTCATCTATTGAATCCATCTTCATATCCTTGGTAATATAAATAAAATAATGGTGAGATAAAATTCTTAGTAAGGGTTATGTTTATGAGAATATATCATGAGTAAATAAGGCATAATAAATATACAAAGGTAAATTAATAAAAACAAATTTTGTTTAATCGATAACATGGGATGGAAATAAAACCATGGATAATATTATTATTATAATGTCCTGGATAAAAATAAATAAATTGATATAAAAAATTGAATTTGTAATATTGGATGCTATAATCTTAGATATCATGATATATATACCATCAAGACGTTTTGAAAAGATAGTTTAATTGATGAGTAAGTATACAACTGACACCCAATAAATTTAGACAACAAATTTATCTCATGAGACCAGTAGATTCATCTAGGGCCCCCTTATAATCAGTAACATATGTCCTGTTTGTTCAATTCTATCCACATATATTGAGTAATAAATTAAACTCATAAAAAATATTTCAAACCAATAAATATCTATATTGAATAAAAAATATTGATTTATCATAATATCCCCATTCTACCAAATAAAATTCATAATAAAACACCATACATAATAATTTAATATAGTTTAAGGAATAATCATATCCATGATTCAAATAATATGGATAGTTGATATAAAAGTAATTAAAAATGACCATATGAAAGAGAATTTTACCAGAAATATTTAATGAACATGAAATTAATAAGATATAATAGATGGAAATTGACTCATCAAAAATATGTGATTTATAATAATTTAATGACCTTGGTAAGAATAAAGGTAATGGAAGTGAAATATTAAAATAATTTTTCATAATTTTTTTAATTTAAGAGCATTGAAATAATGTAAAAAGAATCTAAATATCATAAAACTATTGTGGTAGTGAGGATACCAGTTTCTCCATATAGATTTTAAAAATTCAATTTGATTTCCTCTAATTAAAGTTGACATTATCCCTTTCAGAAAAAAAAATTATAATTATTCATTTAAATCCCATAGAAAAATTCTAAGATATTGTAAAATTTGATTTTAAAATATTTTTCTTAATAGATAGGACATGTAAAATAATTTAAAAATATCGGGATATGGATGATAAATATATCTGATTAAAAGAGAAATAAAATTAGGTTTTTAGCATTTAATTTCTAGATTGAAGATACAATGAGAAGAAATGTTGGTTTAAACTATGTAAAATCCTTAAATAACTAGAAAATATGAAAATAGTTGCATTTTATGAAGGATAGTTTGTAAATTTACTTCAATAAAAATTAGATCAATCCAAAAAATTGAGATTGTAAAATAAAATCTTACCCCTTTGGAAGATTTTAAATTGAAAACCATTGAAATAATAATCATGAGTTGAAACATTAATCATAATGAATTAATATTTATTATTTTTAAATACATAAAGTTGTATTATGGACACATTATAAAAGATAATAGGTGCATAATAACAAATATTTTCTAATAGAGCGTAAATTAAGATGAAATACCTTACATTATGCTTCCATGTTGTTGAAAATGATTTAAAATCAAGTATAATGGTTTTAAACATGTAATTAATTTATAATAGAACCATACTTATTGTTATAACTTCATATATTATCTTCTAATAACATGTTATCACTAGTTCCTTATCAATATTTAATTATTACCAATGTTTAGGTTATAACTTGTTTATTTTTTCATGCATGTTTTTTCATTGGAGTTCGGGTTCGTATATATTAGATATTGTTACAAAATATCCGTAATTAAATTAATGTTATAAATATAAAATTTACACATTATATTCATTTTTATAATCATTTTTGAATGGTGGATATAGAAAATGAATTGAATCTCTTCGGGGAGACGGTTTTCTATAGATTCACATGAGAGAAGATGTCATTTCTTTCATGGGTGATTGTGTAGGGACATGGATGATATATTAAGTTTATGAAATAAACATCATGTAATTATTATCATATATATTAATTATTTATATCTTTATAGTTATCCATGTGAGTGAGTTATGGAAAAAATTACATCTTTTTGTGAGGATGTAGTGCGTTGTACACGTGACTGATGGTTTTGTTTCCCATATCATGGAGGAAAAAATGGATAAATATTTTTAAATCTACAAAATAACATAAAAAAATATTTAATATACTAGTTTAATTATAATTTATTTTTTACTTCATAAGTAATGGTTGTTAAAAAAGAACGGAAAATGAATGATATTGGTGAAGTTAATTACCTCCAGTTAGAAGAACCTCCTTTCAATATATTATTAACGACCCTGGGTTTGGTCTTTTGGGAGGAAAAAAACCTATATATTTTTTATAGGGATGATATGGAGAGATTTTTTCTGGTTTTTATGATCTTTATTTATTTATAGGTGTGAATAAGTGAAGAGTGGATGTTTTTTTATACATGAGGTTAGTGGAAGACATGTAAATTTTCAATATTTTTAAATAATTTCATATAAAATTAATCAAATAATGGATCACAATTGTTAATATTATTTGGGGAATAGGATAAGGTCTAAGTAAAATAGTCTAATAGTATTTCAATAAATATTTAGGACATTTTCACCCTTATAATTTTAGATTAGCCCATAGTGATCCAGCTTTTACATTAACCAGGGTAATTAATTTTTTATATTTTTAATATTTTTAAGACCAAAAATTAAGTTTAAATTATTAATTAATAATTATTATTATTATTGAAAATATGGAATCTATTTTATCAATTTCAATCAAATATCTGAAGGAATTTAGTATCAAAATATACCTACAAATAGAGTTTGAAAACAATTTTGGAAGAAATGCATTTTTCTCGAATAAAATGATTGCAAATTAAATATTTGATGATTAATAAAAATTATATGGATTGAAATTCATATAATTAGATATATAAACACTTATTTTAATTTAAATAGTCCATTTTTAATGATTATTTTAATTGATTACAATGGAACGACATTATACCATAAAGAACACAATTTTTCAGAAAAATATCACTTCTTAAATCCAAATGATATAACCCGTATCTCTATAAATTTTTTAGTAAATTAAATGATCATTCTACATATTATAATAAAATATTAGAAATAAATGGTTTAATAGTAAATTTATATATTTTTTATTATTCATAAAATCTTATTTCTAATTAAATATTTCAAAAATTCATTCATGTATAATATTGACCATGTAACTTCGAAGTTGATATTCATCCTATCAAATTTGTATTTCAATTCCATGAAATATTAAAATGTTAATTCTTATCATAGTTCAATTTAAAATAATTTTAGCCTAATATAATTGAATCATGGGTGTCACATTCTTCCCTCCTATAAAAATTTCAGCGTCAAAATTTTCTATGAGTTAAAATTTTCTTACCACATTACTTCCACCATATTATGAGTTCTCTAATGTACATTTACAATTTGAGTTTTCTGAATCCTCAATATTTTCTATCTAGTGTTATGATTCGAGATGGTCTATTCACAATATGATAGATTATTATCAAATTCTATTTCTTTATAGTTAAGAACATGCATTGGGTCTGACACGAACTTATATAACAATAATATATGGGACACATCATATACTTTATAGAGGAATCAATTAATTTTTAAATTATTAGAAAAATATCAAATTCATTCGAAAAATTAAAATTTTATGATGTAAAATGGGATTAGTTTCCCTTTCTTAATGAAAATTATGACACACTTTGATGGAGATACTTTCAATAAAATGTGATCTCACACTTGAACTTCCTTATCATTAATCATGTTATCAACATAACTTTTTTTCCTTCTTTATGATTCTTTAATTTGATACTAAATAGTCTTTAAACTTTTTGTTGTCTCCTTAATATGGTCTTGGTATGTATATTTCATTTTACTAGCTTTATCCCAAGAGTTTTTGTATGTTATCTCTTTTCATGTATTGCTTCATATAAGACAATTTGAATTCTCAAAAGTAAACTATTACTATAGGAAAACTATGCAAAAGGTAATTAATTATCCCATATAATTTGAAATAAAATTAAGCTTGGTCACAATATATCTTCTCATTTTTGAATTTTACTTTTACACTATCAATCAGTTTAGGTATGGTAGGAGATGCTCAAATGAAACAAAGAATCAAGGGTTGTCTAAAGGCTTGTCTAGAAATTAAATGTAGATTGTGGATAACAATATGAAAAAATTAAAGGGGTTCACCATGTTTCTTATAAATTCATTATTATATAGTTTTACAAGGCTCATAATAGGTAAATATTCACTTATAGAAAGAAAATGTGTATATTTAGTAATGCAATCAATAAAAACTAGTATTTCATCAATCATTATATAAGTCATTGGTAGTGATAAAAAAATTCCACTCTAATGACATATCATTTCCATATAAGAATAGGTAGATGTTACATAATCCCTCTAGGATTTTTCCTATCATCCTTCACCTATTGATAAACCAAGAATCTTGTTACATAATGAAAAAGTTCCAACATCATGTTATCCCAGCAAAATATTTCCCTCAAATACCTATATTTATTGCTGACACTAGTTTGTGTAGGGAAATTAGATCTATGAGAATAATATATATATGTCCTTTTTAGTTTAGGTAAAGATAGAACACATAATATATTACTGAATTTCATAATTCAACCTTACAAATAGAGTCATAGAAGTTACCACCAATTGCGAATTAAATTTTCTTCTGAAAATTCTCAACATAAGATTAAGTAACTTTTATATTGACAAAAAATTATGGATTGGAATTAATTTGAAAATGGAGATATTTATACCCTTCTTTAAAAATTACCATATCCATATTTTCTCAATCCACTAACATAGGATCCCAAAAAATCCTTATTTTAGTTAGAACACCATGATATTTCATATTCAATAAATATGAAACTCTATTTTTCTTCATTAGGTGGTAATGTAATTACTGACACAAATCCATGAGTTATTTGATCCATCATTTACCCTCAAATTCAAATCTTTTTTGGAAATGATTTATTTTAATCACTTATAGTCAGTGTGTTTCTCACATCATTCACCATAGAGATATAGTATCCATATATTCAATGAATATAATATGTTTTCTAACTGAAGATCATCAGTTAGACAGTTGTTTTCATTTTTCCTTAACTACAACGATGCTTAAGAAATAAAAGTATCATTCTAAACAAGTACTCAAAAACATCCCATATTTGATGCATTACTATATATAAAAAATCCATCATTTTAGGATTGTAGAGCCATAATTAGCCCATTGGAGAATCTAAAATTCAATTAATAAAATCATTATTTACATTACTTTGTCCATAATAACTTAACCACTTTATATGTATTCCAAGTTAATAGTATATCCAACCATTATTTTTTTGAATGAGATATTTATGGTAACATACGAAACCAATTAAACTATATACATCATTTAGTTTAATTATTTTAGGTAAATATTTTAACAATTTTTTCATCATAGGTTCAACCGAGATTCTATCCTTTTAAAAAATATAGAAAATAATATAAACATCCTAAATCAAACAGTTACACATTATAAACTTCCCATATAACTGTTTTCATGCAAGACTCTCATTAGTGACCCATAAGTGATTCTAATATACTTCATAGATTATATAATACACGAAGAAAAAAATCAATGAATACCATAATGAAATTATCAAGATATTCCTAGAATACAATATTCATTATATCCATATAAATTGATTATTCATTAGTCAATATAAAAGGAATTACTATAAAATCATTATTTTCATACCCTATTTGAAATATTTTCATAGAAATATCTTCTTTATCTACATTAAATTTATGATAAACAATGTGATGTTAAATCATTGAAAAATAATGTTAACCATGAAGTTGCACAAACAATTCATCAATTAAAGGAAAATGGCACTTTTTTTATCATAATATAATTAATTTCCTTATAATCAATGCATGGCCTCATGGATCCATCTTTCAAAAAAATTTAAAATCAAGGGATCCCCATAGTGAAACACTAGGTTGAATAAATACCTTATCACACAACTCCTATAGTTTCTTCTTCAAATCCAATAATTATATAACGACCATAATATATGTATTCATTGATATAGTTCTTTCGTTAGGGATTAAATCAATAGAAAACAAAATTTTTTACTCTACCGGATGTCTTGCTAACTTATTAAGAAATATAGTAATGTATTCCTATACAGTAGGTAGATCCTCTTTTTGAAGACTATCATTCCCATTCAATGATTGTGTTTTCAATTCATCCCAGAGAATATCATTTATAATTGTGACTTAGGTTGGATATATACATGAATCAGATGTTAAATATTATTTTATAAAGATACTGAATTTCAAATCTTCACGTTTATTCAAAATTTCTCTATATTTATAAAAAATCATTACAACATATTTTTAAATCCAAAATATAAAAGAAATTATACCAAATTTAAACATGGGTATAATAATCATGTATGTAAATAGATTATTTTTATATTTCATAATGTTAAGTACATGATTCATCCTTTTAATATAGATATTTACACATGGATTTTTGATTTACTACTTCATTTGAATAGTTTTAAGGAAAAATATAATTCTTGTTGAAAATATTAAAGCTATAATAGTGTGAATTGATCTAGTATCAAATAAATCATGAGAAAAATTTTTTATGATTAATTTACTTAATACCACTTTCTTTTGAATATCAACTTCAGTAATAATGATCTTATGAGGTTGGCCTTCTCCCATTTCGTTTCATATGTGGTAGATTCCCTTAATGCTTGGGAAATTAGATTGAATAATGAACCATTTATTTATATATGATGCATTTGATAGTAGTGATATCTATATTTTATTTTTTTTATTGATCTAGAGGACCATTTTCACTACACTTGTAACATACTCCCACTCCCTTCTTGCATTTCCCAGACTGTTTCTTTCCACAAATTTAAAATTTTGGAAATTGATTCACTTTCTTATTCTTCTATTACATGTTAATTTTTTCTTCTAGATTAGATGGAATATTTTTATCTTGATTCCTCTTTAATATATATTTTTAAAAATATTCATTTTCTGTTCTGATGGTATATTAAACTATTTCATTATATAGTGAAAAAAATTAAAAACATGTTCCCTTTATAGAATTTACATATTCCCTTCGATGAAATTGTAAATATTACATTTTCTATTGCATTTTTAATTTTTAGAATACCTAGATAGTAATGTAAGAATAGTATCATACTCTAAAACATATCCATCTTTTTTTTCTTAATTTTGAGGAATATTCTCTTCATTTTATTTTGTTTCTCATTACGGAAATATATTTCAAAGATTAATACATCGAAAGATCTACATTCCATGTGTTCTATTTTATCTTAATCATGAGTATTATGTGTCAATTACCACCATTGATCATTATTTACATTAAAAAATACACTTCCAATATAACCTTTTCCTTCTCATCACATCCCATGGATAAAAATATCTCTTGATGAGACCTAATCCATTACTCAGCTATTACTACATCTGTATTTCCACTAATTGATGGTTTATTATGTTATATGAAATGATACAATATTGGTGTTTCATACCATTTAATGTCATGTTTATTCATATTTTTGTGTTTATTCATTCTAACCTGGGCCATATACCTAAAAATATTGAGGACCATCTCCTCTCCAACACCAATTGTATTGGCTTTCTTGATAGGTACATTTCTACATTGCCTATAAGTGTTGATACAATTATTTATTTAGACATCCATTTTACAACAATGAACTATAATGAAAACATTCATAACATTATTAATTTAAAATAATAATTTATAATTTTATATACGGTGTAATATTTAACAAAAACTAAAAAAAAATTACATTGTTATTCTCAAAAAAATAAATCTAGTTTTTTTGGGAATATCATTATCTCAAAAAATATATTTAAACCATTCATAGTGATTTATAAATAAAATTTGAATAAACCAAATAATATCGCTTGAGAGTGCCAAATATTTTCTGAGTTAAGAGCACACTAACTGTGAAATACAATGATTGCTGAGATATACTAAACCAAACTATTTTTTGGGTCATTACCCCAAGATTCAACTTTTCTAAATCCACATACACATATTGTATCCAAATAGGGATGCATTTTTAGGAAAAACACACAATATCAAATATAAAAAATTTAATTTATTCCCCAAATTAATATATCCTCAATGTATATCATATGATTATTTTCAATAATATTAGTTTTTTTGAAATTAGGTTCCCGCGATTTCTAATAAAATTACTCTTATACCAACTATAGAAACATTTACTTCTCTCACCTAGATGTGTTTTCTATATTATTACATTAAAATAGAAACAAGAGTTATAATCATAAAGGAAAAATCAATTTAGCAGTCTTGGAGAACTAGATATTTATTCTACTCCCATTTTACATTGGTAATATAATATAAAACATAAAAAAGAAAATACTCAGAATCGTTGAATATTATTCAAATAATTTATATTCATTTCTTTTTGAAATGAAACAAAATAAGGGTGAAATAAAATATTCTATAAGAGCCCCATAATAGAGAATCAATCATTGGTAAATAAGGAATAATAAATATGGAAATGAAAAAAGAACAAAAACCACATTCTCTTTAATCAATTACTTGAGAACAATATGCATCCATGGTAAATTAAAATCTGAAAATATTATGAATAATAAAGAATAAATTCTAAATAAATTAAACGATTAATACTATTTTTTCGGATATAAAACATCTTGACATCTATACAATCTTGACCTTGGTCCAAGGTAGATTAATGGAAGGATATGTTTACACCAAAAACTGAATAAACTTCATTAACCGATTTGACACCTGAGACATGTCAATTCATAGAGTAGCTATCTATACTAGGAATCATCCATCACTACATGTCTAATTCTTACATCATATATTTTATGATCAATTAAATTCATACAAAATTGGTTGTATCAATAAATATCCATTTTGATTAATGAATTATGATTTATCAAGATTTTCGCCAGTCTATAAAATAAAAACAATAATAAAACAAAGTATGTAAAAATTGTATAAAATTTACGTAATTATAACATTAAAGATACAATGAATATTGATATATAAGATAAATTTAGGGTAAAATGTTCACATGAAATTTAATTTTACACGATAATATTCAGGACCATTAATTTAGAAAGAAGTAAGAGATGACCATTACTTTATCTAGAATACAATTTTGTAATTAAATCTTTTTCATTGGAAGAATAAAGGGATTGGAAGTAAAATATTGAAAAAATATGTAATTAAGGATTTTAATTTTTAAAACCATTGAATGAATTTATAAATCTAAATATCATAAAATGGTTATGGAGATGGTATGTCTATTTTCATCGTATACATTAAAAATCATTTATATTTTTTGTAAATAAATTTGAAAAAATTTATTTTGGAAACAAATATATATTTATTAAAATAATTTTAAAAATACATGGATAAAATTAAATTTCATTAATAAATTATTTCAGTGATAAAAGGAATTATCTTTTTAGTTTTTAAAATTATGGTCATGGAAGAAGAATATATTCGATTATTTGGGAAATTAAATCAGTTTTCCTTTTAAAAATTAATTTTCATGATTAAACTACCAATGAGAGAAAATATTTGAAGAAAATATATAAAATAATTAAATATCTAATTTTTATTAAAATATATAGTGTTTCATAATTAATTTATATGAGTTCCCTTCAAATAAAATTAAAACAATATAAATAATGGATATTTTAAAATGAATTCTTACATATTTGGTATATTTTAAATTGAAACAACATTAAATTAAAAAAATGAATTGAATCATAAATCTTTTCGGATAAATTAATTTTCTAGTAAAATACATAAAAGTGGTTTCATATAAACATTATAAAAAGGAATATGTGAATGACAACAAAAATGTCCAAATAAATTGTAAATTGAGATGAAATCTCTTACTTCACACTTCCCTTTAGTTAACTATTTTTTAAAATATTATATAATGGTTATGAACATGTTATTAACATATAAAAGAACAATATTAATATTTATAATTTCATATATGATCCAAATATAATATCATATCACATGTTCATCAATAATTTTTCATTATTAATATTATTTTTGGTGTTAATTGCTTCATTTTCTCATGTATGTTTTGTTATGGGAGTTTTAGTTATTTTCTGTAGGATTTAGTTACATAGTCAAAATAAGTATATTTATGTTTTAAATAATATTTTTACTCGTAAAATATATTATTATAATCAATATTGAATTTTGGACATGGAAAATTAATCGCATAACATCGTGGATACATTAGGACGTTGGTAGTCTTAAGGAACAATATCATTTCCTTAATTTATGAATATGTAAGGAAGTGGATGAAATACTAATTTTATTTTAGACATATAATTTCACAAGTATTATATATATAAATTATTTCGATCTTTATTACTATATTTGTGATTTGGGGATTCAAAACAAATTACATCGTTTCAGGTGGTGGTGGTTCACTGTTCACATGAGCGCTGTTTTTTTCCCTTTCTTGGAGAATGAGATGGATAAATATTATTCCATTAACATAATAACATCTTATTATATGGTATATAACATTGATTTTATATTTTTTATGTTAACACATAATTTAATGTGGTAATAGAAGAACTAAAAACAAGGAGTTTGCTGAAGAAAATTACATTATCATTGAAGAACCTCTTTTGTATATTTTTAAGGACCCTAGTGTTGGTATTTTGGTATAATTGGATCCTCTAGTATGTTGATATGTTTTTTTGGGGATATATTTTTGTAGGTTTTTGTTGATCAAAATATAGTGACCTAGGATTTTCGTCTATACATAATACATATTTTTAAATAAACATCAATTAAATTAAACTATCTTACACCATAGGATATTAAAAAAATAATGTCTTTGTAAATTTGGAAACATAAATAAATTGTTCATAGATTAATATAATTATGAAAAAAATATTCATAACTAGAATCATTATTAAATATAGGATCCATAATAAAATTATTTATTACACGGGGAAAGGAAATATAATGTGATAATAAGTGTATGAGAACAAGAGCATGATATCTAAAAACCATACCATGCATATAAAAAGTCATAATATTGAATCATGAAAAAAAATATTGGAAGGTAATAAAACATAAATTTTAACTTAATAATATAACATGGCCCACAATACATAACATTAACATAATTCATGGGATTCGGTCACACACATAGGCAATAAAAATAATATCCTTAGTACTCAATAATCATTTTCAAGACTATCATAATTGAATTGGTTCACTCCAAAAACCATAGTAGTAGTCAAGGATCAATACCAATACTATAATAGTGGATTCTGTTCACACTCCAAATAATCTTAGTATTAATGTTTCACCCATATGATGATCGTATTGGAAAACATCCCTTGCTGAATAAGGTTCACTCCCCATCATGTTCATATCTACCCCATGAGATATCAATATTTAACCAATTCATTGCTGAGAATTTGTTTTCCTGAAAATAACATAATAAAAATACTAAATATGTGTGCAAAAAAATCATAAAAATTTCATCATATCATAAACAATGTAAAAAAATGGATTTTAGAAAACATTTATCATTTCAGAGACCAAGAATGAAAATGGGTTTCATAAAATAATTAATCATATCATATCCCACAGAAAGGAAATGATTTTCATACAAATATTTTAATCATAAACATTAACCTTATAGATAAAAAATAAATATTGTATCATTGGATCATATCCCTAATAAATATTTTGTAACATCTAAAGATATCATATTATATGGAAAATGATTTCAAAAGATAAATCATAGTGATTATTTATTGAAAAAATAGCCATTCTTTGAAGATATCCTTTTCAAACATTAAATTCATAAAATATTTTAGAAATAATTTTCCATTAAAATATCCTTTTAGAATAAAGAGGATTCTTTAAAAAATAGAGTGGTCATGAGAATGATAAATTCATTCAATGTCATACACGTTAAAACAAAAATTCCTCACATATTTTTGGTTAAATATAAACTATAATTTTTGAAAATTAAATAAATATTCCATTGAAATAAAATTGGAAAAACTACAAAATGTTTAATAATTCATATTTATAGTACTAAAAAAATTAATTTTTTTCAAAAATGTGGATTAGAAGAAAAACGAGTTTTTGATTGAAGATTGTAATGAAGTCGATTTTCTATAAAAACATTAATTAAGAATATTGAGTAAATAAAGTGTGGAAAATTAACGGAAACGTTAATTCTAAATAAATAAAAAGATTATATAAATATTCATGAAGTTGTTGAGTTGTATATCATAATATTTCATTATTAGAAGCATAAATATAAACAATCTTGATAAATCATGATATTATATCATAAAACCCTTACCACTTTGGTAACTTTTTAATATTACGACCCATTATATAATTATATTAAATGAAACATAAAATAACATGAATATAAATAAATTCATCATATTACTTTTTAATTTTTCCATACATACACCTCATACAAAAGACACATGCATAACATAACGTATACCCAAAAGAAAGAAAATTGAGGAAAAACTACCTTACATTAAGTCTCATATTCTTTAATAAATATTTAAAAGTCTTATATAATATGTATCGGTGACAACCTAAAAATCTAATGTAATAACCTTGTATTCGATAACTTGCATGACAAGAGACACCAATCGCGTAAGTTAATATAATATTTGGATATTGTATAATATATTTACAATTGAAAATATATTAAATATATTTTAATGCATGAAACATAAAGTTATCATAAGTTAAATACAAGAGAGACCTTCCTCAATATCTTTAGTTAAATGAAACAGCAACCTTCCATGAAAGCATGCATTATAAGTAAGACCAAGTTTCACTAAACCACGATATATTATTTGAATATTACTGTTTAAGATAAAAATATTTAAATTAGTTGTTATGAAAATTACTAACTAACTTATTAAAATTTATGGTTAATATAAATATAAAATTAATTTCTAGTTACCAATTAATAAGAAACTAAAATATTAACCTATTAGATATAAAAAATATTATTATTTTTCTAATCCTAGATGAGTTTTATCTTAATAAAAATAATAAATTACAATTATTGAATGATTTTATTGAAATATGGGTTCTATATATTCAATAATTTTTTAATATTTATCCATTAGGTTTCATGTTTATCATATAAGAAGAAACCCTATTACACACATAAAAACCTATATTTTTATAAAGGCATTTTTACCACCTTTTAAGGGATAACCCATTTTAAATATGAATTTTGACACATTAATTGATTTAATATTTACAAGTTAACTTATTAATTGAAATTAGATCATAATAATTAGTATAGGGTTAATTTTGGAAATTTTCCTAAGACATTTCATTTCTTAACGAATAGTAAAAAAATACACAATTTTACTTCAAAACTACTTTTTAATCTATTTTATTTAAAAGGATAAATTATAATTTTGATTGGTTTTAAAGTTTAATTAGATAATATTTGTTTTAATTTAATCTAATGTAGGTGATTGGGATCAATTTCACTTTGAATATGATTATAAAAACATATCAATCTTTCAGACATGTATACTCTGAAAACCCACATTATCGTCCCATCTATGGGATTAATTTTAATTTAATTCATGAAAATTATCTATTTAAATTTTGGATAAATGGATTCTATAATTTTATCCAGAATAATTTATAATTTATAATAATACCCATTTTTTTTTACCAAAAATAATAGTGTAATTATTTAAAATTAATTACAATTATTAATGTAAAACTAAGATTAATAAAAGACTAAACATTTAACTTAAGGGCCTAAATGACCTATCCACTTGTACACAAACCATTTTCATGAAATAATTCAGACGTCAACCTTCAATTATAGAGATTTTGTGGGTTTTTATTAATTTTTTAGGTAATAACATATGTATTCCTAACGACTTTTCAAGAATACCATGTGAGCCTTTTCCTTCCCTATAAAAGGCCACCACCTCTCACTATTCCTCACACCTAGAAAAACACTAAATTTTGGACAATATCTTCCAAAATTGTCTCAAAACATCCCTACACTAAACCTAGAGTCCTCTATTTGGGAATAATACTATCCATGGATGACTTTTGGTATAAACAAAAAGAAGACATCTGATTAAAATGTAACGTCTTTTCTCAATCTCTCTAATTTCATTTCTATTCTCCATCGCATAAAATCTTCTCATTATATTATTTTATAAAAACAGTATCATAAATACACTAAGATGTTTTTAAATTTTTTTTCTACCTTCAAATACACACACTACCATGTAATGGGTAACAAACATAATGTTTCTATGTATGCTGAATCACTGCCTCCCGAAACGATGATTGATCAATTTTCTATTACAACCTACCATGGTGGAAATTATGATGGAAAATATGTTTATATAGTTAATATTTAAAATTTATTATGATTTTATATTTCTTTAAACCATTTATAATACCAACATTTAATACATTCACTTTTATGTTAATTCAATAACATTATTTTAGGAAATGTGGACTACCGCCCCCTCAAAGCGATGTGATTCATTCACAAGATACATGGAACGTGTAAATGATTGTTATAAATAAAAATATGATACGTAAGGAATCTATTGGATATTCAGTACATAATTACATTTATATAAACACAGACAGAGAGAGAGATATATATATATATAACATTTTTTTCTTTACTGTTTCTCACACATAAAAAGTGATAAAATTATTTGTATAGGTGTGGACTACCACATACTCAATAGGATGTGATTAATTTTTCATAACCATTATTATATATATAATTATGTATGATTAAATAATATATAATTTATTTTATAATTAACATTCCAGAAAGATATGGTGTTACTTACCGTCTTTCGATAGCGACCACTAAAAAATGGCAATGTTACTCATGTGTATGTATGGTCTACCATCTCCATGATTGTAACATTGATTAACTTTCTATAACCATATTCAATAATTTATTTTAAAATTATAATTTAAGTATAACTTTGATAATTATTTAATGAATATTTTTATGGATATATTATATAATGACCCCTTGAACCATAGTAGACATAACAAAGATGATTATGATAAACAAACCAAATCTGGTCAAAAACACAAAAAGTAAAATTAATTGTTTATGTGATTGTACATTACATGGTAATAAGTGAAATAAAATTAATTATAAACATTAAAAAGGTTCTAAAAAATTATAAAATTAACATAAATTTATTATATATTAATTTGAAGGATGTTCACCCAAACAGAAACTCAAGGTAAGGGATTCTGGTCTCAATTTCATTCCATGAGGCATATTAAATTATTATGCACATAATCTATTATATGTAGTGTATAAAATGAAACATTTACATATAATATCATGAAACCTGTTATAATCATGGTATTTAAATGTTTTATTTAATGATTAATACTTTCTGGTTTTCGAATTCATATGTTACCAGCTTGGTAAGGGAATCCATGTCACTTTTTACATTCGTGAGATAAATTTCATATTCACCACTTACTTATTTTGTGTGGTGTAAAAATTACATAATTTTAAATATTATATAATGAATTAATTTTACTTCATTTTATTCAACACATTCATTTAATATTATTCTTTCCCAAGCATTATTATTTACAAGTGTTTCAAAGAGGTACGGGACACTTTGAAATGTTTAATGATTATTTTCCTCATGAATAATCCTAATTATATTTTAATGTAATTTCAATATGAGGAAATTATATAACAATTTTACAATAATCCATTTAGTTATCCTCTAGTTATTCATGACCATTTCTAGTGTTAGTTCCATTTTTTCCACTCTTTTGTATCAAGATGTTTTTAGTAAAAAAAATTCAGAAAACTCGACCTTATTGATCCCTTTAGTAGAAAAACATGTTTTCTTCTAGAAACCATGTTTTTTAATGGTTTTCAAAAATGTTTTTAAATTATTTTGGTAACTATATTTTGAACATTTTCCTTTTACCAATTTTTCCAAATTAGTCTTCTTGTCTCATTCCTAATGAGGCATTTTTTAAACATTTCTGTACAAAAGAAATATTCTTTTTATCTCATACAAAATGTACTAATTTATCCACTGTAATTTATTTGAAGCCTCCATTTCATATTCAAAAGGTTTATTTTTAAATAAATTTTTTTTAAAATATATTTTTAAATAAAAATATTTTCAAATGGTTTTTAAAAATTCAAAGGTTATTTTCCTCAATAATATTTTTGAAAGTTATTATTTTATTTGATGAATAACAACAACCCTTTATTTTAATATAGTTTGGGGTATGTTGTATTGATACCATTAAAAAGCTTCTTCTAGGTAGTTTAAAATTTATTTGGCCAAGGATAGTATTCACCATCACTCCCTCGTTCTATTTTTTTAGTCCCTTTGATGTATTAAATATCCTATAATCATTGAACATTGAATTTACCATAAATTGTCAATTTCATTTTTCATGGATATTACTATCGCCAAAACTGTATACCATTTTACATACGGTTTCTAATTTAGTAGTTTTTTAGTAATAGAGGAATTATTGATAAATCCCTACATTATATTCAATACAGATACATTTTGATAAGGCACATTTCTTATTAAATATTTTTGGAATGTTTGGGATATGGTATATATGGTTTGGGGACCATTTAAAGAAAGCCCAACAGGTTAGGGACTAGTGAATGAAATCCCCTTGATGCATTGGCAGTCTCAGGGGATGAATTAGTTGTAAAAATTATTATTGCTACATTGTTTTTTGATGATATTGTTTCCATGTACTAGTGGAAACATGGTGTCTAATAATTAATTATTATCCATCATTTTGTTTCAGTTATTATTCATCCATGAGATATTTCATCGACATAACTATGGATACATTTCACATATTTAATGGAATGTGTTTCAGTTTCTTACCTTTCCATAGTGATTTTACATTATCTAATTATTTGAATTTAATTTGTTTCCATTTTTTACCTAGATATATTTCTTATGTGCTTCCATTCGGTTTATTGATTACATGGCATATGTGTTTAGTTATTTACCATTCCATATTGACTATTCCCATTGATTAATTATTACTTCCACTATATTTTACCCTTACTAAGAATTTGAGCTCACTGTTGTTATGTTTCTTTACTTAGGAATCTAATAAGTGTACAATGAAATATATTTTGGGATTTACTTGATAGATTAGCGTTATCCTTGATGATATTTATTTTTTTAGAAGAAAAATAATATAGTAATTAGTGTATTAATTTGTAATTAAATACTCATTTATATATCTACTTTTCTATGACTACTAAACTGATTAGTCATTCTGGGATTGATTACTTTTAATCATTCCAATATAATTGATAGCAGAAACGAGCTATGATCTATCTAGGGTGGGTTGCTACAATTGTTATCAAAGGAAGATTAGTATAAGCCTTAGGAACTAGATTTTGGAAATTCTAGATTACAGAACATAACCCTAATTTATAATTCGAGGATAATTATATAAGAAGACCATAGATTTATTGTAAAGTATATATTATGTGTGCATTCCTATAAATACATCCCTATCTAGATACTAAAAATGGAAATGGTTCTGGCACATATGTACCTAGGAGTGACCACTCCTATAAGTTGTTCATGGCTTCACTCAGGGTAACCTGGTACATGACAATGGGCCATACTACACACCTGTTTTGACACTCATAGGGGATGTGATTTGGATAATCCGAATTTTCATTACCAACCATTATGATGAATTTGAAAGTATTTTCACCATTAAAAATCATGATTAAACCTAGGGTGTCTTAGATTTAAAAATAAGGTGTCATGGTCTAAAATTACAACTAATGATATTATGGATAATCCTTACACCAAATAAGGACCTATGTTGAAATTATATAGATGAAGTACTTATGTATTGAGGTTGTATTGAAAACATTATTTTAAAGTCTATTTAGTGTTAAACATTATTTAAAGGATGTACATTAGGTTTATTTTGGGAATTACATTAATTTTGTTTTATAAAATGACTAGATGTATGCTGGGTGAAAACCAATAAAATATGACAAGGATGTGGGTCTTGAACCCATGATCGAAGTACAATATGGTTTTCATGCCAACCACTGACCTGCATAAATTCCTTGTTAACTTTTCACTGTTTTTGGTCAAAAAATTTGATGAATGAAATTTAATTATGAACCAATATTATCACTTTTGAGGATTAGGGATTAACATATTAACCATAATTGTTTCTTATGATATTTAAGGACAAATATTTAGACTTTTCACTCTTACGATTCAATAAAAGTTTTTTTATTGCTTCAAGAATAAAAAATTCATTATTGGCAATTCATTTCATAGAGTAAAAGAAATTAATTAGAATTTGATAGAAACATAAAGAACACATAGGTTTGTTTATTAGAAATTGAAATATGCCAAGTAATAATGTTTCCTCATATTCTTATTTAGTAAGATAATTACCCAATATTAGAAAAATGACTTTGAAATAAAATTTTCTCATTATACCATAATTTATGTTGAACTAGTGGTCTTCTAAATCGTCACAAAATTATATATTTGAGGCCCTAAAATTTCCATTCATCATTCAATTATTTTTGATTGATGACCTCATTCACTCCCAATGAATATTTATATTTTTTTACCAAGTATATATCTATAATATCCAAAAATGTTCTCTTATATAGAAACCAAGTTACATGGTAGTCATTGTGACCCATTTGCTTTCCATTTTCTCCTTTATAGAGGATTACGTATGAACCCTTCTCATGTTGTCGAATATAAAACATACGAAGTATCAAAAAATATATCACCATGATCAATTTTAAATTGAGAGGATGAAATTTAAATTATGTGGGGTGAATGTGATGCCCAAAAAAAGTAAGAACCATATTTTTGATAGCACATATGACATGCGACAATAAGCACGTAAGGTAATATAATATCCAAATACATTATAATATGTTTAATATTCACAATATTTTATTTATATTAAAATTAATGAAACATAATATTATCGTACATTACATGAAAGATCAACCTTCCTTGATATCTTGAGTTACGCGGAAAAGAGTCCTTCCTTGAAATATTGCATTATACAGAAGACCAATTTTCACCAAACAATGATATATTATTAAAATATAATTATTTAATATAATAATATATAAAATATATTTTATGAATATTATTAACTAACTTATGATAATATATTGTCTTTATAAATATAAAATAAATTAATGAGATACAAATTAATGTGAAATGAAAAAAACTACCAATTGGATATAAAATGAAATATTATTATTTTTATGCTCCCAAAGGATTTTTATATTATCAATAAGAATAAATTAATATTTTAGAATGATTTTAATGAAACATATATGATATATATTGAATAAAATATTTTTTATATTCATCAATTAGCTTTCATGTGCATAAGATAAGAACAAACCCTATTCCACACATAAAACCCTATATTATTATAAAGGCAATTATACCGCCTTTTAGTGGAAAACCCATTTTATATATGAATTATAACACATTAATTTATTTAATATGTCAAAATATACTTCTTATATGAAATTAGAACATAATAATTTGGAATGTTTTACTTTTTCAATTTTTTTAAGACATTTCATTTTTTAATGAATAGTTAAAAATAGAGAAATTTTGTTCAAAAATACTTTTTATTCCAATTTATTTATAAGGATAAATTAAAAATTTAATTTTTTATAGTTTAATGAGATAATATTTTTATCAATTAATACAATTTAGGTCACTAGGATAAATTTCACTTTGTAATTTATTTTAAAAATATAGCCAACTTTCGAATGTGTTTACTCTAAGGCCCCACATTATAGTCCAATATGTGGGATTAATTTTAATTAAATTTCTGCCACTTCTGTGATTATAATTTGTAAAAATTAATTACATATTTGGAATAATAAAAATTTGTAATATCTAATAAGAAATTTTTAGTTTTTTTCTAAAAATATTACTGGAAGCAGCAAAAAGGAATTACAATTATTAAGGTAAAACGAAGAATAATAAGGGACTAAACCTTCAACTTATAGGCTCAAATAACCTATCTACATATCCAAAACCCATTGAATGGAACTTATTCGGCCATTAAACTTAAATTATTGATATTTGGTGGTCTAGAACGACTTGTTTTATGTAATTACATGTGTACACCTAACTTCTTTTCAAGAATACCATGTGAGTACGTTTCCTTACCTATAAAAGGCCGCCACATCTCTTCATTCCTCATACCTCTAAAACCTATTAATTTCACCCATGTTTTGACCAAATAGTCTCCCAAAATCCATCCCATCGAACTAGAAGCTTCCATTTTTGTGGAATAAATTACTTGGATTCATTTTGGTATAAACCAAAAGTAGTTTCCCAATTAAATCTTAATGTATTTTCTAAATCTCTCTAGTTTAATTTACATTATACAACCCCTAGAATATCCTTATTCTATTATTGTATAACAAAACCAATATAATAAATATACTAGGATGTTTTTATGTTGACAATTTGATCAACACTTATACACACCACCATCTAATGGGTAACAGGTGTAATGTTTCTATGTAAGATGATCTATTGCCTCACAAAACGATGATTGTTCAATTTTCCATTACCGCCTCTAACAGTGGTTGTTATGATTGAAAACCTATTTATATAGGTTATATATTATATTTGTTATTTATTTGTACTTATTTATACCTTTTATAATACATACATTTAATATTAACCATTTTAAGTTAATATGATAACATCGTTTGAGGAATTGTGGACTACCACCCCCTCAAAGAGATGTGATTCATTCACTTGATACATGGAATGTTTAAATGATGGATATAATTAAACAAATGGGAAATAAAAAACATATATATGATATTAATTAACTAATTTCCTTTTTTAAATATATATATATATATATATATATTTATTTACACATATATCATTTTCTTTGTTAGCCTTTAAGACACATAAAACGTGATTACTTTATTCGTGGACGTGTGGACTATCATCTCCTTACATGATGTGATTAAATACAATAATTAATTTATTTTATTTTGAAAAAATGGGTGTTTAACTCATGTATACATCATCTATGACTCAATAATTCATGTATTTGTCTAAAATGATAAATACATCAAAATTATTGAATTTCATTATTCACCAAATATTCAACTATTTCATAAAAAAAATAACCCTAACCATTTTTGAACATGTACAATTTAAATGTGAAGTAAATTTTTTTAGATTATTTTTCAAAATATTAAAAATTTAATATTTAATTAAAATCATCATTTATTCATAAATTACTGATTTTAAAATTATATATGATTTAGTGACACTTTGGAAAAATTGTTAAGGTCTCATAAAATTATCTTATATTCATAAATAAAATATTAATTTATGAATCTATTTCAAAAACAAAATTTCTTTTAAAAAGTTATATTAATTATAAATTTTTAAATAAACATTTTTGTTTCACTAAAATAAAAATAATTAATTTTTCATTTCTCAAACATTTATTTACTTAATATATGATATGATTATATCTTATTTCCCATTATAAGATGTCTGAAATTTTATATATACTTTAACTGGTGGGGTTTTTATTCTAATGGTCAATTACTATTCCAAATGGTCACATAACAATTCAAATGGAAATGTCATTATTTAGTAGTACAGTACTATTGTCATAAGTTCGGTGTTGTCTGTGACATAAGTAATCACATGAATAAAATTTATTTGAGAAGATACATACCATAAAATATTGGGGTGTTATATTCTTCAATCCTTTGGATGTTTTTTCCTCAAAATTTTAATTAATATTTCCTTCTAAATAGATATTGGTGGTTAATTTTCATAACATCCTAATGTTCATTTGTTTCTTCATCAATTTTATAGTTACTCCAAAAAACTTTTACCCGAAGATTCATCCAATTTCTTAATATTTGACCTCTTGGGATATGAATATTTATAGGCTCTTCACAATAAGACGAATCAGAATCTAGTTATATTTTTCACTATTGGGTACATGTGTCGGGTCTGTCATGCATATCTTTGATAATGATATGTGGAACACAATATGAAATATGGAGATACAGGGAGTAATTTCTAGTCAATATGATACAGATCCAATTTTTTCTAGAAATTCATATGGTCCAATGTACCTAGGGATAAATTTCCTTTTTTTATAAAATATTATGACACCCTTTATCATGAACCAATACAAAGTTTCATTTAACCTGACACCCAACCATGTCTATGGAATTGCTTGAAAAATATTTTGGATCCCCACTCTCTAGAAACCAATGCCATTGTATCAATAATATTTTTTGGGAATTATTTTACCTATTTGGAATAACCATAAATAATCAAAATAAGGAAAGAAAACACATAACAAATCACAAAATCTAATATTGGTATAACAAATTTTAGATTTAAATTTTTACAATTTAAACACAAGCTAATGTGAAACAATTCTTTTTAAACTAAAAAACATCACAAAAACCTCCATGAAACATAAGGGGCATCAACCTAAAGTAACCACCAAAAACACTTTCAATGAGTGGAAGTCACTAGAAATTGGAACCACCATCTCCCAGACACCTCTATTCATTACCTAGATTATACATAATAAAGTCTACAAACACCCAATGGTGTATGTAGGGTTTGAGGAAAAACCCAGTAGGGTTCCACCCAAAAGAAAAGATTTAATGATATAACATTATAAGGTAAATCAACATGAAAATTAATATAAAAACACATTAAAACATTTTTAAATGACATTTCAAGTAAGAATTTTTAGAAAAAATGAACTTTCATGATAAAACATTTTGAAAAGAAACTGGCCTCAATCAATTCAAAGTACACAATGTCCAAAATATACCATATGTTGGAACAACCATTCCTATATAATTTCACAAGAGAGAACCATGGGTAAATCCCAAATGGTAGATAGTATAAGTGAGTCACTAAAAACCTCGCACCTTAGTGATCAATATGCTCCAACTCAGCTACCAACTGTTTTCCCATGCATGAGTCATAAGGAGGGATTCTCCAAAGGGTGTAGTGGTCTCCAAATAATAATCTAGTACCAACATGGTTCCCATGAATGATCTAGTAAGAGGGATCCTCTAAAGGGATTACTGTTCTCCGATCATGTTATAAGTTTAAATTATGTTGTAATAATAAATCTTATTAGATAAATCCAGGCCACAGCCACTTCTAAATGAACTTGTGTACTAGTTCTGGTATTTACACCTAGATACTGGGAATTTCCATTGTTCTTAAGTTCCCATTCACATATCACATAGATCAACACTTTCTCATATATATTACAAGAGTCACAATCACATAAGGAAAACACTACATTCACAAATGAGAAAATAGAAACCACCATTTTCTAAACAAAACAACATTCCATTTTACACACACCAAAACCAATTTAAAAAAATTTAAAACCCACATGAAATACTCATGAAACCAATTTTAAAAATAAAATTAAAATAAAACAATTAATCTAATCTTTTATATGGGATACTCCCATTTTAAATACACACATAAACCAATTTCAATTCACAACATGTTTCCAATCATTTAAATAATTCACAAATCACATTTAATGGTGAAAAAAATCTAAAATGCCAAAATAATATATGTTTCCCATTTAAAACCCACTTTAAACACATTCTCAAGTCAAGTTACTTTCAAAAAATATCTATCACCTTTCACATAATCTTAAAAATACTTTCAATAAGCACTAATATTAAAAACATTCAAATAATAATCATTTTTCATTTAAAATTACAACATCATCTCATAATCATGTCAAACAATTTTCAAAAAATATTTCACACCACAAAATAAATTCATAAACTGCACTTATAGATAAAAAAACACATTAAATGAATTTTAAAATGTTATAGCAGGTATCCACTAACCTTATACAACAAAACATCCAAAAATTAGTGAAAACCCACAACTACAACTCAAAAATACACTATAATGGAATGAACAACCAAAAAATCAATATATTTCCCAACAAAAAATGCTATAACTCCCCTCTAGGCCAATAATCCGCTAAAATAAGAGCCCGAGAAGGAGGGAATGAAAACCCTATAAATATGTAACCAACAATAGTGAAATCACTTTCTTGATTATTCCATGAAGTTCCTACAATGGAATTTCCCAAATAATGTTTCCCAATCAGTTCGTGGAAGCTTAGAGGGATTTCCAATGGATAAATATCATGTATGGGGTGTAATGGGAGTGATTTAGGGTCAAATGCCGTGGGAAAACAAATGAAATTTTATAATTTTTAATGACTTGTACAAGTCACATGGTTTTCCCACATGGTTTCTAAAACCAAGAAAAAACTATGCACCAATCATTTTCCCAAAGGAACACACACACGGTTATTCGTCATGGTTTATAAAACTTTCAGTAATAATTCAGTTGGACACTATCAAAAAATGACACTTGGACACACAGTTTCTTGGTCAAAGCCACACTATTTAACAAATCATGTGCCAATCGTGAAATATATTTGTTTGACCCTAAAACATCCATTTTTCTCTAAAATATAATGGATTCATGAATAAAAAATTATACATTATAAATAAATATAAAAATACCTCAAAATAATTTCATGGATGTGACAATTTTTCCCACAATGACAAATTTCCACCACCAAAAGGTCAAATTGATGCCTAATCCAAAAACAAGAATGTGTTCTTCTTTTCAACCCAATACCTTTATACCCAAGTCTAATTTTAATCACCACTATGATTCTAAATATCTAAGACAAACAAAATTGAATTTCTGAGAGCACCATCCCTTTGGAATCTAAAATACAAACTTGCCTCTCAGACATAGATATATTGGGTTCCAACTCTAACTCGTCCCATCTCAACATATGGGACAGATCCAAATTATACTTCTCCAATTGTGAAACATGGAACACCTCATAAATGGATGTCAACTGTGAAGGCAAGGCCAACAGATATTACACCTTACCGACTCACTCGGTAATATCAAAAGGACCAACATATCTTGGCATAAGATTCCCTTGCTTACCAAAGTGATGATGACCCAAGAAAATTTTTACCCTTATGAAAACTTGTTCACCCACAGAAAATTATAAAAAATGATGAATCTAAGAGGAATAATTCTTATGATGAATCTGAGCTACCAAAACCCTCTGCATGAAAAACATCACTTTCTCAAATGTGTCGTGTACAAGGTTGGGCCCCCACAACGAGGTCTCACCCACCTCATCCATACATCGAGGGGACCAACAAAGAAGACCGTATATCCCCTCAAAAGGATCCATCCAAATCCATTATTATTAAGTATTACTATACAAAAAATTAGACAATTCCAAATGGCTCTTCCATGATCCTCCAAAATACACCAAAAAAAGCTTGAGCACGTCTTTCAAAACATGATTTGATTTCTCTGTCTGATTATTTGTTTGAGCTTTGTATGTTTTACTCATGTTGACTTAGGACCCCATTTCTTTTGGAAGGTCTTACCAGACCCAATATGTCAAATGGGGGTACTTTTTAGAAATTATACCCAACGGTAGACAATGGAGGCTCACAACCTCATCAACATAGAACCTTCCCAACTTATCCACATTGACTGAATCCATGATCGGAATGAAATGAGTTGACCTGGTTAGATGTTAAATCAAAACCCAAGTAGCATTCCTCCCCTAGGGTGTACAAGGTAATCCCATAATTAAATCCATGTAAATTTCATCCCACTTTCTTTCAAGAATAGGTTGAGGTTGAAGCAAACAGGGAGGTCTTGAATTCTTTCCATTAACCTGCAGACATGTATAACATCGCAATACAAAGATAGCTATATCTTGTCTCATACCTAGTCACTAGAACTACTGATGCACATCATAGTACATTTGGTAGAACCAGGATCAATGATCCATTGAGACTGCTGGATATCATGCATCACCACCTTCCTCTAGAGAAAAGGCACCAAAAAGTGACCCTTGAAGCACAAAACGCCCTTGGGTGAAAATGACCAATCACAAGGAGTCTCCCCACACTGAATGAACTGCATATGATGCTTCCACAAATCATCATTTAGCTTCTCCGGATGAATAAATTCTAGAAAGGAATCTTCCAACTCAACACTGGTCAAGAACGCACCTCCACATTTATCCTTATTCTCTAGGTGAATCTGGATAATGATCCCCAAAAATTCCACTCATCACTGGTCTTCTTTAGATCATATAATGAAACTTTTATTCTCCTGGAATCCACCTCCACATTTCCTTTTCCCAGGGTATAAGATATATCAAATTCAAACCTCTGAAAGTACTCAAACAGATAGCACTACCTCATATTCAAATATTTTTGTTAGAAAATATAAGTAATACTCTTATGATCAGAATAAACAACAATTTTCTCCCCAAAAAGATAATGACACCACATATTTATGGAATTCATTAATGCAACTAACTCATCGTCATGGGTCTAATAGTTCTTCTCATGTGGTTGGCACTGATGAGAGCCATATGTCTCCACATGATCATCCCACATCAACACATAGACAAGACCCACTCATGAGGAATGAAAATAAACTATCCAACCCTTCTTAGACACTAGAAAAATCAATATAGGGGTTATAGTCAACCTTCTCTTGAGCTCCTCAAAGGACTCCGGACACTCTTGTATCCATTCAAACATTACCCCTTTCTGGGTAAGTACTATAATTGATGAAAAAAGACATTAAAAATACCAAACGAACCGCATGTAATAACCTTCCAAGCCTAAAAACCTTTCAATTTCAAAAAAATTACTTAGCTATTCCCATGACACAACATTGTTCATCATCTTAGGGTCCACTGAAACACCTTAATCCAAGATCATGTGACCTAGAAATATCACCTCCCAAATCCAGAATGTTCACATTTAAATCTTTTAATAGATATAATGATCCAATAGTGTGCCCAAGGAAATCTCTAAATGCATATGATGGTCCAACTCAGTCTCAAGATAGAACAAGATTCCATCCAATAATAACACCACAAATTAATCGAGATAGTTGTGGAATACCATGTTCATAAGTGCCACAAAAACCACTGAAGTATTTTTCAACCTGAAAGGAATGAACAAGTAATAGAAACAATCATACCAACTTTATAACGATTTTTTTAGAACATCTGCATCTCTTACTCTGATTTAGTGGTAACAATAATGCATGTAAATTTTAGGGAACCATCTCCCCCCCTTAACCTGATCAGAGGGTTATTAATTTTGGGAAAAAGATACTTACTCCTTACTATGACCTTATTCAACTTTTTATTATCAATGCACATCCAATTTGGCCCATTTTCCTTCTTATAAAATATAATTGTAGTATCCCAAGGTGATATGCTCAGATGAATGAATCCATTGGATTCTAAATCACCCACTTGTAACGTTAATTCCATAAACTATATGGGGGCCATATGGTACAAGGGAATATATATCATATATTTCCCTGATGTCAAATCAATAGAAAACTGCATGTATCACACTGAAGGAAAAACTAGGAAATCATATGGAAAAAATACTGGTAAATCATCCACCATATGAGGTAATTCAAATATAATAATTACTACCAACATCCCCGAAAATGAGTGACGAGTGTTGATACATAAGGGTTACCAAACTCTGGAAGTGTAGGATTTGTATGACCCAACTATGGAACCCATTCACCATGAAAAACTAGGGTATTAACAACAGGTTCCAGAAAACTCACTCACTACTTATAGAAATCAATGCTCACATGAAAACAGAGAATTAAATTCATTTCTAGGATTATGTCGAAGAGGAATATTTATGTAATCAAAAAATCCCACTCTAGTTCAACCCCTGACATGATGAGTGGACTGGACGGACACCTAATACCCTTATATCACATCTTAAAAGGTGGAATTACCAACTCCATAATATAAAGAATACAATCCATTGGTAACTATAACACATCCACAAGATGGGTAGAAATAAAAGAAAGAGAGGAATCGATGTGAAATAGAACTAGAGATAAAGATGATGCAACAAGAATGGTACCACGGAAACTCTTAGGACCTATATACAATTTCATTAATGCTCATCCTCCACATGAAGATTCCTCGACTCACCCTGAGCCTAGGAATAATCACTAACCTATGGCACTGCCCGGAACTGACTTTCCCCAAAAGAAAGTTCTTCCCTACCACCATGATCGCCAAACCAATATCCCATTGCCTTGGAAGATTTAGGAAGATTTTATGTCCTATTAGAATCCAAAGATCCATCACCACTCTAATATGGGTGAGTCACCAGGAAAACCGATGTATATTCCCCAATGGTTCACACAGATGGCATGTTATGGGGGGTGAGAAACACACCGATCGCTTGTGTCCCAGTTTTCCACATTGACGGCACACCACTAACCCTGCAACTAAAGTCATAGATGAATAAAGTTGAAAAGGATGACATGAGCCCCCAACATCTTAATTCTCCCATCCATCCTAGTTCCTTTTATTCTCTTGTGAACTACCTCTACTTACTGATATCAAAACCCCAAATGAACTATATTTTCCCTTGTGATCAGTCTCCACAACATAAGTTTCTTCAACCAACTCAACATAGGTTTTTATCTTAAATAGAATGACTTGAGAATAAATTTCAGGCTATAACCCCTATCATACTTCCAATATTTCATCTTTTTATTATTAACAATCTCGAGCGCATACATTACCAACATTGTGAAATGGTTGGAATACTCTACCAATTTCCGATCTCGCTAGGTAAGATCCATGAATTTATGGGACCTTGAATAATCCAAAACATTAGGAAAATAATTCTTACAAAAGATGATCTTGAAATCTCTCAAACCCATCTGATCATGATTTCTCGCATGCACCACTAATTCCTACCACTTATGACTACGAAGTACAATAAGAACAAAGGAAATTTTTTCCTAACTGCTTGAGGGGTATTAAGAAACTTGAACATACTTTCCATATTCTAAATCCACTCCATTACATAATGATATTCTATGAATCCTCATAATGATGGAGGAATATTCTTGAGGAACTCCAGTGATTTTTCCATTACTGGACCAGGTTTGGCTTTTGCATCCTGAGCTGGCCCCGAGCCCGCTCCTTTCCCAATTTCTTGGACAACCTGGACCACTGCCTCCACTAGAGTTTTTTCAATTGGTGAAGGATAACTCTATATATCTTATTCTCACTACTACATATGAACTCTTCAAGGAGGAATTCTATGAAAACATGAAATAATCTGATGGAAAACCTTCAATACAACCATTATAAAAAAAATTTAATAGAGACAATTTCCCAAATGAATCCACAAATAAACACACAACAAAAATCATTATAATAATAATAATCAATAGATTAATCAACCCCCGTATAGTTTTCTTATACAGTCTGCAACATGTATGTATCTCCTAGAGGATATATAAAATGAAATCTGAACAGCCTATAGTGACTCGAGATCTGTCATGACGTTTGCTGGCAAGGAACCCTACTCGCAACCAGAACCTCAAACCCCGACAATACTAGATTAAATTTATCCAAACTCTACCTAAATAACTTAACCCAAAAAGAGAGATACCTAATTTGATACCAATTTTTCTCAAACCAAACCAGAGAGCCATTTAACCCAACACCTGACCTCATCTATGTCAAAACCTGAAGGGAATTTATGATCACCGAAGGCTAGAAACAAGTACATTGGTATCAATAATATTCTTTGGTATTGATTTTAAAAAAATTAAATAAAAATTTATAGTTAACATAAATTAAGATATCACATAAAAAATAACAAAAACCAAATATGGTTCCACTAATTTTTTGTTAAATGTTTTACTATTTTATCCACAACCTAGAGTGAAACAACGGAAGGGGGAACACTAAACACCCCTAAAACCTATTTGAAACATTAGGTAAATCACCATCAATCCACCAACACAAAAACCTAAAATAAGTAGAACTCTATTTAAATCAGAACCACATTCACCATTAAATATCATGACATTACCTGGATTATACATAACAAAGTCTACAAACAACCAAAGATGTATGTAGGGTATGAGATAATGTCTCCCAAAAGAATAGATTGCATGCTATAACCTTAGAGAAAAAATCATCATACAAATTTATATGAAATAACTTGGAAATATTTTCAAAAGACAATTGACGTAAACATTTTCAAAATAAACTAGCCTAAATTCATTCTAAGTATACATGGTCTTCTTTTCACTGATGATTTTTCCAACATATAATATATAGTCTCACAAGAGAGAACCATGGGAAACCACTAAGGGTAGATGGGAGAAGTGAAGAACTATGAACTTCACACATTGGTGATCAACAACCTCCAACTCAACTACCAACAATTATCCCATGCACAAGACACTAGGAGGGATGATCCGAAGGGCCTAGTGTTCCTCAGATAATAATCCAATACCAACAACATTCCCATGAATGAGCCACTAGGAGAGTTACTCCCAAGGGACTAGTGGTATTTGATCATATCACATGTTTTATTAGCGTTGAAATCATAAATCATACTAGATGGATCCAGGCCATAGCAACTTCTAAAGCAAATAGTGTACTAGTTTTTGTTTTCCCACATAGATTGTAGATATTCCTTTTATTCTCAATTTCCCATTCACATATCATATATATCAACAATTTATCATTTACATTCCATGAATCAAATGCACACTTGAAAGAAACCTCTTTTATGATTCATCACTTGGAAATCATCATTTTTTCTAAACAAACCACATTCCATTTCACACACACCAAACCCATTAAAAACAATTTTCAAATAACTATCACAACTCATCAAAACAATTTGGAACATTAAAATAAAATCAAACAATTAATCTATCCATTTTTGTGGGCAACGCCCTTTTAAATCAACATCTAAACAAATATCAATTCAAAAATTGTTTCACATCAATTACATAATTCAAAAATCGCATTTAAAGGTTCACAATAAAATCCAACATTCCAAAATAATCCATTTTTTCTATGAATACCCACTTTAAACAAATTCAATTGACAATTTACATTGAAAAAATATTTTTCAACATTAACATAATCATAAAAACACATTAAAGATTCACTACAACAAAACACATATAAATAATAACCATTTTCTTTTGAAAAGTTCACCTTCATCTCAGATTCATGTCAAAACCTTTCCAAAACATGTTTTTAAGCACAAAATAAATCCATAGAACACACTAATGGAGACAATAATGTATATAAAAATCATTTGGAAATGATAAATCATTGAACCACCTCCCTCATAGTAGGAATATTCCAAAAAATCTTGGAAAAATCACAACATCGCCTCCAAAAGACACCATAATTAAAATATCAACCAAAAACCATCAATATCTTCCCCAAAAACACAAGATATAACACCCCCTATAGGTCACATATCCACTAGAATACATGATCCCATGAAATAAAGAAATAAAACCACATAAAGAGGGAATAATCAATAGATAAATCACATAATTAAAGATTACATGATGTTACCACACAAAAATGTCAAAAATAATGATGCCCAATAGGTCCATGGAATCATAGATGGAGCTCTAATGGATGAAAATCACGTATGGGGTGGAATGTGCGTTATTTAAGGTTAAATACTAAGAGGAAACAAATATAATGTTACAATTTTTAATGACTTAGACAAGTTGAACTATTTTCCTACATGGTTTTCTAAGTTTTACAATAACAATGTGCCTTTAAATATCCAAGAGGAACACACTATACGGTTAGACCCTAGGTTTTTCAAACCATGCACTAACCGTGCGATTATAAATTGTCCAAATATGAAACATGGACACATGCTTTCCTAGAAATGGCCGTACAGTTTAACAAAATAATGTCCCAACTGTTCGCAAATTGTTGTTTTCCTAGAACTCACAATTTTCTCCAAAATACAATGAAATCCTAATGGAAAAATTCTATACTAATAATAAAAATAAAAATTTCTTAAAATGAAAATATGGGTGTGACACCCTTATATGGAGATACTTTTATAAAGACATGATATCCCACTTGAATTTCCAATTCCATTTTTTGATTTTCCGCATAATATTTTTCACTATTTGAGCCCCTTTGATATGAGCCAAAATAGTATTTACCTTTTTAATTATCTAATAAATATGTTTTGGGACATTATGTTTCATATCACCAACCTCATCCCAAAATGTTGGAGTATAAAATCTCTTTCTAGATAATGCTTTATTTGGAACCATTTCAAAAATAGGATGGAAACTCTTATTTCAAAAAATTATACAAGAGGTAAATACAAATCATGCATTCCTTGAATGTAATGTGATCATGATCTCAGAAATTATTATAATTTTTTAATAGTCCTTTTGAACATTCCATCAGTTTGAGGGTGATAAAAATTACTCAAATAATTCTAAGTATCCATATCATTATGAAGACTCTTCAAGAATTCTATTGTAAAGAAGGATCTCGATCAAAAAAATCGATATAGGTTCACTATAAAGTTTTACATATTTATGAATATAGTGACTTTTTTTGGCATTCAAGAGGTCAATCTTCTCTTATAGTATTAAAATGTGCTGATTTTGTAAGATGGTCAACAATAAACCATATAGAATCATTATTTCATAGTTTCCGTGGTATTCCAGTGAGAAAGTCCATCGTAATGTCATCCCACTTAGAAATATGAATAGGTAGAGGTTTCATGACTCCTCTAAGATGCTGACTCTAATTATTCATTTATTGACAAACTAGACACCATCAAACATAGTCACTAATTTCCCACATCTTTTTACCCAAAAAAAATGCTTCTTCAGATACGTATACATATTGGTATACTATGGTCTAAAGAGAAAATTTAGCTATGAGCATTCTATAATAGTAACTTTTCATCTCTTGTATAGATGAAACACATAACCTATTTTAAAACAACATAACTACATCCTCATAAATGATGTTTTCCTATCTTCAATCCTTTAAAACTTTAATTTCCTTTTTAGAATTCTCTATATTAGGTTGAGATACTTTTATCATCTCCAGTAAAATGGTTTCATAATCATTTTAAAAAGGAGTGATTTTTTCTCTTACTTAACAATCCCCATATTCATATTTACTAAATCCTTGAATATATGATCTTTCTTAATCCTAATTTGGTCCAAAAGTGCAACATATTTACTATTTAATGAATCTTCAACCTCATGTTCTTTTCTTATGTGGTAGTGTGTTGAGAAATCATAATCCTTGAGTAACTTAGTCCATCACCTTTTCATCATTTTGAGCTATTTCTATATAAATATATTTTTCAAAATCTTGGGATACATATAAATCTCACATCTTTCACCATAGAGATAGTGTCCCCAAATTTTAATAGCATATACTGTAGATGAAAAATGATGATCATGAGTTGGATAATTATGTTTATGGGTCTCTAACTACCATTATTCATATGGAAGCACGTTATCATTTTTCATAAGGACATAATCCAGTCCATTATTCAATGAGTCATTGTATATCAAAATCCCATCATTTCCTAATCGAATATTTGATTTTTCATCAATGAACAATGTTTTCTTAAATTATTCAAAACACTATGCCCATTATTTTTTCCAATCAAACTTTATCGATTTATATGTGAGCTTGGTTAATAGGATATCAAATCGAGAAAAATTCAGAATGAATCACTTATGGTAACCTACTAATCCAATGAAACTATATATCATAGTTATGTTCATGGGAATAGGCTACTCTGGGATTGTATTTCTCTTCATATGATCAACTGAGATTCTATCCTAATAGAAATTGTGGAAAATAAATTAAAATCCTTGAATATATAAATAATTATTTCTAAAAATCCCATATAACGTTTTTTTCTAAGACTATTCAGAGTAATCTACACGTTGTTGTCAGGGACTAAATAGATGTTATAATATAAACGAATATCATCAATGAATACTACAAAAAATATTGCAGGATATTCTTTCTATACTATGTTTATTAGAACCATGAAAAAATGGGGTTTATTTTTTAATCTAAATGGTATTAATGTAAACTCATAATGTTTATACTTCATCTAAAAAGATATGTTTTTAATATCTTCCTTATTTACTTTCAATTGATACTCAGGACTAAGGTCAATCATCATAAAATATTTTGCTCTATGAGGATGATCAAATAAATAATCAATGTAAGGCATAAAATAATTGTTTATTATTTTAATATCATTGATTTCTCTATAATCAATGGAATACCTCAAGGATCCTTCTTTATTATTAATAAAGAGAACTTGGGCTCCCCATGGAGAAGCACTGGGTTGAGTAAATACCTTATTACTCAAATCCTTTAGATGTTTCTTCATCTCAAAAAATTCCACATATTCTATTCTATAAGTAGTCATTGTTATTGGTCTCTCATGAGGGATTTGATAAATGGTAAATTTAACTTCACTCTTTTGTTTGTGAATAGTTAATTCCTTAGAAAAATACATTAAGGTATTCTTACAAAATTGGCACATCCTCAATTCGAAGATAAATTTCCCCATACATTGATTTTGTTTTCCCTTCCTCCATAATAATTTCATTCATTAGATCTACTGGGGTGGATCTAGATAAGAATTAGATGATGAGGTTTCTACTCTAATTATAAGGGACTCAATATCTTCCTACTAGATTATAATTTATATTTTCCTGAAATAATTTTTATATCATATTTTGAATGAATGACCATATCAATGATTATATAAAAATCAATCATGGGTATGATGATAAGGTCATAAATTAAAGAACATTTATATATCATAATGGTTAATTAGAGATGAATTTCTTTATAATGAGACATCAGTTATGGGTTTTGATTGATAAATCCCTTGTTAAATCAATAGGGAAATGTCTAGTTTTTTTAAAAAAATTAGGATGATATAAAATAGTAAAATAATCCATGATTAAATAAATCATTGACTGTATTTGAATATATAATTGATAAACCAAAAACCACATTATTAGGTACTTCTACTTCAACGGTAGTGACCACATTAGTTCATCCACCTCCCCTTGGCCTCCTGTATGGTATAATACCCCGACACATGGGAAAAGGATTTGAATAATTCCCCCATTTCATTATAGTTGATGCATTGAACATCATTGATTTGTTTCTTACCCTTGCAATCACTAAGACCATGACCTTTTTCTCTACACTTATAACAAACTCCTATTCCTTTCATGAATTTTAGAGGATGTTTCAATAATACCCATAGATTTCAATAATAAATTTAATATTGAATGAATGAAACACTATGTATCTAAAAACACCACATTGTTATAACCTAGCCGGTAAACATAATGTTTCCTCCTCTGTAATTTTAATTTAAAAAACATTCTATACACAGTTGTGTTCAGCAAGAACTTTAGTTTCTCAAAAGACAAACATAATTTTGTAGTGAATAGTAACATACCTTTGTGAGTAGTAATGTGAATAGTAATATTACCCTTATAAATATTAAATCATATTATTATTATATTATATTATGGTTATAGGACAATGAGATCTGGATTAATTTTTCAGGGTTATATAAAATGAATTACAGTTTTAAAAATGTGTTATTTTTCAAATAAATTATGATTTTTTTAATTTAAATTCATAATATTTAGAAAATCATTGTTAAATAGTGGATTACATTTTTTAATTCTAAACATCAAAAATTGATTATGCTTAATTTTTGGGATTTTCATTGAAATACTCTCATTTTTTATGAATAATAAAATATGGTAATTTATCATATATATACGTCATCAGTTAAATTCACTATTATTAATGTCATCAATGATGTAATAACAATTGGTTAGAAATAACATCAACATATTACTTTTCATGGTCATAAGAATCAATAAAATTTGTTTTCTATGGAAAAATAATAAAATAATGAGAAAAATAATGGGAAAACCCTCCTCTCTTCCATAATAAGGCCCCCCTTACTCACTCTTCTATTCACTCTTCTCAAGCCTTGTTAGTTGCCTAAATTATTCTTAAATATACTCCCAAGCCCTTTCCCCATATCCATTAGCCCTTGGTCCCAAAAAAAGATCAAAACATCTCCCCTAAAGAGGCTCTCAAGGAAGATTTAGTCAAGAGGTAAATTCCACTTCTCATTTCTTTTATTTCATGTTTCTTTAATTTATTTTTCTTTCCCCTCCTACTTTAGTCCAAATGTTGTTATGAACTTAGTACCTTAAACATACTATATTGTTGGTATGATATAGGAATAATTCTTCATCATCTCTCATTTCCACTTCTTTTATACTAGAAATGAAAACACCATCTAAGATGTGTTAATTTATCACATTCAGGGATGGCGAGTTTTCAATTTATATTACCTTATTCAATTATTGTCATGAAAACATTTTGATGATTGAACCAGAAAATAATATATGTATTATAAATTATTTATGGTCCTGGAATCCTTTTTACACATTATATTAATTTATAAAAAAATGACTTCGGTGTGATCATGAACCGTCAATTAAACCTAACAATTGTTATTAATGTTTTATATAATGATTCATCTTCACTCCCATAAAACAAGCAAGTTTTATAACCATTTAATTTTATGGGTTTTCACTTATAACATAAAAAGTCTATTATGGGAACCATTCTCATTATACATGTTTCTCCACACCTGAATATAAGTAAACCGATCATGAAATCCAAGGAATAAAATGCTCCCAATCAATGAAATAGAATATATTAACCCTTCAAAAGGACATTAATGAACCTAATAATGTTATACTAAATCAATTAAATGTATGAATTTAACGACCCAAAATTTTGAATGAATTTTTGTTTCGTAATTTTGTGTGTTATTTTATTTTATACTCAACAAAACTATTTTATTTTATGAAATGAGTATAATTAAAATGAGACCATTGGGTTCTGACTGTTATATGATTATTGTTCAATATGTCCGTTGGAAGATAAAATCTTAACGTTACAAATTTTTTGTTTATAAATACAAGTGATTTTGGTTAATTAGTAAAGAATGAAGATTTGATGGCCCCATCCAGTAGTCTCGGGCTGACCGAAGCCCATCTGACGGAACTCGGGAAGGAGGTACACCATTGGGCTTTGGTCTGGAACAAACCCAAGATGAAATTCATCGTGTGAATCCAGAACGGAATCACCTTCACGATAAGTTCAAGGTGATAGAAATCACCACATAGGAAATATTGGCTGAGCCGCCCCAGGATTCTATCACCTTAGCAAACCTTACACTTAGGTCCTATGCTGGTGTTATAAGGGTATATGTAAAGAGTCCTTAGCTACTTTGTGTAATCCTTTGATATAAATAAAATTGTTATTTTATCTTATGGTGATGTTGGTAAATCTAAAATGTCTGGATAAATATAGGATGTATATTATTTTGAAAAAATGATATTTTAAAATATTTGTGTAAATATTAAATAATTAAAAAAGTGTAATGATTTTCAAAAAATAGTCTTCTACAGTTGTGTTCAGTATGAAATTTAGAGTCTAATAATATCAACTTAATTTTTAGTGAATAGTAAATTATGAATAGTGATTTTATGCTTATGATTAGTAATGTGACAAATTTTATTATGTAACCTCACTTAAGAAATTATTAATATAATTTAGGCACCTTGATTATGTAATGTGATTCAATAAAATAAGTAAATAATTATTTTCAGAAGTTATTGGTTAAGTATTTGTTGTTCGGGTGAATATTGTTTTTTATTTAAAAACTAAATTAAAATTATTTTGTAAATTATTTTCATAAAATTGATTTCATTTTTTAATTCAGAGCATCGATATTAAGATATGGTGATTTTCAGAGATTTTTCTGAAAAAGTTGAATTTTCAGTGAATAGTGAAAATACAGTTTTTAGTTTTGGGTGTTTAATGACATCATTAAGGATGTGATAATTATGAAATCATTCTGGTCGACTTATGAATAGAAATATAAGGTATGAGGTGTCCCATGTGGCTGATACCATGGGAAAATTCCATGGTCAAGCCCATGGTTTTTCCAATACCACCGATGAGATGTCCCGTGGCAATTAATGCTTTGTTCCCTCACTTATCCTATAAATACCAAGCCATTCCCTCATTAATTTCATTTCCAAATACCCCAAATGAAGTTATGGTATCTTTACCTCCCTATTAGTCCTCCCAAGGTTCCCTCAATCCTCCAAAGGTCCCAACCTTCAGGCTTTCGAAGTTACTCTTCAAGGTAAGGGAATCTTTCACCCTCCTCTTTAAGCCATGACTTTCTTTATGTTGTTTCATCTAGTTTCCATATCTTTTTGTTGAGGGTATGTTCATACATGTTATAATTACATTCAATTTCATGTATAATTTTCTAGAGACCCTTTCTTCTCTCATCAATTTGTTTTTTAAATTTTTATGTGACATCGTTAGACTGTCGAATGTTTCGTTAAAAGAATCATGTCTTCTCTTTTATTTTAGGTGGTATGTCATTCAAATTTCCATACCATTATCTTATCTTCATGTTATTATGTACTTATACTGTATTATAAGTTTTTTATTATTGGGTTACTCTAGTACCCTATCTTTTTAATGTTTTCTAAAACCATGTCATATAGACGTTATGCTATAGAAATTTCGCCTCAAAATTTCTATCTCTTTCTTTCCAGAAATTATCTTGTTTTATTTATTTGAATACCCAGACCAATTTAGTTTCTTTGGGTGTTCATATATATATAAAGATAATTTATTTTATTCTTGAATTGAAAAACATATAACCCTCACTCTCCTTCCTTGGGTAATAAATGACCTAATGATCTTATTTTTTGTAAGAACTTTTAAAATGTCACGATCTTGAAATGAAACCCATTTATTTTATTCTCCGTGGATTATTTATGAATTTTTTGATTATTATATATGTGTCTCACATGAAAGTAAATACATATTAAGGGTGAACCCTGATATTTCTCTAATGCATTGGGTAAAGAATTAATCTCTTGAGATGACAAGTTTTACGATACCTTGGAGAATAACCTGGGTAATTTTTATGACACCTTGGGGATGGACCTTGGTGATATGTTCATGAATGTATAAATGAAATGTTGTAGCCACATATTAAAGTTATGTTCCAAGTTGTTTTCAATATGGTATTCCTATAATTCCATTTCTCATGTCTTTATGTTTTTATTCAAGTTCTTATTGATTTCACAAGTACAGTGATTCTCTTGATTACTCTTAATGGGCCTTCTGCTCACCCTTTCCTTGGATATATGTCTCCAAGATAAGAGATGAAGTAATGTTACATAGTTTGAAACTATGATGAATCCTTAAAAATGGATTAAAATTATTTTTTATGTTGTTTTCATGTATTATGTTCCTGATTTCCAAGACACTAAACTTCATAGATCCTCTATTTGTAAAATGTAATGAAAAGTTATGTAATAAAAAGGAGGGATTCCATAGTTGGAATCAAAGGATAGTTTAGTTTTTTATATAAATTAGGCTATGAAAACATTAGGAATAACCCTATGGAAAATTTTAAATATTGGAAAACTTAATGGTATTTTTGTGAGTATAGAGTTGTTGGTTAATCAAACAAATACGTCATTGTCTGGATACGGGCAGGTAGAGGCGGCTCTGGCACAGATGTGCCTAGGGGTAAAACCCAAAAACACTTCTTCGAGCTAGACTCTAATGGGAACTGGTGCACGACAATGAGCCTTTCTGCACTCTTCATTACGACACTCCCGGAGGATAAGTTTTGTTAATCGCAAGATTTTTATGATTTCTTATGAAGGAACTATAGAAAAATATAATTATTTAAGCATGATGTTTTAAGACATAAAATCATTTATATTTAAAATATTCATAAATGAAATTATTTTCTCAGTAAGGATTTATTCTTTTAAAAAATGGAGGGCAGTATGAGGAACGGTCAAAATGGTGACCACAATGGACCATGCACTTATGACCCTCCAATGGATGCCAGAATGGAAACATTCATGCGAATGATGAACCAACTAACTCAAGTTATGGGAAATAACTAGAATGAAGCTGAGAGACGGATATCACCATAGAGGGAACAACTTTATTTTGAGTCTTTTATGCATCAAAGACCACTAAACATCAGTGGATCGACCGACCCATTGATTGCTGAATAGTGGATCAGCTCTATAGAGAAGATCTTTTCTATGCTACGTTGTTCATAGTGAGATAAGGTCACCCTGGTTGTCTATCACATAAAAGGATAAGCAAATTAATGGTGGGAACTAATCAGAAACACAAGGAAAAGAGTGGATGTTGAAGCTATGTAGTGGGAAGAGATCAGAGGGATCTTTTTCAGTAAGTATTTCTTTCGTTCAATGAGAACAAGAATGGAGAGGGAGTTTCTCAAGCTAAAGAGGAAGGAGAATGAATCTTTCGGAAGATATGAGATGAACTTCACCTGACATTCATGATACACCTCTAGATTTTTCATGTATCCAAATAGTAAGGTCGATAGATTCTTCAGTGGACTGAGACCTCGTCTGCAGAAGAATCTAGCCAACTGAGACTACGATAGTTCTGAGGTGATCGTGCTGAGTGCGATGAATGTTGAGCTAGAGTTTGGTGAGACTTCGTGGTCTCATAAATCAAAAGAAAATAGACAATTTTTGGAGATAAGATTCAGGTGGAGCTTCGATCAAGGAAGAGGAGGCAAGCAAGTACAACTTCCCACATGTAACAAATGTGTTAAGAAGTATTCGGGGAACTTCCTACTCAAGAGTGGGAAGTGCTGCAATTGTGGTAGAGATGGCCACATTGCGAGGAATTTTCATGGTGAGGTAAAATCTCAACTTCCAAACACAAACGACAAGGGGAATACAGTGTAGGCCCTAATTGATGTCCAGTGCTTCATGTGTGGAAAATGTGGGCACTTTTCCAGTCACTGTCCAAATCTGAGGGCAGTGGAGGGGAACCACCATAAGACGTAGTAATGGCCAAGGGGTCAAGGCCATGATTTTTCTATCAAAATAGCTAATGTTGAATCACCGAATGATGTGGTAGCAGGTACTCTTTTTCTTCTCTCAAAGCTAGAAAGTACTTTGTTTGATTCTGGTTCTACAAATTCCTTTATTTCCTCCATGTTTTCAAAAAATATAGATTCAACCCTGATTTGATAAAAGTAGAGTTATCATTCATGACTCCTGGTGGGACTATCCAAGCATTTTCAGTGTTTAGAAACTCTTGTGTTTACTTTTGTGAGAACAATCTTATAGAAAATATAGTTGTCATTCCCATGATAGAATTCGACATTATACTTGTGATGGACTATCTCTCAATGTATAATTCTAAGGTTAATTGTAGAAGCAAGGAAATATCAGTGTTTTTTAATGGAAAACCTAAAGTTATCTTCCAAGGGGAGATATCTCAACCTCATATTTTCCTAAAAGAACCCCGTATATCCTTCTTCATGGTGTTGATCAGTGAAGAAGAAGAAGGAGATGAGAGTTCGATGACAGAAAATGTTCCCATCATCCAGGAATACAATGATCTATTTCCTAAGAAGTTTCATGGAACTCCCCCAGAGAGAGAGGTAGAGTTCTCCATCGAACTCGTACCTGGATCTCATCCGATATCAAAGACCCCCTATAGGATGGAAAGTGTAGAGCTAGAGGAATTAAAGAAACAACTCCAATATCTTTTGGAAAAGGGGTTTATCTGACTGAGTGTGTCTCCTTGGGGATCACCAGTTCTCTTTGTGAAGAAGAAGGATGGATCAATGCAGGATTGCATTGATTATAGAGAACTGAATGGGAACATAGTGAAGAAAAAATACCCTCTTCCAAGAATTGATGACTTATTTGACCAACTTAGTGGGGCACAATTCTACTCTAAGATTGATCTTCAATCTGGTAATCATTAATTGAGGGTGAAGAAACAATATATTACAAAAACGGCCTTCCGAACAAGATATAGACATTATGAGTTTTTTGTTATTCTCTTCAGACTAACTAATTCACCTAATATTTTAATGGATACGATGAATAGAGTGTTTAAAGATTAACTTGATAACTTTTTGGTAGTTTTTATTGATGATATTCGGATATATTCCAAAACTTGTGAGGACCATGAAGATAATCTAAGGGTTATTTTGAAAAATCTATGGAAGGAGAGGATTTTTTAGAAAGTTTATTAAATGTGAATTCTATTTATAACAAGTTTCTTTCTCGGGGATCATTGTTACAAATGAAGGAATCATAGTTGACCCTACAAAGACAAAAGATGTAGAGGAGTGGCATCAACCTAAAATAATAACTGAGATTCATAGTTTTATTGGATTAACAGGATATTATAAGAGGTTTTTGAAGAACTTTTCATGACTTTCTAATCCATTAACCAGGATTACTCAAAAATGGGTCAATTAATCTGGAAAAAGGAGTGTGAGGATAGTTTCCAAGAGTTGAAGAAGAGATTGGTTACTTCACCCATGTTAACTCTGACCTCAAGTGGAGAAGGATTCATTATATTTACTGATGCGTCTCTAAAATGGCTTGGGTGAATCCTCAGGAAATATGACATGGTCATTTCATATGCATCTCGACAGTTGAAGACTCATGAGCATAAATATCATATGCATGATCTGGAGATGGTTTTGGTTGTTTTTGCTCTGAATATATGGAGGCAATATCGTTATGGGGAGAAATGTGATATATAAACATAACATCAAAGTTTGAAGTATATTTTCACACAAAAGGAATTGAACATGATACAAAGGAGATGGTTGGAACTTCTTAAAGACTATAAATGTTCAATTCATTATCATCCCAGAAGAGCAAACAAAGTCACTGATGCATTAAGAAGAAAATACCCAGTTGTTCTTTCCATGATGTATAATCAAAGAGATCCATTGATCAATGACCTAGTAAAGGTGAACATATAAATTATAAGGGATGGGACATCATCAACCCTAACCCAAATTATTTCTCAACCATCATTACTAGATAAGATCAATAAATCATAGAAATAATATCCTTTGTTGTAGAAAATGTTTGAGGCTATAAAGGATGGGAAGTTACTTGAGTTCAATATTGATCAAGAAGGTGTACTGAAATTTCATACAAGACTATGTGTTCCATATATTCCAGAAAAAAAGGAGTTGATCGATGAAGATCATAGCTCTACTTTCTCTATACATCCTGGAAGAAAAAAAAATGTATAGGGACCTTCGTGATCATTATTGGTGGGATAATATGAAAAGGTATATTGTTGACTACACTTCAAAGTGCCTAGTATGTCAGCAAGTGAAGGCAGAGTGACAACTTCCTAAAGGGGTATTGCAACCACTACCCATACCAGCATGGAAGTGTGACAATATCACTATGGACTTTGTCACTGGTCTTCCGAGAACTTAAAAAGGAAACAATGCGATATGGGTTATTGTGGACTATCTTACCAAGACTGCCCATTTTATCTCCATTAGGGATGATTTATCTCTCGATAAAATTGATAGTATTTACATCAAGGAAGTGGTAAGGCTGCATGGAGTTCCACTTTCTATCGAATCTGATCGTCATCCATGGTCTACATCAAAATTCTGGAGAAGTCTTCAACATGCTCTGAGCACTGAATTGAGTTTCTGTACGGCCTATCCCCCCCAAACTGATGGCCAATATAAAAAGACAATTCAAACACTTGATGAAATGCTGAGAATGTGATCAATGGAATTTAAGGGTGGATGCGATCAACATCTCCCTTTAATTTAGTTCTCTTACAAGAATAGCTTCTACTCAAGCATTCAAATGGCACCCAATTAAGCTCTCTATGGGAAGTGATGTAGAACTCTAACTTGTTGGGATGAACTTGGTGAGAGAAAGCTTCTTGGGACTGATCTTGTGCAAGAGATGATAGAAAACTTCCATTCCATCCAACAACACATTAAGGCTTCTCAATGTCTACAAAAAAGATATGCCAACAATCATCGAAGGGACATGGAGTTTGATTTTGGGGACATGTTATTTCTTCGAATTTCACCTTGGAAGAGAGTCATGAGGTTTGGGATGAAAGGGAAGCTCAGCCCTAGGTACATTGGCCCCTATGAAATCCTTGATCGCATAAAAGCAGTGGCATATCAGCTTTCACTCCATCCAAATCTAGCATATTTTCATGATGTATTCCACGTATCCCTCTAGAGGAAGTACAAACCTGACTCATCACATGTAGTTAACCCATAGGTGGTACAACTGAAACATGACCTCTCTTATGAGGAGCAACAGGTAGAGATCATGGATCGTAGAGACAAGGTTCTACGTAACAAGACTATCCACCTTGTTAAGGTGTTGTGGAAGAACCACAAATAAGAAGAATCCATGTATGATCTAGATGAGTCTATGAGGCAGGAGTACCCACAAATTTTCTCTTCTCAGGGTACGAGTTAAAAAATTCAGGGATAAAATTTCTAAAGGGGGGAAGAATGTAACGACCCGAAATTTTGAAGAAATTTATTTTTCTGAATTTTGTATGTTATTTTATTTTATACTCAACAAAAATATTTCATTTGATGAAATGAGTATAATTAAAATGAGATCATCGGGTTCTGAATGTTATATAATTATTGGCCAATATAACCGTTGGAAGCTAAACTCTTAACGTTATAATTTTTTTTATAAATAAAAATGGTCTGGGTTAATTAATATTGAATGAAGATTCAATGGCCCCACCCAATGGTATCGGGCTGATCAAATCCCATCTGACGAAACTTGGGAAGGAGGTAGCACAATTTGGCATTGCTCTGGACCAAACACAAGCCAAACTTCATCATGTGAAACTAGAACAGAATCGCCTTCATGAGAAGTTCAAGATGATAGAAATCACCACTTGGGAAATGATGGTCGAGCCGCCCCAAGATTCTATCACCTTAGCACACCTTACACTTATGTTCTATGATGGTGTTATAAGGGGCTATGTAACGAGACCTTAGATACTTTGTGTAATCCTTTGATATAAATAAAAATTTTATTTCTTCTTATGGGGAAGATGGTAAATCTAAAATGTCCAGAAAAACATAGGATGTATATTTTTTTTTAAAAAAATGATATTTTAAAATATTTATGTAAATCTTAAATAATTAAAAATGTGTAATGATTTTTCAAAAAATGGTCTTCTATAGTTGTGTTCATTATGAAATTTAGATTCTAATAAGATCAACTTAATTTTTGGTGAATAGTAAATTATGAATTATGATTTTATGCTTAGGATTAGTAATGTGACCAAATGGATTATGTAACCTCACTTGAAATAGTATTAAAACAATTTAGTCATCTTGAGAAAGTAATGAGATTCAATAATATAAGTAAATAAATGTTTTCAGAAGTTATTGGTTAAGAATTAGTTTCTTGAGAGAATAATGTTTTTTTTAAAAATTAAATTAAAAATATTTAGAAAATTATTTTCATAAAATGGAGTTAATTTTAGAATTCATAGAATCGATATTAGGTTAAGGTGATTTTTGGGGATTTTTCTGAAAAAGTTGAATTTTCGGTGAATAGTGAAAATACAGTTTTTAGTTTCTGGTGTTTAATGACATCATTAAGGATGTAATAATTATGAAATAATTCTGGTCGAATTATGAATAGTATGATAAGGTATGTGGTGTCCCATGTGTCCAATACCATGGGAAAATACCATGGTCAAGCCCATGGTTGTGCCAATACCATTGACGAGGTGTCCCTTAGCAATTAATGCTTTGTTCCTTAACTTATCCAATAAATACCCATCCATTTCCTCATTAGTTTAATTTAAAAATCCTCACCAAAGATGTTCTGGTCTCTTTACCTCCCAAGAACTCCTCCCAAGGTTCCCCCAAGCCTCCCAATGTTTCGACCATCAACATTTCGAAGTTACTCTTCAAGGTAATGGAATCTTTCACTGTCCTCTTTAATCCATGACTTCCTTTATGTTGTGTCTTATAGTTTCCATATCTTTTTGTTGAGGGTAGGTTCATAAATGTTATAATTACTGTCCATTTATTGAATAAATTTTTATGTACCCTTTCTTCTCTCATAAATTTGTTTTCTGAATTTTTATGTTATGTCGTTAGACAGCTGAATTTTTCGTAAAAGGAATCGTGTCTTCTCTTTTATTTCATGTTTCCTTTTCATGTGGTATGTCATTCAAATTTCTATACCATGTTCTTATCTCCATGTTATTATGTATTTATACAGTATTATAAGTTATTCATGAGTGGGATACTCTGGTACCCTCTCTTTTCAATGTTTTCTAAAACCATGTTATATAGTCGTTATGCTGTAGAAATTTCCCCTCAAAATTTCTATCTCTTTCTCTCCATAAATTCTCTTGTTTTATTTATTTGAATACCTAGAACTAGTTAGTTTCTCTGGGTGTTCATAAATATACATATATATGATGTATTATATTTTTTAGTTGAAATTCATATAACAATTACTCTCTTTCCATGGGTTATAAATGACATTATGATCTTATTTTTTTAAGAACATTTAAAACGTCACGATCTTGAAATGAAACCCATTTCATTTATTATTCGTGGGTTATTTATGAAATATTTGATTATAATCTATGTGGATCAAATGAATGTAAAGAAATATTAAGGGTTCGACCTGATAGTGCTCCAATGCATTGGGTAATGAATTAATCTCTAGAGATGACAAGTTTTACTATACCTTGGTGAATAACCTTTGTAATTTTTATGAAACCTTAGGGATGGACCTTGGTTATATTTTCAATAATATCTAAATGAAATGTTGTAAACAAATATTCATGTTATTTTACATGTTCTTTTCATTATGATATTCATATACTTCCATTTCTCATGTCTTTATGTTTTTATTCAAGTTCTTATTGATTTCACAAGTACACTGATTCCCTTGTTTAACCTTACTGGGCCTTCTTCTCACCCATTCCTTTGATATATGTCTCCTGGATATAAGATGCAGCAATTTTACATAGTATGAACCTATTATGAATCCTTAAAAATGGTTTCGAATAATGTTTTATGCTATTTTCATTTATTTTGTTCCTGATTTCCAAGACACTAGACTTTAAAGATCATCTGTTTGTAAAATGTAATGAAAAGCTATGTAATAAAAACTGGGATAAAAAATGACCGGTTCTGGAATCAATAATTTATGATCCTAAATTTTAATATTTAGGGCATTAACATCATGTGAGGAACACATTTGGACTTAAGGTAAGGTTTTTCCACCTGAACCTCCAATTTTGTTCGGGTTACATTTATTATCTACCAACCTCAATTAAATTCTTATTCATTCATATTTAATCCTCATAATTTTTGTTTTAATTTTCTTTATATTTGTTCCAACAAGAATCATTATTTCATTTATTGAGATTTATATTTTTTTAAAGGATCTTTCAAAATTTCTTCCTAAAATACAAGCATGTTTGAAGTGAATTGCTCAAATTCTTACCTATTATCAAGGGAAATCTATAATCTGTATTAAAAATAATTATATTTCTAAAATCACTCATTTACTCTAAAAATACTATCTTACATCATTTATATCTTCATACAAACACTTTTCCAAAAGAAATCTTCTTTTTAAGGTAAAAAAGTATATATCTGAATAATTACTCAATGATTTTATAATGTTTCTTCATCTGTTTCAACACTCTTGTTGATTATTATGTATTATTGGGATTTATCTTTATGATAACATAATTTATATTTAATTTAATTTTTATTATTATTTTGACTATGGATGTGGTATCTTAAAACCATTCACCAATTATCTCTGAATGGTTAGTCTTTATGCTTAATGTTTGGGAAACATTATTTACATTTCATATGTTAGATTAAATATAAATATATATGTTGTCCATGCTTATACCCATTCATATGAGTTATGAATATGACTTATTGTGTGATGGGTGGGTCCCAATGTAACTCCTCTATACAGCGGTATGTCTCCTGAGACAAATATATATGGACTTGGCCGAGACCATTCCGATTTTTAGATATGGTTTGGCCAAGGCCTAAATCATTTATAGATTTCTTGGATGAGGCCTTGATGGTATTTCTCACAATGTCTGGTATATTAATTTTCCTCAATATTTAGTAATAAAATCATATTTCCTGAGGTTATTAGACTAGTAGAATACCCATGATTATGTTTTATTAAGGTAATATTTACTCATATCATATTCCCTCCATATTATGCTCATGTTTCTTTTTAAAGGCATCTGTTTTCAATTATTCACCATGAATAATGTTTATATTATCTTCTGCTATAATTTTTACCCTTACTAAGAATTTTAGCTCACCCATTCTTATGTTTCATTTTTTCTAGGACATGAAGCGTTATATTATGATTGACTTTCAGGGATAATCATAGAGTATCAGATGTTCCCAATGGAACTTATTTTCTGTTTTTCATTTGAAGTTTTAATGTTGAACTTTTGTTTGTATCTTGTTTCCAAATCTACAAAACTATTCACTCGTTTATGATACAACCTTATTTTAATCATGAAAATTTAATGAAATAAGGCACCACTTATAGGAAACTGGGGTGGGGTCTTTATAGATGGTATCAAAAGAATTTAAGTAGAAAACTTGGAAACTAGATTTAGAAAATGTAGATTATGGAACAAAACAATAAGATAGTATTTGAGCCTAAATAAACAATCACATCATGGATTTTTTCAATGTAATAAATTGTGTGGTTATTTCTAGAAAATATATCCTAGTCAAGATACTACTAGTGGATGTGGTTCTGGTATAGATGTACCTATGAGTGATAACTCTAACAAAGTGTTTGGGGCTTGGCCAAGGGTATCCTGGTACATGACAATGGGTCTTACAGTGCACCTAGTTTGACACTCACGAGGGATATTTTTAGTATAATTTATATTTTCTTTACAAGAAATTATGATGGATTTAAATGTAAATTTTTCATTAGTGAAACCATGTTTATGAATCTGGGGTTGTTCATGCATATGATTTCAATTTATGTTATATTTCTTTATAAGTTTAGATAGTAAATTATGATTCACAACCTAATCTAGTTAATGTCATTATCTAGAAATGGCGCTTGGTGGATGGAATGGAAACCACTTGAATGCACGTATCCTATGTAGGGATTTACCTCCGATGCAAGATAATGTTGTTGTATTTGGAGCTACGGCTAGTGCGAAGCAACTTTTAACTATAGTAGGAAAACATACTCAGATTATGAACAATTACATTACCCGTATGGAGAAACTAGATCCAAAATGTGGAGGAGATTTGTTAGATCTCATTATGAGGCAATAGACACCACCATTTAATAAGACTAAAAACCCATTTGAAGTGGAGAAATGGATAAGTTCTTTAGAGAAGATATTTCTTGCCTTGGGAAGTAACAAAAGGGAGAAGGCTTCCATGAAAGTTTATCATCTTTTGGGAGATGTTGATAAATTGTGGACACTGATTCAAATCACAAAGATTGAGGAAGAAATAGAAAAAATTGAATGGAGTGAATTTAAAATAAATTTTCTTAGAGAAGTATTTTCCTTGTGAAAAACTAGTGGATATGGAAAGGCTGTTTTTCAATTTGAGGCAAAAGAAACATGAGAATGTTGCAAGTTACGAAGATAACATTACAAGGATAAAAAGGAATGTTGTAGACTATATATGACATTAAAAGATAAGGATTGATCGATTCTTTGATGGCTTAGAGCCATAACTCTGATGGTCGATAGTCTATCCAACTTTATCATCATAAAATGATATAGTCTCATGTGTTATAAAGAGGTAAAAGGAGTTCTCTAAGTCTTAGGACTTTAAAAGAAAGAAAGTGAATAAGAGGGTTGATAAAAACTCTAGAAAAAGAAATAAGTAATGGGGGAATAATGGAAGAGTATTCTTTCTACCCTATGATAATTGTGGAAGGAAACACCATGGTGCCTTCTTTAAAGGAAAAGGGGAGTGCTACAATTTTGGAATGAAAGGCCATCATGCTTTTGATTACAAAGGGAAGAAAGAAGCTATTAATTTTCAATGCTATAATTGTAGGGATACTAGAAAATATGATAATGATTTCCGAAATCATCAAGGAAACATGCCTCAGAAAAGGCCAAGGGAGGAAGAACAAGCTTATACGATCATAACTATTGATATTGAAGTAATTAATGACATGATTTAAGGTACTTTAATTGTTTCATCAAACTTATACAATGATTCATTTGATTATATATAATTGAATTCTTTCATATCTTCGCATATTTCCAAGAAAATTAGGTATTTCCAATTTGATTTAATAAGGGATTTTTCAGTAAAAATCATAAAGTAAGTATCATTGCAATAATGTTTTGTTTAAAAGTCCCCATTGTGGAATATAAAAATGGTTTATCTATTGATTTTATTATCATACCCATGATGTACTTTGATATAATCCTCATTATGGATTGGCTTCCAAACCATGATGTAGAAATTTATAAAAAGAGGACGGAGGTTACAATTTTGGAGAATGATGTGGAATCCTTTAACTTTAAAGCAGAAACATTACCATCTAATTCTCATCTAGACCCACACCCAGTAGATCTACTGAATCCAATTATTACGGAAGAAGGGAATGCAATAACTATGGTTTAGGAAAGGAATATTCAAATAGACAATGTACATACTTCACAAGAATACGTTGATGTGTTTTTAGAGTATTTACCTAAACATCCTTCAGAGAAGGTAACTAGGTTTTCCATGGATTTAATTCCTGGTTCAAGGCATGTATCAAAGACCCATTATAGAATGGCCACATTGGAATTAGAGGAACTAAAGAATTAACTAGTAGAATTAATTGATAAAGGATTTATCCTCCCAAGTGTCTCTCTAAGGGGAGCCTCTATTCTTTTCATTAATAAGAATGATCGATCTATGAGGTTGTGCATTGATTATAGTGAGATCAATGCTATATCTATAAAGAACAAGTATACCCTACCTCACATTGTTGATTTATTTTATCAACTTCATGTAGCCCTATAATTTTTATAGATTGACCTACAATCTAGATATCATCAATTGCTATTAAGGAAGGAAGATATTCGAAACAAAGTGTTTCGTACCATGTATGGGCATTATAAGTTTATATTAATTCATTTTTCATTGAATAATGCACCCTTTTTTCATGGATATAATGAATAATGTTATTAAAGAATATCTTGATGACTTTTTGTCATTATTTATTGATGATATCTTGGTATATTGCAAAATCTACAAATATCAATAGAATCACCTATGCACTATTCTGAAAACTATTAGAAGAATTGAATTATATAAAAAGTTTATCATGTGTAAATTTTTGATTCAATCAGTTTCCTTTCATGGAAACATTGTCTCTAAGGATTGAATATCTATCAATTCTGTAAAGGAAAAGGTTGGGCATGAATGGCCAACTCCAATGAACATAACTGAAGTACGTAGTTTTATTGGTTTAGTAGATTTTTATCGGCATTTCATTCAGAAATTTTCCCATTTATCCAACCCAATGACCAAGTTTACATGTAAAGGGTTTATGTTCTTATAGAAAAAAGAATTCGAGGATTGTTTGGATGAATTGAAGAGGAGATTAGTGAATTCTCTGATCCTAACTCTACCATTGGGGAATGATGGGTTTGTGATCTATAGTGATGCATCACAGTAAGGACTTGGTTGTGTCGGTATATAGAATGATAGATTTATTGACTATGCATCAAGGATGTTAAAAATTCATGAATAAAACTATCCTAATCATGATATTTAGTTGGCAATTAAATTCATTTCTCTGAATATATTGATATATTATCTCTATGATGAAAATTGTGAGATATATACGAATCATAAAAGTCTAAAATATATCTTCTCACCAAAAGAAATCAACATGAGGAAAAGCTGATGGCTCGAACTACTTAAGAATTATGATTATTCCATACACTAAAACCTTGGAAAGGGAAATAAGGTAGATGATGCATTGAGCAGGATGGATCATGGAGTTCTCAACAAAATGAGGATTGAAAAGTATACTTTGTACATGGATATAGTGAAGATGGATACATGAATTATCAAAGAAGGGGAAATATCACCACTTTTTCAAATGGTTTCCTAATCATATTTATAGGATTTAATTAAATCATTAGGGTCTGATGATGATAATCTTCAAAAGAAAATTAATGTTGTGAAATATGGGAAGTTGGACGACTTTATGTGAGAAGATGGAATTCTAAAATTTCGGAAGAGGGTATGTGTTCCCTCTCTACCTGAGCTGAAAAGGGAGTAATTGGATGATTCACCTTGCTAAAATTTCTTTATAAAACTTGGTAATAATAAAATATATAGATATTTGAAAGAAAATTTCTAGTGGGATAACCTAAGGTGGGAAATTACTGATTCTGTAACAAGATATTTAGTCTATCAACAAGTGAAGGCTAAATGACAACATCCTAGTGGAGTCATGGAACCTCTACCTATTTTTACAGGGAAGTGGGATGAAATTGTCTTGGAGTTTGTCACTAGATTACCAAAAACTCGGATATAGAATGATGAAATATGATTAATTATTGAACGACTTATGAAATCGGCACATTTCCTCGCTATAAGGGAGGAATTTCTACTAGAACACCTAACACTACTCTATATCAATGAAGTTGTAAGACATCATGGAGAACCAATATCAATTGTTTCTGATTGTGATCCACAATGCATATCCAAATTCTTGAAAATTCATCAGAAAACACTATTAATGTGCTTCGTTTGATTAGTAATTATCACCCAAAAACTGATGTGAAATTAGAAATCCGGATCCAAACCTTAGAGGTCATGTTAAGATAATTTTCCAATGAATTTCACGGTATGTTGGATCAATATTTACCATTAGTGGAGTTTCCCTATAATAATTGTTTCCATTACAATATTCAAATTGAACCATATGAAGCATTATACGAAAAGAGATGTTGTAAACTAACATGTTGGGATGATGCTGGAGAATGGAAGCTTGTGGGACCTAATCTTCTGGAGGAAAAAACAACTTAGGTAATGAATATTCAAGGCTATATCAATGTATCTCAAATCATAAAAAATATATGTTGATAATCGAAGGAATGATTTTGGTGTTTAAAGTGGGAGAAAATATTTTCTTAAAAGTATCTTCCTGGAAGGGTGTTATAAGATTTGGGAAGAAAGGGAAATCCATTAATAGGTACATATTCCCTTTTGAAATTCTGGAGAGAATTGGAGTTATTTCATATAATTTGTCAAAGATACCTAGACATGTATAATGCACACAATGTGTTTAGTGCCTCATTGCTAAGAAATTACTTGCTAAACCCAACACATGTCCTCACTTTTAAAGGTATAGAATTCGAACATAAACTATCTTACCATGAACAGCCTATCCAGATTATGGAAACTAAAAGACAAGTGTTGATGAATTATATGACTCAACTTGTAAATATACATTGAAAAAAATCATAAAATCAATGTGGAATCATGTGAGCCATAGGAGAATAGGATGAAGAAGTACCCAAATAATTTTATGGGTAATATTTTGGTAAATTGAAGGGTGAATTTTTTTTAAGGAGGGGATAATGTAACACCAAATGATTTTTCAAATAAATTTATTATTGAATTCATGAAAAATTGAGCCTCTAAAAAACACCACTTTTTTATGACCTAGCCATTAAACATAAATTTCCCACGACTATGATTTGACTTTCAAAAAATTAATATACAATGTTGCATTCAGTAAGAACTTTAAATTCTCATAAGACAAACTAAATTTTCGGTGAATAGTAGCATACCCTTATGAAAAGTATTTTGAATAGTAATATAACCCTTATGAATAGTAAATATTATTATTATTATTTTTTCGTAGGGTTATAAGATAATTAGATCCTTGTTAATTTTTCAACGTGATATAATACGAATGATAGTTTTAATAAAGTCTTAATTTTTAAATAAATTAAGATTTTATTTAAAATTTAAACTGATAATATTTATAAAATATTTTTCAAACAGGGGAGTTCATTTTTTAATTCAACATTTTAAAAAATTATTATAGTGAATTTTTTGGATTTTTTTGAAATACTAGAAATTTTTATGAATAGTAAAATAAGGTAATTTACCATATATATACATTATCAGTTAAATCCACTATTCAAATATTCATTGATAATGTAAGAAAACTCGGTTAGAAATCACATGACCATATTTGTACTATCGGTCATAAGAATAAATAAAATTGGTTTCCTTTGTAAAAATAATAAAATAATGAGAAAATTAATGCGAAAAACCTCCTCTCCCCCATTATACCCCCCAGCCTCACTCCCGGTGCTCTTCACTCATATCAAGCATTCGGACTAGCCTAAATTCTACTCAAATACCATTTAAATCTCCTCCCCCACATCCTAAAGAAATTGTATTTATAAAAAGATGTAAACCACTACCCTAAAGAGGCTCTCAAGGAATATTACTTGAAGAGTTAAATTCTTCTTTTCATTTATTTTATTTCAGGTTCCTTTACATTATTTTTCGTTCCATGCCTCATTTAATCCAAATATTGTAATGAATCTAGTACCATAATTTTAATGGAATGATTTTATGATAAATGAATAATTTTCATAATCTCTCATTTCCTCTTCTTTTATACTAGAAATGAAAACACAAACCGAGATGTGTTAATTTATCACATTCAATGATGTCAGGTTTAAAATTTCTATTACCATATTCAATTTTGTTCATAAAACAATTATGATGGTTCAAATTGAATATAATGTATGTATTATAACTTATTTATGGTTTTTTAATCCCTTTTTACACAATATATTAATTTATAAATCAAAACGAGTTCATTGTGATCAAGGACTACCAATTATCCCAAACAATTGTCATTAAAGTTTTATATAATGATTCATCTTCACTCCAAAAAACCAAATAAATTTTATAACTATATAATATTATATTTTTTTAATAATAACATATTAATTCTATTCTATACAACCATTCTCATTATACATGTTTATCGGTATATAAATATATGTAAATTGATCATGAAAACCAAGCAAGAAAACGCTCCCAAACAATGAAATTGAATATATTTACCCATCAAAAGGCCATAAATAAACCTAATATGGTTATAATAAATCAATTAAATGTAAATTATGTTCTATAATAATTAATTTATTAGCCTATATTTGATTTTTAGGTCATTAAGATCAATTAGGGAACACCTTTGGTCTTAAGGTAATGGTTTTCCACCCGAACATCCATTTTCATTTGGGTTACTTTTATTACCTAATTAACTCAATTAAATTATTATTCATTACTATTTACTCCTCATTATTTATGATTGAATGTTCTATATATGTGTTAAAACTAAAATCATACCTTCATTTTTGGGGAGTAATATGTTTTAAATGGATCTTTCCAAAATTCTATATGAAATACAAGCTCGCTTCAAGGGAATTTCTCAAATTATTACCTAATTTCAACAGAACTCAATTTTATATTTTAGAAACCATTATAATTATAATGTCACCAATTTTATTAGGAAATAAATATCTTAATTAATTTATGGTTTTATACAAACACATTTCCGAAATAACTCTCTGTTCAAAGTAAAAGAGTATTTCTCTCAATAATTACTCGATGACTTTATAAAGTTTCTTCATCTGTTTCGATACTCTTATTGATTATTATTTATTAATGGGATTAATATTTAAAATATCATCTACCGTATTTAGTTGTATAGTTTATGATTAGTTTGATTGTGGATGTTCTATCTTAAAACCATTCACTAAGTTACTTTGAATGGTTAGTTTTTATGTTTAACATTTGGGAAACATTATTTACATTTCATATGTTAGTTTCAATATAAATGTATTTGTTGTTTATGTTTATGTACATTCATATGGGGAATTACATGGAATTATTATAAGATGGTTGGGGCCCACTATATCCCATTGATGCATCGGTAGGTCTCATGAGAAAAATATATATGGACTTGGCTGAGTCCATTCCCCTTTTTAGATATGGTTTTGGCGGATGCCTTAATAATTTTTAGATATCATGGTCGAGGACATGAGAGTATGTATCAAAATTTATGGAATATTCATTTACCTCATTATAAATCTATAAATTCATAGTTTATGAGTTTATTCGACTATCATAATACCCATGATTGTGTTTTCTTATGGAAATATGTAATCAGCTCATATTCCCTCCCTATTATGTTAATGTTTATTTTTTAAGGCATGCGTTTTCAATTATTCATCATGCTTAATTTTTATGTTATATTTCTCAGTAATGTTTACCCTTATTGTGAATCTGAGGTCACCCCATCTCATGCTTCATTTTTTCCAGTACATGAAGAGGTATATTATGATTGACTTGTTGGGATAATCTAACAGTGGTGGACGTTCGGAATGGAATATATTTGTTATTTTTCATTTCAAGTATTAATGTTGAACTTATATATGTATCATTTTTAAAACTATAATAAACTATTAATTTAATTTGGATACAACCTTCTTGTAATCATTCCAAATTAATGTAATAAATAAACGGCTCATATAAACTAAGATGGGTCTTTAGAGATTCCTTCCACAATTTCTGCATATTGGAAAAAACATCATTACCTCCTTCTTCATTGATGATTCACTTTTTCGTTGTTTATTATAAGACCTATTGTTATCTTTATTTCCCATTATAGTATTGGATCGTTAAAATTCATTCTCTATTTTTATGTCACATAAAACTATTTCATCATATGATGAAAATGTTTGAGTAGCGACTTCCCTTTGGAGACATAGCATATGACCTTCAAAAAAATTATCAATATTATCTTATGAATACTATATGTAATCTGTAGAATACCTGCCTAGTCTTGTAAAGGTATCCCTATAATCTGTAACACTCTCTTTTTAATAAACCGTAATCATTATGGAATGTTATGTGATATGAAGAAAAAAAATCTATTAATACACTAATAATAAAAAATCATCCATCAATTTTTTCATTATGAAAATGTCAGGGAAAGTAATGACTGGGTATTGAATGAAGTAAAATTATTATTTTTTATAAACCATGTATATATAACATGAACTATTATACCATAAATATGGTTTATGTAAATAGGTAGTAACCCATCTTATTCTACTATGAAACCCACTTGAAGGGGTTTTCGCCAAATGTTTTCTCTCATTAGACCTATCAATACAACGATGGGATATCTATATCTAGGCCCCACCCATGAATTCAGGTCCAAATAATTCTTAATACATATATTTAATTCAATAAAAACATTAAAAGAGAGAAAAATATGTAAAAATGGTACATGGATAAGATAATAAATATCTCCATTATAAAATAAATATGTATATTTAATGAAATATTCAATGAATTAGGATCGTAAGTAAAAGTGAGAATAACATACACAACAGATAAGGAATAAGTGGTAATAGTGAATATTATAATGGTTTCCATGAAATAATGGATTTAAATCATATATAGAAATTCAAAAGGTAAAATTGGCATATATCAGGATAAATTATGTCTAACTAAATTGAAAACATGTAAATAGAGATTTCAAGAAACATTATAAAAGAACATAATTAGTCCAATAAAAGGAAAAATATAAACAAGTCTTTAAAGAGAGAAATAGAATAAATGTTTTCTTAATACCAAAAATGAAAAATGTTAGTTTATAATTATAAGAAGACTTATCATAGAAAACTATTTTTGTCTTGAAACATACTATGGAGTGTACTTGAAAAAGGGTAAGAATATTGAAATTTCCCTTAATTTGGGCTTGTTTATCGAGAGGAATTGAAAAATGAACCTTATAAAACATGTATTTACTATAAAATAAATAATAATTGATTAGGTAATTATATTTGGAACATATAAAGATAATTTATTAATATAACATAAGAAAAATTAAGAATTATATTGTATTAAATAGTGAGTAAATGTAAAAAAAGAAAAAAAATGGATGTTTTAGGAGAATACCTTACCTTTTTTCTGAAAGTGTTTTCTACATGCACTTAATATCTAGGATAATGAAATTAGATTAATTGATAGCTTAATTTAAAATCTCTTATACATTTATATTATTTATTTTAATTTTATTAAGTTCATTTATTTAATTTTTAATGAGTTACAAATTTGATTTTTTTTTTGGAGTGTTCATTTTCTTAGTTTTTATGATTGGTTCACTGGTATACATGAATGGAAGATCATATAAAATGGGAATAATTCTGCAAAATTGAAATGATATATTATTGATGAACATTTATAAGATTAAATGGAATTATATATCATTTTTTCATATATGGGGATTATTCATTAGATAAAAAATTAATGACAACTGTTTAGATTATTTTGGGGTTTTTCCATCATCACCACTATTTTTGATTTATTAATTAATACTATTTATATATACTTGTTAAAGGATAGTAAATATGTTTTAATATAAATTTTAAATTATATCTGCAAAATTATTATGGATTTATGAGTAGATTTGATGATGATAATGGAATATGAAAATGTATCCTCCATGATTATTTTAAATCGATACATCAGAGATAATATTTTTAATTTTAGAATAAAGGGAGAGGAGAAGGGGTTTGAAGATGGATTTCCCATTAATATAATTATATTAGAGTATATATAATATACTAGATTTATCATTCAGTTTTGGATAGTGTAGGAGATGGAAGGATAAAAAAATAGATGAAATCGAAATAAATTGAAAAATAAGGATAAAGGGTTTTACCTCTTAAATTTTTCTCCTTGACAACCCCATTACGACTCTTGGACTTTGATATTTTATTAAGGCCAAAGGATCCTGGACATGGGTAGAGAGATTTGGGAGGAGGATTGGTATTAAATTGGAAATTCTTCAAGGCTTAGATGGTGTGCGGATAAGGGGTGGTGAGAGGTGGTATTTATAGTGTAGGAGAGGGGTGTTTTTTGATTATTTTATTCATTGTTTTATTATCTCTGCTCTAAAATATCATTAGTGATCATTATTATGACTAAATATAGTAAATATTGCGTGTTTTTTAGATTAAATGGGTTGTTACCTCATCCATACACCATCCATGACTCAATAATTAAACAATTTTGCTAATATGTTAAATACCAAAAAAATATTGTATTTTCGTATTCACAAAAAATAAATATTTTAGACAAATTAAAAAAAATTACCATAACCATTTTTCGATGTGTATAATTAAAAAAAGGATTTTTTTTGAAAATAAATATTTTAACATGATAAATTTTATTATTAATTAAAAGCATCCTTTATTAAAAAAATACCAATTTTAAAATTATAACTGATTTAGGACACTTTAAAAAATTAATTATGTTTTTTTAAAATAATCTTATAATCATAGTAAAAAAAATATTAATTTATGGATATATTTTAATAGAATATAATATTTTTTTATTTATTATATTAATTTTAAATTTTGAAATAAACATTTATGTTTCACATAAATACCAACAATGATATAATCATTTTTAAAACATTTATTTACTTATTATATGATATAATTTTATAATATTTCCATTTATAAGATTCCAAGAAATTTATTTATACTTTAATATGTGATTTTAATATTCGAATGGTAACTTTAATAATCTGAATTATGATATTACTATTCCAATAGGGAAGTTATTATTTAATAGTACATTACAGTTTGTTTAAGCTTTGTATTCTCTACAACATATTATATCGAATGAATTGAATTTATATAAGAAGATACATTGCATAAAATCTAGTAGAATTATAAATATCCTTCTATATCATCCATGAACACCCCAAATATTATCCTATCATTACTAAAAAAATATAGGTAATATTTTTGGTGTAATACCAACCATAGATGGAATAATGTATAAAGATAAGGAGGTTGTCCATATATGAGATAAGACTTTTAACCTAAAATTTATTTTTATTTCAAAATTTAAATCCAGAAAAATTTATTAATCTTTTCAAATAATAACATGGGACAATTCTATATATGTATATATTATAATTTATATTTCAAAACCTATACCCACCTCATCTGTCATCAAATAGGAATCAGGACCATCATTCATGTGTACAACGGACTTCCACCTCAAAAACTAATATAATTAATTTTCCATCGCATCAACTAATATATAATTATAATGATTAATATAACGTATAAATATATGATATTTATGAAAAATTTATCATTCTATAAATATATGATATCATCAATCTTTTTACCATTCAATCCATTGAAAAAGGTTAACAATGTTCATGCCTGAGTGTTGATTAACTCATCCATGAAGTGATGTGATTCATTTTTCAACACCACATGTAATAGCTCATATAAATAATGTCTATAAATATATAATAAGAAATATATAATATAGTTATAATTTTATTAATTTAAAATAATGTTTACCTTCTTTAACTTATGTTAGTTACAGAATGGAAACGTTTCTCTTGCATCCGTATAGACAACCATCTCTGTGATTATTAAATAATTCCATTTTCAAAACCATAATAAAATTATTTTTAAAATTAAAAATAATGTATAAATAATATATTTATTTAATTATTATTATAATATATATAAATGAAGCAATTAATTTTTCACCCAAACCAACATACTAATGTATTTTAGAAATTGTGAACTGAATGTCCTCAAAATACATGACATGGTCTTTACCGGTTATGAAAAAAAGTATTTCATTAAAATAAATGAAAAAAAATAATTATAAATTAAAAAATAAATATAATGTTCCTAAAATAGTAATTAATTGATAAAAAATTATTATATATTATATGAACGATGTACAATGAATTCCTAGACATGAATTAAGGTATTTCACCACAATTTTCATTTATTAGAAAATATTTTGATATTGGGAACCTAATTTATTTTATATGGTCTATATACTTCCTATTTATATATGTTATATCCTAAATCCGTCATAATTCATATTATTTTGTGCATTAATAAATATATTTTCATCCAAGGAGATTTTACTTGAATGTTACATAGTGGTAAAGAGTTTCTTAACTCAATTTCTTTTTGTTGGGTTAAAACACTTCTTCATTGACTTTGTTAATTAAATTTTATTTGTGAATAGATCTTTAAATTATTTTAATATGTATTTCCAAATGTTTCATATGTAATTAAATTTGTTACATGTAATCACTAAGTTAAATAATTATCCATTCAATGATATTTTCTTTATAAGGGTTAATCATCTAGAATTCTCATTTGTTGGCACATATGTCTATGTAGTGATCCTGTATTTTTTTATGATCTATATTTTCTACCATGATAATATGTTATGTTGTGAATCTCCTCATCATCAGGATAATTAATCGATCATTTTATGTCATTATTTCAAGGTGATTATGATTCCTAATTAATGAAAATAGTAAGTTATTTATGCTTCAATCACATTTTAATTGTGACTGTTTATGCTTAAATTTCAATTAATAATTTATATGATCCTTATTTTATTAATTAAATTAATATTTATTATGATATATAAATTTATATAAAATTTATGTTTTAGTAACATTTTCTTAATTTTGGAATCTAAAAGGAGTGGAATATTTTTAATGGAAATTTATTCACATTTTAGAACTGTTGATAAGAAATTTTTTCACTCATATCCATGTTATCTGAAATATATTCAAAATTATTTTTAAATAATCTTAAATTATTGAATAAATTATCATTTACCATGTTTTACTTATTATTAAATGGATTAAAAATAATAATCTCTTTATTTTTGGAACATTGTATATTTTACCCAATGCGTGAGAATTTTGTTTATGATTATAACATGAATAGAATTTATAACCATTAAGAAAAATCAATGATTTGGTGCTTCATTTACAAAATTTCATTTTTATTTTTAGGGAATTTTTTTAATATTGATCAATTTTATATTTTTTAATTTGTTTTCAATGATTAATGGTTATTTTCTTCAAGAATAATTTTTTTGATATTTTAATTGTATTTTTACTCATTAATGACAACAACCCTTGATTTTACATATGATCCACTGGGTATATGTTATAATGATTCTAACCCTAACCGTTCTCTATAGTAAATATAATTTTAATAAACTTAATTTTGTTGTACCTATTTCTTATCCGTATGTAAGTGAAGCTTTAAAATAATGTTGATTATTACTATTTATAATAGTCTAAGATACTAAATTTATTATTCAATAATATTTCATAGATGTTATTGAAGGTGATATGTAATCCTGAAATAGCTTATATGAATGAGTTATCCTAATACATATTATATATTTGGTGATCCCAATATAGTTTATCGAATGGGTGATCCCAATATAGGTCTCTAATTACTCGAGTAATGTTCCTTAACCATTATGGAATGGCAGAATACTTCTCATATTGATTTATTTATCTTTTAGTTGTTTCATACACTAGTGAATAAGGGTTATAAAGAAAATTTTAAAAGATTAAATCTTGTTTTCCTTATGCTTAATATGAGTTTTTATTATTTCTTTTGATCAATATTGACATCACATGGATCATGATTATTGATTCTTTTTACTCATAACATTATTAAATATTTATTTCATGTTTCTTTATTAATAACCTATGAATTGATTGATATGAATTCTCTTATGTTATTCTCATGTAATTTGATTATTCCACCATACCCTTATTCTCATCTTTTTCACACAAATGAAAATCAATTATAAAATATTATGATTACACATAATAAGCATTTGAGAACACCCTTATTATGATTACTTTTCCCCATGTTATGAAGAATGATGTCCAATGATTTATTTATAGAATGTTTTTATTTGTTGATATTTTTATGGATGATGATGAAGATATAATGTGGAATAATAAGTGATGGTTATGGTGGAAAAACAGTCATTTAAGGACTTTGGTATTCTTATCTAAGATTTTTTCCCAATTATATAAAACTCAAATCTTAAAAGGTCATTGGGTTTGTAACTAATAAAATATTTTTATTTTATATTTTATGTTTCTGAGGGATAAAATTGGGAAATGTTTATTATTATCAAAGATAGAAATGTATATATTATGTTTATAGCTGTAGAACTGAGAGTGAGAGGCCATGGTTGTTTAGTTGGTATCAGAGGAGGGATTAGACAACTTTGTAGATTATGATGTTCTTTTGTGAGGTTACATTAAGAGTTATAGTTGTGATCATTGGTTTCTAATTTTATGGTTTATCATTAGTTAAAGGTCATGAACAGCCTATTTGCAGTTGAATGTGATAAGAATTTAAACCTGTTAATGATACTTTGGGAGATGTATTATTGAGTCGAGCTATATATAACCCTTAGGTTAACATGATGTATTATTTATAAAGAATAAAATTAAATTTTTTGGGATGTAGGTTAATAGGATTGAGATCACATTTGAGGTTTAAAAATTATTTAATATTGACACTATTAATGTTATTTGGGATATAAAGTTATTTATTTTTGGAATTACCTACATTGAACCCCTGGTGTTGGTATTGGATTTTGAAGATTAATAAATTATTTCATTATTTAAAGGTTTATACATTTTGGATATTATATTACCTTATGAAAATCATTTTTGTTTGGGATAATATATAAACAAAAGGGTATTATATTTTAATCCATTTTTTATTATGTGATATGATATAAGTAATATCTAATGATTGTAAAATAAATACAATTTTTCATAGCATACAAATTAAAAAACAATTTGGATAATTGAACTATGTAATATTATTATATATATACGACCATTATAACATAGTTTTTTAATTTCTGGGTATGAATAAAATTAATTACTTTTTAAAATATATATATATATATATAATGGATCTAATCAATTCACAATATATTAATTGATTCCTTTGAAGTAAACTCTCAATTATTAGTAAAGACAATTTATTCTTACAAGATATGTTTTCTTTAAAAATGTTTTTATTTATTTTTTTAGATAATAATATTAACATCATGAGATTTAAAAATAAAACACTATGTGCAATATTTCCCCAGATATGCAACACTAACCTTAAAATAACAACTAAATATAATTATTTAAATGTGATAGTCATAACATAGTTGTTAAATTGTTATATATGAATAGTATTAAATAATTTATTAAAAAAATATAAAGCACCATCTTAATCAAATTTATTAGAAAACCACTTGAAATTAATCAATAAATTTTTATTAGTGTCATTCTATTCTTCTAAAATAAAATTTATTCAAAAATGAGTTTTCTTTCTTTTAATCAGTGAACATTATATAAAATTTCTAGAAATTTCAGAAAATGTATTTGAAAAATATGAAGATAATTTTTGATATCATCATGTATAAATTATCTTAGGTTCTTTTTATAATTATTAAATAGAATATTTTTAGTGAATAGTAAAAAGTGCAAATTTTCATAAAACGTCCATTTTTTTAATATTTAAAAGTTAATTTATGAGTTGAATCTGATGTCAATGTTTCTAAATTACTCATTAATTAAATATAATTAAATTTATTAAATTTTAATCATCCTTATACCTTATTTTGGAATAATTACATTTATGCTTATAAAAATTCATCTTTCATGAAAACTGTATTTCCTTATGTTTTGTGGGATTTATCTTAAATGATATTTTCCCACATAATTGAGTTAAATCATGAAAAATTTATTCTATATTTTTAATTAGTGGTCCAAATTTTTATAAATATGTCAATTTAATTTTTTTTATTATGAATAGATTATATAATAATTTTATTACTAAAGTAAGGGTAAATTGGAAAATTTAGGTTCGAAAAATATAATAATTGTTAAATGACCCCAAAACATTCCTAAATATTATTATATGAATTAAGTTATTTAATACACATCCCATTATTGTTTATATGGCATTTTATGACCATTTTAATGAGATTACGAACTTTATAGTATTTTATTTCAGGAAACTTCAAACATGTCACACTCTTATAATAAGTATGTGTAATATTTATAATATGGTGTTAAACAAAGAAACTTCTTGACTGTAAATATTAATTTGAGGCATAAAATACATATATTAATTATGGTTATTTTTTTTAGTGATGAAATATTAACCTTAATTTATTATACAACGCTGATGAAATAATTATTTAATTAAACTTAAAATCAAATAAATGATATTATAAATATTGAAATAAATATTATTTTAGATAAATAATGAAATATATGAATTTTATATTTTACCATGCCATGTAAGTGATATAATGAAATATTTGGTAAAAATTTTCATTTTATTTGGATGTTATTAATGACACTATAATGAATAGTTCTACAAATTTTTAATAATGATCTTTTATAATAAAAAATATTTTATTAAATGAAATAAAATTCCTAAAAATACTATCATTTTCCATGTTATTATTATATGGTTCAAAATTTCATCCATGGTCTATTATATATTTTCATTCCATTTTTAGTAATTATATTTACCCTAAAAGTGTAAAATCCATGTTGTCGTGATATGCTTAAAAGGGTTTAACAAAGGGTTAAAGAAAACAGACATGGTTCAAAATGTGATCCAAATTGGCCCAAATTTTTTTGTATTATATTCTTTAAATAATAATAATAATAATAATATATTCAAATATTAATAATTTTGATCCATCTGCACATCATGATGATTTTTTACAGAATTAATATTTTGAGAAATTTCAAGTGTGCTCATCCCCTCTATTATGAAAGGACACCTCTTCTTTTAAATTTATCAAAACTAAGAAATCATTTTTTTGGTAAATTAATGAAAATATACCTTACTATAATTCCCAATTATTATATAGTTCTTTTTTTTGTTGAATACTAAACATAGAGGTCTTAAGGTCTAAATAAAAAAGAAGATTTCCAAAGAAAATGTATCATTTTTAAAAGGTCATTTTTTATATCTTCTTCTACATCCTTCAAATCAACTTTAACCATGATAAAATAATAACTAAATTATAATAAAAATAAAAATAATTTATTATTATAATTTTTAAACCTATATCCATTTTGAACATCCATCAAATTGAATAGAAATTCATTATTCGTGTGTACAGTGGACTACCACCATGCGAACCGATGTAATTAGTTTTCCATAACCCCAACCCATGGTTGGTTATAAAGATGTATTTATAGTATATATATGATATTAAATAATTATTTATCATTTTTAAAAGATAATAATTAATTTAATAAATTTTATTTTCATTCACTGAAAAATGACATTCTCATTCATGCGTTTGTGTAGACAACTACCTCCACATTATAATGTGATTTGTTTTCATCAACACATCACATGGATTTTATATATAAGTATATTTAAAGATGTAATATTACTTTTATGATATTATTAGAATTTTTTAATTTTAAAATAATATATAAAATCTTTTCATAAATTTCCATTGAAAAAGGGAAACGTCAGTCCTTCATACGTACGACCAACTGTCTCCATGATTGTAACATAGTTCATTTTTCATAACCATATTTAAATTTTTTTTTTTAAAATATAATTTATTTATAAAATAGATAATAATTTCATTATTACTATTATATATATTTTTTATTAGTAAACTATTTTACAATATCCAAACTACCAAATACATTTTGGACTTACGTACCGGATATCATCAAAACGGCTGACGCTAAATTAAATGATTTTGTAATTGTGTATAACATGGTTAAAAGTTATATAAAATTAATAATAAACAACAAAATTTTTTATTAAGAAATTAAATATTTATCCAAATTTTATTGTACATGATGATGAGGAACATAAATTATGATTTAGAGTTGAGTAATGGGACTTCTTCTCAATCTCTATTCGTTGAGGCATATTTTATTGTTATATAACTATATTATTTTATGTGTAGAATATTTTGAAAAATTGACATGTTATATCATGAGTTTTTTCTATTAATATTATTTTATAATATTTTATAATGTTATTCTATGTTGGGGATTATTAATCAAATTTTTATAAAGTGGCTAAGGGGCATTCTTTTAAAAATCCTCTTTTAAATTGTCACTTTCAAATTTTTTTACAAATTCAAATAGAATGTATTTGTTGAAATATATGAAAAGATGGGAATTTCATGTGATCTTGAAGAAATAATATTTTGAATTAGTATTTTAATGTTTATATTGTTATAGTTAATGACAAATATTTCATTGGTACATGGAAAATTTTTCAAAAAGGGATTTGAAATTAGAAAGGTTATTTTCCTGAGAAATTTTTTTAATAATATTTTCCTCATTGAAAACCCCTATTTCATTTTTTGGGTATTATGGTTTTTAAATGGGTTTTAAAATAGAATTTTTTTTGGGATATCATAATTTTTTTCATATGGGTTTCAAAAACCTTTTCAATGGTTTTATAATTAAAAGGTACAAGCATAAAATATTTTATTCATGATAATTGATAATTAAATATAAGAACATTGAAATCTTGATACAGATTATATGAAGGTTTGAGCCCTATTATAGATAATGGATGAGCCTATTAAATCTTATATAACGACATATATCCATTATATATCCAAAAACAAATTAGGTAATGTTTGGAAGTTGACCATAATAATTATTCTAAGATTAACTATGATGGTAAATCCATGATTAGTTGTGATGGTTACTCTATAGTAATGTTTTTAATCATACCATGATATTATTCCAAGAGTATCAATGATGGTTACTCTAAGGTAATGTTAATAATTCAACTAATAAGGTCTTATTTAGGTATATTTGATGGTTTCACCAACATTAACTGTGATAGTTATTCCATATATAAGTGGGAAAAGTTTAACTTTTTGAAAAAAAATCATGTGATTTTCATATTTGGAAAGAAATATTTATGATTATATTTTTACATAATTATTTTTGATGAAATGTATTATGGGAAGTCATGGGGGGAGAAGATTATTTCTTGGGTAAGAAATGTGTCTATTTTAAGGAAAAATTTGTTTTGGAAAAGGAATTTTTTTAAAAGTATTCATTGATTATCCGATTTTTTCTTTACCTTTTTCACTTAATAATAATTTATCAATAATACTATTATTTAAAATGTTTTTTAAAGGTATTTAAGGATAATTAGTAATAATGATTATGTCTAGGTCATATTTTATAAGATACATTATGAAAATAAAACTTATTTCTTTTTAAAGGTTTTGTTTTATGTGAAAAATTAACAATATGTAGAAGTGTCTACTTTTTAATATATGGATTTATTTTGAAACAATTTTGACCTATTTATCTAAAACTATAAACCTAAACAATATTTAGGACATGAAATTGAGTTGTTGTAAAAATTACTAGAATATATATTGTTTAAGGTTACATCCTTACAAGTTATTTCAGAGGAACCGCTAGAAAACTATGGAAATTTATATGTTTTCTAGTGAGGTTGTCATCAGAGTTATTAAAATCATCATGGGTTTAAAAGCTTACAGTTTATAATATTTCCGACATTATAGGAATCACTGTTTTATTAATTTATTTTTCATGAAGTCATTAATTATTTTTTTGGATCATTTAATTATAAGTGTAATAAAATTAGTTATGATGGATTTGAAGGTTAATGTGTTACAGAATTTCTATCGTTATTGAATTTACAAGGGAAATTTTCATTTAAAAATTTAATAAATCATTTGAAGTTTTAATGATGTTATTTTATTCAAATTAAGGATAATTTATCATGATTGGAGTAAAGATAGATTTCTTAATATTCCTTTCCCATCCTATGGATTTGATAGTCACTATTAATATAAATCTTCATCACATTATTTTGATAACTTCGTGAGTGTTAAAAGTACCTATAGAAACTATATGTTTTGTCAAATATATTTTTCATTCTACAAAACATTCAAGGTTCAGGGAATCATTTTCATTAGATTTTCATAATCATAACTCTACCAAATTTTTTTAAAAGGTAAATACCATAATAAAGTTAAACACTTACATTCTGGATGTTGGGAATTATATTATATGGTTCTAGGGTTATAAAAGAAATTTGGTTGACTGAATTTAAGTTATAAATTATTTTATTATATTCTAATTATATATCATTTTTTGGATGATACTAATGAATCCAAAGGATATAATTCATATCATTGATTTTAGGAATGAATTATTTTTGAATAAGATGAAAAATCGTGAATAATGGTTTAAAATGGAAGGGTAATGGATGATATGTTTATGTAAATAACTTTTAGAATTATTATATACTAATAAATTCTTAATATTATGAGAATAATGAAAAAATTATCGATTATTATATAGTAGGTTTTTTTTAAAAAAAAAATTGAGAGATATGTTAGATGGAATTGATACCTTTGAAAAATGGAAATGTAAAATGGTGATAAATTTTTGGGAGACATTTATATTGTTTTGAAAATTTTTGGAGGTATATGTAACTCTTTTGATTAATGTGATGTATTATTTGGGGAATCATTCCATTACTTTTATGGAAATAATTTTAATGGGGGAATTTACAGTTTATCATATATTTTTGGTTGTTTTAATTATGGGTAATTATAATTCATGAACTTATGTTTTGATGAAAAGTTTGGGGTTGAGCCCCTTGATTAAAGAAAAAAAGAAAGACACAACATGATACATAAGAGATGATTAGAAAGGGTTCAAATAAAGAAAACCTTCAATTATTCAAAACCAAGAAAATATCAAGCAAACATTAAAGATCATAATGTTGTGGATTAAAATTCTCATTCTCTTCTAAGTTATAATCACCTCTAAGGGAGCTAAGTAATTAGACTATTCCCTCCACCCATTGAAATAAGATGTTGATTTAGTTATCATATTGGGGTAGATATGAAGATATTCCATTATTGGTTTGTATTTATTCATTAAAATAAAAGAAAACCATTCATCACCCTTTCTATTTCCATTTTCAAATGCATTTCTATTGAATATATTTTAAGATGAATCATCTTATTCTATATTAGTCTAATTACACTGAATTTTATTGATCTTAAATTGGTTATTCATCTCTATCATGAGGTCAGGACCAATAAGTGTATATAAACTTATGTCGAAATCAATAGATATGGAATTAGAGGGTTGGTCCTTATTCCCATCTTGATCCAAGTTAACCTGCACCTATGAAAGGCAAGAATAAACCATATTTTTATCAGATTTCTCAGTAACATTAAGTACAAGAGGTTCTCAAGAGATTATAGGGTCCATTTATTTACATTTTATGCCTTCATAACCCACATTAAAATTCCAAGAATTTATATTAGTCATGGAATTTTTTATTCCACAAACCTATTAAAATAATAAATTACTCTAAATATTGTACCTACAGAGGCCACTTAGCATAATACATAGTAATATCACTAACCATATGTGCATATGAAGATACATAACCACATGGGAAACAAGGTGGTGTTGTATCTTCTAATTTTGAACCATGGGCATGCATATGATCAGCAGAATCTAGAATGATACCCTCTATACCATTATTTTTTCCCATTAATGTCTGTTTCGTAGTAGAGTTCATAGATATAACATGCCCTTGCAAAAAATAATCATGTAAATGAGATGTTTTGGATTTTTTATGTCCTTTCTTGCTTGAATTTCCATCCTTGATTTGATCCCCGTCAAAGACAGAAGATCTAGAACATCCTTATTACATGTTAAATCCTTTTTTCCTAAAGGTATCGACAACATGTCTGGACATTCAATAGAGGGAGTATTTAATATCCTTATTACATTAATCCTTCATTTGACCAATAATCTTACAATCATAATAGAAGTTAGGGAGTTTACAATTAAGAAGATTAAGCTTCATCCTATCATCATTTATAGAAAATATCACATGTTCAGTGAGTAATGAATTTAAATTTACTTCAATGAGAACCCTATAGAAGTAAACTAATCATTCCATTTAATTAATCCTATCCATTTTAATAGGAACTCCAATAAATGAATCATTATCGCATAAAATTTGGGGGTTCCATAGAATACAATATATTCCAAAAAATTTGAACATAACTTGACCAAGATAAAATTTTATTTTAAAAGGATTGAAGCAAAAATTCTAGTCCTAAAACTATATAAAACCTAGTTTCATGGTGACCATACCATGACCCCAAGTTATTTTAATGCTCTCTTAATATGGGAATAAAATATGCTAAAATACATGAACCATTTAAATGAATTTCCAATTTGGAAACCCCCAAACTGAGGATAGTACATTAATGAGATCATCAAATTTCAATGATTTTAAACCCGTTAGAAGAATAACTTGTGAAATTGTTTTGAACATAAATTGTGTTATCCTTTCATCAATAACTTATGATCATAAAAAAACTCGATCTGTAGTTCCTTTTTTCAATACTCTACTAGTTTCCACATCTTTCTGAGATATGAATAATATGTCATCTACATATGTTTCTACCCTACCATTACCTTTATTATGAAGAGCCATGAGCCTGAGACAATATATAGCCCAAAGATAATTATTCTCATGGATTTCATCACTAGGATAGGATATTGATATCAAAAAACACTAAAATCCCATTGAATATCCATGGAAGAAGCTCCTAAGAACCATAATATTAGAAATTGACTTCGTGATTTAGTGATTAATTTTATTTTGGATGAATGTCAAAATATGTTTAGGGAGAATTACTGGTATAAGATAAACATAATACTATTGAATTTTATTTTAGGAATAAAGGTTGAATTTACATTTGGATTCATGTTTTATTTTATTATGGATTTAGGATGAATTTGGTTATTTATGGAAATGGATAGTGTGTCATAGAGATTATATGATATGGGGTTATACTTTTTGGAATGATACATTAAGATTCATTAATTTTATTTCGGGATAAATTCTAAATTTCATCCAAGAATAATATGTAATAAATTTATAGGTTTCAATTTTAAAGTGTAATATATTAAGGAATTATATAATTATTCATTTATTGAATGACCTATATTGAACATTTTTTATTACTATTATATTTTAAATATTAATATAGTTTTTCCTTGATTGAATGTTTATTAATTTTTTGAATTATATTACCATATTCTAACCATATTGGTTTTGTCTAATGTAAAAATATACGAGGAATAAATTTTATCCTTTTTTGTACTTTTTTGATCGATTAAATGTATATTCTAGTGTATATAGAATGAAAATTTAATACTCATAATTTTTAGAAAAGGATGAGATCGGTTTGGAAATTGAATAAAGAGTGGAATTAGTATTTTTAAGTAAGTGTATTTCATTATGTTAATAGTTTTTAGGATAAAGAAATTACTCAAATATATGGAAAAGTATCTAAAAATAAAATATTTATCCTATTAACTTATTTTATAGTGAGTCGATGGTATCTTCACCCATCACAAATTTACAATTTTTAAGAGTTTCAGTTCCCTTGAAGAGGCTCTCTATCACTCTATATCAGTCCTTTGGAGTTATTTTTCTCATCAATTTCGATGTTTTCTTATTCCTTTCATATTTTCCAACATAGAAACCATTAATGAGTTATTACTGATGACCATCTTACTTCCCTTTCTCTCTTTTCAGGAAAAGTTTTTAGAAACCATTTTAACAATGTGGGGTTTAAAAATATTATTCTAAGAGGTCAAAACTAGGTTAACAAAATTGATTAAAAATTTAGAGGACTTCATTTTTAAGGGGTCTATAATTTAATAACCTATTGTTTTAAAAGGAAACCCTAAATTCAATAACATGCATGATACACAACATAGAACATAAATGAACAACCAAATACTAAAATTTAAATATGACCATTATAAACTAGCCATTAAATTTTTGTCAATGAATATGATTAAAATTTTTATAAAATAAATATCCTTATATTTACCAATATAAATGTATTAGAATATTCTTAATAAATAATCCGTTTATTTTTTGTAACATCATTTTATTCTTCAAAAATAGATTTTCTTATAAAATTGGATTTCTTTATTTTTATAAATGAACATTATAATTAATTTAAGAAAATATTAGAAAATTTAGTTGAAAAATTAGTTTCATTTTTGAAATCATCACATCTCAATTATCTTCAGATGATTTCTTTGAAACTTTTCTGAAAATATTAATTTTTTAGTGAATAGTGGAAAATATTGATAATTATAAACCATAAATTTTCATTATATTAAAAAGTGCCATTATGATTTGAATTTGATCTCAAATATAATAAAGTACTATTTAGTTGGATATTGTTTAAATAATTACATTTTAAACATCTTTATACCTTTTTTTGGAATATGTACATCGTTTTGCTTAAAAAATAATTTTTCTATTAAACTGCTTTTCATTTCATTTTGTGGGATTTAGTTAAAATTAAATTATACAAATTATGTGAGTTGAATAATGAAAAATTGATTAAATATTAGGAAGAAATTTTTATAATTTGTAAAAAATTTCTCTTTTATTTTTGGTCATTGTGAAAAGTGAATATAGTGATTTTATTACCTAGGTAAGGGTTAATCAGGAAATCATGGTTAATATAAAATGATAAGAACTATTAAATGAACCCAAAACATGCATTTGTTTTATTTTAATAATTAACTTAGTTCATATTAATCCAATTAATGTTCATAGAACATTTCATTTCCATTTTAATGATATTATGTCCATTATAGTATTTTATTTCATGAAAAGTCAAACATATCACATGCTTATTCTTAATAACGATAATATTTTTATTATTGTGTTAAATATAGAATATATTAAACTATAAGTTAAATTTATAAACATGAAAAATCTATCTTCATAATGGTAATTTTTTTTAATTTTTTTTGAATACCAATCAATTACCACAAATTCTTATACATGATTCATGTAGTAATTATTCATTTTATTGGAAAATAAAATAAATGATATTAAAAATATTAAATAAATGAAATTTTAGATAGTTAATTTTATAAAAAAAAACCTTATAAATTACCATGAATTGTTAGGGATATAATAAAATATTTTTTTCTTGGAATTTTACAAGTATTCATGATGTTATTAATATAAATGTAAGTAATAGTTATACAAATTGACCTTATTGATCATTTAAAATATATAAAATTTTGTTAAATTAAATTAAATTTCTAAAAAACATAACTTCAAACAAGTGATTTTAATATGTTTTAAAATATCATCCATGGACTATTATGAGTCTTTTTATATTTTATTGTAACAATATTTCCCCTAAAATTATAAACAATCATGTTGCCATGGTATGTTTAAAATTGTTTAACGAGGGGTTAAAACAAAATATTAAGGACAAAAAGTGATCCAAAATTTTCCAAAAAATATTTAATGAGAATATATAAATTAATAATAATCATAAATAATAATATTATCAATTTTTATACATTTGGACATCATCAAAAATTTATGTTAATTTAATATTTTGAGAAATTTCAACAGTGACCCATTCCTCTCTTATAAAAAAGACCTATTCTTCTCATTTCAAAACACATAAAAACTTATTTTTTCGGCTATGATATTCCCTAATACCTTACTATAATACCTTTCAGCCTTATATGTTTGTTTTTAATAATAATACCAATCCTTGAGGAATTAAATTGTCAATAAAAGGAGGCTTCCAAAGAAGAGGTATGGTCCTTAATTAAAAAAACTTGTCTTATTTCGTCATAAAAATTATTTAATTATTATATATTAATGATAAAATAATAAAAAGGTCTCATAAAAATACTTATATGTTATTATTTTAATGGAATAACCTATATCATTCTCCAACAAGCATCTAATGGAAAAGTATTTCATTATTCGTTTGTATGTAGGGTTACCGCCTCACGAATCAATGTAATTCATTTTCTATAAACACTTATCAAGTTAGGTTTTAATTAGGGTTTTGAGTTATATATATGATATTCAAGACATATTTATCATTTTAAAAATATAATATTTCATTTAATTTCATTTCAATTCAATCACTGATAAATAATAATGTCATCTGTGTGTACATGTGGACCACCAACTCCACTAAGCGATGTGATTAGTTTTTCCTCACCACATCACATGGATTATTCATATACATATATTTAAGGAATTAATATAATAGTTATCATATTATTATCATTATATTAGGATTAAATAATACATAACTTCTTTCCATAATGATCATTGAAAAATGGAAATGTTATTCTTCTGTACATATGACATACCATCTCCATAATTGTAACACAGTTCATTTTTCATAACCATATTCCATCTTTTGATTTGAAAGTATAAATTATTTATAAATGTGATAATTATGTAATTATTACTATTCTATATATGGTGGAGTATTAACCACTTTGATCATTGTCAACCTACTAGAGATGTTTTGTACTTAATTGATAAATATCGTCAAAACATCTGACATTAAATTATAAGATTTTGTAATTGTTTATAACATGGAAATAAGGGGAATAAATGGAAAAATAAATTTGAAAAATGATCCTAATAATGTTAATAATTAACCTATGTTTATTATTATAGAAGATAATGAATATATGTGATGATCCAGACTCGTGATAAGGGACATTATCTCTATCTCCTTTATTTGAGGCATATTTTGATGTTATGAATCTATATTATTTTGTAAGGTGTATATAATGACACATTTCCTTATTATATAATTAATTTACACTATTATCATGATATTAAAATATTTTTTTAATGTTATTATTTCATGGGGTATATGATTCAATCGATTCAAAAGTTGTTAAGGGATTTTCTTTTAAAAATACTCATTTAATGTCCGTCTATCATCTCTTTTTCGAAGGGTTAAAAGGAATGTATTTAATTACAAATATAGAATGAATGAAATTTCCTACGATAATGAAACCAAAATATTTTATATATTACATTAATGGTATATGTGGTTACTTTCAAATAATATATTTCCCTTACACATGCGCAATATTTCAAAATAAATGATTTTAAAATAGATATGTTGTTTTCCTCTAGAATGTTTTTAATGATCATTTCTTCAAAGAAACCCCCTATTTAATTTTTTTTAGGAATTATAGTTTTGAAAATTTGTTTTTAAAGGGAATTTTATATTTGATAGCAGAATGTGTTTTGTATATGGGTTTAAAAGAGTATTTTAATAGTTTTATAATTAATAGGTACAGTCATGAAATGATTTTTTAAGGACACTTGAGCATTATATATTACAAATAGGTGATCTTTATCTATCTTATATGAAGGTATGATCCCCATTATACATCATGGGTGAGCCTAATATATTCTATAAGAAGGTTGATCCCCATTATAGCTCTCTAATACATTGGATAATGTTTGGAAGTTGGATATGACGGTTATTTAAAGATTGAATATGATGGTCAATCCATTATTAACTTTGATGGTTACTATCCGGTAATGTTTGGATTCTATTGATCAAGGTCTTATATGAGTAGCTATGATGGTTACACTAAATCTAATCATGATGGAGATTCCATATATAAGTGTAAAAATTGTAACTTTGTGAAAAGGTTTCAGGTGATTTTCACATTTTTGAAAAAAATTATTAATTTATTTTCCATTAGTGATTTATAATTATTTGTTTTTGAAATTTGATGATAAAATAATATGATTTCTTGTGTAATAAAAGTGTTTATCTTAAACCAAATGTTTATTTTAAAAAGTAAAATGTTTATATGAATTCATGGATGGATTTATTCATTAAATATTTTTCCCTTTAATGGGATTTTTGTGCTCATACCATGTTCTAAAATGTTCATCAATGGGATTTAAGGATGAGTAAGAACGAGGATTAGGTTAAGATAAAATTTTTAAAGATTTATCATAAAAATAAATTGTGTTTCTTTTTAAAGATTAGATTTATTATATACATTTATACTAATTATAAGATTACATTTTGTAAAATATATAATTATTATATAAGGTTTATGAATTTATTATCTAAAACTACAAACCTTCAAGCTATTTGGGATGTAAAATTTATTTCTAGTTTAAAATACTAGAATATGAAATGATTAAGATTATGTCCTTAAAATTTTATAATAAATTTATGTAGCATTTATAAATTTTATTTTATATAATAAATTCCATTTTTTTAATTTTAATATCTAAATTATGCTATGGTTAAATTTAAAAAAAATTTCTAAAATGTTTATTTTTTCGATGAATTGTCAAAATTCTTATTTTTATAAAAAACTATATTTCTTTAAGTATTTACAAAGAAAATATTGATTTGGATAATTTTAATATTTTTAAAACAATTATTAATTTAAAATAATCCAAATATGGTTTCTAAATGAATATTATACATGGATTTAGTATAAAAAAAATTATATTAAAAATGGAATTTTTCCAAAATACTATTTTCATCATGTTTTTCCAGATTGATTTTAAATTAAATTCTATAAATTTTATTTTTTAGATTTAAAATAATGGAATCCATATTATTAATTATTGGGTCTAAATTTTTTAAATACGACTCTTTTATTAATGAATATTATGAATACTAATGCTACTACTTTTTGTTACTGTGGTAAAGGTAAATAAGGTAATTAATGAATAAATATAATATGATGTATAATATAAAATGATTCTAAAACTTGGATGAATTTTATTCAATGAGTAAATTTCATTTATGGTCATTTTAGATTCTATTATATCACCTTTTTTCATTTGGATATGATTATAAGCATTATAATATTTTATTTAAATAAAAGTAAAATGTGTCACTCTTCTTTTTAATAACTCTAATATTTATATCATGTAGATAAAGAGATAAAATAAACATCTATACATTTTTATTTGAAGTAAAAATAACATATATTTAAAATATTAATTTATTTATCATTGTTATATAATAAATAATATCCTTAAATTCTTATGCAAAGCTCACATAGTAATTATTAAATTAATGATAGAATGAAATAAATGACATGAGAAATATTAAAAGTAGTATAATTTGAAAATTTTAAATTGAGAAATTAGTTTTTTATACAAAAATATCTTTTTATTTATGTATTAATATATTTTAATCTAATTTCATTTTTTCTTGAAGTTATAAAAGTAAAAGAAATTGAATAGTTCTAAATTTGATAGGATTGATATTTTTTTAAATAATATTTTATTAAAATATATACAATTCCTAAAAATAATATATTCAGAAAATGTATTATTATATATTTTAAAATATCATCCATTCTCTATTTAAGGGGTCTTTTTACATTTATAGTAACTATCATGACCGCAAAAGTGTAATAACTCTTATTGTCGCAGTATGTGAGAAAAATGTTAATTGGAGGTTAAAACCAAAAGATAAGGCTAAAAATGTGATAAAAACATTTCTAAATATTATTTTATGAAATTATTTCAACCTATAATAAACTTAAATGATAATATTATAAATATTTGGGAATTTTATCATTAATATAAATATATATTAACATAATAAATTAAGAAATTCCAAATATACCTCTCCACTCTCTTATAAAAGGGAACCCATTATTATAATTTATTAAAACATAAAAACCCATTTTTTTGTAAAAATTATTCAAAAATACAATCCGAATATCCCCAACCATATTAAATAGAACTTATTTTTGTAAAAATACCATTATTAAATATCATAAGGTGTTATGTAATGAATATTTTCCAAATAAGTTATATTGTTTTTAACCACATGTTTTATTTTTATTTCTTATACCACCTCATTAATATTTTATTAAACTATGATAAAATAATAACACAAATATCATATATTTATTAATATTTTATTATATTAATTTCACAAACTTTAACCATTTCCAACTTCCAACAAATTGGAAAATAATCTATCGTTCATGTATAGAAAAAACTACCACCTCGCAGACTAATGTCACTAAATTGTTTTATCATCACCTCTCATGGATAGTTAAAATGAAGTAATTTAGGATGATATGTGATATTAATGAAATTATTATCATTATAAATATATATTATGTCATTAATTTTATTTATTATTCATTCACTAATGACTTCTGACATCGTTTCTGCGTACGTGTGGACTACCACTTCCCACAAAGCGATATGATTCGTTTTCCTCACTAAACCAGATGGATGATATATATAAGTACATTTAATGAAATAATATTCCATTAATGATGTTATTATAATTATGGAATTATAAAATTATAATTTCATTCAATACATAGTTATATTTTATAAATAAAAACTTTACTCGTCCATACATTTGAATACCATCTCCAGGATAGTAACATAGTTCATTTTTTATTTCCATAAATCATGATTGATTTTAAAATGATATTTTCTGTTTAAAAATGTTGATTATATAAAGATTATTTTTTTATGAGATATAATACTGACCACTTTGAACAAACATCAATATAAGAATATCATTTCAGACTATAAACCAAGAATTTTTAAAATTTCAACATAAACATAAATGATTACATAATTTTATATAATGTGGTATTAAGTAAAATAAATTTAATGACTAACATCGAAATTTGTCTTAATAAAGTAAATAACTATCATATATTTGTTTTTAAAGAAGATAAAAAATATATATGATGAGTAAGACTCAATGTAAGAGAATTTCATTTAAAAGGTATTATTTTAATGTTTACCTTTAAACATTTTTCATCAATGTACATGTTTTTAAAATTATTTTATGGATGTATTAATATTCAAATAAGTGAATTATAAAGGGAAATTTATATTTCCATTTACATTCATTCAATTATTTTCAAAATTAATACATGTATGGAATGTTTTGACATTCATTACAAAATAAAATAAGAATGTTCTATTTTGACATATATGGTGACAAAAACATTTCCTACTTCTATAATAATTATTCTATGTTTGGATTAATTTACAATATGTCATGTATCCTATAAATAAAACCCCTAATTTCATATGCTTGGGTTATTTTCAAAATGTTTTTTAAACTATAGGGATATATAAATTTATAAAAGTGTTTTCTTAAGGGTACAAGTAACAATTTTAAGATGCAAGATTTTATGTATTTTATTAATGATCATGTAAATTTTTAATGATCAATGGTTGTTCTACTATAAAATATTATAATTAAAGATACCATTTATTAAGATATCAATGTTTCTATCATCATAATAATATGGTTTATTCTTATTTTATTTATTTTTTACATTATCCATTCTATTTTAGTAAATTGATATATGCAGTAGAATTCAATATAAAAATATCTGGAATGGAAAATGTGTGGATTTATAAATGAGAAATAGAACAATATGGGATCCATGGTGAAAAATATTGTGGTTTTTATTAACCAACTACAATAAGTTTTCATTAACAAAATTAACCTAGGTGAGATTCCAAAATAATAAAATAAGATAAAAATGAAGATCCCTGAATGTTTAGGTGATAAAATTAATAAAGGTAAAAATATTCAGTGACATATGTGTTAAGAATTTTTGAAAAAAAGCAAGGAAAATTTAATAATATAATGATAATATTTTTAAAATGATGTAATTGAGTGAATAAATTAATATTATACTAATGAAAAAAGATGTATCCATTTAACATTTTGAAGAGGATTAAATTACTTCCTAAGGAATTCATTGAATATTTTACATGGGTGGAGTATGAGCATTATTTAAAAAAATTTCCTGAGGGTATTCTGGTGAATGAGATCTAAAATAAAATACATATAGAAATTTATAAATTTCTAATACCATTATAGTTGATGATGAAGAAACTACAATGACATATGAATATTATGGATTATATCTTGACATGTGTTTTATTATTGTTGATTATTTAAAAAGGATTCATATTTTTTTGGAGGAATGAAGTATTAAGAAATAATATGGAAAAGAAAAGTTAAAAAGAATTTTGTAATGATTCAGTTTTGACATATAGGGATTTAGGAGTTATGATGTAGTAGAATGGTTCATCATAAGTTCAAAGTATTATATACCCATTTTGAGGTCTTATATAGTGGGAATACTTTGTGAGGCATTTATTGAGTTTTTTATATGATTTAGAAATACATAAACTGTAGGTTTGACATGTAAAAATTTTATTTTTGGATGAATTCTCATTTCAATTGGTGAATATAAGTTTAAATGTATTTTTATCCATTAATGATTATGTGATTATTTTTTATTAAGGTTATATTTGAGGATGTTCAATATAATTTTGGAAACATTATAGTAATAAAACTAATACAGTTTTATTCAATGGACAACACAAAGGGTGTGTGAAAACCCATCATATCTCTCAAGGTCGTGGGGATTTAACCAACAAATGAAGACTGATATGGGTATAATGCCTACAACTGGACTATGTGATGTTCTTGTTATTATGATATACGTATTTTATTAAATAAACAATTTAAAATATAATTTTTAAATTTATTTTGTGAATATATGTTTTATCTAATAGATAACTGAGGTGAAAATGTGATTTGGTGATTAATGTTTTTTCGAAAGAAGTTCATTATTTGGTAAACTAATTTGATTGTGTAGCATTTATAATTAGATATTTTATTTCAGGATTAATGTTTTCATTGTATTTTTGTGTAATATGTGATTTTTTTGTGGATTTATAGAAATTTAGGTCATATATGGAATGATTATCATATCATGGTGATTATATCACTGCGTCTTGAACATTTTTCGTTTCAGAATTTATGAGTGATTGGCATTATTTGGAGAAAAAATTTATATTTATCGTGGATTATTATGTGATCAAATAATTCAAATATTTTCATTTCAATATTGTTTAGGAATATTTCTTTGAATTTTTTGTATAGTTGTTTTTTGAATGTTACATTGAATGTTGGATATTACTGTCCAATTATATAGTTTAATGTTTTATTTCTTCATACAATAGTTTATTCATTTTGGGAATTATCATGTCTAGTTATAACCATTTATTTTTTATTAATGTTTAATGATAAGAAAAATTTCTTTTTATATTTGTGTTCTTAGTGTATATTGTAAATGAATTTCTCAACTCTATGAAATGAATTATAAAACCAAAAAATTAACCATTTTTTCATACCAAAAAACACCAGTTGTCTTTTAACTAATCACAGATTAATGTTTTGTAAAGGTTAACTATCCCCTAAACATGTTCTCTATAACTCTCAATTTATCCATGGGAATTATTATTCTCTTCCGTTTCCAAATTTTCACTTCCTAAATTTTATTTCTTGTTTTGAATACATGTATATTTTATCCTAGAAAACCTTAGTTCTTCCCCTTCACTCTTTTCAAGAGAATGTTTTATTAACCCTTTTGGTGATGTGGAATTTCAATGAAGGAAATTTAAAATTTAATCCCTTGATTACTGAGATCGAGATAAAAATCATGGATATTTAATTTCTTAGAGGTGGAGAGGGAGAATTTAATATTACATGATACTAAAAGAATTGATGTGTTTGATAGCGTACAATATATGCAACACCAGGCACAAAAGAACTATAAAAAATTATTATTTAAATACAATCATTACAACACTGTTATTAAATTTTCATGGATGAATATTATTAACAATATTTTTAAATATATATATATATATATATATTAATTAAGAATAATGTACAGATTATTTCTTTGGAAATAAGAACTCAATATTTTATAAATTCATTTTATTCATCAAATACGTATTTTCCTTAAAAAGGTGTCTTTGTTTATTTTTTTCAATGAATAATATAATTTCTTAATAGAAAATTTTGAAATTTTGTTTTATGAAATAAATATATTTTTTAATAGAATTTAAAAATTTTCATATGGTGAAATTTAAAAATTATTAGGAAATAGTTTTCTTTTTTAATGAATGGAGAAAATACTGATTTTTTTAAAATTTTCTTTTCTTTTAATATATGATTAAAGTATAATTCAATTTTGGAATAGTTTTTAAATTTCATTAGTTAATTTCTATTTAAAATATTGAAAATATTTTTTTAAATTTAATTTTAATCTTCAATTTATTATAATTATTTATATTTTAAAATGGATTTTTATTGAGAAATTGATTTTGGTCCTCTTCTGATGGTTTTATTTTAAATTAAAGTCCTACACTTTTAAATTTAATTTTAATGAATTGATTAAGTATTTTTAATTAGTTGGTTTAAATTTATTAAATATGTCCCTTTTATTTTTGGACATTATGAATATTAACATTAGTAATTTTTGTTACCACTGTAAAGGTAACATGGGTAATTAGGGGTTAAATATAATATCATAATGAATATAAAATGATGGAAACTATAGAATAATTTTTTTTGTGATTACATATAGTCCACACTCATAGTAAACTCGGTTATATTACCTTTTTTCCTATTTGTAAATTATTATAAATATTATAATATTTTACATAAATAAATGTAAAAAATGTCACACTGTTGTTTTAAAAAACTATAATATTTTTAACATGGGGGTAACCAGATGATATTTTCATGTATAAATATTATTTTAAAAAATATATGATTTAACTTCATCCTGGAACATTATTATTAATTTTTTGAGAATATATAATTAACTTAAGTTCTTACATAATGATGACGGTGTAATTTTTCAATTTATGGAAAAATAAAATGAAGGAAATTAAAAAAAAGTAGTATTATTTGAAATAAATAAGGTGATAAAATATTTTTTTAGATAGGAAACATGTTATGTTTGTATTAAAACTTTTTATTTTAATTTTATATGTTCTTTAGATGTTATAAATTCCAAAGTAAATGAATAGTTATAAACTTACATTTTTGATATTTTAAGAAAAAAGATTATTAAATGACATAAATTTATGGAATGTGATTAGTATATGGATTAAAATATCAAACACTATTCATATATGGGATTTTCCATTTATAGTAACTATCAAGACACTCAATGAGTAAAAACTCATGTTGTCGTGGTATGTGTGAAAAAGAATTAATAGGGGTTAAAAACAAAATATAATGAAAAAACTATGATTCAAACTTATCTTAATTTTATTATATGATAGTATTTCTACTCATAATCATAGTATATTCTATTAATATAAATTTGGATCAATTATTACATGAATGTAAATTTATATTAATTTAATATTTTAAGAAATTAGAAAAGTGGCCTTACCCTATCTTATAAAAGCATACCACATCTTCTCATTTCCTCACAATAAAAAACCCATTTACATTATACATAATATACCTATATACCTTCAAAAATTAATGTTCATATTTTAAAGGTATTATTTTCATAATAATACCAATATAATAGGTCTTATGGTGTTATGAAAATAATATTTTCCAATGAAGATGTATTATTTTTACGAACAAGTTTTAGTTATATTTCTTTTTCACCACCTTCAACTCTTTTTCAATGATGAAAAAATAATAAAATAAGGATATTTCATATAATAATTTTTTATATTGATGTAATATACTATATACATCTCCAAACTCCATAAAATATGATAATAATTCATCGTTCCTGTATATGGGGAACTAGCTCCTCGTAGACCAATGTAATTAATTTTCCATTACACCCCCAAAAAATAGATATAATGATAATATTTATGTTTATATTTTATATAAATGAAAAATTTATAATTATTAAAAGATAATATATCATTTAATTTCTTACCTTTCCATTCACTAAAGAATGATAACATCATTCGTGTGATTGTGTAGAATACCAACTCTACCACTGATGTGATTCATTTTTCATCCCCACATCACATGGAAGATATATGAAAATATATTTCATGAAATAATATGGTATATATGATATTATTACCATTTTTATATGATAAAAAATACTTACTTTCTTTCCATATAGATCATTAAAAAATGAAAATGTTACTCATGCGTATGTATGACCCACCGTCTCCATGATCATAGCATGGTTCATTTTTCATAGCTATCATTCATTATTGGTTTTAATAGTATAATTGATCTTTTAAAATGGTATTTATTTCATGATTATAATTCTATAGATTATGGAATAATGACCTCTTTGACCAAATTCAATCTACTAATATAATTTTGGATTCTTGAAAAAAGTATGATAAAAACATTTCACATAAACATAAATGATAAAGTAATTATATATAACATGGTATTAATTAAAATAAAAGTTATATTGAACTTGGAAAAGGTTGTTAAGAGAATAAATAATTAAAATTAATGTTTTATTCCGGATTATAAAGAACAAACATGACTATTCAGACTCAAGGTAAGTTACATTCTTTTAAAATACTTATTTTAAGGATTATATTTAAAATTATTTTCATCCAGGTCCATGTTTATATAAATATTTTTTATATGTATGAATATATAAATAATTGAATAATAAATTAAATTTTATTTTTAATATGACAGTAATTCATGGTTTTTAAATAGAAAATTTTTACAAATTTTTTTCAGTTTCATTATAAAAAAAGGAATGTCCTATTTAAATGTATATGGAGAAAATTAATTTACCCTCTACCATAAATATTTTTTTAGGTTTGGATTACATTATAATATTTGTTATTTTTTCTAAATAAAAAAACCTCACTATATATTTTAGGCTATTTTTGAAATGGACTTTGAAGGAAATGGATATATCAACATCCAAAAATGTTTTTATATGAGTGAAAAGAAGTTTTTTTTATAATGGAATATTTCATGTATTATGTTATGGTTCATGGGAATTTTTATTGATGTCCAATTTATATGATATAAAACATAGATGGGAGAGGCTATTGTGGTTATCAAATTAATTGGTTAAAGGTACTGAGTCAACTGATTAGATTTTCCATTACGTACTGTGGGAATATACTATAATGATTATTCCAAATATGGGACTTAGTTAACTAATTAGGTTTCTATTAATACAATTTGGGAATATATTATGATTTTTAATCCATGTGAAACTTTATTGGTTAATATATATGTAATTGTGATAGGAAAATGATTCCCACAATTATTATATTTCTTAGCTTTCCATATTATGGGTTTTAAAGGAATCTTTTGACGAGAAAATTATTATTTTCATTATGGAAATTATTTATTTCATAAAATAAAAGAATAATGTGATAAAGTTTTGTATTGTATGATTTTTCATTTTTTCACCAGACTAATAGATTTACTTATTTATTTTACCGTTAATGATATTTTGTTTGTGTATCATGTATTAAAATGTTTTTATAGTGTTTATGGATGTGTTATGGAAATTAATAAGTCTTTTTGAACTCCATAAAAATCATTCATGACAAGAAAACATGTTTTATTTTAATATTTATATTATGGTTAAAATTAATATTGATTAGATGTGTCTACTTTGTTCATATATAGGTTTTCTATGTAAGATTTAAGGCAATAATCTAAAGAACTCTAATCCAAAATTAACTTTTTGAATGGAATAATGTGATGTCTGGTCTAAATGCACTATAAAATAAAATGTTTAAGGTTAGTCCCTTACAATAGTAGTAGATTTTACTTCTTGATGCATGGAAAAGGTTATCTTCAATACTCACATTGGATTAAATGATTATATTGTGCTGTAAATTGATTAAATAATGAAATTATAATCTCCAATTAAGTATATTTCATTATATTCTTAGTCATATGGTAAATAAATTTCATAAATCTAGTAAAAGAGTCTTGAAAAAAAAATATGGTAATATAATAATTTATAATTAATAAATTCCATTTTCACACCTTTTTTGTGTATTGTTTCAGGGCCATGAGTAGTCACTTTCTTGTAAACAATGATCTCTATCACTCTCCATAATTATATGGACATTAATTTTTTCTTCCATGTCCATATTTTCAAATATCACTCATATTATCCTATTTGGAATCCATGTTATGTATTATTCCTAATGACTTTCATATTTCCCTTTCCCTCTTTTCAAGAGAATGTTTTATTAACCCTTTTTTTAATGTGGGATTTTTGTTGTGGGAATTTCAAATTCAAAACACTTAATTACCAAGACCAATTTCAGATTAAGAGAGTAATTTTTTAAATTATGGGATAATTTTATATCAAGGTATTTTTAAAAGGAAACTATGTTCGATAGTGTATACAACACACAAAAATGAACTTAAATAAGTAACAGAATATTATAATGTAAATATAACTGTTATAATGTTGTAATTAATTTACCAAATTTGAATAGTAATACAAATATATTGAAAAATATTTTTAATGGTTTTATATTATCCATATTTATAAAATAATTTATAATAAATATGTAATCAATATTTTAGTATAGTCATTTCATGCTTTGAAAATATGTATACTTTAAAAATTATTATTTTTATTTTTGTGTGGGAATAATACAGATAATTTATTATAATTTTATAATTTTTCATATAAAAATGATAAAAAAATTAAATTATAATATAAAAATTATCTTAGGGTTTAATTTTGAGTTTTTTATGTTTAAATTGAATTTTAGTGAATAGTGAAACATAATAATTTTTTTAAAATCGTCAATTAATTTAATTTGAATGTCACATTCTACATTCAAATTTTTATTAAATAAATATAATCCTGATATATATACATAATATAATTATTTACAAATTAATCATATTTGTACATTATTTTTCACATAAGAGCATTCTTGGGAATAAACGCATTTTTCGGAAAAATGATTTACGTAGGTTTTTTTGAATTTATGTTTAATGTAATTTTTGCCACTTATAGGTATTGAATTTTTTAAAATATAATTATTTACTATATACATAAATTCAAATTTATCTTTTAATAAAATTTTGATTGTTTTTCTTGGTAAGTTATATTTTTTCTGAATAGTTACAAAATACAGTTTTATGAAATAAAGAATATTTTATGATGTTTTCAAGACATAAATATATTATTAAAATTTATTAAACATATAAAATGAATAATTTATGACTAAATAATTAAAATATAAGTCAATAATAATAAAAAACATATAAATTGTGTTTTATTTCTTGATCAATATGAAAATCATTTTCAGTGCCAACTGAGTGCTTTAACGGCACTGGAAAAGTCAAATTTGGTATCCTAATGAAAATAATGGGAAGGGAAAAATCCTTTAAATGAATATTTTAATAAATGTTATTTTTAAATGAAGATTTATGGTTATATTTTATTTCTTTATAGTTATATAACAATAATCCCATCCAAATGATTTTGCAATGCTTGCGTAAGGCTAGAGTAGTAAAATTAACATATTAAATATGATTTTATAAAATATATGCGAGTAAAAAAATTAATTAATATAAAGGTTTAAATTGATCTTATTTAATTTAATTTAATAATGTCAAAAAAACTATTTTTGTTGATGAAATAATATCCTTAAATTATTACCTAATGCAGAAAAGGTTCATGTGTAAGCAGTAGAAAAATCAAGAATATGATTTTAAGAACTCTAAAAGTAATATTTTTAGGTTGACATATAATGATACATAAATTTTATAGATATATATAACATATTATGAATTTTTTAATATTTTAAAATTGAATTACATTTCTATCATTTTGGTTTCAATGTCAAATAAACAACTAGTTCCAAAATTCATATTAAGGATATTTTAAAATAAACAATAATTTATTAAATGATTTCAAATTCATATAAATAAATTATTTATTTATGTAAATGGGATTTATTTAATATATAATCTATTGTCCATATATTAGTAATTTTTTAATTTATTGTAACATAAATGACCCTAAAGAGTAAAAAACATTGATGTCGATGTACTTGTCAAAAGGGTTAATATGGGGTTAAAACAAAGAGACAAGGTTGAAAACATAATCTAAACATATAAATGATTATTTTATCCAGATATTTGGACTCGACCAATATAATATTTAAATTATATAAATTTGGATCCATTTTTACATGAAAATTAATTTATATTTACTTATATCTTTAAGAAATTCCAAGAACAATCCTTCCCAAATTTATAAAAGGTTATCAACTCTGCTCTCCCATCCACACATCATTAGCCTTTTCGTTCAAGAAACCTCTATAAAATTATACTCGTAAAATACCAAACCATTATATTTAGTACTTATTATAGGCATAATATCAATTATAGTGGTCTTAAGGTGAAAAAAATATATGGTTGACCAAATAAGAGGTACAATTTTTAATTGAATGTTTTAGTTTTATTTCATTTTCTAACTCTATTAAATACATTTATATAATGTTGAAATAGAATCTAAATTAAATTCCATATAATTTTATGTTATTATTTTAATATAATAACCTATATCATCCTATTATTATATCAAATGGTAAAAAGACTCATCATTTATATAAACAATGAACTATTCTATCACAAACTGATATAATTTTTTTCCGACACCACCTCTAATGGATGATAATTATGACAGATTTAATATATATATATATATATGTTATTAATTTTATAATTATCTTTTTTACACATAATATATCATTTCTTTTCTTACATTTCCATCTACTAAAAGATGATAAAGTCTTTTGTGTGTATGTGTGGATTACCACCACCATGAAGATGTAGATTTGTTTTTCATCAATTTATCAAATGGATTGTATACATAAAATATTTAATGATATTGAATAATATTTAATTTATAATTATTATTATATAAGGATAAATAATACTTACATTCTCTCTCCCATGATCATTGAAAAATAAAAATGTTACTCCTGTGTACATATGGCTTACCATCTCCATGATTCTTACGTAACACATTTTTCATAAATATCATTAAAATATTCTTTTAAGTATATTATTATTATATAAAAATGATAACAATAATTATAATTTTTATATATTTGATTGGCTAATTACCCCCTTTTTCTTTGGTCAACACACCAAAGTGGTTTTGAAATTTTGAACCGAATGTCTTCAAAATAATTAATGTGGACTTAACTGATTATGTATCAAAATATATCATAAAAATAAATGAAACAAATTATTTAATTATAAATTTATAATTTTATAAATAGGTATTAAATAAATAAATAATTGATATCAGTTTATTATAAATGTGATAAAGTACATACATGGAGATTCTGGACTCGAGGTAAGGGAGTTTATCTCGATTTCCCTTTATTAAGGCCTATTTTAATATTATACACATAATTTTTTATATATAGTGTATATACTGAACAATTCAACATTTTATTTCACAAATAATTCCTAATTCTTGGTATTATAATTTTCAATAAAAATTATTTCATCTTAGGTTATTTAATATGAATGATACCAAGTGGTAAAGTGTTTCTTAACTCAATTTCCATTCATAGGGTTATAACATTTCTTCCTTGAATTTATAATGACCTAATTATGATTGAATTGATCTTTAAATTATATTATTAAATATTTCCAATTTTTTGTCTGGATTTAAATTTTTCAATGTAATCTATCCCCTTATTAATTCTCAGTTAAATGTTATGATCTTTATAACGGTTATTTGTATCAATTTTCCATTCTTTGGGATATATGTTGATGTATTAAAACTATCTTAATTTTTGAGGAGTGTATATTTAAATTTTTACATTTAATATCATGAATATAATCATGTTAATGATATTAAAGATTTCATTTGAAGTTATTTCTACATAGTTCTTACTATTAAAAAGTTTCCCAAGTCACAAGGGTTGTTTGTTTCAACCCCATATTAATACGAACTATTTATGATTAAATTTACATAAAAATATTTTATGATAATTATTTTATAAAATCACATAATTTGACTTATCATGTGGATATTTATAGAATTTTTTAGTTTTAATATCATTTTTCTCTCTTCGGTAATCTATATGGTTCTAATATTGTTTTTTTTAAAAGACAATCTTATTTCTCATCTTTCGTCTTGAAAACTTTTTTCTCCCAAACCCTTGTTTTCTAAAATTTTTTGAAAAGTGTTTTTCAGTATTATTTTAGGAAACATAATGTAATTTTTACTATTTTTTCCGTCTAAAAATGTTTTAAAAAATATTCTTAATAATTTTTTGAAATTTTACTTTTTACCAAAGGTCTGAACAATTATTTTCTTCACAAATTCGACATGAATAAAATTTTCGGCTGTTATGAACACTCATTAATTTCAATTTTAAATTACTTTTTATTATTATTTTATTCTAGATAAATTTATTTTCTAAATATTTTGGGCATTTCGAATTTCAAAAATTTATTTTCAAAGTGGGGATATTAATTTCCTCAAGAATAATTTTAATGATCTTTTTATGCTATTTAATTTCATTAGTGATGAAACCCCTTGATTTTACTTTTGGAATATTGTGTATATGATGTAAATATTCTATCCCCATCCATATCTATATAGATAATGAATGATTCAAATATATTATCGTGGAAATGATTTCTTTTAAACTAGTAAATCAATCATTGAATAAAAAATGAGTATTGTTATAATGAAAAGTTAATGATTTTAAATCTTTTACTCATGAATTGTACATAGATATTTTTGATGATTATGAGGGATCATATTACGTATTATAAAAATTAGTGATCCTAATGAATCATATAAAAATAGGTTATATTGATGAAACATACACAATGGGTGAACCAGATATAGCTTATATGACAGGTGGGACAAATATATATATCCAACACATTAGGAAATGTTAAATTTCTATAATAGAAAGGTGGGAGTTAACAAGTGATGTTTATCTAATGGATTTTATTAGTATCCCCTTAGTTTTTATATGAGTGAACATAGATTATGAAGATATTGTTCTAAGATACCAACATGTTTTCATTATTCTTTCTATGAGTTTTTTATATTATTCAATCGATTTTCACATCACATGGATCAAGATTATTGATTCATATGGATCATAATTTTGTTAAATATTTATGACATTTACCATGATTGATGATATATGTATTTAAGGGTATATATTTTTTTATGTTATGATCATGATCATTTATTATGTCATTATACCCATATGCTCATCTGATGATCACTAATTATAGTCAATTGTTAACTCTATGTTCACTCATACTCAGTATTTGAGCACACCCTTATTATGTTTTCTTTTCCGAAGGTTATAAATACTAATTTCAATGATTTATGTCAAGAAATGCTTCATTTATGGATAATTTTATTGGAAATGTTTAATACTTATGAAGAATAAGATAAGAAGAGTATAGTGGGAAAATACTCCTTTGAAGACACTATTGTTATTATGTAAGAGTTTTTCCAAATTTTATAAAACCTAAAACATAAAAGGTCCTTTATTATGTAATTAATAATATATTTACCTTTGATTTTAGAGGTTATTGTATTCTAAAATTGTGACATATTTATCATTATCCAATACTTTAATTTAGAATTATGCTTATAGCACTAGATTTCGGTAGGCTAGTGTGGGGCTGTCATAGTTGTTACCAAAGTAGTATTTCTAAAATATTTTACATCATGAAGTTTTTTTGAGATGTTATCTTAAGATTTTGATATTCAATGATGTGTTTATATAAGTTTATGTTTGATCTTGTGTTCATTTTTCTGGGCACATATTTTCATGATTTAAGTGATGCTAATTTTTTGTTATTGATGATATTTTGTGAGGTGTTTTATGGGGTTGAGGTATGTATAAACCTTTTGTGTAACAAAAAAGTAGTATTTCAATAGAATAATGTGCTTTTTGGGGGGAAGTAATTTTAAATGGTTGAGATAAACTTTTTGGTTGAAACATTCATTAATGTTGAGGTTACTGATGTTATTTTGGATATATGGTATTTTATTTATGGAATAATCTATATTTAACCCTTCTTGATATTATTTAATTTGGGATATTAAGGTATTGTTTTCTAATTTGAAGGTTAATACATTTTGGATATTATTTTTCTTTATTATAATCATTATAGTTTTGGTTAATATATACGTACAATTGGAATAGTATGTTATCCATTTGATGATTGTTGAATTTGATAGAAGTTGATTTTAATGATTTAGGCATGAAAATTTTCATCTGGAATACTAATCATATGGAGAAAATTATGATATTATGATGTAAATTGATTAAAAGATGATATTATGCTCCAAAAGTATGTATATTTCCATATGTTGTTAGCCTATATAGTGAAATAATTTCTCAACTATTATAAAAGAAACATTAAATAGAAATATAATCCAATTAATTTCATGTTCGATGAATTAGTTGACTTTTTCACTCCTCTTTGCTTTATAGTTTTATAGTCATTAACATTCATGTGATAATTCACTATCTTGTGATCTATGATATATATCACACTCCGAAATTATTTGGAAAAATATTTATCCTCCCAATTAATTTTTTCACTTCACACTAATGTTTCCTTATTTGGATACATAGTTATTTGTTATTCCAAATAACCTTCATATTCACATTTCTGTCTTTTCAAAAGAATGTCTTTAATACATTTTCTAACGTGGTATTTCAATAAAGATATTTTCCAATGTCAAACCCTTGATTACTAAGAGCATGTTACAATTATAGTGACACAATTTATAAGAGTGGATGAATTTCATTTTCTGATATTTTAAAAGGAACATTTTGTTCAAAAGCATATAAATCATGAAACATTATGCTTAAACGAACAAAGAAATATTAATATTTTAATGTTAATGTTGTAAAATAACCATTAAATTAAAAAATATGATTAGTATTAACCATAATTTGAAAAATAAATAAATTTTTTTTATAATCCAAGTTTATTTATTAATGTATAAAAACAAGTACTCGATTTTTTAGTAGGGTCATTTTATTATTCAAAAATTAGTTTTAATCAAAAATGATTTTTATTACTTCTTTTGAGAGGAAAATATAATTATGTTTTTACACATTTTGAAATGTTATTTCATAAAAAATATATCATTTTTAAACAATAATATTAAAATTATTTTAAGGTGACATGTTGGGATGTATTTGGAAAAATAGATTTCTCTTTAAATAGTAAAAATACGGATTTTTTATAAAATTTAAAATTATTTTAACATAAATGTCCCAATATGATTATAATTTTATTTTAAATTAATTTTATACTTATTAATTTACCATTAATATAATTATTTACTTTGGAATCATCATTATACTTAATTTATTTTGTTTAACTTCATCATTCGTTTAAAATATAGTTTCTAAAATAATATGTTTTATTAAAGATTATAAAATTATATTAAAAAAAATCATTTAATTGATAGGAATTGAATAGAATGAGATTTAATTAATAATTTTATTCATTTATTCAATGTTTTCATGTTATAAATTTTATATTTTTTTTCTGAAAATTTATGATTTTGTTCAATGGTAAAAAAATGGTTTATGAAATACGGTTTCTTTTATGATTTCTCCAAGAGATAAATATGATATTAAAATTAATTAAACTAATGGAAAGAATAATTTTGATAATATAATACAAATATCGTAAAATATTATTCAAAACATATAATTAGTAATTTATTTTATGATAATTATGAAAATTATTTTAAATGTCTATGCAGTGCTTGAGCAACACTATAAAATGTCAAATTTGGGGTCCAAATGATAATAATTAAAATGGAAAATTAATTTCATGAACATTTATGTAAATATTATATATAAAATGTTATTCTTATTGATATTTTTTTTACATTGGAGTTATATAACAAGAATCCTATTTGAATGCGTGTGTAATGTTTTCACAAGGCTAGAAAAGTAAAAATAACATTTTTAATAACTTTTCATGAAATATATGTGATTAAATAAAGAAGATATTGAATATAAAGGATTGTATTAAATATAATTTATTTATTTTTATGATGGAAATTAATTTTCAATTTTTAGGGATGAAATAATAACATGAAATTCACGAAAATCACCAACTGAGTGCTTGTGTAAGCAGTAGAAAAATATGGTAAATAATTTTAAAAACTCTAAAAGTAATATTTGGGGGGATATTATTAGTTTCCCATGGGTTTTATTGATATATATATATCATATTTGGAATATTTTAAAGGCTTATATAAAAATTAAATTGTTTTCATGTTGTTTCAAAAGATAAATAAAATAAATATTTTCAAAAATGACATTAATGATATTTTATAAAAGAAATATTATTGAATGATTTAAAATAATTAAAAATAATTTATATCTATATTTTGATGGGATATATTTTAAAATATAAACCATTTCTTATTTATGGGTCTTTTTTTATAGTAACATTCTTGACCAATAAAATTTAGAAAAATCTGGTATCCTGTCAAAAGGTCTAATGGGGGGTGTTAAATCAAAATGATAAGGGTAAAAAAATAATATATACCTATATATTTTTTATGATGTTATTTTAATAATCATATTATATTATAATTATCTCAATTTGGAACAATTTTTTCATTATAAATAATTAATATAAACTAAACTCTTTAATATATTCCTTGATTTTCTCTCCCATCCTTTATAAAAGAGAATCCATCTACATTCTTATGAAAACTTCTATATAATTTTGTTTCAACCAAACCATAGAAAAAATATTCCAAAAATAACTCACCATTTTCTATAGGTGTTATTTCTGGTTGAATAACTTCCTTAAAGGGATTAAATTTTAAATAAAATGAGGTTATCTAAAGAGGAGATACTTCTAACTGAATGTTTTAGTTTTATTTCTTCTTTTATCTTCATTAATTTATTTTCATTCATATTAAAATAAAAACATTGGAATCTACCATATGTTGATATTTTATTACTTGTATTTCATAACAAATATTTGTCTCCACTTCTATCAAATTACAAATAGAACCATCACTCGTATGTATGACATACAATTGCCTCACTAAATGATATAATTATTTTTTTATTACCACATCTCTTGGATATTTATAATTATTGATTTAATTAATATATATATATATATTATTCAATTTATTATCATTATTTGAGGATAATATATCATCTATTTACATACCTTTTCATCCATTAAAAAATGTTAACATTGTTCATGCATACATGTGGATTACCTTCTTCACAATGTGATGTGATTTGTTTTTTATGACCATATAACATGGAATATATATAAAATATACTAAAAAATGTAATACTTTATTTATGAACTAATAAAATTATAATAATTATAAAATAATACTTAAATTTTTCTTCATATGTTTTTTGAAAAATAGAAATGTTACTCTTTCATACATACAACCTATCATCTCCATGATTGTACATAATTAATTTTTCATAAAAATCATTCATAATTGTTTTTTAAAGTTTAATTAATTTATAAAAATTATAATTATTTAATTATTATTACTATGGAGGTAATGGAATAATTACCTCTTTCACACGGATCAACATACTAATGTCATTTTGAAAATTTTAACTAAACATCCTTAAAATACTCAATATGGAATTAACTGATTATGTATCTATATTTTTCATTAAAATAAATGGAAAAAGTAATTAAATTACATATTAATTATCATTATAAAGGTTCTCAAAAAATTAAAAAATTAATATATGTTTAATATACGGGAGTCGAAGGACATAAATAGAAATTATGGACACGAGGTAATGGATTTCCTCTCACCATCCATTCATTGAGAAATATTTTTATATTAAGATCCTCATTTCTTTTCTATTGTGTATATTCTACCAATTGTTTAATTTTATTTCTTGAATCCTTCATTTTTAGGTTATTATATGTCACGACCCATCCTAGAGGGTCCCGTTCTGTGACTACCCCATGAAAACCTCCAATAGGCCATGGGATTGAGACTACCACCGAGTAGGTATATCCCACAAATGGGAGGCATTAGGCTGACTACCTATACACACACATACACACACACACACACACACACACATCGAAGTCAGAAAATACAGAAATGTAAAACCAATAAGTGAAAAATTCATGCACACAACTAAGATCTCACAAAAGAGTACAACAATAGAAGTACTGGAAAAGTAAATAGGTCCAAATACAAGCCCAACAAAAAGGTTCTATATCAAAAAGTCCAACCATTAATAAAAGAGGTATTGGGACACTCTGTTTGAACCGGAGGAACACACATCATTTGTCTAGTCTCGCTAAGCACTTCCTGGTCCTGGTCCACCTAAGACTCCATCAAAGGGTTGATTGTTTTCAATAGACACAACACATATGATAAAAAAACATTCAGGGTTGAGTACAACAATATTCAGTAGGAAACCCCAAAACTACCAATGAAAATACAACAAAAGAAATACTACAAATGAAAATACAGGTCTGGTCCACATAAGAATATTTCTACAAAAATGTAACAAGAACATCCACATATACTCAAACCAAGACACATAGTCTACAGTTTATCCACAACCAATTTTCATCCTTATGATTACATTGGAAGCATGATCATTCTAAGAGAAGCCACTCTTTGAGCCATGATATCATATGAGACACTCACAAAGAGCTTTATCTAATTTGGGCCCTACCAAAATGAAAACGTATTGGTCAAGGATGATTGTGATACACAGAAGGGTTTTTTCCTAGAACTAAATAGGAGACACTATATATCATGCCCAGAACTTAATGGAGGATAACATGTAACCAATCTGAATCAATCCTCTACATAGGGGATCATTCCCATAACTGATCGGATGATTCCCTAGATCACACCAATAACTGACTGTGGGAAACCACATACCCAAATTTTGCAGCCCGCTAGGTGGAGGACTAACTCCCTACCCTTGGACGATACGCTAGTTCCAAAATTCCACTAGGGGTGATATAGGATCACACTCCACTCTCAATAAGAGATTCCAGACTCTATCTAAGACTTGGATTCCATAGGGGATTACAAAACAGTGATGTGGATGTGATATCATACTGAACACTCGAGTAAAGTACCAAGAAAAATCCTCTCAACCTATATTGTTCTAATCTAAAAACTCGCTACTTATCACAAAATCTCTATCTCATCACCGGGGTTCCAACACTATTGAAGTATAGTCAAATGGATGTACAATTGGAAAGTTATAGCAGTTTAAAATTTCTAAAAAGGGGGGGTCACTGGTCCCATGGACCGACTGTGGTGGTCGACCACCATGTTCGACTACCACACAGTTTAATGGTTTTACGAAAACTGGAGTCTCTATGGTCATGCATCAACTGGAGCCACCATGAATCACGACCAACTACCATGGTCGAAAATGGACTGGCTCCAGCTTGGTCTCCCAGGGTCCGACCAGATCAGCCCAAGCCACCTAGCCCTGGCCAGTCATCCTGGCTTGCTTTGAATGTTCACAGAGCGCTCCTCCTAGGACATTCCCATATCCCATGTCTTAGACTTCTCGTGAGTGGGATACTGTATGGGGCCCACCTAGCCACATATGCAGCCCCCAATCCTCGCATCTACTACCGTTGTCTTATCTATTTGGCAATGCAGTCTCCAATGTGTCCGCCCATCACACTCCACATTAACAACGTCATCACCTTCGATCATAGCTTCCTCTGATCGCAGTTAGCCCAGGCGACCATCAATCCACATCTCTTCTTCAATCTTCCACACTGGACCCACACTATTGGTACCTTATAGATACCACCAATCCACCTTTGATTCCTAGAATTCAAAATGGTCATATATCCTAGCTCCTCTGGTCCCGATCTATGTAGACCACACCTCATTTATCATTTTTACTTTAATACGGTTGTCTAATCGAGTTTGGGTCCACCCTTCAAGTTTGTCTATGACATGGGATTCTAACGGTGAAGAACGTGAAGAATGGGGGGGGGAAGAACACAAATAATACCATGTGGAATGAACCTCAACCTTTATTTTTGTCATCCTCAATCCATTCTTGTTACAAAGATGAATGAATAACAAAATTAAGAAAAGTCCCAAAAATAATCCCCGAATTTATAAACCATCCCTCAATGATTGAAATGCGGATAAATTTGTCTTGGATTAACCCATGTTCATCATGGAAATCAAGAACAGGGAAAATAACAAAGAAACAATCACACAATCTCGATTAGGTTTGATTGATGATAATGAACAACGAAAAATTGCATTTTCTGGAAAGATCCATCGAAATATGAGGTGCTCATTCGATCAATCCATCATCATCCACCAAAATATTCTCTAAAGGTTCTCTCTCTAGGTCTCTAGAGAAATTTTTGGGTTGTGAGGAAAATCATGGATTTCATAAAATTCCTTAATAAAAAGGAGATTATCTTCATCAAAATAATATATTTTTAAAAAAAATATATTATTTAAATTTACTCCCTCAAAGACTTTTTCAATAGATGACACATGATGAAAAATGTTATGTTTCACTTAGTGTAAAGTCAATGCTCTAAACTCAATGGTTCAGCCAAATTTTTGATCTGATTACCCGTTGAAAAGTTATTCCACTTTTTCATGAAAACTACATGTGCATGATATTAAAAGTATAATATTATTAATTCAATTTTTTGGGAAAACTAAGGCTTAGAAACATAATCCATCTTAGTCCCTAGCATTGAAATCATTACATATAATTTCTAAAAATAATACATGTGAAAATATAAGATGTTACATTCTCCCCACCTCGGGGTTTACATCCTCGAAGGAAAAAACCAATTATACTCAAACATATGAGGGTACTGAGAATAATTATAAGAATCTCACTCCAATGTACCCTCATAGAGATTCATGTTCTTCCACCAGACATGCACCAATGGAAACAAACACCCATGAAGGATCCTCTCTTACATATTATCAATCTCTATCATGTACCCAACAAAAGTCACACCATCCTTAATGTCTCACTCTCTCCATTTGATGATGTGTGATGGGTCCTGAATGTACATCCTCTGCTACGACACATGTAAGATTTCGTGTAACATTTCTTGTTATGGTTGTAGATCCAAGTTGTATTCTCCCTTGACAACTCTACCTAGAATCTAGAAAAGAGCTATGAACCTCAGAGACAGCTTTCTTTCCCAACCAAATCTCTATAATCCCTATCGAGTTGAAACCCAAATGAACACATGGTATCCTTCCTATAACTCCAAATTCCATCACTTTATATCAACATAAGACATATTTTGGCTCTGTGAAGTCTTCATACACTCTTGGATGATATGAACATTCTTTGTGGTATCTCGCACTAACTCCAAGCCCATGAGTGTTGACTCTCTTGAGTCGGTCCAGCAAAGTGGAGACCTATACAGTCACCTATATACGACCTCAAATAGTATCATACTAATTGTGGAATAAATAGTTTTGTGGTATAGAAACTCCACCAATGGTAGTAAATCCTCCCAACTACATCCAAAATCTAACATGCAGAGACACAACATTTTCTCTAGAACATTATTGGTCTGATCAGTCATATCATCCGTCTATGGGTCAAATGCTATTCTCAAGTATAAATGGGTCCCAAATGTATCCTAAAATCTCTTCCATAACTAGGATGTAGAGAAGCATTCACGATCTAAAACTATCGTCGATGGAACTCCATGGAGATTAAGTATCTCCTTCAAATAAGGGAGAACTGGTCTCTTTATTAGGCACTTCCATCAATTATCTATTAAGTGGGACGATGTGGTGAGTTGATCAATTATCACCCATATATCATCATGTCCCCTAGAAATACTTGGTAAACCCACCACGATGTCTATATATATCCAATGTAACTAATATTCCAACACCTCAAAGGGATGAGCTAAACCTACTGGAACCTGGTTCTCAACCTACAATTGTTGACAAGTTGAGGCATCAACATACAAAATCTAATGCTCCCTTCATAATACCAAGGCACCAAAACTTATGTTGGAGGTATTGGCACATCTTCCCTACACCATGATGTACCTCCAAAGGGGATGTGTGGATCTCCCATAGAACCTCTTCCAACAACTCCATTGGTACTACTATGCATCCTCTGAAAATAAAAATGTTCTCTCCACCTTTATTGTATCCATCAAGACATGTCTTGTAGATATTTGATCATGTAGGGTCTTGAAATTGATATCCCCATGTTGTACCTCCCTGACTCACTATAAGAGTCGAGGGGTGAAAACCACCAACTAGAGGTAAGCTACTCTATCTACATCCACAAATGATTACTGCAACGATGCCAACTACTCTAACACATCATTCTGTAACTACAAACTAGATCTCCTACTGATAGCATCGGCCACCACATTCCCCTTTCAAAAAGTATAGACAATCTCAAAGTCATATTCCTAGAGTAACTCTAGCCATAAACTCTATCTCATGTTAATATCAGTTAGAGGAAATATATACATGAGACTCTTATGATCAGAGTAGATGATAAATCACACGCCCATCAGGTAGTGTCACCATATCTTCAATGAGAAGACTACCACTTCTAACTAAAGATCATGGGTCACATAATTCTTCCCATGTTGTCTCCACTGGCACAAACCATAGGCAATAACTACCTACCTAGGAATCATGAAACAACCAAGATCGGTTCATGATGCAACATAGAATACTCGACACCCTCCTATGGAAATCTCCATATGGGAGCTCTCATCAACATCTGCCTCAGCTCTTGAAATCACTGTTGGAACTTCTTTATCCACACAAAAGGCTTCTTATTTCATCTCAAATCTGTCAAGGGTGATTTTTCTCTAAAGAAGTCAGGTACAAACATCAGATAGTACCCTAACAATCCATGGAAACTCTGAACCTCAGTAACACTCTCGGTTGGATCCCAAGCAAGCACTTTCTCAACATTTATTGGACCCACTACAACTCCAGCCTCTAAGATAACGTGTCCAAGAAAATGGACCTTATGAATCTAGAACTGTCACTTATAGGGCTTCGCATAATGTTGGTACTCTTGGAGTGTGTCCAGGGTAATCCTCAAGTGTCTCACATGCTCCTCCACGGATGCAAAGTACACCATGATATTATTGAAGAAGACCACTACAAACCGGTGTATGTAAGGCTGAAGGATATGGTTAGTGAGTCACATGAACTCTTTGGTGGAGTTATTCACTCCAAACATAATCAGCATGTACTTATATTGATCGTAATGACAACTGAAGGTCATCTTTGATATGTCCTCATCCCGCACTTGTAGCTGGAGAAAGCCTGATCTGAGGTCAATCTTCAAGAACTAGAACACCCCTTTAAATTGATAAAATAGTCCATTGATCCTTGGTAGTGGATTACTTTTATTCACATCCACCTGGTTCATGAACTAGAAATCCACACGTAACCTCAAGATCTCATATGTCCCCATGGAAGACAAAACTGAGGATTCCAATGGTGAAACCATGGGTCTCATGAAGCCCTTACTCAACATGTCCTCCAACTACACCCACATATCATGAAGCTCTGTGGGATCCATCTGATATGAAGGCGTAGATATCAAGGCTGTATCAGGGTGTAGATCAATGGAGAAGTCCATCTCTTAGTGGGGAGGTAAACTTGGTGCATCTTTGGGGAATATTTTCTCACACTCTACCACCATAACAAGAAATTGAGGACTCATATGATCCATTACACCATGGGTGAGGATAACAAACTGATTATTAATCATCTTCACCCTCTTATGTGTGAGTCCATCCTACACTACATGTGTTTTCTTTTCAACAATAACAGAAAATATTGTTTCCATCATAGTGGACACACCACACTTTGAGCCAAAAATAGTCAATCTGAGCATGAACTGTGGATAACTAGTCAATACCATAAACGGCGTCATAAGGCCTCAACGCCACTACTATGAGATCCCAACCGAAACTCTCACCTAAAAGAATCAAGTCACATTGTCAATACCAGTGAGTTATCATTGAATCTTAACCCTTAAGAGTCTCCAATCATAAGTGTCAATTAAAAAGTCCATACAAAATCTTAGAGTCTTGAATGAGGTTCCTGTAAAGAGAGGAATGACTAGAACCAACGTCTATCAAAACTATAGATAAGGTGTAAAACACACATATCATACCTCCTATAACCCTTGGATCCCCTGGGAGAAAAGTTCCAATCACTTATAGCTATCCACGTCCCTATCCACTAGCTCCTTAAGCCCGGTGTAGACCACTTGGGGGTGGTGGTGGTAATAGGTCAACACTATGACCAACTACTATTGATAATTATTATTATATAAGGATAAATAATACTTACATTCTCTCTCCCATGATCATTGAAAAATAAAAATGTTACTCCTGTGTACATATGGCTTACCATCTCCATGATTCTTACGTAACACATTTTTCATAAATATCATTAAAAGATTCTTTTAAGTATATTATTATTATATAAAAATGATAACAATAATTATAATTTTTATATATTTGATTGGCTAATTACCCCCTTTTTCTTTGGTCAACACACCAAAGTGGTTTTGAAATTTTGAACAGAATGTCTTCAAAATAATTGATGTGGACTTAACTGATTATGTATCAAAATATATCATAAAAATAAATGAAACAAATTATTTAATTATAAATTTATAATTTTATAAATAGGTATTAAATAAATAAATAATTGATATCATTTTATTATAAATGTGATAAAGTACATACATGGAGATTCTGGACTCGAGGTAAGGGAGTTTATCTCGATTTCCCTTTATTAAGGCCTATTTTAATATTATACACCTAATTTTTTATATATAGTGTATATACTGAACAATTCAACATTTTATTTCACAAATAATTCATAATTCTTGGTATTATAATTTTCAATAAAAATTATTTCATCTTAGGTTATTTAATATGAATGATACCAAGTGGTAAAGTGTTTCTTAACTCAATTTCCATTCATAGGGTTATAACATTTCTTCCTTGAATTTATAATGACCTAATTATGATTGAATTGATCTTTAAATTATATTATTAAATATTTCCAATTTTTTGTGTGGATTTAAATTTTTCAATGTAATCTATCCCCTTATTAATTCTCAGTTAAATGATATGATCTTTATAACGGTTATTTGTATCAATTTTCCATTCTTTGGGATATATGTTGATGTATTAAAACTATCTTAATTTTTGAAGAGTGTATATTTAAATTTTTACATTTAATATCATGAATATAATCATGTTAATGATATTAAAGATTTCATTTGAAGTTATTTCTACATAGTTCTTACTATTAAAAAGTTTCCCAAGTCACAAGGGTTGTTTGTTTCAACCCCATATTAATACGAACTATTTATGATTAAATTTACATAAAAATATTTTATGATAATTATTTTATAAAATCACATAATTTGACTTATCATGTGGATATTTATAGAATTTTTTAGTTTTAATATCATTTTTCTCTCTTCGGTAATCTATATGGTTCTAATATTGTTTTTTTTAAAAGACAATCTTATTTCTCATCTTTCGTCTTGAAAACTTTTTTCTCCCAAACCCTTGTTTTCTAAAATTTTTTGAAAAGTGTTTTTCAGTATTATTTTAGGAAACATAATGTAATTTTTACTATTTTTTCCATCTAAATATGTTTTAAAAAATATTCTTAATAATTTTTTGAAATTTTACTTTTTACCAAAGGTCTGAACAATTATTTTCTTCACAAATTCGACATGAATAAAATTTTCGGCTGTTATGAACACTCATTAATTTCAATTTTAAATTACTTTTTATTATTATTTTATTCTAGATAAATTTATTTTCTAAATATTTTGGGCATTTCAAATTTCAAAAATTTATTTTCAAAGTGGGGATATTAATTTCCTCAAGAATAATTTTAATGATCTTTTTATGCTATTTAATTTCATTAGTGATGAAACCCCTTGATTTTACTTTTGGAATATTGTGTATATGATGTAAATATTCTATCCCCATCCATATCTATAGAGATAATGAATGATTCAAATATATTATCGTGGAACTGATTTCTTTTAAACTAGTAAATCAATCATTGAATAAAAAATGAGTATTGTTATAATGAAAAGTTAATGATTTTAAATCTTTTACTCATGAATTGTACATAGATATTTTTGATGATTATGAGGGATCATAATACGTATTATAAAAATTAGTGATCCTGATGAATCATATAAAAATAGGTTATATTGATGAAACATACACAATGGGTGAACCAGATATAGCTTATATGACAGGTGGGACAAATATATATATCCAACACATTAGGAAATGTTAAATTTCTATAATAGAAAGGTGGGAGTTAACAAGTGATGTTTATCTAATGGATTTTATTAGTATCCCCTTAGTTTTTATATGAGTGAACATAGATTATGAAGATATTATTCTAAGATACCAACATGTTTTCATTATTCTTTCTATGAGTTTTTTATATTATTCAATCGATTTTCACATCACATGGATCAAGATTATTGATTCATATGGATCATAATTTTGTTAAATATTTATGACATTTACCATGATTGATGATATATGTATTTAAGGGTATATATTTTTTTATGTTATGATCATGATCATTTATTATGTCATTATACCCATTTTCTCATCTGATGATCACTAATTATAGTCAATTGTTAACTCTATGTTCACTCATACTCAGTATTTGAGCACACCCTTATTATGTTTTATTTTCCGAAGGTTATAAATACTAATTTCAATGATTTATGTCAAGAAATGCTTCATTTATGGATAATTTTATTGGAAATGTTTAATACTTATGAAGAATAAGATAAGAAGAGTATAGTGGGAAAATACTCCTTTGAAGACACTATTGTTATTATGTAAGAGTTTTTCCAAATTTTATAAAACCTAAAACATAAAAGGTCCTTTATTATGTAATTAATAATATATTTACCTTTTATTTTAGAGGTTATTGTATTCTAAAATTGTGACATATTTATCATTATCCAATACTTTAATTTAGAATTATGCTTATAGCACTAGATTTCGGTAGGCTAGTGTGGGGCTGTCATAGTTGTTACCAAAGTAGTATTTCTAAAATATTTTACATCATGAAGTTTTTTTGAGATGTTATCTTAAGATTTTGATATTCAATGATGTGTTTATATAAGTTTATGTTTGATCTTATGTTAATTTTTCTGGGCACATATTTTCATGATTTAAGTGATGCTAATTTTTTGTTATTGATGATATTTTGTGAGGTGTTTTATGGGGTTGAGGTATGTATAAACCTTTTATGTAACAAAAAAGTAGTATTTCAATAGAATAATGTGCCTTTTGGGGGGAAGTAATTTTAAATGGTTGAGATAAACTTTTTGGTTGAAACATTCATTAATGTTGAGGTTACTGATGTTATTTTGGATATATGGTATTTTATTTATGGAATAATCTATATTTAACCCTTCTTGATATTATTTAATTTGGGATATTAAGGTATTGTTTTCTAATTTGAAGGTTAATACAATTTGGATATTATTTTTCATTATTATAATCATTATAGTTTTGGTTAATATATACGTACAATTGGAATAGTATGTTATCCATTTGATGATTGTTGAATTTGATAGAAGTTGATTTTAATGATTTAGGCATGAAAATTTTCATCTGGAATACTAATCATATGGAGAAAATTATGATATTATGATGTAAATTGATTAAAAGATGATATTATGCTCCAAATGTATGTATATTTCCATATGTTGTTAGCCTATATAGTGAAATAATTTCTCAAATATTATAAAAGAAACATGAAATAGAAATATAATCCAATTAATTTCATGTTCGATGAATCAATTGACTTTTTCACTCCTCTTTGCTTTATAGTTTTATAGTCATTAACATTCATGTGATAATTCACTATCTTGTGATCTATGATATATATCACACTCCGAAATTATTTGGAAAAATATTTATCCTCCCAATTAATTTTTTCACTTCACACTAATGTTTCCTTATTTGGATACATAGTTATTTGTTATTCCAAATAACCTTCATATTCACATTTCTGTCTTTTCAAAAGAATGTTTTTAATACATTTTCTAACGTGGTATTTCAATAAAGATATTTTCCAATGTCAAACCCTTGATTACTAAGAGCATGTTACAATTATAGTGACACAATTTATAAGAGTGGATGAATTTCATTTTCTGATATTTTAAAAGGAACATTTTGTTCAAAAGCATATAAATCATGAAACATTATGCTTAAACGAACAAAGAAATATTAATATTTTAATGTTAATGTTGTAACATAACCATTAAATTAAAAAATATGATTAGTATTAACCATAATTTGAAAAATAAATAAAAGTTTTTTATAATCCAAGTTTATTTATTAATGTATAAAAACAAGTACTCGATTTTTTAGTAGGGTCATTTTATTATTCAAAAATTAGTTTTAATCAAAAATGATTTTTATTACTTCTTTTGAGAGGAAAATATAATTATGTTTTTACACATTTTGAAATGTTATTTCATAAAAAATATATCATTTTTAAACAATAATATTAAAATTATTTTAAGGTGACATGTTGGGATGTATTTGGAAAAATAGATTTCTCTTTAAATAGTAAAAATACGGATTTTTTATAAAATTTAAAATTATTTTAACATAAATGTCCCAATATGATTATAATTTTATTTTAAATTAATTTTATACTTATTAATTTACCATTAATATAATTATTTACTTTGGAATCATCATTATACTTAATTTATTTTGTTTAACTTCATCATTCGTTTAAAATATAGTTTCTAAAATAATATGTTTTATTAAAGATTATAAACTTATATTAAAAAAAATCATGTAATTGATAGGAATTGAATAGAATGAAATTTAATTAATAATTTTATTCATTTATTCAATGTTTTCATGTTATAAATTTTATATTTTTTTCTGAAAATTTATGATTTTGTTCAATGGTAAAAAAATGGTTTATGAAATACGGTTTCTTTTATGATTTCTCCAAGAGATAAATATGATATTAAAATTAATTAAAATAATGGAAAGAATAATTTTGATAATATAATACAAATATCATAAAATATTATTCAAAACATATAATTAGTAATTTATTTTATGATAATTATGAAAATTATTTTAAATGTCTATGCAGTGCTTGAGCAACACTATAAAATGTCAAATTTGGGGTCCAAATGATAATAATTAAAATGGAAAATTAATTTCATGAACATTTATGTAAATATTATATATAAAATGTTATTCTTATTGATATTTTTTTTACTTTTGAGTTATATAACAAGAATCCTATTTGAATGCGTGTGTAATGTTTGCACAAGGCTAGAAAAGTAAAAATAACATTTTTAATAACTTTTCATGAAATATATGTGATTAAATAAAGAAGATATTGAATATAAAGGATTATATTAAATATAATTTATTTATTTTTATGATGGAAATTAATTTTCAATTTTTAGGGATGAAATAATAACATGAAAATCACGAAAATCACCAACTGAGTGCTTGTGTAAGCAGTAGAAAAATATGGTAAATAATTTTAAAAACTCTAAAAGTAATATTTGGGGGGATATTATTAGTTTCCCATGGGTTTTATTGATATATATATATCATATTTGGAATATTTTAAAGGCTTATATAAAAATTAAATTGTTTTCATGTTGTTTCAAAAGATAAATAAAATAAATATTTTCAAAAATGACATTAATGATATTTTATAAAAGAAATATTATTGAATGTTTTAAAATAATTAAAAATAATTTATATCTATATTTTGATGGGATATATTTTAAAATATAAACCATTTCTTATTTATGGGTCTTTTTTTATAGTAACATTCTTGACCCATAAAATTTAGAAAAATCTGGTATCCTGTCAAAAGGTCTAATGGGGGGTGTTAAATCAAAATGATAAGGGTAAAAAAATAATATATACCTATATATTTTTTATGATGTTATTTTAATAATCATATTATATTATAATTATCTCAATTTGGAACAATTTTTTCATTATAAATAATTAATATAAACTAAACTCTTTAATATATTCCTTGATTTTCTCTCCCATCCTTTATAAAAGAGAATCCATCTACATTCTTATAAACACTTCTATATAATTTTGTTTCAACCAAACCATAGAAAAAATATTCCAAAAATAACTCACCATTTTCTATAGGTGTTATTTCTGGTTGAATAACTTCCTTAAAGGGATTAAATTTTAAATAAAATGAGGTTATCTAAAGAGGAGATACTTCTAACTGAATGTTTTAGTTTTATTTCTTCTTTTATCTTCATTAATTTATTTTCATTCATATTAAAATAAAAACATTGGAATCTACCATATGTTGATATTTTATTACTTGTATTTCATAACAAATATTTTTCTCCACTTCTATCAAATTACAAATAGAACCATCACTCGTATGTATGACATACAATTGCCTCACTAAATGATATAATTAATTTTTTATTACCACATCTCTTGGATATTTATAATTATTGATTTAATTAATATATATATATATATTATTCAATTTATTATCATTATTTGAGGATAATATATCATCTATTTACATACCTTTTCATCCATTAAAAAATGTTAACATTGTTCATGCATACATGTGGATTACCTTCTTCACAATGTGATGTGATTTGTTTTTTATGACCATATAACATGGAATATATATAAAATATACTAAAAAATGTAATACTTTATTTATGAACTAATAAAATTATAATAATTATAAAATAATACTTAAATTTTTCTTCATATGTTTTTTGAAAAATAGAAATGTTACTCTTTCATACATACAACCTATCATCTCCATGATTGTACATAATTAATTTTTCATAAAAATCATTCATAATTGTTTTTTAAAGTTTAATTAATTTATAAAAATTATAATTATTTAATTATTATTACTATGGAGGTAATGGAATAATTACCTCTTTCACACGGATCAACATACTAATGTCATTTTGAAAATTTTAACTAAACATCCTTAAAATACTCAATATGGAATTAACTGATTATGTATCTATATTTTTCATTAAAATAAATGGAAAAAGTAATTAAATTACATATTAATTATCATTATAAAGGTTCTCAAAAAATTAAAAAATTAATATATGTTTAATATACGGGAGTTCAAGGACATAAATAGAAATTATGGACACGAGGTAATGGATTTCCTATCACCATCCATTCATTGAGAAATATTTTTATATTAAGATCCTCATTTCTTTTATATTGTGTATATTCTACCAATTGTTTAATTTTATTTCTTGAATCCTTCATTTTTAGGTTATTATATGTCACGACCCATCCTAGAGGGTCCCGTTCTGTGACTACCCCATGAAAACCTCCAATAGGCCATGGGATTGAGACTACCACTGAGTAGGTATATCCCACAAATGGGAGGCATTAGGCTAAGTACCTATACACACACATACACACACACACACACACACATCGAAGTCAGAAAATACAGAAATGTAAAACCAATAAGTGAAAAATTCATGCACACAACTAAGATCTCACAACAGAGTACAACAATAGAAGTACTGGAAAAGTAAATAGGTCCAAATACAAGCCCAACAAAAAGGTTCTATATCAAAAAGTCCAACCATTAATAAAAGAGGTATTGGGACACTCTGTTTGAACCGGAGGAACACACATCATTTGTCTAGTCTCGCTAAGCACTTCCTGGTCCTGGTCCACCTAAGACTCCATCAAAGGGTTGATTGTTTTCAATAGACACAACACATATGATAAAAAAACATTCAGGGTTCAGTACAACAATATTCAGTAGGAAACCCCAAAACTACCAATGAAAATACAACAAAAGAAATACTACAAATGAAAATACAGGTCTGCTCCACATAAGAATATTTCTACAAAAATGTAACAAGAACATCCACATATACTCAAACCAAGACACATAGTCTACAGTTTATCCACAACCAATTTTCATCCTTATGATTACATTGGAAGCATGATCATTCTAAGAGAAGCCACTCTTTGAGCCATGATATCATATGAGACACTCACAAAGAGCTTTATCTAATTTGGGCCCTGCCAAAATGAAAACGTATTGGTCAAGGATGATTGTGATACACAGAAGGGTTTTTTCCTAGAACTAAATAGGAGACACTATATATCATGCCCAGAACTTAATGGAGGATAGCATGTAACCAATCTGAATCAATCCTCTACATAGGGGATCATTCCCATAACTGATCGGATGATTCCCTAGATCACACCAATAACTGACTGTGGGAAACCACATACCCAAATGTTGCAGCCCGCTAGGTGGAGGACTAACTCCCTACCCTTGGACGATACGCCAGTTCCAAAATTCCACTAGGGGTGATATAGGATCACACTCCACTCTCAATAAGAGATTCCAGACTCTATCTAAGACTTGGATTCCATAGGGGATTACAAAACAGTGATGTGGATGTGATATCATACTGAACACTCGAGTAAAGTACCAAGAAAAATCCTCTCAACCTATATTGTTCAAATCTAAAAACTCGCTACTTATCACAAAATCTCTATCTCATCACCGGGGTTCCAACACTATTGAAGTATAGTCAAATGGATGTACAATTGGAAAGTTATAGAAGATTAAAATTTCTAAAAAGGGGGGGTCACTGGTCCCATGGACCGACTGTGGTGGTCGACCACCATGTTCGACTACCACACAGTTTAATGGTTTTACGAAAACTGGAGTCTCTATGGTCATGCATCAACTGGAGCCACCATGAATCACGACCAACTACCATGGTCGAAAATGGACTGGCTCCAGCTTGGTCTCCCAGGGTCCGACCAGATCAGCCCAAGCCACCTAGCCCTGGCCAGTCATCCTGGCTTGCTTTGAATGTTCACAGAGCGCTCCTCCTAGGACCTTCCCATATCCCATGTCTTAGACTTCTCGTGAGTGGGATACTGTATGGGGCCCACCTAGCCACATATGCAGCCCCCAATCCTCGCATCTACTACCGTTGTCTTATCTATTTGGCAATGCAGTCTCCAATGTGTCCGTCCATCACACTCCACATTAACAACGTCATCACCTTCGATCATAGCTTCCTCTGATCGCAGTTAGCCCAGGCGACCATCAATCCACATCTCTTCTTCAATCTTCCACACTGGACCCACACTGTTGGTACCTTATAGATACCACCAATCCACCTTCGATTCCTAGAATTCAAAATGGTCATATATCCTAGCTCCTCTGGTCCCGATCTATGTAGACCACACCTCATTTATCATTTTAACTTTAATACGGTTGTCTAATCGAGTTTGGGTCCACCCTTCAAGTTTATCTATGACATGGGATTCTAACGGTGAAGAACACGAAGAATGGGGGGGGGGGGAAGAACACAAATAATACCATGTGGAATGACCCTCAACCTTTATTTTTGTCATCGTCAATCCATTCTTGTTACAAAGATGAATGAATAACAAAATTAAAAAAAGTCCCAAAAATAATCCCCGAATTTATAAACCATCCCTCAATGATTGAAATGCGGATAAATTTGTCTTGGATTAACCCATGTTCATCATGGAAATCAAGAACAGGGAAAATAACAAAGAAACAATCACACAATCTCGATTAGGTTTGATTGATGATAATGAACAACGAAAAATTGCATTTTCTGGAAAGATCCATCGAAATATGAGGTGCTCATTCGATCAATCCATCATCATCCACCAAAATATTCCCTAAAGGTTCTCTCTCTAGGTCTCTAGAGAAATTTTTGGGTTGTGAGGAAAATCATGGATTTCATAAAATTCCTTAATAAAAAGGAGATTATCTTCATCAAAATAATATATTTTTAAAAAAAATATATTATTTAAATTTACTCCCTCAAAGACTTTTTCAATAGATGACACATGATGAAAAATGTTATGTTTCACTTAGTGTAAAGTCAATGCTCTAAACTCAATGGTTCAGCCAAATTTTTGATCTGATTACCCGTTGAAAAGTTATTCCACTTTTTCATGAAAACTGCATGTGCATGATATTAAAAGTATAATATTATTAATTCAATTTTATGGGAAAACTAAGGCTTAGAAACACAATCCATCTTAGTCCCTAGCATTGAAATCATTACATATAATTTCTAAAAATAATACATGTGAAAATATAAGATGTTACATTCTCCCCACCTCGGGGTTTACATCCTCGAAGGAAAAAACCAATTATACTCAAACATATGAGGGTACTGAGAATAATTATAAGAATCTCACTCCAATGTACCCTCATAGAGATTCATGTTCTTCCACCAGACATGCACCAATGGAAACAAACACCCATGAAGGATCCTCTCTTACATATTATCAATCTCTATCATGTACCCAACAAAAGTCACACCATCCTTAATGTCTCACTCTCTCCATTTGATGATGTGTGATGGGTCCTGAATGTACATCCTCTGCTACGACACATGTAAGATTTCGTGTAACATTTCTTGTTATGGTTGTAGATCCAAGTTGTATTCTCCCTTGACAACTCTACCTAGAATCTAGAAAAGAGCTATGAACCTCAGAGACAGCTTTCTTTCCCAACCAAATCTCTATAATCCCTATCGAGTTGAAACCCAAATGAACACATGGTATCCTTCCTATAACTCCAAATTCCATCACTTTATATCAACATAAGACATATTTTGGCTCTGTGAAGTCTTCATACACTCTTGGATGATATGAACCTTCTTTGTGGTATCTCGCACTAACTCCAAGCCCATGAGTGTTGACTCTCTTGAGTCGGTCCAGCAAAGTGGAGACCTATACAGTCACCTATATACGACCTCAAATAGTATCATACTAATTGTGGAATAAATAGTTTTGTGGTATAGAAACTCCACCAATGGTAGTAAATCCTCCCAACTACATCCAAAATCTAACATGCAGAGACACAACATTTTCTCTAGAACATTATTGGTCTGATCAGTCATATCATCCGTCTATGGGTCAAATGCTATTCTCAAGTATAAATGGGTCCCAAATGTATCCTAAAATCTCTTCCATAACTAGGATGTAGAGAAGCATTCACGATCTAAAACTATCGTCGATGGAACTCCATGGAGATTAAGTATCTCCTTCAAATAAGGGAGAACTGGTCTCTTTATTAGACACTTCCATCAATTATCTATTAAGTGGGACGATGTGGTGAGTTGATCAATTATCACCCATATATCATCATGTCCCCTAGAAATACTTGGTAAACCCACCACGATGTCTATATATATCCAATGTAACTAATATTCCAACACCTCAAAGGGATGAGCTAAACCTACTGGAACCTGGTTCTCAACCTACAATTGTTGACAAGTTGAGGCATCAACATACAAAATCTAATGCTCCCTTCATAATAACAAGGCACCAAAACTTATGTTGGAGGTATTGGCACATCTTCCCTACACCATGATGTACCTCCAAAGGGGATGTGTGGATCTCCCATAGAACCTCTTCCAACAACTCCATTGGTACTACTATGCATCCTCTGAAAATAAAAATGTTCTCTCCACCTTTATTGTATCCATCAAGACATGTGTTGTAGATATGTGATCATGTAGGGTCTTGAAATTGATATCCCCATGTTGTACCTCCCTGACTCACTATAAGAGTCGAGGGGTGAAAACCACCAACTAGAGGTAAGCTACTCTATCTACATCCACAAATGATTACTGCAACGATGCCAACTACTCTAACACATCATTCTGTAACTACAAACTAGATCTCCTACTGATAGCATCGGCCACCACATTCCCCTTTCAAAAAGTATAGACAATCTCAAAGTCATATTCCTAGAGTAACTCTAGCCATAAACTCTATCTCATGTTAATATCAGTTAGAGGAAATATATACATGAGACTCTTATGATCAGAGTAGATGATAAATCACACGCCCATCAGGTAGTGTCACCATATCTTCAATGAGAAGACTACCACTTCTAACTAAAGATCATGGGTCACATAATTCTTCCCATGTTGTCTCCACTGGCACAAACCATAGGCAATAACTACCTACCTAGGAATCATGAAACAACCAAGATCGGTTCATGATGCAACATAGAATACTCGACACCCTCCTATGGAAATCTCCATATGGGAGCTCTCATCAACATCTGCCTCAGCTCTTGAAATCACTGTTGGAACTTCTTTATCCACACAAAAGGCTTCTTATTTCATCTCAAATCTGTCAAGGGTTATTTTTCTCTAAAGAAGTCAGGTACAAACATCAGATAGTACCCTAACAATCCATGGAAACTCTGCACCTCAGTAACACTCTCGGTTGGATCCCAAGCAAGCACTTTCTCAACATTTATTGGACCCACTACAACTCCAACCTCTAAGATAATGTGTCCAAGAAAATGGACCTTATGAATATAGAACTGTCACTTATAGGGCTTCGCATAATGTTGGTACTCTTGGAGTGTGTCCAGGGTAATCCTCAAGTGTCTCACATGCTCTTCCACGGATGCAAAGTACACCATGATATTATTGAAGAAGACCACTACGAACCGGTGTATGTAAGGCTGAAGGATATGGTTAGTGAGTCACATGAACTCTTTGGTGGAGTTATTCACTCCAAACATAATCACCATGTACTTATATTGATCGTAATGACAACTGAAGGTCATCTTTGATATGTCCTCATCCCGCACTTGTAGCTGGAGAAAGCCTGATCTGAGGTCAATCTTCAAGAACTAGAACACCCCTTTAAATTGATAAAATAGTCCATTGATCCTTGGTAGTGGATTACTTTTATTCACATCCACCTGGTTCATGAACTAGAAATCCACACGTAACCTCAAGATCTCATATGTCCCCATGGAAGACAAAACTGAGGATTCCAATGGTGAAACCATGGGTCTCATGAAGCCCTTACTCAACATGTCCTCCAACTACACCCACATATCATGAAGCTCTGTGGGATCCATCTGATATGAAGGCGTAGATATCAAGGCTGTCTCAGGGTGTAGATCAATGGAGAAGTCCATCTCTTAGTGGGGAGGTAAACTTGGTGCATCTTTGGGGAATATTTCCTCACACTCTACCACCATAACAAGAAATTGAGGACTCATATGATCCATTACACCATGGGTGAGGATAACAAACTGATTATTAATCATCTTCACCCTCTTATGTGTGAGTCCATCCTACACTACATGTGTTTTCTTTTCAACAATAACAGAAAATATTGTTTCCATCATAGTGGACACACCACACTTCGAGCCAAAAATAGTCAATCTGAGCATGAACTGTGGATAACTAGTCAATACCATAAACGGCGTCATAAGGCCTCGACGCCACTACTATGAGATCCCAACCGAAACTCTCACCTAAAAGAATCAAGTCACATTGTCAATACCAATGAGTTATCATTGAATCTTAACCCTTAAGAGTCTCCAATCATAAGTGTCAATTAAAAAGTCCATACAAAATCTTAGAGTCTTGAATGAGGTTCCTGTAAAGAGAGGAATGACTAGAACCAACGTCTATCAAAACTATAGATAAGGTGTAAAACACACATATCATACCTCATATAACCCTTGGATCCCCTGGGAGAAAAGTTCCAATCACTTATAGCTAGCCACGTCCCTATCCACTAGCTCCTTAAGCCCGGTGTAGACCACTTGGGGGTGGTGGTGGTAATAGGTCAACACTATGACCAACTACTATTGACCTACCTTCCTATCTACCACACCCGACACTATTTTTACCACCCTTATCATTTCTCTATCTCTTCCTCAGAGATCCCTCCACTATCTCTCGATCAGTTGTACAACAGGACACGAAATATCATGCCAAATTTCCCAGTCCTCCACTTGAGTAACATCATCTATCTCTGAGCTGACTCATTACACGCTAGGAGGCTTGAACCACTAATCATGTGTCCTAGGATCATCCCCTAAGGTTCATAACGAATAGGGATCCCTGTGAAAACCATTGTTTGCCTGCTCTCGAGGTTTTAGCAACATGTTGCCCACTTTTATCTCCCTCTACTAGTGTGTACTCAGCTAGAAAACTCTCCACTAGAAGGGCTCACTCATATACCACAGAATAAGTAGGAATGATAAGGTATACCAACTATTCCGTAATATATAAGTGTAATCCTTTCTCTATGGTTTGATAAGTGAATAGATGGTCTCATACCATGTCCATGGAGTAGCGCAAAAGATCAGTAAACATTTTGGAATACTCCTCCACGATTATACTTCCCTAATGTAGATGTAGAAGATCATGTATGAATACCAGTTGCAACATGGATGAATTGAACTACTCTATAAAGAGACAATTTATTTCTTTCTATGAGAGAGTTGTCTCGTCATGAGACAGAGTCTCCAAGCTCCACCATCACCCCATAGAGCCCTGATGAAGTCATATATTGAAGACTTCCATCTAGTCTTCATGTGTCCTTACAAGGAAGAAAACATAGGTGACTGCCTATATCTGATCCTCATCCAAATAGGGGTATATCTCATCCCCAAACCTATGAGTTCACTACCTCTGAAACTCATTAAATGCACTCATCCTTCATGAATCCTCAACTAGTAGTGCTGGTTGCATCAGTTACTCAATGGGTTGTAGTATAGCTGTTAAACCACCAAGAGGTGTCATATCTAGTGTAAGCCACTATACTAATGCCTCATCACTAAAGGGATCTTCCTGATGATCACACATTAGAATCAAGATCATTTGTCTATGTGAAGGTATCCTAAAATAAAGAAAGATGTACCACGGTCAATAGAGTTTATCAGGAGAGCTTCCACTAGAAGGACATGTAAAACTCAACCATTACTATATGATGGATGTCCCATCATTTTCTATGAAACTGTTGTTTTCATGTACTAATTCACAAATAAGGTAATCAGAGTCCTATTGTATAGATACTCTAGTCTCTAAACAAACACTTGAGTCCCTGGCCTGAAATCCAAACTCAAAACACTTAACACTATTTCTCCAAACCAACCTCATAGACTGCAAGTCCTAAAATAGAATCGACCTCTTTGATACCACTTTGTCATGACCCATCTCAGAGGGGCCCAGTTCGTGACTACACTGAGACAACCTCAAATAGTCCGAGGTCTAGTTCCTAGCACCGACTGAGAATATCTCACAAATGGGAGTAATTATAATAAGTACATGTTCACTTCCACACATCTCTAAACATCAAAATGTTGAAATTTAAAAACCACTATGTAAACAATACATGAATACCACTAAAATATATCAAAAGAGTATGAAAATAAATTTACTGGAAAATTAAAGAGGGATAAATACAATCCCACCAAAAATCATTTGTGACCACAAGTCCAACATGTAAGAAAATAGGTTTTGGGACTGTTGTCTGAACCACAGGAACACAACTCGTCTTTCTGACCTCGTTAATCACTGCTTAGTCCTGGTATACCTAGAACTCCATCAAGGGTTCAATCATCTACACAAGACAAGACACATGTAGGAAAATCCTATGCAGGGGTGAGTGCAACAATACTCAATAGTACATCCCCAAACCAAAAAGGAAATAAAAAAAGGAAATACCACAAAGGAAATACAATGATAGAAAATACTAGTCAGCTCCAGATAGGTATATGTCTAAAAAATGTAATAATAAAATCCATATTTTCTCAAACCAATATGCAAACACTATAGGTAAGCTACAACAAATTTTCAACCCCAAGATTCTGCTAAAAAATTATCATTCTTAGAGAACTCACTCCTTGAGTCATGATATCATTGGAGACACTCACAAAGAGTTCTTTCTCATTTAGGCCACTCCCAAATGAGAATGTATTGGTCATAGAAGAATATGATACACATAGTGGTGGTTCCACCCATAACTAACCTAGGGACACAAAAAATCAAACCATGAACTGACCAGGGGATTCTACTTACCCAATCTAGATCCACCCGCTATGTAGGGGATCATACCCAGAACAGACTGGTTGATGCCATGGATCACACCCATAACAGACTAGGGGATACCACGTACCTAATCAATATGTCTAGTTAGTTGGAGGAACAATACCCTACTCTCATAGGTTCATCGATTCCACTACTCTACTAGGGGTTCCAGAGGATCACACTCTATTCATAGGGAGGGATACTAGACTCAATCTGAGACTCAACCTCTATAGGGGATTACAATATATTGATGTGGGTGTGATACTATACCGAACCCATGAGGAATGGACTATGGGAAACACCCTCAACCTATACTGGTCTAACATTAAAACTCACTAATTATCTAAAAATTTCTATCTCCTCCCTAGTGATTCAACACCATAGATGGTTAGTCAAACAGACATATTTTTTGAATGTTATAGTAGTATTTTGTTTCAAAAAAAGGGAGGGTAACGGGGCATGAGGACCGACCACCACAATTGACCGCCATAGTTTACCACCATAGGATACTACAGACGTGCGACAACTAGAGCTACTGTGGATTACGGTTGACAACCATGGTCGACCTTGGCCTCGAACCAGCTCAGTCGCCTCGAGTCTAACTTGGGTCTGACCCTGATTGGTCCTTCCCATTCAGCCCGACCCGCTCTGTCTGGTCCCCGTCTATCTTCTCTAGCCTAGCCTACACGTGCGTGGGCCACCTGGCCACCATACATGGCATGTCTTACTGGGTCTTTGTCCCCCGATCCATGAGGTTGTTGGCTACATCTCACACAGTCACCACCATAGTTCGCTCTTTCCGACTCCCACATGACTTCACATTACGCTCCATGTCAGAAACACTACCACCTCCAATCTTGGATGCCTTCGATCACCGCTTACCTTGGCTTCCATCACTGCCACCTCAACTTGACAATCTGTAATGCCAGAACTTCTCTATTTGTCTCTTCCAAAGATCACTTAGCCACCTATGATTCCTGGAATTCGAAATGGTCATAGATTCAATCTCCTCAGGTCCCGATCTAAACAAACTCTGCCTCTATTGTTAGTTTTCCTCTAATCTTGGGGTCTGATCGCATACAGATCCACCCAATGTGTTGTGTCCTGACTAAAGTGGTGAAACATTGAAGAACGTGAAGAACAAGGGAGAAAAATTACAAAGAACACCCTGAGGAACAAACCTTTATTTTCTTCTTTTTGATGTCAACCTGTTCTCATTATAATTAAGAACGAAGAACCAAATCAATAAAACTCCAAAAAAATCCCCGCAATTACAAACCCTCCAACAACAATAAAATTGTGGGTCAATATGTTAGTTGATTGACCTGTATTTATCCTGAAAATCAAGAACTCAGAAATCCCAATGAAATGGTAGCCCTACCTCAATTCGGTTTTATCATTGACGAAGAACAAAGCATCATTGCATTCCCTAGAAGGATCTGTCAAAATTTTAGGTTCATTGTTTGATTGATCTATCACCATCCTCCAATGGTTTCTTCAATGGTTCTCTCTCTACATCTCAATATAAATTCAAGGGTTTTCAGCCTAGCTTTGAATTTGTGAAGAATACATAATAAAAAGGGGAGTCTCTATATAAAAATAATCATTTTAAAGAAAATAATTTCATTTAATGTTACGGCCTCCGTGAATTTTTTTCCAGACAACCCATGCTAAAAAATATCATGTCAATCCTAGGGTAAAGACACTTCTATGAACACAAAGGTTCAGTTGGATTTCTAATCAAGGCACCCGTTTAAGAGTTATTCAACTTTTTTATGAAAACTGTGTGTGTGTGTGTGTGATATTTAATGTTTAATATTTTTCAAACTATTTTTCTGAAAAACTGGGCCTCGAAATCACAGATCATCTCAACACCTTATCTCAAAATCATTCAATAATATTTCTGAAAATAATACAAGAAAAAATATGGGATGTTACTTTTTCTGATGCATTCACCGGGGCGCGCATCCGTTCGTCGAGGATGAACCAATTTTTGCCTCGTGTTCCAGCTTTCCAAAGGTGGGTGACATCCATCTCTTATTAAGTGATATTTGCTCCTAGGTCAAAATTAGATGATGGGATGTTGGTTCTTCCTTCCACAGATTTTTCCTTAGAACTCATCACCTAGTATGGGTCTCCCTTAAAGATTAAGATATTGTCCATGAAACTCTTCTCGGTTCCATATCTTTTTGGATGCAAGTTAGTTATACTACTTCATTAAGGACATTCCAAGAAGTCATGTCAGAGTAGTAACCTTAGATTGGGGGAGTAGTCATGTTGGACATCATTGGTGGGTTTGGATGCTGGAACACATGTGTCTGGGTTTCTTCCTATTACAATAGGGCTTATCTATGGCATGGAAGCCCAAGGAATCTGTCGTCGAATGTGGGGAATTATATTCCATGGGAATTTCTTTGAGGTTTTCCTCATTTTCCCAGGTTTAAAAAAAGATTTTCCATGAGTGTAATGTCTTACAGTGATGGATCAAACTAATCAAAACATTGATAAGAGTGGATCATATGGATACATCCTCAAAAGGGAGCACCATGAGAGTTTAATGGATGAGTGGATCAAAACTATAAAATAAATATGGACTCGAGGATTCTTGGGTCCCTATAAATGGATATCCAGGGTTTACAGATGGCTGGGATTGAACCTCGTGAAGGTTTCCCACATACAACGTGTAGATGAGGGGTATCAAAACCCATGTAGTTTGATGGGTGATGAATCAGGGTGTACACAGAGGAAAACATACCAGATACATGTTGGGGATTATGCTTATATTTTGGCCCATCATAAGAGGGAAGCTCTTAGGTGGATGATTATGGACAGTGTGTGGTTTACACATTGTTAGATGCCCGATTGCTACTAGGAGCAGTGAGAAAGTGGGGGACATGATCTCACTGGGATGTGGTGGCCCAGGTAAGAATCAGGATGGATATGGATGGTTGAGTGAATTGGATGGACAATGAGAAGAAACTATTGTGAAGACGACAGTGATGTTGGGCTTCAGCCTTTGAGAGAATTCGTACAGATCATGGTGGCGGGGAATCAATGTCCACGTAGTTCTATGGGGCGATGGGACACAATAGGAGGTGACCCATGAGATTGGATGCGTGGATAGGACCCTGAATAAGTGGAACCTCCTTGTTGGGGCATGACATTACTGAAACACAAATACTCAATAGAGAGTCTAAGATGAGGTATGGATGATGGGATTGAACCTCAGGGAGGAATCCTACATATCTCATTGGCAGGGAATCAAATTCCATGTAGTTTAGTATGGGGCATTGAATTGGGGTGTGCTCAGAGGACAACAACCTGATGACATGCTGGGGGGCATACATGTGGTTAGTTTCACGAGTAATTCTGACGCCACAAAGGGATGGACCAAGCATGTGGGTCCCATCAAAGGGGACTTCAATGACTTACTGTAGATTGGGGACTACAGCTGATTACCATCAGTTGGGGACTGTAATGACTTACCGCTGGTTGGGGACTCTAAAGGGTTACTGCTAGCCAGGCTTGAACCTCATGGAGTCTTCTTACATACCTTGCTTGGAAAGGTAAAGGATCAATGTCCACGTTTTTTGTTAAGTAATACAGTTTAATTCCATATAGGATGAGTGAGGGGATAATTTGAATTGTTTTCAACTGATGGGTGTTGGTCTTGAACCTCAGGGTGGCTTCCTATGTACTTTTCTCAAAAAGGTCAAGTATCAAAGTCCACATAGGTCAAAATGGGGCTTGTGGCTTATGTACTAAGGTATCCCAGTGAGGATATCATGGTTGGTGCTTACTCTAAGCCCATGTGGGTCATGATAATTGTGAGAAAAAAGAGGAAGTAAATACTTAAATATCATGTCACAAAATTTTCATCCACAAGGAATAGAGTGGTTCTTACATGTGGCTAGCTACCTAGGGAGATGGATATTGGTACTTACTCTTGGATGGAGGCCCAGTGGAGATAAATCTCAAAGGGATAGGGATGGGGAAACAATGGTCCATGTTCCCCTATCACATCTAACCTTGTCCCACGAAAGAAGAGAGTAGGAGCAATAATTCCACCTCTTTCCAAAGAGGCTAGTGGCTTAGACCAAGATGGTCGCCCTTTCCCATGGATAGATTTTATTCTTGATAAGAGGATCTCATTCCATGTGAGGAATGATCTGACTCCTACGGAGACTAGTGGGAATGAAACATGTCCAAGATGGGAACCACGTGTGTATTGCATGGGGCGAGGACATAGTTTAATATCATGTGTTGAGGATGAAGGTTCTTGGATGTTCAACATCCTATAGCTCGGATGACATGGGTTCAATATGCCCCCTAGGACTTACATGACTGATACCCACCCACCCATGGGGAAGGGAAGGCATCAACAATTCGGTGGTGAGGCAGTGTTATAGAGTGATCCATTGAGGGGATCATGTTAGCGTGGATATGTGAAGAATCAATAGTCATTAGTGTTCTTATGTGAATATGTATTAGGTTAGGAAACACAATGTGAAGCACTGCCAAAAGGACCTTGTAATAACTTCACACCAACCTGGAGGGTTGTATGGGGGAAGATTTTTTGAAGCAGAAGGGTTCACAAGAAATGATCTTGCGAAGCTCCAGTGCTCCATAATGTGGAAAGACTCTGTGAAGGGGTATTCCTTTTGAAGTATAGTGGCCTAGCCTAGGGATGGATTATACATGAATATGAAGGGTACTTCATGAAGTGCCAAGCCTTTTGCGGAGTAGGACTTCACGAACCATGGATGCCAGACAAAGCATACCACTACGATGTAATGTAATTTATGAAACACAGTGACCCTACCTTAGAATGTGGTTCACATGTGTATGGAAGGTAATTTTCGAAGCATGGGTGCTCTGCGAAGACCCAAGATCCCTTAGGAAGATCTTTCCTCTAAGATGGCCTTTGGGCTCCACGAAGGGAATCCCTACTTGAGGAGGGGCTATATTTGAGATAGGAAAGGTACTTCACAATGCTCAAGTACCTTGGTGAGCTCATTTTTTTCAATTTTTCACAAATAAGAGGTGGCATTGTGATTTGAGAGATGAGAAGGAGAAAGGTTGGTGTATCCATCCTTTGGGTTTGAGGGTAGCCCGGTACTTATAGGCAAGAGGAGGAGTGAAGCTCTGACAAATCATTGTGATTCCACATGGCACTCTGCGATTGGTCGTGGTTTACATCAAGTTTGGCCTAACTATGGTGTCGACCATCATCCCCTCTTCAATGAAAAGATGTCCATAATTCCCTCCACAGTGCTCATGGTGTCTTCCATAAATTTCAAAGGGATCACAAAGGATATTTGTTTCCCTCTATGGCACGAATCTTTATGTCATTTAAGTTATAACTGGGAAGCCTCTAGACTCTTTTACTTAGTGGTGAACATAAAGGGGGCTTTGACATCCCGCTGGTGGCTGTTCTGATCGGATCCATGAAGGCTGATGTTCTAAAGGTCTATGAAACGATGCTTCGTAAAGAAAACCCTTTAGAATTGGTTTACTCTTTCCGTATTTTCCCTTGGCATACATTTTTGTGCCAAAAAATGCCCCCCCTCAGACTTGGAGCCAAGGAGAAAAGGAGGATCAAATTCTGAGGGTGGATCACCAAAATAATTAGGCCAATCACAAAGCAAGATCACGAGGTAGTGTCCTGACACGGATAGGTGACACGTGAGTTGAGAAAACCGTGAAGCTCGCTGCGACTAGGCATGTCGCGAAGCTCATAGGTCTTTGAATATACATAGGGGATGCTGACCCATATTTTTTCCTTACTCATCTATATGTTTTTAGGTATTTTTATCTAGATTCACAAATCTCTACACACTTTGTGACCGTTATTTTCAAATTGATTCATTTCTGCTTTGTGGCGCACAGTGAGTCTTCAGACTCTATGATAGTGTGCTCCGTGACTTGTGTTTGTGTGGTCTGTGGCAGGGCTCTTCATCTTTACCTTTTGCGACCAATCAATCCAAGTGATCTCCGCAAACTAGTAAAAAAATAATATTTTTAGGATTGAATGGCTCATCAAGAAGCTGCTAGGGGGGTTTTTGTGGATGTTATATGAAGGGCTAATCTGGATGATAGCCTCGATATCGGGGAGAATGTGTGGAGTCACTTAGACCACAAATCATTTGTGGTTCTATTGTTGTATATCCATAAGAACTACCCATTATGAAAATTACTACCTCTATATGTCTTTGTTTTGAGTTATAACATTATCATTCCCGAAGGAAGTTGGGATGAGAAAGTCCATAGGTTCAAGAGTTCACCGTTCCAGCACCAGTGGTTCAGGGCGGCCAACAATCAGACATGGGAGGATTATAAAACTAACAATGTCGAATGCCTGTATAATCACATAAACAATATTGATGGGATTTTTTTAGCTAGAGATATCTCCCCCGTACTACCACACCATTCTGTAGGAGGATTTGGGGAACCTGGAAAATGGGGTGGATGGATGAGTGGGATTCTGCCCATGGAGACAACTTCAAAGATGAATGGGCATGGTCTTACTGGGTACGTGCCTCATGCGATGTGTTTGGGGTGGAGCTGAGGCATGTGGGCCAGTATGTGGTGGACTGGGCCACCCAATTCAACATCTACCAACCGAAGTAGTTGATACCAGAGTTACTGAGAAGGGGGTCATAGATGACCCACAATTTCCATTTTCACCATGGATAGGTTGGTATCGGCCTTGAGGAATAGTACCAAATCATGGGGATTCCAATATTGGGGGTGATGTATGGTGAGTTCCTCCCCACCAAGAATACATGGCAGGACCCGGAGAAAATTTCACCACTGGAAAAGGAATTGCTGGAACTGGTGCTGGGGGAGGACAAGCAGTCGATGAGGGATGCCCACTTTAATTGGAGGTTCAATCAGTTCTGGAATTAACCTATAGATGGGAAGTTTCCCGTGAGGTCTCTAACCTACCCGAATGGGGTTAAGCGCAACTAGGAGCACTCCTACTAGAAAATCTTGGATGAAAGCCAGTGGAAGACTAGGGGGTCCATTATCAGCATCGAGTAGTTATCGGTGGTTAGGTAAGCTATGTTTATTTTAGTGCTCATTTGGAGTTGGATTATGCTAGTAAGGGACACAAATATGGTGTTGAAGTCGAGCACATTTATCATGGCATCCATATTGGCAATATGGGAGAAGGTCAATATGGGGATCCTAATGTAGGCTATGCTATACAAAATGTTGAGGTATATCAGTGAGGGGAAAAAGATACATATGGTGGGTGGGACATGCCATCTTCTGTATGGTTGGATAGAGGTGAACATGCAAACCTAATAATATCTGATCCACATTTCCCCACTAGGTTCAGACTTTATATCAACTATCTTGAACATGGGTGGGGGAGTTTTCCAACCAAGATGACCTCGCCGCTGGTGCTGAACCAGGTCTAGAAAGAAGACAAGTTCAACTTCCACCCATTCCCATGGAAAATATGTGAGTTCAATGATGATGGAAAGGGAATTGAGGATCATCTTTCAAACCTTCTATCCATTCAGGGTGGAATCCTGGTGGCACAAGTTGACTGAGAGCCACTCGGAGAGTCGTACACACCACACCATTTCGCAAGGAATTTCCAGTGCATGACGAGGTACACCCCGCGTGTCTGCATGGGAGTGTGCCACATGGACCATCCATGTGGGAGGAGGCATATGTGGCTCATGTTGACATGGTAGGATGGGAAGATGTGGAATTAGCTGACTCCACCCACAACTCTCTATGGGCTGGTGAAGGAGTATGCCAATAGTTGGGAGGCAGCTCACCTAGGAGAGATGTGGAACCAGTAGACCATTCTTCCTGGTGATGGGGTCCCCCCTCAATCTCAGGTTTGGGGCCAAAATGTGGTGAGTACATCCCATGGTGGTAGGGATGCAATAATGGTGAGACCATCACCAACCAAGAGGCAAGAATCAATGGTCTTCCGAGATATCCTAGAAGAACAAAGTCATCCAGATGGGAGGCCGACCACAGGGTTCCGTTGGATACACACTCAGGCTCTGGGAAAGCAGTTGTGCCATATAGATATTCCTAAGTATACTATATTTCCAGAGGCCTAGGACATCTAGGATGTAAACATGGAATTTCAAAACGCTTCCTAGATGTGCCACCCTCTGAACCACCTCAAGATAGATTTGGTGGGAATTGGTTGTTCCAGGGATGGTTTTGAAGTATCTCAGGTGGAGGGGGAGTAGTATATCATCACGATGGAGGAAATGGTTTATTCTTGGGGTTTTCTACATCCAATGATGGATCGAGTGAAGGTGATTCTTGATCGAATGGACTCTACATAGTTTTTGGCCACTGAATTGAGGGAGTTCTTCCCTCTACATGAAGAATCAGAACGGTCCTCATGGGGGGAGGCGACTAGTTGAAGAATCCCTCTAGAATAGGGTGAGGTCAGAAACTCGGGACTAGAGAATTTGGTAGAGGATCTTATGTTAAACCATAAACCACATTCCCACAGTCCTCATCCAGGACATTTTGGACTTCTCAACTTACATTTCACCTATGAAAGCGGGATACATACACAAAACCTGCTCCCACACAATAGTAGATTAAGATGTGAGAGCATCAAGATATGTACCCATGACAATGTAAATTACTACGCCTAGGGGGTCGCGATACCCATGGTGGTTCTCCTAGAATCATCGAATTTCCAATCCATATTTTGGGCGCCATGCCTGAGGATCTCACCAACAATAGCTTAGGGGAGAGACCGACTGTTTGATCTATGTATGTCTTCTCTACAGAATTTGTAATTGTCCTTCATTGAAATAAGCCAACTAACATCTGTGTATTCTAACATGTGAAGTTCTTCAAATGGCATGGGCCATGTTGGTGTGGATGTCCAGAGCTCATGGTATATCCTTTACTAGGGTAACGTTGGTGGTTGTAGAAGCAGATGCTCAAACTAACCAAACCACAGCACTCCCGATCACAGGTGGGACCATCAGTCGGACTGATCTTGAAATCACTGAGGTATAATCTGATGATGGGGATCAATCAGTTGACATGGGTCCTGACCTACACAACCAAACACTAATTAAATCTGGTTGATGTGTTCCTAGAGGTATTCCATGCATATGATCCTGCCAACCCCACAGACTAGGAAAAGACGGATTCTAATGTAGAGGATAGAAATATTTTCCATCACCGGTTATTAATGATGATTAATCTCTTCGATGGAAATACCCCACAAGTGCAATGGATAGATCAAATGGAAATTATCTGTTCTTTTCAATGAAAATTATGAACTAGAGGAGTGTATGCCCAGCGTCCTCATATGATCATCTAATACGTAATGGAATAAAAGATACAAGAACATGACCATGTACATGGAGTCGGATGGTAGCGAAGGAAGTCCATAAACATAAAGAGACTCTCAGTGGATGATAATTAGATCCATTGGTTGAGGGTGTGGGCGATCGATTTCTCTTCTTTCCTCGATGCACAATCAGGTCGTGTATCACGCTTGAAGGCCTAGCTGGAAGAGGTTGAAGAATAGATGAAGTGATCCTCTAAGGAGAAGGCCATAATTTGAGCCGACAAATAGAAGGCCTAGATTTCAGCTAATTATCTACGTCCTATCATCATCAAGGTGGAGCAAGAGCTTAATAGGCAAAAGCCGATATTGGATGCCACCATCCAAGCAGTGGCAGAGTTGGAACGCTCTATTGAAGAGGTCAGTCCAAATATGGGAGTGGCTAATATTTGGGCATTGTAATGTATGTAAACTCATAAAAATACATTCTTGGTTGTATTATTTATGTTGAATGTGTGTATGAGTTCCATTATTTGTCTTTGGTTTTCTGAATTTCCACCAAATTGGTGAAATATACATTGATTGATTCTAAATCTCACATGGGTTGTGCCGGATGTGAGAAACAAGGGATGTCCATATCATTATTTCATCTGAATATGGGAGTGCCAACCATGCTTAGAGAATCCAGAACCTGAGAAACCAATCTGGATTTCTGGGAAGAAAGGGGCAAGCCTGACTGGAGAATGAAGTTCTAAGAATAGTGGAACTGTCTTTTTTCCAATGTGCTTTAGGGAACAAATGGAGTAATGCCAGGGGTGTTAGAATCAATATGAATAGAGGGTAGTGTAATGTTTGAATCATGAAATCCAAAATTTGAAACACTATAGGGGGGTGGTAATGAAAGATAATTGTTGACCATGTTCAAAACACAGTATCCCTATTGTGTTAGCATGAAATGTGGATAACAAATGAGGGCCGAATGCTGACCATGGTTGAAACATGGGCCCTCACTCCAGATGTCTTCCATTAGTCTTCTAGAACGTTATACTAGGATAGTAGGTGAGCCATAGGCCGGTCATCCATACCGATAGGGGGTTACTTCATGCATGAAAGAGGATTAGGATCTAAATAAAGGGAACTCGGAGTGGGGAGGGTGGAGTGATTGGTTGTTCTAATGGAGTCCAAAACTATTGAAATTATTCCATAGTGATGGAAACACATTTTGTGAGGGCCTCAATCTGATCAGGGATCATACCTACACTTATATAAGACCTCTCTGGTGTGGAAATAGAATTCTATATTGTTTTACATCATACCAATGAGGAAGATAGGTGTGTTTTTTAATGACATATGGTAAGGACGGTGCACATAGTTTTATAGTCGTACGGCCTGGACCAAGGATGATATATTAAATTCATGTTTCATAGTTTTTAGGCTCGTAGTTTGAGCTAATAGAGACTAGACCATGACTAGAAATTAAGGGACATAAGAATTATTGACCCGGGGCTGGGATCAAGGTGAAATGAATGGGAATTCAACATATCCCATAAGGATGATAATCATTCCAAATGTAGTTCACGTGCACATTTTTGTTATAGACTAATGCTGGCTGGAAAAATCTTCTTTGGTGAGGAATTTGATGCATCCAATAATTATCATTAGGAATCCTGAACATGTTCAGGGTTGAACCACAGTTTAAATTCATGCGTTTAGGAAATGCTTACCCAGAAAGGAAACATGAAGTGCGATACATATCCTGGTGTGAATGAGGATATAAGATGTCTGCACGACACCACATGTTCCTAATGGGATTCTTTAGTCCATAGATAAGAAGTTTCCGGAATTGGAGCTATTCCCGAAGGAAAGTATTCAGGCATTCTTATCTACCCCCTAGGGATGGGAATCAATCCAAACATAGTTCTTAGGTTGCAGTTTATTGTCATACAAGATGAGAGTCATGTGTGGTTCGACTGCACGAGCACACATCCTACCAAAACCACTAAGCCCATGTGAGTCGTGTTCGGTGCGGGAATCAAAAGTAGTGGTGAGACGTACCTTGTACATGGATGCATGCATTAAGGGAAATGGAACACTAGGTTAATGACGTCCCAAATTTATTGACATGCCTGTTTAATGCACATTATTGCACAAAGGTGTAAAATTGATTGTGTTGGATTTCCACTTGATCATAAAGGAGTGAAAATATGAGAATCATTAATCCAGATATCTGGATCACAATGATGGTGGTGTGACAATAAAGTATAACTTTTGACCATGTTCAAAACATAGCATATGTTTCACGTTAGCCTGATATAGGGATGGATAAATGAGGGTCGGCCATTGACCATGTTTGAAACATGGGACCTATCGAAAAATGTCGTCTGAGGTCTTCCATGCCATTGGCCCAAGATGATTGGTGAGCCCATGTGGCATGATACCAACCCTTATAGGGGGTCCCTTTAGAAATGAAAGAACATTTGGATCCAAATAAAGGTCTCCTAAAGCATGTACACTAAACAAGGGATTTCCATGTGAAATCTCTACACCATGGGATCTTTTCCATGACGCATTTTAGAACGCCAATGATGCATGTCAATTATGGGAAGTCCAACCCCTATGCAAGAACATGGGTCCTATGGATGAAATCACTTTATTTAAGATGTTCCATGGTTTAATTGTATATGTGCAGGGTACTGATGTAGCTGAATGCGATGTGTGGTTCCTGTGGGAAGATCTTAGTTTATGTTCATAGATCTCTGAATAGGTTGGGAAGAGATAAGGTCGACCCATGGTGAGGTTGTTGAAAAACTTGATTTGAACGAGAAACTAATAAGTAATCACCACACCACATGACCCTAATAGTGTTCTGGAAAAAGCGGCTGGAAAGGAGGAAATATTTAAGATTCCTGGGGAAGGACCTATAGACGGAATGGTTGGGCATTCCTACGTATCCCATGAGGATGGGAATCAAACCATACATTTTTCTGGAAAATGTTGTGAGGTTTAGTTTCATGTTACTAGGACAGTTGGATCTTAGTTTTAAGATCATAGACTTTAGACCATAATGGAAAGGAACAAGGGATACACAAAGTGTGGATATTAAAAAACCTGACGTGAATGAGGACAATAAGAGTCTGTATCACTCCATGTCTACCCATGGGGTATTTTAGGTCAAGGGACCAAAAATGATAGTTAGGCTCCGTGTCGGGTAAAATTCCAAAGAATTCCTATGTACCCCATTATTATGCGGATCAAGTAATACGTAGTTCAGAGAGTGTAGTTTTAACGTCGTGTGGGAAAAGTGGCAGGAGAACTAGATCTTGAAGGGGTGGTACATAGTACGACTATTGAAAACCCAACATGAATTAGGACATAATCCCACATACGCCACACTACACAATCATATAAATGTCATTCCCAAAATGCTGAACAGAATAGATAATTAGAGGAAAATGATCTAAACCCTATGATGAAATGCTTGGGAATTACAACGTATCCCATAAAGATGGGAATCAAGCTATATGTAGTTCTTAAAGATGGTGTGCAGTTTACCATCTTGCGGCAAGGACATAAAGAGATCATAGTTTAGGGTCTTAGACATCGGAGCCTGGGAAGTTAGACTCTCCAAATGTGAATGAAGCTTGACCAAGTCCCTAGGACCACCTGATCTATGCTCGATGTGGGAATCAAAGGGGTATAAGGTCTTTTTTTTAGAAGATGGTGGCAGGAATTGGTTCCCCAATTCATGCCCCCGAAGGAATTTATTAAAAATAAGAGTAGCATTACAGACTCGAGGTGTCAATGACTTACACCAGCAGGGAATAAAAGAGACAACAAATGAAGAAGTCAAGACAATCCAGCAGCAATATGCAGCAAGCCAATATCAAATCCAGCCTTCGTCGTCAAAAATCCTGGAACTTGTGGGTTTCACCACCACAGTTTGGCGCATCATTGTAGCGCAGCAATAAGAGCCTTTAGATTTATCCCCACAGGCCCTAGATGGGCATCTTCTCCTGCCTTGGGTAATAACTCCCAGTGTCGTGCTTGTCCAGTCGGCCACATCATGAGGCTGGAAATGAGGTGGTGGGAAGCTAGTTGATGGCTACCCCTTGGCAGGACAATTCTGTGATAATCAGCAGCAATATGTAGCAAGCCAAAATCAAATCTAGCCTTTTTCATCAACAATTCCAGTACTAAATGAATATGGAGAGAAAATTTATAGAGGAAGCAATGCATATGGCCTCCAAAGAAAAACCAGCCAAAAGAAAAAATTCCATAGAGCTTGTCCTCCACCAAGGGGATCCTGAATCAAAATGAGTGAGACCTGCACCTCAGCTCATACTCAATAAGAATACCATTGACCAGATCAGAACCGGTTCCAAGAGAGAAGATAAAATAACTCAGAAGCTTAGCACCAAACCAGATTATAGAAGCCCAGGACAACTAGAAAAAAAAACTGAAATAAAAATCTGCAGACCAGAGTAAAAAACAGCAGAGAATGATCCTTGAAAGTGGCCTCAAACAGACCAAAAGAGAGCAGCCATTTACTGAAAATCCTTTGAATTGATGGCAAATAGTAAATCTGGAGAATGGGACAGAAAACTCCAAAACAGGGTTAATCAAGACAAAAGCATCAAACAGGTCAGATTCAATTTGATTTGCTGTTCATCCTTGATTTTTCAATGGAGACGGATCTTGTAATATAAATATATTGCTCCTTTGAAATCATACCTTCCTGAAGCTCCTGCTGAGCAATCTGCTGTTGCGTATCCATATGCTTGATCCATTTCTGAAGATCATGTTCATCAAAATGTGGCGAAAAGTAGTACTGAGGGATAACTGCAAGAGTTACAAAATTCCACTTAGACATGATGGAGTGGAGAATATATGTGAATCATGCAACCAATATATAGGGCTTAAAGAGGGTGGTGAAATGATGAAGGATGATTGTTGAACATGTTCGAAACATAGTATCCACATCATGTGACCAGAAGTGGGAACAAAAATGAGCATCAACCAATGGCCATATTCACAACATGGGGACTTGTACAAAATTTTCATCCAGAATCCTTGGGTGCATTGGCCCGAGATGGTTGGAGAGCCTTAGGTCCTAGCATCCACAATGTTATGGGTTCCTCTGAGATGTGAATGATTAAGAAATTCCAAATAACGAATAATATGAAACATGGAAATGGGATATAACATGTCTACATAGATATCCAATACTCTTGGTCCTAAAGCAGAGTTCTCCTAGAAACACTGGTGATTTTCCAAAGAGTATTTATGGGCTCAATTCTAGAGTATATGATTACAAAAGAAGAGGGGAGAATAGGGGGAGGAAGATCTATCAAGAGGGAGAGGTTTTTGGCATGACTATTACAGACCCGATGTGAATGCGGACATAAGACCATACCACCTCACATACCCCCCTCCTAGAAAACTCAATAATAGGGGCCATAGAGATGGGATGGTTTCTAAGAAGTAGTTCTGTACCTGAATATTTAATGTCTTGGAGTTCTTACATATCATGTGGGGGTAAAAATCAAGCCACGTGTAGTTCTGAAAGTTGGTGTGCAGTTTAACGTCATGCGGTAAGGATGGATATAGGAGGGAATATATAAATGAAGAATGTGTATGAAGTTGATAATTACCCGATGTGAACTAGGATATAATCCCACATATATCTCACCAATCATAATTCACGGAGAGAACTTAGGCTAAGTGGTCAAGAGAAAGAATAAATAAACCTAGGTTAGACCCAAAGACAAAATGTATGGGTTTTCCTACATATCCCATGAGGATGGAAATTGATCAAAATATAGTTCTAGGAGATTTTGTGTATTTTAAATTCATGAATTAAGGAATTGGTAGATCATAGATTGTGTTCATAGAGCTCAGACCGTAGATGCCCAGTTTAATATCACCTGTATTGTACATATGGGTGGAAAGGGTGAATCATTGTGCCTGTCATGAGGGAGACCATAGAAAGGAAACAATGATCAAGGATAACTACTAATTATATTCTCAACACAGTATCTGTATTGTTTCTCGGAATGGGGACAAAAAATGAGTGTCGACTACTGACCATATTTCCAACACGGGACTTGAATCAAATTTTCATCCAGAAGCCTTAGGTATGTTCGCCCGAGACGGTAGGAGAGACCTGGGACCTAGCATCCTTGTTGTTTAGGAGTCCTATCAGATGTGAAATTTGATGGAAACCCAAATTATGGGATGCGTGATGTGTGGTGGGACCTGTTTAGATTAACGTATGGCTGAAAGGACAATGGATGGAGGAGTGTCTCAAGGGGATTTATGTGGCGTGGAAAAAAATAGATCGATGTGAATGAGGACATAGAGTCTACACCATAGTGCACAATCCTATGTGAGAATGTGGTATATGGTTCTTAAAAGGATGATGGACCTGAATTTGGTCCACATATGGAAAATCACGGCCAGTTTTCAATTTAACATCATGTGGGATGAGTGCTGAGTGGTTTTACGTCCCTCAGTGACAGACAAATTATGTAGTTTATCATCGTGTGATGAGTATGATGGTGATATTAGTTTAAGGTCATAGATCTCAGACCATGATTTTGGGACCCTTTATGTGGGTATGGCCTTACCAAAGCTTCTAAGACCACTTGAGAAATGCTCGATCTGGGAAACAAGGAATGGGATCCGGTTCTCCCCAGCATATAAGAGCATGATAATAAATGAAATAGATCGGGTGGGGTCGATCCCACCGAGACCAACAATAGTTCTCAAGGCATGCTAACATTCAAAGGGATAATAGGAAAAAATGAGTCACTAAACCCAATAATTTGGACATATAGTGGTGTCGATAATGATGGAGGATGGTTGTAGACCATATTCGAAACATAGAATCCATACCGTGCAACCTGGAATGGGAAAAAATGAGCATCAGTAGCTAACCATATTCTTAACGTGAGACTTGTGTCAAATTTTCTTTCATGATCCTCTATAACATTAGTCCTAAATAGTAGGAGGGAAATAAAGCTGAGTATGCATGTCGTTCGAGGGTCCTTTCAGATGTGGATACTAATGGAGACCCAAATAAAGGGGATGTGTAAAGCATGAACATGCATGTGGTCTAACGTCATGGTGGAAAGGTAGAAAGAGATGGAGATCTCCGTGGAGGGGGATACATGGTGTGGTCATGATAAACCTGGTGTGAATGAAGGAAATAAATGACCACACAACACCATGTGTTTTTGGAATCATCGGGTCCAAGGGTCCAGACCCAAGGGGTGATCTTTCAGTTCAGGTTTGGGCCTACGAATGAAATGTCCAAGAATTCTTATGTATCCTGTGAGGATGGGAATCAATCCATATATTGTTATGAAAGGACCATGCAGTTTAAAGTCATGTGATATAGACATGGATAGGATAGAAGATTGAAAAGGGCAGATGGTGCGATCATCGTAAACCTAGTATAAATGGGGGACAAGGAATTCTACCTGATTCCATGTGAAATCCTACAAGAGAACTACAACCAGGGGCAGTCAAAGAGGAATATTTGGGAAAATACCCTAAGGTGAAGTGTTTGAACATTCCTACATATCCCAAGAGGATGGTAATAAAGCCATATATAGTTCTTGATATGCAATGCAATTTAACATCATGTAGAAAGGATGAGGGGAGATCTTAGTTTAAGGTGATAGAGATCAAAAAAATTTGTAGTTTATCATGATGCATGATGACTGTTGGGTAGTTTTACATCCTTCAACCTAGATGAATTGAATAGTTTAACATCATGCGGTGAGGATGGACCAACATAAGGCCATGATAGACCATATATAGTTTAACATTATGTGGGATTAAATATAGCTTAATGTCATGATGGTAATGTACTAAGTAGTTTTATGACCTTCAGCCTAGATAGATCATGCATTTTAATGTCATGCGGTAAAGATGTTACAGTTTATGGTTATATAGGACTGGTTTACTAAGGAAAAGAATTTCTTGAGGAATTTAGAATCGATGGGAGGAGTTATACACTCTCCATCCATGGTAACTAAAGAGTATGCACAATTGGGGTAAACCTTGTGAATGATTTAAGGTACTTCCCATTTGGACCCCAATTTTGTTTGTTTTTTACAAGGTATCATTGGAATTCTCAGGTCCAACACCATGTCATCATGAATGAAAGAGAAGAGGCAAACATTCTTGTTGAAATATCTGGATATCTTGTTCTGATGCCTCTCCAGATTGTGGAAGGAACAAAACCTATTCTCATCAAGTGCTTCCAGTTTATCCAGACAGATTTTATATACCTTATCTTGTGTCTGTTGCTCATAGATAGTTGTGAGAAATGGAATAAACTGAATCTCAATGGGTAGGACTGCCTTTGTTATGTACACTAGGGAATATGGGGTCATCTGTGTCGAATTGTGAGTTGTCATCTGATAGGCCCAGAGAGTGTTGGGGATTTTTTCTGGATAACTCTTCTGGTTCTGATCAACTAAATTTTTCTTAATTTTAGACATATTTTTATTGAATTAATTGATCTTCCCATTTTCCTGCATGTGATAGTAGGAGGAATGGTTCGAACGAAGGTTGTAATAAGCATACAACTTCTTGATTTCAGATGCTTGGAAGTTAGTTCCGTTATTGATGAAGATGGTGTGAGGGACTCTAAATTGGTATATGATATTATTGATCACAAATTCAATGATAGAATGGGCCTTGACCTCCTTGAGTGGAACTTCCTCAGCCCACATGGAAAATAAATCTGCAGCAGTTAAGACGAATCTTAACTGGAGAGTTGTCGCTTTTGCATAGGGTCCAATGATATCGATTCCTCAGACTAGAAAGGTCCAAGAGTACATGGTAGTGGGGAGAGGCTCTAGTGGTTGATGCACAAAATTATCATATATTTCACATGCATAGAACCTCATGGAAAACTCTATACAGTCACGGATCATGGTGTGCCAAAAATACCACAACCTCTAGATCTTGTGAGATAGTTTTGGCACAGTCTAATGAGCCCCATAAGAACTGGAATGGACCACTTGCATGACCATATAAATCTCACCTCCATGAATGAAATGGAGGATAACCCCATCAAAACTGCATTTGTAGAGGATCTTTCCAAGATCAAGACCACTCTAGAGGGTGAACTGCAATATGGAGAGTCCTATTTTATCATGATCAGCTCAATATTATGGGATTTTTCCATGCTGGAAATACTCAATAATGGGGTCCTCTAGTTCGAAGTCACCTCCAAATCTATAGTAGTGGGACTAAGGGGTCTGGACGTGGAGTCTCTAGCAGTAAGGTGGATTACCTATGGGCAATCATCTCTTCCTTGAGTAATGGGAGAAATGACTCTCTAATGCACTACATGGATAATCAACTCATCCTGATCAGTCTTCTCAAGACATGCAGCCATGCTGGCCAAGGTGTTTGCTCGACCATCCTGGGACCGAGGGACATAAGTAACATCCATCTAAGATGGGAACTGGGCCATCAACTGGAGGGTATGTTTTAACAGTGGAAAAAGTTCTGGATTCCTAACAATATAGTCACCATTGATCTATTTGATGGCTATTTTGGAGTCCCATTTCACATGTAAATGGAGAACATCAATCTCAGGGGCTAGCTCGAGACCAGTGATAAGATCCTGATACTCTACCTCATTATTGGTACAACCTACTGATTAGAGGAATAAATATGTCAAAATAGCTCATTCTGGCCTGATAAAGATTATACTCAGGCCCACTATGTTGATTCTGGGGTCATTGAGTCTTCTGCCCATAGGGCTTTATAAGGAATCGTCAAAGAGAATTTTCTAAAATGGAATATCTTTGTCTACCGCAAGGATTACCTCATTAAGAAAATCATGATCTGGAGACAGATCCGTGGGAGCCGGATGGGAAGTAAGGAATTCTGCCAATGCATATCCATTAATGGACTTCTAGGGAACAAACATGGTGTCCAACTGCTAGAGGATCACTACCCACTAACCTAGATGGCCTATCAACATGGGGTGGTTCAGAATGTACTTTATAAGATCCAATCAGGACACTAGTTGTATATCATGATACTGCAAATATTGTTGCAATGTCTTCACTATGAATACCATTATAAGGAATATTTTCTCAATAGTATAATATCTTGTCTCTGTATATAGGATCATGTGGCTAAGATAGTATAAATTGTTATTTGTTCCCTAATTATTCTTCTGGGAGAGAGGGGCACCAAGAGATCATTCCAGAGCAGTCACATAAATGACCATTGCCTTTCTGGAAACTAGTTTCATCAGGACAGGAATCTGTAATAGTTACTAATTGATTTTTTCAAAGACAGTCTGGCACTCCTCATCCGACAGATAATCGGAAACATTTTTCATGATCCAGGTAAAGTTCTTACACTTGCCATCCAGATTTGTGATAAACTAGATTGTATAGGCTAAATGGCCTTGAAATCCATGAAGATACTAAATGTTTCTTAGAGAATACATTTGGATGATGGATTTTATATTATTCTGATTTATCTCAATGAATCTATATCTGATAACAATGCTGAGAAACTTTCCAGAGTCAACCCCAAAGGCACACTTCAAGGGGTTCATCTTCAAATGGGAGGATCAGATGAATCAAAACACTTTCTCATGATCTTTGAGAAGGTCCTGGTGCGGGAGATATTTGAACAACATATCATCCATGTGGTATTTCACCAATTTCTTGATGATTGGATTAAATATCTCTTGCATGGAAAGCTGATAGGTGGAACCTGTATTCTTTAGACCAAAGGGGATAACCTGGTAGAAGAAAGTAATTTGTTGTGCCGTAAAATTTGTAGACTCTTCATCCTCAGGGGCCATTCAGATTTGGTTACACCCAAAATACCCATCCATTAAGAAGAGAGCTTGGAACCAAATGGTGGAACTAATCAACAGTTCGTTCGTATGAAGGGTAAAATCATACTTCCAACAGTGATAGCTGAGATCCCAAAAGTCGATGCAGACTCTGATCTACCTATTCTTCTTTCTAATGAGCACAATGTTGGCTAACCATCAAGGGTGTTGGACATCCTTGACAAAGTTTTCTATGATAATCTTATCAACCATAGCCTCAAAAATGGCACTGTGAGAAGGTTGGATATTTTTGGGAGGTAGTTTGAACCCACAATGATTTAGTGGAAGACCAAGGCGGTGGATAGATACCTAAGGATCTAGTCTAGAAATCTCATCATAACAGTAGAAAAATACATCACGATGTTATTTCATGAAGTCCTTGTATCATTTTTTCTCTTCTATAGGCATAGCGGCACTGATCAATGTTGGTTTCAAATCCTCCTTTTATCGAGATTTAATTGTACCAATTCATAGACCATTGGGGAAACACCCTCTTCAAAAGTGGGATGAGCATCATCAAAATCATTATCTTCCTTCATAGAGGAGGGATCCTCGGTGGAAGGTTATTCATCTAAGTTGACATATCCTAACGGGACACTTGAACCAGCTTGAGGGGCGGTGGCATCGCATCAGAGGACTCATGTACTGCTGAAACCATAGCGACAAAAGCTGTTGACCCAGTCCCATCTGGCTTTCAGCCCAAGAGGCCACACTGGATTATATAAAAGAAATAGTGGCATGTTGTCTTGATCTAGTTTATCACAGCCAGCTGGAACAATCATGTATGACATATTTTCGTTTCCATAGGTTGGACATCTCCATACCTTATCAGAGTAGGAGGCTCTGGGATCACAGGAGACTGATTTCTGTAGGAATACAAGGTGATCTCCTGGAATCACAAAGTCTTGGGAATATGCTTCCCCCTCATTCCATAAACAATAAAGAATTATCACAAGTCTAGGTTCATGGCCTCCAATTGGTGGATTGGAAAATTTTTAGCATCATCTAGGACTATCCACGGGTTGATCACAGCCGTAGCATCATCAACATCATTGTCCCGAATCTGTTTGTCCTTGATCTTGTAATAGTTAACATCCATGTAACAGGCTTCACATGAGTTGAAGGGGATGCATCACCTTGGAATATTCCAACTTGAACATTAATGGATTACTTAATCCATTGGTGATACGAAGAAGGGACAGTAGCATACAGGTGGAGCCATGGCCTGCCCATCAACGTGTTGTCGGCGGTGTCATGTGAGACAACCATGAACTTGGCGCTAGCTACCAGGCCACTAAACTGAGTATTTAGGTTTTTATTTCCAACTATTGTATGTTCCATCCTATTATAACCTTGAATTTTCATGTTAGAGGGACTCAGGTCATCATCAGACATCCCCTTTTTTGGAGAGTCTGGTTCAGGATAAGGTTGATCCCTGACCTTGTGTCGACAAGACAGTGGTGAACCTCTATGCTGCTGAAATGTCCCGTGAAGTATAGTGGGATAATATTCCCCTATTTGAAATAACATTCATATTTTACATAGAAATAGATAGTGTCCTAACATTCTGTGTGCTCGGCTTCTTCAACAAAGAAGGCTTCTACAGCTGCTACCACCATCTCGAACTGGAGGGGGCTTCTTAAAGCCCCAATATTGACTCAACACATATCCCTTGATAGTAAAAGGCCCAAGAGAATAGAGAGCATCTCAAAAATGACTGAAATATTTTTAAGAATATCATACATACTTGGTAAGCTTGATCTTCAACTTACAGGAGGTTGTTCTGTGACTCGAGATACGGTGGGCCCTTCTGGTTGAACCGACAGCCAACTGGTGCTGGGAATGTCCCACTGCTCTCTATTCGAAACACAGGGAGTGAATACCAGATGAGGTATAGATGATTTAGTTTGGTGTATAACATGATGTGGTTGATCATGGCACGTTCTGGTGGGCACCACCTGATAAAGTAGCACAAACAATGGTGAAGGAAAACCTGGTGAAATCAGATGAGAAGGCTACGTGCGTTGAACTTCACACTGGGAATGTTTTCTTGTTTTAGTTTCATGCACAACCTGGATGGAAGTATTGACCAAGGAACTCAAATAAACCATATATACATGGCCCCATCTATTCTACAGACAGTTGGGGATGTTAGGAGGATCCGTCTGGCACTCCTCTTCGACGGGAATCATGTACGGATTTAGCCTATCCACGGTGTTAGTCGAATTTCACCCTTGATTATCACTTGAAGAATAAACCACCACTGGATAAATTATAGAGGCAATATCCATCTATGGTTGTATGAATTTTTCAAGAGTATGGGATGATGATGGAATCATTTGGGGACTTTGTTTTCCCTTGTGTCGTTGATTCTTTCCCTTATGGGAGGAGGAAGCCTATGGAGATGACGCTAATGTTGTGGTTGTGGATGATGTGGTGACTTTTGATGGATTGAGTTGATTCATTCGTGTGTGGATAATACCATCTATATGGTCGCTTCATTACAAGACATCCAGTCATCATATTTTTGAGATCCGCAGTTAGGAACCTGCTGGCACTCTCCTTCGATATTGCTATTGTCGTCAGGTTTTATGAATACACACACCACATGTTCCATTTTTGGGGATAACATGACAATATTATTATCAACCTAGTCTTGAATCCAGATTTTAAACACATAGCACATCTTGATGGTGTGCCCCAGGATCTGGTGATAGGGGCAGTAATTAGGGCGGTCAGTGAGATCTGGCTCTTCAGGCATCCTTCATTCCGGCTACCATAGGATTATTTGTTCCAAGGCACTTTGTATGTAACTGGGCACCTGAGCCTCATTGAATGAGTAGGTATGATTCATTTTATCCAAAAAGGGGGCTCTAGGATCTTGGACTTGATGAGGGCCTGGAGAATCCTGTCGAGGAGGTGGAACTAGGTTTTCTCTCCTAGGTGGTAACCCAAACCTATATAAAACCTATTTGTTAAGTGTTTTTCGACCCATACCCACCTTATACTTTTAATAATCCATTTTGGAAACATTAGATACCGAAATTGATTTTATTATAAAATAATATTTCTAGTTTTTTCTAACGTGCCCCTCACCCCTCTTATAAAAGGACACTCCCACATCCCTCAAATTCAAACCTTAAAAGCCTTTTAGCTCGTCCAAACTCTACCCAAATACCCTCTCAACTTTCCTCCCTTCATCCTAGGGGCCCTCCTTTAGTCATAAAGCTATCCTATGGATCCCTTTTGATCAAATCAAAAGAACGAACCCGAAGAAGAGGAAAATATCTCATCACCTCTTTCAAGTTATTTTCATCTTCCACTTCCTCTTTCTTTGTTGTTTCCATTATAAAATAAAAAAATAGTATCTTCTAAATACAGTGATGTTATTATGAATTTGGTACTTCCATATTAATTATTCTATCCATCCTTTGAATGACATGTCACCATACGTGCGTACGCACGACTTACCGTCTCCACGTCGTGGTGTAATTATTATCCAATACATTATTATTTGTATGTGTATAATAGTGATGTGTAATTGATGTAAATAATAAATATAACATGATAATTATTCTTCATATATGATATACCATCCAATTTTATATTATTATAATATCAAAATAATGATATTGTCTCTCGTGCATACGTACGGATTACCGTCTCCACGAACGCGATGTGATTCATTTCCCATCGTATCCATTCAAGACTAAATTTCATTTGATGATTAAAAATAATATTTAGAGACATGATATAATTATGGATATGAATAATATACATCCCATCCATAACAAATATGACTCACATAACAAAAAATATAAAAGAAAACGAATTTGTTAACACCCAAATGTCGATAATACTAAGATATTATTAATAAAGCAATGTTAAAAGATAATATATGACATCATATTAATGTGTTTTATTATTTTATAATTTAATAAAAACTATTTCACCATTATACAAGAGGTTAACATACCCTCAACCAATGAAAAATTATAATGTAATTGGTTTCTTATCTCACTTATAATTCCGTGATATTTCAATTGTTCACCACTTATTTATTGCATGTGGTGTGTGTACTACCCATGATTGTATTCATTGTGTAATATAATTTAATTTATGGATATTTACATCATCATTGTATGGTCCTTATTTCATGGGTGTATGTTTTGTAAGTTACCAAATCGATAAGGGAATTTGGAATTTCAATTTCCACTCATTCGGCTTTACGCATACTTCATTGATTATTTTACTCCAAGATTATGTGTGGGATCCCTATTCATTTGCTTTTGTCATAATTTCCACTCCCCTTTCTGTGGATATACTTTTGATACACAAAATAACTCTATTGATAAATTCTCAAGTCGTCGATATGAACTTGATAAGAGTAATTTTAATACAATATTCATTTGTTGAGTTAAATATCCAATTCATTGGTGTTGTTTTGACAAGAATATGTGTGAATGCCCTATGATTTATTTACACTGAATATCCAATCATATTGAGTGTATTTATATTTTTCAAACATAATTATGTCTTTGATTTATCCTTAACCTAAGGATACGGTCTTTATAAGATATTTCATCTCAATTTACATTCCATTGAGACTTCTTTGTTGTTATACACCAAATCACTTTTATATGGTGTATATAATGTACTTTTACATAGTATATCATGAATCCCTTTATTCTCATGATATTACAATGTTTTGATTACCTCAATTATTTTTATTCAAGTGTCTCTCTTTTAGTTAGGAACTCTAACTAAAATTTCATTTTAAAATGTTTTAAATATTTATTATTCTAAATCTTTCTCATTAATGTCCATGTTTTAAAAATGGTTTGAAGGATTTATTTATATGGGCATTAAAGTTTTAAAATTAAAATTCCTTTTAAAATTTTCAAAGTGTTATGGGACACTTTGATTCAAAAAAGTATTTTAAACAGCTTCTTGATAAATAGTGTGACTTTTAAATGTTTCCAAGAAAATGAGGGATATTTATCTCAAATAGTTTTGATGATTATCTTCATCTATGTCAATATCATTCATTATTATCTATTGAGGTTGATCTATTATAATAAAATCTCACATATTTTATTGAATGAGTTATGTTTGACTGTGGATGTACTATTTTTATACAATTCATGGTTTGTGGTTAAAATATTGACATTCCGTATGCTATTTTTAATACAAATGTTCATATTATGCTTCACCCTTTTCATATGATGAATGAATGGGAATTAGTAAGTGACGGGTGGAGCCCAATATAGATACTCAATGCATCGGTATGTCTCATGAGACAAACTAGTGTCTTGAAACAAGGCCTTGAAAAAATCATATTTGTAGTCTTGGCACAAGGGCTTGACTACGTGGTTATGAAAGTCTAGAATTATGAATTACATCATTTTGACAGTGGCTATTGATATTGCATGTGATTATTCGACTAGTAGAATATCCATGTGAATAAGTAAATGGAATTATTTGATTTTATCTTTTCCATATTATTTTAATGTTAAAGTTTAAAAGGATTTTATTTTAGTCTTATACACTGCCTGAAATTTTTATGATTATTTATGAAAGATTCCACTATAATGTTATCCTTACTGCGCATCTGAGCTCACCCCTTTCTATGTTTTATTTTTCCTAGGATGCAAATAAGTATATTATGACTAACCTGTAGGGATAGTATATGGGATCTCAGTGTTATCTATGGAAACAATGTTGTTGTAGTTTTCTATTTTATGATGTAATGTAAACCTTATGAATGTATCTAGTACATCAAAGGATACTATACTTATCGGTATTTTGAGACTGTATCTTTTATGATCCTTCCAATGATATGTAATAATGTACCAACTCTGGGATTTTGGGGTCGGGGCGTTACATTTTGGGGCTCACATTAGTGAGGCAATGCAATAAAGCAATATCTGTTAGCATGACTATGCGACGAAGCATGGGGATAAGAAACGCAACGTAAAGAACCGCCCAAGGGACCATGAAACCACTTCACACAAACCTAAAGGGCTATACTAAAGAAGACATTTCGAACAAAAAGGTTTCACAAGAAATCATATTGCAAAGCTCTGGTGCTCCACAGAGTAGAAGGACTCCGCAAAGGGGTATGCTTTGTGTCATAGGGTGGCCTAGACTAGGCATGCAGTATACATGCATATGAAGGGTGCTTCATGAAGTGAAAAGCCTTTCATGGAGTATGAATTCATGGAACATGGATTCCTTGAAAAGAGTAGAATTTTGAAGAAATGTACTACGTGAATCACTGTGACCCTACCTTCGTATGTGGTTCACATGTGTAAGGATGGTACTTTGTGAAGCATGGGTGCTCTGTGAAGACCAGAGTTCTGTTTGGAATCTACTTCCTCTAAGATGGCCTGTGGACTCTGCGATGGGAATCCCTGCTTGATGAGGGGATGTATTTGAGATAAGGGAAAGGTACTTCGAAATGCTCAAGTACCTTGAAGAGCTCAATTTTCTAAATGTTTCTACAAAAAAGAGAATGCTTCGTGATTTGAGAGATGAGAAGGAAAAAGGTTGCGATATCCATCGTTTGGGTTTGAGGGGAGCCCAATATTTATAGGAAAGAGGCTACGCAAAGCTCTGATAGCTTGTTGAAAATCCATGTGGGGATCTTCAATCCACTGTAGATTGCATCTTGTTTGTCGTAACTATAGAGTCGACCATCATCCCCTCCTCAGTGTAGATCCCCCATTAATTCCTTCTATGGAACTTGCGGAGGAATCCTTCAATTTCAAAGGGATTGTAGAGGAAATCTGCTTCCCTCTATGTCGTGAAGATTCTCGTCAGTTTCATCATAACCTTGGAGCCTCCGGCTTCTTTTTCTCTGTGATGACTGCAGAGGAGGCTTCAGCTTCATGAGGATCGTGGTGCTGAGGGGCTCTGCGAAGGCTATAGTGCTAAAGGGATCCACGAAGGAGCATCACGAAGCATCAACTTTGGCATTGGATTCCTCTTTTAGTATTTTCCCTTGGCACAAATTTTGGCACCAACAGTTACATTATAAGTTATAATTAATATTATTTCATTAAATGAGATTTTACATGAAAATTACCAGCTGTAAAGGGTTTCGTATCTAAATTTAATTTTAGTTGGTTACAACACATCTTTGATGAATTTATTATTACATGATTATATGTGAATTGATCTCTAAATTATTGTATTATATATTTCCACTTATTTGTGCAGATTTAAATTTTATACAGCTGATCAATCCATTGATTAATTCTCAGTTTAATGATATGATCTTTATAAGTGTTATTCAACTAGGATTCTCTTTCTTTGAACTATTGTAAAAGTGCCCTATACCCATGGTTTCAAACCATCGGTATAGCACATTAAACTGTGGGAATAGTCTATTCCCATGGTTTGATGAACCGTTGGCTCCCGAGGTGTCTGGATTTCCAAATACCCATGGTTTTACAAAAACTGTGGGTATATACCATTGAAATTTCAACTTACCCACGGTTCACCTGAACCGTGGGTATAGATCTATGCACACAGTTTATAGAACCATGGGTATACATTTTTACAGAAGAAATTAGAAACCCATGGTTAAGTTAACCGTAGGTATAGAGGGTTCTGCAGCATCATATTTACCCATGGTTCTCAAATCATGGGTATATATTGTTTCCCCAGATATAGAAGTTGCCCCACTAGACAGATCCCCTACAGCCCCTCCCTCCCCCTTGGACGGACCCCCCAACACATCCCCTCCACCTTTTCACACCCCCACTCTCCCCTCTAGACATAACCCCCTTGCATACCCCCTTGGCACCTCGGGACACCGCCCCTAGACCCCCCAGCCTGCACCCCCACTGCCCCCCTTCACCCCCAGTACCACCTACACCTAGACCCCCCCCCCCCGAACACCTCTCCTGCACCCCCAGTACCACTAGCTCCCAACCCCCCCCCCCCCCCCATCCCCCATGCACCCAACCCCCCACTACCCCCTGCACCCAGGTCCCCCTCCCCCCTCCCCCCCCCCCTCAACCACCACTATCTCCCCCCCCCACCTGCACCCCCACTGTCCACCCCCACCTTCACCCCCACTACTACCCCCCCCCTCCTGGACACCCCCTCTGCACCCCCAGTATGACATGCACCCAGCCCCCAACCCCCATCCCCCCTACACCCAACCCCCACACTACCCTTTGCAACCAGGTCCCCCTCCCCCCGACTACACCCCCACTGTCCCCCCCCCACCTGCACCCCCACTTCCATCCCCCCCTCCTGGTCACCCCCTGCACCCCCAGAACCACCTGCACCCAGCCCTACACCCATCTACCCCCCATCTGCCCCATGTACCCATCCCCCCAACCACCTCACTACCCCCTACACCCAGGTCCCCCTCCCCCAGACTACAACCCCACTATCCATCCCCCATGCACCCATCCGCCCCCCCACTACCCCATGCACCCATGTCCCTCTCCCCCCACATACACCCCCACTACCCCCCACCCGCCTTCTTGGACACCCCCCTGCACCCCCAGTACCACCTGCACCTAGCCCTTCACCAAGCCATGCACCCAGCCACCCCACTACCCCGTGCTCCCACGTCCCCCTCCCCCCCACCTGCACCCTCACTATCCACCTCCCCCCCCCCCACCTACACCCCCACTCCCCCCATCATGGATACCCCCAGTACCACCTGAACCCAGTTCCCCTCCCCCCACCTACACCCCCAATGTCCACCCCACCCCCCCCCCCAATAGTCCAACACCCCCAAAGCCCCCCCCCCCTCATGGACACCCCCCTGAACCCCCATTACCACTTTCACCCAGCCCCCATCCTCCTAGCACCCATCCCCCCAGCCCCCTCACTACCACATGCACTCATTCCCCCCCCCCCCACATACACCCCCACTACCCCCTCCCCCTTACTTAACACCCCTACACCCCCATTACCACCTAAACCCAACCCCCCCCCAACCCCCCTGCACCCATCCCCCCCTCCCTGCACCAAGCCCCCACCCCCCTGTGAAACCTCTATGAATCAATGAAAACCAGAATGCAAGAACAATGGAACCACAATTCATTGTTTTCACCAGTTAAAACATATGTAGATCTGGCCAAAGTGTTCAAAGAAGAAAAAAGTTCTTATCAATAAAGTCATAAATAAATTTTTAATGAAAAATCATCACAATCGTTTATCTCTTATTGAAGCCAAAAAAAGTCTGATAGAGGATGGAAAAAATACAACCTTCCTACACTAAAGTGTAGCCAACTAGATCAAGCTACACCAATCCAAAAATCTCCATTGTTGCATCCCTTGATGAGAAGAAGGATAAGAGTCCCTTTTTTTCTTTAAATATAAATAGTGTGGCGGGTCCTCATGGGTTGAGAAATTAATTCTATATGTTCAACTGGGTCATAGTTAATGATGAGCTCCTTAATGCTGTGAGGGAGTTATTTAACCATGCCTCAATTCCCTATGGAATCAACTCCAATTTTATTGCCATGATGCCAAAGAAGGAAAATGTTGTGGATATAAAGGGTTTCAGACCTATTGTTATCGGGAATACCTTTCCAAAAATCAATAGAAAAATTATTTCTATGAGGATAGGTCCCATTGCTCGTGGGTTTATCTCTTCAAATCAGTTCGGCTTTATTCCTGATAGGAATATTTAAAACTGCCTCTAAATGTGTTAACATCATGAGATAAAAGGTTAAACATGGAAACAATTCTTTAAAGCTTGATATATCTAAGGAATTTGGAACAATAAAGTAGAGTTTTATTTTTGAAATGCTCAGAATGTATAGACACCCCCATGCACCCTAATGCCCTCCTAGATAGCCCCCTTGAACATCCCCATGGCCCTCCCCCTGGGCAGCACCCTTGCACCCCCTTGAAAGCCCCTTTTCACCCTCAATGGAAACCCTATCCCCCTAGACACCCCCTTGCCACCCCTCTGGACAGTCCCCAGGACCCCCCCCCCCCCCCGACAAACCCTGGACACCCCCTCCTAGACACCCCCACTTTCACCATCCCCCCTGCCTTGCAGACCCCCCGGATAGTCCTTGGACACCCCCTGGATAGCCCCCTAGACACCCCACCTGCACCCTGCCCCTACCATACAGACCCCCCCCCCCCCCGAACCCCCCACCCCTGAACAACCCTTGGGCATCCCCTCCTAAACACCCAACCTACACCCTACCCCCTTCTCCTGATAGTTTCATTCATAGTAATACAATAGTTATTGATCCACCAAACCAACAAGTTACATTTAATCAGGATTTCATTACACCAGTACAGATTTTTTCCACATGTGATACCCTTTGGAATATGATGTATACACCTATAAACCATGGCCTGGAAAACCCCCATTGGAGAATTTGTGAAGACTAAACATTACATTTAAAAAGATATAATAATTTTATCAAAACATTAACTTTGATGGTGGTTAAGAGCAACCTGTCTAAAATAGGGGTGAAAACGTGCCTTGAAAAACAAAATTTTGGGAGTTGGAAAGCCTGGAAAGAATAGAGGGGAACCTGCCCAGTTGTGGAACTATATGTTTATGTTTCCTCATTCCACAATCAACCGAGACTGCTTCTTGAGAACCAGAATGTTCCCATGAAGCTCCTTCCACATATGTTAGACTTTCCACCTGGATCCTCAAGATCATATTAATACATTGACACATATGAAATTTCCCTATAGAGAATGACCTTTAAGAACCTCCCAAGAAAACATAGCTTGCATAATGTGCATTGATCCCTCGACACTGCATATGTTGATACCACCATCTACCACTAGTCTATCCATCCTCATCCAAACATCGCTAGGAAAATATTCTCTCCCCATGAGAATACAATATGAAAGAAGTCATTATCTTTTCAATATTCCCCAACCCCACTTTCAATGCTATTAGGACCGATAACACATGAATCTTAATGGGGCTAAGGATGAAATTCACCAGCGTAATTGTTCCACCGAAGGATAAAAAGCGGTTCTGGGGGATGGTGTGGTGGTTGGTATGGGATGGAGTGGCTGGTGTAGGTGGGAAAACATACATTATGGGGATAGAAGGGGTTTGGTGTGGGATGGAACTGGTGGCTGGGGCAGTTTTGCAGGTGGCAGAGGGCTGGCATGAGTGTTTTGTAGGAAGGAGGGGGTGGGGGCTGGTGTGGTGGCTGGTGTGGTGGCTGGTGTAGGATGGATTGCCGGTGGCCATGGAGTGATCATGATGTGACCATGGCAGGATTGTGGCATGAGCGTGGCAAGACCATTCCATGAATGTTGAGGTTTGTCCCATTCTAGTGAAATCTGTGGGGTAGCATCTTCCGGCCAAAAGAGAACAGAGTAGGAGGAGGCGAGGAAACATTCCGGCCATCACCCCGATGGTAGAAATTGTGATTAGTCAGTCTCAATATTGATCACAAGACTCATGGAATACTATCACAGAGCTGATCATCTATCAGATTACCCATTGTTGTAGATAGCTCCAACTACACTATATGAGGTGTTTGTTGTTTAATTTTCTCCCACAGAAAAAAAAAGATAATGTAGAAGCATTTTCTCTACAAGGGAGAAAACACTCATCCAATCATTGGGATCATAAAAATATCAAACACTGAAGGACACCTTTCAATATATATATATATATATATCATTATAAAATTACTCTCAAATATTCTTATTTTCTAACATTTACTATGATGTCCCTTGAGCACATAGATGGTTTTTTGTAGAATACAAGTAGCAAGCTTGACACTCATCTCCAATGTTCTCTAGAGGTGACTAAATGTATTCACGAGAGACTCAATCATGATATTTTCTACCTGAGGGCCTCTATCCCCATTAACTATGGGTGGGTAATGTATCTAGAACTCTATCTAGGTATCATACATGGAATTATGATAGGACTTCAAACCGTCGCGGGGTGCCATCTTAGATCGGGGCCAAAACATGGCATTACTACGGTGTGACTACGGCGTGGCCGCGGCATGACCGCTGTCAGTTGGACCCGTCCTACTACGTTCACAGGGCAGCATCTTTCGGCCAGGAGCGAAGGGAGCAGGAGGAGGTGGGGAAACATTCTGGCCATCACCCCACCGGTAGAAATTGTGATTAGTCAATCTCAACATTGATCAAAAGGCTCATGGAGTACTATCACATAGCTGATCATCCATCAGATTCCCCATTGTTGTAGAAATGTCCAACTACACTATATGAGGTGTGAGTTTTTTACAGTTCTCACACAGAAAAAAAAGATAATGTAGAAGAATTTTCTCTACAAGGGTCAAAACACTCATCATTCATCAGGATCAAAAAATTTAAAACTCTGAAGGACACTTTTCCAAATACAAATATCATTATAAAATTATTCTAAAGTCTTTTTATTGTCCAACTTTTACTATTATGTCCCTCGATCACTTAGATGGTCTTTGTATAATACAAGTAGCAAACATCAGCCTCATCTCCAATGTTATCTACAAGTGACTAAAAATTTTCATGAGAGACACAATCCAGAGACTTGCTACCTGAGGGCCTCCCTACCCATTAACTATGGGTTAGTAATGTATTTAAAACTCAATATAGGTATGATACATCAAATTATGACACGACTGCGAACCGCCGTGGGTTTTCGTCCTGGAGCAGGGCCAAATCACGGGATTACCACGGTGTGAATGCAGCGTGACCGCAACTTGACCATGGCTTGACCATAGTGTGACCGCATCGTGAATGTGGCATGACCGTGATGTGACCGCAGCGTGACCACGACATGTTGGCTCGGTCCAGCAATCCTTGTGGGGTAGCATCTTCCAGCCCGGAGAGAAGGGAGTGGGAGGGGGCGGGGAAACATTCCGGCCTTCACCCTGTCGGTAGAAATTGTGATTAGTCAGCCCCCCAACCCCCCTGGACACCCCCACCCCCATGCACAGCCTCCCCACCACTGGACGGCTCCCCCAACCCCCTGGACACCCCCACCCACCTGAACACCCCCAACTCCTTGGACAGCCGCACCCCCTTGGACAGCCCCCACCCCCCCTCAACCCGCGAAAGATGAAGTTTGGGGCACAGTACATAAGATGATGATGAGTATACTATTGATATGTGTTTGGGTCTCTAATAAGGGATTAATCACCCCCAAAAACAATTAATTAAAACAAAAGTAGAAAATAAATAAAATTTCGGCATGACCCATCCATATGTCGGACATCCATGCCAAAGGAAACCAAAATAAATAAAATCAACATAGTAAAAAGCAGAATGAAATGAAACACACTATCAATACCTCAACTACCTTGATCTCCCTCCCCTAAAAATAAAACCATGTAGCCACCTCCAGTGCCCTTCTAGCCCCCTTTTCAGAATAAAAGTACCCTATGTCCGTAGAAAGCGGTACAAGGCCTATGTGGCCGATGCGATAAAGAAAATAAAATAAAAACTAAACTAAAACAGACATGTCTCCTCTTACCCAACACCAATGAGTGGGCTTCTCATGTCATTACGGACAGAGATTCAGTAGGATATTTCCCATGTTTCCCAGATTTGTCCCCCTTGTATTTCCCAAGCATATGCAATATGAAAAGATGTTTGTACAGGTAATTTTTCTACAAGCAGTTCTAGTGTAAGCATTGCTAGTCTAAGAACCAATAATGTAAGCACTGCTACGGTAATGATGTTAGTATAAACATTTCTAGTGTCAATACTACTATTGTAAGAAATGCTAGTGTAATGTTTCTACTAATTAATCCAAATGTGTAAATATGTAAACTTTTCCAGTGTAAAAATTGATGTTAGTATGGGTATTGTGTAAGAACTCCCAATATAAAGGTTACAGTAGAAGTCGTGCCAATGTAAGAAATGATACTTTACCACTTCCAATCTTCCTATAGTGATAATAATGTAAATATGTATTCAAACCGATTTTTAATGGAGTTAAATATTGGAATATTGGTATTAATCATCAATTTCCTTGCGTTTGATGCTACTAATAATAATAATAGAACATGCATAATAGAATTGGGAAATTTATTAAATATTTTATGTTATATAAATTCAAATATTAAATAATATAGGGGTAATAACTACCTAATATTTATGATCTCGTAGAAAATTTACCTTAAAAATCCATGTCATACAAGCATAATAATTATGTGAAAGACTTATTTAAATGATATATTAGTAGAGATAAAGATAAAATCATTCGTACTCACTGGCTTATAAGCATCATCATCAAAACTATCTATATCTGCTTCATCACTGGGCTCCCCTTTTGTTTCAAGAAGTCTTGATGGTTTAGTTTTTATCATAGTTTCAAGTGATTTATTAGGTAATATTTCCTATACAAAAACATCAAATGCACAATTAGTGACTATAATTGCAAGGATTATATAAAATATATCAAACTAACAACCATTGACACTATTTATACAATGCGCAAGAATTAATAAGAACCCTCACATCTTCATCATAATCACATTAGTTAAACTAGAGGAATCACTCTCAGAAACCTTGGAAGTAGAAAAAATTACTATTTTAGAGAGTAGACTTCCCATTCAAAGTAGGATAAGCTTTAGTAGGAAGATCCTAAAATAGAACATTGTTTAATAATCATTAAAAAAGAATGAAACAAAAAAATAAGATTTTTATTGGTTTGTTAGAAGCATACCAAGTAATGAGAACCATAGACCACTCCCATTCATATTTGATAAATGGTCACTCCTCTGGAATCACATTCAAAAGAGCTTGATGAATCAGAGCTACTATTGGGCTTCACTTTCTTATCAAAAGAAACAGTGATGCTTTTAGCACCAGTGTGGGATGTATTAGTTGAAATTGTAGGCTTGACAATAGTATCCTATAGAAATGAATTCAAGGAAAATTAATACATGAGAGCCTCATCCCGCCTTCATTCATTGTAGTAAGTTGCAATCATCGGAGTAAATGAAAGAAAATTTAGTTTTTTGACCCACAGATAGAAGCAGCAGAAGGAAATATAACACCACTACAATTTGATTCAGTTTTTTTAGACATTTTATAATATTATTACAAGTAATAATTCCTAGGGTAAATAGACTTTCAGTCATCATTTTGTGAAAATTAATTACATGGTCTTATTTTTTTTTTCTAAGAAAATCTTTCATGAAACAGTCATATATGTTGATATCAGCACACCCTTGTCGTCTTGTTGCCCTGCACATGTATATAATATAATTAATATGATTCGAATAGAAATTTAAATGTGTTTAAACTGTATGCATAATTAATTTCCATAGGTTAAACTGGTTTTAGAGTTCATTATGCATTCATGTTCATTTGAATACAAATTGAAAGGTGTTTCTTTTATTGTGATATAAGCAGTTTGAATGTAATAATCATTGTATTTAAAACATTATACACACATAGCATACTAAATACAATCATATATAGAAATCAACCATGATAATTCTTTGAAAACACATTTAAAAAACACACCTTAATGAAACATACCTTCATGCAAGATAAGATCCATGGAATAACATACCTGCAACCCAGCAGCAAATAACGTCATGAAACCAAAAACATTCAAAGCTCCAGTCGTACATGAGCTTATAAAATTTCCATTAACACTGAGTTGCATATCCAAAAAACACAAAGCACCACCTGCACCTAGCCCCCCTCCCCCCCTGCACCCACCCCCTCCCCCTGCACCCAACCCCCCTCCCCCCTCCATGCACCCTGCCCAACCCCCCTGCACCCAGCCACACCCCCCAAGAACTTATCCCCCCGGCACCCAGCCGCCCTCCCCCCGGCACCCAGCCCCCCTCCCTCTACCCATCCCCACCCCCTGCACCCAGCCCCACTCCCAACACCCCCTAGAACCCACCACCCTAGTACCCCCAAGCACTAATCCCCACCCCCGGCACCCTGCCCCCCCACCCAACCACTAAACCAAGCCCCCCTACACCTAGCACCACCCCCTGCACCCATCCCCCCTCCCCCCTCCACCATTATTAAAAAGATACCTATAAACCCAAAGAAATATCTAGCATTAACCATATCATTCAGGGACTTGGGATCTCAAAAAACCCAACCAGTTCAATCAATTAAACAACTTCAGATTTTACAGAATGAAAATTTTAGAAATAACAACTGAGGAATATATTCCTTTTTTACCTACATTAATTTTGATATGTCAGTTCAATAATTTATGGAAAATTATGAGATAATAAATGGAATACAATGTAACTATATGGGATATCATTTAGAGCTAAGTATTATTTAGTAGTAAGGGCATTGCTTACACATATGCATGGCTAAGGATTCTAATGTTAGATTTATGGAAATGCATGCGAAAATTTATGCAGAACTTTTCAGAAGAAAACAAATTAACCATTCTCATCCATACAAAAATTCAATTCAAATTCTTAAAGTATATACATAAGGCTCCCTACTATGTAAAACTTTGAGGGGATTAATATCCCCCCCCCACCACCAACATCCCCATCCCCATGTCCATTCCAATCATGATCATCGGCATCATTGTCGGTAGCCTCATCACCCACAGCAGCATCAACAACATCCTCAACACCCACAGCTCTATCACCACAGCCTTCATTGCCACTACGAACCTCATTGGCATCACCTGATACATCATTTAAAGAGAACATTGACGCCATATATGATTCAAAAGTAGCAAAAACCTCTGATGGAAGTGACAGACTCAAAACTACCAAAACATTCATGAAATGTTCGGTCATTAGCTTACTTCTTTCACACTCTTCTAAAACTGTTTTATTTTCCTCAGTTGCTTCAGCATGATTTATTTCCAGCTCAGAGATATGGGAGCCTTGAGAGGAGCCCAATGAAGACCAATACTTATAGGTGATGATGTTTTCCCTGGATGACATCATACTCTCCCCAGGTTCTCCTCGCCTAACACCTGACTTAAATGAACATGTGGCCTGAAGTTTTCATCTTCTGTACTATAGAGGGCCTCCAAGGTAGACTGTTGAAATTATAAACATATTAAATTATGAATTTCGTATAAATATTTTTAATATAAAAAAAACTTTAAAATTTTATTTTGTGTCTGTGAATTTACTGCACTTCCATCCTTTTTCTTTATACGAGAGAAAAATAATTTTGCAATTGGTACAGGACCATCAATGCCCAATTTAGAATTCTACAAATGAGAAATGCACAAATCTAGATTAGTACCATATATGAAAAGTGCACAAATATGACCTCCGTCTATTCAATAATATTTTCAGTTGAACATCCTGTATAAAATCACAATTCCGGATTAAAGTAGGTGGTTCTTTTCATGATCGGTCATTGTAGTGTGCCCTAATGGGTGAACATATGTCATTGAATCCTTATTCTTTATGTTTTTCTCTGAAACTTCCTAAAAAATTCCAATACAAGTAATAAGAGTTAAATTTAAATGTCAACCATTAAAGATTGAGATTACCTTAAACATAGCAGTCTTGCAATGTGCAATCATTTTTTCATATTGACTTTTTGGACAGTTGGGGAATATGGGAACCCCCTCTAATGCAATGCACGCTTCTGCCCTGGTCGATCAGGATCAAATAGTCACTTCATTCAACCATCTGTTGTATTTTTCATAATCTACATAAGAATGAAATTTAATTTTTTAGGAAATAGTTTTTACAAATCATGCATACAACTTACATCTATCGGAAATTCAGGAGAGGAATCTATTTTACTTCTTTTAATTTTTTAAATGATTACAAGGAAATGACTAACATAGTTTTTAAAATTACATTACCAGGTTATACAATTTTTTAAAACAAAATTTAAACCATGTTTTGTAAATTGAAATAAATACGATTTCAAGAAATGACACCAGAAAATACAAATAACATACATTTCATTACAAACAGAAACATAATTAAAGTACTTATAGTAATAATAACCTGAGAAACTCATGTTAATATAAACTGAATGAACAGTGAAAATATATGGTTGGTTCTATATATTACCAACCACTACATCAGGTTCAAAATCAACTCTCACAGTGGGACAATCTGAATTATCAAATGAAATATTTTGGCCAACACTAATGGGGACGTCAGTGGTGGAAATTTCATCACCAGCATCATGAAACATATGTCTAGGTATTACATCATTAATGACACTATAATCGGGTCTCAGATGAGATTTCACATAAATCACTTGTTTATCCATTGATTCCAAATTGTATGGTTCATTCGTACGCAGGCATCGACTCATATCAATAACTCTGAATCCACAGTCATCAATAAATGTACCATGACATCTCATTAAATCATACCATTTACATTTCATCATAGTGACTCTACCTTGAGAGTAGTAATCCAATAACAATATTTTATTAACAAGCCCATAATAATACACATCTTCATATCGGTACTGACTATCTGATACATTGGCATAACAATTCGTTGTAGCGGTTAAGATAACGCCATCATTTTGTGTTCTCATTTTCACCACTCAATCCATTGTAACAAATTTATACCCATTGATTACTAAATATTTACATTCCCAAACCAAATAATTAGGAACAAAATCCAAAGCTCTCAATTATTGAGAAAAAGAGTCAATAGGTACACTCAACCCCTGAAATATATGTGAATAATGCAATTAAATGGATATAAATTTTTTAAACTAAATAAATTAATGGTAAAACCATTGATTTCAACCAAGAAGGAAACCTCAGGCTATACAAGGCCTATCTCCTTCTAAAAGTTAGAGATCAATGAACTCTACTTATAATTTTTTTGATGTTCCCTAAATAGAATGATAATAAAAGTGTAATGTATATGTGAAATTTCATAATATGATATAACATATAAATATCCAAATTACTTACTTGATATAGTCATCGAACAAACCACAATTAAACAATACTATATGATGTTCCATCTCCCGCTCTTCAAGGCTCAATGTAGCCAATGTATAATACCCAACAATTAATCCTATTTTGGGAAGAGATGGAAATGAGGGCTCAATTTCCCTATATTGGTCATCTTCATATCTCATTGGCCGATTTCGTCTTGTAGTGACATCAAACAAATACATTGAACAAAAATCCATACATTCTTGATCCAGGTAACCCCTCACAATTGATCCTTCTGGATAATTCTTGTTTAGAACATATGATTTCATTTTTCACATATTTCTTTTCGTAGGATACATCCACTGAAAAGTAACTGGTCCCACATGAAGTGTTTCATTTGGAAGATGAACTGTTAAATGCAAGATACAAGTGAAAAAGGATGGAAGAAAAATTGTTTCCATCTCATGTGAAATTAAAGGTTCCTCCTACTTCATTTTTAGTAATAATGACATGGATAATAATTTAGCACAAAGGTCTCTAAAAAATGGCACAAGAGAATCACTGTCACCCTTACATTATTGGATATCAAATTCTGAATTTATATTGGAATCAATTCATGATGAAGGTTGTGATAATCTTAAGTTTTCAAGGATTTTAGTTTGACATCTATTCTGTTGACTGGTTTAGATATCTTGTTGGAATAGACATAGAGAACCTTGATATTCTCCAATACTACAAGAAATTGATCTTTCACTGACGGTTTTATCACATAATAAGCACAAGGAACTTTCCATTTATTTTCATCGATACACACAGGATGCAGTTCTGGTTGAATACCCAAATCTGACAAGTCTCGACGAGATCAGAAGTCATCTTTGGTATTCCCCTTGATATTCAGAAGAATATCAAGAAACAATTCAAATATATTTTTCTCAATATATATTACTTCTAAACAATGACATAACAAATTTTTAGAAAAATATAGATATTCAAAAAAAATACTTCTCTTTTTCCAATTATAAGAGGTTTCAGTGTCAACATTGTTCCTCTTTTTAGATTTCAACTGACCTTTACCTAATGAAAAACTAAAATCTTTTAATTCATTAAGAAAATCACTTCCTGACATACAATGAGGTGGTCGTTCGGTCTCAACGGTATTATCAAACCTCTGATGATTCGTCCTATATTGATGATCCATTGGAAATAATCGTTGATGCCCCATGAAACCGAAACTATGATGATATTTAAGCCTTATCGATCATGAATTCTTCATAAAAACAGGACATGATAGTTTTCCCTTCGTGCTCCACCAAGAAATCATTGCATAAGTAAGGAAATCATTTATGTTCCCTAGAAGGGAAGTACGCATCAAAAACATATTCTTTGAAGAATCATCGAATGTCCAAACACCAAAATACCAAAGTTGTTCCAACTATCTTATTAAATCATGCATGTAGACATCTATATCATTACCAGGATCAGAAGTTCCAGATATTAGTATAATCAAGAATGTGAATGGTTTTTACATACACATCCACATAGGAAGATTATAAACATGAATATAAACTGGCCAGGTGCTGTGAGAAGTAAGCATCTGACCAAAGGGATTCAAACCATCAAAAGATAGATCTTACCTGACATTACACACCTCAACTGCAAAATAGAGAGGTTGGGCATCATATTTCCACCATTCTAATACATTTGTATGATAAACCAACTCATCATTACCCTTAATTATCTCTACATCATGCCATCACATATTGGCATATATTTCTACAGAGATGAATTGATTTTGATGTCTGGGAATCAATGGAAAGTGCCACATGACTTTTTGTGCCACACAAGATGGTGTTCCATTTTCATTTTTCATCCATCGATTTATACCACATTCTTTATAGTAATTACGGTAAGTTTTTTCCTCCCAAAATAAAATGCAATCTTTTGGACAAGCCTGAATTTTATTAGTATACAATCTGAGATACTTAATTAACTTCTATGTATAGTAATGATTTGAGGGAATATTTGCACCATCAAGAAGCAAGTCCTTCAAAAATGTAAGAATGTAATCAATGGCGGTATTATAAATCCCATACATGGTTTTCCCATGATATAACCGCATTAAAAATTCAAACTTGGTCATTTTAGTACATTCCTGATATACTGGTGTTCTGAATCATCCAATAAAATTTTCACTCTCTCATCATCATCTTCAGTATTTTCCCCATGTGTATTAATATCATTCTCTTCTTTCACTTGCATATTATCTCTCTCAAGATGATGGGCAAATTGAAACCGGTCAAATATCATATTCTCCATGCCACTTCTTTCATTTTTCTTTTGTGACTAGTAGAGCATTGACTCATCTCTCCATGGGGATACCAAACATAATAGTTTGTTTGAAGTCCAAATTTCATTATATGGTAGATAACTTTTTCCTAGCTTAACCATGGTCTTCCAACACATTTATACCATGTACACTATATACAACCTCCATATGAAGCATTTTCAAATGAAAAATCTAAAAAATTCTCCAAATTATTTTGAAATGCGGTTGAAATCCTTTTGGTACGATACATCCTGCTTCTATCCATTCTATAACAAGAAAAATAAATGTTATATTCCAATAAACAATGTAAACAATAATTAAAAAATGGATATGTACAATATAAAATAAAAATATTATAACATAAAAACATAATAATTAATTCACATTTTTATTGCAAGTGCCTTTACTTTTATAACCAATTTTAACCCTTTCATTATCAAAGATAAAATTATTACCTCTATCCTATAAAGGGATGATCAACAAGGTAAACCATAATGGGACAAGAAAGGTTTCATGTCTATGATATATTGTTATGTGTCATTATAGTATAACTATGGGAGATATAAAAAATTTTGTCCCCCCTTAGGTGTAACATAAAAAAATTAACTTTTAACATTAAAAAACACCCTTAAACATGGGTTATTTCATTTAAAAAGCATGGGAGATATAAATAAATTCATTTATCATAATAAATATTTTATATGAGTCCCATATCCGTGTAATTTAATATTTTCCATGGGTAAAATTATAATTCAAAGAGGGAAATAGTTTATAGAAAACCACTTCATCTCCATAAATTAATGAAAATCATTTAGATAATTTATATAAAACAATCATGGGTATAAAATATTGGTACAAATATCCTAGAAGGAGAATTTAATAAACTAAATCACATAATGAATTTTTTTAATAAAATAATTACCTAGAAAGACCTACTGCATACAAAGTGGAACAAGTCACAACAAGACTCTTAAAAAAGGAAAATCTCATTATGGTAAAATAAGTTAATTTAAAATCAATTGAAAAATCAAATGCACATTATTAGATTAATATCAAACACTAAATTTTGCACACACCATGATTAGTGTTCTCATAAGAAATGATAATGAGGGAAATTGAAGTGAAATGACTAGGGGAATATCCCTTGGGATTTAAGTAATGCCTTATGTATCAAATGTCATCGATTACTATTTTGGATTCCTATGGTGTACCCACATTTAATTTTGAATGATGAGTTAACTGGATTAGACTTGATCTATTTGGTTGGAATACCTCCATCGTAAGTTATGGGTTATAATACTACCATTCTTCTAAATATCAAGGAAGGTTCCTTGAGTTTAGACTATAATAATGGATTAGGAAGAATGGAAAGGCTCACCTATGAGTTTTATTGAGAGAGAATTCTATATTTAGCCTTCGCATAACTTTTTTAAAGTAACTCAAACAACTAACAAGTCATAAATCAAAATCATATATATTTTGTCATCATTTTAATTTAATTAATATTTACCTATTTATTATAGAAAAATATTGAAATGGTAAATCAACTAAAATATTTTGATAAATAATGAATATCATAAATAAAATAATACTAGTTTATAAACTTCTTTGAAATCTCAAATTCTCATTTTTATAATAATTTCATAAAAAAAACATTATTAATCAGATAATTTCTTAATTTCTTAATAATTATTTTATCATATTTTTACCCTTCATTCAACCATCAATTAAATATTTTTTTATTTTAGGAATACCAAATTTATGGGTTTGGTGTTAACCCACATAAAAAAGATAAATCTAGACATGAAATTAAATTATATAGTGCATCATTAGACCTATATAAAAAATTATAATATTGGAGTCTTTCACCTTATATAATATGTATGTAATATCACTTACCCTATTTTTTGGATCATCATTAATGAGGTCCTCAAAGAAATAGACCATCTTGTCTTATTGAAAAAATATTCCATGTTAATATTCCCTTCATTAAATACTCAAAAAATTTGATATTGTTTCTTGATCCACAATTTTTATTCCTCATACGTATCAAATTCAATAATTTGATTTTATATTCAATAAATATCCTCTAGGGAATTATTGACGGTCAATGTCTTTATCTATTCCTTAGAGTATATAATAAGATCTGAATTTTATTTTGGATCAGTTCCATATTTTCATCTTCAGTCCCCCTGAAAATCCTCAAATGTGTTTATAGTAGTAGATTGGTTTCCCTTGGAGATGATTTCATGTTTACGTTATTTGTATATTATTGTCTTTGACAATTGGAGTTAGGTAAACGTTTATATTATCCTATCTACATATTATCCCTTCATTCTCGGTTTGGATTTAATCTTCTAAGGCCACTGAATCTTCCTAAGGAATGTCACTTAGAAAAGGGTGTTTGGGCTCAGGGGACTCTCTATCCATCCCTTTAATGCTAGTAAATGTTCCCATTGATATTATTACTGTAGGTTTTGGAAAAGATAATAATCCTTACACCTCCATAACTTCTTCCCTTATGTATACATTTCATATCATTTGATGGTTTTTTATTCAAATTACATTTCTTCTTCATAATAAAACAATATCAGTGAAGTGTTTTCATCACCTATTTGGGCCTCGTGGGGAGGAAATCATTTAACATCTTCTTTCCCCACCCAATCTTGATAACGAACTGATCCTTCTAACCATTAATTTTTCTCTTTATTTCTGTATTATACCACTTTAAATTACTCCTTATCATTATCCAGATTGTCATCATTAAATCCTTAGGATTGTTTCCTAAGATCTAGGCCTACTAACATGACATGACCCATCAAGGCACTTCCCAATCCATTAGTAAGTCAAGAGTCTCACCTCATTCCTGATTCTAATAGGCCAGGGGATATTTATTATAACTGATTAGGAATATATCATAATATGGGACTCTATATCCTATAAAACCTGTAATATAAACATATATTCAAAACACTAGTAGGATATACATAAATGATCAACTGAAAAATAAATATAACATACATGAGACAAAAAGTGAAATAAAAAGCCACAAGGTAAAAGTGATGAAAATACATAGTATTACCTTCATAAACAATCTTAGGGATAATACTAGTACCATAATCAAAACTAAACTAAATGAAATATAGGAGAGTTTGATATAGTCATGACTAAATACATAATATAGCCTAAATGGTTTACTTCCTTATCATTTCCAACTAATCAGCCTATAAGAACACCCTGAATGAATCATCAAAATGCTTAAGTACTCTGAAATTCTTAGAATAGAGATGAATTATAAAGATTGAAATAAAGAAAATTGAAAAGGAATATATTTCAATGCATGAATCACCAGATTATAACACATTATAGAATAATATAGAGGCTTATGAGAATGAAATATATGAGATGAAACAACCCCAAATTCCTATTCATCCACTCTACTAATTGAAAAAGAGTGGGGCCTACTACTCCCTAACATCACCTTTTTACTCCAAACCTCACTCAAGTTTCACTAGTTGATCAAAAACATATGTTCATGTCTGTCATAAGTTTCATATAGAAATCAGAATAAGTATTAGAGATGATATCTCAAAATAACAACTCAACAGAAGAGATATGAACCACTAGAAAAACAAGGAGAAGAAATTTCATACCTAGATGTCAAAGCTGGGGGCAGGGAGGCGGAGGCCAGGATGGGACATTGCTAGAGCCGGGGGATGTTGAAGAGGGGCCCAATGCTCGGAGGAGAGAGAGATAAGAGGGGTGTCCCTGAAGTGGGGGGCAGGTAGGTAGAGGCAGGGACGTTGAGGTTGAGGTGAAGGCTGGGTCGGAGGTAGAAAGAAGAGGTAGAGGTCGTGGATGGGAGGAGATGGCCGGGATGCGAAGGTCGGGTGGCCGGGAGGCGGAGGTCAGTGAGGGCAGGAGAGGGTCGAGTGGAAGAGGTTGTATGTTCTAGAGGTGGTGGTCGGGGAGGGGAGGAGAGTGCCAGGAGTCGGGGAAGTAAGGAAGAGCGAGATGGAAGTGGGTGATGGAAGAAAGGGTAAGGAGGAGTGCGATGGAAGAGTGGAGGAGCGCGATGGAAAAGGGGGTAGGAGAATGATTAATTTGGGGAATTGGGTATTAGTTCCCCATGGTTTATTAAAACCAAGGGAATAGATAATAAAAAAAGAGATATCCCCATGGTTTTCTAAACCATGGGGATAGATGTGTGGGGGAAAATACATGTTCCTGTAGTTTTTGGAATTACGCTTATGTTCTGAACCTATAATATTTTATGTGGTATATGTACTTCAATATAGAAATTTTATATCATGAATATAATTATTTTATTGTTATTTATAGATATATTATAATGATTCATTCATGGTTCATAAGATTGAAAATTTACAAAAATGGTAAGGGATTTATGTTTCAGACCCATTTTAATCATTATTATTTATGCATAAATTTAAAATGAGAAATTATATGATATTTATCTGATAAAATAATTTATTTTTTCTTCTCCCCTTGTTATTTATGGAATATTTATTTCTTATTTCCATTTTTCATTCTTTGGTACTCTAAATGGTTTAGAATATGTTTTTAAAAAAATCTGATCTTATTTCTCCTCTTTTGATCAAAAAACTTTTTCCTTCCAAATACATGATTTAAAAAATGTTCATAAAATGTTTTCTATATTTTTTCAATGGAATTTTTTATTATCTTTTTTTGAACAAGGTAGATTTACCATAATATCATTATTATAATGTGAATTAGAAGAAATAAATTTCCCTCCATTATAGGCACTCAATTATTTGAATTATAATTTACATGATATTCTTAATACATTTCCAATAATTTTTTCCTTAATAGTATATAATTTTATAGTTTTAAAAAGTAATTTTCACTGTCGAAAGGGTCTTTTCTTCAAGAAATTTTTTAATCATATTTTAATGGTATTTATATTCATCAACAATAACTAACCTTGATTTTTCAGTAGCTCCACTATTAATATTTTGTAATGATTCCATTCATCCCTTTCTTTATATGGATTTTGATAATTTCAAAGATAATTTCATGGAACCTATTTATTTTACATTGGTAAATCAGACTATGAAAAAACCCTGATTATTATTATGTTCAAAAGTGAATGTTTCTATATGTTTTAATCCTAAAAGCTGCATTAAGATTATTGAGAATTATTGATGATCCCAAGATAACTTATCTGAATAGGAGATCCAGATAAAACTAAAACAAAAAAAGTGATCTTGATACAACTTATATGAGGAGTGAACCTGATAAATCTTATATGATGGTTTATCTCGATATAGACCTCTAATTAAGTGGGTAATGTTCCCTATATTTTAAGGTAAGACGGAGTTAGATATCCAGTGATTTTTCTTATTTTTGTTTTGCTGGGCTCTACTTATTTCTGAAATGAAAGAACATGGGTTATGAAGATAAAATTCCGAGAAACAATGACATTTTATTTATGCTTTCTATCATTTATTATAATTTAAAAAACCTTATAGCATGTTACATTGTGGGAAATCTAGTGACAGAGGTATCTTGGGAAGTTCTGAGATTTTTGGCGGTGTTATAGAGGATAAGGAGGTGTCACGCTCATTTTAAATAGGGATGTGTCATATATCCTAGAGGATACACTGTAATATAATGGGTGTGGTGTAGTGTTTTAGGCTATGATGTAGTGTCCTGGGATGAGGTTTTACAATGCCACTAATAATTTTGGGGTAGCTATCCCATGGAGTAGTTGTGGGGTAACCCCTCTCTGCAAGTGGAAGCTTAAGCATGGAGACCTGGGCAGCATTGTGGAGTCCTAAGAGAGTGTTTTTATTAATGTCTACCATTTTGACACCAATTAACCATGTATAAGGGGATTTAGAATAGACATTTCATGTTATTATGGGTCTATAGAATTGTTCCTTTGGATACACCATAATATTCCTCCCATATTAAAATAACTTGCATTGTGGATATAGAAAACAATTTTCAGAGGGGTTTTTGAACATCTAGGAATTAAAATAGGGGGGGTACTACACCATGGTTCTACCCATTTCTATCATTTCTATAGTGTTGTCATATGGGGTTTTTTATGGTCTTATGTTTTTTCAGGATGCGTATAAATTCCAAGATCTCCTCAAACCAGACCAATTTTAATTTCTTTATATCAATTCATGAGTAGCTGAATTTCTTCCCAAAGATACCTTTGACCCCTAAATAATGGATTTCAACCACATATTTTTAAGATCCATCGATGGTTATTTAATAGATTTCATATATTCCCTTTTTTAGTTTACCTTCCTGTTTCTTATTTAGAAGTGGTTTTTATTAAGAAAGTTGTCTATTTTGGTTGTTTTCATTGAGTCATTGATGTTGTTGTAATGTTCTATTCTGATGAAAGTGTTCATCAATTTTTTATTTGGTGGAAATTTTTCCTTAATTTCAATCATACACAATGAATCCAAATGTTACTTTTGGGGTAGGGATTCGCTTATTTCTCTTCTAGTGTATAATTTGGGATAGGTTTACTCTTTTAATCTCCAAGTAAGATGATTGCATCTATCTTAACAAAGATAAATTAATATATTTAATTGAATAAAATTGGAATTAGAATTATGTTCCATGTTTTACCGTAGTGATATTATCTTTTATAATCGGATTGTAGGGCTAAATGCCCCACTTAAAGTCAAGGTTATGGTTTCCTTTTCTGTGATAATTTTAAATGTGTTCTTGATAGCTAAATGTTGTGGTTGTTTGGAATCAACCTAAATGGAATTGGTAATTCACTTATAAATGGAATAAATAATTGATTCCACATGGATATATGGTTTTTGTGACAATTCCCCTAAAATAAATTAGTGGGGTTATAGATATCCCCTAGATAAATATGGAAAATTATATATGATGATGTGAGAACTTTTTTGGAAGGTGAATGTGTGATGTTAGGTTGTGGTGTTTAGGGAATATGTGTTGTCATTTTATTATTTTGTTGGGTCGGGATGTGAAGTTGTGAGGTGGGTTGGTCATGTGATGATAAGTTGATGTGGCATATTGGGAATATCTATGAGGTGTAAAGTGGTGGTGTATGTAAAATGATGGAGATATATGGGATAATTTTCCTAGGATGTTTCTTTATTCGTCTTGGTTGTGCTGTAATGTGTTGTGATAGATGCAGAGGTAGTAATTGAATGAATTTTTTAAGGATTAATTAAAATAATATGATGAATGGTTAATGAATAAATGATCAATAATGGTAGGGGTGGATAAGTGGGTTGATGTTAAATTTCAAATGAATGGGTTGTAAAAATGGCTAAATGAATGAATTTTTTGGGTAATATGAATCTAGAAATTTACATAAACTAATAAATATAATTAAACATGGTATGTGGATTTTGGTTTTTGGTGTTTTGTAGTGAATTTAAATGTAAAAAAAATAGGGATATTTCATGAGTTGGTTTGTAACTTTGTGATGATCCCACTGGTTGGGATTGTTTGTGGCTATTATATATATCAGTTATATTCCTTGTGAATTATTTATGGACCCAACCAATGTCAATCACCATGTTCCCACACCTATATATATATGTATAAGGGGGTGTTTTTTCCAACATCCCAATGGTGGGGGTGACAGGCTAGCTACCCCCTCTTTCCCTTTTTCTCTTCTAGTAGAGATAGGTATTTATGAGATGTTATGGCTAAAAGTCAAATGTCTAGTATTGGTAATGTGATATGATATCCCATGAGTATACTGGGGATATTTCATGTGATGACGTATTTTCGTTTCCATAGGTTGGACATCTCGATACCTTATCAGAGTAGGAGGCTCTGGGATCACAGGAGACTGATTTTTGTAGGAATACAAGGTGATCTCCCAGTATACGTTAGTCTTGGGAATATGCTTCCACCTCATTCCATAAACAACAAATAATTATCAAAAGTCTAGGTTCATGGCCTCCAATTGGTGGATTGGAAAAATTTAAGCATCATCTAGGTCTATCCACGGGTCGATCACAGCTGTAGCATCATCAACATCGTTGGCCTGAATCTATTTTTCCTTGGTCTTAAAATAGTTAACATCCATGTAAGAGGCTTCACAGGAGTTTAAGGGGATGAATCACCTTGGAATATTCCAACTTGAACATTAAGGTAGTACTAAATGCATTGGTGATACGAAGAACGGATAGTCGCATGCAGGTGGAGCAATGGCCTTTCCATCAACGCATTGTTGGCAATGTCATGCGAGACAACCATGAACTTGGAGCTAGATACCAGGACACTAAACTGAGTATTTAGGTTGTTATTTCCAACTAGTGTATGTTATGTCCTATTATAACCTTGAATTTTAATGTTAGAGGGACTCAGGTCGTCATCAGACATCCCCATTTTTTAGAGTGTCTGGGTCAGGATAAGGTCGATCCCTGACCTTATGTTGACAAGACAGTGGTGAACCTCTATGCTGCTAAAATGGACCGTGAAGTATAGTGGGAGAATATTCCCCTATTTGAAAGAACATTCATATTTTACATAGAAATAGATAATGTCCTAACATTCCGTGTGCTCGGCTTCTTCAACAAAGAAGGCTTCTGCGGCTGCTACCACCATCTCGAACTGGAGGGGGCCTCTTAAAGCCTCAATATGGACTCCACACATATCCCTTGATATTAAAAGGTCCAAGAGGATATAGAGCTTCTCAAAAATTACTGAAATATTTTTAATAATATCATACATCCATGCTAATCTTGAACTTCATCTTATAGGAGGTCATTTTGTGACTGGAGATATGGCGGGCCCTTCTGGTTGAACTGACAGCCAACTGGCGCTGGGAATGTCCCACTGCTCTCTATTCTAAACTCATAGAGTAACTACCAAATGATAAATATATGATTGAGTTTGGTCTATAATATGATTTGGTTGATCATGGCATGGCCTGGTTGGAACCACCTAATAAAGGAGAACAAACAATGGTGAAGGAAGACCTGGTGAAACCAGATGAGAAGGCTACGTGCGTTGAACTTCACACTGGGCATGTTTTCATGTTTTCGTGTAATTAACAACCTGGATGTAAGTATTGACCAATGAACTCAAATGAACCATGTAGACATGGCTCCATCTATGCTAGAGACAGTTGGGGATGTTTGGAGGATCCATCTGGCACTCCTCTTCGACGGGAATCATGTATGGATTTAACATCTTGACGGTGTTAGCCGAAGTGCACCCTTGATCATCACTTCAAGAATCAACCACCACTGTAAAAATTCTATAGGAAATATCCATCTATGGGTGTATGAATTTTTCAAGAGTTTGGGATGGTGGTGGAATCGTTTGGGGACTTCGTTTTCCCTTGTGTCGTCGATGCTTTCCCTTCTGGGAGGAGGAAGCCTATGAAGCTGACGCAAATGTTGTGGTTGTGGATGATGTGGTGACTTATGAAGGATTGGGTTGATTCAATCGTGTGTGGATAATATAGTCGGTATGGTCACTTCATTACAATACATCCAGTCATCATATTTTTGAGATCTGCAGTTAGGAACCTGCTGGCACTCTCCTTTGATATTTCTATTATCGTCGGGTTCTATGAATACACACACCACATGTGTCGTTGTTAGGGCTAACAAGACAATATTATTATAAACCTAGTCTTGAAGCTAGTTTTTAAACACATAGAACATTTTGATGGTGTGCCCCAGGATCTGGTGATAGGGGCAGTAATTAGGGCAGTCAGAGAGATCTACCTCTTTAGGCATCCTTCATTCCAGTTACCATAGGATTCTCTGTTCCAAGGCACTTCGTAAGTAACTGGGCACCTGAGCCTCATTGAATGAGTAGGTATGATTCCTTTTATCCGAAAACGGGGCTCTAGGATCTTGGACTAGATGAGGACCTGGAGGATCCTATCGAGGAGGTGGAACCTGGTTTTCTCTCCTAGGTGGTGGTGACGCATTACGTGGGGCGCTTTCCGATTCTGGGATGGTTGCTGCTAGGCCGGAGGCTACACCTGAGGTGGTGGGCCTCTGTGAGGTTGTGGAGGTGTCTCCACTAGTAATAACTATAGTTTCTTGGGGGGCTCTATTTGGGTTGCCGTGGTGGGCTCATCCTTAGCATCATTTCTCTGGGGAATTGTAAGAGGCGATAAAAATGCATGTTTTCCCTGCTGCAAGGATTACTCTAGATACAGCGCCTTATTAGAGAAATAATAGAATCCCCTAGGGTAATTTTGGGTTATGAGATAGGGGACTTATTATGTTTTTACATTTCCTATACACATTATTAGAAGTTGTTCCTATGTTAGTGTCATGTCCATGGAGTAGGTGAGGCCATTCCACCGGGCGACAATGTCCACAACGTGCTCATCTGGCTTCTGCTAGAACATCAAGAGGTCTGAAATACTCATCTTCCAGGTGGTGAATCTGAACTGGTAAGGAAACATCCTATTAATTTCCTCCCGGCCAGCTACTGACCCAATGTGTAGCTGGTTATACCAAATGAATGTGGGACCTTCCAAGGATTGTACGAAACATCAGAGTTTTGTGGTATCTTCCAATACTAGATTAACTAGTATGTGTAAACACCATGAGATGAAATGGGCCATATGATATAGCGTATCACTTGTTCAGGGACGTTTATTGTTTGATCAAAACTGGATGATGGGATTTTGGTTCCTCCTTCCATGGATTTCTCCTCAGAACTCGTCACATAGCCTGGGTCTCTCTTAAATGTTAAGATGTTGTTCATGAATCTCTTCTTGGAGCCATATCTTTGTGGACGCCGGTAAATTACACTGCTTCTGTCTAGACATTCCAAGGGATCAAGTCAGAGAATCAACTATAAATCAGGGGAGTAGTGACGTTGGACATCGCTGGAGTGTCTGGATATTGGAGCACTGATGCACTTGGGTGTCATCGCCTTATGATAGGGCTTCTTGATGGTGCGTAATCCCAATGCATCCCACATAAAATGAGAGGATTTATATTCCATGGGCATGTCTTTGAGGTTTTCCTTGGCTTCCAATGTATAACACAGGATATGACGGGAGTTTAACATCTTGCAGAGATAGATCGGACTGATCAGAACACTGATAAGAATGGATCAAATGGATACATACCCAAAAGAGAGCACCTAGTGGGGGGGGGGGGGGTTTACAAGATGAGTGGATCAAAAATTCCCATGAATATGGACCCATGTATGATAGGGTCCCTATAAATGGGACTCTATGGTTTAAGTTTTTCTGGGATTGAACCTCACGGAGGTTTCCTACATACCTTATGTAGATGAAAGGGATCAAAATCCACGTAGTTTGAGGGGGTGAGGAATCTGGGTGTACAAGGAGGGAAAAACCCCAGATACATGTTGGGGATTATGCATGGATTGCGGCCGATCGCAAGATGGAATCTCTAGGGTAGATTATTAAGGACTGTGTGGGAATTACGAGAGGTTAGCATCCTGATTTCTACTTAGAACAATGAGAAAGAGGGTGAAATGATCTCACAAGGATGTGGCGGCCCAGGTAAGAATCTGGATGGATATGGATGGTTGAGTGAAGTGGAAGAAGAATGAGATGGAAACGTTGTGAAGATGATGCTAATATTGGGATTGAAACTCAAGGATAATTATTATGTATCCTAGTGGCAGGTAATCAATGTCCATGGTGTTTGGTGGTGTGATGGGACACCTTAGGAGGCGACCCATGAGAATGGACAAATGGATGGGACCCAAAAAAGTGGAACCTCCAGGTTGGGGAATGACCTTATTGAAACTCATAGACTCAAAGGAGATACCAGAATGTGGTATGGATGACATGCTAGAAAATCAGGGAGGCTTCCTATCTATACCCTTGTCAGGGAATCATTGTCCACGTAGTTCGATATGGGAAATTGAATTGGGGTGTGTGTAGAGAAAAGAAAACCTTTGACATGTTGTGGGGCTTACGAGTGGTTAGCTCCCCAGATTGGTCTGATTCCAATAAGGGATGGACCATGGACATGGGTCCCAACCAATAAGACTTTAACAGCTTACCGTGGATTGGGGACTGCAACAGATTACCATCAGTTGGGGACTGCAATGACTTGCTCCTAGTTAGAGACTACAAAGGCTTACTGCTAGTTGGGGTTGAAAAACATGGCGGCTTACAACATACCATGTCTAGAAGATAGGGATCAAAACACATGTAGTTCGAATTTATAAAATTTAACATCATGCTGGAGGAAAATGGGGAATACAGTTTAATGTCAGGTAGGATTGCATAAACCAACATGAAGTGGTCAAGTCTGATGGATAATGGGCTTGAACCTCGTGGAGGATTCCTACTTACCATTCATGGAAAAATAAATGATCAATGTCCACATTTTTCAGTAAGGAATATAGTTTAATGTGAAGTGGGATGAGTGGGGGGACAACATGTAGTGCTGTCGACCGATGGGTGTTCATCTTGAACCTCATAGAGGCATCCTACGTATCATTCTCGGAAAGGGAAAGGATCAATTGCATGTAGTTTAGAATGGGTCTTGAGGCTTATGCGCTATGGAATCCCATGGAGGATGTCATGGTCGGTTTTTAATCTATGCCAATTTGAGTCATGGTTGGTGTAAGAAATAATAGGTATCAAATAGTTCATGATAATGTCGCAAAAGGTGTTTCTGTGAGTGTAACAGCCCAAGATTTTATAAAAAAAAATATTCTTTTTAATTTTATTAATGTCTTGTGTTGTACGCTACACCAAAAGGATCTTGCACAACACGCATCCTTGTCTTGCCTTGCATTACACGCAATCGCGACCTTTCTCGATAGCGTGTGTAATACGCAATACCGAGTTTCACTAAACAACGATGTGCTATTAAAATATTATTAAAACTAGCCGTTATGAATAGTAATAACCACTTTTTAAAATTCTGTAAATCTAATTTTTCAAAATAAACTTCATTCTTGGATTCGGAGTATCGAATTTAGCCTAAGGTGAAATTTTGGTACTTTTCGGATAACTTTCATATTCTGATGAATAGTGAAAATTACTAAATTATAATTAAAAACAACTTTTTTAATCGAAATAATTAATAGTGATAAATTATTAATTTGAGTGGTTTTAAAGTATATTTAGAATATATTTTTACAATTTAATACAATGTTGGTCATTGGTTGTAATTTCACATTTAAACCAGACATAATCAAGTGTCAATCTTTTGATAAATATTGTTTCCTAAAATCACGCTATTTATTTTAACAGCAGGATTTAATTATAAAATTAATTAATGAAACTTCTATGCTATGAATTTGGTAAAATAGATTTCATTTTTGAATTCAGAATATGAAATATAGCTTAGGATGAAATTTTGGCATTGTTCTGAAAAACATCAATTTTTGATGAATAGTGAAACTACTAAGTGGTAGTTAAAAAAACTGAATTTTTCATAAAACTTAATTTTACTGCTTCTGTGAATGGAATTTCGAAAATCCGAGAGACACGGTTAATATCAAGGACTAAAATGTGGTTCAATGAGATGAAAATAATTTTTTGGTGAATAGTAACTTTTTACTTTTTTTTACCGTGGTTAATAGTAAATAGGGTAACTAAGGGTAAATATGATATTACTATTACCCTAACACATGTCCTAATTCTATTGGATAAATGTAATTCGACCAAAAACAAACTTAGGAATAAAAAATGACCATTTAGGCCCACTTGGATTAGATTAGGACATTTATTATTAATTTATTTAAAGAAGGGTTAAAATAGTTAAAATCAAAGTTTAATAAGTAAATCATTTTTAATATGGGGTTATACATAAGATAAATTCAATTGTAAATATTCATTGGAAAGCTAAAAAGATTTCCTACATGATGGTATTTTATTTGTAATTTTTAGACATCAAATAATTTAATTTATTTATGACACAAAGATGATGCAGTAATTATCTTATTAATGAAATATTGACATAATTGATGTTATAAACACCAAAATAAATGTAATTTGAGACTTTTTATGAATTCCACTAATTTTCTAGGTTACTATGATATATTAGTGTTGATTTAATCAACTTGGTTCGAACATATAATTCTGTTATGACTTTCACAAAAATCATATATCAAATAGTGTCAAAATTGACACAAAATAGTTTTTAAATCAAATATTATATTACTAATTGTTATTTTATTCCTAAAAATCTAAGGTTCGTCCAAATAACTTAGATAAAGATATATATATTAATAATAAACAATTTGGGGTTCGTTTGGCATGATATAGTAAGTGTATTAACCATATAGTGAAAGAAAACAAAAAGACAGGGTAAAAGTTAAATTAATTAACTAAGAGTTAAATCTAATTGATATGGTTAAAATAATACCCTAAACATGTCTAAATCCTATTGGATGATAGGATTTCGACCCATCCCCACATTAGCTTCGAAATAAGACCCTTTGGAACCATTATAAACCGATTTTGACTTTAATATAAAATAATATTTTGAGATATTCCTAAGGTGCCCCTCTCTTCCCTTATAAAAGGACACCTCCTCCCCCTCCTCCTCACACCAAATTGAGCACTCAAGCTCGGCCAAACCCTGCCAAAATATCTTCTCCACTTCCCATGAAACATCCTAGAGGTTCTGGTCTTCCTCAAAGACCAATTTTAGTTCCCTAAGAGGAGGTCTCCAAAGGGCGCTTCAAAGAAGAGGTAATTACCATTACCAATTCTTTCATCTTTATTTCTTCTTCCACTTCTTCTTCTTAGGTTGTTTCATTATGAAGTAATAACATCAGTATCACTCATATAATGATATGTTATTATAAGTATGAAACAACCCTATTTCACCATCTATCCATCCTACGGAAAAAGAAATCACCGCGCGTGCGTACGTACGGAATACCGTCTCCACGCCGTGGTGTAATCTATTTACCACCACCACTTTACATGGATGGGTATAATGGTGTAAAGAATAACTATAAATAGTTATTACAACATCATATTGATTCTGATATATTGTATAATCCACTCCAATTCAATTCAATATTTATGGATATGATATCATCGCTCGTGCGTACGTACGGACTACCGTCTCCACGACGCGATGAGATTCATTCTCCATGTTAACCATTTAAGAATGATTATAAAGTATATATAAGAAATAATAATGAAATATATGACATTATAAAGCTACTGGATTTATGTATATATATATATATGTATGTCATCTACTTACTTCCATTCAAGACGATAAGGAAAGAAAAACAGCGTTCATGCGTACGTACGGACTACCGTCTCCATGAACGGTGTTTTTCATTTCATTTATCTATCTATTATATGTATATATATACTGAATATATATGATATATAAATCATATTTTATATTCTGGAAGTAAGTAAATCATGATATAAGTAATAATAATGTCAATAACAACAAGTCAAAACACCTACGATAAATGAAACGATTTTACCCAAAACGCTTCTTTAACATGGAATTTACAAAAGAACGGGTAATATAATGGCATAAGTGAACCATATATGATATAATAACAATGAATATGATTCTGTAATAAGTCAATGACTTTATTTAAATCATTATACAGGAGGTTCGGACACATACGAAGCAAATCAGACCTAAGGTAAGGGAAATATCACAATCTCATTTTTATCCGAGATTGTTTATTCGTAAGTACTTACTGGGGTGTATTTTATCATCCACATCCATGTTTCATCAATATGTAATATTACTTCCATCCACCTACAATTGTTTAAATCCATTTTTACCCTTCGGTGAGGTTTTATTAAAAGAAATGAAAGGAATCTTTTGTCGTTTTTCGTACGAGGTACTTTTTGACTTTTCCGACAAAAGTACGAAGAATGTTTTTTTTAACTTATACGGCATGAATGGATTTTTAAAACATTATTTCCAAGAAGCTTCCTTTACAAGTTTTCAAGTTTATTTTTAATCAACTTATTTTATTTTAAAGTTATATGACATGTTTTGAAAGGAAAAATGTTTTTGAAGAAGAAAGGATATTTTCCTCAAGAATGGAGTTCAAGTGTTTTATCAAAATTATTTTCCATCTAAGATAATAAAGGGTTCTGTTTTATCCCTATTATTACATTGATTTGATTATGTTGTGATGGAATTATTTTTATGAATTCCTTTATCTTATATGAATTTTTTTATGATGTCATGTTGTTTAAGGATCCCATTTTTATTACGTGGGTTATGCAATGATGTATGGTTTATGATTATGTGGCACACATAAGAAAGGATTCATTATAAGATGGGTGGGACCTATATCTCCCTCCAATGCATTGGGTAAAGATTTTATATCTCATGAGATAGACATGGCTGAAATGGTAGGTTATACCGGTTCAGTGAAACAGGACTGAAACGAGGGTTACTCGATTCAGAAAGGGACTTTGTCCACTAAGATAGTCTTGGCAATGAGTCATGACTAACAAGAAATGATTTTCCATGATTATGTGTGCATACCACAAAGTTTCAAGTTTCATGTTATGATTATGGTGATCTCATTTTCACTTCTATGATTTGTTCCAGGTGAAGATATTATGATCTCTTTTGCAGGTTATGATTTTCAAAAAGATATGATATGATTTTTATTTCTTTTGTATACCCTTACTGAGCATTTGAGCTCACCCTTTTATGTTTTCTTTTCCCCAGGATATAAATAAAGGTTTTAGGTAAAAAAGGGAAGATCTTTATGGGAGATATTGAAGATCTTTCACCAAGATTAGAAGATTACGTTCCGAGTTTCCAAAGACACTAAACTATTACGATCCTTTAGTGTGTGTTTTTGTTATGTACTAAGTATTCCGCAAAAGTAATGTAATGTCCATGTACGATAAGCTTCGGGTCTCTACAGTTGGTATCAGAGGAAAGGTTTAGTCAGCCTTTGGAAACTAGGATGCGAGAACTTTAGTGAGATCCCTAGAGATATTTATAAGGTATGTCTAGGGATGTACCTAAGGATAAGTATACGTATAGGATACAGTCCTAGAACTACGGTAAAGATCATAGAATTTAACCTAAGATGTTAGATATCGAGGATACTCCACCTTTATTATGTTGTTTTCCCTAGAATGATTTTTTCCACCCACACTATTCTTTTTTCTGGGTTTTAGAAAATGGCTGGAAACAAGATGTTTCATGATAATGGAGGATATGATGGACAATGGAATGATATTATTCATAATGAAATGGGATTTGGAAGTCCAAACATCATTATTATGCCGAATCCGCAATCTCATAATATGATCAATAAAGTAAAATTTGGTAAGTTTCCTGACTCGGCTAATAAGATAAAGATGGAGTTTCATGATGATCATAGAGGAAAGAAAGTTCAATTTCCCCTATGTAAATCATGTGGGAAGAGGCATCAAGGAGAATGTTTCAAAGGAACTGGAAGATGATTTGGGTGTGGAAAAGAAGGACACAAAGCAAGTAAGTGCAAAGGAAAAGGGTCGGTTAACACCATGGATGAGGATAATGGTATTGCTACGACATCAAAAATGGTTAAGTGTTTTAAATGTGGAATGTATGGGCATTATGCAAACAAATGCCCTAAGGGAAAGACTCATGAAGAGAATCAGTATGGTCATATGGGTAGTATTTATGTGGATGATGATGAAGAGACTACAAATGATATGTGAGATGAAAGAATTTTTGAAGCTCAGTCAATGGTTTAAGAATGTAGTGGAATCATTACATGTTTATCATGTGTAATTTTGTATAAGTAATCTCATACTACTATGGAATAAAGAGACATCTATGGATTGTTACACTATTGTCTTCCCTTGTGTTTTGAAAAATGTTACCAGTATCCATGAAAGGTTATTCAGATATTTTTGGAATGTATATGATATGCGCATAATGAAGGGATAAGGAGAAAATTAAATGTTTGATAGTATTCATGAGCTCATGATTGATATAAGGACTAAGTGATATCATGGTTTGAGTATATAGAATTTTGAGGATTTTGATATGTGGAAAGTGTTAACTTTTAACTGCATTCATGTTTTCACTAAGGTATTCAAGAGAATACATGATTAAGGACTTTGAATGTTTAGAATGTGACCAACAAAACATATCTTATGATATATGGGGATCAACGATGGTATTAAATCTCTGGTAATCGTTTTCACTATGTTATGAGAGTGGACTGTAGTATTATGGATAAGCCTAAAGATTGAAATGGATTATGTTGGACATAAGTGATTATTGTTTAAGGATAGAAGTTTTTTTCCCGATATTATTGATGGGATGTTATAGTAATGTAGTTTTAGAAAAAGGACAACCTGCAGGACGGGCGACAGCCCATCGCTTCGGACAAGGCTGTAGGAATTGAACCCACAACCGAAGTGCGACTGGCCTTTATCGCCTACCACTGACCTACAGGAAGTCCCTGTTTAGTAGAAACTAGTTTTATTATATTAAGCAGTATGATATATGAAGTATAAGTCCATTTTAGGAACCATATGTGATTAATCTCACTATAGATCGACTTATGTATATAATTTTTGTTAACCTTTTGTTTGAGACAGATGGAATGACCCGTCATTCTATCACATGATCTGCTAAGACTTCACGAATTACAAATTCAACTTCATTTATTTAAAAGATGAAGTGGAAATTGTTCAAGGCACGAACAACAGTGAGATTGTACCAAAATAAAGTAAGTATTGATTCTAATTCAAATTTTCAACTTTAGGGAAATGATCTTGAAAACCAAAAATGTTGTCCTAGTGATCTTATACCTGATGAATCAGATGGTACCTTATATCATCACAAATCTATGGATTTGTGATTACTGGCTTTTCCATAGCCATGTTTTCTACCACTCTCCATCAGAACATGATGGTTAGATTTCTCTTCCATATCCATATTTTCACCTATGTGGAAACCCAATGATTAGTTTATTTGGGTAACCGTTACGTTTCATACTTTTGTTTTTAAAGATTGGTTTTGATATTCCTTTTTACGATGTGGGTTTCTATTAAAGAAACTTTCGAATAGTAAACCATTTATAACCCCGACGAATTTCGAGGGCGAAATTCATTTTAAGGGGGGAAGAATGTAACAGCCCAATATTTTATAAAAAAAATATTCTTTTTAATTTTATTAATGTCTTGTGTTGTACGCTACACCAAAAGGATCTTGCACAACACGCATACTTGTCTTGCCTTGCATTACATGCAATCACGACCTTTCTCGATAGCGTGTGTAATACGCAATACCGAGTTTCACTAAACAACGATGTGCTATTAAAATATTATTAAAACTAGCCGTTATGAATAGTAATAACCACTTTTTAAAATTCTGTAAATCTTATTTTTCAAAATAAACTTCATTCTTGGATTCGGAGTATCGAATTTAGCCTAAGGTAAAATTTTGGTACTTTTCGGATAACTTTCATATTCTGATGAATAGTGAAAATTACTAAATTATAATTAAAAACAACTTTTTTAATCGAAATAATTAATAGTGATAAATTATTAATTTGAGTGGTTTTAAAGTATATTTAGAATATATTTTTACAATTTAATACAATGTTGGTCATTGGTTGTAATTTCACATTTAAACCAGACATAATCAAGTGTCAATATTTTGATAAATATTGTTTCCTAAAAACACGCTATTTATTTTAACAGCAGGATTTAATTATAAAATTAATTAATGCAACTTCTATGTTATGAATTTGGTAAAATAGATTTCATTTTTGAATTCGGAATATGAAATATAGCTTAGGATGAAATTTTGGCATTGTTCTGAAAAACATCAATTTTTGATGAATAGTGAAACTACTAAGTGGTAGTTAAAAAAACTGAATTTTTCATAAAACTTAATTTTACTGCTTCTGTGAATGGTATTTCGAAAATCCGAGAGACACGGTTAATATCAAGGACTAAAATGTGGTTCAATGAGATGAAAATAATTTTTTGGTGAATAGTAACTTTTACCTTTTTTTACCGTGGTTAATAGTAAATAGGGTAACTAAGGGTAAATATGATATTACTATTACCCTAACACATTTCCTAATTCTATTGGATAAGTGTAATTCGACCAAAAACAAACTTAGGAATAAAAAATGACCATTTAGGCCCACTTGGATTAGATTAGGACATTTATTATTAATTTATTTAAAGAAGGGTTAAAATAGTTAAAATCAAAGTTTAATAAGTAAATCATTTTTAATATGGGGTTATACATAAGATAAATTCAATTGTAAATATTCATTAGAAAGATAAAAAGATTTCCTACATGATGGTATTTTATTTGTAATTTTTAGACATCAAATAATTTAATTTATTTATGACACAAAGATGATGCAGTAATTATCTTATTAATGAAATATTGACATAATTGATGTTATAAACACCAAAATAAATGTAATTTGAGACTTTTTATGAATTACACTAATTTTCTAGGTTACTATGATATATTAGTGTTGATTTAATCAACTTGGTTCGAACATATAATTCTGTTATGACTTTCACAAAAATCATATATCAAATAGTGTCAAAATTGACACAAAATAGTTTTTAAATCAAATATTATATTACTAATTGTTATTTTATTCCTAAAAATCTAAGGTTCGTCCAAATGACTTATATAAAGATATATATATATTAATAATAAACAATTTTGGGTTCGTTTGGCATGATATAGTAAGTGTATTAACCATATAGTGAAAGAAAACAAAAAGACATGGTAAAAGTTAAATTAATTAACTTAGAGTTAAATCTAATTGATAAGGTTAAAATAATACCCTAAACTTGTCTAAATCCTATTGGATGATAGTATTTCGACCCATCCCCACATTAGCTTAGAAATAAGACCCTTTGGAACCATTATAAACCGATTTTGACTTTAATATAAAATAATATTTTGAGATATTCCTAAGGTGCCCCTCTCCTCCCTTATAAAAGGACACCTCCTCCCCCTCCTCCTCACACCAAATTGAGCACTCAAGCTCGGCCAACCCCTGCCAAAATCTCTTCTCCACTTCCCTAGAAACATCCTATAGGTTCTGGTCTTCCTCAAAGACCAATTTTAGTTCCCTAAGAGGAGGTCTCCAAAGGGCGCTTCAAAGAAGAGGTAATTACCATTACCAATTCTTTCATCTTTATTTCTTCTTCCACTTCTTCTTCTTAGGTTGTTTCATTATGAAGTAATAACATCAGTATCACTCATATACTGATATGTTATTATAAGTATGAAACAACCCTATTTCACCATATATCCATCCTACGGAAAAAGAAATCACCGCGCGTGCGTACGTACGGAATACCGTCTCCACGCCGTGGTGTAATCTATTTTCCACCACCACTTTACATGGATGGGTATAATGGTGTAAAGAATAACTATACATAGTTATTACAACATCATATTTATTCTGATATATTGTATAATCCACTCCAATTCAATTCAATATTTATGGAAATGATATCATCGCTCGTGCATACGTACGGACTACCGTCTCCACGACGCGATGAGATTCATTCTCCATGTTAACCATTTAAGAATGATTATAAAGTATATATAAGAAATAATAATGAAATATATGACATTATAAAGCTAATGGATTTATGTATATATATATATATATATATTTATGTCATCTACTTACTTCCATTCAAGACAATAAGGAAAGAAAAACAGCGTTCATGCGTACGTACGGACTACCGTCTCCATGAACGGTGTTTTTCATTTCATTTATCTATCTATTATATGTATATATATACTGAATATATATGATATATAAATCATATTTTATATTCTGGAAGTAAGTAAATCATGATATAAGTAATAATAATGTCAAGAACAACAAGTCAAAACACCTACGATAAATGAAACGATTTTACCCAAAACGCTTCTTTAACATGGAATTTACAAAAGAACGGGTAATATAATGGCATAAGTGAACCATATATGATATAATAACAATGAATATGATTCTTTAATAAGTCAATGACATTATTTAAATCATTATACAGGAGGTTCGGACACATACGAAGCAAATCAGACCTAAGGTAAGGGAAATATCACAATCTCATTTTTATCCGAGATTGTTTATTCGTAAGTATTTACTGGGGTGTATTTTATCATCCACATCCATGTTTCATCAATATGTAATATTACTTCCATCCACCTACAATTGTTTAAATCCATTTTTACCCTTCGGTGAGTTTTTAGTAAAAGAAATGAAAGGAATCTTTTGTCGTTTTTCGTACGAGGTACTTTTTGACTTTTCCGACAAAAGTACGAAGAATGTTTTTTTTAACTTATACGGCATGAATGGATTTTTAAAACATTATTTCCAAGAAGATTCCTTTACAAGTTTTCAAGTTTATTTTTAATCAACTTATTTTATTTTAAAGTTATATGACATGTTATGAAAGGAAAAATGTTTTTGAAGAAGAAAGGATATTTTCCTCAAGAATGGAGTTCAAGTGTTTTATCAAAATTATTTTCCATCTAAGATAATAAAGGGTTCTGTTTTATCCCTATTATTACATTGATTTGATTATGTTGTGATGGAATTATTTTTATGAATTCCTTTATCTTATATGAATTGTTTTATGATGTCATGTTGTTTAAGGATCCCATTTTTATTACGTGGGTTATGCAATGATGTATGGTTTATGATTATGTGGCACACATAAGAAAGGATTCATTATAAGATGGGTGGGACCTATATCTCCCTCCAATGCATTGGGTAAAGATTTTATATCTCATGAGATAGACATGGCTGAAATGGTAGGTTATACCGGTTCAGTGAAACAGGACTGAAACGAGGGTTACTCGATTCAGAAAGGGACTTTGTCCACTAAGATAGTCTTGGCAATGAGTCATGACTAACAAGAAATGATTTTCCATGATTATGTGTGCATACCACAAAGTTTCAAGTTTCATGTTATGATTATGGTGATCTCATTTTCACTTCTATGATTTGTTCCATGTTAAGATATTATGATCTCTTTTGCAGGTTATGATTTTCAAAAAGATATGATATGATTTTTATTTCTTTTGTATACCCTTACTGAGCATTTGAGCTCACCCTTTTATGTTTTCTTTTCCCCAGGATATAAATAAAGGTTTTAGGTAAAAAAGGGAAGATCTTTATGGGAGATATTGAAGATCTTTCACCAAGATTAGAAGATTACGTTCCGAGTTTCCAAAGACACTAAACTATTACGATCCTTTAGTGTGTGTTTTTGTTATGTACTAAGTATTCCGAAAAAGTAATGTAATGTCCATGTACGATAAGCTTCGGGTCTCTACAGTGAGGAATAGAGTGGGGATGACGCTTTGTCGGCGGCCCAGAGAGATGGAGATTGGGACTTACTCCAAGATGGAGGCCCGAGGGTGATAAATACCAGAGGGAGAGGAATGGGGTAACAAAGGTCCATGTGCCCTTATCACCTCTAACATTGTGGCACGGAAGAAGAGAGTAGGATCAAGGATGCCACCTCCCACAAGAATGGTTAGGGGCATACACCAAGATGGTTTCCCTTCCCCATGGAAAGAGTCTGTTCTAGTGAAAAGAATATCATTTCATGTGAGGCATGATATCACTCTTATGGAGACCAGTGGGAATGTAGAATGTTAGATAAGGGGCACAACATGAGTATTTCACGGGGTGAGGACACATTTTAATTTCATGTGTTGAGGATGAAGGTTGTAGGTTATTTAACTTCTTGTAGCTCGGATGATGCGGGTTCATCCCACACCCATAGGACATAGATGACTTATACCCACACACCCATGGGGAAGGGAAGGCATCAGTAACTCCATGGTGAGGTGGTGTTATGGAGTGATCCATTTTGTGTAACACCCCAATATTTCATAGTATGTTATTTTTTCAATGTAATTCAATAACTTACACTACACGCAACATCGAGTTCAAGCGCACCACGACTTACCGAACTAGCCGTTAAAAAGCGGTTATGAATAGTATTAATATATTTTTAAAATTTATATAACCCTTATAATTATCGAATCCATATTATGATTTTCTTAGACATAATTTAAGAACAAATTCATTTTTTTAGATAAAAGAAGTATTTATCAAAAAATGTAATTTTACTGCCTTTTAATGGAGAACCCTTTTTAAATCTAATATGTGAAACTTTTATATATTCAATTTGACAAAATAAAATTCTTATTTGGGATCGGTACATAAGAATTTAGTTTCAATAAATTTTTGGTGTTTTCTGATAACTTTCATATTTGGGTGAATAGTGAAAAATAATATATTTTATCTGAAAACAACTTTTTTAATCAAAATAATTTATATTGTTAAACTGTATATATGAATGGTTTGGATTTATAATTAGATTATATTTTTACCATTTAATCCAATGTTGGCCATTGTAAGTAATTTCACTTTGAAATTGGACATAAACAAATGTCAATCTTTGGGTAGTTATTATTTCATAAAAATTCACTTTTTGGTTTTGAAAACGGTAATTAATTTTAAAATAGTAAATGCAATTTATATGTTTTGAATATGGTAAAATAGACTTTATTTTTTAATTCATAATATCAAAATTAGCTTAGGCTGAATTTTGGGTATGTTTCTGAAAACTTTTAATTTTTGATGAATAGTGAAAAACACTAAGATATAGTTTAAAAATGAATTTCTATTTAAATAATTATTTATATTATTAAATTTATTTTTGGTCAAAATAGATACATAATACCTATATAAGTTCAATATAATTCATTGGAGTCCGTTTATAATAATTTTATATATATAAAAATATAATTGAACTTTTCACTGTCTTTTACTCACCTCCTAGGGGAATTTGCAAATTCACATGAAAAATAATTTTACCGCTTTTGTGAATGAAATTTCAAAAATCCTAGAGACACAGTTGATATCAATAAGTAAAATTTCGTTCAATAGGATGAAAGTAATTTTTGGTGAATAGTGAATTTTACTTTTATTTACCACGGTTAAAAGTAAATAGGGTATTTAAGGGGAAAATGATATTATTATTATCCAAATACATGTACTAATTCTATTGGATAAGTATAATTCTACCAAAAAAAACCTTAGTAATAAAATATGAACCTCTTCGGTCTACTTGGATTAGATTAGGACATTTATTATTATTTAATTCAAAGAAGAGTTAAAAGAGTTAAAATCAAAGTTTAATAACTAAAAACTTTTAATATATTGTTACACAAAAGAGAAATTCAACAATAAATATTTATAAGAAATATAAAAATATTTCCTACATAATGGTACTTTATTTATATTTTTTTGACATTAAATATCTTAATTTATTAATGACATAATGATGTTGCAGTAATTACATAATTAATGAAATATTAACCTAATTGATACTATAAATATCCAAATAAATATAATTTGAGACTTTTTATGATTTAAAATAAATTTATAGGTTAACATTACATATTTTGATTATTTAGATAAATTTTATTCGAATTAATAATGTTGTTATGAATTTAGCAAAAACAAAATACCAAATAGTGTCAAAATTGACATAAAAGAGTTTTTAAAACAAATATTATATTATTAATTTATATTCTATTCCTAAAAATCTAAGGTTTGGCCAAAAGACATATATAATGATAGGTGTATCATTAATTAACCACTTGGGGTTCTCTTGTAAGTATATAGTTTTTTTATTATCCATATAATATATAAATATAAAGAGACGTGGTAAATGTCAAACTATTTAACTAAGAGTTAAATCTAAAAGATAAGGTTAATATAGTAACCCAAACCTATATAAAACCTATTTCTTGTGTGTTTTTCGACCCATACACACCTTAGACTTTATATAATATATTTTTTAGCCATTACAAAACGAAATTTATTTTATTATAAAATAATATTTCTAGTTTTTTCTAAGGTTCCCCTCACCCCTCTTTTAAAAGGGCACTCCCCCTTCCCTAAAATTCACACCTTCAAAGCATTTTGGCTCTGCCAAAATCGTCCCAAATACCCTCTCAACTTTCCTAATTTCATTCTAGGGGACCTCCTATAGTCATAAATCCAACCTATGGAGCCCTTTTGATCAAATCAAAAGGAAGAACTTGAAGAAGAGGTAAATATCTCATCACGTCTTTCAAGTTACTTTCTTCTTCCACTTCCTCTTTGTTTTTTGTTTCCATTCTAAAATAATAAATTCAGTATATTATAAATACTATTATGTTATTATGAATATGGTACACCCATATTCATTATTATATCCATCCTTTGAATGACATGTCACTATACGTTTGTACGTACGGCTTACCGTCTCCATGTCGTGGTGTAATTGTTATTCAATACATTATTATTTGGATGGGTGTAATAATGATGTGTAATAGATATAAATAATAAATATAACATGATAATGATTTTTTTATATTATATACAATCCAATTATATATTATTTTAATATCAATAAAATGATATTATCGCTCATGTGTACGTACGGATTACAATCTCCACGAACGCGATGATATTCATTCCTCATCATATTCATTGAAGACTAAATTTCATTTGATGATTAAAAATAATGTTTATAGAAATTATTTAATTCTGGATATTAATAAGATACATCCCATCCATAAAAAATATGACTCACATAACAAAGAATATAAAGTAAAACGAACCTGTTAACACCCGAAACGATGATAATACTAAGACATTATTAACAAAGCAATGTTAAAAGATCATATATGATATCATATTAATATATATGATTCTTGTATAATTTAATAACAATTATTTAACCATTATAAAGGAGTTTAACCTACCCTCTACCAAGGAAAAATTACAATGTAAGGGGTTTCTTATCTAACTTTTAATTTCGTGAGATTTCCATTGTTCACCACTTATTTATTGCATCGGGTGTGTGTACTTCACATGATTTTATTAATTGTGTAATATAAATTAATGTATTGATATTTATGTCATCATTGTGTGATCCTTCTTTCATGGGTGTCTGTTTTGTAAATTACCAAATTGATAAGGGAATTTGAAATTTCAATTTCCACTCATTCACCTTTACACATAATTCATTGATTATTTTACTCTAAGATTATGTGTGCAATCACTATTCATTTTCTTATGTCATAATTTCCACTCTCTTTTCTGTGGATATACTTTTGATACACATAATCACTCCATTGATAAATTCTCCTGTCATCGATATGAACTTTATAAGAGTAATTTTAACACAATCACCATTTGTTGAGTAAAATATCAAATTCATTGGTGTTGTTTTTACAAGAATATATGTGAATGTCCTATGATTGATTTACACTGAATATCCAATCATAATGAGTGTATTAATATTTTTCCCACATAATTATGTTGTTGATTTATCCTTAAAATAAGGATACGGTCTTTATAAGAGATTTCATCTGAATTTACATTCCATTGAGACTTCTTTGTTATTATACACCAAATAACTTTTATATGTTGTATATAATTGACTTTGAGATAGTATATTATGAATCTCTTTATTCTGATGATATTACAAATTTTTGATTACCTCAATTATTTTTATTCAAGTGTATCTCTTTTAGTTAGTAACTCTAACTAAAATATCAATTTAAAATGTTTTAAAGATTTATTATTCTAAATCATTCTCATCAATGTCCATGTATTAAAAATGGTTTTAAGGATTTATTTATATAGACATTAAAGTTTTAAAATTAAAATTACTTTTAAAAGTTTTAACGTGGTATGGGACACTTTGATTTAAAAACCTATTTTAAACGGCTTCTTGATAAATAGTGAGACTTTTGAATGTTTTCATGAAAAAGGGGGATATTTCCCTCAAATAGTTTTGATGATTATCTTCATCTATGTCAATATCATTAATTATTCTCTATTTAGGTTGATATATAATATAAAATCTTCCATATTGTATTGAATGAGTTATGTTTGACTGTGGATGTGCTATTTTTATACCATTCATGGTTTTTGGTTAAAATATTGACATTCTGTATGCTAGTTTTAATACAAATGTTCAGATTATGCTTCATCCATTTCATATGAAGAATGAATTGGACTTAGTAAGTGATGGGTGGAGCCCGCTATATCTCCATGATGAATCGGTAGGTCTCATGAGACAAACTAGTGTCTTGGCACAATGCCTTGATAAAATCTTATTTGTAGACTTGGCATAAGGCCTTGACTACGTGGTTATGAAAGTCTCGAATTATGCATTCCATCATTATGAAAGTGGCTATTGAAATTGCATGTTATTATTCTACTATTATAATTTCTATGTGAATAAGTAAATGGAGTTATTTGATTTTATCTTTTCCATATTATGATGAAGTTCAAGTTAAAAAGGCTTTTATTTTAGTCTTATACACTGACTTAAATGTTTATGCTTATTTATGAAAGTTTCCACTATAATGTTATCCTTACTGATCAACTGAGCTCACCCATTTCTATGTTTTATTTTCCCCAGGATTCAAAGAAGTATATTATGACAGACCTACAGGGATAGTCTATGGGATCCCAATGTTGTCTATGGAAACAATTTTGTTGTAGTTTTCCATTTTATGATGTAACGAAAACCTTATGAATGTATCTAGTACTTCAAAGGCTACTCAACTAATCGGTCTTTCGAGAATTGATATTTTATGATCATGCCAATGATACGTTATAATGCACCGACTCTGGGCTTCTGGGGTTGGGGAGTTACAGTTGGTATCAGAGAAAGTTTAGTAAAATCCTTGGAAACTAGATTTTGGTAAATTCTGATAAGAGGACATAGCCCTAAGATAGACTTTAAGGATTAGTATAGAGTAAATTACTAAAATTTTGGTATAGTAGTGATTTTGTTAGTTTTCCAAGAAATACATCCCTATCTGGAGATGAGCAGGTAGAGGAGGCTCTCGCACAGATGTAACGAGAGGTAAAACCAGAAAACACTTCTTTGAGCTAGACTTGAACAGGAACTGGTGCATGACAACGGGTCTTGTTGCACTCTTGGTTACGACACTTTTGGAGGATATGCTTAGGATAATTCACATTTTATTTACAAACCGATTTGAAGTATTTTAATATAAGATGAGAATAAATGACCTCAGTTAATCCTAAGGAGTTTCAAATTGAAAATGTGGTGTTATGATATTCTCTAAATGATTTTATTACTACTGTTACTTGCACAATACTTTCTAGTTTAGGAAATGGCTAGATTCCAAGGAAGTCATAGTATCTTTGAGAATGATGTACAAGGTGTGAATAGTGGTGTAAATGAGAAACAAAATGGAATGCGGATAGGCATAAAAGATATCATGTTCATGCCAAATTAGTTTTCCAAAAATTTCATCAAAAAAATATATATTAACCAACTCCCGGACTCAACAAAGAAGGGAAAAGTGATGAATGATAGGAGCTACAGTAGTGGAGACCGTGGAGAAAAGAATTATCAATTTCCATCATGCAGGAAATATGGAAGGAGAAACCCAGTAAAGTGTCTCAATGGAACAAATAAATGCTTTACGTGTGGGAAAGAAGGACATAAAGTGAAGAATTTATGAGGAAAAATGAAGAGTATTATGGAAGAAAATAAAAATGTTCCCAAGAATCCATTTACAATCATTTGCCATAAATGTAGGGGACTTGGCCATTACCTGAGTGAATTCCCTATTCTATAGGATATTTTCTTGGTCAAATAAGAAGCTATGTGGATATAATTAGTTGGATAAATTTTTAAAATTATTAGTGCTCCTTGTTGATGGGATTGCGTTGGAATAATTTTCTCTTGTATTTGTCACCCGGCTGTTTGTCATGTGAAAGTGATATTTGAGGATGAATTGTATTTTCTCTTGTGGATATAGTTATAAATAACCATTTGGTTTTATATGATCATTAGGTTTGAGGCAATTACAAGTTATTATATTTTGGGATGAAAATGAAAGGTATGAAATAACATTTGTGGTTAAATTATGTTATGGTTATTTTGAGGAATTTATCTCATTTTGGTAATGTTATAAAATGTAGTTTTTGAAAAAGGACAACACATAGACTGTGGGACAACCCATCGCATCGGACAAAGCTGTGGGAATCAAACCCACAAATAGAGTGCGATTTAGATTTATCACCTACCACTGGACTACGTGAAGTCACTGGTTAGTGTGACTAATTATTATTAGTTAAATGATTTTATTTATCAATAGTAAGTTGATTTGTGATCTTATGTATTATCAAATGAATACCATTAGTATAGGAAAATGATTTGGTGATTAGGTGATAAATGTTATTTTGGAAGCTTTCTCTTTTTTTGGGAACACTATATGCCCAAGGAAATAGAATACTATGGGATTTCATTTGAGGAGTAATGGTGGATTTTTATCTATGTTTGTATTGTGGATTTAGAGTGATTTTGGTTATTTATGAAAATGATTAACCTATAATAGAGAATATGTGATTAGGTTAATTACTTTTAAGTATGTGACTTTAAGAGTAGTAGATTTCATTTGGAGATGCAATTTAACGTGGAAGACTACATAAACAAATTATTCTAAGTTTTGGGTTTCAATATTAGTTTGGATTATATTGATGTATTTTAAGGACAATTGTTTATTTAATGATATTTATTTAACTTTGGGGTATTGTTGGTTTAATTTTAGAAATTAAGATTACTTTTTCTTTCTCTAAAGGAATATCCTTTTAGGGGATCATCAAATCTTGTACTAACCATTTTGGTTTTGATTAATCTCTAAATACAAGGTAAATATATATTTTATCAATTGTCGATCATGTGTTTCTCTAGAAGATTATTCTAGATCTTCCGGTGTGACCAAGTCTTCATGAATACTCGTCGTCTAAAAAAATGAGTTAGTGGTAGAAATTTAATAAAGAATGAAACTTTTCTTAAAAATTAAGTATATCTTTTTATGTTCTTATTCAATCTCTTAAATAAATTCCTCATATTTATGAAATGTAACTTAAAACAAAAAAAAGTGTTGTCCGTTTACTTTTCCTACTGGGAAACTAATGATTGTTTGTCCCATCAGAAGTTTGTGGTTTTATTGTTGTTAACTTTCTCCTGATAATGTTTTCTGTCCCTCCCCATCAGAACATGACATTATGTTTATCATCCATATCCATGTTTTCTTACATGGAATCCTAGTATGGGTTATCTTGGGTGACCTTTGTACTTCTCTTTCTTTCTTTTAAAGTGATTGTTTTATTGACTCTTTTTCCGATGTGGGACTTTCCATTATATTACCAAGCCCAATTTTAACAATTGCAAGGAAAAAATTTATTTAATTAGGGGAAAATGAAACACCCTCAGATTTCCTAGTACGTTAGTTCTTCAATGTAATTCAATAACATACACTACACACAACATCGAGTTCAATCGCACCACGACTTACCAAACTAGCCGTTCAAAAGTGGTTATGAATAGAATTAATAGAATTTTGAACTTTATATAACCCTTATAATTTTATAATCCATATTATCTGTTTCTTAGACATAATTTAAGATAAAATTAATTTTTTTTCATATAAATGAAGTATTTTTCAAAAAATGCAATTTTACCGCCTTTTAATGGAGAACCCTTTTTAAATCCAATATTTGAAACTTCTGTATATTAAATTTGACAAAATCAACTTATTCTTTGAGATCGGGACATAATAATTTAGTTTCAATAAATTTTTGGTGTTTTTATGATAACTTTCATATTTGTGTGAATAGTAAAAAATAATATATTTTAACTAAAAAAACTTTTTTAATCAAAATAATTTATAGTGTTCAACTATAAATATGAATGTTTTGGATGTATAATTAAATTATATTTTTACCATTTAATCGAATTTTGGCCATTGGAAGTAATTTCAATTTTAAATTGGACATAAATAAGTGACAATTCTTTGGTAGTTATTATTTCATAAAAATACACGTTTTGGTTTTGACAATGGGAATTAATTTTAAACTAATAAATGAAATTTCAATTTTTGTAATTTGGTAAAATATACTTCATTTTTGAATTCATAATATCAAATTTATCTTAGGGTGAATTTTTTTTATGTTTCTGAAAACTTTTAATTTTGGATGAATAGTGAAAACCACGGAGTTATAGTTTCAAACCGAATGTTTATTTAAATAAATATTTATTTTATTTAAATTTATTTTAGGTAATAATAGATTAATAATACCTATATAAGTTCAATGTAATTCATTTGAGTCAGTTTTTAATAATTTTAATATATAAAAAATTTATTCAACTTTTCACTGTCTTTTACCCACCTCCTAGGAGAATTTGTAAATTCACATAAAACATAATTTTACCGCTTCTATGAATGGAATTTAAAAAATCCTATAGAAACAGTTGTTATCAGTAAGTAAAATTTGGTTCAAGAAGATAAAAATAATTTTGGGTGAATAGTATCTCTTTACTTTTATTTACCACGGTTAAATGTAAATATGGTAATTAAGGGTACAAATGATATTATTATTACCCTAAAACATGTCCTAAGTCTATTGGATAAGTATAATTCTACCAAAAAAACCATAGGAGTAAAATATGAACCTATTTGGTCCACTTTTAATAGATTAGGTCATTTATTATTATTTAATTCAAAGAAGAGTTAAAAGAGTTAAAATCAATGTTTAATAACTAAAACATTTTTAATATATGGCTACACATAAGATAAATTAGACTATAAATATTAATTATAAAGATAAAAATATTTCCTACATAATGGTATTTTATTTATATTTTTCATACCTTAAATAATTTAATTTCTTAATGACACATTGATGACACAATAATTACCTAATTAATGAAATATTAAACTAATTGATATAATAAATAGCCAAATAAATGTAATTTGATACTTTTTATGAATTAAACTACATTTATTGGTTAATATGACATATTATTATTGGTTAGATGAATGTTTTTCGAATTAATAATGCAGTTATGAATTTAGAAAAAAAAAATACAAAATAGTGTCAAAATTGATATAAAATAGTTTTTAAAAGAAATATTATATTATTAATTGATATTATATTCCTAAAAATATAAGGTTTGGCCAAAATAATTATATAATGATAGTTTTATCATTAATGAATGCCTTTGTGTTCTCTACGAAGTATATAGTATGTTTATTAGCCATATAATATAAAGATATAAAGAGACATGGTAAATATCAAACTATTTAACTATGAGTTAAATCTAAAAGATAAGGTTAATATAGTAACCCAAACCTATCTAAAACCTATTTGTTAAGTGTTTTTCATCCCATACCCACCTTATACTTTTAATAATCCATTTTGGAGACATTAGATACCGAAATTTATTTTATTATAAAATAAAATTTCTAGTTTTTCCTAAGGCGCCCCTCACCCCTCTTATAAAAGGCCACTCCCCCTTTCCCCAAATTCAATCCTTAAAAGCCTTTTGTCTCGGCCAAAATCTGCCCAAATACCCCCTCAATTGTCCTCCCTTCATCCTAGGTGCCCTACTTTAGTCATAATGATATCTTATGGAGCCATTTTGATCAAATCAAAAGGAAGAACCCGAAGAAGAGGTAAATATCTCATCACCTCTTTCAAGTTCTTTTCTTCTTCCACTTCCCCTTTCTTTGATGTTTCCATTATAAAATAATAAATCCAGTATCTTCTAAATAATGTGATTTTATTATGAATATGGTACAATCATATTCATTATTCTATCCATCCTTTTAATGACATGTCACCATACGTGCGTACGAACGGCTTACCGTCACCACGCCGTGGTGTAATTGTTATTCAATACATTATTATTTGTATGGGTATAATAATGATGTGTAATTGATGTAAATAATAAATATAACATGATAATTATTCTGCATAAATGATATACCATCCAATTTTATATTATTTTAATATCAAAAAAATGATATTGTCGCTCGTGCGTACGTACGGATTATCGCATCCACGAACGCGATGTGATTCATTTCCCATCGTATCCATTCAAGACTAAATTTCATTTGATGATTATAAATAATGTTTAGAGACATGATATAATTCTGGATACGAATAACAGACATCCCATCCATAACAAATATGACTCACATAATAAATAATATAAAGGAAAACGAATTCATTAACACCCAAAACGATGATAATACTAAGATATTATTAACAAAGCAATATTAAAAGATAATATATGGCATCATATTAATGTTTATTATTACATTATAATTTAATAACAACTAATTCACCATTATACCGAAGGTTAACGTACCCTCGACCAAGGAAAAAGTACAATCTAATTGGCTTCTTATCTCACTTTTAATTCCGTGATATTTCCATTGTTCACCACTTATTTATTGCATGTGGTGTGTGTACTTACCATGATTGTATTAATTGTGTAATATAATTTAATTTATGGATATTTACATCATCCTTGTATGATCCTTCTTTCGTGGGTGTATGTTTTGTAAGTTACCAAATCGATAAGGTAATTTGAAATTTCAATTTCCACTCATTCGGCTTTACGCATACTTCATTGATTATTTTACTCCAAGATTATGTGTGGGATCACTATTCATTTGATTATGTCTTAATTTCCCCTCCCCTTTCTATTGGTATACATTTGATACACATAATAACACCATTGATAAACTCTCAAGTCATCGATATGAACTATATAAGAGTAATTTTAACTCAATATCCATTTGTTGAGTTAAATATCCAATTCATTGGTGTTGTTTTGAAAAGAATATGTGTGAATGCCCTATGATTTATTTACATTGAATATCCAATCATATTGAGTGTATTTATATTTTTCAAACATTATTATGTCATTTATTTATACTTAACCTAAGGTTACGGTCTTTATATGAGATTTCATCTCAATTTACATTCCATTGAGACTTTGTTGTTGTTATACAGCCAATCACATTTATATGGTGTATATAATGTACTTTGACATAGTATATCATGAATCCCTTTATTGTCATGATATTAAAATGTTTTTATTACCTCAATTATTTGTATTCAAGTGTCTCTCTTTTGGTTAGGAACTCTAACTAAAATATCATTTTAAAATGTATTAAATATTTATTATTCTAAATCGTTCTCATTAATGTCCATGTTTTAAAAATGGTTTTAAGGGTTTATTTATATGGACATTAAATTTTTAAAAATAAAATTCCTTTTAAATGTTTTAATGTGTTATGGTACACTTTGATTCAAAAACCTATTTTAAATAGCTTCGTGATAAATAGTGTGACTTTTAAATGTTTTCAAAAAAAAAGGGAGATATTTCTCTCAAATAGTTTTGATGATTATCTTCATCTATGTCAATATCATTCATTATTCACTATTGAGGTTGATCTATTATAATAAAATCTTCCATTTTTTATTGAATAAGTTATGTTTGTCTGTGGTTGTGCTATTTTTATACTATTCATGGATTGTGGTTAAAATATTGACATTTTGTATGCTAGTTTTAATAAAAATGTTCATATTATGCTTCAACCTTTTCATATGAGGAAGGTATTGGAATTATTAAGTGACGGATGGAGCCCGATATAGATCCTCGATGCATCGGTAGGTCTCATGAGACAAACTACTGTCTTGGCACAAGACCTTGACAAAATCTTATTTGTAGTCTTGGCAAAAGGGCTTGATTACGTGGTTATGAAAGTCTGGAATTATGCATTCCTTCATTTTGACAGTTGCTATTGATATTTCATGTGATTATTCAACTATTAGAATATCCATGTTTATAAGTAAATGGAAATATTAGATGTTATATTTTCCATATTATGCTAAAGTTAAAGTTTAAAAGGCTTTTATTTTAGTCTTATACACTGCCTTAAATTTTTATGCTTATTTATGAAAGTTTACACTATAATGTTGTCCTTACTACGCATCTGAGCTCACCCCTTTCTATGTTTTATTTTTCCCAGGATGCAAAGAAGTATATTATGACTGACCTGCAGGGATAGTCTATGGGATCTCAGTGTTGTCTAGGGAAACAATATTGTTGTAGTTTTCCATTTTATGATGTAATGTAAACATTATGAATGTATCTAGTACTTCAAAGGATACTAAACTAATCAGTCTTTCGAGACTGGATCTTTTATGATCATTCCAATGATATGTAATAATGTACCAACTCTGGTGCTCCACAGAGTTGAAAGACTCCGCGAAGGGGTATGCTTTACGACATAGGGTGGCCTAGCCTAGGCATGAAGTATACATGCATATGAAGGGTGCTTCATGAAGTGAAAAACCTTTCGTGGAGTATGAATTCATGGAACATGGATGCCTTGAAAAGAGTAGAATTATAAAGAAATGTACTTCATGAATCACTGTGACCCTACCTTTGTATGTGGTTCACATGTGTAAGGATGGTACATTGCGAAGCATGGGTGCTCTGTGAAGACATGAATTCTGTTTGGAATCTACTTCCTCTAAGATGGCCCGTGGGCTCTGCGATTGGAATCCCTACTTGACGAGGGGTTGTATTTGAGATAAGGGAAAGGTACTTTGAAATGCTCAAGTACCTTGAAGAGCTCAATTTTCTCAATGTTTCTACAAAAAAGGATATTTCTTCGCGATTTGAGAGCTGAGAAGGCAAAATATTGTGATATCCATCATTTGTGTTTGAGGGGAGCCCAATATTGATAGGAAAGAGGCTACGCAAAGATCTAACAGCTCGTTGAAAATCTATGTGGTGCTCTGCGATTGGTCGCAGATTCCATCTTGTTTTTCATAACTGTAGAGTCGACCATCATCCCCTCCTCAGTATAGATCCCCCATTAATTCCTTCTGTGGAAATTGCTGAGGAATCCTTCAATTTCTAAGGGATTGCAGAGGAAATATCGTTTCCTCTATGTCGTGAAGCTTCTCATTAGTTTCATCATAACTGGGGAGCATCCTGCCTCTTTTAATCTGTGGTGACTATAGAGGGGGCTTCAGCATCATGAGGACCGCAGTGCTGAGGGGCTCTACGAAGGCTACAATGCTAAAGGGCTCCACGAAGGAGTATCACGAAGCAGCCACTTTGGCATTGGTTTCCTCTTTGAGTATTTTCCCTTGGGAAAAATTTTGGAATCAATAGTTACATTATAAGTTATAATTAATATTATTTCATTCAATGGGATTTTACTTGAAAATTACCAAATATAAAGGGTTTCTTATCAAAATTTAATTTCAGTTTGATACAACAACCTTCAATGAATTTTTTATTCCATGATTATATGTGAATTGATCTCTAAATTTATGTATTATATATTTCCACTTTTTTATGTGGATTTATATTTTATACAACTAATCAATCCATTGATTAATTCTCCGTTTAATGATATGATATTTATAAGTGTTATTCAAAAAAGATTTTCTTTCTTTTCACTATTGGAAAAGTTCCTTATACCCATGGTTTCAAACCGTGGGTATAGCCCATTAAACTGTGGTAATAGTCTATACCAATGGTTTGATGAACTTTCGGCTCCCGAGGTGTCGGTATTTCCCAATACCCATGGTTTTACAAAAACTGTGGGTATATCCCACTGATATTTCAACTTACCCACGATTCACCAGAACCAAGGGTATATATCTATGCCCACAGTTTATTGAACCATGGGTATACATTTTTACAGTAGAAATTATATACCCATGGTTAATTTAACCGTAGGTATAGAGGGTTCTGCAGCATCATATTTACCCATGGTTCTAAAAGTGTGGGAATATATTATTTCCCCAGATAGAGAAGTTTCCCCACTAGATAGACCCCCTACAGCCCCTCCCTCCCCCCTTGGATGGACCCCCCAACACATCCCCTCCACCTTTGAACACCCCCACTCTCCCCTCTAGACAGAACCCCCTTGCATACCCCCTGGCACCTCGGTACACCACCCCTAGACCCCCCTAGCCTGCACCCCCACTGCCCCCCTCCTCCCCTAGTACCACCTACACCCAGAACCCCCCCCCCCCCGAAAACCTCCCCTACACCCCCAGTACCACCAGCACCCCCCCCATCCCTGATGCACCCAGCCCCCCACTACCCCTGCACCCAGGTCCCCCTCCCCCCCACCTCCACCACCACTGTCTCCCCCCCACCTGTACCTCTACTGTCCACCCCCACCTTCACCCCCACTATTCCCCCCTCCTAGACACCCCCCATGCACCCCCAGTACGACATGCACCCAGCCCCCAACCCCCATTCCCCCTACACCTAACCCCCTCACTACCCTTGCAACAAGGTCCCCCTCCCCCCTACTTCACCCCCACTGCCCCCCCCCCCAACCTGCACCCCCACTACCCCCTCCTGGACACCCCCTGCAACCCCAGTACCACCTACACCTAACCCTGCACCCATCCCCCCCATCTTCCCCCTGTACCAATCCCCCCAACCACCTCACTACCCCCTGCACCCAGGTCCCCCTCCCCCACACTACACCCCCACTATCCACCCCCATGCACCCAGGGCCCCCCCCCCCACTAACCTATGCACCCATGTCCCTCTCCCCCCACCTACACCCCCACTACCCCCACCCGCCTTCTTGGACACCCCCCCCTGCACCCCCAGTACCACCAGCACCTAGCACTGCACTAAGGCATGCACCCAGCCACCCCACTACCCCCTGCTCTCCACACCCCCCCACCTGTACCCCTACTGCCCCCCCCCCCCAATTATGGATACCCCTGGCACCCCCAGTACCACCTGAAACCAGTCCCCCTCCCCCCACCTACACCCCCACTATCCACCCCCGCCCCCCAATAGACCAACACCCCCACTGCCCCCCCCCCCCCACCGTGGACACCCCCTCCACACCCAGTACCACTTGCACCTAGACCCCCATCCCCCTAGCACCCATCCCACCCCCACTACACCCCCCTCCCCCTTCTTAAACACCCCCCTACACTCCCATTACTTCCTGCACCCAGCCCCCCCCCACCCATCCCCCCTGCACCCAGCCCCACCTCCCTACACCAAGCCCCCACCCCCCTATGAAATCGCTGTGAAACAATGAAAACCAGAATTCAAGAACAATGGAACCACAATTCATTGTTTTCAGCAGTTAAAACATAAGTAGAGCTGGCCAAAGTGTTCAATGAATAAAAAAGTTCTTATCAAAAAAGTCATAAATAAATTTTTAATGATAGATCCTCACAAACATTTATCTATTATTGAAGCCAAAAAAAGTCTGATAGAGGATGGAAAAAATACATCCTTCCTACACTGGAGTGTGGCTAACCAGATCAGGCTGCACCAATCCAAAAATCTCCATTGTTGCATCCCTTGATGAGAAGAAGGTTAAGAGTGCCCTTTTTTCTATAAATCTTGATAGTGTGGCTGGTCCTCATGCATTCATAAATTAATTCTTTGTGTTCAACTGGGTCATATTTCATGATGAGATCCTTAACACTATGAGGGAGTTCTTTAACCATGCCTTAATGCCCTATGGAATCAACTCCAATTTTATTGCCATGATACCAAAGAAGGAAAAGGTTGTGGATATAAAGGGTTTCAGACCTATTTCTATTGGGAATACCTTTCCAAAAATCATTAGAAAAATTATTTCTATGAGGATAGGTCCCATTTCTCGTGGGTTTATCTCTTCAAATTATATTGGCTTTATTCCTAGTAGGAAAATTCAAAAATGCCTCTACATGTGTTAACATCATGAGATGAAAGGTTAAACATGGAAACATTTCTTTAAAGCTTGATGTCTCTAAGGAATTTGGTATAATAAAGTACTATTTTTTTTAATGCTCAGAAGTTATAGACACCCCCTTCACCCTAATGCCCCTTGGATAGCCTCCTTGAACACCCCCATGCCCCACCCCTAGAAAACCCCCTTTCACCCCCTTGAAAGCCCCCTTTACCCTCAATGGACACCCCCTACCCCTAGAAACCCCCTTGCCACCCCTTTGGACAGCCCCCCTGGACCCCCCTGACAAACCCTATACACCCCCTCCTAGACACCCCCACTTGTACCATCACCCTTGCCCTGCAGACCCCCCAGATAGTCCTTGGACACCCCCCTGGACAGCCCCCCAAGACACCACACTTTCAGCTTGACCCTACCATACAGACCCCACCCCCCCGAACCCCCACCCCTGGACAACCCTCGGACATCCCCACCTAGACACCCAACATGCATCCTACCCCATTCTCCTGATAGTTTCATTCATAGTAATACAATGGTCATTGATCCACCAAACCAACAAGTTACATTTAATCAGGATTTCATTACACCAGTACAGATTTTTTCCACACGTGATACCCTTTGGAATACTATGTATAGACCTGTAAACCATGGCCTGGAAAACCCCCATTGGAGACCTTGTGAAGACTAAATATTACATTTAAGATGATATAATAATTTTATCAAAACATTCACTATGATGGTGGTTAAGAACAACCTGTCTAAAATAAGGGTGACAATGTGACTTGGAAAACAAAATGTTGGGAGTCGGACAGCCTGGAAAGACAAGAGGGGAACCTACCCAGTTGTGGAACTATATGTTTATGTTTCCTCATTCCACAATACACCGAGACTGCTTCTTTAGAACCAGAATGTTCCCATGAAACTCCTTCCACATCCATTAGACGTTCCACCTGGATCCTCAAGATCAAATTAATACATTGACAGATATGAAATTTCCCCATATAGAATGACCTTTAAGAACCTCCCAAGAAAACCTAGCTTGCATAATGTGCATTGATCTCTTGACACTGCATAAGTTGATACCAATATCTGCCACTAGTCTGTCCATCCTCATCCACACAACCCTAGGAAAGTCTTCTCTCCCCATGAGAATACAATATGAAAGAAGTCATTATATTTTCAATATTCCCCAACACCACTTTCAAATCTATTAGTACTGATAACACATGAATATTAATGGATCTAAGGATGAAATTCACCAGCGTAATTGATCCACCGAAGGATAAAAAGCGGTTATAGGGGATGGTGTGGTGGCTGGTATGGGATGGAGTAGCTGGTGCAGGCGGGAAAACAGGCAGTAGGGGGATGGAAGGGGGCTGGTGTTGGCTGGAACTGGTGGTTGGGGCTATTTTGCAGGTGGCAAAGGGCTGGAATGAGTGTTTTGTAGGAAGCAGGGGGTGGGGGCTGGTGTGGTGGATGGTGTGGGATGGATTGCCGGTGGTCATGGAGTGATCACGATGTGACCATGGAATGATTGTGGCATGACTGTGGCAAGACTGTGCCATGAATATGGTGTGTTTTCCCATTCTAGTGACATCTGTGGGGCATCATCTTCCGTCCAAGAGCGAACATTGCGGTAGGAGGCGAGGAAACATTCCGGCCATCACCCCGATGTTAGAAATTGTGATTAGTCATTCTCAATATTGATCACAAGACTCATGGAATACTATCACATAGCTGATCATCAACATATTTCCCATTGTTTTAGATAGCTCCAACTACACTATATGAGGTGTTTGTTGTTTAATGTTCTCACACAGAAAAAAAAAGATAACGTAGAAGCATTTTCTCGACAAGGGTGAAAACACTCATCCGATCAATGGGATCATTAAAATATCAAATTCTAAAGGACACCTTTCAATATATATATATATATCATTATAAAATTATTCTCAAGTCTTCTTATTTTCCAACATTTCCTATGATGTCCCTCAAGCACAAAGATGTTTCTTGTAGAATACAAGTATCAAGCTTCACACTCATCTCCAATATTGTCTACAGGTGACTAAATATATTCACGAGAGACTCAATCATGATATTTTATACCTAGGGCCTACCTACCCATTATCTATGGGTGGTTAATGTATCTAAAACTATATCTAGTTATCATATATGGAATTCTGATAGGACTTCAAACCGCCGCGGGGTGTCGTCCTAGATCAGGGCCAAATCACAGCATTACTGCGGTGTGACTACGGCGTGGCCGCGACGTGACCGCGGTCAATTGGCCCGGTCCTACTACATTCACAGGGCAGCATCTTCCAAACAGGAGTGAAGGGAGCAGGAGGAGGTGGGGAAATATTCTGGTCATCGCCCCACTGGCAGAAATCGTGATTAGTCAATCTCAACATTGATCAAAAGACTCATGGAATACTATCACAGAGATGATCATCCATCAGATTCCCCATTTTTGTAGAAATATCCAACTACACTATATGAGGTGTGTGTTGTTTATAGTTCTCACATAGAAAAGAAGATAATGTAGAAGCACTTTCTCTACAAGGTTCAAAACACTCATCATTCATCGGGATCAAAAAATTTAAAACTCTGAAGGACACTTTTCCAAATAAAAATATCCTTATAAAAGAATTCTCTAGTCTTTTTATTTTCCATCATTTACTATGATGTCCCACAATCAATTAGATGGTCTTTGTATAATACAAGTAGAAAACTTCAGCCTCATCTCCAATGTTGTCTACATGTGACTAAATATTTTCATGAGAGACACAATCCAGAGATTTGCTACCTGAGGGCCTCCCTACCCATTAACTATGGGTGGGTAATGTATTTAAAACTCAATATAGGTATGATACATCAAATTATGACAGGACTGCGAACCGTCCCGGGTTGTCGTCCCGGAGCAGTGCCAAATCACGGCATTACCACTATGTGAATGCAGCGTGACCGCGTCTTGACCATGGATTGACCACAGTGTGACTGCGGAGTGAATGCGGCTTGACCGTGACATGACCGCAGAGTAACCATGACATGTTGGCTCAGTACAGCAACCTTCGTGGGGCAGCATCTTCCAGCCAGGAGAGAAGGGAGTGGGAGGGGGCATGGAAACATTCCAGCCATTACCCTGCTGATAAAAATTGTGATTAGTCAGCCCCCCAACCCCACTGGACAGCCCCACCCCCATAGATAGCCTCCCCACCACTGGAAAGCTCCCACAACCCCCTGGACACCCCCACCCACCTGAACACCCCCAACTCCCTTGGACAGCCACGCCCCCTTGGAGATCCCCCACCCCCCCCCCCCCCTCGACCCGCGAAAGTTGAAGTCTGGTGCACAGTACATAAGATGATGTCGAGTATACTATTGATATGTGTTTGGGTCTCGAACAAGAGATTAATCACCCCCACAAAAAATTAATTAAAATAGCAGCAGAAAATAAATAAATTTTTGGCATGACCCATCCATATGTTGGACAGCCATGCCAAAATAAATGAAAATAAATAAAATCAACACAGTTAAAGCAGAATGAAATGAAACACACTATCAATCCCTCAACTACCTCGATCTCCCTCCCCTAAAAACAAAACAACGTAGCCACCTCTAGTGCCCTTGTAGCCCCCTTTTCAGAATAAAAGTACCTTATGTCCGTAGAAAGCGGTAAAAGGCCTAAGTGGCCAATGCGATAAAGAAAATTAAATAAAAACTCAACTAAAACATACATGTCTCCTCTTCCCCAATACCAATGAGTGGGCTTCTCGTGTCATTGCAGACAGAGCTTCAGCAGGACTTTTCCCATGATTCCCAGATTTGTCACCCTTGTATTTCCCAAACATATGAATTATGAAAAGATGTTTGTGCAGGTAATGTTTCTACGAATAGTTCCAGTGTAAGCATTTCTAGTCTAAGAACCAATAATGTAAGCACTACAACTGTAATGATGTTAGTATAAACATTTCTAGTGTCAATACTACTCTTGTAAGAAATACTAGTGTAATGTTTCTACTAATGAATCCAAATATGTAAATATGTAAACTTTTCCAGTGTAAAAATTGTTGTTAGTATAGGCTATTGTTTAAGAACTCCAAATATAAAGGTTACAGTAGAAGTCGTGCCAACGTAAGAAATTCTACTTTACAACTTCTAATATTCTTCTAGTGATAATAATGTATATATGTATTCAAACCTATTTTTGATGGGGTCAAATATTGGAATATTGGGATTAATCATCAATTTAATTGCCTTTAATGCTGCTAATAAAAATAAAAGAACCTGAATAATAGGATTGGAAAAATTATTAAATGTTTAATGTTATATAAATTCAAATATTAAATAATATAGGGTTAATAACTGCCTAATGTTTATGATCTCGTAAAAAATTCACCTTAAAAATCCATGTCATACAAGCATAATAATTATGAGAATGATTTATTTAAATGAAATATTAGTATAGATAAAGATAAAATCATTCGTACTCACTAGCTTATAAGCATCATCAACAAAGCTATCTATATCTGCTTCATCACTACGCACCCCTTTTGTTTCAAGAAGTCTTGATGATTTAATTTTTATCATAGTTTCATGTGATTTATTATGTAATATTTCCTATACAAAGACATCAAATGCACAATTAGTGACTAGAATTGCCTGGATTATATAAAATATATCAAACTAAAAACCACTAGCACTATTTATACAATGCACAAGAATTAATAAGAACCCTCACATCTTCATCATAATCACATTAGCTGAACTGGATGAATCACTCTCCAAATTCTTGGCAGTAGAAAAAATTACTTTTTTAGAGAGTAGACTTCCCATTCAAAGTAGGATAAGCTTCAGTAGGAGGATCCTAAAATAGAATATAGTTTAATAATCATAAAAAAGGAATGAAACAAAAAAATCAGATTTTTATTGGTTTTTTAGAAGAATACCAAGAAATGAGAACCATAGACCACTCCCATTCATAGTGGATAAATGCTTACTCCTATAGAATCACATTCAAAAGAGATTCATGAATCAGAGCTGTTGTTGGGCTTCACATTCTTATCAGAAGAAACAATGATTCTTTTAGCACCCGGGTGGGATGGATTATTTGAAATTGCAGGCTTGAAAATAGTATCCTATATAAATGCATTCAAGTAAAATTAATACATGAGAGCCTCATTATGCCTTCATTCATTGTAGTATGTAATAATCATCGGAGTAAACAAAAGAAAATTTAGTTTTTGAACCCACAGATAGAAGCACAGATAGAACTCTAACACCACTACAATTTGATTCAGTTTTTTGATACATTTTATAATATTATTACAAGTAATAATAGCAGGGGTAAATCCACTTTAAGTTATCATTTTTTGAAAATTATTGCCATGGTCTTCTTTTAATTTTCTAAGAAGATATTTCATGAAACAGTCATATATGTCGATATCAGCACACCCTTGTTTTCTGGTTTCCCCGCACATGTATAGAATACAATTAATATGATTCGAATAGAAATTGAAAGGTGTTTAATCTCTATGCATAATTAATTTCCATAGATTAAACTGGTTGTAGAGTTCATTATGCAAACATGTTCATCTGAATACAAATTGAAAGGTGTTTCTTTTATTTTTATATAAGCAGTTTGAATGTAATTATCGTTGTATTTTAAACATTATACAAACATAGCTTACTAAATAAAATCATAGATAGAAAACAACCATAATAATTCTTAAAAAACACATTTAAAAAACACACCTTAGTGAAACATACCTTCAAGCAAGATAAGATCCATGGAATCTCATACCTGTAACCCTGCAGCAAATAACATCATGAAACCAAACACATTCAAAGCTCCAGTCATACATGAGGTTATAAAATTTCCATGAACACGGAGTTGTGTAGCCAAAAAACACAAAGTGCCCCCTTTCACCTAGCCCCCCTCCCCCCTACACCCACCCCAACCCCCTGCACCCATCCCCCCTCCCCCCTCCATGCACCATGCCCTACCCCCCTGCACCCAGTCCCACCCCCCAAGCACTCATCCCCCTGCACCCATCCCCATCCCCCTGTACCCATCCCCCCTCCCTGCACCCAGCCACACCCCCCAACACCCCCCTCCTTGCACCCACCCCCACCCCTACAGCCAGCAACCCCACCAGCACCCACCCCCCAAACACCCCCCCCCCAAGTACCTATCCCCACCCCCACCCCCTGCACCCCCCCCACCCAACCACTACACCAAGCCCCCCTATACCTAGCACCACCCCGTGCACCCAGCCCCCTCCCCCCTACACCCTTTTTAAAAAGATACCTATAAACAGAAAGAAATATCTAGCATTAACCATATCATTCAGGGACTTGGGATCTCAAAAATCCCAACCAGTTCAATCAATTGAACAACTTCAGATTTTACAAAATGAAAATTTTAGAAATAGCAACTGAGGAATATATTCTTTTTATACGTACATTAATTTTGACTTGTCAATTCAACAATTTATGGAAAATTAAGAGATAATAAATGGAATACAATTTCACTATATGGGATATCATTTACAGATAAGTATTATTTATCAGTAATGCAATCGCTTAAACATATGAATGGCTAAGTATTCTAATGTTAGATTTATGGAAATGTATGCGAAAATTTATTCAGAACATTTCATAAGAAAAAAAATTAACCATTCTCATCCATAAAAAATTCAATTCAAGTTCTTAAAGTACATACATAAGTCTCCCTATAATGTCAAAAATGGAGGGGATTAATATCCCTCACCCCCATCACAAACATCCCCATCCCCATGTCCATGCCAATCACGATCATCGACATCATCGTCAGTAGCCTCATCACCAACAGCAGCATCAGAAACATCCTCACCACCCACAACTCTATCACCACAGCCTTCGTTGCCACTACGAACCTCATTGACCTCACCTGATACATCATTTAAAGAGCACATTGATTCCATATATGATTGAAAAGTAGCAACAACCTCTGATGGAAGTGACCTACTCAAAACTGCCATAACATTCATGAAATGTTTGGTCATCATATTACTTATTCCAAACTCTTAAAAAACTATTTTATTTGCCTCAGTTGCTTCAGCATGATTTATTTCCAGCATAGAGGTATGGGAGCCTTGAGAGGAGCCCAATGAAGACCAATACTTATAGGTGATGATGTTTTTTCCATAGCCATCATCATACTCTCCATGAGTTATCCTCACATAATACCTAACTTAAATGAACATGGGGCCTGAAGTTGTCATCTTCTTTACCATAGAGGGCCTCCAAGGAAGACTGTTGAAATTATAAACATATTATATTATGAATTTCATATAAATATTTACAATATAAATAAAAAACATTAAAGTTTTATTTTGTGTCTGTGCATTAACTGCACTTCCATCCTTTTTCTTTATACTAGTGAAAAATAATTTTTCATAAGGTATAGGACCATCGATGCCCAATTTAGCTTGCTGCAAATGAGAAATGCACAAATCTAGATTAGTACCATATATGAAAAATGCACAAATCTGACCTATGTCTATTCAATAATATTTTCAGTTGAACATCCTATATAACATCACAATTCCCGATTAATGTACCTGGTTATTTTCATGATCAGGCATTATAGTGTTCCCCAATGTGTGAACATATGTCATTGAGTCCTTATTCTTTATGTTTTTCTCTGAAACATCCCAAAAGAATTCCAATAAAAGTAATAAGAGTTAAATTTTATATGTCAACCATTAAATAATGAGATAACCTTAAACATAGCAGTCTTGCAATGTGGAATCATTTTTTCATATTGACGTTTTGGATAGTTGGGTAATATGGGTACCCCCTCTAAGGCAATGCACGCTCATGCCCTGGTAGATCAGGATCAAATAGTTACTTCATTCAACCTTCTGTAGTATTTGGCATAATCTACATAAGAATTAAGTTTAATGTTTTTAGAAATATTTTTTACAAATCATGCATAAAACTTACATCTATCAGAAATTCATGAGAGGAATCTATTTTACTTCTTTTAATTTTTCAAATGATTACAAGGAAATAAATGACACAATTTTTAAATATTCATTACCAGGTTATACATTTTTTTTAAACAATATTTAAACCATGTTTTTTAAATTGAAATAAATATGATTTCATGAAATGACACCAAAAAAATACAAAAAACATACATTTCATTCCAAACTGAAACATAATTAAAGTACTTATAGTAATAATAACCTGAGAAACTCATGTCAATATAAACTGAATGAATAATGAAAATATATGGTTGATTCTATATATTACCAACCACTTATTCAGGTTAAAAATCAACTCTCACGATGGGACAATTTGATTCATCAAATGCAATATTTTGGCCAACACTAATGTGGGCGTCAGTGGTGGAAATTTCATCACCAGCATCATGAAAAATATATCTAAGTATTACATCATTAATGACACCATAATCGGGTCTCAGATGATCTTTCACATAAATCACTTGTTTATCAATTGATGCCAAAGTGTATGGTTCATCTATACGCAGGCATCAACTCATATCAATAACTCTATACCCACAGTCATCAATAAATGTACCATGAAGTCTCATTAAATCATACCATTTACATTTCATCATAGTGACTCTACCTTGAGAGTAGTAATCCAATAACAATATTTTATCAACAATCCCATAATAATACACATATTCATATTGAGGCCGACTATCTGATACACTGGCATAACAATCCATTTTCGCGGTTAAGATAACTCCAACCTTCTGTGTTCTCGTTTTCACCACTCAATCCACTGTAACAAATTTATACCCATTGATTATTAAATATTTACATTCACGAACCAAATAATTAGGACCAAAATCCAAAGCACTCAATTCTTGAGAAACTGAGTCAATAGGTACACTCAACCCCTGAAATATATATGAATAATACAATTAAATGGATATCTATTTTTTAAACTAAATAAAGTAATGGTAATACATTTTATTTCTACCAAGAAAGAAACTTCAGGCATTGGAAGGCCTCTCTACTTCTAAAAGTTAGAGATCAATGAACTCTACTTATAATTTTTTATGTTCCCTAAATAAAATGATAATAAAAGTGAAACGCATGTGTGAAATTTCATAATATGAGATAACATATAAATATACAAATTACTTACTTGATATAGTCATCAAACAAACCACTGTTAAACAATACTATATGATGTGCCATCTCCTGCTCTTCAAGGCTCAATGTAGCCAATGTATATTACCCAACAATTCATCCTATTTGGTGAAGAGATGGAAATGAGGGCTCAATTTCCCTGTACTGGTCATCTTCATTTCCCATTGGCCAATTATGTCTTGTAGTGACATCAAACAAATACATTGAACAAACATCCATACATTCTTGATCCAGGTAACCCCTCATAATTGATCCTTCTGGATAATTCTAGTTTAGAACATATGATTTCATTTTTCACATAATTCATTTTGTAGGATATATCCACCAAAAAGTAACTATTCCCACAAGAAGTGTTTCATTTGGAAGATGAACCGTTAAATGCAAGATACAAGTGAAAAAGGATGGAGGAAAAATCATTTCCATCTCATGTAAAATTAAAGGTGTCTCTTACTACATTTTTATTAATAATGACATGGATAACCTTTTAGCACAAAGGTCTGTAAAAAAATGGAACAACCGAATCACTGTTACCCTTACATTATTGGATATCAAATGCTGAATTACTATTGGAATCGATTCATGAAGAAGGTTGTGATAATCATAATTTTCAAGGATTTTAGTTTCACATCTCTTTTGTTGACTTGTTTAGATATGTTTCTGGAATAGCCATCGGGAACCTTGATATTCTCCAATACTAAAAGAAATTGATCTTTCATAGACGATGTCATCACATAATAAGCACAAGGAACTTTCCATTTGTTTTTATCGATACACACAGGATGCAGTTCTGGTCGAATACCCAAATCCAACAAGTCTCGATGAGATCAGAAGTCATCTTTGGTATTCACTTTGATATTCAAAAGAATATCAAGAAACATTTCACATATATTTTTCTCAATATGTATTACGTATAAACAATGATATAACAAATTTGTAGAAAAATATAGAAATACAAAAAAAAATTACTTCTCTTTTTGCAGTTATAAGAAGTTTTAGTGTCAATATTATTCATCTTTTTAGATTTCAACTGACCTTTACCTATTGAAAAACTAAAATCTTTTAATTTATTAAGCACATCGCTTCCACACATACATTGAGGTGGTCATTTGGTCTGAACAGTATTATCAAACCTCCGATGATTCGTCCTGTATTGATGATCCATTGGCAAGAATCATCGATGCCCCATGAAACCGAAACTACGATGATATTTAAGCCTTATCAATCGTGAATTCTTCATACAAACAGGACATGATAGTTTTCCCTTCGTGCTCTACCAAGAAATCATTGAATAAGTAGGGAAATCATTTATGTTCCCTAGAAAGGAAGTAAGCATCTAAAACATATTCTTTGAAGAATCATCGAATGTCCAAACACCAAAATACCAATGTTGTTTCAACTATATTATTAAATCATACAAGTATACATCTATATCATTACTATGATCAGAAGTTCCAGATATTAATATACTTAATAAAGTGAATGGTTTTTACATACACATCCACTGAGGAAGATTATAATCATGAATAAAAACTGGCCACATGCTGTGAGAAGTAAGCATCCGACCAAATGGATTCAAACCATCAAAGGATAGATCCAACCTGACATTACACACCTCAACTGCAAAATCACGAGGTTGGGAATCAATTTTCCTCCATGATAATCCATCTGTAGGATGGACCAACTCATAATTACATTTCATTCTCTATGCATCATTCGATCACATATTGGCAGAGATTTCAGCAGAGATGAATTGATTTCGATGTATGGGAATCAATGGAAAGTGCCACATGACTTTTTGTGCCACACGAGATGGTGTTCCATCTACATTTGTCTTCCATCGAGTTGTACCACATTTTTTATAGTCATTACGGTTAGTTGTTTCCTCCCAAAATAAAATTCATTTTTTTGGACAAGCATGAATTTTATTAGTATCCAATCCAAGATACTTAATTAACTTCCATGCATAGTAATGATTTGAGGGAATTTTTGCACCATCAAGATGCCAGCCCTTAAAAAATGTAAGAATTTAACCTATAAGGGTATTAGAAAATCCGTAAATGGTTTTCCCATGATATAACTGCATTAAAAATTCCAACATGGTCATTTTAGTACATTCCTGATATACTGGAGTTCTGGCATCATCCAATAAATTTTTCACTCTCTCATCATCATCTTCAGTATTTTCCTTGGGTGCATTAATATCATTCTCTTCTTTCACTGGCATATTATCTCTCTCAAGATGATGGAAAAATTGAAACCGATCAAATATCAAATTCTCCATGCCACTTATTTCATTTTGTTTGTGTCTAGTAGAGCACTGACTCATCTCTCCATGGTGATACCAAACATAATAGTTTGTTTGAATTCCAAATTTCATTAAATGGTTGCTAACTTTTTCCCAGCTTAACCATGGTCTTCCAACACATTTAGAGCATGTAAAGTATATACAAACTCCATCTGAAGAATTGTCAAATGAAAAATCTAAAATATTCTCCAAATTATATTGATATGCGGTTGAAATCCTTTCGGTACTATACATCCTGGTTCTATCCATTCTATAACAAGAAAAATAAATGTTATCTTCCAATAAACAATGTAAACCATAATTAAAAAATGGATATGTACAATAGAAAATAAAACTATTTTAACATAAAAACTTAATAGTTAATTCACATTTCTATTGCAAGTGCCTTTATTTTTATAACCAATTTCAACCATTTCATTATCAGAGATAAAATTATTACCTCTGTCCGATAAAGGGATGATCAACAAGGTAAACCATAATGGGCCAAGAAAGGTTTCATGTCTATGATATATTGGTTTGTGTCATTATAGTATAACTATGGGAGATATAAAAAACTTTGTCCTCCTTTAGGTGTAACATAAAAAATAAACTTTTAACATTAAAACACACCCTTAAACATGGGTTATTTCATTTAAAAATCATGGAAGATATAAATAAATTCATCCATTATCTTAAATATTTTATACAAGCCCCATATCCGTGTAATTTAATATTTTCCATGGGTAAAATTATAATTCAAAGAGGGGAAAAAATTATAGAAAACCACTTCATCTCCAAAAATTAATGAAAATCATTTAGATATTTTATATAAAAAATCATGGGTATAAAATATTGGTATAAATATCCTAGAAGGAAAATTTAATAAACTAAATCAAATAATTAATTTTTTTAATAAAATAATTACATAAAAACACCTACTGTATAAAAAGTTGAACAAGTCACAACAAGACTCTTAAAAAAAGGGAAATGCCATTATGGTAAAATAATTTAATTTAAAATCAATCAAAAAATCAAATACACATTATAATATTAGTATCAAACACTAAATTTTGCACACAAAGTGATTAGACTTCTCATAAGAAATGATAATGAGGGAAATTGAAGTGAAATAACTAGGGAAATCTCCCTTAGGATTTAAGTAATGTATTATGTATCAAATTTCATTGATTACTGTTTTGGATTCTTATGGTGTACCCTCATTTAATTTTGATTGATGAGTTAACTGGATTAGACTTGATCTATTTGGTTATAATACCTCCATCGTAAGCAATGGGTTATAATACTACCATTTATCTAAATATCAAGGAAGGTTCCTTGAGTTTAGACTAGAAGAATGGATTAGGAAGACTCAAAAGGCTCACCTATGAGTTTTATTAAGAGAGAATGCGATATTTAGCCTTAACATTACTTTTTCAAAGTAACTCAAATAACTAACAAGTCATAATTCAAAATCATATATCTTTTGTCGTCATTTTAATTTATTTAATATTTACACATTTAATATAGCCAAATATTGACATGGTAAATCAACTAAAATAATATGATAAATATTGAATATCTTAAATAAAATAATAATAGTTTATAAACTTCTTTGAAATCTAAAATTATCATTTTTATAATAATTTCTTAAAACAATACATTATTAATCAGATAAATTATTAATTTCTTAATATTTATTTTCTCATATTTTTACCCTTCATTTAACCATCAATTAAATATTTTTCTATTTTAGGAAGAACAAATTTATGGGTTTCATGTTAACCCACATAAAAAGAACAATCCACACATGAAATTAAATTATATAGTGCATCATTAGACCTATCCAAAAAATTAAAATATTGGAGTCTTGGACCATATATAATCTATATGTAATATCACTTACCCTATTTTTTGGATCATCATTAATGAGGTCCTAAAAGAAATGGACCATCTTGTCCTATTGAAAAAATTATCCATGTTAATACTCCCTTCATTAAATACTCAAAACATTTGATATTGTTTCTTGATCCAAAATTTTTATTCCTCATACGTATCAAATTCTATCATTTGATTTTAAATTCAATCAATATCCTTTGGTGAATTATTGATGGTAAATGTCTTTATCTATTACTTAGAGTATATAATAAGATTCGAATTTTATTTTGGATCAGTTCCATATTTTCATATCCAGTCCCATTGAAAACCCTTAAATGTGTTTACAGTAGTAGACTGCTTTCCCTTGGAGAATATTTCATGTTTACGTTCTTTGTATATTATTGTATTTGAAAATTTGAATTAGGTAAACGTATATATTATCATACCTACATATTCTCCCTTCATTATCTATTTGGATTTAATCTTCTAAGGCCACTGAATCTTCCTTAAGAATGTCACATAGAAAAGGGTGTCTGGGCTCAGGGGACTCTCTATCCATCCCTTTAATTCTAGTAAATGTTCCCATTGATATTATTACTACAGGTTTTGTAAAAGATAATAATCCTTACACCTCCATAACTTCTTCCCTTATTTATACATTTCTTATTATTTGATGGGTTTTTATTCAAATTATATTTCTTCTTCTTAATAAAACAATATCATTGAATTTTTTTCATCACCTATTTGAGCCTCGTGGGGAGAAAAATCCTTTAATATCTTGTTTCCCCACCCAATCTTGATAAAGAACTGATCCTTCTACCCATTAATTTTTCTTCTTCTTTCTGTATTATACCCTTTCAATTACTCTTTATCATTATCCAAATTGTCATCATAAAATCCTTAGGATTGTTCCCTAAGATCGAGGCCTACTGACATGACATGACCCATCAAGGCACTTCCCAATCCATTAGTAAGCCTGGAGTTTCACCTCATGCCTGATTCTAATAGGCCCAGGGATAGTTATTATAACTAATTAGGAATATATCATAATATGGCAATCTATATCCTATAAAACCTATAATAGAAACATATCTTCAAAACACTAGTAGGATATAAATAAATGATCAACTGAAAAATTAATATAACATACATGAGAAAAAATTTGAAATAAAAACCCAGAAGGTAAAAGTGATGAAAATACATAGTATTAACTTCATAAACAATCTTAGGGATAATACTAGTACCATAATCAAAACAAAACTAAATGAAATCTAGGAGAGTTTGATATAGTCTTGATTAAATACATAATATAGCCTAAATGGGTTACTTACTTATCATTTCCAACAAATCAGCCTATAAGAACACCCTGAATGCATCACCAAAGTGCTTAATAACTCTAAAATTCTTAAAATAGAGCTGAATTATAGAGATTGAAATAAAGACAATTAAAAAGGAATATATTTCAATGCATGAATCACCAGATTCTAACACATTATAAAATAATATAGATGCTTAAGAGCATGAATTATATGAGATGAAACAACCCCAAATTACTATTCATCCACTCAACTAACTGAAAAAGAGTGGGGCCTAATGCTCCCTAGCATCACCTTTTTACTTCAAACCTCACTCTAGGTTCACTAGTTGATCAAAAACATATATTGAAGTCTGTCATAAGTTTCATATTGAAATAATGATAAGTTTTAGAGATGATATCTCAAAAAAACAACTCCATAGAAGAGATATGAACCACTAGAAAAACAAGGAGAAGAAATTTCATACCTAGATGTCGAAGATTGGGGTAGGGAGGCGGAGGCTGGGACGAGATGTTGTTGGAGCTGAGGGATGTTGAAGAGGGGCCCAATGCTTGGAGGATATGGAGACAAGATGGGGGGTTTCCCTGGAGTGGGGGGCAGGGAGGCGGAGGCAGGGACGTTGAGGTTGAGCCGAAGGCTGGGTGGGAGGTCGAAAGAGGAGGTATAGGCCGTGGAGGGGAGGAGATGGCCGGGATGCGATGGTTGGGTGGCCGGGAGGCAGAGGTCAGTGAGGGGAGGAGAGGGTCAAGTGGTAGAGGTTGGATGTTCTAGAGGTGGTGGTCGGGGAGGGGAGGCGATGGCCGGGAGTCGGGGAAGCAAGAAACAACGAGATGGAAGTTGGTGATGGAAGAAAGGGTAAGGAGGAGTGCGATGGAAGAGTGGAGGATCACGATAGAAGAGGAGGGAGGAGCACGATGCAGCCGGGGAATTGGGTATTAGTTCCCCATGTTATATTAAAACCATGGAAATAGATAATAAAAAAAGAGATATCCCCTTGGTTTTCTAAACAATGGGGATAGATGTGTGGGGGAAAATACATTTTCCCATAGTTTTGGGAATTACGCTTATGTTCTGAACCTATAATATTTTATGTGGTGTATGTACTTCTCCATTGAAATGTTATATCATGAATATAATTATTTTCTTATTATTTATAGATATATTATAATTATTCATTCATAGTTCATAAGATTCAAAATTTTCCAAAATGGTAAGGGATTTATGTTTCAGACCCATTTTAATCATTATTATTTATGAATAAATTTAAAATGAGAAATTATATGATCTTTATTTGATAAAATAACTTATTTTTTATTCTCCCCTTTTTATTTATGGAATATTTATTTGTTATTTCCATTTTTCATTCTTTGGTACTCTAAATGGTTCAGAAAATGTTTTTAAGAAAATTTGATCTTATTTCTCCTCTTTTGATCAAAAAACGTGCTCCTTCCAAATACAATATTTAAAAAATGTTCATAAAATGTTTTCTATATTTTTTCAATGGAATTTTTTTATCTCTTTTTGAACAAGGTAGATTTACCATAATATCATTATAATGAGCATCAGAAGAAAAAAATTTCCCACCATTATAGCCACTCAATTATTTGAATCATAATTTACATGATTTCTTTATACATTTCCAATAATTTTTTTCCTTAATAGTACATAATTTTTTAGTTTTAAAAATTAATTTTCGTAGTGGAAAGGGTATTTTCTTCAAGAATTTTTTTAATAATATTTTAATGGTATTTCTATTCATCAACAATAACTAACCTTGATTTTTCACTAGCTCCACTATTAATATTTTTTAATGATTCCATCCATCCCTTTTTTATATGGATTTTTATTATTTCAAAGATAATTTCATGGAACCTATTTCTTTTAGATTGGTAAATAAGACTATGAAATAACCATGATTATTATAATTTTCAAAAGTGAATGTTTCGATGTGTTTTAATGATTAAAGCTGCATTAAGATTATTGAGAATTATTGATGATCCCAACATAGCTTATCTGAATGGGAGATCCTGATAAAACTATTACAATCAAGTGATCTTGATACAACTATTATGAGGAGTGAACCTGATACATATTATACGATGGTTTATCTCGATATAGATCTCTAATGAAGTGGGAAATGTTCCTTTTATTTTAAGGTAAGAAGGAGTTAGATATCTAGTGATTTTTCTTATTTTTGTTTAAATGGGATCTTGTTATTTCTTAAATGAATGAACAAGGGTTATGAAGATAAAATTCTAAGATACAATCACATTTTATTTATGCTTACTATGAGTTCTTATAATTGACAAAAACTTATAGCATGTTACATTGTGGGAAATCAAGTGAAAGAGGTATCTTGGGATGTTCTGAGATTTTTGGAGGTGTTATAGAGGATAAGGAGGTGTCACACTCATTTTCAATAGGGGGAATTGCCCCCCACGATTTGTAACCATGGTCCCCCTTAATGCGGGCTGCTTGCTGGCCGACTGGGGGTTTGAACCCCCGGCTGTTCTCCTGTCCGGTCGGCTCGTCCCGGCTGGCCGGTTTGTGCCACAACGGGACTGGCGTCGGCCGGTCCCCTCCGTGCTCCGACACCGGCGGCCCGGAACCGGCTGTCGGTCACCCTGCTCCGCCAAGGCCCGGAACTGGCCATGGCTTGGTTCGTCCGGCACGACGCGATGGCGCCGCGCCCCTCCTCCGCGGCCCTGATCTGGCCGAGGTGTCTTCCGTTCACTCCGACGCGGCGCGACAGCGTCGCGTCCTCATTCGATTTCACGGCGCGGCGCGATGGCACCGCAAATTATTTATCGCACGATTTCTCATGGTGCGTCGGCACCAAACCATTCTGTTCCATTCCACAAAAGAACCAACAAGGATAAAGGAGGTGGGTTGGCCGTGTTTGTGCGGTCTAGCCCCCCTCTCGTTAATCGATAGCATTTGGTCTTATTACACGAAGAACGTCAAGTAGTATTCACGAATCAAAAAAAAGAAACAAACCCCTACATTGTGCGAGCATTAATGGAGGTTCATCGAACGATGATTCTTCGCGGAAAAACCATCGCGGAAAGAGACTTCGCGGAAGGAGGAAGTCGCGTTGGCGTCGCGGTACACGGCGTCGCATAATCGGTTTCTGATAACTCGACATTCTTCATCGGAGACCGATGTGTTCTTTGCGTTCTTTGTCCAAGACGAAGAAGTTCCTCAAGTCCTTAGTCTTTTCTCCCAAAAACTCTACCACAAGGTTCCAAACCCAAAAAAATAAGATCACCTCTTATTTCATTAACATAACATAACTTTTGAATTTCAAGAGTTTTAAATTCAAACATCCACACTTAACTCACTTAATTAATAACATAAGTTATTAATGTTTAAGTTATCAAAAGTTAATGGTGAGTGGAGGGGGGTTGAAGAATATGGAGGGGTGGGGTTCATGTTGGCCCCACCACCCTCATAACCTCCCTTGGGAAGTTGGGTAGTTACCAAACTTCCACCCAATGCCTTAAACCACTAAATTAAAATATAAAATTTTAGTTAAATTATAAATTAAACTTCCACAATTTTTATCATCTTCTCTCGAGGAAACGCAACTCTGAAAATGGAATTCCTAAGCAATTACCGGCGATGCGGTTCCATCGGTGCCCTAGGAATTCGATTATGAGCACCGGTTCAAAAGTTATAAATTCCCGCTCGTTCGTTCACTGAACGTACCCGAGCTAAACTTCGGATAGAAATTCCGGGCACACCGGGCCTTAGAATCATGTTCTGTCCGAAACTGCGTTCTTGTAAAATCCCAAAGAAAATTACGAAAAAAATTTCCTTGAATTTTACGGGTCTTTACATTACTCCCACCTCAGGGGTTTACATCCTCGTAATGATACATCATAAGCTAGTGAAACAAATGTGGGTACTGAGCACGCATATGAGCCTCCCGCTCCCAAGTGCTCTCCTGGAGATTCCCGTGCTTCCATCTGATGCGCACTAAAGGAATCGATCGTTCACGCAGGACCTACTCCTGTCGATCCTCGATATCCACTGGGACCTCCTTAAAAGTCTCCCCATCATCAACGTCTAGCTCCCCATGGTCAATGATATGCGTCAGGTCATGCACGTTTCTCCTCAGCTGAGATACGTGGAAGACGTCGTGAACTGGGTGCAACTGAGGTGGTAGAGTCAGGCGATAAGCTACCTCACCAATCCTGCTGAGGACCTGGAATAGTCCGATGAAGCATGGAGACAACTTTCCACCTCGGCCAAATCTCCATAATCCACGTCGAGGTGAGACACGCAAGAAGACATGGTCGCCATCCTCCAACTCTAGTGGCCTCTGCCTCCTGTCAGCATAGGACTTCTTCCGGCTCTGATCTATCCTCATCCGCTCTTGGATGACCTGGACATTCTCTGGCATGGCCTGGACCATCTCCGGTCCCACAAGTGCTGACTCCCCAGGGTCTGTCCAGTACAAAGTAGATCTACAAGGTCGGTCGTACAACGCCTCGTATAGTGCCATCGAGATGGTGGAGTGGTAGCTGCTGTTGTATGCATACTCCACCAAGGGTAGGTGGTCCTCCCAGCTGCGACCAAAGTCAAGGACACAAGCGCAGAGAATGTCCTCGAGATTCTGAATGGTCCTCTCCATCTGACCATCCATCTGAGGGTGAAAGGCGGTGCTCAGACGTAGCTGCGTCCCGAACGCCTCCGGCAACCCCTTCCAAAGCCGGGAAGTAAAGCGAGCATCTCGATCGGAGACGATAGATTATGGCACACCGTGAAGCCGTACAATCTCCTGAACGTAGAGATGTCCCAAGCTCTCCACTGAGCCCTGCTCTCTAATCGGTAAGAAGTGAGCCGACTTGGTGAGTCGGTCGACAATCACCCAAATGGAGTCGTGACCTCTGGAAGTGCATGGAAGTCCAGTCACGAAGTCCATAGATATCCCGTCCCACTTCTACTCCGGGACCTCCAAGGGCTGTACCAAGCCTGCTGGTACCTAATTCTCTGCCTTCACCTGCTAGCAAGTGAGGCATCGAGAAACAAACTTTGCCACAGCCTTCTTCATGCCTGGCCACTAGTGCCATCATCTGAGATCCTGGTACATCTTTGCCACTCCAGGATGTACCGCCAAAGGGGAAGTATAAAACTCTCTCAGCACCTCCTCTCATAAAGAGACTGGTACCATGGTATGTCCTATGAAAAGGTTGTCGTGCTCTTCTCGAAAGGAGAAACCATCAGGTGCCTGTCCTGAGGATATCTATGCACGCCGCGTCTCACAGTCAGCGTCCCCACACTGTACCTCTCTGACCCGCTGTAGTAGTGGAGGAGAGACTGTGAGAGACTGAAGGAAGGATGTGCCATCTCTATCCACAAAGGATATCTGCAAGGCGGCTAGATTCTCTATCACCTCCTCATGTAGCTGAATGCTCGTCCTCCTACTGAGGGCATCAGCTACCACGTTCCCCTTCCCAAGAGTATAGACTATCTCAAATTCATAGTCCTGAAGGAACTCGAGCCATCGCCATTGTCTCTGGTTAAGGTCCCTTTGAGAAAGGATTTACCTGAGACTCTGATGGTCAGAAAAGACTGTAAAGTGATCTCCCATTAGATAGTGTCGCCATGTCTTCAGAGCGAAGACCACTGCTGCTAACTCCAGGTCATGGGTAGCGTAGTTCTGCTCATGCGGCCTCAACTGACGTGATCCATAGGCAATCACTGCCCGCTCTTGCATCAGGACACATTTGATCCCGGTCCTTGATGCATCGCAGTAGACTACATACCCTACTCCCTCCTCAGGAAACCTCAAGATAGGGGCTTTGGTCAATATCTGTCTCAGCTCTTGAAAGCTCTGCTGACATCTGTCTAAACACACAAAGGGTTTCCCCTTCGTCAAAGCTGAGAGTGGTGCCGTAACTCTGGAGAATTCTGGCACAAATATCTGGTAGTATCCAGCTAGTCCCAAGAAACTCCGCACCTCCGTCACGCTCCTGTGTGGCTCCCAAGCTAGCACTGCCTAGATCTTCATAGGATCCACTGCAACTCCCACCTCAGAGATAACGTGTCCCAAGAAGTGGACCTTGCGTATCCAGAACTGACACTTTGAGAGATTTCCATAAAGCTGGTGCTCTTGGAGTATTTCTAGCACAACCTGCAAGTGGTAGGCGTGCTCCTCCTCAGTCGTCGAGTAAATCAAAATGTCTTCTATGAAGACCACGATAAATCGACCGAGGTATGGCTGAAAGATCCTGTTCATGAGGGCCATGAACACTGCTGGAGCATTGGTCACGCCAAAATGCATAACCAAGAACTCATAGTGGCCATACTGACATCTAAAGGTCGTCTTCTGCATGTCCTCTTCTCGAACTCTGAGTTGATGATAGCCTGACCTGAGGTCTATCTTCGAGAACCATCGTGCTCCCTTGAGATGATCGAAGAGGTCATTAATCCCCGGTAGCAGATACTTGTTCCTCACTGTCACCTGGTTCAGGCGACGATAGTTGACACAAAGTCGGAAGCTCCCATCCGCCTTCTTGGCGAACAAAATCGGGGAAGCCCAGGGTGAAACCCTGGGTCGGATGAATCCCTTGCCCTGAAAGTCCTCAAACTGTACCTGTAGCTCTCGAAGCTCATCGGGGGCCATCCGATACGCTGGAGTCAATATCAGGGCTGTCCCGGGGTACATGTCAGTATAAAAGTCTACCTCTCTGCGAGGAGGTAGCCCTGGAATGTCGTCGGGAAAAACGTCCGCATACTGATCCACCACTGTAGGAAAACTAGGACTCCGCATGTCAACTGCTCCTAGGAAGAGGCTAGCCAACTGATTAGTGATGGGTTTTCCTCTCCTCTGCGAGAGTCCATCCTGTGCTGCAAAGGCTACCTTCATGCTGGTGAAGGTGAACCTGCTCCTGTCGGTGCGTACACATCGCACCTTGCGCCTAATATAGTCAATCTGTGCATGGACTGTGGACAACCAATCCATGCCCAGGATGACATCTTAAGGCCTCGACGCCGCTACAAGAAGATCACAGCCGAAGCTCTCGCCTCCTAGAGTAAGCTCACACTGCCGGCACCAGTGCGTAATCGTCGAGTCTGCTCCCGTAGGAGTCTCTAGCCGTAAGGATTGAGCCAACGGCTCTGTCGGAATATCCGAGCTCCGAACAAGGGCAGCGGCTATGAAATAATGACTCGCTCTTGTGTCTATAAGTACTGCAGCAAGGGTGGAATAGACACAGATAGTACCTAAAATCATCTCGGGCGCGCCCTGGTCGTAGGCCTCCGCTGCCTGGAGTTGTGCCTGTCTCTGTCCGCCAGCTCCCTGTGGTCGGGGTGGACCTCCTGGTGGTGGTGGTGGTAGAGCCTCAAAGCGTCGCCCACCACCTGCTGCTCGGCCTGCACCTCTTCCTCGTTCGCCTGCTCCCTGCGTACTGCCATGGTTGACACTCTGCCTCTGCCTCGGTGGTCCCTCAACCGTCTGCTTCTCCTCGGCACGGCGGGTCGGGCAGTCACGAGCCATGTGGCCCTGCCCGCCGCACGAGTAGCACTGCCTGCCTCTCGAAAGGTTGGTTCCGCGCTGTGTGCCCCGCACTGCTGAGCCAGTGTCCGGAGGTCGTCTGCCTGAGGGTCTGGTCTGCCTGGACCCATGAGTCATCTGTCGACTGCCTGCTGCAGAACACTCTGCTACGTGCTGCCCCGCGGTAGGTCTCACCGATGAAGAAGGCTCAGCAAGAAAGCTCTCGATCAACAGGGCTCACTCCAGTACTCCTGCCTGGGTCGGAATGCTTAGGGAGATCAGCGATGCCTTGATCTCATGTCTCAATCCCTCCTCAAAGGTCCGGGCCCAGAAGAATTGGTCTTGTACCATGTATGTCGAGTAGCGCGAGTGATCGGTAAATCTCGCTGAGTACTGGTTGACCGTCAAGCTGTCATGCCGCAGTTGAAGAAGCTCCTGGATGTGCACCGCACGGAGGGTGGCCGGGATGAACACTGAGCGGAAGAGACTCTCAAAGTCTATCTAGAGAAGAGATGCCTCATCGTGCACATGGAGAATCAAGCTCCACCATCGGCCTGCTGCCGCGGGCAGTAGGCTCGCCGTGAGGATCACCATGAGGTCTGCTGGTGTCCTCACTAACCTGAAAACTCTCACCACTGCCTCCAGCCAGTCCTCGGCTGCCTGGGGGTCCATCTCCCTGCGAAATATGGGTGGTCGCTGGCGCTGGAACTCATGCAGTGCACTAATGCGACGTGCATCGTCAGCGACTGGGGCTGGAAGCATCGGTGGCTCGGTGGGCAAAGGTACTGTTGGTGCCTCAGCTGTCAAAGGGCCCTGCACTGAGGCCTCGTTGCTCGGTGGGCTGTCGTCACGCTCAACTCTCAGAACCCTAGCTGGCTGCCGTCGTGGGGCCATCCTGAAAAGGAAACAGGTGCGCCACAGTCTGAATAGTATACCTGGTGAGCTGATACAAAGTAATCACAAAGAAAACTTGAAACACACATGCAATCAATGTTTTCGTGCATTAAGTTGGAAATCAGAAGTCAGGGTCCTGGTGTACGGATACGTCGGCCGCCGCACCAACACTGGACTCCCTGTACTGATAACCACATCCAATATGATAAACTATATTGCTTTACATAGAAAAATATCAGAGTCCCAAGTTCTACGGTAGAACTGAACTCCTCTGATACCAATTTGTCACGACCCGTCTTCGGGGCTCGTGCCGTGACTACCCCAAGCCCGCCTTCCATAGGCCAGGGGCTGGCGACTAGCACCAAGGCGTAGATACCTATAAAAAGGGAAGGAATTGAATTTGTAAAGTAAAAAAACACCACGGAGCAAGCTAGCAGTAGAAATAAACACTACATAGAAACTGAGTACAACAGTAAGTGCGGAAAAGTAATGGTCCAGAATACAAACCCAAACTGAAAGTAAAGTACAACTCGAAAGGGAAAATAGAAACTGAAAATTAAATCCACAGCCTCGATCCGTCCACTGGAATCCCACCTAAAGGGTGGGTACAGATAGCCTCCTCTCTCCTCGAGTCCAGCCAACCGCTCCGAGTACGTCCCCCCCAGTGGTCCACCTCCAGGTACAGTCCTGCTCCGCAAGCCTCAACGATGATCAGTGTTGTCCGTTGTCTGCAACCAACACAACGTAGTGCAGGCATAGCCCGTGCAGGGGTGACTATGAGCTACTCAGTAGGGACCCCGAGACCCTCGAAGGTCTCCTAGAATCGACAAAGGATAATCCACAAAGGAAAGATACAATCACGAAGTAACATTCGACAATGCTTAGTTATATTCCCATACATATACCTTAGTCATCAATTCTCAATAAGCTCCAACATCTGAGCCCAAGTACAACCTAGTCCACAAAGGAAAGAAAAACGAAAATCCACATAGGATAGCACAACACAATCCAAAAAGGAAAGAAAAACAGGATTCAGCTCACACAGATATACTTCTTCATATGACGATAAAGATGACCAGATATTTCCACTGATTCATCTAAGCCGTCAGACCCACAAAGGATCGATAGGTACTAACCCCCGCAATGACCCACAAAGGATCTGACCCACACAGGAACGATAGGTAACTAACCCCCACAAAGAGCCACACAGGATCAGACCCACACAGGATCTGTAGGCGCTGGCCCACACAGGACCGCTGAGCGCTGACCCACACAAGATCGAACCCACACAGGATCGGTAGCACTGATCCACAACGGATCGCTGAGTGTTGTAGTCGTCGTCGAATCCACTGAGGATCTCTGCACAGTCTTCATCGAATCCACTCAGGATCTCTGTACAGTCGTCATCATCGTCGCAGTCGCAGACGCAGCCATCTCTAGGGTTCCCGCACACAGCAAGCTCATTTTGGAGGGTCCGCTCCACGAGCCGAGAGGCTGATACATCAACTGACACATAGTCCAGAGTTGATGTATCCAAAAGTTCTGTATCATCAACAGGAACTCAACATCGCAGACAACGCGTCAATCGGATGCCCGGTCTGAGAGTTATTGGCTTTTTTGTCCCAGGGGCCCGGTTGGTTTTTAAGGAAAAACAAACCCGACCATACTCCACCTGCGTCCAAACCTCGGGTGGAGTAATCTAAAAGATCCATCTCACTACGAGGAATCCATCAAAGTCGATGGTACGTCAATCGGATGTCCGAAGCTCAAGTTATAAGCGTTTCCGCTCCGAGGGCCTGGTTGGTCTCGTGTACGAACCGACCCGGCCAAACCCAAAGTACTCCTAAACCTTGAGTGCGATATACCAAAACGACCGTATCGATCCAAGAATCGCATCTCCACTGACGGCGTGTCGATCGGAGGTCCGTAGCCCGAGATATGGGCAAAAGAACAAAAAATGGTCCGAAAACGGGGGTTTCGGGCCCGAGACCGACCCGACCCGAGACCCCCTGGGTCGGCCCGAACCGGGTCGACCCAACTCGGGTCTGGGTCTGCCCGGATGGGCGCGGCCCGGCACGGCTGCCGGCCTGGCAGTCCGGCGCGCTAGCGCGCGGCGCCAGCTTGCTCGGCCGAAGGGCCTAGCCGTTCGGTTTAGCGGGGGGGGGGGGGGGGGGGGGGGCGTTGCCCCCCGTGATTTGTAACCGCGGCCCTCATTAATGGGGGATGATTGCTGGCCAGCCGGGGGTTTGAACCCCTGGCTGTTCTCCTGCCCGGCCGGCCCGGCGTCAGCCGGTCCCTTCCCTGCTCCGACACTGGCGGCCCAGAACCGTCCGCCGGTCCCCCTGCTCCGCCGCGGCCCGGAACCAGCCGCGGCTTGGTTCGCCCGTTGTGGCCCGACGGCGCCGCGCCCCTCTGCAGCGACCCCGGTCCGGTCGTGGTGTCTTCGGTTCTCTCCGACGCGGTGCGACGGCGTCGCGTCCTTGTTTGATTTCACGGTGCGGCGCGACGGTGCCACGAATTCTTTACCGCACGATTCCGCGTGGTGCGTCAGCACCACACCATTCTATTCCATGCCACAAAATAACCAACAAGGATAAAGGAGGTGGGTCAGTCGTGTTTGTGCGGTCCGTCCCCCCTCTCGTTAATCGATAGCATTTGGTATTATTACACGAAGAACGTCAAGTAGTATTCACGAATCAAAAAAAAAAAAGAAACAACCCCCTACCTCGTGCGAGCTAGAACGGAGGTTCGTCGAACGAGGATTCGTCGCGGAACAACCATCGCGGAAAGAGACGTCGCGGAAGGAGGAAGCCGTGTCGGCATCTCAGTACACGGTGTCGCGAAATTGGTTTCCGAGAACTCGGCGTTCTTCATCGGAGACCTATGTGTTATTCGTGTTCTACATCGAAGACGAAGAAGTTCCTCAAGTCCTTAGTCTTTTCTCCCAAAAACTCCACCACAAGGTTCCAACCCCAAATAAAAGAAGGTCACCTCTTAATTTATTAACATAACATAACTTTTGAATTTCAAGAGATTGAAATTCAAACATCCACACTTAACTCACTTAATTAATAACATAAGTTATTAATGTTTAAGTTATCAAAATTTAATGGTGAGTTGAGGGGGGTTGAAGAATATAAAGGGGTGGGGTTCGTGTGGGCCCCACCACCCTCATAACCTCCCTTGGAAGGTTGGGTAGTTACCCAACTTCCACCCAAAGCCTTAAACCACTAAAAGAAAATAAAAAATTGTAGTTAAATTATAAATTAAACTTCCACAATTTTTATCATCTTCTCTCAAGGAAACGCATCTCCGTAAATGGCGTTCCTAAGCAATTACCGGTGCCGCAGTTCCATCGGTGCCCTTGGAATTCGATTCCGAGCACCGGTTCAAAAGTTATAAATTCCCGCTCGTTCGTTCACTGAACGTACCCGAGCTAAACTTCGGATAGAAATTCCGGGCACACCGGGCCTCGGAATCAAGTGCCGTCAGAAACTGCGTTCTTGTAAAATCCAAAATAAAATTAAGAAAAAAATTTCCTGGAATTTTATGGGTCTTTACAGTGTCATGGATCCTATAGGATACACTGTAATATAATTGGTGTGGTGAAGTGTTTTAGGAAATGATGTAGTGTCCCGAGAGGAGGTTTTACAATGCCATTAACAATTTTGGGGTAGCTATCCCATGGAGTAGTTGTTGGGTAACCCCTGTCTGCAAGTGGAAGCTTAAGCATGGAGACCTGGCCAGCATTGTGGAACACTGAGAGAGTGTTTTTATTAATGTTTACCATTTTGACACCAATTAAACCTGGATAAGGGGATTTTGATTAGACATTTCAAGTTATTAGGGGGTCTATAGAATTGTTCCTTTGGATACACCATAGTATTCCTCCCAAATTTATATGATCTGCATTGTGGATATAGAAAATGTTTTTCAGAGTGGTTTTTGAACTTCTAGGAATTAGCATAGTGGGGAGTACTACACCATGGTTCTACCCATTTCTATCATTTCTATAGTGTGGTCTTATGGGATTTTCTATAGTCTTATGTTTTTCAGTATGGGTATAAATTCCAAGATCTCCTCGAACTAGACCAATTTTAATTTCTTTATACCAATTCATGAGTGACCGAAGTTCTTCCCAAATAAGCCTTTTGACCAATAAATAATGGCTTTCAACCACATATTTTTAAGATCAATCGATGGTCATTTAGGAGAGTTCATATATTCCCTTTTATAGTTTACCATCCTATTTCTTATTTGGAAGTGGTTTTTATTACGAAAGTTGTCTATTTTGGTTGTTTTCAGTGAGTCATTGATATTGTTTTAATGTTCTATTCTGATAAGAGTGTTCTTCATTTTTTTATTTGGTGGCAATTTTTCCTTAATTTCAATCGTACACAATGAATACAAATGTTACTTTTGGGGTAGGGATTCACTTATTTCTCATCTGGTGTATCATTTGGGATAGGTTTACTATGTTTATCTCCAAGGAAGATGATTTCATCTTCCTTAACAAAGATAAATTAATATATTTAATTGAATAAAATTGGAATTAGAATTATATTCCATGTTTTACCATAGTGATATTATCTTTTATAATCAGATTGTAGGGCTAAATGCCCTGCTTAAAATCAAGGTTTTGGTTTCCTTTTCTGTGCTAATTTTTAATGTTCTGTTGAATGCTAAATTTTTTGGTTGATTGGAGTAAACCTAAATGGAATTGGTAATTCACTTATAAATGGAATAAATAATTTATTCCACATGGATATATGGTTTTTGTGACAATTCCCCTAAAATAAATTAGTGGGGTTATAGATAGCCCTTAGATAAATATGGAAAATTATATGTGATGATGTGAGATGTTTTTTGGAAGGTGAATGTGTGATGTTAGGTTCTGGTGTTTCGGGAATATGTGTTGTCGTTTTATTATGTTGTTGGGTGGGGATGTGAAGTTGTGATGTGAGGTGGTCATGTGATGAGAAGTGGATGTGTCGTATAGGGAATGTTTATGAGGTGTAAAGTGGTGGTGGATGTAAAATGATGGAGATGTATGGGATAATTTTCCTAGGAAGTTTCTTTATTCGCCTTGGTTGTTCTGTAATGTGTTGTGATAGATTCAGAGGTAGTAATTGAATGAATTTTTCAAGGATTAATTGAAATAATATGATGAATGGTTAATGAATAAATGATCAATAATGGTTGGGGTGGATAAGTGGGTTGATTTTAAATGTCATATGAATGGGTTGTAAAAAGGGATAAATGAATGAATTTTTTTGATAATATGAATCTATAAATTTACGTAAACTAATAAATATAATTAAACATGGTATGTGGAGTTTGGTTTTTGGTTTTTTTTAGTGAATTTAAATATTGAAAAAATAGGAATATTTCATGAGTTGGTTTGTAACTTTGTGGTGATCCAATTGGTTGGGATTTTTTGTGGCTATTATATATATCTTTTATATTCCTTGTGAATTATTTATGGACCCAACCAATTTCAATCACGATGTTCCCACACCCATATATCTTTATATATGGGTGTGTTTTTTCCAACATCCCAATGGTGGGGATGGCAGGCTAGCTACCCCCTCTTTCCCATATTCTCTTCTAGTAGTGATAGATATTTATGAGATGTTATGGATAAAAGTCAAATGTGTAGTATTGGTAATGTGATGTGATATCCCATGTGTATACTGGGTATATTTCATGTGATGAGATGGATCAGGGTTGGGGTTGTTCATGGAAGGATGTGTGGACATGGTTGGTGTCCTTGTTCATGATACCCTACTACTATCGACATGTGATAGTGATGTAATATGATGGACCAAGTGTCCATGTACAGATGTGTAGGCACATGTTCCTTCAAATGAGGTGTGATATAATTGTACTATGGATGGTGGTGTATGATATGATATACAAAATAGATTGGTGGTCTAGATCAAACAACATTGGGGTGTGAGTGAGGAAATCAATGAGAATGCGGTTTGGGGTACCTTGTTATAGATATGATTTTTATTATGTTATTATAATTGGATTTTTTAATTTCAGGAGCATTCCATAATTAAAATGGGTCTTTGATATTTTACCTACATAGATGTTTTTTGTTCTTTATTTGATCATGGGTTCAATGGTATGCTTCATTCACAAGTTCACAGGTGACCCCGGTAACCTTTTGTGTGTAATTATATGACCTCCCTATAAATATGAAATTATTTTTTAGTTACCATGAGGATAATCTGGATTGTGTTGGAAATTACTATCTCTAAACATTACACAGTGGTAATGTCAATGCATTAGATATTATTTTGGGTATTTTATTTTGGAGATGTATATATATATCTAATTACATAATACATTAATTGAGTGATGGTATTGGTTATCATTATCTTAGGTTATGTCATGGAGGGTATTGATCGTGGTAGTCTTATCTCATAATCATATTATAATAGAGGGTAATCCATCCAATTTATGATATTTGTATACCCTCTATGGTAGTTTCTTAACCAAGGCCTACTAGAGACAAGAATCTAGGTCCATTATCAATCTTCCTTTACTACCTACCCAAGTGGTGTAATATTTATGGGAGGGTCATAAAAAAGTGGTATCAAAGTCGATTGTTGAAATATAGTATGGAGTTCAGAGTTAGGAAAATTGATAAATACATTGGTTTATAAGGAAACAATGTTAGTTGATCTTAGTGCATGACATCAGCCTCAGAAGACAAAAGAGGAAATAGGATTTTAAGTCCCCTTATAATATGATGTAAGTACTATCATCCTATGAAATGACCAAGTGTGGTCACACCGCTTCAAGGGTGGAGACTTAGGAGAGGTACATACCCATGACCAACTTGTGTTTTTATTTTAATTGGGTTATATTGGTTATTTAAAATAATTTTAAATCATTTGGATTAATATTAATACAATTCCCTATCATTATCATAAATAAATATTTTTTCCCTTTCATTTATGGCTCATAGTCATCGTCTATGTGTGTTTCAGGGGGTGGAGGTTCAGCAGGCTAATCTTATTGATCATCAGAGTGTTTATCCCATTGAGGAGGATGATTTATGATAGAGAAATTTTACACTTTTTATAGGTAGTATTTAATGAAGTATGAGGGAATGGTTTAAAATGTAAAGACAAAGTTTTAATTGGAGATTCCAGACAATACATTTAGTTTGTTCTATGTCACAAAATATCATTGGGCAATGCTAGTAGTAAGCCAGATGTGGGTAGTTGGGAATCAGTTGTGGTTATTGTATCTAGGTGGGTGGAATGGGGAAAATGTTTTGTGCTTTGATATTCAGAAATATATATGGGTAGAGTTTGTTTCATTAACTAAGAAGTATGTGAAGAGTCATGAGAAACATTCTCTTTCACCATGTATTTTTTAATACTAGATCTTAGGATCAAGTTCATGGATCTCATGTGTGTTTTCCCCTTATCTATTTTTTTGATGAGGAGTCTCATACAAGACTCCGTGATGAGGAACTCCATCCTTCAATTCATTATAAAGATACTCCGTTAACATTTTTCACATATTTTTAGGTTCATAAGATGGTGGATGTGATCAAGTAGATGCACTAATGTGGAGGATTACTATCAGAGGGGATACAGATGGGTTCTTAGGGAAGAAAAGATGTCAGTTGAACACCATACATGCTATGGCCTTTTAGGTTTAAAAAATTGGGGATTCAAACTCATTAACATATTTTTTAGAATTGTGGGGCCAATGGTTTTCATTATTTTATTAGGTACATTATGAAAGGGTTCTTTGTATATGGGGTTTGAGTCCATTTATAGAAATAGTGCCTCGTGGTTCTTCAATTTTAGTTTGGTGGAGGTTGTTAGGTTAAATGTCATCCTCAATAGCAGTTTTTAGTAATACCATTCCAATAGTAGGTTCATTTGGATCATACTCCACTCAGAGTGGATGGAGCTGGTAGAGGTTAACCATAGAATGTTCCTGGAGTTTACAAACCATGATCTCAGCATATTCAGGGATGTTTCCATTAGATGATAGGCAGAGGATATAGGCATGGTCAGTTTCAACAAGTAGAGGTGGCAGTGCAAGAGGCACCAATGATTGTTCGAGTTATGCTCATCATATCATCCAACCTTGTTTTTTGTTTTTTATTCAGTATATTCATAAACCTTTGTTTCACCGAATTTAGTAAATACTCTAGGACATGATAAGAGAGTATTCATTTCCCTTAGTGTTGAATACACCTATTAGAGGCTAGAACAACTTGTTTAACATGTTCCTAGGGTATAGACTGATGAAGGGGGCCCATCAATCATGTGTGTATCTATTTGCACATCATATGTAACCGTAAAATTTCATTCCAGTAATCAACTGGTTTTATTTCTGGAATGATATTATTGAATGATTACAGAGGAGAGTCATCTTTTCATATGTGGATGGATATTGTTTGTTATTCAATGGTTATCAGAGTTTTCAATTGGGCAGTAGACATGAGGATCCCCTCCTTTCAATGATGGATGAGTTATTTATGAAATTAGTAGATCCTATGAAAGTGGAGGTTCCTAGTGTTTTTGGGGATAATCAATTTTTCCCTATAGAGGTTGTGACACTATAAATTGATGTGATGTTCATCTCAATAAAGACTTGTATCAGGGTGCTTCTATGATTTTGATGGATCATTGTCTAAAGGAACTCTCTGATGTGTATGAGTTGAGGATTCAATTTTATGACCTAATGCATAAGGGTTTCATCTGGACCAATTTGTCATCAATGGGTTCTCTATTGTTATTCTTTAATAAGGAGGATTTTAGTATGATGATGTGTATTGACTAGTGAAGTATAAATAAAGTTACAATAAATTATTGATACGCTCTTATGAGGAAATGTGATATTTTTAACTATCTAAGAGGGGTGATTTTGTTTTCTATGATAGATATATGGTCCATATATCATTATATAAGTTTAAATATAGATATTTTCCTAATGATATCCTTCTAATATAGTTATGGTAACTTAGAGTTTTTTGTCATTCTATTAAGCATAAAAAATAAAGAATCTATGTTCATGGGGCACATGAACTCAATGTTCATTGAATTCCTAGTCCAGTTCATATTTCTGTTCCTCAATGACATATAGATTTATCCAATGTCATAAGAGGAGAATGTCAACCTTCTCAGAGATTTCATGAATGTTCTTTGATTCCACTATCTCTGTTAGATGTTCTTCAACTGTATATTTTAGACTCTATAAGTTCACTTCCCTGGGAGTTTTGTTTCACAATAGGTTTTATCTATGGGTACATTTAATTACAAGGGAAATGTTTCATGGGAAATGCCTAATAATGCGGTAGAGGTTTATGGATTCATGGGTCTCATAGGATATTATCAGAGGTTTTAACATGATTACTCAAATATTTCCACACATTTGACAACACAGACTTGTAAGGACTGTGATTTTATTTCGACTGATCAGTTTCATTCATAGTTTTCCAATCTAAAGGGGAAATAGGTATGTTTTCCATGACCACAGTTTCCATAGGATTGGGTGTTGTTTCAGAAGTTTTGTGGTTCTTCGAGGATGGGAATGGGATGACTATAGATGTGATAAATCGTATTGATATTTTTTTGGGTCTCAATGGTTGCGTCCCCATGAGTGTTACTATAACACCCATGATATAGAGATAAAAATACTTGTGTTTTTTATGATGTTTTTGTGACATTACCTCATTAGGGAGAAGTTTTTTGTCCTCACTAACCATAAGATCATAACGTATGTCATTTATTAGTGTGATCTAAATCTATGGAATTGGACGTCGATGAAATTTTATTAGGAATATGGATATTGGATCTCATACACCTCAATAAATTTTAATTTTGTGGTTGATGATTTGAGTAGGAATTCATGGGAGGATTTTGTATAAGATTCTGGATAAGCTTGGTGGGAGATGGAGGAGGTGGTCTCCCTACACATAGATGAATGGGTGGATGATGTGTAGGTTATATATTTTAGATGAAAATTCATTACTCTTCGATTTTGAAGGTGGATTAGTCTTAGTGGGGAAACTCATAAGTAGAAGTTATGCATGATTATGTTGCCATGATGATAACCTAGAGGTATGGTCATGACCATATATTATTTAAAGGGATGTTGTTTCTTTCTTTAGAAATGTTTGAGGAGTTAATTTTTTACTTTAATATATCACATTTTGTGGTCCCCTAAAATTTATCCAAGATGTACAGTGGATTGAAGACATTCTTTCGGTGGCCTAGGACAAAATGGAAGGTTGATGATTTTGTGGTTCAGTGTTTAGTTTTCATGTAGGTAAATGTTAAGAATAATTATTTTGGATATTTTTTGTATCCCTTGGATATTACCTAGTGTAAATAGGATGACTTCTCTATATATTTCATCATAGTTTTACCCCTGAACACAGTTACACTATGATGTTATATGGGTAATAATGGTTTTGATAAAGAAATCATCACACTTCCATGTGATCAAGGAGTCAGGTGTTGGAGATATTCTAATAAGGAGATACGTAGATGATTTAGTGAGTTTTAATGGAGTCTTGAGGTCCATTATCTCATATTGAAACACACAAATTACCTCATTAATCTGGAAGGGAACATTAAACACATTTTCTCCATAGTTATGCCTCAAAACTACTTTCCACCATAATACAGATGGGAAGAAGGAGTGGACTCTTTATAAACTGGAGTATTTGTTAGGGGAGTGAATATTAGGATTCAAAAAATTTAAAACCCTAATATTTTAAAAATATTTCTATTTAATTTGTTTTAATTCTTCAATATCATAAATTACAATCAAATGTGTGTTTACATGAATTGTGAGACACTATTAGTTTGAAATGAACATTATAACCATGAAATTAAATTATAAAGAATAAATATGAATACTGAATTTATAAAATAAACATAATGGTCTAAGTTAATATAAATATATTGGTATGTTCTTAGAAAATGGATACACAATTCTTTTCAAAAATCACTTTAATCTTCAAAAATATTTTCATTTCCTTTTTATTAGTAATTATTAATTTTATAGTATTTATTGAATGTTTATTTGAAAAAAATTAATTTCAATTTTTGAATTTATCTTGTCTAAATTATCTTAAATTTATTATTTTTATTTGTTAAGAAATAGTAAAAATAATAATTGAAAATTTAATTTTCTTTTAATGTCTTCACTGGGTAAATCTACATATTGGATTATTTTTAAATTTTAATATCTTAATTTTGATTTAGAATAATAAAATTATGGGGTTTTTAAAATAATTTATGCAAAAAATTATAATAGAATCATTTTATGTTTTTAGAAGGTACTTTTTCAAAAAGTGTTTTTCATGGAATTTCACCGGTTTCATTTTAAATTAAATTCTGAAACTTCTATGTTTAAAATTTTGAAAAATGGTTTAACATTTATTATTTTCAAGTCCCAAATATATTAAATTGGTACCTTTTAGTTTTTTTTAATTTTAAAAGTAACCATGGTTATTTTTATTACCACAATAAAGGGTAAAATGGGTAATTTATCTTAAAAATAAAATTATAAAGACTATAAAGTGACCCTAAAAGTGAAAAAAATTATTAGATGAAGCTAATTATACCCTTAACTACTATTTATCAAACATAATTTTTTAATGAACATTATTCCATGAAAATGGATTATATAATATTTAAATTAAAGAAAGTCCCAAACTTCCACTTTCTTTGTCTTTATTTCTTATGTGTACGCATAGGGACAAAAGTATTTTATGAAGGAATATACTTGTAAAATAATAAATTCATAAACATATATTCAAGCTATTAATTTATATTTGATTTTTTGGGCCACATGGGGTAAATTATTAAATTTATAATAGTTTATTTAATAAAAATTTAAAGATGTCACAATCATGTTTTTAAAAAATATCTGATTTTTTAATATAGGGATATAATGTAGATAAATTAGACAATAAATATTATTATAAAATATATAATATTTATCTTAATCAAGTTATTTTATTTTTAATTTTTAATAAATAAATCAGTATATTAAATAATTACACAACGATTGTGTAGTAGTTATTTTATTAATGAAAATTTCCAAATTAATGTCATTAAAAATATTTGAATAAATTTATGTTTAGATAATTAATGTGATAAAAATATTTTATAGATGACCTAGACCTATTAGATATATAATAATAAAAATTTATGTTAACTTGCTATCTTGATATTTTAAAAAAATGAAATGAATAGTTTTAAAATTGACAGTACTGATATTTTATCAAAATAATGTTTTAATAAATTATTTAAAAATAATGAAATACCATTTAAAAAAAAAATATAATATAGTCAAAAATATTCAAAAAATTTCATATACGGTTTAATAGACATCATATAAGTAATGTTTTCAACATTTTATTATTGATCATTTTGTAACATTCTTAAAAATTAAAATATGTTATCTAAGGGTTAATGAAAATGATAAGGTTCAAAACAACAACAAAACATGTCATTAATATATTTTTTGATGAAAAGAAAGAAATTTTTTTCATCTTATATGAAAATTCATGGAACATTGTCTATATTTTTATTGATATTGAAATAATTATAAATTAAAATTTTCAGAAATTCCAAAAGTGACCATTACTTCGATTACAAAAGGGAACCTCCTCCTTCACTTATTCACATCCCTTTGATCTTTTAAGCTAGAATATATCCTTAAAATGGTTTTATCATCTTCCCTATCCATATTATAAAGGTTATTTTCATATCAAAATACCATCACTAGTTCCCCTAAGAGGATATCTAAAGGGAGTTCACCGAAGAAGCGGTAACAACCTTTACCAATTCTTTCATGATTATTTCTTCTTATACTAAATATTCATGTGTTGATTCAATTTTAATTTAATTAATCCAATTTTACCGATATAATTAGATTATATTATTATTATTGAACTACCAAATTCCACCTTTTATCCATCATATCAAAAATGAAAGTGCCATTACTTCGTGCGTACGACTTACTGCATCCACGGCACGATGCAGTCTATTTTTCATCACCAATTTTCGTGGATGGGAATAATTATTGAGATAATAAATATATAGGATAATTAAAACATTATATTGATTCTATAAAAAAAATATACCATCCACTTCCATGTTATTTCACCATTAATGGAATGATATCATTGCCAGTGTGTACGTGTGGCATACAGCCTCCCTGATGTGATGTGACTCATTATGAAATATATCCACTAATGAATGACTATATAAATGTATACGAGGAATTAATATGATATATATTTTCTAAATTTCATTATTTATATGATGTAATTATATCCTAATCACAGGAACCAGGACATATACGACAAAACATGCATCAAAAAATAAAGCAGTTTACACCCAAAAGAAGGGTAATAATGAAATATAAATAACAAAATGGTAATAAGATTATCATTTATGATATAATAAATATAAATATGGTTCTAGTATAAATTATTTACATTCATTAAACCAATATAAAGTATTTTTGTATACGTACTATTAAAATCAGACCTAAGGTAAGGGTTAATTTCACAATCTCATTATTTTCCTGGATAGTTTATATGAAATTATTTATAGGGTAACATTCACCGTCCATGTACATGTTTCATAGAAAATTACTATTATTATAAATTTTTTGAAGTCATTTTTACCCATGTGTTAATTTTTACTAAACTATATGAAAGGAATCTCTTTGTCTAATTCCTAATGAGGTACATTGTGACATTCTAGAACAATTACTAGGGGAATGTTTTATTTTAACATATACAACATGATTGGATTTTAATAATTTCATGAAACCTCCATGCCCAGAAGAATAACTTATAATATTTAAAGCTTCTTTTAAATTGAATTTTTTATTTTAATATTCCACGAAATTTTGTGAAATGAAAATGTTTTCAAAGAAGAAAGAATAGTTTCTTCATGAAATATTTCAAAGTGATCTCTAAAAATTATTTTCCATATAAGATAACATTTTTTAAAGTTACTTATTATTTAATTGTGATATTTTTCAATGACATTATCACTTTTATCCCAATGGTTGGATTTTTATGATGGAATGATTTTTTTGAAACTCATTTCATTTCCATGGGTTAGTTTATAATTAAATGATATTTATGAAACTAATTTCATTACATGGGTCAAGTTATGATAAATGATTTATGATCTTGTGGAACACATATGTATAGTTTTAATTATGCAATGGGTGGAACCTATATCTCCCTCAAATTCATTGGGTAAGTATTTATATTTCATGGGATAGATATGACTAGAATGAGAAATGATCTCGGTTCAGTAATACCCATTTTTAATGGGAAGAAAACCCAGTTCTGTAACACAAGGATAAATAAAGGAATGAAATAATTTCAATAAATAACTATGTACACTATGTTGTTCTTGGAAATGAACCTTAACAAATACATAAATTACTTTCTATACTTTTTGTACGCCACAAATTCCATGTCTTATGTTATACTCTCTAGGAATGTATTCATTTTATGAACTTTAATTATTCATCCCATAAGATGATATCATGATCTTTAACATGAAATATATGATTTTCAAATGTTTTTTTATGTTCTTATGTCTTATTATTATGATATGATTGATATCTCCCTTGTTTACCATTATTGAGAATCGAACCTCACCATTATTATGTTCCTTTTCCATAATATATAAAGAACGGTAGTAAGCAAGATGTTTGAAAAATGGTTCAATATTTGAATGAATACGTGGGAGACTATGTAGATGTTTTAGCAACCAGTTATTCTTGATTCGCAGTTTCAAAATACACTAAACATATATTGTACTAGTGTGGGTTTGTTATGTTGTGAAATTAATATTATTCTATTTATAAGTAATATCTATATATGAAAAATATAGACTGTTATAAAGAGTCATGGGAAAATATATTTTGGAATATTGGGTTTTATTATAATAAAATCTATCAATAATCAATCTACTTGGGCCAATTGAGGATTTTTATTCGTGTTTCTTTCATTCTTCATTATGGCCAGATGAGGTTGTAGTGTAATAATTTCTCTATCATCATATGGTACAAAGTATGACAGAGAGATTTTAGCTTGTTAATGAGATGATTAATGAAGAACATGACTAGAGGAGTTCTTATTAGGATAGTAGGAGGATGACCTTTGAGTTCAATTAAATATGTAACAAATTATTAAAGATTTCCCCTCGACATGGGTAGTGGGTGTTTGTTAGGGAGAGTAAAATCTCTCCGTAGTTTTTTAGAAAATTAATGGTGCTTGGGTAAATTTTCGGGGATGAATACCAGTTAACATATCTACAATGGATATACCAGATTCATTGAATATTCTATCTCTCTCATATTTAACAACATATTCATGATGACTCTAATGAAATTGAATATGGAGAGTAAAATATCGAGGTTGAAATGGAATTTTGAGAGTAGCTATTGTAGATCCAAGATCATTAAGAGTAGTTTTTGTTTGGAAAAAACATTCAACTTGTATGTGTTTTGTGGGTGAATGGTTTCCTAAAAGATATTACTTGGGAGTGTGTGGCATAAATTTGTTCCCAACACCCTATTTTATTTTGAGTTTTTCTTAGCTATTTTTTTCATTGATAATGTGACACATAGATCATGGTGTTTTACTTGATTTGTTACCTTACTAAGGATGTGATATTTCATTAATACTTCAAGAATACTAATAATGGAAGACATAGTTTCCAATCGAGGCATGTTACACTTTGAGATGAGTAAAACCATGTTGGTGAGTTACTTCCCCCATAAGTGTATAATTTCTTAAAACGATAGAGGGAATACATGGTGTTTGTTCCAAGGGTTTTGTAATGTTCTAGTAGTGTTCGTTATTATCTTGAGCCTTACAAGGGATGAGGTAGTTTTGTGGACGGATACTTGTAAGAAAAAGATGGTTATCAGTTGACATGAAGAGCGTGGGGTTGTGATGGTGATATGGGTGTTTTTTAAGGTTATGTGGATGACATTGTTTGGTTGGTGTGTTTGGTTAGTGGTAGTGTATTAGTTGTAATGATATCCTTGATATGTATCTCCTTGGATGGTTATTTGGGCCTCTAGTACCTTTTCCATTAATGTTTTTTTGATAAAAAAGGGTTAAAATATTTTTTTAGGTATTATATGTAATGGCCTTGACCTCAGGGACCATTAAATTGTGGGATTTTTTGTGTGGAAAATGTGTATGGGGAAGTCCTAAGGTGCTTGGATGTGTTAAGGTGGAGAAGGGGGGTGAAACATTTATATGGGAAGCATCATGGATCCTATAGGTTGAGACAAAATGAAGTGGGTGTGGTGTAATGTGTAATTTTGTAGCATAATCACTTTGCAGAAGGTTTTATAGTGCTACTACCAATTTGGTGGTAGCTACACCATAGATGCTTTTCAAGGGAGTAGACCATTTTAGAAGGTGGAGACTATGTAATTGAGACACTTACTAGGAAAATGATTCATGGTGTTTATTTTATGTAGTTATACCAATTTTGGATCCATTATATCTTGGATCATGGGTTGTGGTGTTTCCCTTTCTAGTTATTGGGGGTCTGTGGTATAGTTCTTTTGTTAGTGTCTTGATTTTATCCCACTTTTATAGAGATTAATTCATGGATACATCATTGGTTTTAATATGGACCATTTACTTGATATGTTTTAGTATATTTGGTAGTTCTACACTATGGTCCTCCCCCTTTCCATTATTTATACAGTATGGTCATCTGGGATTCGCCAAGGTGTTATGTTTTTTAGCTGGTGTTTAAATTACCAAAATCCACTCAATCCAAACAACTTTTCCTATGTATCTATAATTTCATGAGTGACACTAGAGCATCCCAATGAGTTTTTTTGAGCCCTCTTAAATGGCTTCGGTCACCATATTCAATGGTTTGATATGTGGTTGTTTAGGTTATTTCCTATATTAATTCTTTTAATTTTTATTCTTGTATAATGATTAGGGAAGGATATTGTTAGGAAACACAATTTTTTTGGTTTTTGGTGAGAATATTATGTGGTTGTTGTGATTTAGTCTATTATGACAATTATTCTTCATTTTTGTTTTTGGTGGTTTATTTTATCTTAATTCAACATTACGTAGAGAATTTGAATATTCTATTTGATGAATAGGTTTCCTTTAGTTCCTAACTAGAGAAACATGTGGGATGGGTTTAATATTTTTATATCTCGTGAATATGTTATCATCTATATTGAGAAAATATAAATTAATCATTCTAATTTAATTAATATGTAATGATAATTAAATAATATATTTAATCATTTCAAAATTATCATTGAAATAATGATTTTATAGGAAAAATGACCCACTAAAAACATAGTTTTTGAAATCCTTTGTTTATGGTAAATTTCTATGTGTTACAAAACCATGAATATTGTGGTGGTCTGGAATAATACTAAATGTAATTATATAATATGTTATACATGTATTAATAATTTTTTTCCATAGGATATATGGATTGTGTGATAATTACCTAAAATATAAAGTTTTTTTAATAAAGATCCCCAATATAAATAAGGAAAATGTTATGTGATGATGTGAAAAGTGTTAGAAAAAGTGAATGTGTAGAGTTTGGTTAAGGTGTGTGGGAATGATGTGTTCAGGTGTGTCAATTCTAGGTGGTGGAGATGTGCAGTTTTGATGTGTTATGTTTATGTGATGAGTTGTGGATGTGGAATGTGGCGAATGGTTTTAAAGTCGAAAGTTGTTATGGATCTGAATTGGTGGTGATTCATGGAAATGTTGGCATGGGAAGTTGGGTGCTTTGGATTTTTTGTGTGGTAATGTGTTATTATAGATTCCCAAGAAGTAATATAATGAATTAGTTAATGATAAATTAAAATAATAGGTTGAGTGGAAAAGGAATGAATGATTAATAATGGGTTGAGTTGTTATATGTGTTTGATAACAAATGTGAAATAAATGGCTATAAAAACAAGGGGATAAGTCAATGAAATATGATGGTAATGTGAATATGGAATTTGGATTAACTGAGAGATAGAATTAAATATGGAATGTGGCTTGCGGCTTGTGGTGTCATGTTGTGTATTTAGTGGTGGAAATAAAAGTGGGCTATGTCACAAGTTGGATTGTACATTTTATGTGAACCCATGGGATAGGATTGTGTGTGGACATTATATATATCATTTATATTCCTTTTGATTTATTTACACACCCCCACCTGTTTCGAACACCATGTGATAACACCAATATATACATATATATATGAATGTGGGGGTTGTTTCTCTCGACATCTTGGTGGTGAGGATGGATTGATGACGATTGTTAGTCTCTATCTCTCTCTTTTAGGATAGGATGATGTGTAATGTATATGATGAACATAGTTAATGAGTGAATTAGTTGTGAGGTAATGGGATGGGCCAAGTATCTTTTGGTGAGATACAGTGTGATGAGATGGCTCATAGTGGGGGTTGTGCATTGTATAAGGTGGGAATGAGGAAGATGTACTTCTTTTTCATGACTAACTATTACTATAGATATGTGTTTGTGATGTGATATGATGGACCATGTGTCTTTAATTATATATAATGTGATATGATGGCCTATGTGTCTATGGGAAAGGTCTGATTAGACAATACTGTGGGAGCGGTAGAGTGAGATATGTTATGAAAAAAGAGATGGGATCACCAGGATATACATAGTTGGGGTGTGAGAGTATAAAATTAGTGGGAAAGTGGTGTGGGGTAACCTATTATAAATATTCTTTTTTCAGTTATTATAATTGGCTTGAAATATTAGGTGAGCATGTCATGGTGAGAATGAGGCTTGGTTAGTTGACCTGCACAGGTACTTTCAGTTCTACTATTTTCTAATGGGTTCATTAATATTCTTCTTTCACTTGTACATGAGAGAGTTTAAATAACCTATTGAGTATACTTATACTCTAACCCTAAATATTAGAACTGATTTCTAGGTTTCTAGGAGGATCATTTGGGATATGTTGGACATTACTCGCTTAGATATTTAGACTATTATGGTGTCAGAACATTAGAATTTATATAGGGTATTTACTTTTGGATACATAGTTGTATCAGATCACATTATACATGCATTGTGAGATGGTTTTAGATTTATTTAACTTATTTTATTACATTGAGTTCATTAATTGATGATATATTATATCTCGACAATATAATTATAAATGGTAATTCCTTTCAACTATGATATTTTAAAAACCTCGGTGTTAACTTCCATCCTGTGTCTTACTAATGGTAGGACTCAGGGGTCATTATCTCTCTTTCTTCATTATCGTCCCATGAGCGGTACCATTGGGGTAAGGGATTCTGGAATGTTTAAAAAAATTTCTTTGATCATGACTGGAATCACAAGGATCATTATTATTGATTCTTATGAATATTGACTTTGTTAAATTGTTATTCCACGTTTCATGATTGATGTTTTTTTGTAATGAAGTGTATAAATACTAAAATTATATTCTCATGAAAATTTATTATGTCATTATACCATTATTTCATCTTATTCTCACCGATGAACTTAAATTGTTAATGCATATGATTACCCTTACTAATCATTTTAGCTCTCTCCTTTTATGATTCATTTTCCCAATGTGATGAAGAATGATGTTAAATTTTTTTCCCAGAATTCTTTCTTGTGAGTAGAATTTTATGTGTGATATTGAAGACATAATGTGGAATAATAAAATTTGGGTATAGTGGGAAAATACTAATTTGAGGGCGTGAATATAGTTATGTAATATTTTTTTATACATCTATAAAACTCTAAAAATAAAAATTTATTGTGTATGTAGGTGATCCAAGATGTTGTATGATTCAGGATAGAGTGATTTGTTCACATTTATCAGTATTAATGCAACAAATTTAAATATTATGTTTATAGAATAAGAACTAGGAATACAAGTATAAGTTTGTTATAAATTCCACATTAGATTTAACTTTATTGTATTCATCTATACCAAAAATTATTTAGTGATCTTTCCATTTATTTCAGAAACAATCAGAGATTGTCTAATATGTTTTAAGAATTTGACTCATGTTTTTAACATTTATATCCATAAAAATTAAATTTCAATCATCATGAAAAAATCATGAGTCGGATTTACATACACTATTCCTACATGTCATAAATTAAACATTGGTCATTTTCCTTTGATTTGATGACAATTACAGGTAATTTTCACGATTATGACTCATCGAGACACATTTTTAAGGAATTAAATTAAATAAAACAAAATTTCCCTTCATTTCAACCAAATTTCATGCCATATTGATTTTTGGTTTATTCAAACAAGTCGAAAATTGATCAATGGTATTTCATCTATGATTTAACAATAATCCAAGATAATTTTCTATGTTATGAACCTTTGATACGGTGTTTTGACTTTTAAATCAATTAAATTATACTTTTTATCATTCTCAGAATATGAAATGTAGGAGTGACATGAGGTCTATTATTTCATCTCACTAATTAAATATATGAAGGTCCTATATTATTTCATGAGAATTTAACGTTTTCTTCTAGGTTTTATCCCTTTCGCACATATTTTAAAGACTTAAATTTAAAAAATATATTTTTTTAGCATTTCATCCACATGTTTTGTCAGATTAACATATGGTGAGTTCCTACATGTAAAATTTTATTTATATATCATCATAATATGATTTCATGATAATATGATATCATTTTATATATTTTTACCCATTCATTGTTATTTTAATTTTGAAATGATAAGAAAACACAACTGACATTTCGACGAAAATCACAAGCTGGACTGATGTGTTGCTTATTCAAACATGAAAAATATTATATTGGGGTAATTATCCAATGATTTCAAGAAAATATGAGACAATTTTAAAATATTTGATAGACAAATTCATGTTTTTCAAAACTATTAAATCAAATAAATCTATTTTTTGTTGTTGTGATCATAACGCACATTGAATTGACATGTAGTATATTTTTACATGCCACAAAATAATTGCCAAAATTTTCTAGGATTTGACATTAATCTATGCTTTTTTATTTTTTGTGACCATTTTGAAAACGTTTCATTTACATATAATCAATAAATGCTAGTTTTTATACATTATGAGAAAACCATAATCTCATTCTAAGAAAATATAATGCTAAATTCACATGAGGTCTATCATTAAATGTCCAAAATTAAATGATGACCATGTTTATAATATTTTACGATAATATGAGGATGTTTGTTCAGTATTTACCATTTGAAACATATTTTTAAAGAACATTTTATATTATAAAATCGTTTGTATTATAATGTCTCCAAATTTTCTATGTATTATTTTAAAATATTATATAGCATTATCTCGAGACCAAAAATATAGACAACACGTAATTCTAAGGCTTGGTGAACCCGGAATGGTGGTTTGAATTTCTTTAATGTTATGTGAGTTGGTGTGTGTGCATGGTTGAGGCAGTTATCAAATTGATGACCAGATTAGAAACCTGAGGGTTCCATTGCCTCAAGAATGATGACTATACCAAAGAACCGGCCAAACCTGACCAGCGTGGGTCGAGGAAAAAAATTAATGTCTATATGATTTTAGTAAAATAAAATAAAAAAACTGAAATGATTATTTTATTTTGTTTGGAAACATTTTTTGCATTGTAACGATGTGGATACTGTGTCAATAATTAATGACATGACATAATGACTTTGAAATAGAAATGTTGACTCATTAATTTCGCAACATAATTGAACTATGAAACACGATCCCTTATTTTAATGGGTTAATCAAATGATGGTTGTTGGAAAAAGATTGAGAGAAACTCTGGAGAATTATTATAGTTTTGTAGAGAACTCTTGATAACGAAAGGCGATGAATCAAAAGTGAGAATCGCAACACCAGTGGAGATGAAGTATATCAGCGATGACGGTAGTTTGATCCCCTATTAAATGATCAATCCCTCCTTGAGAAAGGGGTTTTGTTTTAAAAAAAAATTCCCCATTATTTTAATTAAAAGAAGAACGTGAATCAAATGATGAACTCATTGACCCGTGCATGTTTGTTCTTGTGGGAGGGATTTTATTTAATGGGTTAATTTATTGGGATTATATTTTCATGTTTGTATGTTTTTTATTTTCTCGTTTTTAACCTTCTAATGGGATCATATTAATTTCATGACGAACGAAGACGGAAGTTCATTCCTGCTTTGTTGTTTTGTTTTCTTCCCCTCTCTTCCCCATGCTCTTCATGTTTTTTATGGGGATACAAATGTGGAACCATTTCTTACCAATTAATTAGTTCCATAATCCAAAAATGGAGAATCTAGAATAATTATGACCCAACAAAGGTGTTACGACAATAGTGGAGGATGAATCGACATGGTTCGCGAGTTCTTGTTCTTCACGCGTTCTTCATGTGTCTGAATAGGAACATGTTTTCGGGGCCAATTGGAGGCCTAAAACATACAAAATAAAATTTGCGATGTTGGGGAGATCTCAACCTTGGAGTTTTTTGATGATCAAGTGGCTGAATCGAGGATTGGAAGGACACTGGAGGCGCACGGAGGAAGAACGACATTTCTGGAATTTCCTAGAACACATGGCATGTATCCCAATGAAAACGGCTTGTGGGGATGGATTCACTATGGCTAGGGTTCCATAGTGCATGAAGTGATGACATGGTGTGTGGGTCCTTATGTGGGACATGGAGCATATATCGGATGATACACAGACTCAGGGTTGGAGTACATGGATGTGTACTCCACCACATAGCCAGACCAGGCCGGCTGCACGGGTTTCCCTATGTACTGGTTACACGAGATGGCACACATGGGTTGAATCTGTGTACGGGAATACGGCAGCATACCTAGAGGGAACACCGGTTACTCGGACATGGTGTTTGTTCCTTCATTTATGTCGTGTACTTACCTTTCTACACGGCATGTCCCATCTGACTCGGTCCGTAACACATGGGTAGTACCTGGAGTCAAGAGACATTGTGTGTGACCCCTTCTACACGTCATGTATATCCTTGAACAAGGCTTGATCCTCTTGTCAACCATTCCTTGGATAATTTTATTTTTGGTTAGTTCCCCTTTTGATCGTTCCCCTAAAGTTCATCTAACATTTCTATCCACTAGAATTTAATCCCGTCAGTAAGACTTTCTGAGATAGAGTTACGTATCCCACCGAGAAGCCTAGAGTTAGATCCTCTATCCATTCATGACACATGGACGAGTCAGGTATCAACATGACTAATCCTAAATAATGATTATCCTCAACATAGAAGGTGAATCTAAATGAGTCGCGAAATACACTAAGGCCCTGGATGTGATCCTTATTTGTGTATCATGATCTTTCCCCATACAAGAGTGTGTTCTCCTAGAATGAGTATACCTATCTCTCATGGCTTTTCCCAACAAACAGTACTTCTCAAATTGAAGTCATCAGAGCTATTAGACTTGTGGAGTGAGTTCTTTCGAACGATTTATTTATGGAACCTTTGAACTAAATCCCTAACATGAATAAGAGGTTGTGTGATTTTTCTCTAGACTATGAGTCCTGGTTTTGAGTATATCTTGATTTTATTTCTCTTACTATATGTTTAGTAGACATATAATATGTAGATATGATTGTACCTTTACCTTTTGTATTTTTATTTCATTTTGGGGTCCTCTACTGAGTATTGTTATACTCACCACTATACAGGCTTTTCCCAAACATGTCTTGTCTTGTAGAGATAAGTGGCCTTTTGATGGATTCTAGGGTGGACCGTGACCGGACCGAGCTTTTTGAGTACCCTAAAAGGCAAGGTGTTCCTGTGGCTATGGGCAGTAGTCCCAATACCTCTTTGTGCTTACAGGTTGGACATTGTAGTTTGTGTACACTTCTTTTTTATGGGATTGTATTCTGGCCCAATTTTACTTTCCACACTTTACTTCTGTAGGTCTCTCTTGGTTGGATTTATTTGTATACATGCACTTTTGTTCCGTAGTTGTTTTTAGATTTCATCATTTATGGGTTTGGAGATGTTTTCATGTATACAGGTATATAGTTAATGCCTCCCATTTGAGTGATGTGCCTACTTGGTGCTAGTCACCAGCCCCTGGCCTATTGGAGGAGGGAATGGGGAGTTATGGCGCAGGCCCTACTTGGACGAGCCGTGACATTTTTTGTCATTATAATCATATCACATTCCAGATTGACATGTAATATTATTGTACACATAAAAAATTAATCAATGACTATTTATTATTATTTCACAATAGTTGGAGGTTGGTTAATTGTTTTTATGCCTTTGAATCACCTTTTTGAATTTTAAATCAACTAAATCACACTTGTAGTCATTATGAGAAAAATATATGTCAATTTGATGTTTTTTTCAATTATTACATGTATAATATTAAATAGCAGTCTTCATTCTATGATTTAATGACAATCAAAGGTTGTTTTCTTGGTTGTAAAACTTTTCATATGTTTTAAAAAAATTAAATCCAAAAAAACTTATATTCCTGTCATTTCGACCACAAACATGTTTTAATAATGGTAGTATATTAATAAAAGTTTAAAATTGATCAATATTAATTTCCCAATGACTTCAGAACAACTAGAGTTTATTTACTAAGTTTTAATGATTTAACATTTTTTAACATTTGTTAACAAAAACCAACTTTTGGTAAATCCAAGATAAATAAAAATCAGATTAACGTATAGTTTGATACTATATGTAAAAAATTAATTGAAGATAATTTTAGTATTATTCAATGACAGTGCATAGTCATTTTATAGGAATTTATAATTTACACATATGTTTTGATAAAAATTAAAATATAATAAAATGGTATTTTTGGTCATTATGATCACATTACACATTAGATTAACTTGTGAGATAGTCATCAATGGCATTCCATGGTATGATTTGTAGTTACATAGAAGGTGATTCCATTACATATATATGGGATGGAAAAAATAAAATGTTGTGTTCCAACAATGTACCACATCACTATTCATAATAGTGATGGAGAGCACTATAATGCACAATTTAGTTTTTCTTTTCTTTTCTTCCCTTTCCTTTTAGTTTCTAGCTCTACCCAACACATTGACATGGCTAAAATATGTGTGAATTATTTATTCCCCCTAATAGAGATGCATGGATATCAGACAATTTTTTTTGATTCCTTCCTTTTTCCCACTATGCAACTAACGTGGGCCTGAAACTGCCACTTACTACTCTCCTTTATCAATAATTTTTTTATTTATGCGTCTTTATTTTTTAATATTATTTATGTTTTAAACTAATTATGTAGTTATGATATATAAAATACTACTTATTATTGATGAAAATAAAGAAGTTACCTTGTTAAATTTTTATGCTTCTTTTCCTTTACACAAATCTATAATATTTAGAATTATTTGGATTACATGTTGGCCTTTTTTGAACCACAATTTTAATGTTATAATGGGATTTTTGTGATTTTTTTCTTTTTTCTCAACATTCATAATTTATTTTATACAAATAATATATTCACCTTAAATGAAATTTCAATTTTAAATGAATATATTAATTTCCTAAGACATAATCGTATGGAAACAAAAGAATCTTGATAATCCCATTCATCCCCAACATACTTTCACTTAACCTAATATCATTATAATATAATGATTTGTTATGTAGTTTAAAAAATAAAATAAACAAGGGGAAAATTTTCTAAAAAATTTATTTTAGTTTGACATTCTATTAAATTTATAGTCAAATTGTTTTAACTCATTTAATGATAATAAATTAAAAATAAATTTCTCTGTTCTATAAAAAATGATTTTTTTAATATTAAATTTTAATTAATAAGAATGATACAAAAAATTGTGAAGTTGATTTTTCAATTTTAACAAAAAAAATTCATACCTAACAACCTTATTGTAAAATGACTATATCATATTTGAATGATCCTCAAAAACCATTTTCTTTTAAAATTTTCAAGTCTTCCATACTACCATCATGAAATATAGAATATAAAATCACTGATTACTTCATAGCAGTATAACCAACCCGATTATAATTTGACTATAACATCTACACTATTATTGAATTGCAGAAATATTAAGGATAACTATTAAATAGATTTAGATTGTGAGTCACATGAATTTCTTCTGACCACATTAACAGTAACAAGATCAGTTATTCAAAGAATGTAAAAACAATTCTACCTACCCATTAGACAACTAGATTTTTTTATAATGAATGTACTTTCACATTTTAATGGTTAATTTATTCATATTTTTTATCCAAAAAGATGTATTTATATAACTTGTGAAGAAATGTAAAAATGAAGAACATATTTAAATAAAAAAACTAGGACAATTACGTAATAAATATTTTTTGGGGGAAAATTTGGATTTCTGATGAATACAACAGAGAAAAATACTAAAATCCTTCAAGAAAAAAAATAATTCAAGCTAGATGGAGGATTAAAACTTTTTTTCAAGGTAGGAGGATTACAACATAAAATATATTAGTTCATGTTAAATGAAATATTATCTAAAAAATGAATTTATAAAAAAATATAAATTCTAGGAAAGCATATTAATTAGGCGATTAAAAAATAAAAAATTTATCATAATTAAATTTTTCCATTTATTAGAAATGAGACATATAATATAATAAATAAAATAAATAACTGATTATTTAACTATATAATTATTAATGATTAAAATATTTTTCATTTAATATGAAATATCAAAAACACTGAAAATTTATGTTGATTTCATGTGAATATATATTCCATCAAACCAAAGATAATATGATGTCTTGCAAGATGATGCACTCAATAAAAATTATTTAATCATGCTTAACATTTTTATAGATTCTTCCAAGTAGTTACCCTATATCAATTAATGAACTAAAAAATCTTAGAAATAATCATTCATGATGAAAAATACAATGCATGTTCTCCTTGGAATAAGTTATCAGAAAAAACCTAATTCTTTTCTATCATCCAGAAGCATCCCCCATTGGTATAAATAGGATTATTTGTGTATGATTTTATAGCTTCCCATATCTAAATAATTAAGGGCCTAAATTTTTTATGTGTTGGACCAATATAACGACTCAATATTCATTTAAAATTTCCTATATAATAATTAACATAAATAAAATCTCAATTAATCAAGATTTCAATATGATTTCATATTTAGAATGATAATGGGTGTTACAAACCCAGTTTGATGTATGTAGCCATTTTTATGACATTTTATGTGTTTATAGTTCTTGGGATGAGTTGGAGAGAGGATGAAAGAGTTTGGAATGGTTTTGAATAAGTTTGGAGTCTTCTTTAAGGATGCATGGGTTGAGAATGGTTCGGGGGATCCATGTGAGATGAATCATGTGAGCAATGTGGTACACACTATTTGTGAATAGTTTTCCAAACCATGTAGAGTGGGACATGCAAGGTTCCACTTTGAGGAAGCAGCAGGCACACGGTTATCACACTGTTTGTCTAACCATGCGAGCTATCTATGCGGCTCTTTAAAAATATGGTTTAAAATCTGGGAGTAGTCAGGGTTGACCCAAAAACACACAAAATATATCCCACTCGATACTGACATAGGATTTCTGGTTCTCAAGATCTAGGAAATTACTCCCATTTCTTTTATAAGGTATTTTAAGGGGTTCAATGTTGATTTGAAGGTAGTTTCTCCTGGGTGAGTCTCTACTCTTATATTTTCCTTGATATCCCTCTAAATCTACTCTTCTCCCTTTCTTTTTTTTCCTGATCTACATCTATTACATTTAGATATAGGGTTTTTGTTTCCTAAAGTGATTATATTAAAGATTTTTTATGGTAGGGAAGGATATCTAGAGTGGATATGGTGGAGTGTTTGTCTGAATTTGTGGTATGATTGCTTGCAGGTCAATTTTTTCAATATCCTAACAGTAGGTGGCTGCTCTCTCGAATCCACTTGGCTATAATTAGTTACCTTGGTTGTAATTAATTAGTTTTCCTTGAAATTAATTTTTATAATGATGTTTGATTCTTGTCGGAAACCCTTTTGGTGATGATTTTGTGGATTTTGGAGGAAATGGGCTATTGTTGCAAAAATGGTATTTGTTGTATAATTTTAAAATGTTGATTTTAAATTCATTAGTAGATGATTATGAAATATGTTGTGTAAAAGATGGTTTTCAATAAAGGTGTTTTTATTGAAATGTGGTTGGGCATGGAGTGTTGGTTAAAGGGTTTTATCAATAAATGCGAGATTTGTTGAAGTGAAATGGCATGTGATGGAAATGATGGTGTGATTATTATGTGGCCTTGGTGATTTGTGATTGTTAGTTTATTAAGGATTATGGCTTCTGTTGATTGTATGGAAGTGGGTAGGAAGTCTCACTATAAAAGGCTAGGGATAGTGGATAGATGATCCACCATTATGGATAGTGGTTAGGAAGCACCACTAGTTGGAAATGTAGTGAATGGGTTAGATAGAATATCTACCATTTTGGTTTCCTTGTTGTGTGTTACATTGTAAGATAGAATTTTCTGTGCTATTGTGGAATGGTGAAATGGATTATGTTATGGTTTTTTGGATTTCCTTAGGTTATATGGTTTTGGTAAATGTGGATTGGTAAGGGTGTATTTGGGTTATCGGTAATTGTCAAAATATTTAATGTTTTATATAAACATTTTTATATAAATGTGCTAATGGTTTTATCCTAGTGGCATGTGTAGGAAAGTCTTTTGGGGAAATCCTATAGAGTATTTCTACTCACCCCCTTCTTTCGAACATTATAGATTTTGCAGATGTTGTATTCCGAGACATATGTAAGGGTAAAGCATCTCATTTTGTTAGTGGATCGACAAGATGCTTTGGTGATGTTGTGGTTCTTGGAGAATTGAGCTTGGTGTGGAGCTATGTATGGTGTCCTTGTTCTTTGGGGTCTTGTGGTATAAAATTCCACTTAGTAATTTGAATTTTGGTTTGGTTGTATTGGTTTTATGAATTGTTATGTAATAGTTTGGTTGACCTTTGGTAATGTATGGGTTGGATTTCTTTCATGACATGCATCATATTTCTTTGTTCGTAATGCAACATTGGGTTTGTTGATTTTATCCTAATGCAATATCATTCCCCAATGATTCTTTAATCCCGTAGAATTTTTTTCCATCCTTTGGTTCCCTGGGAATGTCTCTTAAGGCCATGTATCATTCCTCCACCCTCTCAACCCAATGGGATAGGGTGGGATATAACAAGTGGCATCATTTTGGTCAGTCCTTGGATTTAAATTGAGAGAAGTTGTTCAGTAATTTGGTGTTGACTATTGGTCTTGATGTTGAAATTCATTCTTGTTCTATTCATTGAGTTAAGATGATGTCAAGGAATAGGATTGTCAGAACATGGAACATGTAGAATAAAAGGACACATCAAACCCTTTTATACTTAACTCTATGTTACTAGGGATTTGGTTGTATAAGTTTTTTGGAGACACTTATATGAAATGGAAATATCATTGTCATAGGTGTAGAAAATGATATGATCATGGAATGGATGGTAGAAATGACTCTCCACTAGGATTCATATTTCATTTGGGTATAATGATTTATGGTGTGATATGAATCTTTGTATTTTGAAAATTTTGAATTGGTTTTCAAAAAAATGAGTTGAAACAAGGAAACTAGTGATATTTTGAAAATGGGTTGATTTTTAAAACATGGTGGATTTTAATGAATAATGCAATATGGTAAATGTGAACATGTGAAAAATTGAGGTTGTGATAGATTTTATGTAATTAAATTTGAAATTTTGATGCCTTTTCACATTAAGGGTGTGGGACTTATGGTTGTTTTTGTATTAATGAAAATGGCACCGGGTATGCGTCGTAGAGACCAACAGGAGGAAACTTCTAAAACTGTGGTTGCACCTGAGGTCTAGGTGAACCAATAACTAGTGTAGAGTATTCTGAAATCTTTCCAGTATATGGAATGTGGGAACAAAGGGGATGAACTAAATCATGAGGATCATGAGATTCAGTTTCAAATGAAGAATCCACCCATGTTTAGGGGTGATTCGAAGCCAGAAAGGGTTGAATCGTCTCTGAATAAAATAAATAGGATATTTGATTTCTTGGGAACACTGCAAAAATATGAAAACTGAAGATATCCATGTAAATGTATGAAAATATCTCCCTTTAATGGTGGGAACAAGCACTCCAAGCTGGGACGGACGAAAGTGTTACATGGGAGGATTTTTAAGAGTTGTTTAATAAATAATTCTACCCTCATACATTCCAAATTTAGAATACAATGGATTTCGTCTGTTTGAAGAAATATAACAAGTCAGTAACAGAATATGATGATATGTTTATGAACTTACTATAGTTTTCACCTGAGATGGTGGTTAGTACATCATTGAAAGAATGAATTTTTTAAGGTGGGTTGAACCAGGAAATTCGTTCCAATATAGCGGTTTTTTGTATAAATTATTACATGGAAATTTTTAATAGAGATATGGTGGATGAGAGGGGTCTTTAGGGGGCTATAGGTAGGGGAAGTATGTTGGTACCCAAGGGGAATAGTGAAAACTCGGTCATTGAGTTCAACTAAAAGAGGTACACTTATTTCCAATGTGAGAGTATGACTCAGAATCTGACGGTAGGATCGGTGAATCTTCCTCCAAAGCCTCAAAGTAAGATGGGATGTTTTTAGTGTGGCTCTATGGGACACATCAAGTGGTATTATAAGACACAAACTCATGTACGTAAAAATTTTAAGTAGATGGGTCATCTTTAGTGGTATTGTCAGAATTCTCTGAGATCGGGTGTCCATGACACTCCTCAGGGGTCGTATGGGTCTTATGCATCAATGAGATAGGGGAAAAACATACCCCTCATCAGTAGGGAAATGTGGATCATGGTGATTCTTGGAATACCACGATGCCTCAGCCAAGAAATAAATAGTAGATCATAGAAAACACGCAGTTGTTTGGATCTGAGAAGGTTGTGGTTGATGATTAGTCAGGACCATTCTTGGTGAAAGGTATGATTCTTTTAAATTCCACAATGATTCAAGCTTTGTTTGATACTGGTGCTTTGCATTCTTCTCTCTATTCTCATATTATTTATTTTTTGGGTTTAAATGTGGAAATAGTGCCTTTTGTTTTGAATCTACAATATCCTCTGTGTCAAAGAGAGAGTCGAGATTTTCTATGTCAAGCTTGTTGCTTTGTTTTGGACGGCATTGAATTGATGTGGGATTTCTAAGTGCTTGAGATGAATGCTTATGATATAATCCTTGGAATGGATTGGTTGGAGATTTTATATCCCACATCAATTTTTATACACGAACAGTTAGTTTTACGATGGAGGATGGTGTTGAAAATCTATTTAGAGGGGAGAATAATAAAAAGTTGGGTGCAAAAAATTTGTTGGCACCAGTTATTTTCATGATCTCCTATCATTTAGTGGTTTTGTCATTGGCATCAATGGATGTAGCTGAGAAAAGAGTTTTTCCCGCAATTTTGGATCAGTTTAGGGATGTATTTCACTAAGATTTCTCAGGGTTCCCACCTATGAGAGAAGTGGAGATATGGTTGATCTCCTTCCAGGGACCAGCTCTATCTCACTTCCATCTTACCATATGGAACCAGTAAAATTTGAAGAATTAAAAGTGTTGTTAACAGAGTTAGAGAACAAAGGGTTCATTCATCCTACCACGTCTCTGTGGGCAGTGCTGGGTTTGTTTGTTGAAAATGCGGATGGAACATTTCATATTTTTATTGATTATCATAGACCTAATCAGGTTATGATAAAGAATTATTATTCCATTCCACACATGGATGATTTGTTTGACCAATTGAGAGGAGGTCTGTGGTTCTCCAAGATTGAATTGAGGTCAGGATATCATCAATTGTGGGTAAGGAAGGAGGATATCCACACACAAAAAACTTTCAGAAGTAGATATGGACATTATGAGTATGTAGTTACCCCATTTTGTCCAATGAATTCGTCAACGATGTTCATTCTATTGATGAATCAGATATTTCAGAGATATTTAGATAATTTTTTGTTGTATTTGATGATGATATATTGGTGTATTCATAGAAAATGGTTGAGTATGAGGAGCATGTGGCGATAATGTTGGGGGTCTTGAGGGACCATTAGTTTTATGATAAATTGTCAAAGTGTGACTTTTGGATACATGAGTTTCATTTAATTTTCCATGTTACCTCCTCAAAACCACCAAAGAATGTTTTTGAGATACGGATCTTCCTTGGTCTAGGTAGGTATTATCAACATTCTATTCATGATTCCTATGATTATATTCACTGATGATATCTTTGACATGGAAAATATCAAGTTTAAATGGTATGAGCAGTGTCAAAAATGATTTGACAATTTAAATCTTCACCTTACATCGGCACCAATCATGGTTTTTACGGAACGATGGAAAGGGTATGTGGTGTATTGTGATGCATAGGGATGAGGGTTAGGGTATGTTCTCATGCATGAGGATCATTTGGTTTCATATGAATCACATCGGTTTAGGTTTCATGAGAAGAAATACCCAACACATGATATGGAGTTCCCAAAAATGGTTCATGCTTTAAAAATGTGGCATCATTATTTCTTCAGTGAGAAATTTATAGTGTTTACCAATCACAAGAGCTTAAAGAATATTTTATCATAGAGATATTTGATCGCTAGGAAAATGAGATAGATGGAATACCACCAGATGTTTGATTTTGACTTAATATACACACTAGGTAAGGGAAATTTGGTGGTGGATGCATTAAGTTGAAAATCATATCATTATGTGGTGAAACAGACATCATATTAGTGGAAGTTTATGTCAGTCATAGTCAACATGCTATTGTAATGTGAGGACCTATGTGGAAGAGAATTCTTCTTTACATTTTTGTTAGTTCTTGACTTGGTTGGTTTGGTTAAAGAGGCACATGCATCTGATTTTGAATGGTTTGCTATGGGGTTGAAACTCAATGGTGTGGAGACCATTCAAGGCTTGGAACTAAACGGGAATTCAGTCTTGTGTTTTTTGAATCAGATAGTTGTTCTGGTGGCCTTTTAGTGGTAAATTCTCAAGGATTATCATCACTCCATGTAGTATGTTCATTCTGGAATTTAAAAAATGTACAATGTATTGAATGCCCAGTTATGATGGGAGAGTCTGAAAAAAAAAAGTTACAGAGTTCGTTTAGAGATTCATGACTTGTAAGAAATTCAAGGCTAAGTATTAGTGGCCATTTTGTATTTTGTAATATTTACCCATCCTAGTGTGGAAATGGGAGTTTATAGAAATGGATTTTGTCATGTGTATTCCATAAACTTTCAGGAACACGATTCCATATGGGTGATTGTGGATCGGTCCACAAAGACGGCCAATTTCATCCTGATTTGTGAATTTCTTATAGTAGAGGATCTATCCAAAATCTACATTCTAGAAGTGGTAAAGACACATAGTGTTCCTTTTTCAATTGTATTAGATAGAGACCTAAGGATCACATCTCTTTTTTTTTAATCCTTGTTGCAAGCCCTTGGGACATAGTTGACAATGAGCATGGTGTATCATCCTCAGATGGATGGCCAATCTGAGAGGATAATAAAAATTTTGGAGGAAATGTTAAGGGCTTGTGTGATGGATTTTGGTGGTTCATGGGAGGAACAATTACCATTGTTTGATCTCTCCTATAAAAATAGTTATTAGGATTCAAAGAATATGGCTCTTTTTGAGGCATTGTATGGGCGTCCATATCATTCTCAACTATTTTGGGTGGAAATAGCAGACACTTCAATGATCGGACCAAGCCATGTCCAAGAGACTATGGAGAAGATCAAGTTGATCAGAAAAAGGATGGAGACAGTTCAATTTCATTAGAAATCATATGTGTACCATCATCGATCACCGTTTTTGTTTGAGGTGGGTGATCATGTGTTTTTTATAATATCTCCTAGGTTGGGACATCGTCGGTTTGAAAAATCAGTTTAAGTTATCTCCAATGTATATTGTGCCTTTTGGGAAACCTGAGAGGATTGTAGAGGTGTCTTATCAGTTGGATTTTCCACCATAGTTTATCATGGTACACAATGTGTTTCATGTGTCACAGTTGAAATGGTATCAACTGGATCATGACCATGTGATTCGTTGGCACCATGTTGAGCTAGAACCAAATGCTTCCTTGGTACATGTGGTGGTGCAGATTGTGGATTTGAAATAGAAAGTATTGTATGGTAAAAGCATCAGTTTAGTTTAGGTTTTGTGGTAGCATGGTCAGATTCAAGAGGATACTTAGGAGATGGAGAAATAGATGGCCAAGCAATGGCCTGTGATCTTTCGGCAACAAGATAGTTCTCTAATTTCTGAGGATGGAAAGTCCAGTGGTGGGGAGAATTTAGCACCCTAGGTGAGTGGTATCAAGATTTTTTATTCATTTTGATGTGTTTATAGTGCTTTGGATGATTTTGGAAGAGTTTGAGAGATTTTGGATGAAGTTTGGAGGCCTTTTTAAGAACGCACGGTTTGAGCACAGTTAGGGGAAACTGTATGAGAGAAATCTTGCAGGTAGTGGGGTACACATGGTTTGCCTAACTGGGTGGGGTGGGCTGTGTGAGGTTCCCCTTTGAGGAAGTAGTAGGCACATGGTTATCACACAATTTTTCTTAACCATGTGAGATAATCGTACGGCCCTTTAAAAATAGGGTTTTAAAATCAAGGATTAGTCGGTATTTCCCTAAAAACACTCTAACTCTCTCTCACTCAATCCTCACTCGGAATGTCTTGTTATCAAGGGATATGGATGATCTCATGCTCATTTTTTAAGGGATTTTGAAGGGAGTTTTAGGTGGTTTGAAGGTAGTTTTTCCCATGTAAGTATCTCCTCCTAGGTTTTTCTTAGTTTCTCTCTAGATCTACCCTTCTCCCTTTCTTAGCTTTTGAGATCTACTTTTGTTTCATATAGATATGGGGTTTTTGTTTCCTTAAGTGATGATATCATGGCTTGTTGATGGTAGGGAAGGAGAACTAGAGTGGTTTTGGTGTGGAGTTTTTTTGGACTTGTGGTGTAATTGCTTGTGGGTTGATTCCATCAGAACACTAAAGGTATGCAGATTCACTCTCAACGCCACTTGGTTCATATTAGTGATATTTGTTGCAATTAATTTATTTTTCAGGAAATTAATTTTGATAATGATGGGAGAATCTCATTGGAAACCCTTTTGGTGATGATTTGGGGGATTTTAGGGAAAATGGCCTATTATTAGAAAAAGTGGCTCTGTTGTGTTATTTTAAAATGTAGATTTTTAAATTGTTATTGGTTGATTATGAAAAAAATTTGAAAGATTTTTTTCAATAATGATTTCTTATTGAAATGTGGATTTTCATAGAATGTTGGTTAAAAGTTATTTTCAATAAATGGGTTATTTATTGAAGTGTATTAGAATGTAATTGAAATGATGATGTACTTATTGTGTGTCCTTGGTGTATTGTTCTTCTTGGTTGATTAAGCGTCATGGATTGGGTTGATTGTATGTAATTGGGATGGAAGCCTCACTATAAAAGCTGATGGATAGTGGACGGAAGAGACACTATTATGTATAGTGGTCAGGAAGCACCACTAGTTGGAAATGTAGTGAACGAGTTGGATGGAAGCTCCACTGTTTTGGATCCATTTTTGTGTATTTATTTTTAATATGGAATTCTTTGTGCTAATGTGGAATGGTGAAATGGATTATGGCATGTTTTTTTGGATTTCCCTTGGGTTTCATTGTTTTCGTAAAGGTGTCTTGATAAGGGTTTGATTGGATTATTGGTAATTGTTGAATTGCATAATGTTTTATATAAATTACTTTACATAAATGATCTAACTATTTTATCCTAGTCTCATGTGTAGGGATGTCATTTTAGGAAATCATACTCAGTATTTGTACTCACACCCTATTTTGGGACTTTGGTACTTTTGCATATGTTGTATTCTGGGACACAGGTTAGGGTAAATAATCTCATTTTTCTAGTGGCTCAACATGATGCTTTGGTGATGTTGTGATTCTTGGAGCATGAATCTTGGTGTGGAGCTATCGATGGTTTCCTAGTTAATTGGGGTATTTTTGTATAGTCTTCCGCTTAGTACTCTGATTTTTGTTTGGTTGTATTGGATTTTGGGAACTATTGTGGAATAGTTTGGTTGTATTTTTCTAATGTATGGGTTGTATTGTTTTGTTGGAATTCATCATATTGATTTTTTGGTAATGGAATATCGGGTTCGTTGATTTTATCTTAATCGAAAATCATTACCCTTTGATTCTTGAAGTCCGTGGAATTTATTGGCATCTTTTGGCCTCCTGGGAAAGTCTCTTAATGCCAATTAGCATTCCTCCGCCCTCTCAAGCCAATGGGATGGGGAGAGATGTTACAATTTGGTTCATGAGTTAAAATTTACCTGAATTAGTTAGATTACATCAATTCATTAGATTACGTAATAGAATTTGTTTGGATTAACAAGGACATCAAAAACATGAGGTGGTCATTAGAATATTGGGAGAAATGGATCTCTACCATGATATAAAAAGGGTGATATATTCATCTAAGGATATGTTGTCTACCCAGAGGACTAAATATATTTGAATTGGGGGATGTTTGTAAGAAACATTGACCAATGGAGCTCTATTGTGACAATATTAATATAAGTTCTCTGGAAAAGGAGACTATTCATAGTATAAAACCAAATAAATTTATCATAAATATCATTATCTATGCTTTGAAATATTTAATAATATTTTTAAAGATATATAATTAACAAAATATACTTTTTGATAATACATGCCACACTGCACGATGAATGACATGCGACCAAGTTATACACATGAAAAATTGACCATTGATCATTTTCCTTTGATTTTATGATAACATGAGGTTATTAGCTATATTTTTACAATTTAATTAATTTTTTGACTTAAATACATTCTCACACATTAGAAAAGTTAATTATTATTTTATTTAAACTTTTTCACACCAATCAGATATCATTTAACATGTTTAGACCATTTAACACATGTTTTTAATGACTTTTAATCTAATAACTATACTTTTCAGTCATTTTATCCAATACGTAATTAAAATTATCATGAGGAATATTTTTAAACAAAAAAAATTAATGGATTTTTACTTTATTATGTTTTATGACATCTCAAGATCATTTTCAAGGTTTTGACCCTTGAGGTATTTTTTTGCATTATTAAATAAATAAAACAAACTTTTGAAAATTTTGAGAAATTTAATGTTGGATTCATGTGTGGTGTATTAAGACATGTCACAAATTAATCAATAGTCATTTTTATATGATTTCACGTAAATATGTGTCCATTTTCATGGTTTTTAGTCTATAATACATGGTTTTAATTACACTGAAATCTAAAAAACTTCTTTTCCTATCACTGAAACAACACCATTCATCATATTTATGTGTGGTCTATTAATAAACATCACAAATTATTAAAAGATAATTTTCCAAAAATTTCCCAAAAATATGAGATCGATTTATCGGCTTTTACCATTTGATATAGATTTTCAAATACATCCAAACGTTATAAAACATATTTTTTCATTATCCCTAACACAATTCACATAGGATTGACATGTGGTTTATTCATGCATGTAAAAAGTTATTCAACAATAGTTCATGTGATTTCATAATAGTTACAAATAATTTAATAGTTTTAAATTATTTGAATTTTTTTTTGATGTTTCCTAAAAACAACTTTTGATCATCATGAGAACCTCATGATTCAGAATTACTTGTATTCTAATACCATGTCACTGAAATTAAATTGATTCTTTTCCCTATTTTATAACAAAAAATTGGGTTTTTTGAAATATATTTACTCTTCCATACATGTTTTAGTGATATAAATTAAGAAAATAGTTTTTTCAATAATTCTGAAAAAACCAAATGACATATTGATATACATTCTATTAATTCATGCCATAAATTTATCAAAAATAATTCACTAATGATTTCATGATAAAAATAGAACTTTTTTATGGTTCTGGCCTTTCGATATAGGTTATTTTTTATTTTGAAATCAATAAAAAAGAACTTTTGGTCAATCTAATAATAATGAATGTTAGATAGACATGATAACTATTCTTACATTCCATAAATTAAATTGGGGTAAGTTTTCAACAATTTCATTATAATCCATTGTTTAATTCTAGATTTGGGCCCTTTAACACATGTTTTTAAAGGGTAAAATTAAAAAAAAATTGGTTATTTTATCCATATTGTATATCTGATTGAAATTTTAAATTTTTTGAATTTAAATATTAATCAAAAATCATTTTCCTATGATTTAATGACAATCTAAGATCATTTTCAAGATATTGAATGTTTGATGCTTTTGGGGTATGTTAAATTAAAAAAATACACTATTGACCATTATAAGAAAATAGAAAGTTAGATTAATATTTTTTTATTCTTACATATTATAAATTAAACAATAGTTGTTTTCATTTGATTTCATTACAATTAAATGCCATCTGTATGATCTGGAATCCCATACAAATATTTTTAATGACTTTTAAATCCAATAAAAATGTTGTTAGTAATTCTAATCACACCACATGTGAAATTCTCTTCTGGTCACTTATAACATACCAAAAAGTATTACTTAGAAATTGAATAAGGATTTAATGACAATATGAAGTCATTTTCATTGTTTTAACCAATTATTAGTCATTTTACATCATTCTAATCAATAAGAATGAATTTTTTGTGACTCTGAGTAAACAACAATCTCATTCAAAGAAAACTACATTTTGGATTGACATGTATTATACTCTGATATGTAAAAAATTAAATGATGAAAATGTTAAAATTATTTAACCATAATTAGAGGATGTTTTCATGGTTTTCACCCTTTGAAACCTATTTTCAAATCCCTTTAAATATAATAAAACATATTTTTTCGATCATTCTTTTCAAAACGCATGTTAGCTTGACATGAATTCCTTTCAAACTAATAGGTAATTATTAAATGATCTTTTTTTCATATGATTACATGATAATACAAGGTCATTTAGTAGTCCATGACCCTTTGACCCACCTTATTTTATTATTAAATCATAATAAACACATTTTTAGTAATTTTTAGAAACAAACATGTGAAATGTATATTTTATCCATTATTAAATGTAAAAAATCAAAATAAGGTCATTGAAAATCTAAACTCGGATCTTAGGAGCTGGAAGAGGCATGTGGCAGATGACACTGGATCTGGATAGTTGCAGATGGTAAATGTTCCTACTTGTAACCAGTTTGAGGGATTGGTGAATGAGAATGGTGCCCCCATGGAGGAAGGCCCGCAAGAAACTGGTCCATAGGTTTTGGTGAGTGATTCCTATTATCATCCTACAGTTATCAAGGATATACTAGGGAAGAATAAGCTTTATGGTCTTGGAAATGAGGTGTCACTTCAATGTATTCCTCCAATTGATACTAACAGGGAAGCACAACATCCCGACGGAAGTTGTCTATCTGCACCAGAGGGTACTTTGATTAGAGGAAAGGACGGCCGTCAAATGACGGTTCATGTGAACATCAACGGAAGATGGGGAAATGTCTCTGATAGTGATAAAGAAAATGTTAATGCTATCTCCAAGAAGTACTACAGTGATATTATGAAAGGCGGAAAAAATAAGGTGTCTTCAAGTGATGGAGGTATGAGTGCTCCACCAAGGAGAAGGCCGAGGAAAGATTATTCTTACCTGCCAAATCTGATGTCTACCCGATAATCCTCCAAGAGGGATAATTTTAAGGGGGCTACCTCTGGTTTGAAAAAGGTAATGCAATCCTCTAATGATTCTATCTCCCTTGAAAAGTATAATTTGAGAAAGAAATATGCCAATATTCTCAAAAACTATGAAAGATCTGAGTGGGAATCGGCTTCTGTGGATGAAGTAGCCTATCTTAAGTATGGTGATGGGTATGATGTTTTCTATTATGTTGTTGTTTTTCAGGTGTGTTGTACTGTTTTACTACACTTTTCCTTTATTTTAATAAATGGTCAGAGGTCTTCCTCTGACTGAGATTTCCTGGTATAAATATTTACTTCTAATTAATAATATTAAAATTAATAAAAATATTACAAAAATTACAAAAGTATCTAATAATGAAGCTTTTGTGCATTGTAAACATCAAAATTTCCTTCTCTATAAAAATCTAAACATTTAATTGAACAATTTAATATTTTAAGATAAACATTTAGAAAAAGAGAACTTAAATGGAGAATGATGGGGAAAATGGGGTGGTATATATAGATTAGATTAGTACTTATATGTCTATTTGTGATGGGATGCCCATTACAAATAATTCTATTTGTGGTTGGTACTCGATCCAAACCAACCATAAATAACCAAGGTTGCAGTTAAAAAGTTATTTTTGATAGGTACAATCTCAAATACTCACATGTCGACAGAGTATTTACGATGAATATTATTTACCCATCACAAATAACTATTAATGTCTAAGGGTACATGTGATGGGGACCTAGTCCCATTGCATATACCCTTTCCCACCTTTTGGAGGGAATCCGTGCCTAAAGAATTTTTGATGAGTACATTCTCCCATCACAAATATGTCTTTATTTAATTATATTTATGACGGGATTTTAAACCCACTGAAACTAGTCCTTCAGCAAAGATAATTTTATACGAGCGACATACCCATTGCAAATATCCTGCTAGAAATACGTATTTTTTCTATAATGCAATGTCATTTACATCGACAATACTTATGCAAGATTAAAACATTGTTAATGATTTTTTAAAATAGGTACAAATATGATCCTCATGCATCAATTCTTTCACGATAGAGTCCCACCATCTCTATCCCAATACATTAAGGATATAAGTGGAAAACCCACCTAAGTGTCATCTAGAGGGTAATGACCCCAACACCACCGTACTAAATCAAGAGTCTTAAATAATCTCATTTTTATAAGATAAAATAAAAGACACCCTAAAATGAAAAACAGAATACTTGTATTAGTAAAGTGGATACATGCATGATTCTCATATTATATTTAAAAACATAAATTAAAACATAATTTTTTTTCAATAATTCCATTATTTTTTCTAGAATATCTTTTCATTTTATTCAATGTAAAATTAATGGATTTATAGGAAAGAAACCAAAATAATGGTGAAATTAAACTATCAATAATGCTTATGTACATAAGAAACTATCTTGATTCAATAATCAAAATCAACATAGAAATGTATATAATTGAACACACATGGAATATAAATTATATTAAAATCATAATCAATATGGAATGATAAATGACTAAAATAATATGAAAATAAATCAGTAACATGAATATCACAACTTGATAAGTCATAATCAATACATAAATGTAAATAATAGGAAACACATTCTAGTTAACCAAAAAAAATGAGAATTAAATGCATGTAGAGTTAATATCATTGAGAAATTTTCTTGGATAATAAAAATGAAATTATGGATGAATGAAAAGAATGATTATTGGAAATAATGAAATAAGGGAAAATAAATACATACAACACCATGACCTTTAAAATTAATGTTTAAAATTGATAGGTAGATATTACCCATAAAACCATTTAGCAATTTCAAGCTAACTAATTCATCTCATGTGACTACTAGTGCATCAATTGGATATCTATAATCTACCCCCACCAATATCTGTAAGTTTTAATCCTGATGTATATATCGAATAATCTATTTAATGTTTTTACAATATTCATTATCATAAAATATTAGTATTGATTAAATAATATTGGTTTATCAATTATTACTAAGTCTATCAAATAAATTTCTTTGTGAAACATTGTATATATAATAATATATAGTTTAATGAATAATAATATCCATAATAAATAATATGGATATTTTAGGGAAACATAATTAAAAATTATCACAAGAATGTTACTAATTAAGGGGAATTTTAATTACTACAAATATGTTTCATGAAAGTGAATTTCAATACATTCCACAGTAAAAATGAACATAAACCATCCACAGAAAAAATAATGACTATATCAATACAATTTTTCCCATATAGTGTGTGAGAAAAATACATGTTGGTTATAACTGATTAAGATAGATATCATAAGATGATCAGTAATATAATTCTTGAATAAAATATCAATTTCTTTTTAAAAATTAACTTTTAAAAAATTAATAATTTTTAGAATATTTGGGGAAAATGGTTATTTAAAAATAATATTTTAAATGTATAAATAATTTTTATGAAAATTATTGGTCATGAAAGTATTAAATTTCATACATTCTATACACATTTTAGAAAAAAAATTTGAAAATACCATTAAAACCCATAAAAGCATTCTTTAGAAAAAAACCTGAATATTCCATTATATTTTTTTCTATAAAAAGTAAATCATTTGTAAATACATCTCAAATAAATCATTTTGTAATTATTAAAAATATTTTTGTAAAAAATATTTAAGAACATAGATTTGGATGGAAAATTATTTTCAATAGAAGAGACATATAAATTCTGATTTCAGGAAAAAAATATTCTCAATAATTGAAGTACCAAGGATTCGAAAAAAGTATAATTTTACATGAAAACATCATGAACAACCAGAGGATATAAAATTGGAATGTTTTTTATCCAATTATAATAATATTTCCATCAATGGAATTTCGATTATAAATAATCTTGATTAAAATGAGATCGTAAAATAAACCATTTTAGTGATCATAATGTTGATGTCAGAATTAATCAATGAATCAATTATGAGGATATAGGTAATTCCATTAAAATTAAAACATCTTAGTATATGGTAGATACTGTTATTAATATATTTTAATGATTAAATAAGATTTAAGAGAACGGGAAGAAGGAAAAAAAGGAAAATTCTTATTTAATAATGTTACCTCTTCTTAATGGGAAGTTATTCTTGATTCCATAAGAATATATTCTATGAGGGATTTCTGATCAAAACAGAGGATCTAGGGTATGGTTGGGTGATTAATGAAGTTATTTGTATATGTATTTGTAGAGGAAAATGATTTGGAATGTGTGAAGTGGTGAGAAAAGCATGATTGAATTTATAAGTTGGGGAGAGGACATACATTGAATTTTTGAAAATATCTAATTAAAACCATATTTTTATCATTCACAATCCTTGAAAATTCATAATTATTTATAATTATAATTTATAATTTCTAATATTTACATAAAATGGGTATAGGAGATGTGGGTAAGAAATTTTTAACCATTATCTTCTTTGTTTAAGCCATGGTAAATCAATTTGTACCTCAGATGTTGTAATTATTTTGTAAGGCATTTTATATTAATAATTTTCAAAAATATGTTTGAACATAATTTATTATAAAATTTATTATGATTCAAAATATGAAATAAATTTTTTTATACATAATTAACGTTATTATAAGAATCCAATTTAATATTAATCCCATATACATTATGTAAACATGGGTTTTGAGAGAGAAAATTCTCATAAATATGGAATGTTTTAATATAATAATACAATATAAAACTGATTCAAATAACCTAAATTCTATTTAATATAACATAAATTATCTAATTTTTCTTTACAATTAATTGAAAATATAATTTATCCACCTAAATCATTTAAAAGTAAAATATGTTTTCAACAAAAAGTGGTATTTTCAATATTTTTCAAAAGATTAATTTTTTTAAATAAAATAAAAATATTCAACCAAATATTATTTTAATATGATGATATAAAATATAATTTCATTTTATGATCTAAATTTTTTAAAAGTGTAAAAAAATTAATTTTATCATAATAGTGAATGAAACAGCCAAACCCTTTTTGTTGAAAAAATATGGTTTTTCATAAATCATATTTATTAATTTTAAATTATTCCAATTTTATTTCTAATCAATATGTTAAAATTATTTTCATAAATTATTTATTTATATTCAAACATGGTAATTTAATTTCTAGTTTATAACATTATACTATATTGTGGTTTTTTTAGAATCTGGATTTTTTTGTTATGTAAGCTACCAAATAGATTGAAATCAATTAAAACAATATACATCAAAAAGTCTTCGGGTGTTCAATTTTTAACAACATAAATAAAATTTCAATTCATCAAATGATCTCTTTGTAATAAATAATTTTTTTGATATTAGAATATTTTTTTTTTGAAAACCCACAATGTAAAATGGTTAGTATAGTGTATCCCTGATAATAAAAAGGGAAAGTACAAAGGGCATATAGAATAACACGTAACTAGGTTTCTATATTTGATTAAATTGGTCAAATGTAATTACATAGACATTGAAGAAATTATAAATAATTATAGGGATAGATAGAGGTCATTTATAACAATAAAGTGAATGATCAATGGAAAGTTAAGGACTTCAAGACCATAAATCCCTAATGATTTAAAAGTCTATATGATTCAACAGTTTTGAAGGTAATGTGATGAAATTTTTGATTCAATGTGCTTTTCCTAATGCTGAGGAATTATTTTACTATCTATGAATACAGTGATATATAATTACATGATACATTTGTATTTCTTAACAAATATTTCATCATTTTTTTTGTGGTTGATTCAATTTTCTAATGCATCACCTACTCCATGAAATTTATATCCCAAAATGAATTTTATTTTCTAGTTTCACAATAATTCACTTTCAGTGGATCATAAGATCCATAAAAGAGTGACATTTTATTAAATATTCCACTAAATATTTTCAAAAAAATTGTGCTTCTCACACATTATCCAATATAAAACATTAATGTATAAACCAAAATAGTAGAACCATAGGTTAAATATTAAAAATTTAAAATCAAATCATTAATGAAAAAAAAATATATTAACCAAGAAATTACAGAGTCTAGTTGTAGGTGATAAACACATATCATCCATCTATTGATGTTTCATTCACCCCGTCCAAGGAATATGCAATGATTTTTCACCTAGCATGTTCAACATTCTTTTCTAGAAATATATTAATATATTTCCTACAAAATTACCATGTTCTTATGAACCATAATTACTACAACAACAAAGATTAGATAACCCTTAAATAAAACCAATGAAACTAATCTTATTTACAAAAGATTTAAATACATTATTCCCCAAATAACTCCTTCATATATTAAACAAATAGGTTATATTCCCATAAATGTTTTCCAAAAGTATCATTAATCTTTTGAAATTCCTATAATTGTTTTTCAAAAAAGTGTTTTTAATAATATGAACATATGATCAACGGTAAAATCATAAACCCATGATAGTTTTCAAAACTCTTTAGTTAGTGAATAGATTTATTCTTATAAAATTAACATATTCTATAGATATTTCATGATTCATATAACCAAAATATTGTTGGAAAAAACAATTAAACAAATTATATCTGGAATCCCAATAAATACCTAAACTGTATTAAAAAAACATAGTTCATTCCCTGGTATAAAATTTAACCTATAAAATAGGGTTTTGACTTGGAAAATTCCCATGTACCACAGATTTTAGACCAAGATATATAAATGGATCACTAGGATGAGATTTTGTTTCTTCCATCATAATCATAATTTTTACCCAGGTTCCCCATATTAATCAAGCTCTTAGAGAACTCTGTCCTTCAATTGTTTGGTGAGTCCATGAGTTATTTGAGGTATGAAATGTTAATCATATTTTAGTATAATTTAGTTGGCATAATCATGATATCAATCACTCCAGTCATCATCAAATTTTGTATCTCATCATTACTGAATTTCCCATCATATTCACTATTAAAATAATTATTTTATATTTTATTAATTGACTAAAACCAAAAAATATAGTGGGAGAAAAAATGATCATAATAAAAACCCATAAAATCATTTAGATGATATATAAATCATGAAATATTATTTTTAATACAATAAACCATAGTTTTAACATAATATATTCAATTTCATCATCTATTATAATCATTTGTGTTTGTTTGTAATGAAAATGTGTATTGTTCTAAAAACATATCCATTAAGAGGGTCAATGTAAGTTTATAGTAATACCCATTTTTTTATACAAGGTAATGATGAGGTTATCCCAAATGATTCAACTTCATAGTTATTTCCCCAAGTTAAATTTATTATAAAACTACATCCACATATAGTATGGAGATAGAGATGTATTCATAAGAAAACAATAGAATTTTTAACTTAACCCAACTTTATAATACTCTTATATAATTATCATAAATTTATATTGTAAGGTGTTATTCCAAAATAATTTTTATCTTAAATCTAGTTATAATGATTTATACTAAATTCCTTTCTATACAAATTGTAATGAAAATATCTTCAGTTACCTGATGTTATTATATTAATTTATTACATTTTCATTAGACATAAGGAAACATGTCCAGAATGATTCAATTGTTTAGGATTCTTAGAAAACAATATTTATAAATTTTTTCCATAGTACATTTTAAAAAATATATAATTTTTTTAAATATCATTATTCACTCTAGATTATCATCGCAATATCATTCATCATACACTACAATGATTTTTTAAAGGAAACAAAATTAGGGAGATATCAAATTCTTAGTATTGGTTATATATAAAAGATTCTATCATGAATCAATAACCATAATAAATAAGGAAAGGTAAATAATTTAATACACATAAAATTAAAATTATTTTATTATCCTTATAAATATAAAAAGATAAAAACCTGAAAACACATTCCAGTCAATCGATAAAATGACACTCATAACTAGATATGGAATAATTAATATGGAAAAAAATAACTAACAACATATGTCATTTAACCAACGACTAAAATGAAATGAATTCAGAAATAAAATCATTAAAACACTTCATAGATAATAATAAATGAATTATTGAATAAATAAATACATAGTTATTGAGCATCATGATCTCGGGAATCATAAAAACCTCTACTATCTAGATATTTTACAAGAAAGATTAATATTAATTGGTATGTATACACTAGAAACCCATTTAACTAAAACTAAAAAACAGATTTGTTCCATTAGAGAAAATTTGCAATGAGAGTATATATGTAACCATTCCCCACCTATACCTGTTTTTATAAATAATTTTCCATATATCAAGTATTTAATTTAATTCATGAACGATATGCCTTATCAATAAATATTAGTAATTAGTAAAGAATATTTATTTATTACAACTTTTAATTAATTAAGATAATGTTAAATTAAAAATATTGTATGATGCAATTTTATATGGTAGTATTATTAATAAAACCATTGTTAAAAAATTTAAAAATGTACGATAAATGTATTGTCAAATGGTCCTAGTAAAGGGAATATTTCAATATAACCTTAATGAATACAAAAAAAACATTCAAGAATGTGAATGTCAAGAATTTCCATAGTATAAACGATTATAAACCAACCATAGAAAAAATAATTTTGGTATCAATATGAAATACCCCCAATGGAATATATGTAAAATCTGTGGTTTTTGTCATTGGTGAATATAACTACAATAAGATGATCTTTATAAATATTCTTAGGGAAAATATCCTTTTAATTTTGAATATCAAATTATGAAAACCTAAAAATATTCAGAATATTTAGAAAAAATATTCTATTAAAAATAATCATCTATAATATTAAATTAATTTTAAATTAACGTAGATGTCTTAATGGAATGAAATTTTTTTTCTTGCCTTAGATATTAAAGACAATAATATCATCGCATATTCAAAAATCGACCAAATGACATTGTTTAGAAAAAGTCCATAAGCATGTATTCAAAAAAACTGGAATAATACATAGATGTGTAATAATTTCTTTAATAAATAATTTAGATAATTTTAAATTAATTTTTGATAACATTTTATAAAAACATGCATTTGGAGGGAAAATGATTTTTGACCAATGTAGGAAATGAAGTTTGATTTTATTAAAAATGATTTCTCAAAAATGTTTTAAAACCAAATAGTGGGAAAAATTTAATACTAAATTAACGATTAATGAAAAACCATAGGACACTAAAATTTTAAGGGTTTATTAGAGAGTGATAAAATCATATCCTTTAATGGAAATCCAATTATAAACTGCCCTAATTAAAATAAGATTGTAAATTATCCCATAAAAAGATCATAACGTTGAAGTGAAAATTATTTCATTAATAGATTTTGTGTACCAAGTAAAAATCCATAAAATATATGTGGAAATATAGTAAAATATATTAATAATTCAGTACACATATAGTCATAGAATATAGATTACAATAAAAATCTAATATAACCCATTGAAAAGAAATTGAGTTATGAAATTCTTTACCACATGGTAGTTTTCATGTGCAAAACCCTTGGGTGACATAATTAAAATTTAATCATAAAATTACATGAATTATGAAGGATTTAGGATATAAAATTTAAACTATTATAATATAAATCATATAAAATAAATTGAATGCATAACATTTCAATATTCCCTAATCAATGGGAATTGAGATGTAGTCCCTTACCTCGAATTTGCTTTTAATTGAACAGTCATTAGCCTCCTGTAGAATCACATAAAAAAGTTATTAACGAAAAATATATCCAAATTAATAATTATAATATCATATATTATGTTATTACATCATCTTTTCAAATGTTCTTTATTAATCATTCATTGTTTTCATGGTTTTGAGTGTGAATTCCCTTATTTTCTCATGTTTTTTGTCACGCTTTTTCCAGATCCTGGGTATATAATATATATATATCATATTCATAATTATATTAATGTTACAGTTATTTTTTGTTAAATATATAAATTTTAAACATTATTATTATAATTGGAACATAGATAATTGATAACATCATATCGTGGAGACTGTAGGTCATACGTACCCACGAGAGAAGATATTAATCCCTTAACGAGTTAAATGGATGTGAAGTATATGATATATTAAACATATATAGTCACATAACATCTCATATTTATCAAATACATTAATAAAATTTATCAATATAAATTTCAATTTAATTTTTATGTGAAAAATGAATCACATCACTTCGTGAGGCAGTAGTCTGCCGTACACATGAGCAACATTATCATATTTTAAAAAAATGGAAATTAAGAATGTATAAGGGAGAGTATAATTACATAATTATATAAATATAATGTATATAAGATATATTTTTTAAATAAATCATTATATCTAGTTGTGACAAGTGGTAATGGAAAACGTAGTACATTGGTTCGTAAGGTAGTAGTCTACCATACACATGGTCGAAGATAGAATTTCTCCTTTTATTGAAGTAGATATGGATATAGGTTATTATAATACCATAATAAAATGTCATTATGTGGAATATACTATTTTTATTATATTATAATTAATAAATAATATTTTGGATAGGTGGAAGAAGAAATAAAATAAAAATTCTCATTTACAAACATTACTAATTCTCCAGGGAACATCTATCAAATTGTACCAAAGGCCTTATTAGATGTATTTCTTATCATAAAATGGATATAGTATTTATATATGGGACTAAGGTTGTGCTTTTTCATGTTATTTATTAATATAAATTGATAAGAATGTGTGAATAGAAGATGATATTGAATGACATTTTATAAGTGAGGGAGAGGAAACACATGGAATTTTTGAAAAGATTCAATTAAATCCATGTTCTTATCCTTCCAATGGCCTCCATATTTTCTCATTGTCAACACTTAAATGTGATAAGTAATAAATATAGAAATCATATTATTGTTTAACTAGTTTGTAGCCAATGTTTTCCCATATCTTCTTAGTTAAACCCTTATATATATCTGTTCTTACCTTAAGATAAATAATTAATTTTTTCTAAATTTAATATACACAATTGAAAAAATCTAGTTCGCATAATTAGATAATAAAAATTATGATGATATAAAATATTTTATCCATTTTACCCAATTCATTTATTATAAATAGAAGAATCCAATTTTATAATATAGTTGCACACACTATTAACAAGGGAATTTTCAAAGAGAAAATTCCCATAAGTATTGATGGATTTAATAAAAAAATATATAGATAAATGATTCAAATGAAGTAAATTATATTTTATGTAATATAATTTAACTAATTTAAATTTAAAAACAATAATAAATTTAATTTATCACTTTAAATAATTTAAATGAAAATAAATGTTTCAATAAAATTCAGAACATTTCACTATTCAATGAAAAATGAGTCCTATCAGAAAAAAATCATCGTAAGGTAATATTAAAATGGTGATTTAAAAAAGTAAATTAATTTTACCAAATAAATTTCTAATTTAATCTAAAAAAATTTGTAGTATGTTTTTAAGAATATATGAAACCATTATATTTAAAAAAATAGTAATTCAAAAATCATTTTTTTATTATAAATTATTATTATTTTATTTATAATTAATATATAAAGATATTCATAATTTATTTAATACTATTAGTACTAAAGAATTTAATGGATAAGTTATAATTTTATAATATACTATATTTTTTAGACTTTGGGTTGTGTGTTCCGAATGATATTGAAGAAACTGAATTTAATTAAAAGGAAATAAATCATAAAGTCTCACGATGATACATATAACTTTATAAAAATTGATAAACCTATCAATATGATAAATCTATTCCTTATATTCATGGGTACCTTTTCACTATTTAATATGGGTGGACACTTCTTAAAAAATTCTCAGCCATGATCCACTATTCACCTATGGTGCCCATAACCCACCAACCCAGAGTCTGAATACTTAGTATAACATCTTCCATTAGAGAGGGTTAAATTATAGGATTCCCATATAGAATTTATATTTCATCTTCACCTCCAAGATTTTGGAGGCCTGTTATAGGAATAATTTTCTAATATGAATATAATAAATGTCCAACCAATTTAAGAGAAATTCTATAATCTAATACCAACTTCAAAATTATATATTAATTCTATTAAACTATAATAATTTAAAGAAATAAAATATTATACAAATTAAATTCAATATAAAATAAAATAAAATTGGTATAATAAAATAATGTAAAAATTATCTCATTTAAATAACATGAAAAACTACGTCTTAGGCTTGGAACAACTTCTCAACCACCCATAGTTACTTGAGTTCTTCCAGAAATTTGATATGGTGAGGAACCCTCCCACACTTACTACCTAAATTATAATGGCCCTAACTCATTCCTACCCATTAACCTGAACCAAACCAAGCTAGTTTCATAATATATATTGTTTTTTATTGTATTAGATATTATTTCTAAGTGATCAATCATGCATAAACCTAACATGTCTCCCATGTTTTCATAAAACTATATAAATACAAAAAATGAAAAATCATGGTCATAAAAAGAATGAAAAATGGTTGAACTATTATATTATAGTCTTGATTAATTGAAAACATATACTGTAGATAAAATATCTATCACAAATCTCAAAAAATGTAATATAAAATATTACAAAACTTAGTCTCCATGTGATTATATGTTATCAAAGATCTATCTCATTGATATGAAATGAAAACCCCAGAGAAACATGTGTTCTAAAAGAAACCCTTCCCATTACCAATGTTCTATACAAACTCATCTGAAAACACTAAATGAAAAATGTTTGTAGTGAGGAAAAATCTTCATAATATTTCACTTGAGAATCTATATAACGTCAAATATCTTGAAAAATAATTGCTCTAGATTTTAAAATTTTTAATTCATAAATCATTTTCAAAAGATAAAAACATTTAAAATCGTATTTATCATTCTATAAAACATCCAAAATTAACATAAACTAGTAATATGAGTTGTACATATGTAATTGCATGAATGCATAAATTTTTTTTCCATGTGTGTATCATAAGATGAACATGTGAGAAAGTTGGCCTCAAGTGTACCATAATTTAAAAAAAGAATAAATAAAAAAGAACAATATTAATTTATATAATATGATAATATTTTTAAGAAAATATGATGGAACTCTCTATCTATAATATTGTTAATCCGACTGATATCATGTCCCACAATAGTCTATCGATGTCCACATGAAATTACATAGTGGAGGAAAGTATAGTAAAGTGACATTCGTCCATTTCCTCACACATAAAAGGTTCTCGAAATGATATAATTGAAAAAAAAATCCAAAAACATCAAAAAAAAATTAATAAAACATTCTCACAGTGAAGATTCACTGCTCCCAAGCATGAAAACCCATTTAAATTTCATAACCACCATTATATAATTTCTTTGGATACATATTCAAACATATATGTGAATAATTAAAATCCACCATTAATAATAAAAATAATTTTAAACAAATCCACATTGATATTATTCAAATAAATTTAATAAATATAACTACATAAATTTATATTATATTATTGTAATTCATGTGTTAAGACCTTTTTATAAAGGCATCTACCTCATTAAATGAGGGAAAATTATTCTCCATCATCAATAAAGATTTGAAATTAGTAGATCTGGTCCTCAAAATTATATATGAATAAGAATCATCATAATTAATCTATTATAACACATATATATTAAAATAATAGTCCAAATGATGTATAATTAAACAATTGGGGGAGGGACAAAACAAGGATCTATGTTTAGGTGAAAAAATTTGATTGAAAAAAATATATTGTAAAGAGATCATATAGAAAAGCGAAGACACATGAAAACTCCAAGGGAGGTTCCTATAGAGAGAAAAAAATAGTTTATTTCAATACAAATAAAGGATAAGGACGATTAGGTAATAAAATGTTCAAGTGAAAATAAGTGAATTATATCTTTTTAAAAGCTACATATTGGGGTACTTGGTTAAATTGAACAACATTTCAATCTATGTTCAAACCATGAGTAGCCTCAATCCAACTGAAAATATAGGTGCATTATGGCTTGGAGAGGTGTCCCAAGATTTGGGTTGAATATGCCCAAGAAGTGAAACCCCTTTGGAAAAATTACTATACACAAGCATGGTTTGGGTATAACAATCTAATTTTGTAAAACACATCTGGATAATCACAAATATAGCTACAAAATTTCCCTAGTAGGCCATATAATTTTACTACCATTTCTCAAACTATAAATATTTTACTGCATCATAATAGTGACATACCACAATTTTATTTCTAATAGCACACCATAAATGTGTACCAATCCTTTTTTAATAAAATCTATGATTTCATCACATAGATCCAAAAAACCTTTTGAACTACCTAATGACTAATCCATTCTCAAATTAAGGGACAAATATGACATGGATGTTTTCATATTCCATTAGTTAATCAAAATAAATAATGATTCTATGGAATTAAAATTGCCATCTAAAGGAAAATAGATTGTTATCATATAAATGTTTACATGTTTTTTGTTAAACTAACTTGAATTATGTTTTTTAATTTATCGATGCAAAATATTTTTATAATAGAGTCTTGGGTAACAACTATTGTTTTATAGGTAAGTACATGATAATTTTAGGTTATAGATTATAATGATAAATCAAAAATATCATTATGGATCATCATGTTTTTCAAAATATAATTGATATTTTTTTACCATTCTATATGTATTACATTGATTTATTTTTCTAATATCATGGTTCTAAATGATTTTAAAATGGAAAGAGGATCTGTAGGAATTATAGAAACATATATGGTTGAGCATTATCATAATGAAAATATTTCATGAATTAAACTGGTTTATAATCATAAGAACTACATTTTTCAAATAATGAAGACTATATGAAAATGGCCGCATTATTATGAAATTTTTATCTTAATTGACCAAAATAGAAATCTTAAAAGTTTTTAGATATGTATGAAGATTTAATCTCTACTATATGTCATGTTATTCTTGGTTGCTTTTTATAACATTTGATGTATTTTGTATCAAAGACAATATTTAATATGTATATTTTATCACTATTTTCTACTGTATTAGTCATGGGATGTATTATTCTATCAGATTAATGGTTTAGAAAAAATATATAGGATATTCTGTAGGTTGATAAAAAAACTTATGGTCTTATTATTGTAGTTATGTGTCATAAGATAAATTCCTTATATAAATTTAAAGGATAATATGTTATGGTGATTTATGGTTATTTTTTGGCAGATTTGAAAGAGACAAAGAGAATGTGGAATATATAATGATATTATATTATTTATCATCCTCATATAAATTTTTATTATTTAATTTGATATATGTATACTATCAATTGTTTTTAGTAAATTTTTTGAATAAGAAGGAGAAGTGCTACCAATATATATGAAGGAAAATGTGGTGGTTATTTGAAAAACAAACCAATGAGGATATAAGCTGGTGTATGAAATCTTTTGGTTTGTTCAAAATATTTATCTCAAGTACAAATTAAAAAAATGATTCCATTTTATTTTCCAAAATCATCAAATAATTAAAAATTGTTTCATATAAGTATTATATATATATATCACGAATATTTAATTATCCAATATACTACCTATCAAAAATGTTGGAAGATGCCCAAATGGTGATTTTATAATAAAATATAATGATTCTTCCTATATGGTAAGGTAGGGATTAGTGTTATTAATTATAAATCCATGAAATTTGAAGAAGAAAATTATGTTTGATATCATATATGAAAATAAAAATTAAACCAACAAAAACAATGAGATATTATTATTTATATATGACAACTATAATCATAATGTTAAAATGGTGGGAATAAAAAGGTATAGTTAATTTCAAAAATATATATAAGGTAAATCTCATTTCAACTGTATTTATTTCTTCAATGTAAATAATCGCATAATTTTTAATAATGTAATTTTATTCTTCAATGAATATGTTTTCTTCAAAAACATGTTTTAATTTCTTTTATAAGAAAAAATTTTAATCAATATCTAGAAAATTTAAAAATTATATTTTGTAAATTGGATATAATTTTTTAAATAAGAATATAAAAATCATCTTACTGTAAATTTTAGATATTTTTCTAAAATGTTGAATTTCACAATAAGGTGTGAAAAGTACACGTTTTTATTTATAACTATATTTTCATTAAAATTATAAAAAAAGAAAAATAAAATTTTTATTGGTTCAAATTTTTTAGTAGTTCCTTTAGATTAAAAAAATTTATTTGGAAAGAAAATGGAACTTGAATTGGTTTTCAAAATAATTTTATACTTAAATGGAATTTTTTGAAAAAATTGTTTTCATTTTTTTGTGTCATAATAATAAATTCCCTTATAGAGATTCTTGAAATTGAATCATGAAAAAATTATTCCTTATTTTTAATCATGGGGTATAAAATTTTTAAATATATCTCATTTATTTTTGGTTAATATGAATATTAACCATAGTTATTATTTGTCGTCATTGTAAGAATAAATTTGTTAATAACTGTAAAAAATCAATATTTTAGGACTAAAAATATCCCTAACACATTCTTTTAAAATATTGGATTGGATGAGTGTTGTAATTTATATCCATGATATTAATAAACATTAACATTGTGCCATATTTCATTTTAATTTTTTAATTATATTATTTTATGTAAAGAATAGTGGAAAATATTGTTATCCTAGTTTCATTATCTATAAATTCTTGAAATATGGATAAAAAAGGATAAAAATTTTTATAAAGTATTTTAAAAATATAATTTATTATATTATATCAGGGTAATTTATTTAAAAATTATATTATGATATGATTGCATTAACTTCTTATACAATGTCGACACAATATTTAATCATTTAATTGAATGATTTAAAAAATTATTCAAAAAATATAACAACTGTATAATGTTATTGTATTATTATGATCCATGTTTTTTATAGATTAAAATAAAATAATATAGAGTTTTTAATGTATTATATTCGACATAAATTATTTTCTAGTTTTTTTAAGTCAAACTAAATGAATAGTTGCTGAAATGGCATTAATTTTATAAAATGATAAATGATATTTTATTAAATAATTTAAAATTATATAAAATCCTATTATTATCTGATTTATTTTTATATGAATAAAAATAGAAAATATAACCCATTACTGGTACAATTTTCATTTTATAGTACCTATATTAACCCCTGAAGTGTAAAAACATTGTTATGAAAATAATTGTCAAAAAGGGTTAAGACATGTGAAATTAAAGAGATAAGTATAAAAACTTACTATATACAGGTCCAAATTTTTTTATGATATTATTTCAAAACAATATAATCCTATATTAATTTTATATTTTTGGAGACTTTATTCAATAAATATTATTTTTATATCAATTTAATATTTTATGTATTTCCATTTGTGCCCCCTTACATCACTTATAATGTGGAACCTCCCATTATCATTTATTCAAACGTATTAACGAATTTTTATCATTCAATAACTTTTCAAATACCTTTTTGGAATCTAATCCCTCATTTTAGAAGTATTATTTTTTGAATAATACTAAAGTTATTATAGGGTAAAAATTGAAGTTGTCTGAAAAAAAGGGATAGTGTTTAAATAATGTTTTAGTTTTATTACTTCTATGAAATCTATACAATTTTCTTAAAACAAGATCAAAGTGTAATAATATTATATAACATGTATTTATATTTTATTATGTAAATATAATCCCTTACATCCACATCCACATCATCAAAATTAGAACAAAAATGATCGTTCATTGTTACAGAAGACTTCCATGCTGAAAAGAAATGTAATTTGTTTTCCAAAAAAACCCCTGGTGGATGGTTATAAAAATTGATTTTCTAAATAAATATTCTATTTATAATATTTTTAATATTATTAATGGTGATTAATTTTTTTCAATCATTCTTCCTGTCCATCAAAAATTAAAAGAGGTTGCATGTGTACATGCTGTCTGCCATTTTTAGGAATGGTGTAATTCATTTTTTATCTCAACAATGTGAAGAAGAATGTAAATATATATAATGAATATATCTAATATTAATATTATTTTTAATATTATTTATATAATATATTTTTCATCATTGTTTACAGATTGAGGATTATAGACTTAAACATTCATGAAAAACAAAATACTTATTACCCAGAATAGTGTTTTCAATAAATAACTGTTATTGAACAGAATTTTTTATGTAATAATAAAATAATATATAGTGAATATGATGAATTATGGGACTAAATTTAATTGATCTATTTAAACCAATTCATTTTATTTGGGTTATGATCTTTCTCTATTTAACTAAATTTTAAACTTTCTATTTAATGTTATAAAAAAAGATCAAATTCTACATATATGTCTCACACAGATATGCCCAACTTATTATAGTTTCTTTGATGTGTTAATACATGAATTATTTTCATTTCTCAAATTCTGTATTTTGGACATCACATTTAATTATCTTATGAGAAAATATTATTCAACCCAATTCCATGCATGGGTATTTCATTTGAATATGCCTTTTTATTCATTTCCTTTTATGGAACAAACAATCATGAACATGTTATAATGGGTGAACATAGATAGATAACTAATTAATTTGGTATTTTTTCTTCATATGATACATTTTAATGGGGTTAGGGACTAAACCTAATCAATGATGGCACTATGTCCACCTTGTGATTTTATCTTGGAATTTAAACCTGACTTATGATTATTTCTTATTTTTTGTTCCTGCAACAAAAATTATATTTCAATTTTCTTATGGGACCTTTTTCAATTTTTTATGTACAAATAATATTACTCATTAACTATATTTTTTATCATGTTATTTTATACCATTTTCACACATTTTATGATTCCTTATCATGTTCAATACCATTCTAAGTTTTTTTCTCATAAAAAACGTTAAAAATTTTAAAATGAATTCACGGAAAATTTGTGTCAATATTGAGGTTAAGATTATAATTGTTAGGATCTGTTATGAAAAAACTTATTATGCCATAAATTAATTTATTCTATTGAAAATGGATAAAAAGTGGAGGTTTCTAGATTCTGATGGAAAATATGTTTATTTATGGGTGATAGACTAATTCCCGGATGATCTAAACCATATTGATCTAGAAATGTATGATAATGTATTATTGACATAAAATCCAAGAAAATGAAATAATTATTTATGGGGGAATTATATTTGGTATTATAAGAAATAGGTATATAACATTAGATATAAAAAAATTCATGTGACATTAATATAAGAGTTATGGATACCATCAATGGATTTAATTTTATTGTTGATCATATAATTATGGACTATATATACCTTATGTGGTTTTAAGTGATTATATTTTATGGGGAAAAATTGTTTTCCAGGAGATGTTTTATTATTTCATTGTATATGTAGCCCTTATGGTTAACATGAAAGATTGTTTTAGAATATTTCTAATAAATTATTAGGATGTTCACCACAATTTTTGGAATGTTATATGAATTATATAATTATTGTTTTAGTAAAAAGCACAACCAATAGGTTACGTGATATCAAGTCAGATATATAAAGGTAATTGTTCTAGAACCCAGAACCGAAGGGAGACAAGGTGTGATTAATACCGCTATCCTATATAATGTCTTTGTTAGTATTAAATTCTTTTTTAAATAAATATTAAACAAATAATGTTAAATTTTATTTCAAGAACATATAGTTTATCATAGAGATAAACACGGGATTGAAAAGTTATTTGTCAATTAAATGATTAGTTATGTTTTAGAAGAAGTTTACTATTTTTATAACCATATATTAATATATTATAAATTTTATTTTAAGATTTCATTTGAGGAATGAAGTTGAATTATCTTTTAGAATCATATTTGATTTTAATTTGGTTTTATGGTGATAAATGTTATTTATGTAAATTATTAGAATATTTTGGAGATTTTATTACTATAGAATATGTATTTTTGGGTATATAACATAATTATTTAATAATGATGAATATAGATAAATATGATAATAATCTCAGAATAATCTATGATCTAATATATTTAATATTTCATATTCAATTTTGTTCTGGAATATTTTTGTGAATTTTGAGATTAGTTATTTATCAAATGATCTAATTTGATCTTTGGGTGTTTTTTATGGCATTTTATATTAGATTTATTTTCATTAATATGATATAATATTATTTTGTTTAATTATAACAACATTCCCAAACCATTTTTTTATATTTTTTGAATATGGGATGAACATTTTTTATCCTTGTGTAGATTATGTGATTAGTTAAAAGATAATTTTAGATCAAAACCCATAAAAATCATCATAAATACAACTAATTTGGTAAAAAAAGATGAGTATTTAAAGTAAATTGATTAAATAATGAAATTCTAAATTTAATTTAAGAATATTACATTTATTACATAGTCATGATTATAAAATAATTCATATACTATATGAAAAAGATCGTGAAATAAAAATGGTATCCCATTACACCAATTTATGATTAGTTGATGACCACTTCACCAATAAAACAATTATAGATTAGTGGTCATTGTCTTTCTCTTGACCGTGTTCTCTATCACAATATATTATTCTTTGGTTGTTATTTTTCTCCATCATTTACATATTTTCACTCACCACAAATGTTCTACTATTTGGAAGCCTAGTTTTATATCTTTATAGAGTACATTCTTATTTACTTCTCAATCATTTTAAGAGGATTTTTTCGTAAACATTTTTATGATTTGGGATTTCAAAAAAGTTATTTTATAATTTTAGGCCCTTAATTATTAATATTAAGCTCAAAATTTTCTGATGAATTTTAAAAAAAATGGGGAGAATGTAACACCGTCTGATCTTAACAAGATTCTTATATTATATAGAGTATATAATACACAGCATCGAACATAAAAAATCCTTGAAATATAATTATTTAAATTTGACCATTTTAAACAAGAAATTCTATAGGTTTGTATGAATATGATTAACTTATTTATAAAATATATATGATGTTCCTACTCAATATAAATGTATTGATAAATACATAGTAAATAATCGCTCATTTTTTAGTAAAGTGTGTATTTTATTAAATAAATATATTTTATTCAAAAATAGTTATTACTTTTATGTTGTGATAAAATATTATAATTAATTTATAGGATTTTGTTAAATCAAATTTTATTATAATTATATCATTTTAGAAAATATTATAAAAACATTATATTATGGTGAAATTTTGAGATTTTTCATAAAAGTATTATTTTTCAATGATTAGTGAAAAATATTGATTTTTATTTATTAATTTATTTTCATTTAAAGTAATAACAATGAAAAATTATATTAATTATTTGTTTAAATGTTTCAATATTTCAATTTTAATATATATATTTTAATTACTATTTTTGGGTTAATTATTGAGTGATCCCTTCTTTTTCCAGTAGATTGTTTTTGTTTTTGTTTTTTTTTAACATAAAAGATGTCTTATTTTTAGTAATTTATATTTAATAACATTTTTTGGCATTATATATTTGAATTATTGAATAAAGAGGGGATTGGAGATATTTTTCTTAGCTATAGGGTACACTGTGGCATAGTGCTCTATGTTTCAGCATAGTGTGTGTCATTATGTGTAGAGTCCCTGGCTACGATGTTGGGGAATGGTATAAGAAATATATGGATCCTAAAAATTAATTAATATATGTTTTATGGTGTAAATAAATATATTAGTCTTAACTTTGTAGGGTATAAATCTGGTATGGTTCTTTAGGGTGCAATATAGTGTATTTGATGGGGGAAATCTGAGAAATTATCATTTGAGGAACAGTTGCAGGATGCAGATAAGTTGCAAGGTGGCCTTTATCAAGGCTATGGTTTATTTTACTCAGTTGTGTCTTGGTATACCCCTGGTAAAGAGGATAAAATTTGTGTTTCTATGTTTTTAACCAACATGAGTCAACTAAAGATGTCCCCAAAGATGGTTCTCTAGAGTTTTAGATACAGTGATTAATCACATGACTCATTAAAATTGAGGAAACCACATAATACAATGTGTATTAATGGAGAACACATCCATGATACTTATAAACAAAATGAGCCACTCAAACATAACATTAATGATTAGGAAAACCAGACTAATTTTTTATACATTTGATACTTTTCCACCACCATTCCATCCCACTATGATGGCGACAAACAACAAGTGAATCTAGAAAAAATACCTAATTCCCTTCCCTTTCCCCGAGTCCAAAAAAACAAGATCTAAAACCACCCATTGAAAAAAAAAATTGTAATAATAGGGCATAGTTGGATATGACCAAAAAATCTATAGAAGTTCTAATATCATGATTCGAAAAATTATAGCTTTATAATGAAATCCAGTTTGTAATATATTATCCTAGACAAAATAATTTTTCAACATTATTTTGTTTTCCATAAATGCAAGTTATTTCAACAAAACCATGAATATTTCTGTTGGAAAATATATTAAGTATTTATAAAAACTAATAAATGGATACACCATAGGATTAAAATGTGAGAAAAAACCATCCAAGAAATATTCGATCATGTAATAAACCATGAATGAATGAAAAATAACACCATATTATTCCCTAGACAAAAAGAATCCTAAAATATGTATAACATTTTTTAAACTAATATAGAGTCCTACTACATTATATATTTTATATAAAATAACACATAGTTGTTCCACAATCACAAAGGATACCCATATCCATTTCCCAACACATCCAAGGATCCCAATGTTCAATGTTTGTCAAACTACGTTCAAAATAAAATCAAACTTTTTATAAAACCCATTTTTCATTTCCAATAAAATTATTCTTAAAATCCAGGTTCAATTAAAACCATTAATACTTTCAAAAAACCATTCACATGAATTTTAATTCAAAAAAACCATTATAATTGACAAGAACCTAGATAAATTCATGAAATTTGAACAACAGGAACAGATCCAATGACCATAATAATGATGAAATCCTAGACATCACGAGTAAATTATATTGAAAACAAATAGTCCATCCTTAAAAAATAAATTCCATGAAATGAAATATATAGGGGTTGATAAGAAAAAAACTATTTCTCATGATTGAAAAACAAAACTGTAGTCAATGATATCACTATGACCCAAGACAATGGTGAAACTGAATGACCCATGACTCTAAGTGATACACTACAACATCCCTGAGGATAAATCACCTAAAAATAATTTGGAAGGACTAGAGACCCCCAAATTTTATGGGAGATCTCTAGGTATATAGATTGGAGGCTACACACCTAATGAAATCATAATCACCAGTGTAGTTCCATAGAAAGAACTAATCCAAATTAATACAATTAATGATCCCATTTCATGTTGATCAATTCCCAATTTAAGAGTCATGATTCAAAATGTGTTACCTAATATTAAAAATCATGAATTCATCTATTTTGTGATATGAACCCATTTCAAGATATATAAAAATTTCATGCACTAAAGTAATACACTTCATCAATCTAATGATCAATACATAGTGTGTAAACTATTCATGACATGTACATGTTGGGATGATGGAAGAAAGTGATGATTCTGTAGGAAACCTCAATACCAAATATGGTGTTCTCAAAACTCGAGAAGAACCCAAAAAAGATGTTATTGCCTTAAATCATAGAGTCAGTTAACTCAAGTAGACATACATTATAAAAATTAGGACAATTTCCTCAATAAAGGCCCTCCATCCCTGAGAATCCCTTAACACAACCAAGAAAGGATAAGGAAACAAAAAAAGAGAAACTGGGTAACTGAAATGAGTAATGGAATGTTACAATCTCCCCACCATACAATATTGAGGCCCCATAATGTCTTTAAAATACTAGATCTACAAAAAGTAAAGGTCCCTCTTGTCCTATCATTAGTTCTTATACCCACATCTCATGGGTATCTCATCCACACTAATAATTAACCAGAATAAGAAATTGTTTTACTATGCAGTACCATGTCCTGATGATCTTTAATCCTAACTAGATTCTCAACCATAGTGATATTGGGAACAAGTTAAAAATCTTCCCATCAAATTACATTGGAAGGATAGAGTATAAACCTCCTCAACTAGAAAACATGAAGCATGTCATGGATGCAGGTAAAAAAATATGTGTATACAAATGATAATCCACCTTTCTTAGTCATCAATGAAACGCAAAGGGGGAAACTAACCTCGGTTCTAGCTTACCCTTCTTACACAACTAATGTTGTCCCAGGAGATCTGAAACGCTATTAAATACCTAATCTCTCATCCCAAACACCAGAATTGGATGATGATTCTCCACATAATATTTACAAAAACTTGATACCAATATCAACATTTTCCATATCTAGTGAATCTTTCTGTCCTCTACTAACCAATACTCAACTAGACCAATGAATTATCTCCCCACTCATCCCAACACATGGTATATCTACATGGAAACTCATAAGATTCCTATAATGTCTCCTTGAAAATCAAGGTGTGGTAACTATTTTATTATGAAAACACATTTAGTTAAATTAGTTTTTCCCATTATGCATGAAAATAAATAAATCATTTCTGAATCATATCCTCATTTGATTGGATTGTCCTCTTGGTATGTACATCCATATTCAGATGATATGTCATGATCAATTTATCTGTTAACACATTGCCTCTATAAAACCATTCCAAAACCTTGAAATACATGGGTATCTATTAGGAACAATTTCATATTGAGCTCCATAATGTTTCAAAATATCTCGAAAATTTAAGTACCCAAGCTATTAGAATTTTCTAGTCTCCTTGATAGAGAGTAAACACACTGATTTTGTCAGTTCATCACTGATAAAAAAATCACATTCTTATCACTATGAGTCTATGGTAAGTGAATAATGTTATCTATGGAAATGTCACACCACATCCATACTAGAATGTTTAACGGTGACATAATCATGCAGGTCTCTAGTATTATGCCTTAATTTTTTAAAAAGTGAGTCACTTTGATGTGAATTCTAAAATCGATTACTACATCCTAAGTCACTAATAAAAACATCTCATATCATGTTAAATATTGGCAGAACAAGGTTTTAAGGCAGAAAATAAAAATTTCACTAGCCATCAACACCAACCTAATAGAAAATAGATCAACCAAGTTGATTTGGAAGAACGAAGCTGTATTGGGAAACAGAGACCCCTCACCTATGGTATCCCAAATATTATGGATATCTATAAATCATTGATACTAAATTTATGCTACATTCTCAATTTTAAAGAACTTATATAAAGGTGAATTGACTATCATCGATAACAGACGTACATTTCTATTAAAATCATTCACTACCAAGATCATCTCACTTATAAAACTCATCAGATTCCACACCTCAACTAATTCCTTCATGGTCTTCAGTCAGTAATTTTATATTTAACACATTTTCTACCACATTACCATTCCCAAAAGTATAAAAAACATCAAAATCTAATGCTTAATAGATTCAAAATAGTTTATCTCTGTCTTATTCAAATGTCTCTGGGTAAAAATGTGCTTCAAGATTTTATGATTTAAATACACCATAAACCACTCCCCAAAGTGATAGTGATTCCACGTTCTGAGTGTATGTATAAATACTACCAACTGAAGATCATGGTTATTGTAATTCATCTCTTGAGGGCATAAGTAGAGAGATTTATAGTATAAATAAATAGTATTTTAATACATAAATATTAAATCACTATTTATGGATATTGATTACATTTCAAAAATATATTCTTTATAACCATAATAGAATAGTTCCATTGGAATAATAAAAACATAAATATTGGTCCCTAAGTGAGCTACATCATCTCTTGGTATGTTCTTCATAACTAGAATTCTTCTTAGAAATATTATACATAATACATATCCTCCTATCATGGGGAATGTTAATATAAGGAAGGGTGAGAAAAGATGCTCAGTAAGGGTAAACAAGGGAGATACAATAGAATATCATTAACATAATGGTAAAACATAATGGGAAAAAAATTTGAAAATCATACCCTTCATATCAAAAATAGTAATCTGGAGTCACGGAATAAATATTTTCAATTAATAATATATGATTTATAAGGGAATCAATGAACTTGAACTATTAGAGAATAAGACTTGGAATATGTGGCATAGACATAAGAATAGAAAATTAATTCCATATTATTCAAGGATCACTTCCAAGGCCATCATAGCAAACATATTCCATTATAGAACATGGTTGAATCCCCATTTAATCCTTGTAATACTAAACCTGGATCACTTCCCATTCCATCCATGTATTACTGAACCAAGCTGACTTCCCATTCAAACATTGTATTACTGAACCGAGTTCATATCCCATTCAAGACATGTATTACTAAACTGGGTTCATATCCCCTAATATTTCTATCTATCTCATGAGAAATAAATCATTAACCTAAATTGGAGAGATATATTGGTCCCACCCATCACATACTGAAATCAAACATATATGTGACACAAGATCATAAACATGCCTCATATCATAACCCATGAAGTGAAATGGGTATCATAAATTTCTCATCATATAATAACTTTTTGAAAATACACAACTTTCAATATAATTTCACCAAGTCATCATCCATGAAAATATTCATGTTTCAAAAGTGTTTTATCATGGCATAAACTATTCAAGAGAAATGGGTTTTATAAAAAACATTCTGTCAAAACCTAAATAATGGAGAGAAAGAATATGACAGATATCTTTAGATCGCATCCCCAATAAAGAATTTGTAATAAAAATAGATTTAATATTAAATTTAAAATAATTTTTAATACCATATAAATAATTTCTTGAGGAATGTATCTTTTACACTATGAAAAATTCATTTTAAAACATTAAACATTTTGGAAAACTTTTTCTTTGAAAATTATCTGGAAAACATATAAAGTATTATTTTTAAGGGAATTAATAATATTTTTATACATAAATAATGTCCAAAATACATATAATTGAAAATTAATATAACATATCATTTTAAAAAATTATACCATTTTTAGAAATCAAGGTTTTAGAAGAAAACTAATTTCAGGGTGAATGGGTAAATAAATATAGATTTTCTTTATAAAACTCTTAATTAATTGAAGTACCAAAGAGTGAAAAAATGGTTCCATTACATTAATATATCATTAATCAGAAGAGTATAAGATGATAAATGAGAATTATTGATATGTAGATCATGATATTTCAGTATTTGAGACTTGATCAAAAATAATCTCAATGAACAATGATATTATAACATAAATTCATTACCAATTATGGTAAATTTGAATCATAATCCTCATGATGGAATAACATGAAATGAATCTTAAAATATAATGAGGATAAATATATTCATGATATTAAATTTCAATTCTCTTTTATATACACCCCGTAAAAGAATATGGGTGTATTAAATAATATACATCTCAAAAAAGGAAAATCGAGACAATATGCACATACATTAAGTATTGACTTCCATTATACTTTATCAAAGATCATGTATAGTAAACATATGTTCATTATAAATATATTAAAGAATCATATTCCTATATATCATACCATATATGATATAATTATGACCATTTATTAACATTTATTAAATATTCCACGTTAATGTTACATTTCGAGTAATAACTTCTTGTTTTCATAAATGTTTTGAATTTTTATATAATTGTATATGATACTTTAAAAATTATTTTCATCATATCTATTAATATAAAAATTCCAAAATATCATCTATATTAAGTGTATTTTTGGTTATAAAAATCTAAAAAATATATAAGTAAGAAATGAAATACACTGTTCATGGAGATGGTAGGTTGTACATACACATGAACGCTATTTCCAATTTCTTATCAGATAGAAAGAATTAAAACAATATGATATATTACAATTCTAGAATAATATTAATTTAAAATATATCACCTATGATTATTTACTCCAACCATAATACATTCTGTGTAAATCATGAAATATTGACATCTCTTCGTGAGGCGGTAGTACACTACAAAAATGAATGACATTCTCGTATTACCACAAAATGAAAAGAATTATGTTATGTGTACGATAAAATCTATAGAACAAAAATAAAATCATAAAAATCACATATATAATATATAAACAATAAATTCGTCATTATGAATAGTCATGATAGGTGGAAATGGAAAAAAAACGACATCGGTTCGTACGGTGGTAGTTCGTTATACACACGAAAAATGATTTCATTACACACTTTATGGGAGTGGAGATGATTATAAGTAATTAAATTAACATAGAAACGTATAATTATATTAAATATTATTAATATATTATCTAACCATGATATAATCATAATTAAATGGGTTTTAGGAATAAACAAAACAAAAATGTTCATTGATGAATGTTACATTTTCATTGGTTATCCTCATATGATTTCCAAAAAAGCATTGCATGGTTGGATTTCTATCAAAAATAATTCTTTTAAGATGAGGGGATGGATTTTTGAAATTTATTTTGTAGGTATTGGATAATCCAAAGAGGTATGAAGGTGTTAAAAAGAGATAAGAGGGGTGGCCTTTTATAAGTGGATGAGAGGGTACACTTGGTACATTGAAAAGTAAATAAGTGCTCCCATGTTTTTAATATACATCAAGGGTTAACATTAGGACACTATTGATAAATATAGATGTAATGGTCTAATTGAATCCATAAAATAGTTCAAAAAAATTATATTAATTTTTTACCCTTATCATTTTATTTAATCCCTTAATAAACCCATTTTTACATTAACCACTGTAATTAATTTTTTATACATTCACTATTTATTTGGGTAAAAACAACTGAGGGTATTAGTCATTATATATTACATTGATTCCAAATATTTAATTAATTATTAAAAACTAAAATTAAATAAGTGAAAAAAAATTAATTTCAATTAATCTCACAGACGCGATGAGAATAATCGTTTTTAATCAATAAATGTTAAAATGATGGAAATGTTTTCATATCTAAATTCAATGTGAAATTTATTCATATGAACTAAATTGGGTTAATTTATTTAAAAATGAATTAATTTTACTTTAAAACCATTCCAACAAATTATTTTGTAGTATAAATTAATTAATTAATGTTGTTGTTCTCAAATAAAATTCAGTACTATTTACTATTCATCAAAAATTGAAATTTTTTATATAAAATCAAAAATAATTAGCTTAGGATTATTTGAAAATTATGAATTAAAAAATTAATTTTATTTCACCAAATCAATTGTATAAAAATGAAAAAAAAAATTATTATTATTCAGAAAATACATAAAAACATTTTTGAGAAAATAGTTCATTTAACAAAAAAAGAGTTTACGGATAATTATATATTTTATTATCATTATGTTTTCATTATATAAAATCATTATAAATAATATTTTTAAAAATTATTTATTAATATTCATATCACTATGTTTAATTGATATGTTATAACAACCATGTTTAAATAATATTATTCAAATCCCATGGTATTGCTAAAACTCTGCGTTTTGTGTCACACATGTAAATAATGTGTTCTTTGTAGTGAAAAATAATATAATGTATTTTTTAATGAAAAGTTAAATTGGTGTTTTGTGTAATTAATGAAAAAAATAAATTTATATTTATCAGAAAAAATAATTTATGAAAAGTTGTGGTGTTACCTTATAACCCCTAGAAATGAATTTTACCCTCGATGTTTTTCATTCTAATTCAAAAAAGGGTGATACTTATGCCTTATCATATCCTCATGTTCGCACATAGAATCCTCAAACATGTGGTTTTTTCACACAACTTTGACCATGTTTGTGGTATTTTTTATAACATTCTCTGTATGATGCTTAATCTCTACTATTTTTCATTATAAGAATGATGTTTTTCTATCGATATGACCTATTTTAATAGTACATGTGATGGGTATTGTATATAAATCATTAGTATTGAAACATGGAATAATCATGGACCTAAAAAAAGTTTATTGGAAGAACCATGGGATAATCTAATATTTTGATGTGATCATGAATTTCAAAGGCACTAATATATTTATGGTTTAGTTTTCCTTTTTACCAAATAAAATAACGTTCTTCCATGGAGAAATTATTATAATCACCTTTTCATCGACATCAAACTCTAGATCATTAAATTGATTATTAGAAACCCATTTCTACTAACTCTGTGCTTCTATGGAATGCTATTAAATGGATATGAACATCTCTACCATTTCTTTAGTTATTAGAAGTCCCAATAGGTTTCCTTCCTCAACTTATTTCTATCACATTGGATATCTACAATTCTATCCATAGAGGGATTCATTAGGATGCATATGAATTCTTTAGTTAATGATGTTTTAAAATAAACATAAAATAAAGGAAGGCATAGATCTCAACCACATTTTTAATTAAAGTAATAAGATCAAAACATATCCTCTAGGTTTTGAATTTTTATCTCTGTATAAAAATCTATGTAGTGTTGATATCAGTAATGGAACACAATTCTATATCAAGATACTACTAAAAACATCTGCATAACATTGAGGTAACCCTCATATCCTGATCAGGTGCAACGGAATTTAGTATTCCATGACACTATTCCACTTCCTTTATGTATATCCTGGAAAGAGAATCTAGAGAGAAGTCTTCTTGGATTCCAAGGATATGTTTTGACTTAGTAAAGAGAATGACTATATCCCAAATTGAATTATGACCTTTATATGTTTTTGAGGAGTCCAATGACAGAATCAATGTTGAGGATTTCCCTTTTTCATTATGTTATTAGTAAGGGATGAAACATCCCTCTATAAATTTTTATTGAATCATTAACTTTTAGACATACCAAGTATCATGATAAAAAATCTATGATATTTCTATTTTTTCCATCCCACCTGAAGTATTAATTAAAATATCTATACAAATTAATTAATCTAGGATGAATAGAGATTGAAGAACTACGATCATACTCAAGAAACTCCTTTTTCAAATCTTGTATGGGATGAAAATAGACACATTTCATGAATCTTATCATTAATTTATGATTAAAGATAAATCCATGAACACTTATGACCATCATTTTCATCTCTTCATCTTCCATCTACACATCTTTAGTCATCACATATATAAATTATTGAACACTCAATTAAGAAAGGTAACATATTTCCCCATCCATCATGATTTCTATATCTACCCTTAGAAAATCCATAAAAAATTTTTTTATTCATTGTCATAGATAATCCAGAAATATCTTTAATAATCAAATCATCAGCCACCTTTTTTACTTTTTCAGTGTTGTAATGTAATTTGTTGTCATAATACTTAATCATCTCTAACCATCTTCGTTGGAACTTGTTCAAATCATTCTGTGCAATATAAAATGTTATTATACATACATATATATATATATATATATATATATATTACACATTTTTCTTTAGAAATAAATCCACTATATATATAATTCCAAAATTAACGTAGTTAACTACAAATCATGATTTGGCTAATTTTACTCAAGATTCGTTAGTTTTTGTGATTCATAAGTTAAAACCATTTCATTATTTGTAAAAAAACTTCTATAACACTTCTTAAATATATCAATATAGATTAAAAACCATTCTCTAATATAGTGTAATGTCAGCATAGGTTCACTGATTAATCTTCCCTTTAGTCCCATGAAATTTTCTTTATATTTATCTTTCTAGAGAAATATGGAACCCTTCAACCTTAAATCATTCAGAGGATTAAATAATCATGAAAAATTATCCAAAACCCATTAATAATATCCATATACACCATGATAAGTATGGATATCAGTCACCATGTGTAACAACTATGAAAATGTGAGACTTAAAATGCTAAACATTACTACCCATATCAACAAGGTGCACCTTTCTTTTTAGAAGACTGCTATATTATAACTCTATAGTTAAGAATGTTTGGACAAGAGTAGTGATCAGGATGGGTGAACTTATATGAAGTATCCTGGGGTTTTTGTGAGTGAGGAAAAAATACAATGAAAGAACATGTGTTGGCATGTGGTGAAATTCATTAGTCTGATAAGAAACCCCAATGTGTAATATCAAGTGGTGTGTTGGGAAGGCTTCTAAGGTATTACAGAAGACCCATGTGGTTAGATTACTTGGTTCATGGAATGGGTAGGTTGTTTTTTATAAATGGTATCAAAGCCAAAACCCATCCACAAGTTCTTCATCACCCCTTGGGTTTTAGGTTTGGGGTCCACAACGAGGGCATTGTGCTCAAAAGGTGTGGAATGTGTAACATACTTGGAAAAGTGACACATAAAAAGATAAATGTTACTAACCATTTCAACAAGGTGAACCTTTTATTTTGGTATCCTACCTGATTAGAACTCCACATTTGCTTTTTCTTGGATTTGTGTGTTGATCATGATGGGTGGCCTTCTCGGATGTTTTCCCAGGGTGTGTGTGAGTCAGGAAAAACACAATGAAAGAACATGTTTTAGCCTATGGGGACATTCATTAGTCTGAAAAGTGTCCCCAAGATAACACCCAAAAAATTAGAGTAGAACCCTGGGGTCAGATGACTTTTTCCATGGCCTAGGTAGTTCATTCATGACACTTCAATCTCCATGTCCATAGTATATTAGCCATCATTTGGTTAGAGGTTGAGCTCCCCTCCACAATCTTCTCCTTCACACACACATTAAATTACGGAATATTTTTATCAACATACCTTATACCTAAATCTCTATATAAATATTAGGAATTCATTTCAACTTGAAGTAGTTTCACAGATAGAATGCTTTTTTTCTAGTCATAAGAGTGAACACTTCATCCCCCCACTACTCTTGCAGCTCCACATCCAAATTCTTGATCTATATTTTATGGATTCTATTTTTTTTTAGATTAAGGTATTATTAAATTTCTACTAATATAGATCATTTTTTATTCCTCATAACCTTCTATGGATTCCCACAAATATAAATCCAAACATGTGATGATACCACGATCTATATACTTTATGGGGAAAATATGTGTCTCATGGAAAACCTTTAGTGTGAAAGAAGTTACTATTTCTCTAATGCATAATTTGGAGTTGAATCAATATAGAGAGTGTAACATCACAAGTAATTAATGAATAATATATATTCTTATCTATGTCTATTTTTGAATTATATTGTGTTTTAGAGGAATAAAATGAGAATAAATCCAATCTTAAGCATGGAATACACTAATATTTTTAAAAGATTGTTTTACTGCCTTTAAATAGAAAACCATTTTTAAATAGAACTTTTGACAACTTTATAAGCTATATTTTTCAAAATAAACTTATTCTTTAGTATTTGGAAATTGAAATTTACTTTGCATAAATTTTTGGGATTTTTCTGACAATGTTCATTTTTTTGCTGAATAGTGAAAAATACTTCATTTTACATCAAAACTGATTTTTCATCTAATTTAAATATATGGATAGATTATAATTTTAATTGGTTTTAAAGTTTAATTAGAATATATTTTTACCATTTAATTCAATGGTGGTCATTATAATTAATTTCACATTGTAATTGGGCATTAAAAAGTACCAAACGTTTCGTAGATATTGTTTCAAAAAAACCCGCTATTTGTTTTGACAACGGGAATTATTTTTAAATTAATTATTGCAATTTCTGTGCTTTTAATTTGGTAAAATGGATTCCATATTTGTAATAATAAGGTTCAAATTATGTAATTAATTATCTTTTGTTTTTGGAAATTGTGAATAGTAACAACGGTAATTATCGTTAATTATCATGATTAATTAGTGATCGGGTAGTTAAGGATAATAAAATAATATCATGATAATACAAAATGGACAAAAATGTGTCCTAATTCAATTTTTTGTGTCATGACCTACCATGGGGTGCCTTGTGCCAAACTTTGGGACCCCATGGAATCACTTTTGTGTGATAGTGACACTTTATCTTTTTATTTTTAAAGAACGGAGAATATCACAAAAGAATGTATCACCCATGTAAAACAATTTTAATTTTGTCTATGTAAATGATCTCGTAGACTACAAATATGAATTGGAAATATAAAAAGATTTCCTATATCATAGTATTTTCTTTATATTTTTTAGACATTAAATAAATTAATTTATTTATGAGATCATGATGATGCATCGATTATCTCATTAATGAATGATTAAAATAAAATGAAAATATAATGAAAAATATAAGACTTAAACTTGTCAAAAACCTATTTTATGAGTATATTTGGAACCCTTATCACCTTATCCTAGAAATATATCAATGTGGGATCTTTAAAATCCGAAAATCATTTTCAAATAATTGAATATTTCTTGACTTTCCAAGAGTGCCCCTCCTCCCTCTTATAAAAGGCCCCAACCTCTACCTCATTACCCACACCTCTCAAGACATTGTCTTATCCAATATCTGCTCATTTTATCTCTCCAAATCCCTCTATTCATCCTAGAAGCCTTACTTTAGGCAGAAAGCTCTTCAAGAAACCCTTTTTGTTCAAACTAAGAGGAGTTACCCGATTTAAAGGTAAAGTCTTCTCTAATGTTCTTTTGTTTTATTTTTCTTCTCCAACCCCATAAAATCTTTTTATTCATTTATTTTGTAACAAAACCAGTTTCTTAAATATACTAGGATGTTTTTATAAGAAGTATTCGACATACACTACCACACACCTCCGTCTAATGGTTAAAAAACATACTGTTTCTCTGGATGGCGAATTACTGCCTCACGAAACAATGATTGTTCAATATTATTTTAACAAATTCAATGGTGGCCATTAAGATGTCACTATATTTATATATGATATATAATATGTTAATGTTTTCCTTATGATTCTGTATTTTTCATTTACGGAATACCTTTATGGTTTCCATTGCGAGTAAATGCAATATTTTCATTTTAGGATGTGCGGACTACAGCCCCCTCAAAGTGATTTTATTTGTTAAGGCAATATGTGGCAAGTATAAAGGATGGAGTTAATGATATTATATATGATATTATACTTGAATTATAATATAATTTTATATCATTATGATTCCATTCCATTAAATACGAAATAGAAATGAAAGTAGTGTTCATGCGTACGTACGGCTTACCATCTCCATGAACGGTGCATTTCATTTCTTACCTCTAAATGTTATGTAATATTATAAATGCATGTATATAATAGATATATATGATATATATGATATCTACATAATTAAAATAATTCTGGATATAATGTATATTTTACCACATGGACAACTTGTAATTATAAGGAGTTTATTTTTTACTAAAGTACCAATGATCGACAAAACGACTGTTATTAACTTAAATAATTACATAGTATTCATAACAAGGTAATAAGTGATATAAAAGGAATAATTAACTTTAAAAAGGTTCTTGAGAAATTATAAATTAACTTGAGTTTATTATTTAGGAGATTAAAGAACGATCGAGTCAAGTCGGACACGAGGTAAGGGACTTCGTCTTAATATCCATTCATTGAGGCATATTTTGTTTTATAAAAAACATTCTTTTATACGGTGTGAAAACCCCTTTGACTTTTAAGTTTATTCAAATGGAATATTTTTTATACGAAGCATTTTACTAAACGAAAAAATGGAATGTTTTTGTCATACGTATGCGGCGACAACAACTTCTCCGCCGTCGTGACCATTATTTGAGTTTCTGCTTCCTCTACAAGCCATAAATTTTTTTTAAATGAAAAATAAATACCATGTTTTAATTTTCAATTATTTTGGTATTGAAAGTGGGTTTTATATTTTTTTTATATATCATTGTGTTATTTATATCTTGTGATTGAAATGTGGAAATTTTATGTTTCCTTTATGCATGTTTTATGTGATATGATTATGATATTGTTCTTGGGAATTGTTTATGAAGACGGGTGGTTCCATGATAAACTAAGGTTGGGTGAGCCCGATATAGTTCTCCAATGAATTGGGTAACGTGAAGGGGTTAAACGCTAAGGATTATCTGAAGAGATTTAGGGAATATACTGTGATGGTTATTCCAAACGTAACCATGAGGGTTACTCCCTACGTAAGAATGTTATGAATGCCTAAAGTTACCTTCATGTCTAATGATTTCTATGAGTTATTCATAAATATTATGATTTCATGAGGTATGTTAATGTGATTTTGTTTTATGAGTAAAGTATGATTTCATTGATTCTTACGAATACATGTACTAATGTTTCCTTTTTGTATTTTTATATCCCTTAGTGAGCTTTTTATGCTCATCCCATGATTTTGAAATGTTTTTCACAGGTCAGGGGAAAGGTACATGATGTGATGATAGTGTCAAGGAAGTGTCAAGAAAGAATCCATGTTTTATTTTAAATATGTTTCCATTGATGGTAGAAATGAATACTATCTTTTATGTGACCACTTTGTTTAAATGTGGAATGTAATGAATATTTTATGTTCTAATTCTCTAAAACACTAAACCTGAAAATATCCTCAATGTTTATTCTTTAAATATCTCAAGATTAAGTAATGTTTAAGGGTGGGGCCTTATAGTTGGTATCAAAGGTTGGTTTAGATAAATTTAGGAGTTAGAATTCTATTAAATGATTATCTAAAAAACATTATGGTCAAATTGAAATGATATATCATTTGAAGATTACCATGTTGCATCATCTAAGACATGTTTTTTCAGAATGGTTTTCCGAAGAGGAAACAGGGAAGCAGTGCTAGGAAGGCATACAGAAGGAAATGACCTTCCAAATCAGCATCCTGAGATGGTCGGAATTAAAACTGAATAGTTTTTTGCAGTAATGGCGTAGTTGAATCAAGCTATAAATGGTGGTGCTATCCATGCAAGAGATCAACCAGATCAACCACAGAGGAACGTGTCAGTGGTGGAACATTTCATCAGGCAACATCCTCCATCATTCAGAGGATCATCTGACCATGTGCGAGCTGAAGGGTGGATTAAAGCACTGGAGAAGATTTTCGATGTCGTGGGGTGTTCAAACAATCAAAAGCTTAGTCTCGATATTTACCGTATGGAGGGTGAATTAGATCAGTGGTGGTCGATTGTTAAAAATAACAGGGATGTTGATGAGATTGATGCTCCTGACTGGGATGAATTCAAAGTTATGTTTCTTGAGAAATATTTTCCTAAGGATGTTTGACTTAGGATGGAAAAACAATTCTTGGAATTGAGTCAATAGTAAGACTCAATGGCTGCTTATGAAGAAAGGTTCACTCGATTGGCAAGGTATGCTCTTAATTTTATCCGAGGCCTTGATAGTATAATCAAGCTTTTTTACTCAGGATTAAAGACAAAATATCAAAGGGAATTTTCTTCTTGTGAGTTAAAAAGTTATGAAAAGCTTTTTTGATGTGCTAAGAAGGTGGAAATGGAGTTTTCTGATGATCAAGTGTTCTATAACAACCAAAATTATAAGAGACCGAGGTGGCAGGAGAAAGGGAAAAATTCTTCATAAAGGTCTGATGGTAAGAAAACTAAATTTCCAGTTTGTGATAAATGTGGTAAAAAACATGCTGGGGAATGTCTTTTGATTTCTGGAAAGTGCTTCCGATGTGGTAAGATGGGACATAAGGCTCGTGACTGCACTGTAAAGGATCAAGGTGATGGTAAGACCAAATTTGATTTATAGTTAGTAAAATGTTCCAAGTGCAATGAGATGGGTCATTATGCAAACGAGTGTCCGACAAAGACATAAAATAAAGGGAAGCAGTTAGACTACAAGAAAAAAGGGGTGGTGAAATTCTTTTCAACTACATCAGCAGATGTTGGGCCATAAAATGAAGTGGTATCAGATACTTTGTTTCTTTTTTCAGATTATGCCAGTGTGTTGTTTGATTCAGGGTCTACACATTCTTTCGTCTCTGAAAAAGTTTCTAGTAAATTGGGAATACCATCTCAAGAAATGACTCCTACACTTGTGGTAAAAACACCTCAGGGAAATTTTGAGGCAAAAACAATTTATAAGAGTCTTCTAATCCTTATCTGTGGAAAGAACCTACTTTCAAACCTTATTGTCTTACCTCTAATAAGTTTGATGTTAACCTGGGTATGGATTAGCTCTCTGTTTACCATACTAAGATTGATTGTAGAGCTAAAGAAGTTACTTTTTAGAAATAATTTCAGTTTGTTTACAAGAATGAACCCTTAATGTTGATAACATATCAAGAGGTTGAGAAACTTGTAAAAGATGGAAATGAATGTTACCTTGCACATATTGTTGAAAAGAAAGGAGTTGTTCAGATTAATGATGTGCTAGTGGTAAATGAGTATCGTGATTTTTTTCCTGATGAGTTGCCTGGAATAATACCAGATTGAGAAGTTGAATTTACTGTTGACTTAGTTCCTAATTCTAAGCCAATTTCAAAACCCCCTTATCGAATGGCTCAAATTGAACTTTTAGAGTTGAAGGAGCAATTGCAAGAGTTATTAGAGAAAGGTTTCATTCGACCTAGCACATCACCATGGGGTTCTCCTGTATTATATGTTAAAAAGAAAATGGTTAAATGGGACTTTTCATTTATTATAGAGCCTTGAATAATATCACTGTTAAGAACAAATATCATTTGCCTCATTTCAATGATTTGTTTGATCAGCTCTATGGAGCTCAGTTTTTCTCAAAGATTGACCTGAGATCGGGGTACCATCAGTTGAAGGTGATGGAAGCAGATGTTCCGAAGACTGTGTTTCGTAAAATATATGGCCATTATGAATTTATAGTAATTCCTTTTGGGCTAACCAATGCACCTACTGTATTCATGGACCTTATGAATTGAATTTTCCATGAGTTAATGGATAATTTTGTGGTTTTTTTCATTGATTATATTTTGATTTTTTCTAAAAGTAAAGAGGAGAATGAAAGACATTTAAGGGTTATTTTGAAAACCTTAAAAGAAAAAGAAATTTTATGGGAAATTCAGCAAGTGTGAGTTCTGGTTGCAAATAATTTCTTTCCTTGGTCACATTGTTTCTAAATATTGGATCACTATTGTTCCTGCAAAAACAAAGGTTGTTGAAGAATGACCAAGACCCACAAATGTAACCGAGATTTGTAGTTTTCTTTTTTTGTAATGCTATTACCAAAGGTTTGTTAAAAAAAATCACAGTTATCTAGTCCAATGACTAAGCTAACTCGGAAGGGTGTTAAGTTTATCTGGACAAGAGAATGTAATGATTGTTTTCAGGAACTGAAAAGAAGATTGGTGAATGCTCCAGTTATGGCACTACCTTCCAGGAATGGGGAGTTTTTTATCTACAGTGATGCTTCATTAAAAGGACTTGGTTGCGTCCTAATGAAAAATGATCAGGTAATTGCTTATGCTTTATGGCAATTGAAAACTCATGAGTTAAATTACCCTACACATGATTTGGAATTAGTTGTTGTTGTTTTCGATTTAAAAAATTGGAGGCATCATTTTTATGGAGTAAAGTGTGAAATATATACCGATCACAAAATTTTAAAGTATATATTCACTCAGAAATAATTGAACATGAGACAGAGGATATGGCTAGAATTAATCAAGGATTATGATTGTACAATTCATTACCATCCGGGAAAAGAAAATAAAGTGGCTGATTCTTTGAGTCAAAAAAGTAATGCTTCAATAAAAATGTTGTGTTTGGAACGTGATCCCTTGGTTAAGGATTTGATGAACTTTGGTATAGAAGATGTTGGTGAAGGATGTTCTTCTGTTTTGTTTTAGATATCAGTGAAATCTTCTCTATCAGACAGAATTAAGCAAGCACAGAAGCGTGACAGTGAGTTGCAGAAAAAAGTAGAACTGGTTCATAAGGGTAAGTTTCCTGAATTCAACATTGATAGTGATTTTGTTTTGAGATTTGGGAAGAGATTGTGTGTGCCTTGTGATTCAAAGTTGAAGAGAGAGTTGTTATGTGAAGCTTATAGTTTACTATTTTCAGTTCATCCAGGCAGTACTAATATGTATAGAGATCTTCGGGAGTATTACTGGTGGGACGGAATAAAAACAGATATTGCTGATTTTACTGTGAAGTGTTTGAATTGTCAACAGGTTAAAGCAGATCGGCAGTTACCGAAAGGTATGATTCAGGATTTACCAGTGCTAGAGTGGAAATGGGAGAATATATCCATGGACTTCATTGTGGTATTTCCAAAGACACCTTGAGGTAATAATGAAATCTGGGTTATTGTTGATCACATGACTAAATATGCTCATTTCCTTGCTATACGAGATAAATTTAACCAAGATCAACTTTCCTATTTATATCTTAAAGAGATAGTCAGGTTACATGGAGTTCTCCTCTCCATTGTATCTGATCGTGATCCCAGGTTCACTTCTAACTTTTGGAAAGGCCTTTAGAAGTCGTTGGGTACTGAATTAAATTTTAGTATAGATTTTCATCCTCAATCAGATGGGCAGTCAGAATGAACGATTCAAACTTTGGAGGACATTCTATGTGCTTGTTCGATGGATTATCAGGGAAGTTGGGACCCACATCTTTCTTTGGTTGAGTTTTCTTATAATAACAGTTTTCATTCCAGTATACAGATGGCACCATTTGAGGCATTATATTGGAAGTGGTGTCGAACTCCATATTTTTGGGATGAAGTTGGTGAAAGGAACTTGATGGGACTGGAATTGGTAGAAGAGTTGGCAAAAAAAAGTTCAGCTGATACAAAGACACTTGAGAACACCTCAGAGCAGGAATAAGAGTTATGCGGACAACAGGAGGAAGGATCTCTCTTTTGAGGTAGGTGATCATGTTTTTCTCAAAGTATCTCCATGGAAAAGTGTGATGCAATTTGGTAAGAAAGGAAAGCTGAGTCCAAGGATCATTGGACCCTATGAAATTCTAGAGAGAGTTGGATTAGTTACATACCAAGTGGCTTTACCTCCGAGTTACACAATGTTTTTCATGTCTCAATGTTACGGAAGTACATTCCAGATCCATCTCATGTTTTGAGTCTAGAGGTAGTTCAGATAGAAGAGAACCTATCTTATGGGGAACAACCATTCTAGATTCTTGACCACAAGGAGCAATTGTTGTGTAATAAGGTGATTCATCTTGTAAAGGTTTTGTGGAAAAATCACATGATTGAAGAGGAAACATGGGAATCTGAAAATTCAATGATGGATAAATACCCCCACTTATTTGATAAGTAAAAAAATTGTGGGGACGTAATTTTCTAAAGGGGGGAAGGATGTAACATCCCAAGTAAGTAATGAATAATTGATATTCTTATCTATTTCTATTTTTTAATTAGATAGTGTTTTATAGGCTTAAAATGAGAATAAATCCAATCTTAAGCATGGAATACACTAATATTTTTAAAAGATTGTTTACTGCCTTTTTATGGAAAATGATTTTTAAATAAACATTTTGAAAATTTTATAATCTCTATTTGTCAAAATAAACTTATTCTTTAGGATTGGGACATTGAAATTTACTTTGGATACATTTTTGGTATTTTTCTGACAATGTTCATTTTTTTAAATGAATAGTGAAAAATACTGCATTTTACATCAAAACTGCTTTTTCATCTAATTTAAATATATGGTTAGATTATCTTTTTAATTTGTTTTAAAGTGTAATTAGAATATATTTTTACCATTTAATCCAATTTTGGTCATTATAATTAATTTCACATTGGAATTGGGCATAAACAAGTGCCAAACTTTTCATAGATATTGTTTCAAAAAACCCCCTATTTGTTTTGACAACAGTAATTATTTTTAAGTTATTTATTGCAATTTTTGTGTTTCGAATTTGGTAAAATGGATTCCATATTTGGAATCATAAGGTCCAAATTATGCAATTAATACTCTTTTATTTTTTGACATTATGAATAGTAAATGCGGTAATTATCATTAATCATCATGATTAATTAGTAATCGGGTAGTTAAGGATAATAAAATAATATCATAATAATAAAAAATGACCACAACATGTGTCATAATGCTACTTTCTGTGTCATGGCCGACCAGGGGATTCCGTGTGCCAAACTTTGGGACCCCATAGAATCTCTTTTTGGTGAAAGTGACACTTTATCATTTTATTTTTAAAGAAAAGAGAATATCACTAAAGAATGTATCACCCGAGTAAAAAAAATTAGTTTTGTTTGTATAAATGATATCTTAGACTATAAATATTAATTGGAAATATAAAAATATTTCCTACATCATAGTATTTTTTTATAATTTTTAGACATTCAATAAATTAAATTTTTTATGACACCATGATTATGCACTGATTACCTCATTAATGAACGATTTAAATAAAATTGAAAAGATAATGTAAAATCTAAGAATTAAACTTTTCAAAGTCCTAATGGATGATTATATTTCGAACCCTTATCACCTTATCCTATAAATATATAAATTTTGGATCTTTAAAGTACGAAACTCATTTAAAAATAAAGTAACATTTCTTGACTTTCCAAGAGTTCCCCTCCTCCCTCTTATAAAAGGCTCCCACCTCTACCTCCTTACCCAATCATCTCAAGACATTGGCTCGGCCATGCTCTGCACATTTTATCTCTCCACATGCCTCTTTTCATCATAGATGCCTTACCCTAGGTAGAAATCTCTTCAAGAAACCATTTTGGTTCAAACCAAGAGGAGTTACCCGATTTAAAGGTAAAGTCTTCTCTAATGTTATTTTGTTTTATTTTGCTTCTCCAACCCCATAAACTCTTTTTATTCATTTATTTTGTAACAACACTAGTATATTAAATATACTAGGATTTTTTTATAAGAAGGATTCGAGCTACAGCTCCACACACCTCCATCTAATGGTTAAAGAACATACTATTTCTGTGGATGGAGAATTATTGCCTCACGAAACGATGATTGTTCAATATTATTTTAACACCTTAAAATGTGTCCATTAATATGTCAATATATTTATATATGATATATAATATGTTTATGTTTTCCTTATGATTCTCTATTTTTCATTTATGGCATACCTTTATTGTTTCCATTATGGGTAAACGCGATATATTCATTTTAGAAAGTGCGGACTACCGCCCCCTCAAAGTGATTTGATTCGTTAATGCCATATATGGGAAGTATAAAAGATGGATTTAATGATATTATATATTATATTATGCTTGAATTATAATATACCTTTATGTCATTATGATTCCATTACATTAAATATGAAATAGAAATGAAAGTAGCGTTCATGCGTACGTACGACTTATCATCTCCATGAACGGTGCATTTCATTTCTTACCTCTAAATGTTATGTAATATTATAAATGCATGTATATACTACATATATATAATATTTATGATATCTAAATAATGAATATAATTCTGGATATAATGGATATTTTACCACATGAACAACTTGTAATTATAAGGAGTTTATTTTTTACTCAAGTACCATTGATCGACAAAATGACAGTTATTAACTAAAATAATTACATAGTGTTCATAACATGGTAATAAGTGATATAAATGGAATAATTAACTTTTAAAAGGTTATTAAGAAAGTAGAAATTAACTTGAGTTTATTATTCAGGAGATTAAAGAACGATCGAGTCAAGTGGAACATGAGGTAAGGGACTTCGTCTCAATCTCCTTTTATTGAGGCATATTTTGGTTCCGTGATAATCTAAGGGCGCGGGAGCCCAATATAGCTCTCAAATGTATTGGGTAACACGAATGGGTTAAACTCTAATGTTTCTCTTAAGAGATTTAGGGAATATACTGTGATGGGTATTCCAAACGTAACCGTGAGTGTTAATCCCTATGTAAGAATGTTATGAATGCCTCAAGTTACCTTCATGTCTTATGATTTATATGTGTTATTCATAAATCTTATGATTTCATGAGGTATGTTAAAGTTCTTATGTTTTAGGAGTAAAGTATGATTTCATTGATTCTTATGAATACATGTACTAATTTTTCCTTTCCGTATTTTTAAATCCCTTACTGAGCTTTTTATGCTAATCCCATGCTTTTGAAATGTTTTTCACAGGTCAAGGGAAAGGTAAATGATGTGATGATAGTGTCAAGGAAGTTTCAAGAAAGAATCCATATTTTATTTTAAATATGATTTTGTTAATGGGAAAATGAATATTATCTTTTATGTAACCACTTTGTTTAAATTTGGAATGTAATGCATCTTTTACGATCCAATTTTCTAAAACTCTAAACCTGAAAAGATCCTCAATGTGTATTCTTGAAATATCTCAAGATTAAGTAATATTTAAGGATGGAGCCTTACAGAGAGTGTTTAGATAGTGTGTGTGTAAAATTATTCACACTCACCAAGGAAAATAAATAAATACCCACAAGTTTCCTAGTAAGTGTTCAACATACATGAAAATATTTTTTTTCTTATCTTATAATTAAACCATGTGAATTATTATCATTTTTACTCTATATTCATATGGTTTTCCCATAATGATCTTCCCCTTTAGTACTTATACATTAAACCATTCTTCATAACATGTGGAAAATAAACCCAATAAAGTGGTTATATTAAATTCTCAATAAGGTTAAACAAAGAAGATATGTAAGAATAATATGATAATCAGAGTATGAGAAAATGATAATAACATTTTGAGATCATACAACACATATCAAATCCCATATACACAAGTCATTTCATTAATATTGTAATTTCATAATACATGAATCATAAGGTAATTGGAATCATAGCCATGAAAGGATAACATAGGAATAATACATGGTTTCATGGAAGACATATAAAATGATTTTCATATTTTAGAGGAAAAATTCCATTACTGAACTGGGTTCACTTCCCATTCCATCCCAGTATTATTGATCCAAGTTCACATCTCATTCTATCCATGTATTACTAAACAATTATCACTACTAATTCCAGGTATGTATTACTAAAATGAGTTCACATCCATTCCTGCCCTATATTCTAAACTGAGTTCACATCTGATTCTAGCCCTATATCACTGAATAGAGTTATTTATTCCAGCCCTATTATAATGAACTTGTTTCACTCCTTATTCATGTCATTTCATGCTCATGAGACCTAAATCCTGATCCATTTCAGTTGAGGGATATATCGGTCACACCCACCTCATAATTAAATCAAACATACTAGTTCCAAAATATCATAAATAATCATATCATAACCCAAGAAATGAAATGGGTATCATAAAAATGTAATCATATAATAACATGTACAAAAACAGATAGGTATAATAACAATTTAATCAAATAATAACCCATGAAAAGAAGAAGGTTTTTTAAGCATGTAACTCATGAAATTGAAATGAGATTCATAAACATATAACCCATAAAAGAGAAATGAGTTTCATAAATATCAACAAATCAAAACATAAACCATTAAATGAAAGAATAAGTTTTTTTATAATAATTAGATTCATTATATAACATGTAAAATAGCCATATATACACTTATTAAAATAATATAGGTGCATAACATAATATATATCCCAAAGAGGTAAATTTAAAAAAGATTGTGTTACTGATTTAGTAACATTTTAACCCTAAACTCTAGGATATAGATATCATCAAATGAATATTTCAATAAAAATGATTATAATTATAAAAATCATAAAATAAATTTATTGGAATTATACACACCACAAATAAGAAATATATTGTGAACATGACTAGTGTCTCAAAGGAAATAAAAGTGATACTAGAAAACCCTTACATTATCTTTTGACATTCTTTATACGTGTCCAACACCCCTTTATAACAAATATATGTTTACTAAAAATCAAAAATATAAAAATATTCCAATATATCATACAATATATGATTCACTTATCACATTATATAATACATTTATTAACAATTCCTTGTTTGAGTAATATTTCGGGTAATAACCAGTTTTTTTATCATACGTGTTTTGACTTTTTATTCTTGATCCTCTAACATAGATTATAATTTAAATAATTCCAAAATATAAAACATGATTTATATTCCATATATAACTAGTATATACTTTTCTTAATAATCTATAAAATATTGAATTCTGAAATGGAATACCCCGTTCATGGAGACGGTAGGACGTACATACGAATGAACGTTGATTCCGATTTCTGTAAAATTAAGAAAGAATGTAAATAAAATATAAGTATATTTATATATATATATCATCATTTGAGTTGAATAATTATTTCATTAATATAATATAATTTCTATAAAATCATTATTAATATATTCTATGTGATGTGTGAATGAATCACGTCACTTTAAGGAGGTAGTAGTCCATATGTCCACAAACGAAATAATCATATTTACAAAAAATGTAAAGCATGAAGGTATATGTTATATAACAATTAATAAAGAATAAATACATAATAAATAACATATATATCATATAAATACATATTTTCATCATAATAACCACCCATGAGAGGTAATAATAGAAAACGTAACAACATAGTTTCATGAAGCAGTAGTTCTTCATTCACAAAAATGTTAAGTTCGTTACCCATTAGATTGAAGTGTGTGTAAGTGTAGGAAGAAAAAAATATTAAAAATTTTTACAATATTTAGGTTAGTGTTTTTTTATGTAATCATTGAATAATAACATCTTAGGGGTGGATAATGAAAATACCACAATGGAGCTTAGTAAAGGATGTTACATCTTCTTTGGGTAACTCCTTTTGGTTTGCACCAAAGGCCTTCCACGGCTGAAATTATTCCAAAAGGTAGGACTCTACAATTAATTGAGGGATGTTATAAGATTATTTTAGTATATTTTGGGTGAGACAACAGGATTTATGTTTTTGAATAATTTGGTGTGGTGAGTTCTTTTTTATAGAGGAGGAGGAGTTTCATTTTTGTAAGTTTTTTAAAAGAAAATTAATCCCACGTTTTCTTCAAGAAATTTGGTGCCAATAATGGTTCCAATTATATTCAAGGGAGGAAAAGGTAGATATATGCCCATGCAATGTATTTTTGAGAAGTTTATATGTCATTTTGGGCCATATGTTCTATGATTAGTCATGTGTTAAGATAATTTTTCCCTTAATCATTTTAATTAATTTTAATCACTTTCGCTAGTATTTTTAGTCAAAAAATACATTGAAAATATTAGAGATTACAAATTATGATGATTAAAAATATTTAATCCATATTTCCTAATTCTAATCATATATGTGGCTGAAATTAATTTAAATTTAATCTCATATACAGTATGATAAATCAGGTTTTAAAAGTAAAATTTTTTTAGAAGTTTGAAATGTTTTCACATCCAATTTGAATGTAAAATTTATTCTAATTAACTAAATTGGACTAGTTTTTGAAAATTAATCTAATTAAACTTGAAAAAAACTAAGATATAATTTAACTATATAAATAAATTAGACAAAAAAGAATTTTGGAATTAAAATTTTGTGTTTTTAAATATTCATCAAAAAGTAAAACTTCTCAGAAAAAAACCAAAAATTAAACCAAAGTAAATTTTTATGTTCTACTTCCAAAAAAATAACTTCACTTTTTCACATATAAATTATAAAAGTTTCAGAAGTTATTTTTAAATTGGGTTCCTTATTAAAAGTATGTAAAATTATCTTTTTGAAAAATAAATAATTATATTTATATAATTGGATTTACTCAAATATTATTCCTATAAAATCTATTAGATATTTATAAAAATTGTTATTATATATATAATATATAAATATTATTGAAAAAATTATTCAAAACTATTTTTTATAATTTATTGAGATAAAATTGTGTTTGTACATAGAAAATTATTTTTCCTTGAAAAGTAATGTCTTCAAATGGTTCTTACATTAAATTCCACAAATTGGGAACCAAAGGATTCATTTTATAAACATGGGAAAATAAAATTTCAAAAGTTTAGTGAATCTTATTCATAATTTCTATTCCAACATATTCATGATATTTATAATAATATTTAAAAATTATTATAAATAGTATATTGTAGTACAGTAATACTTGGACTTGTGTATTATGAAAGATATCAAAGAAACTCAACACTATTTATAACACAAGCTAGTTAATGTGTTCTGTGTAATGAATCCTACTGTAAGTATTGTGTATAGCGCAATCATAACTTGGTGTTTCATATAATTTAATCCAAACATAAAAATTTCATAAAAAAATTATATTCAACATTGTGTTAAATGAAAAATATCAAAACAATTAAATTAAATTAAAAACAATATTTCAAACAATTTTAGGGTGTTGCATTATAGCCCCGTTAAAATGAATTTCACCCCCAAAATTATTATACATTATTGAAGGTATAATAATTGAAAGTTTTTTTCTCCGAAACAAACATCTTAAAATTGAATACTAAAACATGACTTTAGAAAGAACTGTTGGAAACATAACAGTAACCTAGAGTCCAACAAAACTAGGTTCCCACATTGGATAATATAGGTGGAAAGTGAAGACAAGGACATGGAACCTATATCTAACTATCAAGTTATGATAGAGATTTATAAAGAGCATTTTAAGGATAATGTAAACAATCACAAAACCATAACAAAAATTGGATTGGAAGATGTTATTGATATCATCAAAAAATAATGATAATTATACAAAATATTATTTCGAGATATTTTTTCTGAATGTTGAGAAATTCTCACGGGAAGATATACATACTTGATTCCAGCACACTCTCACAATTTTTTCTGGCTTGATCAATTTCCACATCATCACTTATTCCAGGAAATGAGGATGAGTTTTTCATTCGTAATTCATTTGCTTATCATGAGATCCGTAAATAAAATAATATGATATTCCATATATATTTTGTTAGAATCAATGTAAAATGGTTAGAATAGGTTATCCAACATGCATAAATCCACATATTGTGAGCTAATAATTTAATCTCACAAATATCATCCAAAATTTAACATAAACCATTACATAAATGGATAACCTTATAACTTTTCCAGAAGGTGAAAATCCAAAATATCTAAAATAAGGTTACTTAATCAACTTAAGATTTATCCTCATATATCATAAAGTATATTTTAGTTGTCCGATTCCAAGAAATGTTAATTACCTCCTTATATATTCTACTAAAACAGGTTAATTTCCATAAATCCTTTCCAAAAACATGCATTTTTCCTTATTCTAATGATTATTGGATATATTCCTTTTATCCAAGAAGTTGTAACTTCATCTATGAAAACATAGACAACTTTTTTAACAACTATTTTACCAGTTATGATGTCATTAATATTATCTAATTTACTCTATCCATATCATAAACTCTTTATCTATATAAAATATTATTTTCTCATCATATAGAACATGTTAATGGTTACCCTCACATAATGTAACCTTTCCATTAAATAAATTTTCTATCTCATCAATATCATTTAAATTATTCATGAAGATACATAAATAAAAAATCAAAAAAACCTTATATACTTCATGATCCATAAACATTGAATTCAAAAACATATACACATCAATCTTCTAAAATTATTCATAAACTATTACATATACTTCATCTACTAATTACTTAAAACATCTTTCCTATAATATGAAATAGGAATCACGTTTTAATGTTCCTCAACCTCAATGTATTATGATTCTTACATTTAATGTGAAAATATAGGAAGAAAATACCATACCTTTCACATGTAATTTTAAATTTCATTATATTTAGTAGTATATCAAATACTCGTATCACCATCCAGATTCTCTTCATGAGATTTCCATGTAGGAGATTAATTTATAAAATTACCACACCTTCCATATCTAAAAAATTCAATGTTAAATGAGTTCATTATAGTTTTTTCTATAAAATAAGAATAGAAAGCATTGTGGGAGCATCAATTATACTTGAATAAAACCACATAATCATGAAATATTACTTATAGGATTCCTCAATCATGAATATTACTTTTAAATTTATTACACCATTGTTATATCCTAAAAGTACTTCCCCAGAAATATTCTAGAAATATCCCTAGGGATCTTACTAATGTTTTCTCGTACTAGATCCCAAAGATTAATTAAAAAATTACATTGATACAAACTATTGTGACCAAGGCTAAACATACTTGGATATTACATCAATTTAGATGAATATTTCTCATTTTATTAAAGTACATTCCCAAGGACTGAAATAGTTTAGTGTCTTTCAAATCATTGAAAAAATATTCAATCTTGGTGAATATTCTTCATTGTTTCCCAAAAAGAACTTTGTCTTTAATAGTTCAAATATAAACCCTTCATCATAACTTGTAGAAAGAAAGCATAAGAAATAGGTGATCTGAAATTCCTAGTAAGTGTAAAAAAAAGTGATATGTAAGAATAACATGAATATAAAAGTAAGATAACATGAGAATAACCATTTAAGATCATACCCTACATACCAAAAAACATATACATGAGTGAGGGAATAAAGATTTGCAGTTCATAATACATGAATCATAAGGTAATATGGATCAAAATCCATGAAATCATAACACAAGAATATAACCGGGTGTTATGGGATATATATAATATGATTTCTATAATAGTCAAGGCTTACTACCAAAACTATCATAGTGGAGAATGTTCTCTACTGAACTAGGTTCACTCCCAATTAAATCCCTATATTACTGAACCAGTTTAAATTTCCAATACAACCCATTATTACTGATCCAAGTTCACTCTTCAATCCATCCATGTATTATTAAACAGATTTCACTTCCTATTCACTACTTATATTACTAAAATTTATTTCATTCATTGTTCATTTCCTATCATACTGAATCGAGTTTTGTCATCATTCCTTTTATGTATTTCTGAACTGAATTCACTTCCCATTCTAGCCTTAAATTACTGAACCAATTTCATTCCTCATTCCATCCCTACAATACATATCTAAGATAAACCCTCATTCAAACCCTATCATTCTCATGGGAAATAAATCATTAACCAATGGATTATAGGGAGATATAGGTGCCACCTATCTCATAATAAAATCATACATAAATTTTTTACACATCAAAATTTTTATGAAATATATTTTCAAATAATTTTATCACTAACATAGCACGCTACACCAAGTTAAGCTTGTACTACACGCAACATCATCTTACCATGTGTTACATTCAACACTGAGTTTATACCAGACATAAATTTTATTATTGAAATTATTTAAACAATAAAACTATTAAACTATTCATTAAAATGGTGGATATAAATATAAATAACTGAATTATTAAATTATATTTTTAAAACCATTTTTAAAATTAAAAGGAAATGTCTTTTGGAAAAACTATTTAAATACGTGCAACTGTGTTTGATCATTTTCACTTTAAAAACATGCTATCTAGTTTCATCAATGAGATTATTTTTAAAATAGTGTTAGAAAATAATGTGTTTTAAATTATGAAAAATTGATTACATGTTTTTTTATATGGTCCAAAATTAGTAAATATGTACCTTTTATTTCTAGACAATATGAAGAGAAACTTAATTAATTTTTATTACCACGATTAAGGGTGAAACATGTTATTAATGGTAAAAATAATATTATAAATAATATAAAATTACTCTAACAATTGACAAAATGTGATTATATGAATTTAATTATACCATTAACACAAAGGGTTCAAAATTTATCAATTTAATGGATAGTTTTCCATTATAATGATATAGATTATATGAAAATACAAGAGAGTGATATAATTTCACACGCTTACTGTATTTTTAATGTGAAAAAATGTATTCCTAATTATATATATTCCTATGAAATATAAATCTTTTTATACATCATGGAATTTTATTTGTAATTTTTAGTGAAGAAATAATTTTCATTAAAATTACATAATGATGATAAAGTAATTGTTCAATTTTTTAAACAATCAATTTAAGTGATATTAGAAATATAAAAAGAAGTATAATTTCACTTAATTATTGTTATTATCGAATTTTAAAGTTGAATATGATATGTTAGTGTTGTATTATGAACAGTTTTTTGAATTTGACTTTTGAATTAATTTCCTTATAGTCAATGTAATGAATAGTGTTAAAATTAACACTTATGCTATTTTATTAAAATATTTAAAAATAATAAAAATATTAATTAAGAACAAAGTGGTAGATATATGGTTTAAAATATAATAAATTGGGAATTTTTTGTCCAATTGAAACATTATAAGTAAAACTTACCTCTTCTAATTATACAAACATTGGTAACCACAATTAGAATTAAAATGGGTTAATTAAGGGTTTATCAAAATTATAAGGATTAAAAAAAGAGACAAATTTTTCTAAAATATATTGGTTGATGAGATTAAAACATTTCCATATCATATCTTTGAAACAATTCCCTTTTTATTTATTTTTATTGAGATTGAATTTATTATAATTTAAATTTTTTAAAAATACTAAAAGTTCCTTTATCTTATAAAAGGGAACCTGTTATTTTTTTATTTACACTTTTGATGTTATTTGGTTCAATCAAAACCAGTCCAAATCGCCCCCCAACATCACTACCTTAATCCAAGAAGCCATAAATTGGTCAAAAATCCACCCAAAAAAGTCTTTTTGTTCAAATCAAAAAGAGATACCCAAAGAAGAGTTAATGTACATCAATGAATGTTTTTGATTTATTTCTTCATTAAACACATTAAATTATTTGTATGTCATGTTGATATAATAAACTAAGTATCCTAAATATAATAATATATCTTTATATTAATGATTATACATACACTTACACACACATCCATCTAATAGGTAACAAACTTACCATTCGTGTGTATGACAAATTACCGCCTCACAAATTGATGATGGTTAATTTTTCCTTTACTACCTATAATCATAAGATTTATGATTTAAATACTATTTTTATGATATATATTTTATTTATGATTAATTTTTTCTTCATGAAATAATACATGAAACATACCTTCATGATTTCCAATTTTGTAAATATGATAACTCTGTTTGTGAACCTCTAGACTATCACCTCCTCAAAGCAGTCTGATTTGGTCACACATTACATGGGATTTATTAAGGGAGATTTTATTTAATTAATATGATATATATGAGATAATAATTCTACTTTAACGAAATTATATACATATAAACATATAATTCATTTACCTCATTTTTTTAAATATGACATGAAATGGAAGCAGCGTTCATGTGTATGTATGGCCAACCATCTCAAAGAGTGGTGTATTTTATTTTACATTTATCTCTTTTATGGATAACCATAAATAAATATACATTATATTTTTAGCATATTTATCATTCTAGAGATAATTAAATCATTATCTAATAATGATTATTAGGATTAACAATTCCAAACTTGTATGAGAAATAATGTAATTATTAACCAAAACATAACTTAAACATGGAATTGATATTAAATGGGAAATATAAAGTTATATGTAAATAATATATTTTATTATATATATGAATTTTTTTATAGATTCATAATAAAATTTTATTTATTATATTTTAATTTTTGATGAGTATGAAAAGTGTCAATACCTAAGGCTATGGATTTATTTGTCGCTTTTATTTCTATGGTACATATGCCTTATACACGACTTATTTATTCTATGTGGTGTATATAATGAACCTAAATATATTATATTAGTCTTATCAAGAAGAATATTTTAATTCCATGTCCATATAATTTTATTTCTTTCCAAGGGTATATGATTCTACTCATTATAAAGTGATGTGTATTTATTTAAAAATCTCATCAATATATGGGATTGTTTTGTCTTATGTTTCAATTATTGGATATTTATCCTCCTTATACATGTTTTTAAAAATTATTTTTAAAAATTATTTTAATAATCTCTCATGGATGTTTAATTTTATTTTTACCAAATTTTCTTACATTTTACTAAATGGTTTCAATGGAATATTTTTGAAAATTTCAAAACAATGTTGTTTTTTACTTTTCCAACATAGGTACTAAAAAAATGTTTTTTATCTTATATGGAATGAATGAAATATTGATTTTTCATGAATCCTTTGTGATTTGACTATACCCTTAAAATAGTACAAGTTATTTTCATAGAAAATATTTTAATTTAATATTTCATGGAATTTTTTTTAAAAAGGAAAACATTTCAAATCATAAAGGATATTTTCCTCAAAAATAATTTCAAGTTATATTTATAAATAATTTTCCATCTAGGATAAATTATATTTGTGTTACTCAAGATTTTATAAAAATATTATCCAAGGGTACCATCCATAGTCTTTCCTTGAATGTTTTATGTTTTTAGGATATGCTGTTTATAAAACTCATGTCATTATATGGGTCATGATATAATGAATTTTTTTGTTATATTTTGGAACATTCATATATTATTTCATTATGTGATGACTTGGACCTATATATACCAATAATACTTTGGGTAAAGATTTATATCTCATGATATAATGATTGAAACAAGTCAATGGGCATGATACACTATGGAAAATGGGGAAACCTGATCCACAATAGGAAGATGGGGAAACCAAATCAAATATTGGAATATGGGGAAACATAATGATTTTAATGAAAAATAATATGGAGTGGCATGGTGGTGTGCCTCACCCAGTATGTGTGTCCCCCATTAAGTGGAATGTTAAGTTTTGTAAATGTGTCTTAACTTATAGGGAATGATATTACATGTTTATGTGTCCTAGAAAAATTCCATTTCATGTTCTTATATTATGATTCCTTGGTTTATGATCTTGTTTTCCTCATGATTCATGTATTATGAACTATTATTATTTATTCAATGACTTATGTATAAGATCTATGATATGTAGTTTATAATTTTCTAATGTTAATCTAATGTTCTCATACCCTTACGTTCATTTTATTATTAATTATATCCCTTCTTTACCCTTATTAGTCATCTAATCTCAACATTTCTTATGATTCCTTTACACATGTTATGAAGAAGGGTTTTAAGTATGGTTACTAAAGGAGAATATATTTCTGGGTGATGATGAAGATATTTCACCAAATAAGAATAATTTTTTCCGTGTTTCGAATTCCACTAAACTACTATGGTCCTCATTCATGTGTATGTGTATTGTAATGAATATTCATCTAAAAAGCAAGGAATATCTCTCTATAAAATGTCTGGGTTGTTATAGTTTTTATTAGATAAAAGGATTAGTCAACCATTGGAAACTGATATAAGAAACAATTAGTGAGATATTGAGAGATATATCTAAGTATATGTCTAGGGATGTCCCTAAGGGTATGTATAATTATAGGATGTAGTCCTAAAATTTTTCTAACAATCATGTATAACCTATCAATAAATCTAATAAGTTATAAATTAAATCTACTTTAACATTATTATGTGGTTTTACTATAAATATTAGCATTCCTCATAGTATTCGTTCCAGTATAAGCCAATGGATGGAATCAGAAGGAGTTGGGTAAAATGTGATGCACGATTTTCTGATGAGAAGTTAAATGAAATGATCACTTGAGTGAAGAGAATTATGATCATGTGTAAAGTGTTTTAAAGGAACATTATTAATAGTGTTTACCTTATATAACATTAAAATCAACCCATGATGAGAAGGAAAATTTTTTCTGAGAATTATGTTAATGGATACCATGGAGGAAAGAATAGTTAGTTTCCTTTTTGTCAATAATGTGCGAAGAAACAACCAAATGGATGCCATAAAGGAAAAATAAGACATTATTATTATGGAAAATAATGACACAAATAATGTAACTACAAAGGGAAATGAAAGGTTCAGTTAATACAGTGGATAAAAATATTGGCCTCCCTAAGGAATTATCATCTGATGAATGATTTAAAATTTGAAAAAATGGGAAATAAGAAAACTAGTGTTCTAAGTGAAATGATCAAAAAGATAATAAAAAAGGCAGTACAAGTAATGTTTATATTACTGTATATGATGACATTATAGATGAAATTTAAAAGGAATGAGCAATTAAGTACTAGTATGAGGTAACATTGTTAAAGACTTAAGGATGAAGTGAAATAACTGATGTGTATATATATTTGGTTTCAGGAATTATGTTATATGAATTGTGAAATATATTTATGTTTTTCAGTATGTATTTAAAATAATAGGTTGAATGGTTCCAATGTATTAGAAATTTTATTGAGGTTTTAATGTGATATTTTTTGGAAAACACGTGAGTAAAGGATTTATAACCATTAATGAGTGTATAATGTTGGGATTATTGGATAAAGAGACATTTGATTCTAAATGGGGTAGTATTGATTACAATGAAATTGATTAGTAATGTGATGAAAATTTCATTTATGGATTTTTTTTTTATTGGGAAAGAGTTAATTATTGATTCCATGCATGTTTTTGATAAGTTTTTATAGTAATTTGGGTTATTATGATGTTTCAAGAGAATACACGACAATAATATTCACATGTATGGTATGCGATAATTAAGATAAATTTAAAGTTTTTTGTGGGATTAATGATAAATTTATTTAAGATATTTTTTGACCTCCTTTTGAATTATTTGGGTTTAAAATTTTAAAGGATCCTAAAGGTAACCAGTTATAAAATTATTTACTTTATAATATTGATGTGCTTATAGAAATATGTTTATAATCTCTCCATATGAAAATTTATTCATATAATAATACTTATTATAAACATTATGTTTTGATAAAGATATATGGAATGAACTATCCTTATATTTAACGATATCATGATCTCCTAATACTTATTGAATAACAAATTCTCATTTATTTCTTGGAATAATAGATGAAGTGGAAAATGAACCAGGAACAATGAAAGTATGAAATTGTGCTTCTGAAGTGTATTGAATTCAAGTCAATATTTTTTATCATGAACATTAATTCAAATCTTGGGAAAAGATCATGAAACACAAAATTTTATCAAAGTACCTTCTTTTTCTATGAATCAAATGGTTTCTTAGATCATAGAAGATTTATGGATTTTTGATGTTTTACTTTCTCTTGATTACGTTCTCTATCCCTCTCCATTAGAATGTGATAGTTATATTTTTCTTCAATGTCTATGTTTTCACATTACACCTATGTTCTCCATTGTGGAAATATAATTATGTTTTAGTTTTTATAATAGTTATGTTCCCAAATTTCCATTTTAAAAGGGATTTTTAGTAATTATTTTTTTGATGTGGGTTTTATGGAATGGAAATTTCAATTATTACACATATGATGACCCCAATGAACATTTAGGGTGAAATTCATTTTAATTAGGGTATAATGGACCACCTTTATATTTTTATGAAATGTATTTTGAAATAATCTAATTTCTTGAAAAGTGTGTTATACCATCTTAAGCACAGACTACAAAGAATACCATCTTAGCCTACGTTACATGAAACCCTGAGTTTATATGGAAAATAATTTTTTATTGAAATTATTTAAACAAGAAAACTATTATCATACTTATTATAATTTTTCTTATGAATAGGATTACCTGAATTATGAAATTATATATGTAAAATCATTTTTTCAAAATTAAATTAAATGTTTTTCTAAGAAAACAATTAAAATGACAGCAAGCGTGTTTTATATAAAAAAAATTAACAAATAAAAATTTCTGGATTATAATAATTTTATATATACATAAAATAAGAAATATACTATTTAATATTTTCTCTATGTGTACTCTAAACTCGATATAAAAGTAAATCCATTTTATGCTTAAAAACAGTATTTTTCTAAACGATGTCTCATCTCCTTCTGGAAGATAACTTATTTTAAAAAAATATTTTGAAACTTTTATAAATTACATTTGAAATAATAATCTTTTATTTGAATGTGTGACATCAACATTTAATTTTTTTGGATTTATTGTATTTTTCTAATAAGTTTCATTTTTTGATGAGTAATGAAAATCTATGAATATTAATTGAAAATAGGTTTATCATAAAAATAATTCATATTGTAAAACTATATATTAAATTATGTATAATGTATTATTAAATTAATTTGTAATCATTTAATACAATTTAGATCATTTTAATTGACTTAACATTTAATTTGGTTATAAAACATTTCAATCTTCTGAATGTTTTCACATTAAAAACTTGTTTTCTCATTTTATCAATGTGACTAATTTTAAATTAATTTTATCAAATTATCTATTATGAATTATGAAAAATGGATTCCATATTTGGATTTAAAATTTTAATATTTTCTTAAAAAATTTCCATTTTTATTTATAGACAATTTGAATAGTAACATTAATAGTTTTTATTTCCTCGGTTAAGGGAAAAACAGGTAATTAAGGGTAAAATAAATATTATAAAATTAGGAAAATTACTCTTACACTTTAAAAATGTTATTTTTACAATTTAATTAGACACTTATCATAAGAAAATATAAATTTAATAAATTAATGTTAACTATTCCATGATATTCACATGGATGATAGTAAAATCAAAGAGAATAAAAATGTCACACTCTTACTTTTAATAAGTATACTATTATAAATATGGTAATAAATAGAAGATAAGAAAAACTATAGACATTATTATCAATTATAAATGGTGTTTTCTACATATTTATGTTTCATTCTTAATTTTTAGTGAATAAGTAATTTTCATAAAATTTTACAAAATGATGATGTTGTAATTATTTAATTAATGAATCAATCAATTAAATGATAATGGAAATATTAAAATAAAAATAATTTGTCTTAATTAAAGTGAAAATTTAATTTTATAAATTAGTAAGGAATTTTAGTGTTGTATAATGTGAATTTTATTAATGTTAAATTACCGTATTTATTTTCATAAAGTCAATTCAATGAATATTGTTAAGACTGGCACTTTTGATATTTTAAGAAACTTATATTTTTTAAAATTATTTAAAAGTCATATAAATATTAAATAATAATAAATGTGGTGATATATGGTCTAAAATATCAAAAAAAATCTACTTTTGGTCTAAATCATACTTTATAAGAAAAATTCACATCCTCATAGTGTAGAAAAATTGGTTACCATTGTTAAAATTAAAATGAGTTAAAAAGGATTAATCAAAATGATAACAGTTAAAATAACACCAAAACATCTCTAAAATATATTTTTTTATGATATTAGAACATTATCACATCTTATCTCTGAATAAATTTAATTTTTGATATATTTTTATTCAGATTTATTTTATTATAATTTTGTCACTTCAAAAATTCAAAAAGTTCCCACCCCCCTCTAATAAAAGAGAACGTATTAATCTCTTTTATTCACAATACTAAACCAATTTTTCGCATAAAAAACATATCCTATTATTATCTAAAAATCACTCCCTTAATACTATAATACTTTCCTTTTCATTAAGTCCAAAAAAATAAGTCCTTTTGTCTAAATTAATAGGAGATAACCAAAGAATTGGTAACGTTCATCGTCAAAGGTTTTTGTTTTATTTCCTCCTCAAACCACATAAATTATATTTACATCATGTTTATAAAATAACTTTAGTATCCTAAATATTATAATATTTTATTATATTAATGGTTATACCAACACTTACATAGACATCCATCGAATGGGAAATAAACTTACCATTTGTGTGTACGGAATGTTACCTCTTCACGAAATGAAGATGGGTCATTTTTTCCTTTACCACCTATCATGGTGGGTATTATGATTAGAATACTATTTTATATGATATATATAATATTTTTTCCATTATTATTCTTTAAATATTTATAAAACATACATTCATTCGTTCCATTTTATGGAAATAAAACAACTTCATTTGTAGACCTTTGGACAATGGCCTCCTTAAAGTAATGTGATTCTTTCAAACATTACATGGGATGTATTAAGGATGGATTTTGTGGAATTATATGATATATATATAATAATAATTCTAATTTAATTATATATATATATATACATATATGTCATTTACATAGTTTCTTTCAAATATGACATGAAGTGGAAGTAGTGTTAATGAGTACGTATGACCTAATGTATCCATGAGAAGTGTATTTAATTTTATACATGTATAATTTATATATATATATATGATATTTTAATAATTTTTATAATTCTGGAGATAATTAAATTATGATCTTTGGACCAATAATAATAAGTCAAAACATATACGATAAAAACAATTTACCCGAAACATAACATAAATAAGGATTTGTTAATAAAAAGGTAATATGAAGTCATAAGTAAATAGTTTATGGTTTTATATATATTAATATGGGTCTTTGATATAATTATAATAATCATTAATTTATTATATAGGTGGTTTTCACTAGTATGACAAGAGTCAAGACATAAGGTAAGAGACTTATGTCTCGCTTTTATTTTTTGTGGGACACATGCCTTAACACAAATTATTTCTTATATATTGTGTATATACTACCCATGAAATTATTTTATGAGTCTTATGTAGAAGAATATATTATATTAATATCCATCTAATTTTTTTTATTTCCCATGGCATATGATTTTACTAATTATAAATGAATGAGTTTTTATTTCACAATCCCATCAACATTTTGGATTATTTAATTTTATGTATTCATTGAATAAGATTTGTATTTCATGTCCATGTTTTCAAAAAAAATTAAAAAGTATTTAATATTATCATATGTTTTTTTAAAGTAATTTTTACCGATTTTTAACTTCTTACTAAATGGTTTGAAAAGAATATCCTTGTTATTTACCAAACGAGGTACCCTATGACTTTTACATAAAAAGTATGAAATAAATGTATTTTTTACGTATACGGAATCAACATAATTTCCTTCCATCATGAATCCTTAATGATTTTAATTTACCCTTAAAATATTATAAGTATATTTTAATAGAAAATGTTTACTTATAAAATTTCATTACATTTTAAAAAAGTAAAAAAATTTAATGAAAGCATATTTTCTTGAATAATTATTTCAAGTGATATTTAAAATCATTTTCCATGTAAGATAAAATCTTTTTTTTCTACTCAGATCATACTAGGCATATGATCCAAGGGTACCATTCATAGCCTTTCTCTGGATGGTTTATATTTATATGATATGATTTTTATCAAAACCATCTATTTTATGGGTGATGATATGATGGATGTTTTGTTATCTTGTGGAACATGCATGTATGATTTAATTATGTAACAGGTAGGACCTATATATCATTCCAATGTAATGGGTAATGATTAATACCTCATAAAAAATAATGGCAATAAGTCTATGTGCTTGATCCACTCTGGAAGATGGGGGAAGCCAATCCAATTTATGAAGATAGGGAAACATGATCTACTAAGGGAAGATGGGGAAACCCGATCCATTACAAGGAAAGGATTGAAATTGGGGATGGTAGTGTGTCCTGACTTGCTGGTGTAGTATCTATTAAGTTCCTTGTTATCCTTTCTAAATTCATCTTTACTTATAGGTAATGATACTACTTGTTTATGTGTCTTCCACAAATTCTATGTGTTATTCTTATGTTATGCTTCCATAGGTTATTCTCTTGATTTATAGGTGATTCATGTATTATAAAATACCATTATTTATGTCATGACTCATATATATGATATTTGATATGTAGGTTTTGATTTTCTAATATTGAGTACATATTCATATAACCTTATTTTCATGTTACGCTTATGTATCCCCCTAGATTACCTTTACTGACGATCTGAGCTCTCCATTTCTTGTGTTTTATTTCCCTAGGATATGAAAAAGGGTATTATGTCTGATATGCCAAAAATGGGATATAGTTATCATGAAATATGTGTATTTAGAATTATATTTGATATAAATTAGTTTTTTCATGTTTCCAAAGGTATAAAACTAATATGGTATTTGGTAATGTGTTTGTGTAATGTATGAAATATTATGAAAAATTAATATAATATCAATTCACATTAATATTGTTCCATTGTACATGTTCTATGAGATCAAAAACAATCACCACAAAACTGATGAAATTAAATTGGTATCATAAACATGTAATCATATCAAATCTTTAGAAAAATAAAATAGTTTAATAATTATTTCATCAAAGCATTACCCATGAAAAGAAGCGGATTTTGTAAGCATATAACCCATGAAGGAGAAAAAAATTTCATAAATATATAACCCATGAAATAGAAATAGGTTTCAAAAATATCATTTCATTGAAACATAAACCATTCAGAAAAAATAATATTAATGTAAACCTTGGGTCATATCCCTAGGAAGGAATTAGTAACACCAACAAATTTCACCTTAGATGGAAAATAATTTTGAAATGTATTTTAAAATCATTTCTTGATGAAATGCCCACTATTCTTTGAAAAAATACTTCTAAAACATAAATACTATTAAACCACATTTTCATTTAAAATAAACAAGAAAACAAGTAAAGGAAAGTAGAAAAACCTTTTATGTGAAAATATATAAGTGATGTTTCAAAACATTTTTAAGACCCTTTTCCTTTTGTGATGTCAAATGTTTAGAAAAGTATCGTGATTGAAAAATGATAGGACAATTTATTTCATAATACCTTATTGATTAAAAGGTAATTAAAAGGCAAAAATTTCTTTTAAATATCATAGGATAAAATCAGAAATTTTTTGAAAATATTTTTAGAAAATGTTGTTCTAAATGAACGTATACTATTGAACGAAGAGAGTAATTAAGTCAGACCTTCTGAAAAAACACCTTCTTAAATATATTAGGTACCAAAGAGTGGGAAATGGTACTAACAGTTTAAAATATGATGAATAATCATAGGAGAAAAAAATTCCTGAATATTATATATATATTTATCATAATAATTCATCGATGAAATCGTAACCATAAATAATATAGATAAACGATGAGATTGCTGCAATGAACTATTACCACTTTGTTACATTGAATCAAAATCATCATGAGAAGATAGAATTAAATTAAGTATAATATTTAATTAAAATAATTATTTTCGTGATATAACATTTCAAATTGAATTATATATAGGTCACAACAATATTGAAAATTTAATAGAAGATTACCTAACAAATTTAAAAAAAAAAATTGTAAAACCCATGAAAAAAATATCATAAAATATATATATACAAATAAGTCAATTTATAATAATCATAAAATACATCAATGGGTAGTGTACACACCATATATAATAAATAGTTGGTGAACATGAATTGAGTCTCCCAGAAAATAAAAGTGAGTCAAGAAAAACCTTACCTTAAGTGTTAACTTTATTCATAAATGTCCAAACATCCTATATAATAAATAAAATTTTGTTATAAGTCTCAGAAATATAATTATTAATATATATAATACCATATAATATTCACTTATTACTTTATGTTAATCATTTATTAAAAATTACATGTTTATGTAATGTTTCAGGTAATATCTTCTTTGATTATCAAACACGACTAGACTTGTAATTCATGATCCAATTACATAGATCGTGGTTTACCTATTTACAAAATGACAAAATTTATGTATATAAAATATATATTCAATATATAAATATTTATAAAAATATATAAAATATATAAATATGATATGGAATACACTTTTCATGGAGACGGTAGGGGGGGCGTACACATGAAAGCAGTTTTAATTTTTTTATGATATTAAATTAAAGAAAGAAAATAAAATATATGTATATATATATAAATTAATATAGAATTATTATGTAATATATATCATATAATTTCACTAAAACCATCAATAATATATTCTAATTAATGTTTAAACGAATCACATCACTTAGAGGAGGCGGTAGTCCACAAATGAAGTTATTCATATTTAAAAAAAATGCAATGCTTGAAGGCATGGGTTATATAATAATTCAAGAAGAATAAATACATAATAAATATCATATATATATAATATTAAAACACAATTTCAATCATTATTCCCACCCATGGTAGGTTGTAAAGGAAAAATGAACAACATCATTTAGTGAGGTGGTAGCTCTCCATACACAAGAGTGGTAACATCAATACCCATTAGATAGAAGGTTGTGTATGTTTAGGTAGAAATAATTTATTAAAAAATATTATTATACTCATGATACTAAGGATATTTTATAATTAGGGAATAAGTAGGTTTTATGGGTTTAGAGTGAAAATTAATCAAATGAACTTGTGGCAGGACGTCACCTCTTCTTTTGGTAACTCCAGTTGGTTTACACCAAAGGTATTACTTGGATGGATTTAATCCCAAATGTATGATTCTAGGATAAATTTATGGATGTTTTGAGATTATTTATCTTTGGTTGGTCGAGATACAGAGCTATATATTTGTGAATAAATGGGAGGGGTGAGTTCCTTTTTTAGTGGAGGAGGAGTGGTGTTTTTTGAAATATTTGAAAATGGAATTCCAAAAAAAAGATTCTCAATTCATGTGGATTGAATAATGGTATTAATATGATAAAATGGATTATATTTCCATAAAATCTATTTTTGAACAATATTCTAGGTCATTTTGGACCTTAAATATATGGTTTAGTACTACGTTAGGCTAATTTGTCTCTTAAACGTTGTAATTAATTTTAATCACATTCACAAATATTTTTGGTCAATAGAAATATAAACCATATTAAAATTTAAATATCATGGTGATTAAATTTAATGAATCAATTTTTCCAAATTCTAAACATAGAAGTGGAAGAAATTAATTTTAATTAAATCCCACAGATGGGATGATGAAGTGGGTTTTTAAAGTAAAAATATACAAAAGATTAAAATGTTTTTAAATCCAATTTCAGTAGGAAATAGATTTTAATTCCCTAAATTGTATTAATTTATGAGTAATTTACCTAATTAATATTTTAAACCAAACTGAAATATTATTTATCTATATAAATAAATTTTACGAAGAAATAGATTTGAATTAAAATTCAAGTTTTTCACTATTCATCAAAAAAGGAAACGTCTCATAAAAATATCAAAAATTAACTCAATATAAATATTGATATTATTATTACATGAAAGATTTATTTTTGTCAAATTATAATTATAAATGTCTCAAAAATAATATTTAAAATGGGTACTCAATTAAAAGGTTTTAAAAATACATCTTTTTATTCATAAAATTGGATTTTTTTTATATTATACATATAAAATATTTTGGATGAGTGTCACCAAAATTTATTGGATATATATTATATAAATTTTATTCAAAACATTTATAAAAATGGATTCTTAATTTATTATGATAAAATTGAGATTGTACATAGAAAATAGTTTTATTCGAAAATTAATTTTTTTATTATCAAAATGTTCTTACATTCACTTTTAATAATTGATAACCAAAGGATTAATTTTATATAAATGTGTAAATAATATTTTTCATATATTATTTAATATTATTTTTAACTTCCATTCCAATGTATATGTGGTATATATAAAAATATTTTAATAATAATATTAATATTATATTCTAGTTCAGTAAAACTCAACCTTGTATTTTGCACAATCTACTGAAGATAATGGAATTATGTGTAATGTTGTCCAATCATAGTGTTTCATGTATCAAAAGTAAATATATGTATTTCGAGTTGTCCAAGATTAATGTGGTGTTTTTTATACTTTAATATAATCATAGTAATTTCATATAACAAAATCTATATTTTTTGTTACGTGAAATGAAAACTATAAAAAAAATTAAAAAAATTTTAAAAAATATTGAAAAAAATATCAGGGTGTTACATTTTACCCTTCTTAAAATGAATTTAACCCTTTATATTCATCTAGGTTATAAAAGGTTTAATACTTGAAAGTTTCTTTCATAGAAACCCAGATTATAAAAATTACTACTAAAACATTATTTTAATAAGAAATGTTGGAAGCATAATGGTTACCCAGTAAACTCAAAACTAGGTTTCCATATAGAAGAATGTATGTGGAATGTGAAAACATAGACATGTAAGATAAATATAACTATACAGTCTTGATGGAGAGTGATATTGGGACTAGTTGGGAAAATTTTATCAATAAAAAAGACAAAACCCATATATTCTTTAAAAGGGACATTGATATCAAAAAAATTGTTGATAACTTGATAACATGTTATTTTAATACCCTTTTTCCTAATTTATAATATTTTTTTTGAAAAGATATATATTCTTTATTTAATCCCAACCTCGGCCTTTTTGTTCCTTCATCAATTTACACTTCATCTATTATTCATAGAAATGAGGGTAAATTTGTCATTACGATATCATAAGAAGATCTATAGATCCATAAATATAATGATAATTCATTAAATATATCTTTTATTAGAATCAAAAGAAAATGGTTATAAAGGTTGTCCAACATGAATAAATCCTCATTTGGTGAGATAATAATTTAATCTCATAAAATTCATCTGAAGTTTAACATAAATAATTCTATAAATGGGTATCCCTATAGCCCTTCTAGATGATGAAAAACAAAAACATTATAATGAAGGTCACTGGATGAGAGTAATATTGATCCCCCATATATCATAATGAATCTCTTGGATTTCAAATTCCAAACATGTGAATACCCTCATCTTATATTCTCTTAAAATAGGAAAATTACCATAAATCCTTTTCAAAAAAATTCATACTTCCATATTCCAATGATTAATGGATATATACATTAAATACATAATGTTGAAAACATTATCTATGATAATATAGACCAATTTTTTAACAAATGATTTATCTGTTTTGATTTTATAAATAATATCCAATTCACATTATCCATATCATCATCTCTTTATCCATATAAAATATCATTTTCTCAACCAGTGGAATGTGTTGAGGATTACCTCACCATTATGTAACCTTGAAATTAAATCAGTTTTCTAGGTCAACAATATCACTTAACACATTCATGATAATACTTAAATAAAAACATCATAAAAATCCTTATATACTTCAAAATCCATAATTTTTTAATTCCAAAACATACACACTTCAATCATCCAACCTTATTATTAAACTATTTCTCATGATTCAACAAATTATTCTTTAATACCTCTTTCATATAATATGAAATATGAATCGTGTATTAAGATTCCTTAACCACAATCTAATAATGATTCATACATTTAATGTAAAAAATAATGGAAGAGCATCACATACCTTTCATATCTCATTCGTGGTCTCCTTATATTTAGTTATATATCCAATACATGTACCACATTATTGATTATATTCATGAGATGTACACTTAGGACATCAATTTTTATAGTGCCCATACTTTCCACGTCTTAAACATTCAATTGTAACCTGGTAACTTTTAGTTCCAACTATTGACAAAGACCATAAATCATAGTGAGAGCAATACTAATTATAGAAGAAAAACACATAATCTTGAAATTTTCCTTATAATATGCATAAATTATGAGGCATGCTTCTAAATTTACAATGTTTTAACCTTATCCTTATATACATCCATAGAAATATAATTATAGTGATCCCTGGGGACGTCACTAATGTTTTTTCATCCTCGTACCCAAATATTGACTAATCCTCTCCATTATTACAAACTATAGTGAACCAGGCTTTACATACATGTATATTACATAAATTTAGATATATATTCAGTCCATTACAAAGTGCATACTCAGGGACTATAATATTTTAGTGTATTTGGTATCCTAGAAAAAAGATATTCTAACTTTTTTAATGATCTTCAATGTTTCCCATAATGATATTACTCTTTATTACTTCTTTATAAAACCATTATTCATAACCTAGGGAAAGTAAACATAAGAAATGGGTAAGCCAAAATGAATAGTAAGGGTAAAAATAGGAGATATGTAAGAACAACATGAGCATAAGGGTAAGAGAACATGATAATAAAATTTTATAATCATACCTTTTATGTTAAAGATCATATACATTAGTCATGGAATAAATATCAGTAGTTCATAATATATGAATCATAATGTAATGATGAGAATATTCCAAGAAATTATAACATATGATTAATACATGGTATCATGGAAGAAATGTAAAATGATTTCCAATATAGTCCAAGATTACTATCAAGAATATCTTAGTGTAAAATTCCTTTACTAAATGAGGTTTACTCGCTGTTCTAGCCCAGTGTTACTTAACAGGGTTCACTTCCTATTCCAGACATGTACTACATAACCATGTACACCTAATTTTATCCATTTATTACTTAACTATGTTCACATATAATTGTAGCCATGTATTATTGAACCTGGTTCATTCCTCATTCCATCCCTATCACACTGAACTGATTTCACTCCTCATTGCATATATGTATTACTGAACTGAGTTCACTTCCTATTATAATACTTTGTTACTGAATAGATTTCATTCCTAATTCTGAACCAATTTTACTCCTCATTTAATAACTATAATACTCATGAGAGATAAATCATTACCCAATGAATTTGAGTGATATATAGGTCCACCCATCTCATAATGAAATAATAAATATAAGTTCCCTTTGATCATGAACAATCATTTATGAACCCATTAAATGAAATGGGTATCACATACATGTAATCATATCATAACCTATAGAAAAATAGACATTTTTCAAAGTTCTTTTCATCAAATCATAACCCATGAAAAGAAGTGGGTTTCATAATCATATAACACCTCAAACAGAAACATGTTTATTAAGCATATAACTCGTGAAAGAAGAACGGGTTTCATATACATCATGTCAGTAAAACATAAACCATTACAATACATAACATTTACGGAACCCGTCGGTCATATCCCTCGAAAGGAATGAGTAACACCAATATTTATCAACATAGTTGGGATGAAAATTCATATATATTTTTTAAAAATCTTGAGGAAATAACATTTCTTCATTGAAAAATTATTTTTAAAACATAAAATATTTTGAAAAACATTTTCTATGAAAACATATGAGAAAAAATATATAGGAACATCGAAAATATTTTCCATGAAAACATATAAAATAAGTTTGATAACATTTTGAGAACCCTTTTCCATTTAAACATTGAAATGATTCTTGATAACATTTTTAAATCCTTTTTCTTTGAAAACATATAAAAGATTCTAGAAAAAATTTGGACAACCTTTTCTTGGAAAACACATAAAAGGTGATTTAAAAATTTTCAAAACATATTTCTATGAAAATAAATTTATGAAACATAATAGAAGCTCTGAAATCATTTAAATTTTTTCCTTTAAAAATAACCTTTTTAAAACATATATATGATGTTTATAAAATCTTTTCAAACACTTTTTAAACATAATATTTTTTGAAGACTTTTTCCATTGAAAATCACTTTAACATCAATGAATTCTAAGAATTTTTAAAAATAATCATAAAAATAAATCTTTTAAACATGGAATGGAATATTTAAAGCATGTACGACCATGATAGTAGATATATTTGTATATGCCTAATATTTCATTTGTGCCATAAAAAGTATAGATATGTTTCGAAATCTAAAAACAACATGAAGATTCCGTTTAAACCCCATTTTTTTAAAATGGTAAAACATGGGTAAAAATTTCCCTTAAATATCATAAGAGAATATCTCAACATTTTTTAAAACATTTTTAGAAAACATGGATTTTAAGGAATAAATATTTCTAACTAAACAGAGGAATTAAGTTAGAGCTTCTCAAAAACACATTCTTACATATCTTAAGTACCAAGGAGTTGTAAAATGGAAGTTATACTTAATTATATGATTAATAAATATAGGAGGATATATTTAGATAGTGTTATTGAAATATTTATCATAGTATTTTATCAAAGGAATGAAAAATATAAACAATCCAAATAATCGATGAGATTGTTGCGATAATCTCTTACAAATTGGTGGCATTGAATCAAAATGACCATGTGAGAATAACATTACATGAAGCATAATATATCAATAAAATAAGTTTTTTCATGATATATAATTTTAAATGTAATTATATGAAGATATTAAAATAATATTGGTGCATAACAAAACATGTGCCTCAAAGGAGGCTAATTGAGACATGATTACTTTACGGATTTGGAAACATTTGAATCATAAACCCCATTCAATATATATAATCAAATTCATATGTAAATAAATATAATTATAAGTATAAGAATAAAAAGTTATATCCATGGGTAGTATACACCACACATATAATAAAAAGGTGATGAACAAAACTTGTGTCGCATGAAAAACTTAAGTGAGATGAGAAAACCATTACCTTCAGTCTCGAATTTCTTCACACACAGCCTAATATTCTGTATTATAATTATAAGTATATTATAAATATTCTAGAGAACAATATTCCTATATATAATAACATCTAATATACACTTATGAGTTTATATTAACAATTTATTAACAATTTCATGTTAAATTATCATTTTGGGTAATAAACTCTTTGTTTATTGCACGGTTTTTAACTTGGTATTCTTCATCCTATTACATAGATCATGATTTAAATATTAAAAAAATATTTATATATCATATATATTATTTATAGAAATATTTTTAATAATCTATAAATTAATTAAATATGAAATGAAATACACCATTTATGGAGATGGTAGGTCATACGTACTTATGAACACTATTTCTGTTTTTTAATCATATTGAATGAAAGAAAGTAAATGAAATATGTGTGTATATATATATATTATAATTATAGTATAATTATTGTGTCATATATATCATATAATTTCACTAAAATCATCCTTATTACATTCCATGTAATGTGTGAATGAATCACATCGGTTTACAGAGGCAATAGTTCACATGTCCACAGAAAAAGTAAGAATATTTAAAATAAATTGAATGCATGAAGGTATGTTGTATATAATGTTTAAAGAAGCATAAATACATCTTAAATATCATATATATCATATAAAAACATCTTTCCCATTATAATTACCACCCGTGATAGGTTGTAAAGTAAAAACGAACAACTTCATTTCGTGAGGTGGTAGTCCACCGTACACCGGAGTGGTATGTTTGTTACCCATTAGATTCAAATTTTGTGTATGTTTAGGTTGAAAAAATATTTTCAAAACATATAATTTTAATTAGGATACTAATATTATTGTATAATCATGTAATATTATGATTTCAGGGGTGGAGAATGATAATAAAAAAAGTAGCTTGAGGAAGGATGGTACCTCTTCTTTGGGTAACTCCTTTTTTATTGCACCAAAGGGATTCCTTGGATGGATTTATTCCCAAAGGGATAATTCTATGATTAATTTAGGGATCTTTTCTAGATTATGTGAGAATATTTTAGGTGATAAAAAGTTAATGAAATGTATGAATTAGTTTAAGGGGAGAGTATCTTTTCATAGTTGAGGATGAGTCAAATATTTGAAAAATTTTGAAAATGGAATTACTCACTAATTATTTTCTTATCAAGTGAGTCATATATGGGTTTAAATTAGATAAAATGGATTGTGGGGTGATATATTTCCATCCAATTTCTTTTGGATAATTTTATATGACAATTTTTCCATTATGTTAAATTTATTTTTCTTTATTAAGAAAATTTTTCTCTTAATTATTGTAATTAATTTTAATAAATATCAATAATATTTTTGGTTAAAAATAATTGAACCTATTATAAATTATAAATTATTCTGATTCAAAATATTTATTCCATTTTTCATAATTATACACCAATAAGTGTTATAAATTAATTTAAATTTAATCCAACAGACGGGATGACAATCTGAGTTCTTAAAATTAGCTATGTTAAAAAGATTGAAATGTTTTTATATCGAATTTTATTTTGAAATTGATTCCAATAACCTATAGTGGATTAATTTATGTGAAATTGATCCAATTAAAAATTAAAAACAAAATAAAATAATATAAAATCCATAAAAATAAATTAGAAGAAAAATTAGTTTTCAATTAATATTCAATGTTTTCTACTATTTATCAAAAAATTAAACTTCTCAAAAAAATACAAAAAATAGACCCAATGTAAATTGTTATATACCTCCTTCGAAAATAAATTTTATTTTTTAAAATAAAAATATTAAACTTTTCATAAATCATATTTAAAATGGGTTCTCCATTAAACGGTCTTAAAATTACCTTTCAAAACAATTCATGTTTTTATTCGTAAAATTAATTTTATTATTATCTTATACCTATCAAATATATTATATGAGTATCAAAAATATTGATTGGATATATAATATATAAATTTAATTTAAACATATATCAAAATTGGTTTGTTTACATTATTGAGATAAAAAAAAAATTTATGTTGAAAAATAGTTTTCTTAGAAAAGTAATTTTCTTATTTTCAAAAAGTGCATACATTCACATAAACTAATTAATTTACAGTGGATTAAATTTAAATACAAGTTTAAATCTTATTTACACAATTTAATTAATCATATTCTTAACTTATATTCCAATGTCTAGGTGGTAGATATAACATTATTTTAATATTATTATTAATTATATATTTTAGTTCTATAAAACTCAGCCATTAGTATTACACAACCTATCGAAGGAACTCAGAATTATGGGTAACACAATACAATTATTGTGTTTTGTTTAATAAATGTTAATTTAAGTGTTGCATGTAGTGCATGATTAACTTTGTATTTTTTATAACTCATGCCAAACATAGTACTTTCATATAAAAAATTGTATATTCAGTGTTGTATGAAATAAAAAGAATAAAAATAATTCACAAAATCTCAAGGTGTTACAATATCAACCTAATGAATCATGATATGTTTCTCAGTAATGTGGAGGAAATACTCTTATAAAGAACCTATGTGTTTGTGAAATAAAATATTGCATTGATAAATGAGGTGAAAGTGTCTAAACTGGAATTTTAATCTTTGATCGTGATGTGTCGGGAAGATACCTCCACCTTCTCCACCATTAGACATGTCTTCCAAAAAATCATTAATTGACTATTTCATGTCCTCACATATACGCAATCCTTAAGGCCAATTCACCATAAAAATGTTTTCAAAATGTTCTGGTTTTTACATTGTTTCTAGGATAGCTACATTTGATATTTTTTCACTACACAATTCATTAAAAATATAGTCACATTTGGTCTATGATTCAATGCCCCAAACATTCCATATTAAGAGGTAGATAATTAAGGGTTTCTTTGGGAGTGAATATGTATAGAGTACATATTATACTAGAAGGAATGGTTTGAAGGACATGTATATAATTTGGACCAACTCATTTATGGGTTCCACTGTCAAATATACTTGAGGATATCCATATGTTCTTGTAAGCTTCATGAGATGAAACCACTTAGCGGTCTTCCTTATCATCCACTAATAATTGCAATGATTTTGCGGAAGAATGTGAGGGTTTGGGGGAGACACCACCTTATATTACACGGACTTCTAAGAAATAAAAAACTAGAGATAAAGATGAACCAACCATGGATAGAGACACAATAGAGGGAGAAACAGACACAAAATTAGTAGGGTCACCTAGTGGGCTAGGAGATCATGGTAGAGGCTTGGGACCATCCTATTTAATTAAAACCTAAAAATCACCCAAAAATAAAATATAATCTATAAATTCCATGTCTAATGAAGGAACCCCATGTTAAGGATCTGATTCCCTACTAGTCAGAGGGTCTAACCAAGTGACCAAGGTAGATGGGACCTAAGCCTTAGTGAGTGGTTAAATCAAGACCACACTCATCGATGACACCTTGGTTGATCTTTCTTAATGACCATCATCCAAAAGCTATTGTTAATGATTATATTACCTATCTCAAAAAACAAATTTGAATGGATTTAACACCATATGAACTTTTTTCATTTTTCATTTCTATCAATATACTCTTACACTTATTTTTGGTAAATTCCATTCCTTTATTAGTTTATATTTTACCAGATTTTCAAACCAACCTATTCTCATCTGATCTATAATAATTTTTAGTTATCTTTAATCCTTTATAATTATAAGTGATCAATAATACCCAATCTATATTCTAGAGATAATTGATCAATAAAACATATAACCATTTTCCATCCATGGGTTTTGGTGATATAGGCTTTAGCAATTTCATAAGAACTAACTCATGAAATCTCGTTGATTTTATGTCCTTTGGTTTTTATATATTTTAAATTGATTTCATTTTTAAAAAAGTATATCACATATGTGTACATTGAAATATAAGATTAGGGATATCACAAGATCCTTAATTCTTTACCAAATATTCCATGTAATTTTCTCTCACATATCCAAGCCTTTTATGCCATAGAAAGATCTCATATTCTATGGAATTTAACTAATTTTCATCATCACCACCAATAATGTAGTGATTCCAATTCATATAATTGAATATAATGAAAATCATTCCATCTAATCTCTAAATAATTATATCCTTACTTGTGAAATTTATTACATTAACTATGTCATATAACTGAATCATTCCTAGAATGTTTGGAGAAAGACCTTTAACTATAAAAAGTTCACACACCTCAATTATTTACCTTTTATTTTGTACTTTCCAAAGTTATCGATCTGTAATCCTTCATAATTTAAAAACAAATACAACACTATCTAGGTTATAAACAATTCCCATAAAATCATCCTTGTGTCCCATCATATAGAAGGTACATATGCTATTATAAATCAATAATTTGGATCAATCTATTTCATTTAATGAATTATAAATTTTATTCACCTTCTAACCTCTTTATTTCCTGATCTATGTTCACGAATTCACTTAATTTAGTGGTGAGTTTTTTTCCACCTCAAAGTCTATTGGATCAACCTCATCATATGGGTCTATAATAATTAATTACATGTCAGATTCCATAATAATTCTTCAAGATCATATGGAATCCACTAATATTTCCTCATTGACATATTTACTTATACCCTTGATGAATAATTAATATCTTTATTTCTATGACCTTTATAATAAAAAATAGATGTCAAAAACAAACCAAATGTTGGAAACTTCTCTCATTTGTTTTTTGTTTCTCTTATCCCTTTATGTTTCTCTTTGATATGGAACAATTATATTCCCTATTTCCCATATTTTGACACTAATAACACTATAATTTTTATACTTTTGTGTATCTTTTCTTCTTAAAATGTGTATTTTCATGTCATTTACACGTCTCAAAAATCATCATACTTATAGAGAGTGGGTTCTTGCATCTTTTCATCAAACACCGTATATCTTTTTCCATGAGACCAAGATTATAAATATATTTTCTTTTATGTTTGACTCATTTCGCTTTTGGAAAATTATCTTACCTTCCCCTTAACTGCAATTATTCATCCTTAAATTCTTCAAGAGCCTATACACTCCAACTTCTAAATGTCATGTTGGGAATTAGAAACATCTCAGAAATAACATATGACATTTCTTTTGATAGATAAAGAAGGAACCCATGGGTTAAAGGGAGACTAATATAATTTAACCGTAGGGATAATCCTCTAACAAGGTCAACAATTCTAGGGGAAGGGATCCAATTCCAGAAAAGGACATTAGGGGAGTATCTTGAGTAGGTTCCCATTGTTGAATGTTATCCATTTTGTTCCCTTATATCCATGTTTAGAGTATTTCAATACAGTTTTTAATTATGTTCTTTCACATTTGAATTTTGATAGTGATAAATAGAGGAAGTACATTTGTCTTTCAATCAAGTGTCATATTATAGTGGAATCAGTTTGTACCAAAAACAACTCAATTCTGATATAATGAAATATCTTAAGTCTATTGATGATAATAGAAGCCTCTTAACTGAGTGAGTCCCCTTATCCATAAAAAAGAACATAAATCAAAGACCAAAAGACCCATAAGGTTACAGATAAAACTATCCCTCAAATGGAACCATTCTTACAAGACTCATCAATATTGATCATGGAACCATTAGATTGGGGTTTTCAAAAAATCTAGTGTTGTAGGTGAGTTATGTAATGACCCAAACTTTCATTAATGAAAATTTCTCTTGATCTAATTAAATGTATAATTATCTAATGTGATTATATATAATGTGGAATTATTTGGTTCTATGTTTTTGGATCTTAAAATACCATTAAGAATTGAGATCATTGTTGATATAGTCGTTGAACATTGATCAAATGATTAGTATAAATATAAGGCTTTCACAAATCCAATTTACTCAAAGGAAGCAATAGAATAATCCATTAGACTTACCCCATATGAAGCCCATTTGTCAGATCTCAGAAATGAGGTTGTGTCATTGGTCTTCGCTCTTTACCAAGCCCAAGGCGAGCTTGATTACGTTAAGCTCAAGAGGAACCTCTTACGAGGGAAGTGGAAGTTGATATAGATTACCACCCGAGCAATGTTATCCGATCCACCCCAAGAGTTGGTCACCATCGCACACCTTACCCTTCGGTCTTATGTGGGTGTTATAATAGGTTATGTATCGAGACATTATCACTATTAATATGTGCATTATTTTTTATATAATAAGGAATATACATTCATTTTTTATTTTTATTTTTGTAAATATTTTTTTAACGTACAAATAGTATTTTTAGTTAATATTCAACTTAGAAATCTATTATTGTGGATTTTCGAATTAAATAATAGTTTAATAATATATTATTATTATTATTAAAATAATTTTTATTAAATATAAATTATCATAAAATTTTATGAATGCTATTGTAATTTTCATTAAGGTTTGAAAGATGTTTTTGTCAAAACCCATGAATTTTTTATGAATGTAATTTTTTTTAAACGTAAAAATTCACATAATTATAAAATTATTTAGATAAAATGAATATTATTTTTGGAATCAGGATGTCTGAATTATCCAATGGTGATTTTTTCATATTTTCCTGAGACCGTTGAATTTTTTTGTAAAAATTAAATATCGTTTAAATATATAATATGTTCTATGAGATCATAATGACCCAATAGTTATATAATAAAATACTACAAATGATATGTTCGGCCAATATATGTATTACCATTAAATTAATGTGATTTTATATTTGTTTGATTTATTTTACAAATCTTTTCTGGACCCTTAAATACATATAAAACATTTTATCTTTTTAAATTTTTATTCTTAAGATTCTGACTCGCCTCCACATAAGAAACCCTATTATTTTAATAATTTCATACATTGGCCTTATAAATTTTTTTTTACGCTCCCCTTTTGGAAAAACCCATGGGAAAATCCATGGGATGGTTTGTGATTTTGATTAGTTTAATGTGAGGTGTCCCAAACCAAAATAATAAAGAATTCCTTCTCTTTTCCTATATAAACCCACCCAAGCTCCCACTTCCTCTTCACTCAAAGCCTTTGGATTTCATCCAACCTCTTCCATCCTCTCTCTAGAATCCTCCCAAGGGACCCCAAGCTCCCATGAAGCCTCTCTCAAGCCTCTTCCAAGCCTTTGGGATCACACTTATGAGTAAGGGAGTTCCTCTTTTCCAATTTTTGTCTCAATTTCATTATATTGTTATTAACTTTTAATTTCAATTACTAATGTTGGGGTATGATTTAACACCTCCCCCAAACTGCCCTATTTATGTTTGAATGATGGGATATCCCTTTATATCTCATTAATTCCTTCCATGTACACTCGTTATTATGCTGAATTTCCATAAGGTTTTTCTCTCTCCTCATTTACATTCAAGCTATTCTTTTGAATTATAAACCTAGATTCCATTACATATGTTGGAACATGTATCTATATGACCACCTTACTATATATTTTATGTAAATATGATGAGACACCACTTTCTCTCTCATTAACATTTTTTATGATTTTTTATGTCACACCATTAGGCTGCCGAAATTGCACCGTGATTTTCAAAGCCAAAATCATAGTGTAGTGAATACCATACCCATGTCTCTATAAAGGGTATTCACCTTTATAAACATATACATATTGAATGGTACATTCAGGTTTATATTCCACATTTCTTAATCGTCGAATAAATTATGATTTTGAAAGATTACATGTTATATGATCCATGTGGCACACTTATTCATGAAATGAAATGTTTTAGAAGGGTGTGCCTTGATAGCGCTACAATGCATTGGGTAATGTATAGTATCATGATACGTCAGGTTCAATGAGTGTTGACTCATACTAATTCAAGTTCAACATGGTTCTACTTGTGCTTCATGTGCAATGAGCGTTTACTCATGAACTATGTGAAATGAGCCTCGGCTCATGCTAATTCCATGTTAAGTGTTGTTTCCACATTCCCACATTTTTTAATCATGTTATATCATGCCTTTATGTTTTTTTTCACTTGTGCTCCACTGATATTCCTATTTTCTAACATGTACTGTATTCCTCATGTTATTCAATTTTTATTTCCTTATTAGGCTATATAGCTCACCCTTTTCTCATGGATGTCCTCAAGATATCCTATTCAAGGCTAAGAATGAGGGAATGTAGTGGACATTTAAAGGATGTTTTCAATAAATATTTTGTATTTCATGTTTTAACTGGTTATGTAGTGGTCCTATGTAATGACCCAAACATTCATTAATGAAAATTCCTCTTGATCTATTTAAATGTCTCATTATTTAAAATGTGAACTTTTTTGGTTTTGTGTTTTTTTATTTTAAAATACCATTAAGAATTGTGACGGTTGCTAATATATCCATTGAACAGTGATCACGTGATTAGTATATAATAATGAACATACATTCATTTTGTTCTTTTTACTTTGTAAATAGTTTTTAGTACAAATAGTATTTTTATTTAATATTCATATAAGAAATCAATTTTTATGGATTATTGAATTAAATAATATTTTAATAAAATATTATTATTATTATTAAATTAATTTTTACTAAATATAAATTATCATATAATATTATGAATGCAATTGTAATTTTTATTAAGGTTTGAAAGCTGTTTTTGTCAAAAGCCATGAATTTTATATAAATGTCGGTTTTTGTTTTAATAGTAAAAAATTCACATATTTATAATATTATTTAGATAAAATGAATATTATTTTTGGAATCGAGATGTTGAGATTATCTAATGAAGAATTTTTCATAATTTTTTGAGACCGTCAAATGTTTGGGTAAAAAATAAATACTGTTTAAATATATATTGTGTTTTATGACAACATAATGCCCAATAGTGATGTAATAAAATAATATAAATGATTTGTTTGGCCAATATATGTTTTATCATTAAAATAATGTGACTTTATATTTGTTTTATTTATTTTACAAAGCTTTAGTGGACCCTTAATGACTTATAAAACATTTTGTCTTTTTAAATTGTATTCCTTAAGAGTGTGACTCACCTCCACAAAAGCAACCCTATTATTTTAAAAAGTTTGGCTATTTATCTTATAAAATATTTTTTTACACTCCCCTTTGGAAAAAACAATGGGCAAAAACCATGGGCAGGTTTGTGGTTTTGATTAGTTTAATGTGACGTGTCCCAAACCTAAATAATAAAGTATTCCTTCTCCTTTCCTATAAAAACTCGCCCAATATGCCAGTTCCTCTTCACTCAAAGCCTTTGGAGTTCGTCAAACCTCTTCCCTCCTCTCTCTATAATCCTCCAAAGGTTCCCCAGTCTCCCAAGAAGCCTCTCTCAAGCCTCCACCATGCCTTTGGGATCAAACTTCCAAGTAAGGGATTTCCTCTTTTCTCATTTTTGTCTCAATTTCATTATGTTGTTATTCCATTTTAATTTCAATTAAAAATGTTGGGGTATGATTTTTCACCTCAACCATACTGCACTATTTATGTTTGAATTATGGGAGACCCCTTTCTCTCTAATTATTCTCTTCTATGTACACCTGTTACTATGCCGAAATTCCGTAAGGAATTTCACTCTCCTCATTTACATTCAAGTTATTCTTTTGAATTATGAATCGAAATTTTATTAAATTTATTGGGAAATGTATCTATACAAACCCCTTAATGTCCATTTCATGTATATATTATGATACATCCCTTTATCTTTCATCAACCATTTTAAATGAATTCTTACGTCACGTCGTTACACTATCGAATTTGCACCTATTTTCCAATCCAATGTCATTGTGTAGTGAATACCATTCCCATTTTTCTATCAAGGGCGTTCACCGTTATGCACATTTAATTATTTATTATAAATCTTAATTTTTGTATTCCATATACCTTTATCGTAGGATAGATGATGATGATTGATTCCATGTTGTATGATCCATGTGGAACACTTATGCATGAAATGAATTGTTTAAGAAGGGTGTGCCCAGATAGCGCTCTAATGCCTTGGGTAAAGTATATTATCATGATAAGTCCTGTTCAATGGGTGTTGACTCATGCTAATTAAATTGAAACTAGGGTTTACTCATGCTTTATGTGCAATGAGGGTTTACTCATTCTCCATTTTCAATGAGTCTTGGCTCATGTTAATTCCATGTTAAGTGTTGTTGCCACATTTCCATGTATTATTAATCGTGTTATATCATGCATGTATGTTTTTTTTCTATTGTTCTCCATTTATATGCATATTTTCTAACATGTATTGTATTCCTCATGTTATTCTATTTTTATTCTCTTACTGGTCTTTATATCTCACCCTTTTCTTATGCAAGTCCTTAGGATATCGGATGCAAGGCTAAGTACGAGGGAATGTAATGGTGATGTAAAGGAAGTTTTCAATAAAGATATTGTATTTCATGTTTTAAATTGTAATGTAATGGTCCTAAGCCCCAAAGACACTAGAATGTTGGATCTTATATGTTGTATCAAGTGAAGTTTATGTAATAAATAAGGTTTAAGTGTGAAATAAATAGCAGGGTTGTCATAGTTGGTATCAGAGGATAAGTTTATTTATTTTTGGGATTAGGATTAGAAAACACTAGTAAAGCCTTAGAGAAAATACTATGTATAATAAAAACATCCCTAAGTTTTGGTGAGTATTGAGTAATTATTTTATCAAGAAAATACATCCCTATCAATATATGACCAGGTAGAGGCGGTTCTTGCACAGATGTACCTAGGTGTGAAAATACCGACAATGAGTTTCAGGTTTGACCTGGGGAATCTTGGTACACGACAATGGGCCTTGCTTCACTCTTGGTTATGACACTCCTGAGGGATATGATTTGTTAAATTCATAAACTTAGTATGAACCCTTATTAATGGAATTAAAAAAAACTTCCCCTAAGAATATATTTTAGAAATTAGATCATGGATAACATAGATTGAAGCCTATAGATTCATAAGTTAAGGAAATAAATGTTTTTTATAAGTCATCAGCATTTTTATTTGGATTACCCTTTATGTGTTACCCCTAAATCTCCTTTTATTCCATTTAATGGCTGGTAATAGGAGGTCTTGGGCTAACAACCAATGTGAAGATCAATGTGATGATTGTCCAAATGAGATACCCAATCCAATGGGAGTGGCAATCTTAAACTTTGTCATGCTTCTCCCTCAGTTAACTCAATCATTGAATAGAAACATGGGTCAAGAGGAACGTTCAACCCCCCCCCCCCAAGAAAGAATAAGTTACTTTCAAGAGCTTCATGAGACAAAGGCATCCTGCTTTTAATGGATCATTTGATCCCTCAATCACCGAACAATTGATGAACTCCATTCAAAATATCTTCTCCATCCTTCAATATTCTGAAAAATAGAAGGTTATCCTTGCTTCGTATCGTATGTAGGGTGAATCTTTTCAATGGTGGACGTTGATCAAAAATACGAGGCCGAAGGAGAAGATTGAGGCATTGGAATGGAAGGATTTATAAAATATTTTTTTGATAAATATTTTCCATGCCCCCTCCGGCTTATGATGTAAAGGGACTTCTTTTCCCTCAAGAAAAAAGTTGAAGAATCTGTCGAAGCGTATGAGGAAAACATCACAAGGCTTTCATGATACGCCTCAGGATTTGTCGTTACCCCTGAATGCAATGTTGACCACTTTTTTGGTGGGATGAAACCTAGATTTCAGAAAGTGCTGGCAATCCATGACTTCAGTAGCTATAAGGAAATTATCTGATGTACTCTTAAGGTCAAAATGGAGATCAGGGAATCTCAGGTGTATCATATGGATAAGAAACTCAAGGTGGACTTCAATTCTGGCGGTCTGATGGATAAATCCAACGGTGCTATGGAGATCCAACACCCCACATGCCAAAGGTGCTAAGAGAAGCACCCTGGAAATTGGATGAAGGGTACAAGGAAATTCTTTAGGTGCAGAAGATAAGGTCACCTGGATATTAACTACCAGAAAGAAAAATCCATGGTTGTGACAGAGGAGAGGAATGCTCCATTAAAACCTCAACATGTTCTTTATTTCTACAACTACAAAGAACCAGGGTATCTTTCAAATCAGTTCTCTAAGCCAAGGGTTTTCAGAGGATACAAACAAACTCCAATACAGCAAGGGAAAGCTTTTTCCATCACTACTACTGAAGTGAACCCCAAAAATGAACTGGTGAATGATATGATAGTTATTAATTCAATAATACTGAACATACGTTTTGATTCTAGTTCTACACATTCTTTTATATCCCGAATTTTTAGTAGAACAATCCCAACACCACCACAGATCATGGAACTAAAGATGTGAGTGATTTGGGAAAATGGGGCCATCATTGCTTCCCATGAATATAACTCCTCCCCTGTCATAATCTGTGTATTGAACTTCCCAAAAAACCTTTTCATACTCCCTATGGGGTAATTTGATGCAATTCTATACATGGACTGGCTTTCCTGATATAGAGCCAACATAAATTGTCGTGAGAGGGAAATCACTCTCCATGTGGATAATTGACCCCCGATTCTATACAAGTGCACAGAGGATGATGAATATTTTTTAGCTCCATCATCTCAAGCATGGATATTATTTCCCTATGAGGTTGTGTATCTGGATCAGATGATTGAGTCCAAGGAAGCAACTATCCTGGAAGACATGCCGATTGTGAGGGAATTCACTAAAGTGTTTCCAGAAGAATTTCTTGGTCTTCCTCCTAGAAGAGATGTATAATTATCAATTGACCTTATACCCGGGGCATTGCTAATATCCATGAATCTGTATATAATGGGTGTTGTGAAACATGATATGCTAAAGAAACAACTACAGGAGAATCTAGATAAAGGATTTATATTCCCATGTGCTTCACCATGGGGTGCACCAGTCATCTTCATCAAGAAGAAATATGGGTCAATGTGCCTTTGCATCGATTATAATGAGCTTAACAAAATCACGATAAAGAAAAAGTATCATCTCCCATGAATTGATGACTTGTTCGATCAGCTGCATGGAGAACAATAATTCTCCAAAGTCAATTTGTGTTCGGGATATTATCAAGTAAGGGTGACGAAGGAAGTGTCACCAAGAATACTTTTTGTACAAGATATGGGCACTATGAATTCATAGTAATGCCTTTTGGTCTCAATAACACTCCAACAATTTTCATGGACTTGATGAACAGAGACTTTAGAGATTACCCTGAAAAATTTTTGGTAGTCTTTATAGTTGATATTCTGATATACTCAAAACCCAAGGATGATCATAAGGAGCATCTAAGAACTATACTAAAGACCTTGAGAGAGGAGAACTTCAATGTAAAGTATAGAAACTGTGAGTTTTGGTTGTAGGAGGTCTCATTATTGGGCCATATCATCATAAGCAATGGGATATCTTTGGATCCCTCCATGGTAGCTGCAATAGAGGGGTGGCCGAGTCCAATGTCGATAACAGATATCTGTAACATTTTGGGGTTAGGTGGATATTATCGATGATTTGGGAAAAATTTCTCACAATTATCCAACTATCTTACCAAGCTAACTTGGAAGGGAGTAAAGCTTTCTTGGAGTGATGAATGCGAAGAAAGATTAAAGGAGTTAAAAAGGAGTCTTATCACTACGCATGTGTTCACTTTACCCAAAAGTGAATAACTTTTTGTGGTATTTATTGATTCTTCTAATAAGGTCCTGGGATGTGTGTTGATTAAAAATGAAAAATTCATTGCCTATGCTTCTAGGCAATTGAATGTTCATGAGAAGAATTATAAAACACATGATCTCGAGATGGCTGTGGTGATCTTCACTTTGAAATTTTGGCAGCATTATCTCTTTGGGGAAAAGTGTGAAATATATACGGACCAAAAAACCTCAAATATATTTTCCCAAAAAAAGAGTGGAACATGCACCAACGAAGATGCATAGAGCTGATCAAAGACTATGACTGCTCAGTCTATTACCGCCCTGGGAAAGCAAACAAGGTGGAAGATGCTCTATGTAGAAAGGACCCATCGATTCTATCATTAATGAGAATTGTTAAGGATCCAATATTCTTATATTTGACAAAGATGGACATGGGAATCATAAAGAATGGAATATCATAAATCCTTTCACAAATGATTTCTCAAAAATCACTTTTGGAAAGGTTAAAGGATGCTCAAAAGGATGATGTGGGAATTCAGAAGAAATTGAAATCTATCAGAAAGGGGAAATCCTCAAATTTCTATGTTAATGAAGAAGGAATTATGAGATTTGTGAAAAGACTATGTTCCATTAAGTTTAGAGCTGAACAATAAACTTTTAGATGATGCTCATAGTTCAAATTTCTTTATTCGCCAAGGAAACAAAAAGATGTATCGAGATCTTAGAGAGCATTATTGGTGGCATAATATGAAAAAGGAGATCGTTGAATTTACATCAAAGTGTCTGGTGTGTTAGAAAGTTAAGGATAAGAGAGAAGTCTAAGGGGATGATGCAACCATTACCTATACCAGCATGGAAATGGGAGAAAATCACCATGGACTTTGTCACCGGACATATGAAGACATACAAAGATAAAATGAAATCTAGATTGTTGTGGATTGTCTTACAAACTCTGCACACTTTATTGAAATTTGAGAGGATTCCTCATTGGATCAACTGGCAGGGATATATACCAGGGAAGTGGTAAGGCTGCATGGAGTACCACTATATATTGTATACGATCGAGATCCAAGATTCACCTCTATGTTTTGGAAAAGTCTTCAACATGCTCTGGATACTGAGCTAAACTTCGGTACAGCTTATCATCCTCAAACTGATAGCTAGTCCGAGTGGACTATCCAAACACTTGAGGAAATGTTGAGATCTTGCTTAATGGACTTTAAAAGAAGATGGGATCAACATCTTCCTCTGGTTAAATTCTATAATAATAACAGTTTCCACTCAAGCATTCAAAAGGCACCATATGAATCACTTTATGGGAAAAGGTGCAGTACATCAATATGTTGAGATGAAGTCGGTGAACATGCGCTACTAGGACCAGAAATGGTTGAAGAAATGGTGGAGAAGGTGAAAACCATTCACCAGCATATCAAGGGAGCCTAGAGTCGATAGAAGAGTTGTGTGGATGACCGTCGACGAGACCATGAGTTTAAATTTGGAGACATGGTTTTTCTATGCATATCCACATGGAAGAAGTTCATGTGGTTTGGAAAGAAATGGAAGTTAATTCCTAGGCACATCGGCACCTTCGAGATTCTTGATCGTGTCGGGGATGTGGCCAATCAACTAGCACTTCCACCTTACATGGCCAAAGTACATGATATTTTTCATGTATCTCTATTAAAGAAGTACATACCAAACCCTTCACATGTACTCTATTTAGAGGTGGTATAGTTAGATGATGATATTTCTTATGAGGAGAAACCAGTGAATATCATAGATTGTAGGGAAAATGTTCTACGAAATATGACAATTACCCTCATCAAGGTGTTGTAGAGAAACCATAAGTTTGAAGAAGAGACGTGGGAATCAGAGGAAATGATGAAGAAAAGTTACCCACATCTATTTTAGTGTGGGAAAAGTAAATTTTGGGGGAGAAATTTCTTAAGGGGGGAAGATTGTAATGACCTAAATATTCATTAATGAAAATTCCTCTTGATAAATTTAAATGTCTCATTATGTAAAATGTGAACTTCTTTAGTTTTGTGTTTTTTGATTATAAAATACCATTAAGAATTGTGACCGCTGCTAATATAGTCGTTGAACAGTGATCACATGATTAGTATATAATAATGAATATATATTCATTTTGTTATTATTATTTATAAAATAGTTTTTTTAAATACCATTAGTATTTTTAATTAATATTAAACTAAGTAATATATTTCTATGGATTTTTGAATTAAATAATACTTTATTAAAATATTATTATTATTAAATTACTTTTTATTATATATAAATTATCAGATAATTTTATGAATGCAATTGTAATTTTTATTAAATTTTGAAAGTTGTTTTCTTAAAAACACATGAATTTTTTATAAATATCAGTTTTTGTTTTAGAAGTAAAAATTCACATATTTAGAATATTATTTAGATAAAATGAATATTATTTTTGGAATCATATTTTTGAAATTATCCAATGGTTAATTTTTCATAATTTTCTGAGACCGTCGAATTTTTGGGTAAAAATTAAATACCGTTTAAATATATATTGTTATTTATGACATCATAATGCCCAATAGTGATATAATAAAATACTATAAATGATAAGTTCGGAAAATATATGTTTTACCATTAAAATAATTTGATTTTGGATTTGTTTGAATTATTTTACAAAGCGCCAATGGACCCTTAAAGACTTATAAAACATTTTGTCTTTTAAAATTGTTTCCTTTAAGAGTGCGACTCACCTCCACATAAGCAACCCTATTATTTTAAGAATATTGGCCATTTTCCTTATAAAATATTATTTTACTCTCCCCTTTGGAAAAAACCATGGGCAAAACCCATGGGATGGTTTGTGTTTTTGATTAGTTTAATGTGAGGTGTCCGAAACCTAAATAATAAAGTATTCTTTATCATTTCCTATATAAATCCACCCAAGCTCCAACTTCCTCTTAACTCAAATCCTTTGGAGTTCTTCCAACCTCTATCCTCCACTCTCTAGAATCCTCACAAGTTGCCCCAATATTTAAATAAGATTATCTCAAGCCTCTCCCAAGCCGTTGGAATCACACGTCCAAGTAAGAAATTTCCTCTTTTTTCATTCTTATCGCAATTTCATTATATTGTTATTCCCTTTTAATTTAAATTACAAATATTGGGGTATGATTTATACCCTCTCCCATACATCCCTATTTATGTTTGAATTATGGGATACACATTTCTCAATCATTAATCTCTTCCAGGTACACCCGTTACTATGCCGAACTTTCGTAACGAATTTCTCTCTCCTCATTTACATTCAAGATATTCTATTGAATTATGAATCTAAATTCCATTAAGTATGTTGGGAAATGTATCTATATAACCCCATTACTGTACATTTAACTTATATTTGATGATACACCCATTTCTCTCTAATTATCCATTTTTTATGAATCCTTACGTCACATCGTTATGCTGCCGAAAATGCATCGATTTTCCAATTCAATATCATTGTCTAATGAATACCATGCCCATTTCTCTGTAAATGGTATTCACTGTTATGCCCATTTAATTATTGATTATAAAGCTTCATGTATTTATTCCACATCACTTTATAGTGTAATAAGTTATGATTATTGATTCCATGTTGTATGATCCATGTGGCACACTTATGCATGAAATGAAATGTTTAATAAGGGTGCGCCCTGATAGCGCTCTAATGAATTAGGTAAAGTATAGTATCATGATATGTCATGTGAAATGGGTGTTGAATTATTCTATTTCAAGTGTGACTAGGGTTTACTCTTGCTTCATGTGCAATGAGGGTTTACTCATGCTCCATGTACAATGATCCATGGCTCATGGTAATTCCATTTCAAGTGTTGTTTCAACATTTCCATGTTATGTTAATCATGTTATATCATGCCTTTATGTTTATGTTACTCATGTTCTCTATTGATATTCCTATTGTCTAACATGTATTGTATTCCTCATGTTATTCTATGTTTGTTCCCTTAATGGGCTTTATAGCTTTCCCTTTTCTTATACATGACCTCAGGATATCCTATACAAGGCTAAGTATGAGGGATTGTAGTGGTCATGTAAAGTAATTTTTCAATAAAGATGTTGTATTTAATGTTTTAAGTTGTTATGTAATGTTATTAAGCCCCAAAGACACTGGACCTATCGATATCCTATACAAGGCTAAGTATGAGGAAATGTAGTGGTCGTGTAATGTATGTTTTCAATAAAGATGTTGTATTTCATGTTTTAAGTTGTTATATAATGGTATTAAGTCCCAAGGACACTATACCTCTCGATCTTCCTATGTTTTATCAATTGAATTTTATGTAATAATTTAGGTTTAAGTTTGTAATAAAGATCTAGTTTGTCATATCCTAATCCCCAAAGACATTATACCTCTTGATCTTCTATGTTGTATCAACTGGATTTTATGTAATAAATCATGTTTATGTGTGGAATAGAGCGAAGGGTTGTCATAAGTTAGCCTCTGGATGGAAGTAGGGTAGCTTCTACAATCAATAATATTCTTCCAAGAGGGTTCAAAATTCCACTATTATAAATGAAAAGCTAAATAAATTACCAAACATTGATCCTTGGGTACTAGAATGATCCTCGAGATTTGGGAGCCAACATGTCAGGTTATCTTACTTACCTCCCATATGAACTAGTATCCTACATCTAGTATAAATACCCAAGATTTCTATACCATAGATTAATTAACCACACCATACGACCAACATCAGATAAAGTAACCATTTGATATCTCATGAACTACAAGTCTAGAAAACACAGAAAATAAATTCAACAATATAACCCCCAATCACATTCAAATAATAGGTTAGATGAAGATTCATATATTGGGTTATGAAAATAAGAACATATGGAAGTGATTTTATTCCCCTTATATTTAATTGAATCCTTTGTAGGTATGGAATGGTTCTAGATACAAGAAATTAGGAATATATATTTTATAGTTATCTCCTTTCACCATGGGAGACTACCCCATGTGATGAGTCTCAAGTTTTCATGCCACATGTAGTAATAAGACTTGGGTGAGAAGGATCCCTACAAGGATCATATGAAATTGAAAAAATCTAGTTTGCCTATAATTTTAGTTCTATTAAAAAATCATATTAATCTTGGTTCATGATCTCCTAAATAAAATAAGGATAATAATTATGCTACTTAAAAGTTATATCTAGTGTCGAGAACCTTTGGAAGTTGAGTAAAATACCTACTTAGTTATTCTTCCAAGAAACTAATCTCTACACTCTATAAGATAATAAATTATAAAGAAATAAATCTTGATTATTGAGATTTAATCAGATCTCCATGAATATTACTTCAGTATCCTCAATTCCTTTAGTATGATATTTAAAAGAATCATCAAAACCATTGATAATCTACATCTAGTCATAGATGTTGTGATTATACTCATCCTCTTTTAATGAGTTTTCTGGTTATTTTTATTTGATCTATTAAATTTCATCTTTCATCTCAATTTTCTTATCTTCTTAGTAATATATATAATATATGGAATCACATACCACTCTATTGAAATTATTCAGTTTTTTCCACCAAACCTCAATTATTTTAAGATCTTCTTCTAGTTCAACCATGATTTTAACTCTTATGTCAACTTTAATGTCTTCCCTAGTTTTCGTAATTTATATTAAAAACAAAAGAACATATTAATTGATGTTTTGTAGTCTTAAATTTATTCATATTTTGTTTATTCTAAGAATGAACTTCTTATTAATATAATTTATTCTTTTCGATGAATTTTTTCTCTGAACCCTTTCTACCTATCACATCATTTGATGACTTGTTCATGGAAAAATTGTCTTCATAATCATCTTGAAAACTGTTGGAATAGTTATAGTGAGATTCCTAGATTTTCCACCCCTGAAGGAAGTATGGTTAAGAATTACATTGAATTTTAATTTTCCCTTTTCAATTTTAGGAAAGTAAAGGAATTATCTCATTGACTTCCTAATATTTTGTATCATTATATAATGTGATTTCTTCAATTCCTTGAACATCACTTCCTGAGGAATGTCCTATATCAAGGACCCATTTCTATTTTTCATTATCTCATGTACAATGTGAATACTATGATTATTTTGGATCATCACATCCTTTCTATATTTTTCATTAAGCATTTATATCATAAAATTAAATTATGGTTGAAATATTATTAATATCTTCTATATGATATTAAAATCATTGAAGGTTTATCTATGTAATTTTATGTCTTATATAATCATGTTCTCCCATTAAAATAAGTAATCAATATATTCAAGTAGATGGATACTCAATTATTCTTACTTTTCAGAAAAAAAATCAATTTGCCTTCACATAACTTGGGATCACATTCATTGAAACATTAACCACATGGAGTTCAAGGATTTACTAGAAAAAACCTTCATGTACATTTCATTGTAAAAACTCCTCCCTAATGAATTGACTTCATTGGAAATAGTATTAGGATCCTTTTTTATTTCTATAACAATAATCCTATTTTAACATCACAAAACAACCTTGTACAGCACTATTATAGGAAAATGAGTTGACTATGACATTGCCTAAGCCTTGTTTCTTATCACCCCAAACTAGCGACGTTTTTAAGGGCATCAAAGATACTATAGTGGGAATATAATCACCTAAAAGATAATTATAATAAAAATTAATTCCACCGAGAAATAAATAACACCAATTCCATATAATATAATTATTTACAATAAAATAAGTAGTTCAAAATTTAAGGAAAACCCAAACAAGGAGTAAAAAAGGGAAAAATTTCAGAAATTAGTATTAATATGAAAGAAATTACATTTCCAATAAAAATGAACAATATATGATTAAGATAAAAGAATAATAAAGTGGATAATAAACACATATATTAAAAAAGGAGTAAAGGAGGACAAATAACATATACCCATATCCATACACAAATGGAGAATCTCTACTATCCATCTCTTTCATTCCAGATCCGGAATTCGAAAATAGTTTTTGTCTCTTGGAAGATTCGGCTAGACCTAAAATATTATTGGCATAGGAAAAATATTCCAAATAGGTATCTCCACCATGTATTTTTTAATCCCCTTTAAAATATATCCATTTCATTCCATCTTGAAATATGCATAGAAAGTATATTTTCCCCTTTTCTAAATTGAAACGAATGTCATATAATTAACTTTTGTTTAAAACTATTCTTTCAAATAATGGAGTTATCACTCATTATAAAGAGAAAATATTTTATTGATTGAAAAATATTTTAAAACAATAACTCCTTTGAAATAAAAACCAATACTGGAATACGAGAAAACATGGAAGTTGATGTAAAAAATTACATAGATAACTAATCATAGGGATTACATACAGTCCTAGTAATCATGGAATTATATTATTCATAGGGAAAATCTAGGAAAGAAATAATGTAACCAATATAAACTAAAACAAGTTTCAAATACCAAACAACCTATACTAAAACATATAATTACAGTCATTGGCATATCCATGGGGAAAATCTCATAAGTAGTTAAAATCCTAAATTAAGGGAAGTATCCGTAGATTTTTTATGAACTAGTGATACAACTATCTATTGACCTTACAACAAGCTACTCATGGATTCCCATGACAATAGATACATGCGTTTAAAAAAAATATTCATATAAAAATATCTAATATCTAACATAAATAATTTAATCCCTCACCTCTTTTTTCCGTCAAAATAAACAATGCCTTTCCATAAAAACACATAAACAATATATAGTCCCCTTCCTTGATAAATATCTTTATGCATGTAATCAATCAAACAACACTTTTCATAAAACATTGGGCATTAATCAATGCATTATATTTTTTAAACCATTTCAAAATATCCAATTATGAATTAAAAGAATTTATTTAGAAAATTGTTTATAAATTAAACTTTTAAAACAATATACACACAAATCATAAAATACAATTATAATTTGAGTTGTTGAAACCCCTTAAAAGACCAAGAACACAATTAGTTTTAGAGTAAAACATTAGAAAGTTATATTCATAAAAAAAACTCATTAAATCAATGAAATCATTTAATAAATCAATAAAATTGTTTTTTCAATCACATTGATTCCATTTCATTTCAAAATAAGTTATTTTTTAGTTCCAAAATTAAATCCATTTTGCACCCATTGAAAATCCTAAAAAATATTTCATTATTTAATTAAACTACTTAACATACTATTTATATTTTATGGAAAATTAAAAACATCAATTCTAAAGAAATTTAAATCATATTTCCATGTATAAGTAGATATAGGGGGACCATCTACCTTCAATATAATCTCTTTTAAAAACCATGATGTGAATCCACCACATGAGGTAATAGGGTCCTTGAATGGTCAAACCAAACCCTAAAACATCATAACCAAAAATTATAATTGATCTAAAGGGAATCCCTAGGTCGCAGAGTCCTTGTTAGAGAAAAATTTTAGTAAGAATATAGAAAGGGAGTTAAGGAGGTCCCCTGAGGATATTACCTTAGATAACCCACACTAATCCCTAAATAAATCCACATAATACAACCACAATATGAGTTAGAGGTAGGGGAGATCTACATTAATGTTAAGGTCTAGATGTGAAAAAAGTGGAGGTCCTATGGGTCAAATCCTAATGTTTTAAAATGGGAATTTCCCCTAATTAATTTGATGAAAAATCTGAAATGTTTTTCACATGGTTTACTAGATTGTCACAAAACATGCAGGTCTCATTTGATCTAACTAAGAAGAATTTATATATGGGATTAATGGTTAAATTAACTATATGCAAACAACAAATTTTGGTAATTACCCAAACTAAAGGAATATCGCACAGTTCCACACCTATAAAGAATAATATAATAGGTTGATAATGTATTTGAATAAGAATCTGGTGACCCTATAAGGACTCAACTCATGAAACAAATAAATAAATTACTAGTAGTACAAACACTGAGAAAGTAATTGCCTTGAATTTGCTAAGCGTCCAAAACAACCCATCCCTTGCACATAAGAATCAGTAAATAACTTTGAGGGATTATAAGTGTTTTAAAACCTAGATATATACAATTTAGGAAGAAAAATAAGTAATCATTAATTATAAATTGAACAATACTAAAATACCAAGAAATAATGTGACCTAATTATTTGAAAATCATAGGAAAACAAGGGATTTACACATATATCAAGTAGTACTACGTTTAAATATACATTATTCTACCCATAGCCAAGGATATGTTGAGATAAAACCACCAAATTATTCCACCCACTTATATATAAATGGAACAAACATGTGATCAAATATATCAAAATTTTCCAAGAGACATGACTACACACACTCATGACAATTCAAGGAAGGACCGATTTTATTCCAATTTCTTCACCTATGGTGGCCTATCCACCATAATACAGACCCTCCCAAAGTACAAAATTTAAATATAAAAATTATCCAAGACCTTCAAATAAGATTCTAGGATAACCTAATTTCCAAAGCACAAAATTCCACTTCAATAAAATAAAAAGGTTTATTAAAATGTGAGAGTTAAATGATTACCCAAAAAAAATACTGAGTTTTGGAGGTTGAACTTTAGTATCTAAAAAGATATTAAATCTAGTTTTATACCTCCTATAGAAAACTAATCAAAAAAATCATTTCAAGTATCCCAAAAATCCAATGATATGTAGTTCATAGTAGTATTCTAACACGAACACATCTTATGTCACACCTCTTTACATTTTTTCCACACAAACAACTAGTTATAAGAATAATTTAATGTAGAGAAAAATTAGTACCTCTTCATTCCACTATTATACTAACTCAGTATGGCTTGCTTCCTATTTACATTTATCATACTTCCTATACTACAAATATGAATTAGGATGAAATCAGTTGACTATATAATACTATCTATGTAGATAGATTTACCATCTTTTCATAAGAGTTATGGTCAATGGGATACACTAATGAGAAAATATATGGTCAAACAAATCTTTCAAATTATTGATCCATCATAATTTAATCTACAGCCAGGTCAAGAAGGTATGGAACCAACTCAGCAAAACTACAAGTATTTTTCAACGCCATTTTACCACCTCCCTAGGGAAATAAAACTCTTTCACCATAAGTATGTTCACATCTTGAGTGGAATAAATCATAATGAATAATCCCTTAATGATTTCCCATGAATAGGTCTTTTATGGCTTAGTCAAAATAATGGACTCCCACCAATTCCAACATATTACCTCTTACACGAAGGATAAAATACGATCTTAAGCGATTCATGGAGTTCAATATGGATAATTATATCATAAAACCTCACCGACCATTCCTCTACTTTTAGATCATTTTTTTATCCAAGGATGATAAGAGAATTCAAATAACAAAACTCTTGAAGAAAGTTTTGTTATTGATTTAGAAGTGGGATAATGATAGAACCCATATCTAAAGAAGATGAAATAATAAAGTGAGATAATATTTTATCAACCAATGGTAAGGTCAATATGTAATTACACACATATACCTCTAAAATATCCAATTGAATTGGTGGGTGAAAACATTAAAATCAAGAAACAAAAACCCTAATTAAAAAATTATGTGGATCTAAAATCCCCAAACATGAATATTAATTATTAATTAAATTTCAAAAAGTCACTAAAGAATATCTTGTATCCCAAAACCACATGTAATTAGGCAAAAAAATTGATCACAATTAACCTATGGAAGGTCACCTTTTAATTGAAATTCCTTTTTTAACACTCCCCTTTAAAGAGATTCTATTACATAGTTCATCATATAGACACACCTTACCATTTATGATGTAACAATTCATATGGTTCAAATATTTCAAAATATCCCAATATAGGGCCTCTAAATGATCAAAAATTTAATCTCTTATAGACTACATAAAAATTTTAAATATTTAATTCAACAATTATTTCAACATAAAAAACCTTTCCAAAACCAATTCTTGTTCAAAATTCAAATATTTTTTGAAAAAAAATTAAAATATTTATTAAGAAACAATTCCCAAGGTATTTACATTAATTTAGAAGTTAATTTTATCAAAATATTACTAATATGTCATACATAACATCTCAAATTACAAATAAATGACCCTAAAACAATACATAATGATGACTTTTAAATCAATAATTCATTTTATTAAATCAATATTGACCATTTCAGGGTAATTGATTTAGAGATTTTTTCCATAACACTTACATTAGAAACTGATACATTAAAAATTATACATGTTCACAAATTACCCATTTTTCAGAAATACAACACTTTTAAAATGAAGCAAATATTCTTTTCATGAAAAATCGTCATGATTTTTTACATGACTTCATCGTTTTTTATACTCATCCTTAAACACTATGAAATACATTTGAAAATGTTGGATGAGTGGAGAAAGCTCAGTAGGGTACATATACGATGGAAGAATGAATCTCCTAAACCCATTTCAGACTAATGAGATCATAAGAGAGGGTTTTCCTTTAATATAATAAACTTTGGAGTCATGTAGTTATTTACATATACATGAAATTATATTTACTACCCAATGATTTTCATAAACCCCATTATAAAAATTTGTAGAGGAATTATCATAATGATGATGTTTTCTTATAAAACATGAGAACCCAAGAAAAAAAGATTCATAATAACTTAAATTTTTTACCTTAAATGGAATAATAATTCCATTAAACAAGATATCATGAGATCATATTATGAAATAATAAGATTTCCATGAAAATTAATTTACAATAACGAAAAATTCATGTAGGTTCCATAGGAAATTATCTTCATTGAAACTATACAAGAACCCTTACAAATGTAACAAACTAATTAGTTAATTCTTAAATAATTCTCTAGAGAAAATAATCTTTACATAATGCATTAAAAAGATATATCAGTCTCACCAATCATTAAAAAATTTCCATCGATTGTAAAATATATTATATACATAATATATTCCATCTATATCATCAACCAAATAAAAATATACATTTAAACCCATATGTAAATTTTTTTCATATATTAATGTTTACATTTGCTATGAAACCATATTTTCAAAAAAAAAATTACCTTGAAAATAAATGGAATAATGTTGATTTTATAAAGATTTCATAGAAGCTTTTAAAGGAGTAGAAATATCAAATAATGGTTGTGGTGAAAGGAAAATACATTAGATCCATTTACATTAAAAACAATCTCTTTATACTTTTAAATGAATATAAATCATTGGATATGAAATATGAAAAAAGATTCCTTTCTAATGTATTTGATTGAAAAAATCAAAGGAGAGTTAAAATGGATTAATTACTTTATTTATTTAATGATTTAATTAACCATTAAACAATATAAAAATGGAATAAAAATATAATAATGAAATATTGAAAACATTTTGTAAATAGGTTTTAAGAGAGAATATCCCTTACCTAAAGTCCAACTTGTCACATACATTCATTATCATAATAAATAATAAACTAATTTCAATTATTTAATATCTTAATAAACCATTTAAATTTTATTTTTCCTTTAAATTAACTTATATCCATGTTATAATAAATTACTTCATATATTAATTTTGAATTATTATTTTGAGAAAATTCAACTTATATGTCAGAAATGGATTTGGTAGATTGACTATAATCAAATGGATCATGATTACATTATTTAAGAAATAATAATCATGTTATCATAATAATTTTTATACATTAATTATATATTTAGAACCAAGCATGTAATATGGTCATGAAAAATCTATATCATTACAACATAGGGATTGCAGTTTGTATGTACACATGAGTAATATTTCCAGTATTCATCAAAAAATGAGGGGAAATGGTAAATATTTTTTAAAAAAAATTAAAAAGTATTAATTATATCATAAATAAAATAAAATTTCATTAAATAAACCTATATATATATATCATCAATGTGAGGTAGTGGAATGAAAATAAAACACAATGGTTCTTGAGGTGGTAGTCTGCACAGACACACGAGCAATGTTTTTATTTTTTGTTGGTTGGTAATGAAATAATCGAATATTTATTTACCATTAAGAATGAATTTTATATCATATATTTTATATTATTTCATTTGGATCCATCATTATGAAAATCCATAATTAGTGGTAATGGAAAATTAAATACATCGTCTCATTAGAAGATAGTCTTGACGTACACATGAGAGATTTTTTTTTCTTTTCTATAAGATAGATAATTAGATTAAAAAGGGTTATGTAATAGAAATTATAATATTTAATTATATGAGATATACTGATGTTAATATATTAAAATGTTAAAGAGAGATTTTAAGGAGCTAAATGATGAAATAAAATGAACATACCTAGTTAAGAGAATTACATCTTCTTCAGACAACCTCCACCAGATTATACATAAAGTCTTTTTAGGAAGGTATTATGATAAAAAAAGGACCTCTAGAACATGGGTAGGGAATTTAAGAATTTATTTGGGAAGGTATTTCTTGAGAAAAGATGTAAATTATGATTGAATAAGATATAATCTGTGATTTCCTCATACAAGTGAGGTAAAGTATACACTTGAAACTAAGTCCTTATAATTTTATTCATTCTAGAAAAATTGGTATATTTTTCCTATATAGAATTTGTTGACTCCCATGATGCTTCATTAATCATATTTTTTTCCAAAAAACCATAAGCCAGTGATTCAAATTATACTAAAACACCTATTATCTATAATCAAGTATCCAAATTAATTATGTCTCATATGAGATATTCTCTTCAAACAATACTACATTCAGACACCACACAAGATATGCATATGGTTAAAATTTTCCTAACAAGGAATCCTGAAACTCATTAAATACCTAGGGTAAAATTGGTGGAAAGAAAAAATGGTAGGAAAATTATCCAACACTATCTATGGTTTTATATGGTTCAATTAACAACATACATTACTTTCCCTTTTAAAAAAACACGTAACTCTTTTTCGTGGAGATACATTATGAAAAACATGATCACCTACCTCGAATGAAATATCCCTCCTTTAGTTGGATAAATAAATTTTATAAATACTCCGAGCCATCCTCGTATGTTTTTGAACCATATTCACCATATAAAAAAGTTATTTTACCATTTATAGTCCCAAAAACATTCTTTCCACTGATCCATCCCAATAATCTAGATATTGACACTGAATTCCATATAATGCCTCAAATTTTTCCATCTATATACTAGGATGAAAACTATAATTATACAAAAATTAAAATAATTAATGATGTTAATCCCAATTTCCTTTGTGATCCCAATAACAATCTAAAAGATTGTATTGCAATGTCTAAATCATTCCCTATGACTGTATATAAGTTTCACGATGATAATATACACTGAAATTTAATTTAATACCATATAAATTCAGAATTTGTCTCTAGAAATTATAAGTAAACCTTTGATCATGTTTAGATACAATAAAATGTGGGACCTCATTAAATGTAATGATCTCTTTGACATAATATTTAGTAATATTATCCAAATACATATTGTCTCGTATATGAATGAAACTTACACATCTAGTCAATCAGTCATCAAATAACCAAATTTTATTATTTCCTCAAGACTTATTTTGGAATCCTACCACAAAATCCAGGGATAAATTCTGTGATTTCTATTCTGAAACTAAAAATGGAAAAATCATCCCCTTAAATTGTTTTTAGATTTAACCAACTAAAAACTAAACAATTTGATTGTAAAGTTAGAAATATATCATTTCATTAAATTAAACCAAATATGCTTATAAAGGTCTCTATATAACGTAGTACTTTTAGGATGAATATAAAACATAAAACTGTGATCTTCACATAGAAATTATTTCCTCAATTCGAAATCCCTTTGAATTAATATTATTTCATTCAATATCAAAACACCATCTTTGTCAATATGAAATTTGGAATCTTACCTTTCTGGAATAACTCTTCAATTTCCTATAAAACTAAATCCTATTTCTAAACATACTTAATTCTATCAAATAGTGATTCTTGCAATGTCATTAGAAACAAAATAGATTAAGTTTAATAATTAAAAAACTCTAGAAAAATATCCATCCAATCATTTACCAAAGGATCATGTTCCGATCATATCATAGTCAATGACACTTTATCTTTTGAATAAAAAACATACACCACTCTTTTTTCTTTTCTTGGATGGAAATGAATCATATACTACAATTCTTTAATCAATTTTAATCATATTCTCTTCCGCATGACCAAATATTTTTTGTGAATATATATTTCAAGCTTTTATAATCTGTATATATTTCAAAATTTATTCCATATAAATTATGTCTCTATATTTTTAAAGTAAAACCCCCAAAAACATGTTCTATATCATGTGTCGGATAATTTAGATCATGATGTTTTAATTTAGATGAATCATAAAAAATTAATTGATCATTCTATATCAGAAAACAACAATTCCCCCATAAAGATTCATTATTATAGTTAAAAAATCACCATTTATAGATGGATGGGTCAAAAAAGTGCATTAACTAGTCTTATTTTTAATTCCTGGAAACAGTTTTCATTTTTTTCATCAAAATGAATTTAACTACTTTTCATGTTAACTTAGTTAGTAGTCTAGATATCTTAACAAATAATTCAACAAATTTTCAACAGTAAACCATTTTTCTATGAAAACTATGAATATCTATTACATTTTAGGTCACGACCACTATTTTACCACTTTAGTTTTATATGGATAAATATTTATTCCATATTAATATACAAAATATCCTAGGAAAGGGAAATTTTCACAACCAAGATTAAAATTTAATAAATTTTACATATAATTTATTTTCCTTTTATCTCTTCAAAATAATTCTCATATGTTTTCATGATCCTCATTAATTTTAGAATATTCTAAAATATCACTAGTGAATATGACAAAAAATTTATCCAAAAACTAATTGAAAAATATATTTATATGGTTCATAAATAAAAATTAATCTTTTATTATCTTGAAAGGGAATAAATACAAACTCATAATATTCATACTATTGCATCTCGTCTTTTTATTACATAAACTTTCATTACAATACACAAAATTGAGGATCTTTAAGGTTTAGTGTCTTGGAAACCAGGAACATAATACATGAAAACAACAAAAACATTCTTCTTAAACACTTAAAAGGATTCTCCTTAAGTTCATCCTATGTTCATTACTGCATCTCATAACCTGGGGACATGCATCAAAAGAAAGGGTGAGCAGAAGGCCCAGTAAGGGAAACAAGCGGAACATTTTACAAGTGAACTTGAGATACTTCAATAAGGTCATGAAAAAACATTAAGGCATGAGAAGAAATCATGAGATATATCATAATAAAAATAAAATTTTTCATAACTTGAAGATGTTGCTAAAACATTTAATATTGACAATCATTTCGTTTCACCAAGGTCCATCCCCAAGGTGTCATTAAAAATTACCAAGGTTATTCACCAAGGTATCAGTCTAAATGGTCATCTCTAGAGATTAAGTCTTTACCCAATGCATTGGAGCGCTATCTGGGCGCACCCTTGACATGTCTTTATTATCATGTGAGCCACATATATCATCATCAATAATTTTATAAACAACCCATATAGCATAAAAGAAATGGGTTTCATTTCATAATCATAAGGTTTTAAAACTGCTTTAAAGACATGATCTTTATGTCACATTAAACCCACGGAAAGGGAAAGAGGGTTTCATTTATGTAAATCCCAGAATTTAAAATAGAAAATTTTGATATATATGTGAATACCCCTATAGAAATAATAGCTTTGAGTATTCACGTAATAACATAAAATAATTTTTTAGAAAAAGAGAGAGGCATTTTGAGACAAAAATTTTGTAGCATAACGGCTACGTTACAGGGTTTTAGAAAACATTGAAAAGAGAGGGGACATGGGTCACCCACTCATAAATGATCTATAAAAATAGTATAGGGATAGAATATAATGGATATGAATCATGGTATTGAAATTTTAAGGACATACCAACTGAAATGAAAAACATGGAAGTAAGACAAAAATAAGATTTATCTTATAAAAATTCTGCAGCCTAACGGCGTCACTTAAACTTCAATAAAAATGAATTGAAAAGATCAAATAGGGTCTCTAATCATATGATCATAAAATATCATAATGATAGATATATAGATTATACCCCAACATAACAAAAAAGAACTTGAAATACTTGACATGAAAATAGAACTTGAAAAATGAGAAGGGTTAAAGAATCCCTTAAAAATCCAGCAGCCGAACGACGCCACTTAAACATTCATAAAACAAAATGATGAGAGTAAGAGAGGATATATCATCATATGAACATGAAAAGGGAAGTAAGGTTAATATAAAATAACATCCTCCCACATAAGAACATGGAGCATAAAAGGAATGACATAAAAGAGATTACTTGAAAAGAAAGAGAGAGGTCAGATCCCTTACCTTAAACGTAACTCTTAAAACTAAAAGGATGGGACCTTGAGAGGCTTGAGGGAACCTTGGGAGGACTCCTTCGGAGGTAAGTAGACCAGAACTTCGTTGAGAATGATTTTGGAGTCCGAAGGATGAGAGAATGGCTTGGTATTTATAGGGAAAGTGAGGGGACAAAGCATTAATGGCCAAGGGAAATACATCTATGTATTCCTGAACAACTGGAACATATTCTATTTGTATGCTCCCTTTTCCTTCTTCATCATCACCGATTAACTCCATAAATAAAGCTATAGGAGGTGCTTCTAGATTGGGATTAGTTCGGGATATCTCTCCTTGGAAGATAATTGTAGGTCGTTTATTCAAGACTACAGAGATTTCCTTACTTCTGCATTTGATCTTAGCATTATACTTTGAGAGACAGTCCATCCCTAGTATAACCTCTAATTCCAACATGGGAATGACTACTAGATTTGCGATAAGATTGTGCTCACTAAATAAACACTAGAGTCTCTAAACACTGTTGATCCATGGATAATCCCACTTGGAGTCTTGACTGAAAACTCTACCTCAAGCAGTTTGGGGGTTGATTCTATATTCTTTGCAAACTTGGAGGAAATAAAGGAATGCGTTGAACCAGAATCAAACAAAGTAGTTGCTAGTTTTGAGAGGACAACAAGAGTACCTGCTACCACATCATTCGGAGTATCAACTTTAGTTGTTGTGATAGCAAAAGCATGACCTTGCTCCTCTGGCCTTTGCTGAGGTTGATGGTGATTCCCCTCCACTGCCCTTGGATTTGGGCAGAGATTAGCATAGTGCCCAAGCTGTCCACACTTGAAGCAGTGGACTTCAGGTAAGGCCAGAACCATCTTTCCTCTGTCGTTAGTGTTGGGGAGTTGAGGCTTCACCTCACTACGATAATTATGAGCAATATGTCCTCCTATTCCACACTTGTAGCACTTGCCACTTCCGACCAAGTAGTTCCCAGGATGCTTCTTCCAACATTTATTGCATGTGGTAAGTTGCATTTGCTTTACTCATCTTCCCTGATCAAAAGTCTTCCCTAAACAGGGCTCCAACGATCTCTTCTTGTCATTTGATTAATGAGACCACTGTGTCTCACCAAACTCTAGCTCGACTTTCATTGCACTCTGTACGATCTCCTCGTAGCTATCATTGTCTCGGTTGGCTAAATTCTTCCGCATATGAGGTCTCAGTCCACTGGAAAATCTATCAACCTTCCCACTTGGATACATGACAAAGCTAGAGGTATATCGTGAAAGTCGGGTGAAGTACATCTCATAGCTTCCGACAGATTCGTTCTCCTTATGCTTCAGCTCGAGAAACTCTTTCTCCATTCTTGTTCTCATGGAACGAGAGAAATACTTATTAAAGAATATTCCCTGGAACTCTTCCCTCTCCATAGCTTCCATCTCTATTCTAGGCTTCATGTTTTTGACAAGTGACCACCACTGATCAACTTCTCCCTCTTGGCGGTAAATAGCAAGGGTGACTTTTTCTGGTTCTGAACAAAGGAGTACAGAAAAGATCTTTTCAATGGAGCTTATCCATTGTTCCGCAACCAATGGTTCAATAGATCCACTGAATGATGGTGGTCGTTGACGCATGAAGGACTCAACATAATGTTGTTCCCTTCATGGTGAGAGCGACCTCTCAGCTTGATTCAAGTTATTACTCATAACTTGAGTCAGTTGGTTCATCATTCGGGTGAATGTTTACATTCCGGCTTCCATCGGAGAGCCGTCAGCACATGGTGCATTGTGGTCACCATCTTCACGGTTCCTCCTATTTCCCACCATTTTCTAAAAGAATAAAACCTTAGTGAGAAACTTATTTAATTTATGAATCTTTTAACTAAGACTTCATTCTTAGACAATTACATTTCTCGATAATTCCTTCATAATGATTCATAAAAATCTTGTGATTAACCAAACATATCCCCCGAGAGTTTCGTAACCAATAGTGCAGCAAGGCCCATTATCATGCACCAGTTCCTGTTCGAGTCTAGCTCAAATCGGTGTTTTCAGTTTTTACCTTTATGTACATCTGTTCTAGAGCCGCCTCTACCTGCTCGTATCCAAACAGGGGTGTATTCGTTTGATAAACCACTTACTCAATACTTACCAAAATACCAAGAAGTTTACCTATATTTAAACTTTTCTATTGGGTTCTTCTTAAAGTTTTTATATCCTAATTTCAACAAATAACTAAATCATCCTTTGATACCAACTATTGCATCCCATATTTTTATAACATAAACATTCATTACATTACACAAAACTGAGGATCTTTAAGGTTTAGTGTCTTGGAAACCAGGAACATAATACATGAAAAAAACAAAAACATTCTTCTTAAACACTTTAAAGTTTTCTCCTTATGTTCATCCTAGGTTCATTACTGCATCTCATTACCTGGGGATATACATCAAAAGCAAGGGTGAGCAGAAGGCCCAGTAAGGGAAACAAGAGGAACATTTTACAAGTGAACTTGAGATACTTCAATAAGGTCATGAAAAGAACATTAAGACATGAGAATAAATCATGAGATATATCATAATAAAAATAACACTTTTCATAACTTTAAGATGTGGCTGAAAAAATTAATATTGACAATCATTTCGTTTCACCATGGTCCATCCCCAAGGTGTCATTAAAAATTACCATGGTTATTCACCAAGGTATCAGTCTAAATGGTCATCTCTAGAGATTAAGTCTTTACCCAATGCATTGGAGAGCTATCTGGGCGCACCCTTGACATGTATTTATTATCATGTGAGCCACATATATCAACAACAGTCATTTCATAAACAACCCACATATCATAAAAGAAATGGGTTTCATTTCATAATCATAACGTTTTAAAACTGCTTTAAAGACCTGATCTTTATGTCACTTTAAACCCACGGAAAGGGAAAGCGGGTTTCATGTATGTAAATCCAAGAATTTAAAATAGAACATTTTGATATATATGTGAATACCCCTTTAGAAATAAGAGCTTTGAGCATTCACGTAATAACATAAAATATTTTTTTAGAAAAAGAGAGAGGCATTTTGAGACGAAAATTCGGTAGCATAACGGCTACGTTACAGGGTTTTAGAAAACATTGAAAAGAGAGGAGACATGGGTCACCCACTCATAAATAATCTATAAAAATAGTATAGGGACATAATATAAAGGATATGAATAATGGTAATGAAATTTTAAGGACATACCATTTGAAATGAAAACATGGAAGTAAGGAAAAAATAAGATTTCTCTTATAAAAATTTGGCAGCCTAACGGCGTCACTTAAACTTCAATAAAAATGAATTGACAAGATCAAATAGGGTCTCTCATCATATGATCATAAAAGATCAGTATGATAGATAAATATATCATACCCCAACATAATAAAAACGAACTTGAAATACCTGACATGAAAATAGAACTTGAAAAATGAGAAGGGTGAAAGAATCCCCTAAAAATTCAGCAGCCTAACGGTGCCACTTAAACATTCATAAAACAAAATGATGAGAGTAATAGGGGATATCTCATCATATGAACCAGAAAAGGGCATTAAGGGGAATATAAAAGAACATCCTCCCACATGAGAACATGGAGCATAAAAGGAATGACATAAAAGAGATTACTTGAAAAGAAAGAGAGTGGTCGGATCCCTTACCTTAAATGTAACTCTTAAAACTCAAAGTTTGGGGCCTTGAGAGGCTTGATGGAACCTTGGGAGGACTCCTTGGGAGGTAAGGAGACCATAACTTCGTTGAAAATGATTTTGGAGTCCAAAGGATGAGAGAATGGCTTGGTATTTATAGGGAAAGTGAGGGGACAAGGCATTAATGCCCAAGGGACACCTCATTGGTGGTTTTGGCAAAACCATGGGCGTGCCCATGGTATTGGACACTTGGGACACCTCATACTTTATCTTACAATTAATAAGTTGACCATATTTATTACATACTTAATAAATCATTTAATTATGTCATTAAACACATATAACTTAAAAACTGTATTTTCACTATTCACTGAAAATTTATCTTTCTCAGAAAAAACCCAAAACATCACCTTACCCAAATATCGACGCTCTGATTAGAAATATGAACTCCATTTTATAAAAATAATTTTCTAAATATTTTTAATTTAATTTTTAAATAAAAACACTATTCACCGAAAATTCATTTTCTCAGAAAAAACCCCAAAAATTACCATCACATAATATCGGTGCTCTGAGTTCAAAAATAAAGTCCATTTTATAAAAAAACTTTTCTAAATATTTTTAATTTAATTTTTAATTAAAAAACACTATTCACCCCAAAAAACTAATACTTGATTAAATATTTATGAAACTGTTATTTACCCATTTTATTGAATCACATTACTTAATCTAGGTGTCTAAATTATATTAAAACTTTTTTTGAGGGAAATTACTAATCCAGTTGGTCACATTAATAATCCTAAGCGTAAAATCACTATTCATACTTTATTATTCATGAAATTTTAAGTTGACCTTATTTGACTCCAAATTCCTTACTGAACACTTTTACAGAAGACCTTTTTTTGAAAATCATTACACATCATTAATTATTTAAGGTTTACATAAATGTTTTAAAATATCCATTTTTTCAAAACTCATCAATAAATACATCCTAAAATTATCCAGACATTTGAAATTTCACAAACTTCGCTAAAGGAAGAAATCTCAATTTATTCATCCCAAAGGATTACAAAAAGAAGCTAGGGTCTCGTCACATAGCCCCTTATAACCCTAGCATATGACCTAAGTGTAAGGTGTGCTATGGTGAGAGAATCTGAGGGAGGCTCAGATAACATTTCCCTAGAAGTAATCTCTACTAACTTGAACTTCTCCCATAGGCGTTTATGTTCAAGCTTGACTCGCTGGAGTTCGGCTTGGGCTTGGTCCAAAGCGAAGCCCAAATATGCCACCTCTTTCCCAAGCTATGATAAGTGGGCTTCATAAGGTTCGAGTCTACTGGATGAAGTCATCAACTCCTCTTTCTGCATTAACCATTAACATCTCTATTAAATCATTAAGATTAAGTTAATATACTTCTCAAAAATTTTGGGTCGTTACATTCTTCCTCCCTTAAGAAATTTCGTCCCCGAAATTTATACTTGACGCCTAGTCGAAAATGTAAGGGTACTTTTGCTTCATCGTTTCCTCAGGCTCCCAAGTCGTTTCTTCATATTTATGATTCCTCCACAACACTTTCACAAGGTGGGTAGTCTTGTTTCGTAGAACCTTGTCTCTACAGTCTAAGATCTCCACTGGATGCTTCTTATAAGAGAGGTCATGTTCCAGTTGTACCACCTCTGGGTTCAGTACATGCGAAGGGTCAGGTATATACTTCTTTAAGAGAGATACATGGAAGACATTGTGAACTTGAGCTAGGTTCGGTGGAAGTGCTATACAATAGGACACTGCTCCTATGCGATCAAGGATTTTATAGGGGCCAATGTACCTGGGGCTGAGCTTCCCTTTCCTCCCAAACCGCATGACTCTTTTCCATGGAGAAATTTGAAGGAAGACTTTGTCGCCAACACCAAATTCCAAGACCCTTCGACGACTGTCAGCATAGCTCTTCTGCCATCTCTAAGAAGCCTTTATGTGTTGTTGGATGGAATGAACCTGTTCTGTCATCTCTTGCACGAGATCAGGCCCAAGAAGCTTTCTCTCACCAATTTTATCCCAACAAGTGGGAGTTATACACCGCTTTCCATACAGAGCTTCATAGGGTGCCATTTGAATACTCGAATGGAAGCTGTTGTTATAGGAGAACTCAACTAATGGGAGGTGTTGATACCATCCACCTTTAAATTCCATTGATCATAATCTCAGCATGTCTTCGAGTGTCTGAATACTCTTTTCAGATTGGCCATCAGTTTGAGGATGATAGGTCGTATTAAAATTCAATTCAGTATTCAGAGCATGTTGAAGACTTCTCGAAAATTTTGATGTGAATCTTGGATCACGATCAGACACGATGGATAGTGGTACCCCATGCAGCCTCACCACTTCCTTTACGTATATCTTGGAAAGTTGATCCAGAGAGAAATCATCCCGAATATAGATAAAATGGGCGGTCTTAGTGAGAAGGTCCATAATAACCCATATCGCATTGTTTCATTTGGATGTTTTCGGGAGACCAGTTACAAAGTCCATAGTGATATTATCCCACTTCCATACTGGTATGGGTAGCGGTTGTAATACCCCCTTAGGAAGTTGTCGTTCTGCCTTTACTTGTTGACACACCAGGCACCTTGTAGTGTAATCAGCAATCTCCCTCTTCATGTTATCCCACCAATAATGATCACGAAGGTCTCAATACATTTTAGTACTTCCTGGATGTATAGAGAAATTAGAGCTTTGAGCTTCATCCATCAGTTCTTTCTTTATCTCCGAAATAGATGGAACACATTTTCTTGTACGAAATTTCGATACACCTTCTTAATCAATATTGAAATCAGGGAACTCCCCATCTTTTACATCCTCCAACTTCTCCTGTAGAAAAGGATCTTCTTTTTTAGCCTTCTTGATCTTCTCTAGTAATGAAGGTTGATAAATCATTTGGCATAGGGTTGATAATGTCTCTTTCCTTATAATTCCCATGTCCAGTTTTACTAGATCTTTAATCAAGGGATCTCCTAGGATCCTCATTGTTGCCAGAACAACAGGGTCTTTCCTGCTTAACGCATCCGCGACATTGTTTTCTCTTCTAGGGTGATAATGAATTGAACAATCATAGTCTTTAATAAGCTCCAACCATCTCCTTTGCCTCAGGTTCAATTATTTCTATGTGAAAATATACTTTAGACTATGGTGGTCAGTGTATATATCACATTTCTCCCCATAAAGATAATGCCTTTCTATATTTAGAGCAAAAACAACCGCTGCTATCTCTAGATCATGCGTAGGATAATTCTGCTCATGAATCTTCAACTGTCGAGATGCATAAGCAATTACCTTTTCATTTTGCATAAGGACGCACCCAAGCCATTTCAGATATGCATCGCTAAAAATAACGAATCCTTCTCCGATAGACGGTAGTGTTAACACAGGTGCAGTAACCAATCTCTTCTTCAGCTCTTGGAAACTTTCCTCGCATTCCTTTTTCCAGATGAACTTAACCCCGTTTCAAGTCAACTTGGTTAATGTATTAGAAATCTGTGAAAAGTTTTTCAGAAACTTCCTATAATATCCCGCTAAACCAAGGAAACTACGAATCTCAGTTACTATTGTGGGTTGAGGCCACTCCTCCATAACCATTGTCTTTGAAGGGTCAACCGAGATTACTTCATTGGTTACGATGTGCCCCAAGAAAGCCACTTCTTGTAACCAAAACTCACACTTGCTAAACTTTCCAAAGAGCCTCTCCTTCCTTAGAGTTTTCAAAATAACGCTCAGACGATCTTCATGCTCTCACCACTTTTTGAATATATCAAAATATCATCAATAAAAACTACCACAAAGTTATAAAAGATGTCCTTAAAGACTCTATTCATCAAATCCATGAAAATAGCAGGAGAATTATTCAACCCGAAGGGCATAACAATATACTCATAATGCCCATATCTTGATCAGAAGTCAGCCTTTTGAATATCTTCCATCTTCATCATCAGTTGATGATAACGAGATCGAAGGTCAATCTTAGAGAAGAATTGAGCCCCACAAAGTTGTTCAAATAAGTCATCAATTCTTGCAAGAGGGTATCTTTTCTTCACTGTGATCCTGTTCAGTTCTCTATTATCAATGCATAGCCACATTGATCCATCGTTCTTCTTCACAAAGAGAACTGGTGCTCCCCAAGGAGACACACTCGGTCGGATAAACCCCTTCTCCAATAAGTCTTGGAGTTGTTTCTTTAACTCTTCTAGCTCCACATTTTCCATTCTATACAGGGTCTTTGATATCGGTTGAGATCCAGGTATGAGTTCAATGGAGAACTCTACCTCTCTTTCTGGGGAGGTCCAGGTAACTCCTCAGGCAATACATCCATGTATTCATGAACAACTGGAACATCTTCTATTTGTATTCTCCCTTTTCCTTATTCATCATCACCGATTAACTCCATAAAGAAAAATATAGGAGGTGCTTCTAGATAGGGATCAGTTCAGGATATCTCTCCTTGGAAGATAACTGTAGGTCGTTTATTTAAGACTACTGAGATTTCCTTGCTTCTGCATTTGATCTTAGCATTATAATTTGAGAGCCAGTCCATCCATTATATAACGTCGACTTCCAACATTGGAATGACTACTAGATTTGCGATAAGATTGCTCTCACTAAAGTAAACACTAGAGTCTCTAAACACTGTTGATGCATGGATAATCCCACCTGGAGTCTTGACTGACAACTCTACCTCAAGCAGTTCGGGGATTGATTCTATATTCTTTGCAAACTTTGAGGAAATAAAGGAATACGTAGAACAAGAATCAAACAAAGTAGTTTCTAGTTTTGAGAGGACAACAATAGTACCTTCTACCACATCATTCGAAGCTTAAAGTTCAGTTGTTGTGATAGCAAAAGCATGACCTTTCTCCCCTAGATATTTTTGAGGTTGATGGTGATTCCCCTCCACTGCCCTTGGATTGGGACAGAGATTAGCATAGTGGCCAAGCAGTCCACACTTGAAGCAATGGACTTTGGGTAAGGCCAGAACCATCTTTCCTCTGTCGTTAGTGTTGGGGAGTTGAGGCTTCACCTCACTACGACAATTCCGAGCATTATGGAATCCTCTTCCACACTTGTAGCACATTCCACTTCTGACCAAGCAGTTCCCCGGAAGCTTCTTCCCATATTTATTGCATGTGGTAAGTTGAATTTTCATTCCACCTCTTCCTTGATCAAAAGTATTCCCTAAACAGGGCTCCAACGATCTCTTCTTGTCATTTGATTTCTGAGACCACTGCATCTCACCAAACTCTAGCTTGACTTTCATTTCACTCCGCACGATCTCCTCGTAGCTATCGTTGTCCCAGTTTGCTAAATTCTTCTACAGATGAGGTCTCAGTCCACTGAATAATCTATCAACCTTCCCACTTGTATCCATGACAAAGCTAGAGGTATATCGTGAAAGTCGGGTGAAGTTCATCTCATAGCATCCGACAGATTGTTCTCCTTCTGCTTCAGCTCGAGAAACACTTTCTCCATTCTTGTTCACATGGAACGAGGGATATACTTATTAAAGAATATTCCCTAGAACTCTTCCCACTCTATAGATTCCATCTCTCCTCTAGGGTTCGTGTTTTTGACCAGTGACCACCACTGATCAGCTTCTCCCTCTAGGCGGTAAACAACAAGGGAGACTTTTTCTTGATCCAAACAAAGGAGTACAGAAAAGATCTTTTCAATGGAGTTTATCCATTGTTCTGAAACTAATGGGTTAGTAGATCCACTGAATGATGGTGGTCGTTGACACATGAAGGACTCAACAGAATGTTGTTCCCTTCATGGTGAGATCGACCTCTCATCCTGATTCAAGTTATTAATCATAGCTTGAGTCAGTTGGTTCATCATTCGCATGAATGTTTCCATTCCGGCTTCCATCGGAGGGTCGTCAGCACATGGTGCATTGCGGTCACCATCTGCATGGTTCTTCCTATTGCCCGCCATTTTCTAAAAGAATAAAACCTTATTGAGAAACTTATTTCATTTATGAATCTTTTAACAGACTTAATTCTTAGACAATTACATTTCTCTATAATTCCTTCATAATGATTCATAAAAATCTTTTGATTAACCAAACATATCCCCCGGGAGTGTCGTAACCAAGAGTGCAGCAAGGCCCGTTATCGTGCACCAATTCCTGATCGAGTCTAGCTAAAAGTGGTGTTTTCGGGTTTTACCCTTATGTACATTTTTGCAAGATCCTCCTCTACCTGCTCGTATCCAGAAAGGGATGTATTTGTTTCATAAACCACTTACTCAATAAATACCAAAATACCAGGAAGTTTTCCTATATTTAAACTTTTCTAGAGGGTTATTTCTAAAATTTTTATATCCTAATTTCCACAAATTACTAAACCATCCTTTGATACCAACTATTGCATCCCGTCTTTTTATAACATAAACATTCATTACATCACACAAAACTGAGGATCTTTAAGCTTTAGTGTCCTAGAAACTAGGAACATAATACATGAAAACAACAAAAACATTCTTCTTAAACACTTGAAAGGATTCTCATTAAGTTCATTCTAGGTTCATTACTACATCTCATAACATGGGGACATACATCAAAAGAAAGGGTGAGCAGAAGGCCCAGTAAGGGAAACAAGAGAAACATTTTACATGTGAACTTGAGATACTTCAATAATGTCATGAAAAGAACTTTATGGCATGAGAAGAAATCATGAGATATATCATAATAAAAATAAAATTTTTCATAACATGAATATGTGGCTACAACATTTAATATTGACAATCATTTCGTTTCACCAAGGTCCATCCCCAAGGTGTCATTAAAAATTACCATGGTTATTCACCAAGGTATCAGTCTAAATGGTCATCTCTAGAGATTAAGTCTTTACCCAATGCATTGGAGCGCTATCGGGCGCACCATTTACATGTCTTTATTATCATGTGAGCCACATATATCATCATCAATAATTTCATAAACAACACATATAGCATAAAATAAATGGGTTTCATTTCATAATCATAATGTTTTAAAACTGCTTTAAAGACATGATCTTCATGTCACTTTAAACCCACGGAAAGGAAAAGCGGGTTTCATGTATGTAAATCAGAAAATTTAAAATAGAAAATTTTGATATATATGTGAATAAAACTTTATAAATATGATCTTTGATTATTCACGTAATAACATAAAATAATTTTTTAGAAAAAGAGAGAGGCATTTTGAGACTAAAATTCTGTAGCATAATGGCTATGTTATAGGGTTTTAGAAAACATTGAAAAGTGAGGGGAAATGGGTCACCCACTCATAAATGATCTATAAAAATAGTATAGGGACAGAATATAAAGGATATGAATCATGGTAATGAAATTTGAAGGACATACAATTTGAAATGAAAAACATGGAAGTAAGACAAAAATAAGATTTCTCTTATAAAAATTCAGCAGCCTAACGACGTCACTTAAACTTCAATAAAAATTAATTGAAAAGATAAAATAGGGTCTCTCATAATATGATCATAAAAGATCAGTATGATAGATATAGAAATCATACCCCAACATAATAAAAAGGAACTTGAAAGACTTGACATGAAAATAGAACTTGAAAAATGAGAAGGGTGAAAGAATCCCTTAAAAATTCAGCAGCCTAACGGCGAAACTTAAACATTCATAAAACAAAATGATGAGAGTAAGAGGGGATATCTCATCATATGAACATGAAAAGGGCAGTAAGGGTAATATAAAAGATCATCCTCCCACATCAGAACATGGAGCATAAAAGAGATTACTTGAAAAGAAAGAGAGAGGTCGGATCCCTTACACTACTGGAAAACTAACCTTTACCAACGGTTTGGAACCGTTGGTATAGTCCTCCAAACCGTTGGTATAGCCTACACCAACGGTTCGGAGAACCATAGCCAAGTAAGTCGTTGGGATAGGTCTATACCAACGGTTGTCCAAGAACCGTTGGTATAGACCTATACCAACGGTTTTGGAAACCGTTGGTATAGGTAATATGAAATCTATACCAACGGTAATGGAACCGTTGGTATATAAATTCCAAAAATAAAACATCGGCTGGGATTTGATCCTAGGACCCCTCGTTTAAAATCGAACGACTTAACCACTAAGCTAACATCACTTTTGTAAACATAATTTCATAAATATATATACGTATTATCATAATTATTAATAATTTTTATTTATATAATGTTCTCGGTTAGTATATCTGGAAACAAATTGAAGAACCTATCCCAACGGTTTTCAAAACAGTTGGGAAAGATCATCTTTCCTGTAGTGCTTACCTTAAACGTAAATCTTAAAACTCAATGGTTGGGACTGTGAGAGGCTTTAGGGCACCTTAGGAGGACTCCTTGGGAGGTAAGGAGACCAGAACTTCATTGAGAATGATTTAGGAGTCCAAAGGATGAGAGAATGACATGGTATTTATAGGGAAAGTGAGGGGACAAGGCATTAATGGCCAAGGGACACCTCATTGATGGTTTTGGAAAAACCATGGGCTTTCCCATGGTATTTACCCATGGTTTTGGACACTTGGGACACCTCATACCTTATCTTACTATTCATAAATCGATCATATTGATTACATACTTAATAAATCATTTAATGATGTCATTAAACACCCGTAACTTAAAAACTGTATTTTCAATATTCACTGAACATTTACCTTTCTCAGAAAAAACCCAAAACTTCACTTTAAACAAATATCAACGCTCTAATTACTAATATGAACTCCATTATATAAAAATATTTTTATAAATATTTTTAATTTAATTTTTAAATAAAAACACTATTCACTGAAAATTCATTTTTTTTAGAAAAAACCCAAAAAAATTACCATAACATAATATCGGTGCTCTGAGATCAAAAATAAAGTCCATTTTATAAAAATACTTTTCTAAATATTTTTAATTTAATTTTTAATTAAAAAACACTATTCACCCCAAAAAAACTAATACTTGACTAAATATTTATGAAACCGTTATTTACCCATTTTATTGAATCACATTACTTAATATTGGTGTCTAAATTATATTAAAACTTTCTTTGAGGGAAATTTATAATCCATTTGGTCACATTACTAATCCTAAGCATAAAATCACTATTCATAATTTATTATTCATCAAAATTTAAGTTGATCTTATTAGACTCCAAATTCTTTACTGAACACTTTTGCAGAAGACCTTTTTTTGAAATTCATTACACATCATTATTTATTTAAGGTTTACATAAATATTTTAAAATATCCTTTTTTCAAAATTCATCAATAAATACATCCTAAAATTATTCGGTCATTTGAAATTTCACAAACTTAGCTAAAGGAAGAAATCTCTATTTATTCGTCCCAAAGGATTACACAAAGAAGATAGGGTCTCGTCACATAGCCCCTTATAACACCAGCATATGACCTATGTGTAAGGTGTGCTATGGTGAGAGAATCTGAGGGAGGCTCAGATAACATTTCCCTTGTAGTAATCTTTACTAACTTGAACTTCTCCCATATGAGTTTTCGTTCAAGCTTGACACGCTAGAGTTTGGCTTTGGCTTGGTCCAAAGCGAATCCCAAAGATGCCACCTCCTTCCCAAGCGCTGATAAGTGGGCTTCATAAGGTTTGAGTCTACTGGATGAAGCCATCGACTCCTCTTTCTTCATTAACCATTAACATCTCTATCAATCATTAAAAGTAAGTTAATATACTACTCAAAAATTTTGGGTCATTACATTCTTCCCCCTTAAGAAATTTCATCCCCGAAATTTATACATAAGTCCTAGTCGAAAAGGTGAGGGTACTTTTGCTTCATCGTTTCCTCAGGCTCCCAAGTCACTTCTTCATATTTATGATTCCTACACAACACTTTCACAAGGTGGGTAGTCTTGTTTCTTAAAACCTTGTCTCTATGGTCTAATATCTCCATTGGTTGCACCTCATAAGAGAGGTCATGTTCCAGTTGTACCACCTTTGGGTTCAGTACATGCGAAGGGTCGGGTATGTACTTCCTCAAGAGAGATACATGGAAGACATTGTGAACTTGATCTAGGTTTAGTGGAAGTGCTAGATGATAGGTCACTGCTCCTATGCGATCAAGGATTTCATAGGGGCCAATGTACCTAGGGTTGAGCTTCCCTTTCTTCACCAACCGCATGACTCTCTTCCATGGAGAAATTAGAAGGAAGTCTTTATCGCCAACACCAAATTCCAAGTCCCTTCGACGATTGTCAGCATAGATCTTCTGTCGACTCTGAGCAGCCTTTATGTGTTGTTGGATGGCATAAACCTGTTCTGTCATCTCTTGCACGAGATCAGGCCCAAGAAGCTTTCTCTGACCAGTTTCATCCCAACAAGTAGAAGTTCTACATCGCTTTCCATACAGAGCTTCATAGGGTTCCATCTGAATACTCGAATGGAAGTTGTTGTTATAGGAGAACTCCACTAATGGGAGGTGTTGATCCCATCCACCTTTAAATTACATTGAGCATAATCTCAGCATGTTTTTGAGTGTCTGAATAGTCCTTTCAGATTGGCCATCAGTTTGAGGATGATAGGCCGTACTAAAATTCAATTCAGTATTCAGAGCATGTTGAAGACTTCTCCAAAATTTTGATGTGAATCTTGGATCACGATCAGACGCGATGGATAGTGGTACCCCATACAGCCTCACCACTTCCTTTACATATATCTTGGCAAGTTGATCCATAGAAAAATCTTCCCAAATAGAGATAAAATGGACAGTCTTGGTGAGACGGTCCACAATAACCCATATCGCATTGTTTTCTTTGGATGTTTTCGATAGACCAGTTACATAGTCCATAGTGATATTATCCCACTTCCATACTGGTATGGGTAGTAGTTGTAATACCCCCTTAATAAGTTGTCATGATTCCTTTACTTGTTGACACACCAGGCACCTTGTAGTGTAATCAGCAATCTCCCTCCTCATTTTATCCCACCAATAATGATAACGAATGTCTCTATACATTTTAGTGCTTCCTGGATGTATAGAGAAAGTAGAGCTTTGAGCTTCATCCATCAGTTCTTTCTTTATCTCTGGAATAGATGGAACACATAGTCGTGTATGAAATTTTAATACACCTTCTTGATCAATATTGAAATCCGGGAACTTCCCATATTTTACAGCCTCCAACTTCTCCTATAGCAAAGGATATTCTTTTTGAGCCTTCTTGATCTTCTCTAGTAATGAAGGTTGATAAATCATTTGGGATAGGGTTGATGATGTCACTTTCCTTATAATTCCCATGTCCAGTTTTCCTAGATCTTTAATCAAGGGATCTCCTAGGATCTTCATTGTTGGTAGAACAACAGGGTCTTTCCTGCGTAACGCATCCGCGACTTTGTTTTCTCTTCCAGGGTGATAATGAATTGAACAATCATAGTCTTTAATAAGCTCTAACCATCTCTTTTGTCTCATGTTTAATTATTTCTGTGTCAAAATATACTTTAGACTTTGGTGGATAGTGTATATATCACATTTCTCCCCATAAAGATAGTGCCTCCATATATTTAGAGCAAAAACAACTGTTGTTATCTCTAGATCATGCGTAGGATAATTCTGCTCATGAATCTTCAACTATCGAGATGCATAAGAAATTACCTTGTAATTTTTCATGAGGATAAACCCAATCCCTTTCATAGATGCATCGCTAAAAATAATGAATCCTTCTCTGATAGAGGGTAGTGTTAACACAGGTGCAGTAACCAATCTCTTCTTCATCTCTTGGAAACATTCCTTGCATTCCTTTGTCTAGATGAACTTAACCCCTTTTTGAGTCAACTTGGTTAGTGGATTAGAAATACATGAAAAGTTTTTCACAAACCTCCTATAATATCCCGTTAAACCAAGGAAACTATGAATATCAGTTACTGTTGTGGGTTGAGGCCACTCTTCCATAACCATTGTCTTTGCAGGGTCAACTATGATTCCTTAATTGGTTACGATGTGCCCCAAGAAAGCCACTTATTGTAACCAAAACTCACACTTGCTGAAATATCAAAAGATCCTCTCCTTTCATAGTGTTTTCAAAATAACCCTCAGATGATCTTCATGCTCCTCACGACTTTTTGAATATATACAAATATCATCAATAAAAACTACCACAAAGTTATCAAGGAAGTACTTAAAGACTCTATTCATCAAATCCATGAAAATTGCAGGAGCATTAGTCAAGCCGAAGGGCATAACAGTAAACTCATAATGCCCATTTCATGATCGGAAGGTAGTCTTTGGAATATCTTCCTTCTTCACCCTCAGTTGATGATAACCAGATCGAAGGTCAATCTTAGACAATAATTGAGCCCCATGAAGTTGGTCAAATAAATCATCAATTCTTGGAAGAGGGTATCTGTTCTTCACTGTGATCCCATTCAGTTCTCTATAATCAATGTATATCCGCATTGATCCATCCTTATTCTTCACAAAGATAACTGGTTCTCCCCAAGGAGACACACTCGGTCGGATAAACCCCTTCTCCAACAAGTCTTGGAGTTGTTTCTTTAACTCTTCTAGCTCCACATTTTCCATACAATACGGGGTCTTTGATATCGGTTGAGATCCATGTACGAGTTCAATGGAGATCTCTACCTCTCTTTCTGGGGGAGGTCCAGGTAACTCCTCAAGAAATACATCCATGTATTCCCGAACAACTGGAACATCTTCTATTTGTATGCTCCCTTTTCCTTCGTCATCATCACCGATTAACTCCATAAAGAAAGCTATAGGAGGTGCTTCTAGATAGGGATCAGTTCGGGATATCTCTCCTTGGAAGATAATTGTAGGTCGTTTATTCAAGACTACTGAGATTTCCTTGCTTCTGCATTTCATCTTAGCATTATACTTTGAGAGCCAGTCCATCCCTAGTATAACGTCGAATTCCATCATGGGAATGACTACTAGATTTATGATAAGACTGTGCTCACTAAATTAAACACTAGAGTCTCTAAACACTGTTGATGCATGGATAATCCCACTTTGATTCTTGGCTGACAACTCTACCTCAACCAGTTCGGGGATTGATTCTATATTATTTTCAAACTTGTAGGAAATAAATGAATGTGTAGAACCTGAATCAAACAAAGTAGTTGCTAGTTTTTAGAGGAAAACAAGAGTACCTGCTACCACGTCATTCGGAGCTTCAACTTCAGTTGTTGTGATAGCAAAAGCATGACCTTGCTCTCCTGGACTTTGCTGAGGTTGATGGTGATTCCCCTCCACTGCCCTTGGATTTGGACAGATATTAGCATAGTGCCCAAGTTTTCCACACTTTAAGAAATGGACTTCAGGTAAGTCCAGAACCATCTTTCCTCTTTCGTTAGTGTTGGGGAGTTGAGTCTTCACCTCACTATCAATATGGCACCCTCTTCCACACTTGTAGCACTTTCCACTTCCGACCAAGCAGTTCCTCGGATGCTTCTTCCCACATTTATTGCATGTGGTATGTTTCATTTTATTTCCACCTCTTCCCTGATCAAAAGTCTTCCCTAAATAGGGCTCCAATTATCTCTTCTTGTCATTTGATTTATGAGACCATTGTGTCTCACCAAACTCTAGCTCGACTTTCACTGCACTCCGCACGATCTCCTCGTAGCTATCGTTGTCCCGGTTGGCTAAATTCTTCCGCAGATGAGGTCTCAGTCCACTGAAAAATCTATCAACCATCCCCGATGGATCCATGACAAAGTTAGAGGTATATCATGAAAGTTGGGTGAAGTTCATCTCATAGCTTTCGACAGATTTGTTCTCCTTCTGGTTCAGCTCGAGAAACTCTTTCTCCATTATTGTTCTCATGGAACAAGGGAAATACTTATTAAATAATATTCCCTGGAACTCTTCCCACTCCATAGCTTCCATCTCTCCACTGGGCTTCGTGTTTTTGACTAGTAACCACCACTGATCAGCTTCTCCCTCTAAGCGATAAACAGCAAGGGTGACTTTTTCTTTTTCCGAACAAAGGAGTATAGAAAAGATCTTTTCAATGGAGCTTATCCATTGTTCTGCAACCAATGGGTCAGTAGATCCATTGAATGATAGTGGTCGTTGACGCATGAAGGACTCAACAGAATGTTGTTCCCTTCGTGGTGAGATCGGCATCTCAGCTTGATTCTAGTTAATACTCATAACTTGAGTCAGTTGGTTCATCATTCGCATGAATGTTTCCATTCCGGCTTCCATCGGAGGGCCTTCAACACATGGTGCATTGCGGTCACCATCTGCACGGTTCCTCCTATTTCCCTCCATTTTCTAAAAGAATAAAACCTTAGTGAGAAACTTATTTCATTTATGAATCTTTTAACTAAGAATTCATTCTTAGACAATTACATTTCTCTATAATTCCATCATAATGATTCATAAAAATCTTGTGATTAACCAAACATATCCCCCGGGAGTGTCGTAACCAAGAGTGTCGTAAGGCCCATTATCGTGCACCAGTTCCCGTTTGAGTCTAGCTCAAAGCTGTGTTTTCGGGTTTTACCCTTATATACATATGTGCCAGAGCCGCCTCTACCTGCTCATATCCAGACAGGGATGTATTTGTTTGATAAACCACTTACTCAATACTTATCAAAATACTATGAAGTTTTCCTATATTTAAACTTTTCTATAGGGTTCTTCCTGAAGTTTTTATATCTTAATTTCCACAAATAACTAAACCATCCTTTGATAGAAACTATTGCATCCCGTCTTTTTATAACATAAACATGCATTACATTACACAAAACTGAGGATCTTTAAGGTTTAGTGTCTTGAAACCAGGAAGATGATAAATGAAAACAACAAAAACATTGTTATTAAACACTTGAAAGGCTTCTCCTTAAGTTCATCCTAGGTTCATTACTGTATCTCATAACCTGGGGACATACATCAAAAGAAAGGGTGAAGAGAAGGCACAGTAAGGGAGATAAGAGGAATATTTTACAAGTGAACTTGAGATACATAAATAAGGTCATGAAAATAACATTAAGACATGAGAAGAAATCATGAGATATATCATTATAAAAATAAAATTTTTCATAACTTGAAGATGTGGCTGCAACATTTAATATTGAAAATCATTTTGTTTCACCATGGTCCATCCCCAAGGTGTCATTAAAAATTACCATGGATATTCACCAAGGTATCAGTCTAAATGGTCATCTCTAGAGATTAAGTCTTTACCCAATGCATTGGAGGGCTATCTGGGCATACCCTTGAAATGTCTTTATTATAATGTGAGCCACATATATCATCATCAATCATTACATAAACAACCCATATATCATAAAATAAATGGGTTTCATTTCATAATCATAACGTTTTAAAACTGCTTTAAAGACATGATCTTTATGTCACTTTAAACCCCCGGAAAGGGAAAGTGGGTTTAATGTATGTAAATCCCAGAATTTAAAATAGAAAATTTTGATATATATGGGAATACCCCTGTAGAAATAAGAGCTTTGAGTATTCACATAATAACATAAAATAATTTTTTAGAAAAAGAGGGAGGCATTTTGAGACAAAAATTCTATAGCATAACGGCTACGTTACAGGGTTTTATAAAACATTGAAAAGAGAGGGGACATGGGTCACCCACTCATAAATGATCTATAAAAATAGTATAGAGACATAATATAGAGGATATAAATCATGGTAATGAAATTTGAAGGACATACAATTTGAAATGAAAAACATGGAAGTAAGAAAAAAATAAGATTTCTCTTATAAAAATTCGGCAGCCTAACAACGTCACTTAAAGATCAATAAAAATGAATTGAAAAGATCAAATAGGGTCTATCATCATATGATCATCAAATATCAGTATGATAAATATATATATCATACCCCAACATAATAAAAAGGAACTTGAAAGACTTGACATGAAAATAGAACATGAAAAATGAGATGGGTGAAAGAATCCCTTAAAAATTCAGCAGCCTATCGGCGCCACTTAAACATTCATAAAACAAAATGATGAGAGAAAGAGGGGATCTCTCATCATATGAAAATGAAAAGGTAAGTAAGGGTAATATAAAAGAATATCCTCCCAAATAAGGACATGAATCATAAAAGGAATGACATAAAAGAGATTACTTGAAAAGAAAGAGAGAGGTTGGATCCCTTACCTTAAATGTAACTCTTATAACTCAAAGGTTGGGACCATGAGAGGCTTTAGGGAACCTTGGGAGGACTCCTTGGGAGATAAGGAGACCAGAAATTCGTTGAGAATGATTTTGGAGTACAAAGGATGAGATAATGGCTTGGTATTTATAGGGAAAGTGAGGGGACAAGGCATTAATGGCCAAGGGACACCTCATTGGTGGTTTTGGAAAAACCATGGGCTTGCCCGTGGAATTTTACCATGGTATTGGCCACTTGGGACCCCTCATACCTTATATTACTATTAAAAAGTCAACCATATTGATTACATACTTAATACATCATTTAATGATGTCATAAACACTCGTAACTTAAAAACTGTATTTTCACTATTCACTGAAAATTTATCGTTCTCAGAAAAAACCCAAAACTTCATCATAACCAAATATCGACACTATGATTACAAATATGAACTCCATTTTATAAAAATAATTTTCTAAATATTTTTAATTTAAGTTTTAAATAAAAACACTATTCACCAAAAATTCATTTTTTCAGAAAAAACCCCAAAAATTACCATAACATAATATCGGTGCTCTGAGTTCAAAAATAAAGTCCATTTTATAAAAATACTTTTCTAAATTTTTTTAATTTAATTTTTAAATAAAAAACACTATTCACCCCAAAAAAACTAATACTTGACTAAATATTAATGAAACCGTTATTTACCCATTTTATTGAATCACATTACTTATTCTAGGTGTCTAAATTATATTAAAACTTTCTTTGAGTGAAATTTTTAATCCATTTGGTCACATTACTAATCCTAAGCGTAAAATCACTATTCATAATTTACTATTCATCAAAATTTAAGTTAATCTTATTTGATTCCAAATTCCTTACTGAACTCTTTTGTAGAAGAACTTTTTTTGAAATTCATTACACATCATTAATTATTTAAGGTTTACATAAATATTTTAAAATATCCTTTTTTTCAAAATTCATCAATAAATACATCCTAAAATTATCCGGACATTTGAAATTTCACAAACTTCTCTAAAGAAAGAAATATCAATTTATTCTTCCCAAAGGATAACACAAAGAAGCTAGGGTCTCGTCACATTGCCCCTTATAACACCAGCATATGACCTAAGTGTAAGGTGTGCTATGGTGAGAGAATATGAGGGAGGCTCAAATAACATTTCCCTAGTTGTAATCTCTACTAACTTGAACTTCTCACGTAGGTGTATCCGTTCAAGCTTGACACGCTGGAGTTCGGATTGGGCTTGGTCCAAATCGAATCCCAAATATTCCACCTTCTTCCCAAGCTCTGATAAGTGGGCTTCATAAGGTTCAACTCTACTGGTTGAAGCTATCGACTCCTCATTCTCCATTAACCATTAACATCTCTATTCAATCATTAAGACTAAGTTGATATACTACTCAAAAAGTTTGGGTCGTTACATTCTTCCCCCCTTAAGAAATTTTATCCCCGAAATTTATACTTGAGGCCTAGTCGAAAAGGTGAGGGTACTTTTGGTTCATCGTTTCCTTAGGCTCTCAAGTCGCTTATTCATATTTAATATTCCTCCACAACACTTTCACAAGGTGGGTAGTCTTGTTTCATATAATCTTGTCTCTACGGTCTAAGATCTCCACTAGTTTCTCCTCATAAGAGAGGTCATGTTCTAGTTGTACCACCTCTGGGTTGAGTACATGCGAAGGGTCAGGTATGTACTTCCTCAAGAGAGATACATGGAAGACTTTGTGAACTTGACCTAGGTTTGGTGGAAGTGATAGAAGATAGGCCACTTCTCCTATGCGATCAAGGATTTCATAGGGGCCAATGTACCTAGGGATGAGTTTCCCTTTCTTCCAAAACCGCATGACTCTCTTCGATGGAGAAATTAGAAGGAAGACATTGTCGCCAACACCAAATTCTTAGTCCATTCGACGATTGTCAGCATAGATCTTCTGCCAACTCTGAGCAGCCTTTATGTGTTGTTGGATGGCATGAACCTGTTCTGTCATCTCTTGCACGAGATCAGGCCCAAGAAGCTTTCTCTCAGCAGTTTCATCCCAACAAGTAGGAGTTTTACATCGCTTTCCATACAGAGATTTATAGGGTTCCATCTGAATACTCGAATGGAAGTTGTTGTTATAGGAGAACTCAGCTAATGGGAGGTGTTGATCCCATCCACCTTTAAATTCCATTGAGCATAATATCAGTATGTCTTTGAGTGTCTGAATAGTCCTTTCAGATTGGCCATCCATTTGAGGATGATAGGCCGTACTAAAATTCAATTCAGTATTCAGAGCATGTTGAAGACTTCTCCAGAATATTGATGTGAATCTTGGATCACGATCCGACACAATGGATAGTGGTACCCCATGCAGCCTCACCACTTCCTTTACGTATATCTTGGCAAGTTGATCCAGAGAGAAATCTTCCTGAATAGAGACAAAATGGGTGGTCTTGGTGAGACGGTCCACAATAACCCATATCGCATTGTTTCCTTTGGATGTTTTCGGGAGACCAGTTACAAAGTCCATAGTGATATTATCCCACTTCCATTCTGGTATGGGTAGCGGTTGTAATACCCCCTTAGGACTTTTTTGTTCTGCCTTTACTTTTTGACACCCCAGGCACCTTGTAGTGTAATCAGCAATCTCCCTCTTCATGTTATCCCACCAATAATGATCACGAAGGTCTCTATACATTTTAGTGCTTCTTGGATGTATAGAGAAAGTAGACCTATGAGATTATCCATCAGTTCTTTCTTTATCTCTGAAATAGATGGAACACATAGTCTTGTACGAAATTTCAATACACCTTCTTGATCAATATTGAAATCAAGGAACTTCCCATCTTTTACAGCCTCCAACTTCTCCTAAAGCAAAGGATCTTCTTTTTGGGCCTTCTTGATCTTCTCTAGTATTGAAGGTTGAGAAATAATTTGGGATAGGGTTCATGATGTCCCTTTCCTTATAATTCCCATGTCCAGTTTTACTATATATTTAATCAAGGTATCTCCTAGGATCCTCATTGTTTCCAGAACAATAGGGTCTTTCCTGCTTAATGCATCCGCGACTTTGTTTGCTCTTCCAGGGTGATAATGAATTGAACAATCATAGTCTTTAATAAGATCCAACCATCTCCTTTGTCTCATGATCAACTCTTTCTATGTGAAAATATACTTTAGACTTTGGTGGTCAGTGTATATATCACATTTCTCCCCATAAAGATAGTGCCTACATATCTTTAGAGAAAAAACAACTGCTGCTAGCTCTAGATCATGCGTAGGATAATTCTTCTCATGAATCATCAACTGTCAAGATGCATAAGCAATTACCTTTCCATTTTGCATGAGGACGCACCCAAGCCCATTCAGAGATACATCGCTAAAAATAATGAATCCTTCTCCGATAGAGGGTAGTGTTAACACAGGTGCAGTAACCAATCTCTTCTTCAGCTCTTGGAAACATTCCTCGCATTCTTTTGTCCATATGAAATTAACCCCTTTTCAAGTCAACTTGGTTAGTGGATTAGAAAGCCGTGAAAATTTTTTCACAAACCTCCTATAATATCCCACTAAACCAAGGAAACTACGAATCTTAGTTACTGTTGTGGGTTGAGGCCACTCCTCCACAACCATTGTCTTTACAGGTTCAACCAAGATTCCTTCATTGGTTACGATGTTCCCCAAGAAAGCCACTTGTTGTAACCAAAACTCACACTTGCTGAACTTTCCAAAGAGCCTCTCCTTCGGTAGAGTTTTCAAAATAACCCTCATATGATCTTCATTCTCCTCACGACTTTTTGAATATATCAAAATATCATCAATAAAAACTACCCCAAAGTTATCAAGGAAGTCCTTAAATACTCTATTCATCAAATCCATGAAAATAGCATGTGGATTAGTCAAGGCGAAGGGCATAACAGTAAACTCATAATGCCCATATCTTGATCGTAATGCAGTCTTTGGAATATCTTCCTTCTTCACCCTCAGTTGATGATAACCAGATCGAAGGTCAATCTTAGAGAATAATTGAGCCCCATGAAGTTGGTCGAATAAATCATCAATTCCTAGAAGAGGGTATCTGTTCTTCACTGTGATCTCATTCAGTTCTCTATAATCAATGCATATCCACATTGATCCATCATTCTTCTTTAAAAACAGAACTGGTGCTCCCCAAGGAGACACACTCAGTTAGATAAAACCTTTCTCCAACAAGTCTTGGAGTTGTTTCTTTAACTTTTATAGCTACACATGTTCCATTATATACGGGGTCTTTGATATCAGTTGAGATACAGGTACGCGTTCAATGGAGAACTCTACCTCTCTTTCTGGGGGAGGTCCAGGTAACTCCTCAGGAAATACATCCATGTATTCCTAAACAACTAGAACATCTTCAATTTGTGTGCTCCCTTTTCCTTCTTCATCATCACCAATTAAATCCATAAATAATTCTATAGGAGGTGCTTCTAGATAGGGATCTGTTCAGGATATCTCTCCTTTGAAGATAATTGTAGGTCGTTTATTCAAGACTACTGAGATTTCCTTGCTTCTGCATTTGATCATAGCATTATACTTTTAGAGCCAGTCCATCCCTAGTATAACGTCGAATTCCAACATGGGAATGACTACTAGCTTTGCGAGAAGATTGTGCTCACAAAAGTAAACACTAGTGTCTCTAAACACTATTGATGCATGGATTATCCCACTTGGATTCTTCACTGACAAATCTACCTCAAGCAGTTCGGGGATTGATTCTATATTCTTTGCAAACATGGAGGAAATAAAGGAATGCGTAGAACCATAATCAAACAAAGTAGTTGCTAGTTTTGAGGGGACAACAAGAGTACCTGCTACCACATCATTCGGGGCTTCAACTTCAGTTGTTGTGATAGAAAAAGCATGACCTTGCTCCCCTAGCCTTTGCTGAGTTTGATGGTGATTCCCCTCCACTGCCCTTGGATTTGGACATAGATTTTCATAGTGCCCAAGCTATCCACACTTGAAGCAATGGACTTCAGGTAAGGCCAGAACCATCTTTCCTATGTCGTTAGTTTTGGGGATTTGAGGCTTAACCTCACTATGACAATTCCGAGCAATATGGACTCCTCTTACACACTTGTAGCACTTTCCACATCCGACCAAGCAATTCCCCGGATGCTTCTTCCCACATTTATTGCATGTGGTAAGTTTCATTTTCTTTCCACCTATTCCCTAATCAAAAGTCTTCCCTAAACTGGGCTCTAGCGATCTCTTCTTATCATTTGATTTATGAGACCACTGTGTCTCACCAAACTCTAGCTCGACTTTCACTGCACTCCGCACGATCTCCTCGTAGCTATTGTTGTCCCGGTTGGCTAAATTCTTCCGCAGATGAGGGCTCAGTCCATCAAAAAATCTATCAACCTTCCCACTTGGATCCATGACAAAGCTAGAGGTATATCGTGAAATTCGGGTGAATTTCATCTCAAAGCTTCTGACTGATTCGTTCTCCTTCTGCTTCAGCTCGAGAAACTCTTTCTCCATTCTTGTTCTCATGGAACGAGGGAAATACTTATTAAAGAATATTACCTGGAACTCTTCCCATTCCATAGCTTCCATCTCTCCTCTAGGATTCATGTTTTTGACCAGTGACCACCACTGATCAGCTTCTCCCTCTAGGCGGTAAACAGCAAGGGTGACTTTTTCTTGTTCCGAACAAAGGATTACATAAAAGATCTTTTCAATGGAGCTTATCCATTGTTCTGCAACCAATGGGTCAATAGATCCACTGAATGATGGTGGCCGTTGACGCATGAAGGACCCAACAGAATGTTGTTCCCTTCGTGGTGAGATCGGCCTCTTATCTTAATTCAATTTATTACTCATAACTTGAGTCAGTTGGTTCATCATTCGCATGAATGTTTCGATTCCGGCTTCCATCGGAGGGTCTTCAGCACATGGTGCATTGCGGTCACCATCTGCACGGTTCCTCCTATTTCCCGCCATTTTTTAAAAGAATAAAACCTTAGTGAGAAACTTATATCATTTATGAATCTTTTAACTAAGACTTCATTCTTAGACAATTACATTTCTCTATAATTCCTTTATAATGATTCATAAAAATCTTGTGATTAACCAAACATATCCCCTGGGAGTGTCCTAACCAACAGTGCAGCAAGGCCCGTTATTGTGCACCAGTTCCCATTCGAGTCTAGCTCAAAGTGGTGTTTTCGGGTTTTACCCCTATGTACATCTGTGCCAGAGCGGCCTCTACCTTCTCGTATCCAGACAGGGATGTATTTGTTTGATAAACCAATTACTCAATACTTACCAAAATACCAGGAAGTTTTCCTATATTAAATATTTTCTATAAGGTTCTGCCTAAAGCTTTTATATCCTAATTTCCACAAATAACTAAACCATCCTTTGATACTAACTATTTCATCCCGTCTTTTTATAACATAAACTTTCATTACATTACACAAAACTGGGGATCTTTAAGGTTTAGTGTCTTGGAAACTAGGAACATAATACATGAAAACAACAAAAACATTCTTCTTAAACACTTGAAATCATTCTCCTTAAGTTCATCCTAGGTTAATTACTACATCTCATAACCTGGGGACATACATCAAAATAAAGGTTGAGAAGAAGGCCCAGTAAGGGAAACAAGAGGAACATTTTACAAGTGAACTTGAGATACTTCAATATGGTCATGAAAGGAACTTTAAGGCATGAGAATAAATCATGAGATATATCATAATAAAAATAACATTTTTCATAACTTGAAGATGTGGCTGAAACATTTAATATTGATAATCATTTCATTTCACCAAGGTCCATCCACAAGGTGTCATTAAAATTTACCAAGGTTATTCACCAAGGTATCAGTCTAAATGGTCATCTCTAGAGATTAAGTCTTTACCCAATGCATTGGAGCGCTATCTGGGAACACCCTTGACATGTCTTTATTATCATGTGATCCACATACATCATCATCAATAATTTCATAAACAACCCATATAGCATAAAAGAAATGGGTTTCATTTCATAATCATAATGTTTTAAAACTGCTTTAAAGACATGATCTTTATGTCACTTTAAACCCACAGAAAGGGAAAGCGGGTTTCATGTATGTAAATCCCTGAATTTAAAATAGAACATTTTGATATATATGTGAATACCCCTGTAGAAATAAGATCTTTGAGTATTCACGTAATAACATAAAATAATTTTTTAGAAAAAGAGAGAGGCATTTTGAGACGAAAATTCTGTAGCATAACGGCTACGTTACAGGGTTTTAGAAAACATTGAAAACAGAGGGGACATGGGTCACCCACTTCTAAATGATCTATAAAAATAGTATAGGAACAGAATATAAAGGATATTAATTGTGGTAATGAAATTTTAAGGACATACCATTTGAAATGAAAAACATGTAAGTAAGACAAAAATAAGATTTCTTTTATAAAAATTCAGCAGCCTAACGGCGTCACTTAAACTTCAATAAAAATGAATTGACAAGATAAAATTGGGTCTCTAATCATATGATAATAAAATATCATTATGATAGATATAAATATCATAGCCCAACATAATATAAAGGAACTTTAAAGACTTGACATGAAAATAGAACTTGAAAAATGAGAAGGGTGAAAGAATCCCTTAAAAATTCAGCAGCCTAACGGCGCCACTTAAACATTCATAAAACAAAATGATGAGAGTAAGAGGGGATCTCTCATCATATGAACATGAAAAGGGCATTAAGGGGAATATAAAATAACATCCTCCCACATAAGAACATGGAGCATTAAAGGAATGACATAAAAGATATTACTTGAAAAGAAAGAGAGAGGTTGGATCCCTTACCTTAAATGTAACTCTTAAAACTCAAAGGTTGGGACCTTGAGAGGCTTGAGGGCATCTTGGGAGGAATCCTTGGGAGGTAAGGAGACCAGAACATAGTTGAGAATGATCTTGGAGTCCAAAGGATGATAGAATGTCTTGGTATTTATAGGTAAAGTGAGGGGACAAGGCATTAATAGCCAAGGGACACCTCATTGGTGGTTTTGGAAAAACCATGGGCTTTCCCATGGTATTTTCCCATGGTATTGGCCACTTGGAAAACCTCATACCTTATCTTACTATTAATAAGTCGACCATGTTGATTACATACTTAATACATCATTTAATGATGTCATTAAACACCTGTAACTTAAAAACTGTATTTTCACTATTCACTGAAAATTTATCTTTCTCAGAAAAAACCCAAAACTTCACCTTAACCAAATATTGACGCTCTGATTACAAATATGAACTCCATTTTATAAAAATAATTTTTTTAAATATTTTTAATTTAATTTTTAAATAAAACACTATTCACTGAAAATTCATTTTTTCTGAAAAAACACCAAAAATTGCCATAACATAATATCGGTGCTCTGAGTTCAAAAATAATGTCCATTTTAGAAAAATACTTTTCTAAATATTTTAAATTTAATTTTCAATTAAGAATCACAATTCACCCCAAAAAAACTAATACTTGACTAAATATTTATGAAACCGTTATTTACCCATTTTATTGAAACACATTACTTAATCTAGGTGTCTAAATTATATTAAAACTTTCTTTGAGTGAAATTACTAATCAATTTGGTCACATTACTAATCCTAAGCGTAAAATCACTATTCATAATTTATTATTCATCAAAATTTAAGTTGATATTATAAGACCCCAAATTCCTTACTGAACACTTTTGCAGCAGACCTTTTTTTGAAAATCATTACACATCATTAATTATTTAAGGTTTACATAAATATTTTAAAATATCATTTTTTTTCAAAATTCATCAATAAATAAATCCTACAATTATACGAACATTTGAAATTTCACAAACTTCGCTAAAGGAAAAAATCTCAATTTATTCATCCCAAAGGATTACACAAAGAAGCTAGGGTCTCATCACATTGCCCCTTATAACACCAGCATATGACCTAAGTGTAAGGTGTGCTATGGTGAGAGAATCTGAGGGAGGATCAGATAACATTTCCCTAGTAGTAATTTCTACTAACTTGAACTTCTCTTGTAGGCCTTTCCGTTCAAGCTTGACACGCTAGAGTTCAGCTTGGGCTTGGTCCAAAACGAAGCCCAAAGATGCCACCTCCTTCCCAAGCTCTGATAAGTGGGCTTCATAAGGTTCGAGTCTACTGGATGAAGCCATCGACTCCTCTTTCGGCATTAACCATTAACATCTCTATTAAGTCATTAAGAGTAAGTTAATATAATACTCAAAAAGTATGGGTCATTACACATACCTTGTACAAAATTTCATCCACATAATGTATTCCTCATTTACCTTTAATGGGCGGTACCTGAAAAAACGATCATCTTTTGGAAAATACTCATCTCTATAGATTTAAAAAAAATAAGTCATACTTATGAGATAACATATTTTTATTCTTAATTATGGTTTTATTATATGTTTATTAATTAATTTAGATCCTTGAGGAACCATCAAACGTTTTTACAAACAAAATAATAATGGCCCAAGGAGAAGTATTATGATGAATAAAACCATTTCCATGTAACTCTAGTAGTTGTATCAGTTCCAAAATATCTACTTGATCCATTCGACAAGGAGGTTTTGATTTTTTCTTTTCATTAGGAAATATTTCAATAGTAAATTCAATCTTCTGATTTGGTGTAATACATGGAAATTCATCAAGAAATGCAATAATATATTAGTTTACTATAGGAATATCACAAATTGGAATAGTATCCTTTTTCTCAACATTATGTGAAAGATAAAATTAATTTCTATAATTAATAAATTTACAATATTTATGATATATTATTAAAGGTATAAATTCGTTCTCTAAAAAAATAACACATTTTTTCAAAACACGCATTTGGATCTATAATAAATCTTAGCATCATAAAAATAAATTTGATCTGTGCACAAAATAACATCATCCTCTACAAGGATAGTGAATAAAAAATTATAGGTAAATCTCATCCACATTTGATAATAAAAAGATTATTATAATATATTTCTTCCTTAATAACGTCCTAGATGTTTTTACCAAAATTATGGGATTCATTTATTGAGATGAAATTTATAATTTGACAAAAGAATTCCTGGAAATGAAAGAATGTGTAAACACAAAATAAAATAAGGAATTGGAATAATCTGAATAATCATGTAATGTACCTGACACCACGTAATTGGATGTTCTAACATCTTGAAAAGTAGTTTGAAAATAATAAACCACACATTTATTCTTTTTTTCTTGATAAATTCTACCATTTATCCCAATCTTTGGATATTTACTTTCATAGTGACCTATCTCATTATAGTAAAATAATCTAACTGTTGGATTTTTATTATTTTCTGGTAGAATTATTTGAATTCATGAGACACAATCCATCATTTAAAAAATATTAATCATGAAGTTATTAAAATATTTATATATAAATTATACTTTTAAAACTAACGATGAAATATAGATATGATAAATTAACTACGTTATAATCATGGAGATGGTAAGTCATAAGTATGTATGAGTAATGTTTCAATTTATCACTGATAATAATAAAAATATGGTAAGTGTAATTGTAAATTTCTAGAAAAGAGATTATATCATAGAAATAATATTATTTCTTTAAATATATTTATATATATAATTTGTGTAACATGGTAATGAAAAAGGAATAACATTCCTTTATGGAGGTGTTAATTCACACGTGTTCATGAACAACATTATTATATTCTAATGTATGGAAATGTAAGAAAATACATGATATGTTATTTTTATATAAATAATAATATGTAATTAATATAATATATATATATATATATATATATATATTAAATATACTATCATAAATAAAAGTGAGTGGTGATGATGGAAAATAAATTACATCTGTTCGTGAGGTGTCAGTCTGTCGTACACATGAATGATGGCTTCGTTTATCATTTTATAGAATAAGATATGGATTTAGGTTATAAAATTAAAATGATAACATCTCATTATATGGAATATACTGATTTTATTATATAAAAATAATTTTAATATCATTTTGAAGAGGTGGAAAATGAAATAAAACAAAATTACAACTTAAAAACGATACATATTCTTCGAAAACCCACTTTTGGTTTTCCAAAAAAACCCATACAAGAGGTTTTATAAATAAATAAAAGGCCATTAGAAAATGTTAAAGGTATTAAGGAAATTATTTGGGTAGGTATTTCAAGAAAGAAAATGAATTTTATGTGTGTTGGGGACAATATAGGAGGTGCCCATTTATAAGTGAGAAGGAGTTGAATTTCGAAAAATACACAAAACTTTTCAATAATGGGAAGTCACTCTCAATCCATGTTTCTCCAAAATTAATAAATGATTCAGTTTATCAAATTTATTGTTGATACATACCTCCAAAAAATGAAAATATATATCTTTTAAACATTTCACTCATTTTACCATTATGATTACTCACTTTTATAATTTTAGTTTTCACAACAGTAACTGGTTTTTTTACCCTGGAAATTTATCCTTTAATCCCAAAAATTAAATTAGAATTATCAAATAAATTTCATCCAATGATTATAAATTTGAAATTTAATTTTTCAAATATAATTTATATATTCCTTGAGAATTCATTTTATCAAAAACACGTGTAATGCATAAAACCGAGTTTTAACCCTAACCATGATTACAATTATTTCAATCATAAATGGATATGAATGTTATAATAAATGTTAAAACGACTCATAATAAACCATGGATGATATTTTCAACCCTATTTTATTTTATTATATGTTTATAATATTTTTATGAATTTTTGATAATTTAATCATATTCAATTTACTAAAAAATATCACTAATGTCAAATTCAGAACTATTCAATTCATTTTATTTTAATGAAAAAAATACAAAGATAGAAATGGAAAATATTAATTTAAAATCACTAATATATGTTATAATAATCTAAAACATTTATGTAACACACAAATTCATTCAAATTATTTTACATTTAATATTTTTAATATCTTTAATTTTTCTTTCTATTTAATAAAATAAATTCTTCATCGGCTTTGCATAAGAATTTCAGGTAATTATATAATTTATAAAAATTAGTAATAAGTTACTATCAGAAAAATAATTTCATTATTTTGAAAATAACCATTAAGATTTATTCACAACATAATTTTTCCCCTTTTTCAATACATAATATATTCTGAAAAGTAAGAGAGTGAAATGTTTTCTTTTTTATTTCTTTAAATTATTATATAGGTCATTTTATAGATAAGTGGTCCATAAAAAATTTAAAAAAATTCCAAATTAGAAAACTGTAAAAATAAAATCTTCCAATAATATTTAATAAGAAAAAAGTTTTTATTATCACTTATTTTTAACCTATGTTAACATGATTTACCCTTTTACCTTGATGACATATTATTACTATTTTTTACTATTCATTATGTCAAAATATTAATTTTACCATGATTAATAATATTAATTGTGATTATTCAAAATTTGGAATCCATTTTACCAAATTTTATATCAATATGTGTTTAAAATTCATTTTATTAGTGTCCCATAAAGCCTAATGATAAAAGAATTTAAAAAACAATTTGTCTAAATATATTTTTATGCCAAGATCACTTATAATATTGATTCATATATAGTTAATTAGATTATAAATAAGTTCAGGAGACTTATATTAATTTAAATTAAAATTTAAAATATTATAGGGCATTTTAAATTAAAATAAATGGATGTTTTACAAAAATTGACAATTTTCATTATTTATTGATAAATCAATATTTTCTGGAAAAATTAAAAAAAAATCACCATGTGTAAATTTTGAAATTATGGATTCAAAAATTAATTTTGTTTCTTATAATAATTGTTTTAAAATTTAAATAAATTTATTATATTATTTTCTCATGAAAATAAATAATATAGTATTTGACGAAAAATATATTTTTGAAGCATGTAAACACTTTACTAGAAATTGAGTACTTATTTAACAATATACTTGTTTTTTTAAAATATAATTTTTTTAAAAAAATGTTTATTCCTATTCTTACCACAAAGTTTAGTGGCTATGTTATAATGGTCATTTTTTAATATTTTAATTGTATATAGTAGTATATTTAAACTCAGTGTTCCTTGTAACACAATATTTATAAGAAATAAAAGTGTTTAGAGATATATATATTCTATAATATTGTGGTCATACATTTTACACCATTAAATAATTGTCATCCTTGTGATTCTATTTCAGACATCAAATGTGTATCCTTATTTTGAATCCTATATCATAAAATGGGATATTATAACTTCTTTTAAAAAAATAATGTGTAAATCGTTAAGGTTACTAAATATATATTCTATTTCAGTTCCTTGATTAGGAAAACATAGGTGTAAAGTTAAAATATTGAAATAGAAGAGAGTACTAACTTTGAAAAACTAATATAGAGTGATTTAGAACATGATCATGAAAATGTTAATGACTGCAAGGTCAAAAATCTTTTATGTTTTAAAATACATTTGATTCATTAGAAATGATGGTAATTGGACATCATTTTTTATCAACATATTTTACTATAGTGGTGGAATTCATTTAACATATAAAATAACAAAATAATCAATTGTTCTTAAATGAAATTTATAATTTCATCCTTTAATAAATTTCCACTACAATCTCATCTTTTCCTTTAATTGATGTGAAATCAAGAAACAATATTTTAACACCTGAAGCACTAAAACCAACCTCTAATGAATCACATATTATAAAAAATTAATAGATAGATATCCCACTAATATTTATCAAAATTAAAATTTCTAGAAGAATGCATGATATTAATAAATATGGAGAAATAATATACAATAATATTTGAAATTCAATAGTAAAACCAAAGGTTTAGCATAAATAATTCCTTAAATAAATCACCATAATTCCCAAGAAACACAATAACCTCACTATTAAATAATCATTTTACCTCAAAGGTTATATCATTCCCTTCACCATAAACATAATATAATTCTTCCTGCCCGTGGCGTGTTAGTTGAGTGGTACCCACTGGTTGTACCCCTCGCTCTATATTGGAACTGACCTAGTAAAGAGTCTCACTAGACTTGGAAATTGTTTGCATTATGAACAGGGTGATTCAAAGACATCTTCCTAGATGGGGAACATCCAGTGCGCTCTTGGGCCTGGCAGGGCCCACTAGTGGGAGTCTAGCATTAACATTACACAAGTTTTGCACATGAGCCTCAGCCCAATTGGTGGGGACTCAACAAGTGCATCCAAGGGACCCGACATCAAATATGATGGAGGAATATTTCTGGGGGTACTATAGTAGTATTGTAGTAGGTACGACAGTAGCCAGAACTATTCATCTATCTGGTCTTTGGGCCACCGGTTTGGTCCTAGGGTCCTACAAGGCTTTCAGTCCACCCAAGGCCTTCAGGCTAGTTCTTTCTCAAAGCCTTCAGGACAACTTAAGGCATTTGGGACACCCCAAGGCCTTCAGGACACATGAATGCATATGTACCAGTCATACTACAATAGACAAGGCTTCATATGAGGATCGAGGATGGCACATTCACTAGAGAAAAGCTAACTGGAATTGGAAGAATGAGAGAATATGTCATTACCATCAATACCAGGCATGTGCAGCTTTGCATAGAACAGCTAGCCTACCAGCCCTGTGAAGGTGGAGTGCTGATATCATGGCGTATGCTGAGGAGGGGTAGTTCCATGTTTTATTGTCTGGGTGATTCCCTCTAAGACTTACAGGTCATGTAATTTTTTCTAATCCTTCGAGCCTTGTAAGGGTTCCACCTCACCCCTAAAAGGTGGATTATCAAATATAATAAAAAAATGAAGTCCTTAGGGCTATTCCAACCAACCATAATATAATTCTTCCCAAATATTCCTTTACATTAAACATAATGGTTTTAAATACCTCAAACTAATGACCCAACTCCCAAAATATTATTGATCACTTAAAAATCATAAAAATTATATGATATTTTATCCTATAACACGTTTACCAAAACTAAATTAATATTTATCCAAAACACATTTAAGAATAAACAATTCCATCCAAACCAGGTCATTACATATGCTAGTGGTAGACAATTTAGACTTATCAACCTTCAGTCAAGGGTTCAAGCCTCATGGAGCTTCCAAATGTGATGAGTTTTTTCTTTAAAAGGTGGCCATAATTTTTCTAAAACAATATTAATAAAAAACCTAAAACATTCCTAAAATATGATGAACATCTACCAAAAAATCATCATATCACATTGTAGACACTAATGTTTTCTATGAATATTATTTTATCCACAAATTCATCAAGTCATAATTGACTATTACTCACATGAAAACAAAGATGAGATAAAACCTAAACATTAAACATATTTCCAAAAGATTTTGGGTCATTATTCCTCAAATAATTTTTTTACTAAAACACATACTGAATCCAAGAATTATGTTACCATAAATGTCTCCCATAATACACTTAATCATCATATAATTAAATAACATAATACCTCAAAAGGGGTATTTATGCATTCAATCTTATGATCAACCTTATACATAGAAACCCAATACACTTTTTTTACCCAATACCACTATAGAATATAATTGGTTTTCATAGGTTTTATTCTCTCTATCATCATTATAATTCATAAATAAAATGTCAATTAACCTATCCATATCCTTTGTGAGCATCTAACTAGGTGTGCAGTAACGGCACACTCAATATGCATCTCAATAATGGTTGATATATACTCAAAAGTCTAATTTTTGAGTCAATACAGAAAAATATAATTGTTCCATAACTGCATCCACATGTAGTATTTTGAAATGGTATTATTTCTTGGAAAACCACAAAATCCCTTCCCTAAAAACTATAGGATGTTATCCTATAATGTTCCATACTTTCTTGCGGGTTCTTATTGACCCTTTTTTTGAATATTCATTGCTTGGGTATTATATTGGGGTTTTATTGGAAGAATTTAAAGAATTTTGGATACCCTTAGGGATGTGAATTATTGGAACACAGTGAGGGAAAAATGTGCAGTTCAGCCTAGGAATCCTTACAGCCATCTTAGAGACACTAGAAGGGGTGAACGATTTGTCTAAATCATGTGACTACCCCCTTGATATTCAATACCCTTAAGAAGATTTAGTATGAATAATTGGAATATGTTTGAGATAATCATGTGACCAAATCGTTAACCTCAAATAAAGGCTCTATATATGGAACAAATTTATGGAACATAATTACTTATAACCATTTAGCCACTCTAGTAAACCATACATGTGGTTTTAAATGCTTCAAAAAAAATTAAAAATTATCAGGGCTATAGTTTAACTTTTTTCCAGGTAATCACATTTAGTCTTGGATTAAAGCTTTCCCAATGTTCTAGAGGCTTCTCTCTTAGGATGATAGTTATATTTCCCTCATTCATAGTGGATCAATAAAAGGTATGTTGTGTTTCTTATCCATTTCTTCATCATATTTTTTAATCTATGATTGATATCTTCTACTCCTATCTATTTAGAACCTAATTGGGTTGTAGATGCTAGAGATAAGGTTTTTAATGGACGATTGATGTTTTTTCTTATAGATCTATTCTTCAAGACCACATCTACTCTTTCTCATTCTCCTTTTTCAAAGGAATATTTATCTACCACTGTTTTTGAGGTATGTGTCTCTATACAAAGAGTTATTTCATTATCCAGTTATTTTTTATTTTTTATTCATTTGGTTTCTTCATTTAATTGAAGTGATATGTTATTTAAATGGACTCTTTATAAAATATTCATGTTTTAAAAAGTTATTTGTTATAAAAAATGGTATATCACACAATATGTTTTATTAAATCCATGACTGCTAGTTTTTATTCGAAAACAGGTTTTCAATCACCAAAGAATATTTACTTTGATTTCAAATTGTATTATAAAATATAGTCATGGATTTTCTATATACCTTGAACATTGGGAAAATTGGTTACATTGAGAAATAGATATAGGTAACCATTGTGAGTATGACACCACCATTAGTTATTTATTGATATCGATGGTTATGGAAAGGCTCGATATTAATTAGAACCAATTTTTATCCTTTGTAGGATTATTTATTTCCAATACATATAGTCCCATTAAATAGATCAAAAATTATAATGTTCTTTCTCATTTATAGATTCATTAACACATGAAGGATTTTGACATTGATAATTACTCACATGGTTTTATATTATGTTGTTTCACATGGATTCAGTTGACTGTATTTCATGGATTTATTTTTACATATTTACCATATGATGTACTATTATTATATACTACATTATCACTTATAATTTACATATTCCACATTTTGAGAAGATTAAATCCTTTATGAAAATAAAAGGGCAAAACTATTGACAAATAGTTTGGTTTTCAGAAAATTCTTTGTAAAACTATTTAAAAAAAAGATAGAACTACATTATTCTTGATATTAGACTCTATATAGATTTAGTGGTGTTATCCTTGTTGTCATTGAGAGGAAACCCTAATTTTTTCATTGTTTATTTGATAATTTTTATTTAGGACCCATGTAATGGGAAGGGAATCAAACAGAATTCACGCTTCGCTTATTGTCGGTTATTGTAGTGGGGTGTTTTGGAGCAGAAATATGGTCACATAAAGACTTTTCCTTATTTTATATATTTTTTATTTTTATTGAATTGTATTGATGATGTTTGTCTCTTATATTTTTTTTATATTTTTTCCACATGTTACTCCAGTTGTGTACCTAATTATGGATATACATGAGATAAGTTTGGTTGTTTCGATGTTATCCTCCTTGTGATGGGATGGCTCTGGTAGCTTGTCTGATTGACTTGGGTTGGTTCAGTACAAAAGGGTATCAAATATAATCTTATAACAATGTGTGTTAAGACCAAATGAGGTTGTTTTAGTGTACTGGGTAAGCATGGTCTAGGAATATCAAGATTCAGATAGTAAGTGTGGAAAAAGTGGATGGAAAGCTATATTCCATGACTAAATCTGAAATTCCATAGGGGTTAAGTGTTTTTACTAATATTGAGACTCTATGGTTAAGCTAATTTGAATTATTTGGATTACAAGTTTATTTAAATGGACATGTTCCTTCTCAAAGAATTGTATTTCATTATCAGAATTTACAATTTCATTAAATTTTTAATGTTTTATAGCATCAACTTCAATTTAGGATGATGGTCCTATAATTTTTGAATATTCTCCAATGATGATCTTTCATTTTTATGTGATAAATAAAATTTCTATAAAGAGTTTTCTTCGTTATCTCAGAGAGGTAGATGATAGATATGATCTATTGTCAAATCCATTCATGGACCCTTCATTGGTTGATGTTTTAATCCACACAATTCATACACTTGGTCATGTGGGTGTCTGAAACCTGGGATGTTCCATGGATGGTGGTTTAGAATTCACTAAGAAACATCCACTCATCTTCCATGGTGACAATGGAACCCAGGAGTCTGAAGATCAATAAGAAAATATTGATTGAATATTCATCTTTTTGAAAAATCTTGAATAATACAAGGTGGGTTTATAAATGATGTGATTAATAGACTAGGAAAAAGATGTTGGGACTCTATTATTCAAGATATGTGGCATGAGTAACATACCTAGAAATCATTCAATAAAATCCTGAATAATTACTTTTATCTTGAGATGTTACATGCAGAAACAGCTCAGAAGTTTCTGGCCATAGAGAATGGGGATAATATAATTTTGTAGTATTCAACCCATTTTGATAAGTTGGTTCATTTGGCATTGGTTCTTGTCACCAATCAGTACCTAATGGTTTGGATGTTTTAGTTTGGATTGAGGCTTGATATTTAGTTGATATTGATTCTCATGTTCCTTCTAAAATTTGTAGAGATGGTTTATAAAATAGCATTGGATGAGGTTGAAATTGTTTGAAGAAAATGATTTTGTGCTGTTTCAGTTGTTGTAGCGGTCATCCAGCATGTATATTCTAGAACGAAAATGAATCTCAATGTTGGTTAGTTTTCATCAAGAATAATTTAAGGGTATTCTTCATTACTGTAGTGGATTATCTAGTAACAACGTGGGAAGCATGGGCATACCAAGCCTAACTGTATGGCGACTCTGAAGGCTTGGAATCATTGTATACATTATTTTCATCTAAAGTGATTTTGTGGAAGGATGTCCTAGGGAAATAATGCAGCATCCACTCTTTCAAATGGTTGATTGGTTTTACTGATCCTTACAAGGGTGGTGGGTAAAATACTTAGGCTAAGGGGGATTTTCATTTGGATAATAAGATTTTTCTTTTTCTGGTAGAGTATGTGCTAGAGTAATCTAAAGCAGACCCATCTATTGTTAGAGGTATGAGGTTTATTTTTTCTTTTGTGGTAATATATTTGTATAACCAAAGAACTAATCACTATTTTATATAATAAAATATGGTTTATGTTTTGGGTTTATATTCATAATGTATTTCGTTCTTATTGAATCATTTTTTGACTTTGGATGTATCATCCAAAAAATCATTCATGTGCCCCTTCTGTTGGGTGATGATATCTAGCTAGGAAGTGAAATTGGGTTTTTTAGTTCTTGATAATGATATCCTAGACTAGATTATTTACATTTATTGGATGATCATCCTTAAGTCTTATATTGAGTGATAACATTTTTTAGTACATTTTTTATCTTATAAAAAAGTCACTCGTATTATTTAGGGTGAGTGGGACTCTAGATCCGGAAGGGTGGGTCTAATTTTTCATTATAATCAGGAAATCACATGTCAATTATCAAAGATGTTTCTAGTTTCCTTTAACTATTGTTTGGTAAATATACTTCCTACAATGGTATGTGCATACCCTAAGTGTTTGTTGGATGATTCTTTCATGATTACCACCACATAGAGATTTCAATTTTACAATTTATCATCTCCATGGTACTATGACTATTTTAATTCAATCCTATCACATCAAACCAGCTGAGTTGAATGAAATTAAGTATTATCTTTTAGACCTTGTGGGAAAGTATTTATTCTTTATAGTGTGTCACGATGATCTTCTCTAATGATATTTTAAAAACAAGAACACAAAAGTGTCATAATTTGTGTTTATTATCAAAAGTTGAATCCGACTGTTAAGAATAAATATCCTTTTCCTAGGATTGATGATATTTTTGACCAACTCAGAGAGGAATGTTGGTTTTCATAGATTTAACTTTTTTCTGGGTACCAATATTTAAGAGTTTCAGTTTATTATATAACTATGAAAAAAATTTGTAGTCAGTATGGGGATTTTGAATTTCTAGTTATACCATTTAGTCTCACTAATACTCATGTGGTATGGATGGATTTGATTAACTAGATCCTTCATCAGTTCGTGGACTCTTTTTTTGTGGTGTTCATGGATGATATTATGGTTTACTGCATGTTAGTGGAGAAGCACATAGATATTTTGGATATCATTCTCAGAACTTGGAGTGAAAATATTATGTACGACAAGAATTATAAGTGAGTATGGAACGTGAAATTTCTAGGACAACTGATATCAAAGGTGGGTGTTTGAGTGGATCTTATAAAGGTTCGTGCATCTGTATCCAGGTTTAACCAAGAAATGGTTTCATATTCTGAATATTCTTTTATTTAACTGGTTATTGTTGGTTGTTTGTTTAGGACATCTCAAAGCTTTCATCTAGGCTGAATTCTTAAACATGTAGGGGTGTAATGATTGATTGGAATGACAAGTGATGGATACCATTTGAGGAATTGAAAATATAATTGAATTTATCTCCAATTTTGATTCTATTATAACTAGGTATGGGTTACAATTTTTCATGTGATGCTTTCGATATGGGTCTAGGATGTGTTGTGATGTAGGGTAAACATGTGGTGGCCTATGGCTCTCACTAGTTATTCCCTCATTGGAGGAATTACCCTACCCATGATCTTGAGTTGGAAGAAGTTATTCATGCACTCAAAATAAGGTGTCACTATATCATTGATGATTTGTTTACGGTATATTTTGATCACAAAATAATGATGTACATCTTCACTCAGATGGATCTGAATCTTTAATAGAGTATCTTGATTGAGTACCTTAAAAAATTTTATATTTTAATTTCATATCATTTTGAAAAGGATATGAGGTCACCAATTCTCTGAGAGGAATGATATAGATGCAAGAAATGAAGGAATTTGTAAAGTAATGGTTTCTAATGAGTTTTTTTGTTGAGATGAGTTTGGGAATGGAAGAATCTGGTGAGAAGATATTTCTATATTTGATGAAATCTTACTCATCCTTTGATGAGTATGTATATCTTAAGCATATGTCTGACATTCAGTGTTGATGCTTTAGAGAAATCATAAATGGTTGGGAGACATCGGTATAGTGGTCATATTCTCCCAGTGGATCTTCGTTCTTCCTTGATAGGTTTATTGTTTATTTTTCCCATAGGTAGGTCTTGATGGATAGTGGACACCGGTCATGTTAACATATTCACCTGAGGGATAAAAATATTTATTATAATTTGAGGTGTCGATATTGGTGACTAAGGATGAGATGATTAATTATGAATTTTGTATCACAGTATCATACATGTCATGGAATTATGGTGTAACACCGAAGACATGTTTGGTTATTGTCAGTCAATAAAGTGGGATGGTTTGGGGTGAAGGATTTTCACTTAGAGACTTGTTGATCTTGTCTATATTTTCTAGTTTACCTAGTTTAGATTGAAGATGTTTTTCTAATGTATGTATTTTCTTTCTTAAACTCATTACTTTGGTTTTATAATTAGTTATGGATATACATGAGACAAATTTGGTAATTTCAATGTTATCCTCCACATGTTTGGCCAGCTTGGGTGGCTTATCTAGTTGACTCAGGTTGGTTCATTATATATCAGACACATAGACTTATCCTTAGGTTTTTTAATAATTCTCACTAATCCTAATCCCAAAAATAACTAGACCTTGTTGCGATACCATCTACAGTGACCTAATCTTTTTACACAAATTATTAAATGGTTTGTAACATAAATATCCTTCATTATAAAAAAACTATCAGAAAGGAAAAGTGTATTTGGAAGACTGGGTATGTAAAAAAATCAACATGGAAATAAAGAATCATTATTTTAATTTACAATGTGAGGTTTTTAACCCCATTGATCTCCTAAAACTATATGGGATAATATGGGGAATACATAGATAAAAGGGGTGAGCAACAAAGCATAATAAGTGAATAAACATAATAAGAAAACATAACCTGTAAATCGAAGGTAAAATAAGATATCATAAAAATGATGGATTATGAGTAATAACATTTTATAATAACAAAATAAACATGGTATCAGAAGATCATGGAATCATATGAAATTTTTCAGCAACACAAAACATGAAATAATCATAAGTCATGGATAACTACCAAAACACATCATATAGTGGAAAGAGCCCCATAGTGGATTAGTTTAAATCCATAATCACATACATGATATATCATGATATGAATGCTTTACCTAATGAATTGGAGTACTATCTGTGTGTACCCACCATAACATGTACATGCTTCTGAGTTCCACAAAATAAAATCAATAGTAAGGCATCACATGGAAATAAATGTATAAGATTTATGAAAAGAACTTATGGAATGTACTACTAGGAAAAGGAATAGAAAATAAGATATGTATATATGTGAAAAGAATATTTTAATAATTTAGAAGCATTATATAAATTAATGCTAGATATATATTGAGTTTTAGGGTGATTGGTTAGAGCATGATGAAAGGGGTGGTTTAGATAGATCTCTTTCCTTGAGCCCAAATCGTCACATGAATTATTTATCTAATGAAATAATATAGATATGTTAATTATTTACATTATTATGAATCTTTTGATGTTTAACATATCTTTCATTTTATTTATTATCATTTCTTATTCAGTTACTTAAACAATTAATTTCTCATCAGACGTTTTGATGAAGTTTGACTCATATGTCCAAAATGGAATCAGTAGGTTGAATATGGTGAAAAATGTCACTATTAAATCATCAATATAATAATAATAATAATAATTTAAATTTTTATACATAAATTAAAATTATAAGACCAACCATTAAATAAAGATATGAAAAATGAACTATGTTACCATCATAGAGAAGGTTTCCCATATGTACACTTGAGTAACATTTCCATTTTTAAACAATCATGATAGAAATAAGGTAATTCTAATTTTTGACATCCATAATGATAATTAGAACATAAATATCTTATTTTTTTATTAAAATAATAATATATATTCAACTCATGTGATGTGGTAATGAATGAAGAATCTCCTCGCATCAAAGATGTGGTAACCCAAACATGTAAATGAACGAAGTTATCATATTTTAATGAATGTAAAGTTAATAAAATATATGAAAAATTCAATTCACACAATGGTAAATATTTCATAAATATAAATGTATGAATTAAATCTATCATCAGAAACATATATGAGAGGTGGTGATGGAAAATGAATAACATAAGTTCGCGAGGTGGTAGTCCTCTATACACACAAACGATGGTTTTGTTTCCAATTTCATGGATGTGGAGACGGATTTAGATTATTAAATTAAGATAATAAAATATAGCTATATACTATAAACTAATATTTTTATATCATCGTGGTATTATATTGTCCTAATGAGGTGTAAGACAAAATAAAACAAAATTTTTGGTTGAGAACGATACCTCTTATTAAAAAATTGTTTTAGGCATTCACCAAAATCCATCCAAAGAGGGTTTATAATTAAAAAATGGACCCTAGGATATAAACAAGTGAGTAAGAAAGGGATTTGGATAGGAATTTTCTAAAACAATGGGGTTTTCATATGTGTAGAGGATAGGATATGAGGTTTCCCTTTATAAGTGATAATGACTGTTATTTTTGTAAATAGGTAAAATAATTAAAATTTTAAAAGTAACTCCCAAGAATAGTTTATTAAAAATAAATAAATTATGTAGTTCAGGGAAGATAAGGTAATTCCATACCTCAACCATTTAAAAAGAAACATTTTTTAATCATTTTATTACACATAAATTCACAGTTACTTACTTTTAACATTTTTGTTTTCAATACGGTAATAATTTTTTTTTTACCTCAGTAATTTATCCTTATGTCAAAAAATAAAATGAGCCTTATTATATGTAACATCAAAGATTAAAATATAGTGAGATGGTTCCCTTCTCCAGACCACCACATGACCTCATTCACACCTCCTCATGCCCCAAATGATGTCCACGGGCAATGGGGATCAAGAATGGAATTGTGAAGTGAATATAATCCATATTAGAGTGAAAAACAAAATTCCAAATCAAAATATAATAAAAAAATAGTACATAGATAAAATAAATAAACATACACTAAAAAAATTTAATAAAATGAAATGTAATAATTCCTTGAACATCCATGTCAATAAAAAAACCAAATACCCAATTGGTCGGTTACAATACATAATAAAAAACTACAAATGGGATCCCAAATAAGCCAAACCAATCCATTAACCTGATACCACATGAAAAATATTTCTCGATCAAACAGTACTCAACATTGGCCGCTTCACAAACATGTTCCTAGAAAAAAATGTGAGAGCAGTTTGTGTACCAATGTGCAACGGATTCCAGAAAAGGGTTTGATTAAAAGTCACTAGGCCACCACCAATGGAATCTAATTAAAATACAAATAATTGCAATAGTACATGTTGTAAAGGAAATAAATTAAATACAAACATGTTAATAAAATAGGCTTTTTTCTTTTAAAATATTTAATTTATTCAATTTTAATCTTTCTTCTAAATGTTAATTATTTTCATTAAAATTTCCTCAGCCTATGCAACTCAGCTAAGCCATATATCACAGGGGTCACTGGTTGAAAGACAAAAAAAAGACATCATACAAATATCAATGTGGGATCTTATATTTTATTTATAGTTATCATACCAACTAGGTCACAAGTTGGTAAACATGGAGTGTCATACTATGAATCTAACTAGGACATGGAATGTCATGTCCAACCTTCCTAGACATTAGGTCACAAGTCGGAAACCATAGAGCATCAGCCCATGAATCTAATCAAGGATTGAAACACCAATTACGACCATCCCATCCATGATATATAACCCAATTTACCCTTGGTATAAGGAGTTCAATAACTTTCCCAAAAACAATGGTGCATCGTGGAGTGGAGTGTTAGTCCAACATCCCAAAAAAATTAGTCACATGTCTGTGAACATGGAGAATTAGTCCATGAATCCAACCAGGATTTGGCATTTCATGTCCGACCATCCCCACCATAATATGGAACCTAATTTATATACCACTAGCTTTATCAGAAATAGTAATTTCCCTAAAAAACTAAGTCACACTGAGGAATGGATTGTCTGTCCAACATCCCAAAACCAACAGTCATCGGTTGGAAAACATGCAACACAAATCTATGATTCCAACAAGGATTCAACACTTCAAGCCCCATCATCCCCAATCATTATATTACAAATTCATACCATATATTTCAAAATTCCCAAGTTATATTACATTCATTACAAAACTAGTTTCACTTTTAAACCATATCACCCTTTACACAAATAAATAATCATTACATGTTCTTCATAACATTTAGCAATCAAAAACAGCCTTTTGACCATTTCCATTTTACATAAAAATGAAAACATTTTAATTGGTCCTAGGGACCTTTAATTTAAAATAAGGCTCAACAAAATACAACCCCTTTGGAAATTCATAAAAAAAATGTTATAAACATTCTCATTACAGTATCTAAATCCCCCATAACATGGGTCCTCTACATTGAAAATTAAAAATAAGGTCCAAGACCATCATATCCCATGAAAACCATTTTATGATTCACTACACACCCATTTCAAATAAACATTTCGAATCCAATTTAACGTATTTGAAATCACCTTGATGATATCATGTCTTTTTTTAAAAAAATAGTTATTTTAGACATAGAATTCTCCCTTTTCATTCAAATATCGTTCAAAACCAATGAACACACTTAAACCATTTCAATATCCTCATTAATATTTTTACAAAAAATAAAACATAAAACATTTAATATATAAAGAACATTAGACTCCATGGGTGGATATAGGTTGGTTTCACATCACCACAGTTCCAACTGGATCCATGTAATGTTCATGGTGTCAGTCTAAGTTCAAAATCAATTTATTAAAACATTGGAGAAAGCATAAAACAAATGAGATTTAATTCTTATACTGTAGTGAACATATAAAATAAATAGTAAGACTATGGGTAAGTCTATTTTGACCACCAACCTCATTAAAGAGATATAACATTTCATTTCCAAAACATAATAGCCATGCCATGGCCTATCAAAGAAACCTCAAAACCCCTTGACACTCAATTGAGATTGTCTTGATAACCTAGGCCTCACCCTCACACCAAACACAAAAAAATAATTGGAAAAAATATAAATAATTAATTAACCAAATAAATAATTTGTAATAATGTAGGAAAACTCACTAGATCATTGTGATACACCAAAACTGAAGCTAATAACTCACCAAGGTCCTGATGCATAACCCTAGCTACATTCTAGTGCAATGGCCTAAGATAAGATACATGTTTTACTACTAATTAAATTAAATCATTTTTAAAAACCCAATAAAATATGCCTCATTCACATACCTTAACAAAACATCATGCAACAATATAAAAAAAATAGTTTCAATATCTCCTTTACCCAAGCTGATGGAAAGACCGATGAGAATAGGATGGTTCCACCATTATTTTTTGTAACTTTTAAGAAGACCCAAACCAAAGAACTCCAAAATTAAAAAGGAATAATAATAAGATTAAAGGGGACCAATAGAGAAGGATAAATCAACTAAAATTCTAAGAAATCACCAAGATTTCACCATTAAAATCATGGGAGGGAAGAGGATGATTATGTTTGGGAACCCCTAGGTTCATGTGTTTGGAATATGGGAGAAAGGGGTGGATATGTAGAAATCCCTAAGGGTGGATTTTCGTAAAATTACCATTCTTAATGAAATTTATCTAGCCTCATGGTTTGGCTATACAGTTTTAAAAAATCAAGTGTAAACTATAACTCCCCGACCCTGATTACCCAGAGTCGGTGCATTATTACATAACATTGGCATGATCACAAAAGATCATGTCTCGAAAGACCGATTAGTTTAGTAGTCTTGGAAACACTAGATATTTTCATAAGTCTTACATTACATCATAAAGTAAAAAAAACTACAACAACATATTGTCCTCATATCCTCTCATACTATCCTTGCAGGTCATTCATAAATTACTTCTTGGAATCATTGGAAAAATAGGACATAGAAATGGGTGAGCTTAGATGCTCGGTAAGGATAAAAATACAATGGAAACTTTCATAAATAAGCATAAACATTTAAGGCAATGTATAACTAAAACAAAAGACTTTAAAACTTTAACTTCATCATAATACGACAAAGATAAAATGAAATAATTCCATTTAATTATTCACATGGATATTCTACTAATCGAATAATCACATGCAATATCAGAAAACACATTCATAACAAGGGAATGCATAATTCCAAACATTAATTTCTTTGTCAAGGCCTCGTTCCAAGACCTAAGGGATAACTGTAACCAGAACCCAACTCGGAGAGCCTCTGTAACCGGACTCCATCCCGAAGAGCCTCTGTAACCAGACTCCAACCCAGAGTGCCTTTAATAACCAGACACCAACCCGGAGGGTCTGCTGTAACTAGACCCCAACCCGGAGGTCTTACTTTTACCAGTCCCCAACCCGGAACATTCTAGTCCAACACATTCATCAGAAGAGGATGAAATATAACAGAAACATTCATATTAAAACTAGCATACGGAATGACAAAACATTAATCATAAACCATTAATGGTATAAAAATAACTCATCCATAGTCAAACATATCACAAAACCTTAAATACAATATGGATGATTTGTATCAACTTCAAACAATTGTAAAATTTATCAAAGGATGTTGACATAGATGAAAACAAAACTATTTGAGAGAAATATCTCTTTTTTTGAAATCATTTAAGAGTCACATAATTATAAAAGAAAACATTTACTTTTAAAATATTCTTATAATCTTTTAAGGGAAGCTTCAAAGATTTTATAATGGTGGAAAATAGCCGCACTCGCCGTATAAGTTAAAAAAATACATTCTTACCTTAATTCTGTCGAAAAGGCTAAAAAGGACCTTGTTTGGAAAACGACAGAAATATTCTTTTATAAACTTATTATAAAAAGTCAAAAAGGGTATATATGAATTTAAACCATAGACTTAAAAATAGTAAGAATGATTTTAAGTACATTTTTAAGAAACATGGATGTGGATGATAAAGAGGTCCCAGTAGATAATTATGTACAAACAACCTCAGATAATGAAGAGATTGTGAAATAAACCCTTACCAATTTGCTAACATACGAAACATACAACCCATTAAAGAGGTATCATATAATTAATATATAAATTCACATAAATTAAAGTTTATTATACAAAGAATACAATTTTGGGCAGTACATACACCACACAAAAGGTAATAGTGGAAATATGGCATGAATCTCACGGGAATAAGGAGTGAGATGAAAACCCCTAACCTTGTACTTTTCCTTGGTTAAGGGTAGGTTAACCTCCTTTATATTGGTTAAATAATTGTTATTAAGTTATAAAAGAATCATATACATTAATATGATATCATATATGATCTTTTAACACTTCTTTGTTAATAATATCTTTGTATTGTCGTCGTTTTAGGTGTTAACTTACTCGTTTTCTTTTATATGTTTTGTTATATAAGCCATGTTTTTTATGGATAGGTTTGTATATTATTCATATCCAGAATGATATAATGTCCTTAAATATTATTTTTAATCATCAAATGAGAATTATACTTGAATGGATACGATGCGGAATGAATCTCATCGCATTTGTGGAGACGATGGTCCGTACGTACGCACGAGCGACAATATCATTCTTTTGATATTAAAATAATATATAATTGGATGGTATATCATATATACAGAATTATTATCATGTTATATTTATTATTTACATGAATTACACATCATTATTATACCCATCCAAATAATAATATTTTGAATAACAATTACACCACAACGTGGAGACGGTAAGCCGTACGTACGCACGTATGGTGACATGTCATTCAAAGGATGGATAGAATACTGAATATGGTTGTAACATATTTATAATAACATCACAGTATATAGAAGATACTGGAGTTATTATTTTTTAAAGTAAATAACAATGAAAGAATAAGTTGAAGAAGAAATGAACTTGAAAAAATGTGGTGAAAACATTACCTCTTCTTCGGGATCTTCCTTTTGATTTGATCAAAAGGGCTCTTTAGGTTGGCTTTCTGATCAAACAAAGGCCTATAGGTTTAATTTATGGAACTTTAGAGAGTATTTGGGCAGGTTTTGGCCGAACCAAATGGCTTTGAATGTGTGAATTAGTGAGAAGGTGGAGTGCCCTTTTATAAGATGGGTGAGGGGCACATTTGCAAAAGCTAAAAATATTATTTTATAATAAATTCGTTTTCGGTTTCTAATGGCTCAAAAGTATATTATTTAAAGTATAATGTGGGGATGGGTCGAAATACTTTTATCCAATTGAATTTAGACAGGTTTGGGTCATTATGTTGACCTTATCTTTTAGTTTTAACTCTTAATTAATTAGTTTGACATTTACCATGTCACTTTGTATTTTTATAATATATAGTTAATAAACTTATTATATACATCCAAGGGACCCCAAAGTGGTCTATTAATGATACAACTATCATTATATAAGTCCTTTGGAAAAACTTTAGATTTTTAGGAATATAATATCAATTTATAATATAATATTTCTTTTAAAAACTCTTTTATGTCAATTTTTACAATATTTAATAATTGATTTTTGTTAAAGTCTTAAAAACATTTTTAATTTGAATAAAATTCATTTAATCAATCCTAACATTTCATATTAAACCATAAAATTTTTGGATGTCATCAAACTTTCAAATTATATTTATTTTAACATTTATAACACCAATTATTTGATTCTTTCATTAATAAGGAAAATGTTGCATCATTATTGTGTCATATATATTTTTAATTTTTAAATGTCTAAAAATAATAAATAAAATACCATTATTTAGGAAATCGTTTTATATATCTAATTAATATTTATAGTTGAAAATATAATATATATAACCCTATGTAAATAAAATTTTGATAAAAGATATATGCTTATGTTATTTTATATTTACTTTAACTTAATTAATATAAAGTGCCATTATCACATACAAGTGGATCCATGGGGTCCCAAAATCGACCTAAAGATGAAAATGGTCGGACATGTATCAAATAATAGGGTTAAGAAACATTTTTTGGTAATTTATTATTATTATAATATTATTTTTTACCCTTATTTACCGGATTTACCCTTTAACCATGGTAAATAAAATATTTACCGAAATAATTATTCAAAATATCTAAAATTAAAAGTTACCTATTTACATAATATGGACATACTAATTCCAAATATGGAGTCTATTTTTCCAAATTTAGAACACAGAAGTGGCAGAAATTAATTTAAAATTAATTCCCGCTGTCAAAACAAAAAGCGTGTTTTTAAGAAATAATAACTATCAAAACATTGATACTTATTTATGTCCGGTTTAATTGTAAAATTATTTCCAATGACTAAAATTGTATTAAATTGTAAAAATATATTCTAAATATTCTTTAAAACCACTTAAATTCATAATTTATCACTATTAATTATTTTTATTAAAAAGATGTTTTTAATTAAAATTTAGTAATTTTAACTATTCATCAAAATATAAAAGTTATCTGAAATGTACCAAAATTGGAACCTAGGATAATTTAGATATTCAAAATCTAAAAATGAAGTCCATTTTGAGAGATAAAATTTATAAAATTTCAAAAAGTGGGTATTACTATTCATAATGGCTATTTTGATTGGTCACGGTGTGTTAGAGTCTTGAAGTTGCGTACAATGCAAGCTGTTGATTTACTCAAAAGGAAATGTATCATGGCAGCTTGGGGTGTTACATTCTCCCCTCCTTCAAATAATTTCATCCTCACAATTTGAAATTTTTCTTTGAAAATAAAAGGTTGAAAATATAAAATACCGTTGTGGAAAACCCATATCGGAAATAGGGTTAGTAAAATATAGTTTTAATAAGAGGGAAAGGGAAATGAGAATGTCACCACAAAATTAGGGTTTCGAATAAGAGAACATTGGTGGAAATTATAGACACGTAATTAGAGGAAAAACTTAAATACTTATAGGGAGTGATTGAGGTCATCAATCACAAACAAGTGTAGAATTGAGGGCCTCAAAGCCATCAATCTATGATGGTTTAAAATATCCTCACTTGAAAAAAACATAAGTTATTAGGATAACACATTTTTGGTCTTAATATCCCTTCCCTAAAGAATTAATTTCTTCATAGAATAAGATAAATATATATATACATCTTTACAAGTAGAGTTTTCATCCTTCAATTAATTTCTACCAAAAACTCAACTTTCACTCCAAAAGATAATAGAACTCAAAAATATTATATTTATCCTAACAGTTAAAGGTTCCAATCATTCACGCATACCATTATAATGAAAAAATATTATGTAATAACCAGGGACTTCCTGTAGGCTAGTGGTAGGTAATAAAGGTTTGTCGCACTATGGTTGTCGGTTCAATTCATGCATCTTTGTCTGACACGACGGGTTGTCGCCCTACCTGCAGGTTGTCCTTTTCCTAAAACTATAGTATCATAATATTCCAAAAATAATCATAAGAAATGTTTTAAACTCGTTAAATTCTATCCAAAGTTCAACCTAATCCATTCCAAAACATTATAGTTATCCAAAGTACCTATATCCAGACTCTCTGTAAAAGGTATCTAAATTCAAAAATCAACCGCAACATCAGATTCTCCAAACAGAGTAAAATTTCTCTTATTGTCACATACTGAAAATATGATTACCTTAGTCATATTAAGACCTTAATGAAAACAACAAGTACTACAGTAAAATCCTTATATATATTACATTATCCTCATAACCAAAATATAATCCTTGAGTCCAAAAATACAAATACATTAATCATTCCTCTTCAACTTTAGTAACTGCATATTCTTGGCCTTGATCCCTTGGCCTTTTCTGAGGTAAGTTTCCCTGATGCTTAGGACATTCATTTTCATAATGCCCCATTTCACTACAATTGTAGCATTCAACATTAACAGCCTCCTTCTTTCCCTTGTAATCACGAGTCTGGTGATCTTTTTCTACACATTTGTAAAAAACTCTCATTCCTTTTAGTCAAGTACCGGGGTGTTTCTTCCCAAAATTTTCACATAATGGAAAATTATTCTTTCCCTTTTTCCCTTTATCTATCTCTTGATCTATCATTTTCTTCTTCTCTTGCTTTACTTTATTGTCATAATATTTATATAATTCCTTTTCTGTCTTGATAGCACGTGAGACAATGTCTTCGTATGACGAGAAGGGTTGTGAGATCAATGGTCGACGAAGAAATGGTTTTAACCCATCAAAGAAATGATCAATCTTAATTCTTGGGTTAGGTATATAATCTCCATCGTACCTTTATAACCTCGTAAAGTTAGCCTCATAGTTTGCGATATTATCATCCTCCTTTAGTCTCAGACTCAGAAATTGCCTTTCCATATCTGCTCGATGGTCACGAGGAAAGTATTTTCCTACGAGAAGCTCTTTGAACTCCCTCTATTAGATATTTGATACTTCTTCATCTTCCTTTTTGTTTTGAATCAATGACCACCATTGGTCAGCATCTCCAGTGAGGCGGTAAACTTCCATGATAACTTTTTCCCTTTCACTACTCCCCATGGCATGGAATATTTTCTCTATGGAATTTATCCATTGCTCGTCTACTAAGGGATTTGTACTCCCATTGAATGTTGGTGGTTGTTGCCTCATGTAGCGATCTAACATTGATCCTCCACGCTACGGATTAGGGTGCTCCATACGCGTAAGGTTATTATTCATAACCTGAGTGAGTTGTCCCAATATGGTGATTAACATATCAGTACCAATTGCATCACCTGCTCCACTATAATTATCTTGAGCAGGAGGGAAATCCCTACATGGAGTGTGTGCATTGATACGGTTTCCATTCCTTCAACTAGGAACCATTTATAAACAATGGCATAAACTAGATCAGTTTATGAATCAAAATACATAATTCCATACTTGTAAAACACTAAACATAAATTGAACTATTTATTGATATAATCCATAATCACAAAAAATTGTTTTCTTTGAAGATTTATATAATCATAAACCCTTCATAATTATTGCTAAAGGAAATAAGAATTATCCTAAACATATCCCATGCGAGTGCCATAACCAAGAGTGCAGCAAGGCCCGTTGTTGTGCACCAGTTCCCATTCGAGTCTAACTCAAATCGGTTTTTTCAGGTTTTACCCCTAGGTACATCTGTGCCAGAGCCACCTCTACCTGCTCGTATCCAGACAGGGATATATTGCTCAGAAAACTCCCAAAATCTCTACAATACCAAAATTCTAGGATGTTCTTCTATACTAATCCTCAAAGTTCATCTTAGGTCTATGTGCTTTAATCAGAGTTTATCTAAATCTAGATTCCATGGTTTGTACTAAAATTCCTCTGATACCAACTGTAACGCCCCGACCCTGGTTACCCAGAGTCGATGCATTATTACATAACATTGGCATGATCACAAAAGATCAAGTCTCGAAAGACCGATTAGTTTAGTAGTCTTGGAAACACTAGATATATTCATAAGTCTTACATTACATAATAAAGTAAAAAAACTACAACAAAATCTTGTTTTCATATCCCCTCATACTATCCCTGCAGGTCATTCATAAATTACTTCTTGGAATCCTGGGAAAAAATAAGACATATAAAGGGGTGAGCTCAGATGCTTAGTAAGGATAACAATACAGCGGAAACTTTCACAAATAAGCATTAACATTTCAGGCAATGTATAACTAAAACAAAAGCCTTTAAAACATGAACTTCATCATAATATGGAAAAGATAAAATGAAATAATGCCATTTAATTATTCACATGGATATTCTACTAATTGAATAATCACATGAAATATCAGTAACCACTTTCATAACAAAGGAATGCATAATACCAAACATTAATTTCTTTGTCAAGGCCTCTTGCCAAGACCTAAAGGATAATTGTAACTGGAACCCAACCCAGAGGGCCTCTATAACTGGACTCCATCCCAGAGATCCTTTGTAACCAGACTCCAACTCGGAGTGCCTCTAATAACCGGAAACCAACCCAGAGGGTCTGCTGTAACCGGACCCCAACCCGGAGGGCTTACTTTTTCCAGTCCCCAACCTGGAACATACTAGTCCAATACATTCATCAGAAGAGGATGAAATATGACATAAACATTTGTAATAAAACTAGCATACAGAATGCCAAAACATTAATCATAAACCATTAATGGAATAAAAATAACTCATCCATATTCAAACATATCACAGAACCTTAAATACAATATGGATGATTTGTATCAACTTCAAACAAGTGTAAAATTTATCAAAGGATGTTGACATATATGAAAACAAAACTATTTGAGAGAAATATCTCTTTTTTTGAAATCATTTAAGAGTCACATAATTATAAAAGAAAACATTTAATATGAAAATATTCTTATAATCTTGTAAGGGAAGCTTCAAAGATTTTATAACAGAGTAAAATAGCCGCACCCGCGGTATAAGTTAAAAAAAGACATTCTTACCTTAATTCTGTCGAAAAGGTTAAAAAGGACCTTGTTTGGAAAATGATAGAAAGATTCTTTTATAAACTTCTTATAAAAAGTCAACAAGGGTATAAATGAATTTAACCCATGGTCAATAAAATATTAAAAATTATTTGAAATACATCTTTAAGAAACATGGATGTGGATGATAAAGAGGTCCCAGTAGATAATTACGTATAAACAAGCTCGGATAATGAAGATATTGTGAGATAAAACCTTACCAATTTGGTAACGTAGAAAACATACAACCCATGAAAGAGGTATCATACAATGAATATGTCAATACACATAAATTAAAGTGTATTACACAAAGAATACAATAATGGGTAGTACATACACCACACAAAAGGTAACAGTGGCAATATGGCATGAATCTCACGGGAATAAGGAGTGAGATGAAAACCCCTTACCTTTTACTTTTCCTTGTTTGCGGGTAGGTTAACCTCCTGTATAATGGTGAAATAATTGTTATTAAGTTATAAAATAATCATATACATTAATATGATATCATATGTTATCTTTTAACACTGCTTTGTTCATAATATCTTTGTATTATCATCGTTTCAGGTGTTAACTTACTCGTTTTCTTTTATATGTTTTGTTATATAAGCCATGTTTGTTATGGATAGGTTTGTATATTATTCATATACAGAATGATATCAAGTACTTAAATATTATTTTTAATCATAAAATGAGAATTAGACTTGAATTGATACGATGGGGAATGAATCTCATCGCGTTCATGGAGACGGTGGTCCATACGTACGCACGAGCAACAATATCATTATTTTGATATTAAAATAATATATAACTGTATGGTATATCATATATATAGAATAATTATCATGTTATATTTATTATTTACATGAATTACACATCATTATTATACCCATCCAAATAATAATATTTTGAATAACAATTACACCATGATGTGGAGACGGTAAGTTGAACGTACGCACGTATGGTGACATGTCATTCAAAGGATGGATATAATACTGAATATGGTTGTACCATATTTATAATAACATCATAGTATATAGAAAATACTGGATTTATTATTTTAGTAAGTAAATAACAAAGAAAGAAGAAGTTGAAGAAGAAATGAACTTGAAAAAAGGTGGTGAAAACATTACCTCTTCTTCGGGTTCTTCCTTTTTATTTGATCAAAAGGGCTTTGTAAGATGGATTTATGATCAATCTAATGACTATAAGTTGAAGTGAGGGAATTTTAGAGAGTATTTAGGCAGGGTTTGGCCGGAAAAAAAGGCTTTGAATGTGTGAATTAGTGAGAAGGGGGAGTGCCCTTTTATAAGAGGAGTGATGGGCATCTTTGGAAAAGCAATAAATATTATTTTATAATAAATTCATATTCAGTTTGTAATGGCTTAAAAGTTGATTATTTAGAGTATAATATGGTTATGGGTCTAAATAATTACAAAAAATAGAATTTATACAGGTTTGGGTCATTATATTAACCTTATCTTTTAGTTTTAACTCTTAGTTAATTAGTTTGACATTTACCATGTCACTTTGTATTTTTATAATATATAGTTAATAAAAATACTATATACATCCAAGTAATCTCAAAGTGGTCCATTAATGATATAACCATCATTATATAAGTCCTTTGGCCGATCCTTATATTTTTAGGAATATTATATCAATTAATAATATAATATTTGTTTTAAAAACTCTTTTATGTCCATTTTGACAATATTTAATAATTGATTTTTGTTAAAATCGTAAAAACATTATTAATTAGAATAAAATTCATTTAAGCAATCCTAACATGTCATATTAACCAATAAAATTCATTGATGTCGTCAAAACTTTCAAATTATATTTATTTTAACATTTATAACACCAGTTATTAGATTGTTTTATTAATAAGGAAAATATTGCATCATTATTGTGTCATATATATTTTTAATTTTTCAACGTCTAAAAATTATAAATAAAATACCATTATGTATTAAATATTTTTATCTTTCTAATGAATATTTATAGTCTAAAATATAATATATATAACCCTATGTAAAAATTGTTTTTCTAAAAGATATATGCTTTTGTTATTTTGTATTTACTTTAAATTAATTAATATAAAGTGTCATTATCACATACAAGTGGATCCATGGGGTCCCAAAATCGACCCAAATATGACCATGGTCGGACATGTATCAACCAATAGGGTTAAGACACATTTTAGGGTAATTTATTATTATTATAGTATTATTTTTTTACCCTTATATACTGGATTTACCCATTAAACATGGTAAAAAAAATATTTACCGAAGTAATTATTCAAAATGTCTAAAAATAAAATTTACCTATTTACACAATCTAGACATTTGGATTCCAAATATGGAGTCCATTTTTCTAATTTCAAAACACAGAAGTGGCAGAAATTAATTTAAAATTAATTCCCACTGTCAAAACAAAAAGCGTGTTTTTAAGAAATAATAATTATCAAAACATTGATACCTGTTTATGTCCGGTTTAATTGTAAAATTATGTCCAATGACCAAAATTGTATTAAATGGTAAAAATATATTCTAAATATACTATAAAACATCTAAAATTCATAATTTATCGCAATTAATTATTTTGATTAAAAAAGTTTTTTTAATTAAAATTTAGTAATTTTCACTATTCATCAAAATAAAAAAGTTATCCGAAAAGTACCAAAATTTTACCCAAGGCTAATTTTGATATTTCGAATCTAAAAATTAAGTACATTTTGAGAGATAAAACTTATAAAATTTCAAAAAGTGGGTATTACTATTCATAACGGCTACTTTCATTGGTCGCGGTGTGTTAGAGTCTCGAAGTTGCATACAGTGCAAGGTATTGGTTTATTCAAAAGGAAATGAATCATGGAAGCTTGGGGTGTTACATAAACCTAAGGCTGGCTCTGTCCAAGGCCACCACTCACACATTTTGGCCCCACGGTTGGAGAAAACATGTGTAAACTGTGAGAAGCCCTTATATCCAACACCCAAATATTCTCATGGTTGTTCCGCATGATTTGAAACCCCATTTTCAAAAAATTATTTTTGCACTGCCTCCCCTCTAAAGAGAGGCACCTAGTTTGTCTGAAACTGTTTATAGCATGTGTTCCTTGTCTCAAAGCTTCCTTATCCGTGCATGATTCCTCCTTCTACATCACACAGTTTACCCAAACTATTATCTAATTGTGCAACCCAAATTTTCCATATTTAAATTGAACTAAAATCTCACAAGAATCATGGTGATACATGGTTTCTCCTAAACCATGCACACCAAACTAAGAACCCTGTTTAGAGAACTCCAAAACTTATGAAGAGTAACCTGGTGACTCATATGGACATCCAAACACTCTAACCATGTCTCTAGACACATTCCTCGTATCAAAACAACCTTATGATAAATCAAAACTCTCAAAACACCATTATAAGACATGATTGATTATTTGACCCATCCAGTAATGAAAATTCAAATTTCTTGGGATGTTTTCTATCTAAAAAAATGCTAGATCTTACAACCTCCCCCATCACAACAATTATATTCCTTGAGATTTATTGGTGGTCATCCATATGTACCAATCAACCTATAGTGATCACAATATTTTAACCAATCTACTCATATCGCCTCTGATATCCCAAAACACTAATGAGGTACAACCTCTATCTCAAAGCCCTTAACTAGACAAAACCCCAATCTAACCCTCGTTAAAAATACTGGAACAACGCAATGGTGCTTATATAATCCCATCTAAATATATTCATAGAACATCTCCATATTATTCATCATGATATTATTCTCCCAATCATAAGAATCTTCTTATAATCAAAAACGTCAAGTAATTGACCCCATTTCTATTGGAAATCCCAATAAAACCTCAAACCCACACTACTACTTACTATCATACCTATTTCCAAAATTATGGGCTCCACATTCTAGCGCACCTACATATCCTCTAAACATGAATCCCTTATATAGAGGGTAATTTACCAATCACCAAAATATACCCATAGATTTCATACCAAAACTACTTTTTAGATCCACCTTGAACCGGAAGTCAATGATCAACATGATCATATATCGCCATTGGTCTCCCAGTATATAATTCCCTACTAAATTTAAGAGTGTACCTCCTAGTTCATCACTCAAATAAAAATTACACGAAGTCTGATCCATGGCATGTTCCACACACCAATGACCCATCTGATATCAAGGTTTTACCTCCTCAATAGATATATCACTCCCCACAATAGGAGTGTCATCATCCCTAACTAAACCAAACAACCTCAACCTGTTAGACCCATTCTCCACCCACACCTAACCCAATAATCAAATGTGTCCATATCTTCCACAACTGATCATTCAAATATAACATCATCTGTCCCCAATTTATAACATCCTAGAATTTCATTGAAGTCATTCATCAATGTTTCATCCTTCTCAAAGACCCCACCAATAAATAGAAGAAGGTGAACTTCCAAACATGTGATTCCTAAGACACATCTCCATGAGTGTAACCTTCTAGAGTCCGCATAAATAACGACCTACATTTGGGTATCTAGGAATATAGTCATTTCCCTCCCAATATACCTTGAAAAATGTAAAGATAGTGGGAATGATCATCACTAAATAGGAGTACTCTTATATTTCATTAATGAATTACACTACAACCCATAACTTTTCAGTTTCACCTATCACTATAGGGACATAAATAACTCATCCAAAGGTCCATTGCCACCCTACCCATAATTTCCTCATCAGAATAACATCAGTTCCCAGCCAATACATGGATTCGTACTTTACTCAAGAACCTTGGACATACACTCTCTTATTGTCCAATCCAAAAACTAAATTACACAACACATCATCATCCACACATGCCTCCAATATCCAATAAACACTCAAACCATACACACTCTTGTGCGACCTCACCACCAAAACTAATTCCAATAATAACAAGTTAGTAATTATGAAAGCCCAACTCTTATACCCTATCCACTGACAATTCCCTAAACTCATGTCCCTCTAACCCAAATAAGATCACCTATGGTGATTCCAAAAACCAAATGTAACTCATGAGCTAAAACCAACTACTCGACAACTCAAAACTAGAGAATCATTGCATATTACACTAAGATCATATATCCCCTAACTGAGTTCTTGGAGATGCATCAGTGACTTAAGAGGCCATCCATGTTATACACTGACAATGGATATTTCTTTATTTTATTCTTTTCTTGTCTTTGGATATATTTTTTCAAGGTTCAAGTTGAGTCCTCTATTGAATTTTGGAGTATTTGGTTATTGAAATTATGTTTTGGGCATAACATAAAGGGATTAATGATTTAAAAATGGTTAGGGGAAATTTATTACATATTCTAGGTAACTATATGGTATGTTTTGGGTTTCTAGTTGTGAGGCTCACAGGTTGTACATAGTATGGGAAACTGTGCGGCAGCTAATTGGTTTTGTTCTGTAATCGGATAGTGGCATTCATCATGGTTGTTGTAAGGTTTTGGCACATGAGAGGGTTCCAAAACTCCTCTTTATTTGATCCTCCTCCTCCTCCAGGGATTCTCCCCCTTTGAATATAAGGAAATTTTTTAGGTTTTTTGGTCACTCCCCCCCCCCCTCTCTCTTCTTCTCTCTTACTTTCCTATCCATGTCTGTGGGTTTCTATTTTGGAAGAATCATAGAGATTAGGGTTGATGTTTAGTTGTTCATTCATTGGATCTAGGGAATATGGATCATTCTTTGGGACCAATTCTTCCTTCCTTTGATGTTTCATTACCTTCCTACTCTAATGAGGTAGGTGTTTCAATTTTTTTCATTTTTTATTTATTTCATTTCATGCTTGGGTATTTTTTAAAATTATATAATCATTTTTATCATGCTTGTGGAATAACTTTTCTTCTTATTATGGTGTCTTTATGTTGAAAAAAACTATGGGAATTAGTTTTAAAAAGGGTTTCTTATTTATGTTACAAAGATATTCACATGAGGTGTGATTAAAATATTACTCATCCTTTTAAAATTAAATTTTCTGTTTTGGATAGTGTTTGACCTTAGTTATATTATGATATTATTTTTAGATTTTGAATTTTGAATTCTGTGTGTGAATTGGTTATTTTATGGCATGTATCAGGCGTATGGTTTGCTGTGTTGGATTGAAAGCATGAGTTTATTCATTAAAAATGGTTTTGGTTAATTTCATGGATACATGTGGTGAGACACTGGATGTGGGCACATCCATGTGTGTTTGGGTACACACATGGATAAGCACACAAAAGATAATGGTCTTGGATTAACTTCTTAAATATAAAAACCCGGATATAATAACACGTATCCCTCTTCTATATGCCCTTCTTCAAAGTCATTTCACGTTACTAATGGTCCCATGGTTCTCAAATGAAATGAAAGTGGTTTTCAAATTGTTTTTGGAACTTAAAGGACAATTTGGAAATGTGCATATAAAAAGGTTGTTTATAGTTTTTTTGAAATTCTTTTAGAATAGTCTTATAATATATTGGAATTGTTAGTGATCAAGGCCCAATTGTAACTTTGTATTGTATTAGAAATGATTTTTTATTTTGAAATAAAACTTTTATATTGGAATCTTGGAATTTTTTGAGAAATCGTTTGAAGTATCATGAGATATGATGACTTGATTAGCACTTCTGAATGACTTTTTGTATGATGGGATCCCCTATGAAGGATTTCCCGATATGGGTTATTGTATAGGCGGTGTCAGTGTTTGGGGTAGGCATGTGCAGTGATGGAAGGTATGGTGAGTCACATGTGTGAGGTCCTCTTACACACATAATATAATATTATGATGTGTATAATGACCCATACTCTACATACATTGTTATTACTTCAAAATTGAATCAAACTTATTACAACATATAACAAAACCATGAAAGGAACGTATAGGTATAGTGTATTTAGAAACTAGGAAACATAAACAACTGGTTCATAAATCATCCACATTATCTCCCATTTATTCCATCACATATAGAGTCCCTTTTGGCATATTATACTTAATACCCTTCATCCAGACCTAGGGAAAAGGAAACATAAAAAAGGGTGAGATCAAATTCTCAGTAAGGGTAAACAAAAGAAATATCAATCATATCATATTCATAAGAACATAACATTTTGAATATCATAACCTGTAAAAGAGATCATAATATCATATCATGGGATAAATCATAGTAGTGAAATGTAACCCCAATAATCCAAACATAAAACATGAAACTTTGTGGCATACACAAATAATCATAGAGAATCATTTCTTAGTAGTCAAGACTCATTTCCAAGACTATCTTAGCGGACAAAGTCCATTTCTGAACCGAGTTCACTCCTCGTTTCAGTCTTGTTTCACTGAACCGGATTAACCTATCATTCCATCCATGTCTATATCATGAGATATAAATCTTTACCCAATACATTGTAGGGAGATATATGTCCAACCCATCTCATAATGAAACCATTCTTATGTGTGCCACAAAATCATAAATCATACATCATAGCATAACACATGTAATAAAAATGGGCTTCTTAATCATCGTGCCATCGTAACATAATCCATATAAGATTAAATGACTTCATAAAAATAATTACATCATAACATAATAAAATCAATGTAAAAATAGGGATAGAAACAGAACCCTATATTATCTTAGATGGAAATTGTTTTTGATAAAACGCTTGAACTCCATTCTTGAGGAAAATATCCTTTCTAATTCCAAAACATTTTCCTTTCTTAAAATTTCATATAATTTTAAACTAAAAGATGATGATTAAAAATAAACATGAAAAATTGTAAAGGAAGCTTCATGGAACTAATTTTCTAAAATTTCATTCATTCCGTATAAGGTAAAAAAACATTATTCTCATACTTTGGCCAGAAAAGTCAAAAAGTACATCGTACCAAAAAAGACAAAAGATTCCTTTCATATCCCTTACTAAAAACTCACCAATGGTTAAAATTGGATTTAAAAAATTGTAGGAGGATAGAAATAATATTACATATTGACGAAACATGGATGTAGATGATAAATATGTCCCAATAATTACCGAAGTATAAACAATGTCGGATAAAAATTGAGATTGTGAGATTTTCCCTTACCTTAGGTCTGATTTGCTTTGTACATGTCTGAACCTCCTGTATAATGATTTAAATAATGTCATTGACTTATTACAGAATCATATTCATTGTTATGATATCATATATAGTCATATTCTTATCTTCTTATTAGTAATATTTTATTGCTACTTGTTATTCGGGTGTTCATTGATTTATGTTCTTATGCATGTCTTGTTGAATAAATTCTTATTATTCTTTTTAGGTTATAGATACCTCGTTTACAGAATTTTATTAGTGTAACATATATCATATTTATTCATTCAATACATTTATATAATCATTGTTCAACGAAGATCATGTAGAACGAGTCGCATCACATCGTAGAGACGGTAGGCCGTACGTACGCAAGAGCAATGATATCGTTCCCCTGATCATGGAATTGTATTGAAGTGTATGTATACTATTTCAGAATCAATACCAATTTATAATAATAATATATAGTTATTCTTTACACCATTATACTCATCCAAGTAAGGTGGTGGTGGGAAACAGATTACACCACGGCATGGAGACGGTATTCCGTACGTACGCACGCGCGGTGATTTTGTTTTCTATAGGATGGATAGAAGGTGAAATAGGTTTGTTTCATATTTATAATAACATATCCGTTTATTAGTGACAATTATGTTATTACTTCATAATTAAACAACTAATTAAGAAAAGTATAAGAAGAAATAAATTTGAAATAATCGGTAACGGACATTACCTCTTCATTGAAGTGCCTCTTCTTAACCTCCTCTTAGGGAACTAAAGGTGGTCTTTGAAGAAGACCAGGACCTCTAGGATGTTTATAGGGAAGTGTAGAAGAGAAATTGGTAGGGCTTGGTCGAGCTTGAAGGCTCAAAGTGGTGTGAGGAGGAGAGGGAGGAGGTGCCCTTTTATAAGGGAGGAGAGGGGCACCTTAGGAAAAACTTAAAATATTATTTTATTATAAAGTCATATTCGGTTTTTAATAGCTACAAATTGATTTATTTAGAATATAAGGTGGGGAAGGTTTTAAATCCTCTCAACCAATAGATTTTAGACAAGTTTAGGTTACTATTTTAAGCTTATCATTTAGATTTAACTCTAAGTTAAATAATTTAACTTTTACCGTGTCTTCTTCTTTTCTTACACTATATGGTAAATAAACTTACTATAACAAGAAAAACGAACCCCAAGTGGTTCATTATTAATTTAAATATCATTATCTAAGTCATTTGGATGAACCTTAGATTTTTAGGAATACAATAACAATTAATAATATAATATTTTTTTAAAATCCTTTTTATGTCAATTTTGACACTATTTGGTACTTGATTTTTGTGAAAATTATAACAGCATGATTAGTTCGAAAAAAGTTAATTAAATCAATACTATCATGTAATATTAACCTATAAAATTTGTTTAATTCATAAAAAGTCTAAAATTACATTTATTTGGGTATTTATAACATCAATTATGTTAATATTTCATTAATAAGGTAATTACTGCATCATCATTGTGTCATAAATAAATTAACTTATTTAATATCTAAAAATTATAAATAAAATACTATTATTTAAGAAATATTTTTATATTTCTAATGAATAATTATAGTCTAATTTATATTATGTATAACCCTATATTAAAAATGTTTTAGTTATTAAACTTTGATTTTAACTATTTTAATTCTTCTTTAAATAAAATAATAATAAGTGTCCTAATCTAATAAAAGTGGACCTAAAGGGTAATATTTTATCCCTAAGGTTGTTCTTGGTCGAACTAAACATATCCAATAGAATTAGTACATGTGTTAGGGTAATAATAATATCATTTTTACCCTTAATTACCCTATCTACTTTAAACCGTGGTAAAAAAAAAAGCAAAAAGATACTATTGACCAAAAATTATTTTTATCTTATTGAACCACATTTTACTCCTTAATACTAACTATGTCTCTCGGATTTTCGAAATTCCACTCAAGGAAGCGGTAAAATTAAGTTTTATGTAAATTTTCAAATTCTCCTAGGAGGTGGGTAAAAGACGGTGAAAAGTTCAATAAAATTATTATATGTCTAAAATTATTATAAAATGACTCCAATGAATTAAATTGAACTTATATAGGTATTACGTATCTATTTTGACCTAAAATAAATTTAAATAAAATAAATAATTATTTATATAAAAAGTCGGTTTTTAAATAGTAACTTAGTTTTTTCACTATTCATCAAAAATTGAAATTTTTCAGAAAAATACCAAAATTTCCCCCTAGGCTATTTTCGATATTCCGAATCCAAAAATTAAGTCCATTTTGAAAAATAAAATTTCAAAAATTGGGTATTACTATTCATAACGGCTAGTTTATATAACATATCGTTGTTTAGTGAAACTCGGTATTGCGTACAACATACGCTATCGTGGACGGTCGTGATTGTGTGTAATGAAAGCCAAGTCAGGGATGCATGTAGTGCAAGATCCTTTTGGTGTATCGTACAACAAAAGACATTGATGAAATTAAAAAGATCATTTTTCATAAAATCTCGGGGTGTTACATTCTACACCCATTAAAATGAATTTCACCCTCAAAATTCATCACTTTGTAACAAATAGATGAGGATACCTCTCCTTCATCATATCCTCAAGCTCCCATGTAGCTTATTTTAATTGGTGGATCCTCCATTAAACTTTCAACAAGCGAGTGGTCTTGTTCCGAAGAACTTTTTCGCTACGATCCAGAATCTCTATCGGCTGTTCTTTATAAGAAAGATCTTGCTCCAGCGGTACAACTTCTGAGCTGAGTACATGTGATGGATCAGATATGTACTTTATCGGGAGAGATGCATGGAACACATCATGAACTAGAGAGAGATTTAGTGGAAGCGTCAATCGATAATCTACCTTCCCGACACGATCCAGTATTTTGAAAGGACCAATATATCTAGGGCTCATCTTTCCCTTCTTTCCAAATCTCATTACTCTCTTCCAAGGAGATATTCGTAAGAACACTTTATCACCCACTTCAAATTCTAGGTCTTTTCTTTGATTGTCGTCATAACTTTTTTTTCAACTCTGAGCTGCTTTTATGTGTTGTTGAATAGATCGGACCTTTTCTGACATCTCATCAACAAGATCAGGTCCTAATAGCTTTCTTTCCCCAACTTCATACCAACAAGATGGAGTTTGGCATTTCTTTCCATAGAGAGCTTTATAAGGATCCATCTGAATACTATAGTGAAACCTATTATTATTAGAAAATTCCACCAAAGGTAGGTGTTGATCCCAACCACCTTTGAAGTCTATAGAGCAAGCTCTTAACATATCTTCTAGAGTTTTAATTGTTCTCTCAGACTGACCATCTGTCTGAGGATGATAAGTAGTGATGAAACTCAACTCTGTATCTAAATTACGGTGAAGACTTCGCCATAAATTTGAGGTAAACCTCAGATCCCGATCAGATATAATGGAAAGTGGTTCTCCATGAAATCTTACCACTTCCTTTACATATATCTTGGAAATCTGATCAAGAGAGAAATCCTCTCTAATAGCAATGAAGTTTTCCGACTTTATAAGATGATCAACTATGACCCAGATAGAATTATTGCCTTTGGATGTTTTAGGAAGTCCGGTGACAAAGTCTATAGTGATGTCTTCCCATTTCCATTCGGGTATGGGTAATGGTTGTAACATCCCCTTAGACTTCTGTCTCTCAGCTTTATCTTGTTGACAAACCAAGCATCGAGAGACTTATTCAGCAATATCTCTTTTCATTCCATCCCACCAGAAGTACTCTTTCAGGTCCCTATACATCTTCGTTCTTCTACTATGAATAGAGAATGAAGAACTATGAGCCTCATCCAGTAGCTCCTTCTTTAATTCTGGGATGGGAGGAACACAAACCCGATTCTTGAACCTTATTATCCCATCATAATCAAGGTTGAATTCAGGAACATTTCTCGCCTTCTTTTGTAACTCTACATCTTCTTTCTGTTCCTCTTTAATCTTCGCATGTATAGATGGTTGAACATTAATTTGAGAAAGATAAGATTTTTCCCCTTCTATTATAATTCCAAGATCCATCCTTTGTATATCCAAAAATATTGGATCTTTTGTTATCCTCATCATGGATAAGCTAGCATGGTCTTGTCGACTTAATGTGTCTGACACCTTGTTTGCTTTCCCAGGGTGGTAATTAATTGAGCAGTCGTAATCCTTAATATGCTCCAACCACCTTCTTTGATGCATATTCATCTCCTTTTATGTGAAAATATACTTTAAACTTTTATGATCAGTATAAATATCACACCTTTCACCATAAAGGTAATGCCTTCAAATCTTTAATGTATAGATTATCGCAGCTGACTCCAAATCATGAGTTGGGTAATTTTGCTCATGGATTTTCAACTATCGTGAGGCATAAGATATCACCATATTATTTTGCATGATAACACACCCCAATCCCTTCTTGGATGCATCACTATAGATCACAAACCATTCTCCACTACAAGGCAGCGTGAGCACAGGTGCACTGGATAACCTTCTTTTGAACTCCTTGAAATTATCTTCACATTCCTCCATCCACATGAATTTAACTACTTTTCGAGTCAACCTAGGGAGTGGATTAGATAACCCTGAAAAATCATTCAAAAAACATCAATAATATCCAGCCAAACCAAGAAAACTTCAGATCTCAGTTACTGTTGTTGGTCTCGACCATCTTTCGATAACCTCTGTTTTTTATTGATCCAGATATATCCCCTCTTTTGAGATTATGTGACTCAAAAATTCAACTTTTTTAATCCAAAATTCACACTTGGTAATTTTGGCATAAATCTTCTCCTTTCTCAGGGTCTTTAAAGCAATTCTCAAGTGATCTTCATGTTCTTCCTTTCCCTTTGAATAGACCAGAATATAGTCTATAAAGACTACCACAAACTGATCAAGACAGTCTCTAAAGACTATATTCATTATATCCATTAAGATAGCAATGGAATTAGTAATACCAAATGGAATCACTATAAATTCATAGTGTCCATACCTTTTATGGAAAACTGTCTTTGGTATATCCTCCCTTTTGACCCTTAATTGATGATACCTTGAACGAAGATCAATCTTGGAAAAGTATTGAGCTCCGCGTAGTTGGTCAAATAAGTCATCAGTTCATGGGAGAGGATATTTGTTCTTGATAGTGATTTTTTTAAGTTCTCAATAATCAATGCAGTGTCTCATTGATCCATATTTCTTCTTAACAAAAAGAATAGGTGCTCTCTAATGTGATGCACTAGGGTGTATGAATCCCTTATCATGATTCTCTTGGAGTTGCTTCTTCTATTCCTACAACTCAATTGGGGCCATTCTATATGGTGTCTTTGAAATAGGTAAAGAACCTGGTATGAGTTCAATTAAAAACTCAACTTCACTATTTGGTGGAAGACCTGGAAATTCCTCCATAAAGACATCATCAAACTCCCGTACAATGGGTATATTCTTAATCGTGAGTTTCTCTCCAACAATTTGAGATAAATAACCTTCATTTATTGGAATAAAGACCCATAAGATTGAAGAAATTTCCACTGGAAGTTTTTGTTCATCCTTGCATCGATAGACGATAATAGATTGATCTAGAACATAAAATGTGACTTCCCTTCTTTGGAAATTGATATGAGCTCCATATAAAGAAAGACAATCCATTCCAAGAATCGCATCAAATTCCACTACAGGAAGGATCCCAAGATTTGCAAGAAGCACTTTCCCACAAACTTCAATCAGAGAAGAATTGTAACCTTTTGATGTGACTGTTGTGCCATTAGGGTTTGTCACAGCTAACTCAATATCTAACTGCTGAGGTAATATGGTGATACCCTTAGAAAATTCTTCAAAAATAAAAGATTGGGTGGATCCATAATCAAATAAAACATTTTCTACTTTAGAGTGGATGGTAACTGTATCTTTCACCACTTCGTTATCATACTCCACATCGCTGATAGAAATTTCATATGACATTCCATTGTCTTTAGCCTTAAGAGTTTGTTGATGTCTATCATCATCATCAACCCTTGGATTAGGGCATTGATTAGCATAATTCCCCATTCCCATGCACTTATAACATTGAAGTGTAGGAGGTTCACTCTATGTAGACTTTTCTTTGTTCGAATAACTAGACATATTCTTCCCATCATTGCGGAATTCAAATGCCTGATGACCTTCCTTTCCACATTTGAAACATTTACTTGTCCCTTTAAGACAACTCCCTCCATGTTTCTTTCCACACTTTGAGAATAAGGGAAAACTCATCTTCTTTTCAGTGTGGTCTTTAGATTTCCCTTTTAATTCCATTTTCCTCTTCTTATCAAACGCATATGACTGATGGGTTACTCCAATCTCCATCTCAACCTTCAGAGTACATCGAACGATTTCCTCATAGCTATTGAAGTCCCTTATGGCTAATGCCCTTCGAAGACTAGGTTTTAAGCCACTAAAGAATCAATCGATCTTACTCTCAGGTTGGATAATAATCCCAGAAGTGTACCTTGCAAGTCTAGTAAAATTTGATTCGTATGTACCAACAGATTCATCATCCTTTTCCTTCAGTTCAAGAAACACCTTCTCCATATTTGTTTGAAGAATAAGAGGGAAGTACTTATTGAAAAATAAGTTTTTGAACTCATCCCATTCCATGGACTCAATTTCATATCGTGGCCTCGTATTTTTGATAAGATTCCACCATTGATCAGCTTCACCTTCCAAATGATATACTGCTAAGATAACTTTATCATGTTCAGAACATTGAAGAACTGAAAATATCTTTTCAGTGGTACTAATCCACTGTTCAGCCACTAATGGATCAGTAGACCCACTGAATGAGGATGGACGTTGCCTCATGAAGGATTCAATATAATGTTGCTCCTTCCTTTGCTCGTTTGGAAGTCATGCATGATTCATAGCGTGAGAAAGTTGTGTGATCATGGATTCAAGATTTTGCATTCTAGCTCCCATAACGTTTGGTTTCTCAGGGGGACAATCATTGCATTTCTCATCGCATTCCGCATTAACATGGTTCCTTCAGGTTCCATCCATTGAATAAAACCAAGAAGAATAGTGTGAGAAACACTAATTATAATAGAAAAAACACATAATCAAGAATAAAATTTCACACTTAAGGTCTTATCATAGGTTATTCATGGCTATTTCTTAAACACTAAGATTGTGTTCTATGCTTAGAATTATCCTTAGGGTTCTTACTAAGGCTTTCTCATCCACATTTCCAAAGGTTGACTATACCTTTCCTCTGATACCAACTATAACGACCCATACTCTACATACATTGTTATTACTTCAAAATTGAAGTATACTTATTACAACATATAACAAAACCATTAAAGGACCTTATAGGTATAGTGTCTTTTGAAACTGGGAAACATAAACAACTGGTTCATAAATAATCTACGTTGTCTCCCATTTATTTCATCATTTTTAGAGTCCCTTTTGGCATATTCTACTTAATACCCTTCATCCAGACCTGGGAAAAAGAAAACATACAAAATGGTGAGCTCAAATTCCTAGTAAGGATAAACAAAAGAAATATCAATCATATCTTATTCATAAGAACATAACATTTTGAATATCTTAACCTGCAAAAGATATCATAATATCATATCATGGGATAAATAATCGTAGTGAAATGTAATACCAATAATACTAACATAAAACATGAAACATTGTGGCATACACACATAATCATAGAGAATCGTTTCATAGTATTCAAGACTCATTACCAAGACTATCTTAGCAGACAAAGTCCATTTCTTAAATGAGTTCACTCCTCGTTTCAGTCCTGTTTCACTGAACTAGATTAACCTTCCATTCCATCCATGTCTATCTCATGAGATATAAATCTTTACCCAATGCATTGGAGGGAGATATAGGTCCCACCCATCTCATAATGAAACCATTCTTATGTGTGCCACAAAATCATAAATCATACAACATAGCATAACCCATGTAATAAAAATGGGATTCTTAAACATTGTGCCATCATAACATAATACATATAATATAAAAGGACTTCATAAAAATAATTCCATCATAACATAATCAAATCTATTTAAAAATAGGGATACAAATATAACCCTATATTATCTTATATGGAAAATAATTTTGATAAAACGCTTGAACTCCATTCTTGAGGAAAATATCCTTTCTACTTCAAAAACATTTTCCTTTCTTAAAATGTCATATAATTTTAAACTAAAATAAGTTTATTAAAAATAAACTTGAAAACTTGTAAAGGAATCTTCATGGAAATAATGTTCTAAAAATCCATTCATGTCTTGTAAGTTAATAAAAACATTTTTCTCATACTTTGGCCGGAAAAGTCAAAAAGTACCTCGTACCGAAAACGACAAAAGATTCCTTTCATATCACTTACTAAAAACTCACCAATGGGTAAAATTGGATTTAAAAAATTGTATGAGGATAGAAATAATATTACATATTTACAAAACATGGATGTGGATGATAAATATTCCCCAGTAATTTCTGAAATATAAACAATCTCGGATAAAAATTGAGATTGCGAGATTTTCCCTCACCTTAGGTCTGATTTGCTTCGTACGTGTCCGAACCTCCTGTATAATGATTTAAATAATGTCATTTACTTATTACAGAATCATATTCATTGATATGATATCATATATTGTCATATTATTATCTTCTAATTAATAATATTTGATTGCTACTTGTTATTCGGATGTTCATTGCTTTATGTTCTTATGCATGTATTGTCGAATAAATTCTTATTCTTCTTATTAGGTTATAGATACCTCATTTACATAATTTTATTAGGGTAAAATATATCATATTTATTCATTCAATACATTTATATAATCATTGTTCAACGAAGATCATGTAGAACGAGTCGCATCACATCGTGGAGACGGTAGGTCGTACGTACGCACGAGCGATGATATCGTTCCCATGATCGTGAAATTGTATTGAAGTGTATGTATACTATTTCAGAATCATTATAACTTTATAATATTCATATATAGTTGTTATTTACACCATTTTACCCATCCAAGTAAGGTGGTGGTGGAAAACAGATTACACCACGGCGTGGAGACGGTATTCTGTACGTACGCACGCGCGGTGATTTCATTTTCTATAGGATGGATAGAAGGTGAAATAGGGTTGTTTCATATTTATAATAACATATCAGTATATTAGTGATACTGATGTTATTACTTCATAATGAAACAACTAATGAATAAGAACTAGAAGAAGAAATAAAATTGTAAGAATCGGTAACGAACATTACCTCTTCTTTGAAGCGCCTCCTCTTAACCTCTTCTTAGGGTACTAAAGGTGGTCTTTGAAGAAGACATGGACCTATAGGATGTTTCTAGGGAAGTGGAGAAGAGAAATTGGTAGGTTTTGGCTGAGCTTGAAGGCTCAAAGTGGTGTGAGGTGGAGAGGGAGGAGGTGCCCTTTTATAAGGGATGAGAGGGGCACCTTAGGAAAAACTTAAAATATTATTTTATTATAAAGTCATATTCGGTTTCTAATAGCTCCAAATTTATTTATTTAGAATCTAAGGTTGGGATGGGTAGAAATACTCTCAACCAATATATTTTAGACAAGTTTAGGTTACTATTGTAACCTTATCATTTAGATTTAACTCTAAGTTAAATAATTTAACTTTTACCGTGTCTTCTTGTTTTCTTACACTATATGGTTAATAAACTTACTATAACAATCCAAAAGAACCCCAAGTGGTTAATTATTAATATAAATATCCTTATATAAGTCATTTTTTCGAACCTTAGATTTTTATGAATAAAATAACAATTAATAATATAATATTTGTTTTAACAACTATTTTATGTCACTTTTGACACTATTTGGTACTTGATTTTTGTGAAAATCATAACAGCTAGTTCGAAAAAGTTAATTAAATCAATACTAACATGTAATATTAACCTTTAAAATTAGTTGAATTCAATGATAGTCTAAAATTACATTTATTTGGGTATTTATAACATCAATTTTGTTAATATTTCATTAATAAGGTAATTACTGCCTCATCATTGTGTCGTAAATAAATTAACTTATTTAATGTATAAAAATTATAAATAAAATACCATTATGTAGGAAATATTTTTAGATTTCTAATTAATATTTATAGTCTAATTTATCTTATGTATAACCCTATATTAAAAATGTTTTAGTTATTAAATTTCGATTTTAACTATTTTAATTATTCTTTAAATAAAATAATAATAAATGTCCTAATCTAATTCAAGTCGACCTAAAGGGTAATATATTATCCCTAAGGTTTTTTTTGGTCGAACTACACTTCTCCAATAGAATTAGGACATGTGTTAGGGTAATAATAATATCATTTTTACCCTTAATTACCCTATTTACTTTTAACCATGGTAAAAACAATAAAAAGTTACTATTCACTAAAAATTATTTTTATCTTATTGAACCACATTTTACTCCATGATATTAACTGTGTCTCTCGGATTTTCAAAATTCCACTCACAGAAGCGGTAAAATTTAGTTTTATGTATATTTTCAAATTCTCCTAGGATGTGGGTAAAAGGCGGTGAAAAGATCAATAAAATTTTATATGTCTAAAATTATTATAAAATGACTCCAATGAATTACATTGAACTTATATAGGTATTACATATCAATTTTGACCTAAAAAAATTTAAATAAATTAAATAATTATTTATATAAAAAGTCGGTTTTTAAATAGTAACCTAGTGTTTTCACTATTCATAAAAAGTTGAAATTTTTTAGAAAAATACCGAAATTTCAACCGAGGATAATTTTGATATTCCGAATCCAAAAATGATGTCCAATTTGAAAAAAAAAATCAAAAAGTGGGTATTACTATTCATAACGGCTATTTTATATAACATATCTTTGTTTAGTGAAACTCGGTATTGCGTACAACATACGCTATCGTGGACGGTCGTGATTGCGTGTAATGCAAGCCAAGTCAAGGTCGGGTGTATTGAAAGCTCCTTTTGGTGAATCTTAAAACACCAGACATTGATGAAATTAAAAAGAACATTTTTCATAAAATCTCAGGGTGTTGCAATGTGTTTCCTATGTGTCTTTGAGAGGGTTGAGTGATGGTTTCTTATTAACACCAATTACATGGGTTAATACCCCCCTTGAATTCATAGGGATTCGTGGGATGTTCCCCTGGATTGGTTAGTTTAGGGATGCCACTTGGTTACATATTATGGAGCAGCACCATATTCTGATAGGTTAGTCTAACATGATTATATATATGGATCACTCTTGGGATTTTTAGTAAATTCCCATGGTTACTATATGTATTTGCTTGTTTACTTTCTATTTCATTTGGCTTCCAGCATGTACTGCTTATTAATTTTTATCATAGCCTGGTATTTCCGTCCATAGTTTTTCTATTTGGGATTTCTTTTCTAAATTGGTGTCATGTTTTGAAAATAAATGGTGGTTTGTATTGTTTTGAAGAAGGGGAATCTATGTTTGTTTATTAAAATGGGAAAACCCTATTTTCATTGATGTATTTCAAAGTAGGTTTTTTTGAATATTATTGGTAAAGTAAATGTATAAATTATGTTGGGGTTTCCTAATGAACTATTACGCATGCACCCTACTTTTTTCATTTATTGTTGGTAGACATGATACTTTATAATGGTCCAGGATCCTAGTACATGTGCTCATTGTTGGAGAAATTGGGTCCTATGGTTGGTGGTGACCAAGAGGTTAAGTGGATATCGTGGTAGTTTGGTTTATTTTTTTGTTTATATTCATTTTTAGTTTCTTTTTTTTAACATTTGTTGTTTCTAGATTGGTCTATATATGTTTTAGATTCATCTATTGTAGATTCTTTCTCTTGCTCAATTTATTTTATTTTATTCGTAGTTTATTGGGAAAAATCATTCCCTTTAATGATTACATCAATGTTTGGCACTTGTTTTCAGTATATGGGTATCTGTAATTCCCTTATAGAATGTTATCATACATGGTCAAATACTGTGTTTGATGGATCTCTGGTTTGGTTGTAAAGAAATGTTATTGGATCATGGTCTTTGATATTTTTTGTGTCAATTAGTTAGAGGTTAGAAATTTGAGGACTCGGAATGTAAGTACGGGAAGAGAATCATGAACTCTTACTCATTCTGGTCCTTGAGTTTCTAGGCGTAGTCCTAGTTTTGAGTCTCGTATATTTGTTTTAGATTCAAAAATGACTATGGAAGTGAGCATGTGTCACTTTGTCACCTCACATGGAGGAGTGACCCATGTGGAGTCCAAGTGTGTGTTTCAAGGACCTCTTAGTGGTCTTTCCTAAATAGGGAAAGTCCCACTAAACATATTTTCTAGTTGGTTATGGACACTAGTTCCTCATTCCATTTTTTTGTGAGTTGTGTTTTGTCTTGGTTTCGACTACAGAAAGTGTTATTTTAAAAATAAATGTTTTTTTTTTGAAAAAGAATATGATTTCTATCATGTTGCTTTAAAATTATCAAAAAATGGTTTCAAAATAGAATTTGTTTTGATTGAAAATTTTGAAAAAATGATTTGGTTTAGTGATAAGGTGGTATATGAGACCCTTGGTGATCCTCATGTATGTTTACATATGTGTGGGTATGTGTGGGAGTGCACGTTGGAAAGTGTGTATGAATAATGTAACCGAAAATGGGAACACGTATGTGACAATTCATAGGATACCATGGGTCAGTATTTGAAATCAAAGGCTTGAATTTGTTTATTAAAATATATTTCGAAAGAGTAAAATGATTTTTGAAATTGGGTTTTTTTTTAAATATGGGTTCATGTTTTTATGTAATTGGATTTCTGTTTTGAAAAGTTGCCATGGAAAAAGAAAATTTTTAAATTGAAATAGAATGGTTGGTTTTTAAAATGGATTTTTTTTATAATTGCATGTGTTTGGATTTTCAAACCCTTTTTTCCTTGAGATTCACTTTCTGGTTGTGTTTTGGGTTGATGTTGATTGTGGTTTTGTCTTTATCGTGTGGATCATAATATACCATCAAGAAAGGTCCCCAAAATTTCTAGTGATCCATTCCTAATTCCTAGTTCTTCTTGAGTGTTGCCTTAATTTCATGGTGATTGATGTCTATTAGGGGAAGTTAAGTGTCTTTAGGAATTCCGGAGTTTCTTCTGTTCCTTCGGAACTCTAGAAGCTATTATAGTTCGTGTTGTCCTAGGTTTGTTTGAGGGCCCATATTTGGATGAATGGGAGTTTCATACCCCTTTATTTATGCAATTTAGGATGCTATGGGAAGTTTTTAATTCCATATTTTTATGATGGTTTATACCTAAGGAGATGAAGAAGAAGAAAATAGAATATCTCATGAATATTCAACAAGGGTAGTAGACGGTGAAGCCTTATGTCGACCGCTTTAGAGATGTGGTTTCCTTTTCTATGGAAGCAGTGTCGTATGATTTTTTGAAGGATTTTATTTGTAGTGGGGGTATTTATATAGATATTAAGGAGTGAGTACCCTCCTCCAAGGATCATCATTTTGAGAAGTTGGTGGACAAAGCGTCTTTATCTCAGTTGGTTTTTGGAGGGCCATAATTTTTCAATTTGTTGTCTCTAGTTTCTCGTGATGGTTCCCTATCTTGTGAGGAGTGCATGACATAGGAACCTATCCTTGGGGAGTCTTATTTGTTTTTTCCAGTCACCAGTTTATCAGGCCATTCGTTTGGGTTCCTCTAGGGTGGCTAGTTTGGTCACTCGAAGTTGTATTTCCAAAATCCTTTGATTTTTTTCCAATATTATGACTGTTTGGGTCATCAGAAGAATTTTTGTATGAATCATTTCTTAATTAAGATGTATTAATTGGATCATACTAGTGCCTAAAAGTGAGGTAATTGATCCTTCAATTATCATGGCTCTATCCATAGACCATGGACTGAAGCTTGCGCACAGTCAGGAGTCACAGGGGATGTAGAAAACCATGGACTAATGATTTTATCCTATATTGTAGTGGGGAAATTTTTAGTTTCCTTGTTTTAGTTTCTTTTTTTTTATATGTTCATCATTTAATTGTAAAATTACGGTGGACTTGTTTTATGATTATATGAGAATTTGTGTCTTTGAATGTGGCACATTGAATCGTTTTTTCTTCTTTGAGTGTGCATAGACCTTATGTGGGTTGAATTTGGTTTTGGTAGTGCTCTTTTGAAGATATTATGGTTTTATGGGATAGTTGGATTGATGTTTTAGTTTTCTTTTTGGAATGAGTTCCTTTTTGGGTTTTTCCTAATTTTGGGGATTTGGTTTTTGTGTGGATTTTTTGGTGTCAGTAGCAATGTTTCCAAGTTTGTGAAAATAAGATGGATATTTTTGGGTTGGGGGTCTTAGTTGTGGTGGGAATGTTTCTCAGTTTTTATAGAGGAGCATATATTTGTTCCCCTTTAAGTCTCGGTGGTGTTGGTAGTTTTAAGGTTTCTATTCTAGGTGAGTTATTACGTTGGGGATAACACTCTCGTGTTCTCCCCTCATTCTTCATTTCTGGTTTCTACTTGATCAGTTGGGTGTGACTTGTGGAGTGAATGGTCACCACAAAGTTCATGGTTTAATTTTTGATTGGTGATGGATTTCAGCCTTGGTTATTTTTTGTATTGGTGACATTACGGGCGAACAAAGAGTCTATTGTGGGGAGAATTTATGCAAACCAACCATGGAAATTTCTTAATTTAACTACTTTCTTGGCTTTGGATATTTTTTTTGTGGTTTCAGTTGAGTCTCGGTTTGAATTTTTGAGTTTATAGTTTAGGAATTGTAGTTTTGGATTGAATAGAAAGGGGTGACCAGTTTGAGCGCAATTAAGGGAAAATATTCCACATAGACAAGGTAATTGTGCAATCGTTGTTAGGTGTCCAATAGTGAGATTCACGGGTTGTGCATGGTTTGGGAAATTGTGCAGTAACCATGATGTTTTGTTTTTATAACTAGATAATTTAATTCAGTACGGTTGGCATGTAGTTTGGAAACCTTATGGATAACCCATGCAAGGTAACCCATTTCTCCAGTATAGGGTTCATGGTTGGTACATGGTTTATCAAACTGTTTTTCAAAACCATGCGATTGGCCTAGATTTTTAATATCATAAAATTCCAATTTATCCCTCTCTTGTTTTTATCCCAATTCAAGGCCCCCTCGCCTTGGGTCATTTTTTATTTACAAGAGGGTTCCCAAAACCCTATCCCTTTGATCCTCCTCCTCCATGGATTCTTATACATTTAATGTAAGGTTGTTTTTAGTGTTTTTGGTCTCTTTTCCCTCCCTTATCTTCTTCTCTATTAGTTTCTTAGAACTTTCTCAGTGGGTTTATCTTCTTTTCAAACCCCAGAGATTAGGTTTGATTCATGGTTAGTTTTTTTTTTTGATCTAGGGTGTTAATATCGTTCATTAGGACCTATTTATCATTCCCTTAATGTTTCGTAGAACCCATGCACTATTGAGGTAGGTGTTTCTATCCGTTTCATTTTTGATTCATTCCATTTGAATTTTGGATATTTTTACATAGTATATAAATGTTTTTTTATTCTTGTGTTATAATTTCATGGCCTATTATGGTGTTTTTATGATGTAAAAATTAATGGAAATAGTTTTAAAAAACCTGTTTAGCTCTATATTTTTTGGTTCATTGTTAATGAGTTCTGGAAAATGGAACAACAATTACTATTCATGAATGCCTTTTTTATGCTGGCTCTCTATGTATTTATTTTTGGAATCTTTTGATAGAACCTTTTGTATTTATTATGTATACTAGATCTTTGACTCATTTCAGGAAATTGGGTGGTGATTTTTTTCACCTTTTGGATTTGGTGACTTACTGGTAGATGGAACTCTAATTTGAAAACGTTTTACATTGAAAGTTGTTGAGCATGGGAATTTGAATCTTTTTATATAGATTTTATTGTATTTTGGCGTTTTTTTATTTGTGTGTGGTTGTTTTCTCATTGAGGTTATCGGTTCTAGTTGTATTATTTCTGAAAAAAAAAACTTATTTTATTATAATTTCATCTTCTCATAGTTTGTGATGTTTTTATTCGCATGAATTTGGTAGTGAAGTTCTGAAAAGAAAAATCTAGTTTCTTTTTCATACTATTTTTAACCAAATTCTCTGAGAATTAATTCATTGACTAAAGGATGGTTTAGTTATTGATTGATATTTTGGATTTCAGTTTGGAGTATGATTTTGATTTTGAGATCGAGCCTTCTTTAGGAAGTCCTTGTATAATGTTTTGTTTCTATCCCTTTCTATTTCACATCATTGTGGTGGAAAATACATAATTATTAGGGATTTATATACACATAAATAAGCTTTATTTTCTGAATAGGTGACTTCAATGTAGGTTTCATGTTGTTGGGGTATGTTTCAAGCTGTAATTTTTTAATGTGTCTTTTTTTGTCTCTTAAAATTTTACTTCCCCAAATTCCTTGATGGTGTTATCTTATTAAACCTCATGCTTGTACGGTTAATATTTTATTTTAATAATTTTATTAGAGGCATTATTTGGGTGACCATTTCATTTCTCATTTCTTTTAAAAAACATAATTATGCACCAAAAGTGTTTTTTAAAATGTTGATCATTAATTTAAAATGAAATGGTGTTTTTTGGAAAGTGTTTGACCTTAGTTATGTTATGATGTTGTTTTGGGATTATGAATTTGGAATTGGGTGTGTGAATTGGTGATTTTTATGGAAATACTCACATATATGGTATGTGTTGTTGGTTGGAAACCATGTGGTGTTTCTTTAAAAATGGTTTTGGTTTATTTCCTAGATACTTGTGGTGAACCATTGTATGTGGGAACATCCATGTATGCTGGGGTGTGCACATGGATGGGCTCACAAATGATAATGTTCTTGGATAAACTTGTTCAATTTAAAAACAATGATTTTAAAAAACTTATCCATCTTCCATATATCCTTTTTTATACTCTTTTATCTTAACTAATTGTCCCTTGGTTCTCCAATGACATGAAATTGGTTTCCAAATTGTATTCGGAACATAAAGTCCCATCTGGAATTGTGTATATACAAATGGTGTTTAATTTTCTTTTGGAAACAGTTTAGAAAATTTTTATAATATACTATAATTGTTTGTGAAGAAGGCCTGGTTAGATATTTGTATTTTTTTGGAAATGAATTGTGCTTTTTATATAAAATTGCTTGGTTGGTATCCTAGAAGGGTTGAGAAAAGATTTGAATATTCATGTGATGTGATGTCCTGGTTGGAACTTGTGAATGACTTGTTGTATGATGGGCACCCCTATGGAGGATTTACCTATATGGTTTATCATATATTTAGTGTCATTATTTATTTGTAGGCAAGTACGGTGAGGGTAGGTAAGGTGAGACACGTGAGACATGGCCTCCTACTTAAACAGTATACTATTACTATGGGTTTCCTGAGCATCTTTTAGAGGGTAAATTGATGGTTTCCTATTGACCCTAATTAGATGAGTCGATACCACATTGAATTGATATGACTTTGAGGGAAAATCCCCTGGATTGGTTTGTTTAGGGTATCCAGTTGGTTATAGACCATAGAGCTACACAATATGTCGGTAGTTGAGTCCAACCCGAGTATGTCTAGGGATAGCTCAAGGGATGTTTTGGAAATTCCATTGGTTACTATCTATATGTTTTGGTTTACCATATGTTATATTTTCTTTCAATCCTATACTGGTTAATTATTTTCATCAAGCCAGGTATTTTCTTTCTTAGGTTTTTGGTTTGTGATTTGGTTTCTAATGTGTCTGCATGTTTTGAAAAAAAGGCAGTGTGTGTTGTTTTGAAAAAGGTAAAGCTATGTTTGTTTATTAAAATGAGAAAACCCTATTTTAATACATGTATTACAAACTCGTGTTTATTTATAGTTTCCAGGAATTTAATTTTGTAGATTCTATGGTGGTTTTTTACTGAGATGTTAAAATCACACCCGACTTATGTCATTCGGTGTCGGTAGACCCAATAGTTTTTGTGTGTTCATGTTTTTGTTTCATGTGCTCATTGTTGGAGTAGTTGGTTCTTGGGGTTAGTGGTGACTAGTAAGTTACGTAGAGATTTTGGTAGTGTGTTTTAGTTTTAGTTTTGTATTCTGTTTCAATTTCCTATTTTGTTGAATATTTTTTGTATTTATTCCAGTTTGTATATTTTTTTAGATTTATCTATTATGGATTCTTTCCCTTATTCAGTTTATTTTAATTTGATCATGTTTTATTGGGAATAATCATTCCCCTTTGTGATTACTCTGGTGCCTAGCACATGTTTCCAGACCTTGGGGATCAGGAATGTTATTTGAGACATGTCTCAGAACAGGTCAGATGCCGAGTTTCATGGTACTCTAGTATAGTTCATGAAATAGTTTTATTAAAGAGGGTTCTTTGATATTTGGGTTGTCTTTTAGTTGGAATATAAGACAATCAGGACTCGAGAGGTTGGTATGGGAAGAGAATCATGAACTCTTTCTTTTTCTGATCATTGAGATGCTAAGGGTAGTCTGGTAGTTCAGTCTCATACATTTTTTTCGGATTTGAGAATGATGATGGTGCCAATCCGGTGTCACTTGGGGAAATCACATGTAGTAGTGACCCATGTGAAGTTAAATTTCATGGTTCAAGTTTCCCTTAGTTTTTATTACTACTTGGGGCATGGTCAACTATCCATGTCATTATGTTTGGTATGGACACTAGTTCCTCATTCTGATAGTTTTTGTAATTTTTGATTCATCTGTGCTTAAGTTGGTGCATTTTTTATTTTGAGAATAAAAGAAATTTTTGAAAAATAAAATGATTTCCTTCATGTGGATTTGAAATTGTAAAAAATGGGTTTCAAAAGAGAATGATTTTGGATTGAATTTTTGAAAAAAAATCTTGGGTTTGGTGATGAGTTGGTACGTGGGACCCTTGGTGTTCCTTATGGATGTTTTCATATGTGTGGGTATGTGTGGAAGTTCATATTGAAATGTTTGTATGAATACTATAACTATAAATGGGAAGAACACATATGTGACAGTTCATAGGATATCATTTGTGAGTATTCGAAATCAAAGGCTTGGACTTGTTTTTCCAAAGAAATTTTAAAAGAATAAAATGATTTCACAAATTCGGATTTCTTGAAAAGGTGAGTTATTGTTTTTATTGAAATATATTTTAGTTTTTGGAAAGTTTCCTTGGAAGAAGTAAATTTTGAAATTCAATAGAATGGGTGGTTTTGAAATGTAAATTTTTAGTTATGATTGCATGTGTTTCGATTTTCAAACTGCTATTTTCCCTTGAGTTTCTCTTTCATGTTGTGTTTTGGGTTGATGTTGATTTTGGTTTTTTGTTTCTCATGTTGATCAGAATATGTCCCCTGGAAATTTACTCAATATTTCTAGTGATCCATCCCCAACTACTAGTTCTTCTTGAGTGTTTACTATCATTATTTGTGATTGAGTTCCATTATAGGCAGTGAAGTGTCTTGAGGAAGTCAAGAGTGTCTTATGAACACTGGGAACTCTTGAATTTGTTATAGTTTATTCTATTTGATTTTTGAGGGCCTAGATTTAGAATAATGGGAGTATTCATCCCCGCCATTGATGGAAGTTGGGATGATATGGAGATTGATCGAATGAGTATTTTTCTAATGGGTTATAGTTGAGGTGGTGAAGAAGAAAAAGGAAGATCTCATGAATATTCATCAAGGTCAGTGGACAGTGAAGGACTATATTGACTGTGTCAATTATGTGGTTTTATTTTCTCTAGAGGTGGTTTCAAAGGATATTTTAAGGGATTATATTATCATTTGGGGTCTTCATCTAGAGATCATGGATAGATTCCTATCCTACAAGGATCTTTATATTGTTAAGTTGTTGGATTGTGTTTTTTTAGTTGAGTTTGTTTTCAAATCATATAAAGTTGGAAATATTGTGTCTCTTGTTGCTTGTGAAGGTTCCCCATCTGTAAAGGAGTGTATGCCATAATAACCTCACCCTGGGGAGTCTCCTTTGTTGGTTCTGATCTTTATTTTATCAACCCCTTTACCTGTGTTCCACCATTGTGGCCGGTTTGGGAAATCAAAGATATATTTTCGCAATCCATTAATGTATGGCCATCATTGCGATTATTTGGGTCATCTAGATAAGTTTTGTAGGGAGCATTTCCGGATGAAGAATTCTTAATTAAAGGATGTTAGTGACTGACTATGAGGTTGTCGATGCTTCAGTCAACAGGGCTCCAGCCACAGGCCTCTAAGTGAATCATGTGAATAGTTTGAAGTCCGCTGAGTATGTGGAAAACCTAGTCCTAGTATTTTTATTTTATTTTAGTGTGGTAAAATTTCAATTTTTCTTTTTTTTTCTTTGTTTTCTTTGGTACATTATTGCATTATAAAAGTATCATAAATGTGTTTTATCATAATCTGAGTAGTTCTTCTTATCATAATTTATCTCATTGAATATTTTATTTTTCTTTGGGTGTTCTTTTCCCATATGTGGGTCAAATTTAGGTTTAGATTTTCTAATTTCCATATTATTAGGTTTTTTCAATGGATGGATTGTGGTTTTGGTTCATTGTTTGGTTTGAATTACTTTCGTGGGTTTCCACTAATATTGGGGGTTTGGTTCTTGTGGGGAGTATCTGGTTTTGGTAGTAGGTTTTCCATCCTATTCAAAAAATACAGATAAGTTCAGGTTGTGATTTCACGGTCAAGGTTGGAATATTTTAGAGTTACTATAGAAGAGTCTGTTTCAACTCATGTTTAAGTCCAATTGGTGTTTTTAGTTTTAAAGATTCATTTATAGCTGAGTTCATATGGTGGGGAGAACCCACTATTCTTCTCCCCTCATTCTTGTGATGTGGTTTCTTCATTATCATTCAGGTGTGACTTGTGAAGTGAAAGTTCACCCTGAGTTTCATGGTTTCTTTCGGTTGTGATTGGGAATGGATTTGAGTGTTGGTTTCTTTATGATTAGTTATATTCTTGGGGTAGAAAGTGTCTATGATGGTGAGAATTGTCACACACTGACCTTGGATATTCTTTTATTTTACTCTTTTCTAGGTTTTGAATATTTTTTTCAATGTTCAGGTTGAGTCCTACATTGAATTTTTGAGTTTTTAGTTAAGGAATTGTTGTTTTGGTCTTTACCACATAGGGTACATGGTATGGTCATGGTTTAATGAAATTCTACTACATAGACTAGGTAAATGTGCAGCCTATGGTGGTTGTATAGTGGTGAGGCAAATGGGTTGTTCATGGTTTGGGAAACCGTGTGGAAACCATGTGATTTGGTTCTATGACCAGACTGTGGGCTTCAGCATGGTTGTTGCATAGTTTGGAAATCGTGCAGCTTGCCCTTGTGGGGTTACCCCTTCATCTAGTAGAGGGTGCATAGTTGGTGCATGCTATATCATACAATGTTGTCAAACTATGTGATTGGCATATATTTTTAAAATCATAAAATTAAAATCTATCCCTCTTCCATTCTTATCCCAAATCAAGACCTCTTCCCCTTGGGTCATTTTTGGCAAAAGATTCGGTTGCCAAACCCATATCTCATTCATTATCCTCCTCCATGGATTCTACTCCTTTTAATCTAATGTATGTTTTTAGGGTTTTGGGTCTTTTTTCCCACCATTTTCTTCTTTTCTCTTAGTTTCATGGACCTTTCTTGGAGGTCATCTCTTTCGGAAAAACCCTATAGATTAGGGTTGATATTTTTTTCTATTTCTTTTGATTTTGGGTGTGCGAATTGTTCATTGGGACCAATTTTTCCTTCCCCTAAAGATTCTATTCATTCATTCTCCCTTTAAGTAGGTGTTTCCATAAATTTCATTTCCAATTCATTCCATTTGTTAGTGGATATTTATAAATAGAATAAAAATGTTTTTTTCATACTTTTGGTATAATTTTTTCTTAGTATGATATTTTTATGTTGGAAAAAATTAGTGGAAATAATTTTAAAATGGTTTTTTAATTACGTTACATAGTAATTCACATGAGAAGTTCATTAAAATATCAATCGTTCATTTAAAAAGAAATTGTGTGTTTTTCATAGTGTTTTACCTTAGTTATTATATGATATTATTGTGAGATTATGAGTTTGTCATCATGTGTGTGAATTAGTGATTTTTATTGCTTGACTCAGATGTATGGTTTGTGGTGTTGTTGGGAAAATATTTATAGTTTCTTTAGAAATGTTTTTGGGTAATTATATGGACTCTTATGGTGAGAAATTAGATATGGAAAAATTCATGTATGTTTTGGTACCCACATGGATAATCTCACAAATGATAATGGTATTGGATAAAATTGTTCAATTTAAAACCCTAGATTTCAAAACAGTTATCCCTCTTCTATTTATCCTTATTCAAACTCTTATCACTTTAGTAATGGTCCCTTGGTTCTCAAATGACATGAAAGGGTTTATAGAATTGTATTTGGAACATAGAGACCAGTTTAGCATTATGGACACAAAAAACATGTGTATAATGTTGTTTTTGGAAATGTTTTTAGCACATTTTTGAAATATATTGAATTTTTTTTCTATGAAGGCCTGGTTGGCACTATTTATTATTTTGGAAACGAATTATGGTTTTGAAATAAAAATTCCCATTCATGATGAATGAATTATTTGAGAAATGGTTTGATGTATCTTATAATGTGATAGCTTGGTTGACACTTGTGAATGACATGTTGTATGGTAGGCACCCATATGGAGGATTTTATTATATGGGTTATCACATAAGTGGAGTTAGTGTTTGGGGTAGGATAGTGTGATGATGATATGTTAGGTGAGTAACACATGAAAGGGACTCCTACTTACACAATATACTGTTACCATGGGTTTATTAAAAATCTTTTAGAGGGTCGAGTGATGGTGTCTTGTTGACCCTAATTAGATAGGTTGATTCCCCCTAACTTGATAGGGATTAGTAGGAAATTCCAATGGATTGGTTAGTTTTGGGTGGCCAGTTGGTTATAGACTATAGAGCTACATCAAATGTTGACATGTGAGTCCAACCTGAGTATATTTATGGATCGGTCTAAAGATGTTTAGGAAATTCCAATGGTTACTATATGTATGTTCATGTTTACTTTCTATTTAATTTTCTTTCCTTCATGTATTGCTTATTTAATTTCAGCATAGTTTTGTATTTTTTTAGGGGTTTTGGTTTGGGATTTGGTTTCTAAAGTGGTAGCATATTTTGAAAATAAAGGGTTGTTTGCATTGTTTTGAAAAATTTAATTCTATGTTTGTTTATTAAAATGAGAAAAAACCCTGTTTTCATACATGTATTTTAAACTAGTTTTTATAGACTGTTTTCGGGGAAGGAAATTTATGGATTCTATGGTGGCTTCCTACTGATCTTTTTTGCTAATACCCTACTTTTTCAATTCTATGTCGGTAGACCCGAGTATTTGTTCAACTCTAGGTTCCTGGTTCGTGTGCTCATTTTTGGAGTAGTTAGGTCTAGTTGTTGGTGGGGACTAAGAGGTCACGTGGAGATCATGGTACCATGGTTCAGTTTTAGGTTTGTATTTTGATTCAATTTACTATTATGTTCAGGATTATTTCTATCTAGTTTAGTTTTTATATTTATTGAGATTCATCTATTGTTGAATCTTTTTTTGGGTTAGTTCATTTTATTTTGATCTTGGTTTATTGGGAAACAATTATTCTCTTTAGTGATTACTTTGATGCCTTTAACTAGTTTCCAGACCATGGGGATCAGGAATGACCTTCAGGACATGTCTCGGACCGATTTGGATACTAGGTTGGATAGCATTGTGGTCTGGTTTGTGACAAGGCACCTACACAATACTCCCCCCCCAACTCCCAAAACAACATTTTTCACTACCACACCATCACACCAATTATTTCTCATCTCAGGAACCCCAAAAACCTCCATGTTCCCCATACCAAAAAAAAACTTACATGGGTGGTCTTCACCCAAATAAAACCTACACCTCTACTCTATCAAAAAAAACCAGGCACACTCATCTTCACTTCCACTACCGCAAATTGTCTTCAAAACAAGACTTCTCTTCTGTAATTTAACTACAAGGATAAAACACAAGCACCCAAGTGCTCCTTCTCAAAACAAATAGAATCATAAATTCTAACCATAAACCCAATTGTACCCTTTATACACTATAATTGAGAGCTTAATGCACCATCATGTGCCCCATTCTCCCAAAATAATGTACAACATGGACAACCACTCTAATAGGTAATCCCCAAAAGTCACACAACATCTACCCCAAAAACTAGAGTCATAAAAAAAGATAAATATTTCATTAACTGTAGGTCTACACCATCCCACAAAGTACTACAAATCACATGGCCTTTAAAGGAACAAATCTCATCGTAACAAGACATCTGAAAAAAAAAACCCCTCATATAGGGTCCCATGCTATAAATGTGGCATATGCCAACCATATTCCCACAACTAGGGCACCCATCATCTTTGAGAATCTACACATCAAATTGATCACTAGAGAACCTAAAACTAAAAACAAATTTAAAGAAAACCACCCACAGAGGTTACAAAGATCATATAATCACACCATACATACCCACTAGGGTAACTTCACCAACCATTAACAAGGTCCAAATGAATTTCCTCATTAATAATCTCACAGTAGATCCACATAACCAATAATTAGAAGGAAATCCATAAAATCACATACTATAATTCTCATAACATGTGGATCCCTTGTTCCTAACATGATGCATGATTCTCTTCTTCAAATTACTTAGCAAGGGTTGAAATCATGTCATAAGCATCGTATCGATGGGCCAAGAGCTAGAAATACATCATAAATCATAACATCTAATCAACATGAAAAACTATTAATGATAAAATCACATATAGTTGTAGCATCACAAACTAAAACATCATTCTAAACCCCTGTTAACCTTAACTTCCTACTAGAATAGGCGTTCACGTCACAACATCCTAGATTCCAACACAATCACAGGCACATTCCTATATTTTTTGTCTACCAAACAACAAATAATAAAATAACTAGAAATAAACTACTATCATACCACATTGTGAAATCCCATCCAGAAAACCAATAAGGTTGTTCATTGAGTCAGACAACCTCATGGACTCAAGATTTCTTCCTCATATGCCAGAGGCTTCCAACTAGAAACGCTGGGAAAAAAATTGAACAATGAATAGACAATGACCTCATATAAAAATGAACAACAATAATAAATAACCATATATAATAAAATCATAGTAAGATTAATAAATAAATAAAGTAAAACTATATCATTCTATAATGAAATGAAATGAAATAAAGGCTTGAAAAATAATGTTTTAAATACAACCAATTACCCACTGGGCTGATTCAATTACTAATGAAATAAAAAATTATAGAAGAGATCCCTAATATCACCAAGACAAAATCTTCCAATCACCTGATACTACTAGAGAAATGCTTCTTGGTCAACCAATTCTCAACATGCGCCGCAACCCAAACCCATATCGATAATAAACACATGAGAGCATCTCGGGTACCCAAGATCAATGGTGGCCTAAGAAGAGTTTCTATGAATGTAGTAGGCCACCACAAAATGTCTCTAAAGAAAATACTAGTTAGTACCATAGTGGATGTAGACAAATAAAAAAATTGATGTAATCCATATAATTATTTAATATATTCACATTTCCTAATTGATTCCAAGGTTACCCATTTTTATCAAAACTGCCTTAGACCAAGCTAGTCATTTGAGCCATATATCACTGGGGTAACTTGTTTTAAAACAAGGATCCTCAATCCATGAATCCAACCAGGATTTGGTACTTCATGTATAGTCATCCCAACGACTCAATCAAAAGTTGTCAAACACATATCATCAGTCTATGAATCCATCGGGGACTCGTAACGCAATGTCCCACATACCATACCTTAGGTCACAAGTCATAAAACATAGAGAATTAGCCCATGAATTCAATTGTGACATGGGACACTATATACCACCATCCTAACCCTAATATCTAATTCCTTATCCATACCCTTGGGATTAGGATCATCATTCCTTTCCCTGAAAAATATGGCGCAATGTGGTGTGGAGAATTAGTCCTACATCTCAAAACCCTTAGTTAAAAGTTAAAAATCTTGGATAATCTATCCTTCAATGAAACTAAGATTATACACTTCATGTTTGACCATGCCAACCATCGTATTTAAGTCTATTTCTATACCCTTGGGTTTAATTGAATTCGTACATTCCCCAAAACAATGGTGTACCAGAGAGTGGAGCATCAGTCAAACATCCCAAAACCTTTAGTGTGAAGTTGGAAAACATGGATCATCAGAACATGAATCAAACCATAATTTATCACATCATGGACGACCATCCCCAACTATTCAATTATAAATTCCTAACATTTCATTAAATGTTCCCATGGTTCATTACTCTCATTATGAAACCATATTCACATTTAAACTATTTTTCCCTTTACCAAATACAAAATTGTGAAGTTTTATACAAAAACAATAATCAATAAACACAACCTTTCTAAAATTTTCATTTTTTATTAAAATAAAAACATTTTATTTTGTCCTCAAGGACCATTAAATCAACTTATGGATCAATAAAATCGAATCCATATTCAAATTTATAAAACACTAAATTCAAAATTCTAATTACACATTTCGAAACCACCCCTTATCATGGGTCCTCCTCTTTGAAAAAAAAATAAATGAGATCAAAGACCTTAATATCCCATGGAAAACATTTTTAAGAGTCACCACACACCAATTTCAATTCCACATTTGAAATCTATTTTAACCCATTTTAAATCACCTTGATATTAACAACTCATTTCATAAAATGAGTTATTTAAAACAAATCATTAACACTTTTTCATCCAAATCATGGTCAAAACACAAGGCACGATCATAAAAATTTTCAAAAATAACATAAATTTTTTCATAAAAATATAACATGAAAAACATTCAACTATTAAAGGTCGACATACCCCATGGGTGATATATGTTCAGTTTCACATCACCATAGATCCAACAGGATCTCTAGAAGGCCCAAGGTGTCTATCTAAGGTCAAAAATAATTTATTAAAACAAGTAATAAATAAAAAAACAAATGGGATCAAAGTTGTATTCAATAATTAACATATAAAAGAAATATTTAGACTATTGATAAAGCTCTTAGACCACCTACCTCATTAAAGAATCTTTCCATTACATTTCTAAAACATTGTGGCCTTCTAAAAGCCCATCCATGCATCTTCCAGACCCCTCAGAACACATATGAGACCATATTGATCACCAAAACATCAACCTAACACCAAAAAATAACAAAATAATTAATTATAACAATTATAAATAATTAATTAACCAAATCCAAACTTGGCATAATGGAAGAAAACTCAAAAGGTCATCATGCCACACTAAAACTAAATCCAAACACCCACCAAAGTCCCACGTTATAACTAGTAATATATTCCATCCCAAATCCCTAAGAGGTTTTATATGTTTGATAAATAATAAAATTAAATCATTAGGAAAAACCAATAAAAATTCACCATTGTCACATACCTTAACGAAACATCAAGCAATGACAAAGAGAATCTATCTTCAGATCTCCTCTACCTAACCTGACCAAATGTACCATGAGAAACAAATGATTCCACCATGGTTTGGGGGAATCATTAACAAAACCAAAACCAGAAAACTCTAAAATTTTAAAGTAATAATAAGAATATGAAATGGGACCACCGAAGAAGGTGAACTCTCCTTAAACAGCATGAAATCGCCATGATTTAACCCCAAAATCAAATGAGCAAAGAGGAGTAAGGGTTTTGGGAACCCATTGGTTTGTGCACCTTAGATTTGGGGGAGGAGAGGGTATGGAGTGGTTGAAAATCCCATTGGTAATTTTGGTAAAATACCCCAATTTAAAGAAATTTGGGAAACTGTAGTGTTTTTCTGAACGATTTTTAAACTATTTCCCAACCGTGTGGTTGGATCTGTATAATCCCACCAATCCATGGTTTGAAAAAATATGCACCAATATTATGAATCCCTAATTTCTAAAATTTATCAATTAACATGATTGTGTCTCAAATTTTGAAAAAACAAATCACCAACTGTACTGTCAGCACTGCCTCTTGTAGTAAGGTGCATGGTTTTTTTTGAAACCATGCCATGCACCATATCTTAGAACATTATTAGCCTCTCACAGTTCCTCCTTTTACCCCACTTGACTTACCAAAAATATTCTCTAACTCTGAAACCCAACCATGACCATAATTGTTTTTACTAAAATCCTCTCTAGCATCAAGGTGTCACACTATTTCTCCTAAATTGTGCACACCAAAATGTGCACCCATTTTAGAGAACTCCAAAACATCTAAAACGTAACACTAAACCACTACGGATAAACTAAACACTAAAGACACCACATGATCCTCATTCCTCATCTCAAAACACGCTTTTGAGACATCCCAACTCTTGGGACTCCATTTTGAGTCTTTATTCAAGACATAACCCATTCAGTAATGAAAATTTAAATTCCTTTGGAAATTTTTTATCAGTCTTGGTGTGGGAAAATAATAAGATAGTTTGGACCTAAAATTTGTAAATATAAAATTCAATTTATCAAAAAAAATATCTATTTATTAGGAATATTAATTTCAAAAAAAAGTGAATGTAATGCACCAAACCTAGTTTTAACCTTAAACATGATAACAACTATTTCAATATTTAATGGTTAAGAATGTTATCATAAATAGAAAAATTATTCATAAATGGACCATGGATGATATTTTCATCCATATTCCATTCAATTTATTAATAATAATAATTTCATGAATTTTAAATTATTAATTAAAATAGAATTTTATAAAATATCCTTAATGTCAATTTTGAAACTATTTATTTAATTTTTCATTAAAGACACTAAGAAAAATATTGAATTGGAATCCATTCCATTCAATAGCAACAAATTAATTAAAAATATCTAAAAAAATTTAAACACGGTAATTCATTTAATTTATATTAATTTTTAATATTTTTGAAATCATTTATTTTATTTTCCTTTCGGTTAACAAAATATTGTGTCTCTATTGGTTAATAATTTAAGGTAATTATATAATTTCTGAAAACTAGAAATAAATTACCAAAATGAAAATAATTCTGTTTTTTCTCCAAATAACTAATAATATTCCATCACAAATTCATTTTTCCCCATTATGAACACATAAGATATTTTTAAAAGTAAAAGGGTTACATTTTGATTTTTTCTTATCTTAAATAATCATATATGAAACTTTCATGGAAAATTGGATCATAAAAAATAAATATCAAGACTAAGGTGATATGAACACAAATACCTTCATAAAATATGACTTTAAAAGAAAAAATGTGGCCTTATCACTTAGTTTTAACATTTTCTAAACTGATTTATCCCTTTACTATGGTGATATATTTTTACTATTTTTACTATTTTAACTATTCAATATGACCAAAAATTATCTTGCCTATATTAAATAAAATTATTTTTTGTGATTCCAAATACAAAATAAAATTTACATAATTCAATCTCTCTAAGTGAAACAAATTCATTTTACATGAATCCTAAAAAGTGTAACGAGAAACAGTTTTCGAAAAATTAGTTTTATGATTAGAAGTATTTTTATTCCAAGATAACGTATAATGTTGATTCATATATAATTAATTAGATTATGTCTAACTAAATGTTAATTAGAGTAATTTGGGGTTAAATTTAAAACATTATGAGGCTTTTTCAATGAAAATATATCACAGTTTTATAAAAATCAGTAGTTTTCAATATTAACTAAAAAATTGATAGTTAGTGAAAAATAAAAAACTCTTCCTAAGTTAATTTTGATGTCATGACTTCAAAAAAGATATCCATTATATATAATACAGTTTCAAAAATTGGAAAATTAATTATTTTATTTTCATAGAATAAAAATAAATGAATTTTTGACAAAATATATTTTTGAAGCATCTAATTACATTAATAAAATTAACATACTTATTTACCAATATATTTGATTAATCTAAAATATTCAGAAAAAAATTTCAAAAATTTGTTATGCCTATTCATAAATAAAATATTATCGTCTATGATATAACATTGTAATTTAAATATTTTAATAGAATATCGTGGATCATTCAAAATCAGTGTTGCATGTAACACAAGATATTTAGGAAATCAAGTTATATAAGGATATATGTATATATTATAAAATATAATGGTGTTATACCTACCTTGATAATGGTTTGATCATTGGTGAATAACACACTCCTCATGATATTATTGGACACTCCATTGAATTTATCATTGGTCCCATGAGTCTAATTTGATTGGTCATCATGTATTCTCCCTCAGATATCCAAGATTATCCTCATTCATCACTTACATGAGAGGATCCTCTCAAATTCTAGAGAAATGTGGCTAACCCCAAGGATTTTTTAAAGTTTTATATAGAGTAAAATTTATATTATAATTTACTTAAATAATTTAATTTATTTTTTTTAATCCACCGATGATAGGGAACCATCATGAGACATGATGTAAGCAAAACATATTCCATGCCATTGAAAAACTGGGGTTTTAGACTCAACCATGGTCTAGGTTTTCACATTTAAGGATATATTCAAAAGAAATATTCATTTCATATCAAATATATGTGTGTGACTAAAAAATAATTTATTATACATAATATAATTTTCTCAAGGACTTTCTGCAATCCCAATTCCTCAATAGTTCAACCTAGGGACAAAAAAGTACACCATATAATCAATCGAACCATCAAAGAATTTATCAAATATTTTAAACTAGGGAAAATTAATATTTTTACCACAAGGATTGTTTGAAAACTGAAAAACTAAATTTTTTTCTTAATATCATTATAGAAAACCCTAGCTTATTACAATAACTCTTTAATTAACATTGAATAACTTCCTACATTACATGAAAACAAAATACTATTATCAACGAACAATTAACATGAAAAAAACTGAATAATAATCTATCAATCATGATCGTCTTTTGAATTTAAACATTATGGATTCATAACATGTTATAATCAAATTCTGTGAATGCACCACCCACTAATATTGCATCATAAAAACAAATATATTTAAAATAAAAGCATAAAATTCAAAATATATCATATATTAAGGGAAAATCATAATTAACATTTATTCTATAAATGTAAAACATCTTTAAAAAATAGGATTATAATAAAATCATTTAAAAACTTCAAATCAATAACCACAAAACACAATCATTGTACCATCCCAATATTTTTTAATTATTAATTTCAAAATATATTTAATCTTTTCAATATAATTCATTACATGGAACACTGAGTTAATCTTTTATTTCACGCAACATTTCTTTTTTCCTACATTGCACACAAAACAAAGTATATATTGTATAATAAGGAATGCCATGTTTTAAAGAAAATAGATATAATTTTAAAATATCATTATTAAATATGATAGTTATCACATAGAAGTTTGAATGGTGGTATTAAATCAATTAAACTATGTTATGAATTATATGGTTCACATATATATCTATAATAATATTATTTGATTATAAATTAATTATAAATGAATGTAAAACCAACTGAATTTAAAGGAATTGTTTTTATGAAAAACTATTTTTATGCACAGAGAGGTGTTTTACCTTAATAAATTAAACTAATGACTATTAATAAATTATTTTAATTAAATATATATATATATATATTCAATAAAAAAATTTCATACATACAATTGGTTTGAAAGACATAAAATGGAAAAAATACAACTTTATGCTTAAAACTATATTTCTCTAAAAAGAAGTTTGGATGTATTTTGTGAACTAATTTTTAAAACAATTATAGTGTCATTTCCTTAATTCCAGTATACCGATTCTCTGAGATGGTTTGTTATCATGCTTCTTATATTCCTGTCTATATACCAAAGGTTGTCGACTGGTAGTGGGGACCAAGGGTGTTTCCATGGAGAGAATATTTCCTCATATAAGAGTAAAAAATATTGTAAAAAATAGATGTCATCCAAAGTAGTAAATAAAATGGGTTCAGAAGAAAAAACTAACTTAAATAATCCTTCAAAATTAATATTTAAAAATCTATTAAATCTCAAAAAATAGTTTCATACATACAGAACTACTCACCCACTTAGATAAACATAGATATTGGAGTAAATGAAATAAAATTAAATAAAAATAGAATTCCAAACTACTTACTCCAATCTAGACCACAAACCTAGCCTCTGAACATATTAAAACTACACCAGCCCGATCATAATAATCCAAATGACTATATTAACTTGATAATGAAACACTAGACCTCAACCATATCCAACATGCATATGTGATCAACCTGAAAAGCCTACATAAGTACCACATGTACATTGAGGTCCATGCACAGGGGTGAGATTTATTATCAATATTCCTCCCTCAAGATGAACCTATAATATGATTATATATGTGAATGATCATGTAATATGGTTATCCTAGCCAATACAGAACTGGAATAATAAAAATAATTGTTACAAATAACATAAATAAGTCCACAACTGAATATTGGGTCTATAACCACTATCGATTGGACAAAGTTCCATGTTATATGAGTACTTGTATGCATGTTTACAAATATATATGTCTCCATATATATTTATATATACAGGTTCTCATAAACATAATTATATAATGAGGGAATAAATGAATAAACTACTCAATTCATAGTAGATCCTTGGAACCATGATCTAATCAATTGGAAATACTGTATAAAGTAATTGAGCTGGATGTCATACAACTCAAGTTGTGTATCCTTAAGTCAATATCTAGGACTATAATCCCAATATTTAGTATCTAAATTATCTAGTTCTGAAAATGGCTCTAAGAAAGACAAGTCACTATAGGGTAATACATGTCCTAACCTCGGAGTCACCCAACTCTCCTATAATCACTATAAATAAGGATACCATATACTGATGGAAAATCTTGGCAATGGACACATAGTAAGACATCATGCCACTCATGCAATGTATATTAAGTCCAATGTCAGAATCCCATGTTCAGGTCTATAGGAATCTATGACATTTCCACTCAGATGATTTCTATTAATATAACTCATATGAAACCTATATAAGTAATTCTCTATGGATACATGTACATGCTTGAAATCCATTCATATATAAATGAATCAATATCCCCAAACAATGAATTACCTCCTATCATTATAGTCACTGTGTGTCCACCTAATCCCTGGGAGTATCTAAGGCTTTGCTCGAGGAGAGTGTAATCATTCATTGATTATATAAAATGATCCATACTATAAGTTTATCCAAGTAATTCCTAAATGGATTCTATGTATCACTCAAGGTGTTCAATATACCATATGGTCTATGTGTCCATTGAAGGAATTCATATAATGGGGAGTCCAATTATTACCTATGGTGTACATGTAAGATGGATCCAAGTGGTAGAAATGTCTAGGGTATGAAATCATATAAGGATAGAAAAAATGATCCATGGAGTAGAAATGTAAAAGGCATCCAATCATGTAAGGATCAATAGCTAGATCCAAGGAGTAGAAATTTCCAAGCATTCCAATCAATAAATTTCAAAAAAACATGCTTAACAAAAAGATTCTAAAATCTCTTTTGGGAATCCAAAATAAATAAGAACCAGATGCTAGATCTTATTTAACACATCTATGAATACCAAAGATAAATTTTCCATCACATCATGATCATCAACCCGACACTAGGAAGCACCTCTGGTAATAATCACTACATTTGCAGTAAATTTATGAAGGTATAAACAAGGAGTGAGGGTGGTATAATTCTCAACCCAGCACTACTTCCACAGACTCTTAGGACCACAAGTTTGGGATGTTGCCAAATGTGACACCCACTACCATATCTACCAAAACCCGACATGTTGGCTCTGGATCAGTCAAGCATTGTGCCTGTAGAGACCCAAATCTTGATGTACATGGAAAATACATTACTTTTGCGGAATACTTAATACATAAAAAAACCAAAACTCAAGGATCGTAATAGTTTAGTGTCTCTGGAAACTCGGAACATAATATTCTAATCTTGGTGAAAGATCTTCAACATCTCCCATAAAGATCTTCCCCTTTTGGTTTTCTTACCTAAAACCATTCTTGAAATCCTGGGGAAAAGAAAACATATAAAGGGTGAGATAAAATGCTCAGTAAGGGTAAGCATGGAGAAAATAAAACATACCATATAAAACTGAACTAAAAAACATGAACATAATGTTTAAACATCAAAATCTTGAACAAACACATAAATCTTGTAAGTACGAAAGACATGTACCATAATAGAACATCAATATTGATAAAATAACATGGGAATAAATCATGTAATTGTGGAAACCATTCATCACTTGTTATGATTTCCATATTAGCAGGATGGGGACTTTCCTGGAGGGAATCTATTGCAATCTGAGGAGGTGCAGTTGGAAGAGGTTGCTACGGTCACTGTGGTCAAATCTAACAGAAAGCAGTGGGAGGCTACTATAGAACCCAAACAAGCTATGGAAATTCTTATGCATTCAGGAGAAGAAGTAGATGATAAATTCCTTACAATTAATGCCACAAAAGAGGAAGCATCGAGGATGATGGGAAGAGAGATACACGTGGACACTAATAGTAAGCAAAGTGAATGGATTGACATGCAGGGCCTTATTTTGATCAGGGGCTTCAAAGGAGGTAAGAACAATATTGATGAGTATCTACATGTTTTGGATCATTTTCCAACACACTTCAAAGATCTAATAACAGAGGACCGGGGATTTCAGGTACCATCTCTTTCCTGGGAATTATGTTGGGAGAATGCATCTGATAGGCTTAAGTTTGTTTTCGACAAGTATGGGGTTTATTTTAGTTGTGTACTAGGGTGATCTTGGGGTTTCTCACTTTTCCTAAAAAGTGTTTTGATAATAAAAAAATTTAACTTTCAGTCATAGTAGCCAAGGCATTGCTTCCAAGACCATCTTAGTGGACAAAGTCCCTTTCTGAATCGAGTTCACTCCTCGATCCAGTCCTGTATCACTGAACCGAATTAACTTACCATTGCAGCCATGTCTATCTCATGAGATATAAATCTTTACCCAATTAATTAGAGGGAGATATAGGTCCCACCCATCTCATAATGAAATCATTCTTTCGTGTGCCACAAAATAAACATTCATCATTCATAATAACCCAATGAAGAAAATGGGTTTCATAAACATCATTCCATCATAACATAATCCACATAAAACAAATGGATATCATTTGATCATAAGAGAAGTGAAGTCATGTAAATCATAGTGACATTATACTTGAAACATACACATATGAAATAATGTAATATTAGATGGAAAATGTTTTTGACAAAACACTTGAAATGAATTCTTGAGGAAAATATCATTTCTTCTTCAAAATTATTTTCGTTTCAAAAAATGCCATGAAATTTTAAAAGAAACGTATTTTGTTGAAAATATTCATGAAATAATGTAGAGTAATCTTCTTTAAAATAAGTAGTTATGAAACTTTAAAAATCCGTTCATGTCGTATAAGTTAAAAAAACATTATCCTCGTACTTTTGGTCAGAAAAGTCAAAAAGTACCTCGTATGGTAAACAAAAGAAATATTCCTTCCATACGATGTGGTAAAAGTAGAAAAGGGTAAAAATGACTTTAAACATACATGTAAGAAAAGTAATAATTTTATGAAAACATTTTGAGAACATATGTACGTGGATAATAAACATAACCCCAGTAAATACTTACGAATAATAATCTCGGATAAGAATGTGATTGGAATAATTATCCCTTACCTTATGTCTAATATGCTTAGTATGTTTCCGAACCTCCTGTATAATGATTTAAATAATGTCATTGACTTATTACATAATCATATTCATTGTTATGATATCATATATGGTTAACTTATGACTTTATATTACCCGTTCATTTGTAAATTCCATGTTAAAGCACCGTTTTGGGTAAAATCGTGTCATTTATCGTACGAGTGTCGACTTGTTGTTCTTGATATTATTACTTATATACTGATTTACATAATTACAGAATTTAAAACATGATTTATATATAATATATATTCTGCATATAAATATATATTATAGATCGATAAATGGAATGAAATACACCGTTCATGGAGACGGTAGGTCTTACGTACGCATGAACGTTGTTTTCGTTTCCTTATTGAATTGAATGGAATTAAGTAGACGACATACATATATATATACTTAAATCCATTATCATTATTATGTCATATATTTAATTATTATTAATTATATATACATTATAATCATTCATGAATGGTTAACATGGAGAATGAATCTCATCGTGTCGTGGAGACGGTAGTCCGTACGTATGCACGAGCGATGATATCATTCCCATGATCGTGGAATTGTATTGAAGTGTATGTATAATATTTCAGAATCAATATCACATTAAAATAATTATATATATTTATTTTTTACACCATTATAACCATCCATTTAAGGTGGTGGTGGAAAACAGATTACACCACGGCTTGGAGATGGTATTCTGTACGTACGCACGCGCGGTGATTTCATTTTCTGTAGGATGGATAGAAGATGAAATTGGGTTGTTTAATATTTATAATAACATATCAGTATAATAGTGATACTGATGTTATTAATTTATGATGAAACAAATAAATAAGAACAAGTAGAAGAAGAAATAAATTGGAAAGAATTGGTAAAGGATATTACCTCTTCTTTGACGTGCCTCTTCTTAACCTCCTCTAAAGGCACTAGGGTTGGTATTTTGAGGAGACCAGAACCTCTATAATGTTTCTAGGGAAGATGATAAGGGAAATGGGATGGTTTTGGCTGGTATTAAAGCCTCAAAATGGTGTGTAGAGAAGAGGGAAGGGGTTACCTTTTTATAAAGGAGGGGATGGGCACTTTATGAATAACTAAAAAAATTATTTTCTAATAAAGTCATATTCGGTTTATAATAGCTCCAAATTGATTTATTTCAAGGATAAAGTGGGTATTTGTCGAAATACTCTCAACCAATATGTTTTATACAAGTTTAAGTTACTATTTTAACCTTATCTTTTAGATTTAACTCTAAGTTAAATAATTTAACTTTTACTGTGTCTTCTTGTTTTCTTACACTATACGGTTAATAAACATACTATAACAAGCCAAAAGAACCCCAAGTGGTTCATTATTAATATATATAACCTTATATAAGTCATTTGTCCGAACAATAGATTTTTAGGAATATTATAAAAATTAATAATGTAATATCATTTAAAAACACTATTTTATGTCAATTTTGACACTATTTGGTAATTGATTTTTTGTGAAAATCATAACAGAATGATTAGTTCGAAAAAAGTTAATTAAATCAATAATAACATGTCATAATAACCTATAAAATTATTGGAATTCATAAAAAGTCTCAAATTACATTTATTTGGTTATTTTTAATATTAATTATTTTAATATTTCATTATTTAGGTAATTACTGCATCACCATTGTGTCATAAATAAATTAAATTATTTCATGTCTAAAAATTATAAATAAAATAACATTATGTAGGAAATCTTTTTATATTTCTAATTAATATTTCTTGTCGAATTTATCTTATGTGTAACCCTATATTAAAAATGATTTAGTTAGTAAACATTGATTTTAACTATTTTAACCCTTCTTTAAATAAATTAATAATAAATGTCCTAATCTAATCCAAGTGGACCTAAATTGTAATATTTTATTCCTAAGGTTCTTTTTGGTCTAATTACACTTATTAAATAGAATTAGGACATGTTATAGGGTAATAATAATATCATTTTTACCCTTAATTACCCTATTTACTTTTTACCGTGGTAAATAATAGTAAAAATTTACTATTCACCAAAAATTATTTTTATCTTATTGAATGACATTTTACTCCTTCACATTAACCGTGTCTCTCGGATTTTTGAAATTTCACTCACAGAAGTGGTAAAATTAAGTTTTATGTAAATTTTCAAATTCTCCTAGGAGGTGGGTAAAAGACGGTGAAAAGTTCAAAATAATTTTTATATATCTAAAATTATTATAAAATGACTCCAATGAATTACATTGAACTTATATAGGTATTATGTATCAATTTTAACCTAAAATAAATTTAAATAAAATAAATAATTATTTAAATAAAAAGTTTGTTTTTAAATAGTAACCTAGTGTTTTCACTATTCATCAAAAATTGAAAGTTTTCAGAAAAATACCAAAATATCACCCTAGGCCAATTTCGATATTCCGAATCCAAAAATGAAGTCCATTTTTAAAGATAATATTTATAAATTTCAAAAAGTGGGTATTACTATTCATAGTGGCTAGTTTATATAATATTTTAATGGCATGTCTTTGTTTAGTGAAACTCGGTATTGCGTATAACACATGCTATCGTGGAAGGTCACGAGTGTGTGTAATGTAAGCCAAGTCCGGATTGCGTGTAGTGAAATACTCCTTTTTTGTTGTGTATAACAGTATCCACCCATAATTCATTTATACATTGAATATATAAATATATATATACACTCAATATTGTGTAGAATAACAACTATCAAATGAACTTGAAATTCTGTGTAACACGATCCAAGAATAGTGTTGCGTATACTACAAGCTAATAGAGTCTTTCGTATAGTACAAGATAAACTTGGTGTAGTGTATAATAGAAGACATAAATGAAATTAAAAGAATATTTTTCATAAAATCTTGGGGTGTTACATTCTACCCCCCTTAAAATGAATTTCTCCCTTGAAATTCGTCAGGTTATAAATGGTTTACTACTTGAAAGTTTCTTTAATAGAAACCCACATCGTAAAAAGTAATACCAAAACATGACTTTAAAAACTAAAGTATGAAAGGTAACGGTTACGCAAATTAACTAATCACTAGGTTTCCACATAAGAGAACAGAAGTCAAAATATGGATATGGAAGAGAAATATAACCATCAACTTCTGATGAAGAGTGGTAGAGGACATGGATATTAAAAAATCCAACAATCATAAAGCCATAAATTTTTGATGATCTAAGGTACCATCTGATTCATCATATATATGAGCACTAGGACAACATTTTTGGTTTTCAAGATCATTTCCCTAAAGTTGAATAATTTTTTAATTTAAAAAAATACTGACTTGATTTTGGTACAATCTCAACGTTTTTCATGCCTTAAACAATTTCCACTTCATATCTTAAAGAAATGAAGTTGAATTTGTCTTTTGTGAAGTGTTATCAGATCATGAGATAGAATGATAGGTCATTCCATCTGTCTCAAACATAGGGTTAGCAAAAGTTATATACATAAGTCCATCTATGGTGAGATTAATCGGATATGGTTCCCAAATGGACTTATACTTCATTTATCATCCTGCTTAATAAAATAAAACTAGTTTCTACTAACCAGGGACTTCTTGTAGGCTAGTGGTAGGTGATAAAGGCCTATCACACTTTGGTTGTTGGTTCGATTCCTGCATCCTTGTCCGACGCGAGTGGTTATCGCCCATTCTCCAGGTTGTCCCTTTTCTTAAACTACACTATTATAACATTATATCAATAATATCAAAAAAAAATTCTAGCCTTAAACAATACTAAATTATGTTCAACATAATCCATTCCAATCTTTAGACTTATCCAAAACACTTCTCATAGTATAAATAGAACGATTACAAAAAAAGTTCATATAACTAGCACATGAATACCATCATTTATCCCTCATATATCAAAAGATATATCTTGTTTATCACATTCCAAACATGTGAATATCTTAATCCTGTATTCTCTTGAAAAATAAATACCCATTGAATCTTAGTGAAAACATAAATGCTGTCAAAAGTTAACTCTTTCCACATACCAAAATCCAAAAATTCTATATACTCACACCATGATATAACTTTTTCCTTATATCAGTCATGAGCTCATGAATACTATCAAACATTTCATTTTATCCTTATACCTTTATTATGCGCATATAATCTTCTTTCCAAAAATATCTCAATCACTTTCCACGGTTACCGGTACCATAAAATTATTGAAAACCAAAATAGACCAATACAAAAATATTTCAATATGTCACGATACTATATAGAACATTATTTTGGAATCCCATTACATAAACACTTAATCAATCCACCACATCATTGTCATATTCAACATCTCCAATTGTGATCACATTTGACTTCCCTTCATCCTTTTCCTTAAGTGGTTTCTCATGTCGATCATCATTAACCCTTGGATTAGGGTATTGATTAGCATAATGCCCCATTTCCTTACAATTGAAGCATTGAAGTGTTGGTGGTGTGTTCTCTGCATTCTTTTCATTATTCCCATCATTATAAACACTTTTTCTATTACTTTGACACTCATCTGCTCAATGACCTTCTTTTCCACACTTAATACATTTTCTAGTCCCTTTAAGACAATCTCCACCAAGCTTCTTTCAACACTTTGAACATAAAGAAACATTCATCTTCTTTTCACCATTATTCAGAGATTTCTCCGTGAACTCCATCTTGTGTTTTTTTCAAAATCATGAAATGGATATGTAACACAAAATTCCATTTCTACCTTGATAGCACAACGTAAAATTTGTTCATAGCTACTGAAGTCTCTTATAGCTAATTCCCTTCGAAGACTTTGTCTTAAGCCACTGAAGAATCGATCAACTTTATTTTCAGGTTGGATGATAAAGTTAGATGCATACCTTGAAAGCCTTGTAAAATTTTCTTCATATATACCAACAGATTCATCATCCTTTTTCTTAATCTCAAGGAACTCTTTTTCCATCTTTGTTTGAAGAATACGAGGGAAGTACTTACCAAAAAACAAGTTCTTGAACTCGTCCCATTCCATGGATCCAATTTCATCTTGGGGCCTTGTATTCCTAATTAGAGTCCACCACGGGTCTGTTTCACCTTCTAAATGGTAAACAGCTAGAATGAATTTATCATGTTCTGAATAGAAAAGTATGGAAATATACTTTCAATGGTACTAATCCATTGTTCAGTAAAAAGTAGATCAGAAGACCCATTAAAAGAAGGTGGATGTTGCCTCATGAATGACTCAATAGAATATTGTTCCCTTATCTGCTCATTCGGAATTCCAGAATGATTCATAGCTTGTGTAAGAATAGAAATAAAATTTTTCATTCCATCTCCCAAAACATTGGTTTGTTCAGGAGGACAATCATTGCATTTCCCATTATATTGATCAACACGGTTACTTTGGGTTCCAGCCATCGTCTAAAACCCAAAAAGAATAGTGTAAAAGGAAAAAATCATGATAGGGAAAACAACCTAATAAAGGGGGAGTACCTTCAATATCTAACATCTTAGGTTTAATTCTAAGATCATTACCATAATTATATGACTAAAATGTATACTTATACTTAACCTTAGGGAAATTCGTAGACATACCTTATAAATATCTCTAGGGATCTCACTAATGTATTCGCCTCCTAGTTTCCAAAGGTTAACTAAACATTTCCTCTGATACCAATGGTAGAGACCCAAAGCTTGATGTTCATGGACAATACATTACTTTTTCGGAATACTTAATACTTAAAAAAAACCAAAACTCAAGGATCGTAATATTTTAGTGGCTTTGGAAACTCAAAACATAATCTTCTAATCTTGGTGAAAGATCTTAAACATCTCCCATAAAGATCTTCCCCTTTTGGTTTTATTACCTAAAACCTTTCTTGAAATCCTGGGGAAAAGAAAACAAATAAAGGGTGATCTCAAATGCTCAGTAAGGGTAAGCATGGAGAAAATAAGACAAACCATATACAATTGAACTTAAAAACATGAACATAATGTTTAAACGTCAAAATCTTGAGCAAAGATATAAATCTTGGAAGTATGTAAGACATGTATCATAATGGAACATCAATCTTGATAAAATAGCATGGGAATAAATCATGTAATTGTGGAAACCATTCAGCACTTGTTATGATTTCCATAGTAGCGAAGGCAATGCTGCCGAAACTGTCTTAGTAGACAAAGTCCCTTTCTGAATCGAGTTCACTCCTCGTTCCAGTCCTGTATCATTGAACCAGATTAACTTACCGTTACAACCATGTCTATCTAACGAGATATATATCGTTACCCAATGCATTGGAGGCAGATATAAGTCTCACCCATCTCATAATGAAATCATTCTTTCATGTTCCACAAAATAAACATAAATCATTCATAATAACCCAACCAATAAAATGGGTTTCATAAACATCATTCCATCATAACATAATCCAAATAAAACAAATGGATATCATTTGACCATAAGAGAAGTGAAATCATGTAAATCATTGAGAAATTATACTTGAAACATACACATATGAAATAATGTAAACTTAGATGGAAAATGGTTTTGACAAAACACTTGAAATGAATTCTTGAGGAAAATAACCTTTCTTCTTCAAAATTATTTTCATTTCACAAAATACCATGAAATTTTAAAAGAAGAGTATTTTGTTTAAAATATTCATGAAATAATGTAGAGTAAGATTCTCTAAAATAAGGATTTATGAAACTGTAAATATCCTTTCATGACGTATAAGTTAAAAAAAATATTCTCCATGTACTTTTGGTCGGAAAAGTCAAAAAGTACCTCATTTGGTAAACAAAAGAAATATTCCTTCCGTATGATGTGGTAAAAGTAGAAAAGGGTAAAACTGAATTTAAAAATACATGGAAGAAAATTAATAATTTTATGAAAACATTTTGAGAACATATGGATGTGGATAATAAACATAACCTCAGTAAATACTTACGAATAACAATCTCGGATAAGAATGAGATTGGAATAATTATCCCTTACCTTATGTCTGATATGCTTCTTATATTTCCGAAACTCCTGTATAATGATTTAAATAATTTCATTGACTTATTACAGAATCATATTCATTGTTATGATATCATATATGGTTCACTTATGACTTTATATTACCCATTCTTTTGTAAATTCCATGATAAAACACCATTTTGGGTAAAATCGAGTCATTTATCGTACGAGTTTCGACTTGCTGTACATGATATTATTACTTATATCCTTATTTACGTAATTCCAGAATGTAAAACATGATTTATATATAATATATATTCTTCATATAAATATATATGATAGATCGATAAATGGAATGAAATACACCGTTCATGGAGACGGTAGGCTGTACGTACGCATGAACGTTGTTTCAGTTTCCTTATTGAATTCAATGGAATTAAGTAGATGACATACATATATATACATAAATACAGTATCATTATTTTTTCATATATTTCCTTATTATTCATTATATATACTTTATAATCATTCATGAATGGTTAACATGGAGAATGAATCGCATCGCGTCATCGAGACGGTAGTCCGTACGTACGCACGAGCGATGATATCATTCCCATGATCGTGGAATTGTATTGAATTGTATGTATAATATTTCAGAATCAATATCACTTTACAATAATCATATATTGTTATTCTTTAAACCATTATAACCATCCATGTAAGGTGGTGGTGGAAAACAGATTACACCACGGTGTGGAGACGGTATTCCGTACGTTCGCACGCGCGGTCATTTCATTTTCCTTCGGATGGATAGAAGATGAAACTGGGTTGTTTAATATTTATAGTAAAATATCAGTATATGAGTGATACTGATGTTATTAATTTATGATGAAGCAAATAAATAATAATAATTAGAAGAAGAAATAAATTGGAAAGAATCGGTAAAGGATATTACCTCTTCTTTGGCGTGCCTCTTCTTAACCTCCTCTTAAGGCACTAGGGTTGGTCTTTTGAGGAGACCAGAACCACTATAATGTTTTTAGGAAGATGATAAGGGAAATGGGAAGGGTTTGGCCGAGCTTTAAGTCTCAAAATGGTGTGTAGAGAAGAGGTAAGGGGTGCCCTTTTATAAGGGAGGAGATGGTCACTTTAGGAAAAACTAAAAAACTTATATTATAATAAAGTCATATTCGGTTTATAATAGCTCCAAATTGATTTATTTAGAAGATAAAGTGGGTATGGGTCGAAATCCTATCAACCAATTGGTTTTATTCAAGTTTAGGTTACTATTTTAATCTTATCTTTTATATTTAACTCTAAGTTAAATAATTTTACTTTTACCGTGTCTTCTTGTTTTCTTACACTATATGGTTAGTAAACTTACAAAAACAAGCCAAACGAACCCCAAGTGGTTCATTATTAATATATATAACCTTATCTAAGTCATTTGGCAGAACCTTATGTTTTTAGGAATATTATAACAATTAATAATATAATATTTGTTTTTAAAATTATTTTTATGTCAATTTTGACACTATTTGGTAATTGATTTTTTGTGAAAATCCTAATAGCATGATTAGTTCGAAAAAAATTAATTAAATCAATACTAACATGTAATATTAACCTATATAATTACTTTAATTCATAAAAAGTCTCAAATTACATTTATTTGTGTATTTATAATATCAATTATTAAATATTCCATTATTTAGGTAATTACATCATCACCATTGTGTCATAAATAAATTAAATTATTTAACATCTAAAAATTATAAATAAAATACCATTATGCAGGAAATATTTTTATATTTCTAATGAATATTTATAATCTTATGTATAACCTTATATTAAAAATGATTTAGTTATTAAACATTGATTTTAACTATTTTAACCCTTCTTTAAATAAATTAATAATAAATGTCCTAATCTAATCCAAGTGGACCTAAATGGTCATATTTTATTCCTAAGGTTGTTTTGGGTCGAATTAAACTTATCCAATATAATTAGGACATGTGTTAGGGTAATAATAATATCATTTTTACTCTTAATTACCCTATTTACTTTTTACCGTGGTAAATAATAATAAAACGTTATGATTCACCAAAAATTATTTGTATCTTATTGAACCACATTTTACTCCTTGATATTAACGGTGTCTCTCGGATATTCAAAATTCCACTCACAGAAGTGGTAAAATTAAGTTTTATGTAAATTTTCAAATTCTCCTAGGAGGTGGGTAAAAGACGTTGAAAAGTTCAATAAAATTTTTATATATCTAAAATTATTATAAAATGACTATGATGAATTACATTGAACTTGTATAGGTATTATGTACCAATTTTTACATAAAATAAATTTAAATAAAATAAATAATTATTAAAATAAAAAGACGGTTTTTAAATAGTAACCCAGTGTTTTCACTATTCATCAAAAATTGAAAGTATTCCGAAAAATACCAAAAAATCACCCTAGGATAATTTTGATATTTTGAACCCAAAAATGAAGTCCATTTTGTAAGATAAAATTTATAAAATTCCAAAAAGTCGGTATTACTATTCATAACAACTAGTTTATATAATATTTTAATAACATATCTTTGTTTAGTGAAACTCGGTATTGCATAAAACACATGCTATCGTGGAAGGTCACGACTGTGTGTAATGTAATCCAAGTCAGGGTTGTGTGTAGTGCAAGGCTCCTTTGTTGTTGCGTATAACAGAATCTAACCATATTTCATTTATACATTGAATATATATATATATACACACACACACACACACTCAATGTTTCATAGAATAACTACTATCAAATGAACTTGAAATTGTGTGTAACATGATCCAAGAATAGTGTTGCGTATACTGCAAGCTAATATTGTCTTGCGTATAGTACAAGCTAAACTTGGTGTAGTGTATGATAGAAGACATCAATGAAATTAAAAGATTATTTTTCATAAAATCTCGAGGTGTTACAGTGCCACCCAATAGGTCCCTCATGTCCAAACATAAGAGTGTCATCCTACTCCGGAACCATTGTAGTGAAGGTATATAATGAATCCTACCTTGGATATTCTAATGGTAATTAAACAAATAAATCATACATGGGATTCCCTTGGAAGAAACATAACCATAGGAATCCTACATGGTATCCTTAAGAACAAAAAATATCACCCCCTTAAAGTCTACAAGGGGACATCTTAGAAGGAATACGTACTCAAAGGATGATCTATAGAAGCACCAGTTATGAGAGATAACTCATCGATCATCTCAAATAAAGGTCTCACACTCATGAGTAAATTTAATTTGATTACTAGAATAAGTACCTCTCTATTTATTAAAAACATGAAACACCTCTTAAGAGTCCTAAAATAATACTAAGGGTTTCTCCATTGCAATCTATGTGGGAAGATACTCAGAGTGGACTACTCATGGGTAAAATTTTGACTCTAAAATGTCAAGATATTGAAAACATGAAAAACCATAAAAATGGTAGAAAAGGAGGAGTACATGGTGTGTCATCTCTATCATATGGTGTCTTCCCTCATGGTCCCATCGAGGCATATACTTTAGCCAAACATCGTGTGTTAAAGCCCATGTGAATGGAATATTCATCTTGTATACAGTTTGTAAAATTCATGGGGTACCTTAACGTGTAACTCACATGATCTCTCCATGTTAATCAGTTGGTTGTGTACCTCTACATGGTGGGAAACCAACATAGGCTCTGCCCTTGTATTCTACACTGCCATGTGCCCCAACACGGGTTATCTAGCTGGGTACTTAGGTACACGACTGAGTCCCAGTAGAAGATCTATATACCCCATACATGTCTCATTATTCTAAAATATCATCTTCCAAAAAGTTTATGAGCATATTATGTGTGTTCCCAGAACTATAGGCCTTGTGCATGATTTTTCTCAAATAAAAATCCCAAAGACCACCCTAAATATCTATTTCCCCCTAAAATAAACAAATCAACCTATGATAGGACTTAATAATGAATAATATGGGATTAAAACATCCAAATAATAAACATATGGGTTTCTATTAAAAAAAATATAAAAATGGAATATCTTTTGGTGTAATATGATAAAATATCACCCGCTTTCACAGTCCCCAGCCACCACATAACGATCCTACTCATCTCGGGATCCACAGTGTCACCCACCTCCCTCTGCCTCTATTTTCTATCTCCCTATCACTTTCACTCTAGGTAACAGTGAAAGATATCCCATGAGGGAATGTTTGATGATCCTTGGGATGTAGAAAATAATAAATGGAAAAAATAAATAAAAAATAAAAAGAAAACGGGGGCTATCCAAGGCCTAATGCCCAAACTAATTTTATACCCCTCATAGGGAAAACACTTCATTCTGAGCATAGTGAAGAACTTAGAATCTCAATATGATTCCGCATTCCAAATATATTCCTTAATTAAGCTATATGAATATATTAATATTTTAATAATTCTATAGTAATTATTAATTATTCCGCAGAAAATTTAATGGAATAGATATCTACCAAACTCTTGTCCTAAGGTAACAACCCTATTTTTGGACCAACAGAGTTGTGGGAAAAATTACCAAAGGTCGTATTCTTGGTTAAAATTACTATTTTACCCCTTATAATCATTTGAATGAAAAAATTTCAAATTTCTTCTCAAATTCACTGGCCGAAAAAACATGAGTCCTTACAATCTCCCCACTATAAACCATCTCATCCTTAAGATGCCTTGGTGGAAAAACTGGAGGTCATTCTCTCAACCTGTGAATCTATAAAACTATGCTATCTGAACTATCCAATGATCAATCTAATAGAATCCTCAACTTCCTCCTACATGAGATATGTTTAACTATGTTTGGTCTGGTATTCCCCACCACTGGAAAACCATTATTATAATATCCCAACAAAAATACAATCTCGTTAGATTATGAAAAATGTAAAATTCAAAATGAAAAGGATGGTCACCACCCTCAAATGGCCATTGTTGAACTCCCTACCATATGGATTACCTTATATTTCTCCTCAAGTGCCACCTAAATAGTTCTCATCCCCAACCATAGAATAATATTCAATTAAAAGTATCTCTTTTTAGAGATGATTCCCACTCAGCGTACTCAAAATGATATAATGATAGATCCTGATGTTCTCTAACTATTAGTACACAAAGATTCTATAAAAAATCATATGCAGCACTCTTGATCCCTACTCACGTCAATATTGTTGAACATTCCATTAACCTACTCTGAACACCACATCTCCTAAAAATTCATGTCCAAGTCAATACATGGGTCAAATACCTCATGGAAACCAATCCATTATCGTTGTCTCCACTACCATGAAGGGAAATTAATTATTTTAACCACAACTCCCAGCAACCATTCCCAAAACATTTCTTTGAAACCATCAGTCCTAGGATCAAACACATCTACTCACTAATTTATGATTTTAAAAGGTACCACATGTAACAATCATATATATTAATCACTCAAATAGTTCCCTTATTATTTTTCCATCATAAGGAAAATCTGACCATGATACGTAGAACATTAGAATCATTATTCCAGAAGATACATTGGAACTCCTCTTTGTAATCTGTCATCTCACATGTGCATTGATTTATTGGATGACCACACATTATCTAGCATCATTCCAATCATGAGAATCTACCAATTCTCTAACAACATCAACAAAAGTTGAAACACTAGTCGATAAAGCCAAACACCCAAATGTTCTGCACATAAAATATAGTCGTGATACCAAAGAATACTAGGTTCGTCATCAAATGTTGAGAGTGTCATCATTCATATACTGAAAAACCACATAACTAACTGTGCTTTAGTCTCAATTAGTGTATAACAAATCTTACTGCCTAAAAAGTCTTCCATTGTAACGACCCAAAGTATGTCAATGGAAAATTCCCTTCTTATATTTATGTCATAAAAACACAAAATAATGAACTACTAAGTGATAAGGGACCTTTAAACATAATTTTGTCACCCCTATGTTTGGAATTTTAAAAATCTGACATACACGGTTGTGTTCAAGATAGTTTTTGGAGTCTAATGAAACAAAAATAATTTTTGGTGAATAGTAACCTATCCTTATGAATAGTAACCTACCCTTATGAATAGTAATATTACCCTTATGAACAGAAAATAAGAGTAACATTACCTATGAATAATAAAATAAAATTTAGACATCATAGAAAGTGATAATTTGACCTTAGTAAACATTTTTGGTATTTTATAAGTCAAAATAATTAATTATAATTAATTAATTAATTTCAAAGAATACTTATTTCCCTGAAATTTATTCATAAATTATTGAATCAATGTCTAATAGTTTTTAGATAATAAGACCCTACGTAATTTTTGAAAGAACTACAAATCAGTTTAAATTTTAAAATCTGTTTTTTTTTAGTAAATGATGATTTTAATTAAAAATTAAATTAATAATAATTAGAAAACTATTTTTTAAAAATGGAAATCATTTTTGTATTCTACACATCAAAAAATGGTATGGGTAAATTTTTGGGTTTATTCTTAAATACTTCAATTTTCGGGTGAATAGTAAAAAATACAGTTTTTGCATAATCGGTATATACTAAATTGCATCATTAATGATGTAATGATGGCATAAAAATTCTGGAGCATTAGTTTCGGACAAATTATTTTAAATTTCATAAATTTTTCCTTGAAATAAAATAAATCCAATTCTCAAACCTAAAAAGAACTTTCCAAAGCCTAAAGCCAAAAGGTGATTTCTTAAAGTGACTTTTTCTCTTTCTTTCACTTTCCTTTTAATAAATTAATGAATTCGAATTATAAAGAATAGTTAAAGCCTAAAAAGAATTATATTATAGTTATATATGATTTAGGATGTCAAAAAACTATGATTACAAGTCTAACTCTTGATATATTATTTTATTTAATATTTTATGCCAAAAACACCTCCCTCCTCATGTATAAATAAGCCCTCCCCCTCCTCTTGCCAAACCACACCTCTCAAGCTTCAAAAATTGTCTATGATCTGCCCAATAATCTTCCCTAGACCCTTAACCACGTCCAAGAGCATTTAGTCTCATCAAAAGACCAAGATTATTCCCTTAAGGAGGTTCTCAAGTGAAGGATTCAGCAAGTAATTTCCCTCTCTCATCTCCTTTAATTTCTTTTCAAGTTCAAGTTCATTTCTTGATCTCTTCCCACCTATATTCATCCAAATTATTTTTTAACCCCATTATTATACATATACTGTAATTTTATTATTATTATGGTATATTATATCACCCCACACCCTTTCCCTCTTCCTTTTATTTTATTAAAGAGAACGTTGTTCATGTGGTGATAATTTATCACCTTCAAAAACAACATGCTCTCTTCTTCCATTTCTACCTTCAGATCTGGTCATGAAACAATTTTTATGGTTGAACCAAAATATGTTATTTGTATTATGTTCTATTTTAAGTTCTGGAAATAACCTATGGCCATATTACTAAGTGATATGTTAAAACAAGTTCGTTGTGATCCAAAAACCGCCCAAATTTACCCAAATAACCATCATTAAAATCTTATCTAATGATTCGTCCACATGGATCTAATATAAATCATTATAAAATCATTCAAGATTCTGTAATATCACTAATAACATGTAATATTATTTATGGAAGTTTACCCATGATCTACCCGAACTTTAATTTAAGAATACAAGTGGACCGCTCAAGAAAACCATAAAAACGAACATCCCCGAACAACGTTTTTAAACTCTATAAGTCATCCAAAGGTACATAATATGACATAATGAAACCATAATTAACACTATTAATGTATAAAAGTTTCTAGAATTTCTAATTAATTTATATAATGTCATTATACAGGACATTAAAGAGAAGGAGGCATTCGGGTACAAGGTAAGGGGAAATCTCGAACCCAATTTTCTTCCTTCGGGTTCTCCCTCTTTCACTCCATTTTTGATATGGTTACTCCTCAAAGATCATTTGTTCATCATTTACTTTACTTTTCTGGGATATACATTTTTGTCACTGGTTTTTATTTCCAACAAAATGTTTTCCAAAAGAACTCTTCTTTTAAGAACGTTCCTTTTACTTCTCACTCAAAGTGGACGGTTCTTGTAACATGTGGGTTATTCCCTCTTTATTTTAGGAACCCAAAGCATATGAAGGTGTTATTAGGAGATGAAAACCATTCCATTTCATGGGTTAATTATGTTGATTTATGTGGAAAGCATGATAAATGATAATGTTATGATGTGACGGGTGCGCCCGGAATTATATAGCACAATATGAATGTTTAAATGTGATGGGTGCACCCGGAATTATATAGCGCTCCAATGTACTGGGTAAAGTGATGAATCAAATGAGTAAATGTGAAATTATGTGTGAACAATATTCTAGCTTGGTTCACAAATATTTTTGGTAGTTACCCACTATGACATGATGTTTCATTTTTATGCATTGCCACATTTGAAGTCTATTATTTATGCTCCTTTCATGTTCATGATCTTCTTCCTATGTCATGATTATGCTCACCCCATGATATATTGTTCTTATCTATCCTCTTACTGGGATTCTAACTCACCCCTTTTAATGTATATCTTTAGGTGGCTACATGTACTAAGGAGAGGACAAGTTCCACTAAGAAGCTTGTGAAGAAGATATTAAATAAATGTTTATGGTTGATGTTGTATTTGTTATGTGTGGTCCTAGTTTTCCCAAGACACTAAACCATTAGATCCTCCATATGTAATACTATTATGTTGTTTATCTTCGAAATTATGTAATAGTAATGTAAAAAAAATCTGGGTCGCTATATCAATAAACTAGGGAAAACTCTCATTCAGGATTCCCTCAGTCAAAATTATGGTTGAACTTGTCTCTTTGGGTTTATAATGGGACATGGAATGGGTTCCCCTTGATCGTTTGATTGAGGGATATTTGAGGACTCATTAAATCACATGCACTGGGTTATCCACTATTCTCATATTCCCTAGAAACTATGAAAGGTTACCTTATCCATAGATTAGTACAAACCATCTTTCAAAAGGATGGTGCTCATCTAGGTTTTCAGGCCCAGCAACTCTTGAGTACTCACATCGGTCAAGTGGATGGGAGGTTGGGATTATCACACCCATTTTGGGGGGTAATTATTTCCTACTATTGGAGTCTCTTATAGATTTAATCCATTTTCATGAATCTCTTCCTAATCACAGTGTGCGAACAGTTACTCTAAAAAAATGAATATGGGTTAATTATCTTTTATATGTAATAGATTGGATCTCTTTGGTGAATCCATTTTTATATATCCAAGGTTTTTCTTCATCTCCTAGTAATTAGTGGTCTATTATATGTTGGAGCTATATGACCAATCATTTCTAGATATACTCCCATGTATGGAGGTTGTAAAAATATTGATGATGGTATTGAGCCATTATGAGGCATCCTACATATCCTAGTTATTGCAGGAATAAAAAACCACTTAGTTCTTTCATCCTGTACAGTCTAATTTCATTCGGAGGGGACTTTGTTTGGGTGTTGAGAAACTATATGTGTGAGCTTGAGTCTTGGGAAGAAATCCAAAATATCCTAATTATGGTAGGAATCAGAGTCATCATAGTTTGATTATAATGGGGCCTATATTTTGAAGTTTCCCTTACAACCATAGGTTATGGTGAAAATTTTCTAAGCAGTGTGAATCCCTATGCCCACGTGAGACGATATTTTTGTGAGAAACAAGGGGTAGCACTTGATTACTACAATTTTTGTGGGTAGAGGGGGATTAGGTATTGGGATTTCCTTGGGTAGTAATTATGGAGCTCAAACCTTGAGGAGAGGTAGCCTGCATATCCTGAATATAACAGGATTTAGATTCGACATACTCTGTTTCATGTTGGGGCTTACACACTGAGGGTACATGATGAATGTGGATTTGATGCCTGATGCGGTGTTTGTTTCATCCCCCAAATCCCACGTGAGATAGGATCATTGTCAGAGAAAATGGGGAGTATATGATCATCCACATGGAATATGGATATAAGACCTACATATTGGGGTAGTCTTTGGGGTGTTTGATATGGATCTCGGTCCTTTAAGGAGGCTTCCTATGTATCCTAATTATGGAGGGAATCAGAGTCCTCCTAGTTCTTTTCATTTTGGGGATTACACACTAAGGCATCCCTGATGAATGGGCCTTCTTATCTGGAAGGTGTCACTATACCCCAATTGAATAACATAGATTTCGTCATGTGACCTAGCTTGATACATATGGAGGGTGTCGAGAGAGACATGGTAGAGTGGTCTGAGGAGTGGCGCATGTCTTGGCTGACACCTTGGGGGGACCTTATGATATCAGGCCGACATGTCCAGGGGGTGTCGCATGTATTGGATGACACCTCCGAGAGACATTGTGAGATGATTACTACATGTCCCAGGGGTGGAACGGGTATTATATGACTTCTCTATGGGTTGCACCACAAGAGAGGGGTTGTCATGTTCGGATGTGTTGGTGAGACTCGGCTAACATGAGCAGGCAACATTATACGAGTTAGGCCATGTGTCCAAAGGAATATGGAAGTCCAGGGTGAAAAAACCTGAGGGTCTTTTGGATACATGTGGTTCTTTTTGTACATTCGTATGACTTGTACGGACATTTCTAGAGCATTCTTTTTGTCCCTAATGACATGTCTAAGGGTTGTCGCGAGTGGTGTGACTTGGTACTGTCGCATGTCCTTGAGTGACACCTGTGAAGAAAATGGAGATCCAATATCATGTCATCCACTCGATTCTTCCACCTTGAATCCTAACTTCTTCACTTATATTGTGAGTGCCTTGGATCAGTTCAGGGTCAGTTTTTTTAGGTCTTGCATGATCTGTAAGACATGCGATATGGTCTTTTCATGCCTTGCCCGAAGTGCTTCGCGTGATCTTTTATTAATAATGTGGGGGTATTTATTCCTAGTGCATGACTACTCTTGAGGTCCAGCTGTGTATTACCTAGTGTAAAGTTGACTGGTCCCATGATGGATTATGCGCATAATCCCATAGTCTGAGAGCCGACAAGCATAGTAGCAGATTGGGTCCAAACTTCTAGCGTGCAACCAACCAACCCTTTCATCAAGTTAGATAATGTAATTTATAGGAACATCCATCTTACATACTCGCTGATTTTTGTGGGTCATATAGCGTGAGTCTAGGATAGAGTCTATGTTGGGTCTGGGATTATGCAGTTTTGTGAGTCTCTATGGTGGAATGTGTCAAGGGTGCCACCTGATTTTCCGCGGTCATGATCCCATCCATCCTTTATCAGATTTTTAATGATATTTATAGAATTTTTCATTATAAGACTTCCATGTTGTCATGTATACAATTCCAAGGTTCTTCTTAATTTCCAAATGCATGTCGGAGGGAATTCTTGAGGCCTTGGATGGCTTGTATCAGGGTCTCGTGGGACCGCATTGAGGGTGCCCCAGGCGCATCACATTCCCTTCAATGACCACAAAACCTACTCACCTCCTCATTTACTATCTCCATAATTTTATGCGATGATGGTTGGGAGTCATGAGATATTTAACATATGGTACAGAGGTTATTTCCTCTATTTTTTGAAGAAGCTTTATTTGACAAATATGGTTCATATGGTGGTGTGTGAGCATTCCATGGGAAAACCTATTCATTTATCTTAATAGCACCATGGAGTTTTATGGACATGCACAAGGCCTTCCATGTGGTAAGGCTGACAATCCAATGAGACCTCACGAGATGAGGTAGTCATGACACTAAGGTTTGGTAGTGTCTCTTATATCACTCAGGGCACATGTCACATGTCTTTTAGTGACCAAAAACACCACTGGCCTACTCCCTATTGATCCCATTTGTTTTATGTGATCAGGGTTGGGAGGTATGTGAGTTTTATTGAGTAATTTCTAGGATTTTCACTTGATTTTTCAGTGGTGTCTTGGGAGGCTGATATGGATTATGTGATAGTGTGAAAGTATTGTGGACATGACCATGCATCTATCCTGAGAGCACTTTAGAGTTGTTCGGAGGTTTCCATGTGGCATAGTTGATGAGACGATGGGGTTTCACGAGATGCAATGGAAATGTAGTGGTTTGTGGCTTATCTTCAGGGGAATGCTATGTTTCCTTTAGAAACTGTGAACCCCTCTCATCTCCTCCTAGTTATCTCCTTTATTATTTATGACTAAGGCTTGGAGGACTTACAAGATGTCATGGATATCATCTATAGATTTTATTCTTCCTAATGCTAACTTGGAGCATGATCTCTTTGACCACCTAGGTTCTATTCCATTAAATGTCTCTCCCCTTTATTTTCTTGGGGCTCTGGGTATTTTTTCAGGAACTTTCCATTGAAAAACCACGTGACCAGGGAGGAACTCATTTAGCTGTCACCATTCATCCACTAGTGAGTAGGGTTTCTCATTGAGGAGGGTTTCATAAGATATGCCATGTGCTAGGACCCACGCATGGAGACTTCACACGAACTTGATATATTCATGCAATCATGGGACTTTTAAAGGCATATCATGTCTTTAATAGGACCCTTCTTCCTTGCTATCATGGGAAAGATAATACCCACATTTGGGTGTTTCTTCCTTTGTGATTTTTCTAATACATGTTTTGTGGGAATAATCAAATGACTCCCCTTAGGAGCGATGTTTGAGGGGACAAGGACTCGGTCCAGAAGACTACTAAATGACTACCAGAGTCCTTGGTGTTGTCACGAACCCAAGCTCTCAATACATGTTCGGTCTACCAGGATACCTTTATTCTTCTGTGATCCGCCTATATATAGTCAGGTGGTGCACATTTCATTCCACCATCCACCCCCTTCTCCACAGCACTCATCCTGCTTCCTTGTCAAAAGGCCCTAATGCAAAACCTGATCACAAGACCTGTCCATGATTCTGTGCCATAAGCCCTGATAGTAAGCCCCATTCTTTCACAAGACTAATTCCTAATCCAAAACTCTTATGTCTCATTCATAGACTAGGATTAGGTAATTCCTTAAACATGGGTGGTTTTCATGATTAATTTGTGGGTTCTTCTTGCTCATCCTGTTAATTGTTTTGTGTGAAAATGTTCAGGTCACGTGATCATGATCCTCCAATGAGGTCATTTGATGTGCTTGGTGCCTTATAGGGGTTATTAACCCCACAAAAATTCTAGAGACTATGTTCTTTGTGAGCTCCTCTATGTGGTTCACAAACCACTGACTGGTTCGGGCAATGCGCTTGATGTTGTTGGGGAATTTTAATTATTTTTTTTTGTAAATACTTTATATTTTTCATCTGACATGCATGAATTACTTATTTTTCTTATTGATTTTGGATCCCATAAATGTTCTTAAACAATGTCTAATCAGAAGGCCATGATTTCTAGGAATCGCAACCTTGATCCCCACCATCCCGTACGTATTGATAATGAGATTTTTTTGAGGTTCTTTTCACCCGTTATCCAAGATTATCACGTATCTTAATAACTTAAATTGTATGGGTTTGTTCTGGAAGACAATGCATTTATTCCCTCCCTGGTCATTAATCTTCGACCTCGTTGGGTGTTTATTTCCTCTGACTGTATTCAGATTATGATAACTAAGGATGGACAACTGGAAACTACCCTATCTTAGGTCTTGTCCTATTTATTTTCCCACCCCACTTAATCCTAGATGGTCATGATCTCATCCAATATACTATTGATGAGATCTATTCATTAATATTTTTCTCTTCCCTGAACACTCTTGGTGGTGTATTACACTTGAAGTAGGAACTTCACCTCGATGGAAATTTCTCTAATTAATGGTCATGGTCATTCTGGGTACAATAATGTTGTTTGTATTTTTTCAATAACCCATACAGGGTTCAACTTCAAGAAGCCATGTGGATATCTCAATTCATCATCTATCACCACCCTAACCTCCTCTAGGAAATGATCGGCCATTGTTTCCCTAGGACGACCACATTCTACCTTTTCCATGGTGAGGTGGGTATCATCACGTGGGATATACATTAGATGGGAGGCATCCCTCCTCTTGGAGAGATGTAAGATGAGTTTCTACCTAATGAAAACATTTGAGAATATCCTATGTAGACTTCATATTTAGTGAAAGAGATTCCTTTCCTTGTAAGGAAGAAACTTGGGAGAGATCTGATGGTGCACTCACTTGTTTCCTTCACTAACTAGATCAAAGTTTTCCTACGTAGTAGATGAGTCAAACCAAGAATCATTATTCCTCATTGGTGTCCCTCTCGTAAAGTTTTTGATGATGTTGGCTCATATTGGGACATTCTAGAAGCTGGGTATTATACTTCATGGGAATATCAAGTGAATCTAGAGGTTTCTCGAGACCTTAAGATAGAAGGTTTTCTTGATATGTTTCTAAATGGGTTTATCTTCCTTGCTTGGGATGCATTCTCCAGCATCTGAATCTTCATCCTGGTGATGAAATTACAACCCATAGAGGGGAATAATCTCAACATGGTTGTACTGTTCCATGGTAATCTTTTCCAAATGTTGGGCCATATCCAATAAGGAAACACTCCCTCAAGAATTAGAAATCCTTTTTATTTCATGATCGGCTTGATAATGGATCACTTTCATTGCAATGAGTACTAAAAAACATTCCAACATCCAAACCCCATATCCTAACCCATACTTCTATTTGTTTCCGATGTAGGGCCTATGTCCCTAACCCCTATAAAGGTCAAAGTCATGATGTGTTGGTATAATTGTTTTGACTTCTCTATTCTGTGTATACCAGTTGGTTCAATCATTGAAGAAGGTAGTGGATCTCTCGATGAGACATATTATTTAGTTTACCATCAGGATGGGGTTCTTATAGCTTGTCTAGATTAGCCTATTATCGTTGAACTGTACTCAACACATCAGTTTTCTAGACAATTTGGATGTGTGTAGAGGGTTTTCGTCATTCCATTATCTAATGCCTAGGGGGAACGGTATCCTAGAGTCATGAACCAATTATAGAAGATTCTATATCGTGAAGACACAAGGTCCATGATCATATTACCACCTGATGATGCTCATTCTTGCCTCAACCAAGATTATTCTCAGGCTTGGATGAAGGATTATCTAGTGGTGTGATGGGAAATTTGGTCCTTTATGTTGATATGCCTCTTACATTACTAATTCCTTTATCCATGGATTCAATGGATCTGATTGTGGATTTGGGTGAGGCATCCCATAAATGACCTCTCTTGGATGACATTTGTTTGGATGGAGGACTAGATTTCATTGAGTATATTAATCCTCTCATTCATGATATGGATGATTCTCCTATTGGAAGGGAAGTGTATGGTGCCTCCTCTCCTATTTCATCATTGATTTGACTAGTTGGAGATCCTCATTCCATACCTACTTTTTCATCTATTTAGGATCGGTAACCTCATAGGCTATTCTGGGATCGCATCCAAGACTTGATTACTAAGATCCCTCTAGATACATTCTATCATCAAGGGGAGTGGCTTCACCAATTATTCCATGACATGTGGGTCGATGGTTTTGATTGGTAACCTCTATTATAAATTCTGCAATGGATCTTCTTAACTAGGAGAGACGTGGCTACACAAGAGAGAAGATTGCACTATTTTACAAATGAGTTCTCCCTCTCCAAACATTTTAAAGAGATGACGGAAGCTCTATATAATGGTCGTTAGTAGTTGTCTGAATTGAAATCCCATATGGATTCATGTTTTTCACAAATATGGAGGTATGGAGAGATGATTGCTCAGCTAAAGTCTAATATTTCGACATCATCAACTTCATTGGCCATATCTCGAATAAGGGATAAAGATCTCACTACTCTAGTCGAAGTTCTTCATCCTATGAAATAGGTGGAGGAAGTGAGGATTGTGACACTTCAACACTCAATTGATGCATCTCGCCAACCCATTGTTGATCCTACGAGCACTACGGATTATCTATTCTAGTAATTTAGTTTTCTTGGAAATCATCCCTTACTTTTCTACTACACCCCCATTTTTTTATGTTTTTAGAGAGACTCCAAAATTTTGACATTCCTCCCTCATTTTCATACCATGAATGAATGAGTGTATCTTACTATACAATCTTATTCTTTTTATGATACTATTCAATTTTGTTGCATTAGGAGTCATTTTAGATTCATATCTCTTACATTACGGTATATAAGAATGAATGTTTGATGTGTGACGAGATCATCAGGGTATAAGATAAGTCCTAAAGGATGAGTTCATTTCATATCTGTGGAAAGAAACTCAAGAATTATAGGGTCATAGAGTGGGCCTCACAAAAATGGTCACATGATTTAGTTTAGTGTCTTTATCTTAGACCATTTGTTTCTTTACTTTAGGTTTTTATGCTCGGATTATCTATTTCTTTAGTTTAGGGTCTTCAGCTCAGAACTTTATGGAATATGGTGCCGGAAAGCTAGAGATGACACACAACACTATGGGTGCTGTGTTTTTTCATGGTACTGATGGGGCTCATGAGGATCAGAGTTCCTTTTATGAAAAGGGGTAGATGCCTTTAGCTGGAGGGTTAAGCCCCTTATGTGTTGGTAGCATGGACAGGAAAATCTAATGTCCACAATTTTCCAAGGGATATGGAAGGTCTAATGGGAGAATATGGTTTTGGGTGAAATGATTGGGAAGCTAGGACTTCTTGGATAGTTGGTTTATGGGGATGTAAATCACAACCCATAGGTTTTATTAGAGTAATATATAATGGGATAGACATTCCATGTATGTCACTTGACACTATGGGGTGTCAGGTTCCTCCACGGTGTTGTTGAGTCTCACAAGAATAAGGATACCTTTTATACTAGGCCAAAATATATGTAGTTGGTGGTTATAATCCCTTATGTGTTGGTTGCAAGGCCTAATGGAGAGATTTCTTTTCTTTTCTATGGGCTATGACATTTTTATGGAGGCTCAAACATCAAGATGAAGTTTTTGGTTATGGAAGGAAGGATATCCAAGTAGGGTTATATCACCCTAGGGAAACATAGATATTAATTGAATAGATCTATACCTACAACTAGGGGTTCCAAATCATGAGGTGTAAGCTATAAAATGTTTCAAGAATGAACGGCCACATTTGGGCATTGATAATGGGTACAAAACTTGGTGATGTAATGTTGAGGACATAGAATCTTTTTGGGTTTCTTGATATGGAGACATTAAATCACAGTCCAAAGTGATTAGTTCATAAGTAAGGTAGTATATAGTCATTATAAGGATAAAATATTAAAAAAATGGTGTGATGGGTTCCACCATGGTGGCATCAGGCTCAAAAGAATCAAAAATCCATTTATTATGGGCCAATATGTCTCTGGTTGGTGGGTCTAAGCCCTTAAATCGATAGCATCTACAAGAGGAGAGATATCCTTTCCACTTTATGGGACATAATAGATTTGTGACAAAATTATGTTATTTAGATAATGAATTGGGATATATTGAAAATGTATGATCCACGAAGGTTTTGAGCACCCTAATAGTTGTGCCAACACCTTTCAAACATATTCTTATGGTGGGAATATGTGATGAATCATTTCTCTCGTTTTTCCTAGAACAGGGGGTCTAGGGATAATATCTTAGATTTTAATAGGGCTAAAAATAGAACCAATGCGCTTTATGCCTTATTTTCTTATGAATTATTTACTTGTGCCCCAATTTTTGTCTAAACTCTAGTGATGATGAGTTTAGTGGGGGATTACTTGACTTTTTCTCAAGTCTGCCTTTGTGAGTTTTCAATTTGATGAGTTTTGTGTTTATTTTGTTATCAGATTAAAGTCCTGAAATTTGGACCATTGGTTGCGAGAGTTTAAGGTCATGCAACTTTCTCTAAGGTAAGAGCAGTTTTAGGACATTCCACTTTAACCTGGTATAGATATTTTACACAAGAGACTCATTATGATACCTAGGGTTCTAAGTAATCCAACATCCTTATGAGTGGGTGGTTGAAATGTTGTAAATCATGGATCAAGGTTCCCATGTCCTTAGTGATGATATGGGATAATCATTTTGGGGATAACCTATAAAGAAATGTGGTTATGTGTTCCACCATGGTGACTTTAGGCTCACAAGAATCAGAAATCCCTTTATGTCTGGCCAAGATGTCTCTTGTTGGTGGGTCTAAGCCCTCACATCAATAGCATGGCCAAGTGGAGATACTTGTTTTCTTCTTCAAGGGTAGCGAATGTTTTTCAATGACCTAAGATGCTCGATCCATGAAGTGAGGAAGAGGGAATGATGCGTTTAAAAGGATTGTGGAATAACTATTTTCTCTAGTTTCCTAGTGTAAGTCCCTTATGGACCTTAGATAAGAAATGATGAATAGAGAGGTTGTCTGCATATTTTATTATCATGTATTGGGGAAATTTATCTTCCTAAATATTAACATTATGTGTTAAGGATGTGGGAACAAACATGAAAAATGGTAATGTTGTGGTTGGGCCTGGGGGTGATAACTTAGGAATCACTACGTATATCATGATGGTGAGAATCAAGCCACATGTATTTCTTGATGGACCATGTAGTTGAATTTCATGTGTTAAGGACATGGGGGACTTGATGTGAATATAGATGGATATCATGGATTTGTGCAATTTTATGTCATGTAGTAAGGACATTGGCCATGCAGTTTAATGTCTTGCAGTAAGGACATTGGATCACCCATCATGAAAGAAAGATAATACTATGGCTATGACAAGAAGTAGGGGTTCAGGTGTCACTATGTATTCTATTATGACAGGAATCAATCCATAAGTTGTTCTTGTAGAACCATGGAATTTAACCAGGTAATCACGTGAAGGGGGAGTACCTTCAAAGGGGTATGTATGACACAACCTGTTATAACCTGATCTGAATGAGGTCCATGAAGGCCCATGTTGTTCTATAAAATCACAAGTAATTCCTATGAATGGTCCCGAAGATAATGTTTTTGGGCATCACTATTTATCCCATAAGGATGGGAATCAAGTCGTATGTAGTTTTGGTAATGCTGGTGCAGTAGGAGACTAACCCCAATGATGGTGTTCCTCTCGAGTGAGGTACACAGGAGCATAGATTTTTATGTCATGTATGGAACGTCGACTATGAAATTTATTATTATGTGGCGAGGACTCACAATTTACCCTTTATTTCTTTATATGAGGACATCCCAAGCCATCATACCATGTTTTGTATAGGGAATCCCTTACCGGAATTCTTAATATCCCATGTTCTATGGTTGGTGAGAGAAGTATGGGATGAAAAGGGTTCCTTTCACCATTCATATGAAATGGGGGATAGGATATGAGTATTTTATGTCTTCTGGTGGCTAGGCCAAGATATAGTATCATGGAGTCCCGACGATCTAATTGAAAATGAGAATCAAGTTGTACATAGTTTTTTGGAAAGGAGATACTCTATACAGGTCTGGTCCATATGTAGAGGTGGGAAATATCTACTATTTAAAGTTGCATCTGGGACTAGGATTGGATATCCAGGCATCACTACATATCTTGTATGGTAAAGAATAAAGCTACACGTAGTACATAGGATTCTGTGTAGTTTAATATCATACAGTAAGGATGAATAAATTATGTGAAAGGCGGTAATTCCACAACTGGAGATAAGGATGAGAAATTGTGTATCACAATGTATCTCAGGAGGATGAGAATCAAGACACACATATTTCTTGAAGGACTGTGTTGTTTAACGTCCTTCGGGAAAGACTTACTTCCATCTAGTTTAACATCATGTGGTAAGGATGAAGGCAGGTCTTACACAAATGTGGATGCCTTATTGTTGGCATCTATTCAAAGTATTTCTTGAGAAATATCACAATTTTGGGTTGTGTGACATGATCCCCATCTGTGGTTTCCATCTAATAGGTTCCATTATGTTAGACCTAATGTATGATGTAAGGTCCCTCCCATGTGGGTTCTAACTTCGGGGGCCTATTCCCCAATATCATTGGGGTTTTGAGAGCTAACACCAGTTCTCATTGGAGTTACAAATGATGTTGAATCTTTTCATTGAAGGAACATGCTATTTGTTTCTGTTGGGGCTCAAGGTTGTAAAGTGTGCACAACTTCTTCTCATCTATTCACTCATACTCATCCAGTCATTTTGATCTAGTTCATCATCTGGGTTTTTTATGAAAATGACTATTTAGAGTGAGGATATCTGGACCTCTATGGGTAGCACTGCCTCAGTACTGTAAACCAGTGAGTATGGTGTTTCTTGTATAGAAGTATGCTTCATGGTATGGTAGGACCATAGATCATGGAAGAGTTTGTCTGGACAGGACTTCTTTTCCTTATTCAACATATTGTACATTATATTCAATAGAGTCTTGTTGAATGCCCTTATATGTCCATTTTCTGTCTCATGAGATCAAGATGAGTGATTGGATTTGATGTTATACTCCCGGTACAACTTCTTCAACTCAATAGAATAGATGTTAGTTCCATTGTATTTCAATATTTTGTGAGGTAATCCAAACATGGTGATGATATGGAACTTTAAAAAATTTATGATATTCTTCATCCTGACATTATTGAGGGTATCACCTCATCCCATTTGGAGAATAATTCGGTAGTTGTAAGGATATACTTGAACTAATTTGTGGTGGCTAGAGAATGTAGCCCCACAACATCCATCCCCCAAACAGAAAATGTCTAGGAATACATATTGGTGAGAACCAATCCTAGGGGCTGATAGATTAAGTTTTCATGAATCCGGCATGCATGAATCTCCATGGTGATTTCCATTTAGTCTTATATGATAATCTTCCAGTAATACCCCAACCTTCTAATCTAGTGGGAGGGCATGTTCCCATATTGGTGGGTGTCGCACAAGATTGAAAGGATATCATCCATGATGGAGAGAATTTAACCTACTACTATGCACCTAATTATAATTCAATTGAATTCATACTTTTATACGATTTTATGATCATTTGGTCCATCCTACAATGTTAAGTTTTCTACTTGATGCTGAATATGTTCCTTTCCATCATGATCCTTCAAGAGAGTTTCATCCAGAAGATAGCTGATTATGGGCTCCATCCATCTAGAGGTGGTCACGGGTTCTTAACTCTATATGATGGTGCAGACCATATTGATCTCCTTAATATCATATATGGTGATCAATGAGACCATTCTTCAATGTTCTATGCAGAAGGTTTCCTCTTGCTGATCAAGGTCGTCCTAGATGGCAGATGCATTAGCCAGTGTGTCGGAACAACCATTCTATGATTAGGGGATGGTAACAAATGGTAACTCCACCATTAATCCCTTAACATAGCCATTCAGGGGGGTAGTTCTTCCTTCTTGATGGTATATTTGCATTTTATGTGATTTATGCCTAGTTTTGACTCACCTTTGATATTCAGGCAGGCTTTGTGCAGGTTTATAGATAGTACCAACCCAGTGACAAGGGCTTAGTACTCATCCTTGTTATTTTTATAGCCTTTGGATAGTAATAAATATTAGGGAAGAACTAATTTGTTTGGACAGACAAATATGACTCCTAGACTGACCTGATTGAGCTTTGGGTTCTCCATTCATGTTCTGACAGGACACCGGTAGGCGCCATCGAAGTCCATATCCCATGTCTGGGGAGTTTCTTGGTCATATAAGACCATTTATTTGGGGATCTCAGTGTCCTTAGGTGTATTTTATAGATAATTATGTTACACTACGAATCCATCCATAACTTTTCCTTTTTCTGACTTTTGGGATATGAACTGGATGTCATATTGCAGAAGAATAACCGCCCATTGAGCCAGACACCATGTCAACATAGGGAGGCCAAGGATGTACCTGAACGAGTCAATACGAGAGACCAAGTGGACCTTTTGATGCTAAATTTTATGCCTCATCTTTTTCATTGAAAATATGAGCACAAGGTAGTCCTTTTTTACATCAAAATATCTATAATTGATACCCAACATAGTCCGACTGATGTAGTAGAGAATATTCTAAATCCTTACATCATTATTCTATGCGAGGAGGGAACCTAGTGAGAATTCCATAGTGTCCACATATAAGAAGAGAAGATTCTATTCCACCGAAGGCATAAAAAAGGATAGGTGCAGTAGGTATTCTTTAAGGTTTTAAAATAATTTTTTTACACTCATCGTCTCATTAGTATGTGAATCCCTTATTCATTTTCCTCGTGAAGGGGAGGGATTTTCCTGCTAGGTTGGATATGAATCAATGAACGTAGGTGAGGATCCCTTGGATACCCCTTACTTCTTTCAGATTCCTTGGGGGAAAACATTTGGTAGGATATCAATGGTCATATAGGGGTCTACCTCAATACCGTAGTGGTTTACCACAAAACTAAGGAATTAGCCTGATGTTACCCAAAAATCACACTATAGTATATTCAACTTTAGATTATGTTGTCACGAATTTTCCAATATTTCTTAGAGATCGGTGAATTGATAACATCTCTATCGAGATTGGATGACCAGGTTGTCAATATAACACTTAGATACCCTTCTCAAGAATGCCTTAAGGATGTGATGTATGGAACTCTTATATATGGCGTCGACATTCATTAATCTGAATGGAATGACATGGTAGAAGAATATCCTCTGGGGAACCCTAAATATGGTAGCTTCTTAATCCTTGGGGGCCACTACTATTTGATTGTACCCTGATTACCCATCCATGAAGAAAAGGTATTGGAATCCCACTATTAGACCAATCTATAATTCTATTATTGAAGATGGGAAATAATCCTTTGGTAAATGCTAATTAGGTTATCTAAAATGAATACAATCCCTAATCATATAATTATCTTTCTTCACTCTGAAGATATTGGAAATACACTTTGGGTATTCCACCCCTCAGACAAAGTTGTCTTTGATCAACTTTTCACATTCCGCTGGCACATTTGTAGTGTGAGATGGGTGCATTCTCTTGGCTGCCTGCTTAAAGATTCAATTCTCTTCCAGTATTCTGAGATGGTGTGTATCCACATATAGATTCAATTCAGGCATTTTTTTAATGTTAAAGGGAAAAATATTGGTGTTTCTTCAAGAATATGATATTCATCTCTTGCTCTTCAAGAGGCATGGTTGCGCTAATCAAAGTCGGTCATGGATCTTCTTTGATTCTCATGTTTATCTATAAGATCTCATCTATGGAGTAGGAAACATCTTTCTTGTATGTTGTAGGGTTTTTTCTAAGATTATCCTCATCCTCTTCCATTTTCAAGTCCGTAGGGAAAACTTTGTCTGATGATGGAATTTTGGGGAGCTCTCTGTCACTAACATTATGAGGGAGGTTTTTAGAAGAAATATCATCATTTATTATCATCTGAGTTGTGGTAGAGATATGATGAGGTTTAATTTCACTGAGGTTTAGAGAGGCTTGGGCCTCTGAGAATGGTTCTAGTATTTCAAACCTATTTATGGGGAGCACCTAATCCTCATCAATCATACTCCACGGACTTATAGGGGTGGTCCCTAAAACATTGGGAGCATAAACCTGTATAACATCATCCACCATAACCTATTTTCATCCCTTAATGCAAAATAATTCTTCAGCATATATGGATCTGCTTGTCTCAAAGTGGGAATTTTTTTACATTATCTATGTCGACCTTGTAATCAATGGGGTACAGTAAACATTGGTGGACAGTCTATGGTACCGTCAAGTGGAAATTGATCCATGACCTTCCAATAAATACATTATATGCGGTGTCTTGTTGGATAACCATAAACTCAGCCTTAGATGTGAGGTCCCCAAATTGGGTCTCTAGCTTAACCTTTATGAGGGGCCCTTCCTCACACTTATCATTTAATTTAATGGAAAACTTTGTAGGCGATAAGTTCCCTTCGCTATACCCCAAACATCAGAGAGTTCGGGCTGGGATGAGATTGATCTCAGATCCATTTTTGATTAGTACCCTTTGGACGTTGATGGTATTGAGTATTACTGAGATGTACAAGGGTTTACTGTTTCACTGAATGTCCTCCTCCTGATCTTGATAAACGAATGATATGGAGACATTACATCATAGTGACATGGTCTCCACTTAGTAGACCTCAGCTATAGAAACTTCCATCTCAAATTTCTATTGGATTCAGAGGGCTTCAACAAGTGCCTCTATGAGTTCTTTTGAAAGATAATGTCCATCAAGGATTGAGAGCATGGCTAGGACTAGAGCTAGCTGCTTCAATACATTGTACTTCTATTAAAAAGGTATCCACTTCTCGATATGGGTATGCTATGGGGAATATGGCTTATGAGATTGAGTAGCTGAGGTTAATGGACCTGGGAATTTCATAGAGGTTGAGGGAGTATCCTCTGCCAGTGTCACAAGTTGTGTCGATCTTCCCCATTTCCTGAGTTGATTAGGTTGAACCCCCGCTAACTGGTCATGAAAGATAACTAGGTACGACTACTACTGGAGGGATATGAGGAACCTACCTACCTTTTCGGGCCCTCTTCTATCACTTTCCCATGAGTCTAGGATTCATATGTATCTTCTATGGTGATATGACTGGGATACTGACTCTAGAAATATCAGCATTGTCCCATGTATCCTCAGTTTCAATGCATGAATCCTCCCATTCCCCTCTTATGTGTAGGGACCACCAAATTCCAATGCATACTTATCATTGGAGAAGGTTTTTTTCAAGTGTATTATATTAACACTACTAAATATGATCTCCTCTTATAATTAGGATTCCGTTTTGTGGGGTAGTTCCAATGTCGCAGATGTTGCAGGGACGATATCCAAAAGAGTTAGAGTCCACTTTGGAGAAAAATATGACTCTTCTTATTCTAAATATTCTTGATTCCATTAGTCAATCCCACCCTTGGGAGGTATATCAGACTTATCCCTTTTGGGAGTTGGATATGTTGCATGCTTTCACAACTACGCCTTCATATATCCATGATCTCATTCAACTGTTTTATAAGTCATCTAATTGTTGAACTTCTGTGCTTTCCTGGTTGGAAGATTATGCAATCCTTAAACTTCCTCTAACAGGGGAAATGGTTATACCAGCCACTTGTTCCGAAAAATATTCTAATGTCACACGTCCATATTCGACCATGCCTTGTTTGACATCCTTAATAATGAAACAATTCGGGATATTATGACCCAACCATCAATGGAAAGGGAAATAATCAGGATAGTCGATGAGGTTGACTTCATCAGGATTCCTGGGGTGCATAAGTTTAAGCAGTTTAATGTCCATGCATTCCATGAAGTAGCTTGAGACTTTCTCCTTTTGTAATGAGTACTCCTTATTCATATGTTCCTGAAATATTGGGAGGCCCCAGTTTCTCTATGCTTTTATTCAAGGTTGATTATGTGGTTGTCACTGGTCAGCAGGAGGTTTTTTACGGTTTGAATCCTACCAGGTTTCTTGGAATACTATAGGCTTTAGGGAGATTGTAGAGACCCATACTTTACATACATTGTTATTACTTCATCATTGAATCATACTTCTTACAACATATAACAAAACCATGATAGGACCGTATAGGTATAGTGTCTTTAGAAACTGGGAAACAAAAACAACTGGTTCATAAATCACTTACATTGTCTCCCATTTATTTCATCATATCTAGAGTCCCTTTTGGAATATACTACTTAACACCCTTCTTCCTGACCTAGGGAAAAGAAAACATACATAGGATAATCTCAAATGATCAGTAAGGGAAAACAACGTAAATATCAATCATATTGTATTCATAAGAACATAACATTTTGAAAATCTTATCCTGCAAAAGAGATCATAATATCATGACATGGGATAAATCATAGTAGTGAAATATAATCCCAATATTCATAACATAATAAATGATCCTTTGTGTAATACAAACATAATCTGATAAAATCATTTCATATTAGTGAAGACTCATTGCCAAGACTATCATAGCGGATAAAGTTCATTACTGAACCGAGTTCACTCTTCATTCCAGTCCTGTATCACTGAACCGGATTAACTTTCTGTTCAAGTCATGTCTATATCATGAGATATAAATATTTTCCCAATGAATTGGAGGTGGATATATCTCCCACCCATCTCATAATGAAACCATTCTTATGTGTGCCATAAAATCATCCATCATACATCACAGCATAACCCACGTAATAAAAATGGGATTCTTAAACATCATGCCATCATAACATAATCCATATAAGATAAAGGACTTCATAAAAATAATAACATCATAACATAATCAAATAAATGTAATAATAGGTATAGAAACATAACCCTATATTTTCATAGATGGAAAATAATTTTGATAAAACACTTGAACTCCATTCTTGATGAAAATATCATTTCTACTTCAAAAACATTTTTCCTTTCTCAACATTTCATACAATTTAAAACTAAAATAAGTTAATTGAATATAAAATTAAAAAATTGTAAAGTAATATTCATGTAAATAATGTTCTATGAAGTCATAAAAAACATTCATGTTGTATAAGTTAAAAAAACATTCGTCTCGTACTTTGGCCGGAAAAGTCAAAAAGTACCTCATACTGAAAATGACAACAGATTGATTTCATATATTTTACTAAAAATTAACCAATAAGTAAAATTGGATTTAAAAAATTTTAGGAGGATATAAATGGTATTACATATTGAGGAAACAAGGATGTGGATGATAAATATGCCCTGGTAAATTTGAAAGTATAAACAATCTCAGATAAAAATGAGATTGCAAGATTTTCCCTTACCTTAGGTCTGATATGCTCTGTACATATCTGAGCATCTTGTATAATGATTTAAATAATGTCATTAAGTTATTCCAGAATCATATAAATTGTTATGATATCATATATTGTCATATTATTATCTTCTTATTAGTAATATTTCATTGCTACTTGTTATTCGGATGTTCATTGCTTTATGTTCTTATGCGTGTTTTGTTAAATAAATTCTTATTCCACTTTTTAGGTTATAGATACATCATTTACAGAATGGTATTAGTATATTATATATAATATTAATTCATTCAATTCATTTATATAATCATGGATTAATGAAGTGTAGGAACCCAGGACACCCTGAGAGGGGAGGGGTGAATCAGGGTGTCAACTTTTTCTTCTTAAAGTTTTGGATCTTGTTCCCACGTTGGTAGGAACCCATTAAACCTGTATGATGGATATGATTAGTAATGAAACCTTCACATGCAGAGAGATGACACAATTATTTTTACTTGGTTCACTACTAAGGGCTACATGCAAGGAGCATATGCTGACAGGTTGTCGGTCATACCAAAATCCATTATGCTTCACTAGCTGTAGATTACGAATGTTCGGGCACAGTCACTATGTCCCAGGATCACTGCCTTTACAAAGGTTTAGGGATAGATCACTGCGTCCCTTGGTTCACTCCCATTGACTCCCCCTGGCTCACTACCGTTGGTGAAGTCCCACTCAGTTTATAGACGTGAAGGTCTCTTCAATAGATGTGCATTGAAGTTCTTTATCACCTGTTCACCATGAGACTTTGCTTGCATCAGGGTTCAGATTTGATGCTCTTTTTAGTTCAATCCTTATTCTTTAGTGCAATGAATGAGTGCACTAGATCCCCTTGTCTTCATTTGCTTGAATCATAACCACTTATGTGATTTCTCAATAAATGATGCTCATCTTACTTGTCATCGTCAGAATCAGTTCACCATTTATGCATGAGATCATGCATGTATCATTTAGATTTCTTCTTCAATATCACTTTGCACCGAATGTATCGGGTAATCTCCCGGCTTTCGTGCAGTTCCAAACAGACCGGAGGGCTTCAGCAATACCTGGCATGCTTCTCCAAGCCAGGCGTGTAAGTCCCAATACGGTGCGCAAGTCTCACTACGGTGCGCAAGTCTCCAGCGCGCAGGTCCAAACTGGCATGCAAGTATCACCAAACCACCTGTGCGACACTACCTTCCTCAACTTCTAACATGCGCGACTCACTTCTTTTCTCTCCCAAATCTCCTTGGGCCTGCAGCCAACAACCGGCGCACAGATTTAGATAATGGTGCGCAAGTCCACCTGCACGACCACACAATACTTGCGTGACTTCTACACCTGCGCGATGGAAGATCTGATTTTTCTAAGTGTTGAACTCCGTGAGAAATGAAGAGGGGTCGACCTGTATTTATAGGAAAATTGGACCCCATGCGCGGCAGCGCACAAGTCACTCCTTGGCAAGCATGTCTTGGCGCACAGCTCATCTCCCCTAGCCTCTGTCGCGCAACTCACTTGTGCGACCCAACCAATACTTGTGCGACCTTCTTTCCTCAGCCATATTTTGAAGTTTTGTTCTTGGAAAACAATAGTCTTGTAAGTTCCAATCCTCCTAGGTACCGGTGCGCAAGTTCTTTCACAGCGCGCAAGTCCACTTGCGTGACCTAACCAACAATTGCGCGACCCTTATCCCTTTTCCATATTTTGATGTTCTGATCCTCAAAAACATATAGCGTGCAAGTTTCCTCTCCTTCAAGTGTACGGCACGCAAGTCCCTTTGCCAAAAACACTCTTCTTCATTTGTTGATTTTTTAGGCCCCGAAATTTGGCAAACACTGGAAAACGGTGCCACCTTGTATCTTCTCTTTTTGTACCACCTCCAGATCACCCATTCCTCTGTCGACATTCTCAAATCAAACATAGATCGTTAACCACAACTCTTGAACTCGATATGACATCATGAAATCCCTTTTTTCAAGAAATATTTTTGTCATTTTTTTGCTTTGTCAACAAGCACGATCACCATAAAATCACTTCTTCTTGGTGATCTGTATCCTTCAGCAACTCTTCTTCTTTTATCACAAACTCCACTATTGTGATATGTATTGTTTGAAGGAATAACTTTAGCATCATCATCTTCTAAGACAATGTGATGTGCATGGCTATCTCATAATTCCAATCCCCGCACGTCCATCTTAGAATTCCAATCATTTGCACATTGTCTTCTTCATCATCTGTCATGATCTAATTCATGCAAACCATATGATTCAATTCGTCAAGAATTCTCTTGCATGGTTCTTATGCAATCATGAGTTATTGCGTGGTCTTCATCAAAACCCATGGTTCTCATGAAATAATGAGGAATTTCATGGACTTCATCCAAAAAACCCCCATTCTCTAATCATCCTTAGATGGATTACACCTCACATTCTTCATTGTTGTAAACAATGTATCACCTTTGACACATGTTCATTGAACTTATGATCCGTACAACAATCGTCTGTATTACCATTCCTCTACTTCATCGGAGTACTTCATGATCTCCTTCATTTTGATCTTTCATTCCTCCATTTCATTGGAGTACTTCTTGATCTCCTTCATTTTTATCTTCATTGACAACTATTTACAACAAATACAACCTTATACACAAAGTGGTTCCAACATTAAGATCATGTAGAATGAATCACATCGCACCGTGGAGACGGTAAGCCGTACGTACGCACGAGCGACGATATCATTCCCATAATTATTTAATGGTATTGGAGTGGATGATAGAATATCTCAGAATTAGTATCATGTTATAATAATCATATATAGTTATTATTTACACCATTATACCCATCCAAGTAAGGTGGTGGTGGAAAACAGATTGCACCATGATCTGGAGACGGTATTCTGTACGTACGTACGCGTGGTGATTTCGTTTTCCATAGGATGGATAAAAGGTGAAATAGGGTTGTTTATTATTTATAATAACATATAATTATATGAGAAATACATATGTTATTACTTTATAATTAAGCAAATAAAGAAGAGGAAGTATAAGAAGAAATAAATTTGAAAGAATCGGTGAAGGATATTATCTCTTCTTCGATGCACCTCTTCTAAACCTCCTCTTAGGGAAGTAAAGTAGATATTTGTAGAAGATCAGGACCTCTATTATGTTTCTAGGAAAGTTTAGAAGAGAAATTTACAGGGTTTTTACGATCTTGAAGGCTCAAAATTTTGTGAGGAGTAGAGGGAGGAGGTGCCCTTTTGTAAGAGAGGAGAGGGGCACTTTTGGAAACCTCTAAAATATTAATTTACAATAAACTCAAACCCCACATAAAAACCTCAAAAAATGACCCAAATCCGATTATTTGATGGGATATGGTTGTAATCTCACAACCCAATTAAATTTAGACATGTAGGGAATTTATTTTAAACCTTATCAACTTCATTTATCTTTATTTAATCTATTTAATTCTATTTGTGTTAATAATATTATAAATTTTAAATTGTTATAAATAATTAATTATGTGTTGTTAATTGTACATATTGAATAATTTATGAAATTTTAGATGATATAAATTTCAATTTATAATTTTTTAAATATTTTTTTTATTTTTAGACAATTTTATAATATGTTATTTTTATAAAATAACAATAGTGTCAATTTTGTCACTATTCATTTATTTGAATTTAAATAAAATCCACACAGAGGATACATTCTAACAAAAATATTTAATAGATTCCTAACATGTAATATTAATATTGAAATTTTTTGGAGAACAATAATTAGTTCATATAATATTTATTTTAAAATTTGTTAAACCTTTTCATTGATATTTCAATCAATAAAATAATTTCTACATCACTATTGTGTCACCATTAATGATAATTATTTAATAAATAAAAATTATAAATAAATATACATGATGTATATAATTTTATTATCTTTATAGGGATTATTTATGATCGAAGTTTTATGAAGCTTATCACTAAATTAAAATTATTACACTTATAAGATATAAGAGAGTGACATGTTGTCACTTTCTTTGGTTTTAATAATAATTACATCCTTTTCATGGTCAAAAGTCTATGAAATGAATCTATTCCAACCCTTAGGTGATATGGGTCGACTTTTATCCATCCAATAAAATTTTGGCAGGTGTTAGGGTAATTTAATAATCTTATTCTTACCCTTAATTACCCGATTTTCCTTTAACTGTAGTATAAAATTTCCCACAGTTACTATTCAAAATGTCTAAAAATAAAAAGTATCCTATTAACATAATTTGGACATACTGATTCCAAATATGGAATCAATTTTTCTAAATTCAAAACATATAATTTGAAGTATTTAATTTGAAATTAATCCTGCTATTGAGATAATGGGTTATAAAAGTTAAAACATTGCAAAAGATTGAAATTTTTTTACCTATGAATTCAATGTAAAATTAATGATAATGACTTTCATTATTTTAAATGGTAATAATATATTATATTTATACTTTAAAACCATGAAATATTATAATTTAACCATATAAATTATCTTAATGAAAAAAGTTTTTTTTAATTAAAATTTAGCGTATTTTTACTATTCATCAAAATATAAAGTTAACAGAAAAATATTACAAAATTATACAAAGTAAATGTTTATATAATTATTTAAATTAATAAGTTTATTATTTAAAATTGAACTCATAAACATGTCAAAAACTAGATTTAAAGTGGGTGCGCCTTCAAAAGGTGGCAAAACTGCATTTTTTAAAAATTACTTATTTTACCCAAAAAAATTTATTTTGTCCTCATACGATGTTATAGATAATGTGTAAGATGAATGATAATGTTATAAAATTAAAAATTTGGTTAATACTATTCATAACGGAAAGTTCATGATAATATTATAACAATATATCATTGTTTAATGAAACTCGGTATTACGTACAACGCAAGCATTCGAGGAAGGTTGCTCTTGCATGTAACACAAGCCAAGCCAATGTTGTGTGTAGTGAAAGATTAATTTTGTGTTGCATATAAAATAAGACATAAAAGATATATTTCTCATAAAATCTCAAGGTGTTACATTCCACCCCCCTTAAAATGAATTTCTCCCTCGAAATTCGTCACTTCGTAAAAAACATATGAGGATACCTCTCCCTCATCATATCCTCAAGTTCCCATGTAGCTTCTTCTAATTGGTGGTTCCTCAATAAATATTTAACCAAGCGAGTGATCTTGTTTCATATTACTTTTTCTCTATGATCCAGAATCTCTAATGGCTATTCTTTATAAGAAAGATCTTGATCCAGTGGTACAACTTATGAGCTTAGTACATGTGAAGGATCAGTTATGTACTTTCTCAGGAGAGAAACATGGAACACATCATGAACTTGATAGATATATGGTGGAAGTTCCAGTCAGTTAGCTACCTTCCAGACACGATTAAGTATTTCTAAAGGACCAATATACCTAGGGCTTAGCTTTCCCTTCTTTCGAAATCTCATTACTCTCTTCTAAGGAGATATTCATAAGAACACTTTATCACCCACTTCAAACTCTAGGTATTTTCTTTGGTTGTTGGAATAAATTTTTTTGTCAACTTTGAGCTACTGTTATGTGTTGTTGAATTGATATTACCTTTTCTGTCATCTCATCAACAAGATCAGGTCCAAATTGCTTTCTTTCCCCAACATCATCCCAGCAAGTGGAGTTATGCATTTCTTTCCATAGAGATCTTTATAAGGAGCCATATGAATACTGGGTTGAAAGTTATTATTATAAAATAAATTCCACCAAAGGTAGTTTTTGATCCCAACCACCTTTGAAATCCATAGATCAAGGTCTCAACATGTCTTCCAAAGTTTAAATTTTCCTCTCAGACTGACCCTCTGCCTGAGGATGATAGGCTGTACTGAAACTTAAATCTATATCTAGAGCATGCTAAAGACTTCTCCAAGCATTCGAGGTAAACCTTGGATCCTGATCAGATATAATGGAAAGTGGTACTCCATGCATTTTTACAACTTATTTTACATATATACTAGCAAGATGATCAAGAGAGAAATCCTCTCTAATATCAATGAAGTGTGCTGACTTTGTAAGACGATCAACGAAAACCAAGATAGCATTATTGCCTTTGCATGTTTTGGAATGTCCGATGACAAAGTCCATTGTGGTGTTTTCCCATTTCAATTCTGGTATGGGTAATGGTTGTAACATCCCTTTAGACTTCTGTATCTCAGCTTCAACTTGCTGACAAACCAAGCACCGAGAGACATATTCGGTGATATATCTTTTCATTTCATCCCACAAAAAGTACTCTTTCCAGTACCTGTATATCTTTGTACTTATAGAATGAATAGATAATGAAGAACTATGAGCCTCATCCAGTAGATCCTTATTTAATTCTTGTATGGTAGGAATACAGACACGGTTTCTAAACCTTATTATCCCATCACAATCATGGTTGAATTTAGGAATATTTCTCACCATATTTTGAAGCCCAACATCCTCCTTTTGCGCCTCTTTAATCTTCACTTGTATATATGGTTGAACATTAATTTGAGGAAGATAAGATATATCCCGTTTCATTGAAATTCCAAGATCCATCCTTTGTAAATACATAAATATTGTATCCTTTGTGATCCTCATCATGGATAATCTAGCATTGTCTTGTCGACTTAATGTGTCTGCCACCTTATTTGATTTCCCAGGGTGGTAATGAATTGAGCATTTGTAATCTTTAATCAGCTCCAACCATCTTCTTTGGTGAATATTAATCTCCGTTTGTGTGAAAATATACATTAAAATTTTAAGATAAGTATAAATATCACACCTTTCACCATAAAGTTAATGCCTCCAAATCTTTAATGCAAATATTACTGCAGCTAACTCCAAATCATGAGTTTGGTAATTTTGCTCATGGATTTTCAAATGTCGTGAGGCATAAGCTACCGCCATTTCATTTTGCATGAGAACACCCCCCAAAACCTTCTTGGATTCATCACTTTATATCACAAACCTTTCCCCGCTATAAGGCAGTGTGAGCAAAGGTGCAATGGCTAACATTCTTTTTAGGTCATTGAAATTCTCTTCACATTCCTCCATCCAAACAAACTTAACTCCGTTCCGAGTCAATTTGGTGAGTGGGTTAGATAATCTTGAAAAATATTTCACAAAATGTCGATAATACCTAGATAAACCAAGAAATCTTCAGATTTCAGTCACTTTTGGTGTTCTCGACCATATTTCAATAACCTCTGTTTTTGCTGGATCCATAGATATCCTCTCTTGTGAGATTATGTGACCCAAAAATAAAACTTTTTGAAGCCAAAATTCATAGTTGTTAAATTTGGAATAAAACTTCTCCTTTCTCAGGGTCTTCAATACAATTCTTAAGTGATCTTCATGATATTCCTTTCTATTTGAATAGACAAGAATATCATCTATAAATTCTACCACAAAATGATCAAGATAATATCTAAAGACTCTATTCATTAGATCCATGAAGATAAAAGGGGAATTAGTAAGAACAAATGGCATCACTATAAATTCATAGTGTCAATAACTTGTACGGAAAGCCGTCTTTGGTATATCCTCCTTTTTGACCCCTAATTGATGATACCCTAAATGAAGATCAATCTTGGAAAAGTATCGACCTCCATGTAGTTGGTCAAATAAGTCATCAATGCGTGGGAGATGATATTTGTTCTTGATAGTGATCTTGTTAAGTTCTCGATAATCAATGCAGAGTCTCATTGATCCATCTTTCTTCTTAATAAACAGAATAGGTGCTCCTCAAGGTGATGCACTAGGGCGTATGAATCCCTTATCAAGATACCCTTGGGTTTTCTTCTTCAATTCCTGCAACTCAATTATGGCCATTCTATAAGGTGTCTTTGAAATGGGCATAGCACCCATTATGAGTTCTATTGAAAACTCAACTTCACGATTTAGTGGAAGACCTGGAAATTCCACTGGAAAGATATCATCAAACTCTCATACAATGGGCATATTCTTAATCGTGAGTTTCTCTCTAACCATTTGAGATAAATAACCTTCATTTATTAGAATCAAGACCCATAAGATGGAAGAAATTTCTACTATAAGGTTATATTCATACTTTCATCGATAGATGATCATAGATTGATCAGGAATATTAAATGTGACTTCCCTTATTTGGAAATTGATATGAGATCCATATAAAGAAATCCAATCCATGCCAAGAATCACATAAAATTCCAATATAGGAAGGATCACACGATTTGTAGGAATCACTTTCCCACAAACTTCAATCAGAGAAGAATTGTAAACTTTTGATGCGACTGTTGTGCCATTAGGAGTTGTCATAGCTTACTCAATAGCTAATTGTTGGGGTAGTACAGTGATACCCTAAGAAAATTTGTTAGAAATAAAAGACTGGGTGGATCTAAAATCAAATAAAACATTTCCTACTTTAGATTGGATGTTATGTGTACCTTTCACCACTTTTTTATCGTACTCCACATCTCTAATAGAAATTGCATATGGAATTCCTTAGTTTTGGCCTTAAGAGTTTTTTGACATCGATCGTCATCATCAACCCTTGTATTAGGGAATTGATTGGCATAATGCCCCTTTTCCTTACACTTGTAACATTGAAGTGTAGGTGGTGCATTTTTTGTATCCTTTTCTTTGTTCGCATCACTAGACATATTTTTCCCATCACTGGGGCATTCAATTTCCTGATGACCTTCTTTTCCACACTTAAAACATTTACTTGTCCCATTAAGACAATTCCCTCCATGTTTATTTCCACACATTGAGCATAAGGGAAAACTCAACTTCTCTTCAATGTGGTCTTTATATTGTCCTTTCAATTCCATTTTCCTCTTCTTATCTAACCCATATGACTGATGGTTTACTCCAATCTCCATATCAACCTTGAGAGAACATCGAATAATTTCCTCATAGCTATTGAAGTCTGTTATAGCTAATTCCCTTTGGAGACTTGGTTTTAAGACACTAAAAAATCGATCGATCTCACTCTTAGGTTGGATAATAATCCCAGAAGCGTACCTTGCAAGCCTTGAAAAATTTTCTTCATAGGTACCAACAGATTCATCATCCTTTTGCTTCAGTTCAAGAAACTCCTTCTCCATCTTTTTTCGATGAATACGTGGGAAATACTTATTGAAAAATAAGTTCTTGAACTCGTCCCATTCCATGGACTAAATTTTATCTCTTTGCCTTGTATTCTTGACAAGATTCCACCATTGATCAGCTTCACCTTCCAAACAGTATACTACTAAGATGACTTTATCATGTTTAGAACATTGAAGGACTAAAAATATATTTTCAGTGGTATTGATCCACTGTTCAGCCACTAATGGATTAGAAGAATCGCTAAATAAAGGTAGACGCTACCTCATGCAGGATTCAACAGAATGTTACTCCCTCCTTTTCTTGTTTGGAAGTATTGAATGATTCATAGCTTTAGAAAGTTGTGTGATAATGGCTACAAGATTTTATATTCCATCTCCTATATCATTTGGCTACTCAGGGAGACAATCATTGCATTTCCCATCGCATTCTGCATTAACACGGTTCCTTTAGGTTCCATCCATTGACTAAAACCAAGAAGCATAGTGTGGGAAACAATAATTACAACATGAAAACCACATAATAAGGAATAAAATTTAACAATTTAGGTATTATCATAGGTTATTCATGTCCATTTCTAAAACACTAAGATTTTTTTCTATGCTTAGACATATCCTTAGGGTTCTCACTAAGGATTTCACATCCTAGTTTCCAAAGGTTGACTCTACCTTTCTACTAATACCAGTTGTAGAGACCCATAATTTAGATACATTGTTATTAATTCAGAATTGAAGCATACTTATTACAACATATAACAAAACCATGATAGGACCGTATAGGTATAGTGTCTTTAGAAACTGGAAAACATAAACAACTGGTTCATAAATCATCTACCTTGTCTCCAGTTTATTTCGTCATATCTAGAGTACATTTTGGCATATCCTAGTTAATAACCTTCTTCTTGACCTGGATAAAACAAAACATATAGAGGGTGAGCTCAAATTCTCAGTAAGGAAAAACAAAGGAAATATCAATCATAGCATATTCATAAGAACATAACATTTTGAAAATCGTATCCTGTAAAAGAGATCATAATATCATGACATGAGATAAATCATAATAGTGAAATGTAATCCCAATATTCATAACATAGGACACGAAACATTATGTAATACACACATAATAATAGAAAATCATTTCATATTAGTCAATACTCATTGCCAAGACTATCATTGCGGACAAAGTCCATTACTGAGCTGAGTTCACTCCTCGTTCTAGTCTTGTGTCACTGAACCAGATTAACATTTCAGTCCAACCATGTCTAACTCATGAGATATAAATATTTACCCAATTAATTGGAGGGATATATAGGTCTCACCCATCTCATAATGAAACCATTCTTATGTCTGCCAAAAAATCATTATTCATACATCATAGCATAACCCTTGTAATAAAAATGGGATTCTTAAACATCATGCCATCATAACATAATCCATATAAGATAAAGGACTTCATAAAAATAATTCCATCATAACATAATCAAATCAATTTAATAATAAGGATATAAATAGAACCCTATATTATCTTAGATGTAAAATAATTTTGATAAAACACTTGAACTCCATTCTTGACGAAAATATCCTTTCTACTTCAAAAATCATTTTTTCCTTTCTCAACATGTCATGAAATTTTAAACTAAAATAAGTTAATTGAAAATAAACTTGAAAATTTGTAGAGTAATATTCATGGAAATAATGTTCTATGAAATCATAAAAAAACATTTACGCCATATAATTTAAAAAAACATTCTTCTCATACTTTGGCCGGAAAAGTCAAAAAGTATCTCGTACTGAAAACGACAAAAGATTCCTTTAATATATTTTACTAAAAATTAACAAATAGGTAAAATTGGATTTAAAAAATTTTAGGAGGGTATAAATGATATTAACTATTGAGGAAACTTGGATGTGGATGATAAATATTTCCCAGTAAATTTTGAAGTATAAACAATCTCAGATATAAATGAGATTGCGATATTTTCCCTTACCTTAGCACAGATATACTATGTATGTATCTGAACCTCCTGTATAATGATTTAAATAATGTCATTGACTTATTCCAGAATCATATACACTGTTATGATATCATATATGGTCATATTATTATCTTATTATTAGTAAAATTTTATCACTACTTGTTATTCGGGTGTTCATAGCTTTATGTTCATATGCATGTTTTGAAGAATAAATTCTTATTACTATTTTTAGGTTAATTATAAATCATTTAAAAATTGTTATTAGTATAATATATATTAGATTAATTCATTAAATTCGTTTATATAATCATGGTTTAATTAAGATCATGTAGGACGAATCACATCACACCGTAGAGACAGTAAGTCGTACTTACGCACGAGCAACTATATCGTTCCCCTAATTATTGAATAGTATTGGAGTGGATGATAGAATATCTCAGAATTAGTATCATTTTATAATAATCATATATAGTTATTTTTTACATCATTATAGCCATCAAAGTAAGGTGGTGGTGGAAAACAGATTACGCCATGGCATGGAGACGGTATTCCGTAAGTACGCACGCGCGGTGATTTCATTTTCCATAGGATAGATAGAAGGTGAAATAGGGTTGTTTAATATTTATAATAAAATATCATTTTATGAGTGATACTTATGTTATTAATTTATAATAAAACAAATAAATAAGAGTAATTATAAGAAGAAATAAATTTGAATGAATCGGTAAAGGATATTACCTATTCTTCGATGCACCTCTACTAAACCTCCTATTAGGGCACAAAAGTTAGTCTTTGAAGAATACCAGAACCTCTAGTATGTTTATAGGGAATATTAGAAGATAAATGGACAGGTTTTGTCTAATATTGAAGGCTCAAAATGTTGTGAGGAGTAGAGGGAGGAGGTGCCCTTTTATAAGAGAGGAGAAGGGCACTTTTGGAAACCTCTTAAATATTAATATATAATAAACTAAAAACCCACTTAAATACCTCCAAAAATGACCCAAATCCGAATATTAGATGATATGGGGTTTTAATATAATCAACCAATAAAATTTAGACAAGTTGGGAATTTATTTTAAACCTTATCAACTTCATTTATCCTTATTTAATCTATTTAATTTTGTTTGTGGTAATAATATTCTAAATTTCAAATTGTTATAAATAATTACTTATGTGTTGTGAATTTTACATATTGGATACTTTATGAAATTTTATACTATATAAATTTTAATTTATAATTTTTTTAATTTTTTTGTGATTTTTAAACAATTTTATAATATGTTGTTTTTATAAAATAACAATAGTGTCAATTTTGACACTATTCATTTATTTGAATTTAAATAAAATCCACACAAAGGATATATTCAAAAAAAAGTATTCAATAGATTCCTAACATGTAATATTAATCAATAAAATTTTTGGAGAACATTAATTAGTTAATATAATATTTTTTAATATTTTTAAAACCTTTTATTTGATATTTCAATCAACAAAATAATTTCTACATCACTATTGTGTCGCCATTAATGATAATTATTTAATCCTTAAAAATTATTAATAAATTCACATGATGTATATAATTTTATAATATTTCTGGTTACTATTTATGTTCTAAGTTTTATGAAGTTTATCACTAAATTAAAATTATTACACTTATAAGATATAAGAGAGTGACATGTTGTCACTTTCTTTGTTTTTAATAATAATTACATCGTTTTCATGGTCAAAAGTTCATAAAATGAATCTATTCTGACCCTTAGGTGATATGGGTAGACCTTTATTCGTCAAACAGAATATTGGCCGGTGTTTGGGTAATTCTATAATCTTATTTTTACCCTTAATTACCCGATTTACCTTTAACTGTATGAAATAAAATTTTTCATAGTTACTATTCATAATGTCTAAAAATAAAAAGTAGCTTATTAGTATAATTTGGACCTACTAATTCCAAATATGGAATCCATTTTTTCAAATTCCAAACGCAGAAGTTGTAGTATTTAATTTTAAATTAATCCCGATGTTGAGAAACTAGGTTTTAAAAGTTAAAACATTGCAAAAGATTGAAATGTTTTTACCTATGAATTCAATTTAAAATTAAAGATAATGAATTTAATTATATTAAATGATAAAAATATATTCTATTTATACTTTAAAAGCATTAAATATTGTAATTTAATAATATAAATTATCTTGATGAAAAAAGTAGTTTTTAATTAAAATTTAGCGTATTTTTACTATTCATCCAAATATGAAAGTTAACAGAAAAATATAAAAAAATATCCAAAGTAAATTTTTATATACTTATTTCAATAAATAAGTTTATTTTGTCAAATTGAACTCATAAACATGTCAAAAACTAGATTTAACGTGGGTATGCCATTAAAAGGCGGCAAAACTGCATTTTTTGAAAAACACTTATTTTACCTGAAAATTTTATTCTGTTCTCATACCATGTTCGAGATAATGTATAAGATGAATAATAATTTTATAAAATTCAAAATTTGGTTAATACTATTCATAACGTCTAGTTCATAATAATATTATAACAATATATCATTATTTAGTGAAACTCTATATTGCGTACAATGCAAGCTATCGGGCAAGGTTGCTCTTGTGTGTAACACAAGACAAGCCAATGTTGTGTGTAGTGAAAGATTCCTTTGGTGTTGCATATAAAATAAGACATAAAAAAATATTTCTCATAAAATCTTAGGGTGTTACAGAGACAGCTTCATATTTGGCTCTTCCTACCTTTTCCTTGTGTTGTGGGCATGATACAAGAGTTGTATTGGGTTATCTGAATAGCCTCTTCAAGATGATGTGTTATTTTATAAAACTCTTGGAATCCAATTAGATATTTCATGGGGATTCGGGGCATCTATAGCTCATCCCTATGATTTTCTGCACATAGTTCTTGCAATTTCTTCTCCAAGAGAGGGATGCTAAGTAAATAGTATAGACCCTTCCACCTTTCTATAAAGTCAGACACCCTCTAATTATTATGCTACATGCAATTCTTCAGATCGATTATCATCATCTCCCTCAATGTAAAACTGAATTGGTAAAAGAACTGAGGACGAAGTTCTTCCCATCCCGTGATAGATCCTACAGGTAGACTACTATACCAGATGAAGGTTGGCCCTATTAGTGTTTATATAAAACACCTTATCTTGGTTTCCTCCTACTAATTTTGAGGCCCATCATTAGACATAATTGAGAAATGAAGTGTGTGAGATGTTGTTCAAGATCATCAGCACCATTAAAGGTGGAAAAGTTATGATTTCTGAAGTTGGGTGGAGGCGGGGTATCATCTACCCATTAAGGATATGGATTCTTTTTAGGCTATACCAGAGTGTGTATCCATTCAATAGCTTCCTTTTAAGTATCTATAGATTCGATGGTGGTGAGAAACTCCTAGAGAAATATGGTTTTATCCACCTCCCATCCATGGGGATAGGTGGGGGCCGATGAGGTGGTACCACTTTTATTTCCCACTAAACCTCAATTTGTGTTATGATTGAGGAATTTCTCTGGCTAGGGAGAAGCTATCACCATAGCGGTGGTAGTCCGGATCATTTCCTACTTCCTTGTTTATGTGGATGGGATTTATAAACCAAGATCTATCTTGATATTCAAATGCTTCTATTGTTGGTGGATCATCTATTGGATGGATAATGTTTTTCTCTGGCTGGAGACGATAACCAGTTGGAATATTTCCGCTGACTAGCTCCTCATTGAGCTTTCAAAGAGATCATATTTCACTCTCATATTGGGACATATTTTCTTATGAAGATGGAATCCTAGACATGGTTTCTTTTTAACCTTTATATTTTTAGATTTTTTACTGAGGATGTGGCAACTCATTATTTGGTGGTGAAAAATTCTAGATTCTTCTTTAGTTTAGGGTGTGTGCCACCACATTTGGTATGACCAAATCACCCTCCTCATGGGGAATTATTTCTGTGATATAATCCTATGCATACGGATGGTGATCCATTTACACCATATTTTCAGTGATGACTTTCATAGAGTCATATCATGCAATGGTTTTTGTGACACTACTTTCCATGTGGAAAGCCAGTTCTAAACGGCTTTCATTCGGGTTATCATTCGAACCCTTGGCCTTATGGGGCTATTTTGGCTTACAACCCTGATGGTGCTTGATCTTCATCACCATACGTTCTTCCCCTATGGTTTTATGATTGGTGACCCTGATGGAATTTTTGGACTAGATTGTCGAACAAGCGCCAACCAATAGAGGATGTCTTGGGGTTAGAGGAACTGGTGGGATGCCAACCATTGATCTCTTTTTCCCACCTATAGAATACTTATTACAGCTGTGGTGCTGATGATGATGAAAATTCTACCAAAACATTATTATGGGCTTATCTAGGGATACTATTTGGAGTTTAAATGTAACTGCTCCCAACCCGTTGGGGTTGAGGTGGTCTAGAATAGCTTTGGAAGTCTCATAGAAAAATTTAGAGGATAATGAATTTGGGGATGGTGATTGAGATATATTTTCCCCCAGATCTATGGGATGGGGGTTTCCTGTGACTTCCACAAGTAAGTCTTCAATGTTATTAGGAACTGATGACCCAAGGGGTAGAGGCGGTGGAAAATGTTCTCCTAGGCCAGGGGGACAAATTTTTTCCTAGATAGATGTTATGAAAACTACTACTGTGATCTCTATGATGTGGTGTTGTTGTTCTCGTGTGGGATCTGGTGATATGGAATCCCTTGATGATGATCATTGTTGGGAAAAAATCCCACAAGGAATCATTGAAGAATTTCATTGTTGATTTTGTTTGTTGAAAAAGAGGTTTTTTTTTATTGACAAACAGAGTTTCCATGGTGACTTTTCGAGTTCCAAATATATTGTTGACAGCTTATGTTGACAAAGAACCATGAAAAGGGAATAGATGATCTGTAGGTGGTATAAAATTATCAGAAACAAGGTGGCATCGTTTTCTAGTGTTTTTCCTTTTTGTGGGCCTCAAAATCAGAAAATGGGGGAACCTATTTTTGTTAATGTAATTTTTGTGCAAGATTAGAGGTGGATTGGGAAGATTCATGCAAGGCATGTTTCAGGATCAGAACGTCTAAATATGGAAAAGGCATAAAGTTCATGAAATATTTGGAGTTTTGTGAAATAAACTTGGGTACCTAATGTGACGTTAATTGGGATTTGTGCACCCAAGGAGAATCTTGCGTGATACATATAATATTCAATGCATAGGTTGGGGACACCTATAAATAAGAGTTTACCCCCCTAATTTTACATAGCTAAACAATTAGAGATAATCCAAACTCTGGATTACATAAGAATTTTATGTAAAGGGATTATCATGATAGATTTTGAGGAGTGCACAAGCTAAGAATGTTGTGCGTAAGATTTCAGTTCTCTGTAATATTGAAGTTGTGCGCAAGGGGTGTTTTTAGTAAAAGTGGAATCTTTCCCACAAGGAATTAATGTTTTCATGCAAGATGCAGTAAGGGTTGTGCAAAATATTTGGAGTTGGCCAGTACATTTGTGGTAAATTGGTATTCATTAGTGGATGAAAGTGGGTCATTAATAAAGAATCTATATATAGTGGAGGATGAATTCATTTGTGATAATGAAGATACCTACAGATTTATAAACTGTGAGTGGATATTCGGGGGAGGTGGTGAGCACATTTCAGTTGAGAGATAAGTGAGCTTTCTGATAGTAATTGGTTGTAAACTGTGATGGAAAATGAGTCTGCTCCAAATATTGTAAACAATAGTGCGCTTTTAGTGGATTTGGTGCATCGACACATTTCAGGTGTATGAACCTTAGACATAACCTTGTGAGGGTGGACCAAGTAAAATTGTTGTGTCATGTTCTTGCTTTAATATTTTTTCATACTCTACAATTGGAAGGAGAGAAAAGTGAGTTTTTATTAACAACAAAACAAGATAAAGAGGGGAAGTTTGTTTAATCTATCATATCATCATTCCCCCCCCTCTCAGGGTATCTAACCTAGTGGACCTAACAATCATTCTGTACAGGATGTTTTCCAGGTGATTGAAACATTGATCATTGTGTTCGGAACATCCTTCTAATATCTTTATAGGGCTAGTTTTAAGTATTCTTGGTTATCCTTTATCCTCATCACTGATGTCTATGAATCATTGGAATGGGGGAATTCTATTGCAGTGACCAACTAGACTAAGCATTACCCAACCCCCTAATCTCTCCAGAGGCTATAACATTATAGGACATTGGGTCTGAGGGGCTCTGCTATTCATGGGGAGAAAAAATTAATTATCCATACTATCCCCATACTCAAATTTGGATTTCTAATATGGCTTTGGAGATCAGTTGTCGGGGTTTCATGATGTAATTTTGGAAATCCTATTACAAATTTGCATTGTGACTTTTTTATTTTGGGACACAGTCTATGGAGATAACAACAAGGTTTAGATGGAAATTGGGTATCCAGATATTCTAAATGTGACACTCATATCCAATATATAGTTGATATTGATCCTTCATCCACTGATGAATAGCCCAAATATTTTGGCATAGATAAGAAATGCACTCCTTGTCGATCTTATTGGTTATATCATATCTAGAGGTAGCAAGGGGCCAAATCATGATGGGGAGACTGTTTTTAGATAACTCTCTCCATATGTCAATGTCAGCCTCCTCCTCACTAGACATAAACTCCTCCATTCGGTCAGACCATATAATATGGATCTTATGTTCGCCTACTCATGGGAGTGGAGTGATATTGGATGTGGATGGGGAACTATATACCATTGATCCCAAAGTATCGAGCACCTCATTATATTATGGTGTTACTTCTTGGTTCACCTCTCTATGAGGATGTGTCGGGGAAAAGAGAGGACATCCTTTCCCATGGGAGATATCTTCCTGGGGAGGTAGACCATGGTGGAAATCTGGAGTAGGGTACCTATAATCCATCTCCACACTACCAAGAGGAGGAATACCATGGTAATGAACACCTTCTACTTCCAATTTTGTAGAAGACTTGATGTAACCTTGTGTTGTTAAGAATTTGTCTCAAACAACATCTAAGACAATGGCATTGAGTAGACTAGGAACATGATCCATTTTTTGTGTCAGGGATGGAATATGTTGACTTCATTTTCATAGTTTTTCAAGGATATGGGCTTATTGTACATTAGTTGTCTAAATTTTTATATAACCACATGGTGTTGTGGGGATATGAGCCTACTCCTGAGGAACATTTAGACTATTCAGATACGTTTTCACATTGTTGATAATGATATGAGCCTCTCCTGAGACGTGTTCCACTCTCACTTGGTGACTCTCAGTCAAGATAGGGGTATAATCACAATATTGGGCCTTGGGGATATTCCACTGGTCCTTGTTGGTAAGATTATGAGCCTTCTCTGAGGCATGTTCCGCTCTCACCTGGTTATCCCCAGTTGGATCAAGAATATACGCCTTTTCCAAATATTCATTCCCTATCCGAATATGCCAATATACCTTAGGAATGGGAGAGGGAATTTGAGCCTCCTACTATATTTCCTTGGAATAATGATAGTGCATTCGTTCATTGAAAAAAGCAGGAATATGATCCTTGCTTTTGTGATCTACTGTTTTATACTGGGAAGATTCACTGATAGGAATATGAGCATGTCCCAAGGTATTTTCCACTCTCACTTGGTCAGCCTTAGCTAGGACGGGGATATGGGCCCGACACTGGGCCTCCGGGCTATGCCGCTATACTTCTCTGATAGGGATGTCCCCTTTCCTAAGGTGTGTTCCACTCTTACCTAGTTTGCCTCAGTTGTAATGGAATTAAGAGCTCAGTATCATGTGTCACCCTTCATTAGGATATGATGATAATCCTCCCCAGTGGGAGAAAGAATGATCATTTTCTCCAGTGTGATCACTTTATCATGATGATCAGAGTGTCGTGTTATCTTAGCTATAGAGATAGGATTATGTGTATTTCCCATGATCTGAAATAGTGCGGGAATATATCTGTAGAGTTCTTTAGCTATTTCTAAAATGTGTTGGCATTTTATAAATTTTTTTGTTGGGATATAGGGAGCACATTTTCCATATCCATGACCGATTGACATATATCTTCTATTAAAGCATATATATGCTCCCACATATTTCCTCCATGTGACATCAGGATATACCGATGGGATTCATACACAGGGGTAGGAGTATGAGCCTCTAGCATGTTTTATATGAGAATATTCCAATAGACATTTTCGAATCGAGCAGGGATATGAGCCTCTCGGCTTATCCCTCCCAATTTATGATGGTGGGTGTTGTCAGCAGGAGTAGGAATATTAGCCCTATCCAAGGTATCTTGCATCTTCTTTCTCTGATGAGTCATCCTCATTAGAGATTGTTCATGGGTGTCAAAGTTTTCTATCTATCATGAGGTACATGAAATCAGTAGCTGATAGATACCCCCATGATGACCCAAGCGACGATGGTTAGCAGACGCCCTTCTCAATGGTGCATGAACTGAAGGAGAGCCAGATTCGGCCTCCTAATCCACCTTCATCAGGTACGAAAGGTGGAGGTTTTTACCCTCTAGTGATAGGCTCCCAAAGCGATTGGTCATCATGGTGGGGGCTACTAGTTTAGCAGCAACCTTCATCGAGCAATGTGGCCTCATCGTCAGTCGTGCTCACACAATCACATGGGTAGCTTCCATAGTCAGGATCATACCATATTGGCGGTACTCCTGAATCATCGTTTTTTCTACCTAATGAAATATTTATTTTCAAGGATATATCATTTTATGACTCATGGGGGTCACAGAGGCAGATGATGTACTATAATTTGTGATGGAAGATGATGATATTTTATCAAATCAGGAATTTGAAATCATGCATACAATAAGGAACAAGGCCACTAATTATTGGTATATCGTAGACATAATAATTCTCAATAATATTATCGCAGTTAACATAATTGTCATGTATTCCCTTTATGGCCATTCTACTCATGTGGACTTTTCAGCACGAGGATGGACATACAGGAATCCTAGTTTATGATTGTCTTATGGGTCTGTTTGTGTATCGTTTACAAAATAGAGTGGACTGAGAGGTTCGTGTCGATCCTATCAATGATTTTTTCATATTATGGGAATGAAACATGGTTGAATGGATTATAGCCCAATCATTTTTTTATTTTAGAGATTCAGATCGGGTTTTCGACGGGATAGGGAATGGGTTCCCCTTGATGGTTTGGCTGGGTGATATTTTGAGGCCTCATGCAATCACATTCACTAGTTTCTCCACTTGTCTCAACTTTCATATAAAATCTTAATGGACCCCTTATCAATAGCTAAGTACGGACCTTCTTTCTAAATGTCAGCGATCATCTGTTTTTTCATGCCCAATGACTCTTGAGGACTCGCTTTGGTCAAAATGATGGGAGTTCGGGCTCATTACATCCTTTTTTGGGGGGAATTATTTCCTACTATAGGACTCTTATAGATTTAAGAAAATTTCATGAATCTCTTCCTAATCCCAGTGCTGGACCGATTACCCTAAAAATGACTGTGGGTTAACTCTCTTTTATATGAAAAAGACTATGATCTCTTTGGTGAATCCATTTGTATGTATCTGAGTTTCTTCATTATCTCTCAGTAATAATTGGTCACCTATATGTTGGAGGTATATTACCAACCATTTCAGGTTATGATCCCATGTATGGAGGTTTTAAATATCATGATGATTGGATTGAGCCATTATGAGGCATCCTATATATCATGGTTATTGTAGGAATAAAAACCTATGTATTTCGTTCATCCCTTACATTATGATGTCATGTGAAGGGGACTATGTTTGGGTACTGGGAAACCATATGTTTGAGGTCGAGTCTTGAGAAGACATCTTATATATCCTGGTTGTGGCAGAAATCAAATCCATCATAGTTTGGTCATTTTGGGGCTTGTATTCTGAAGCTGCAATTACAACCCTAGGTGTATGGTAAAAATGTCCCAACCAGTGCCAATCCCGAAGCCCATGTGATCCAGGATCATTGTGATAAATAAGGGGTAACATGTGATCACTGTCATTTCTTTAGGTAGAGGGGGATTGGATATCGAGATTTCCCCAAGTAGTCATTATGGAGATTGAATCTCAAGGAGAGGTAGCATACGTATCCTAAATATATAAGGAGTTAGATTCAATATAGTTCTTTTGATGTTGGGGATTACACACTGATACTACACTGGCGAATGGGGATTTGGTGCCTAATGAGGTGTTCGTTGGATCCCCCTAATCCCGAGTAATCCATTCTCATTGTTATAAACACAGGGGAGTGCATGATCAAACTCATGAAATATGGATACAGCAATTTTTTATTGGGGTAGTTCTTGGGGTATTTGATATGGATCATCGGAATTTTAGGATGCATCCTACATATCATGGTTCTGGAGAGAATCAGAGTCCTCTTAGATCATTTCATGTTGGATCTTGCACACTATGGCCAACTTGATGAATGGGTATTCTTATTTGGAAGGTGTTTCATGACCCTGTTGGCATACACTAGATGTTTTCATGTGACATGGCTTGACATATATGGAGAGAGTCGTGAGATTCAAAGTGGTGTGGTCTGAGGGGTGTCACATGTCTTGGAAGACACCACGGGGAGACATCTCAAGACCATAAATACATGTCTATGGGTGTTGCATGTCTTGGATGGGACTTCCAAGAGATATCGTGAGACCATGATGACATTTCCTAGGGGTGTTGTGGGTCTTAGATGACTTGTCACAGGGGTGCACCGTGAGAGCGGGGTGTTCATGTCCATATGTGTCGACGATACTTGGATGACATGAGCAGGCGCCATTATACGAGTCAGCGAGAGTGTGTGAATGATGTCACATGTCTGGGGTGAAAAATCATGTGGGTTCACGGGATCCAAGTGGTGCTCATGGGAGGACCACAAGACTTGTCCGTACATGTCCAGTGCTTTCCTTATATACCCAGTGAAATGTTGAAGGGGTGTCGTGAGATCTGGGTGGCATGACTTGGTACTGTCGAATGTCCTTGAGTGACACCTGTGAAGCATAAGGAGTTCCATGACCAGGTTTTCCACTTGAGACTTCAGCCTTGAATCCTGGATTTTTACCTTGTATTGTGAGTTCCTTGTTTCGATTCAACGTCAGTTTGTTTAGGTATCACATGATCTGGAAGACATGTGATATAGTCTTTTCATGCATTTTCAGATGTACTTCATGTGATCTTTTTGTTGATCATTCATATATATATATATACCTATATCATGACTTCTATAGAGGTATACTGGTGTATTAACTAGTAGAAAGTCAACTGTTCACATGATCAGTTATGTGAAGTAGCCTAGAGTCTGAGCATCGTCGTGCGTAGTAGCAGCCTGGGTCCAAACTTATAGCATTCAACCAAGCAACCATTTCTTCAAGTTGGGGTAGATAAATTATAGGTGCATCCATCTCACATACTTGTCAGCTTGTGTGGGTCCTCTGACGTGAGTTTAGGGTGGATTCGACATGGGGTATGGCGTTACACGGTTTTGTGAGTATCTACAATGGACCACATCGAGGGTGCCACTTGATTTTCAGCATTCACAAATCCATCTATCCTTTATCATATTTTTTCCAATTATTGATGACTTTTTCATTGTATTACTTCCATCTCATCATGTAGACATGTCCAAGGGTCTTCACAATATCAAAATTTCTGTTGGAGGGCATTCACGATATCATGGAGGTATTGTCTTATGGTCTCACTAGACCATTCCAAGGGTGAATTGGGTGCATCGCATGCCCTTTAGTGACCAAGAACTCGGATCGCCTCCTCCTTTTCTATCTCATTAATTTTATGTGACAAATTTTGGGAGTCATGAAAGATTGCATGTATGGTACTAAGGGTATTTCATCTATTTTTTGGAGACGCATCTTGTGACCAATATGGGTCATACTGTGGTCTACGAACATTCGATGGTAAAACCTATTCATTTGTTCTTAGAGTGTTTTGGAGTTTCTTGAACATGTGAAAAGTCTTCCATGAGCCAAAGAAAACAATCCGTAGGGACCTCTCAAGACAAGGTAGTCATGACCCTGAGTTCTCGCGGTGTCTCTCAGATTTCTTCATTCATGTGTCACATGTATTTCAGTGACCATTAACTCTACTCCAATCCTCTATTTTCATACCGTTTGATTTATGTGACATGGGTTGTATGGAATGTTACTTTTATATAGTAATGTCTATGATTTTACTTGATTTTATAGTGGTGTCTCATTTGATAGCTATGGATAAAATGAAAGTTATCAGGTATTTTGGACAAGACCATGTGTTTGTCCTTAGATTATTGAGGAGTTTCTAGGAGGTTTCCATGTGGAATGTTTTACAAGCCGAAGGAGTTTCGTGAGACACACTAGATAGTTCATGGTGCGTCTCATGTCTTCAGAGGTGTGTCTCATGTCCTCTAGTGACTGTGAACCCCTCTCACCTTCTCCTAGTTGTCACCTTAATTCATTGGGATGAATTCTTGGAGGTCTAGTAAGATGGATTTGACATAATCCAGAGATTTTATTCTTCCCAATGATGACTTGGCGTGTGAACTCGGTGTCCACTGGGGGTCTCTACCATTGATTGTCACTCCCCTTTATTATAAAGAACCAACCCCAGTTGCCCATATCCGGTGTATTATTTCATTATATTGAAATGATTAAGTCATATCCTGAATGATGGAGTATTTTAGTAGTTTTGGAAAACAATATACATACATAGGTTCAACATTAGAACTTTAAATGAAATTAAACATATAAGTTTTATTGGAAACATACACAACTCTATGTTTTTCCCTATAGGTCACTCATAATAAACTTCTTCATATCCTAATAAATTGAAAAAAAAAAGAAAGCGTTGATTTCATATGCTCAGTAAGGATAATCAACACAGTGAAAGATATCGTAAGCATAAACATTACGCATGGTGAATAACTAAAAAGATATTCCTTTAAAAATAAATATGAACACATTTTGATAGGAAAAAGAGCTAAATAAATAATTCCACAATAAATAATAATCATGTGTATTATACTAGTGAAATAAGCACTTGAACTAGGAATTTATAACTTCATAATGAGGGAAATTCATATGTCAGACATTCTAAAACATATCTTCATGGCCTTGGAAAAGACATCTAAAATTTATTAAGGCCTTGGCCAAAACTGTATTTAAAAATGTGCAAGGCCAAAGCCAAGTCCATATTTATTTGTATCATGAGACCTACAGATGCATCAAGGGGCTATAGATAGCACCACCCATCACATAATAAGTTCAATTAATTATGAATATGAATGGGGATAAACATAAAAAACATATAAATTCATATTTAAACTAACATATGAAATTTAAATAACTTTCCTCAAACATTAAACATAAGCAGTAACCATTTGGAGTTATTTAGTGAATGGTATCATGATAGAACATCCACCTTCAAACTAATCAGAAACACTTAAACAACATATTGTAGATGATATCATAAGATATAATCCTCTATGAAATACAATATTAATCAAAGGATGTTGGCATAAATAAAGATACTTTTAAATGATACCATTGAGAAATTCTTGAGTAAATAATCCTTAAATATCCCAAAGTGTCGCATACCACCTCGAAACATACAAATCATAATACATGAAAATATAATTGGAATTAGGAAACTCTTGATATGATATACCCAATGGTACTACATACACCTTGTAAAATAAATAAGTGGTGAACAAGTCATATATCTAATAGAAGTTAAAGTGAAGTGAGAAAAATCCATTTTACTTTGGAAAGAAGACCTCTTTTGGAAAGTCATTTTAATTTTTCATATATATGGTTTAAACATGTCTATCCTAGAAAAGAAAATGGTAGGAAATTGAAAATATATTTTTGGAATAAATGATATCCCACTAAATTGAAATCAAGTAAAAATAATTTTTAAAGATGCTTTAGAATTACAACATTTTATGTGGATTAAGGAATTCATTAAAGATATTTTAAAGTGAAAAGGAATTTTTTCTTTCATAAAACCTTAAATGAACCAAAATAGATTTTCCATGTTAAAATGTGTGATTTTAGGAAAATAAATATTGCTAAAAACATATTTTATAGTGAACTTCAAAATAGGTATGAATTCACGAACTTCCTTGAATCAGGCTTGCAATTCTGAAGAATTTTTTAAAGATTATTTTAAAACATGTTAATACACATAAAATAAAGAAGGAATATGATTGGTACACATATATAGAACATTAAAACATAACATATTATGTTTAAATAAGAATAAATAATTATTTAATTGATTTTAGTAGAGAATTAAAGCAACTTGAATGAAAATAGAGGTTCGGGTAGAAAATACATTCAACTTTGTAACAAATTGAATTGTATGACCCAAAATTAATAATCATACAATGATACATTTAATATAATGAAAATAAATATATTCATGATATGATACATCATAGGGAAGTATACATACACCATACACAAGTAATAGTAGGGAATACGGAATATCTCACAAAAATGGAAGTGGGATGTAGAAACCCTTACCATAGGTCTGAAGCCATTCTCTACATGATCTTAATGACATGAATAATACAAATTAGGTTAATTAATTAATAATTACATAACCTAAACTTAATTTAATTTTTTTATTATGACCTTATTAAGATCATTCATGGCCTTTTTGGGTTAAGAGGTTCAATTTCATTTCTTGGGTTCGTTTGTTTCATGATCTGTATACTTATATACATAAATGGAGAATCATGTAAAATGAGGATGGTTATCCATAATTGATGTTATATGTTATTAGTGAAAATCCATATGGTTACATGTTTTTAAATTTAATTTTTTATCAGGGAGTTAATATTCATCATTATATAAACTATTTAATGATAACTGTTTGGGTTACCTAGCGGTTTTTGAACACAATGAACTCATTTTGATTTATAAATCAATACCATGGGTAAAAAAAGTTTACAGAACCATATATGAGAAATAATACATATATTATAGTTTATTTAAACCATTATAATGGTTTCATGGCCAGAATTGAAGACTATAATAGAAATTTAGAACTCATCTTCCTTGAATGTGGTAAATTAGCACATCTCGAATGATGTTTTTTACTACTAGAATAAAAGAAGGGTAAAGGAGATATATTAATAAATTATTCCATAGTAATAACAAAATTTCATTATGTGTATCATAGTGGAGTTTTAATAACATTTTGATGATGATAGGTGAGTATAGAAAATCAAACAAAGGAACATGAAAAGAAAGTAAAAGAATTGAAAAGAGGAATTTACCTCTTGAATTAATATTCCTTGAGAGCCTCTTTAGGGGAGAGGATATGGCCTTTTTATGAGACCATGGTATGATGGACGTGGGGTTGGAGCATGGGAGGAGATTTGAGAAGAATTTAGACAAGTCACATGTCTTGAGATGGGCGAAGAGAGGAGGGGAGTGTCGGTGGTTTTTATAATGGAGGAGAGGTGGGTTTTCAAAATATTTTAATAATTAGTTAATTATTTTTCTATAAGACAAGAAATAATGATTATTCCAAGACCAAAAATAGTAATAAGTGCATGTGAGTTCGAAACAAGGGTTCATACATCAACTATGATGCTAAGAATAGTTTATTTAACTCATAATGTATATATATGATAAATTATCGTATTTCACTATTCATTAAAGTTCAAGTATTTTAAAAAATCCCAAAAATACACCCTAACCATTTATTAACATGTAGAATCCAAATATGAACTCCATTTTATCAAAACATATTAATAAATATGTGAAATTTAATTTTTAAATAAAATCTTATTTTACTCTTAAAATGATGTTTTAAAACTAAAACTAATTTTGTAAGGCCCTGAAAATTTTACTATGGTTTTATTAAATTACACCAAAATGATAGGAAAACAAAATTTTGATTTAGGAATTCATTTTATGAAAAATGATATTTCTTTTAAATTAATTTACTAATTAAAATTTTGTAATTAAATATATACTACTCACAAAAATACCAACACTTAATTATTAATTTTTAAAATATTTACTATCATTTATAAGGAGCCTAAATTTTATTTATACTTACATGGGTGATGTTACTATAAATAAGGGTACATTACTATTCATAAGGGTCATGTTACTATTCATAAGGGTACATTACTACTCACAAGTATCAACATACGATTCATAAGGGTAAATTACAATTTATAAGGTCAAGCTATTATTAATAAGGGTAGGATACTATTTATAAGGATATGTTACTATTCATAAAAAATTATGTTCATTATATCATTCTCCAAAAATCACCCTGAATGCAACTATGTGTGTCACCTTTGTTTGAATTTCAAAACACAGAAGTGGAAAAATTATGTTCATTGGTGAGGTTATAACAAGGAGTCATTTTGTAGAGACTTTGTGTTTCATGAATTAAATATAAAAATTATGTGTAATTCCTTGAGCTATTACATTCTCCCCTATTTACAAAAATTTCAACCTCAAAATTTAAATTTGAACTTTGAAATTTAATGGTTGATACATTAAAATTCCCTTGTGGGGATTCCATATCAGAAATATGGTTTAAATGTCCCCTTAATAAGAGGGAAAGGGAAATGCATTGGTTACTAAAAAACTATGCATTCTAAATTGTCAACATGGTCCTGTAATAATAATCACTCCATCATGTTCTAATGGAAAGTGGTAGAGAACGTGCTCAAATGAAAGATCATTACCATAAAACCATAAACTACAGTTATGAAAAAATTCATTGATATCATGAAAAAAATAAGATAATAGGAAAAAAAATTATTTGAGACTCTTTTCCTAGAGTTTAGGAATTATTCCACTCTTTTGAGAGTATAAATATATGTTTCTATTTCATAAACAAAATATTATCCTTTTTTGTTCCTTTAACTATCTATACTTCATATATTAGCACGGGTTGCATCATGTGGTGACATTAAACTCAAAAACATCATAAATGATCAACTTAAACCATTTTATAAATTGTTTAAATTTACAAAATATCATGATATAATAATTTAGAACCATTCGCATATCCATAATTTCTAGATCCATGTACACGGGGTCCTTGGCAATCCTCATTTTGTTTAGAACTCCATGATCCACCCAAATCAGTGCATCTGTTACCATATTTTCTTTTAATAATCATAAAGCAAACCTAAATTTTCACATTCCAAATGTGTAAATATATTCATAATGGGTCCTCTTGAAATATGGTAACAACTGAAATTACTATAAAACATTATTGGGAACATGCTTTCATACTTACACATGATATAAGATATATTCCTTATATCCAAAAATGTTGTAGACTCCATCAATGATAGCATAGACCACTTATCGACAAGATAATAATCAGTTTTGAGGTTTTCAATACTAATCCAAATCAATCATTTAATCATCATTATCTTAATAATCAGGAATATATTTAGGGTTTTCCTTTCAACAACCATATAGTTCCCCTGGATATTAACTATCTATTGAGTCACTTATCCTTGGTAGAATTCATCATATGACCTCAAATACTTAATATTATAGTACTACAATAAAATCCTCATATACTCCACAACATCTATAACCAGTACGTGGTTCGAGGCATATTAACCCTTATACTTCATATTTTGTAGTATCATGACTTTATCATCATCTAGTAACATCATTTGGGGCATATTCCTTCTATGCTCGGGATATTGATTTGTAGAGTTTCTCTTCTCCATGCAGTTGAAGCATGGTACACTAGAATCCTTTTTATTACCCTTGAAATTATGAAAATGGTGTCCTTTTCCCTATACTTATAACAAACTCTCATTCCCTTTAAGCATTTACCAGGATGATTCTTTCCACAGTTATCACGTGTGGGAAAAACCTTCTATCTCTTCTTCCCTTTATCCATCTTTTTCTCTGTCATCCTCTTCTTTTCTTGATTCCCTTTAAATCCATAGGATATAGAGAATTATTTACATATCACGTTAACACATGACACTATTTCCTCATATGATGTGGATACTCAGGATACTATCTTCCTTCAAAAACTGGCTTACAACCATAAGATATATGATCCTTCTTACTAGTTTCATCATGTCCATTGGTGAAGTAATCATTCCTTAGTATAGGAACCATTTAAATATAATAACTTACATTAGATAAGATTATGAATCATAATGTATAGTCTCAACTTACAAAAAAACATAACATAAATTGAAATCCAATTCATAGCTAATATCATAATCATAAACATGTTTTCTTGGAGGAGAATTTTACATTTAAAAAATTCATAATGTCTTGTAAATAAAATGTGAACTATCCTAAGAATATACCACAAGGATGGTCAAACATGGTGTGCAGTAATTCCCATTTTCTGGTACCAGGATACCCCAGGTCATGTATAAAACTCTTTGTCGGATATGTTACTCCAAGGTACATCTATATCAGAACCACATCTACTTGTAGTATCCAGATAGAGATTTATTTCTTAGAAATAGCCATATAATCTATTCCTTACCAAAATCCCAGATGTTCTTGTATGTTTATCCTCAAATAAAATCTTAGGGTTTTCTTCCATAATCTACATTTTCTAAATCTAGTATCCAATTTTTCTAATAAACATCTTCTGATACAAACAATAAAAACCTAACTCCAATTTCCTGGATCTGGTACATTATTTCAATACATTAGCATGATTACTAGAAATTCCTATCCCGAAGTACCAATTAGTTTAGTAGTTTGGTAAAACCGGATAGATACATTGGTTCAACATTACAACATGAAATTAAAAACAACATAAAATTTTTCTTGGCAACATCCACAACTCTATTTTTATCCTTGTAGACCATTCTTAATAAACATCTTCATGTCCAAAAAAATGAAACATAAGTAAAGAGTGAACTCATATGCTCAGTTAGGGTAATCCATACAGTGAAATATATCATAAAAATGAACATTAGGCATGGTGAATAACTAAAAACACATTCCATAAAAAATAAACTTGAACACATTATGGTACGAATAAGAGCTGAATAAATACTGCCCTAATAAATCATAAGTATGGGTATTCTACTAGTAGAATAACCACAAAAACTATGAATTTATAACTTAAAATTAGGTAAATGAATATTCTATAAATTAAAAAACATATTGTGAAGGCCTTGTCCAAGACATCTAAAAATTATTAAGGCCTTGGCCAAAAACAAATCCAAAAATGGGCAAGGCCTCGGCCATGTCCATATCTATTTGTCTCATAAGACCTACTAATGCATCGAGGGGCTATTGCAGGCTCCAACCATCACATAATAATTCTAATGAATTCATAATATGAATGGAAATAATCATAAACAAAAAATACATTTATATTGAAACTAACATGTGAAATGTAAATAAATTTCCCCAAACATTACACATAACCACTAACCATTCAGAGTAATTTGGTGAATGGTATCAAGATAGAATATCTACATTGAAACTAATAAAAAACCCTTAAACAAAATATTTTAGATGATTTCATAATCTATAAAATTCTATGCAATATATGATTCATTAAAGGATGTTTATGTAAATAAAGATACTTTTAAATGATACCATTGAGAAATTTTTGAGAAAATAATCCTTAAACATTCCAAAGTGTCCCATACCACCTTGAAAATTTGAAATCATAATAATTGATAATATCATGGTAATTAGGAGACTCGTGATATTATATAACAAATCGAATTACATACACCACATTCAAGAAATAATTTTTGAACAAGGAATATATCTCATTAAAGTTAATGTGAGGTGAGAAAATCCATTTTACTTTAGAAAGAAGATCTTTTTTAGAAAATCATTTTCAATTTTCATATATATGGTTTTAAACATGTATATTCTAGAAAATAAAAGTTAAGGACATTTAAATTTTATTTTAGTCATAAATGGTGTCCCACTGAAGTGAAATCATGTAAAAAGAGTTTTTAAAGAATCTTTAGAATTAAAACAATTTAGTGTGGTATAAGGAATTCCTTAAAGAGATTTTAATGTTAAAAGGCGTGTTTGCTTTCATAAAATAATAAATGAGCCAAAATATCATTTTCATGTTAATGTTTTTGATTTTAGATAAATAATTATGGCTAAAAATAGATTATAGAGTGAGATTTAAAATAGGTATGAATTCGAGAAGTTCCTTGAATCGGGCTTGCAATTCGGAAGATTTTTTCAAAGATTATTTTAAAACATGTAACTCCACACAAAATAAAGAAGGATTATGATTGGTAAATATATATAGAATATTAGAATGTTTTTTATGATGACTAAATAAGAAGAAATAATAATTTCATTAAGGTGAGTAGAGAATAAGAGCAACTGAAATGAAAATAGAGGTTATGGTAGAAAATACTTACAACTTTGTAACCAGTTGAATTGTATGCCCCTAAAATTAATAATAATAAAATGTTACATTAAATATCATGAAAATAAGTATAAAATGATATAATACATCAATGGGAATTATTAATACACCATACACTAGTAATGGTAGTGAATACATAATATCTCACCAAAATGGAAGTGAGATGAAGAAACCCTTACTTTAAGTCTGAAGGTGTTCTCCACATGATCTTAATGGCCTGAATAATAAAACTTAGGTTAATTAATTAATAATTACAAAACCAAATATTCATTTTATTGATTTATTACAATGTTATTAAGTTCATTCATGGCCTTTTTGATGGGTTAATAGGTTCTATTTCATTGTTTGGGTCTGTTTGTTTCATGATCGGTATACTTATATACATGAATAGAGAATCGTGTAAAATGAGGATGGTTTTACAGAATTGAATTTATAAGTTATTATTGAACATAATGTTACATGGTTGAAAATTTATTTGGTTACTTGGAGTGAATATGAATCCTTACATAAATTATTTAACGATGACAGTTTGGGTTAATTAGCGTTTTTTAACACAACGAACTCATTTTTATTTATAAATAGAAATCTTGTGTACAAAAATATTCTAGAACCATAGATTAGACATAATACATATATTATACTCAGGTTTAAAAATAATAATGGTTTAATATCCATGATTTATGATGGTAACAGAAATTGAAAACCCATCATCCTTGAATGTGGTAAAATACTACATCTCGGATGGTATTTTTTACTAGTATCATAAAAGAATGAAAAAGGAGAGATGATAATAAATTATTCCATAATCATAAATAAGTTTCAGTATAAGTAAGGTACTATATATTTCATAACATTTGGATGAGGAGAAGTGAGGATAGAAAAGAAAATAGGGGAACTTGAAAAGAAATTAAAAGAATTGAAAAGAGGAATTTACCTCTTGAATTAATGTTTATTGAGAGCCTATTTAAGGATGAAGAATTGGTCTTTCTATGAGACCAAGGGCCGCTAGAAGTGTGGGAGGATATTGGGAGGATATAAGAAAAAATTTATACAAACCTCAAGGCTTGATAGTAGTGAAGAGAAGAGGGGAGTGTGGGTTGTTTTTATAGTGGAGGAGAGGAGGATTTATATAATATTTTAATCATTAGTTTATAATTTTTTCATAAGACAAGAAATATTGATGATTTCATGACCAAAAATAGTAATATTTGCATGTGAGTTCTGAAAAAGGGTTATTACATTAGTAATGATTCTGGGAATAGTTTATTTAACTTATAATGTATATATATACAGTAAATTGCCGTATTTCACTATTCATCAAAAATTCATGTATTTTAGAAAAATCCCAAAAATTCACCCTAACTATTTTTTAATGTTTAGAATCAAAATATGAACTCCATTTTATCAAAATAATTTTAGAAATATGTGAAATTTAATATTAAAATAAAATCATCATTTACTCGTAAAATATAGTTTTAATACTCAAACTGGTTTTGTAATGCCTTGAAAATTTAAATAAAGTTTTTTTAAATTACCCCAAAATCCTAGGAATATTTTTTTTGATTTATCAATACATTATATGAAAAATGAAATTTATTTTAAATTAATTTAATAATTATAAAACTGTAACTAAATATTTACTACTCACAAAATACCAATACTTAATTGTTATTTTTAAAATATTCACTCTAATTTATATGGTGACTAAATGTTATTTATAATTACATGGGTTATGTTACTATTAATAAGGGTACAATACAATTCATAAAGGTCTTGTTACTATTCACAAGGGTACATTACTATTCATAAGGGTTAAATAACTATTCATAAGGTTACATTACTGTTCATAAGGGTCAACTTACTAATCTTAAGTGTGCATTTATATTCATAAGGTTCGTGTTACTATTCATAAGGGTAGGTTACTATTCAGAAGGGTATGTTAATATTCATAAAAAATTAATCTTTTCCTATCAGACTCCAAAAATCAAGCTGAACACAACTGTGTATGTCATGTTTTTTTGAAATTCAAAACCCAGAAGTGGAATAATTATGTTTATTATCAAGGTTATAACAAAGTGTTTTTTTGTAGAGACTTCATGTGTCATTCATTCAATATAAAATTTATTTTCAAATACTTTTAGTGTTACATTTGTTTTTTAGGGGCTCTCGGTGGTTTGTTAGGAACATGACTTTGACAAACCGTGTGATATGGGAGTCACCCATCCTGTTTTCACCATTCCGCCACTGGTGAGAAGTGGTTCTCATTGAGGATGGTCTCATGGGGCTTTAGGTTGGCTAGGAAATATGCATGGAAACTACATATGACCTTGAGATGGTCATGTGATCATGAGACTTTTAGAGGATCTCCAATTCTTTGATTGTCCTCTTCTTCCTTGTTCTCATGGGAATGATAATACCCATGTTTGGGTGTTTCTTCCTTTTTGATTTTGCTGATGTTCATTTGGCGGGTGTCAATAGACCAACAAGGGTCTTGGTCAAAACTAAGGGAATCTAGGTCTCCAACCTGGACATATTGATCATGTCACCTAACAAAGTCATAAGGTCTAACCACATATCCCAAAAGATCAAGCCTCTCTAATGGAGTTAATGATCACAATGACCTACAGGGGTAAAAATTGTCAATATTGGCATACAGGGGCCTAATACTCTTAGAGAATTCACATAAGAAATTTGTACCTAGAGTTAAATATACCAAATTGGGATAAATATTGATCTAACAATCACTAGGAATTCTTGTACCTTAGTACCCACTCAAGGTCCAGTCTATAAGAAACATCTTGTAAGCTATCATCATCATACTTAGTGATCAAACCAGATATTAACAAATAAAATATGGTTAGGTTTTATTTTATTTAAAACTATGTTGTAAAACACTATAATGTTTTTTACTAAAACATTATATAATCGAACATATGAAAAAAACCCTACAACAGTTCTAATATTTGGGAATCATGTTCCCTATCAACATACTAGGGTCACTGTACCTCATGGTCATGAGGTTTGAGTCCATAGACACCCCATTAAACATCTCAATATAGTTCCACATAGCCTATCCTCATAATTGAATATGCATATAAGTTGGAAATATTTATTATAATTCCAAAAAAACTAAAATAAGAAGACACAATTTAATTTTTTTGACAGAATGTATAATTGGAATATGTTTTCTGTAATAATCACACACTAGAAATCCTATAAGATTTTATTTATACATGCCAAATATGATGAATAAGATGCCTATTTCCTTTTTCAACCGAGTTACAAATAAATTAATAGCCTATTTCCAATGGGAAGGAGCCAAAATCCGTAATAAATCATAACATCCATGCAACATGTGTGTCGCTCAATGATAAAATAATATAGAATTGGATCATCAAAAATTAAAATAGCAATCCCAAAAACCTTAGAAACTAGGACTTCTTACCCAAACTAGTGTTCTCAATGAACTATTCTGATATCCATCACAAGTTTTGAAACATTCCTATTACTCTAATATACCACATCCCAAATAGTAATAAAATACAAAAAGTCTTATGTTAATTCCACTTGGTAACATTATAAACATGATTACCCTAAATTAGTGATCTGATATGTTTCATTATAAGGACTCAAGAACGCCTCTCCATATACCAGAGGTTTCCAAGTAGAAGTGAGGGACTATGGTGTCTCTATGGAGACACCATTCCCTCATATCAAAGTAAAAAAATGAAAACAATTGGATATCATCCAAATTAGTAAATATATAGAGTGATAAATTACTAAATAACATTAATAGAACATTATGAAATAACAAAGAAATGATATAAAATCCTAAATAACCATGACATACATATATCACTGGTCATCTACAAGGCCAACCATAAATACCTAAGTGCATAAAAGAAACTAAAGTAAAAGGAAAAGTTTATAATATCACCTATAAACTAGTCCACACAACGAGTCTCCAGACATAGTCAAACTACAATAGCACAATCATAAGAATTGACATGATCATATCTGCTGGATCATGCATCATTGGGCCTCAGACCTATCCACCATCAATCTTTTCCCATCCTAGAAAGAAGGTGTAATGTATGCACATACACTGAGGTTTACATACATTGGTGAGTAATAATCTTAGTAGGTCACCCCAACGATGAACCTATAATATGCTTCTATAAGTGCGTGTTCATGAAATATAATCAACCTAACTGAGACATAATTAGAATAAAAAAATAGTATAAATAACATAAACAAGTCCACACCGATTCATTGGTCTATGAACCCTATCATTTGGATGTAGTGCCATATTTTTTGATTAAATGAATGCATGAATACATATATATCCCCATATATATATATATATATATATTCAGGTGATTATATACATAATTATATAAGAAAGGTAGAAAATCCTAACCAACTCATTACATAATAGATCCTTGGATCCATGATCTGATCAACGAGACATCTTGTATTAATTCATTAGGATAGATTTCATATAACCCATGACATGTATAATTAAGTTGATATATGGTTCTGTAATCCCAATTGATTTTACTTGATTCTTATAGCGCCAGAAATACAGTCTAAGAAAGGTGATATATGGTCACTGAGTTTCAAGTCATTCAACACATGCCATTTAAATACAGTCTAATGTTTGAATCCTTTGTCCTAATCTGTAGGCATTCATGGAATTGTGACTTGGCTGATTCTTAAGCGGATGACCCATAGGCAATCTATATAAATAATTATCTCCATATACATGTGCATTCTCTTCATATATTTATATATAAATGGATCAACAACCCCATCCAATAAAGTACCTCTTGGAAATGTAGTGACCATTTGTCCACCAATTCTTATGGGGAATCCTAAGCATCATTCACAGAGAGTGTAATCATCCCTAGAGTAAATAAAAGTATCCATCTCATGATTCTATCTAGGTAATTCCTACAACATAATCCATGTTTTATTCATGGAATGCTATAAAACATATAGCATACTAGTTTATCCATAGAGTTCCTATAATAGGGAATCCAAGTATCACATAAGGAATACATGTAAGTCAGATCCAATGAGTATAAATTTCTATGAAATCCAATCATGTAAGGATCAACAACCAGATACAAGGAGTATAGATGTCCAAGGCATCCAATACTGAAAGGTTCAATAGCTAGATCCATGGAGTATAGATGTTCAAGGTACCCAATCAATAAATATCAAACATGTTGGATCAGTAGTCGGATAACAGAAGAATGTATAGGCATCACAAATCAATAAGGCCTAGAACCTAGATCCTATGTAACACATCTAGGAATAATAAAGGTAAACATAGAATCTAGTCAGTCTCATCACCCACAAACTAGGAATCAACAATATTAATAATCATTTCATCAAAAATAATAATGTGAAAGTGTAAGCATAAAGTGAGGGTGGCATAATTCTCAACCCATGACTACCACCACAGCCTCTGAGTCTTAAAAGTTCGGAACATGTTCGAAGGTGACATCAACTACCATCTATAACCAAAACTGATGTACTTGCTTGGGTTTGGCCCAACATCGAGGCCTTAACTGGGTCCCTCGTGTACTCTAGGACAAAATTTAGGTAGAATCGTTCTAAAAAGGATCCTTAGGAACATCCAATTTCAGAACATCATAGGCCAGAAGGGAACATCTCATAAGGGAGACATCCTAATATAAAGATCTTTGAAAGAATCAGTCATTGAAGACACCTCATGGATCAACTCAGATCAAGTTATCAGCATCAAGAGATAAATAAATTTGATTATCAAATAAATATACTCCCCATTTAATAAAAACATAAAACACCCCTATGAGTCAACAAATCATCCAAAGGGTTGAAACATTGTGATCTAGGTGGAAAGATGCATAGAATGGACCACTCATGGTGTGTACCCTCACGTCCCCACTTAGGTGTGTACTTTGGTAGAACATGGAATATTAAATCCCATGTACATGGTGTTTTCATCTTATACATGATGTGTACCAAACATAGGGTACCTTCCTATGTACCTCACATGGCCTGACAATGTACTTCACATAATCGTGCACCTCTACACAGTGTGGAACCCACGTGGTGTCTGCCTATCTATTCTATATGGAAACATGCCCATAAATGTGTTATTTGTATGTGTACTCTACTACATAGTTGACTCCCATTACATGGATTGTAAACCCCATACAAATTGTGTACTTATAAAAGATCATCTTCTCTGAATAGGAAGAACAAATGATGTGTGCTCTCTGAACCACGGGTTGTGCACATTGGTTTTCCCAAACAGAAAACCCCCAAATCACACGAAACCAATGATTTCCCCCAAAAGCATAATATAAAACCAAAAGGGATACTAATAAGAAAAAATATGGGTTTAAAAATTTTAAACAAACAAAACTATGGGGTTCTACATCAAAAACATAAAACCAGCCAACCATTAGTTTAATCTATGGAAGCTTCAACCATTATTACAGTTTATGGCCACTTCATTACAATCGGGAATGTTCCCAGCATTGTAGCACCCCCCCCCCCCACACACACACACATTTCTATCACTCTCATTACATCTCTCCCTATCCCTTTATATCTAGTCCACAGAGAAGGAGAGCCCATGGAGTCGTGTACAAGAAGATGAGGGAGGAAGAAAAGAAAAATGGAAAAGAAATGAGGGAAAAGGGAAAAAAGAAATTGGGGGCCAAGGCCATCCCCAACACTGAAATATAGGTTATTACCCACCTAGGAAAAAAAATCAATCTGATCTTAATGTATGATATGAAATCTCAATCAGATGCTACATTCAAAAGATAAGGCAAAATGAACCAGCGCAAATAAATTAATTATTAATTATTAATAATTAATTATTCTGCTAAAATTAGAATGGATCTAAAATCTACCAAATATAGTTTTTGGGTAAAATCATTTATTATGTGACCAAAAAAGTGGTTATAAAAATTATCTTAGATCATATTCTTGTGTAAATGACCATTTTTCCCTTATAAGCATCTGAAAGTAGAAACTCAAATTTCTACTCAATTCAGAGTCCAGAAAATCATGGGACCCTATATAATTTTAATCACTTTTAGAAAAAAGAAATTTATAAAATATACCTTTTTTAGTCAAAATATCTAAATCATCTTTGGGTTATTTTTGGATAATTTTCTAGAGTGGTGTTTTTTTCATCGAATAGTGGAAAATACACTTTTTTATTAATAATTTTCATTACATTTAAAGATTTTAAAAACAAAAAAAATTGTTAAGATGGTTTCAAAAGGAAAAATTGTCTATTATATATCTATTAATCAATTATAGGTCATTTTAATCATTTTGATTATTGATTTTTTATATAATAAGCGTTTAATCTTTTGATGATTATCACTTTAAAATCCTACATTTTCATTTTGTCTACTGGATTAATTTTAAATTATATTTTAACACTTCTATGATTGGAATTAAAAATAATTAATTCTATATTTTTAATCAGATTAATTTATATTATATTATGAGGTAAACTTAATTTTTGGCCATAATAAATATTAAAAACAGTAAAAATTATTTACAGTAGTTAATGTAAAAATGGTTTTACTAGGGGTAAACATAAAAGGGAAGGGTTAAAATGACATTGAAACTTTCCCAAAACACATTTTTTGTTCATAATTATACCTTATGGTATCCTAAATAGAACTATATTAGAGACTTGTGACATGATAAAATGTTGGTGGAATTCATTCTTTTCAAAAATTACAAGTGTTCCACTCACATCACTTACAAAATCCCAACACATATCCACTCCTCTTCCCACTTTTAAAAACCATTGGATCAGATAAGACCACCAATAATCAATTATATACATCCATTACATCATCCTATAAGATTTTTTTTATAAAAATTTCCAAGGATGGCTTTTGGTGAAAACAAAAAAGAAGTGGTCTGAAGAAAGATAATGTTCTTCAATGAGTGTTCTTATTTTATTTCTTCTTTCACCTCCTTAAGATCTAATATAAAAATTTTCATATAATTAAATCATTATATTAAATGTAATTTCATTTATTTATATTAATTTTATGACCTATATTCATATCAACATCCATCAAATTAGATTTAAAAACATCAATTATGTGTGTGGTGGACTATCGCCTCACCAACTGACATAGTTTGTTTTCAATCACCATTTCTCATGGATTGTTTTTTAAAGATTGGGGTTAAAGCTTCAATTTAATATTAAATCAAAGACCTATTTTAGTCTGGGTAGTGGGAGACCCATTACATAGAACTAAGACCGAAGACCAAGTGGCCTGGATACAAGGCTTGAAATCCCATTTACATGGGAGGTTATTATGGTAATGATCGTGAAAATATGTGATAAATATTACATAACCATACTTATTGAAGTATAATATCACATGTAAATACTTAATTTAATTTCCAATGGAAAAGAATATTGTTAATTGTGTGTAAGGCTGAAAACCGCCTCCCGGACCGATGTGTTATGATTTTCATATATGTTTTCCTTGGATTGTAATAAGGGAAGATTAAATGTATATATATGATATATATATATATATATGATATATATATATATATATGATATATATATATGATATATATTAATTAATAATTATATAATGGGGATATATTATTTACTATTCTTATGTTCTATTCATTAAGAAAATAGAAACTACGTTTTGGCGTACATATAGCCTACAATCTCTATAAACGGTGTCGTTTATTTTCAATCTATAACATTAATGGATTAATATTAATAAATATATAATGAGTATATATGATATTTATAACATGGTTAAAATTATGGAAATTATGGAACCATTATTCACATAAAAGGACTGACAATACCAAACCAAATCATACATGAAAAACGAAACGATTTATACCGAAAACAAACTTTTATCAATGAATTGTTAAAAAAGATAATAAAAGTTCATAAGTAAATAATATGTTGTATGATATGCATTATTATGGTTATATAATATATTTATAATAAACTTATATTTATTATACAGGATTATCGAATGTTTATGAAGGACATTGAGACTTATGGTAATGGGGTTTCTAGCCTAACAATAATTTACAAGAGATATATGAAATATTCACCACTAATTTCTTTTGAGTGGTGTATATAATACCTATATGACATGATATATCATTAATATAACTCATTTCATGATAATTAATTTTTCTATTGATATTATTCTTCCACAAGGCTTGTGATTCAAAAGATACTCAAACAATAAGGAATTTTTCTCTCAAATTGTATTTTTTGGGATATAAGTCATGTTATACACATAATTCCTTTTATTAAGTGTGTATTATGAATATTTAATGTCTAATATAATGAATATACTAATTTTAATTACATTTATAATCATATATTTGTTTTATTATTTCATGGGGATTAAATTTTAAGAGTTAACATGTTGTATGGGTTTGATCTTACAATGTCATTATTTACTAGGATTATTTATAGATATGATTTCAATGATAAAACCTTGTGATCAATTTAAAAAACATAATTAATTCCCATCACCTTTTTTATGACTTCATAATAAATTATTTTTGTTCATTTTCCTATCTTTATATACTCAAGAGATCAAAAAATACGTTTTTTTTGTAAAATTTAACTTTATTTCACACTTCGGTCAAAAATCCATTTTTTCCAAAACCATGTTTTCTAAAAAATTAAAAATTAATTTTAAAGTTATAAAATGGATATATTTAAATATAATTGTATCCATGGTTTAATTTTTAGAAAAGGTTTTTAATGGAATCTACTTATCATTTTCCAAACAATTCTCTTTTGGATTTTACCATAAATTGGAAAATAATATTTTTTTTAACATGAATGACATGTGTAGTATTTCCCACTAACATAAATTGTAACTTATTGTAATCTTACCATATAATTTTATATACTCTATTTTAAAATAAAATAAAAATCTTAGTATTTGGGAAAATTTTACAATTTAAATAAATGATTTCAACGGGAAAAGGATTTTGAATTTTTTTCATTCTAAAAGTGTTTTTTAAAGAAAGGTTATTTTCCTCAAGAATTGTTTGAAATGATTTTAATAGCTTAATTTAAAATTTTAAAATTTTATTTTCAAATAAAGGATTCTATTTTTTTTATGTGTTTTTAAATTTTTAAAGGATATTTTTATCAAGAAATATTTTTAAATTATAAATAAATTTCATTTTTATTTAAAATTTTTTATAATGTTTTATGTTATAAAAATGATTTTACAAGTAAAAAAGATTTATTTTCCTGAATAAATAATCCATGTGACCATTGAAAGTCATTTCACATCTAAGATGACATATTATGATGTTATATATGTTTTATTCCCATATTGATCCAATGATACAGACATTATTCTTTATTTGGATGGTTTTTATTAATTATTATGATGAAGGTTATACATGAAACCCATTAATTCGATTGGGGTTATGAAATGATGAAATTTTTGAAATAATTAAGAAACATGTATCTTTTCAATAGATTTTGAAATGATGGAATGTCAATGAGACCCATCTATTTTTAGGGGTTATGATATGATGAATTTTTGATGATATTGTGGAAAACAATTATATGATTTCATAACATGATGGGTGGGACTAATATCTCTCACTAATGAACTAGTTAAAGATTTATATCTCATGATATAGATAGGATGAGAATATGGAGTGAACCCATTTCCATAAGGGACTTTTTTTCTATGATGGTCTTCGGAGTGAACCATGACTACTATGATGTTTTTGGGAGTGAACCCATTCCACCATGATAGCCTTAGTAGTGGCCCTTAACTACTATGAAAATGAATATCTATTATAATGTGTTTACCAAAATTCCATGTCTTATTATTATGTTATGATATTAGGGCCTATGTTATTTGATTCTTTTATTATTCATTTCTTATAAACTGTGAAGATTTTTCCCATCTCTCAAGATTACAATATCTGATTTGCAGGGTATAATTTTATACTGTTATATACCATTAAAGTCATGTTATTATTATGTGAAAATTTATAGCTTCCTTTGTACTCATACCCTTACTGAGAATCTGATCGTACCCATTCTTATGTTTCCTTTATTCGGGATTCAAAAGGTACTTTATTATTGATATATTGGGATAGGCTAAAGATGATAATGGTGTTTTCATAAAAAATTGTATGTTTTATTTTATGTTTTTAAATGTAAAATAGACTCGACTATGTAACTAGTTTATCAATAATAATAAACTATGTGGTCCTTTGTTATGAAAACACTTATATCAAGCTTCAATTTAATTACGTAAACACAAACTCCAGGTCACTGGATTTAGGGCCTTTACATTTGATTTTATTGAAATTTTAGTAAAAATTGTGGGAACTAGAATTAGGACAATATTGATTAGAAAACATAAGCATAATATTGACTTTATGGATAATCTTAGATGAACGTCATAGTGTTTTTTCAATAAATAGTTTATATTTTTTTTCCAATAAATACATCCATATCTCGATAATACAAGTGGTTGTGGTTCAAGAAAAGATGTACCTTGGGGTAAAACTATGAAAAAGTTATTTTAGGCTTAACCAAAGTATTACCTGGTACATAAAAACAGGCCTTACTATGGAACTCCTCTAATAGTCTTAAGGGATATGATTTAGTTAATCCACATATTACTTATATTAAATTATAAAGTATTTGAATATATGATAATCATAGATAAACAAGGTTAAAAAAGGTATCATAGACTAAAAATTAAGTGTCATGATTTAGAAATCTAGAAAATGATTTCTCATAATTATGTATTTTCCAATATGATTAGTGGTTCTCAAAATATTAATTTTGGTTTTAGTAAATGGATAGAACTTATAAGAATCATGTTATCAATAAATGTTATGAAAAATTAAGTGATTATGAAAAACAAAAATTGATTCTTTCTAGAGAGAAAGATATTATCATTTTTCCTAATCATAAATCCTGATATATGATTAAAAATCAAATCTTTGATGAGATTCCTAATGCATAAAATAATAGGAAAATATTCATTTGTGAAATTTCATGTTGTTATAAACATAATAGAAATAATATTTGGATTTCTATAAGTCCATAAATAGGGAATAAGAACCAAGAATAATATATCAATTGGAGTGGAAGATGTTTTCTATGAGGAAAATAAGGTCATATGTTGGAAAATTTTCAATTATTAAACTTTTTATGGTTGATAAACATGGAAATTGTCCATGTAAATTCCATAATATAATAGTTAACTTTTAGACCAAGTAAATACCTATGATATTTCAATCATTTAATTGTAAGGATTGAATTTTTCATGTATTGTGATTCATTAATTATACTGTAAATTTTTTTCTGTCAATGGAATTTTGATGATAGGAAATAAGAAACATCTAAGGACTCTTCATAATAATTTTTTCTCAAAAGAGTAACAATAAGGACTTTGAAAGTTTATTTTACATCAAGGTGATATTTTATGGACTAACACATAATTTAGGAAAATATAATCATTAATATGTAATTTATGTTGAGGTAATAATAGTGAGATAAAATTATTTAAAGAATAAGATGAAAATAAATCTTTATAGGTTTAAAGGTGATTTTATGGTTACTTTTAATATTGAGAATGTTCAATATATTTTCAGGAACATTATAGAAATTGTACACATATAAAATGGAAAACACAAAGGATGTGTGACAACCCATAATATCTAAAATGTTTTGGGGATAAAACCAATAACCGAAGGGAAATAAGAGTATAACTTCTAAAATTGGTATATAGGTTGTCCTTGGTGGGATAATGAATTAATTAATGATATTTTAAGAGAATATTTACTATGTTGGGGTTATATAACCTTTAGATTTAAAGAAAGATGATTAGTTATAATGAATGTTATTTTTTAGAGAAATAATTTTAAGTGTATTGGATAACCGTTGAGGATAAAAAATTATTTAATGTTATGTTTATTGAGGTTATTTGGGATATAGGGTTATTAATTTAAGGAATGAAGTGCAATTTAATTTTTAAAGCATGCATTTTTTCAATATGGTTATTTGGTAGTTTAGATTATTAATATAATTCAAGAGAATAAATTATCATGATATTCAAGTATTATATATGTGACATTAAGAGCCACTTATGGGGTTTAATGTTATGTTTATTTTGAAAACATATTGACTTTCTTTAAAAAATTTATAGATTATTAATTTTATTCCAAAAATATTGAGGAATGTTTTAAAGGCTAAAAATTTCTAGAATCGATTATGTTTTACATTGGGTTTTATTATTGTGTATTTTTTGATTCATTTACTATTGTATAACATGTGAAAATAATTTTGGAGTATGATATGTATTGGGAATTGATCGAAGAAATACCTGATGATTAAAATGTGCCTATGAAATATAATTCTATCATTTAAGTATATTTTCATATATTATCAGTCAATATGGTATTGAAATTTCTCAAATCTAGGAAAATGTTACTGAAATAAAAGTTTTCCCACCAATGTTCTCCCTATATAGGAACCTATTACGAATTACTTTAGGTAAACTTTATTTCTCAATCTATCCCACTTTATGTGAAGTTTCATTATTCATTTTTACGATGTGTGTTTTTATAAAGGAATTCTCAAATGATAAACCATTAATGACTGAGATGAATTTTGTGGGAGATATACATTTAAAAGGGCAAGATTGTAACTTCCAAATATTCTTTGAGTTATTATGTTTAAAATTTATTTAATCTTTTATATATTTTTCATTAAATGAAACACCAAGTTTATCATCTGTTACATGAAATAAAAAAAATTTAATAAAACAAGACATACTATTAAAATATTATTATTTGATGTGATAGTTATCACCTAACTACTGTAATGGAGGGAATAGATAAGATTATTTAAATAATTATAGTATATGGTTTAAACATATATGTATAAAGAAATTAAATGACTATCAATTAATTATAAATTTAAATAAAAACAAATTTAATATAAAGGAAATGTTTTTATTAAAAGTTATTTTTATGCACATAAATATTTTTATATTAATAAATTAAATTAGTCATTATTACTAAATGCTTTAAATGTAATATATCTATAATAAATTCAATCAAATTTTTTTATATTGATCAAATAGGTTTTATAGGCATAAGATAAGAAGAAATCCACTTTTTTAATAAAAATGTGTTTTTCTAAAAATCAATTTTGTCGCATTTTGTGCACTAATTTTTAAAAAAATTGTCACTGATAGAAAATTAATTTCCAAAAATATATTCCATTTTGGAATCATCATATCTAAATGATCTTAGGGTGATTTTTATAAAATGTTTTGAAAATATAAGTTTTACTATGAATAGTGAAAAATACTAGTTTTAATTAATAATTATCATTTCTTTTAAATATTTTAAAAAAATTAAAAATTGATTTAAGATGCTTTCAAAAATATCCTCAATTGAATTTTATATTTTTTTAATCTAGTATATTTTACTTGAATAATTTTATTATTGGTGTTTGATATAAAAACCTTTTAAACTTTTGAACATTTTCTGCTTGAAAAGATGTTTTCTCGTCACATCTATAAGATTAATATTAAATTAAAATATACCGATTATGTGAATTTATTTTTTCAAAAATTAATTGAATTTTTATAATTAGAATAATTTATATTATCTAATAATTATAAATTATTTTTTTACCATATTGAAAATTAAAAAATAAAAAAAATATTAACCATGATTGAAGTAAAAATGGTTTTACTATGTGGTTAAGCTTAAAATAGAAAATATAAAATGTCCTAGAAACATATCATAAAACCACTAGATGGATATATTTCAATATTATACCTTCTTTATATAGTTACATTATTGGATCTATGTGACACGAAATAACATGGGTGGCATTGTTTCTTTTTAAAATTACAAGTGTTCCACTCACCGCACTTATAAATGGCCTCCCACTCTCCTCTCCTCTTGACACTTCCAAAAACATTTTGTTCAGAAAATACCTGAATAAATCAACTATATACATAAATTAAATCATAATATAGTATTTTTTTTGTAAAAAATCTAACCAAGGAAGGATATTGGTGAAAAAAATAAGTTGTCTGAAGAAAGGTAAAATTCTTCAAAAGGGATTTTATTTTATTTCCTCCTACACCTACATAAATTATTATTTCACCTTGATCATATAATAACCTATTTTAATAAATATAATTTGAGTCTATTATGTTATGGTCATTAACTATATCAATATCATCTTCCCTCAAATGAGAAATTCAACCATCGATTGTGTGTACGATGTATTACCGCATCGTGGACCAATGTAGTGTGTTTTCTATCATCATTTATGATGGATTGATAAAATGATGAATTTAAAGTATATATATAATATCAATTAAATTATTATAATTTTTTAATTATGATATCACTTATAAAATTTTAATTTTCATTCTAGTAGGGATACGATAATGTCGGCTATGTGTACAGAGAACTATTGCCTCAAAAAGAGATGAGATTAATTTTTAAATTATGCTTTACATGGGTGGTAATAAGGATAAATGTAATGAAAATAGGTGATACATATAAAATAACCATAATTATAATAATATAACATTACATATAACTTATCACCTTCTATTGTGATAGGAAACAACAACATTGCTCGTGTGTACAGTAGACTATCGCCTCGCGATCGATGGGATTTGTTTTTCATATTTGTTTAACTTGGATGGTAATATGAATAGAATAAAAAATAATATAATATATTTATATATTAAATATATTACATAATAATTATATAATTAGGATATAGTATTTCCCTTTTTTATTTTCCTTTCGTCGAGAAAATCGAAACAACGTTCATCCTTACATACGGCCTACTGTCTCCATGAATGGTGTAGTTTATTTTCTATCTCTAAATTTAATGTATTGATATAAATACGTATATAATTAATATATATTATATATATCATGGTTAAAATTATATAAATTATTTAACAAAAAATCTATGTTGATGGACCAAGAATACCAAACCAATGTATTCATGAAAAAGAAAATAGTTATTACCTGAAACAAAATTTTATCTAGGAATTGTTAATAGACAAATAATTAAATTTCAGAATTAAATAATATATGAAATGATACATATGGGTGTGGTTCTAAAATATATTTATAATATTCTTAAATTTATTATGTATTAGGTTTGAACATGTATGAAGTATATTGAGTCTTTATGTATGGGGATTTTTTCACGACCTGACCCTACCCAGGCTCGAGTCGCAACTACCCCAAGCCCGCCTCCATAGGCAAGAGGTTGGCGACAAGCGCTGAAGGCTAAACAACTCGGGGAGGCCTTTTCATGGGTTCATAGACACACACACACACAGCACACTCAATGCGAAAGTGCAGTGTAAATGAAAAGACAAGTAGAGTAAAGAAAACGGCAACTGCTATATATAAACCATAATAGTGCATCGACCTCTAAACAGTACAAGTAAAGTGCTGAAAAGGCAAGAGGAAAAGCACGCACCCAACCAAAAAAGTGCCACAACCCGGTAACAGGTAAAACAACAGTAAACAGCTAGGACCTGACAATGACCACCGCACGTGGTCCAAGCTCCCGGATCCTAAGCTCCTCTGACGTCACGACCAACCTGTCCATTGTCTGCAAGGGCACACCAAGTACGGGCAAAGCCCAAGCAGGGGTGAGTATTAAAATACTCAGTAGGATACCCTGAAGGCTCGAGGTAGAAACAAAGGAGGTATCGAAGTGTGAGCATTAGAGAAAATAGGATAAGTAAAGGAGTACAACCCAAAGGGAAGTAAAGAGTATAGTAAAGAGTCCAACTCAACCCAACAAGAAGAAAGAAGGTAGACTCGTCCAGACACAAGGAGCCATAAATGGTGAGAAGATAAACTTCTCGTCGATTCTTCGCTACCTATAGTTGGAGAGTAGACTTTTCCAACCACGAGAAGCTAGACATGGAAATCATGTGGCATACCACGCGCGTCTTCGCCTCACCTGGAAGGAGAGTAACCAAACCCAAGAAGTGGGTACCAAAACAAGGTATATACATATTCATATGCTAACTAAGAAGCCCAAAAAAGGTCATAAGGGGATCTCCATCCCATAGCTCAGCCCAAGAAAAATTAATCGCCAATAGTCCCAGAAGTAACACCATCATCGATGCCCAGCATCCCGCACGTCTAGCCCAAACTACAAGTCAAGGGGCTCAAACCAACGCACTTCGACACTATCCTCTTTGGGTGGAACTGACTCGCCCGCATGGTTTTAGGTCACGTCGCAAAGACGCATCTCGGTGGGGGAAAGCACCCCTTGTACTTGTGAGTTCTGGGTTAAGTCAAACCACTCCTCGTCACTGCCCCGCAGTCGGGAGGTCTCCTCAAAGTCAAGGCTGTCACATCACGGACCCGTACAAAAAAGGGTCCCACTCCAGTAGTCACAGAGGAAATCCACATACTAGCCTCATAGAAAGGAATGAGTCTGGAATATCAACGGGTGTCCCACTGCCCAGCCCTGCTGGACGGTAATTCATAATATGATACCGGGTGACCCATTGCCCAGCCATACTGGAGGGTAAACCTGGAATAAGTCACTAGGTGACCCACTGCCCAGCCTTGCTGGAGGGTAAACCTGGAATAAGATATCGGGTGACCCACTGCCCAGCCCCGCTGGAGGGTAAACCCTAACAAGTCGATAGGCGACCCACTACCCAGCCCTGCTGGAGGGTAGACTTGGAATAAGTCGAAGGGTGACCCACTACCCAGCCCGCTAGAGCGTAAAACCTAACAAGTTGACGGGCGACCCACTGCCTAGCCCTGCTGGAGGGTAGACCTAGAAGAAGTCGATGGGTGACCCACTGCCCAGCCCCTCTAGAGAGTAAACACTAACAAGTCGATAGGTGACCCACTGCCCAGTCCTGCTATAGGGTAGACCTAAATCAAGATGACAAGCGACCCACTGCCCAGCCCTGATAGAGGGTAGACTCTAAAGAGTCGTCGGATAACCCAGTTCCCAGTCTCTGCAGGAGGGTAAACCCTAGAAGTGTCGGGTGAGCAACCCACTGCCCAGTCTCTACTGGAGGGTAAACCCAGATCTGCTCTGGCCATCTCCACCGAATGGTACAACACTGGCCAACCGAGCACTGAGTGGGTATCGCGCAACTACTCAACTCCCGAATGACTCACCCAATAGAGGTTCAGTGCCTGTTCCTTCACTGGGTTTCACTAGCACCGCTACCGGCCGATCCATCGAGAACGAAACCCGGGGGAGACCACTCAACCCTGCTGGTCAAACAAACGAGCATAGAGCTGGGGGAAGAACTCAACCCTGCTGGTCAACAAATGAGAACCGAGGGACCCTCTATGTCATGAGGGGTCAAAGTACGCAAAGTAGAATATGGCACGCACGTGGGGCCCACACGATGTGTGGCCCCATCTCAACCCCAAATAAGAGCACAAAATTTCTCAGGTACAAACCACAGGTGCCCCCAAGCGCTCTCGTATACTCCTAGAGTATACAACGTCTCCATCCCTAAGGCTATCGTGCACACGGCACCTAACGTCATCGTGAAGGCATGAACGTAACAACTCCACCTCATAGGCCCAGGCATGGCCAACCACATCTCATGAATCATTTACATCACTCTCCCAAGAGTGCATGATCACATGCCAAGGGTCTGCTACAAACATGGTCAGAAGAACCACCACCGGAGCACCTTCACATTTCCACATTTAATAAGATCGCGCAAGAGGCTCTGCACAACCAACGGATCATACCATTGCAATCCTCGCAGAAAGAAACACGAGATAGACTACTTACACGCGTCAAATGGATATCTGATGGAAAATTCACCAACACTGCCTCACGCCCGAACGACGTCCGGTGATCCCGAGCCTCAGCCCTGATTACAGTCAGGCGCATCGCACCATTGCGATCCCCTCAGGAAAACACGTCAAAAAGGCTGATCACATGAGCGCAACAGATATCCGGAGAAAAAAAGATGCATTCCAGTGCACCGCACATGAGCGATGCTACGTGGGACCCGCATCCCATTCCTGAAACTCAACGGACGAATCGAACAGTTGCGATCCTCTCGTAAAAGCACACATGATGGACTATTCACTTGTCCAAAACGGTCGACCGGTGATAAAGATGGTAAATCACCATCGGCGCCCAAACGGCCCTCGTGGTCCCCACACCATCGTGCCAAACTAGAGCGGACGGATTTCACCATTACAATCCCCTCGGAAAAACATCCAGAATCAACTACTCGCACGCCCCGAACGGACGCCCGGTGAGAAAGTCGCTAAACGCTGCTCACAGCTCAACGATGGGTTGTGGGTCCCGCGCCTCAACTTCAGACTCAATGCCTAAAACAACTTTGGTAAGCTCCGCCTCGGTGACAGGGTCCCAACGCCACCGATAGCACTCAAAATAGACGTCGGACGTGTCCGCGCCGTCCAAAACAAGACCCCCGGAAAAACACCAATTCACTTAAAGTAAGCATCGTGCCACCGAGGCCCCTTGTTCCTAGATTTAAAAATTCCCAAAACTATCTCATAATGTTCCCCTCGATCCTAGGATCACGTCTCCACATACGGAATGCAAAATGGACGTCTGTAGCGGAAAATAAAGGCGTCTGAAACCTGAGGGGCAAGGCCCCTTGGGCTGGACCGGCCTGGGTCGGCCCGCGCTGGCCGGCCCGGCTCGCCACGCCTGGCCCGCGGCTTAGCCGCATTGGCCGGAAGTGGACCCGGTCCACCGCGTGGTCGACCAGCCGAGGTTGGTCGCCGCGCAACGACCCGCGCGATGGGGTCGTGCTCCCCCCGCGGGGTCGCATACCGCGACCCCGGTCCACTGTGAAGCGTCGCGGATGTCCGCCGCCTGCCGCCTGAAGCGCGGTCACCGTGCAGAGAGTCGCCACCACAGTCGAGCCACTGCCTACCGAGGAGCCGCCGCCTACCTGCACCCGGGTCCGCCGCACCGCCAGCACCCTGGAACCGAGCCATCGTCGCAGTAGGGCTCGCCGAACCGCCGGAAAGCCCCCAGAACTCCCGAAATTCCCGTAAACTTCACCGGACCACTACGGCCTCCTCGTAACTCGGATTTTTATTACGAAAGAATAGATGGAAAGAAAAAAATGTGTACTACACGTCTGTGGGAGTTGTTCGAAGAATTAATAGCAAATCGATGCATAAAATTTGATTCAAAGGTATGTTCGGAAACGAAAACGCAACGAAAACCTCCTACCTCGAAGGGCGTTGCCCGGTGCTTCACGGAGAATCCACCGCCGTGTCGCGGACTTGCCGGAGCTACCTCGCCGGAGTGAAGGAGAAGAAGGAGGTTTTGAGGAAGAAGAGAAGAATAAGAATAAGAAGGGGTGGGGATGGGTTAAGTGTTTAAATAGAAACACTTAACCACCTGCCTATCGGCCCGAACCCAAACTCCCGACGGGGTCAGGATTATGCATCCCCTAGGCTAAACATCACCTCCTGAGCACAACGGAAGTCTCGGAATTTCAATCTGAGACCCCATTCAAAAGTTATTAAACTGAACGCCTGAGGTCTCCAAATTACGAAAACGCCTCTGGGCCATTTTTCACAGACAGGCCACACCCGAAAAACTTACACCTCTCCTAGGGTAAACGGAACATTCCGAACTCAACGGTGCCCTAGGTTTTCCAATCTGATCCACTGTTTAAGAGATACTAGAGATTCACCCTTAAACGAATAAATTAATTATTTAATTTATCTGTTTCATGTTCCGGAAGCGAGCAAGGGGCCCAAACATCCCGCGTCGCCATGTTTTATGTCGTTCCTACGGTAAACACCTCATTCTGGACCCATCCGTACACTAGAATCTCTGATCCGGATCACCATTTAGGAGTTATCCCATTCATTTGGTGTTTCCTGTGTGAACGCACTGAAAATTTAATTCCGTCCACTCTGGGGCTCGGAATCGCACGTCATCTAAAGGCCCTTCTCTGGAACAACATCAAGAAATATTATAAAGTCATTTGCAGCAAAAATAGGGTTTTTACAGATTTTTAGTCTCACTTTTATTTCTGGGAGACTTATAAAATATTCCCCACTAATTTTTTTATATGGTATATATAAATAACCTATTAAATGAAATATCATGAATATACCAAATTTAATGATAATAATTTTTTCTATTTATGTTATTGTTCAATGGGTATTACTATTTTAAAAGTTACTCAAATAGTAATAAATTTTTTACTCAATTTTTCTTATTTAGGACATAAGTCATGTTATAAACCTATTTCATGTTATGAGATATATATTATGACCCATTAAAATTTTATATCATGCATATAATTTGTTTAATTATATTAAAAATATTATTATTATTTTATCCTTTCATAAATATTACGTTTCAAAAGTTACAAAAGTGGAAAGGGTTGGATGTAACAATCTCATTGTTTTCCAAGACTGTTTATGATTATTCTTTCATTGGAGAAATATTATGACATATATCTCAATGAAATCACTAATTTCTATATCATATTTTTATGTCCTTAGAATAATTTTTTTCTCATTATTTTACTCTCATTATGTACTTGTTAGATCAAAATTATTTTATATGAAAAATCTGACATTAAATATCTCTTCAGTCAAAAATCTATTTTCTTCTAAACATAAATTTTCTAAAAATATTTTCAAAAAGGTTTTTTAGAAATATCCAATGTATTTATTTAAATATATTATTTCCCATTGATGACTTTTTACAATTTATCCTGAATGGAATCATCATGTTTTTTCCAAGCATTTCTCGATAGTCTTCTACAGTAAATGAGAAATGATTCTTTGTTATTAACATGTGAAAAAATAAAAAAGTATTTAACAATATCATAACCACTCAATGAATTCAATATTCCCTTATATATTTTTATTTTCTTTTAAAAACAAATATTTTTCTTTAGTATTTAGTAAAAAAAATTATTTTAAAAAAAATTATTTCAATATTAAACAGATTTTGATAATGATTTTTGTTTCTAAAACTTTTTTTCAACAAGTGGTTATTTTCAACAAGAAATTTTTTTGATGAATTTCAAATAATACTTTATAATGTTAAATGGATATTTTCAAAAAAAATTATTTTGAAGATATTTCATGTTTTCAAAAGTGTTTTTCATAGTTGAAAGAATATTTTACTCAAGAATTATTTTTAAATGATCTTTAATAGTTATTTTCAAAGAAAATAATTTTTAAATTTTTTTCTTTAAAAATTTATTTTCAATATAAAAAGGTTATTTTAATCAATAAATTTCCCAATTGTTCATTTAAAATAAATTTTATATCTAATTTGATGTCTATTGATGTTATATATTTTTTTATTGATATATTGATCCAATGATACCATCCTTATTCTTTATCTGGATGGTTTATGTTTATGACTATGATGAAATACATTCATAAAACCCAATCCTTCATACATGATATGCCATTGTGAAATGGTGAAATTAATAAGAAACTTGTCCCTTTTCCATATGTTGTGATATGAGGGACTGTTTATGAAACCCATCTATTTTTATGGATTTTGATTTGATTAATGTTTTATAATCTTGGGGATAAATATGTATGACTTAATCATGTTGATGGTGGTACCTATATATCTATACAATGAATTTGGAAATTATTTATATCATTTTAGATAGACATAACGGCAATTGGGAGTGAACCGAGTTCAGTAAGGGACATTGTCAACTAATATTATCTGGGGAGGGAACCTTGACTACTATGATAGTTTTGGGAGTGAACTGATTCCACTATGATAACCTTGTATGTAATCCTTTAATACTATGGAAATCACATTCTCTACATATTTTTTTCTAGAATTCATTTTATTATTATTATTTTATGATATCATGGACTATGTAATTCATTACTTTATTGTTCATGTCCTAGGATTTTCTATCTTCTATGACATGTATTATGATTTTAATCTCAGATATACATAGTTTTATTTTCAATTTTCATGATCATATTTCCTTAACCATAAACTCATGCAATCATTATTTGATCATTGATTGCTTACCCTACAATAATACCTTTACTGAGCATCTGATCTCACCCATTTTTGTGATTTTTTTCCCTTATAAGCTGAGAAGTGCCTTGTGATTGATATTTTGTGATAGGTTAAAGGGTGTAATGGCATTATAAAAGAGAATTAAATGTTTTATTTTATGTTTCTAAATGTAAAAGAGAGTCAAATATTTATTTGGTTTACAAAGACTATAATACTATAGAATCTATTGGGATGTGAACTCTTGTATCTTGCACTGGTGTAATAAAGTACCCACCAACTTTATGTTACTGGAGTTAGGGACTTTATAATCATATCTATAAACTCTAATATTTATATTATTGGATTTAAATCTCCTATGATTTATACACTATATCGGTTTTAATTTCACTTAATTTTTTCAAAAGGTTATAAAGTCCCTATATCAGATCATTGGCAGGGGACGTATAATTCTTATTTAGAATCCTTATACTACATCATAAGTCATGAACAAATGAAACTATTTCCCTACAAAAACCTATGAATTCCTCACTTGTTCCTCACTCTAAATTTCATCCTTACACTTATCCAATGATCTGAAACCACTCAGTCCTGAAACGCCCCCACTAAGAACCCCACTGGAAAAGTAGTGAATATGAGAGTGACCCTAGATTCACTCCTAAAAAAGGAAACATGTTGGTTACTAGAACTAGGGATATAAACATACATATATTCAATGAATTTCCCTCAAAAACCATGGGATAGATAAAATAAACCACCTATCAATTCAAAAAATCTCATTAATAATTATTTCCCATGAAACAAATGTGAGTTATATTTCAATGTATATGATAATACATAAGAAATTGAAATGAATATACCAATTAAATCCTATATATCACCCAAATAATAGATCTTAATCTACCATGAACTATCATTCAAAACAAAATAACATACTATAAAGGTTTGAGAACTTGAGAGTACTCATTAGGGTCATTATTTTTAATTAAACCAAAATACATGTGAAATAAATATACAATAGTATAAATGAGAGATATAAACTAATAATAGTATATGATTAAAATATAAATAGATAAGTATAAGAAATATAAATTAAAAAACTCCATATCCCACCATGAGATACCAAAACATCATTTCTTGAATCACTTTCTACTATATTACCCCACTCAATGATCCAAGAAAATATCAATTCTATTAATGGTCTTGAAATATCATAATAAATAATAAGAATATTAAAAATATCATTTCCTCCATAAACATCACTATAACTAGTAAAATAAATGGTGGTATAAATGTATCAAAACTATTAACAATCCTTATATATGTTTCCCCAAATCACAACATGGTATCAAGACAAAATATGATAACCCCTCCCAAATTAACAGGGAATTAAAAAAAATAACTACACTGAAAAAACAACTACCTCTTCACATATTAATACAATCACCATGTATTATTAAGACACCCCATTATAGAAAAACCCACAAATCCACTCCCATATGTTGCAAAAATACATATTCACTTGCTTCTCATTATTATAGGGTAATATCAATATGACCGGAATCAACCTTATACCTTCCACCTTGATTTTATATCCTCTATCATGCATCCACTTCAAACCAAAAACTATATTAATAAGTATATATGTACTATAAAATCTTGCAAATACAACCAATATATATACCTAAACCTCAATAAGTAACATCCCTTGTATATTTATGGTAAACTTTATTCACTACAACACATACTATACCACCCTTAACCCTTTATCACCACACCACTCCCTCACAACACATTAAAAAAGTTATCATAGAAAAATAAGGAATATAAAAATCAATCACACTTTCCCATTTCAATGAAAAATCAACAACAATAACATAATACAATGAACAAGAGATGAAACACATATCACTGACCACACGATCTATATTTTAGTATAATTTTCTTCAATAATAGAACAAAATGTTACATAATATGTTCATTCTAAATTCCTAATTGTTTTTACCCTTTACATTAATATTTTATAATATTCCTAAAACTGAACACTTAATTTCACATCACACCCCCCCCCCACCCATACACACACACACACACTTATTTTCACAAAAATACACACAAATCTCCCTAACCAAACATCTCAATTTAGTAACAAATAAAATAAATAAATATAGTAAAACAAAACCCCCTACTGCATCACAAACTAAATTCTATATATCATAATCCTAATCAACTCACCTATCTTACAAAACACTATTATATAAAAGGCACACAGAACCCACATTAGCTTTTAGGTTAAGAAGATAATGAACAAAATACAACACAAATTTATAACCAAAACCTACTTGTTATATGTAAACATATAAACATAATATTGGGAAAGTAACTCTCATCACCTTATAATTCCTCTTACATAACTCACACCCACAAACAACCCAATTTAATACACAACCAATTAGAAATAACTATATAAAGAAGAAAATAATGTAATTAAAACCTTAAATATATTACCAAAACTAAAATATCATAATTATTATCATACCAAAGCCTTACTCAAGATAACATTAATAAAACACCAACACCCAAGCACAAGAACAACCCAATAGTGTTCAAATTCTATGATTTATCATACATTATTTTATAATCATAAAAATATTCCCCACACTTCCTTATACATTTAACTTTTAAATCATAGATAAAAATCATATAAATTTTTATATTTTAATCCCTTTTATTTTCTACTATCACTAATTGATTAACTATTTATGAACAATATAATTTAAATAACAATAATACTCTAAGCAATAAGTTAATTATTAAAAATAAAATCCCTTATTTTAATTAATTAAAAAAATATTAATAAAGAATTCACAAAAGAAAAACAAGCGTCAAAAGGTTAATCAATACCATATAAATAATACGTGAAACAACAAAGCATACTTATATCTTTCCAACCATAATAACCAATATAATTATAATCATTATTTAATTCATTATTTTTCATTAGTAATCAAAAATATTTCCTACCACCCCAAAAAACCGTGAATAAATAACTAATATAAATCATAGTAATTACATCAATAATTACATTCCAAATTTTGTAAGAAGTGATTAATAATGCACTATTTTTGTATATCTCAAAAATATCCATAAGAAGGGAAATAAGACTAAATATGAACACCGATCAATTCTAGGATATATTAGAACAACCAATGTAACATAATTATTCATCAGGATCCCACACACAACATACCCATACCACTACTTATAATGACTATATAAATAGGAGGAATTAAAAGAATGGGAGAAAGTAAGGTAAGTTGGTACCAAAAATAAAATGGAAATAAGAATTTCCAATAATGGATTTGAATAATGATGGAGACTAACAAGAGGGGACTAGAAGGAATAATAGACTAGAATGGGATTGAGGGGAATAATTAAATCATCACCTATAATATTGGTTGACCCATATTTATAGGAAAATTGGAGCGACCCTCCCTAGGGTCTTGTGATCCCCAAAATAGATGTTTTGTGCTTTAGTCAGAAAATATCATGACACCATGATATTAAAAACACCATATGATCCTAAAAATAAATTGATCATTTCAGCCAATTTAAAAATGGATATTATTTCTTCTTTAATATCGCAAATCCCACACTCCCAAATCCAATGATAAAAATATAACATTTACATTTCTAGATTTAATACAGATAAATGTGACTCAAATAATCATAAAATTTAGATCACATATATAGCCAAGATCTATTTAGGTTAATAATATTAGTAAAATGAGAAAATATCTTTATATTTTGAAATTTATATAAAATATTTTTCAACACAAAACAAGATCTCTATAAAGAAATTATTTCATCCTTTAAGTTAAATTCTAAATATGGAACTCTAACATTACAAACTTTTCAAATATTCTTATTCCAATTGAAAAATAATTGTAAAAAATGGGATAAGAAAATACATGGTCTCTAAGGTACATATATAAAAACAGAGGAAATCTGTCACTCCATTTCAAACATATGAGGTTATATATGGGAGTTTTCCCTATATTATAATAAACATTAAGATGAAATAATCATTTACCTACACATAACAACACCTTGAAAATATAATGTATTCCATAAAGCAATTTATAATAACAAATAAAGGCTAAATCATAATCATGAGGGTTTCTTAGAAAATATGAGAACCCTAGAGAACATTTTCTAAAAAAACATACATTTTTACCCAAAAGGGCATAATCATACCATTAAAAAAGTTATAATATGGCCTTGTGAAATCAAAATATTTCCATGAAAACTCGTTAAAAATAATTTAAAATTAATGTATGTAAATTGGGTCATCATTTCAAAATCACTATTTTATTCACTATTAAAAATCTAATGACCTTCTTTGTAAATTATAGCATTCTATTTGGAGAAACATATAACTGGTTAACACCATCCCTTTACCCAATGTGATGGAGATCTATATTGGCCTCACCCTATATAATGATATATATCAGACTCACCCTTCATTATAAATAATTTCCTTGAACCTTAACATAATAATAACACATGAAAATTCACATTCCAATCACCATACCATAAAAATATACTCTCAAACACATAATAAAAAAAAATTGGATATTGAAATATCCAATTACCTTGAAACCATATTTTTAAATTTTAAATAACAATAAAAATATATGGGGGATTTTCATTATATAAAACATAGAATAATATAACGGAATACCAAAATAAAATAGCAGTTACAATGGAATGAAAATGCATCAATGTTATATATGTTAAAATATAATATTCCATTTTTATAATTTTTAAATAATGTCTAAACATTCTATATAAATTATGTGAAAAGATTCATTTTAAATACAATTGAATGAAATTAAAGGGATACAAAAAATAATCCTTATAATTTACTTATTTTTGTATTGATACATTCATAATAAAGATTTTATAAGAATATTTACATGGAATAAAATTTATAAAAAATTTAAAAACACTTAAAATGACATTTTAAAGAAAATTGTTATTTTCCTTGAGATTTAATTGTCACATAAATTCATTATGACAGATATAATAAACTATTTCAATCATATGATGTCTTAAAAACATATTTTATATTTAATACCTTATCCTTAAACCATAAATTTCATTTATTTGGGTGAAATAATTAATTAAATAATCAGTTAAGTATATGTTTTGTTCTTTGGAGATGTTAGGTTCATAATTTAAAAATGACTTTGGTTTAAAGAATATGGTAAAAGGGTTCATTATTACATCATCTTATTAATAGTAATTAAGACATAAATATAATTTTTAAAAATTATTTATTCTTTCTAAACCAACTATGTAAGATGGTAATTAAAAATAAACTACTTTATAATCCTGGAGACGGTAGACCGTACATATGGATGAGTACAGATTCAATATTTTAAAAAACAATGAAGGAAAGAAGGTAAGTATAATTTTATCATTTATGATTATTATTATATAATTTATATAATATTATTATATTAAATACAAACATATATATAATATCAATGTGAGACATTGGTGAAAAACGAATTATATCACTTCTTGGTGGTGGTAATTCAGCGTATGCATGAAAGAAATTATTGATTTTAAATAGATGGAATAATAATAAAATAGATTATATATTGTCTTTATATAAATATAATTATTTCATGAATATAATATATAAACTTTAAATCCATAATCCTTATCAATTGTGAAATGCAGTGATGGAAACTTAATTACATCATTCTGTAAGACAGTAGTACACTGTACACAGTAACGATGGGTTCGTTTCCCATTATATGAATAAGGATATGGATTAAAGTTATTAAATAAACATAATAAACTATTATTATTGTCTATATACTTATATTATGATATCACAGTGGTTTTTATATTTTTAAAGGATCTTTAAGAGTAAATAAAAATAAAACATTTGGTTAAAAGTTACACATATTCTTAAGATAGCCTCCTTTGTTATACACCAAATTCCCTCTAAGGATGGTATTCCTGTTAAATTAATTACTATAGGATATGTTAAGGGATTTTATAAAAATATTTGGTATGGTATTGACTAACCCAAATTTCTCTTTATGTATAGAGAGTAGAATATTGGGGGTATACTTTTATAAGTGAGGGGAGTCTTACTCTTTGAATTTCTTAAAGTATTGAATTAATATAATATATTTTTATTGTAAAAGATTAATGGAATTAAAATATTTAGAATATAGTAAGATTATTATTAAAAATTCTCTATCTAAATTAAATTTGGACATGTTTAAGGGATGTTTTTTTTCCGTATCTCTTCATTTTAACCCCATGTTAACCCTTTTTTATGGCTACCATGATACAAGTGTTTTTTAATCATTAATTGTCATGAAAGATTATATAAATGTAAAAGTGAACAATAAATGGAAAAAAAATTATATTATAGATAATATACAATTCTCTTGCCCAAATATATTATTTTTATTAATTTTATAACATTTCATAATAAATTTTTGATTGTTAAATATCATTAATGTCATTTTTAGGACTATTCATTTAATTTATGTTTAAATACATTTTGTTAAAAATATTATTATAATATAATACTTATTAAAACTAAATTACAATATTATTAACTATTAAATTCATTTTTAAACACAAATAATCAAAAATACATTACATTCAATGTTTTTAAAATTATTTACTTTGATGTTGCAACTGCATTCACGACCATTGTGTCAACATTTTATAAGTGTTTAAGGTGATTATATAATCACTAAAAAATATAATTAAATTACTATCATAAAAAAATTAATAATTTTCAATTTAACATTTAATATTCATTCCTAATTTATTTTTAACTTTGTGTGAACATATAAGGTAAATTTAAAAGCATGAAAGTGACATTTTGTGTCTTTCATTAATTAAAAAAATATATATGTCATTATCAAATAAATAAGAGAAAAATAGAAACTAAAATAGAAAATATTTAGGTATGGTTTATATCCAATAATTAAATAGGGTAAATTCACATGTTACATATATATTATAGCCTTTTCACATTAGTTATAAACATAATTAACCTGATTTAGCCTTTAATATTGTAATAAATATTTACAAAAGTTATTATTCATAATGACCAAAAATAAATGGGACCAATTGAAAAAATATTAATTATACTGATTCTAAGTATGTAATCTATGTTATAAAATTTAATATATATAAGTGTAATAATTTAATTATAAATTAAACCTACAAAATAAGACGAAAATCATTTTTCCTAAAATAATGTCTTCTAAAGTAAAAAAATTAATAATAAAATAATAAATAAACTTAATTTCAATGAACTGAATTTTATTATTCATAATATAAATGAACTAATTCTACTTTCAAATAATTTTAAAATAAAATCAATCTTTTTAAATTCATGAAACGAAATTTCATTTTTCAATAAAAATCAGTATTTTTTCACTATTCACCAAAAATAAATCATTTTTGAAGATACTAAAATGTTTTCTAAATAAAAAATTGATATTTTGATATAAAAAATTATATTCCTTTTTATAAAAATGAATTTATAAAAGTGATAGAAATTAAATTTAATATTCTCTCACAAAAAATAATTAAAACTATTTTGGTGGAAGAAAATATTTTTAAAGGATAAAATAATATTACTAAAAAATTAATTCTTCATCCTAAGAATTAATAAATATATTTTTAATGACTAGGAACTTTATAAATATGTATAAATTTGGTTATTACTATTCATACCTTCCAATTTAGTGAGTATTTCATAATGAACATATTTAAATTACAAAATTTCCTAGTTATTCAAGCTCCATATTATGCGTTAAGAAAGCTATAAAAAATAATATTCATTTTAAAATCATAGGGTATTAATTTTACTATAATATAAAATCTTTGAAACAACAACATTGACCCTAAACACCAATGTCTTCCTTGAATCAATATAGAGTAGGAGATCTAACCACACTATTTCAAACACACCTCTCTGACCAAATGATGTCAATAAACCCTCATGAAAATGACATGAAAACTAAATGGGAACCAAAATGGCCATTTATACCTTCAAAATTCATCACTGGGATTCTATAAAAAACATTCTACCACCACCCATATCAAAACTACCTCCCTTATTTAATATAAAACTTTCATGAAATGGATATTGTCTAAAATAAGAGTTCCAAATGTTGAATACCCAAACTCACTAAATCTATTAAGCCTCAAGACCCTAACAATACGAAAACTTAGGGAATTACTTGGGTTTCTTCTTAAATTTCCATTTTTTACCTCTATATGTATAAAACTAAACATTAAACCCATAGATAACCCCAAAACATCTTATAAACATTAATAACACATAAAAAACAAATTAAATGTTTTTTAATGTTTGGGACATTATAGTAGGTGGGATTCAAGGTCCACCCTTATCTTTAATTATAATAGAAAAAATATTTCCAATCGATGTGGTTAATAATATTGTGGTATAAAATCTATACTAGATAGGTAGGATAGATTTTTGAGTTAGGAATTAGTTAGAACTCCATGGACTTGGTAGGGGAAAATATTAATTGATCTTAGATGGTGATGTGATAAGGGATACATACCAGGACACATGAATTAAAGACCCCCTATTATTTAATTCAATTAAAAATTGTTTATCGAACATTCTTGGTTGGAGGATTTTATTCTGGTGTAGAGACCTAGGTTGGGTGCATGTATTATATTATTTGTGGATGTAATTTAATATGCATGATTTTGTGCAAATTTTAAATATATATAGTTATATTTATAGAATGAATTCCCTTTTTTCTCATATTAGTAGTTCCTTTTCATGTTATATAGATTCTTAGTTGGTTTCATTAATGTGTGCATAGAATTGGTAAGGTGTACAAGGATGTTATGTTCACCATAAGAAGAATAAACTGATATTGGAGGATGTGTATTGTTGGAATATATTACATGATATTCAGTGTTATAGCTTGGTGAAGTTTTATGGGGATATCTCGAGTTAGTGGATTGTGAAGTGGTTATAAGAGCCTTATATTAAATTCAATATGAATCATTGATTGTATGGATAATTGTATCTCTTTGACCATTAGTTATTTTAGATTCACTACATGTTAGTGGTATTTTTTCTTTTATAGTGATAGAAAAGTGTTTGCGGTATCAAGGGATATTTTTTTAATGTATTTAAATGTTAAATTATTTTTATCAATTCTAATGGTGTTATAAATTTATCTACCATAAAAATGGTATAATGAGTGTGCATGATATCTAGGTTTAGTAAAATAATCTTCATCAATATACCCATGACCACTTCCTAGATTATGAGGCTAGAGATCAATATTTTGACAAGGTAATGCATACCACTATTATAAATTAGGTATCCCCAATTATATTTCCTACAAATATAGAATAACTAAAAAATATATATTTTATTGAAGAGAGGCCTGAACGGTCTATGTCGTTTCAGGAGGTAACTCGTGATAACATCCTGATGCATATATCTTTGGATAAAGGTTATCAAATGTAATGTAAGTCAAGGTTTCGATTTTTAGGATTTCAATCATAACATTCTTCATGCTTTGTTGTATCTAGATGTTCTATGGATACTATCAAGAATTATTTCCCAATGTTTTTTCTTATTTTGTAATAGAATATTAGTTGTTTTTATGCCTGATCATTCTCCGGGGATAGTGTGAAAAAGGTGATAAATTCCTGGTATAGCATTGATAGTATTATCTACTAAGGACTTGTTATCATTAAATCAATTAGGGTTATATAATAGAGAGAGGATATGGAGATGGGAGACAAATAACACCCATGATGTCCCCCATCCGCAGGAACATAGTATTGAGCACAGTTATAGAGCGGTTGTTAGTAGGACTAGTGTGGTAGAGTAGTAGATCATGGCCAACAAACTTCCATAGATATTCCAGCACCCTAGAGACTAGAGATCCTTTGATGTACTATTTTTCATATCTTCCTATATTTCATATATGTTGTTTGATTTAGTAGGTTCACACTCATATATATATCCTACCATAATTTGAGATTTGTGGATCAAGGTAGAGTGGGATTTATTTCCATTTTTGTTTTATATGTTAGTTAGAGGCTACTTCTGTCTACATGATGGGTGACTTGGTTTTTACGAATGACAGGAAAACATCAGTCACTATATGATTTCATATTAGTATATATTTAGGAATATTATGTCATTATTAACATAGATTGGTTTTGCACTATGCATATAACAGTCAATTCCAATAGAAGTAGGGTCTTCTCCAATGATGCAAAAGGCTAATATGTAGTGTTAATCAATGTGAAAGATCACAGGATGAGTCATAGGTGTTCAAAAACACTTTTATCAAAAATACAAGATTTCTCTTTGAATTTGTTTAAAGAATGGGTGTTATTTTTCCTAAGAGTTTTTTGAGGATTTCTGGACATCTTCCTAATAAAGTTTGTGATATTGTCCCCTTAATAGAACTTGATGTTTAAAATAAAGCTTCAACTTAGTTTCTCTATAGTTTCCATGGTTCTTTATTATATTCTCCTTCAATGTTATGGGAGTTGAAGATTTAAATTAATGTTATGGTGTTGAATTGTTATATCTGAACTAGTATGCCTCCTAGGTGTTCTTCAGTGTTATTCATTAAGTATATAGATGGTAGTTTGAGGTTATATATGTACTATTAATGATTTCAATATGTAACAATGAAGAAAAACTATCCATTGTAAAACCCTACGATAAGTAACCTAATATTGGTTGTAATTTTATTACTATGGTAAATAATACATATATCGTAATGAAAATGATATTGTGGTCTATTAGTATCACACTAGAAAAAAATGGTTTTTATGCATGGTTTTTAGGCTTTTAATGATTTTTTAGGCTAATTCATTATAACTGATGTAGTAAATATTAATTTTATATCAGTTATTAATAAAACAAATATAAAAAATTACTATTTTTAAGACTTTCTACAGTAGTTTTTCTATAGTTCCCTTAGAAATAAATTTTTTTGAAGACTACCCATGTTAGTTTTGAAAAACCTACAGGGAAATTTTTATAATTTTCCTTTTTATTATTTCAATATAGATTAATGTATTAGAAGGAAAAACAAGATCAATAATGTGTAAAACTTTAGAAACCAATATAAATATTGATAAAATATTAAAAAAAATTCTAATTTGATTCTATTCAACTTATAGTGTCCAACAACTTAATTTCTTTTAGAGGAATGAACTCATGAGGCATCTAATGTTGAGGCTTAAAAGGATATTTAGACATTACCCTATAAATATAATGCATAAGGACATTATTTTTAACTTGTTCTATGAAATTTTTATTCATCATTAAAGTTGAAATTAAAAATTATATCTGATAATAAAACTAATAATAATTAAATTAAATAATGGAATACTAATTATAATTACCATGTAAAAATTGTTGAATGAAGAAGTAAGTAATGACGATGCAGATCAAAATAGTTGAAAATAAATAAATAATTGTGGAGCATGAAAACATATAAATTATTCCCAAAAAAGTATAACATAAAATAATTACCTTTAAGATATAATTGAAGAATTGAGAGGTGAATAGTGAAAATATTGAAATATTGATTTCATGATCTGTGAGTATTTACATTTCATATCAGTAAAACTATAAATAATGTGAACAAAATAGTAAAACAATTAATGTTATTTTTATTTCGAGTAATATTAAAACTTGGTTTTTAACATTTTTTAATATATTATTCGTTGTTAAAATATGTGTTTTCTGATCCGTGATTTAAAAAATGACATTAAAATACTATGTTAAAAAAATTTAAAATCATTTATTTAATAAAGAATGATAAAAAAATATAATATAAATGCTAATTGTTGTACTAGTCTCATTAAACTAGATATATAAATGGTTATTACAATACATTGAAAACATAAGGTATGTCAATTGAATACCTTAAAAAAATTTATTTTTACTCACAAATCAATAAGTTACATGTATTAATCTTCCTAGTTTATTGAGGAAATGGGAAACAATATAAAGTGGTGAGATCAGTTTCTCAGTAATTGGTAAAATTCATTGGAATCCATCAACATAAGCATGGAATCATTAATATGATAGGAATAAATTAGTTTCATAACATATGGGGTTTAAGAATTATATAACCATGGATTACATAACAATAAATAAATTCATGGATAAGAATTACATATATCAAAGTGATTAAGTGAATCATTCCAAACATCATAATCATTAAATCAAGGAATAACTCCATGGAATCATATATAAGTAGGTAAGGATTATAAGAACTACCTAACTATTTTGTATCATGGGACCTATTGATGCATTGAGGGGTTATATAATTTTGGCACCCACCTATCACAAAATAATTCTAATGCATCCATCTTATAAACATAATGGATTCAAAATAAATTTTATAATTTACTCTGAGGAAACTCAAACATAATCATTTTTGAGTAATCAACATTTTTTCATATAGTAATACGGATTTACAAAATATCAATACTTCCATATTCAATGAAACAATATGACTATCTAGGTGAATATCGTGTAATTAACTTATAAAAATATGATATTCATAATGTAATGGAAAGTATCCATATCAAATGAATAATAAAATGGTTTTTTATGAGTATTTTGATGGTATTGATATATCAACATGAAATAGTCCTTTATTATGCAATTAAGGAGCTCATGAATCATCCAAAGCATATCCCACTGAAGTGTTAAACAAGGTTTGTATTTTGGCCCATTGGTTGTACACTGAATAAATATTTACTTAATACCTAACCAATCTATTTCAGTTTTATTACCCATAGGATAATCTTATAAATGTCATGAATCATCATGTTTGTATCCATACATTTTTTTATTACTATGAAACTACAGACTATTTAATTTAAAAAAATATATTAATTTTGATACATATAAGAGTGTTTGGTAATTTTAATATCATATGTGGGTAGTATAATAAGAGTTAATGGTGGGTTTTCATTCATAATATAATAATGAATTTAAAAAATTAACTCATAATGTCATTTCTCATTAGAATGAAATAAAAATTGAAGGATTGTAAAAATAAAGGTATAGAAGAGGTTAAGAATCCTTCCCTTTTAATGAAACTATCTAAATCCTGAGAGTAACACATTAAAAACATATAAATTCATTGGAGAGACTATTTTTTGGGAAATTTAATGAGAATTCATTCTAATTGGTTTTTTATTAGAGAAAAATATAAGGATTGATGGGTATTTATAGTGAATTAGGACGACTTGTTCATTAATTTCAATTCATGGGTCTTTGTCTATATGTTACAAAAAATAAAAAACTATAGGCCTTATAATGTCTTCAGACAATGGTATTTTATATATTGGGACATTTTTTTGGATTTTAATTTTTCAATAAGTTACCACCCTTAAAAATATATTATTATGAATTTCATAAAAAAATTATTCATAAATAATTGCTTTCAAAATCATAAAATATTCTTTTGGTTTTGTAAGATACTTCATAGGTTGGGAAATTTAGATTAAATTTATTTAAAATACATTATTTAAATAAATAAACCCATTTCTGGTTAATCAAGATTTTTTATTATTTAATAATTCATTTTATTTTATTTTGATGTTATAATACCGACCATATAATAATATAATATTTAACTTTTTAATGACCAGTTTGACTATTTCTGATAATTGTGAAAAATTAAACATTTGATAATTCATATTTAATGCTTATAAATTTAATGTCCTTTTCTTTAAAATAATTCAATATCTATTTGAAATTTAATTATTAAATAAAAAACTTATATACTTCAAAATCATGCATTTGGCACAAAACATTCAAAAAAACATCCTATAATAAATCTAAATTTCTTTCAAATACTTATGTTCAAAATTATATTAATATTCACTAATTTTTATAAATTTTTTATAATTATTAATTAAATTATTTAATAGTTTTTATTAGACATGAGAATATATAACCTTCATGTTACTGTATTTAACTCGTGGGTCTTACATTCTCCCCATATTAAATAATTTCATCCTCAGAATTTGGTATACTAGTTTGAGACCCAAACTCCCAACTATGATGGCAAGAAACATTAACTTTACATTTTTATCTTTGATACAAATAAATGTGGCCCTTTTTTCCATCAAAAATTTATATTGTCAATATAAAATATTTCATCACTCACATACCCAATGAAATTTTAAGTTTATATATTTAGAGAATTAGGAGAAACTCTAATATATCAAACACTCAGGAATATAGGTGAGTTTTTATCCCAATATACAAAGATATTCATATTCTATATTGATTCTTCAACATCACATAAAAATTTCGTCAAATATGAATCCTTTCTAGAACCAAATAATTTATTATAATTATTCATTACCTAGAAACAAATTCATAATAAACGGTGATTTTTGATGCTCAATGTGGGTTGATATGTGAGATATCAATGACCATATAAGAAAAACATAATAAATGGGGTATGATAATATGAGATTACCATTTGAAATCCATGCCATAAAAATGAAAAATATAAAAATTGATCCACACAATAAATCTCAGTAGTTCATAAGATATTAATCATAAATGAAGAAAAGAAAACCATCCATTATTGAATTATATAGGGAGTGGAATCGGCCTCCTCCTCCTCTCATCTTATTGATTCCTAGATAGAGATTAGGAGGGGGAGGATCCAGTCTTCTCAAGTTCTTTCCCCCTCATTCATCACCCTTCCTCATCTACATCATTCTCTCTCTCCTCTAGTATTGTTGTCTTTATGGTGCTCTATTAGTCTTTGTCCTACTCTCATTGGAGTTATTAGGTCATGAATGCCCAAACCCTAGCTCTCACCTCTCGTTCCTTCTCTCTCTCATGCATTACCTTCTCTGACTCTTTGCACCACTATGGCTATCCAAATAGGATTTGGTATGGTGGATACATAGTGGTTTTTGGGTGTATGGTTTGGTGGTTGTTAGTGTTCAAGGAACCTTCTATTCAAAGCTGAGGATGTTTAGTGTAGGCTTCGAAATAATTATGATTTTTCAGATTTAATTAGGTCTCCTCCTCCGTGTCTCTGGTGAAGTTTTTCTATGTTTATTTTTGTGAGTGATAATCATGTTATGGTCTTTTTCTTCAAGATATATTTCATGTTTCTATTGTTTCTAGTTGTGGCTTTGACCATCATTGTTGTCTATAATAGTGAATAGTTATCTATATGGCGATTTGTTTTGTTTTGATTGTATTCGAGGGAACTATTTGTTGCGATATTTAAGGGATCTACAAATTTTGAATCTTCTGGTCATCTGCTTTGGTTTTCAGTATCAACATCAATGATGGTGCCTAATTATGTTAGTTAGCAGTGATGTGACTCCGTCTATGGGTAGGGTCAGCATCCTAAGGCGTTGGGATGGAGACAGTGATGATGGTCCCTCATTTGAAATTTAAAATAGGGTATGCGATTCGTGGTGTGGATATGATGGGAATTTTGAACTTTTTTAAATTTTTGACATGATATTTGTTTTTATAAGGGTCTGTGTAACTTGGTGTTGTGGTTCCCACTTAACCTTAAAGTGCCATATCAATATTTTTAAAAAATGGATTTGAGGATTACAGAATTATATAGAAATAACAGATTGAATTTTGGTATATAGATAAGAATAAAAAACAAATTCCTTAGTTGTCATGATTAATATCCATGACTATCATAGTACATTAAGTTCACCCTCCAAACCATAGTATTAGTCGAGTTTCACTCCTGTGACTATCATAGTGGAAAAATTCCCTTAATGAACTGGTATCACTACACAATCTAGTTCTATTTATATAAGGAGATATCAATAATTACCCAATAATTTTGAAAGAGATATTGGTTCCATCAATCACATAATGAAAATCATACATATGTGTTCCATAATATAATAAAAAATTCATTATATAAAAATCCATAAAAATAAATGGTTTTCATAAATATTTCATCATCACAAACAATAACCATTGAAATAAAAAATGGTAATGGTATCCTTTTATCATATTCCTATAATAGTATAACCAATAATGTAGTTTCTTGTAATAAATGAATCAAAATATCATTAGAACATTCTTGATGAAAACAACCATTCCAATTTAAAAATTACTTTTAAAAATATAAAAACAATGTACAAAATAAAGAAACCATTTTCATTGAAAATAACAATGTAAAATCATAAAAGAATATTCTAAGAAAATATGTGTCATTATGGAATCAAATTTCATTCATGTTTTGTAAGTTTAAAAAATTCTCTTTTATATTTTTGTCATGATGTCAAAAATTACCTCATTTGGAAAATAATAAAAACATTCCTTTCAATCCATTTTCTTAAAATTAAATAATGTGTAAAATTTAATTTAAAATATAATGATATCACAGTAAGAAAAATATTAAAAACAATTTTATAAAACATTTATATGGAAAATAAATATTCTCTTGTGTATACTTAATCATAAATAGTCACGAATACTGATGAGATTTTGAAATAAACTCTTACCACATTGTTAACATTTGAATCATTATCCACATGAAAGAATGAAATTTATATGAATATGTTTATTTAATAATTTTCTTGATAATAATCACAAAAGGAATTCATGAGAAATATATAAACCACCTAAAATAAACATGCAGTGTATAAAAAATGTATCCTACAAAAATAAGAGTGAGATAAAAATCTCATACCTTTAGTCTTTCCTTTCATCGTTCACATTCAACCCTCATGTATAATTAATTTGGATTTATTATACATGTATTACATAAATTTATTCATATATATAATACCATTTATGATTTATTTGTATTATCTTATCACTATTTTATATATATTTGTTTATTTAAATCAGTTTTGTAGGTGACAAAAGCTTTATTTTCGAACAATGTTTCAGTTTGACAATCCTCGTTCTTATACTTTGATCATGGTCCCATTATATAAGTTTTTTTAATAATAGTATAAAAATCATATATATTCATTATAAAAATATTTATAATCATTCATGAAAATTATATATAGAGAAATGAATTACACCATTCATGGAGATGATAGGTCATACGTATGTGTGAACGTTGTTTCCATTTTTTTACTGATTGAATAAAATAATATTAAATAAAAAATAATCTCTTAAAATATTTATTATATAATAAATATAATACATATTAATAAAATTTATCAATATTACCATTCATGTTAAATATAAATTAAAAATTAATCACATCGTATCTTGAAGATGGTAGTTCATTGGTATACACGAGCGACATTGTCATTTCTCAAAGGATCAGATAGTAAGAACGTAGACATAATATTAAAATTGTATAAGTATAATTATTCCATAAATATAATATAGAAATATTAATCTCATCATCATACACATCCATAAAATATGGTGCTGAAAAATAATTGGTATCACTCTGTGGAGATGGTAATTCTTATGTACGCATGGGTGATAATTTCACTTCTTGTATTGTGGAAAATAGGGTGTCTAATTATATTCTCATAATTATAATACAAATTTATAAAACTAAGTATAATGAATATATTATTTAATGATAAATATTATTTATTTAGAGTGGCTGAATAAGAGTATAAAAATAACACGAACAATCGGGAAAATTAGCTCTTCTTCAAAACGTCTCCTTTAGATCACCTCTCAAGGGTTCTAGGGTTGGTATTTTTAGATGAAAAGTACACCTATGATTTTTATATTGATTTATAGAAGATTATTTGGTATATTATGGTAGATCTTAAAGGCACACATGATTTAATGAAGTGAGGGAGGAGTTTCCCTCTTACAATAGAGGTGAGGGGCACTTTTTGAATTTCATTAAAAAAATATAATAAAAATATTGGAGAGAAAAATATTTCAAAATGGTAATTAATTTGATGATAAGGTGGAATATCCTTGAAATCCCATAAAAATGTGATTTTAAAAATTTGTTGGTGTAATTTTAAACCTTATAAATTTGAATAACCATTAGATAACATATATTAATTTTAATTAAGATAACAAGTTTTTCAATATAAAAAGGTTGACATTATTACATATAAGGTGAAAACTCAACCATAAATGGAATATTTCTAAAATATTACACAACATTATAAACATTTTTTTATATAAATATTTTTTTTATTTTTAAATTATTTAATGAAATATTGTTTAGATAAAATTTCATTATTGTCAATTTCAACCCAATTCATTTAATTTAACTTTAAATACATCAATAAAAAGAATTAATTCTAATATAATTCATTCAAACCCCCCCAAATATATCATATATAAATATAATATTAATGGGTAAACTTAATTCATTCAAATTATATAACTTTTAATTTTTATAAAAAATCATATAATATTTTTTTTATTAAATGAAGAAATACTACATCAGTGTTTCATAATCGATTAAAGTCATTATTTGAATAGAAAAAAATTAAGAATTAATTTCGAAAATGAAAATAATATAATTTGGATAAATATAGAGTATTATATTCATTCATATCATTTTTTTCATATATGAACACATAATTGACATAAAAATAAAGAGTGACATTTTTAACTTCCTTTGATTTTAGTAATATATTAATCTTTTTCAAGGACAAGTGCCCACTAAATAACTAAATTTATAAACATATGGTTTAATATTCAAATTGAATACATCAAATAATAATTATGTTGAAGATGTATGGCCTTATCACTTATTTTTAATCAAAAATAATATAATTTACCATTTATTGAGATAATAAATTTTACCACGGTTACTATTTAAACTGACTAAAAAATAGTATAATTAGATAATTTGAACCACATGATTATAATAATGTAATAAATTTTATACAGATTAATATTTTTAAATATAAAAAATTACTTTAAATTTTTTTAATGAAAACATGATGAAAACTGTTTTTTAGAAAAATACTTTTTTTTATTAAAAATGCCTTATTTTTATAAAAAAGTATTTTATAAAAAAACCAAAAATTATTTCCAATGAAAATAGTTATATTATTTATAATATATAATAAATTATTTTACTTTTAAACCAGTTTAAATTAAAATTTACTCTTGCAAATTTTTGAAACAGATATAATGTTTTTAATTAAAATCAGTAATTTTCAATATTCACTAGAAAATAAATCTTTCCAGAAAAATATGAAAATTTCAACATAAGATAATTTTATATGATGAATTAAAAAATGTTATTTTTAAAAAAATTAAATTTATATAAGTACAATAAATTATTTATAATATATTCTCACAAAAAAACAATAAAAATCAACTATGAAGAATATGTATTCCTGAAAAATAAAATAACACTACCTAAAATTGAGTACATATTTCATAAGAATTAATCAATGAATTTTTATTGATTAAATCCTTTATATATAAATTTATCATAATTTTGTTAATAATATTCATTCCATCAAATTTAACGGTTAGGTTATAATAATCATAACTAAATAATAATATTTCTTTATATGTTTAACCTCGGTGTTGTTTATCCTACACAGTATCAAATATAATGACATTAAATTAAAATATTGTGATATTAAATTCTACCCCATCATATTTAAAAAATAGTTTAATTGAATTTTAAAATAGGTATTGGGAACTATCAGTTTGACTTTTCAAAATAAACTTGTTGAAATCCCACTTCGTAAATTTAGTCAACAAAAATTTCTCCTGAAAAAGAGAGAAAGGTGAAGTATGAATTTAATCTGAAATGACACATAATAGGTTCCTATGTTGGATTAAAATTTTCAGAATTGAAAAAATGAATATTTAAGAAAAAAATAACTCCTAAGGTCCATTATAGGGTGACCGAGAACAAGGTCATGAGAAAGATAACCATCACAAAATAGAAAATTTGTATGGGTGAAAAGGTCGTTGATTTCTTTGGAGTAAAAGTAAATAGATAATATTTTTATTTCAAGACCCATTTATAGTGATAATTAATTTATTAAATAATTATCATATATACTTACTTATCATATAAAATTGTATCCTTTTCTCAATCTCTGCCACAATCTCATATTTTTCTCCAAATAATGAGTGATCAAGTTGAAAGTTTCATTCATCAAGCACAAAAATTTTCATATATGGATAAAAAAATAATTAAAATCTATTCATAATTCCTTTTTTAATTAACCAAAACCAAAATTATTAGCGCATGTTATGATTATTCCCAAAAAGAATAAACCTTTATATGAGGAAAACTACACTATTCTCCAATAGTCAATAATAATACCCAAATTTCATCATATATCATTAAATAAATAAATATCCTTAGAATTAGTAAAAATATTACACAATAATATTTGAATCCCAGAAATCAAGAGGATTTTATGGAATCATATTCCATGATAAATTTATCATTTATATCTAAATATTTGAATGCTAAAAACATATAATCTTCAATATATGATAACCATTTCCATAAATAACCTAAACCACCATAAATTGACAATATAATTATATATTCATCCAAAATACAATTAAACCTATATTAATCAAAGTAAATTACATAATATTTTTTTTACCATAATCATATATAGTTCTCAAAATTTTTAGAATCTTCCAAAATAACATTAACCAATTAACGCTGAATCAATTTCTAATCCCATGGTTATACATAATAAAAAACATATTCTCCCAAAATTAACACAACTTTTATCTATCATATATTTAAAAGAAAAAAACAATTTCGTACTAACTAGGAAATAATTTAAAATTGTGGTAGGTGATGAATCATTATCAGCCTTTAGTTGTGAGTTCAAGTCTCGTGGAATTGTTGGTTGTGACAGGTTGTCTCCCAACCTCTAAGATTTAGTTTTTCTAAAACTATATTAATAAAAACATTATGAAATTAATTGAAATTTGAAAAAAAAATCTCAAATATATCCTTAATATATTCCACATTAATGAAAATTTGTAACCTCAATGATTATCTCATACTTTTTATATTGTATTCAAAAAATGTTATAACCCATACTTTCCTCAAAATGAATGAAACTATATTTCTCTAATGTTTATAAATAACATTAAAATAGATGTGTAAGCACATTATTACTCAAATAATAATTCATGTTCAACTTATGGTTTATATATACATGTCCCAAAATATCATTATCCATTGTAAACTCCCATCACTAAAAACCTCAAAAGTGTATCCAAGACTCTGAACTTATGTTAAACCTCAAACTTGTATACCAACAATGGTATCCATAACTCCAAATATAAATTCTCAAGAATACATAATAGTCTCCAAAAATGAGACCTGCCCTCCCAAATATGGTGGTTAAAATGTAATATTTAAATTTATATCATTTATACCAATAATGTTTACCCTTTTTCCATAAAAAACATATAATATCAAAAGGAAATATTAGATAACTTATATACCTAAGGACCTTTTAGGTTTTTATTTTTGGATAATTAGGAAAAAACATATATATAAAACTCTGATGACATTAATAGAGTATTTTTTTTCATTATACCCAGTTTTTCATATTTAATATTGAGTCTTCAACATATCTCAGAAATTTCTTATGAAATGAACAATTTATTTATTGAAATCATTTATCATAATTGATCATAAAATAAAAAAATAAAAATAAAAATTGTGTGGTATGATACTTTGTAGGGGTAAATATGTGAGATATAAATGATCATATAAACATAATATGAGAAAAAGTGTATGTGAATATCATCTTAGAATTTATAATCCATAACCTACAAATCGAAGATCATATTCTTGAGTCATGGTATTAATCATGGTAGTTCATAAGATAAATTCTAAATGAATCAATGAACATGATCCATGAGATAAATACATTAGCATAAGAAATTTAATTGTGGATTATAAATAATAATATAAAATCATTTCCAAAGTAATCAAGGGAATTTTTAGGACAATCTTATTTTATTAGGTTAACTCCACAAACCATCATAGAATTCATGATTCCCTGCCCAGACTATGAAATTTGAAAAATTAAATTATTTAATTGGGTTTACATCCCATTAAATTCTTATTTATCTCATGATAAATCACTACATACCCAATTCATTATAGGTAGATATTGGTCCCACCCATAACATAATGAAAATCATACATATCTGTGTCATAATATCATTAAACAGTCATTGTATCAGAATCCATGAAAACAAATGGGTTTCACAAATATTTTATCATCACAAACAGAAACCATTAAAACAATGAATAAGAATTTTATTAATGGATAATATTCCCAAAATAGTATAAATTTTAATGAACATTGTTGTCATTAATGAATTAAAAGATCATTAAAACATTCTTGAGAAAAATAACCTTTTTAATTTAATAATAAAATTTAAAAATATAAAAATTAAGAATGTATTATATAAACCATTTTATTTGAGAATAAAACTGAGAAAATGTATATTAATAATCTAAAAATTGAGGTTTCATGATGGTAAGAAATTCTATTCATGCTTTATAAGTTAAAAAAACAATCCACTCATATTTTTGTTAGGAAATTCACAAAGTACCTTATTTGGAAAATAACAAAAATACTCCATTAAAACCATTTGTAAAATATAAAACATGTGTAAAAATGAGTCTAAAAAATCATAATATATTATTAAAAACATTATTAAATTTTTATTATAAAACATGGAAATGTAAGAGAAATATTCCATTGTGTATAATTAAATTTAAATAGTCTTGAATAGTGATGAGATTGTGAAATAAACCCTTACAACTTTGGTAAATTTTGAATCATAAACTTCATCAATGAAATAAAATTATAGGGATTTTTAAATCCTATAATTCTATTGAAAATAAATATATAATACATCCATGATAAGAATATACACCACACAAAGGAAACAATTAGTGTATATGGCATGCATCAAATAGAAATAAAAATGAAACAAAAATCTCATACCTCGTGTATTTCCTTTATTCATTCACCTTCACATGTATTAATTATAAATATGGATTTATTGTACTTTTATTCCATAACCTTATTCATATCTATCATACCTTTAATGATTTATTTATAAAATCTTTCAACCTTTTATTAATAATTTTTTTAAAATTATTGTTCTAGTGATAACTACTTCATTCTCCAAGCATGTTTTGATATGGTGGTCTATGTCCTTATACTTTGGTCAGTCACATTATTTAAAAAAAATTAATCCTGATATAAAAAATAAATATAATTATTATATACATATTTATAATCATCCATAATATTTAGATATAGAAAAATAAATTATATCATTCATAGAAAAGGTAGGCAGTATGTACGCTTGAAAGTTGATTCAATTATTTGACTATTTGATTGAAATAATGTTAAAAAATAATTATTATTTCTATAATATTAATTATTTCATATAAATAATATATATTCATAAAATTAATCCCTATTAACATCCATTTGAAATATAAATTTAAAATTAATAACATCATATCGTGGAGATGTTAGTCTATTCATATGCCTGATTGACAATAACATTTCCTAAAGGATTGTATGGTATGAAGGTTGATATGATAATATCATTACAAAAGTAAAATTATTTATAAAATATAATATAAAAATATTAAACCCATATTAATACCCATCCATAAAATATGGGGATAAAAATTTATTGAATTTCTATGTGGAGACTGTAAGGTGTACGTACACACGAGCGATACGTTCACTCTTTATTTAGTGGGAATGTGGGTGTATAATTGTGTTTTCATAATCCTAATAATATTTTATAATTATACTGAATTTTTTATTTTATGATAAATATAAAACATTCAAAATAATTTAATATTAATATAAAAATAAAGTTTTCAGTTAGGGTGATTACATCTTCTTTGAAACAACTCCTTTAGATAACCTTAAAAGTGTTCTAGGGTTTTTCTTTTTGGAAATACTACACTTCTATAATATTTCTATGGAAGTGGATAAGAGAATTTGGTAGAGTTTGGTCGAGATAGAATGCTTTAGGTGCTGTAATGATGTGAGGGTGGAGGTGAGCTTTTATAAATGTAATGAGGGACACTTTTGAAATTTTTTAAAACAATAAAATATAATAAAAATGTTATTGAGAAAAAAACATTTAATTTGTCATGTATTTAAATATAAGGTGGAATAAGGTTATAATACTGTCACCCAAAATATTTTATTCATGTTTGGGTGTAATCTAAAAGCTTGATATTCAAATTAACCCTTTATAAACCTTCTTAAATTTTAACTATAGTAACAACGTTTTCAATATTTAAAGGTAGTAATTTTTATATCTATGGTGTAAATTGGATCATAAATGGATAATTTATGTAATTTTAGAAAATATCATAAATATCTAGTTCCAATTAAATATTTTTATGATTTTAAAAAAATTTAATAAAATATTATTTATATAAAATATCATTATTGTCAATTTAGATACTATTAATATAATTTAGCTTCGAATACATCAATACAACAAAAGAATTAAAATATAATTGTTTCAAACCTCCACAATATATCATATATATCTATAAAATTTATATTTCACAACAAATCATTCATATAATATCACTTTTAAAAAAATAATATAATTTAGTGTATTTTAATATTTAATTGAGAAATACTATATCTCTGTCGTTTAAGAAATTAAGGCCATTATATAATTAACAAAAATTAAAATTAAATTTATATCATAAAAATAATTTATTAAGATCAATGAAAACAATTTTATTCATTCATATCATACTTTTATCCCAATTTGGATACATAATGGATATTAATAACAAAGAGAGTGACATCTTCTAACAGTATTTGAATTAAATAATATATAAGTCATTTTCATTGGAAATTCTCCATAAAATAACTCAATTTCAATCCTTGGGTATTTATATGTGGAATTAAAAAATACTCAGTCATAGTTATAATGAAAATTTATAGCCATATAAATTATTTTTAATCTAAATTAACCATATTTACCCCATTCTTATATAGTATGTTTTACAATGTTTACTATTTATATTGAAAAAAAATAAATGAGGCATAATTAAAAATTTTGAAACTCATAATTATAAAATGTAAGAAGTATTATATAATATAAAAGCCTTTAATTTTATAAATTAATTTTAATATAATTTCATATAACATGATGAAAACCACTTTTTCTAAAAATATTGGTTTTTTCTTCTAAATATGCATTTTTGTATAAAAATGTTTCAAAATTTTATTCCAATGAACCTAATTGGTTAATATGTAATTTCTTAGAACAAATTTTAATTTCAAACCTTTAAAAAATATTATTGAATTCTAAAAATGCTTGAATCCAAAAAAAATATTTTCAATAAAAATTGAAGTTTTCATTATTCACTAGAAAATAAATCTATTTTAAAAAATCTAAAAATTTCACCATATAATAATTTTTATATGGTGATTTATAAAATGATATATTTTTTATAAAATGAAATTAATATTTTTTCTATAAATTAATTATAATTTTTATCACAAAAATAAATAAGAATAATTTTTTAAGAAAACATATTTTTGAATTAGAAAATAAATTTATTAATAATTTAGTACTTATATCAAAAGAATTATTCAATGGATTATTACTAATTGTATCCTATATATATAATTATTTAGTTAATATTATTTATTTCCTCCAATTTAATAGTTATGTTATGCCAATCATGTTTAAATAATTGTGTTTCATTGTTCATTAGTGCTAAATATTTTATATCATAAATGTTACTGAATATAATTCCATTCATTTAAAATCTTGAGATATTACATTTGAGTTTTACATCAATCTAGGAACAAATTAATATAATTTTTCATATTTATTTCTCATAATCACATGTTGTCTCTTCTAATATGGTATTCCTGAAATGAAATTTCATGAATTGGGTTGTTTGGTTATGTAACAAATTATTTCTTATGTTAAGAATGTGAATAGGATCCTCATTTATGATAGGATTAGGTCAAACTATATTTTATCAATAGCTAGTAAAATTGTAGGGTCTGACATCGATATCCTTATCATTATGACATCAAATACACCATGTAATTTAGATAGGATATATGGAAAATCCATATGATAATCCAAAAAAATAATTGTTTATAAAATTTCAAAAGGTATAATGAAGATTGGGATTAGCTCCCCTTTCTTACAAAACCTTATATGTCCCTTATATGGTGAAAATTTAATTAATAAATGACACCTGCTCAAAATTTAAAGTTGTTCCTATGATTTTTTGAATAACTTTTATATACTCTATGAGCTATCTTAATATACTTCCAAATTTCTCAAACTTCTTATGTTGTCTCCTCAATGAATTTTGGACCAACTAGTTTCCTTTCCCCAACTTTAATTGAATACATTGGAGTATGAAATTTTTTTTCTATTCAATGACTTTTATGGCACCATTTATATACTTTATTAAATGAAATTAGTGTATGTAAATCCCCCATGTTAAGATACTAGTCGCATGTTCCTTGTAATTCAATAGGTCATGACCTCATAGGGTTCTATAATGTTTGGATGGCCTATTCAGACTACCCATCAGTTTAGGATGGAAGTTGGTTAAAAAATGTACCTCAATATTCAAGGAATCTTGAATAGTCCTCTAAAATTTTAATGGGAAATTAGGGTTATGATTATATATAATTAATAACAGTGAACCTTGAAATTTCACAACTCAATTTATATAGAATCCTTTAAAGCATTCAAAGGGTAAATACTTCCATATTTCTAAGAAATGTGATTACTTGGTCTGTTGATCCACAATAAACCGTATATCATCATTCATATTAGATGTCTTATGTATCACAGTAACAAAATCCATCCAAATGTTTTCCCACTTCTACATTGGTATAGGGAGGGGTTTCATCACACCCTTTAGGTGTTATCTCTTAGCCTTTACTTATTGGGACACCCTACATCTGAACCAAAAATAACCATTTTTTTACTTCGTATTTCATTATAAAAGTTCTATTTTATATATCTTTATATATTGCTACTATAATGGGGTATATATAATTTTGAGATTTGTGATTTATCCATTAATTTCCTTTTCGAATAATGTAAAGGTGGTAGACATATTCTCTTTCAATACACAAGCTTCATATATATTGTCTATTAATCTCTAATAATCTATGCATTTAATAGTATTTTGTAATCCCTTTTCACATTATTAATACCTCCTTAACTTCTATAGTAAAAATAGTTGATAAATTACTTGGAAATAAATTATTCTTACCTTTAAATAATAATTTCCATGTAAATGTTAATAAATCCATGAATATAGGATATTTTATCATCCCCATCATGGATAGAACTCCATGATCCTTCCTTCTCAATGTATCATCCACATTTCACTCTTTTCAAGGGTGGTAGTTCATTTTACAATCATAAATTATCATTTGGTCAAACCAACCCCTCTATCACATGTTGATATATTTTTTCATGAATCTATACATGAAACTTTTATGATATGTATGTATTTCACATATCTATCTATAAGGATAGTCCCTTCATATATTTAATGAAAATGATTGATCATACAATATAAGAATATGAGTTGGAAATTTTTTCCTCGTAGGTTCTCAATTTTCTTGATTCATAAGTAATAAATCTATCATTGTTCACAAGGACACACCCTAAACATTTATTCATGGTATCATTATATATAAAAATACTTCCTTACTAGATTGAAGAGTCAAAACTAGTTCATTGGTCAATCATATCATTAATTATCCAAATTGTTCTTCACACTCCTTATACCATGTGAATTTTTCGACAATAAATGTAAACATGGATATCACATTAACTAATCATGAAAAAAAATTCAACAAATCAATGATTGTAACTGGTTTATAAAAGTAATCTATGTATCTTAGTTATATTCATTAGAGTTCTCCATTATTTATGAACCTTTTTTTTTGTTCAATATATTTTCAATCCATATAGACTATATGTATAAGAAAAGATACATTTAGAATCCAAATTTCACACTTACTGAATTTTCCATATAATTAATCCTCTCTTAGAGTGTCAAGTAAAGTCCATAATTGGTCTTCTGGATATTAATATAATATAGATTATAATAGGAGATCATTAATTAAAACTAAAGTTATTTTATTGAGATAATCCATGATTAATCAATTTATTAGATATATAATCATTGATGGTGCATTTATTAGCCTAAATGGAATTAATGTGAACTCATAATTCCCATAACATTTGTAAAAATACAACTTTGGTATATCAGCCTTATTGAATTTTAAAACATGATAACCAGATTGAAGATAACTCATTGATAATTATTGAGACCCATGAAGTTGATTAAAATAATAATATATTTTTGGTAAAGGATAATTTTTCAGATTAGAAATAGAACTGATTTCTCTATAATTGATGTATAACTTCAAAGACACATTTTTATTTTAAAAATAAATTGACAGGTTCTCTCTAAGGTGAAACATTAGGTCATATGAATCTCTGTAACACAACACTTTTATTTATTTAATTAATTACAATAATTATATAAGTCGTTCTATTCAGGTCCTTAAATATGTTATTTTGTTTGGGAAAATGTCAAAAAAGAATTCAACTTCACGATCCTGTGAATATCATGGTAGTACATTAGGATATACCGTAATTTAGTACCCCCACAATAGATACATATTATATTTAAATGATATATTTATCATTTTTTGATTCATAATCACCTTGAATGTCACTAAGTTAAGACACTTGAGGTGTTTCTTAATAAGTATCTATAAATGACGTCTATCTCCCAAAAAAGGGGTTGTATTCCATTACCAGATATTGAAATCCTCTTATAATGAAAATAAATTCTTTCATTATACCATGTGACCCAGTATATCCTAAGGATAATGTTAAATTCTACCATTTTTAATAAAACCAAGTTTATTGTTAAGGGACCACCATGTATTTTAATAGAGATGGATAAATATAATTTCATTTTTATAAGATTTCCACAATGAGTTTTAACTGAAAACACATTCCTTAGTGTTTAAAGTGAAGATTAAATATTATTAAAAACCTAAATGATATGAATGAATATATAGATCCATAATCAACCAATAAATTTTCTATATTTGTGTTTTTGAACAATATATCTACTATAACATCATTTTTCTTGTCAACTTCTATTTTAGTGATTTTATAATACCAACTTTTCTCAATTTTCCTCTTATAAGTTAGATAACCTTAACACTTATGGTACTGATTTGAATAGTGTCTCATCTTCTTATAATTGAATCATTAGACATTTTTTGCATATTTATTTCCCTTTCATTAATGAGACTGATGGTCCTTATCTCCAAACATTTAAAAAAATTCACATTCCCTCTATATAAGTGCCAAACTATTTCTTCAGAAATCTATTTCATATAGAAAATTCAATATCCCACTTTCTACCCATTTTCATATTATTTCCCATATGAAACTAAGCTTCCCCCTTCCTCACATACTTCACTTTGAAGGAAAAATACTTTTAGAACTCCTTCTCATTCATGAAGAAAGTAGTCACTATCTCATCACATATGGAAATTGTTTGAGAGACTAATTCCCTAAGAAGGCTTGGTTTTAACAAATCAAATATGTAATAAATATTTCTTTTAGGATTATGAACATAGTCAAAAACAAGTATTTATAACCATGTCAAGTTATCCTCAAACTCAGTAACAATATCTTCTTCCTTTATTCTTAGATTCAAGAATTTCCTTTCAATTTCATTTCATTACTGATGAAGAAAGTACTTCTCATAGTATATCACATAAAAATACATACATTATATATTCTATATATTATCATACATCATATTATTTTGATTAAAATACAACCATTGAGCAGTACCTCACTTTAGATGATATAAAGCGATGATAAACTTGGTCCACTCACTAGATACCAAAGTATGTAATGACTTATCTATGAATTTTATCCACTTATATCAACTAATGGATTCATGGTTTCATTAATGGATGGATATTTTTGCTTCATGGAGTGGTCCAACATTGTCACACCATAATATGGAGGAATTTTCTGATCCATATGTGCATGTTTATGGTAATAATCTGATCCAACTATACTAATATAGTTATAATATACTATGCTTAAACACTAACCAAAACAACTTTAATTAGAGGGAAATATCTATACTGATTAGAGGTTTTGACTTGCTTTCCCTACATTAAATTGGGAATATTTCAAAACAATATCATATAGTTTATTTATTGATGAATAAAAAATTTAATTAGATACCATATTATATAATTCTAAGCAATTTATTATAAATTTATCTCATGTTATATATAAAACACGAAAAATATCTTATGTACTTGTCATAGAGTTATGTTATCTAACCATTTTCTTCTAAATCTAATTCATATAGTCTTTAATAATCTCTCTTTAATAATCATTTTAACCCATTTACTCTAATAACCTATAGATAGTGCTTATTTTATTACAATTTTACATAATACATAGAGAAAACTGAATAATATCCAGTAGTTTAAAAATATCAAAAAACATTATACACAAATGATCATTACAATATATTTAAAATTTAAATCACAAAAATTGAAAAAATGAAAAAGTCATTATTTCTTGTTAAAATACGCAAATGACATGTATTAATATTAATGTTTTTCTGGGGAAATAGGAGAAAAAATAATGTATTGAGGTCGAAGGTTTAGTAAATTTTATCATATAATAAATTCTATCATATATTATCATGGAATCAATAATTTTACATAAATAAATAAATTCCATTACATATGTAATTGTGACAATATTATTACCATGGATTGCATAAAAATAAATAAATCCAAGGATAAAATTAAATGATATCCTAGTGATTGAATGTATAATCCCTGATATCATAATCACACCAACAATGAGATGTTCCAAGATAGAATACATAAATAGGTATGGATTATACATATTACCCAATTACTTTTTATTATGAGACATAACCTTGCATCGAGGGGATATATAACTCCTGGCCCTAATCATCAAAAATCAAGTCAAATTCATCCCTATTATAAACAGAATGGATAAAATTTAAAAAACATAATGTTCCTAAAGTAACAACATACATAATCATGCAAAAGTAATCATAAGTTTTCCCTATCGAAATATGGATATATAGAATATCAATATTTCCCAGTCAATGGAAAAACATGGCTATCTATGTGAACATTCCAAAGTAAATAAATAACAAGTAGCATTTTCATAATGTATTGGAATGTACACTTATAAAATGTATGATAACAAGGTATAAGTGAAGAGTAATTTCATGGTGTAGGGATATCAATAGTAAATAATTCTTTAATATTTTTCATAAAGAGCTTGTGAATCATCCAAAATTATTTTTGTATAAAGTTAAATTATAATATTGATTCCAATTAATTTTTAATTAGATTATTTATAACTAAAAGAGGATTATATTATTCAGGATGAAATTCAAAGCATTATTAGACATTATCAATTAAAAAATGATAGTTTTACAAAAAATGGTATTTTTCACTATTCACTAAAAAATTCATCCTTTTAGAAAAATAATGAAATTTAATATTAATCTAATATTGACATGATAATTTAAAAAATGATTTAGATTTTATAAAATAGGATTTTTTATAGATGAAAATTTTAATTATAATATCAGTGCACAAAAACCAACAAAAATAATTTCTGAATAAAATATATTTTTTAAGAAAAAAATGGATTTACTAAATATTGAGTATTATTAAATTATGAATTAATCAATACATTTGTATTATATAAAACCTTGAGAAATAATTTTCATAATATGGTTATTACTATTCATACATGTGAAATTAATAGCTAGTTTTTAATGGTCACATTTAAATTATAATATTTCATTGTTTGTTTAAGCTCGGTGTTTCATGTTGTATAAACTATCAACAAAAGTGTTATTTTTACATTTTTCTGGAGTAAAATTATCCCCCATTAATAAATTTACACTTCACAATTTTAACTTAACCTTAGAAAACAAGATATTGAGATTGGAAAATGCCTATGTTGAAAAGTAATTTCATAAGAAAGGTTAATAAAACATCCTCTTGAAAAGAGGGGCATGGAAATATAAAGTTAAACTACAATAATCACAAAACAAGGTACAAAAATGGTAGAACATTAATTGTTAGTGAAAATATATACTTCGAGAAAACATTAATGTCTACATAATGAACTAGAGTAATAGATAACATTGATCAAAATAAATTCTATTTTCATTAGAAATTCAATAACCACAAAACATAAAATAATGAGGTGTAAGAATGATTGTTGATTCATTAGTAATGAATGTAATAGGATAAAAAAATTATTGAATATTATTTTCTATGTTTTGAGGATGTCATTTAAAATATAGACTAAAAACATATAGAAATATACTTACTCGAAAAGAAGAATTTCATGCTTTAATAAATTTAAAGAACAATCTCGTCTTTTTCTCCAAATAAAGCGTATTCAAGAAGAATTTTTTCATTTAATAATCACTCAGATAAACTTCTGACTGATCATGATATTTACATAAAGTCAATAATTTACTATTGTTATTATTATACATTAGGGAAAAATGGTTAGTATAAGGTAAGATAAAATCAATAAACCATCATATGAGGAAATACAACATTAATCTCCAAATACTTAATAATAATACCCAATGATAAAATACAATCAATTTATTATTAACTATCCTTATAATTCATTAAAATATTTCTATCTCAGATTGAATCCAAAAGATTAGAATGATTTTATCACATATTACACCAAGATAAATTTAACATTTATTTCCAAATAAAATTGATCATTATTAAAGTATCATACCAGAAATATTAATTTCATGGTCACATATTCTCTATAATATACCAATAAATTCCCAAAAATAAAGTCACAATCAATTCCTATATTCCCAATAAATATAGATAAACCAATATTTCTCAAACAAATCCCCATTTTATGAAAAATTATTTCTAATTAACTTAATCTTATGAAGTTCCAAAAATGGTGAAATTCCCCAAAAATAAAATTTATCATATAGTCACCAAATTAATTTTCAATCACAGTGTTATCTATATGATAAATCATTTGTTCCCAAAATGTAATAAACCCATTATCTTAGTTGAACTTATTATTGTCAAAGATCATGATAAACATAATGGTTGTCAATAATTTTTAACTTATGTCGAAAAAATATAAATGAATTCTTCCTCAAATAATCTAATCACTATAAAAATATTAAACTAATAGGTTGTATTCCATAGATTTATATGAAAACATCTATAATTATCTTAAACTCCCATTACATAAAACAACAAAAGGAGTGTCTATTCATTTAGAATTATTATAAATATTATATTTACCAACCAATGATATAATAGGTTTATCCTATATTACTATAACATATATTAAGTTTTCATATATTTTATCCTCTCATACATTATAATGGTTCATGAAGAAAATCTGAATTAACCAACATATAAACCTGGTGGTGTCAAAAATAGGTGCATAGTAAGGCAACACTCACCATGAACTAAAGTTATAACCATGATATATTCAACTAACTCTTCTTGAGGTTATTACCAACAGATACATTTGTATCAAAACTATATAAAATTATTGTATCCATAAAATGATGTGTCTCTTGGGAAACCATATAACCACTATCTTACAAAACCTTTGGGATGTTTTTGTTTGGTTAATATTTCCCAAAAAGTTTTTCATAGTGGTATATTACCTAATCTATGTTTTCCTAAATCTTATCCGGTGGTTTCTACTAATCATGCCCTGATAAAAAATTTATAGACCCCAACTCTAGTTTCCTAGTATTAGTGTTCACTTAATTACATTAGAACAATATACAAGTGATCACATCTTAAGTGAGAGAATAGTTTATTTGTCCTTTTAAACTAGATATATACTTGAATCTCATATACATTTCGAAACATAAAATAAGAAAAAATTAATTTCATTGAGAGAATAATTATTCTCCCTAGAATATCCATTAATATCAATCATACTATAACTTATAGCTTCCTATGGAATAGAAAAAAAATGTTTTTTGTGATTAAATGATCATTCAGGGTCACATACAAGGAAATATGTGTTGAGTAAATAAATTATAATCAATATGGAATGGTAAATAACTGAAAACACATGACATTTAATCAATAACATGATAATGAAGAATAATAGGGTATGAGTAAATGATATTAAATAATTTCAAATAAATAACCACATAAACATAAGATGTATCCATTGATTTTATAAAAAATCAAATAATCACATGGACATCACTAATTTATTTCATAATTATGGATCGAATATTACTAGATATATCAAACATACTATCAGGTCCTTTTTTAAATACATCATAAACATAATATCAGGGTACCATTCCTAGAAATCATAAAAAATGGGTAAGGAATATGCCAAATACCCACAAAAAATCTCTTGAAACGGACCAATGCATTGAGGGTATATAAAAATACCTTATTATAACTTACTTTATCCTAATGATTCAATATATGATATGGCTGAATAATAATTTAATAAATCATCTATATGAATAATTGTATTGAAAAAATATCATATAAAATGTTGATATTTTCCTCAATAAAAAAATATAATGACATGAATAGAATTCATGAGGAAAAATAAGTTGTATTGAAACATTTTAGTATATCCACATTAAATCATATTATTCCTAAAAAAATGTCGACATAGATAAAAATAGTTTTAAAAAAATGATTTAACATTTCTTGAGGAAAATATTTTTCATTTTGAAATAACTTATTTCAAATCTAAAACATTCCTAAATATCAGGAAAAATATTTCTTCAAAATCACTATAAAAACATATGAAGGAATCTTCAGGGAAAAGATTATTCCGGACAATGGGAAAAGATTTGCATGCAATACATATTAAGACAAATATTCCATTTAAAATATTGGTAAAATATACTTCATTTTGAAAATGATAATAAAATTACTTTAAATTTTTTTATAGAAAATAAAACATGGGTAAAAATTTATTTAATAAATCATTTTACAATATTGAAAATTTTCCTGAAATCATTTTAATGAATATATATAAATTGAATAAATTGATTCCCATCCGAACTGAAAAAATATCAGTTACACATGAAAACTATTCATGATATAACCTGTCAATGAATAATTATTTACACCTCATAAGCATAAATATATACATAACATTATACATGACTCAATAAAATAATATTGAGACGAATAACCCTTACAAACTCATATAGTTATACAGCAAGTTAATCAATGAAGTGATTATGTGTATAAATGTAAATATAAACTAATTAAATAAAAATAATAAAATAGGAGTCCATTTCACACATAATCATGTAATTAAATATTCAATTAAGTTTAATTATATCACAACTAATTAATATTTAGTTAGGAAACACTTTACCTCAAGTCTGATATTCCGCGTAAGTTCTTTTAAACTCATGTATATTAAATTTTATTTTATTATACATATAAAAAATAAAAAACAATTCATACTTATTCTATCACATATGATCCAGTTATAATATTTTAATACCCATTTATTAAAATTTACTTATTAAAATCAACTTTTCTGGGTGTTAACTTTTGTATTTTCATGGATGTTTCTGTTCTTTTGTTATGATCCTTGTAATTTGATCATAGTTCCATAATATAAAAAATTATATTCATGATATGAATATCATATATTTTCACTATATACATATTTATAATCATCAAATAAATTTTGATATAGAAAAATGATTTACACTATTCATAGATACGGTAGGTTATATGCACACCTTAACACGGTTTTAACATTTCAACAGATTGAAAAAAAAAAAGAAATGTAAATAATAATTCACTGGTGTATAATCATTGTAATATCATATATAATATATATTCAATTAATCTATCCACATTACCATAAATTTCAAGCTTAAATGAAAATTAAATCACACGCTTCATGGTAGTGGCAGTCTACACATATGCAAGACCGAAATTATCATTTTCCAATGTGTAGAAAGGTAAGAATATAAATGATATCATATATTTATAGAGCCATATTTATTTCATAAATATCATAAATATACTCATTATTTACAAATTTATAAAAATCCTAGTAAAGTGGTGATGAAAAATTAATTACACTGCTACTTGGAGACGATAAGTCGTACGTACAAACGAGTGATGTTTTTTCCTTTCATATATTAGGAAAAATAAGGAAAATAGTTGTCACATAATCATAATAACATATCAATAAATTTATGATACTATTTATATTATATTATTAGGGTTTCAAAATAATTATATGTAGTAGAAGAAGAAATAAATTAGAAAGAGTGGATAAAGATTATTACCACTTCATGAGTAGAATTCCATTATATCACCTCATAAGGTCCGTTGGAATAAACTTTTAATAATACCAAAACATATAATTATTTTAAATTTATTTTTTTAATATAATTGGTAATTGTTTGGTTGAGCCATATATTTCAATGTGGAAAAATGAATAGTGGGGAGGGTTGTCCTTTTATAAGTTAGGGGAATGGTTTTCATTGAAATACATAAAGTTTTAAATTAATAAAAATCAATTTTCTACAAAAAATGGAACAAATTGAAATTTTTATAAGATAGGATGTCGGTGATTATAAATCCTCTCATAAAATAGTATTTATATAAGTTTATTTAATGATTTAACTTTTATAACATAGTGTTAACCCCATTAACCCTTTCATTAATTACTATAAAATTAATGATTTCTACTCATTATAAGTCATGAATATAAGTATAAAATTAAAATTAAACCATAAATGGACCAAGAATAGTATTTTAAGGAATATAATTATCACAAGAATAAAGATTAAATTTTCTTCAATATTATATCATTTATTAAAATAATTTTTTTTATAATATATCATTAAAGTCATATTTGGAACTATTTAATTTTATTGACTTTAAAGTCATCTAGATAATAATGGAATTAAAATATAAAACATTAATACATAAAAAATATATTATATTTTTCTAAAATATTCATGGGATATAATAACCAATCTAAATATTATTATTTTTAATATTTTTAAATTCATCTATTTATGTTTTTTATTAATTAAATAAATACCATATTGGTGTTGCTTATGAATTTAAGGAAATTATATAATCACTAAAAATATAAAGTAAATTTCAATCATGAAACTAATTTCATTATTATAAGAATAAATTACAATATTAATTCACTACATATTTTTTACTGTATGTGAACCTATAATAGATATTTTAAAGCAAGACAGTTACATTTTGTATTTTTCATTACATAAGATATTATATTTTTCACATTAATGGGAAATTATGATATATAAAATTTCATATACAGAATAAGGGGATATGGTTCGAAATAAATTCATTCAATAATAATTAATTTGAAAATTGGGGGTCTGATCACTAAATTTTAATATAGGTTAGCTAAATTTAAACTTTTAATGTTTTGACCAATTTTTACTGTTTTACTATACATTATTAAAAAACAATACGATGACCATAATAAAAAATATTATATATTTTGATTCCAAAGATTAAAAATCTTTTACCAAATTCAACAATTATAAGTGAAAGAAATTTGTTTTATAAAAATATACCAAATCACAATGAAAATTGGTTTTCTGAAACAAATCTCTTTAACATCTAAAGGTATTTTTTACCATTAAAAACAATAACATTGATTATAATGTAATTAATTATATTATTTACATATAAATGAGAATTTTATTCATTTATAGTCAAATTCAAAAAACTATGGATCTTTTAAAATTAAAATATATGAAATTTTTAAAAAATAATTATTTCTCACTATTCCCTGAAAAATATTCTTTTCCAGAAAACTCCAAAACATTCAACCTAAGATAATATTTTCATAATGATATAAAAAAATTATCTAAACTTTAGAAAATAAAATTACTCAATTTGTTCAAAATAAATTATATTTTCTGCACACAAAATTTAATAAAATTAATTTTTGAACAAAACACATATTTAAAGCACAAAATGGCATTATTAATAATTGATTACTTAATTATTATAAACTATTCAAAACCCTTTTATTTTATTAAATAATTATACCTATTTTCATAATATTGGTATTAATATAAATAAAAAAATATTTCACAACTTTCCTTTATTGGTCACATTTAAATAAAATTATTTTATTGTTCATTTAATTTTGGTGTTTCTTCCTATATAATATATCCACAGAAGTGTAATTTTCAAAAACATGGGTTGATAAATTATCCCCCCATTTAATAAATTGCATTCCCACTATTTGAAATTGATCTTAGTAATTAATATTTTGACATTGGGAAATACCTATGATGAAAACCCACATTAGAAATTGGGTTTATAAAACATCATCTTGAAAAGTCGGAGGGGGAAATATGAAGGACATCAGGAATAATCACATAACTATGTTTCTAACTCGGATAATATTAGTGCGAGATGAAAATATGGACATAGAAAAAAAATATAATGTATAAATAATGAATGAGAGTGACAAGGAACATTGATCATGAAAAATTGAATGGTCATGAAAAATTTGATGACCACAAAACCATAGAACACTAATGTGTGAAAAGGAACAATGATTTATAAAAAATGAAGGTAATAGGATAATATTTTGGTTTCAATATCTATTTCAAAAATTTCAGGAATTTCATTATACTATAGACTAAAAATATAAGCATATATACAAACTTGAAAAGTATAATTTCATTCTTTAATCTATTTTCAACACATTGTAATATTTTTCTCAAAAATATGAGTATTCAATATGATTTTTTCATTCCTGAAGAAAAAAATAAAATTCTACTGGATCACTAAATACATATAAACGTAATAATATATTCCTACTATCTTTAAACAATAACCAAAAAAATGTTTAAAGAATGTACGATAATAAGAATAAAACTTTATATGATGAAATAGAACATTGATCTCCAAATACTCCACAATAATACAAAATTTTCAACATAAATCATTTGATAAATAACTATACAATAAATATTTCACTATAATCCTGACTTGAAACCCAAATATTAGATTTATTTCATAAAATTTTATTCCATGATAAATTTAAAATTTACCTCCAAATAAAATCAATCAATCGTAAATTATAATACTTAAAATGTATATGTGATATACATATATTTTCAAAAATATAATAATCATTTCCTAAGATAATATCATAATAAAATCATATATGCTTCTAAAAGGTAGATCATCCTATATTCCTGAAATTAAAACCCATCTTATCCAAAATTATTTTTATTTACCTTAATCCCATACTATCCCCAAAATAGTGCACTTATTTAAAAAAAATTGTGACATAGTGACCAAAGGAATATTGAACCCCATGGGTGCCTATATGATAAAACATTTATTTCAAATATGTAATAACATTTTATCCCAATAAACCATATTAAAATCAATGATCATGTTGAACATAATAGTAATTAATAACTTTTTACTTATGTATAAAAATTATTAATGTATTTTTACACTAATAATAGTTTCATTTAAATACATACTTAACTAAGGGGTTGTATTCCATTAATTACTCCAAATATATCTTATTCATCTTAAACTTTCATCACATAAAACCACAAAATGTGTATCTATTACATAAAACTTATTATCAATATTAGAATTATTAAACCATGAAACAAAATTTTTATCTCATATTTATATGTTATATAATAGGTTTACATATATTTTATCCACTCATATATCATCATAGTTCATAAGAAAAATGTGAAGTTACCAAAGTATATCCTTCAAGAGTGTAAAACTGAGTGCACAGTAATGGAATACTCACCATGCACTAGAATGATGGCTTATATATATTCAAAAAATTATTATCATGGTTATTATACAGAGACCCTATCCATTTACACATAATATTACATGTTTTGAGGCACAAATAATAATCAAATACAAACCAATGATCGTAAGGTATAGTGTAATTTGAAGATTCTGTACATAATTAAAATGCATGAAACCAAAAAAAGTCTATTTTTTTAATCTCCATAATGATATACTAACTTCATTTGAGATCTTACATATTAATAGGATAACATGAGGAATACATGAACAAATGTATAATCTAAAATACCAGTAAGGGAATAAACATAGGACTAAATCATAGCACATGGGTTAAAAGGCAAAACGTGATGACATAAAATTTCATGGAACAAGAATATTCATATGAAATCATATAACATAGAACATGGAATCATCTGGTCATTGAAACATATTAATGTGGTATCAACATACAACATAATTTAAACATGAGTCGAGGCTAAATTCCAAGACAATATCACATGGTGGACAAAGTCCCATAAAGGAGTTAGGTTTACTCCCAAACACAGCATGAACTATCTTGAGATCAAACATTACCCAATGAATTATATCACTATCCAGGAACACCCATAATAAAATTTCCATCCATATGTGTGCCACATGAAGAATAAAACATAAGTCATAAACATAAGGGTTACCCATGGAATGAAATGGGTATCATAGACATGCCATAAGGCATAACAAAAGGGAATATCATAATGGTGTACCTGAAAGAATATATTTTAATCTTACATGAACATTAATAATGATAAATAGGACTATATTATGATAAAATATTTCCAACGTAAGTTAAATTGTGTAAAAAAAAATTTTAATACACCTTAGAAATGAGCCACTTTGGTGCAGTTTAAGGGAAAATATAAAATTGTCTTTAATATAGATAAAACAATAATTGTTTGAAAAAAATAAGAAATGATATTAAATAATTTTTCAACATAAAAAGTATGATTCTAGAAAAATATTTTTGGTTTAAAATATATTGTATATTTTATTTTAAGATGGGTAATAACATGGGATTTTCCCTTTAATTGGGCTTACTTATTAGGAGGAATTGGAAAAGGGATCATTATAAAACATGTATTTCCCCATGAAAGAATAAATAATTGAGATGGGTAAATAGGTTTGGAACAAAAAAATAGTACTTAAGAGGATTACATCGGCATAATTAAGAATTAAATTTAGGTAAATAGAGATAATGTGTAACCCAATGGAAAAAAACTGTAAGTATGGAGAGGATCACATACCTTATGTCTGACACTAATCTCCACTGGCAGATAATATCATGGATACTAATATTATTTCAATTAATAAATTTATTAATAACCACTTATACATTTATTTAATGTATAATAATTTTATTATATTCACTTATGTATTTTTATGATTTATAATATTCACTTTTATCATTGCTAGAGAATTCGTTTCAAGATTATATGCTCTTTTACCTTGAGTTGAATTGTGGGAGTTATGGTCAAATTAAATAAAAACTAGTATTTTGAAATGATATGGTATTAATTCACTTATTTAAATTTAAATTATCCTTAATATCATTTTCATTTCTTAAATTATGATAATTGATTAGATAAAACAATAATGAAAAAATAATTAGTTTATTTTGGTAGTTTTTACGACCATCATGAACTAGTATCATTTTTTTTAATATTATTTTCATATATGGGTCATAGAAAATTAAATAAGTTTTAGTAATAATATTATATTCTGGTTTAACAATAAAAATGTTTTTTTTCTATCCTTGATGGTGTTAATCAAAAATGAAAACTCATCATCCATGAAGGCGGCGAATCGACACCCCATAGATGATGTTTTCATTTTTGAAAAAAAAAGGAGAGTAGAAGATATTTTATGATGGATATTCAATTAAAAAATAACATTATAGTATATTTATGATACTATATTTATTATTTCACCTTTTATATATTAGGTTACATTAGGATAAAAAAATGAAAGAAATTAAAAGAGAAAGAAGGAGGAGTTTACCTCTTGTGTGACATCTCTTTGATAACCTCCATAAGGAACTTGAAAATGGTATTTTGGCGGTAATAGAAAGACTATGACATTTTTAAGAGGTCTGGGAGAGGATTTGGAAATAATTTATGTGATATTCAAGGCTTTGGAGGTTTGAGGAGAAGAGGTGGTGAGGGGTGGTATTTATAAGGGAGGAGAGGGGTGTTTTTTGATTATTTTATCCATTTGTTTATTATTTTGGCTCATGTGTATCAATAATGAGTATTATTATTATTAGGTATAGTAAATAGAGCATATTGGTTCAATATAATGGTCACTTACATCATCAATGACTCAAAAATTCATTCATATATCTTATACTGTAAATTATTATATTTCACTATTCACCCCAAATTCAACTATTTTAAAAAAATACCAAAACATAAACCTAACCATTTCATGATGTGTATATTTATAAAATGGAATCCATTTTATGAAATTAATTTTCAATATATGAGAAATTTAATTTTTAACTAAAATCTTCATTTATTTGAAAAATAATGATTTTAATAATATAACCAATTTTACGACACATTAAAAAATTGCTAAGGTCTCATAAAATTATCATATAACCATAAGACATAAAAATATTGATTTATGAGTAAATTTTAAGCAAATAGATTTTCATTTAAATAATTTTATTAATTATAAAATTAAAAAAAACATTTATGCTTCACAAAAATACCAACACTTAATTTATAATTTTTAAAACATTTATTTACTTATTCCATGATATAAATATATCATATTCTCATTTATAAGATACCCAAATTATATTTACAATTTCATAGGTGAGGTTACTATTCAATTTTTCATATTACTATTTATAATGGTAACATTACTATTCAAAGGAAGGTTACTATTTTATTAGTATAGATTCCTTAATTCTATAAAAACCACTTACTTGATTCATTCATCATTTATAATATTATTATTGTGTTATATATGTGATTTTATATGATATATACACTATGAAATAATTATAAGAATGTAAGTCTCATTGATACAATTATGGATCATTACATATTACCCCAAGATGTATCTATGCCAAGAAAACATCCACTTATAATATCCAAATAGAGATGTTTTTTCATAAAAAACACATAATCTCTATCTTTCCAAAACATCAAGAAGTTATTATTTACAAAGAATTTTCCTCAATTTCTATTATATGGTTCTGTTCCTTTTCTATATTTACCTAAATCTAGTTTCCTTGGATTCTATAAAACTTACTCTGATACAAACCGTAAAGACCCTAACTCAAATATCCCAGAGTCAATGGTTATATTATTACTTTAGCACTAGCTACAAGCGATTTCATCTCGAAAGACCAAACAGTATTATGGTATTGTTACACTAGATACATACTTGAATCTCATATAAATTTGAATATATAATATCCAAAATCATATTTTCATTGATAACTTGAATATTCTCTCCAGAATATCTTTTCATATCAATTATATTATGCTTCCTAGAATCATTGTGAATTGAAACAAAATAACGGTGAGCTCAAATTATAAGTAAGGGTTATGTACAGTGGAATATATATTTACTAAATAAGGAATAACCATTATATAAATGTAAATAATAGAAGAAACATGAAATATGACCTATAACTTGATCCTAGAGATTAATATGGAAAGAATAAATAATGACTAAATAATTCCATCTATATAATCACAAGGGCATGAATCTCAAACATGGGTGTCATAACTATTCAAATAATCATATTGTCATTAATAATTGATCTAATAATTATGGATTTAAATATTTAAGGAATCTTAAACATACCATCTAGGACTTGTGCTATGACATCATAAACATATCATCAGGGTCTTATGAAAAGACATCATAAATAATTACATAAAGAGTTTTCTAAATACCCAAACTAGATTTTCTCAGGAGGCCCACTAATTCATATACAGGTTGTAACAGGTCCTACCTATTAATAACTAATTAAATTTCATTCATATTAAAAAATATGTGAATAGTAATTATATAAATCATCAACACTATCATTTGTATTGGAAAAAGTGAATATGAAATGATAATATTATCTCCAATAATTAAATAATAAATCATGATCATAAAAAATCTAGTGAAATTATTTAGATGGTAAAAATAGATTATATCCATAATAAATCATAATATTCATTAAATGATATTAGCATAAATGAAAATACATATAAATATTCTCTATAACATTTGTCAATGAATATTCCTTTTTAACATTCAAGTCAATTATTTAAGATATAAATAATTTACAAAATATTAAGAAAAATATTTTAATTTTGGAACTAAACATGAAAAATTTTAATTTAATCTTGAAAATAAATAGCATTTGGGATGATGAGAAAAGTCGCTCATATGGTATATGTAAAAATAAATATTTCATACACACATTTTGTAAAAAAACTAACTTAGAAAATAACTAGAAGCTTATTTTTTAACATTGTTATAGAAATTAAAATAATTTTTTAAAAGTATTTAATCAATAATTTTAAAATATTGAACTAATTTTAAGGAAAATAATGAAATGGAAGAAATATATTCCCTCCTTAATTGAAATAAAATGATTATTTTCCATTAAAATGTTATTTTAGTATTTTTGAGTGCTAAAGAAGGTAAAAATTTAAATAATACTTGAAGAACCTAGAAAAACTAAATGATTACAGTATTTATGAAATTTAATATTGAATAATCATAAAATTTCCCCAATAAAAACATAAATAAAAACAATATTTAATAATGATGATATTGTGAAATAATCCACATTGGTAACATTCAAATCAAATCCCCTTAGTTGAAATAATATGAATAATAACATTAAATATCCACAATTAAAAATGATACATGATATATTATGTTAAACGGGAAATATATACACTTTATAAGCCTAAATAGATGCATAACATCAAAAATTTATGAACAAAAAAATATGTAGGTGAATAACATGTATAAAGATAGTACCATTGAAGAGAGAATTAATAAATGATGTGATTATTTGAAAAAATGTAAATTCCCACAAAAAATTGTAAATAAAAATTAATGCAATTAGATTTAATTTCCCATGTAATAATTGAATAAAATTTTAAATTAATTATAATTATAACCCAATTAATGGAAATTGAGTTTTCAAACTTGTTACCTTAGGTCCAAAATGCTTCAGAAGTAATTTAAAACTCTTGTATAGTAAATTAAAATTCATTATAATTCTATAAAAGATTTATGTGTGTAATTAAAATATTATATGTGATCCATTTATAATATTTTAATACCCATTTATTAATAATTCCTTATTAAATCATCATTTATGGTTTTAAACTGTTTCATTTTTCATTGCAGTTTTGGATGGGAAGATCCAATCCTTGTACTTTGATCATAGTTCCATAATATAAAGAATCTCAATCATTATATAATTATCCTATATGTTAATTATATATATATATATTTATTTATTTATTTATAATAATATATGAATTATAGAAATATAAAAATGAATTACATCATACAAGGAGGTGGTATGTTTTACGTGAGCCTAAATGTTTTTTCCATTTTTTTATAGATGGAAAAGAAAGAAATGTAAATTATAAATAATTTTTATCAAATAATTATTATACAATATCTATAATATATATTAATTAAATATATCGTTATTATAATCCATGTAACTTATAAATGAAAAACAAATCATGTCGCTACATAGAGGGGTGGTCCACACATAAATATGGGTCACGTTATTATTTTCTAATAAATAGAAAGATAATTATGTAATTTATATATTATATTTAAATAACTATACTTATTTCATTAATATCATATATATACACATTAGTTATATCTTTCTAACCATCCTAGTAATGTGGTGATGAAAAATGAATTACACCGCTATGTGGAGATTATAACGACCCATACTTTACATACATTGTTAATACTTCAAAATTGAAGTACACTTATTACAACATATGACAAAACCACAAAGGACCGTATAGGTATAGTGTCTTTAGAAACTGGGAAACATAAACAACTGGTTCATAAATCTTTTACAGTGTCTCCCATTTATTTCATCATATCTAGGGTCCCTTTTAGCATATTATACTTAATATCCATCTTCCTGACCTGGGGAAAAGAAAACATAAAAGGGTGAGCTCAAATGCTCAGCAAGGGAAAATAAAGGAAATAAAAATCATATCATATCTTTTTGAAAATCATAACCTGCAAAAGAGATCATAATATCTTAACATGGAACAAATCATAGAAGTGAAAATGAGATCCCCATAATCATAACATGAAACTTGAAACTTTGTGGCATGCACACATAATCATGGAAATCATTTCCTGTTAGTCATGACTCATTGCCAAGACTATGTTAGTGGACAAAGTCCCTTTCTGAAACGAGTAACCCTCGTTTCAGTCCTGTTTCACTGAACCGATATAACCTACCGTTCCAGCCCTGTCTATCTCATGAGATATAAAATCTTTACCCAATGCATTGAAGGGAGATATAGGTCTCACCCATCTTATAATGAATCCTTTCTTATGTGTGCCACATAATCATACATCATCGCATAACACATGTAACAAAAATGGGATTCTTGAAACATCATGACATCATAAATCAATTCATATAAGATAAAGGAATTCATAAAAATATTTCCATCACAACATAATCAAACCAATGTAATAATAGGGATAAAAACAGAACCCTTTTATTATCTTAGATGGAAAATAATTTTGATAAAATACTTGAACTTCATTCTTGAGGAAAATATCCTTTCTGCTTCAAAAATACTTTTCCTTTCTTAACATGTCGTACAATTATAAACTAAAAGAAGTTGATTAAAAATAAACTTAAAAACTTGTAAAAGAAACTTCTTGGAAATAATGTTTTAGAAATCCATTCATGTCGTATAAGTTAAAAAAACATTCTTCGTACTTTTGTCGGAAAAGTCAAAAAGTACCTCGTACGAAAAAAACGACAAAAGATTCCTTTCATATTCTTTACTAAAAACTCACCGAAGGGTAAAATTGGATTTAAACTATTGTACGTGGATGGAAACAATATTACATATTGAGGGAACATGGATGTGGATGATAAAATACACCCCAGTAAATACTTACGAATAAACAATCTCGGATAAAAATGAGATTGTGATATTTCCCTTACCTTAGGTCCGATTTGCTTTGTACGTGTCCGAAGCTCCTGTATAATGGTTTAAATAATGTTATTGACTTATTCCAGAATCATACATATTGATATGATATCATATATGGTCATATTCTTAGCTTCTTGTTAGTAATATTTCATTGTTACTTGTTACTCGGGTCTTTATTGCCTTTTGTTCTTATGCGTGTTTTGCCGAATAAATTCTTATTATTCTTTTAAAGTTATAGATACCTTATATCCAGAATGGTATTAGTGTAACATATATCATATTTATTCATTAAATTCATTTATATAATTACTATGTAATGATGATCATGTAGAACGAGTCGCATTACATCGTGGAGACGGTATTCCGTACGTACGCACGAGTGATGATATCGTTCCTATGATCATGGAATTGTATTGGAGTGTATGTATATTATTTCAGTATCAATATTACTTTATAATAATCATAAATAGTTACTCATTACACCATTATACACATCCTTGTAAGGTGATGGTGGAAAATAGATTACACCACGGCGTGGAGACGGTATTCCGTACGTACGCACGCGCGGTGATTTCATTTTTCCATAGGATGGATAGAAGGTGAATTAGGGTTGTTTCATATTTATAATAACATATCAGTATTTAAGTAATACTGATGTTATTACTTTATCATGAAACAACTAAAGAAGAAGAAGTTGAAGAAGAAAGAAATTGAAAAGATCTGTAATGGATATTACCTCTTCTTTGGAACGCTTCTTTGAATCCTCCACTTAGGGAACTAAGATTGGTCTTTGAAGAAGACCAGGACCTCTAGGATTATTCTAGGGAAGTGGAGAGGAGAAAATGGCAGGGGTTGGCCGAGCTTGAGTGCTCAATTTGGTGTGAGGAGGAGGGGGAGGAGGTGCCCTTTTATAAGGGAGGGGAGGGGCACCTTAGGAATATCTCAAAATATTATTTTATATTAAAGTCAAAATCGGTTTATAATGGTTCCAAAGGGTCTTATTTCGAAGCTAAAGTGGGGATGGGTCGAAATCCTATCAACCAATAAGATTTAGACAAGTTTAGGGTATTATTTTAACCTTATCAACTAAATTTAACTCTAAGTTAAATAATTTAACTTTTACCGTGTCTTTTTGTTTTCTTACACTATATGGTTAATACACTTACTATAACATGCCAAACGAACCCCAAATTGTTTATTATTAATATATATATCCTTATCTAAGTCATATTGCCGAACCTTAGAATTTTAGGAATAAAATAACAATTAATAATATAATATTTGATTTAAAAACTATTTTGTGTCAATTTTGAAACTATTTGATATATGATTTTTGTGAAAGTCATAACAGAATTATATGTTCGAACCAAGTTGATTAAATCAACACTAATATATCATAGTAACCTAGAAAATTAGTTTAATTCATAAAAAGTCTCAAATTATATTTATTTTGGTGTTTATAACATCAATTATGTCAATATTTCATTAATAAGATAATTACTGCATCATCATTGTGTCATAAATAAATTTAATTATTTAATGTCTAAAAATTATAAATAAAATACCATCATGTAGGAAATCTTTTTAGATTTCTAATGAATATTTATAGTTGAATTTATCTTATGTATAACCCCATATTAAAAATTATTTATTTATTAAATTTTGATTTTAACTATTTTAACCCTTCTTTAAATAAATTAATAATAAATGTCCTAATCTAATCCAAGTGGGCCTAAATGGTCATATTTTATTCCTAAGTTTGTTTTTGGTCGAATTAAACTTTTCCAATAGAATTAGGACATGTGTTAGGGTAATATTAATATCATATTTACCCTTAGTTTCCCTATTTACTATTAACCGCGGTAAAAAAAGTAAAAAGTTACTATTCACCAAAAAATTATTTTTATCTCATTGAACCACATTTTACTTACTGATATCAACCGTGTCTGTCGGATTTTTGAAATTCCATTCACAGAAGTGGTAAAATTAATTTTTATGCAAAATTCTGTTTTTAACCTACCACTTAGTGGTTTCACTATTCATCAAAAATTGAAAGTTTTCAGAAAAATACCAAAATTTCACCCTAGGCTAATTTCGATATTCTGAGTCCAAAAATGAAGTCCATTTTGAAAAATAAAATTTATAAAATTTCAAAAAGTGGTTATTACTATTCATAGCGGCTAGTTTTAATAGCATATTGTTGTTTAGTGAAACTCGGTATTGCGTACGCCGCAAGCTCTCGAGGAAGGTCGTGATTGCGTGTAAAGCAAGCCAAGAAAGTGTTGTGTAGAAAAAGATTCCTTTGATGATTTATATAACATAAAAGTCTCAGGTGTTACATTTTACCCCCCTTAAAAAGAATTTCGCCCTCGAAATTCGTCACTTTGTAACAAACAGATGAGGATACTTCTCCCTCATCATATCCTCAAGCTCCCATGTAGCTTCTTCAAGTTGATGGTTCCTCCATAAAACTTTCACCAAGCGAGTGGTCTTGTTTCGTAGGACTTTTTCGCTACGATCCAGAATCTCTATCGGCTGTTCTTCATAAGAAAGATCTTGCTCCAGCGGTACAACTTCTGAGCTGAGTACATGTGAAGGATCTGGTATGTACTTTCTCAGGAGAGATACATGGAACACATCGTGAACTTGAGAGAGATTCGGTGGAAGCATCAATCGGTAAGCTACCTTCCAAACACGATCCAGTATTTCAAAAGGACCGATATATCTAGGGCTCAACTTCCCCTTCTTTCCAAATCTCATAACCCTCTTCCAGGGAGATATTCGTAAGAACACTTTATCGCCCACTTCAAACTCTAGGTCTTTTCTTCGGTTGTCGGCATAACTTTTTTGTCGACTCTGAGCTGCTCTTATGTGTTGTTGAATAGATCTGACCTTTTCTGCCATTTCATCAACGAGATCAGGTCTTAATAGCTTTCTTTCCCCAACTTCATCCCAGCAAGTTGGAGTCCTGCATTTCTTTCCATAGAGAGCTTCATAAGGAGCCATCTGAATACTGGAGTGAAAGCTATTATTATAAGAAAATTCCACCAAAGGTAGGTGTTGATCCCAACCTCCTTTGAAATTCATAGAGCAAGCTCTCAACATATCTTCTAGGGTTTGAATTGTTCTCTCAGACTGACCGTCTGTCTGGGGATGATAAGCAGTGGTGAAACTCAACTCTGTATCCAGAGTATGCTGAAGACTTCGCCAGAACTTTGAGGTAAATCTCGGATCCCAATCAGATATAATAGAAAGTGGTACTCCATGCAATCTTACCACTTCCTTTACATATATCCTGGCAAGCTGATCTAGAGATAAATCCTCTCTAATAGGAATGAAGTGTGCAGAATTTGTAAGACGATCAACTATGACCCAGATAGCATTATTGCCTTTGGATGTTTTAGGAAGTCCTGTGACAAAGTCCATAGTGATGTTTTCCCATTTCCATTCGGGTATGGGTAATGGTTGTAACATCCCCTTAGACTTCTGTCTCTCAGCTTTAACTTGTTGACAAACCAAGCATCGAGAGACATATTCAGCAACATCTCTTTTCATGCCATCCACCAGAAGTACTCTTTCAGGTCCCTATACATCTTCGTGCTTCCAGGATAAATAGAGAATGAAGAACTATGAGCCTCATCCAGCAGCTCCTTCTTTAATTCAGGGATGGGAGGAACACAAACCCGATTCCTGAACTTTATTATCCCATCACAATCAAGGTTGAATTCAGGAACATTTCTCACCTTCTTTTGTAACTCGACATCTTCTTTCTGTGCCTCTTTAATCTTCACATGTATAGATGGTTGAACATTCATTTGAGAAAGATAAGATTTTTTCCCTTCCATTATAATTCCAAGATCCATCCTTTGTAAATCCATAAATATTGGATCTTTTGTGATCCTCATCATGGATAAACTAGCAGGGTCTTGTCGACTTAATGCATCTGCCACCTTGTTTACTTTCCCAGGGTGGTAATGGATTGAGCAGTCATAATCCTTAATCAGCTCCAACCATCTTCTTTGACGCATATTCAACTCCTTTTGTGTGAAAATATACTTTAAACTTTTATGATCAGTATAAATATCACTCCTTTCACCATAAAGGTAATGCCTCCAAATCTTTAATGCAAAGATTACCGCAGCCAACTCCAAATCATGTGTTGGGTAATTTTGCTCATGGATTTTCAACTGTCGTGAGGCATAAGCTATCACCATATCATTTTGCATAAGAACACACCCCAATCCCTTCTTGGATTCATCACTGTAAATCACAAACCTTTCTCCACTACAACGCAGTGTGAGCACAGGTGCACTGGATAACCTTCTTTTCAACTCCTTGAAATTCTCTTCACATTCCTCTATCCAGACAAACTTAACTCCTTTCCGAGTCAACTTGGTGAGTGGATTAGATAATCGTGAAAAATCCTTTACAAAACGTCAATAATATCCAGCTAAACCAAGAAAACTTCGGATCTCAGTTACTGTTGTTAGTCTCGACCATCTTTCGATAACCTCTATTTTTGCTGGATCCACAGATATCCCCTCTTTTGATATTATGTGACCCAAAAATGCAACTTTTTGAAGCCAAAATTCACACTTGGTAAATTTGGCATAAAGCTTCTCCTTTCTCAGGGTCTTCAATATAATTCTCAAGTGATCTTCATGATCTTCCTTGCTCTTTGAATAGACAAGAATATCGTCTATAAAGACTACCACAAATTGATCGAGATAGTCTCTAAAGACTTTATTCATTAGATCCATGAAGATAGCAGGGGCATTAGTAAGACCAAATGGCATCACTATTAATTCATAGTGTCCATACCTTGTACGGAAAGTCGTCTTTGGTATATCCTCCCTTTTGACCCTTAATTGATGATACCCTGAATGAAGATCAATCTTGGAAAAGTATTGAGCTCCGCGTAGTTGGTCAAATAAGTCATCAATGCGTGGGAGAGGATATTTGTTCTTGATAGTGATCTTGTTAAGTTCTCGATAATCAATGCAGAGTCTCATTGATCCATCTTTCTTCTTAACAAATAGAACAGGTGCTCCCCAAGGTGACGCACTAGGGCGTATGAATCCCTTATCAAGATTCTCTTGGAGTTGCTTCTTCAATTCCTGCAACTCAATTGGGGCCATTCTATAAGGTGTCTTTGAAATAGGCAAAGCACCCGGTACGAGTTCTATTGAAAACTCAACTTCACGATTTGGTGGAAGACCTGGTAATTCCTCCGGAAAGACATCATCAAACTCCCGTACGATGGGAATATTCTTAATCGCGAGTTTCTCACCAACCATTTGAGATAAATAACCTTCATTTAGTGGAATCAATACCCATAAAATGGAAGAAATTTCCACTGGAAGGTTATGTTCATCCTTGCATTGATAGACGATCATAGATTGATCTGGAATATGAAATGTGACTTCCCTTCTTTGGAAATTGATATGAGCTCCGTATAAAGAAATCCAATCCATGCCAAGAATCACATCAAATTCCACTATAGGAAGGATCACAAGATTTGTAGGAAGCACTTTCCCACAAACTTCGATCGGAGAAGAATTATAAACTTTTGATGCGATTGATGTGCCATTAGGTGTTGTCACAGCTAACTCAACATCTAATTATTGAGGTAATACGGTGATACCCTTAGAAAATTCTTCAGAAATAAAAGAGTGGGTGGATCCATAATCAAATAAAACATTTGCTACTTTAGAGTGGATGGTAAGTGTACCTTTCACCACTTCGTTATCGTACTCCACATCGCTGATAGAAATTTCATGTGACTTTCCTTTGTCTTTAGCCTTAAGATTTTGTTGACGTCGACCATCATCATCAACCCTTGGATTTGGGCATTGATTGGCATAATGCCCCATCTCCTTGCACTTGAAACATTGAAGTGTAGTAGGTTCATTTTGTGTATCCCTTCCTTTGTTTGCGTCATTAGACATCTTCTTCCCATTATCACGGCATTCAAATGCCCGATGACCTTCCTTTCCACATTTAAAACATTTACTTGTCCCTTTAAGACAACTCCCTCCATGTTTCTTTCCACACTTTGAGCATAAGGAAAAGCTCATCTTCTTTTCCGTGTGCTCTTTAGATTTTTCTTTGAATTCCATCTTCCTCTTCTTATCAAACCCATGTGACTGATGGATTACTCCAATCTCCATCTCGACTTTGAGAGCACATCGAACAATTTCCTCGTAGCTATTGAAGTCCCTTATGGCTAACGCCCTTCGAAGACTTGGTTTTAAGCCACTAAAGAATCGATCGATCTTACTCTCAGGTTGGATAATAATACCAGAAGCGTACCTTGCAAGTCTTGTAAAATTTGCTTCATAGGTACCAACAGATTCATCATCCCTTTGCTTCAGTTCAAGGAACTCTTTCTCCATCTTTGTTCGGAGAATACGAGGGAAGTACTTATTGAAAAATAAGTTCTTGAACTCGTCCAATTCCATAGACTCAATTTCATCCCTTTGCCTCGTATTTTTAATAAGATTCCACCATTGATCAGCATCTCCTTCCAAACGATACACTGCTAGGATGACTTTATCATGCTCAGAACATTGAAGAACTGAAAATATCTTTTTAGTAGTACTAATCCATTGTTCAGCAACTAATGGATCAATAGACCCACTGAAAGAAGGTGGACGCTGCCTCATGAAGGATTCAACAGAATGTTGCTCCTTCCTTTTCTCGTTTGGAAGTCCTGCATGATTCATAGCTTGAGAAAGTTGTGTGAGCATGGATACAAGATTTTTCATTCCAGCTCCCATATTGTTTGGTTGCTCAGGGGGACAATCATTGCATTGCCCATCGCATTCCGCATTAACACGGTTCCTTCGGGTTCCAGCCATTGACTAAAACCAAGAAGAATAGTGTGATCAACACTAATTATAATAGGAAAACCACATAATCAAGGATAAAATTTCACACTTAAGGTCTTATCCTAGGGTATTCATGGCCATTTCTAAAACACTAAGATTGTTTTCTATGCTTAGACTTATCCTTAGGGTTCTTACTAAGGCTTTCACATCCTAGTTTCCAAAGGTTGACTATACCTTTCCTCTGATACCAACTGTAGCGGTCTGGAATTACTTTTAGTGGACTATAGTTGATACCTATCAGGGCACTCCATGGGCGGCTACACCCCCTGGGTGGGACACACCACCATCCCCAGTGGCAGCCATTTCCTCATGAAGCCCTTGGGTGGAGAGCCATGCTTCGTCCAACGCTCACATGTGAGAGTTCCCAAGGATCGGATACATTCCTACCTCCTTTGCCTCTAATACCAACTATAACGACCCATACTTTACATACATTGTTAATACTTCAAAATTGAAGTACACTTATTACAACATATGACAAAACCACAAAGGACCGTATAGGTATAGTGTCTTTAGAAACTGGGAAACATAAACAACTGGTTCATAAATCTTCTACAGTGTCTCCCATTTATTTCATCATATCTAGGGTCCCTTTTAGCATATTCTACTTAATATCCATCTTCCTGACCTGGGGAAAAGAAAACATAAAAGGGTGAGCTCAAATGCTCAGCAAGGGCAAATAAAGGAAATAAAAATCGTATCATATCTTTTTGAAAATCATAACATGCAAAAGACATCATAATATCTTAACATGGAACAAATCATAGAAGTGAAAATGAGATCCCCATAATCATAACATGAAACTTGAAACTTTGTGGCATGCACACATAATCAGGGAAAATCATTTCTTGTTAGTCATGACTCATTGCCAAGACTATCTTAGTGGACAAAGTCCCTTTCTGAAACGAGTAACCCTCGTTTCAGTCCTGTTTCACTGAACCGGTATAACCTACCGTTCCAGCCCTATCTATCTCATGAGATATAAAATCTTTACCCAATGCATTGGAGGGAGATATAGGTCCCACCCATCTTATAATGAATCATTTCTTATGTGTGCCACATAATCATACATCATCGCATAACACATGTAACAAAAATGGGATTCTTGAAACATCATGACATCATAAATCAATTCATATAAGATAAAGGAATTCATAAAAATATTTCCATCACAACATAATCAAACCAATGTAATAATAGGGATAAAAACAGAACCCTTTTATTATCTTAGATGGAAAATAATTTTGATAAAATACTTGAACTTCATTCTTGAGGAAAATATCCTTTCTACTTCAAAAATACTTTTCCTTTCTTAACATGTCGTACAATTATAAACTAAAAGAAGTTGATTAAAAATAAACTTAAAAACTTGTAAAGGAAACTTCTTGGAAATAATGTTTTAGAAATCCATTCATGCCGTATAAGTTAAAAAAACATTCTTCGTACTTTTGTCGGAAAAGTCAAAAAGTACCTCGTACGAACAAAACGACAAAAGATTCCTTTCATATTCTTTACTAAAAACTCACCGAAGGGTAAAATTAGATTTAAACTATTGTACGTGGATGGAAACAATATTACATATTGAGGGAACATGGATGTTGATGATAAAATACACCCCAGTAAATACTTACGAATAAACAATCTCGGATAAAAATGAGATTGTGATATTTCCCTTACCTTAGGTCCGATTTGCTTTGTACGTGTCCGAAGCTCCTGTATAATGGTTTAAATAATGTTATTGACTTATTCCAGAATCATAAATATTGATATGATATCATATATGGTCATATTCTTAGCTTCTTGTTAGTAATATTTCATTGTTACTTGTTACTCGGGTCTTTATTGCCTTTTGTTCTTATGCGTGTTTTGTCGAATAAATTCTTATTCTTCTTTTAAAGTTATAGATACCTTATATCCATAATGGTATTAGTGTAACATATATCATATTTATTCATTAAATTCATTTATATAATTACTATGTAATGATGATCATGTAGAACGAGTCGCATTACATCGTGGAGACGGTATTCCGTACGTACGCACGAGTGATGATATCGTTCCTATGATCATGGAACTGTATTAGAGTGTATGTATATTATTTCAGTATCAATATTACTTTATAATAATCATAAATAGTTACTCATTACACCATTATACCCATCCTTGTAAGGTGATGGTGGAAAATAGATTACACCACGGCGTGGAGACGGTATTCCGTACGTACGCACGCGCGGTGATTTCATTTTTCCGTAGGATGGATAGAAGGTGAATTAGGGTTGTTTCATATTTATAATAACATATCAGTATGTAATTAATACTGATGTTATTACTTTATCATGAAACAACTAAAGAAGAAGAAGTTTAAGAAGAAAGAAATTGAAAAGATCGGTAATGGATATTACCTCTTCTTTGGAACGATTCTTTGAATCCTCCACTTAGGGAAATAAGATTGGTCTTTGAAAAAGACCAGGACCTCTAGGATTATTCTAGGGAAGTGTAGAGGAGAAAATGGCAGGGTTTGGCCGAGCTTGAGTGCTCAATTTGGTGTGAGGAGGAGGGGGAGGAGGTTCCCTTTTATAAGGGAGGAGAGGGGCACCTTAGGAATATCTCAAAATATTATTTTATATTAAAGTCAAAATCGGTTTATAATGGTTCCAAAGGGTCTTATTTCTAAGCTAAAGTGGGGATGGGTCGAAATACTATCAACCAATAAGATTTAGACAAGTTTAGGGTATTATTTTAACCTTATCAACTAAATTTAACTCTAAGTTAAATAATTTAACTTTTACCGTGTCTTTTTGTTTTCTTACACTATATGGTTAATACACTTACTATAACATGCCAAACGAACCCCAAATTGTTTATTATTAATATATATATCCTTATCTAAGTCATGTGGCCGAACCTTATATTTTTAGGAATAAAATAACAATTAATAATATAATATTTTATTTAAAAACTATTTTGTGTCAATTTTGACACTATTTGATATATGATTTTTTTGAAAGTCATAACAGAATTATATGTTCTAACCAAGTTGATTAAATCAACACTAATATATCATAGTAACCTATAAAATTATTTTAATTCATAAAAAGTCTCAAATTATATTTATTTTGGTGTTTATAACATCAATTATGTCAATAATTCATTAATAAGATAATTACTGCATCATCATTGTGTCATAAATAAATTTAATTATTTAATGTCTAAAAATTATAAATAAAATACCATCATGTATGAAATCTTTTTATCTTTCTAATGAATATTTATAGTCGAATTTATCTTATGTATAACCCCATATTAAAAATTATTTACTTATTAAACTTTGATTTTAACTATTTTAACCCTTCTTTAAATAAATTAATAATAAATGTCCTAATCTAATCCAAGTGGACCTAAATGGTCATATTTTATTCCTAAGTTTGTTTTTGGTAGAATTACACTTGTCCAATAGAATTAGGACATGTGTTAGGGTAATATTAATATCATATTTACCCTTAGTTACCCTATTTACTATTAACCGCGGTAAAAAAAGTAAAAAGTTACTATTCACCAAAAAATTATTTTTATCTCATTGAACCACATTTTACTTACTGATATCAACCGTGTCTGTCGGATTTTCGAAATTCCATTCACAGAAGCGGTAAAATTAAGTTTTATGCAAAATTCAGTTTTTAACCTACCACTTAGTGGTTTCACTATTCATCAAAAATTGAAAGTTTTCAGAAAAATACCAAAATTTCACCCTAGGCTAATTTCGATATTCTGAGTCCAAAAATGAAGTCCATTTTGAAAAATAAAATTTATAAAATTTCAAAAAGTTGTTATTACTATTCATAACGGCTAGTTTTAATAGCATATTGTTGTTTAGTGAAACTCGGTATTGCGTACGACGCAAGCTCTCGAGGAAGGTCGCGATTGCGTGTAAAGAAAGCCAAGCAAGTGTTGTATAGAAAAAGATTCCTTTGATGATTTATATAACATAAAAGTCTCGGGTGTTACAGAGATGGTAAGTCGAACGTATGCATGAGCAATGTTTTCACCATTTAGAGGATGGAAAATAGATGTAAAATGGTTTTCCAATAATCATAAATACATATACATGTATTTATGAAAATTTTTTATTATTTTTTTATGGTTAAAATAGATTTATAGTTTTTATAAAAGAAATAAAATTGGAGGAGTCAGTAAAGATGATTATCTCTTCATTAGTAAACTTCTTTTTGAAACCTTATTAAGGACCCATGGAATGGATTTCTAATAATATAATAATCTATAATTCTTGTCTAGGGATGATTAATATAGTATTTGGATGTTTTTGTCTGAGATATATTTCTCAAGGTTGTGTAAAGAAGAGATGAGAGGGGTGTCCTTTTATATGTGAGGGGAGGGTCACTCATAGAATTAATTAATGTGTTAAATTAATATAAATAAAATTACATTCAATGTGTAAGGAAATTTACATATTTTTAAGATAGTATGAGGATGATTCTCAATACTCTCATCCAATAAAATATATATAAGATTATGAAATTGTAACACCCCAGGTAAATAAAGAATATGACATTTTCATGTTTATCCATATTTGTTAATAAAATATTGATATGACTTTAAAGGGGACGCTATGCTCGATGGCGTACCCAATACGCAACAACGAGTTTCTTGGGAATCTTACGTTGCACTCTAATAATAAAATAATATTATTTTAAATGGTAGTTAACATGTAGCCATTGTAATGGCGAGAATGGATAGAAATAACTAAAATATGATTATATATGTTCTTAAATGTTTTTACATTTATACAATAAAAGATAAAGGCTTAAAATACGGAAAGAATTCAATTTTAGGCGTATATGCCCTAGTTTTCACTAAAGGTTCACTTATCGCCTTTTGATGGCGAACCGTCATTAAATATAGTTTTGATCACTCTTATACATTCTTTTGGACCAAATAAAACTCTTATTAAGAATCGGGACATCAAATTTTACTTTGTGTAATTTTTTGGTTTTTTTCCGATAAAGTTCATTTTTTAATGAATAGTGTAAAATGTTGTGTTTTAATTCAAAACCTCTTTTTAATCTAATTTATTTATATGATTAGATAATATTTTGAATTCGTTTTAAAGTGAAATTATAAAATATTTTTACCATTAAATCCAATAGTGGTTGTTGGAATTAATTTCACTTTGAAATCAGATTTAAACTAGTGTCAATCTTTTGATACTTATTGTTTTATAAAAACACGCTATTTGCGCTGACAGCGGGAATTAATTATTAAATTAATTAATGTGACTAATATGTTTTGAATTTCGTAAAACGGACTTCATTTTTGAATTCAGAATATCAAATATAGATTAGAGTGAAGTTTTGGTATTTTTCTGAAAAACTCCAATTTTTGATGAATAGTGAAACCACTAAGTGGTAATCAAGCAAACTGATTTTTCAGTTGAATGAAATTTTACCACTAATGTGAATTGAATTTTGAAAATCCGACATACATGGTTGTCATTAGTATGTAAAATGTGGTTCAATGGGATGAAAATAATATTTTGGTGAATAGTAACTTTTTTCCCTTAATCGCGATTAGAGGTAATTAGTGTAGTTTAAGGTAAAAATGATATTATAAGAATGTGAAAACACCATGACACTTGTCCTACACCTATTGGGTGAGTCATGGCTGACCGAGACAAGCCATGGGCCAACTTGGGGACCCCATGGAGCCAGTTTAGTTGGAAAATGACAATAATATATTTTTATTTAATGTTAAAATTAAATTGACACAAACATGAGTTGTTTTACTAAAACAATTTTTAAGAAGGGTTACACAAGTCCAAATTTTGATTATAAATAGTCATTGGAAAGATAAAAAGATTTCATACGTCATAGTATTTTTTTTTATAATTTTTAGACATTAAATAAATTAAATTATTTATGACATAATAATGATGCAGCGATGACATCATTATTTGACGATTTAAATAAAATGGAATGATAATGTAAAATCTATGAACTACACATGTCAAAAACCAATTGGATGAGTTTATTTCGAACCCTTATCACCTTATCCACGAATTCTATCAATGTGGGACCTTTTAAAACCGAAACACATTTTCAAATAAAGTAATATTTCTTTACTTTCCAAAAGTGCCCCTCCTCTCCTCTTATAAAAGGCCCCCACCTCTACCACCTTACACACACTCATCAAGCCTTTGGCTCGGCCAACCCCTGCCCATTTACTCTCTCCACATCCCTCTCCTCATCCTAGAGGATTCCCTTTGGGCAAAATCCTTTCAGAGGAAGCCTTTAGGCTCAAATCAAAAGGAGTTACTCTTTTAAAGGTAATCCATTCTCTCATGTTCATTTGTTTTATTTTGCTTCTCCAACCCAAAAAACTCTATTTATTTACTTCTTTTGTAACAACACCAGTATCTTCAATATACTAGTATGTTGTTATAATATTTATTCGAGCTACACTCTCACACAACTACATCAAATGTTTAAAGAACATACGGTTTCCGTGGATGGAGAAATTCTGCCTCCCGAAACGATGATTGTTCAATACTCATCTAACACCTTCAAAGGTGGCCATTATGATGTCACTATTTTTATATATGATATATAATATGTTTATTATTTACTTAAGCTTCTGTATTTTTTTATTTGTGGCTTACCTTTATGGTTTCCATTATGGGTAAACGCGATATCTTCATTTAAGGAAGTGCGGACTACCGCCCCCTCAAAGTGATTTGATTCGTTAAATACCATATGTGGGACGTATAAAGGATGGAACTATGATATTATATATGATATTATACTGGAATTATAATATACCTTTATATCATTATTATTACATTCTATAAAATACGAAATATAAATGAAAGTAGCGTTCATGCGTACGTACGGCTTACCGTCTCCATGAACGGTGCATTTCATTTCTTATCCCCAAATGTAATGTACTATTATAAATACATGTATATGATGGATATATATGAAATATATTATATCTACATAATGAATACAATTCTGGATATAATAAACATTTGGCCACACGAACACCATGTAATTGTAAGAAGTCCACTTTCGACTTAAGAACCAAAATATCGGCAAAACAAATATTATTAACTTAAATGATGAAATAATGTTTATGACTTGGTAATAAGTGATATAAAAAGGAATAATGAACTTGAAAAAGGTTCTTAAGGAAGTAGTAATTAACTCAAGTTTATTATTCAGGACGATAAAGAATGATCGAGTCAAGTCGGACCCGAGGTAAGGGATCTTACTCCTCTCTTTCTTTTTAAGTACACTCTTTTATGTCATTCCCTATAAAGCTCATCTTTCTTGTTATTGGGATGTTATTTTATATTACACTTACTGTAATTTTTATGTTCATGTGATGAGAGGCCTTATTCTCTCTCATCAATCCATTTTGGATGTTTTTTGTGGCACCGTTAGGCTGCCGAGTTTTTGTAAGGGATCTTTCATCTCACTTTTATTCCCGTGAGATTTATACTACATTTTCCACAAATTCCATTGAGTGGTGTATGTACTGCCCATTATTCTACTCTTTGTGTAATATACTTTCGTTTATGAGTATTTACATCAATGATCTATTGTCCTTCTTTCATGGGGTGTATGTTTTGAAAGATACCCAAGTCGGTAAGGGAACCTTTCACCCTCCTCTTTTTTAAAAGACTTCTTTTATTGGGTCTTTTAATTTACATATTTTTATGTTGGGATATGTTCTCATATACCCTTATTGATTTAAATTTTATGTCCAAGTGATGAGATACACTTTTTATCTCTCATCAACTCATTTTGATGTGATGTCGTTAGGCTGTCAAGGGAACTTTTTAAACCAATTTCGATTTCTTTGGGTTCAACATGTAGTCATTGAATATGTCATCCATTGAATATGTGTGAATTACCTTTTATTGTTTTACACTTAATATCCACTTATATTGGGTGTATTTATATTTTTCACACATATTTTTTAGATTGATTTGTCCTTAATTTAAGGATACCTTCTTTATAAGGGATTTCATCACATTTGACATTTCTATTGAGGGTTCATGGTTGTTATGCACCAATTCACTCATATATGGTTTATATACTGTCCTTTGGAGTATTATATCATGAATCCATTTATCCTCATGATATTATAAAGTTCTGACTAAATTTTATTCCTCAATTATTGTATTCAAGTGTTTCTAATTTTGGTAAAACCACTTTAACCAAAATGTCATTTTAAATGTTTTAATTATTTGTTCTTATTAATATCCATGTTTTAAAAATGGTTTTAAGTATTTATTTATATGGATATTAATGGTTTAAAATTTTAAGCTTAAAGGTGGTATGGGACACTTTGATTCAAAAATCTCTGTATTAAATGTTTTAAATGGTTTTGAAAATGGTTTTGATAAAGGATTCTATTATGATATATTGTGATCATTCCTTTATATTGGTTTTATCTTTTATGATTTTATATTGGTACTTGGACATTTTAACGGGTGGTTACGTTATAAGCCATATGACGGGTGGTGCCGTGAATACCAGGACGGGTGGTTACGTTATAACCTCCAATGCATTGGGTATGGAAGTCGGCCGTATGGCTATTCCATTAAGTATGTATGGAAATTTGCCGTATTGATATTCCATTAAGTGATATGTGTGGGAGTCGACCGTATGGTTATTCCACTTAAGTATGTTTATGTCCAAAGTTACCTTTATATATGTTATGTGTTCTTTATATGGGTTTTATGGTAATCCTTTTGTTACAAAAAGGTAAGTAATGATATTTTATTCAGTGAAGAGTTTTTACTACGTCATAAAGGTGAAAAGTATTACCTTTTTAAAGTATACATGGTTTACTTTTTGTTTTGATAAACTAACAGTTTTTATTCTTTGTGTATCCCTTACTGAGTTTTATGCTCATCCCAAGTTTTTTAAATGTTTTTCACAGGACTTAGCGTGGAATAGGGTCAAGGATGGGATCAAGGGAAATTCATGCTACCTAAAACATGAAACTAGACATGTTTCTTTTTAAAAGTTTTCATTTTATGTAAATTTAGTAGAAGAGACTACTTTTTAATCTTTTGAGATGTAATAGTTATGTCCTAATTCTCTAAAACTCTAAACCTGAAAAGATCCTCAATGTGTAATCTTGTAATAACTCAAGATTAAGTAAGGTTTAAGGCTGGGTCCTTATAGAAATTTTATTGAATCTAATCACTTTGTTTTAACTCATATTAACCCTTTGACATTTACCGCCAAATCAATTATTTCTAATCATTAAGTGTAGCAACCCCAATTTCTAGTAATTAAACCTTTATTATTTATATTAATTATATAAAGTTATTTGGTTATGTTATATAATATTTGGAGGAGTTTTGTAATGTCATTTTATTTTTATAGAGGTTCACGGTTTGATAATGGCTAGTAGAAACTATGAAACAGATCTAGGAAAGGCTATAAGGGAAAACATAGTTCACTAGGTAGGTGAAATTTTTTTCTAAACTATGAATCCACCTAGGTGAAATTGTACATGTGTGTATAAAGTGATTTTTCATGTTTTTTGTATGGTTTTTCTAACCATTCCATCCAACCGTATGGGGGGTCTTGATGGTAGAGGATATTGTACGGTTAGCACACATGTTTCTTAACTGTGTGCCCTAACCATACTCCATTAAAAAAGATTTTTAAATTTTATATCTTACTCAATTTATCCATTTAATCCATTATTTTTCACATAAAAAAATCAAAATATGAATTCCTATTATTCTGAGGCTAGAGAAACTTCCCCTTGATCTGAGAGTAATTTTTGAAAATTCATTATGCATTGGAGGACCCAATTCTTAGGTAAGTGCATGTTCTTAGTTGTTTCCCTTAGTTTTATTCTTCCTACCTATATAGGAATCATGTATCTAATCCATCGGTGATAGTTCCATGTTGTCTGATTCTAATAATGATGATATACTATTTTTTGGATGGTAAGGAACAAGATATGAGGATGATCATTGGAGATTCAATCTGGTTTCTTAAATATTTTTTGTCATTATACATTTTCAGCTATGTATGTGAGGTAGGTGGCTTCATCTTTGACTCCTATTATTATATATAGAAGGTATAATTTCAAATTTATTTACTTTAATTTATAAAATGTGAAATTAGTTTATAAGGCCCCAGCCTTAAACATCTCTTAATATTGAATTAAATGAGTAATTCACATTGAGGATCTTTTCAGTTTTAGAGTTTTAGAGAATTAGGACATAACTATTACATCTCAAAAGATTACAAAGTAGTCGCTTATACTAAATTTCCATAAAATAAAAACTCTTAAAAAGAAACATGTATAGTTCCATGTTTTAGGTAGCATGACTTTCCCTTGATCCCATCCTTGACCCTATTCCACACTAAGTCCTGTGAAAAATATTTCAAAAACTTGGGACGAGCATAAAAAGCTCAGTAAGGGATACAAAAAGAATGAAAACTGTTAGTTTTTCGAAACAACAAGTAAACCATGTATACTTTATCAAAGTAATACTTTTCACCTTCATGAAGTAGTAAAAACTCTTCACTGAAAAAAAGTTCATTACTTACCCTTTTGTAACCAAAATATTACCATAAAACTCATATAAATAACACGTAACATATATAAAGGTAACTTGGGACATAAACATACTTAAGTGGAATAACCATACGGTCGAATTCCACACATATCACTTAATGGAATAGCCATACGGCCAATTTCCATACATACATAATGGAATAGCCATACGGCTGACTTCCATACCAAATGCATTGGAGGTTATAACGTAACCACCCGTCCTAGTATTCACGGCACCACCCGTCATATGGTTTATCACGTAACCACCTGTTAAATGTCCAAGTACCATAATAAAATCATAAGACATAAAACAAATATAATGGAAAGAAAACATTTCCACACTTTGATCACAATATATCACTCAAATATATTGACATAAAAAATCCATTATAAAAAACCATTTTCAATACCAAAATACATAAAAGAGTATATGGTATTTATTTCATTTTAAAAACATCACGGCTTGTTGAGGAATCCAAAGACAAAATAATACTCGCGGCGGCGGAAAAGGTTGTTGTCACCGCGTACGTTTAAAGAAACATTCCTTTTTATCATTTAGTAAAACGCTTCGTATACAAAGATTCCTTTTGTATAAAAGTAAAATTCAAAGGGGTTTATACACCGTATAAAATAAAGTTGTGTATAAAATGAAATATTCCTCAATGAAAGGAGAATGAGACGTAGTCCCATACAAAGATGGTATCCTTGGTTTAAGGATAAATCAATTACATAATTATGTGTGACAAATGAATACACCAAATATAAGTGGATATTAAGTGTAAAATAATAAAAGTTCATTCACACATATTCAAAGGATGACATATTCAATAACTACATGTTGAACCCAAAGAAATCGAAATTGGGTTAAGAAGTTCCCTTGACAGCCTAACGGCGTCACATCAAAATGAGTTGATGAGAGATAAAAAGTGTATCTCATCACTTGGACATAAAATTTACATCAATAAGGATATATGAGAACATATCCCAACATAACAATATGTAAATTAAAAGACCCAACAAAAGAAGTCTTTTAAAAATAAGAGGGTGAAAGGTTCCCTTACCGACTTTGGTATCTTTCAAAACATACACCCCGTGAAAGAAGGACAATACATAATTGATGCAAATACTCATAAAAAGGAAAGTATATTACAAAAAGAGTAGAATAATGGGAAGTACGTACACCACTCAAAGTAAATTGTGGCAAATGTAGCATAAATCTCACGGGAATAAAAGTGATATGAAAAATCCCTTACGAAAACTCGGCAGCCTAACGGCGCCACATAAAACATACAAAAAAGGATTGATGAGATCAAATAGGGTATCTCATCATATTAAAATAAAGATTATATAAAGAGGAATATAAAAGAACATCCCCCAACATAACAAAGTGGATCTTAAAAGAAGTGACATAAAGGAGAGTACTTACAAAGAAAGAGAGACGTTGGATCTCTTACGAAAATTTGGCAGCATAACGGCACCACTCAAAACTTCCAAAATGGATTGATGAGAGAGAATAAGGTCTCTCATCATATGAACATAAAAATTACAGAAAGAGTAATATAAAAGAATATCCCAATAATAAGAAATATGAGCTTTAAAAGGAAAGACATAAAAGAGTGTACTTTAAAAAGAAAGAGAGGAGTAGGATCCCTTACCTCGGGTCCGACTTGACTCGATCGTTCTTTAACGTCCTGAATAATAAACTTAAGTTAATTTATACTTGCTTAAGAACCTTTTCCTAGTTCATTATTCCTTTTATATCAATTATTGACATATTATAAACATTATGTAATCATTTAAGTTAAAAATGTTTGTTTTGTCGATATTTGGTTCTTAAGTCGAAAGTGGACTTCTTACAATTACATGTTGTTCGTGTGGTCAAAGGTTTTTTATATCCAGAATGACCTTCTTGATTTGGATATCATATATATAATACATATCTAGATTATAATTGTATTTATAATATCACATAATAATTTAGAGGTAAGAAATGAAATGCACCGTTCATGGAGACGGTAAGCCATACGTACGCATTAACGCTACTTTCATTTCTTTGTCATATTAATGGAATTAAAACTAAATGAGAGGTATGTATATTTTAATTATGGAATTATATTCATCATTTAGATGTATCATTCATCATATATATCCATTATATACATGTACTTATAATAGTACATTACATTTGGGGATAAAAATGAAATGCACCGTTCATGGAGATGGTAAGTCGTACGTACGCATGAACGCTACTTTCATTTCTATCTCATAATTTAATGGAAAGAAATAATAATGATATAGAGGTATATAATAATTTCAGTATAAAATAATATATAATAACATTAAATTCATCCTTTATACATCCCACGTATGGCATTAACGAATCACATCACTTTTAGGGGGCGATAGTCCGCACTTCCTAAAATGAAGATATCGCGTATACCCATAATGGAAGCCATAAAGGTAAGCCAAAAATGAAAAATAGAGAAGCTTAAGTAAAACATAAACATATTATATATCATATATAAATATAGTGACATCTTAATGGCCACCTTTGAAGGTGTTATATGAGTGTTGAACAATCATCGTTTCGTGAGGCAGAAATTCGCCATCCACGGAAACAGTATGTTCTTTAACCATTAGATGTAGGTGTGTGTAAGTGTAGCTCGAATACTTCTTATAACAACATCCTAGTATATTTAGGATACTGGATTTGTTACAAAAGAAAAGAATAAAAAGATTTTAGGGGGTTGGAGAAGCAAAATAAAACAAAAGGACTCAAAAGAAGACATTACCTTAAAATCGGGTAACTCCCATTGGTTTGAGCTCAAAGGCTTCCTTGGGAAGACTTATGCCCAAAGTGAGGCTTCAAGGAGTAATATAGGGAAGTGGAGAGACAAAATGGGCAGGTTTTTTCCGAGCCAAAGGCTTTGGGAGTGTGGGTACGGAGGTTGAGGTGGGGGCCTTTTAAAAGAGGAGAGGAGGGGCACTCTTGGAAAGTGAAGAAAAGTCACTTTATTTCAAAATGGTATTCGGATTTAAGAGGTCCCACATTGATGTATTTCGAGGATAAGGTGATAAGGGTTCGAAATACACTCATCCAATAGGTTTTGGACATGTGTAGGTCTTAGATATTACATTATCTTTCCATTTTATTTAAACCGTTAAATAATGAGGTCATCGCTGCATCATCATGATGTCATAAATAATTTAATTTATTTAACGTATAAAAATTATACAAAAAATACTATGATTTAGGAAATATTTTTATCTTTACAATTAATATTTATAGTCAAAAATATGACTTGTATAACCCCATGTAAAAATTGTTTTAGTAAAACCTCTCATGTGTGTGTCATTTTTACTTTAACATTAAATAAAAAGTTATTTATGTCATTTCCCAACCAAAGTGGCTTCATGGGGTCCCCAAGTTGACCCATGGATTTTCTTGGTCGAACATGACACATCCTATGAGGTTAGGACATGTGTCAAGTTCATTTCATATTACTAAAACATTATTTTTACCTTAAACTACACTAATTACCTCTAATCGCGATTAAAAACTTAATAAGTTAGTATTCACCAAAAAAATTATTTTAATCACATTGAACCACATTTTACTTCTTAATGACAACCATGTATGTATTATTTTTGAAATTCAAAATACAAAGGTGGCAAAATTTCATTTAAACGGAAAAATCAGTTTTTATATGTACCACTTAGTGGTTTCACTATTCATCAAAAATTGAAGTTTTTCAGAAAATTACCAAAAAATCACCCTGAGCTATATTTGATATTCCGAATTCCAAAATTAAGTCCATTTTACAAAATTCACAACATATATGTTGCATTAATTAATTTAATAATTAATTCCCGCTGTCAGAGCAAATAGCGTGTTTTTATGAAACCATAAGTATCAAAAGATTGACACTAGTTTAAGTCTGATTTCAAAGTGAAATTAATTCCAATGACCAATATTGGATTTGATGGTAAAAATATATTCTAATTTACCTTTAAAATCAATTCAAAAGATAATCTAATCATATAAATAAATTAGATTAAAAAGAGGTTTTGAATTAAAATACAACATTTTACACTATTCATTAAAAAAATGAACTTTATCGGAAAGATACCAAAAATTTACACAAAGTAAATTTTGATGTCCTGATTCTAAAGAAGAGTTTTATTTGGTCCAAATAGAATGTATAAGAGTGAACAAAACTATATTTAATGACGGTTCGCCATCAAAAGGCGATAAGTGAACCTTTAGTGAAAACTAGGGCATATACGCCTAAAATGAATTCTTTCCGTATTTTATGCCTTTATATTTTATTGGATAAATGTAAAAACATTTAAAAACATATATAATCATATTTTAGTTATTTCTATCCATTCCCGCCAATACAATGGCTACATGTTAACTACCATTTAAAATAATATTATTTTATTATTAGAGTGCAACGTAAGATTCCCAAGAAACTCGTTGTTGCATGTTGGGTACGCCGTCGAGCATAGAATCCCCTTTAAAGTCATATTAACACTTTATTCAAAAATATGGATAAATATGAAAATGTCATATTCTTTATTTACCTGGGGTGTTACATTGTGTGTGATTTTTGATTGGAACCCTCTTTAGTGACAATTTTGTGAAATAGTGTAAATTGGTTGGTTTATGTAAATAGATATTTCTTTCATGATTTTAATATGATGATTTTTCAAATTGTGGTCTTTTTTAATTCTTGTATAATTTGTTGTAAAATGTTCCCAATAAAAGGATGGTTCTACTCTAATGTCATGGCATTACTTGTTAGCATGGTGCTTGGCATATAGGGTTGGATTGTGTTCATTTGTTTGATGTGAAATTATATATTAGACATATACCATTAAATAAAAATGATATGACCCTATAGAAAGTACATTTTCCTTTGGGGAATTTCATAAATGGTTACATTGTGACAACTTGGTAGATCAATGAGAGACCACTCATGATTATGAAACTATCACCAAAACATGAATGTGTGTGTGTCTGCGGATAATGTATTGGGTATTCTAAATGAAAATATGAAATTGATTAATGACTAATTTTGCTGGTTTCCATTGGAAACTACTTTGGTTTGGAAATTGGTTTGGTTTGGAAAACTATTTTGGGATTTGATATAAAATACTTTAAATTGTTTAAATTGTTTTATATAAATGTTCTAACATGTTCAATACTAGGGGCATGAGTTTGTAATCCATTGGGGAAATAATATTGAGTTTTATACACACCCAATTCTTGGGAACAATGGTGTATTTGAATATTTAATGAATAGAGACATAGGTAAAGGAAACGTTTCTCCATTATTTAGTGATGCATCATCATACATTGGAAATTTATTATTGATTGTGATCTTGTATCATAGTTCGGAGTTTCTACAGTATGTCTTGGTTGTCTTTGGGTTTTGTTGGTTTTGGTTTCCACTTTTTATGATGATAAATATCATGTTTTATTTTTATTTTGTTGTTGTTAAGTTTTGCTTTGGAGTTTTATACATTGTTCTCATGCATCATATAGTGCTTCTTGGGTTAGGATTATCTTATTTGGTTGTTTTAATTTTAAAAAGGTGGAAATCATCCTGCAATAATTTATTAAACCCCTATAATTTATTTATATCCTTTTTTATTGGGTATGCCAGGTAAGGTAAGTATCTTACCTATCACTTCTCAAGCCAGTAAGGAGGCGTGAGATGTTAAAGGTTCTGTCTGATTCATTTTTTCCATATATTTCTGGAACAAGTGGTTTTAGTTTGTTCATTCATGGAGTTGAAAATTTATTCTTGATTTTTTAATGAGTTAGGATATTAGAAAGGAGATAAGATCGCCAAAAAATGAAGTATAGAGAATTAAGAGTAAAATATAACCAATTTATGTTGAACTTCATGCTACCAATGAGTTAGTTACATGAGTGTTTTCAAACACCTCTAGAAGTTTTTATCTCACTTTCATGGGATAGGAAATGAGAAAATAATTGCATTAATTGATATAAATGACTTCCCACTATGAGTGAAAAAATCATTTTAGTAATGATAAATGATTTTATCAAAAATATTTGATTTTTGAAAATATTTGAAAAATGATTTATTTTCAAAGGAATAATTGTTATATTTTTAAAAATGTTTTTAAAATTTTAAATAGTGGAATTTTCAAAAATGGTTAGGAAGTGGAAAATTGTTGACTTTTAAAATCCTTATTTTGATATGTAAAAAGTGGTAAATTTGAAAGTTATTAGAATTCAGTTGCTATATAATGAGACTAAATGGTGTTTTTTTGTGGTTATAGAAAATAAAACCTAGTGGGAAACATAGAAATCAACCTTAAGAGGATAATGAGAATGTGGTTTCACTCGATCCATAGGTTAAAAATAGTTGTTTTAGAGTATTTTCCTTGAATTTCAAGATGTGTGTATAGGGAAAAAAAGGGATGAACCAAGGAAAGTGGATCATTCTATTAAGACCTAGAAGTTGAATCCTCCCATCATTCAAGGTGATTCAAAAATGGAAAAATAAGTGGTGTAGTTGAATAGGACGATTCAATTATTTAATTTTCTAGACACACTATTTGAGTTGAAAGTCATGTTGGAAATGTATATGTCGGAGGATCTGGCCTGCCAATAGTGGAATTTAGCTATTTAGGCTAAAATAGACCAAATATTGGCATTAGAGGATTTTGAATAATTGTTAAAAAAATAATTCTATCCTCACATGTTCAAGATTTAAATAATTATGGAATTTTTCAGCTTGAATTAGGAGAACATAATAGTGATAGAGTACATAGATAAATTCATGAATTTAGTTCAAATTGAACATGAAGTTTCTAGAAGTGCTTCCTTGAAGGAATGTATTTTTTAATCGAAGATTAGGATAGAAATTTTCTCGAAGACTGACAAGTGTTGTGTAGTAGATTATAAAGATATTTTCAATAGAGACATAGTGGTAGAAAGATACATCTTAGGTACTATGGTTAAGTTAATAATGTTGATATCTATTTGAAATGATGGTAACTCTAATGCTAGGAATAAGAGGAAAAGGGACACATATTTCTAAGGAAGTTGTATGACTCAAAATTAGATATAAGGATCTATGAATCATTTTCCTTAACCAAAGAGTAGGGTTGGATGTTTTCAATGAGGTACTTTGGATAACATAAAGCGGGAGTGTACGACACCCCAAGACCATTCCATAATTTCAACCATATGGGGAATCTTCATCTCTGTTGTTGTAGTGCTACAAATTTGGGTTATAGAGATGCCTCTCATGTTTCACTGATTTCATATGTTTTGACAAGATTAGGGAATCATAATATTTCTCATCAATAGAATTGAGGTAGCCATAGTGATTCTAAGAAAACTATGAGTCCTCAACCAGTTAAATCACAACCAAGTTATAAATATCAATGTCTAGAGAGTAAAAAATATTTATGGAGATGATAAAGTGATCATGGATGATCAATTAGGACCTTCAACATTGAGAGGTAGTATTATTTTGAAATATACCCTTATAAAAGAATTTTTTGATACTGGTGTATCCCCTTAGTTTATTTCTTCTTGTGTTTTGATAATCTTGGTTTTCATGTTGATATTACGCCTTTTATTTTAAAACGTCAAACTCATCTTGGAAAAAGAGAATATAAATCCTTCATGTGTAAATCATGTTCTATAAATATTTATGGGACTAAATTTATATGGGTTTTCTCAATTCTTGAGAGTTATTTCAACGACATAATCCTAGGAATGGATTTGTTGACTATATTTAAAATAACATTGACTCTTATACTTGAAGGGTTGGTTTTATAACTGATGATGGAATCAAGCATCTTTTTAGAGGTCATAGAAATATAAATGAAAGTGGAACATGATTTTTGGAAATAGAATATAGAACTATCTGATATAATTTGGAATTGTTGACCTTGTCATCAGTGGATGAGATTGAGATTAGCGGTTTTCCAAATAAAAATATCAGTTTCCAGATAATTTTCCTAAAAATCTCTCTGGTTTTCCACCCACATGAGAATCAGATTTGATGATTAATCTCCTACCAAGGAACAGTCTTATCTCACTTATATCTTATCATATTGAACCAATAGTATTAATGTAATAGAAAAATAGTTTATAAGTGTTAGAAAACAAAGGGTTCATTTGGCCAAGTACATCTCTGTGTGTGACACCATTTTTTGTGAAAAAGGAAAATGGGAATCCTATGATTTTGGTGGATTATTATAAGCTTATCCAAGTTAAAATAAAGAATTGGTATCCCCTTCCATGAATTGATGTTCTATTTTATCAATTGAGGGTAGCCTAATGGGTCTCCAAAATTGACATTCATTCAGGATATCACTAATTGTAGGTTCAGAAACAGGATATTCTGAAAACATCTTTCAGAAGTAGATACCACAATTACAAGTATATATCTATTCCTTTTAGTCTTATTAATTCACCAACTGTATTTGTGTAATTAATGAATTGGATAATTTAAAGGTATCTGGATATTTTTTTGGTTTTTTTTTTGGATGACATCTTGGTGTATTCAAGGACAAGGGATGATCATGAACAATACTTGGAGAGAGTGTTGGGTATCTTGTGGGATCATATTATGTATTACAAACTACCAATGTGTGTTTTTTGGATAAAATTGGTATGTTACCTTATCCATTTAATCTCTGAAAAAAGGTGTTTCTATGGATCTAAAAATGATAGATGTTCTAATCTCATGTAAACCGCTAAAGAATGTCTTTGATATACATATTATCCTTGGTCGTACTAGTTATTACCAATGCTTTGTTTATGAAATATTCATAACACGATTTACCAATGAAATTATTAACTAGGAAAAGTGTTTCATTTCAATGGAATGATAAATATCAAAATTATTTTCAAGAGATTAATTTTTTCTAAAAATTAGCACCAATATTGATTTTTTTGGAATCAGGACAAGGTTATATTGGGTGTTGTGATGCTACCTGATCTAGTTTCATGTGTGTTCTCATGCATAGAAATTGTGTTTCTTCTTATGACTCATAGATGTTATGGTTTCATGAGATGAACTAACCAACACATGACTAGGAATTGGCTATTTTAGTGCACACTTTGAATACATGGTGTTATTACCTCGTTGGTGAAAATTTATGGTGTTTATGGATCAAAAGATATTGAATCACAATTTATCATAATGATATTTGAATCTAAGACAATGAATATGGATAGAGTATATTCATATGTTATACATTGAATTTATGTATACACTGAGTAATGGAAATTCTATCAAAATTAATTAGGGAGAAATTCATATAGTTTGTTTTCTAAAGAAGATTTAGAGAAGTGGATGCTATTGTTGCTGATAGACAACATGCACTTTCATTATAAAGACTGAAGTAATGATGTGGTTTGAATCCCAATTTCTTTTGTTCCTGATCTATTTGAGATGGTTAATGTGGTATAAGAATATTATCCTGGGTTTCTTCCTATGAGGTCAAAACCCAATAGTGGGGAGACCCTTTAGGGATGGAAACTATATGGGAATTTAGTTTTGTTTTTTTGAGATAAAATGGTCATACCTTATGTTTTTTAGAAAAAAATACTTCATTATTACCACCATTTTAGATGATCTATTCATCCTATAATAAAAATGATGTATAAGGCATCAAAAGAAAAAAAATTGTGGGATGGCATGAAATGAAAATTGGTAGAGTTTGTTGTCAAACAACTCACCTGTCCGTAGGTCAAGGAATAGCATCAGAGTCTTGTGGGTATGTTATAGTATTTACTGATACTCATATAATAATGGGAGCAGATATCTATATATTTTTTAATATTCTTAGTATAGATAGTTTTGAAACATGATTCGATATTGGAGATAGTGGATCATCTCATAAATTCTTCCCATTTCATCCTTATTCTTGATTCCAATATAGCAGAATACATATCATACATTTATATCCAAGAATTGGTAGATAGTCATGGAATACCAATTTTGATATCATCATATCAATATCCGAGGTTTACGTCTCATTTATATAAATCCTTACAGAATTACCTTGGTACATAGTTCACTATGAACATGGAATATCATCCTCATATGGATGGAAAATGTAATAGGATGAAACAAACATTGAAGGATATTCTTAGGGATTCTGTGATTGATTTTTGTGTCTTTTGGGAGGATCAGATATCATTAGTAGATTTTTCATATAACACAGGTTATTAGGACTCAATAAATATGGATCCCTTTAAATCATTGTATGTGAATCCTTGTCTTTATCTACTTTTTGGGTGGAAGAAGGTGATACTTCACTAGTGGGGCCAATCCTTGTACAAGAGATAATAGAAAAGATTCAGTTGACCAGTAAAAGAAAAGAGATGTCTCAAATTTGTTAAAAATCCTTTTTGTATCATCATCGACAACTATTGTCATTCAAGGTGAGTGATCATGTGTTCTTAGTAATCTCCCTAAGTCATCAGAATCATGATTTTGTTATGAATGAAAAGTTATTTCAAATATATATAGGCCATTTTTATAAACATGAAGAGGTTGGTGAGGTGGAATATTAGTTAACTTTTTTACCTCGATTCAGTTTGATGAATAATTTTTTTCATGTATTTCAATTGAAAAAGTATCATCCTAATCCTGACCATGTTATTAGATCAGGTCACATTGAACTAGAGTTGGATGCTTCGGTGGTTTATGTTAAAGAGTGTTTTTTTGTTAGGTGAGAGAATGTTAAGCATGTAAAAATCATTTTTCTAGTGTATGTTTTATGGAAACATTGTTGGGTTCTCGAAGAAAAATGGGAACAGTAGAAGGAAATGGTCGAGCAATGGACAAAATTATTTCATAAAGATGGTGTTTTTCTACTTTCTAGGGACGAACATGGAAATGGTGGGAACAAATTATCACCCATGTTTTAAGATAATTAAACCTTTATTTATGAATTTTAAGTATATAATGTTATTGGTTTATATTATGGGAGGTCTTGAGGTGTTTTTTAATGTTTTGGGGGATTTTTTGGAGGTTAATGGTTTGAGCACAGTTAGTAAAAACTTTGTAGAAACACCAAAAAAGTGTTCAAGGTAAAAGAGGGTTTATTGGAAAGGCGCACGGTTAGTGCACAGTTTTTCCAAACCATGCGGCCAGCCTAGTGAAACTGTGCATGTGTTGATAGAGGGATTTTTCATGGTTGGAAAATAGTTTGTATAATCATGAGATCTAACCATGTGAGGGGTTCTTTGAGTTATTAGATAATGTATGGTTATTGTGTGGTCTACCTAAAAGTAAGCCCTAATTGTGTGTTATTAAAAAAACATGATACGAGAATTGTGGATCTAACTCATTTTAGCCCTTTAGTCCCCCTTTTTTCTCTTAAACAAGGCATAACACGAATTTATTTTGTTCCTAAGGATAGAGAGACCCTTCCACATGATCCAGGAGGAATCTGTTGGTGATTATTAGTGCAATGGAGGCCCGAATACCATGGTAAGTTCTCATTGTTGGTTGTTTTCCATAGTTTTCTTATTCTTATCTCTCCTAGAATCATGGATCTAATCTGCTGGGTATAGATCCATGTTGTGTAATGCCAATCATGATGAGATATTATTTATTGGATGATAGGTAACAATACCTATGGATAATTTTAAGAGTTCCAATTTTTTTTGTTATAGAATTTATGTCATTCTTCATTTTCACCTATGTTTACAATATAGGTGGATTCACTCTCGAATCCAGTTTTTAGAAATAGAAGGATTTATTTCAAAATAATTAAATTTCTTAGATTTAATTGTGAATTTTTTTTATTTGTGATGGGAACCTTCTTTACTGATGGTCATGTGAAAATATGTAAATTAGTTGGTTATATGGAATGTATAATTGGTTTCATAATTTTAAAATGATGATTTTCAATAATTTTTTGGTTTTTATGAATGGAAATTTTTTTCAAAAATGTTTTCAATAAAAGGATGATCTTATTGAAATGTCTTTGAATTGTTGGTTCTCATGGTATTATCATACATAGTGGGCATTTTTTTCACTTCATTTACTTAAACCTAGATAATCATGTGTACCATTGGGGTAAAATATTGTGACCCAATAGAAGGGATGTTTGAAATCGGGGAACTTAATATATAGTTATCTTGTGAGGAGTTGGTAGATCAATTAGAGTCCTATAATCAGTATGGATCTATCACTAGAGAATGATTGTGTTCATGTGTGTGGATCATGTATTGGTGTTCCAAATGAAAATATGAAATGTTTTAAATAGTCATTTGGTTTTTATTTTGGATTAGAATTTTTTTTGATTTGGAAAACTATTATCGGCATTGATAAATACATATTTAAATTGGTCAAAATATTTTATATAAATTTGATTACATGTTTTATCTTAGTAGTGTGAGTTGGGAGGTCATTGTAGAAATCTTATTGTGTTTTATAGTCCCCCCATACTTGGAAACTATATTGTCTTTGTAGATGTTTTGAATCGAGATACTAGTAAAGGAAAGGTATCTCATTTGGTCAGTGATGCATTGGGATACCTTGGGCATAGATTGTTGATTGGGATCTTGGAGCTTTTTTATGAGTTAAAACAAGATTTCATGGTTGTCTTTGGGTTTTTTTGGTTTTGTTTCCCTCTTTGTACACTAGCACGAATCATGTGGTAATTTGGTTTTTTTGTAGTTGAAGTATACATTTGAGTTTTATACATTATTATCAGGAATAATATATAGGTTTTTTATAGTTATCTCATTTATTGTTTTTATTTTAAATAAGGGAAAATTTTCTTCCAACTATTTATGAATCCCTTGGAATTTATTTCCATTCATTGTTGTCTTGGGGATGTCACCTAAGGTTAGTAGCTTCCCCAACAATCCTCATGCCAATGAGGAGGGGCGGGATGTTACATTAAGGTTCATGAATGTGACCATAAAAGTAAAGGTGACCCATTATTGGTCCATGGTTGATATTTTAAAACATATTCCATTCACTGTTCAAAATATGGAATTTTTATGAATATTAAATCATTCTATAAAATACAATTCATTATAAAATATCATTAAATTCATTTTCAGAAATATAGACTTTCATTGACTTTAAAGGCAACAAGAGAGTTATGGAGTTTGGAAATAAACTTTTAATAATTCCAAAATATTTTATATTTAACTACAAAAAATCATGTAACATAATAAGTAAGAAAAATTATATTCCATTTAATATTACGGTAATGAATTATTTTAGTTTTCTATTAATTTAATATATATTGTGTTTGCATTTTATAAGAATTTTAAATAATTATATAACCGCTAAAAATTATGAATAAATTCATTAATATAAAAATATCCTTTAATATATTTTTTTCACCACTTATTTTAATCCATATGTGAACATAAAAGAGAAATTTAAAATCAAGAGAGTAAAATTTTGTATTTTTTTTACAGAAAATATTTTATTTTTAATTTTTTTGAAAAAGTGTCACATTAACAATTAAATATTTATTATAATATTATAAAGGTCGAAATTAATTCTTCTAATATTAATTTAGATGAAAAATCGGGGCCTTATCTCTTAGTTTGAAACTAGGTTATCATGTTTTCCCATTTTACTATTGTAACTAATTTTTAGTGTATTTACCACTAATTATGACAAAAAATTAAGTTTCCCATGTCAAAAAATAGTAATTATTCTGATTACAAATATGTAATCAATTTAACCAAATTCAGCCTCTTAAATTGGCTGAAATTAAATTTTATAATAATCTTATAAATCATGATTAAAAACAATTTTATGAAAAAATGATTTTACTTATAAAGAATTATATTAAGATCAAGTATAATTTTTATTACTATATAATTATGTACATTATTTATAACTGAAGGACAATTATATAAATTTTGGAACAAATTCAAAACATTATGGGGCTACTTCAATTAAAAAAATAATGTTTTACAGAAATCTACATTTTATACTATTCTCTAAAAAATCATTTTTTTAGAAAAATTATAGAATTTGACACTAAGATAATATTAACATGATTATTTAAAAATTTATTCCCATTTTTTAAAATTAAATTTCTAGAATTGGGAAAAATTAATTATATTTTTTATGTAAAAAATTTTCAAAAAAATGATGGAAACATGTTTTTGAAGTAGAAAATTACCTTACTAAAAAAATTAGTACTTATTTATTATATACTAATAAGTACATTTGGATTTTATAAAACATTTATAAATATTCTTCATAATATTTTAATACTATAAATAGTTGATAATTTAGTGTCTACGTTATAGTGGTCTCTTTTAAATATTAATATTTCATCATTTATTTAAAGTCAGTATCCCATGTTTTATATGATATCAAACAAAGTGAACATTTTCAAAATATTAGGGTGTTGCATTCTCCCCGCATTTTATAAATTGAATCCTCCCAAAATAAAATTCATCTTGGTAATTAATAGTTGAAATTTTAAACTACCTATATTGAAAACACCATCAAAAATGGTTAATAAGATATCCTCTAGAAAATAGGGAATGGTAAATACATTGGTTATATATAATAATCACATAACCAGGTTCCCAAACATTAAAACATTAGTAGGAAGTTATATTATAGACCTGCAGGAAATTTTAATTTCCAAATAATGATGAAGAGTGATAGTAAATAATTTTCACAAGTGAATGGTTGAGATAATGTCGATAACAATAAATTCATAAAACACTGAGGTGTGAAAAAGACTATCGATTCATCATAAATGAATGTAATAGGGAAAATTTTCTTTTCAAGAACCTTTTCATTTATTTGAGGAATTTATTAAACATCTATACAAAAAATAAGGAAATATACTTACTTGTCAAGTATAATTCCCTCTTTTAATCAATTTCCACCAAAATATCATATTTTACTCCAAATTATGAGTAGCATCTTTTAGTGGATTACAAGATCAATAGAAATATAATAAGTTATCCCCCATATCATTATACATTAAACAAAACTAAAGTGGTTAGAACAAGTTGATATTATATAAAAAAACATTATGTTAAAAAATAAAACATTAATCACTACAGGCTCAACAATAATACCTAATGTTCACCTCTAATCATTAGATGAATAAATGTTTTTAAAATTCATCAAAATATTCCTAAATAATATTGAATCGCAACGATTAGAATTATTTAATCACATATTGTACCAAGATAAATTTAATGTTTATCTCTAACTATCATCAATAACACTTAAAGTCTCATATGAAAAATATATATTCCATGGCCATATATTCTAAAAAATTTGCTAAGCATTCCCAAAATAAAATAATAATTAAATCAAAATGTTTCCAATAGATAAATAAACCTATATTCCTCAAATAACAAACCATTTTAACCAAAAAATCTATTTTCCTTAATCGTATAATATCCACAAAATAGTGAACCTATTTAAAAATAACATTATTCACAAAGCCGCCAATGGAGTTTTCATCCCCGTGTTTATTTAAATGATAAAACATATGATTCTAATAAATAATAATTATTTTCTCCTAATTAACCATATTAACATCAAAGATAAAGTTTAAACCTAATTATTATCAATACATATAAACTTATGTCCACAAAATATAAAATCATTCTTCTTCATATACCTTTTAATAATAACACATAAAAGTCCAAAGGGTTTTATTGCATAAATATCTTCAAAAATATCATTAATCAATATAAAAATCCATCACATAAAACCTCAAAATAGGAATATATTCCTTTAAACTTATTATAAATATTAAACTTATTATCCCATGACACATTAGGTATATCCCATATTAATATGGCATATCATAGGTTTCCATATATTATATCATCTCATCCATTATAATGGTTTATAATGAAAATGTGAATAAACCAAACCCTATCCTCTGAAAATGTCAATCCAGGTGCATAATAATGGTACACACACCATGCACCAGAATTATTATTGATATATATTCAAACAACTGATTCTGGATTTATTAACCAAATATGGTTCTATTCCAAAACCATTTCCACATGTGGTATCTAGATATGGGTGTGTTTCTACGTAAACCATATAATCTCAATATTACCAAAAAAATTTGATTTTATTTATTGCATATACATATCCTTAAATAATTTTAAAGGGTTTTTTCCCTAATATATTTTTTCCAAAATCTAGCTCTCAGTTTTTTTAGAAAAAAAATCTCTAATACCTGTTATAAATATCCTAAGTATATTATCCTAGATTTGGTTGTTACTTTATTACTATGGAACTCGATAAAATTAATTGTATCCTAATGGATGGAATAGTTTATTAGTCTTGGAAAAATAGATATAAACATGAATCTCAAATGTAGTTGAATGCATAAAATACACCAATGAATTTTATTTATGAACATCATTATTATCTCTCTTATATCCTGTAATATCAATCATAGTAAACTTCTTAGAAACCTAGAGGAAATAAAAAATATGGGTGATCTCAAATGCTCCATTAAGGTTACTTACAGTAGAAGTTATCTTGATTAAATAATGTATAATCAATATGGAAAGGTAAAAACACAAAAATAAATTCTATTAATCAATAAATTGAGCACGGCGAATAATATGGAAGTAATAAATGAAGATAAAATATTTCCATATAAATAGTCACATGAGCTTGAAATTTTTACTAGAATATCATAAATATTAAAATAATCAAATACACATAAATAATTAATTTCTTAATTATGGAATTGATAATTATATACTTCATATACTTACCATCATGGAGGTGGATGAGGACATTATAAATACATCATCAGGGTCACTGGAAAAGACATCCGAAATAAAAGGGTAAGGAATATTCCAAATACATGAATTAATTTTCTTCATGACACCAACTAAGGCTTATATAGGCTATAATGGACCTCGTATATATCCTACTAATTCCAATTCATTTTTTAGAAGAAATGAATACATAATAATTAAATATATCATACAATTATCATTCATACTAAAGAACAAGAATATGAAATTATAATATTTCCTCCAATCAATAAATATATCAACTTGATCTAAATATATCTAGAGAAATAAGTTGGATGGTGCCATTCAAGTAAATCCCTATTAATGCATAAGATTCATCTAACGAAGTTTGACTAAAATGAAAATTATTTTCAAAATTAATTGCAATATTTTTTGGGGAAAATACAATTTCAATCTTGATATCACTGATTTAAAATATATAAATTTACAAAATATTATGAAATTATTTCCTTTTAAGGAATCATGGAAACTTATAAAGTAATATTAAATAAGAATATTTAATATGGTGAGAAAATTAACTCATGTGGTGTATATTAAAACCATGATTTTGTTAATGTCATTGGTAAAAAGTACATCATTGGAAAAAGAACATGATAACTACATTTATTTTTTTGTTGAAAATCAATCATGGGTAAAGCTCACATCAATTTATCACTGTATAATATAGATAAGTATAACGTCACGACCCTAGAAGCCCAGATTTGGTGCATTATTACGTATCATTGGGATGATTGTAAAATATCAAGTCTCAAAAGACTGATTAGTTTAGTAGCCTTGGAAGTACTAGATACATTCATAAGGTTTACATTACAACATAAAATGGAAAACTAAAACAAAATTGTTTCCATATACAACACTGAGATCCCATAGACTATCCCAGTAGGTCAGTCATAATATACAACTTCGCATCCTGGGAAAAATAAAACATAAGAAGGGGCGAGCTCAAATGCTCAGTATGTATAACAATATTGTGGAAACTTTCATAAATAAGCATAAACATTTAAGGCAATGTATAGAAATAAAACAAAAGCCTTTTCAACATAAACTCCATCATAATATGGAAAATATAAATCAAAATAATTCCATTTACTTACTCAGATGGATATTCTACTAGTCGAATAATCACATGTAATATCAATAGCCACTTTCATAATGATGGAATGCATAATTCGAGACTTTCATAACCACATAGTCAAGGCCTTGTGACAATACTACAAATATGATTTTGTTAAGGCCTTGTGCCAAGACACTAGTTTGTCTCATGAGACCTACTGATGCATCGAGGAGCTATAGCAGGCTCTACCCATCACTTACTAAGTCCAATTCATTCCTCCTATTAAAAGGTGTAAACTTAACATAAACATTCATATTAAAACTAGCATACGAAATGTCAATACTTTATCCATAAACCATGAATGGTATAAAAATAACACATCCATATTCAAACATATCACAAAGCCTTCAATACAATATTTAAGATTTGTATCATAATAAATCAACTTCAAAAAAAATTAAAATCCATCAAAGGATGTTGACATAGATGAAAATGATTTGTAAAACTCTTTGAGAGAAATATCCCTTTTTCATGAAAACATTTAAAAGTCCCAAAATTTAGAAAGGAATACATTTAAATAAATTTTTGAATCAAAGTGTCCCATACCACTTTGAAACTTTTTAAAGGAATTAACATTTTAAAAACATTCATGTCCATATAGATAAATCCTTAAAAACCCATTTCGAAAACATGGACATTAAAGAGAATGATTTAGAAGAATATATATTTAAATATTTAAAATGATTTTTTAGTAAAAAAATTCTCTTAAAATAATCCCTTTGAAAATATTTTCATGAAACATGGATATGGATGATAAATATGTCCCAGTATACACTTTTGTAAAAACAACCTCAGTTAATAAAGAGATTGTGAAATTAACACTTACCTTGCACTTTCCTTTAGTCGAGGGTACATTTAACCTCATATATAAAGACCATAGTATGTTATTAAATTATACCATAACCATATTAATATTTATTATATTATAAATGATTCATTTGTGACTTTATACTACCCATTTAATAATAATTTTCATGTTAAATTAACATTTTGGGTAATAATCGCTTTCTTTATTGTACGTGTTTTAACTTGCTAATATTGATAGTATCACATAGATAATTATTTTAATACTTACAGAATATAAAACATCATATATATTTAGAAAATAAATATGCATAATATACATATATATGAAATGGAAAACAACGTTTATAGAGATGGTAGACCGTACGTACTTATAAACATTGTTTCTGTTTTCATATCGTATTGAACGGAACTAAGTGAATAAGATATATGCAAGTAAATATATATATATATATATCCAGTATCATTATTATGTAATATATTACATACTTATTAATTATATATATTTTATAATCATCATTGAATGGTGAACATGGAAATGAATCTCATCGCGTTGTGGAGACGGTAATCCATACGTACGCACGAGCGATAATATCATTATATTGATGGAGAAATCATATGTAATTGGATGTTATATAATATATAAATAATCATTAACATGTTATATTTATTATTTACATCAATTATACTCCTTATTATACCCATCCAAATAATGAAGTGTTTGAATAACAAACTACACCACGACGTGGAGATGGTAATCCGTACGTATGCACGTATGGTGACTTTTTCATTTATAGGATGGATAGAATAATGAATATGGTTGTAGAATTTTTATATTAAAATCACAGTATATAAAAGATACTAGACTTATTTTTTTAGAATGTAGAAAACAAATAAAGAGGAAGTGGAAGAAGAAAATAACTTGAATGATGTGATGAAATATTTACCTCTTCTTCGGGTTCTTCCTTTAGATTTGATCAAAAGGGATCCTTAGGTTATCTTTATGAACAAATTCAGGCCTCTAAGATGAAGTAATTAAAGTTTGGATGATATTTGGGAAGGTTTTGGCCGATCTAAAAGGCTTTGGAGGTGTAAAATTAAGATAATTGGATGTGCCCTTATATAAGAGTGGTGAGGGTAAATTTAGGAAAAGCTTGAAATATTATTTTATAATAAAATCATATTCGGTTTATAATGGCTCCAAAATAATTTATTTAGAGTATAAGGTGGGTATGGGTCGAAAACCACTTAACCAATAGGTTTTAGACAGGTTTGGGTCACTATATTAACTTTATCTTTAAGATTAAACTCTTAGTTAAATTGTTTGACATTTACCATGTCTCTTTGTATTTTTATATTATATGGTTAATAAAATTACTATAAACATACAAGAAAACACAAAGTGGTTCATTAATGATTTTCCTATCATTATATAAGTCTTCTGGACAAACCTTATATTTTTAGGAATATAATATCAATTAATAATATAATATTTGTTTTAAAAACTCTTTTATGTCAATTTTAACACTATTTGGTATTTTCTTTTTTCTAAATTCATAATAAAATTATTACTTAGAAAAAAATTCATATAACAAACCCTAACAGGTCATTTTAAATTATAAAATTAGTTTAATTCATAAAAAGTCTCAAATTAAATTTATTTGGATATTAATAATATTAATTATTTTAATATTTCATCAAGTAGGTAATTACTGCATCAACATTGTGTCATAAATAAATTACATTATTTAATGTCTAAAAAATATAAATAAAATATAATTATGTAGGAAATATTTTTATCTTTCTAATTAATATTTATAGTCAAATTTATCTTATGTGTAATCCTATATCAAAAATGGTCTTGTTATTAAACATTGAATTTAACACTTTTAACTCTTCTTTGAATTAAATAATAAGAACTGTCCTAATCTAATCCAAATGGACCTAAAGGATCATAATTATATTCCTGAGGTTTTTTTTGGATGAATTATACTTATCCAATATAATTAGGACATGTTTTAGGGTAATAATAATATCATTTTTACCCTTAATTACCCAATTTAATTTTAACCGTGGTAAACAAATGTGAAAAGTTACTATTCACCAAAAAAAATATTTTCATTTTATTGAACCACATTTTACTTACTGATATCTACCATGTCTCTAAGATTTTTGAAATTCAACTCACAAAAGCGGTAATATTATGTTTTATGTAAATTTGAAGATACTCCTAGAAGGTAGGTAAAATATGGTAAAAAATTCGATAAAATTTTTATATATCTAAAATTATTATAAACTGATTCCAATGAATTAAATTGAACTTATATAGGTATTATGCATCTATTTTGAAAAAAAATAAAAATAAAATAAATAATTATTTATATAAAAAGTTGGTTTCAAACAATAACTCAGTGTTTTCACTATTCAACAAAAATTGAATGTTTTCAGAAAAATACCAAAAATTCACCCTAAGCTAATTTTGATATTTCTAATTCAAAAATTAATTATATTTTATCAATTTCAAAACATATAAGTTTCATTAATTACTTTAAAATTAATTCTCGTTGTCAAAACCAAAAATCACATTTTTAAGAAATAAAAACTATCAAAAGATTGACATTTGTTTATGTCCAATTTCAAAGTGAAATTACTTACAATGACCATAATTGGATTAAATGGTAAAACTATAATCTAATTATACTTAAAAACCATTAAAATTTATAATTCAACACTATAAATTATTTTGATTAAAAACGTTGTTTTCAGTTAAAATATAGTATTTTTCACTATTCACCCAAATATGAAAGTTATCAGAAAAACACCAAAAATTTATTGAAACTAAATTCTTATGTCCCGATTCTAAATAAGAAGTTTATTTTGTAAAATCTAATATATAAAAGTTTCAAATATTGGTTTTAAAAAGGGTTTTCCATTAAAAGGCGGTAAAATTCAATTTTTTGAAAAATAATTCTTTTATTTGAAAAAAATGAATTTGTTCTTACATTATGTCTAAGAAACTCATAATATTGATTCTAAAATTATAAGGATTATATAAAGTTCAAAATTAATTTAATATTATTCATAACCTCTTTTGAATGGCTAGTTTGGTAAGTCGTGGTGCTCTTGAACTCAGTGTTGTGTGTAGTGCAAGTTATGGAATTAATTTGAAGAAATAATGTACTATGAAATCTTGGGGTGTTACAATATTCCCTCCTTTAATAAATTTCATCCTCTCAATTTGAAATTGTTCTTCAAAAAAATGGTTAAAAATAGAAAATACCTTTGTGGGAAAACCCACTACGGAAATTGGGTTAATAAAATTTAGTCTCAATAAGAAGAAAAGGGGAATGAAAAAGTCACCACAAAATTATGATCTTGATTAGAAGATCATTGGTGGAAATTAGAGACGCATTATTGGATGAAAAACGTAAATATTTATAGGGATTTATTGAGGTCATCAGTCACAAAAATTATAGAATTGAGGGCCTCAAAGCCATCAATTTTTGATGATTTAAAATATCATCGGTTCAAAAAAATATAAGGTATTAGGATAACACTTTTTTAGTTTTAAGATCCCTTATATAAAGTTTTATAATTAATTTCTTCATAGAATAAGAGAAGAAAAAAATATATACTTGACAAGTAGAGTTCCATTCTTTAGCTAATTTCTACCACAAACTCATCTTTTACACCCAAAGATAATAGAACTTAAAAAAATATTCTATTTATCCTATTCGTATAGGGTTCCAAAAAAGGAATTTATAATTCATCTACTAGACCTTTTAAAAAAACTACATTATTCAATCTAGTACATCACATTGGCTAGTGGTAAGTGATACACCCTTGTCGCCCTTCGGTTGTGGGTTCAAGTCTCACAGCCTTGCCGAACGCAACGGGTTGCCACCCAACCTTCAGGTTGTCCTTTTTGTGGAAATCCAAAAATAATCTCAAACTAGAATTATCCAAAATACTTCTGTCTAAACTCACAGTCCAAAATTTATATGGAACGTAAACATAATGAATATTTTTTTCCCATGTAATAACATGTCAACACCTTCATCTTTGGTAGTATCATAACTTTATTAATATGGAAGGTAAACATAATACAATATTCAAATGACGCAATACTTGAATAAAAATGTAATAAATACAATCATTCCTCTTCATCTTTGGTAGTATCATAACTTTATTATTATCTAATAGCAGTATTTGGGGTATACTCTGATGATTTGGACATTGATTCACGTAGTGTCCCAACTCCTTATAGATGAAGCATTGTACATTTGAAACTTTTTTCTTACCCTTGCAATCCCATACTTGGTGTCCTTTTTCTCCAAACTTATAACAAACTCCCATTCCATTCAATCATTTACTAAGGTGATTCTAACCACATTTATCATATATGGGAAAATCCTTCTTTTCCCTCTTTCCCTTTATCCATCTTTCTCTCTTCCTTCCTTTTCTTCTCTTGCTTCCCTTCAAAGCCATAGGACTTGGAGAATTCATTACTTATCTTATTAACACATGATACTATTTCTTCATATTTTGAGAATACATGGGAGACTATTTCCCTTTTAAATGTTGGCTTAATACAGTGAAATATATGATCCTTCTTACTCTTTGGATCATACGTATTGCTGGAGTTCACATTCCTTCTACTGGGCACCATTTCTATAAAATGGCATACACTAGGTTAGTTTATGAATTTCAATTAATAGTTCCAAACTTGTAAAATACCTAACATAAATTGAACATTTTATGGATATAATCCATAATCAAAAAAAATTCTTTTAGGAGGTATATACCCATAAATCCTTCATAATTATTTATAAAGAAAATGAGAATTATCCTAAGCATATCCCCTGGGAGTGTCGTAACCAAGTGTGCAGCAAGTCTTGTTGTCATGCACCTATTCCCATTCGAGTCTAGATCAAAGCAGGGTTTTTGGGTTTTACCCCTAGGTACATCTATGACAGAGCCGCCTCTACCTGCTCGTATCCAGACAGGGATGTATTTGCTTGGAAAACTCCTAAAATCTCTACAATACCAAAATTCTAGGAAGTTCTTCTATACTAATCATCAAAGTCTATCTTAGGGATATGTGCTCTAATTAGAGTTTATCTAAATCTAGTTTCCAAGGTTTGTACTAAACTTCCTCTTATACCAATTGTAACGCCCCGAACCCAGAAGCCCAGATTCGGTGCATTATTACGTATCATTGGCTTGATCACAAAAAGATCAAGTATCGAAAGACTGATTAGTTTAGTAGCCTTGGAAGTACTAGATACTTTCATAAGGTTTACATTACATCATAAAATTGAAAACTAAAACAATATTGTTTCCATATACAACACTGAGATCCCATAGACTATCCCTGCAGGTCATTCATAATATACTTCTTCACATACTGGGAAAAATAAAACATAGAAAGTGGTTAGCTCATATGCTCAGTAAGGATGACAATATAGTTGAAACTTTCATAAATAAGCATAAACTTTTAAGGAAATGTATAGAAATAAAACAAAAGCCTTTTCAACGTAAACTTCATCATAATATGTCAAATATAAATCAAAATAATGACATTTACTTATATGGATATTATAGTAGTCGAATAATCACATTCATTATCAATAGCCACTTTCATAATAATGGAATGCATAATGCCATACTTTCATAACCACGTAGTCAAGGCCTTGTGCCAAGACTAAAAACAAGATTTTGTCAAGGTATTATGCCAAGACACATGTTTTTCTCATGATACCTACAGATGCATCAAGGAGCTATAGAGGACTCCACCCATCACTTACTAAGTCGAATTCATTCCTCATATGAAAAGGTGTAAATATAACATAAACCTTCATATTAAAAATAGCATTCGAAATGTCAATACTTTATCCATAAAACATGAATGGTATAAAAATAATACATCCATAGTCAAACATATCACAAATCCTTCAATACAATATGGAACATTTGTATCATAATAAATCAACTTCAAACAAGTTTAAAATCCATCAAAGGATGTTGACATAGATGAAAATGATTTGTAAAACTCTTTGAGAGAAATATCCATTTTTCATGAAAACATTTAAAAGTAACACAATTTAGAAAGGAATACATTTAAAGACATTAATGAATCAAAGTGTCCCATAACACTTTGAAACTTTTCAAAGGAATTAACATTTGAAAAAAATTCATGTCCATATAGATAAATCCTTAAAAAACCATTTCGAAAACATGGACATTAATGAGAATGATTTAGAATAATAAATATTTAAAACATTTAAAATTATGTTTTAGTAAAAAAATTCCCTTAAAATAATCCATTTGAAAACTCTTTCATGAAACGTGGACATGGATAATTAATATGTCCCCGTAGATACTTATGTAAAAACGACCTCGGATAATAAAGAGATTGTGAGATTAACCCTTACCTTGCACTTTCATTTAGTTGAGGGTACATTTAACATCCTGTATAAAGATCATATTATTTTATTAAATTATAGCGGAACCATATTAATATTTATGATATTATACATGATTCATTTATGACTTTATACTACCGATTTAATAATAATTTCCATGTTAAATTAACATTTCGGTTAATAATCTCCTTCTTTATCATACGTGTTTTAACTTGTTACTCTTGATAGTATCACTTAGATCATGATTTAAATTCTTCTAGAATATAAAACATCATATATATTAATAACATAAATATGTATAATAGACAAATATATGAACTAGAAAACACCGTTTATGGAGACGGTAGACCGTACGTACGCATAAACGCTTTTTCTGTTTTCATATCGTATTGAATGGAACTAAATGAATAAGATATATGTAAGTACATATATATATATATATATCATAATTATTATTTCATATATTACATACTTATTAATGATATATATTTTATAATCATTGTTGAATAGTGAACGTTGAAATGAATCTCATCGCGTCGTGGAGACGGTAATCCGTACATACGCACGAACGATAATATCATTATATTGATAGAGAAATCATATGTAATTGGATGTTATATAATATATAAATAATAATTAACATGTCATATTTGTTATTTACATTAGTTATACACCTTATTATACCCATCCAAATAATGAAGTGTTTGAACAAAAAAATACACCACGACGTGGAGACGGTAATCCGTACGTACGTACCTTTGGTGACTTTGTCATTTATAGGATGGATACAATATTGAATATGGTTGTACCATTTTTATAATAACATCATAGTATATATAAGATACTAGAGTTGTTATTTTATAATGGAAAAAACAAAGAAATAGGAAGTGGGAGAAGAAAATAACTTGAAAGAGGTGATGGAATATTTACCTCTTCTTCGGGTTCTTCCTTTTGATTTGATCAAAAGTGATCATTAGGTTGGATTTCTGACCAAATTAAGGACTCTAAAATTAAGGGAGGAAATTTGGGAGTATATATTATCAGGGTTTGGCCGAGCCAAAAGTCTTTGGAGTTTTGAAATTAAGAGAAGTGGAAGTTCTATTTTATAAGAGAGGTGAGGGCCACTTTAGGAAAAACGTGAAATATTATTTTATAATAAAATCATTTTCGGTTTCTAATGGCTCCAAAATAATTTATTTAGATGATAAGGTGTGTATGGGTCTAAAAACACTCAACCAACACGTTTTATACAGGTTTGGTTCACTATATTAACTTTATATTTTAGATTTAACTCTTAGTTAAATAGTTTGACATTTACAATGTCTCTTTGTATTTTTATATAATATGGTTAATAATCTTACTATAAACTTCCAAGAGAACCCCAAGGGATTCATTAATTATAAAAATATCATTATATAAGTCTTTTTTCCAATCCTTATATTTTTAGGAATATAATATCAATTAATAATATAATATTTTTTTAAAAACTCTTTTATGTCAATTTTAACACTATTTGGTATTTTGTTTTTTCTAAATTCATAACAGCATTATTACTTCGAAAAAAATTCATATAACCAACCTTAACATTTCATATTAAACTCTAAAATTAGTTTTATTCATAAAAATTCTCAAATTACATTTATTTGGATATTTATAATATTAATTATTATAATATTTCATTAATTAGGTTATTACTGCATCATCATTGTGTCATAAATAAATTAAATTATTTAATTTATGAAAAATATAAATAAAAAATCATTGTGTAGGAAATATTTTTATATTTATAATAAATATTTATTGTTTAATTTATCTTATGTGTAAATCTATATTAAAAATGGTTTAGTTATTAAACTTTGAATTTAACACTTTTAACTCTTCTTTGAATTAAATAATAATAAATGTTCCAATCTAATCCAAGTGGACCTAAAGGGTCATATTTTATTCATAAGGTTTTTTTTTTGGTCGAATTATACTTATCCAATAGAATTATGACATGTTTTAGGGTAATAACAATATCATTTTTACCCTTAATTACCCTATTTACTTTTAACCGTGGTAAATAAAAGTAAAAAGTTACTATTCACCAAAAATTATTTTCATCTGATTGAACCAAATTTTACTTACTGATTTCAATTATGTCTCTTGTATTTTTGAAATCCAACTCATAGAAGTGGTAAAATTATGTTTTACGTAAATTTTCAAATGCTCCTAGGGGGTGGGTAAAAGAAGGTAAAAAGTTCAATAAAATTTTAATATATCTAAAATTATTATAAACTGACTCCAATGAATTAAATTGAACTTATATAGGTATTATTCATCTATTTTGAACTAAAATTAAAATAAAATAATTAATTAAATAAATAAAACGTCGGTTTCAAACAATAACTCAGTGTTTTTCACTATTCATCAAAATTTGAAAGTTTTCAGAAAATACCAAAAATTCACCCTAAGAAAACTTTGATATTCCGAATTCAAAAATTAATTCTATGTTATTAATTTAAAAACATAAAAGTTGAATTAATTAATTTAAAATTAATTCCCGTTGTCAAAACCAAAAGGAGTATTTTTAATAAATAATAACTATCAAAAGATTGACACTTGTTTATGTCCAATTTCAAAGTGAGATTACTTAAAATGACCATCATTGGATTAAATGGTAAAAATATAATCTAACTATACTTCTAAACCATTAAAATTTATAATTCAACACTGTAAATTATTATGATTAAAAAAGTTGTTTTCAGTTAAAATATAGTATTATTCACTATTCAACAAAATATGAAAGTTATCATAAAAACATCAAAAATTTATTGAAACTAAATTATTATGTACCAATTTTAAAGAGGAATTTTATTTTGTCAAATTGAATATATAAAAGTTTCAAATATTTTATTTAAAAAGGGTTCTCCATTAAAAGGCGGTAAAATTGTATTTTCTAAAAAATAATTCTTTTATCTGGAAAAAATGAATTTTTCTTACATTATGTCTAAGAAACTCATAATATGGATACTAAAATTATAAAGATTATATAAATTTCAAAATTCAGCTAATACTATTCATAACCGCTTTTGAACGGCTAGTTTGGTAAGTAGTGGTGCACTTGAACTCAGTGTTGCATGTAGTGCAAATTATTGAATTACTTTGAAGAAATAACATACTATGAAATATTTTGGTGTTACAATTACATTATACAATAATTTTTAATGATAATATAAAAATGAAATAAAAATATTACCGATTGAATTGAAAAACATTGTTGGTTTTCCATTAAAATATTTTTTGGTATTAATGAGTGTTAAAGATAATAAAAATTTAACTAATAGTTGAAAACCCATAAAATTACCAAAAAAGAATAAAATTAATGTGGTTTAAGATATAATGAACATAAAATTTCCCCAATGGAAATATAAATGTAAAAAATTATGAATAATTATATAATTTTGAAATAAATCACTTTTGTAACTATCTATTAAAAACACTTGAATGAAATAATTTTAATTGTAGCTTTAAATACATTGATTTAATATGTATGAATAATATAAATTTTCAAAGGATAAATTATTTTTATCATTGTTTCATAATTTCAAGAATTATAATTATCATATAAATATATTATATACATTCATTATATGCTTATTTAGATTCATCCAAGAAAGGTATAAATAGAAAAATAAATTATCATTCCTAGCTAAGGTAGACCATACATATACATGAACAATGTTTTCACTTTTTGATGGATAGAAAGAAATGAAGGTAAATTATACATCACCTTTAACATATCATTATTATATTATATATCTCATATATATTAGTTGAATATTTAAATATATCCAACCAAGTAATGTGGAAATGAAAATTGAATCACGCCATTTTGTAGAGGTGATACTCCACACGTACGCACAAGCGACATTATAGTTTTCTAATAAATAGAAATATTATAACATAGAAGATATATTATATATCAATAACATTAAGTTTTCCATAAATATAATATTTACTCATTAGTTATATATTTATAACCATCCATGTAATGTGGTGATGAAAAATGAATTACAAAGTTACATAGAGACAGTTAACCTTACGTATGTACGAGCGATATTTTCACCTATCATAGGATGGTAAAAAGATGTAAAATGGTTTTCCCACAATTATAATAACATATTATTATATTTTTCATATTTTATTTTCAATTTTAGTATGGTTACAATATATTTAGAGTTGGTATATGATGAATTATATTTGACAGAGTCAGAAAATACGAATACTACATTTTCATTATGCTTCATTTAGATCCCTTCTTGAGGACCCAAGGAATTTAATTTTAAGAAAAAAACCAATAATTCATTTCTTGGTAACATAATATGATAATTTTTTAGGTTTTGGTTGAGAAATATTCCTCAATGTTTTGTAATTAAGAGAGGGGATGGGTGTCCTTTTACATGTGAGGGGATAGGCACTATTGAAATTACTTAAAGTATTAAATTAATATAAATATTTTTTTTTGAAAAGTTTCAAAATATTTATATATTTCTAAGATAATATATTTATTTTTTAAATCCTATAATCCAATAATATTTATACATGTTTATTTATTTTTTTAACTCTTATCTCTTAGTTTTAACCACATTAACCATTTAGACAATTACAACAAAATCATTGTTTTCTACTCATTAATGGTCAAGAATATTACCATTAAAGGATAATTTAACCATAAATAGAACATGATTGATATTTTCAACCATATACCATTAAATTTTCTAAAGATTCAATTTTTGTGAATATAAAATCAGTTAATAAAATATTTTTTTATTATAAAATATCATTAATGTCATTTTTGGAACTATTCTATTACATTGAATTTAAAATCATAATTATGGTTATTATATTGGATTATAAACCTTTGAAACATACCAAATATGTTTTATTTATCTAAAAAATTAATGAAAAATAATAATTCACCCATATTAAATTAAATTTAATAATGTTTTTAAAAAATATTTTCTATTTATATTAATTTAGTTAATACTCTATCAACATTGTGTAAATATTTATTATAATTATAAAACCAAGAAAAAATATAAATAAATTAACATCATGAAAATAATTTATTTATTCTATAAATAAAAATTATCCTTAATTTTACACTTATTTTTATCTTCATGTGGATGTATAAGTTTAATTTAAAAGTAATAGAGTGAAATTTTTTATTTTTTCTTACATAAAATTTTAAATTATTCATTTTAAGGAAACATATCCAATAAATAATTAAATATATCATATAAGTTAATAAGGGTTGAAATAATTTCATATAATAAGAGTTAAGATTAAAAATATGGGCCTTACCAATTAGTATTAACTTAGCTTAGCATGATTTACCCTTTGATCATGGTGATAAATTTTTTTTGTTTTTACTAATTGACCTGACCAAAAACTAAGTTGAACTTATTTAATAATATTAATTTTAATGACTCAAATTATTTGAAAAAAAATCCAAATTATATCACTATAAATGAAAATTTTATTTTTATATTAATCCCTTAAGGAGTGACGAAAACAGTTTTATGAAAAAATTCCTTTATGTATAGAAATATTTTTCTATTCCAATATCAAGACTAATGTTGATTACATTGAAATTAATAATATTATTTATAACTAAATGAGACTTATGTTAATTTACGAACAAATTATAAACATTATGGGTATTTATCAAATAAATTAAATGAAAGGTTTTTAATAGTGAGTATTTTTTACTATTCACTATAAAATCAAACTTTTCATAAAAATTCCAATATATCACCTTAAGATAACACTGAAATTGTTATTTCAAAAATTATATTCATTTTATAAAATAAAATTCTTAAAGGGGAAGAATTTTTTTTATCCATGCATAAAAAGGTAAAACCCCATTTTTTATAAAAATGTATTTTTGAAGCATAAAATGTCTACGAGAAATAGAGTAGTTATTATCTATGATTTTGTCAATAAATTTATATTATACGAAAAAATTATACATATTTTTCCTAATTTGGTTGTTATTATTCATACGTGTCCATTAAATGGGTATTTTATATGGGAAACATTTTAATAATAATATTTCATGACACGTTTATGTTTAGTGTTTCTTGTTGTATATGCTATCATTCAAAGTGTTCATTTTAAATTATGAGGGTGTTATATTATCCCCCAATCTGAAAAACTACATCCTCACAGTCTTACCTTAGTCATGGTTATCAAGGGATTTAAATTTTTAAATAACTATGTTGATAACCCACTTCATAAAAAGGGTTATTGAAACATCCTCTTGAAAAGTGGAAAAGGAAAATATGAAGGCCATAATGAAGAATCACATAACTAGGTTTCTAAATAAGTGAAAATTTATGGGAAGTTGAAATATGGACATGGATGATAATTAATATAAAAAATGATGGATAGTTAGAGAGGACATTGATCACAAGAAAGTGAATGGTCACGATAATGTTAATGTCCAAAAAACTATAAAATAATGAAGTGTGAAAAAAGACCAAAAAATAAATATAAATAAATGTAATATGATAATATTTTTTCTTAAATTTCCTATTCATTGTAACACCATAAGATATTACAGTATTTCACTTTTAAATAAATTCAATTTCTTTAGTGGATTGTGTTATACGCAACACTAAGTTTGAGCACACTATGACCTATCAAACTAGTCATTGAAAAAGTGGTTATGAAAAATATTAACCACATTTTGAAATTTATTAATTTTATTTTTGAAAAGAGAATTCATTTTTTTAATTCATAATATCAAAATTAGCTTGGGTATAATTTTTGGTATTTTTTAAAAAAGTTTCTATTTTCGATGAATAGTGAAAAGTACTCCATTGCAGTTAAAAATACGTTTTCATTTAAATAATTATTTTACATTAAATATATTTTAAGGATAAAATTCATAAACAATAAAAATATTAACCCAATTTAAGTCATTTATATCATTTAAATAATATAAATAGATATAAAAAAATTATTGAACTTTTGAACATCACTTTTACCCACCTTCTAATAACATCTATGGGGTCACAATTAAACATAATTCTTCTACTTCTGTGGATTTAATTTTAAAAAATAGAAATACATGTTTGTAATCATTCTGAAATATTTGGCCTAATACGATCAAAATATTTTTTGGTGAATAATAAATTTTGAATTTTATTTACCACAGTTAAAGGTAAATAGGGTAATTAAAGGTAAAAAATAATATAATAATAATAAAATTACCCTAAAACATGTCTTAATTTCAATGGATAAGTTTTTGTGACAAAAATCAATATTATTTAGAAAATATGATCCTTTTTAAGCAACTTTTATAGATTAGGACATTTATAATATTTTTTTAAAGAATAGTTAAGAATGTCATATTCAAAATTTAATAAATAAATAATTATTATTATAGGGTTATATAGAAGATAAATTCGATTATAATTATTAATTTAAAATATAATAAATTTATATTCATCATGATAATTTATTTTCAATTTTCAGATAATAAATTAATTAATTAATGGCTTGTATAATAATGGTGGAGTGATTGTTTAATTAATTGAGATATCAAATAAATGATATTAAAAATATTATAATAAATATAATTTTACTTAATCAATGACATAAATTAATTTTATAGATAACTTAGATATGTTATTCACATATTAGAATTATATTTTCTAAGTTATCATGTTGATTTGATATTTTTAAAAATAATAATATAGAATATTATCAAAATTGACATAAATGATACTTTAAAATTAATAATATTTTATTAAATGATATAAAAGTAATAAAAACAAAGGATCAGAAAACTAACTTGGATATTGTTAAATATGTCATAAATTATTGACATGGGTTTCGTTTGAAATTTTATAGTAACTATATTAACCCAATAGTGTAGAAATACAATAAGACGCGGTTAGAGTTAAATTGTTTAAGTAATGATTATTTCCAAAAGATATGGTTAATTATATAACCTAAACGTTTATTAAATTCCTTTTTAAGGTTATTTTGACCCATCATCATATTATCCTCGAATTAACTCACTTTGGATCCATTTTGAATTGAAAATTAATTTATATTAATTTAATATTTTGTGATTTTCCTAAAGTACCCCCACCTCTCTTATAAAAGGGTACCTCTCCTTATCTTTTATTCACACCTCTAAATATCTTCTTCCTAGATGAACCCTGCTCAATTATCCTAAAAAAATTCCCTAAATTCATCGTATAGGTCATACATTGGTTTTAAATCCAACCTAAGGAGTCTTTTTGTTCAAATCAAATGAAGATACCCGAAGAAGAGGTAATCTTTTTATCAACTAATTCAATGTTCATTTCTTATTCTACTTCCACTTCCTAAGTTATTTCCATTCTAAAGTAATCACTCTGGAATCTAATATATTCTCATATTTTTTATGATTTTTGTACAACCATATTGCTCCTTATACCCATCATACGAAAAATAGTATCACCATGCGTGCATACGTACAGCTTATCATCTAAACGCCACGGTGTAAATTTTTTTCATGTATACATTATTTATATTGGTATTATGATGAATATAAAGGATGTAAATAATAAATATTACATTATATTTTTTCTTTATAAATAATATACAACCCAATTCCATTCTATTTAACCATTAAAGGAAAGATATCGTCGCTCATGCCTACGTATGGTCTACCGTCTCCACTACGCGATGAGATTCATTCTTCACATTAACCATTCAAGAATGATTAAAAAATCTTATGATGAGTAAATATAAAATTTATTAACATAATATCATTCTGGATATGAATAAAATATATCCTATTCATAAGAAACATGACATACAAGACAAAACATGCATAGTAAAATGAAGCAATTAACACCTGAAACAATGGTAACACTAAAATATTATTTACAAAATGATATAAGAATATCATATATGATATCATAAATATGGATATTATCATAGTATAATTTAATAACATTATTTAACCATTATACATGAGCTTAATTCACCCTCAAATAAAGGGAAGTCCAATATAGGGTTTAATTTTGTAATCATAATGTTATCCGAGGTTGTTTATACGTAAGTATCTACTAGGACATATTTATCATCCATATCCATGTTTCATAAAAATGTATTACAAAATATTATTTTTATTCCTCAAAAAAATTAAAGTCATTTTTACCCATGTTTTTATTTTTATAAAATGTTTGAAAGGAATATTTTTTTCATCTTTCTAATGAGGTACTTTATGACCGTTTCGACAAAATAAAGAAAGAATTTTTTTTAACTTACACTACATGGGTGAAGCTTCCATTATAATCTTAGAAGATTATTTTCACTAAAAATGTATTCTTTCATAATTTTGTGGCTTTTAAATGATTTTAAAATAAAAAGGAATTTCCTCTAAAATAATTTTAATGATTTTATTTGATCATTTTCATCTATGTCAACATACTTTATTGAATATTATGTTCATTTGAGGTTGTTTTATTATAATACAATCTACTATATTGTATTGAATGGTTTATGATATATTTGACTATAGATGTGCTATTTTGATACCATTTATAGCTTATGGTTTTAAGTATTGAGATTTTTTATTCTGTTTTTAATATGAATGTTAATATCAGTTATATTTTACCCCTTTTATAAGAGAAATTCATTAGACTTTGTAAGTGTCGAGCAGAGCCCGCTATAGCCCCTCGATGAATCGGTAGGTCTCAAGAAACACATAAGTTTGGGTTTTGGATAACATCTTACCCAATTATGTGTGGTTTCTTGAAAAAAGCCTTAAAGGGATGTTTAATATGTCTCATCTTATGCATTCCCTCATTATGATATTAGTTAATTACATGTGATTATTCGACAAGTAGAATATCAATGTGTATGTTTATATAGAAATATTTGATTTATTCTTGCCATGTTATACTCAATAACCATCTCTCCCTCATCAATTTCTCTACACTGCATCCCTGTATCACTGTATCCCAAGATTGATCTCCTCACCTCTCCCCACCTCAAATTGCATAACTCTTCCCTTTCACATCAAATATAGACACTAAAAACCCTAGAATGAACTCTACTCCATCATGATCCTCCTTCAGATACCAATTGCATCTCCCTGTCACAGCGCCCCCTGATTCAATCACTTCATCTTCTTGTTCTTTGAGGGGATAGATGGTGGCTTGGCCACTACATTAAGGGATAGGTGGTTTTCCTCTAAGAATAGGGGTCTGATGAGTACATAGTAGCCGTGTTGTAGCTCAGTGGCATGATGGATAGAAACAGGCCGTTGCAGTCTGAATGATGCATGGGGAAATTCTTTTTTAGGCATCCAAAAGTTGCAGTGGTGGTGTTATTTGACGAGGTAGGGATTTTGAGAAAGATAATCCCAAACATAGTGAGAGGGAAGGGATACTTTGAGGTCTCAAAAGAGTTTTAGTTTCTGGATATGAGAATTTTTTTTGATTTTGATTTGTTCTGGTTTATAAATCTCAGTTCAGATCCTCTTCTGGTTCATCACATGTTTCCTTCCCCCACTCAGGCTCCCTTCCTTAGTTAGTGGTCTTGATTTTTCATACATCGCAATCATGATCTCTATCAGATGTGTTCTATTCAGGTTGTGGTAATTTATAGTTCTTTTTCAACCTCAAAACTACTCAAGTCATCAGTTTCCTATGGTAAGTTATCCTATTAACAATTCCTCCATTAGATCAAATATAGAATGGTTCTAAAGTAATACCCATATGTAAATTTTTATTGATGTTTCTTATTTTGAAATGAATTGTAAAAAAATACATGCATACTTTTTTAACAACATACTTATTTCAATTTTGTTTATCATATTTTTGATGTAAGTGATCATAAATGTTACCCTTAAGATGAAATTGAGTTTATTAAAGCTATAACAAATCATCTGTTTGGAAAACATGAAATTCATTACACAGGTTGTTTTCTCATATGTTTCACAGATGATTTTCACATATGTTGTTGTCATTCATTGCACTAGTTTTAAGGAAGGAAACATTCATTCCTTTTTCATAATATATATTATATGTAAAACGAATAAGGTTATTAATAGAAGGTACATGAATTATTACCCTTTATACCAGCATGCATGAAAACGTGAATATGAACTCTTTTTTAGTATTTATGTTTGTAACATTTTTAATTTTTTGGGATATATTCATTCAGTTAATATCCCTAATAACATAAGATTCATTGCATGGGTTGTTTTCGCATATATTTCATAGGTTGTTTTCTTATATGTTGTTTTCATTCATTGCATAGGTTTTATACAATGAAACATGGTAGATGTTTTTAGAAGAAATGTTATATATACAATGAATAAGGTTACAAATAGAAGGTACATGTATGTTTACCCCTTGTACATGAATGCATGACAACAGAATATGCCCTCTTTTTAATAATTTCTTTTTTTAATGTTGCGGATTTTTTTAATAACACATTTATTTCAGTTGTGGTTATCATATGTTCAATATAGGTGATCATAAATGTTACCCTCAAGGTGAAATTGAGTTTATTAATGTTATAAAAGAAACATATGTTTGGGAAACATGAGATTCATTGCACATGTTGTTTTCTCGTATGTTGCACAGGTTGTTTTCTAATATGTTGTTTTCATTCATTGCATAGGTTGTATAGAACAAAACATGGTAGCTTTTTTCAAATGATAGGTTATATATAAAACGAATAATGTTACAAATAGAAGGTACATGTATATTTATCCCTTATATATTCATGAATGACCACCAAATATTCCCTCTTTGTTATTATTCCATTTCATATAATTTCTTATTTTTTGGGATATATTCATTCATTTTACATCCTTAATAATATTGCCTTTGAGATTCATTATGCAGATTTTTTTCTAATAGGTTGCATAGGTTTTTTTATCATATGTTGATATCATTCATTGCACGGGTTCTATGGAATGAAACATGTCATCTTTTTTTAGAAGATATGTTATATGTACAACGAATTAGGTTACCAATAGAATGTACAAGTATGTTTACCCATTACACATGCATACAGGACAACAGAATATTCACTCTTTTTTATTATTTCATTTTTTAACATTCCTTCTTTTTTAAAAACATGTTTATTTCAATTATTTTTATCATATGTTCAATACAGGTTGTCATAAATGTTACCCTCAAGATTAAATTGAGTTTATTGAAGCTATAAAAGAAGCATCTTTTTGGGAAACATGAGACTCATTACATATGTTTTTTTCTCATTTATTACACAGGTTATTTTCTCATACGTTTCTACGATTCATTACCCTAATGATGAAATTGAGGTTATTGAAGTCATAAAAGAATCATTTTTTTGGGAAACATGAGATTAATTTCACAGACTATTTTCTCATATGTTGCAAATGTTGTTTTTTAAAATTTTGTGGTTATTTATTGAACACATTGTATAGAGTAAATCATGGAAGATTTGTTATGAAGATATTTTATATGTACAATAAAGAAGGTTACAAATAGAAGGTACATGTATATTTACCACATATACATGCATTAATGACAACAAAATATTCCCTCCTTTACTATTTATTTTTTTTAACATTGCTGATTTTTTGGGAAATGTCCATTCAGTTTACATCCCTAATAATGTTTCCATTTCCATGTTTCCTTTTAAAAATTATGTTGTATTGGGTGAACCTTCTATCATTTCTAATGATTTCACCCTCACATAAACTACCGAGTGATGAACTTGAGTCAAATATATTATTTAGAAATTAAAAATGATAATTTTGTTTCTATTTCTTTCACTCTAGGTAAAAAATATTAATATATATATTTTCTAAAACCAATGAGTAATTTATTTTTTATCATACATAGTTTTAGATTAAAGAAGCAATAGGTGATATATCACCCCATTTATCAAAAACAATATAAAGATAAGTAGCCTACATATGAATGTGATTATTTTCATATGTAGGTGCTACATGTAGTCATGATATAAGATTTCCACTTAACCTTTATTTTTTATTATCATTAATTTCATTACATTGTCTGTGCAGGCTCAAATTTATCATTTTCATGAGACTTTTAAGAAGGATGTTGAGTGTGAATCAGGTTCACATTCTATCCAAAATTAAAATTGTTGGTTTATGAGCTCTGGGATTATTACCTCTTATGGCACCCCTATAACTCCTTAAATGATGATTTCCACTGGTCAATCCCTCTCATTTTCCACTTCATGTTATACAAATGGAAACAGTTCATAACCACTTATTTTTTTCACTTTCTTTTACAGTGTGACATTTTCTTATTTGATTTCATAACATGTATGTATATATGTGTTGATATTACTATGTCATTTTATATTAGTTCTTCTAGTATATTGATTTTATTTTTGTTTTTTCATGAAAATATTATTTTTTGCTGCTTATATGATTTAATGTAACTTTACTTATATATGGGTTTATATATTAACCACTTAAGACTTTCCCCTATAATGGTCTTAATTTAATAACTCACAAGATTCTGTAAGAACTACTCTTTCACATCCCTGTGAAATTAGGAATCCAATAAATTGAATACAAAATTATCCTAATTTTAATGTCAAAAATAAAAATCCTGGAAAAAAACAACATTTTTATTTGTTTGAAGTTTCTTTTTTTATACGAGTAAATGAAGTATTTTTTTGATGAAGTAATGCACTACTGATTATGGAATATTGAAAAAAGTGGTGCATACATCATGATTTTCTTCTTGTAAATTTTCTACAGTTACTAGCTCATATAGTGACTCCTATCATATTTCCACTGGTCAATCCCTGTTAAATTGGGAAACCAATAATTGTCATATTTTATTTCTTCTAGTTTATTGATTTTATTTTTAGTTTTTCATGTAAATATTAGTTTTGTATGCCAATATGATTTTATTTAACTTTACTTCTACATGGATTTATATATTATCCACTTATGAATTTCCCCTACAATGGTATGAATGTAATTACTCATAGTATTTATTATGAACTACTCTTTCTCATCCCTGTGAAATTGGGAAACCAATAAATTTCATACATAATTACCCTAAACTCAAAGTCAGAAATAAAAATCTAGGCACAAAAACCACTTTTTTTAAGTGGTTTTTTTTGTACTAGGAATATGAAGGATTTTTTTGATGAATTAATGCACTGGTTATTATGTAACATTGGAAAAATTGGTGCCTTCGTCATGATTTTCTTCTCCGAAATTTATATCAATTTATGGCTCATATGGTGACTCTTATCTCACGTTATATGATGTTTTATTGTGCGTAATTTTTTGTATCATCATTCAATTTATTTATAGTGTAATATCACTGTAACCTCATGTTTTTATTGTATATTGAAAATTCTTTAAATATTTTTAGGGGTATCGGTAGGGAAACCAACTCATTCGTTTTTTAATTATGTATTATTCCATTAATTTGGCATTGAATTTCTACCTATCAAAAATTATAAGCTTAAAATGAGTGTGGTGAAGCCTATGGTTGACGATTTTCATTACAGGAATCGAAAGGGGGTCATAGATGTATGAAGTGAATGGAAAATAGCCAATGGGTGATGAATATGGGCATTTGGAAGGGAATATTGTATATAGATTGAATTTTCCTCATCATGGTGTCTATAATTAAGTCATTTTTGTTGGTGTTTTGGGTATAGAGCAGTCAAAATTGTATATTTTATTTCATGCAATGCTTTAATTATTCACATTTCTTTCAATAAAAATGTTCCTTTAATTTAGTGTTAGATCCAATCCAAAATCAATGGGAGATTTCATCTATACATTGGTGGATTAAATTTAAATTAAATACATTCTGTAATGGGATAGAAATATATCTATAAAGTAATTATTTCTTTTTTGTTAACATTCATCTTTTTTATTCTATAAATTCAGTGTGGTATTCTTATTCTTAAACATTTTTTTTCTATACATAAGTTTGTTCCACTATTTTGAAGATGGATATTTGTACAATTTAACAGGATTTAGGGGTGAAATCATACTTCTTCCAATTACTTTCAATGATCTTTACATTTCTAAAAATAACAACATTACTACTTATACTATATATTATGAATTTCAAATGTCCATTTGAATGTTCTTTTCATTCATGTATTTCAATTCACCATGTTGAAAATAATTTTTTATTCCTTATATATTCTATTAATGTTTTTAGATGTATTTATCCAAAATGTTATCTAATATCATTATGATATCTCTATATTTTTCATTGTTTTCCAGAAATATTTTTATTTTCTGTGTACATCCATTATAAATCTACATTATAAAGCATGACTTTAAGGACACATGTCTTCTCATATATCTTCCACCTATATGTTATATTCCCAACAATAGATCAATATTAATTATTATTGAACCATATGATTCATTCTATTTCTATTTTGAATTTTTCTAAAGTATTTAATAATTAAAAACTATGTGTACGTGTTTGTGAATTTGTAATTAAAATGATCACACAATGAAAATTCATGGGTTGGATACTAGTTTGTTTATAAGGCTTCTATTTTATTTTTATACCATGCCTTGAAAGTCTATGACTAACTATGAAAGATTTTTCTGTATTTTTTCCTTTGCTAAGTGTCTCAACTCACCCCTTTCTTGGGTTTTATTTTCCCAGGATTCCAAGAAGTGTTTTATGACTAATATGCAGGGTTAATTTCGGAGAATAATGGCATTCTCAAATAATTATCTATATTACACATTATTTTTTTAATTGTAATGTATAGTTAATAAATGTAATGTATTTCTCAAGACTTCTAAACTGATTAGTCCTTCATGATTTGATTCCATGTAATCATGCCAATGTATTAAAATAATTCACTAGCTTTGGACTTTTGGGGTTAGGGCATTACAGTTGGTATCAAAGGAAGCTTAGTAACAACCTTGAAAATTATATTTATAAAACCTAAATTAGGGATCATAAACCAAAGATAAATTTTGAGAATAAGTTTAAAGTAACATCATAAAAATATTAATGAAGATATTATGTGGGTATACCTATAAAATTAATCCATGTCTGTATACTACAACTAGACGTGGTTCTGGCATAGCTGTACATAGGAGTAATAACTCTGACAAGTTGTTTCAGGCTTAACTCGAGGTATCTTGTTACATGACATTGGGTGTTACTGTGTACCTATTTTGACACTCCCAAGATATATTCTTAGGATAATTCACATTTTAATTACCTACCATTATATTGGATTTAAAGGTAATGATACCCCCAAAGTAACAAATGTTTATGATTCTAGGATTTAAGATAGATAAATTTATGTTATGTTTTATACCATATTTATAGTTATACAAAGTATATAACTTTATAAATTAATTCAGTGTATTCCATCTTATAGAAATGGAGACTAGTAGAAGTAATGATAAATCAACCAATGCACATGATCCAAAGAGTAATATGGATCATATCATTCATGGTATTAAGCCTGCATTTTGAAGGAAAATAGTCTCCCATGTATTTTTATCACATGAAGAAATGGTATCATGTGTTAATAAGATATGTAAGGAATTCTCCATGTATTATGGCTTTCAAGGGAAGAAAGAGAATAATATGATGGTTGATAATAATATAGATAAAGGGAAGAATAGAAAGAAGGATTTACCACATGTGATAATTATATAAAGAATCACCTTAATAAATGATTGAAGGGAATAAGAGTTTTTTATAAGTGTGGAGAAAAATGACACCAATTTCGTGATTGTAAGGGTAATAAAATGGTTTCCAGTGTAAAATGCTTTAAATATAAAGAGATAGGATACTATGCGAATCAATGTCCCAATTTTCAAAGGAATATACCCCAGATAATACAATTGGATAACGATCAATTTATGATACTTCTGTAGATGAAGTGGAATGATTAACATGCCTATTAAAGAATTGTTTTATTTGAATACTCTATTAGAAATTTACTAGTTATAATAATTATGGAGTATATAATTATTGTATTGTAGTATTATTTCATTGAGGATTTGAGATTCTATGGTACCAAGTAAAGTGACATAGTTGCAAGTTACAATTTTTGGAAATTATATGGTTGAGGGAAAGATAACCATTAATATGTTTTTGATACTGAGATAATGATGTTGGAGTAAAGACATGATTGATTTGGATAAAGGATATTAGATATTATTCAGTACCATAGAACTAATTAATTTCTTGTTCCATCATTGTTAGTGTTTACAACATTTTTTGATTTAAGAATTATATTCAATATTCTATGTTTCACAAAAGAAATAAGGAAGCAAGAGCATCTTCAAATAGGGATTTATGGAAATTTATATTTTTACTATGTTTTAAGAGAATACATGATTTAGGTATTCACATATTCATTAATTGAAAAAAAAAGATCTATATTATGTTATGTGACCTTCCATATCAATTTTTGGATTGTGAGTTTGGATAGATGTATTTTGGATAAGTATAAAGGTTGGAATAGATTAATTTGATCATTGGATAGTATTGTTTAAGGTTAAAACAATTCTTAGGAATATTTTTTGAATTTTATAATAATATATTTTTAATAAAAGTAAAACCCATAGGTCGGGTGACAACTCATCATGTCTGGAAAGGCCATGTGACTTGAACCCACAAATGAAGGTTGTCAAGCGTTCATCACCTACCACTAGCCTGCGTGATTCCCTGGTTTGTATAATTTTTTATTTAAACGATATTAAATAATATGTATAATTTTATTTTTGGAACCCTGTATGATTTAGATAAATAGAATATTTTTTAATTTTTATTGTCTTTTTGAGAGAAAGATGAGTTTGTGGTGGAAATTAGTTAAAGGATGGAACTCTAATTTTCAAATAAGTATGCTTCCTTGAGTTATTATTCATTAATGTAAATTAATTCTTAAAATATAAGTAAAATATTTTAATACCCAAAATCTTTGCCTAGTACTTTCTTTTTCTAAGGAATCAAATGATCTTTTAGATCATCATCGACTTCATGCTTTGTGACTGTTAACTTTCTTCTAATCATGTTCTTTATCACTCTTCATCAAAATTTGATGGTAACATTTTCTTTCATATCCATGTTTTCCTAAATGGATCCCTAATATGTGTTATCTCTAGTAACTATCATACTTCCCATCCATTATTTTAAAATGGAGTTCTCATTAATCCATTTCCTAATTTGGTATTTCAATAAAGATATTTTGAAAAACCCAGCCCATAGTTTTCGATCCCAAGTTCAAATTATGAGAAATAAATTTATTGAAGGAGGGAAGAATGTAACACTGCTAGATTTTATAGTATCTCTCTTCTTAAATAAATATAGTTTCTTCAATGGCTTGCGTTGTACGCAACACTGAGTTCGAGCGCACTATGACCTATCAAACTAGCCCTTTAAAAAGAGATTATGAATATTATTAACCACATTATAAATTTTATAAATTTTATTTTTCAAAATAGACTCTATTATTGAATTCAGAATATCAAAATTAGCTTAGGGTGTATTTTGGGTATTTTTCGGAAAAGTTTCAATTTTTTATGAATAGTGAAAAATAATACATTTTAGTTAAAATCGACTTTTTTATTTAAATAATTGTTTTAATTTAAATTTATTTTAAAGTAAAAATAGATAAATAATGCAAGTATTAACTCAATTTATTTCATTGGAATAATTTTTATAATATAATTAGATATAAAAAAAATTATTGAACTTTTTAACATCACTTTTACCCACCATGTAGTCATATCTGCGTGATTAGCATTAAAAGTAATTTTATTTCTTTTGTGAATTGAATTTAAAAAAAAAATTTATTCATGTTTATAATCAAAATGAAAAATTTGGCCTCAAAGGATCAAAATAATTTTTGGTGAATAGTAAATTTTGAATTTTATTTAACTCAGTTAAAGATAAATAACGTAATTAAAGGTAAAAATAATATTATAACAATATAAAATTTCCCTAACACTTGTACTAATTTAATTTGATAAGTGTTTTTTAAACCAAATAAACCTTTGGTATAAAATATGATCCTTTTTAATCCACTTGTGTTATATTAGAACATTTATTACATTTTATTTAAAGAAGAGTTAAAAAATTCATTTTGAAAATTTAATAAATATATAATTTTTAATATAGTATTATAAACAAGATAAATTCAACTGTAATTATTCATTTAAAATATAATAAATTTACTGTCATCATGATAATTTATTTTTAGTTTTTAGAGAAGAAATAACATACTTAATGGCTTGTATAATAATGATGTAGTGATTGTTTAATTAATTAACATATCAAATAAATGATACTAAAAATATTAAAATAAATATAATTTTCTTTAATTGATGAAATACATTTATTTTATACATTTATTAGACAAATTAGTGACATATTTTAAGTACTCCTTCAAAGTTATCATGTTGCATTCATATTTTTAATAACAAAAATATTGAATAGTATCAAAATTGACATATATGATACTTTAAAATAAATAATATTTTATTAAATGATATAAAATTCATAAAAATATAAGTTTTGAAAATTTATCTTGTATAGTTTTATATATTTCATAAATAAACCACTTGGGGTTATTTTTTAATTTTATATTAACTATATTGACCATATAGTGTAAAAATACAAGAAGACACAGTAAGAGTTAAATTGTATAACTATGGACTAAATCCAAAAGAGAAGGTCAATTATATGAACTAAATATTTATAAAATTCATTATTTAAGAGGATTTATACCTATACTCATCTTATCCTCCAATAAAATCGCTTTTTATCCATTTTTAATTGAAAAATAATTTATATTTAATTAATATTTTATAATATCTCTAAAGTGCCCCCACCTCTCTTATAAAATGGTACATCTCCTTATATTTTATTCACACCAATGAAGAACTTTTCCTCCAACAAAACCTAACCAATTATTCTACCAAATTTCCACACATTATCCATGAGTTTATACTTTGGGAAAAAAACCAATTGATGGAGTTATTTTTTTTCAAATCAAAAGGACATTCCTGAAGAACAGGTAATCATTAATCAACTCTTTCAAAGTTATTTTCTTCTTATACCTACACTTAAAATTTTGTTTCCTTGATAAAGTTATAAATACAGAATATAGTATATTCTGAGATGTTTTGATAATTATGGGATAATCATACTCTTCTTTTACCCATCCTATGAAAAATAATATCACCATGCATGTGTATGTAGGGCATATCGTCTCCAAACCATGGTGTAAACTATTTTTCATGTATAAATTTTTATAAGGGTATAACAATGAATATAAAAGAGTTAAATAATATATATGGCATGATATTATTTCTTTATAATTAACATACCATCCAATTCCATACCATTTAACCATTAAAGGAATGATATCATCGTTCATGTGTATGTATGGCCTACCATCTCCACGACACGATGAGATTAATTCTACACATTATCAATTAGATAATGAATAATATATTCATATGATGAGTAAAAATAATATTTATAAACTTAGTATCATTCTTTATATGAATAAATTAAATTTGATGTATAAGAAACATGACTTACACAACAAAACCTGCATAGAAAAATGAAGCAGTTAACACCCTAGACAATAGTAATACTGAAATATTACTAATAAAATGATATAAGAAGATCATATATGATATAATAAATATGGATATAGTACTGGTATAATTAAAAAACTTTACTTAACCATTATACAGGAAGTTAACGTAACCTCTACTAAATGAAAGTCCGAGGTATGGGTTAATTTTGCAATCTCATTATTTTCCAAGGTTGTTTATATGTAAGTATCTACTGGGACATATTTATCATCCATATCCATGTTTCTTAAAAACATATTACAAAATATTATTACTAATACTAGAAAATTTTTTAAATTCATATTTACCACTTTTTTACTTTTTATAAAATGTTTGAAAGGAATATTTCCATCATTTTCAAAATGAGGTGCTTTATGACATTTTTGACAAAATAAGAAGGAATTTTTTTAAATTATATGGCATGAGAAAATATTCCATTACAAGTTTAGAAGATTATTTTCACTAAAAAAATTCTTTATAATTTTGTGTCTTTTATATGTGTAAATACCTAGATTTTACATGTATTTTTTTATTATATGTAATCATTATAAGTCTGGGAAAATTGACAGTGAGTGATTCTGAGGCTCGGAGTGCCCAGAATTAATTCATGAACATTTTTTTAAGATTCCTTCAATAAATGTGCGAGTGGCATTTTCTAACTTTTCAACTTGTGCTCTGTAACACCCCAAGCTTCTACGGTACGTTTCCCTTCGAATAATGCGATAGCGTGTGTTGTACGCAACCTCGAGTTCTAACACACACCACAACTAATTAAACTAGCCGTTGTGAATAGTAATACCTACTTTTTGAAATCATATATATTCTATATTTCAAAATGGACTTCATTTTTGGATTCGGAATATCAAAATTATCCTAGGGTGAAATTTTGGTACATTTCGGATAACTTTCATATTTTGATGAATAGTGAAAATTTCTAAATTTTAATTAAAAACAACTTTTTTAATCAAAATAATTAATAGTGATAAATTATGAATTTGAGTGGTTTTAAAGTATATTTAGAATATATTTTTACCATTTAATATAATGTTGGTCATTGGACATAATTTTACAATTAAACCGAACATAAACAAGTGTCAATCTTTTGATAGTTATTATCTCTTAAAAACACGCTTTTTGTTTTGACAGCGGGAATTAATTTTAAATTAATTTCTGCCACTTCTGTGTTTTGAATTTAGGAAAATGGATTCCATATTTGGAATCAGGATGTTCAAATTGTGTAAATAAGTAACTTTTATTTTTAGACATTTTGAATAATTACTGCGGTAAATATTTTATTTACCATGGTTAAGGGTAAATCCGGTAAATAAGGGTTAAAAAAATAATATTATAATAATACTAAATTACCCTAAAAACGTGTCTTAACCCTATTGGTTGATAGATGGTCGACCATGGACATCTTTGTGTCAATTTTGGGACCCCATGGATCCACTTGTAAGTGATAATGACACTTTATTTTAATTTAGTTAAAATGAATACAAAAATGACACAAGCATATATCTTTTAGAACAAAAATTTTTACATAGGGTTATATATGTTGTATTTTAGATTATAAATATTCATTAGAAAGATAAAAAGATTTCCTACATAATGATATTTTATTTATAATTTTTAGACATTAAATAATTTATTTTATTTATGACACAATGATGATGCAGTAATTACTATAATAGTGAAAAATTAAAATAATTGATATTATAAATACCCAAATAAATATAATATGAAATTTTTAATGAATTAAACTAATTTTCTAGGCTAATATGATATATTAGGATTGATTTAATGGACTTTGTTCGAAGTAATCAATCTGTTATGAGTTTCACAAAAATCAACTATTGAATAGTGTCAAAATTGACATAAAAGAGTTCTTAAAACAAATATTATATTATTAATTGATATTAAATTCCTAAAAATCTAAGGTTCGGCCAAGAGACTTATATTATGATAGGTTAATCATTAATGGACCACTTTGGGGTCGCTTGGATGTATATAGTAAGTTTATTAACCATATTATATAAAAATACAAAGAGACATTGTAAAAGTGAAACTAATTAACTTAGAGTTAATACTTAAAGATAAGGTTAATATAAGTACCCAAACCTGTCTAAATTCTATTGGTTGAGTGTTTTTCGACCTATCCCCACCTTAACCTTTGAATAGTCAACTTTGGAGCCATTAGAAACCGAATATGAATTTATTATAAATTAATATTTCTAGCTTTTCCAAAGGTGCCCCTCACCCCTCTTATAAAAGGGCACTCCTCCTTCTCATTTCTTCACACCTCTAAAGCCTTTTGGTTCGGCCAAACTCTGCCCAAATACTCTCCCAACATCCCTCACTACAACCTAGGGGCCTTAGTTTGATCAGAAAGCCGACCTAAGGAGCCCTTTTGATCAAATCAAAAGGAAGAACCCGAAGAAGAGGTAATGTTTTCACCACCCCTTTTCCAAGTTCATTTCTTCTTCCACTTCTTCTTCCTTTGTTGTTACCATTCTAAAATAATGACTCCAGTATCATTTATATACTGTGATGTTATTATAAATATGGTACAACCATATTCAGTATTCTATCCACCCTTTGAATAACATGTCACCATACGTGCGTACGTACGGCTTACCGTCTCCACGTCGTGGTGTAATTGTTATTCAATATATTATTATTTGGATGGGTATAATAATGATGTGTAACTCATGTAAATAATAAATATAACATGTTAATGATTCTGTATATATGATATACCATTCATTTATATATTATTTTAATATCAAAAGAATGATATTGTCGCTCGTGCGTACGTACGGACTACCGTCTCCACGAACGCGATGAGATTCATTCTCCATCGTATCCATTCAAGTATAATTATCATTTTATGATTTAAAAATGATGTTTAAGGACTTGATATCATTCTGGATATGAATAAGATACAACAAACATGGCTTATGTAACAAAACATATAAAAGAAAACGAGTAAGTTAACACCCGAAACGATGATAATTCTAAGATATTATTAATAAATCAATGTTAAAAGATCATATATGATATCATATTAATATATATGATTCTTGTATAATTTAATAACAATTATTTCACCATTATACAGGAGGTTAACCTACCCCAACCAAGGAAAAGTACAAGGTAAGGGTTTATTTCACAATCTCTTCATTATCCGAGGTTGTTTATACGTAATAATCTACTGGGATATCTTTATCATCCACATCCATGTTTCTTAAAAATGTATTTCAAAACATTTTTACTATTTACAAGAATATGGGTTAAAGTCATTTATACCCTTTTTTGACTTTTTATAAGAGGTTTATAAAGGAATCTTTCCGTCGTTTTCAAAACAAGGTCCTTTTTAACCTTTTCGACAGAATTGAGGTAAGAATGTTTTTTTTAACTTATACGGCGGGTGCGGTTATTTTACGCCGTTATAAAATCTTCAAAGCTTTCCATACAAGCTTATAAGAATATTTTCAAAGAAAATGTTTTATTTTATATGGATCTTAAATGATTTCAAAATAAAAGGAGATACTTCTTTAAAAAGAATTTTGATTTCATCTATGTCAACATCCTTTGATGGATTTTAAGATTATTTGAAGTTGATTTATTATGATACAAAACTTCTATATTGTATTGAAGGTTTTGTGATATGTTTGACTGTGGATGTGCTATTTTTATACCATTCATAGTTTATGGTGAAATTATTGACATTTCGTATGCTAGTTTTAATACGAATGTTTATGTTATGTTTAAACCTTTTCATATGGGAATGCATTGGACTTAATAAGTGACGGGTGGAGCCCGCTATAGCTCCTCGATGCATCGGTAGGTCTCATGGGACAAACTAGTGTCTTGGCACAAGGCCTTGACAAAATCTTATTTGTAGTCTTGGCACGAGGCCTTGGCTATGTGGTTATGATAGTCTGGCATTATGCATTCCAACATTATGAAAGTGGTTATTGATTTTTGCATGTGATTATTCGATTAGTAGAATATCCATGTGAATAAGTAAATGGCATTATTTCATTTTACTTTTTCCATACTATGTTGAAGTTCAAGTTTAAAAGGCTTTTGTTTTAGTAATTCATTGCCTTAAATGTTTACGCTTATTTTAAATGTTCCGCTATATTGTTATCCTTACTGGGCATTTGAGCTAACCCCTTTTCTATGTTTTATTTTTCCCAGGTAGTGAAGAAGTAAATTATGATTGACTTGCAGGGATATTATGAGGGGTTAATAGTGTGGATATGAAGACTTTGTTGTTGTAGTAGTTTTTCACTTTGAAATGTAATGTAAAACTTTATGATTATATCTAGTGTTTCCAAGGCTACTAAACCAATCGGTCTTTTGAGATTTGATCTTTCTTGTGATCATGCCAATGTTATGTAATTAATGCACCGACTCTGGGAAACTGGGGTCGGGGCGTTACAGTTGGTATCAGAGGGAGGTTTAGTACAAACCATGGAAACTAGATTTAGATAAACTCTGATTAGAGCACGTAGACCTAAGATGAACTTTGAGGATTAGTATAGAAGAACTTCCTAGAATTTTGGTATTGTAGAGATTTTGTGAGTTTTCCGAGCAATACATCCCTGTCTGGATACGAGCAGGTAGAGGCGGCTCTGGCACAGATGTACCTAGGGGTAAAACCCGAAAACACCGCTTTGAGCTAGACTCGAACGGGAACTGGTGCACGACAACGGGCCTTGCTGTACTCTTGGTTACGACACTCCCGGGGGATATGCTTAGGATAACTCTCACTTTCTTTACAAATCATTATGAAGGGTTTATGAGTATATACTTCCACAAAGAAAACATATTTATGATTATGGATTATATCCATAGATAGTTCAATTTATGTTTAGTGTTTTATAAGTATGGGATTATGTATTTTGATGCATAAACTGATCTAGTTTATGCCATTTTTTTAGAAATGGCGCCTAGTGGAAGAAATGGAAACCGTATCAATGCACGCACTCCATGTAGGGATTGCCCTCCTGCTCAAGATAATTATAGTGGGGCTGGTGATGCAACTGGTGCTGATCAGCTAATCACCGTACTGGGACAACTTACTCAGGTTATGAATAATAACCTTACCCGTATAGAGCACCCTGATCCGCAGCGTGGAGGATCAATGTTAGATCGATTCATGAGACAACAACCACCAACGTTCAATGGGAGTACAAATCCCTTAGTAGCTGAGCAATGGATATTTTCCCTAGAGAAAATATTTCAGGCTTTGGGGAGTAGTGAAAGGGAAAAAGTTACCATGGCAGTTTACCGCCTCACTGGAGATGCTGATCAATGGTGGTCATTGATTCAAAACATGAAGGAAGATGATGAAGTATCAAACATGGAATGGAGGGAGTTCAAAGATCTGTTTTTAGAAAAATACTTTCCTCGCGACCATCGAGCAGATATGGAAAGACAATTTCTGAGTCTGAGACAAAAGGAGGATGAGAATGTCACAAAGTATGAGGCTAACTTTACAAGGTTAGCGAGGTATGTTGGAGATTATATTCGCAACCCAAGAAGTAAGATTGATCATTTCTTTGATGGGTTAAAACCATTTCTCCATCGAGCATTAGTCTCACAATCCTTTTCGTCGTACGAAGACATTGTCTCATGTGCTATCAAGACCGAAAAAGAATTCTCTAAGTCTTATGACTTTAAAGGGAAGCAAGAGAAGAAGAGACCTTCTGATCAATCTGGGAATGGAAATAAGGGGAAGAAGGGAAAGGTTGAATATCCATATTGTGGTAAATGCGGGAAGAAACATCCTGGTACTTGCTTGAAGGGAATGGGAGTCTGTTACAAGTGTGGTGAAAAAGGCCACCAAGCTCATGATTGCAAGGGGAAGAAGGAAGCTACCAACGTTCAGTGCTACAATTGCAGGGAGATGGGGAATTATGCAAATGCATTTCCTAAGCGTCAGGAGAACTTACCTCAGAAAAGGCCAAGGGATCAAGGCCAGGCTTATGCTATCACTACTGCTGAGGTAGAAGCTCCGAAAGACGTGGTGGCAGGTAATTTAATGGTTTCCTCAAGTTTAGAAAATGCATTATTTGATTCTCGATCATCGCATTGTTTCATATCTTCCCAGTTTGCTAAGAAAATTAGATATTTCCAATTTGATTTAATAAGGGATTTGTCAGTTAAAACTCCTAAGGGAAGTATCGTTGCAACAAAGTTTTGTGAATCAGTCCCCATTAGAGCACATAAATTTTCTTTATCTGCTGATTTCATCGTCATACCTATGATTGAGTTTGATATAATCCTCGGTATGGACTGGCTTTCGGACTATGATGCGAAGATTTATTGTAAGAAGAAAGAGGTTACGATTCTTGATGATAATGATAAGGAACACCTTATTTTTAGAGCAGAATCGTCACCACCTAATTCTTATTTAGATCCACCCTCAATAGCTCAACTAAATTCAATTATTGGGGAGGAAGAGAATGAAATAACTGCGGGTGAGGAAAGGAATGTTCAAATAGAGGATGTACCTGTTGTGAAAGAATTTGTAGATGTACTTCCAGAAGATTTACCTGGACATCCTCCAGAACGAGAAGTTGAGTTTTCCATTGATTTGATTCCTGGATCAAGGCCTATATTGAAGACCCCTTATAGAATGGCCACTGAAGAGTTAGTCGAACTAAAGAAACAACTAGAGGAATTGAGTAATAAGGGATTTATTCGCCCTAGTGTTTCTCCATGGGGAGCCCCTGTTCTTTTTGTTAAAAAGAAAGATGGATCTATGAGGTTATGTATCGACTACAGGGAGATCAATGCTATAACGATAAAGAACAAGTATCCCCTACCTCGTATTGATGATTTATTTGACCAACTGCATGGAGCTCAATACTTTTCAAAGATTGACCTTCGGTCTGGATACCATCAGTTGTGTTTAAAGAAAGAAGACATTCCGAAGACAGCATTTCGAACCAGGTACGGGCATTACGAGTTTACTGTAATGCCTTTTGGATTGACTAATGCACCCTCTGTATTCATGGATCTAATGAATAGAGTTTTCAAGGAGTATCTCGATGAATTTGTGGTGGTATTTATTGATGATATCTTGGTATACTCCAAAACCTACAAAGATCATGAAAATCACTTGCGCATTATCTTGAAGACTCTGAGGAGGCACGAATTATATGGAAAGTTTAGCAAGTGTGAATTCTGGATTCAGGAGATTTCTTTTCTTGGCCATATTGTCTCTAAAGATGGAATCTCGGTTGATCCTTCTAAGACCAAGGCAATCCAAGAATGGCCAGCACCTACGAGTATAACTGAGGTACGTAGTTTTATTGGTTTGGCAGGTTATTATCGACGTTTCGTCCAGAATTTTGCCCGATTGGCTAACCCATTAACGAAGCTCACACGTAAAGGGGTTAAATTTGTTTGGACAAAAGAGTGTGAAGAATGTTTCGAAGAATTGAAGAAAAGATTAGTCAATGCTCCTATATTGACTCTACCATCGGGGAATGATGGGTTCGTTATTTATAGTGATGCATCAAAGAAAGGACATGGTTGTGTCCTTATGCAGAATGATAGAGTTATTGCCTATGCATCACGACAGTTGAAAATTCATGAACAAAACTATCCTACTCATAATCTTGAGTTAGCAGCTATGATCTTTGCTTTGAAGATATGGAGGCACTACCTCTATGGTGAAAAATGTGAGATTTATACTGATCACAAGAGTTTGAAGTATATTTTCTCACAAAAAGAACTCAACATGAGGCAAAGGATATGGCTTGAATTACTCAAGGATTATGATTGTACGATACACTACCACCCAGGGAAAGCAAAAAAGGTGGCAGATGCTTTGAGCAGAAAAGACCATGGAGTTTTGAACAATATGAGAATTGAAAGGGATCCATTTTTCATGGATCTAGTGAAAATGGACATGGGAATAACCAGGGAAGGTGAAACATCAATGCTTTTTCAAATGGTTGCCAAACCATCTTTACTAGAAAGGATTAAGAGTTCTCAGACCGATGATGACGAATTCCAAAAGAAGATTAAAGCTGTGAATGATGGGATATTGAGAGACTTTGTGTATGAAGATGGAATTTTGAAATTCGGGAAGAGACTTTGTGTTCCCAATATACCTGATCTAAAAAGGGAATTGTTGGATGATGCTCATAGTTCCAATTTCTCTATACACCCTGGGAGCACCAAAATGTATAGAGATTTGAAGGAACATTTTTGGTGGGACAACATGAAGAGGGATATTGCTGATTTTGTGTCAAGATGTATGGTTTGTCAACAAGTGAAAGCTGGAAGGCAACAGCCTGGAGGATTCATGCAACCTATTCCCATACCGGAGTGGAAATGGGACAATATTACGATGGACTTTGTCATGGGGCTACCAAAGACTCCTAGAAGGAACGATGCAATATGGGTTATTGTTGATCGTCTTACCAAGTCCGCACATTTTCTTGCTATAAGAGAAGATCTACCCCTGGAACGTCTAGAAAGACTATACATTAATGAAGTTGTGAGACTTCATGGAGTACCCCTATCAATTGTTTCTGATCGTGATCCCCGTTTTACTTCAAGATTCTGGAAAAGTCTTCAGAAATCCCTGGATACAGAACTTCATTTGAGCACTGCTTACCACCCTCAGACAGACGGACAATCAGAACGGACTATTCAAACCTTAGAAGACATGTTGAGATCTTGCTCACTTGACTTTCAGGGTATGTGGGATCAATATTTACCACTGGTAGAATTTTCCTATAACAATAGCTTCCATTCAAGTATTCAGATGGCACCATATGAAGCATTATACGGAAAGAGATGTCGTACGCCAACCTGTTGGGATGACGTTGGTGAAAGAAAACTTGTAGGCCCAGAACTGGTGGAGGAAACGGTGGAAAAGGTGAAGGTAATCCAAAATCACATCAAAGCAGCTCAAAGTAGGCAGAAGAGCTATGCCGATAATCAAAGGAAGGATTTGGAATTTCAAGTCGGTGATCATGTTTTCCTGAAGGTATCTCCATGGAAGGGAGTCATACGTTTTGGTAAGAAAGGTAAATTGAGTCCCAGGTACATCGGACCTTTCGAAATTCTAGAACGAATTGGGGTTGTAGCTTACCGATTGGCAATGCCGCCAAGTCTCTCCAAAGTTCACGATGTGTTCCACGTATCTCTATTGAGGAAATACATGCATGATCCGACGCATGTACTAACCTATGAAGAATTAGAACTGGAACCTGATCTGTCTTATTGCGAAGAGCCCATCAAGATTCTTGATACGAGAGAACAAGTGCTGAGAAACCGGACGACGCGTCTGGTAAAAGTTTTGTGGAGGAATCATAAGATGGAAGAGGCAACGTGGGAACCCGAGGAACTTATGATGAAGAACCACCCGAGTCTTTTTATGCAGTAATACCCTAGAAATTGCGAGGACGCAATTATTTGAAGGAGTGGAGAATGTAACACCCCAAGCTTCTACGGTACGTTTCCCTTCGAATAATGCGATAGCGTGTGTTGTACGCAACCTCGAGTTCTAACACACACCACAACTAATTAAACTAGCCGTTGTGAATAGTAATACCTACTTTTTGAAATCATATATATTCTATATTTCAAAATGGACTTCATTTTTGGATTCGGAATATCAAAATTAGCCTAGGGTGAAATTTTGGTACATTTCGGATAACTTTCATATTTTGATGAATAGTGAAAATTTCTAAATTTTAATTAAAAACAACTTTTTTAATCAAAATAATTAATAGTGATAAATTATGAATTTGAGTGGTTTTAAAGTATATTTAGAATATATTTTTACCATTTAATATAATGTTGGTCATTGGACATAATTTTACAATTAAACTGAACATAAACAAGTGTCAATCTTTTGATAGTTATTATCTCTTAAAAACACGCTTTTTGTTTTGACAGCGGGAATTAATTTTAAATTAATTTCTGCCACTTCTTTGTTTTGAATTTAGGAAAATGGATTCCATATTTGGAATCAGGATGTTCAAATTGTGTAAATAGGTAACTTTTATTTTTAGACATTTTGAATAATTACTGCGGTAAATATTTTATTTACCATGGTTAAGGGTAAATCCGGTAAATAAGGGTTAAAGAAATAATATTATAATAATACTAAATTACCCTAAAAACGTGTCTTAACCCTATTGGTTGATAGATGGTCGACCATGGACATCTTTGTGTCAATTTTGGGACCCCATGGATCCACTTGTAAGTGATAATGACACTTTATTTTAATTTAGTTAAAATGAATACAAAAATGACACAAGCATATATCTTTTAGAACAACAATTTTTACATAGGGTTATATATGTTGGATTTTAGATTATAAATATTCATTAGAAATCTAAAAAGATTTCCTACATAATTATATTTTATTTATAATTTTTAGACATTAAATAATTTATTTTATTTATGACACAATGATGATGCAGTAATTACTATAATAGTGAAAAATTAAAATAATTGATATTATAAATACCCAAATAAATATAATATGAAATTTTTAATGAATTAAACTAATTTTCTAGGCTAATATGATATATTAGGATTGATTTAATGGACTTTGTTCGAAGTAATCAATCTGTTATGAGTTTCACAAAAATCAACTATTGAATAGTGTCAAAATTGACATAAAAGAGTTCTTAAAACAAATATTATATTATTAATTGATATTAAATTCCTAAAAATCTAAGGTTCGGCCAAGAGACTTATATTATGATAGGTTAATCATTAATGGACCACTTTGGGGTCGCTTGGATGTATATAGTAAGTTTATTAACCATATTATATAAAAATACAAAGAGACATTGTAAAAGTGAAACTAATTAACTTAGAGTTAATACTTAAAGATAAGGTTAATATAAGTACCCAAACCTGTCTAAATTCTATTGGTTTAGTGGTTTTCGACCTATCCCCACCTTAACCTTTGAATAGTCAACTTTGGAGCCCTTAGAAACCGAATATGAATTTATTATAAATTAATATTTCTAGCTTTTCCAAAGGTGCCCCTCACCCCTCTTATAAAAGGGCACTCCTCCTTCTCATTTCTTCACACCTCTAAAGCCTTTTGGTTCGGCCAAACTCTTCCCAAATACTCTCCCAACATCCCTCACTACAACCTAGGGGCCTTAGTTTGATCAGAAAGCCAACCTAAGGAGCCCTTTTGATCAAATCAAAAGGAAGAACCCGAAGAAGAGGTAAGGTTTTCACCACCCCTTTTCCAAGTTCATTTCTTCTTCCACTTCTTCTTCCTTTGTTGTTACCATTCTAAAATAATGACTCCAGTATCATTTATATACTGTGATGTTATTATAAATATGGTACAACCATATTCAGTATTCTATCCACCCTTTGAATAACATGTCACCATACGTGCGTACGTACGGCTTACCGTCTCCACGTCGTGGTGTAATTGTTATTCAATATATTATTATTTGGATGGGTATAATAATGATGTGTAAATCATGTAAATAATAAATATAACATGTTAATGATTCTGTATATATGATATACCATTCATTTATATATTATTTTAATATCAAAAGAATGATATTGTCGCTCGTGCGTACGTACGGACTACCGTCTCCACGAACGCGATGAGATTCATTCTCCATCGTATCCATTCAAGTATAATTATCATTTTATGATTTAAAAATGATGTTTAAGGACTTGATATCATTCTGGATATGAATAAGATACAACAAACATGGCTTATGTAACAAAACATATAAAAGAAAACGAGTAAGTTAACACCCGAAACGATGATAATTCTAAGATATTATTAATAAATCAATGTTAAAAGATCATATATGATATCATATTAATATATATGATTCTTGTATAATTTAATAACAATTATTTCACCATTATACAAGAGGTTAACCTACCCCAACCAAGGAAAAGTACAAGGTAAGGGTTTATTTCACAATCTCTTCATTATCCGAGGTTGTTTATACGTAATAATCTACTGGGATATCTTTATCATCCACATCCATGTTTCTTAAAAATGTATTTCAAAACATTTTTACTATTTACAAGAATATGGTTTAAAGTCATTTATACCCTTTTTTGACTTTTTATAAGAGGTTTATAAAGGAATCTTTCCGTCGTTTTCAAAACAAGGTCCTTTTTAACCTTTTCGACAGAATTGAGGTAAGAATGTTTTTTTTAACTTATACGGCGGGTGCGGTTATTTTACGCCGTTATAAAATCTTCAAAGCTTTCCATACAAGCTTATAAGAATATTTTCAAAGAAAATGTTTTATTTTATATGGATCTTAAATGATTTCAAAATAAAAGGAGATACTTCTTTAAAAAGAATTTTGATTTCATCTATGTCAACATCCTTTGATGGATTTTAAGATTATTTGAAGTTGATTTATTATGATACAAAACTTCTATATTGTATTGAAGGTTTTGTGATATGTTTGACTGTGGATGTGCTATTTTTATACCATTCATAGTTTATGGTGAAATTATTGACATTTCGTATGCTAGTTTTAATACGAATGTTTATGTTATGTTTAAACCTTTTCATATGGGAATGCATTGGACTTAATAAGTGACGGGTGGAGCCCGCTATAGCTCCTCGATGCATCGGTAGGTCTCATGGGACAAACTAGTGTCTTGGCACAAGGCCTTGACAAAATCTTATTTGTAGTCTTGGCACGAGGCCTTGGCTATGTGGTTATGATAGTCTGGCATTATGCATTCCAACATTATGAAAGTGGTTATTGATTTTTGCATGTGATTATTCGATTAGTAGAATATCCATGTGAATAAGTAAATGGCATTATTTCATTTTACTTTTTCCATACTATGTTGAAGTTCAAGTTTAAAAGGCTTTTGATTTAGTAATTCATTGCCTTAAATGTTTACGCTTATTTTGAATGTTCCGCTATATTGTTATCCTTACTGGGCATTTGAGCTCACCCCTTTTCTATGTTTTATTTTTCCCAGGTAGTGAAGAAGTAAATTATGATTGACTTGCAGGGATATTATGAGGGGTTAATAGTGTGGATATGAAGACTTTGTTGTTGTAGTAGTTTTTCACTTTGAAATGTAATGTAAAACTTTATGATTATATCTAGTGTTTCCAAGGCTACTAAACCAATCGGTCTTTTGAGATTTGATCTTTCTTGTGATCATGCCAATGTTATGTAATTAATGCACCGACTCTGGGCAACTGGGGTCGGGGCGTTACAGTTGGTATCAGAGGGAGGTTTAGTACAAACCTTGGAAACTAGATTTAGATAAACTCTGATTAGAGCACGTAGACCTAAGATGAACTTTGAGGATTAGTATAGAAGAACTTCCTAGAATTTTGGTATTGTAGAGATTTTGTGAGTTTTCCGAGCAATACATCCCTGTCTGGATACGAGCAGGTAGAGGCGGCTCTGGCACAGATGTACCTAGGGGTAAAACCCGAAAACACCGCTTTGAGCTAGACTCGAACGGGAACTGGTGCACGACAACGGGCCTTGCTGTACTCTTGGTTACGACACTCCCGGGGGATATGCTTAGGATAACTCTCACTTTCTTTACAAATCATTATGAAGGGTTTATGAGTATATACTTCCTCAAAGAAAACATATTTATGATTATGGATTATATCCATAGATAGTTCAATTTATGTTTAGTGTTTTATAAGTATGGGATTATGTATTTTGATGCATAAACTGATCTAGTTTATGCCATTTTTTAGAAATGGCGCCTAGTGGAAGAAATGGAAACCGTATCAATGCACGCACTCCATGTAGGGATTGCCCTCCTTCTCAAGATAATTATAGTGGGGCTGGTGATGCAACTGGTGCTGATCAGCTAATCACCGTACTGGGACAACTTACTCAGGTTATGAATAATAACCTTACCCGTATGGGGCACCCTGATCCGCAGCGTGGAGGATCAATGTTAGATCGATTCATGAGACAACAACCACCAACGTTCAATGGGAGTACAAATCCCTTAGTAGCTGAGCAATGGATATTTTCCCTAGAGAAAATATTTCAGGCTTTGGGGAGTAGTGAAAGGGAAAAAGTTACCATGGCAGTTTACCGCCTCACTGGAGATGCTGATCAATGGTGGTCATTGATTCAAAACATGAAGGAAGATGATGAAGTATCAAACATGGAATGGAGGGAGTTCAAAGATCTGTTTTTAGAAAAATACTTTCCTCGCGACCATCGAGCAGATATGGAAAGACAATTTCTGAGTCTGAGACAAAAGGAGGATGAGAATGTCACAAAGTATGAGGCTAACTTTACAAGGTTAGCGAGGTATGCTGGAGATTATATTCGCAACCCAAGAAGTAAGATTGATCGTTTCTTTGATGGGTTAAAACCATTTCTCCATCGAGCATTAGTCTCACAATCCTTTTCGTCGTACGAAGACATTGTCTCATGTGCTATCAAGACCGAAAAAGAATTCTCTAAGTCTTATGACTTTAAAGGGAAGCAAGAGAAGAAGAGACCTTCTGATCAATCTGGGAATGGAAATAAGGGGAAGAAGGGAAAGGTTGAATATCCATATTGTGGTAAATGCGGGAAGAAACATCCTGGTACTTGCTTGAAGGGAATGGGAGTCTGTTACAAGTGTGGTGAAAAAGGACACCAAGCTCATGATTGCAAGGGGAAGAAGGAAGCTACCAACGTTCAGTGCTACAATTGCAGGGAGATGGGGAATTATGCAAATGCATGTCCTAAGCGTCAGGAGAACTTACCTCAGAAAAGGCCAAGGGATCAAGGCCAGGCTTATGCTATCACTACTGCTGAGGTAGAAGCTCCGAAAGACGTGGTGGCAGGTAATTTAATGGTTTCCTCAAGTTTAGAAAATGCATTATTTGATTCTGGATCATCGCATTGTTTCATATCTTCCCAGTTTGCTAAGAAAATTAGATATTTCCAATTTGATTTAATAAGGGATTTGTCAGTTAAAACTCCTAAGGGAAGTATCGTTGCAACAAAGTTTTGTGAATCAGTCCCCATTAGAGCACATAAATTTTCTTTATCTGCTGATTTCATCGTCATACCTATGATTGAGTTTGATATAATCCTCGGTATGGACTGGCTTTCGGACTATGATGCGAAGATTTATTGTAAGAAGAAAGAGGTTACGATTCTTGATGATAATGATAAGGAACACCTTATTTTTAGAGCAGAATCGTCACCACCTAATTCTTATTTAGATCCACCCTCAATAGCTCAACTAAATTCAATTATTGGGGAGGAAGAGAATGAAATAACTGCGGGTGAGGAAAGGAATGTTCAAATAGAGGATGTACCTGTTGTGAAAGAATTTGTAGATGTACTTCCAGAAGATTTACCTGGACATCCTCCAGAACGAGAAGTTGAGTTTTCCATTGATTTGATTCCTGGATCAAGGCCTATATCGAAGACCCCTTATAGAATGGCCACTGAAGAGTTAGTCTAACTAAAGAAACAACTAGAGGAATTTAGTAATAAGGGATTTATTCGCCCTAGTGTTTCTCCATGGGGAGCCCCTGTTCTTTTTGTTAAAAAGAAAGATGGATCTATGAGGTTATGTATCGACTACAGGGAGATCAATGCTATAACGATAAAGAACAAGTATCCCCTACCTCGTATTGATGATTTATTTGACCAACTGCATGGAGCTCAATACTTTTCAAAGATTGACCTTCGGTCTGGATACCATCAGTTGTGTTTAAAGAAAGAAGACATTCCGAAGACAGCATTTCGAACCAGGTACGGGCATTACGAGTTTACTGTAATGCCTTTTGGATTGACTAATGCACCCTCTGTATTCATGGATCTAATGAATAGAGTTTTCAAGGAGTATCTCGATGAATTTGTGGTGGTATTTATTGATGATATCTTGGTATACTCCAAAACCTACAAAGATCATGAAAATCACTTGCGCATTATCTTGAAGACTCTGAGGAGGCATGAATTATATGGAAAGTTTAGAAAGTGTGAATTCTGGCTTCAGGAGATTTCTTTTCTTGGCCATATTGTCTCTAAAGATGGAATCTCTGTTGATCCTTCTAAGACCAAGTCAATCCAAGAATGGCCAGCACCTACGAGTATAACTGAGGTACGTAGTTTTATTGGTTTGGCAGGTTATTATCGACGTTTCGTCCAGAATTTTGCCCGATTGGCTAACCCATTAACGAAGCTCACACGTAAAGGGGTTAAATTTGTTTGGACAAAAGAGTGTGAAGAATGTTTCGAAGAATTGAAGAAAATATTAGTCAATGCTCCTATATTGACTCTACCATCGGGGAATGATGGGTTCGTTATTTATAGTGATGCATCAAAGAAAGGACTTGGTTGTGTCCTTATGCAGAATGATAGAGTTATTGCCTATGCATCACGACAGTTGAAAATTCATGAACAAAACTATCCTACTCATGATCTTGAGTTAGCAGCTGTGATCTTTGCTTTGAAGATATGGAGGCACTACCTATATGGTGAAAAATGTGAGATTTATACTGATCACAAGAGTTTGAAGTATATTTTCTCACAAAAAGAACTCAACATGAGGCAAAGGAGATGGCTTGAATTACTCAAGGATTATGATTGTACGATACACTACCACCCAGGGAAAGCAAACAAGGTGGCAGATGCTTTGAGCAGAAAAGACCATGGAGTTTTGAACAATATGAGAATTGAAAGGGATCCAATTTTCATGGATCTAGTGAAAATGGACATGGGAATAACCAGGGAAGGTGAAACATCAATGCTTTTTCAAATGGTTGCCAAACCATCTTTACTAGAAAGGATTAAGATTTCTCATACCGATGATGACGAATTCCAAAAGAAGATTAAAGCTGTGAATGATGGGATATTGAGAGACTTTGTGTATGAAGATGGAATTTTGAAATTCGGGAAGAGACTTTGTGTTCCCAATATACCTGATCTAAAAAGGGAATTGCTGGATGATGCTCATAGTTCCAATTTCTCTATACACCCTGGGAGCACCAAAATGTATAGAGATTTGAAGGAACATTTTTGGTGGGACAACATGAAGAGGGAGATTGCTGATTTTGTGTCAAGATGTATGGTTTGTCAACAAGTGAAAGCTGGAAGGCAACAGCCTGGAGGATTCATGCAACCTATTCCCATACCGGAGTGGAAATGGGACAGTATTACGATGGACTTTGTCATGGGGCTACCAAAGACTCCTAGAAGGAACGATGCAATATGGGTTATTGTTGATCGTCTTACCAAGTCCGCACATTTTCTTGCTATAAGAGAAGATCTACCCCTGGAACGTCTAGCAAGACTATACATTAATGAAGTTGTGAGACTTCATGGAGTACCCCTATCAATTGTTTCTGATCGTGATCCCCGTTTTACTTCAAGATTCTGGAAAAGTCTTCAGAAATCCCTGGATACAGAACTTCATTTGAGCACTGCTTACCACCCTCAGACAGACGGACAATCAGAACGGACTATTCAAACCTTAGAAGACATGTTGAGATCTTGCTCACTTGACTTTCAGGGTATGTGGGATCAATATTTACCACTGGTAGAATTTTCCTATAACAATAGCTTCCATTCAAGTATTCAGATGGCACCATATGAAGCATTATACGGAAAGAGATGTCGTACGCCAACCTGTTGGGATGACGTTGGTGAAAGAAAACTTGTAGGCCCAGAACTGGTGGAGGAAACGGTGGAAAAGGTGAAGGTAATCCAAAATCACATCAAAGCAGCTCAAAGTAGGCAGAAGAGCTATGCCGATAATCGAAGGAAGGATTTGGAATTTCAAGTCGGTGATCATGTTTTCCTGAAGGTATCTCCATGGAAGGGAGTCATACGTTTTGGTAAGAAAGGTAAATTGAGTCCCAGGTACATCGGACCTTTCGAAATTCTAGAACGAATTGGGGTTGTAGCTTACCGATTGGCAATGCCGCCAAGTCTCTCCAAAGTTCACGATGTGTTCCACGTATCTCTATTGAGGAAATACATGCCTGATCCGACGCATGTACTAACCTATGAAGAATTAGAACTGGAACCTGATCTGTCTTATTGCAAAGAGCCCATCAAGATTCTTGATACGAGAGAACAAGTGCTGAGAAACCGGACGACGCGTCTGGTAAAAGTTTTGTGGAGGAATCATAAGATGGAAGAGGCAACGTGGGAACCCGAGGAACTTATGATGAAGAACCACCCGAGTCTTTTTATGCAGTAATACCATAGAAATTGCGAGGACGCAATTATTTGAAGGAGTGGAGAATGTAACACCCCAAGCTTCTACGGTACGTTTCCCTTCGAATAATGCGATAGCGTGTGTTGTACGCAACCTCGAGTTCTAACACACACCACAACTAATTAAACTAGCCGTTGTGAATAGTAATACCTACTTTTTGAAATCATATATATTCTATATTTCAAAATGGACTTCATTTTTGGATTCGGAATATCAAAATTAGCCTAGGGTGAAATTTTGGTACATTTCGGATAACTTTCATATTTTGATGAATAGTGAAAATTTCTAAATTTTAATTAAAAACAACTTTTTTAATCAAAATAATTAATAGTGATAAATTATGAATTTGAGTGGTTTTAAAGTATATTTAGAATATATTTTTACCATTTAATATAATGTTGGTCATTGGACATAATTTTACAATTAAACTGAACATAAACAAGTGTCAATCTTTTGATAGTTATTATCTCTTAAAAACACGCTTTTTGTTTTGACAGCGGGAATTAATTTTAAATTAATTTCTGCCACTTCTTTGTTTTGAATTTAGGAAAATGGATTCCATATTTGGAATCAGGATGTTCAAATTGTGTAAATAGGTAACTTTTATTTTTAGACATTTTGAATAATTACTGCGGTAAATATTTTATTTACCATGGTTAAGGGTAAATCCGGTAAATAAGGGTTAAAAAAATAATATTATAATAATACTAAATTACCCTAAAAACGTGTCTTAACCCTATTGGTTGATAGATGGTCGACCATGGACATCTTTGTGTCAATTTTGGGACCCCATGGATCCACTTGTAAGTGATAATGACACTTTATTTTAATTTAGTTAAAATGAATACAAAAATGACACAAGCATATATCTTTTAGAACAACAATTTTTACATAGGGTTATATATGTTGGATTTTAGATTATAAATATTCATTAGAAAGCTAAACAGATTTCCTACATAATTATATTTTATTTATAATTTTTAGACATTAAATAATTTATTTTATTTATGACACAATAATGATGCAGTAATTACTATAATAGTGAAAAATTAAAATAATTGATATTATAAATACCCAAATAAATATAATATGAAATTTTTAATGAATTAAACTAATTTTCTAGGATAATATGATATATTAGGATTGATTTAATGGACTTTGTTCGAAGTAATCAATCTGTTATGAGTTTCAAAAAAATCAACTATTGAATAGTGTCAAAATTGACATAAAAGAGTTCTTAAAACAAATATTATATTATTAATTGATATTAAATTCCTAAAAATCTAAGGTTCGGCCAAGAGACTTATATTATGATAGGTTAATCATTAATGGACCACTTTGGGGTCGCTTGGATGTATATAGTAAGTTTATTAACCATATTATATAAAAATACAAAGAGACATTGTAAAAGTGAAACTAATTAACTTAGAGTTAATACTTAAAGATAAGGTTAATATAAGTACCCAAACCTGTCTAAATTCTATTGGTTGAGTGGTTTTCGACCTATACCCACCTTAACCTTTGAATAGTCAACTTTGGAGCCATTAGAAACCGAATATGAATTTATTATAAATTAATATTTCTAGCTTTTCCAAAGGTGCCCCTCACCCCTCTTATAAAAGGGCACTCCTCCTTATCATTTCTTCACACCTCTAAAGCCTTTTGGTTCGGCCAAACTCTGCCCAAATACTCTCCCAACATCCCTCACTACAACCTAGGGGCCTTAGTTTGATCAGAAAGCCAACCTAAGGAGCCCTTTTGATCAAATCAAAAGGAAGAACCCGAAGAAGAGGTAATGTTTTCACCACCCCTTTTCCAAGTTCATTTCTTCTTCCACTTCTTCTTCCTTTGTTGTTACCATTCTAAAATAATGACTCCAGTATCATTTATATACTGTGATGTTATTATAAATATGGTACAACCATATTCAGTATTCTATCCACCCTTTGAATAACATGTCACCATACGTGCGTACGTACGGCTTACCGTCTCCACGTCGTGGTGTAATTGTTATTCAATATATTATTATTTGGATGGGTATAATAATGATGTGTAACTCATGTAAATAATAAATATAACATGTTAATGATTCTGTATATATGATATACCATTCATTTATATATTATTTTAATATCAAAAGAATGATATTGTCGCTCGTGCGTACGTACGGACTACCGTCTCCACGAACGCGATGAGATTCATTCTCCATCGTATCCATTCAAGTATAATTATCATTTTATGATTTAAAAATGATGTTTAAGGACTTGATATCATTCTGGATATGAATAAGATACAACAAACATGGCTTATGTAACAAAACATATAAAAGAAAACGAGTAAGTTAACACCCGAAACGATGATAATTCTAAGATATTATTAATAAATCAATGTTAAAAGATCATATATGATATCATATTAATATATATGATTCTTGTATAATTTAATAACAATTATTTCACCATTATACAGGAGGTTAACCTACCCCAACCAAGGAAAAGTACAAGGTAAGGGTTTATTTCACAATCTCTTCATTATCCGAGGTTGTTTATACGTAATAATCTACTGGGATATCTTTATCATCCACATCCATGTTTCTTAAAAATGTATTTCAAAACATTTTTACTATTTACAAGAATATGGGTTAAAGTCATTTATACCCTTTTTTGACTTTTTATAAGAGGTTTATAAAGGAATCTTTCCGTCGTTTTCAAAACAAGGTCCTTTTTAACCTTTTCGACAGAATTGAGGTAAGAATGTTTTTTTTAACTTATACGGCGGGTGCGGTTATTTTACGCCGTTATAAAATCTTCAAAGCTTTCCATACAAGATTATAAGAATATTTTCAAAGAAAATGTTTTATTTTATATGGATCTTAAATGATTTCAAAATAAAAGGAGATACTTCTTTAAAAAGAATTTTGATTTCATCTATGTCAACATCCTTTGATGGATTTTAAGATTATTTGAAGTTGATTTATTATGATACAAAACTTCTATATTGTATTGAAGGTTTTGTGATATGTTTGACTGTGGATGTGCTATTTTTATACCATTCATAGTTTATGGTGAAATTATTGACATTTCGTATGCTAGTTTTAATACGAATGTTTATGTTATGCTTAAACCTTTTCATATGGGAATGCATTGGACTTAATAAGTGACGGGTGGAGCCCTCTATAGCTCCTCGATGCATCGGTAGGTCTCATGGGACAAACTAGTGTCTTGGCACAAGGCCTTGACAAAATCTTATTTGTAGTCTTGGCACGAGGCCTTGGCTATGTGGTTATGATAGTCTGGCATTATGCATTCCAACATTATGAAAGTGGTTATTGATTTTTGCATGTGATTATTCGATTAGTAGAATATCCATGTGAATAAGTAAATGGCATTATTTCATTTTACTTTTGCCATACTATGTTGAAGTTCAAGTTTAAAAGGCTTTTGTTTTAGTAATTCATTGCCTTAAATGTTTACGCTTATTTTGAATGTTCCGCTATATTGTTATCCTTACTGGGCATTTGAGCTCACCCCTTTTCTATGTTTTATTTTTCCCAGGTAGTGAAGAAGTAAATTATGATTGACTTGCAGGGATATTATGAGGGGTTAATAGTGTGGATATGAAGACTTTGTTGTTGTAGTAGTTTTTCACTTTGAAATGTAATGTAAAACTTTATGATTATATCTAGTGTTTCCAAGGCTACTAAACCAATCGGTCTTTCGAGATTTGATCTTTCTTGTGATCATGTCAATGTTATGTAATTAATGCACCGACTCTGGGCAACTGGGGTCGGGGCGTTACATGCTCAGATTAAAAATCTGAGGGCACCGTTGAATCTGCAGTGCCAGGATTCACTTAAGGGAGGAATCACTTTGACCGTAGTAGGTCTGGAAAAAACTTAAGTATTGGGAATTTTTTAAAGAGATAAATAAAATAACTTTGTTATATTATTTTCATTCCAATCCTCCAATAGAAAAGTGGAAACATGGGACCAATGATGTGTCAAGACAATAAATGACTTGACCTTTCAATCCTAAGTAACCGCAACGTTGGGGAATTAGAAAGGTTCCTAATTAATGAGCCCCCACTAATTCCCAACGTTGTTAATTACCCTCCCCCTCTCCTATTTGTATGGAGCTTGGGGATAGGTTTCATCACTGCTTTTCCAAGAAACAATGTGCTGACAAAGTGTCGAGATGCCAAACCCTTGGAGGACGAAGTTGGTCCAGCGGGAGGTGATGAGCGACACTAAAACCCCGAATTGGAGATCAACGAACGAGTGACGTCGTTGGAGGCTAGTTACGAGGGACAGTGAACACCAACCCACTTCCTCAACTGCAGATGTTTCTCCATAATTCTTCAGGTAGGGGTTTTTTTTAATTCAAGTGATTTTCTTAAACCCTTTCATCATCCCTAGTTATTATGAGCTAACACGGAGGGTGCGGGCCTAACGAACCCAGCCCAAACCCTCTGCTACTTTGCTACCCTTGCACCCTCCGTGGAAGACTGCCAGTGCGGCGGCACCGACCGGCTATGAAGGAGGTGGCGCGATGACGTATACTATAAGAGGTGGTTGCAGAACAAATCTGCAGCGGCCATCAGAGCAGTCGGCATCGACTAGCCGCGGTGGAGGTGTAGCGCGCCCACGCATGCTGCCAGTGAGCAAGGGGCCACGGCTCATCAGCTGCGGCAGTCGGAGGAGGCGGTCAGCACATTAGTCAGCCAAGAAAGGGGAGGCGGCGCGACCAGCATGCCACCGAAGAATAGAGGGTCACAGCCAAATCCACATGAGAGGACGAACCCATGCCTCCGGTGAGTTCCGTGGCAACCAGGCGGTGCCCACATGGAGTCGTCATTTCACAAAGCCGAACAGCCTTCGGGCTATTCGGGATACCATGGGATCCCCCACCCCCCCCCCCCCCCCGTTCCAGCTCTGGCAGATTGTGGGCTGCACCGCCATGCGGGCCTCACCTCACACAGTCAGTCCGCCTACCCAGTCAGATGCTCTCCCTTGCGGGCCAGGTCGGTCCGACCGCGTTGGACCGGACCACGAAACACTTAAATGGTCATATCTTGAGAATCAGATGTCTATTTGATGAACCGTCTATGGCATTGTAATCCTTGGATCGAGAGTGTCCTTTTGGTACACTCCACATGAGTTTTGGAGAAAGTTGGAGTATGACCAGGTTGGATTGAACTTGAATCCAACTGGGCCCTTGGAACTAAAATGCTTATAACTCACAGAACGGGTGTTCGATTGACACATTGTTTGTCGTGTTGGAACCCTTACGACATTTCAGTCATTTGGGTTACTCCTTTGTGGAACTTAGTGGAAGTAGACATATGACTGATATCTCAAGGGGAAGATTCTACAAAACTCGAGCGCACTCAGGGCGAGGAATCCTATGACAGGCCGTAACATGAAGAAAGAACATTGATCCTGTGTGGGCCAGCATCTATTGATCTTGTGTGGGTCAGCTTATATCAGATCCTATGTGGGTCAGCTCTAAGTGATCATGTGTGGGTCCTTGCATACTAATCCAATGTTAGTCAGATCCTATGTGGGTCTGCAGGGGTTAGTACCTATCAATCATGTGTGGGTATGCAGTAGTGCTACTTAACAGAATAAGATGATCTAGCCTACGACTAATCATCTGTTCTTTTGTACTTATGTTATACATGATTGTGAGTGGTGTCTTTTCACATTATTGGTTTTATCTTCACGGTGTTACCTGTGTGGTACTTCTATCTTCATTGCGTTGCATGTGTGGTACTTCTACCTTTGTGGTGGTGTCTTAGTTGTGTTATATATGTGGTATTATATCTTATTGGTGATATCTTCATGGTGTTACCTATGTGGTACTTCTATCTTCATGGTGTTACCTGTGTGGTACTTCTACATTCATGGTGTTAAATTTTTGGTATTCTTCCCTCATGTATGAGATGAGTATGTCTTGATAACATAGGTATATGTATGGGCATATACTTAAGTAGAGTTGATGTCTATTGCTTCGTGAATTGAGATTGAGGTCTTGCTTTGTGGTTTTTCATTTTTGGAACATTAGGAGACCTACGGGGGTCTCGGGGTCCCTACTGAGTATCATTATACTCACCCATTCATGGGATACGCCCGCACCTTGTTGTTTCTTGTGCAGATGATGTACAATATTGATCGGGGCTGAGGGAGCCAGGACTGGATGGTACCTGGAGGTGGACCATTTCTCGTTACATGATGCATGGACTATTGATTTTGAGTTGTACCTACCCTTCAGGTAGGATCCTCGGTGGGAAATCTAGGAGGAATTTTGTACATTTTAGTTGTATTTGTACTTTCTAGTTGTACTTGTACTTTCAGTTGAGCTTGTTTTCCAGCTCCTTTACTTTCAAAACTCTTTTTACTACTACAGTTTACTTCGTGGTTGCATCTTGTTGTATTCTAGACTATGTGTTTGTACAGGTTAAAGAGGAAATTCCTTCCTGTTTTAGGGATACACCTTTCTAGTGCTAGTCATTAGCCCCTGACCTATGGAAGGTGGGCTTGGGGTAGTCACGGTACGGGCCCCAAGGGACAGTTCGTGACAATGTGGTATCAGAGGAGTCGGTTCTACCGAAGAACTAGGACTCTGATATTTTATTTGTGGCAATAGTTTTAAGTGTTATGAGTGTGGTTTTCAGTTTGGGGAATCCAGTGTTGGTGTGGCGGCTGACAAATCCATACACAAGGACCCTAACTTCTGATTTCTGACTCAGTGCATGAAAATAATGATTTCATGTGTTTTGAAAAGTTTTTCTTGTGATCTCATTGAGACAGCTCACCAGGTATAACTTATTTACCATGGCGCATCTATTTTCTTTTAGGATGCTTCCATGAAGATAGCCATTCATGATTCCTGAGAGAGTACACTATGATGACCCACTGAGAGAAAATGCCTCATTGCAGGAACCTCTTATGGTGTCAGAACCTTCGGGTGGTGTACCAGCAGCACCACTACCAATTGCGAAGTCGTTTCCAGCTGCCCCACTAGCAGAGGGTGCACACTAACTGAGTGTGTTTCATTAGTTTCAACGGTAGAGGCCTATGAGGTTTCGAGGCGAGATGGACTCATAGGAAGCTGAGGATTGGTTAGAGGCTGGAGTCAGAGTTTTCTTCCTGGTTGGGACATCAGCTGACCTTATGGTGATCCTAGCAGCTAGTATTTTTCAGGAAGAAGTAGGGAGATGGTGGACCTTGATGCTTCATATACACGACGAGGTGAACCTCATTTGTTCTGACTTCGAGAACCTTTTCAGGGCAAAGTTTTTTCCAGCGAATCTACACTCAGTGCATATACAGGATTTTCTGCACTTTCAACAGGGCAGCATGACTGTGGCCCAGTACTCGGTGAGGTTCACTGATCTCCCTTGCTACTCCACCAACATGGTATGAGACCCTTTCTTTAGGGCTCGGACCATTGAGTAGGGTCTCCGATGGGATATCAGAGCATTAATGATATCGCTCAACATTCAGATGTAGACTAGGATGCTAGAGAGAGCACTTTTGGTGGAGAGCTTCCTAGATGAGTAGGCACCAACAGCGAGAGCCACCACCAGATATCAGATAGCATATTCATCTATAGCAAGTTGTAGCCGGATGACGTAGGGGCCCAATCTGGATAGATCTTCTGGTGGACGACCTCATCATACAAGGTAGGTTTGTGAGGGGCGTGTGGGATAGAGGAGGATAGTTGAGGAGTAGGCAGTGCTACTCATGCGAAGGGGAGGGTCACATGGCTCGGGATCGCCCAACCCACTGTACGGACCACCAGTAGACAGTCGAGGGACTGCCGAAGTAGAGGTAGAGATTCGATCAGGGAGGTTCGCAGGTAGTAGTCTAACTTGGCAGAGGAGTTGGTCGTGCAGTAGTCGGTGGGTGGCAATTTGAAGTTCTACCACCACCACCTCCAAGTGGTCCACCCTGGCTATAGGGAACCGGTGGATAGGCATGAGCTCGGCTCTAGGCAGCTAAGGCCTATGACCACGACACTCCGGAGATGATTAGAGGTATGATCTGTGTCTACTCCATCTTAGGTGCATTACTTATGGACACAGCTGTCAGTCACTCTTTTATTACCACAACCCTCGTTTGGAGCTCAGAGATTATGGTGGAGCCATTGGCTCGATCCTTACGGCTAGAGACTCCTACGGGAGTGGATTCAACGATTAAACACTAGTGACGGTAATGTGAGTTTACTCAAGGAGGTGAGAGCTTTGGCTAGGATCTTCTAGTAGCGGCCTCGAGGCCCTACGATGTCATCTTGGGTATGGACTGGTTATCCACAGTCCAAGCTCAGATTTACTATATTAGGCACAAAGTGTGCTGTGTCTGTGAGGATGGGATGAGGTTTTCCTTCACTAGAGAGAAGCAAACCTTTGCAGCACGGGATGGACTTTCCCAGAGGACGGTGCATCCAATCACACACTAGTTAGCTAGCCTTACCCTCAGAGTAGTAGATGTTGAGAGTCTAAGTTATCCTATAGTGGTGGACCAGTATGTCGATGTCTTTCCTGATGATGTTCTGAGACTACCTCCACACAGAGAGGTAGTCTTTTACATCGACCTGTAACCCAGGATAGCATCGATATCTACACCAGCATATCGGATGGCTACCATAGAGCTTTTTGAGTTACAGGTACAGTTGGGGGACTTGCAGAGGAAGGGGTTCATAAGGCCTAGTGTTTCTACATGGGCAACTCTGATTTTGTTCACCAAGAAGGCAGATGGGATTTTGAGACTTTGTGTGGACTACTGGCGCCTGAACCAGGTGACTGTGAAGAACAAGTATCCACTTCTGAGGATTAATGATCTTTTAAATCAGCTGAAGGGATCTCATTGGTTTTCGAATATAGAACTCAGATAAAGCTATCATCAGCTCAGGGTACGAGATGAGGATGTATAGAAGATGCCCTTCAGATATAGGTATGGCCACTATGAGTTCTTGGCTATGCCATTCGGCATGACCAATGCCCCAGTAGTGTTCATGGGACTCATGAACATGATATTTCAGCCATACCTTGATCGCTTTGTGGTGAACTTCATCGATGACATCTTGATATACTAATAATCAGAGTAGGAGCATGCCTATCATCTGCATATAGTTCTGGATACACTCTGAGAGCACTAGATCTATGGTATGCTCTTTAAGTGTCAGTTTTGGACACGAGAGGTCCAATTTCTAGGAGACATTATCTCGAAGGCTGGAGTTGCAGTTGATACTGTGAAGATAGAGGGTGTGCTTGCTTGGGATCCACCTAGGAGTGTGACCGAGGTGAAGAGTTTTCTGGGGTTGGGTGGATACTACCAGAGATTCATGTATGACTTTTCCAAAGTTACGGCACCCTTTTCAACATTGACAAAGAAGGTACAGCCCTTTGTATGGATGGAGATATGCCAGCAGATTTTTCAGAAGCTAAAACAGAAACTGACAAGTGCACTCATCTTGAGGCTACCAGAAAAGGGTATTGGGTATTTAGTCTACAACGACACATCAAGGACCAGACATGGGTGTTTCCTGATGCAGTAGTGAGCAATGATTGCTTACGGCTCGTGACAACTGAGACAAAAGGAGCTGAACTATGCTACCCATGGCCTGGAGTTTGCAGTAGTGGTCTTCGCCCTGAAGATGTGGTGACATTACTTTATGGGAGAACATTTACAGTCTACTCTGATCACAAGAGTCTCAGGTATATCTTTTCTCAGAAAGACTTGAACCTAAGACAGCAGCGATGGCTAGAGTTCCTCCACAACTATGAATTTGAGATAGTCATACTCTTGGGAAGAGGAACATAGTAGAAGATTCACTCAGCATGAGGTATGGTCTGCAGTTACAGAGTGAAGAGACAGAGCAACTAGCTACATCCCAGATATCCTTCATGTATAGAGATGGATCATCATACCTCCAGTCTATGATAGTCACTCTTCCACTCCTTCAGTGAGTCAGGGAGGCGTAGCTTGGGGAAATTGATTGTGTGCCTTGATGTGCTCAGATATTCTTAGGACAGTCACCTAAAGTATTTTCTAAATTTGGAGAGCATGTCATCCTCTTCAACGGATATACCATGGTACCAGTGGCGCTACAAGAGGAGGTGTTGAAGGATTTCCATACATCCCCTCTGGTGGTACATCCTAGTGTGGCGAAGATGTACCAGGACCTCTGGCGTCAGCACTGGTGGCCAAGGATGAAGAAAGCAGTGGCAGAGTTTGTTTCTCGATGCCTCACTTGTCAGCAAGTGAAGGTCGAGCATCAGGTTCCAGTAGGCTTAGCGCATCCACTAAAGGTTCTAGAGTGTAAGTGGTATAGAATCTCCATGAACTTTGTGACAAGGATTCCATGTACATCTAGGAGGACATGATTCCATTTGGGTGATCGTTGACTGACTCATCAAGTCATCCCACTACCTACCAATCCCATAGAAGTGATCAGTAGAGGGATTTGGATGCCTCTATTTACAGAAGTCTTATGATGACAGGAGGTAGAGACCTTTGGAGTTCTAGGAGGGGGACCACGTATTCTTGTGATTCTCTCCATGATAGGGAATACAAAGATTTGGCTGAGGCAGAAAGTTATCAACAAGATTTATCATACCTTTTCTGATGCTTCGGAGGATAGGCGAGGTGGCATACCGCTTTACACTTCCACCACAGTTGGAGAGGGTGCACGATGTCTTCCACGTATCCTAAATGAGGAGATAGGTGCATGACCCATCTCATATCATTGACCACGAAGAGATAGAATTTGATGATGGTGTGCCATTTACAGAGGTTCCATTAGAGATTGAGGATCAACAGTAGCGAGTCCTTCATGGGTGGTCCATACCTTTGGTGTGTGTTCTCTAGAAGCACATGAACCTCCAGGAGAGCACTTAGGAGCGGGAGGCTCAGATTCGTGATCAGTGCCCCCATTTTTTTCCTTAGTATATGTTGTGTCTTTCAGGGATGAAAATCCCTAAGGTGGGGAGAATGTAAAGACCCGGATTTTCCATTTAATTTTTTAATTATATGGAATTATTACGAGTCAATGAAAATTGACGCCGCATGATTCTGAGTCCTGGAGTTCTCGAAATGAATTTCTGAACATTTTTTATGGTACATTCAGTAAATGAAACCGCGGCATTTCCTATATTTTGAACCAGTGCTCGGATTAAAAATATGAGGGCACCGTTGAATCCGTAGCATCAGGATTCTCTTAAGGGAGGCTTCACTTTGACCATAGTATGTCTGGAGAAAATGTTTTTTTTTGTGACATTTTAAAAAAATAAATAAAATAACTTTGTTATTTTATTTTCATTATTATCCTCCAATGGAAAAGTGGCAACGTGGGACCAGTGACGTTTCAAGACAATAAATGGATTGACCTTTCAATCCTAAGTAACTGCAATGTTGGGGAATTAGGTAGGTTCCTAATTAATGAGCCCCTATTAATTCCCAACACTGTTACTTACCCTCCCCTCTCCTATTTATATAGAGCTTGAGGAGAGGAGTCAAAACTGCTTTTCCAAACAACAAAGTGCTGACAACGTACCGAGACTCCAAACCATTGAAAGATAGATCTGGTTCTAGTGGGAGGTGATGAGCGACAACGAAACCCCGAACCAAAGATTGACAACTGAGAAACGTCATTGAAGGCCAGTTGCGGGGGACGGAAAACATTGACCCACTTCCTCAACCGCGAACATTTCTCCATCATTCTGGAGTTAGGGGTTTGTTTTTCTATTTAATCCAAGTGATTTTCTTGAACCCTTTCATCCTCCCTCTAGATTACGAGCTAACACGGAGGTTGTGGGCCTAACAAACCCGACCCGAACCCTCCGCTACTTTTCTACCCTTACGCCCTCCGTGGAAGACCATCGACATGGCCACACTGATCAGTTATGAAGGAGGAGGGGTGTCGATGCACATTGTAAGAGAAGGTCGTGGCACAAAGCCGCAGCGGTCATCGGAGTAGCCGGCACCGGCCGGCTGCGGAGGAGGTGTGGCGCGCCGTTGTGTGCTGCTAGTGAGTAAGGTGTCGTGGCTCGTCATCCATTAAAGTCGGAGGAGGCGACCAGCACATCGTCCAGCTGCAGAAGTGGAGGCAGCGCGAACGGCGCGCCGCCGGCGAGCAGAGGGTCGCGGCCAAATCTGCAGCAGAGGCAAAACCAGTGCCTCCGGCAGGTTCCGCGGTGACATGGAGGAACCCACGTGGCACCTCCATTTCTAAAATTCAAATGGGCTCCGAGATGTTCGGGATTTTGGGGGGAAATACCCCTTCCCTTTTCAGCTCTGTTGGACCATGGGCCCCACCCCCTTGTGGGTTTCGCCTCACACGGCCAGGCCGCCCCCTTGCAGGTCGTGCCTCACGCGGCCAGGATGCTTTCCCAAAGGGCCACCCAAATATTTGGGCTGATCCGCCCCCTTACGAGCCGAGCCTCCCCCGGCCCAGCCCAAACCAGGCAGGGCTGGGTCCGTCCAACCGGGTCAGATTAGACTCGGGCCCCACTGGACCCAAAAAACTTAAAGGGCCATATCTTGAGAACCAGACATCTGTTTGACGAACCGTCTGCAGCGTTGGGATCCTTGGATTGAGACTGACCATTTGGTATACTCTACTTGAGTTTTAGAGAGATTTTGAGTATTCCCAGGTTGGATCGAACTCGAATCCAACTGATCCCTCAGAACTAAAACGCTTTAAAATCAAAGAACGGGTGTCCGATTGATGCACCGTCTGTCGCGTTAGAACCCTTACAACATGGTGGTCATTTTGGTTACTCCTTTGTGTATATTATTGGTGGTATAGGTACAATTGATATCTCGAGGGGAAGATTATATGGAAATTGAGTGCACCGGGTGCGAGGAATCCTATGGAAGGCTGTAACCGGAATAAAGAACATCGATCATGTGTGGGTTATAATCTATTGCTCTTGTGTGGGTCAGCATTTATCAGATCCTATGTGGATAAGTGCCCAGCGATCCTATGTGGATCAGTGAATATTGATCCTATGTGGGTCAGATCCTGTGTGGGTCAGCAGGGGTTAGTACCTATCGATCCTGTGTGGGTTAGCAGAAGTTCTACTTAACAGAATAAGATTATCTATCCTACGACTAATAATTGGTACTTCTGTACTTAAGTTATACCTGATTGTGAGCTAAGACTTTTCACCTTCATGGTTTTATCTTCGTGGTGTTACCTGTGTGGTACTTCTATCTTCGTGGTGTTACCTGTGTGGTACTTCTACCTTCGTGGTGTTATCTTAGTGGTGTTACCTATGTGGTATTCTATCTTAGTGGTGATATCTTCGTGGTGTTACCTATGCGGTACTTCTATCTTCATGATGTTACCTATGTGGTACTTCTACCTTCATGGTTTTACCTTTGTTGTATTCTTCTCTCATGTATGAGATGAGAATTCCTTGATAACTTAGGTATATGTATGGGTATATACCTAAGTAGAGTTGATGTATATTGCTTCGTGCATTGATATTGAGTTTTTGCTTTGTGGTTTTTCCTTTGTGGAAATTTAGGAGACCTACGGGGGTCTCGGGGTCCCTTCTGAGTATCGTAATACTCACCCCTGTACGGGCTATGCTCATCCCTTGTTGTGTCTTGTGCAGATGACGGACAGCATTGATCGAGGTTGAGGGATCCAGGACTGGATGGTACCCAGAGGTGGACCATTTTTCTTGACGTGATGCATGGACTACATATTGTGAGATGTAACTAACCTTCAGGTAGGATCCTCAGTGGGTGATCCAGGAGCTATTTTGTACTTTCCAGTTTTATTTTTACTTTCCAGTTGTACTTGTACTTTTAATTGGGCTTGTATTCTGGACCCTTTACATTCAGCACTCTTTTTACTATAGTAGTTTACTTTGTGGTGCCATCTTTTTGCGTTCTAGACTGTGTATATTTACAGGTTAAAAAGGCTATTCTTTCTCATTTTAGGGATATTCATTTCTGGTGCTAGTCATCATCCCCTGGCCTATAGAATGTGGGCTTGGAGTAGTCACGGCACAGGCCCTGAATGACGGGTTGTGAAAAAATGATTTCGAAATAAAAAGGTATTTTCTCTCAAAGAGTTTTCAATGTTTTATTTGTTCATTTTCATATATGTCATCATCCTTTATTGGATATTATGTTTAATTAAGTTGTTTTCTTATGATAAAATCTACCATATTTTATCCAATAGTTTATGATATTTTAACTATGGATGTGATATTTTGATAACATTCATAGAGTATGGTTTATGTATTTAAATATCATAAGATAGTTTTAAAATGAATGTTCATGTTGGTTCTGATTTACCCCTTTCTTAAAAGGAAGGTATTTGACCTTGTAAGCATCAGCTGGGGCCTGCTATAGCCCCTAGATGACTCGACAGTTCTCATGAGATAAATAATTTGGAGTTTTGGTTAATGCCTTACCCAATTATATATGGTTTCTTTTCTGAAGCCTTAATGTTATGTTTAAGATGTACTAACTTATGCATTACCTCATTATGAGATTAGTAAATTAAATATGATTATTCGACTAGAATAATATCCATGTGTATGTTTATATGAAAATATTTGATTTATTCTTTCCATATTATACTCATGATTTGTTTAAAATATTTTTCTTCAGTTTTATACCTTTCTTTGGAAGTTTAGAATTAATTATGAAAGATTTTATTGTATTGTTTACCCTTACTGGGCATCTAAGCTCACCCCTTTCTGATGTTTTATTTTCCCATGATGTCAAGAAGTGTTTTATGACTGATATGCAGGGTTAATCTAGGAGAATAAGGGATTTATCAAAGAATTATATATTTTTCACATTATTCTTTGAATTTTAATGTAATGTTAATATATTTAATATATTTTCCAAGACTGTTAAACTAATTGGTCCTTCGTGATTTGATTCCTTATAATCACATCAATATATTAAAATAATGCACCAACTTCAGGCTTATGTGGTTAGGGAATTACATTCATAGTGTTAAGTAATTATTTTACCATATAGAATAAAAATATAAGGAAATATACTTACTTAAAAGGTAAAATCTTATCCTTTATCAATTTCCCCCATAATATCACCATTTTATCAAAATTTTGACTATTCAAGATGAATTTTTTTTTATTCAAGCACTAAAATAATCTTATTATAGATACCATATCTATAGAAAGAAAACATATTATTCTTCCTGTCTTTATAAATTTACCAGAAAACAAAATGGATAGTGTAAGGTATAATACTATGAATAATGTTCATATGAGGGAATAAAACATTAATCTCTTAAGTACCAACAATGATCCCTAAGGTTCAACATAAGTAATTAAATAAATCACTATCATTAAAATTCTTTAAAATATTCCTAAATAAGATAGAAACCTAAAAATTAGAATGATTTGATTATATATTCTATAATGATAAATTTAATATTTTTCTCCAAATAACATAAATAACTATTAATGAAACATAAAACATATATATCCCTTTATCATATATTATCAAAAATATAATAATCATTTCCCAAAATAAACTCACAATAAAATCACTTATGACTCCAAAATATTGATTAAACAATATTCCTCAAATAAAAATCCATTTTATATAAAATTATTTTTATTTACATTATTCTCATAATATACCCAAACTAGTTATCTTTATCAAAAATAAAATTACTCACATAGTCAACAAATAATGTTTTAATAACATGGTTATATATATGTTAAAACATGTGTTCCAAAAATAAATTAACCTCATAATACCAATTAACTATACTAGCATAAAATATCATGTTAAACATAAAATTTATCAATAAATTTCAACTTATATCCAAAAAATGTAAATTAATTCTTCTTGAACTCAACTTTTCACTAAAACTACTACTAAAACAAATTGTTATATTCCATAAATGTCTCTAAATGTATCCTTAATCATCTTAAAATCACATTACATAAAAACTCAAAAGGGTTATATAAGCCTTTGATCATATTATCAATCATATACTTATCAAAACATGACACATTAGGTATATCCACTATTAAAATGTCATATCAATGGTTTCCATATATTTTATCCTCTCATCCACATTAATGGTTCATAAATAAAATGTAAATAAACCAAAGAATATCATAAAAAGTGTCAAACCTGGTGCGCTGTAAGGGGACACTCCCAATACACTAGTATTACCAATGAAATATATTCAACCAACACTTTTCATGGTTATTACCCCTAGACGCATCTTTTCCAAAAACATTTCCACATATAGAATCTGGAAAGGGATGTGTTATTTAGAAAAATTCATAACATATATCTTACCGAAACATTAGGATGGTATTATTTACTTGTACTTATACTCAAATTCTATATTAGGGTTATGTTCCATAATCTATGTTTTCCTAAATAAAGTTCCCAAAGATTCTATTAAACATTATTTAATACAAACTATAAAGACGCCAATGTCAAGTAGCCCAGATTAAGTGGTTTTTTATTACATTAGTGATAGATTCAAGTGATTAGAGTATAAAGGAATAAATTATTTAATACACTTGGTAAAATGGATATATACATGAATGTCACTTACATTTGAAAACATAAAATAAAAAATTATTTTATTTTAAAAAACATTTTTCTATCTATAATATCCTTGAATATCAATCCTAGTAAACTTTCTGACATCATGGGGAAAGGAAGAAAAACAAGAGAGAGAGGAATTTGCAGTATGGGTTACCTAAAGTGGATTCAATCTTTGAATAATAAGGAATAAGTAATATTGAAATCTAAATACCTAAAAAATATTCAATATAATCAATAACTTGGTCATGATGAATAATATGGAATGAATTAATGGTGGTCAAATAATGACATATAAATAATCAAATAATCTTGAGACATATTAATGGATATCATAACTATTAAAATAATCACAAGGATATCAATAAATAATTTCATAATGATGGAATTAATAATATCAAACATCTTAAACTTACCATCAATGTTATGTTCCAAGACATCATAAATATATAATGATGTCCTCAATCCAATACATCATAAATAAATGAGTATGTCGTAATCCAAAACTCTAATAAGTTTGTCTCATGAGTCCTACTGAAGCATTGATAAGATATAATGGGATTTTTCCATCACATTTTAAGTCTAGTTTATTAATCATTTGAATGATGTGAATAATAATTAAATACATCATCATCATGAACATTCATATTGAAAAACTATTATATGAAATTTTAAAAATTTTCACAATAAATAAGTATAAAAACATGATCACAATACATTTAGAAAAATTGGGTGGATAGTAACATTTGATTATATCACCAATAAATCATGAAATTCATAAATTTATTTTTATATATTTGAAAATTCTTTTAAAATATCAGAATAGAATTTATTGTGGAAAATACCATTTTAATTTTAAAATGACTTATATTAAATCTAAAAGTTTCAAATTTTTTGCTAAAAATATATTATTTTGAAATAAATATGAAAAATTGTAAAGTAATATTTATATAAAATAGTATTCATGAGTGGGGAAAAGTCTCTCATGCGGAGTATGTAAAAACAAAAAAAAATTGTTCACAGATTTGGTAAAAAGTACATTATTTGGAAAGTAACATGAGGATTCCTTTTAAAAAAAAAATTCAAATTAATGTTTCAATTTATCATTCCATTAATAAATAATATAATAATATTAAAGAAATTATTGAAAACATTTTAATGAAATTATGGTAATATAATAAATATATTCCTGACCGAATTGAAAAACAATGTCGGTTTTCCATTAAAATAATATTTTGTTCATTTTGAGTTCCAAATTAGGTAAAAATAGATATAATACTTTTAAATACCCTATGTTATTATTGTATAAAAAAATTATTGGGTGTGATATATAATTATCATATATTTTACTGAATATAAACATAAACTTAAATAATCCTGAATAATGAAGAGATTGTGAAATAAACAACTTTGGTAACTTTTGAATAAAAACCCCATGGATGAAATAATTATATTTGAAACATTAAATACCATGAAATAATAATGATATATGATATAAAATTTTAAATAAGTATTATATAAAAATCATAAACATATATGGTCACATCACATCAAACATTTCTCAATGAAATAATACTGACTGGAAGAACCCTTAAAAAGATCATATGAGTGATGTGTGAATTAATACATGAAGATACTATGTGTAATTATGAAAACTAAAAAAAATAAAATCATAAAATCATAAAATCATAGTTTATTTTACAAGTATTCATGTCATATCATAGTAAATGAAGTATTAGTATAACATAATGAATGATAATTGCGTTAAGAACCCCCTTACCTTAGGTATGACTTACTTTGTATGTTATTTTAAAATTATGTATAATATATTTAAATTTATTATTATTGTATTAAAGAATAATTTTCCTAAATATAATTTCATATATTATCCACTTTTAATATTTAAATATATTTTATCAATAATTCCTTCTTAAAATAATCGTTTCAAGGTGTTAATAGTTTCGTTATTCATGGATGTTTCAGTTCAGAAATTCAGGACCATGAGATTTGTCCATGGGTCAATCATTAAAAAACATTATATAAATGTAATATATATTCATTATATACATATTTATAATCAACCATTAATGTTAGAGATAAATAATGAATTACATCATTTATGGAGACGGTTGGTCATTCATACACATGAACAATGTCTTCAGTTTTTAGGGGATGAAAAAAATAAAGGTAAATAATAATTCACCATTAAAAAACATTATAACATAAAATATATCGTATATAATCATTAAATATATCCTTATTACAAAACATGTAAATTGGAAATGAAAAAAAAATCTCATCGCTTCATGAAGGTGGTAGTCAACACATACGTACAAGTGACAATATCATTTTTCAACAGATGGAAGGGTATGAATATAAATGATATATTATATGTTATGAACCATGATAATGTCATAAATATCATATATAGTAATTATTTAAATATTTATAACAATCCATGTAATGTGGTGATGGAAAATGAATTTCACCGTGAAGGGGAGATAGTAAGTTGTACGTATGCACGAACAATGTTTTTACCTTTCATAGGATGGGAAGGAGATGAAAAATGGTTATAAAATACTCATAATAAAATATAAGTATTTTTATGATATTTTATTTATTATTTTAGTATGGATATTTTATATTTATAAGAGATATTAGAAGAAATAAATTTGATAGATTCAGTAAAAGTGATTACCCCTTCTTCAGTATACTTCCATGAGATACATTTTAAGGACAGTTAGAATGGTCTCTTAAGTATTCCAGGGCCTCTAAATCATGTCTATGTAATTTTAAATTATAATTTTTTAATATTTTTTCAATCAAGATTTACCAAGTTGGTTTAAATAAGTTAGGGGAGTGGCATTATTTTATATGTTAGGGGAGTCGTACTCTTGGAATTACATAATGTATTAAAATAATATAAATTAATTTTTAGGTACATGTCTTACTAAACTGAAATTTTTTAAATATAAGATGTGGATGATTTAAAATCATCTCATATAAAAATATTTTAAAATGTTTACAAAATGTTTTGACTCTCATATCTTAGTTTTAACCCCCCCTATTATCCCTTTTTACTATTGCAGCAAAATCAATATTTTATACTCTTTAAGGAAAAATAATGCCACCATAAGAGTAATGTTGATCCATAAATGTACCATGTTTCTATTTTCAATCATTTAAAATTAAATGGACCGAGCATGTTATTCTTATAAATTTTATATCATTTAATAAAATATTTTTTATTTTAAAATGTCATTAATGTAATTTTGTGAATAATTCTTTTACTTTGACATTAATTTACTAGAGATAGTTATAAATTGTTAATATTGTCCTTTAACATATCCAAAATATATTACATTTATCTAAAAAAATAATTCAATTAAATAATTAACCATAATTGTATTACTTTTAATATTTTTGGTATATTTTAGTTTATTTTTATATTATCTGAATAAATATCGTGTCAGCATTACATAATAATTTAATGAAATTATATAATCACTAAAAATTATAAATAATTTTCCATAATTAAAAAAATAGTATTATCATAATAACATTTAATATTAATTCAAAACTTATTTTTACCCCTATGTGAACATATAAGATAAAATTAAAATAAAGTGAGTGACAAAGTTTATTTTTTATTAAATAAAATATAATATATGAATTTTTCATGGAAAAGTGTCCCATAAACAACTAAATCTACATATTAATGATAACTTTTCTAAATCCATTAGTAAATTAACAATTAAGATGAAAAATGGTGGTCTTATCACTTAGTTTTAACCTAAGATTTTTGTATTTTTCCTTTTACAATGGTCACTGGTCTCTTAAGTTTTTATTGTTCGTTATGAAAAAAATTTAAGTTGAAAATATTAAAAAATTATTATTATTATTATTATTCCTAACGTGGAACCCATTTTAAAAACTTAAATCTTAATTGGTGGAAGAAATTTAATTTATAATAACCATTCAATGCGTGATGAAAAATAGTTTCTGTAAAATATCTTTTATGCCTCAAATTATTTTTATACCATGACTAATAATAATGATGATTCTTATTTTATTAATTATAAAATATATATAAAAAGGGTAATTATATTTATTTGTGGTCAAATTCAAAACATTATGATAATTTTTCAATTCAAATAAATGATTATTTTACAAAAATTGGTATATTATCATGTTCAAAGAAAAATAAGTCATTTTAGGACAATTTAGAAATTCCAACCAAATATAATATGACATTCTGATTTCAAAAATTAAGTTAATCTTATAAAACACAATTTCTAAATGTTTCATAAATTCAGAAATTAATTATATTATTATTTTACAAAAATAAATAAAATCATTTCTGATGAAATCGTATTTTTTATGCCTAAAATGTCTTTAGAGAAAATTGGTTATTTATTTATTATGAATTAATAAAAATAATTATATTATATAAAAACTATAGAAAAAAATTATAAAATTTTATTATTAATATTATAACATGAAAATTTCATAATCGGGTTATAATGGACACATTTAAATAATAATATGTATTGTTTCCTTTAAGCATAGTGTAATTTTCTACATATTCTATTAAAAAATGTGTTATTTTTAAAATCATAAGGTTTTATAAATAAAATTCTTAGGATGAATCAGTTGATATCAGGGAAGGTTTTAGTTATTTTTGGATTTTGAGATTAAAGATATTTGTTGAAATCCCTAGGGATATGCATATGTATTGTATGGAATCCTAAAATTTTGTTATGTTTATTATTATGTGGTTTTCCTAGTTATAAATCCCAGTCCAGATACTACAAGTGGGAATTATTTTGGAAACAATTCATTTATGGTTTATAACACTGAAAGGAGTTAGTTCAGTATATCTTGACCATCATTCTAGTATAAGGTGAATGATCACTAACTGTATACCTCATTTAACACTCATGGGGTATATTAATGGGTTAATTGACATTTTATTTATAAACCATTATAAATAATTGAAATAGAAAATTACCATGGATAACCTAGATTAAACCAAAGATATCAAAGATTGAAAAGAATTTTGTATTACTTATACATCTTATAAATTATTTGTAATGATTATAAGATTACTCGATATTATTATTTTATATTTATGATGACACAATGGTTTTTGGTTTTTGTCAATGGCTAGAACCATAATAAATCATGATAATAATGAATGTGATAAAAAAATGAAATTATTGTCCTAGTAGGTGACCAAATGTTGTGGGAGATGGAATGTAGAATCGTATTGTTATGATCATTCAAATTTCACATCAAATGAATCGTGTTAATCTTCAAAAAGATCAAAGAATAGAACAACATACTATTGAGTCTTTCATGGTTGAAAATACACATTATTTTAGTGGGTATTTTAAACCACTAGTTTCTAAGCATTGGATTAATTACATCAAGAAAATATTTTATGTTCTATTGTGCTTGTTACAAGCAAACATTGTCTTAGTTGTTTATCATTTGGAAATAAAAGAAGATAAATAACTGAATTTTTTTAAGATTATGAGGCATGAAGAAGAAGTTTACTCCTTGTAATTTGATATTTTTATGTTTATATTTTTTAGTAAGTACTTTCAACATATAGTATATAAAAAATCAATAATGAATTCCTTAAGCTTATGTAGAAAGATAATTAATACATTAGATCCTATGATGAACACTTTTAATGACTTTAAAGGTACGAATTTGGGTTAATCATCATCACTGAAAACAAAATTGATCAACTTTTTGGTTTCATAAAACCATCTCCTTCAAAGGTTCTATCTATAAGATAATTTAATAACTATGAAGAATTTGTTCAACTTTATCTCGAGATATAAATGGAAATGGGTTATTTACATCATTACCAAACATTTTATTGGAAATGATGATGTTATCTTAGGAAAACTTGAATAATTAAAATAGTGGAAAGAAATTCCAATCACCTTTATGGTAGAAATGTGGGAGGAAACATCAATGGAATTTCATGAATAGAACTGGTAAGTGATTAAAATATGGATGACATGGTCATAAATCCAATTAATTTCAAAATGTGATAAAGGTTATATGATACAATAGAGAAAAGAAGGATTCAAAATAATGACCTACCCACACCCTAATGCTTCAAATTCATAGATTCCATGCATTACACAAACCAGTCTGATAATATGAAGGTTTATGATGATGATCAACATCAAAAACCTTTTAATCATATAGAAAAAGGGAGATCTCATGTGATAATGGAATACAAAGTGGTTACGATAATGATATGGTGAATGGTAAAATTATCATCGACTCTAAAACAACTAATGATTTATTTGACTCTAGGTATACCCACTTGTTTATATTTAATGAGTTTTTGAGGTGTATCTATTGAAAATAAATTTTTGTTGAATCATTTCATAACCTTAATAAAAAGTGAAAGATTAAGATAGTACACTTATCCTCTTAGAGTGTTCTCATCAAACACTTTCATGACAAAAGTCTCACATAGGTTCAACCTGTGAGGCCAAATTCTCACGTAGGTCCAACTTGCGCATGCCATAATCTATATGAACAGTTACTCCCATGAGTCCAATCTAAGTTAATTACCAATGAGAATGTCTTGTATGTGGTGCCCAGTTAATCTAGGGTCCTAATTATGATAATAAATGGTACTCATGAACTTCTCAGTTGACATGACTAGAAGGCGAAGAGACAATTTGAAGCTCTTCTTTCCAAAGTCTCTCACCCAATTCCACCAAACCCTCAAGTAGCTTTACAATCATTCAAAATAAGTTTTAATTATAAAAATTAAATAGATTACAGTTTCTCAAAGGTCTAACACACCATGTAATCATCAGAGGTAATACCTCATAGTCCAAACACACAAGGTAGAATGGACCCTCTGTGGCCTAAAACATGAGCATCACTCTCCCAAGAATACATGAGGAGACCCTTAGAGATAATATCAATGAATCACCCATGTTTGATTTCCTATGTTATTCTTTGACCAAGAATTCATACTATGTTTGAAAAAGTAGCACATGGGTGAGGTACCGCCATGTTCCCCCAAGTAACACATGAGTGGGGCACCTCCATGTTCACCCAAGTAGTAGTGGGGGAGGTACCTACATGTTCTTCCAAGTAGTAAATGGGTAATATAACTCCATTTTTACTCAACTAAAAATAGGTAGAGGTTACTCTATATTCACCCAAGTAGAATTTGTTTGAGGTACCTCCATGTTCTCCCATGTATAACTTTGGAGAGGTACCTCTATGTTCTCCTAGGTAATACCTAGTTGAGGTACCTTCCATCATTCCCAGGTATCACCTAGGACTGTTCCAAGATAGATTTACAAGGTATCACATGGATGAAGAGGTCTTCAGATTTATTGGGTAACTCATAGGTGAAGCACCCTCTTGGAACTCTCTCATACAAAAATTACAGGGTACTCCATTTCTTAGGACTCCAACCAGGGGGATACTAAATCAAAACCACCATTATGACCCAAGACTCACATGATCAGTGGAAATGATGAAATAAAGCATACCCTATTCGATTTTTCATTCCCTTGGTAAATGATTCCTTCCTCGTAACCTACTAAAATGTTATGGTCCTCAGAATTCTTATAACTGTGTATACACTTGGTAACGATGACCACGGCTTTGGAGGAACTCTTAAGGAACATCTAATTTTAGATAGTGAGGAGACACATTCCCTTTCATTCAATGTATACTGATGTTGTTTCCTTCTCTACTCTACTATAAAACTATGAATATGGAATCCTTGTTATAGTAAGTCCCCTGCACTTTTTGCAGGACATCTTATGTCTTTCATACCTTCATCCTCATTCATCAACATTTGCAGTAAATTATTTGAACTTCCAAATCATCCATTTCCTATTGTTTCTCACATTGACCATAACTCACATGGCCTTATAGGTTATTGGTAATCATATTTAAAGTGTAATCAAATATAAATCATGGGATTTCTACAAGGTATAATCCCCAACTATGTTATTGTCCCCTAAAAGTGACATAATCCCAAGGAGGAAAACCTTTATATGGCCATGTTTCTAATAAAGAAACCTTGGGAATCCCCAATATGTGTAATCTCTAAACACTTCAAACAATATGGTATTTGGTTCTCATCCTCAAGAGATATGTAGGAAGCCTCCATTTCATTCAAACCCATCACCTTTAATACACCATATTCATCTCTGTTCCATATTCCTAATACGGTCATATCTAACGTGGGGGAATATTCATTCGCAGTCCCTTCATCGCTATCTTTATTGGGAAATATTCTCAGTAAGACCATTCCCCTTATTTAGGAGTATATGTCCATTTTAGATCCTTTTTGGCCCATTTTATCAGCCAATATTCCTATGGAGATTTATCATCATAGGTCCTTATTCCCTTCCAGATCAACCATAAAGGGATGATCATGTATAAGTCCCACACCAACTATTGTAAGGAACCTTCCACCTAGATTCCCTCACTACATGAGGTTAAACTGCATGGACTAATCCCTTTCATAGGAATATAAAAGGTATGATGTTTCCTATTAAGTGTAACCAAACTATATGGGTTATGATTCCTTCTATTAAGACACATTGGAATCCCTTATTATGTGCCAAATCCTAAAATAAAAACAATACATTTCTCATTTTATAAAGATAAATTCTATTGTTACCCACTATATAGCTCTAATATCAAATTTTTTAAAATAAGTACATTATGTCCTACAATGTGTATGATTGGAAACAATAAGTTTAAATGAACAAGGAAATATTATTATTTAAATTTGAATGTTAAAGAATAGTCATTAAATTGGTTGGGATGAATAATATTAACTAAATTATGATATATATATATATATGACAGTATAAAATCAGATTCATTAATTATTTTTTATGAAATAAGTAATCAATTTTTATTAAAGTTATATTATGCATCAGAGATTTACATTCTCTAAAATTGTTTTAATTATATTTTATTAGAAAATATTATAATTTATTTCTGGAAAATATATAAATTTTAATTGAAAAAAATATAATTTTTTAAATAATCCTATCAAAATTATGTTATGGTGAACTTTTCAGATTATTTAGAAAATTTTTATTTTCAAGTGAATAGTGATAAATATTTTTTCGTTCAAAACAATTTTTTTGATTCAAAACATGCACATTTATAGATTATTTTAAAATGATATAAAATAAAAATATGTTTCATTATATAATTAATAATTTAATTAATGTCATGGGAATCATGTTTTTTATTTTTTATAAAAATTTTATTTTTATTAAAAATGCTATTTTATGAAAGAAAATATATTTTTCAAAAAAAATGGTTTCCATCAGGTTTTACATACATATTTTAAAATTAATATATTCCTTATATATGTCTTAAATTAAATAATATTAATTACATATTTAGAATTAGGGGGATTAAATATGGTAATTAGGCCAATTTTTTTTGTTAATACAAATAGTAATCGTCATAAAATTCATCATCTTAGTAAAGGGTAAATAAGATTAATTTTTATTGAAAATAAGTTATAAGGTAATAAATTTTTATCATAATAATTATTTAATTAAGGTAATTTTTTTCTTAACAAATAATTTTCTAAATTTTATTATTTAATGGAAATATGTTCACGAAAATGACTTATAAATTAATTAAATCATAGAAATTTACAAAATGTCACTCTCTTTTTTTTAATATCTATTATGTGTATAGAGAGTGAAAAATAATGATATGAATGAATATAAAATTCTATTTTTATTATAGATTTTTTTAAAAAAAATTGTAACTATATAACGGTCTTAATTTCTTATGTAACACTGATGTTGTATTTTTATATTTCATAATAAATATAATAAATGATTCTAAAAAATATTATTAGTGATATAATATTAATTAGTTAATCTAAAACATGAATTTTATAGATATATATGGTATATTATAGAGTTTTAAAATTATTATATTAAAATTTCACCTGTTTATTGAAGTATTTAATGTTACATTAAATGAATAGTTTCAAAATAAACAATAATGAAATTTTATCAAAATAATATATTATTAATTTATTTTAAATCATAAAAATATTCAACTAATACATGGTTGACATGATATGGGGTAAAGTTTCATAAATTGGACATTTATGGTCAAATTTTAACCTTAAAGGTAAAAAATTACAACCTTTTAATATTGGAAAACGGTTACCTTAGTTAAAATTAAAATAGGTTAATTGAGCGTTTAATCAATAAAATCAGGTTTAAAATAACCCCAAACATATATAAAATCTATTAGATAATGGTATTACAACCCTATTCCACCTAATCATAAAATTAATTACCATCAGGAAGTATTTTTCTCTAGAATAATCTTATTATACTATATTTTTTAATGAAATTCCAAAAGATACCCTCACCTCAATTATAAAATGGAACCTCCTCCCACACATCATTACACGACATTATTCCTTTTAGATCGACTATAATATTCCAATATTATCTTCTCTAATTCCCTATCAACATTATAGGGGTGTTGGTATTCCCTGAACACCAACCCAAGAACCCTTTAGAGGAGATCTAAATGAGTCGTTTTGAAGAAGGGGTAATCACCCTAACTGATCACTTTATTTTCCTATTCTTCTTCCCCTTATAGAAATATATGATATTTGTCATAAAATAATAACTCCAGTATCATAAATAGTATTAAATTTTATTATTATTATAAAAACACCATTATACATCCTCTTTTCTACCAAATAAGAAGTGAAAGTTTTTCTTATGCATATATATGACTTACCGTCTCCATATAGCGATACAATTCATTTCTCATCACCATTTTTTAATGATGATTATTATGATGGTTTTATTTTTTATTTATGATTTTTAGGATATAATTATACATCTATAATGATAATACCATGTATATATTCTTACCATCTAATCCTTAAGGAAATGATAATGTCACTCGTGCGTACGTATGGACTACCATATCCACTATGTAATGTTGTTTATTTTTTATTTATGTTTATATTGGATAGAGATAATGATGTATTTGATTAATATATATTATATAAATGATATAATATTGATTCTGGAAAGGTGAATTTTTATTTAAATTTCTTTCATTCCATCAGTCAAACAATGGAATCAACATCCATGCATATGTATAGCCTACAATCACCAAGAACGGTGTAATTCATATTTCCCTATATAATTTATATAAATCATTATAAATATATATATATAGTGAATATATATGATTTTTATAAAATTATTAACATTATATAAATAATTGTGGCATGATCACAGTATAAGGACCAAGACTAGAGAACCAAAATATGATTAGAAAATGAAGCAATTTTCACCTAGAACATTGGTTTTTGTAGAAAATAATTAATATATGGTAGATAAGAAGATATATGGGACATATGTATTATATAAAAAAATTATTTTCTATGGTATATACTAATAGTGATTGTATTTTATTATTATTATCATTAAAATTATGGAATTTTCATATCCATTTATGTTTCTTTCTTTTATGGGAATTATGATTTGAGTGATACCATAGTTGTACGGGTTTATTCCAAAATCTCATCAATTTTATGGATTGTTTAGGTTTAAGATTTTTTTAGAGGATATTTAACATCAATATCCATGTAATTTTAAAAAAATAATATACAGTTTTTACTATTATCCTGTGATTTTTTAATTTCATTTTTACCCATGTTTGACTTTTTAAAAAATATTTTTAAAGGAATATTTTTTATATTTTACCAAACAAGGTACATTGTGACTTTTCTAAAAAAATATAAGAAATTTTTTTAACTTATAATGCATGATTGAAATTTCCGACTATCATGACACATATATAATTTAATGATTTATTTACATGTTTAGATGGTTATTTAATAAAATATTTTTTTTATTAAGTATGCAATTTTTAGATTTTTTAATTGGAAATGTTATTTTCCTCAAGAATATTTTAATGATATTTTAATTCAATGATCAAAAAAACCTTCATTATTTCCTATAATATTCTACGAATATGATCCAAGGATACCATTTATATTCATTTATTGAATTTATTATGATTTTGATGACGAAATATTTATAAAACCCATTTTTTGATGGGTTATAATATGATGAATGTTTTTAGATCCAGTTCACAAATATTTATGATTTTAATTATGTGACTGATGGGACATATATATACTTCTAATGCATTGGTTAAAGGATAATATCTCATGATATAAATAGGATTGGAATTGAAAGTGAACTCAGTTCAGTAAGGGACTTTATCCATTATGATATCCTTAGGAGTGAACCTTGACAACTACAATAGTTTAGGGAGTGAACTCAATCCACTGTGATTGTCTTGGTAATGATCCCTAACTAGAAAGGAAATTATTTTTCTATGTTTATCTATATACCACCATTTAATGTATTATGCTTATGTTATGTTCCCATAGCTCATGTTATTTTTTCCTTTACGATTCATGTATTATGAACATCCAAGCGTTGTTCCATGAATTATTAATATGATCTTTGATTTTTTTTTGGTATGTATTTCAAATGTTAATCTCGTTTTTTCATACCCTTTTTCTCATTTTATGCTCATATGGTCATTTATATCTCATATATTTTTCCATACTAAGCATCAAAGCTCACTAATTGTTATGATTATTTTTTCCAGGTTATGAAGAATTATTATAAATTATTTAAGGGTAAAAATGATTCATATCTGAAGAAATTTGTGAGATACATTGAAGAATCAATATAGAATATAAAAAGCTAGGTATAGTGGGGAAAATACTCTCTTGAAGCCATAAGTATTGTCTATATAATATTTTCTCATAATTCTCTAAAAAAATAAACCTAAAATGTCCCTAGGTATGTAATTGATCGAATATATCCTATTGATGTTGTATTTCATGGATGTAAAAATAATTACATTTATCAATATCAAAGACAGAAATATAAAGTTTATGTTTTTAGCACAAGACTTAGAAGTGCGGGTCTCATGCTATTATATTTTGTATCAATGTAGGTCATAGAGAACTTTGTAGATTTAGATGTTTTCATGATAATTTATTTTAATAGTTATTACGCTCATCATGGGTATATATGTTTTATTTTGACCATAAGATCATGGTCTTAGAAACCCCTTTTTGGTTTTAAGATATGGAAATTTAGGTTGGTGAATGATATTTTGGGAAAATTATGTGTATTCCTTAGGTTTATCATGATTTATTATTATAGGAATAATGTGTTTACATTTTTTGAACATAATTTTTAATGTTTTTTTATAAAATTTAGGGTTTATATGATCATTGATTTTGAGGTATGTATAGGTTAGTAAATTTTTGGGATGTAAAATGAAAGGCATGGGATAACAATTGAGGTTAAAATAATTCACTAATGTTGAATATATTAAGGTTATTTTGGATAAGGTTAACCAAATTTTTTGGAATGGTTTAAGGATTGTATTATTATAGTTTTATAAAAAGTACAACCCACAAGTTGGGTGACAACCTGTCAAATCCTGAAAGTCTGTGGGGATTGAAGTCACAACCATAGGGTGAGAAGGGTACATCACCTACCAATATCCTATTTGATTTACGAATTATAAGGAAATTTATTTTATTTATTTAATCTATCTAACAGATATAAGGTAGGTTTATTTTTTGCAACGTATGTTTTATCGTATGGATAACCATGGGATTCAAAATTGATTTGGTGTTAAGTGATTAAAGTTATTTTGGAAGTCACTAACTATTCTGGAAATTATATATCATTAAGATAAATGGAATATTAGGAAATTTTATTTGAGGAATAATGGTTGGATTTTATTTTGGGGGAAGATATAATTATATTGTGGAGTTATGGTTATTCATGTTATTTATGGAAATGATTATCATTTTCAGAAATTATATGCTTTGGAAATGAACATTTTTTTAGATAAATGCTAAATTTATTATGGAATATTATTTGATTAAATACTTTGGATTTTTTGGTTTCAATCACTGTATAGAATATTTTATGGAATTTTAAAGATAGTTATTTTTTTAATGATCTAAGTTGATCTTTCAGTACTGTGGTATAATTTATTATATTAAATAAGTTTTCATCATATGAAGTTTTATTCTTTTTCTAATCATCTTATCATGTGATAGCCATTTTTGTTTTAGTTATTTCTTAACTACATGAGGAATCGATTGTTATTATTTTTTTATGAATAGAAATTTATTTTAGTGATTAATACATGAAAAAATCATATTTAACGCTCATGATTTTTATTGAAAAAATAATTTTGTGGTGGAAATTGATTAAAGTATGAAATTATACCATATATATACGTACATATCCTTATGCTTTCAATAATTCAACAACTCTAGAAAATAGACTTAAAATAAAAAGAATATCCATTTAATTTTCATAGTGTAAAATCAATGGCCTTTAATCCCATCATCGATTCATGGATTTGTGATGGTTAACATTCTCTTTAAAATGTTATATATCACTCTCTAATATCCCTTGATAGTTAGTTTTTCCTTTCATATCTAGGTTTTTACTTACCACTAATGTATTCGTACATGGAAAACTAGTATTTGTTATTTCAGATGACCTTCATACATCCCTTATCTCTCTTTTCAAAGGAAATATTAATTATCCCTTTTTATGAAGTGTAATTTCAACACTGGTATTTTGAAAACTCAAACTCATGTTTCCAAAATCGATTTAAAATTTTGAGGATGAAATTTATTAAAGGGGTGATAACTTATTATCCTGATATTTTAAAAGAATAATATCATATTTGATAAAGGGGTGAAAACATATTATCCCAGTGGTTAAGTTGACCTTGTAATCCGTCATCAACTAGGGTTCTAAACCTATCAGAAAAAATTATTATTGGATTTATGGGATTCTTCGATAGATGGTGGATAGGCTCTAGGATGTAGGGATGGACAAGGCGTGGCAGGGTAGGGGGATTCATATGTTGATGGAGACTCAGTAGGGGATGGGTGGTAGATGTAGTGATGTTGAGGGAGGTGGTTGTGGGAAGTAGACTGGAAATAGGCGGTGTTGGGGCATTGGTCCTCGGTATATCTGGGTGGTGGGAGGTGGGTTTGAGGCATGATCGAGGGCAGTGGGAGACTTAGAGGGAGATGGGAGGTGGTTGTTGAAGTCAGGGCAGTGGTGGTTGTGGGATGGTAGGATGTGGGCTTGAGGAATTATCGGGGTGGTGGGTTGTGGGGAATACACCGGTGGAGAGGGACGTGGCCTTCGATGGGTGATCCTTGGGAGGAAAACACATACTACGTGGTGGCAATAGGCGAGTAGATCTAATGGCTTCAGGCGGGGCTTCAGTCAGCTATAATGTGATTTAATCCTATCAATTGGGCTTGTACGGTCATGTAATGGGTTCCCTATTCCAATGAAAAATAAAGAGGGTCTTTTCCTTGGTTTAATAAGTGTCTTCAGCCCCAAATTTATAAAAAAAAGAAAGCATGTAGGACCGGAAAAACTAAGAATAAACAAACCAATAAATATTATTATTTAAATATGAACGTTATAAAATATCTATTAAATTGTAATTAATAGATAATATTAACCAAATTATGATATATATATATATATATATTTCCTACTCAATACAAATTAGTTTATTTATCCCTATGAAATAAGTATACAATTTTTAGTAATGTTATTTTTCTCTTCAGAAATATGTTTTCTTCAAAAATGATTTTTATTACTTTTTATGAGAAAACATTATAATTAATTTATAGAACTTTTATGAATTTTATTCTATAAAAAATTGAAATAAACATATCATAAATATATTAGGGTGAAATTTTTTGGATTTTTTAACATAATTATTTTCCATTGAATAGTGAAAAATACAGATTTTTATCAAAACCTCTATTTTTTAACCATTTGAAAAGTTACAAATTAATTTAAAATTATTTCAAATAAAAATTATTCACATTTTATTATGAATAATATATGAAGTTTCATTTGAATCAATTTTTTGATTTTTTATAGAAAACATTTTTTATACAAAAAATGGCATTTTTAAGAAAAAAACATTATTTTTCTAAAAAGGGTTTTCATTGTGTTTTTCACAATTATTTTAAAAAAATTTATCAAATATATAGGTATTAAAGTATATAAAATTAATTACATATATATAATTAAGAGGTTCAAATTTTGAAATCAGGACCCTTTTATTTTTAATCAATATAAAAAGTAATCGTGGTGAAATATAACATCTCGTTAAAGGGTAAATCTGTTTAAATTGTATTAAAAATAAGTTATTAGGGATTAATTTTCAATCTTAATTTTAATTGCCTGAAGTAAATTTTACCATTAAAACGTGAATTTCAAAATTGACTAATTTTATGGACACATGTCATTGAATATGACCTATATATTATTTAAATCAATGAAAGTTACAAAATGTCACTAACTTCATTTTTAATATCTCTTATGTGTCCACAAGGGGAAGAAAGTATGATATTAATGAATATATAACTATATTTTGAACTTATGAAAATTATTTTCATGGTAAAAATTTATTTTTATTTTTTTGTAATTATATAATGGCCTTAAATTCTTATGAAACACTGATATAGTATTTCTTCATTTAATAAAAAAATATAAAAAATGATTTTTACATGTATAATAAATTACATAATATGAAATATTAAACTTATCCCATGAATTTTATATATTTATATGATATACTGGTGAGGATTTAAATAATAATATTCTAACTTACCTATTTGTTGACATATATAAATTAAAATTAAATAAATTGTGTCAAAATTGAAAATAATGATATTTTATCAAAAACAAATTGATTAAATTATTTAAAAATCATAAAAAAATTAAATTAAAGAAATGGTTATGATATGGTTTAATGTGTCTTAAAATCTTCCATTTATGCTACACTTTTTACATTTTATGTAAAAATCACATTATTTTCATATTGAAACATTTTTACTATAGTAAATATTAAAATAGGTTAAATAAGGGTTAATCAAAATAATAAGTTTTAAAATTAAAGCATATCATGAATACAATATATTGGTTGAAGGTATTAAAATCCTATTACACCTTATCTTAAAATAAATGACAATTAAGAAGAATTTGGCTCTATAATAGTATTATTATATTTTCTTTTATAAGAAATTTCAAAAGTTCCCTTCACTAAATTATAATAGACAACATAATCCCTAACTTCATTATACAACCATTATCCATATATATTGAACATTAAATTCCATGTTATTTTCTCCACTTCCCTATCAACAATCTATAAGTATTTTTCTTCCAATAATTCCAACCCAAGAACCATTTAGTGGATATCTAAATTAGTATCTTCGATGAAGATGTAATCACCCTTACAGATCACTTTCTATTTATACTATTCTTCACCTCATATAAATATATTATATTTTTCATAAATCAAAAACATCAGTATCATTGATATTTTTAAATGTTATTATTATTATTATAAAACCATTATACAACCTCTTTCTTACCATACATGAAGTGAATGTATCACTTGTGTGTATGTATGGCTTACTATCTCCATGTAGCGATACAATTCATTATTCATCACCAGATTTTATGGATGGGTATTATGATGGGTTTAATATTTACATGTTATATTTATTGAATAAATATAATTTTTTAATTATAATATCTTTTCTACCTTCTTACAATCCAATCATTTGGGAAACGATAATGTCACTCGTGCGTATGTATAGACTACCATATCCATGATGCGATGTGAATCGTTATTAATTTTTATTTCAATTAGATGGTAATAAGGCTTAATTTTATTAATTTATATTTTATATATAATATAATTATGACTATTGAAATTTTAATTATTATTTAACATTATTTCATTCCTTTAGTAGAAAAATGGAAACAACATTCACACGTAAGTACAGCCTACTCTCTCCCTGAATAGTGTAATTCATTTTTGTATCTCGAATTTTTATGAATGATTATAAATATGTATACAATGAATATTTACCATTTTCATATTTACCATTTTCATACCATGATTATAATTCTTGATATTATTTTCATATGACGAATTTTTAAGGACCAGGACAGCCTAATCAAAACAAGAAAGTTAAAATAAGCATTTATCAACTAGAATAGTGATTTTAATAACATATTCTTATTAAATGGGTGATAAAATGTTGTAAGTAAATCAAAAAAATTATGAAGATATTTAGTAATTTTATTTTATACATATTGTATAAATATATATTTATTATATAAGATGATTAAACATGAATTTATAATGGTTAGACTTGAGGTAAGTAATTTTATCTCACTTTTAATTATATGGGACTTATGTCTTATATACCACATGTTTATTTATGTGTGGTATATAATACAAGTGATTTTACTTTATGATTATTTTCATGGAAATTATGGGATTTTAATATCCATCTATTTTTTTTATTTCAGGGGTATTGTGATTCAATTGATACCAATGTGGTAATGGTTACTTCTACAAACTCATTATTATTTGGGATTGTTTATGTTTAAGAATCCACTGGGGAATACTTCTCTTTCATATCAATGATTTCTAAAAATGTATTAAATAATGTTAATAAGATTATCCTATGATTTTTTAAAAAAAAATTACACTATTTTCATATTTTACAAAATGGTTTGAACGGAATCTTTCTTTCATTTCCCAAACAAGGATCTTTGTGACATTTCTGGAAAAAAAATATAGAGGGAATGATTTTTGAAATATATGGAATTAATGATATTTCCCACCATAAAGATTATAATATTATTTGATGATTCCTTTACAATTTTACATGTTTATTTTAAATAATTGGTTTCTTTATTATGTGCATAGTATTAAGGTTTTGAATAGTGATTTTTAAATCAGCAAAGTTATTTCATTCAAGAATGTTTTAATGATTTTTTATTCACCAATAACAACAACCTTCAATATTTATTACACTATTCTCAAAATATTATACATGGATACCGTTATTATTATTTATTTAATTTTTTATTTTTATGATGATGAAATATTTAGGAAATCCATTTCTTCTTATATTATTCTAATAAGGTTAATGTTTTGTGATATTGTAGAACACATGTTTATTATTTTTATTATATGGGCGTAACCTATATCTCCCTCCAATAAATAGGGTAATGATTGATATCTTGTGAGATAATAAGGACTCGGATAGGGAGTCAACTCAGTTCAGTTAGAAATGTTTTCAACTATAATAGTCTTGTGAGTGAACCTTGACTACTACAATTACTTGGGTAGTGAACCCAATCCACTATGATAGTCTTTTCAATGATACAAAACTAATAAAGAAATGAATTTATATAATTATTTGTATGAAACAATTCAATGTCTTATTCCTATGTTATGCTTTCATGGCTCATGTACTTTACTTCTTTTGAGATTCATATCATATGAAATGTTAAATATTATTCCATGGTTCATGATTATGATCATTAGTTTGGAGGTTCTAGATTTCAATTTCTAAACCCATGTTCTCAAACATTTTTTATCATGTTATACTTTTATGATCATTAATATCTCACTTATTTACCCTTACTAAGCATCAAATCACACCTTGTATTGTGCTTCCATTTCTAGGTTATAAATAATTATGATAAATTATTTTAGTATAGAACAGTTTCGTAGAATAAGAAATGTTTTAGATATGATCATGTATCAATATGGAATATGAAATGTTGGCTATAGTAGGAAAAATACTCTCTTGAAGTCATCATTGTTTTTAATATAATAGTTTTCTTTAATTTTATAAAACTCTAAAAAATAATGGTCCTTTAGTATGTATGTGATCCAATATTTCCTTTTTGGAGTTGTAGGTTTTGGATTGAAAAAATGGTCACAATTATCGATATCGAAGATAGAAATGAAAAGTTTGTTTTTTTTGCATCGTATCGGGAGCGTAAGCCATTGGTTGTTACAGTGTCTTAAAACTAACATCAAAAAAAATAAAAGATGAGATAAGAACCTCCAACACATTCCTAATGATACCATTAGTGTATAACCTCAAATACATGCATATTTTTTATCAATGGAGTACATATGATACAAATAGATAGTTTCATGACAACACATGCTAAAAATTGATTGATAACATAAGGTAAACTAGTTTAATATTTTGCAAATGAAAAGGATTCATGAATATGTCTAAAATATGTAATTGTGTCCCAATTTATGCAGTAATTTCCCCCAAAAGGGTCTGATGATACTACCTCTAATCATATTGACCAATGTGAGTTCCTTTATTTTTTTGGAAAAATGGCCAACAATCAATTGGTTTTGGAAAGTAGGTCTAGGAACCATTAATGATATGGGATCTTTTTGGTGTTTCAAGTTTAATGAATAAACCCATTTGGAAAACATCCAAACCTTAAAAGGGGGTGGGAAAAAATGGTGAGACTAATGTGAAACCTTTCATAAAATAAAATGATTTTGGTTCCCATATGTCAGATCCCATTTAAAAAATTGTAAAATATTAGTGGTTCAAACATGGATCTTTTAAAATAATGAAATATGTATGAATTTATTTATTATGATGATAATTTAATATGTTTCTTTATTTATTTCTATTTATATAATCAGGATCATTCACTAAAACTCTTATTTATCCAATTGAAATGCATCCAATTAAAATAGGTATATTTCATGGTCGTTGCACAAGTTTTCCCTCTTTTATTCAAATGATACCTATGTTAAGCCAGCTTCTTCAATGTGGGGTATCAAAGACACTAGTTTGAGAGTACCACCTTAGTGTTACTATCCTGACCTTGGTAGTTGTTCATGAACCCCTCGATGATATGAATCCCTACCAACCATCCACCCAGCAACAAATAGTGTTGAAGAAATAGATGACACCTATTTTCATAACAAACCATCTCAGAAGATAGTCCTTGGAACAAAACAACACAATCCTCCCTTACCTTAGGTGGGAAGATGAATAGGTCACTAAGGGTCTCATTTCAACATCATAGGAGTTACTGTGAAGGTCTCATTCCAGCAACCACCATTTGAAAAACCACACAGAATAAAATTATCATGTAAAGTTGACACCAACCTGTAGACTCTAGCATAGGTCACTATGACCCGTGTGCCTAGAATTTTCATCCAATTGAGGAAATAAATTAATTGGGAACACACTCACAACCCCTTTCCTGCTAGAGAATCCTAAAAAATGTAATACAACCCATTATCAATCCCATATACATTCTCACATATATCAAGCCTTCCAAAAAAATTTGGAAGCAATTGGATAAACCTTCTAAAAACCCTCAATAGAAAAAAGGGGAATATCCATATATCTACCACCTCACATGATAACTTTTAGTATATCCTGATAGAAAATGGAAGAAAGGAGCAGGGAAACATCCACGCTCTAATAACAAAATAGACATATATTCCCATTATACCCCCAGAATTTAGTTAGCATATAAAGGATATGAAGGAAGTGTAGATATATATCCCTTACCACATTATTAAATCCTACCAATATGATTGTATCAGTAGTTATTATGATTTCGGAATGCAATAATACCACCAAAATTAGGGTGAATCATTATCATAACATAATTTTCAATCGGTAGTAGATGTATATCCCCATAAGCATCCTTTGGCTATAACAGTTAAGATAATCTAACACTGAAGGAACCCTTTTTCTTGACTATGAATAATATGCCTCAAACAAGGATTTTCATATTGAGGCTCTAAATATGGCATGTTAATCAAATACATTTTCATCCCCAGGAGAAATACCTCTTATCTCTTTACATCCTTTCATCATCAAAATGGATGCCTTTTCTTGAACATGGTTTACCATTAACCCTTATGTGTTTTTCATATACTATTCTATTGGATACAATAACCCTGATGTCAGGATTTATGAAATCCCAAACTTCCCAACCCTCATGTATAAACACTAATGGAGTACTTTGGATATCACCCCAAAACCATGTGGTTTGTGGGATACTGTCTCTACCACTAGATTACAAATCAGGTGTTTCTCTTTAAAAAAACATGGACAAATCATTTTCTCACACTCATATAGTCCTTAGATTTTCTATTGTTTCTCATACTAGGATTGGATAACATGGGATTAGATATTTCTAGAGTTTATTTGAGTTTATGTGATTTAATCATTCCATAACCAAATATAGGGAATCATTGGTCCATCTTGCATTACCTTAAATATTGTAGAGTGTCTTACCTTGTGTAATACTTCATTACTTATGAGTCATATCTATTTAAGTAACCTCAACTATAGAACAATGTGTGTCCTAATTCTCAATTCAATGAGTTATGTAGTGATTCCCAAATTTTTTATTCTCAGACAAAATGTATTTGAAAATAATGTGTGTGTTTCGTTATCATCAGATACAACCGGAATTTGGGTGAGTGGTTTTATTTTTATTTTTTCTAATTTTCCACATTTGTGAGACCATAATTAAAAAAAATATCCACTTTATTATTTATTGACTATATTTATGTGAGAAACTTCCCATTCATTTCCAATGCCAATCAAAATGATTCATTCATTCCTGGACATATTTTTTTACAAACCACACTTCATGGTCCTAGGAAACTCATATCCCCCTAAGATTCCCATGGTTATCATTTATAAGAGTGTTTGATCTTGATGGAAACATTTTTTCAATTTTTATGATATTCCTCAAACATGTATTGTCATATTATATATCCAAATATGTTTTTTCAATCAATGGAATTTTCTTCCTTAGGATAAAGCCCTCTTATCTATTTATTCCCTTCCAATATCAGAATTGAATATACTTTTTGAACATGGTCCACAGATACTCCTTACATATTTTTCCAAAATCATTTCTTCATATTTTAAATTCCCATGATCACAATATAAAACATTCACTCCTCATATAGAAAATATATTTCAGAATTCTTGGCCTACAAGACCCACTAGGGTTGTTATTCGCATAACTCATTATCAAAGCTTTTAGAACTAAAACATAAATTACATTGGTTTAGATTTCATGATCCAATAATTACCAATGAAAATAGATATAATATTCACCAAATTTAAATCTAATAAAGGGACTGTAATGTCCTAGAATTTCATGTAATTGTTTTTTAAAATTAAATGGGATTATTTTGAGACCAGGCTCTGGGAAATTACATGATTCTATGGCTTGTAGTGGATGGAATGTATTTTCAAACTATTTTTAAATTTCATTAAATAAATGTGTAGGTGGGTTTTTCTATCTTTCAAACTAGTGCCCGGATTAAAAATATGAGGGCACTGTTGAACTCAAAATGTCATAATTCACCTAGGAAGGTTCAAACATCAATCGTCGTGGGTCAACTGAAAAATATAGTTTTTGGATATTTCAGAAGAAAAAAAATAACTTAAATTTTTTTTATTATATTTTATTCTTCATTATGCAGTGACTCGTCAATGCTGCAGTGAAAAGATAGGAGATGCTAAATCCCATTAATGAACCTCATTAATTAATCAGTGTTGTGATGCTGCAATGAGCACGCATCTTCCTTCTATAATTAAATATGGAATTCAAGTTTTATGAACAACCCTTGAATTCCTATGAAAAGTGATAAAGGAAACCTCTCCAATGATGAAAGTTGGTGAATCAGACAATGGTGGTGACACCCTTGGAGAGTGGATTTGGGAATGGAGATTGAAAAACGACGATGAATGATCACCCTTGAGTAATATCCTTTCCTAGGTAGGGGGTTTTTCTGAGTTATTTTCCTTTCCTCGTTCTTAAAGTTTAATGATGAACGCTGACCGACCCACGAACAGGTTGATCAGTGGTTTGATCATTCATGCAGGATGGTTAATGATTCCGGATAAATGGGATATCTATCTTTGGGATTCTTCCACCTTATTTTTGTTTCTTCAAGATCCTTCTAAAGAGAAAGCATCTGGGTCAACATGAATAAAGACCTGGATCATTCTTTGGGTTTTCTTGTGTTGTGGCTCCTTCCCCAATTTCTTCTTGATTTTTTCGTGGTACATGGGTTGGAGGAGATGGAATCCAAGGTCCAGGAAGAACCGTGGTGGTGCATTGTCCCACTATTCCTAGAAGAAGGGTCACAACCAGGCGGGCTACGACATTGGTGAGAGGCCGCAATAGTATTAGGATCCACCGACACCAAGGCTGGTGGCCGGAAGTAGGCGGATGTGGCCACCCGGCCCCATTGGAGGTGCCACATAGTGAAAATATATGGTTCGAAGATTGCAGCAGTGATTTGGACCCATGTCTTTCCATATCTCATATAGAAGACCCGATCCGTGTGATTAGACCAGCTGGCCGAGGAGGCGTCGCCACCCTAGAGCCATGTATCTGTGTGAACCAGACACCATACGGCTTCTAGGATGAAGGAAAATAGCCCACTGATGTGGTTAGGGATAGTGGAATAAACCAGACTTCTATGAAACCTTGTATAGAAGATAAATGGCCCGCCAATGCAGGACCAATCGGATGGGGAATCGGTCAAACTAAGTTGGACTGGACTAGATGATAACTAGGTCTCTCGGTGACCCTGCGGGTTAGAACCATGACCAAACTAGGCCGGTTCTAGTAAGGCCCAATGGTCCTGGCCACTAGGCCAAACCGGGTCGGGTCGAGTCACCCAAAACAATTCAAACCATGTGGGACCCCCAGATCGGGTTGGTTGGGTCAGTCTGACCAAGTTGGACTGGGCCCGAATACAACCGGCCAATGTTTACTAAAAAATCAATATCTTTTAGACCGGGCTTCTGATTGACGTGTCATCAACGGCATTGGGACCTTTGCGATGATATGATCCTTTTGTATATTCTAAATGAGTATCCATGGAAATTGAGATATGACTGATGGCTTGAGGAGTATAATCTCCCAGAGTAAATTTCAATAGAGAGCGGGAATCCTATGGTTGGATGTGACATAAAGGATGTGATGTGCGGGACCTCAGTGGTCCAATAGTTGAGCGAACCCCAGTGGTCCAATATCCCAGCAGACCTCAGTGGTCTAGTAGCTAAATGAACCTTGGTGACTCATCAGTGATGATCCCCTTAGCAGTACATGATGTTTCATTTTTACGCCTGATAATCTTACTTTATATACTTTATGTTATACATGGGGTGAGCTATCTTTTCTTTTTGGTCTTACTTTGTGGTATTTCCATTTTGTTTTGGGGTCCCCACTAAGTATTATGTTACTCACCCCTGGGGCACGGGTCATGATAAGGTGGTATCAAAGGGGGTAGGTTCTACCAGAAAACTAAGAGTCTGGAAATTTTTATGGGGAAACAATGTTAAGTGTCTCAAGTTCGGATTTTAGTCCAGGAAGCCTGGTGTTAGTGTGGAGGCTGACGTATCCATACACTAGGACCCTGAATTCTAATATCTGACTCGGTACATGAAAACACTAATTTCATGCATCTATGAATGTTTTCTCGTGGTCTATTTGAGTTAGAGTTAGCTCACCAGGTATAATCTATTAATCATGATTCATATTGATCTCTTTTAGGATGCCTCTACATAGGTAGCCATCCAGGATTCCAGTGCGTGACCATGAGGATGTTCTACAGAGTGATGAGGATTATGTATAGGTTTTGATTCCTAATATGGTACCTTCATGTGGTTTCCTAGTGATACCACTAGTCATTAGTCAGCAGTTACTATCAGTGAAACTAGTAGAGGATGCACGTAGGTTCAGTGCCTTACATGAACTACAGAGGAAGATAACTCCCAGGATCATGGGAGAGACAGATCCTTAGGTCACTGAGGATTAGATGGAGGTAGTGATTTGATTTTTCCACTTAGTTTGTATGCCACTTGACCAGGTGTAAGTTCTAACTCTGAGCCTTCTGTAGGGATCAGTAGGGAGGTGGTGGAGTTTGATGATCCAAACACACGAGGAGGTGACCCTCACCTAGTCTGACTTGGATTGACTTTTTATGGAGGAGTTCCTCCCTGTGAATTTTCACTCAATGCGCATACAAGAGATGCTTCACCTATAGTAGGGAAACCGGATAGTGGCTGAGTACTCTGCGAGATTCACATACCTCTCCCATTACTCTACAGATATGGTATGTGACCCTTTCTTTAGGGCATGAACCTTTGATAAAGGACTACTATGGGAGATCAGAGCATCTATGATTTCCATCAGCATCCCTACTTAGGCTGGGGTACTGGAGTGAGCTCTACTAATGGAGAGCTTCCTTGTAGAGCGGGCACCGACGGTGCGATCTACCATTGGGTGACAGGTGGTCGAGTCATCTGTGGCCGATAGCCGATAGATGACGCCAAGGACCAAATGGGCCCAACAATTTGGAGGAAAACCCCAGGACTTAGGGTCGGTGGTATGAGGATCTTGGGGTAGAGGGATTCATCACAAGAGAAGAGTATGTTATGCATGTGGCGGGCAGGGGAATATCGATCGGGATTTCCCTAATCATCATGTAGTGGACTGATAGACAGTCGAGGGACCATCGAGTTAGTGGTAGAGATAGGAACAATGTGGTTCCCCAGGTGGTGGACATGTCAGACGTGTGTTATGACTGATAGGATGTGGGAAAACGTACAAGGTACCACCACCACCACCCCCATGTGGTCTGCCACCAGCTCCTGGAGCAGGTGGACAGGGGCGGTCTTAGCTCTAGGACATCGAGGCATATGGTCCTGACGTCCCAGAGATGATACAAGGTATGATCTATGTCTTCTCTAGTTTAGTTGTAGTTATTATAGACATAGGTTCCAGTTACCCCTTCCTTACCGCAGACCTAGTTCAGAGCTTGGAGATTATGATTGAGCTATTGGGTCGATCCTTATAATTAGAGACTCATACGGGAGAGGATTTGGAGATCACACACTGGTGATGATAGTGTGAGCTTACTCTTGGAGGTTAGAGATTCAGCTAGGATATCCTAGTAGCGGTGTTGAGGCCTTACGATATCATCTTGGGTATGGACTAGCTATCCACAGTTGATTCTCAGATCAACTATTTTAGGCATACTGTGTGGTGTGTTCATGGAGATGGGACTTTATTTTCCTTCATCGGTGAGAAGGGAGCTCCTGTAACATGGGATGGACTCACAAATAGAAGGGTGTGGCCAATCATCGATCATTTGGATATAATGACCCTTGTTTTAGTGGATTAGATGAGTCCAAAATTTTTTATAGTGGTGGAAGAGTATGAGGAAGCCTTTCAAGAGGATGTTCCAATACTACCTCCTTGTAGAGAGGTAGACTTCTACATTGATATGTACCCTAGTAAAGAACTAATATCTACACCTGCATATCGGATGGCTCCCATAGAGCTCCGAGAGCTGAGGGTACAGTTGGAGGACTTGTAGAGTAAGGGGTTCGTAAGGCATATCATTTCAACATGGCTATCCTCAATATTGTTTTCCAATAAGGCAGACAAAGGCTTGAGGTTATGCATGGACTTATGGTGCCTAAACCAGGTGACCATGAAGAACATGTATCCTCTACAAAGGATTGATGACCTCTTTGATCAGCTGAAGGGAGCGAGATGGTTCTCTAAGATAGGCCTTATCTCAGTCTATCACCATCTTTGAGTACGAGATGAGTACATCTCAAAGATGACTTTCAGATGTCGCTAAGGCCACTACATGTACTTAGTGATTTCATTTGGCATGATGGAAACCTCATTAGTGATCATTGGACTTATGAATAGTATCATCCAGCTGTACTTATACTGGTTTCTAGTGGTCTTCATTGATGACATCTTAGTGTATTCAACGTCCAAGAAGGAGAACATGATACACCTGATAATTGTTCTGGACACACTCTAAGAGCACCTACTTTATAGAAAAATCTTGAAGTGTGATTTGTGCATATGAAAGGTTCATTTCCGAGGACATGTCATCTCAGATGCCAGATTTTTTGTGGATCGAGTGAAGATCGAGGGGATGGTTTCTTGGGAACCACCTAAGAACATTACTGAGGTGTGGAGTTTCTTTGTGTTGGTTGGGTACTATCAGAAATTTTCACCCAACTTATATAGAGTAGTAGCACCCATGATGGCATTGAATAAGAAGGTAAAACCCTTTGTGTGTATAGAAATATACTAGAAAAGCAATCAACAGTTGAGGCTGATCTTGATGAGTGCTCGTATCATGAGGCTTCTAGAGGAAGGAACCGACTACGTGGTGTCCTTTGATGCATTAGGAACTGGGCTTGGTTTTTTCTTGATGTAGTGGCAAGTAGTGATTGCTTATGGCTCACAATAATTGAGACAGCATGAGAAGAACTATTCAAATCATGACCTTGTGTTGTAAGTGGCAGTCTTCACACTATAAATGTGACGACACTGCCTTATGTGTGAACGATTCATCATCTATTATGACCACAAAAGTCTCAAGTATATCTTTTCTTAAAGAGATCTGAATCTAAGATAGCGACATTGGCTAGAGTTCCTCCAGGACTATGACTTCAAGGTAGTCTATACTCCTAGGAAGGGAAATGGGATGGTAGATTCTCTTAGTAAGGGATCGAGTTCATGGCTGCTGAACGAGGCCTCGGAGAAGTTGGCCTTGCATCAGATAAACTTCTTGGATAGAGATGAGACATATTTTCTTCAGTTGATGATAGTTTCCCCTCCACTCTTACAACGAGTTAGGGAGGAACAACTTGTAGATGTTGGCTGCAAGTCTACATGTTCTCGGATGTCAGTAGGGAATTCCCCTGAGGGATATTCTAAAGGTGGGAAGCATGTCATCCTTCTAAAAGGACGCACTATAGTACAGTGGAATTGAGGGAGGAGGTGTTGAGGTAGTTTCATATATCCCCTTTGGCAGTACATCCAGGTGTGGAAAAGATGTACCAGGACTTCCGACATCAGTACTGGTGACTAGGGATGAAGAAGTCTGTGGTAGAGTTTGTCTTGAGATGCCTCACTTGTCAGCAAGTGAAGGATGAGCACCAGGTTATAGTAGGTTTGAAACAACCCTTTGAGGTACTGGAATGGAAATGGGATATGATATTGATGGACTTCATGATGGGTTTACCAGGTATGTATAGGGGGCACGATACCATATGGGTGATCGTAGACTAAATCACCAAGTAGGCCCACTTTCTACCCATTCGAGAATATAGTTCAATAGAGAGATTGAGATACTTCTACATACATGAGATAGTGCGACTCCATGGAGTCCGATATATGATAGTATCATATAATTATGCATGACTTACATCCTGGTTGTGGAATGGATTATAGGAGAAATTTAAGATTCACTTACACTTGAGTACATCCTTTCACCCATAGAAGGATGGTCATACGGAGCGGACCATACAAACCATGGAGGACATGCTTCGTGCTTTCATTCTTGATTTTGGCCGCAATTGGGAGGACCACCTACCACTAGTGGAATTTATGTACAATAATAGTTACCACTCCACCATCGGTATTTCATCATTCAAGGTACTGTAAGGATGACCATTCAGGTCACCATTATGCTGGACAGACCCAAGGGAGTCAACACTCACAACTTCAGAGATGGTACAAGATACCACTAAAAAGGTGCAGGTCATCCGAGAGTGGATAAAGGTCGCACAGAGCTGACAGAATTCCTATGTTAATAGGCGATGAAGGACCTTGGAGTTCGAGGAGGGGGACCACATATTCCTACAGGTCTCTCCTCGACTATGGATGCATATATTTTTCAAAGGCAACAGTATATCTCTGAGATTCATTGGACCTTTTCTAATACTATGTAGAGTGGGTGGGGTGTCATACTGCTTGTCTCTAATTCCACAATTGGAGAGGGTGCACGACATCTTCTGCATTTCCCAATTGAAGAGATACATTCATGACCCTTATCACATCATCAACTATGGTGAACTAAAAATTGATGATGAGGTGACATTCATGAAGTACCTAGTGGAGATAGAAGATTGATAGAAGAGGATCCTTCTTGGATGGTCGATTCCTCTGGTTCAAGTTCATTGGTAGCATGGGAATCTCTAGGAGAGCACGTGGGATCAGGAGGCTCAGATTCATGCTCAGTACGCCCATTTTTTTTATTAGCCCTTGTTTTGGATTACGAGGACATAAATCCCTAAAGGTGGGAGTGATTTAATTTCCCAGAATTCCATGAAATTTTTTTTTGAAAAGTAAATGTGATTATTTCGAGACCAGGCTCTGAGACAGAATGTGGTTCCAAGGCTTGGAGTGTTCGTAATGTATTTTTAAACTATTTTTAAAATTTATTAAATAAACATGTTATCGGGTTTTTCTAACTTTCAAACTAGTACCCGAATAAAAAATATGAGGGCACCATTGAACTCAGAGCGTTGAGATTCACCTCAGAAGGGACTAAAATCTACCTACATGGGTTGACTGAAAAATATAGTTTTTGGACTTTTTTAAAAATAATAAAATAACATAAATAGTTATTTTATTATATTTTCTTCTTTTTTATGCAGTGACTCGTGAGTGTTGCAGTGTAGCGATGAGGAGATGTTGAATACCATTGATGAACCTCATTAACAAATCAGTGTGGCGATGCTGCAACACGCGCATGTCTCCCTTCTTTAATTAAATAGGTAATTCAGGGTTGACGAACAACCTTGGAATTACTCTGATGAACAATGAAGGAATCCTCTCTAATGAAAAATTCCATTGAATTAGAAGATAGAGACGACACCATTGAAGAGTGGATTCGAGATCGGAGATCGATGGATGATGATAAATGATCATCCTTGAGCAATCTCCTTTCCTAGGTAGGGGGTTTTATGAGTTATTTTACTTTCCATGTTCTTAATGTTTAACAACGAACACGGACCAACCCATGAAAAGGTTGATTCACAGCTTTATCATTTATGCAGGATGGTTAATTATTTGGGATAAAGGGGATATATATCTTAGTCATTCCTCCACCTTATTTTTGGTTATTCATGATCCTAATAACAAGATCACATTTGGGCCAACACGAACAAATATTGGGATCATTCTTTGGGTGTTCTTGTGTTGTGACTCCTTCCCCAATTTCTTCTTTCATTATTCTAGTTCTTCATGGAGAAATGGTTGGCGACGATGGAATTAGCGGTCTAGGTGGGACCGCGACGGCGCATCGGACCATGGCTACAGGCGAGAAGGGTCATGGTTAGGCGGGCCACCCCATCGGCAAGAGGTCACAACACAAAGCCACAGTGGCGGCACAAGGCTGCAGCACCCAACAGAGGATGTGGCACCAGGCTATGGAAACTAGGTCACAGAAGCAACAGGATCCTCCGGTACAAATGAAGGAAATAAGAGCCACCAACACCAAGTCCATAGGAATGCAGGAGGCAGTACGTTGCGGTTAAGACCGAGGCTGCCGACACAGAGTCTGGAAGCTGGCGTCTACCAGACACGGCCACCTAACCATGTCGGAGGAACCATGTGGCTCAAAGTCGTGGTCTGTGGACTATAGTAGTAAGCTGGACCTACATCTTTCTGCCGATCACGAGGAAGGCATGGTCCGCATAAGAGGACCGACTGGCTGAGGAGGTATTACCACCCTAGAACTGTGTGGATACATGAACCCGATATCGCACGATGTCTGGTCTGGAGGAGAACTGACCCACCAATACAGGTCGGGTCGGATGAGGAACCGGGTTGTTGGGAGGATCGGCTGGTCAGAACCAGTATGACTGAGTCGTACCGGACCGAATGAGAACCAGGTGGCTAGGCGACTCAGTGGGCCTAACTCACAGCCAAACCAGGCCAGGTCCAACAAGGCCCAATGGTCCTTGCTACTTGTCCAGGATGGACTAGATTGGACCGAACCCAACCGGGTTAGGTTGACTCAACCAAAATGGTTCAGTTCATGTGGGACCCCCAGGCTGTTTTGGTCAGGTCGGCCCAACCAAGTCAGATAGGGCCTAGATGCAACTGGCCATGTTTACAAAAATTCTAATATCTTTCAAACATGGTGTCAGATTTACGTGCCACCTGTGGAGTTGGGACCCTTTCGATGAGACGGTCCTTTTTGTATAATCTATGTGAGACTTAGTAGAATTTGATATATAGCTGATGGATTGAGGATTATAATCTCCCAAAGTCAAGCACACTAGAGATATGGAATCCTACAGCTGGCTATGATAGGAAGGATATGATGGGTGGGACCTCAGTGGTCTAGTAGTTGAGTAGACCTCACTGTTCCTATAGCTCAGTGGAACTTAGTGGTCCAGAAGAAGAGCAACCTCAGTGTTCCAGCAGATGAGCAGACCTCAATGGTCCCGCAACTGAGCAGACCTCAGTAGTCCAGTAGCTCAGCAGACCTCAGTCATTCAGTACCAGAGTGGACCTTAGTGGTCCAGCAGTCGAGTGCACCTTAGTTGTCCAGTAGCTAAGAAAACCTTAGTTTTCCAGTAGCTAAAATAACCTTGGTGACTCATCATAGATGTTCCCCTAGGAAATACAATATGATTCAGCTTTATGACTGAGAATCTTACTTTCTATACTTTCAGTTATACCTATTGTGAGTTGTCTTTGCTTTGTGGTCTTTCTTTTTGGTCTTTCCTTTGTTGTTAGGGGCCACTACTGATTATTGTACTACTCATCCCTACACAGGCTTCGCCTTCATGTGTCATGTCTCGTGTAGGTGATCAACCCTTCAATGGAGACCTTCGTTGTCCGAGACCAGGTGGTGCTCAGTGAGATGGGATGGACAAGCGTACTTATATGGATACAGGCAACCACCCTTCACCTACCCTTCATGTAGGGTCTCGAGGGGACGGACCATGGTATTTGTAAATTCCTTCTTGGTTTTGATCATGTATTATGGACAATTTGTACTTTCAATTGTAATATACTCTCAGTAGTTTTCTTAGTCATAGTTTTTTTTTCTTTGTGTTTACTTTCTGTAGTTCGAGCTTTGTGCTTGTATACAGGTTTAAAGTCAAATACCTTTCCTGTTGGGATGTGACTATTTAGTGCTACTCACCATCCCCTGGCCTATGGAAGGTGGTCTTGGGGTAGTCATGGAACGGGTCTTGGGGGATGGGTTGTGATAGGGAATTATGGGAAATAGTCGAGTCTTGTCGCATTAGATATGAACTCTACATGACTTTGGAGAAATTGGAAAGTTGAAGTTGAAAACGAATAAAAATATTTATGTTGAAAACCCATAAAGGGTGATCTAAGATAAATTCAAGCATCTCCCAATATACCATCTTTATTTCATATTTTGGAAAAAATAGGTTAATGATACAATAGACAAAAGAGTTAGAAGGATCCATTATGTGACTCTAGAAATGGTCAAACTGTGCTCACTAGGTCCAATGACTTAGGAAAAAAATTATATCATTCACTTGATATTATCATTGTATTTTAAACACATTGACAAATTGAAACTAAGTCAAATGATCCAATTTAAATATTATATTACAATTTTAGGGAAAATAGAAATAAATAAATGGGTGATTGATAACAAGTCCATATCATTCATGGATCAAAGAGTCGGAGGAGCAGCAACAAGTTGGAGTCTCTTTATTGTGTTTTAAAAGAGTAACTCAACAAAAAAATTATGTTTTTAGGTCATTGTATGATCCTAATCAATGTTTTTTTGAAGCCTGGTCACCTCGTTATCTTCGGCCTCCTTATAAAGATGAATATTTTCCATTATCATGTTGACAAAATCATCTCCATTACATCAATTTTTTTCTGATTACCGTTGAAGATGTAGAATCTCCCACTTGGAAACACCAAACTCCTATTGGATGTGGATCGTTTCCTGATACTTGTCTACAATTTGATGTTGGAATTATTTCATCCTCTCATTATGATTGATCTCTGCCTGAGACAATTCCATTCATATGTCATGATATTTTCTAAGTAATCATTCCCTAGTTAACAACTCTCCTGACCTTTGTTATTTCTCCCTCAAGTGAAATATTTCATTTACATTATATTGGATAATATTATTGTGAAATCCACAATAAATTAATTTTTAACATTCTTTATGGTCGATGGATTCGTGAAGGTATATCTATTAGAGGTATCTCCAAGAATAGATCTCATCTGACTTTTCAAATAAATTGGTGATATACTAGAAAATCATTCTGAGCCACCTAGTTTTCAATATTTCTTGCCATATAATCAGACTTGGACTCTAAAACTATTTCACTTAAAAACGAATCTTGTCCTTTCCTTTCTGAAGTGAAAACTTCCCAACCTAGAACTTTTGGTTGATTTGGGTTGAATTCTTCCACTTAAGGCTATTGTAGCTGATAGAACAATAATTCAAATGAAGTTTTTCATCAAAATATTTAATATCCCAAAGAGAAGGTGAAAAATAAAATCAAAATGGAATATAATTCCCAATAATTTATGTGTTTGGTTGTCTATTTGAGTCTTCCCAAACAACACTGATTCTAGAATCTTGAATAGAGATCTCATGAGGAGGATCATTTTATTGAATTTTCTTGGAGCCCATTACAAATGGATCTTGAGAATATCCCACTCCAGAATCCTAAGATAGCATTCTCTCTACAAGAAGAAAATGATATAACTTAGAAATATAATCTTGGATAAATATAGAAATATATTTTGTAGATAGAGATACGCGGATCAGGAGACTTTATTAATATGTCATACCTAAGATGATTGGACATTTGTAAAAAAATCAGAAACTTGTGTCCATCAAACTCCCTATTGGAATCATCAAAATCAACTAGAGATCAGGGGATATAAATTTGTTTGAAAATATCTTCCATTGAAATTATTTCATTAGTTGATGTCTAAAGGATAATGACATATTCACGAGTTGGTATGTTTGGTATATTTGGTTCTGAACCAAAATATTTTCCATCCACTCCACCTACTATTACTCTGTTGGGTACCCCATTCCTAGATATATCATGCATGAATCACTATCACCACCCTCATAAGATGGCCTATGATTTCAATAATCCTCTTTTGAGACAGTGAAAGGGCCAACAATGAATGTTGTGGGGTCCTCTGATGTATGTAGAAGATATGAGATATCATTAAGAGAGGGAGAGTAAATGATTTATAAATTATATCCCTGGATACATAATTTATTTTTTTTGGAAATTATATTATCCCTCCAAATTAACAGGAATAGGTGTGGTCTTTTCCCTTGACACCTCTCTTATCAAGGGGACATACTCTCCAACAAGATTCTATACCTCATATCGAGTATCCTCTTCATTTTTCAAAGGATCAGTGATGGATCCTTTGATAGGGAAATGAAAAAAAAAGTATACAATCTAGAATAATTGTTATATATATATATATATCATGTATAACAATAATGAAGGGTGTTAAGGAAACTCACCTTGACTAATTATGTGCTTCGAAAATGTCTTTTCTCTTATACATTTCCTCACCTTAGAATGGGGAAAACAGAAACATTCTTCACCAAATATAGGTACTCTTAGAGAAAGCTGAGGAAATATTCCAAAAATCTTCTCCTCCATGAGCCTCTATCCAATGGATAATTCCCCTAACTCATTATTGGATCGATCATCCCCAATAAGGATTCCTACTAGAGAATACCTCAGGGATGCTAGTTTTGGTGACTGACACTATTCCATTTGCATGTAAAAGTCATGAGTTTCCTTTGTAACCACTTACTACTCCAAAAATGGGGAGGGGATGGGAATTACATCATTAGGATCAAAAAACTCATCTCATTCATTTGTGGTTAGATCACTAACCCCTTTAGCAGCATTCCGGTCCATCATGTAAGTTTCCCTCTTTATTGAAAGAATCTGGTTGTTAGTAGCATATATGTGCATCCCCTCCTCCGAAATACGCTTCCCCAGCTCAGAAGGATCAGCATCATAGTGGAAGTCAAAAGATATCAAATATCTCTATGATATGGAATTTACAGGCTATCATCATGAAACATACATAAATCCTTGGCATTAGAAGGGTGATATTACTAGAATTCAACCATCACAGGCCACACATATTCTAAGGTTTCCCTAGGTGGTTGTGAGAAAGACCCAACATTTCTTGATTTTACAATATTTCTAGGACTCTTTACTTTAATAAGAGGCAAGATTATTGAATCATGATTCCCCCCACCCACCAATGATGGTGACTATACCACCTCAGCCTATCCTCAAACATTACACCCTTTTCCACTTTGGCCCACTGAGTAATCTATAACCAGGGTCGTGGAAGAGATTGAGGTGTTTCATCACTATCTTTCTAGTTATGAGTCCCCTTTTCTAATTAAACTAGTTTTGTAATTGTAGTAATAGCTTAAACTCAAGGGATTCTCTTTGACCACACCCCTTGAGGGTATATGAAGATACAGGAGTTAGCATACATGGGGGTAAACCCAATGGATTTATCTAGCTAAGGCATCTTGATTAAATCCTGAGATAATTCCTAGGCCATGAGAACCCAGATATGATTTTCCACCATTAAATGTTCCTCTAATCAAACTTCTAATAGGAATAGATGGTTTTATATTATAGACAATTTATATGGTGTGAAAATATTTATGTAATGTAAGCTTCACAGATTATTTCTCTATTATTCCTTGTCGAAAATGTTGGAACCATGGCTATTCTATGCATAAATTTGAGTATGGTTTGTGTTTGTTTTCAATCCTTAGTGGAGGATCAGAATGTGTGCCAGTAAAGTGATCATACAGTTCAAGCAGACAACAGTATTGAAGGTGGCATTGTTTCCCAGTGTTTGCCAATTTTTTGGGCCTCAAAATCGAAAAATGAAGACATGGATTGTTGGTAAAAGGATGTGTGCACAAAGAGAAAGTGGTGCGCGAAAAAGGAGTGTTGTGTGCGAAATAATTGAGTTGGGTGTGAAAAACGGCGTGGTGTACGAAATAGTGGATCGAGGTTTTTTGCTCAAATAGTGTTTTGGAATCAGAACATCGAAAAATGGCAAAGGCATGGGCTCTACAAAAAATCTTGGAGATGTGCACAAAAAACAGTTCCTGCGTGAAATATTACACGCCAAATGAAAGATTTTTCATGCCACAAGGGGTTTTGCGCGTGGGGGTATGAGACGCCTATAAATAGCAGGTGACCCCCCTCATTTTTTATAGTTGAAGACATAGAGAATATCTGAGGTTTTATGTGCATAAAAGGTTTGCGTAAAGGGGCTTGCGTGAAAAATTCTGGGTTGCGCGAAAAATTCCGGGTTGCTCGAAAAAATTCGACGCTGTGTGAAATATTCCGGTTTGCACGCAAAATATGAGTTGCACGAAAAACTCCGGGAAGCGTGAAAAAGGCATATCTGCGTGCAAAAATTAAGGCGACGCATAAATGATTAAGTTGCGTGAAAAAGGGTGCTGTTGTGCAAAATATTTTTCCACACGAAATAGAAATATTGCACGCAATAGTAAGGTCTTGCGCGCAAAGGGTATATGCTGTGCTCAATTGTCAGTGAAACTAGTTTTCAAATTCTAGTTATCTTGTTTAGTGGTTCAGTGCATACAAGTTCATCATTAACGAACATCAATGCAAGCAGAGTCTCGTGCTAAGTAGAGGCAAAAACTTCAATGTGAATCTATTGAGGAGACCTTCACATCTATAAACTGATTGGGACTTCACCCAGGGAAGCGATCTAGGGTGAGTCAATGAGAGTGACCTGAGGGACATAGTGGGCTATCCCGGAATAGTTGTAAAGGCAGTGAGCCTAGGACAGAGTGAATGTTCCTGAACCTTTGTAATCCACAACTTGTGAAGAATAGTGGAATTTGGTACGACTGACAACCTGTCAGCGTATGCTCCTTGGATGTAGCCCTTAGTGGTGAACCAAGTAAAAAGTTTTGTGATTTTCTCTGTACATGTGAATGTTTGATTGCTTCTCATATCCATCATACAGGTTAAACTAGTTCCTACCGATGTGGGAACAAGATCCATCGGTTTAAAAGAAATATTTGACACCTTGATTCACCCCTCCCCTCTCAGGGTGTCCCAGGGTCCTACAAGTGGTATCAAAGGGTGAAGATTACTGGTGTTTGATTTGTACTTTGTCGTCATGGAGAATTTTTTCAATGCTAGGGTAATCCCTCTCTTCGATGGAAGTAATTTTCAGATTTGGAAGAATAGAATGAGATCTCATTTAAGATCTCTAGGAATGAAGGTCCTCTTTGATATTGTTCAAGGAATACATGTTACTTATCCAACAGGTATTGTTATGAGTGATACAAACAAGAAAGTTCTTGATGGAGATGCTAAAGCTCGGAATGTTATCACTACAGCTCTTTCTGATCAAATCTATCTAAGGGTGATGATTTTCACCTCAACAAAGTATATTTGGGATAAAAATTAAAATATCTATGAAGGAGACAACAAAGTGAAGGAGGCAAAACATAAAGTCCTGCACAATAGGTTTGACGATCTAAATATGTATCCTGATGAGAATGCAGATTCATTCTTCAATCAAATCACTGAAGTAGTGGGAGCAATTCGAGGGCTTAGAGAGGAAATCAAAGACATTGATATAGTAAATAAATTTTTTTGAAGACTTCCTCCTATGTACAATGCAAAGGTGTTAGCCCTTGAAGAAAAAGATCTATCTAAACTATCTCTAGATAATCTGCTATGTAGTCTAGTGGCATATGAGATGAGTGTCAATCCCGAAGAACCTACGACTTGTGTTATCAAGGAAATGGCATTCAATGCTATGGAAAAACTGGAAATTTCAGAAGATAGTGGTGGTGAAGATAATGAGGAAAAAGAAATTATTTCTCTCATTTCCAAGAAGTTGAAGAAGGGAAAAGGTAAATTTAAAGGAAAGTTACCTCTGGCATGTTTTCATTGTGGAAGAGTTGGGCACATAGCCTCTCAGTTCCAAAGAAATTTTGATGATGATGAGAGCGAATTAGAAGACATCAATAAGCCTAGGAAAATGTTTTTCAAAAAGGGAGACTTCAAATATGGAAAGAAAATACAGAATAAGAGTTTTGTCTGTGAATAGGAAGATGATGATATTGAATTTTGTGAAGAAGAAGAACCAAAATTTAAAACAGGAAACCATGCTTCCATGATGGCTACCATTGAAAAGTCAGAACCCTCTATCAATAAAGGTAGATATAATCAGATTACTCCTAATGGTGATCCAAAAGATTCAAATTTAGGATTCTTTTTCTAATCTTGAGAATAAATTTAAGACATAAAATAAGTGGAAGGAAATGGTGGAAGAATCATCAGAATATGTTAATGAGCTTGAAGTAGAAATTGACTGACTAGAAAAACTAGTGGGAGTTCAGTACTCATTCCTTGAAAGCACAGATAACATTGCAGAACTAAAGCATATAATTGAAGAACAAGAAAATTTCATAAATGACCTTTCATCCAGACTAGAAGAGAAGTCCAAGACTGTTGAGGGTCTTGAGGAAGAAGTTGTTACTCTTATGAGTAAAATTGAATGTCAATTAGCAATAAATGTGGGTAAGAAGAAAAATCATTTTGGAAGATTCTCAAATGCAGAATTACTGGAATGAGCTAAGTATGGTTCATATCGGGATGGAAAATCTTGAGTGATCAAAGACCCTCTTGCATGGGAAAGAGTGGAATTGGCTATGAAGCTAAGACATCAACTACTGGAAGTGAAGAGATCCAAAAGAAAGACAAGATGAAGGTTGGACATGTTGAAACATTTCCTGAAGTACTGAAAAAGAAACCCTCAATCCAAACTAATATAAGAACTGAAAATTAGCCTCAAACTCTCAGAAATGACAGGTAGTCAAACTATTCTCTCAAGGAAGAAGGCGTGAGGAGAAATTCAAGTAAGAAGACATTTCCCCTCATGAAGTGTCAGTTCTATGGATATCTGGTCCATACCATGTCATATTGAGAAGAGGAAAGGAGCTACTTGAATGGGGAAGATATGGGACGTCAAAAAAGGATACTGACTTCATATCCTCCATCTTATAGAAGAAATAGTTTTTATAGATACTGTTTTCATTGTTCTAACTTTTTACATAATGTTATGTATTGTAGACAGAGATTTGGTAGGATAGATTCATACAACTCTCAGATACGGGTCAATATTCACCCTCTTGATGTTGTTGATCTCACAAACAGGTTTTCTCCTCTAGAAGAATATTATGGGTATGACGAATTTGATTATGTGGAAGAAATAATTAGAAGTACATCAATATCTTATACTCAATCCAATATCTCTTGGAAATAAAAGAAGAATATCAAAAAATCCAATATTGTAGAAGTAGCCTTCAAAGCTACAAAGAGCAGCAGCACCTGGATTCTTGATAGTGGATGCTCTTCACATATGATAGGAATGCTGACCTTTTGAAGAACATTAAAAAGAAGGTTGATGGAACATTGAGGTTTGGTAATGATGGTGCTTTGAAGATTAAGGGTAGTGGGAATACTTTTCTCGCCAATGGAGAGCTGAAGAAGACTAAAGTTCTTTATGTGGACGGTCTACACCACAATCTTCTCTGTGTGAGTCAACTCTATAACTCAGGGCTCATAGTAACTTTCAATCAAAAAGGATGCACTATAAATGGAAAAGCAGGGAATTATATTATGAAAGGTTGTAGAACATATGGAAACTTATATCAGGTTGACAGCAAATTAAACTCTTACTATTGTTTTGTTGAAGAAGAAAACAACCTCTGGCATTGAAGGTTGGGACACATTAACCAACAAGACATGGAAAAGATATCTAAGCTGAATATTATCATGGATATCCCCATTCTGAAACATGAATGGTAAAATACTTGTGATTATTGCATATGGGGGGAGCTAGTCTGTAATTCATATCAACCAAAGAAGAAAAGGGCATCACACCTTCTGGATCTCATCCATACAGATGTATGTGGCCCGATAAATGTTGTCAGAAATCATGGAGAGGGGTACTTCATCCTTTTCATTGATGATTATAGTATAATGTCTTGTGTAATGGTTATTCACAGGAAGTTACAAGTATTTGATTTCATGAAAACCTATCACCGGATTGCTGAGAATGATAAAGGACGGACAATAAAAGTCATGAAATCTGATAATGGAGGGGAATACATGTCCATTGAGTTTGAGAATTAACTAGAAAAACATGGAAGACAACATGAGGTTGCTGCTGTGAGAACTCCACAGAAAAATGGAGTTGTTGAGCGTCGGAATCAACAGGTCAATAATATGTCTAGGACTATGCTGATTGAGAGTTGTATCTCTCGCCATTACTATAAAGAATCTATTTAAGATATAGTTCACATTCAGAATCAAATGGGTATTTATATGGGAGAAACGAAGACACCATATGAATTGTGGCATGGAAGGAAGCCTTTGTTGAAATAATTTCCTATTTTCGGAAGCAAATGTTTCATCCGAAATAAAGATGGTAATCAAGGGGAGTTTGGAGACAATGTTGATGAAGGAATTTTTCTTGGTTATCCAATGAACATCAAATCCTACAAGTGTTTCAATAAATACTTGGGGAGGATTGTGGAAATTAATGATGTTAAGATCATTGAAGGAAAAACCCCATATGCTTCAAATAATTCTTATACTGATGAGATAGAATATGAGGATGAATGTGAACATGGAGTAAATACAAATACAGAAATAGAGGAAGGTGTAAAAAACACTCAGGAGTCAAATAATGATGTCGACTCAGAAGAGGAATCTGAAGAGGAAACCTTGGTTGGGTAAAATGAAACTAAACCTCATAGGAGAAATCAAAGAGCTTAGATTCATCCATCTAACATAAATGGGGATAGGAATGCACCCACACAAACAAGGAGGATGAGTAATAACACACAGTCTTTATTTCTGTTAGTTGTGGATCCATCATGATTTGAAGAAGCAGTAAAGGATGAATCTTGGGTGAATGTCATGAATAAAGAGTTAGATTAGATTGATAAGAATCAGACATGGGATCTTGTCCAGAGTCCTGAAGTTCAGAATGTGATTGGTACCAAATGGATCTTCAAGAACATGTTTGATGAGCATGGAAGTGTTATTAGAAACAAGGCACGACTGGTATGTAAAGGATACTCCCAGATTGAAGGTGTTTATGTTGAAGAAACCTTTTCTCCAGTGGCTAGACTAGAGTCAGTCAGGATTTTTCATGCCATGGCACTCCAAAGAGGATATAAATTATATCAAATGGATGTCAAGACATCATTATTGAATGGTGTACTCGAATAAGAAGTCTACATTGAACAACCAATGGGTTTTCTTCTTGGTACTGATGAAACAAAGGATTGCAAACTAAAGAAGGATCTATATAGTTTGAAGTAGGCTCCACGAGCATGGTATTCTCGGCAAGACTCTTATCTCAAGAAGTTGGAATTCAAAAGAGGAGGAGTATATCACAATCTGTATGTGAAGAATTCTCCAAAAGATCAGTTTGTGGTTCTAGTCTATATTGATGACATTATATTTGGTGGCAGTAGGAAAAAATCAGTGGATGAATTTTCCAATCACATGAAATCGGAATTTGAAATGTCTATGATTGGGGAGCTCACATTTTTCTTGGGGCTGCAGGTGATTCAAAAGAAGTATTACACTTTCATTTCTTAGGAAATGTATGCAAGAGAGATTATGAAGAAGTTTAATATGCAAGACTCAAAACCAATGTCAACTCTGATTGCAGTTGGAACCAAACTTGGAAATAATGAGGATGGGACATCTATAGATCCCAAAATGTACAGGATGATCATTGGGAGCCTATTGTATCTGATAGTGACACGGCAAGATATTTTCTTTGCAATATGTCTATCGGTCAGCTTTCAAAGTAATCCAAAGGAGGAACATATGGCAGTAGTGAAAATAATCATGAGGTATATACAAGGTACGCACAATTGTAGCTTATACTTTGTTGCAGGAAGGGATCGTGAATTATTAGCATTTTCTAATGCTGACTAGGTTGGTGATGTAATTGATAGAAAATCAACCAGTGGTGGAGCATTCTATATTGGGAATAAATGTGTTGGCTAGTTGAGAAAGAAACAAGAAAATACTTCTCTTAGTACTGCTGAAGCTGAGTATATCTTCACCACAAAGGCATGCACTATCAGCGGCTATGTTTAAGAAACATTGGTTGAACCTCAGTGTTCATCCACCTCCCAGGGCATAAGGAGGTTACTCAATACCCCTCTCCCCAGTTATGTTAACTTATTTTAATCTATTTATGGATGTGATATAGGTTTGTGGGGGAGACACTATCCAGGGGGAGTGTGTTTTGAGATGAATAATGAAAAATTACCGGTCTTTGGGTTTATAGTCAATGGGGGAGAAAGGAATAAATTCAGGCTTGTTATGGACATGTAATGCTTCTGTGACAGTTTACAAGATTTACTTGGGTGTCATTGAGAATTACAAAACACGGGAACCCAATTCAAGCTTCCTCTCTTGTTTTCTACACCGAGTATTTCTCACGTAGACTTAGAGTATTGGCTGAGTTGATTCTTGCGTTTTTGGTTTGCATGTGGATGGTGATCAATTGAATTTATTTAGTGATTTCCAACAAACCCAAAGGGGGAGATTGTTGGAACCATGGTTATTCTATGCATAAATTGGAGTATGGTTTGTGTTTGTTGTCAATCCTCAGTGGAAGTTCAGAATGTGTGCCAGTAAAGTGATCATATTGTTCAAGAACACAACAGTATTGAAGGTGGTGCCATTTCCCAGTGTTTGCTAATTTTTTGGGCCTCAAAATTGGAAAAAGAAGACATGGATTGTTTGTAAAAGGATGTGCATGAAAAGAGGAAGTGGTTCATGAAAAAAGAGGGTTGTGTGTGAAATAATTGAGTTGGGAGCGAAAAAAAGTGTGGTGCACGAAGTAGTGGATCAAGTTTTTTCACACAAATAGTGTTTTGGAATCAGAACGTTGAAGAATGGAAAAGGGATGGGCTGCGCAAAAATCTAGAGATGTTTATGAAATATTATGTGCCAAATGAATGGTTTTTCTCACCATAATGGGTTTTGTGTGCGGGGGTATGAGATGCCTATAAATAAAAGGTGACCCCCCTCATTCTGTACGGTTGAAGACTTAGAGAAGATCCAAGGTCTGTTGTTCATAAAAGGTTCATGTAAAGGGGCTAGCATGAAAAATTCTGGGTTGCGCGAAACATTCTGGGTTGCGCAAAAAATTCCGTGTTGCATCAAATATTCCAGTTTGCACTAAAAATATGAGTTGCATGAAAAACTCTTGGCTGCGCAAAAAAGGCAGATCTAGGCGTAATAATTGAGGCGGCGTGTAAAAGATTCAGTTGCATCAAAAAGGGTGTTGTTGCGAGAAATATTTTTCCACGCGAAAAGGAAATATTGGGCACAATAGTAAGGTCTTGCACGCAAAGGGTTGGTGTTGCGCGCAATTGCCAGTGAAACTTGTTTCCACGTTCTGTTTACCTGGTTCAGTGTGTACAAGTGCATCATTACCGAACTTCGATGCAAGCAGAGTCTTGTGCTAAGTAGAGTCAAAGACTTCAATGTGAATCTATTGAAGAGACATTCACGCCCATAAACTGATTGGGACTTCACCAAGGGCAGTGAGCCAGGGGGAGTCAATAGTAATGACCCAAGGGACGCAGTGGGCTATCCCTGAACAGTTGTAAAGGTAGTGATCCTGGGACAGAGTGACTATTCCTGAACCTTTGTAATCCACAACTAGTGAAGAATAGTTGAATTTGGACATGTCAGTGTATGCTCCTTGGACGTAGCCCTTAGTGGTGAACCAAGTAAAAAGTGTTGTGTTTTTCTCTTTGTATGTGAATGTTTGATTCCTTCTCATATGCATCATATAGGTTAAACTAGTTCCTACCAATGTGGGAACAAGATCCATCAGTTTAAAAGAAAACGTTGACACACTGATTCACCCCTCCCCTCTCAGGGTGTCCCGGGGTCCTACAAAAAGTACATTGTTTCTAAAATCCATCATGTATGGTCTAATCTCATAATAGTTAAGGTTGTTATTGATGATTTTCCTAGTAGGCAGATAACCATTTGAGAAGATGTTAAACTCATTAGATACACTCAAAGCCTTTAAATCTATTCCATATTTAGGGTCATAGGCCTAATACTAGAGACGGCTTGAATAATGGTATGGAGCTGAAATCCTAGAATGCTAACATCACATAACACCTAATAGAAGCTATGATTCACTACAATCCAACCCCATTGGACATGGACCAGTCCTAAATTCCAGAAGGGGGATTTCCCCATAGAAATGTGCATCAAGAACCGATGGATCTTCGCTAATATAGCAGATTCCAACCCTACATGTCCTCCTTCCTCTAGCTTGGAAAACATAACAAATATTTGCAGACTCAATATTTCATATGATTTATACACCATAAGTATATAAATACGCATCCACATAGTTATAAATCCCACGAGGAGGCTGTAACACCCCAGGTAAATAAAGAATATGACATCTTTATATTTATCCATATTTGTGAATAAAATATTAATATTACTTTAAAGGGGATGCTATGCTCGATGGCGTACCCAATACGCAACAACGAGTTTCTTGGGAATCTTACTTTGCACTCTAATAATAAAATAATATTATTTTAAATGGTAGTTAACGCCTAGTCGTTGTAATGGCGGGAATGAACAGAACTAAATACAAAATGATTATATATGTTTGACAAATATTTTTACTCTTTATAATAAATGTTAGAGGATTAAAAATGCAAATGAATCCAGTTTTTAAGCGTAAACATTCTAATATTCTTTAAAAGGTCGATTAACCGCCTTTTGATGGAAAACCCCTTTTAAATCCACTTTTTGAAAATTTTATAAGCTCTATTTTTCAAAATAAACATATTATTTATTATTGGGACATTGAAATTTACCTTGGGTTAATTTTTGGTATTTTTCTGACAATGTTCATTTTTCAATGAATAGTGAAAAATACTGCATTTTACATCAAAACTGCTTTTTCATATAATTTAATTATATGGTTATATTATCTTTTTAATTTGTTTTAAAGTGTAATTAGAATATATTTTTACCATGTAAATAAATTATGGTCATTGGGATTAATTTCACTTTGAAATTAGGCATAAACAAGTGCCAAACTTTTCATAAATATTGTTTCTAAAAAACCCGCTATTTATTTTGACAACGGGAAGTTTTTTTTAAATTAATTATTGCAATTTATGTGTTTGGAATTTGGTAAAATGAATTACATATTTGGAATCAGAAGGTAAAAATTATGTAATTAAGACTCTTTTGTTTTTGGACATTATGAATAGTAACGACGGAAATTATCTTTAATTATCTTGATTAATGAGTAATCGGGTAGTTAAAGATAATAAGATAATATCATAATAATAAAAACATGACCAAAAAATGTGTCCTAAGGCTACTGGTTGTCTCATGGCCGACCATTGGATGCCTTGTGCCAAACTTGGGGGCCCCATGGAATCACTTTTGTGAGAAAGTGACTTTTTATCTTTTTTATTTTTTAAAGAATGTTAAATGTAACAAAGAATGTATCACCTAAGTAAAATATTTTTAATTTTGTCTACATAAATGATATTTTGGACTATAAATATTCATTAGAAATCTAAAAATATTTCCTACATCATAGTATTTTTTTATAATTTTTAGACATTAAATAAATTAAATTATTTATGACATCATGATGATGCAGCGATGACCTCATTATTTAACGATTTAAATAAAATGGAAGGATAATGTAAAATATAAGACCTACACATGTCCAAAACCTATTGTATGGGTGGATTTCGAACCCTTATCACCTTATCCTCGAAACACATCAATGTGGGACCATTAAAATCCGAAACTCATTTGAAAATAAAGTTACATTTTATACCTTTCCAAGAGTGCCCATCCTCTCCTCTTATAAAAGGCCCCCACCCCTAACTTCTTACCCACACTTCCAAAGCCTTTGGCTCGGCCAACCCCTACCCATTTTGTCTCTCTGCATCCCTCTCTAACTCCTTGAAGCCTCACTTTGGGCAGAATCCTTTCCAAGGAAGCCTTTGAGCTCAAATCAAATGAAGTTACCCGATTTTAAGGTAATGTCTTCACTTGTGTCCTTTTGTTTTATTTTGCTTCTCAAACCCCCTAAACTCTTTTTATTAATTTATTTTGTAACAAATCCAGTATCTTCAATATACTAGGATGTTTTTATAAGAATTATTAGAGCTACACTTACACACACCTACATCTAGTGGTTAAAGAACATATTGTTTCTGTGGATGACGAATTTCTACCTCACGAAACGATGATTGTTCAACATTCTTCTAACACCTTCAAAGGTGGACATTAAGATGACACTATATTTATATATGTTATATAAAATTTTTATGTTATACTTAATCTTCTTTATTTTTCATTTATGGCATACCTTTATGGTTTCCATTATGGGTAAACACGATATCTTCATTTAAGGAAGTGCGGACTACCACCCCCTCAAAGTGATTTGATTCGTTAATACCATATGTGGTACGTATAAAGGATATATTTAATGATATTATATATGATACCATACTGGAATTAAAATACTATTATGTATCATTATTTTTTAATTCCATTAAATATGAAATAGAAATAGAAGTAGCGTTCATGCGTACGTATGGCTTACCGTCTCCATGAACGTACATTTCATTTCTTACCTAAAAATGTTATGTACTATTATAAGTACATATATATAATGGATATATATGTAATATATTACATATAAATGATGTATATCATTCTTGAATTATAACATATATGTATATATATCTCATTTTGTTTTAATTCCATTAATATGACAAAAAATGAAAGTAGCATTCATGCGTACGTACGGCCTACCGTCTCCATGAACGTTGCTTTTAATTTTTATCTCCAAATGATATAGAATAGTATAAAATGAATATATACTGGATATATATGATATATATGATATATAAATCATGATTATAACTCTGGATATAATGGATACATGAACAACTTGTAATTATAAAGAGCATATTTTGACTCAAGTACCAATGATCGTTTAAAAGACCATTATTAACTAAAATAATTACATAGTGTTCATGACATGGTAATAAGTGATATAAAAGGAATAATTAACTTTAAAAAGGTTCTTAAGGAAGTATAAATTAACTCAAGTTTATTATTCAGGAGATTAAAGAACGATCGAGTCAAGTCGGACCCGAGGTAAGGGATCCAACCTCTTTCTTTCTTTTTAAGTACACTCTTTTATGTCATTCCTTTTAAAGATCGTATTTCTTGTTATTGGGATGTTATTTTAAATTACTCTTTCTGAAACTTTATGTTAATATGATGAGAGACCCTATTTTCTCTCATCAATCCATTTTGGATGTTTTAAGTGACGTCATTAGGCTGCCGAGTTTTCGTAAGGGATTTTTCATCTCGCTTTTATTCCCGTGAGATTTATGCTACATTTGACATAATTTCCATTGAGTGGTGTATGTACTGCCCATTATTGTTCACTTTGTGTAGTATAATTTCATATATGTGTATTCACATATTCATTGTATGACCCTTCTTCCATGGGGTGTACGTTTCGAAAGTTACCCAAGTCGGTAAGGGAACCTTTCACCCTCCTCTTTTTAAAAGACTTATTTTGTTATGTCTTTTAATTCACATAATATTATGTTGGGATATGTTATTTTATATCCTTATTGATTTAAATTTTATGTCCAAGTGATGAGATGCCCTTTTTATCTCTCATCAACTCATTTTCGGAATTTTGAAGTGATGCCGTTAGGCTGTCGAATTTTACCAAGGGAACTTTTTAACCCAATTTTGATTTCTTTGGGTTCAACATGTAGTTGTTGAATATGTCATCTTTTGAATATGTGTGAATGAACTTTTATTGTTTTAAACTTAATATCCACTTATATTGGGTGTATTTATATTTTTCACACATAATTTTGAGATTGAATTATCCTTAATTTAAGGATACCTTCTTTATAAGGGAATTCATCACATTTGACATTTCTATTGAGACTTCTTTGTTGTTATGCACCAATTTACTCTTATATGGTGTATATACTATCCTTTGGAATATTATATCATGAATACATTTATTCTCATGATATTATAAAGTTCTGACTAAATGTTATTCCTCAATTATTGTATTCAAGTGTCTCTAATTTTGGTAAAACCCCTTTAACCAAAATATCGCTTTAAATGTTTTAAATATTTGTTCTTATTAATATCCATGTTTTCAAAATGGTTTTAAGGATTTATTTATATGGATATTAATGGTTTAAAATTTTAAAATCTTCAAGGTGGTATGGGACACTTTGATTCAAAAATCTCTTTATTAAATGTTTTAAATGGTTTTGGAAATGGTTTCTTTTTGAATGGATTCATTATTTCAATATACTAAAATGTTATAATGTGATTGAAATGTGGAAATGTTATGTTTCCTTTATGCATGTTTTATGTGATACGTTTATGTTATGGTTCTTGGGCATTGTTATGAAAACGGGTGGTTCTGTGATAAACTAAGGGCGGGTGAGCCCGATATAGCTCTCCAATGCATTGGGTAACGTGAAGGAGTGAAACGTTAAGGTTTCTCTGAAGAGATTTAGGGAATATACTGTGGTAGATATTCCAAATGTAACCAAGAGGGTTACTCCCTACGTAAGAATGTTATGAATGCCTCAAGTTACCTTTATGTCTTATGATTTCTATGATTTATTCATTATTTGATGAGGTATGTTAAAGTGCCTATGTTTTATGGGTAAAGTATGATTTCATTCTTATGTATGTATGAACTCATGTTTCCTTTCTATATTTTTATAACCCTTACTGAGCTTTTTATGCTCATCCCAAGTTTTTTTGAAATTTTTTTCACAGGTAAAGGGAAAGGTACATGATATGATGATAGTGTCAAGGAAGTGTCAAGAAAGAATCCATGCTTTATTTTTTTAAATATGTTTCCGTTGATGGGAAAAAATGAATACTATCTTTTATGTAACCACTTTGTTTGAATGTGGAATGTAATGCAAGTTTTATGATATAATTCTCTAAAACTCTAAACCTGAAAAGATCCTCAATGTGTAATCTTGTAATAACTCAAGATTAAGTAAGGTTTAAGGCTGGGGCCTTATAGTTGGTATCAGAGGTCGGTTTAGGTAACTTTAGAGGTTAGGGTATCCTCTAAGCCTAAGTGACATTACCATAATGGTTAGGATTTCAAAAAGAGTCCTAGTTTTAGATAAAGTGAATGAGTAAGTATATATTAGTGTTTATCTTCCTCATTAGTACATGATGGTTTTGTTGATATACTCACACTGACCTTTCTGTTTTTAGTGAATGGATGGATCTAGAAGGCACCAAAGAGACAACAGGTTTGAAGGAAACTGTGGTGGTTCTCTGTGTAAGATACTAGATAAAATGGGGGATTAAATGAGGAAACTCGTGGTTGTTCTAAACCAACTATCAAGGAGTCATGATCAACCACTTGAACCTTGGTATGTTCTGTAATGCATCATGTACGAGATGACCAATCGATGTGGAAGTTCAGGTAATAATTATAAAGGTAACCCTTGGAGTTTATATGATCCTTACTTTTGAGGTAATTATGGGTTATTATGTGATATGCTGGAAAATGAAAGGCATGAGATAAAATTGAGGTTAAATTATGTTATGGTTATTTTTGATGATTTTATCTCTTTTTGGGGAATGATTTGAGAATTATATAGTTTTGGAAAAAGGACAACATTCAGACCGTGTGACAACCTGTCGCGTCGGACAAAGCTGCGGGAACCGAACCCACAACCAAAGTGCAACTGGTATTTATCGCCTACCATTGGACTACGTGAAGTCCCTGGTTAGTTTGACTGACTCTTTTTAGTTATATGATTTTAGGAATTAAGAGTAATTTGATTTTGGGTTATCTATGGAAATTTATTAACCTATCATAGAGGATATGTTATTAGGTTAGTTACTTTTCAATATGAGACCTTAAGAGAAGCTGATGTTGTTTGGAGATAAATGTTACGATTTAACTTGGAAAACTATGTGACTAAATCCTTAAAATATTTGGGTTTCAATCTTAGCTTGGTTTACTTTGAAGAATTTTATGGACAAATTGTTTATCGAATGGTCCTCGTTGAACTTTGGGTTTTGTTGGCAAATTTTGGAGATTAAGAATATATTTTATTTTTAAAAAGGTTTATCCTTTTCTGGATTATCTGATCTTGTACTAACCTTTTTGGTTTTGGTTTTGGTTAGAGTCTAAAGACATGGGAAGTATATAGTTCTCTTTTGTGGATTAGGTGATTCTCTAGAAGTTGAGTATAGTACTCTTAATGTGAACAAGTCTTCCTAAATACTCGTCTTTTGGAGAAAATATGAGTTTGTGTAAGGAATATAATAAAAGTTGAAAGTCAACATGATAAGTGATTATGTTTCCTTATGAATAAATTCTTCAATAAAAATTAACTTAAAACAAAAATGTTGTCTATTAACTTTTACTACTGGGGAATCGAATACTGTTTAACCCATCACAAGTTTGTGATTTTCTTATGGTTAACTTTCTCCTAGACATGTTTACTATCACTCTCCATCAGAACATGACCCTTTGTTTTTTCCTCCATGCCCATATTTTCGTACTTGAAATCCTAGTATGGGTTAACTTGGGTGACCTTTGTACTTATCTTTCTTTATTTTAAAGTGATTGTTTTACCGACTCTTGTTCCGATGTGCGACTTTCAAGGATGTTTCCAAGCCCAATTTTAAAATTGCAAGGACGCAATTCCCAAAAGGGGGGAAGGATGTAACACCCCAGGTAAATAAAGAATATTACATCTTTATATTTATCTATATTTTTGAATAAAATATTAATACTACTTTAAAGGGGATGCTATGCTCGATGGCGTACCCAACACGCAACAACGAGTATCTTGGGAATCTTACGTTGCACTCTAATAATAAAATAATATTATTTTAAATGGTAGTTAACGCCTAGTCGTTGTAATGGCGGGAATGAACAGAACTAAATAAAAAATGATTATATATGTTTGAAAAATATTTTTACTCTTTACAATAAATTTTAGAGGATTAAAAATGCAAATGAATCCAGTTTTTAAGCGTAAACATTCTAATATTCTTTAAAAGGTCGATTAACCGCCTTTTGATGGAAAACCCCTTTTAAATCCACTTTTTGAAAATTTTATAAGCTCTATTTTTCAAAATAAACAAATTATTTATGATTGGGACATTGAAATTTACCTTGGGTTAATTTTTGGTATTTTTCTGACAATGTTCATTTTTCAATGAATAGTGAAAAATACTGCATTTTACATCAAAACTACTTTTTCATATAATTTAATTATATGGTTATATTATCTTTTTAATTTATTTCAAAGTTTAATTAGAGTATATTTTTACCATGTAATTCAATGTTGGTCATTGGGATTAATTTCACTTTGAAATTAGGCATAAACAAGTGCCAAACTTTTCATAAATATTGTTTCTAAAAAACCCGCTAATTGTTTTGACAACGGGAAGTTTTTTTTAAAACTTAATTATTGCAATTTATGTGTTTGAAATTTGGTAAAATGAATTACATATTTGGAATCAGAAGGTCAAAATTATATAATTAAGACTCTTTTGTTTTTGGACATTATGAATAGTAACGACGGTAATTATCTTTAATTATCTTGATTAATGAGTAGTCGGGTAGTTAAAGATAATAAGATAATATCATAATCATAAAAAAATGACCACAAAATGTGTCCTAAGGATAATTGTTGTCTCATGGCCGACCATGTGATGCCTTTTGCCAAACTTGGGTGCCCCATGGAATCACTTTTGTGAGAAAGTGACTTTTTATCTTTTTATTTTTTAAAGAATGTTAAATGTAAGAAAGAATGTATAACCTAAGTAAAATATTTTTAATTTTGTCTACATAAATGATATTTTGGACTATAAATATTAATTATAAAGCTAAAAAAATTCCTACATTATAGTATTTTTTTATAATTTTTAGAAATTAAATAAATTAAATTATTTTTGACATCATGATGATGCAGTGATGACCTCATTATTTAACGATTTAAATAAAATGGAAGGATAATGTAAAATCTAAGACCTACACATGTCCAAAACCTATTGGATGGGTGGATTTCGAACCCTTATCACCTTATCCTTGAAACACATCAATGTGGGACCATTAAAATCCGAAACTCATTTGAAAATAAAGTTACATTTTATACCATTCCAAGAGTGCCCCTCCTCTCCTCTTATAAAAGGCCCCCACCCATACCTCCTTAACCACACTTCCAAGGCCTTTGGCTCGGCCAACACCTGCCCATTTTGTCTCTACACATCCCTCTCTAACTCCTTGAATCCTCACTTTGGGCTGAATCTTTTCCAAGGAAGCCTTTGATCTCAAATCAAAAGGAAGTTACCCGATTTTAAGGTAATGTCTTCACTTCTGTCCTTTTGTTTTATTTTGCTTCTCAAACCCCCTAAATTCTTTTTATTCATTTATTTTGTAACAAATCCAGTATCTTTAATATACTAGGATGTTTTTATAATAAGTATTAGAGCTAAACTTACACACACCTACATCTAATGGTTAAAGAACATACTGTTTCTGTGGATGGCGAATTTCTGCCTCACGAAACGATGATTGTTCAACATTCTTCGAACACCTTCAAAGGTGGCCATTAAGATGACACTATATTTATATATGTTATATAATATGTTTATTTTTTACTTAAGCTTCTGTATTTTTCGTTTATGGCATACCTTTATGGTTTCCATTATGGGTAAACGTGATATCTTCATTTAAGGAAGTGCGGACTACCGCCCCCTCAAAGTGATTTGATTCGTTAATACCATATGTGGTACGTATAAAGGATATATTTAATGATATTATATATGATACCATACTGGAATTAAAATACTATTATGTATCATTATGTTTTAATTCCATTAAATATGAAATAGAAATGGAAGTAGCGTTCATGCGTACGTACGGCTTACCGTCTCCATGAACGGTACATTTCATTTCTTACCTCAAAATGTTATGTACTATTATAAGTACATATATATAATGGATATATATGTAATATATTACATCTAAATTATGGATATAATTCTGTAATTATAACATATATATATATATATATCTCATTTTGTTTTAATTCCATTAATATGACAAAAAATGAAAGTAGCGTTCATGCGTACGTACGGCCTACCGTCCCCATGAACGGTGCTTTTATTTTTTATCTCCAAATGATATGGAATAGTATAAAATGAATATATACTGGATATATATGATATATATGATATATACATCATGATTATAACTCTGGATATAATGGATACATGAACAACTTTTAATTATAAAGAGCATATTTTGACTCAAGTACCAATGATCGTTTAAACGACTGTTATTAACTAAAATAATTACATAGTGTTCATGACATGGTAATAAGTGATATAAAAGGAATAATGAACTTGAAAAATTTTCTTAAGGAAGTATAAATTAACTCAAGTGTATTATTCAGGATATTAAAGAACGATCGAGTCAAGTCGGACCTGAGGTAAGGGATCCAACCTCTCTCTTTCTTTTTAAGTACACTCTTTTATGTCATTCCTTTTAAAGCTCATCTTTCTTGTTATTGTGATGTTATTTTATATTCCTATTTCTGTAAACATTATGTTAATATTATGAGAGACCCTATTTTCTCTCATCAATCCATTTTGGAAGTTTTAAGTGACGTCGTTAGGCTGCCGAGTTTTCGTAAGGGATTTTTCATCTCGCTTTTATTCCCGTGAGATTTATGCTACATTTGCCACAATTTCCTTTGAGTGGTGTATTTACTGCCCATTATTATAAACTTTGTTTAGTATAATTTCATTTATGGGTATTCACATCTTCATTGTATGACCCTTCTTCCATGGGGTGTACGTTTCGAATGTTACCCAAGTCGGTAAAGGAACCTTTCACCCTCCTCTTTTTAAAAGAAATCTTTTGTTATGTCTTTTAATTCACATACTATTATGTTGGGATATGTTCTTTTATATCCTTATTGATGTAAATTTTATGTATAAGTGATGAGATTCCCTTTTTATCTCTCATCAACTCATTTTCCGAATTTTGAAGTGATGCCGTTAGGCTGTCGAATTTTACCAAGGGGACTTTTTAACCCAATTTTGATTTCTTTAGGTTCAACATGTAGTTATTGAATATGTCATATTTTGAATATGTGTGAATGACCTTTTATTGTTTTACACTTAATATCCACTTATATTGGGTGTATTTATATTTGTCACACATAATTTTGAGATTGAATTATCCTTAATTTAAGGATGCCTTCTTTATAAGGGAATTCATCACATTTGACATTTCAATTGAGACTTCTTTGTTGTTATGCACCAATTCACTCTTATATGGTGTATATACTGTCCTTTGGAATATTATATCATGAATCCATTTATTCTCATGATATTATAAAGTTCTGACTAAATGTTATTCCTCAATTATTGTATTCAAGTGTCTCTAATTTTGGTAAAACCCCTTTAACCAAAATTTCGCTTTAAATGTTTTAAATATTTGTTCTTATTAATATCCATGTTTTCAAAATGGTTTTAAGGATTTATTTATATGGATATTAATGGTTTAAAATTTTAAAATCTTCAAGGTGGTATGGGACACTTTGATTCAAAAATCTCTTTATTAAATGTTTTAAATGGTTTTGGAAATGGTTTCTTTTTGAATGGATTCATTATTACAATGTAATAAAATGTTATAATGTGATTGAAATGTGGAAATGTTATGTTTCCTTTATGCATGTTTTATGTGATACGTTTATGTTATGGTTCTTGGTCATTGTTATGAAAACGGGTGGTTCCGTGATAAACTAAGGGCGGGTGAGCCCGATATAGCTCTCCAATGCATTGGGTAACGCGAAGGAGTGAAACGTTAAGGTTTCTCCGAAGTGATTTAGGTAATATACTATGGTGGATATTCCAAATGTAACCAAGAGGGTTACTCCCTACGTAAGAATGTTATGAATTCCTCAAGTTACCTTTATGTCTTATGATTTCTATGATTTATTCATGATTTGATGAGGTATGTTAAAGTGCCTATGTTTTATGGGTAAACTATGATTTCATTCTTATGTATGTATGAACTCATGTTTCCTTTCCATATTTTTATAACCCTTACTGAGATTTTTATGCTCATCCCAAGTTTACTGGAAATTGTTTTCACAGGTCAAGGGAAAGGTACATGATATGATGATAGTGTCAAGGAAGTTTCAATAAAGAATCCATGCTTTATTTTTTTAAATATGTTTCCGTTGATGGGAAAAAATTGAATACTATCTTTTATGTAACCACTTTGTTTGAATGTGGAATGTAATGAAAGTTTTATGATCTAATTCTCTAAAACTCTAAACCTGAAAAGATCCTCAATGTGTAATCTTGTAATAACTCAAGATTAAGTAAAGTTTAAGGTTGGGGCCTTATAGAGTCTCTTGGTAGAAATATTAGACTTGAGAGAATACCCCCATGTATTGTATTGGAATATCACCAATACAGACCAATTCTATAACGACCCATACTTTACATACATTGTTAATACTTCAAAATTGAAGCACACTTATTACAGCATATGACAAAACCACAAAGGACCGTATAGGTATAGTGTCTTTAGAAACTGGGAAACATAAACAACTGGTTCATAAATCTTCTACAGTGTCTCCCATTTATTTCATCATATCTAGGGTCCCTTTTAGCATATTCTACTTAATATCCATCTTCCTGACCTGGGGAAAAGAAAACATAAAAGGGTGAGCTCAAATGCTCAGCAAGGGAAAATAAAGCAAATAAAAATCATATCATATCTTTTTGAAAATCATAACCTGCAAAAGAGATCATAATATCTTAACATGGAACAAATCATAGAAGTGAAAATGAGATCCCCATAATCATAACATAAAACTTGAAACTTTGTGGCATGCACACATAATCATGGAAAATCATTTCTTGTTAGTCATGACTCATTGCCAAGACTATCTTAGTGGACAAAGTCCCTTTCTGAACCGAGTTCACTCCTCGTTTCAGTCCTGTATCACTGAACCGAAATAACCTTCCGTTCCAGCCATGTCTATCTCATGAGATATAAAATCTTTACCCAATGCATTGGAGGGAGATATAGGTCCCACCCATCTTATAATGAATCCTTTCTTATGTGTGCCACATAATCATAAACCATACATCATAGCGTAACCCATGTAATAAAAATGGGATTCTTAAACAACATGACATCATAAAACAATTCATATAAGATAAAGGAATTCATAAAAATATTTCCATCACAACATAATCAAATCCATGTAATAATAGGGATAAAAACAGAACCCCCTTTTTTTTCTTAGATGGAAAATAATTTCGATAAAATACTTGAACTTCATTCTTGAGGAAAATATCTTTTCTACTTCAAAAACACTTTTCCTTTCTTAACATGTCATAGAATTATAAAATAAAGAAGTTGGTTAAAAATAAACTTGAAAACTTATAAATGAAGATTCTTGGAAATAATGTTTTGAAAATCCATTCATGCCGTATAAGTTAAAAAAACATTCTTCGTACTTTTGTCGGAAAAGTCAAAAAGTACCTCGTACGGAAAAACGACAAAAGATTCCTTTCATATTCTTTACTAAAAACTCACCTAAGGGTAAAATTGGATTTAAACTATTGAAATTGGATGGAAACAATATTGCATATTGAGGGAACATGGATGTGGATGATAAAATACACCCCAGTAAATACTTACGAATAAACATTCTCGGATAAAAATGAGATTGTGATATTTCCCTTACCTTAGGTCCGATTTGCTTTGTTCGTGTCTGAAGCTCCTGTATAATGGTTTAAATAATTTTATTGACTTATTCCAGAATCATACATATTGATATGATATCATATATGGTCATATTATTAGCTTCTTGTTAGTAATATTTCATTGTTACTTGTTACTCGGGTCTTTATAACTTTTTGTTCTTATGCGTGTTTTGTCGAATAAATTCTTATTCTTATCTTTAGGTTATAGATAATTCATTTCCAGAATGGTATTAGTGTATTATATACCATATTAATTCATTCAATTCACTTATATAATCATTATGAAATGAAGATCATGTAGAACGAGTCGCATCACATCGTGGAGACGGTATTCCGTACGTACGCACGAGTGATGATATCATTCCTATGATCGTGGAATTGTATTGGAGTATATATATATTATTTCAGTATCAATATTACTTAATAATAATAATATATAGTTACTCATTACACCATTATACCCATCCTTGTAAGGTGATGGTGGAAAATAGATTACACCACGGCGTGGAGACGGTATTCCGTACGTACGCACGCGCGGTGATTTCATTTTTCCGTAGGATGGATAGAAGGTGAATTAGGGTTGTTTCATATTTATAATAACATATCAGTATGTAAGTAATACTGATGTTATTACTTTATCATGAAACAACTAAAGAAGAAGAAGTTGAAGAAGAAAGAAATTGAAAAGATCGGTAATGGATATTACCTCTTCTTTGGAACGCCTCTTTGAATACTCCACTTAAGGAACTAAGATTGGTCTTTGGAGAAGACCATGACCTCTAGGATTATTCTAGGGAAGTGTAGAGGAGAAAATGGCAGGGTTTGGCCGAACTTGAGTGCTCAAATTGGTGTGAGGAGGAGGGGGAGGAGGTGCCCTTTTATAAGGGAGGAGAGGGGCACCTTAGGAATATCTCAAAATATTATTTTATATTAAAGTCAAAATCGGTTTATAATGGTTCCAAAGGGTCTTATTTCGAAGCTAGAGTGGGGAAGGGTCTAAATACTATCAACCAATAGGATTTAGACAAGTTTAGGGTATTATTTTAACCTTATCAATTAGATTTAACTCTAAGTTAATTAATTTAACTTTTACCGTGTCTTTTTGTTTTCTTCCACTATATGGTTAATACACTTACTATAACTTGCCAAACGAACCCCAAATTGTTTATTATTAATATATATATCCTTATCTAAGTCATTTGGCCAAACCTTAGATTTTTAGGAATAAAATAACAATTAATAATATAATATTTGATTTAAAAACTATTTTGTGTCAATTTTGACACTATTTGATATATGATTTCTGTGAAAGTCATAAAAGAATTATATGTTCGAACCAAGTTGATTAAATCAACACTAATATATCATAGTAACCTAGAAAATTAGTTTAATTCATAAAAAGTCTCAAATTACATTTATTATGGTGTTTATAACATCAATTATGTCAATATTTCATTAAAAAGATAATTACTGCATCATCTTTGTGTCATAAATAAATTAAATTATTTGATGTCTAAAAATTACAAATAAAATACCATCATGTAGGAAATCTTTTTAGATTTCTAATGAATATTTACAATCGAATTATCTTATGTATAACCCCATATTAAAAATGATTTACTTATTAAACTTTAAATTTAACTATTTTAACCCTTCTTTAAATAAATTAATAATAAATGTCCTAATCTAATCCAAGTGGGCCTAAATGGTCATATTTTATTCCTAAGTTTGTTTTTGGTCGAATTAAACTTGTCCAATAGAATTAGGACATGTGTTAGGGTAATATTAATATCATATTTACCCTTAGTTACCCTATTTACTATTAACCGCGGTAAAAAAAGTAAAAAGTTACTATTCACCAAAAAATTATTTTCATCTCATTGAACCACATTTTAGTCCTTGATATTAACCGTGTCTCTCGGATTTTCGAAATTCCATTCACAGAAGCGGTAAAATTAAGTTTTATGCAAAATTCAGTTTTTTAACCTACCACTTAGTGGTTTCACTATTCATCAAAAATTGAAAGTTTTCAGAAAAATACCAAAATTTCACCCTAGGCTAATTTCGATATTCTGAGTCCAAAAATGAAGTCCATTATAAAATTTCAAAAAGTGGTTATTACTATTCATAACGGCTAGTTTTAATAGCATATTGTTATTTAGTGAAACTCGGTATTGCGTACGACGAAAGCTATCGAGGAAGGTCGCGATTGCGTGTAAAGCAAGCCAAGCAAGTTTTGTGTAGAAAAAGATTCCTTTGATGATTTAAAAACAAAATATTACTCATAAAAATCTCGGGTGTTACATTCTACCCCCCTTAAAAAGAATTTCGCCCTCGAAATTCGTCACTTTGTTACAAACAGATGAGGATACTTCTCCCTCATCATATCCTCGAGCTCCCATATAGCTTCTTCAAGTTGGTGGTTCCTCCATAAAACCTTCACTAAGCGAGTGTTCTTGTTTCGTAGGACTTTTTCGCTACGATCCAGAATCTCTATCGGTTGTTCTTCATAAGAAAGATCTTGCTCCAGCGGTACAACTTCTGAGCTGAGTACATGTGAAGGATCTGGTATGTACTTTCTCAGGAGAGATACATGGAACACATCGTGAACTTGAGAGAGATTCGGTGGAAGCGCCAATCGGTAAGCTACTTTCCCAACACGATCCAGTATTTCGAAAGGACCGATATATCTAGGGCTCAACTTCCCCTTCTTTCCAAATCTCATAACCCTCTTCCAGGGAGATATTCGTAAGAACACTTTATCGCCCACTTCAAACTCTAGGTCTTTTCTTCGGTTGTCGGCATAACTTTTCTGTCGACTCTGAGCTGCTCTTATGTGTTGTTGAATAGATCTGACCTTTTCTGCCATTTCATCAACGAGATCAGGTCCTAATAGCTTTCTTTCCCCAACTTCATCCCAGCAAGTTGGAGTCCTGCATTTCTTTCCATAGAGAGCTTCATAAGGAGCCATCTGAATACTGGAGTGAAAGCTATTATTATAAGAAAATTCCACCAAAGGTAGGTGTTGATCCCAACCTCCTTTGAAATCCATAGAGCAAGCTCTCAACATATCTTCTAGGGTTTGAATTGTTCTCTCAGACTGACCGTCTGTCTGGGGATGATAAGCAGTGCTGAAACTCAACTCTGTATCCAGAGTATGCTGAAGACTTCGCCAGAACTTCGAGGTAAATCTCGGATCCCGATCAGATATAATAGAAAGTGGTACTCCATGCAATCTTACCACTTCCTTTACATATATCCTAGCAAGCTGATCTAGAGAGAAATCCTCTCTAATAGTAATGAAGTGTGCGGACTTTGTAAGACGATCAACTATGACCCAGATAGCATTATTGCCTTTGGATGTCTTAGGAAGTCCTGTGACAAAGTCCATAGTGATGTTTTCCCATTTCCATTCGGGTATGGGTAATGGTTGTAACATCCCCTTAGACTTCTGTCTCTCAGCTTTAACTTGTTGAAAAACCAAGCATCGAGAGACATATTTAGCAACATCTCTTTTCATGCCATCCCACCAGAAGTACTCTTTCAGGTCCCTATACATATTCGTGCTTCCAGGATGAATAGAGAATGATGAACTATGAGCCTCATCCAGCAGCTCATTCTTTAATTCGGGGATGGGAGGAATGCAAACCCGATTCCTGAACTTTATTATCCCATCACAATCAAGGTTGAATTCAGGAACATTTCTCACCTTCTTTTGTAACTCGACATCTTCTTTCTGTGCATCTTTAATCTTCACATGTATAGATGGTTGAACATTCATTTGAGAAAGATAAGATTTTTCCCCTTCCATTATAATTCCAAGATCCATCCTTTGTAAATCCATAAATATTGGATCTTTTGTGATCCTCATCATGGATAAACTAGCATGGTCTTGTCGACTTAATGCATCTGCCACCTTGTTTGCTTTCCCAGGGTGGTAATGGATTGAGCAGTCATAATCCTTAATCAGCTCCAACCATCTTCTTTGACGCATATTCAACTCCTTTTGTGTGAAAATATACTTTAAACTTTTATGATCAGTATAAATATCACACCTTTCACCATAAAGGTAATGCCTCCAAATCTTTAATGCAAAGATTACCGTAGCCAACTCCAAATCATGTGTTGGGTAATTTTTCTCATGGATTTTCAACTGTCGTGAGGCATAAGCTATCACCATATCATTTTGCATAAGAACACACCCCAATCCCTTCTTGGATGCATCACTGTAGATCACAAACCTTTCTCCACTACAAGGCAGTGTGAGCACAGGTGCACTGGATAACCTTCTTTTCAACTCCTTGAAATTCTCTTCACATTCCTCTGTCCAAACAAACTTAACTCCTTTCCGAGTCAACTTGGTGAGTGGATTAGATAATCGTGAAAAATCTTTTACAAAACGTCGATAATATCCAGCCAAACCAAGAAAACTTCGGATCTCAGTTACTGTTGTTGGTCTTGACCATCTTTCGATAACCTCTGTTTTTGCTGGATCCACGGATATCCCCTCTTTTGAGATTATATGACCCAAAAATGCAACTTTTTGAAGCCAAAATTCACACTTGGTAAATTTGGCATAAAGATTCTTTTTTCTCAGGGTCTTCAATATAATTCTCAAGTGATCTTCATGATCTTCCTTGCTCTTTGAATAGACAAGAATATCGTCTATAAAGACTACCACAAATTGATCAAGATAGTCTCTAAAGACTCTATTCATTAGATCCATGAAGATAGCAGGGGCATTAGTAAGACCAAATGGCATCACTATAAATTCATAGTGTCCATACCTTGTACGGAAAGCCGTCTTTGGTATATCCTCCCTTTTGACCCTTAATTGATGATACCCTGAACGAAGATCAATCTTGGAAAAGTATTGAGCTCCGCGTAGTTGGTCAAATAAGTCATCAATGCGTGGGAGAGGATATTTGTTCTTGATAGTGATCTTGTTAAGTTCTCGATAATCAATGCAGAGTCTCATTGATCCATCTTTCTTCTTAACAAATAGAACAGGTGCTCCCCAAGGTGACGCACTAGGGCGTATGAATCCCTTATCAAGATTCTCTTGGAGTTGCTTCTTCAATTCCTGCAACTCAATTGGGGCCATTCTATAAGGTGTCTTTGAAATAGGCAAAGCACCCGGTACGAGTTCTATTGAAAACTCAACTTCACGATTTGGTGGAAGACCCGGTAATTCCTCCGGAAAGACATCATCAAACTCCCGTACGATGGGCATATTCTTAATCGTGAGTTTCTCACCAACCATTTGAGATAAATAACCTTCATTTAGTGGAATAAATACCCATAAGATGGAAGAAATTTCCACTGGAAGGTTATATTCATCCTTGCATTGATAGATGATCGTAGATTGATCTGGAATATGAAATGTGACTTCCCTTCTTTGGCAATTGATATGAGCTCCGTATAAAGAAAGCCAATCCATGCCAAGAATCACATCAAATTCCACTATAGGAAGGATCACAAGATTTGCAGGAAGCACTTTCCCACAAACTTCGATCGGAGAAGAATTATAAACTTTTGATGCGATTGATGTGCCATTAGGTGTTGTCACAGCTAACTCAACATCTAATTGTTGAGGTAATACGGTGATACCCTTAGAAAATTCTTCAGAAATAAAAGAGTGGGTGGATCCAGAATCAAATAAAACATTTGCTACTTTAGAGTGGATGGTAAGTGTACCTTTCACCACATCGTTATCGTACTCCACATCGCTGATAGAAATTGCATGTGAATTTCCTTTGTCTTTAGCCTTAAGATTTTGTTGACGTCGACCATAATCATCAACCCTTGGATTTGGGCATTGATTGGCATAATGCCCCATCTCCTTGCACTTGAAACATTGAAGTGTAGTAGGTTCATTCTGTGTATCCCTTCCTTTGTTTGCATCATTAGACATCTTCTTCCCATTATCACGGCATTCAAATGCCCGATGACCTTCCTTTCCACATTTAAAACATTTACTTGTCCCTTTAAGACAACTCCCTCCATGTTTCTTTCCACACTTTGAGCATAAGGGAAAGCTCATCTTCTTTTCAGTGTGCTCTTTAGATTTTTCTTTGAATTCCATCTTCCTCTTCTTATCAAACCCATGTGACTGATGGGTTACTCCAATCTCCATCTCGACTTTGAGAGCACATCGAACGATTTCCTCGTAGCTATTGAAGTCCCTTATGGCTAACGCCCTTCGAAGACTTGGTTTTAAGCCACTAAAGAATCGATCGATCTTACTCTCAGGTTGGATAATAATACCAGAAGCGTACCTTGCAAGTCTTGTAAAATTTGCTTCATAGGTACCAACAGATTCATCATCCCTTTGCTTCAATTCAAGAAACTCTTTCTCCATCTTTGTTCGGAGAATACGAGGGAAGTACTTATTGAAAAATAAGTTCTTGAACTCGTCCCATTCCATTGACTCAATTTCATCCCTTTGCCTCGTATTCTTAACAAGATTCCACCATTGATCAGCATCTCCTTCCAAACGATACACTGCTAGGATGACTTTATCATGCTCAGAACATTGAAGAACTGAAAATATCTTTTCAGTAGTACTAATCCATTGTTCAGCAACTAATGGATCAGTAGACCCGCTGAAAGAAGGTGGACGCTGCCTCATGAAGGATTCAACAGAATGTTGCTCCCTCCTATGCTCGTTTGGAAATCTTGCATGATTCATAGCTTGAGAAAGTTGTGTGAGCATGGCTACAAGATTTTGTATTCCAGCTCCCATATCGTTTGGTTGCTCAGGGGGACAATCATTGCATTGCCCATCGCATTCCGCATTAACACGGTTCCTTCGGGTTCTAGCCATTGACTAAAACCAAGAAGAATAGTGTGAGCAAAACTAATTATAATAGGAAACCACATAATTCAAGAATAAAATTTTCATGCTTAAGGTCTTATCCTAGGTTATTCAAGGCCATTTCTAAAACACTAAGATTGTGTTCTATGCTTAGACTTATCCTTAGGGTTCTTACTAAGGCTTTCACATCCTAGTTTCCAAAGGTTGACTATACCTTTCCTCTGATACCAACTATAACGACTCATACTTTACATACATTGTTAATACTTCAAAATTGAAGCACACTTATTACAACATATGACAAAACCACAAATGACCGTATAGGTATAGTGTCTTTAGAAACTGGGAAACATAAACAACTGGTTCATAAATCTTCTACAGTGTCTCCCATTTATTTCATCATATCTAGGGTCCCTTTTAGCATATTCTACTTAATATCCATCTTCCTGACCTGGGGAAAAGAAAACATAAAAGGGTGAGCTCAAATGCTCAGCAAGGGCAAATAAAGGAAATAAAAATCATATCATATCTTTTGGAAAATCATAACCTGCAAAAGAGATCATAATATCTTAACATGGAACAAATCATAGAAGTGAAAATGAGATCCCCGTAATCATAACATAAAACTTGAAACTTTGTGGCATGCACACATAATCATGGAAAATCATTTCTTGTTAGTCATGACTCATTGCCAAGACTATCTTAGTGGACAAAGTCCCTTTCTGAACCGAGTTCACTCCTCGTTTCAGTCCTGTATCACTGAACCGAAATAACCTTCCGTTCCAGCCATGTCTATCTCATGAGATATAAAATCTTTACCCAATGCATTGGAGGGAGATATAGGTCTCACCCATCTTATAATGAATCCTTTCTTATGTGTTCCACATAATCATAAACCATACATCATAGCGTAACCCATGTAATAAAAATGGGATTCTTAAACAACATGACATCATAAAACAATTCATATAAGATAAAGGAATTCATAAAAATATTTCCATCACAACATAATCAAATCCATGTAATAATAGGGATAAAAACAGAACCCCCTTTTTTTTCTTAGATGGAAAATAATTTCGATAAAATACTTGAACTTCATTCTTGAGGAAAATATCCTTTCTAATTCAAAAACACTTTTCCTTTCTTAACATGTCATAGAATTATAAAATAAAGAAGTTGGTTAAAAATAAACTTGAAAACTTATAAATGAAGATTCTTGGAAGTAATGTTTTGAAAATCCATTCATGCCGTATAAGTTAAAAAAAACATTCTTCGTACTTTTGTCGGAAAAGTCAAAAAGTACCTCGTACGGAAAAACGACAAAAGATTCCTTTCATATTCTTTACTAAAAACTCACCTAAGGGTAAAATTGGATTTAAACTATTGCAAGTGGATGGAAACAATATTGCATATTGAGGGAACATGGATTTGGATGATAAAATACACCCTAGTAAATACTTACGAATAAACAATCTCGGATAAAAATGAGATTGTGATATTTCCCTTACCTTAGGTCCGATTTGCTTTGTTCGTGTCCGAAGCTCCTGTATAATGGTTTAAATAATTTTATTGACTTATTCCAGAATCATACATATTGATATGATATCGTATATGGTCATATTATTAGCTTCTTGTTAGTAATATTTCATTGTTACTTGTTACTCGGGTCTTTATAACTTTTTGTTCTTATGCGTGTTTTGTCGAATAAATTCTTATTCTTATCTTTAGGTTATAGATAATTCATTTCCAGAATGGTATTAGTGTAGTATATACCATATTCATTCATTCAATTCACTTATATAGTCATTATGAAATGAAGATCATGTAGAACGAGTCGCATCACATCGTGGAGACGGTATTCCGTACGTACGCACGAGTGATGATATCGTTCCTATGATCGTGGAATTGTATTGGAGTGTATATATATTATTTCAGTATCAATATTACTTCATAATAATCATATATAGTTACTCATTACACCATTATACCCATCCTTGTAAGGTGATGGTGGAAAATAGATTACACCACGGCGTGGAGACGGTATTCCGTACGTACGCACGCGCGGTGATTTCATTTTTCCGTAGGATGGATAGAAGGTGAATTAGGGTTGTTTCATATTTATAATAACATATCAGTATGTAAGTAATACTGATGTTATTAATTTATCATGAAACAACTAAAGAATAAGAAGTTGAAGAAGAAAGAAATTGAAAAGATCGGTAATGGATATTACCTCTTCTTTGGAACGCCTCTTTGAATACTCCACTTAAGGAACTAAGATTGGTCTTTGGAGAAGACCAGGACCTCTAGGATTATTCTAGGGAAGTGGAGAGGAGAAAATGGCAGGGGTTGGCCGAACTTTAGTGCTCAAATTGGTGTGAGGAAGAGGGGGAGGAGGTGCCCTTTTATAAGGGAGGAGAGGGGCACCTTAGGAATATCTCAAAATATTATTTTATATTAAAGTAAAAATCGGTTTATAATGGTTCCAAAGGGTCTTATTTCGAATCTAAAGTGGGGAAGGGTCGAAATCCTATCAACCAATAGGATTTAGACAAGTTTAGGGTATTATTTTAACCTTATCAATTAGATTTAACTCTAAGTTAATTAATTTAACTTTTACCGTGTCTTTTTGTTTTCTTCCACTATATGGTTAATACACTTACTATAACATGCCAAACGAACCCCAAATTGTTTATTATTAATATATATATCCTTATCTAAGTCATTTGGCCGAACCTTAGATTTTTAGGAATAAAATAACAATTAATAATATAATATTTGATTTAAAAACTATTTTGTGTCAATTTTGACACTATTTGATATATGATTTTTGTGAAAGTCATAACAGAATTATATGTTCGAACCAAGTTGATTACATCAACACTAATATATCATAGTAACCTAGAAAATTAGTTTAATTCATAAAAAGTCTCAAATTACATTTATTTTGGTGTTTATAACATCAATTATGTCAATATTTCATTAAAAAGATAATTACTGCATCATCTTTGTGTCATAAATAAATTAAATTATTTGATGTCTAAAAATTACAAATAAAATACCATCATGTAGGAAATCTTTTTATCTTTCTAATGAATATTTACAATCGAATTTATCTTATGTATAACCCCATATTAAAAATTATTTACTTATTAAACTTTAAATTTAACTATTTTAACCCTTCTTTAAATAAATTAATAATAAATGTCCTAATCTAATCCAAGTGGGCCTAAATGGTCATATTTTATTCCTAAGTTTGTTTTTGGTCGAATTAAACTTGTCCAATAGAATTAGGACATGTGTTAGGGTAATATTAATATCATATTTACCCTTAGTTACCCTATTTACTATTAACCGCGGTAAAAAAAGTAAAAAGTTACGATTCACCAAAAAATTATTTTCATCTCATTGAACCACATTTTAGTCATTGATATTAACCGTGTCTCTCGGATTTTCGAAATTCCATTCACAGAAGCGGTAAAATTAAGTTTTATGCAAAATTCAGTTTTTTAACCTACCACTTAGTGGTTTCACTATTCATCAAAAATTGAAAGTTTTCAGAAAAATACCAAAATTTCACCCTAGGCTAATTTCGATATTCTGAGTCCAAAAATGAAGTCCATTATAAAATTTCAAAAAGTGGTTATTACTATTCATAACGGCTAGTTTTAATAGCATATTGTTATTTAGTGAAACTCGGTATTGCGTACGACGAAAGCTATCGAGGAAGGTCGCGATTGCGTGTAAAGCAAGCCAAGCAAGTGTTGTGTAGAAAAAGATTCCTTTGATGATTTAAAAACAAAATATTACTCATAAAAATCTCGGGTGTTACAAATTATTTCCCAAGATTCCACACATCTCAATTTTAATACATCCTTTTGGGAATTTGTATCTAGTTCCTTCCACCTAAATCTCTATGAAAAAATTCACCCATGATTTAGGATGAATGTCACCCCTTGGGAGAGGTTCATCCCCTCATACCTTATCTTTTATTTTTATTAATTCATTGGACATCACAGGCATTCGTTCAAGGGAATCCCACATTTCCATTATTGTGATGGATTCATCATATTTTGGTTAATGAATGGGTACTCCTGAAATATTTTATACATCCTAAAAGCTTATGATAAACTCTCCATTCATCAAATGGATGGTATTTTTATTTGGGATCCACCACTCAAGTATCTCTAGGACTACTTCGGGATTCTTATGCACACATGCCTGTGAAACCAGCATAGCTTCATAAATATAGAGTTCTTTTTGTTCATCTTCAAACATAGTGAATTTCATGGGCACCCAATAATCCCAAAACCATCATGACTTGACCCATCCTACAGTGCATAATTCACAGTCTACCTTCTAACCCTTTGATTATTATGTCATAGATTTATGGATAAAGAATGCATAGCAGTGAAGTTTAGACTCAGTGGAGTAAGGATTCAAATATATATTTCTTTTATTATGGAACATCAAAACCACTAATGGAATCATTCATTAATCAATATTAGAGCCATTGGAGGAAAGTCTAGTGGTAGTTAGGTGTTTATATTCATTGAACCAAGATTGTGGAAATTTATCTATCAACCTCCAAAATGGAATTTCCCTAAGAAGTCTGTAACCATAAAATGAATGTAGTTAGCTGTCATGATATTCAAGGTGATTATTCTTCAAGTGTATCACAAGATTAAAAAGACTGGGGTTATATTATATCAGTTATCCATGATCAATGATACTCAATATTACTTCTATTTGAGTAGAAAATACTTTATTATAAATATAATCCATTTCCACATCCATTGGAAATCTATAAAGAAACACAGATATTTTCATTATCACAAATTTTTTAATTTGGAATACACAAGATGGAAATTTAGAAAATGGAGGACCTCGTGCAAGTCACCCCCCCCCCCATGTGACTTCATGCAGGTCACTCGCCCATGTGACATTGCACAACTTACTTGGCCAATTGACCTCACATAGTTCCCCTACCTAAGACACCTAACGTGGGTCATCCATAGAAGTTAATGGGAAAATTTTCCTCATTGATGTTAATTTGGTAGAAAATAGCCTTATAAATGAATCCATACCGTAGTCAAGTGAGGAAAATGTACATAGAAGATATTTGTGGATGGATATCAATTTAAAATAATAGGGACAAGTGAAATAATATAAACAAGGAGGGAGATCACGGTGCAGGTTACACTATTAATAGATGTGTGGTCACATTTAAAATCGACTAGCATGGCTAACCAATGTAGATGGAATTTCCATTTGACCAATGTGATCGACCTATGCAGTTAGCATGTGTGGACCACATATTCACTTACCATTTGTGAGAGACACTATACATAATTTTTTTTCAAACCTGAATATGAATGGGGCACCAACATGTTATCTCTGATGAATGATGGGTCCATAAACACTCATGTTTCTCTCTACATCAGGAATAAATTATCATTGTTCCACTAAGACCCAATTCTAATGGGGGAATTTATAGGAACTGACTTTTTATTAATGAATTAAATAACCATAAAAAGAATTAAAATGTGAAGGAAATACACTTTTCCACATATATCATTCCCAACTATCACTTGCACGACCAACGCCTCACACAGGACTAACCTACAAGAACATCTTCTCATTCTAGTCCAACCTACGCAAGCCATCACCAATGTGACTAGTACCTCAGTTAGGCCCAATATGTGTGATGTACCTACAAAAAAACATTTATAGGGTTACCACTTCACCTGGGGTCCTATTTTTTCCAATAAATATAACCCTTGGGATTATTATTTCTATGATAAGAAGTTTAAGATACAACTCAAATCTCTTCTCACCAAAGTCTCTCTCCCATGTCCTCCAAAACATTAGTTAGCTATCTAATATTATAAAATAAGATTGAATTTTAATGATTCTAGGGATTATAGTCCTTCAAAGGTCCAAAGAACGTTGTAATAATATGAGGAGAGACCCCTAAGTCCAAACACACTAGGGAGAAGTTCCCCTCCTTGGCTCAAAACGTGATCACTACTCTTATATGGACACCTAAGGAGACCCTTAAAAAATATATAAAGGTCTCACCCAAGTTTTATTTACTAGGCTTTTATTTTCCCAATAAGTTATCCCATGTTCTCTCAAGTACCACTCAAAAAAGGTGCATTTGATTTCTCCCATGTATTACTTGGGTGAGGTACCTCAATGTTCACCCAATTAGAACTTGAGAGAGGTAAATAAAATTTCTCCTGAGTAGAACTAGGGTGACGTAGCTCCATGTTCACCAAGATAAAACCTGGAAAAGGTACCTCATATCTCACCAATGTATCACCTAGGAGAGTTCATATCCATTCATTGAGGTATCACTTGTGAGAGAACTATTTTAATCACCCAAGTATCACCTGGTAGAAACACCCATTTTTTCCTCTCTTATTACACCAATGATAGGGCACCATGTTACCAGGGACTCTTACTAGAGGGATACCAAATAAAAACCACCATAAACACCTTCAAAATTTCATTATTATAGGATAAGACGCACCATCACATCCCACATTTGATTATGGATTCACTTGGTAATGGATTCTTGTCACTTAACAACCCAAATTGGTAGGGTCCATGGGATTCTGACAATTGTGTTTCCCCTCAGTATCAAGGACAAAAAACATAGAGGTACTGTTAGGGACTTTCCCATTTTAGATAGTGAGGTGAACCATTTTACTTTCCCTTTTATGAGGGTGAGTGTTGTATCATTCTCTTCTCATCCACGAAATTGGTAAAATCAAAAATCTCATGGAGTAATCCCATAGAATTTAATGTACAACATATCATACCTTTCATATAGTCATACTCATCCACTAAAAGATAAAGTATATTATTTGAATTTAAAAATCTTATACTTCCTATTGATTCTAACACCGAGTATGATTCACGTGGGCCTAGATTTATGTGGTAATCATATTTCCAGAATAATCAACTATCCATCATGGGACTACTATTAGTTATAATCCCTAACAATTTATTATCCCCAAAAAGTGTCTTATTCCCTACATGGTAGACCTTAAAAGGACAATATTACCATTGAATCAACCTTGGGAGTACCCAGTATGTGTAAGGCCAAAGTACACTAAAGTACATCGACTTTGATTCTCATACTCACATGATACATAGGAAACCTTCTTGAAGCTCGAACCCAATATCTTCAATTATCCATATCCATATCCACATCATATTCCCAATAGGTTCATATACATCTCGAGGTGGGATATTCCGTCAGGGTACATTAATCACTATCCTTATTAGTCCATATTTCAATTAAGATCACGCCCCCTACTTGGGATGATATATCCATTCCATGTATTTTTTTCTCCCCATTTCATATGGTAATATTTATTTTGTGAATTATCATGGCATGGACATATTCCCTTTCAGATCAACCACAAAGGGACGCTCATGAATAATACCCGCACTCTCCTTTTCTAGAAACATTCCACCTGGACATCCTCACCATGTGACATTAAACTGCATCAGTTAATCCTTTTTACTTAACCTTAAAATGTATGATGTCTCCCATTAAGTGAAATTGATCTATGTGGGTTTTGATTAACTTCATGAGGATATGTTAGAATCCCTTACTATTTTCCTGATATTAATATAAAAAAATTAATGTTCCCTTGGATGATGATAATTTTTAGGGTACCCCCTACAAGGCTTAAAACCAGAACCATAAAAATAATAAATGATATAATAACCTATAACACATAAAAGATGGTCAAATTAGTGGATAACCTTTGATACATATTGATTTTTTCATCAATTTATAACCTTAGATACATATTAATGGTTTTATTATAATGCATTCCAATAATTGATTGTTAAAATAAGGGAAAATAATTTTATATTTGGGATTTGAAAAGGATTAAAGAATATGTCTTAAATCTATAAGAGTCTCGGAGTAAGAAATAATCACCCCCCCCCCCCCAATTGTGTGATGATACTAAACAGCCATCCTCTCGACCAATGTGATTTCTTATGTTTTGTTGAAGAAAATGAAAAAATTACACATGCCTTTGGATAGTTTGTATGTGACCCATTATAGATATGGGAAGCATTGGGAATTTCCAATTCAAGGAATAATCCTTATTTGAAGCCAACCTGGCCCCAAAAGGGGGCCATAAAACTATTTCACATTATCTCCTCAATTATTATATTCATTGTTAATGGTTAAAACTTTTATGGTTAAAATGATCTTATCTGATGTTTATAGTTTCTATATGATTAAATTTAATGGGAATGTACTTATTGTAAAAAAAATATTCTCCGCCCAGTTGAATTTGATATGATTTTAGGAATTGATTAATGTTCTTTATATAAAAACCATATCAATTGTTATGGAAGGAAAGTCACGTTTTACACTCTGAATGAACCTATGATCATTTATTGATTTAAGTATTTTTACAAACTTATAATGGTAATTAATTCTATAATAATGGATTTAATTTTTTTATATTAAGGGTATTTATCACAAAATATTTGGGATAAAATCAAAATTTAGGATATAACTATTGTGTAAGATTTGTTTATGTCAATTCATGAAAATTTTATTGTCTTACTCTTAATAGTGAAGCTTTGTTTAAAAAAACTCATATTTGGTGCTTTACTTATCCTCAATTATTCATATAGATTGGCCCCAATTTAGTTGTTTTAATTAAAGAAGTAACTTTAAGAGAATATATAAAAGGGAATCATATTACCTCTCACATCACCCTATGGTTCACCTATTCATTTTTTAAGAAGAAATATTGGTTAATTCGTATTTTCATAAATTATTGAGATTTTAACAAGATCACTATCAATAACAAGTACCTATACCCCATATAAATATTTTTTTTGATCAATTATAGGGAGAAAAACACTTTTCCAATATTGAACTTCATTCTAGATATCATTAATTGAGGGTTGTGAATAAGGATACACCCCCATACGACCCTCTCTACATGGTATGAACAATATGAATTTATAGTGATTCCATTTGGACCTATTAATTCCCATTCTATCTCCATGGATTTAATGAATATAGTCATTAGTGATTACCTTGACCAGGTTTTGGTAGAAATTATTTATGATATTCTTATATATTCAATGTGAAAGGAAGATCATGAAGATTGTTTGATAATTGTGTGGAATACCTTAAAGGAGTATTTATATGATAAATTTACATAGTGTGGATTTATGGTTACATAATGTTTCATTCTTTGGTAATATAATCTTAGCTGAGGTTGTATCACTGGATCCTTAAATTTCAAGTGTTATTTTATAATGACATAGACTAACTAGAGTATACAAGATCTATATTTTTTTAGATTCAATGGATACTACTAACTCTTTGTGAGACATTTCTCATGAGAATTTAACCCACTCACAAGCTGACTCGGAAGGCGGTAATGTTTATATAGACAGATGAATTTGATGTGAATTTCAAGGACCTAAGGAGAAGGTCTCTCACTACATGTTTGATCACACCACCAGGTAGTGGAGAATGGTTTTTTATCTATAGTGATGCATCATAGAAGGTAATGAGATGTTTCCTTATACAGAATGATATCATGAGAGAATATGACTCTTGAAAATTGAAAATACATGAGAATAATTACCCAACTCATGATTTGGAGAAGGAAATGAAAACTTTCTCATTGTATATAAAGATGAATTATATTTATGGTGAAAAGTGTGACATATATACATATCTTAAAATGTTTATAAAGATATTAGTATTCAAATAGTTAAATATAAAATAGGTAAGATGGATGAAACTGATTAAAGATTATGATTGCTCAACACATTACCACAATTGGAAGGTGATTAAGGTGGATTATGCTTTGAGTTTGATGGAACATGCTAGTGTGTCCATGATTATGATTAAAAGTTATCAAATACTTATTATGTCTTGGAAGATGGAAATTGAAATCCAATGTAAATGGTAAAAATCCCATATTACTTATAATTATGTTCAACTATCCATCTATTTGAGGATTAAAGAGGAGGATAAGGGAAATGTATAACTATAAAATAAAAGGGGGGATGTTTTTGAGTTCAATATTTATTGTGATGGAAGGATAAGGTTCATAAATAGATTGTGCTTCCAGTTAAGACCATAACTTAAGGATCTATTAGATTATTCAAGTAATACATCATTCTATATTCATACTTGAATTATGAAGATGTTTATATATTTGAAAGAATATTTATAGTTAAAAAAATGATAAGGGGTATTGTAGAGTATGTATCTTGATGCCTTTTATGTTAGTAAGTTTAGGATTAGAGATAAAATTCTCTTAGGTTGTCACAACCATTACCCATTCCTGGATATAAATGGGAAATCATTACCAATGATTTCATTGTGGGACTCCCCAAAAAATCTAACATGCATAATGAATTGTTCATTATAGTCCATAACCATATCAAATCAATTCATTTTATTACTATTAGAGTATATTTATCTATTGATCAGATTATATGGTTATAAATTGAAGAATTTGTTGGATATCATATTTTTATACTCTCAATTGTATTTGATAGGGATATGATGTTTTCTTCAATGTTCATGAGAAGTATTCAGTAGGCTATGGATATATAGTTTTTTTAGTAATATCTATAATCCTAAGATAAATGATTAATCTTAGGGGAGCATTCACACTGTAGATGATATGTTTTGAGTTTTCACTATGAATTTAAAAGGTGGTTGGGATCCACACCTTTCTTTGGTGGAATTTTCCGACAATAATAACAAACAATAGAAAATTTAGATGGATCCTTATTTATCCATTTATGGAATGAAGTAGAAAAATCTAATATGTTGGGATGAGGATAGAGAAAGAAAGATCCTGGGACCCAATCCAGATGAGGAAATGGAAGATAAGATTAAATTCATTCAACAACACTTCAGGGATGCTTAGAGTCAATAGAAAAGGCATATTTACAATCATATGTGATATCTAGAGTTTAGTTTTGGTGATAAATAAATCCTATTATCATTTACATGGAATATAGTTATAATATTTTGAATGATGGGAATGTTGAGCCCTACATATATCATTCCCTTCAAAATTATTTATCGTTCTGATACGGTATCTTATCCCTTTGTGCTTCCACTAAAATTATCTAATGACCAAGATGTGTTCCGTGAATCTCTATCGAAGAATTACATATATCATTCTATATAATTAATGAATTTAGGGGTCATAGCATTGGATAGACATATCTATTTTGAAGAATGACTTGTGGGTATTCTAGATCAATAAGAGAAAGTGAAACATAACAAGACCACTCACCTAGTCATTATTTTGTGGAGAAACCATAAATTATAGAAATATAAAAGGAACCCAATGATGTGATGAGGAAGAAGTATCTTTAATTATTTGTATCAGAGTGATGTTATTTTTATGGAGACATTAATAATAGGGGTTAGAATGTAATTTCGTAAGATTTAATGATATATTTCTCTTTAAATAAATTATATTTCATTGATATCTTACATTGAATGCAACACTATGTTTAAAGAAACAATAATATACTATTGAAATGTTATTATTTAATGATGTATTAATTTTATTATTTTTTGAGTAATTAAAATATGAAAAATTATTATTTACACATTTATAGAATGAATTGATTTGTTAATAATTAATAAAATCATTTGAAAGTGAAAAAAGATATTTTTTTCTGAAAAAAATGTTTTTATGCACACAATATTTTTAATGTTAATAAATTATATTAATAACTAATATTGAATTATGTTAATTAATTTTTTTTATTATATATTAAATCAATAATTTTATCATACATCTAATGGTTTTTACTAGGAATGAGATAAGAAAAAATATAGTTTTAGGCATAAAAACAAATTTTTATAAAAACAGTTTTCATTACGTTTGGATCGCTTATTTAAAATGGATATTTTTTAACATATATATAATCTTTAATAATGGATTCAATAATTGGAATAATGATCATCATATTCGGTAAATATGACCCTTTTATTCTTATTCATTATGAATTGTATCCACGGTATATATGTTTCACATCAGTAATGGTAAAACAGATAAGCATGGTTAAAAATTTGGGAAATGGATTTAAAATATCTCTAAGAATTATAATTATCCTATTTAAATAGTTTAGTTCAGAAATATCCATCCATGTTTTATAAATATGGAAACTTGGTCCCATTTTTCTTTGATTGTGACCTTTATGTTATTTTATAAAAATGCAAAATGCAAAATGTCTCTCTTTTGGTTTTTATTTCTTAAATATTTTTGACTTAAGGGTAAAAAGAAGTTATAAATGTATATAAAATTTGATTTTAAACATAAATATATTGTTTTTATAATATCATTTTATTTATAATTTTTATTTATTATTCAATTACATTAAATGGTTATGCAACACTCATACAGTGCTTGTGAAAGAAGTAAAAAATAAAGGTAATGATTAAAAAACAACAATAGTAAATTATTTTGGATGAATTGTTGTATAACACCAATTTCATAGGTAATTATAACATAAAAATTGTGTTAAATGTTTTATATTTAATTTCAGTTAATTTTATGATGTCTTTGAATTCAAATTAAATTAATAGTTCCAAAAATGACAGTAATGATATTTTATGTTAGATTATATTTTAAAAAATTATTTAAAAATAATAATAATAATCTTCCAGGAGGAAAATTTTGATAGGAATGGTTCATTAAGTTCAAACATAGACCATTTTTAGCCTATTTTTACCTAATAAATAAATTTATTACCCTTAAATGGTAAAACAGTTTGATATAAAAATCAATGTTAAAAAAGGTTAACGAGGGGGTTAAACAAAAAATAAGTTTTAAAATAAAAAACTCAAAATGTTTAAATATAATTGGATGAAGGAATTTAAAAACTAAACTATAATAAATTGTAAATTATGAATATTTGGTGCTACTTTACATGATTATGATATATATTATATTTTAAACTTTTAATCAATTTCAAGAGCGTCTATTCCTTGAATTTGAAATAGGAACCTCATATTCTATCTTATTAACAATATTTCAGATTTATATTCTATAAAATACTTGACCTAATACCATCCTTGCTTCCATACACTTTTATTATAGATTATGGTCCTTCTCAAATACCATCCTTTCATGGAATAAGGTGTATTCTAAAAGAGGTTTCTCGATGAAGTGGTATAACTCTTGATTGAGTACATTCAATTTTACTTATTCTTATACATCCTATAAATCAATGGTTCCTATTTAAAATAAATTATTAATCTTATTAGATATACTAAATTTTTATTATGAGTATGTAACAACCTGTATACATCTCTTTTCTATCCAATGGGAAAAGAAAACATCACTCTTGTGTAGCTGTACACTACCACCTCCGTGAAGAAACACAATTCATTTTTCATAATAATTTAATCGTTTTAGTTATAATGATGGATTTATTGAATATATAATATATTTATGATATTATTATGTTTCTATAAATAAGAATTATAATTTAATTTTCTTCTATAATATCCATTGAAATGTGGAAACATCTCCAGTACGTATGTACGGACTACCGTCTCCATGAATTGATATAATTCATTTTTTTCATCATCACTTTATATGAATACATATAAATTTAAATATAATTATTAAAAATTATAATTATGAAATTATAAACATTTTGGAGATGATATAACCATGACTAAAAAAATTAATGGGGTGGTCGTACTGAAACATGCAGGAAAAGTAAATCAGTTATTAGAAGGAACAATGATTTTAATAAAAAATATTTAAAAAATTGATGATAAAATGTTGTAAGTAAATCATATATGTAGCGATATATATTTTTATGGTTCTATAATATATGTATAATAAATACATATTTATTATACTGGAGGTTTTAACAAACATGAGGAAAGACAAGACTTGAGGTAAGGGGTTTATATAAGAATCTCATTTCCTTTCGTTTTTATTTATGCTAAATTTCCATTGAGGATAATTATATGGATCATAACATTTAAAACCCATTACTATATTCTCATATGGTTATTTATAGATTTTTTTATATATTAGTACAATTTTTCTATCTTTTTAATTAAAATGATAGAGAAAGTGTTTTTATGGAAAATATTTCCTTATTTCGTCTTTGGTCAAAACACATTTTCATCAATGTCCATACTCTTAAAAAAATTATAAAATATTTTATCTATACTTGATATGATTTATAATTTTCAATTTCACTATCATTGAATTTATTTACAAAATCATTATAAAGGAATATTTCTAAATTTTTTATAAATAAGTTTATTTAGACTATTTGCAAAAGTGTAAAAGGAATTTTTTCTTTTAATATATACTAAAAGGACAGATTTTCCTATTTTCATGTCCAGTCATTGATTTTATTATTCCATTACAAGTTTCTTTGGTTTTTTAAAAAAGTGTATTTTTAAATATTCTTGAAATTTTTATTTAAAATGTTATCAAAATTAAAATGTATTTTATAGTGTTTTCAAATAAAAGATCAAAATATCTTTTAAATTTATTTTTCCTCTATAATAACATCCTTTATGGTTTGTCATGATTCACTAGGTAATTGATCTAATGATTCCAATCATGTCATTTATGTGGATTTATTATGGTTGTGTAATAATTAAATGATTACAAAAATCATTTTGATCGCACAAGTCATGTTGTAATTAAATGATTAATGTTTTATATTCTTCTAGAAAAAATATGTATAGTTTTGATTATGTGAGCAGTGGGTCCATTATAGAACTCCAATGCATTGTGTAAATCCTTATATCTTGTGAGATGATTATTAGAAACAAGTTGATGTGCTCAATCCACTGTGATGAGGGAAACATGTGGTGATTCTTAATCCACTGGGATTTGGGAAATAGGTGGTGTTGTTTGATCCACTATGACATAGGTAACATGTGTTCATGAATGATTCATAATGATATTATTGTATCATTTTTAACATCCTAACCCAAATGTATAGGTATGAGTAGGAATGAAACATAACCTCATGTGTACCTCCCCATACTAATGAGGCTTCTGAATAGAAGTAATGTTCTGATTCCTTCAATGGTAAGATTATACCAACCATATCATGTAATAGGATCAATAAATAAAAGATAATAATATAAAAAATTAAATAATAAGAGTAAAAAAATTGGAATTACTAAATACATGTCATAAATTTTGTACATAAAAGTCGACCCTAATGTGGTAAGCCTATCCATAGTAGAATAAGTATATAAATAAGATATTATAAATAAAATAAAAACATCAGTGACTCTTTTAAAGTATGCCCATGTAATCTCTAACTCCATGCTCTAATTATCAATAAACCTACAACCATACATCTTCTAAGTCATCATGTGATGACAAAGCTTCTATAAATGTCAAACCACCATATTTTTTGAATTTCTAATAAGGATGTCAAGAAGTCCCAAATGTCCATCGGTGATCTACCCACCCATTTGGTGGTTGTTTTAGGAACAACACACATTTTTTCAAGTTAATTAACTCAACACACCAAATTTATGGTCATCAAAAAAAATCCACACATTCCATCAGGTTTATCCCTACCCCACTTATCCTTTTAATCACTAATGACCCATCTCTATAGGAATTTATGATCAGTATCTACCAACTGGACACTATGATTTCCCATCTATAGGGGTATTCATTATAGATATTATGGATGTTAGTACTTTTTCAGGTTGGTTAACTGACTATTGTTGTTTTCCCTTCTATATAGGTAGTGACTCACACCTTTATGTATGATAGAATCACATAAATCCTAACCTCAAATATCTTTTTGAATATCTTGATCCATATAGCACAATTATACATCCTACGAAACACACAAACATTATAATTTATAGAAAGAAATGATATGTCACACCAAGATCAAATAAAGGATCCACACATAATCACATGGTCATATAAAAAAAGCTTATGGCATCTCACACAACTACATGCAACACATATCAAGCATGGTTCAAACAACCCTAAACATCATATAATGGAAACACTATATACAAGGCCCAAAATGGGGTGGAACCTCTAACATCATGGTTTCTTAAGTTGATGTTGAGGGTTTCTAAGGTTTTCATCATCCAATCTACGTCCACCCCAACCAGAAGTTGATCACACCCCAACGAATCATAGAACCTCTAAATCATAATATCAGGGATTCTATAGAAATGTGGGGAGAAATGAGATATAAGAGGACTAAGAACATACCTTGGGGTAGGATTCTAAAGGGACTACCTAACATTAGACCAAAAGTTATGGTGTGGGGGTTGTCATGGAATGGACACCATCATGTATAATAACCCACTACAACATAGGGGTGTTTGGGCAGAAGGCCACTACTATGAAAGGGTACGACTATGCCATCAGACCACCATATAAGGCACCAACATGTTTAGAGGAAGGTCTATTTGATGCAGGGTTCATTGGAAGAGTACCACAAAAAAAAGCAAGGAAAGGTACTACAGTGTTTATTGTATGTTACCATGGTCCAAAGGGAGCGTAAGTGGTGTAGGAAGGGGAACTACAGTGTGGAGTATGTCTGTAGAGACTCTGAACTTTTGGGATGATGCTGAGAAAAAATGTTATTGGAGGTATTTATAAGGATCCATGGAGGATCCACCCATATAAAATACCTATATAATGACCTTTTTAATTATGGTATTTAATTCTATAATGGTTACTTAAGAACTTAATACTGAAGGCCATCACCCATGCATTGTAACTAATGGCCTATGGCATTGTCTAAGGCATTATAGAGTAGACTACATGATTCATTCCTTTATAGTGAATTCCATGACACAACCTCCTCCAAAAATCTAGGCTACAACATAGAATTATGTGAATCAACGTATCCCTTGTTAAAACATTCTATTATGGTGTGGTTATATGCACTATGGCATGGCCTCCATTGTCTTAGAAGCATGTTTTTTGAAACACCCTTTGAGACTCTAAAAACATACCAAATTCAATTAGACATACCTAAAACATGGTTCAACATGTATAATAATTGAAAAAAAAACATTTATTTAATGATAAATAATTCTTGTTCTTTATTATCCCCCCACCCCTATATTAAATAATTCCAATCAGAGATAAGTGTATCTAGAGTTCCTGATCAAACCAATTAGGCCGTTGAGATCAAATTTTATCCTCCCACTCCCAAGTCTCCTAATGAAACTACCCATGCCTCCACCCAATCTAGAAAAGTGGTACCATATTTCCATGGATAAATTTCTCACTCTAGTCTATAACATTCACCTTATTCTCATCATATTATTGATAAGTGTATTTCATGCATATATTTTAGAGTGTATTGTGTAGTGATTTTTGTATTTAAATGAATAATATTTCCAATTTTTTAGTGAATTTACTTGTTTTATGATTTCTAGAAGGAAACAACTGGTTTATGAAAAAGGAACAAAAAGGGTGAAATCATGGGCTAAAAGACAATTCGTAATGCAAGCGAAATGAAGTGGCGTGACAACAGATTTTTGAAGATGAAGTGAAGCTGGAAACTAAAGTAGAATTATTACACATCATGTAATAAGGTTACACATAGTGACTTTTTTTAATGTAATTAGCCATGGAGGACAATTTGTGACTTCATATAACACTGTGAAACATTGTTACATGTCGAATAACTATAGTACACGATGTGAAATTTTTTAGGAGATGTTTTTGGAAAAGATTTTGTCAAGATTTGTGATGCATGAAATTTGGGGGACTACATGCCATTTAATTGATTTACACAACATGTAAGTGTTCATGCAAAAAAAATATAAATTCTATGTGGGATGAGGGTTTGACGGGATTGGCTATAAAAGGATCCCCTCAACCGAACTTCTAACTCGCTCAGGGACTAGTAGAAGTAAGTACGGCATCAATGGAGCACCAGACGACAAAGTAGTTATTGGGATCCTAGATTTTCCACCATTCTTCTCTACCATTCTTCTTGGGGTACCCATGCTGCTCATTCTCATCATCCCTAGAATGAGAAAGTAGTCTTATTTTTGATTGGTGATGTGATTTTATATGGATGTGTTTCTAGGGATTGTTTTCATTTATTAATCATGTTTTGGATTGCTACATCATTATTTATTCAATTCCAATTTATCTTTTTTTCATAATGCATGGACATTGATACATTATAAAGGTTTTATTTCTGTTACATCAATTAATAACCTTAGTTTTTGTATGACCATTATGAAATCTAAGTTGATTATTTTTAAATGTGGTTTTAGGTCACCTATTTTTGTGCTTTCAGTGAGTATATGACCATTCCAAAGGTGCAATCACATTACTAGGGTAGGGTACCCAAACCAAGGGTCCCTGCAGAACCAATTCTGACACCAAAACTGAATAAATTCACTTTAAATTGAATCCATAGCACACGAACCTAAAAAACATTGATCCTAGCATGACTATATCTTGATATAAAACAACATTCAAATCGGTTATTTTTTCCATTTCAATAAACATATCAAATCATTTCAATTTTAATTTCCATAATTAATTTAGAATATATGGATTTTCCATGTGGGTTTGACAGTCGGACTGGCCAAGTACTAAATTTATAGTTAGGTTGTCTGAGTTTTTATAAATTAATAGATTTGGTTATCCTTGTGGGAATTAACAACACCCTGTGGAAAATTAACTATGCATCTGCTTTAAACTCAATAATATCATAGTCTATAAAATGTGCAAGATCAGGCATGTACCTCCAAATATTGGATATGGGGAACACATCATGAATAACTTAATAATGAATAGGAAGGTCTAAATGGTTCACCACTATCCCCATTCATTCGATAAAATTAAAGGTTCCCCAATAAAAAAATAGCTTTCCTTACTTCCTCATTTGTCAATGCCCTAACCGAGGAGTTACCCTAAATAAAACATGATCAACATTTGTGAACAAAAATGGCCCCCTTATATGGTTGGAATAAGATAATTTTATTCTATGATAAGTGATCAAACTCTTTAGATTAAGATTCACTCCCTCATAGGTCTCATGAACCTTAATTGGTCCCACAACTACCACATCACCCACCTCATACCAACAGAGTAGTGATCATTATAGCTTCTCGAAGAGCCTCATAAGGTTCAATATGAATCTAAGTCTGGTAACTATTATTATATGTAAACTCAACCAATGATAGATGACCATCCCACCCACATCTGATGTCTAGGATGCATGCTCAGAACATATCCTCCAATATTGGTATAGTTTGCTCAGACTGTCTATCTATTTGTGGATGGTATGTTATACTCAATATCAATTGAGTCCCTAGGGTTTCCTAAAACAACTACCAAAACTATGACATAAAACCCATGTCTCGTTCCAATACAATTATAAAAGGATATCTATGTTGGAATATGCTCTCCTAGATATAGATATTTCCCAACACCTCCACTGAGTGTGTCGTAAGAATTGGGTAACTATGATCAATCGATCGACAACCACCCATACTGTATCATGGCTCATCTGGATCTTGAGTAACCCCCTCACAAAGTCTATCATTATATATTCCCATTTTCACATGGTTACATTGTATGGATGGAGAAATTCATTATGTCACTGGTGCTCAGACTTCACCCTTTAACAATTAAGGCACTATGAGATGATATCAGCAATGTCCCTATTCATCATCTACCTTCAAAGATGGAATCTAAAGTCATGATACATATTGGTTGCGCCGGGGTGTAATATGAATCTATAAAGATGAAAATATATCATCATATCATCTCTAATGGATGTATGAACTTCCAACATCCCATATGACATGATCACATCATCATTATTCATCAAGCATCTGATTAACAAGTCACCCTTAGTGTGATTATCCCTTGAGATTTCACACTCTGGGTTAGAATCCTAACAAGTATTTTTTCAATGTACAAGTCATAAATGATCACTAAATGAGAAAAGGTCAAAAATACCTTTTCCACATAAGGATGTATCCTCCCATCATCCAATAGGATCATAAAGCACCACTACTCCTCATAGGGTATCTCACCAACATCCTACTCATCCAATGTATTATGGTTAAGGAAATCTGCAATGAAATTTCCTTTCCCAAGTTAATAAGCCATCTAAAAATCAATCATCTCCAAATACTCAACCCAGTGGCTTTGTCTCATGTTCATATCTCTATGTTTGATGATCTAGTGAAGGCTATTTTGGTCCATAAATAAAAAAATCAATATCTGGAGAGATAGAATTATCAACACTTCAGGGAATGGAAAACAACTACAAGCTCAAAATAATTTTTATTTTTGTTACTCTTGTGGGGTTGTATCTATCGACATCAATAGACCACTACCTTAACTCTCTATATTAGCACTGACCCCAAACAAACACTTGATACATCACAGTACATTGCAAAACAATCCCTTCCTAAGGGAGGGTCAGTATTTGAGACGTCATCAACCATTTTTCTTCAGCCCACGAAATGAATATTCGAATTGATTTGACCATAGTAACATTACTCCATTATTCAGCAGTGCTATCAAGGGTTCCAATACTAAAGATATGTCCTATATAAATAGTTATTAATATCTATCTATGTCAAAAAATATCATGATCTCAAACAATTGTTTGAGATTTATCTTGTAAATAACTACCTCAACATTCTCTTGGTCCATTTATGTACCTATATTAGACACCATATGTCCCAAGAACATCACCTATTGAATCAAAGTCACACATTGACAACATGGAATATTATCGATGTTCTTAGAGAGTACTCATGACTATCTCTACATGGTCAGCGTTCTATTACAACATCAGTGAATATATTAGGATTTCGTAAACAAACACCATAATGAATGAGTCCATGTATGGATGAAATATCTTGGTCATGATGGATATGGTAATTTCTAACACATTCGTTAGAGCGAATAAAATTACAAACTACTCATACAATTCATACCTGATCAGAAACAACATCATCAGAATGACCTCCTTTGTAACTGTAATTGTTGGTATCCTGCCCATATATCAATGTTAGATAACCACTAATATCCCCATATCTATTCGAAAAGATAATCAATACTAGGAAAAGGATATTGGTTCTTCACCATCTCCTAGCTCGGCTTTTGGTAATCAATGCAATCTTGAAGATCATTGTCCACATTTTTGGAAAATAAAATAGGATCGCAACATGGACAAGTAATTGGACAACTAAATCCCTTACTCTCAAAATTGACTAATTTTACCTTTATATCCTTCATATCTATTGGTTCCATGCGATATGGGGGTATCTAAATGGATTACCCACCTGGTACAAGCCCAAACTCAAATTCAACTCCACTATCAGGATGGAGACCTGAAAAGTTTTATGGAAATATGTACTAAGATATTTCATCTACTAGAGTAAAATATATGGGGGATTTGAATAATATTTATGAAAGATATATGAGATCCATTTTTGTTTTAATCATCCATAGATGAATCACGTTTGGTCCAACTCTACATGTTCCATGGTCCCACTCTCTAGTAATCAATAAATTCTCTTTGTTTTTATAATGTGGATGACACACACCTCTGATATATGTAAATGTGTTCTTGGAATCTATTCATTCAATCCAAGTTGAGTATAATATTTAAAGTCATAATATCTAGTATTAATAACTCCCATATATGTCTATAACTATCAAAAAAAATAGGGTTGTTGAAGAATCACTTGAAATTTTCCACTTTAATTCTCAATGGTCTGTCAATAGAGACTAAGTTATAGGATAAAATAACTTGTAGATACGTACAAAAACTACTTCTGAATAAATAATGGAATGAGAATCACTAGTATGGAACAAAGTATTAGATGGGGTGGGAGTGATTAGAACTATACTTATAGTAATATATGGCCCCTCTGTATCATCTACTAGAAAGTGATCCTTGTTATAGACTCATCATGTCTCATATTTATGACACTATTCATAAGTCATCATTATCTAGGATGTCCACATCCTCTACTGGGGTCCTCCACTCATAGCTTGTATTGACTTCCTAGAATCCCTCTGAGAGACCTTCATTCAAAAGCATCAAATATGAATAGTCTTTCCACACTGCAAGAAGTCCATCCCTGGCTTCCTCCAATCATTTCTATATTTTCCCCTTAACCAATATTTATATTACCTATCTCCCATAGAGGAAAATAAAAAATTGATACTCTTGATCGAATGTTTGTCTCTCTAATTCTCATGTTTCACTTTCCTCTTCCTACCATCATAGGGAACTCCTATAGTAGTAAGAGAAATATCAGTAACTACACCACCTTGATCTGAATGTATTATTGATTCTCTATCGCACCCTAATCGATTCTGATAGGTTAGCACGTTGAGAAGCACATGTGAGTATGTCATCAAGTCAAATATTCTAACCTGACATTTGAGCTCTAGTTGAAATCATATGTCGAAAGATTGAGTCTTCTAATGTTTTTCTCATAGAAAATAAAGGATAAAAGCATAGTAACTCCATAAAATGTGTCAAGTATACATAGATAGTCATAAGAACATTCCATTAATCCATGAAATCAAAGTAATGTCCTAATTTAATCATGAATAGAATTTATTATTTGAGAAAAAAATGCCTTGAAGGTTTCTTATGTACGACCTTCCCGTCTTTAAGCTCGACTCATGTTTGTCCACCATCATTCAGTGGTCCTTAGAGAAAGAAGATCTCTAGAATTACAATTCCTTCCTCATCAGTCTCGAAAAGTTTGAGAAACCACTATGTGAATACAATCCAATCCTCTACACCATGTGGGGAATCAATACCTTTTTAATATGGATGATGCTAAAGCTGAAAATCATGATCACTGGAAGTCATTATATGTGCCCAGTCAGTGTATTTGTATCATTGATAGGGGGAGGGGGTGAATCAGTGATGCTTTTTTTTATGTTTTCTTGAAACAGCCTTCACCTCCTATTAAAGATTTTAATCCATACTAAAAGCAATTCAAACACACATCCATAGGAACACAAGAATTTACAGGGATCACTATTCAATATGAATAGCTAAATCCTTGTTATGGTTTGAAGAGAATCCAATACCGAACAATCTACTAGAAGAAAATCCATGGATTAAAATGAGTAGGATATAACCTTTCACTCGTGTAGTACTTTTAAGAAAATTCAAACGTATGTGTGCACCCTCTTAGCAAAAATAGTGTAAAAAATGTTTGTGTAACAATGTTTTTGTAACAATGTTTGTGTAACAATGTTTGTGTAACAATGTTTGTGTAACAATTTTTGTGTAATAATGTTTGTGTAACAATGTTTTTGTAACAATCTTTGTGAAACAATGTTTGTGTAACAATGTTTGTGTAATAATGTTTGTGTAACAATGTTGGTGTAATAATGTTTTTGTAATAATAAATCTTACATGTGATTCGTATTAAATTTATTAAATGTATTATTTGAAAAAATATCTTCATTTCCATACCCAGAAGATAGTAAGAACCTCCTTGGCTTTCTTTTGAAAACTCAGCCTAATTGTCCAATCTGATCTACCCACTCTGATTCTTCAAGTCCAATTCTAAATCTGATTGCCCTATCCGAGGAATATAACTCTACCAGAATATGGTTGATATAATTCAAAAAGGTTTCTTCCTTAGTCGAAAAATCCCAATACTGAAGTCCTAAATCAGATTATCCAGCAATATCTGATGACCAGCCAAACACGATGACAAGCCAAATATGGGAGTCAGATGAATACGATGATCACTGAATACAATGATTTACTGAATAACATTGCAATCATTTTTCTTCTCCTTACACTTTCCTCTATCTAAACTTCTTCAACAAAATATCAATATGGAAACCTCTTTATCTCAATACAAATATGGAGCTTCTCTATCATGAATAGTACATCTGTGTTAGAAAAAATGAAAAGTACATTTTCCTTTTATAGATAACCCATAGATAATTTTGGAAGGAATAAGAAAAATTAGGCTCATCCAAATTCCCCAAAAACATTATTTACCTTGGATTTTGGGTGAATATTGACTTCTTCAACTCTTATATAATCTTTTTGAATCTTATTTAACATTCATCACTTCTTTATACCATTATTTCAAAAGCCAATATGAATTCAATTTTTTAATATCATTGCTAAATATGATTATGTTTCAATATTCTCATTCCAATTTTGTAAACATGATCAGAAAAATTAATTGGTTTGGGCTTGGATATGATGGCTCTTGAACCACTTTATAAAAGAATTTTAAAACAAAACATCTTTATTGAATTTCATTCTCTCACATGACAATATTTTCGGTCATCTACTTTGACTCTTCTCTCAAACCACTTTTGATTCTTCTCTTGACCCACTTGAAAAGAAAAAGAAAGTAATTCAACCCCTTTGAAATTGTGGACTAAAATATTGATCAAGTTATTTTATTTTATTTAAATCCATTGGTCTGATGAAATTCTTTCCCTGATTATGATGTCATATTAAATCTGATCAACATATTCTTCTGAATAAGATTCCACATGAAAACTTCTTTCTCTTTTCCCATCATCTTTCTTCTCTTAAAATTTGTTTCTTTTGGATTTTTTTCTGAATAAAAACTAGTACCTTCTTTTTTTCACATTATCCACAAATGTTCTTGTACATTACAAATCTAAAGGCCCTGAAAACATTTCTTCTTTCTCAAACATCATCTTGCATCATGAAATATTTTATACCTTTGAGTAAAATGATGAATGGATGCTATAGTGTTTGACTTCCTTCTTCCCAACTCGGCCTGGATATGAAATCCAGAAAACAAAATGGCTGAATACAATCTCTAGCATCTTGATCCAATAAATCAGGATATGATTGGCCATATCTCTTTCACTCTCCATTTCCTTCATCAAGCTTGATTTATAAGTTCCACCATTTACTTATGATTTATGATTAATCCAAGATCAGTAAAGCATTGTCAAATTTAATTTATCAAATTCAAGAAAACTCTGATACTCCATCAATACAACCACTTCTTCCATACCATATCCAAAGTAAATCCAATGAACATTTACTTTCTCGAAGATTCATTGTGAATATGATCAACCTTTTCATTTTAGATTTAGTGTGAATCTGATGAACCATTTCATTCAACCAAAATCTCCCAAATATGATGGACTGCTTAAAGCATTGTGAGTCTGATTCTCATGAATATGATGGCCAGTTCAAAGTTAACCTAAATACTAAGTGAGGTGGTTTTTTCTTTCTTCTTAAACTTATTTAATAAAAAAACGCTTGAATGCAAAAACATTCATCATTTGATTGGTCCTAACAATATTTCCTGTTGGAATTTGATGTCAACCGCATTTCATAAATCACTGAACTTTTTATCCTCAAGAAATGGATTACTTATCAAAAATTCTAATCCTATATTGGCTAACTCATTGTAGGTAACAAAAATAATTAATAGAAAAACCATGATGTCCATAAGTAGTGATTATGAAGACATTATTCATCTTACTCATTATTTATTCCTAATATTTTCAACCTTACTAGAATAAAAAAATATTTCCCACAACCAATCCACTAAAAAGTTATAATATTTCACTCACAATACAATGTTGAATTCACAGCTTACCCACAACTCCCACTTTCTTCCTAAATCAATTGCATAGATTTAGGAATAAATTCAATTCTCCCCCTTAACAACATTATACAAACATATGATGAGGGAGGGGATAGAAACCCATACCTCAAACCTGATGAGAAAGTGGTTGGATTCCCATGTTTAACCTCAATTAAGAAAATTATTCCATCGATAATGGTTTTGTAAAAATATCAACAACTTGTTCCGATATTAGAACATACTCAAGATTAAATTCATTCTTCTACACATTCTCATTGATGAAATGATATTTCATATCAATATATTTTGAATAAAAATGTTGAACATGATTCTGGGTGAGATTGATTGTACTTCGATTGTCCCAACCCAAGAGCAAGGGTAACTTTACTTCAACAAGTAAATCTTCTAATTGAGTCTTCATCCACATAAGTTGAGTAGCGGCTTGAGTGATATCAACATATTCTTCTTAATCTATATTGAGAGTTACTGAATTTTGTTTCTTTTAATTCCAACTAACATAATTATTTCCTATAAAGAATAGCCCGCCATATCAGGATCTTCTATCATCAACATTTCATGCTTAATCAGCATCTGAATACCCTAACAGATTAATACAATCAGAGCTATTATACCTGATTATGAAATTTTTTATTCCATTGATGTATCTAAGAAATATTTATATTTCACATAACTTAATAGCATAAACAATAGTGGGTATTGAGGAAATCAAATAAAAAAACTTTTAAATAAATTTTCAAATTCATTCTGATCAACTTCTTTTCCTTATCCAACTTTAAACAGCTTTGTTCCCACTAAAATAATTGTAAAAACAGGTTTTGAGTTTTCCATGTTGAACATCTTGATAATTTCCTTAGAATACATTTCATGGGAAATAAAAATGTATTCCTTCCTTTGTAGTATTTTTAACCCAAGAAAGTATTTCATTTCCCCCAACATGGACATCTCAAACAACTTTTTTATTTCTTTAGCAAATCTTTCACAAACTCATTAATCATTCATAACAAAGATAATTTCATCAACATAAACAATTATAATGAGGTAATACTCTTGAATGTATCTGATGAAAATATTTATATCTACTCTTCCTTTATTGAAGCTCATCTTCCATAAGCATGTATCCAATTTGGAATCCCATGCTCTTGGAGACTGTTTTAGCCCATACAAAGCCTTTTTTAATATTCATAGATAACTCTCATCTTTCCCAAAAACAAATCCACATGGTTGTTCAATGAAAACTGTAAGAAGCCAGTTTTAGCTGCGGAAGACTTTGGAATATTCTTGAGGTTATTCCAGAGCATCGCCTTAAGACGGCGTGTGATTCTGATCCCCGGTATGGCCGGAATTAAATTTTCAGTGCGTTCACACTGGAAACGCCAAATAAATGGGATAACTCCTAGACGATGTCTCGGATCAGAGATCTGAGTGTACGGATGGGTCCGTAATGTGGTGTCTACTCTAGGAACGACATAAAACATGTCGGCGCGGGACGTTTGGACCCCTCGCTCACTTCCAGAACGTTAAACGGATAATTAAATTAATTAATTTATTTGTTTAATGGTTAAATTCCAGTATATCCTAAATGTTGGCTCATATTGGATAATAGAGGGCACCGTTGAGTCCAGAATGTTCCGTTTACCCTAGGAGGGATGTAAGTTTCACGGGCGTGGCCCGTCTGTGAAAAATGGCCCCAGGGGCGTTTTCGTAATTTGGCGGCTTTGGGCGTTTAGTTTTATAACTTTTGAAAGGGGCCTCAGATTAAAATTTCGATACCTCTTTTACGTTCAGAGCGTGGTTTTTAGCCTAGAGGAGGCTTAATACCGACCCCGTCGGGAGTTTGGGTTCGGGCCGACGGGCGGGTGGTTAAGTGTTCTCTATTTAAACACTTAACCCACCCCCTCCCTCCTTCTTCTTCCTCGCCTGGACAGCAGCAGACAACATCCCTCCCTCTCCTCATCCACTCCGGCAAGGCAAATCCGGCGAGGTGCGGCAACTCTGGCGGTCCATCCGTGAAGCATCAGGCAAAGCCTAAATAAGGTAGAATTTGTCGTTTTCGATTTATTCTCCCCGCACCTACTTTGAGCCCATTTAATCATGTTGAATTGCTGTTGGATTTTCTAAAAAAGCCAATGAATGCATATTATATTTCATTCCCTTTCCAATGCATCTTTTGGATTCTAATTCTGAGCTTCGTGGCGTCCGCAATCATCCACCGAAGTTTGCAGGTTTTCGATTTCCGGCGAGTGCGAGCGGCAGAGCGCGGCAGCCGGGTGTGTTCAAGCGGCGATGGTCCGGCGTGGGTTCTCGGCGTGAGGCGGTGGCTGGCCAGGGCGAGGAGGTGGCTTTATCGTGGGTGAGCGAGGGCCGCGTCGGCGGGGTCCTCAGGCGGCGGCGGCTCTAGGCGGGATGCCGAGCTCGTCGGGCGCAGGGGAGCAACGGGGTCGCAACGCGCAACCCCAGCGGGGGAGCACGACCCGCGTCTCGCGGGTTGTCACGCGGCGCGACGACCGACCACACGAGGGTCAGTCTGCGCTGGACTGGTCAGTGCTGGGCCGCGCGGGTGAGCCGCGGGCCGGCCAGGACCGGGCGGACTGGCCGGCCCAGGCCGGTCTAGCTCAAGGGGCCTTCCACCTCGGTTTTCGGACGCCCGTATTTTCCGTTACGGGCGTCCATTTTGAGTGTCGTCTACGGCAGTGGAACCGTATCGACGAGACGGAATTTTTGAGATGGTTTTGGGAATTTTTAATTCCATAAATGAGGGGCCTCGAAGGCGCGACACGTCTTTAGATGAGTTGACGTTTTTTCGCGGATCTTGTTTTGGACGGCACGGACGCGTCCGACGTCCGTTTTGGGCGCTGTCAGTAGCGTTGGAACCTTGGAACCGGGGCGAAGCTTTCTAGGGTGGTTTCGGGCATTGAGGCCGAAGTTGAGGCACGGGCCCCATGACCCATCTTTCGAGCTGCATGCAGCGTTTCACGACTTTTTCATCGCACGTCCGTTCGGGGCGTGCGAGAAGTCGTTTTGGGTGTTTTTTCGAGGGGATTGCAATGACGCAATCCGCCCGCTCTATTTTGGCACGATGGTGCGGGCCCCACGAGGGTCGTTTGGGCGTTGATGGTGATTTTTCCATCTCTATCACCAAGTGTCCGTTTTGGACTAGTGATTAGTCGAACTTGTGTACTTTTTCGAGAGGATCGCAACGGTACGATCTGTTCGTTGTGTTTTGGGACTGGGATGCAGGTCTCACGTAGGACCGCTCGTGTGCAGTGTGCCGGAATGCATCTTTTTCTCCGGATATCCATTGCACTCAAGTGGGCAGTCCTTTTGATGTGATTTCCTGAGGGGATTGCAATGGTGCGATGCGCCCGACTGTTTTTGGGGCCGAGGCTCGGGATCACGAGATGTCGTTCGGGCGTGAGGCGGTGTTGGTGACTTTTCCGTCTGATATCCGTTTTAGGCGAGTAAGTAGTCGATCTCGCATGTTTTTCCACGAGGATTACAATGGTATGATCCGTTTAGCTGTGCGGAGCCCCTTGCGTGATCTTATTAAATCTGGAAATGTGAAAGGTGCCCTGGTGGCGGTTCTTCTACCGTGTTTGTAGCGGACCTTTGGCGTGTGATCGCGTGAACTCCGGGGAGAGTGAGGTTAGTGATTAAAGAGATGTGGTTGACTATGCCTCAGCCGTTGAGGTGGCAGGTTGGAGGTGTTATGTTACGCCTTCGCGTTGACGTTGGGTGTCATGTGCAGGTTAGCCTTTGGGCTGGAATGCCGTATACTCTGGGAGTATATGGAAATGCTTGGAGGTACATGTGGATGTTGGTACCTAAGAATGTTTATGAGGTTGGTTGGGGTTGACTTGGGGCCACATGTCGTGTGGGCACCATGTGCGTGTCGTGCTCTGCTTTACGTACTTTTGACCTCTCGTGACGTAGAGGGTCCCTTTGTTCTTATTTGTTGACCAGCAGGGTTGAGTTTTCCCATGGTCCTCTTCTCGGTGGTTTTGACCAGCAGTTTTGAGTGGTTTCCCCTGGTTCTGTTCTCGATGGTTTTGTCCAGTAGAGATGGTTTGGTTCCTCTGTTTCTTCAGCTGTAAGGGGTTTCAGTATCGTGCCCCTTTCACCGGACTGCGGCACCATTTGCGACTATGTGTGCTCGTACAAGGTGGGTGTTTTCCCCACTTTTTGGGATGAGTTGTCTCAGTCCGCTTCGACAGTGACTCAACGGATTAGAGTGTGATAGCCTTGTGAGGCCTTAGGATATTATCCTGTCACTCCATTTTACCTGGTAGATTTCTTGTGGATTCGGTGGGACCAACACTTTACGCGGGCACTGAACCTCTACTCAGGAGGTTGTTACCAGTAGGGTTGAGGATGTTACCAGCAGGGCTGAGGTTGTTTCGAGTAGGGCTCTCCAGTTGTACCATCCAGCAGGGATGGCCAGAGCAGTTCTGGGTTTACCTCCAGCTGGGCTGGGCAGTGGTCCTGGATGTCGGGCTTACCTCCAGCGGGGCTGGGCAGTGGTCCCCGATGTCGGGCTTACCTTCAGCTGGGATGGGCAGTGGTCCCTAATGACGGGTTACCTCCAGCTGGGCTGGGTAGTGGTCCCATCCCTGACTTTAGCCGGGTCTCCCTCCAGTGGATTACCCTATTACGGGACTGGGCAGTGTGGCACCTGTCGACTCTTACCAGGTCTCCCTGTAGTGGGAACCCATCGACTTCCAGGGACCCTCCAGTTGGGCTGGGTAGGGGGTCGCCTGTTGACTTTGAGGAGACCTCTCGACTGTGGGGCAGTGATAAGGTGTGGCTTTACGTTCCCCCAGAACTCTCAAGTACGAGGGGCGCTTTCCCCACCGAGATGCGTCCTTGTGACGAGACCTAAAACCATACGGGAGAGTTAGTGCTGCCCAAATAGGATAGTTTTGAGGTGCGGTGATTTGAGACCCTGCCTTGCAGTTCAGGGCAGACGTGCGGGATGTTGGACATCGATGGTGTTTACTTCTAGGATTGTTGGCTACTCACTTTCTTGGGTTGAGCTACGGGATGTAGATCCCCTTACGACCTTATTTCGGGCTTCTTGTTGAGCATATGGATATGTATATACCTTGTTTCAGTTCCCTCTTCTTGGTTTTTGGTGACTCTCCTTTCAGGAGAGGCGAAGACGTGTGGGGTATGCCACATGCTTTCCGTGTCTAGATTCTTTGGGTTGGACGAGTCTACTCTCCTGCTATAGGTAGCGAAGACTTGACAGGAAGTTCGTCTTCTCACTGTTTCCAGATCCTTGTGTCTAGATGAGTCTACCTTCTTTCCTCTTGTTGGGTTGAGTTGGAATCTCTACTGTACACTTTACTGCACTTTTAGTTACACTCCTTTACTTTTCCATGTTTTCTCTACTTCTCACCCTTCGGTACCTCCTTTTTTGTTCCCTCGAGCCTTCGGGGTATCCTACTGAGTATTTTTATACTCACCCCTGCTTGGGATTTTCCCGCACTTGGTGTGCTTTTGCAAACGATGGACAGGTTGGTCATGACTTCAGAGGAGCTTAGGAGTTTGGGATCTTGGACCGCGTGCGGTGGTCATAGACGGGTTCCATGTGGGAGACCCGTCAGCTGTTTCTTTTTGTTTACCTGTTGCCGAGTTGTGGCACCTTTTCTGGTTGGGCACGTGTTTTTTCCCTTTTTCCTTTTCAGCACTTTACTTGTAATGTTTAGAGGTCGATGCACGTTTGTGGTATATATATAGCAGTTGCCCTTTTCTTTACTTGTCTTTTATTTTACTCTGCACTTTTTCATTGAGTGCGTTGTGTGTGTGTACAGGTACTTAGGCAAAGGCCTCCCTGAGTTATTGTGCCTTCGGTGCTGGTCACCAGCCCCTGGCCTATGGAGGCGGGCTTGGGGTAGTTGCGGCTCGAGACCGGGTAGGGTCGGGTCATGACAAAGTGGTATCAGAGCTGGTTCGTTCCTTGGGACGATGTTCGGACGTCCCTAAAATAAAAGGAATTGGTTGGGATTTAGGGAAACAGTGTTAACGTGTCTCGAGAGCGGCTCTCAGGCCAGGGAGTCTAGTGATGGTGTGGCGGATGACGTATCCATTCACCAGGACCTTGATAACCCGCTTGTCGACTCAGCATGTTGAGATACTCGTTGCAGGGAAATTTGTTTGTGCATCACATAGGATTGAGTCTTTGACTATCCTTCTTGAGTCATCTCCCCATCATTGTTATTGGTATATACATATATGCTCATATGACCGCGGTACTCATTGATAATATTCAGGATGTCGCCGCAAAGATAGCCATCCAAGATACCAGTTTTAGTGCGTGACGACGACCCTGTGAGCTACAAGGCCACAGTCCAGGACCCATCATGCGAGCCCTTTTCTCCGGGTGGGCTGGTAGCAGCACCCCCACCTGTTGAGCAGCAGACAGCTTCAGTAGAGTAGGCTGATCTTGAGCGCAGGCTGAGCGCGCTCCACGAGTTCCAGTAGTAGAGACCGCTAAGGTTCAGTGGTGAGCTATACCCTCAGGCAGTAGAGGTTTGGCTAGAGATAGTGGTTCGCCTTTTCAGGCTTGTGTAGACGCCGACAGATCAGAGAGTGGCTTTGGCAGCCAACCTTTCTCATGGAGCAGCTTGGCGTTGGTGGAGTCTGGTGACTCAGTTTCTTGACGAGTCATCGCTTTCGTGGGGCGACTTTCAGTTATTGTTCTGTGATAAGTTTTTCCTCTCCTTCTTTCACTCCTTTTGGATTCATGAGATCCTTCAATTTCAGCAGGGAGGGATGATGGTGGCCGAGTACGCTGCTAGTTTCGCAGACCGTGCACGCTTTTACCCGGACTTGGTCCACGACGACAACATCCTAGGGCTGAAGTTTAAGCAGGGTTTCCACCTAGAGATTTGTGCTGTCATAGTACCCTTGGTCATTTCCACATATGTTGGGGTGCTAGAGCAGGCGCTGGTGACAGAGAGTTTCCTGTCATGTTCTAGAGTTGGTGGTGGCAGCAGGCACGTTGGAGCCGAGACGTCTGCCGCTGCTAGCGGGCATCGGCAAGCAGAATCTCGACGCATAAGGATTTCTGGCAACCAGACTCAGGGGCGTGGTCGTAAACCACAGTGGCGCCGAAGGGAACCAGTGCATCCCGAAGAGAGTCGATGCTATGCTTGCGATGGGCGAGGTCACCTGGCACGGGACTGCCTGACCAGGCATGCAGAGAGCTTCGGGCAGGCAGCAAGTGCACCACCACGACGGAGGCAGCGCCGTGATCGGAGTAGCACCCAGAGAGGTGGTGCTAGCAGAGGAGTGGGAGGAGCTGGAAGTAGAGGATGACCTTACGAGGTCTTCCCATCACCACTAGGCGGTCCACGTCAGCCTCTGGGAGCTGACAGTTGGAACCGCGGATAGCCGCTGGCTTTGGATGTCTATGATCCTACAGAGCATGAGTTGATAATAGTTACGCCATACAGCTCTTCTACATTTTTCAGTAGAATTGGTAGACTCTGTGTGTGAAATGCTTTTCTCCCTACTCCTTGTTTGAGTTGTTACCAGGGTGGTGTGGGGCGTCGGTGTAACCCTGTGTTGGTAAGGTAAAAGGCATGTGACCTTTCTCTTTAGTCGATGGTGTTGAATCCTTCACTCTCCGAGTGTGTAAGAGAGTCTTGTTTGCGAGACATTGGCTATGAAACCTTGCGTGACCAGATATCCTTGGGTGTTTCACCATATGGATACTCTGAAAGAGGGAATCACCGGGCCTTGTTCCAGGTGCGGGTGGCGATTCCAGTCACGGCGTGCGACGTAGAGGTTCGACCGGGGAGGTGAACTACCCTCGAGGGCCTTCGGGCCGTTTGAGACCGTGAAAAGGGATGGCGAGGTTCCCTACTGCCTTGTCCTAACCCCAAAGGCTGGTTTGGGTGTATAATGTCTCCCACGTGACTCACCTGAGAAGAAGACTGCGTGATCCCATGCATGTCATCGATGAGGGTAGACCTCGTGTGAATAGATCAAATACTTTGGTCTATGGGCGGTGGCGCAGAGCTGTGCAAAAGTTCTTCTGGGTACGGGGGATCCAGGTGTGGGCTTAGTACCCTGAGTTGTTCCCTGGTTTTTCTTTTCGAGGACAAAAATCTTGAAGGAGGGAATGATTTAAGAACCCGGTTTTGTGGTGGAATAATTTGGAATATTTTTTATGTTATTCCAAAGCAGCGCCTTCAGACGGCATGCGATTCGGAGCCCCGGTATGGCTAGAATTAAATTTTCAGTGCGTTCACACTGGAAACGCCAAATAAATGGGATAACTCTTAAATGGTGTTTTGGATAAGAGATCTGAGTGTACGGATGGGTCTGGAATGGGTTGTTTACCCTAGGAATGACATAAAACATGTCGGCGCGGGACGTTTGGACCCCTCACTCACTTCCGGAACATTAAACGGATAATTAAATTAATTAATTTATTCGTTTAATGGTTAAAGTCATGTATCTCCTAAACGGTGGATCATATTGGAAAACAGAGGGCATCGTTGAGTCCAGAACATGCCTTTTACCCTAGGAGGGATGTAAGTTTCGCGGGCGCAGCCCGTCTTTGAAAAATGGATCCAGGGGCGTTTTCGTAATTTGGAAGTTTTGGGCGTTCAGTTTTATAACTTTTTAAAGGGGCCTCGGATTAAATTTCTGAGACCTCCATTGCGTTCATATCATGGTTTTTAGCCTAGGGGAGGCTTAATCCCGACCCTGTTGGGAGTTCGGGTTCGGGCCGACGGGCGGGTGGTTAAGTGTTTTCTATTTAAACACTTAACCCACCCCCTCCCTCCTTCTTCTTCTTCGCCTAGACAGCAGCAGGCAGCATCCCTCCCTCTCCTCTTCCACTCCGGTGAGGCAGCTCCAGCAAGGCGTGGCAACTCCAACGGTCCGTCCATGAAGCGTCGGGCGAAGCCCAACAAGGTAGGATTTGTCGTTTTCGTTTTATTATCCCCGCACCTACATTGAGCCCATTTAATCATGTCGAATTACTTTTGGATTTTCGAAAAAATTCCACAAATGTGTATTATATTTTATTCCCTTTCCATCTCATCTTTCGGATTCGAATTCCGAGCTTCGTGGTGTCCGCAATCATCCGCCGAAGTTTGCAGGTTTTCAATTTCCGGCGAGCGCGAGCGGCGGAGCGCGGCGGCCAGGTGTGTTCGGGCGGCAGCGGTCCGGCGTGGGTTCTCGGTGTGAGGCAGTGGCTGGCCAGGGCGAGGAGGCGGCTTCAGCGCGGGTGAGCGAGGGCAGCGTCGGCGGGGTCCTCAGGCGGCGACGGCTCCAGCCGGTAGGCCGAGCTCGCCGGGCGCAGGGGAGAAACGGGGTCGTGGCGCGCGACCCCAGAGGGGGAGCACGACCCGCGTCTCGCGGGTCGTCACGCGGCGCGACGACTGGCCCCACAAGGGTCGGTCTGCGCCAGACCAGTTGGTTTCGGGCCGCGTGGCTGAGCCGCTGGCCGGCCCAGGCCGGTCCAGCTCAAGGGCCCTTGCCCCACGGTTTTCAGACACCCGTATTTTCCGTTACGGGCATCCGTTTTGAGTACCGTCTATGGCAGTGGAACCGTATCTAAGAGACATAATTTTGAGATGGTTTCAAGAATTTTTAATTCTCGAAATGAGGGGCCTCGGAGACGCGACACGTCTTTAAGTGAGTTGAAGTTTTTCCGGGGATCTTGTTTTGGACGGCGCGGACGCGTCTGACGTCTGTTTTGGGCGCCATCAATGGCGTTGGAACCTTGGAACCGGGGTGAAGATTTCCAGGGTGGTTTCGGGCATTGAGGTCAAAGTTGAGGCGCGGGCCCCACGGCCCATCTTTCGAGCTGCGTGCAGCGTTTCACGACTTTTTCATCGCACGTCCGTTCGGGGCATGCGAGCAGTCATTTTTGGGTGTTTTTATAAGGCCCCAGCCTTAAACCTTACTTAATCTTGAGTTATTACAAGATTACACATTGAGGATCTTATCAGGTTTAGATTTTTAGAGAATTAGATCATGAAAATTGCATTACATTCCACATTTAAACAAAGTGGTTACATAAAAGACAGTATTCATTCATCCCATCAACGGAAACATATTGAAAATAAAACATGGATTCTTTCTTGACACATCCTTGACACTATCATCACATCATGTACCTTTCCCTTGACCTGTGAAAAACATTTCAAAAACTTAGGATGAGCATAAAAAGCTCAGTAAGGGTTATAAAAATATGGAAGGGAAACATGAGTTCATATATACATAAGAATGAAATCATACTTTACCCATAAAACATAAGCACTTTAACATACCTCATCAAACCATGAATAAATCATAGAAAACATAAGACATAAAGGTAACTTGAGGAATTCATAACTTTCTTACGTAGGGAGTAACCCTCTTGGTTACGTTTGGAATACCCATCACAGTATATTCCCTAAATCTCTTCGTAGAAACCTTAACGTTTCACTCCTTCACGTTACCCAATGCATTGGAGAGCTATATCGGGCTCACCCGCCCTTAGTCTATCACGGAACCACCCGTCTTCATAATAATGCCCAAGAACCTCAACATAATCGTATCACATAATACATGCATAAAGGAAACATAACATTTCCACCTTTCAATCACAAGATATCAATACAACACATTGATATAAAATCATTATGAAAACCATTTTCAATACCAAAATAAAAGAAAAGTAAAACATGGTATTTATTTTTCTTTAAAAAAAATTATGGCTTGTAGAGGAAGCCGAAACTCAAATAACGGTCACGGCAGTGGAGAAGTCGTTGTCGCCGCATACGTACGACAAAAACATTCCCTTTTGTCGTTTAGTAAAACGCTACGTATAAAAAGATTCCTTTTGGATAAACGTAAAAGTCAGGGGGGTTTATACACCGTATAAAAGAAGGTTGTGTATAAAACAAAATATGTCTCAATGAAAGGATATTGAGACGAAGTCCCATACAAAGACGGTATCCTTGGTTTAAGGATAAATCAATTACATAATTATGTGTGACAAACGAATACACCAAATAAAAGTGGATATTAATTGTAAAATAATCAAAGGTCATTCACACATATTCAAAGGATGGCATATTCAATAACTACATGTTGAACCCAAAGAAATCGAAATTGGGTTAATAAGTTCCCTTGACAGCCTAACGGCGTCACATCAAAATGAGTTGATGAGAGATAAAAAGTGTATCTCATCACTTGGACATAAAATTTACATCAATAAGGATATATGAGAACATATCCCAACATAACAATATGTAAATTAAAATACCCAACAAAAGAAGTCTTTTAAAAAGGAGGAGGGTGAAAGGTTCCCTTACCGACTCGGGTATCTTTCAAAACATACACCCCATGAAAGAAGGACAATAAATAATTGATGTAAATACTCATAAATGAAAGTATATTACACAAAGAGTAGAATAACGTGTAGTACATACACCACTCAAAGGAAATTCTAGCAAATGTAGCATAAATCTCACGGGAATAAAAGTGAGATGAAAAATCCCTTACGAAAACTCGGCAGCCTAACGACGCCACATAAAACTTACAAAAATGGATTGATGAGATCAAATAGGGTATCTCATCATATTAACTTAAAGTTTATAGAAAGAGGAATATAAAAGAACATTCCCCAACATAACAAAGAGGAGCTTAAAAGAAGTGACATAAAGGAGAGTACTTAAAAAGAAAGAGAGAGGTTAGATCTCTTACGAAAATTCGGCAGCCTAACGGCGCCACTCAAAACTTCCAAAATGGATTGATGAGAGAGAATAGGTTCTCTCATCACATGAACATAAAAATTACAGTAATATTAATATAAAATTACATCCCAATAACAATAAATATGAGCTTTAAAAGGAATGACATAAAAGAGTGTACTTAAAAAGAAAGAGTGGAGTAGGATCCCTTACCTCGGGTCTGACTTGACTCGATCGTTCTTTAACGTCCTGAATAATAAACATGAGTTAATTTCAAATTTATTAAGAACCTTTTTCTAGTTCATTATTCCTTTTAGATCACTTATTTCAATGTTATAAACATTATTTAATCATTTAAGTTAATAATGTTTGTTTTGTCGATATTTGGTTCTTAAGTCGAAAAAGCACTTCTTACAATTACATGTTGTTCGTGTAGTCAAATGTTCATTATATCCAGAATTATATTCATGATTTGGATATCATATATATCATATATATCCATAATACACATGTATTTATAATATTACATAATCATTTAGAGGTAAGAAATGAAATGCACCGTTCATGGAGACGGTAAGCCGTACGTACGCATGAACGCTACTTTCATTTCTTTGTCATATTAATGGAATTAAAACTAAATGAGAGGTATGTATATTTTAATTCCAGAATTATATTCATCATTTATATGTATCATTCATCATATATATCCATTATATACATGTTCTTATAATAGTACATTACATTTGGGGATAAGAAATGAAATGCACCGTTCATTGAGACGGTAAGCCGTACGTACGCATGCACACTACTTTCATTTCTATCTCATACTTTAATGGAAAGAAATATTAATGATATAGAGGTATATAATAATTCCAGTATAACATCATATATAATAACATTAAATCCATCCTTTATACGTCCCACGTATGGCATTAACGAATCACATCACTTTGAGGGGGCGGTAGTCCGCACTTCCTAAAATGAAGATATCGCGTATACCCATAATGGAATCCATAAAGGTAAGCCACAAATGAAAAATACAGAAGCTTAATTAAAACATAAACATATTATATATCATATATAAATATAGTGACATCTTTATGGCCACCTTTGAAGGTGTTAAAATAATGTTGAACAATCATCGTTTCGGGAGGCATAAATTCACCATCCACGGAAACAGTATGTTCGTTAACCATTCGATATAGGTGTGTGTAAGTGTAGCTGGAATCCTTATTATAACCACATCCTAGTATTTTGAGGATACTTTATTTGTTACAAAAGAAAATAATAAAAAACTTTAGGGGGGTGGAGAAGCAAAATAAAACAAAAGGACTCAAAAGAAGACATTACCTTAAAATCGGGTAACTCCCCTTGGTTTGAGCTCAAAGGATTCCTTGGGAAGACTTCTGCCCAATGTGAGGCTTCAAGGAGTAAGAGAGGGAAGTGTAGAGACAAAATGGGCAGGGTTTGGCCGAGCCAAAGGCTTTGGGAGTGTGGGTAAGGAGGTAGGGGTGGGGGCCTTTTATAAAAGGAGAGGAGGGGCACTCTTGTAAAGTTACAAAATGTTACTTTATTTTCAAAAGAGTTTCAGATTTTAAAGGTCCCACATTGATGTATTTCTAGGATAAGGTGATAGGGTTTCGAAATCCACTCATCCAATAGGTTTTTGACATGTGTAGGTCTTAGATATTACATTATATTTCCATTTTATTTAAATAGTTAAATAATGAGGTCATCGTTGCATCATCATGATGTCATAAAAAAATTAATTTATTTAATGTCCAAAAATTATAAAAAAAATACTATGATGTAGGAAATCTTTTTAGCTTTCCAATTAATATTTATAGTCAAATACCTGATTTGTATAACCCCTTGTAAAAAATTATTTAGTAAAACATTTCATGTTTGTCTCATTTTTACTTTAACTTTAAATAAAAAGATATTAATGTCATTTTCCAACCAAAGTGGCTTCATGGGGTCCCCAAGTTGACCCATGGGTTGTCTTGGTCGGCCATGACACATCCAATGAGGTTAGGACATGTGTCAAGTTCATTTAATTTTATTAAAACATTATTCCTATCATAAACTACACTAATTACCTCTAATCGCGATTAAAAACTTAATAAGTTACTATTCACCAAAAAATTATTTTTATCCCATTGAACCACATTTTACTTCTTAATGACAACCATGTATATCGGATTTTTGAAATTCAAAACACAAAGATGGCAAAATTTCATTTAAACGGAAAAATCAGTTTTTATAAGTACCACTTAGTGGTTTCACTATTCATCAAAAATTGAAGTTTTTCATAAAAATCCCAAAAATTCACCCTAAGCTATATTTGATATTCCGAATTCAAAAATGAAGTCTATTTTACAAAATTCAAAACATATAAGTCACATTAATTAATTTAATAATTAATTCCCGCTGTCAGAGCAAATAGCGTGTTTTTATGAAACAATAAGTATCAAAAGATTGACATTAGTTTAAGTCTGATTTCAAAGTGAAATTAATTCCAATGACCACTATTGGATTTAATGGTAAAAATATAATCTAATTTAATTTTAAAACCAATTCAAAAGATAATCTAATCATATAAATAAATTAGATTAAAAAGAGGTTTTGAATTAAAATACAACATTTTATACTATTCATTAAAAAAAAGAACTTTATCATAAAGATACCAAAAATTTACACAAAGTAAATTTTGATGTCCCAATTCTTAAGAAGAGTTTTATTTGGTCCAAAAGGATGTATAAGAGTGAACAAAACTATATTTAATGACGGTTCTCCATCAAAAGGCGATAAGTGAACCTTTAGTGAAAACTAGGGCATATACGCCTAAATTTGAATTCTTTCCGTATTTTATGCCTTTATCTTTTATTGGATAAATGTAAAAACATTTAAAAACATATATAATAATATTTTAGTTATTTCTATCCATTCCCGCCAATACAACAGCTACATGTTAACTACCATTTAAAATAATATTATTTTATTATTAGAGTGCAACGTAAGATTCCCAAGAAACTCATTGTTGCATGTTGGGTACGCCATCGAGCATAGCGTCCCCTTATTTTATTCACAAATATGGATAAATATGAAAATGTCATATTCTTTATTTACTTGGGGTGTTACATCCTCCCCCCCTTTTGGGAATTGTGCCCTCGCAATTTTTAAAATTGGGCTTGGAAACATCCTTGAAAATCCCACATCGGAACAAGATTCGGTAAAACAATCACTTTAAAATAAAGAAAGAGAATTATAGAGGTCACCCGAGTTAAACCATACTAGGATTCAATGTAGGAAAACATGGACAAGGAGGAGAAAACATAGGGTCATGTTCTGATGGAGAGTGATAGAAAACATGTTTAGGAGAAAGTTAACCACAAGAAAATCACAAACTTGTGATGGGTTAAACGGTATTCTATTCCCCAGTAGGAAAAGTTAATAGACAACATTTTTGTTTTAAATTATTTTTTATTGAGGAATTTATTCATAAGGAAACATAATCATTTATCATGTTGACTTTCAACTTTTACTAGATTCCTTAATCAAACTCATATTTTTTCCAAAAGACGAGTATTTAGGGAGACTTGTTCGCATTAAGAGTACTATAATCAACTTCTAGAGAATCACCTAATCCACAAAAGAGAACTATATACATCCCATGTCTTTAGGATTTAACCAAAACCAAAAGTAGAAAGGTTAGTACAAGGTCAGATAATCCAAAAAAGGATAACCCTTTATAAAAAGAAAATCTATTCTTAATCTCAAAATTTGTCCAACAAAACCCAAAGTTCAACGAGGACCATCTGATAAACAATTTGTTCGTAAAATTCTTCAAAGTAAACCAATATAAGATTGAAACCCAAATATTTGAAGGATTTAGTCACATAGTCTTCCAAGTTAAATCGTAACATTTATCTCCAAACAATATCAGTTGCTCTTAAAGTCTCGTATTGAAAAGTAATTAACCTAATCACATATCCTCCATGATAGGTTAATCATTTTCATAAATAACCCAAAATCAACTTACTCTTAATTCATAAAATCATCTAACTAAAAATAATCGGTCAAACTAACCAGGGACTTCACGTAGTCTAGTGGTAGGCGATAAATACCAGTCGCACTTTGGTTGTGGGTTCGATTCTCGCAGCTTTGTCCGACGCGACGGGTTATCACACGGTCTGCGTGTTGTCCTTTTTACAAAACTATATAATTCTTAAATCATTCCCCAAAAATAGATAAAATCATCAAAAATGATCATAACATATTTTAACCTCAAGTTTATCTCATGCCTTTCATTTTCCAGCATATCATATAATAACCCATAATTACCTCAAAAGTAATGATCATATAAACTCTAATGGTTACCTTTATAATTATTACCTGAACTTCCACATGGATTGGTCATCTCGTACATGATGCATTAAAGATCGTACCAAGGTTCAAGTGGTTGATCATGACTCCTTGATGGTTGGTTTAGAACAACCAAGAGTTTCCTCATTGAATCCCCCATTTTATCTAGTATCTTAATCATAGAACCACCACTGTTTCCTTCAAACCTGTTGTCTCTTTGGTGCCTGCTAGATCCATCCATTCACTAAAAACAGAAATTTCAGTGTGAGTATATCAAAAAAACCATCATGTACTAATGAGGAAGGTAAATACTAAGATACACTTACTCATTCACTTTATCTAAAACTAGGACTCTTTCTGAAATCCTAACCATTATGGTAATGTCGCTTATGCTTAAAAAATACCCTAACCTCTAAAGTTATCTAAACTGACCTTTGATACCAACTGTAAGGCCCCAGCCTTAAACCTTACTTAATCTTGAGTTATTACAAGATTACACATTGTGGATCTTATCAGGTTTAGAGTTTTAGAGAATTAGATCATGAAACTTGCATTACATTCCACATTTAAACAAAGTGGTTACATAAAAGACAGTATTCATTCTTCCCATCAACGGAAACATATTGAAAATAAAACATGGATTCTTTCTTGACACATCCTTGACACTATCATCACATCATGTACCTTTCCCTTGACCTGTGAAAAACATTTCAAAAACTTGGGATGAGCATAAAAAGCTCAGTAAGGGTTATAAAAATATGGAAAGGAAACATGAGTTCATATATACATAAGAATGAAATCATAATTTACCCATAAAACATAAGCACTTTAACATGCCTCATCAAACCATGAATAAATCATAGAAAACATAAGACATAAAGGTAACTTGAGGAATTCATAACTTTCTTACGTAGGGAGTAACCCTCTTATTTACGTTTGGAATACCCATCACAGTATATTCCCTAAATCTCTTCGGAGAAACCTTAACATTTCACTGCTTCGCGTTACCCAATGCATTGGAGAGCTATATCGGGCTCACCCGCCCTTAGTCTATCACGGAACCACCCGTCTTCATAATAATGCCCAAGAACCTCAACATAATCGCATCACATAAAACATGCATAAAGGAAACATAACATTTCCACCTTTCAATCACAAGATATCAATACAACACATTGATATAAAAACATTATGAAAACCATTTTAAATACCAAAATAAAAGAAAAGTAAAACATGGTATTTATTTTTCTTTAAAAAAAATTATGGCTTGTAGAGGAAGCCGAAACTCAAATAACGGTCATGGCAGCGGAGAAGTCGTTGTCGCCGCATACGTACGACAAAAACATTCCCTTTTGTCGTTTAGTAAAACGCTACGTATAAAAATATTCCTTTTGGATAAATGTAAAAGTCAAAGGGGTTTATACACCGTATAAAATAAGGTTGTGTATAAAACAAAATATGCCTCAATGAAAGGAGATTGAGACGAAGTCCCATACAAAGATGGTATCCTTAGTTTAAGGATAAATCAATTACATAATTATGTGTGACAAAAGAATACACCAAATATAAGTGGAGATTAAGTATAAAATAATCAAAGTTCATTCACACATATTCAAAGGATGGCATATTCAATAACTACATGTTGACCACAAAGAAATCGAAATTGGGTTAATAAGTTCCCTTGACAGCCTAACGGCGTCACATCAAAATGAGTTAATGAGAGATAAAAAGTGTATCTCATCACTTGGACATAAAATTTACATCAATAAGTATATATGAGAACATATCCCAACATAACAATATGTAAATTAAAAGACCCAACAAAAGAAGTATTTTAAAAAGGAGGAGGGTGAAAGGTTCCCTTACCGACTTGGGTGTCTTTCAAAACATACACCCCATGAAAGAAGGACAATAAATCATTGATGTAAATACTCATAAACGAAAGTATATTACACAAAGAGTAGAATAATGTTCAGTACATACACCACTCAAAGGAAATTGTGGCAAATGTAGCATAAATCTCACAGGAATAAAAGTGAGATGAAAAATCCCTTACGAAAACTCGGCAGCCTAACGACGCCACATAAAACTTACAAAAATGGATTGATGAGATCAAATAGGGTATCTCATCATATTAACTTAATGTTTATAGAACGAGTAATATAAAATAACATCCCCCAACATAACAAAGAGGAGATTAAAAGAAATGACATAAAGGAGAGTACTTAAAAAGAAAGAGAGAGGTTAGATCTCTTACGAAAATTCGGCAGCCTAACGGCGCCACTCAAAACTTCCAAAATGGATTGATGAGAGAGAATAGGGTCTGTCATTACATGAACATAAAAATTACAGTAAGATTAATATCAAATAACATCCCAATAACAAGAAAGATGAGCTTTAAAATGAATGACATAAAAGAGTGTACTTAAAAAGAAAGAGTGGAGTAGGATCCCTTACCTCGGGTCCGACTTGACTCGATCGTTCTTTAACGTCCTGAATAATAAACTTGAGTTAATTTCCACTTTATTAAGAACCTTTTTCTAGTTCATTATTCCTTTTAGATCACTTATTTCAATGTTATAAACATTATTTAATCATTTAAGTTAATAATGTTTGTTTTTTCGATATTTGGTTCTTAAGTCGAAAGTGCACTTCTTACAATTACATGTTGTTCGTGTGGTCAAATGTTCATTATATCCAGAATTATATTCATGATTTGGATATCATATATATCATATATATCCAGAATACACATGTATTTATAATATTACATAATCATTTAGAGGTAAGAAATGAAATGCACCATTCATGGAGACGGTAAGCCGTACGTACGCATGAACGCTACTTTCATTTCTTTGTCATATTAATGGAATTAAAACTAAATTAGAGGTATGTATATTTTAATTCCAGAATTATATTAATCATTTATATGTATCATTCATCATATATATACATTATATACATGTACTTATAATAGTACATTACATTTGGGGATAAGAAATGAAATGCACCGTTCATGGAGACGGTAAGCCGTACGTACGCATGAATGCTACTTTCATTTCTATCTCATACTTTAATGGAAAGAAATAATAATGATATAGAGGTATATAATAATTCCAGTATAACATCATATATAATAACATTAAATCCATCCTTTATACGTCCCACTTATGGCATTAACGAATCACATCACTTTGAGGGGGCGGTAGTCCGCACTTCCTAAAATGAAGATATCGCATATACCCATAATGGAATCCATAAAGGTAAGCCACAAATGAAAAATACATAAGCTTAAGTAAAACATAAACATATTATATATCATATATAAATATAGTGACATCTTAATGGCCACCTTTGATGGTGTTAAAAGAATGTTGAACAATCATCGTTTCGGGAGGCATAAATTCGCCATCCACGGAAACAGTATGTTCGTTAACCATTAGATGTAGGTGTGTGTAATTGTAGCTCAAATCCTTATTATAACAACATCCTAGTATATTTAGGATACTTTAGTTGTTACAAAAGAAAATAATAAAAAGATTTTAGGGGGTTGGAGAATCAAAATAAAACAAAAGGACTCAAAAGAAGACATTACCTTAAAATCGGGTAACTCTCCTTGGTTTGAGCTCAAAGGCTTCCTTGGGAAGACTTCTGCCCAATGTGAGGCTTCAAGGAGTAATATAGGGAAGTGGAGAGACAAAATGGGCATGGGTTGGCCGATCCAAAGGCTTTGGGAGTGTGGGTAAGGAGGTTGGGGTGGGGGCCTTTTATAAAAGGAGAGGAGGGGCACTCTTGTAAAGTTACAAAATGTTACTTTATTTTCAAAAGAGTTTCGGATTTTAAAGGTACCAAATTGATGTATTTCGAGGATAAAGTGATAAGGGTTCAAAATCCACTCATCCAATAGGTTTTTTACATGTGTAGGTCTTAGATATTACATTATCTTTCCATTTTATTTAAATCGTTAAATAATGAGGTCATCGCTGCATCATCATGATGTCATAAAAAATTTAATTTATTTAGTGTCCAAAAATTATAAAAAAAATACTATGATGTAGGAAATCTCTTTAGCTTTCCAATGAATATTTATAGTCAAAAATAGGATTTGTATAACCCCTTGTAAAAATTGTTTTAGTAAAACATTTCATGTTTGTCTCATTTTTACTTTAACTTTAAATAAAAAGATATTATGTCATTTTCCAACCAAAGTGGCTTCATGGGGTCCCCAAGTTGACCCATGGGTTGTCTTGGTCGGCCATGACACATCCAATGAGGTTAGGACATGTGTAAAGTTTATTTCATTTTATTAAAACATTATTCCTACCATAAACTACACTAATTACCTCTAATCGCGATTAAAAACTTAATAAGTTACTATTCACCAAAAAATTATTTTTATCCCATTGAACCACATTTTACTTCTTAATGACAACCATGTATGTTGGATTTTTGAAATTAAAAACACAAAGATGGCAAAATTTCATTTAAACGGAAAAATCAGTTTTTATAAGTACCACTTAGTGGTTTCACTATTCATCAAAAATTGATGTTTTTCAGAAAAATCCCAAAAATTCACCCTAAGCTATATTTGATATTCCGAATTCAAAAATGAAGTCTATTTTACAAAATTCAAAACATATAAGTCACATTAATTAATTTAATAATTAATTCCCACTGTCAGAGCAAATAGCGTGTTTTTATGAAATAATAAGTATCAAAAGATTGACATTAGTTTAAGTCTGATTTCAAAGTGAAATTAATTCCAACGACCACTATTGGATTTAATGGTAAAAATATAATCTAATTTCATTTTAAAACCAATTCAAAAGATAATCTAATCATATAAATAAATTAGATTAAAAAGAGGTTTTGAATTAAAATACAACATTTTATACTATTCATTAAAAAAAGAACTTTATCATAAAGATACCAAAAATTTACACAAAGTAAATTTTGATGTCCCAATTCTTAAGAAGAGTTTTATTTGGTCCAAAAGGATGTATAAGGGTGAACAAAACTATATTTAATGACGGTTCTCCATCAAAAGGCGATAAGTGAACCTTTAGTGAAAACTAGGGCATATACGCCTAAAATTGAATTCTTTCCGTATTTTAGGCCTTTATCTTTTATTGGATAAATGTAAAAACATTTAAAAACATATATAATCATATTTTAGTTATTTCTATCCATTCCCACCAATACAACAGCTACATGTTAACTACCATTTAAAATAATATTATTTTATTATTAGAGTACAACGTAAGATTCCCAAGAAACTCGTTGTTGCGTGTTGGGTACGCCATCGAGCATAGCGTCCCCTTATTTTATTCAAAAATATGGATAAATATGAAAATGTCATATTCTTTATTTACCTGGGGTGTTACAGTTTTTCTGAGGGGATTGCAATGATGCAATTTTCCCGCTCTATTTCGACACGATGGTGCGGGCCCCACGAGGTCTGTTTGGGCGTTGGTGGTGATGTTTCCATCTCTATCACCGGGTGTCCGTTTTAGACAAGTGATTAGTAGAACTTGTGTACTTTTTTGAGAGGATCGCAACGGTACGATCTGTTCGTTGTGCTTCAGGACCGGGATGTGGGTCCCACGTAGCACCCCTCGTGTGCAGTGGGCCGGAATGCATGTTTTTCTCCGGATATCTGTTGCACTCAAGTGATAAGTCCTTTTGACGTGATTTCCCGAGGGGATCTCAATGGTGTGATGCGCCCGACTATTTTCGGGGCCGAGGCTTGGGATCACGGGACGTCGTTCGGGCATGAGGTGGTGTTGGTAACTTTTCCATCGGATATCCGTTTGAGGTGAGTAAGTAGTCGATCTCGCATGTTTTTTTTTCGAGGATTACAACGGTATGATCCATTTAGCTGTGCGGAGCTTCTTGTGCAATCTTATTAAATATGTAAATGTGAAAGCTGCCCCGGTGGCGGTTCTTCTACCGTGTTTGTAGCGGACCTTTGGCGTGTGTGTAACGCCCCGACCCCAGCTACCCAGAGTCGGTGCATTACTTCGTAACATTGGCATGATCACAAAAGATCAAGTCTCGAAAGACCGATTAGTTTAGTAGCCTTGGAAACACTAGATACATTCATAAGTCTTACATTACATCATAAAGTGAAAAACTAATAACAAAGTCTTCATAGTTCACACTCATATCCTCTTCTGATTATCCCTGCAGGTCATTCATAAAATACTTCTTCACATCCTGTAAAATATTAAAACATTGAAAGGGGTGAGCTCAGATGCTCAGTAAGGATAACAATATTGCGGAAGCTTTCATAAATAAACATAAAAATTTAAGGCAATGTATAACTAAAACAAAAGCCTTTTAAACTTGAACATCAACATAATATGGCAAAAGTAAAATGAGATAATGTCATTAACTTCTTCACATGGATATTCTACTGGTCGAATAATCACATGCAATTCCAATAACCACTTTCATAATGATGGAATGCATAATGACAGACTATCATAACCACGTAGTCAAGGCCTCGTGCCAAGACCACAAATAAGATTTTGTCAAGGCCTCGTGCCAAGACACTAGTTTGTCTCATGAGACCTGCCGATGCATCGAGGAGCTATAGCGGGCTCCACCCGTCACTTATTAAGTCCAATGCATTCCTCATATGAATAGGTTTAAACATAACATAAACCATAACATAATCGTATCACATAAAACATGCATAAAGGAAACATAACATTTCCACATTTCAATCACAAGATATCAATAAAACACATTGATATAATAAAAACGCTTTCAAAACCATTTTCAATACCAAAATAAAAGAAAATTATAACATGGTATTTATTTTTCATTAAAAAAGGTATGGCTTGTAGAGGAAGCCGAAACTCAAATAGTGGTCACGGCGGCGGAGAAGTCCTTGTCGTCGCATACGTACGACAAAAACATTCCCTTTTGTCGTTTAGTAAACGCTTTGTATAAAAAATATTCCTTTTGAATAAACGTAAAAGTCAAAGGGGTTTATACACCGTATAAAAGAAATTTTTGTATAAAACCAAATATGCCTCAATGAAAGGAGATTGAGACAAAGTCCTTACAAAGATCATTTTTAAAATAAAATAGATATATTATGTGTATTCACTATAGGTACACATAAAGAATACAAAATAAGACATAATAATATCATGACATAATTTGAAAGTAGGAGATTAACCCAAAGAATGGAAGTTGGGTTAAGAAAATCTCTTACCTCGTGTCTGACTTGACTCGACCGTTCTTTAACCTCCTGAATAATAAACTAGAGTTAATATCTACCTTATTAAGAACCATTTTAAATTTCATTATCCTTTTTATATCACTTATTACAATGTTATGAACATTATGTAATTATTTAAGTTAATAACGGTCGTTTTGTCGATCTTTGGTAACTTGAGTCAACAATAAACTTCTTACAATTACAAGTTGTTCATGTGGTAGAATATCCATTATATCCAGAATTATATTCATGATTTATCTGTCATATATATCTTATATATCCAGTATATACATTCATTTATAATATTACGTAACATTTAGAGGTAAGAAATGAAATGCATCGTTCATGGAGACGGTAAGCCGTACGTACGCATGAATGCTACTTTCATTTCAATTTCATATTTAATGGAACTAAATCATAATGATATAAATGTATAATATAATTCCAGTATAATATAGTATATAATACCATTTACTCCATCCTTTATAAATCCCACATATGGCATTAACGATTCAAATCACTTTGAGGGGGCGGTAGTCCGCACTTCCTAAAATGAAATTATCGCATTTTACCCATAATGGAAATCATAAAGTATGCCATAAATGAGAAATACAGAAGAATAAGTAAAACATAAACATATTATATATCATATATAAAAATATTGACATCTTAATGGCCACCTTTGAAGGTGTTATATGAGTGTTGAACAATCATCGTTTCGTGAGGCAGAAATTCGCCATCCACAGAAACCGTATGTTCTTTAACCATTAGATGTAGGTGTGTGTAAGTGTAGCTCGAATCCTTCTTATAACAACATCCTAGTATATTGAGGATATTTGTTTTGTTACAAAAGAAAATAATAAAAAGAGTTTAGGGGGTTGGAGAAGCAAAATAAAACAAAACAACATTAGAGAAGACATTACCTCAAAATCGGGTAACTCTTTTTGATTTGAGCCAAAGGCTTCCTTGGGAAGAGTTCTGCCCAAAGTGAGGCTTCTAGGAGTAAGAGGGAGAAGTTGGGAGAGTATTTGGGCAGAGGTTGGCCGAGCCAAATGGATTGAAGGTGTGAATAAGGTGGGAGAGGTGGGGGCCTTTTATAAGTGGAGAGGAGGGGCTCTTTTGGAAAGATTGAAATGTTACATTATTACACAATGCTTTTCGGATTCCAAAGGTCCCACACTTATATAATTCGAGGCTAAGGTGATAAGGGTTAGAAAACTCCTCATCCAATTGGCTTTGGACAAGTGTAAGACTTGGATTTTGCATTATCTTCCCATTTTATTTAAATCGTTAAATAATGAGGTCATCGTTGCATCATCATGATGTCATAACTAATTTAATTTATTTAATGTCTAAAAATTATAAAAAAAATACTATGATGTAGGAAATCTTTTTAGATTTCTAATGAATATTTATAATCAAAATTTGGACTTGTGTAACCCCACTTAAAAACTGTTTTAGTAAAACAACTCATGTTTGTGTCAATTTAATTTTAACATTAAATAAATGTATATTAATGTCATTTTCCAACTAAAGTGGCTCCATGGGGTCCCCAAGTTGACCCATGGGTTGTCTTGGTCGGCCATGACTCATCCAATAGGAGTAGGACAAGTGTCATGCTCATCTCATATTATTATAACATTATTTGTACCTTAAACTACACTTAATTACCTCTAATCGCGATTAAGAACTTAAAAGTTACTATTCACCGAAAAATTATTTTAATCTCATTGAACCACATTTTACTTCTTAATGACAACCATGTATGTCGGATTTTTGAAAATCAAATCACAGAAGTGGTAATATTTCATTTAAATGAAATAATCAGTTATTTAACTACCACTTAGTGGTTTCACTATTCATCAAAAATTGAAGTTTTTCAGAACAAGGCCAAAATTTCACCCTAAGCTATAATTGATATTCCGAATTCAAAAATTATGTCTATTTTAAAAAATTCAAAACATATAAGTTGAATTAATTAATTTTATAATTAATTCCCGCTGTTACAACAAATAGCGTGTTTTTAAGAAACAATTTATATCAAAAGATTGGCAATTGTTTATGTCCAATTTTAATGTTAAATTAATTCTAATGACCACCATTGGATAAAATGGTAAAAATATATTCTAATTATATCTTAAAACCACTAAATAGTATAATTTATCACAATAAATTATTTTGATTAAAAAAGTTGTTTTAAAGTATTTTTCACTATTCATAAAAAATTAGAAGTTCTCAGAAAAATACCAAAAATTCAACATAGGCTAATTTCGATATTCCGAATCCAAAAATGAAGTCCATTTTGAAATATAAAATTTCTATAATTTTAAAAAGTGGTTATTACTATTCATAACGGCTACTTTGATTAGTCGCGGTGTTTTAGAACTCGAAGTTTCGTACAATGCAAGCTATTGCATTATTGAATGAGAAGTGTATCGTGGAAGCTCGGGGTGTTACATTCTCCCCTCCTTCAATAAATTGTGTCCTCGCAATTTGAAATTTTTCTTTGAAAATAAAAGGTTGAAAAGAGAAAATATCTTTGAGGAAAACCCACATCGGAAATAAGGTTAATAAATATATAACATTAAAAGAAAGTAGGATAAGTACAAAGGTCACCCGATATTGCCCATTCTAGGATTATATGAAAATATGGATATGGAGGAGAAACAAACCATCAAGGTCTGATGGAGAGTTATAGAAAACAGGATTAGGAGAAAGTTTAACCACAAGAAAATCACAAACTTGTGATTGGTTAAACGGTCATTGAATCCCCAGTTGGAAAAGTTAACCGACAACATTTTTGTTTTAAGTTACCTTTTATAATGTTGAGGAATTTATTTAGGAGGTTTACTAAGAACATAAGGGAATATACATACTTGTTATGTATACTTTCATTCGTTGATAAATTTTTACCACAAACCCAACTTTTACTCCAAATGGTAACGGAACTCAAAAATATTCTATTTATCCTAATTGTATAAGGTTCAAAATGTTAACACATACCATTTAGATTAGTAAAACTATTTTGTAATAACCAGGGACTTCCTGTAGGCTAGTGGTAGGAAATAAAGGCCTGTCGCACTATGGTTGTGGGTTCGATTCCTGCAGCTTTGTCCGACGCGACGGGTTATGCCCCACCCTGTAGGTTGTCCTTTTAAAACTATAGTATCATAATATTCCAAAAATAATCTTCATAAATTTTTTAACCTTAAACAATACTATACAAAGATCAACTTAATCCATTCCAACCTTTATAGTTATCCAAAATACTTCTGTCCAACTCACAGTCGAAATTTTATAAGGAAGGTAAACATAATGATGATCCTTTTTTCCATGTAACAACATGTGAACACCTTCATCATGTATTATTTTTAAACATACTGAATTACCATGATCCCTTATTCCTTATAGAATACTAGATATACTCCTTCTATCCAAAAATGTATACAAATCATCAATCAGTTTCAAGGAAGTTAAGAATATCCAATATAATTTATCCAAATCAATCACGTCTTATTCCAAAATCACTATCTCGGTATCAGAACCATATTATGGTTTATCTTTCTATCAACCATATATTTTCCAAAAATTTAACCTACTGTGGAGTCACTTTTCTTGGTTCCACACAATCTCAAGTCCTTGATGAAATAGTACTACAGTACAATCCTTATATACTCCATAATTATTATAACCAGTACATCATTGATACAACACTCAAATTACAAAATTCTTTAATAACAACATAATAACTCTAATCATTACTCCTCATCTGTGGTAGTATCATAACTTGATTATTATCCAATAACATCATTTGGGGCATACTCTGATGATTTGGACATTGGTTTGCGTAGTGTCCCCAATCCTTGCAGAAGAAGCATTGTACATTTGAAACCATTTTCTTACCCTTGCAGTCACGCACTTTGTGTCCTTTTTATCTAAACTTATAACAAACTCTCATTCCCTTTAGGCAAGTTCCATGATGTTTCTTCCCACAATTACCACATATTGGAAAATTCTTCTTTCCCCTCATCCCTTTATCCATCATTCTCTCTTCCATCCCTTTTGTCTCTTGCTTCGTTTCAAAGCCATAGGACTCAGAGAATTCTTTACTTATCTTATTAACACATGATATTATTTCTTCATATGTTGAGAACACATGGGAGACTATTTCCCTTCGAAATGTTGGCTTAATACCGTGAAAGATACGATCCTTCTTACTCTTTGGATCATACGTATTGCTGGAGTTCACATTCCTTCTACAGGGCGCAATTTCTATACAATGACATAAACTAGATCAGTTTATGAATCAAAATACATAATCCCATACTTATAAAACACTTAACATAAATTGAACTATTTATGGATATAATCCATAATCATAAAAAGAAATGTTTCCTTTGAGAAAGTATATACTCATAACCCTTCATAGTTGTTTGTAAAGAAAATGAGAATTATCCTAAGCATATCCCCCGGGAGTGTCGTAACCAAGAGTGCAGCAAGGCCCGTTGTCGTGCACCAGTTCCCGTTCGAGTCTAGCTCAAAGCGGTGTTTTCGGGTTTTACCCCTAGTTACATCTGTGCCAGATCCGCCTCTACCTGCTCGTATCCAGACAGAGATGTATTGCTCGGAAAACTCATAACATCTCTATAATACCAAAATTATAGGAAGTTCTTCTATACCAATCCTCAAAGTCTATCTTTGGGCTATGTGCTCTAATCAGAGTTTATCTACATCTAGCTTCCAAGGTTAGTACTAAACTGCCTCTGATACCAACTGTAACGCCCCGACCCCAGCTACCCAGAGTCGGTGCATTACTTCGTAACATTGGCATGATCACAAAAGATCAAGTCTCGAAAGATCGATTAGTTTAGTATCCTTGGAAACACTAGATACATTCATAAGTCTTACATTACATCATAAAGTGAAAAACTAATAACAAAGTACTCATAGTCCACACTCATATCCTCTTCTGATTATCCCTGCAGGTCATTCATAAAATACTTCTTCACATCCTGGAAAATATTAAAACATTGAAAGGGGTGAGCTCAGATGCTCAGTAAGGATAACAATATTGCAGAAGCTTTCATAAATAAACATAAAAATTTAAGGCAATGTATAACTAAAACAAAAGCCTTTTAAACTTGAACATCAACATAATATGGCAAAAGTAAAATGAGATAATGTCATTCACTTCTTCACATGGATATTCTACTGGTCGAATAATCACATGCAATACCAATAACCACTTTCATAATGATGGAATGCATAATGCCAGACTATCATAACCACGTAGTCAAGGCCTCGTGCCAAGACCACAAATAAGATTTTGTCAAGGCCTCGTTCCAAGACACTAGTTTGTCTCATTAGACCTGTCGATGCATCGAGGAGCTATAGCGGGCTCCACCCGTCACTTATTAAGTCCAATGCATTTCTCATATGAAAAGGTTTAAACATAACATAAACCATAACATAATTGTATCACATAAAACATGCATAAAGGAAACATAACATTTCCACATTTCAATCACAAGATATCAATAAAACACATTGATATAATAAAAAAGCTTTCAAAACCATTTTCAATACCAAAATAAAAGAAAATTATAACATGGTATTTATTTTTCATTAAAAAAAGGTATGGCTTGTAGAGGAAGCCGAAACTCAAATAGTGGTCACGGCGGCGGAGAAGTCGTTGTCACCGCATACGTACGACAAAAACATTCCCTTTTGTCGTTTAGTAAACGCTTTGTATAAAAAAGATTCATTTTGAATAAACGTAAAAGTCAAAGGGGTTTATACACCGTATAAAAGAAATTTTTGTATAAAACCACATATGCCTCAATGAAAGGAGATTGAGACGAAGTCCTTACAAAGATCATTTTTAAAATAAAATAGATATATTATGTGTATTCACTATAGGTACACATAAATAATACAAAATAAGACATAATAATATCATGACATAATTTGAAAGTAGGAGATTAACCCAAAGAATGGAAGTTGGGTTAAGAAAATCCCTTACCTCGTGTCTGACTTGACTCGACCGTTCTTTAACCTCCTGAATAATAAACTAGAGTTAATATCTACCTTATTAAGAACCATTTTAAATTTCATTATCCTTTTTATATCACTTATTACAATGTTATGAACATTATGTAATTATTTAAGTTAATAACGGTCGTTTTGTCGATCTTTGGTAACTTGAGTCAACAATAAACTTCTTACAATTACAAGTTGTTCATGTGGTAGAATATCCATTATATCCAGAATTATATTCATGATTTAGATGTCATATATATCTTATATATCCAGTATATACATTAATTTATAATATTACGTAACATTTAGAGGTAAGAAATGAAATGCATCGTTCATGGAGACGGTAAGCCGTACGTACGCATGAACGCTACTTTCATTTCAATTTCATATTTAATGGAACTAAATCATAATGATATAAATGTATAATATAATTCCAGTATAATATAGTGTATAATAACATTTACTCCATCCTTTATAAATCCCACATATGGCATTAACGATTCAAATCACTTTGAGGGGGCGGTAGTCTGCACTTCCTAAAATGAAATTATCGCGTTTTACCCATAATGGAAATCATAAAGTATGCCATAAATGATAAATACAGAAGAATAAGTAAAACATAAACATATTATATATCATATATAAAAATAGTGACATCTTAATGTCCACCTTTGAAGGTGTTATATGAGTGTTGAACAATCATCGTTTCGTGAGGCAGAAATTCGCCATCCACAAAAACCGTATGTTCTTTAACCATTAGATGTAGGTGTGTGTAAGTGTAGCTCTAATCCTTCTTATAACAATATCCTAGTATATTTAGGATACTGGTGTTGTTACAAAAGAAAATAATAAAAAGAGTTTAGGGGGTTGGAGAAGCAAAATAAAACAAAACAACATTAGAGAAGACATTACCTCAAAATCGGGTAACTCTTTTTGATTTGAGACAAAGGCTTCCTTGGGAAGAGTTATGCCCAAAGTGAGGCTTCTAGGAGTAAGAGGGAGAAGTTGGGAGAGTATTTGGGCAAAGTTTGGCCGAGCCAAATGGCTTGAAGGTGTGAATAAGGTGGGAGAGGTGGGGGCTTTTTATAAGTGGAGAGGAGGGGCTCTTTTGGAAAGATTGAAATGTTACATTATTACACAATGCTTTTCGGATTCCAAAGGTCCCACACTTATATAATTCGAGGCGAAGGTGATAAGGGTTCGAAAACTCCTCATCCAATTGGCTTTGGACAAGTGTAAGACTTGGATTTTTCATTATCTTCCCATTTTATTTAAATCGTTAAATAATGAGGTCATCGCTGCATCATCATGATGTCATAACTAATTTAATTTATTTAATGTCTAAAAATTATAAAAAAAAATACTATGATGTAGGAAATCTTTTTAGATTTCTAATGAATATTTATAATCAAAATTTGGACTTGTGTAACCCCACTTAAAAACTGTTTTAGTAAAACAACTCATGTTTGTGTCAATTTAATTTTAACATTAAATAAATGTATATTAATGTCATTTTCCAACTAAAGTGGCTCCATGGGGTCCCCAAGTTGACTCATGGGTTGTCTTGGTCGGCCATGACTCATCCAATAGGAGTAGGACAAGTGTCATTCTCATCTCATATTATTATAACATTATTTGTACCTTAAACTACACTTAATTACCTCTAATCGCGATTAAGAACTTAAAAGTTACTATTCACCAAAAAATTATTTTAATCTCATTGAACCACATTTTACTTCTTAATGACAACTATGTATGTCGGATTTTTGAAAATCAAATCACAGAAGTGGTAATATTTCATTTAAATGAAAAAATCAGTTATTTAACTACCACTTAGTGGTTTCACTATTCATCAAAAATTGAAGTTTTTCTGAACAAGGCCAAAATTTCACCTTAAGCTATAATTGATATTCCGAATTCAAAAATGATGTCTATTTTAAAAAATTCAAAACATATAAGTTGCATTAATTAATTTTATAATTAATTCCCGCTGTTACAACAAATAGCGTGTTTTTAAGAAACAATTTATATCAAAAGATTAGCAATTGTTTATGTCCAATTTCAATGTTAAATTAATTCTAATGACCACCATTGGATAAAATGGTAAAAATATATTCTAATTATACCTTAAAACCACTAAATAGTATAATTTATCACAATAAATTATTTTTATTAAAAAAGTTGTTTTAAAGTATTTTTCACTATTCATAAAAAATTAGAAGTTCTCAGAAAAATACCAAAAATTCAACATAGGCTAATTTCGATATTCCGAATCCAAAAATGAAGTCCATTTTGAAATATAAAATTTCTATAATTTTAAAAAGTGGTTATTACTATTCATAACGGCTACTTTGATTAGTCGCGGTGTTTTAGAACTCGAAGTTGCGTACAATGCAAGCTATTGCATTATTGAATGAGAAGTGTATCGTGGAAGCTCGGGGTGTTACAGTGTGATCGCGTGCACTCCAGGGAGAGTGAGGTTAGTTATTAAAGAGATGTGGTTGATTGTGCCTCTTCTATTGAGGTGGAAGGTTGGAGTTGTTACGTTACGCCTTCGTGTTGACGTTGGGTGTCGTGTGCACGTTAGCCTTTGGGCTGGAACACAGTATACTCTAGGAGTATATGGAAACGCTTGGAGGTACATATGGATGTTGGTACCTGAGAATTTTTGTGCTCTTGGTTGGGGTTGAATTGGGGTCACACGTCATGTGGGACCCATGTGTGTTTCGTGCTCTTCTTTATGTAATTTTGACCTCTCACGACATAGAGGGTCCCTTTGTTCTCAGTTGTTGACTAATAGGGTTGAGTTTTCCCCTGGTCCTCTTCTCGATGGTTTTAACCAGCAGGGTTGAGTGGTTTCCCCCTGGTTCTGTTCTCGATGGTTTTGTCCGACAGAGATGGTTTGGTTCCTCTGTTTCTTCAGCTATAAGGGGTTTCAGTACCTTGCCCCTTTCACCGGACTGCGGTATCGTTTGCGACTACGTGTGCTCGTACAGGGTGGGTGTTTTCCCCACTTTCTAGGATGAGTTGTCTCAGTCTGCTTCGAAAGTGACTCAGCGGATAGGAGCGTGATTGCCTTGTGAGGCCTGAGGAGATTCTCTCGTCTCTCCATGATCCTTGGTAGAGTTCTTGTAGATTCAGTGTGACCAACACTTTACACGGGCACCGAACCTCTACCCAGGAGGTTGTTACCAACAGGGCTGAGGTTGTTACCAGCAGGGCTGAGGTTGTTACCAGCGGGGCTGAGGTTGTTTTGAGAAGGGATCGCCAGTTGTATCATCCAGTAGGGATGGCCAGAGTAGTTCTGGGTTTACCTCCAGCTGGGCTGGGCAGTGGTCCCTGATGCCGAGCTTACCTCCAGCGGGGTTGGGCAGTGGTCCCCGATGTCGGGCTTATATCCAGTTGGGCTGGGCAGTGGTCCCCGATGCCGGGTTACCTCCAGCTGGGCTGGGCAGTGGTCCCGTCACCGAATTTAGCTGGGTCACCCTCCAGTGGATTACCCTGTTACGGGACTGGGCAGTGTGGCACCCGTCGACTCTTACCGGGTCTCCCTGTAGTGGGAACCCGTCGACTTCCAGGGACCCTCCAGCGAGGCTGGGCAGGGGGTCGACTGTCGACTTTGAGGAGACCTCTCGATTGTGGGGAAGTGACGAGGCGTGGCTTGAAGTTCCCCCAGAACTCTCAAGTACGGGGGGTACTTTCCTCACTGAGACGCGTCCTTGCGACGCGACCTAAAACCATGTCGGCGAGTCAGTGCCGCCCAAAGCAGATAGTTTTGAGGTGCGGTAATTTGAGCCCCTGACTTTCAGTTCGGGGTAGACGTGTGGGATGCCGGGCATCGATGGTGTTTACTTCTGGGACTGTTGGCTACTCACTTTCTTGGGCTGAGCTATGGGATGGAGATCCCATTACGACCTTGTTTTGGGCTTCTTGTTGAGCATATGGATATGTATATACCTTGTTTCAGTTCCCTCTTCTTGGGTTTTGGTGAATCTACTTCCAGGAGAGGCGAAGACGTGCGGGGTATGCCACGTGATTTCAGTGTCTAGATTCTCGTGGTTGGACGAGTCTATTATCCTGCTATAGGTAGCGAAGAATCGATGGGAAGTTCATCTTCTCACCATTTCTAGCTCCTTGTGTCTCGACGAGTCTACCTTCTTTCCTCTTGTTGGGTTGAGCTGGACTCTCTATTGTACTCTTTACTGCACTTTCAGTTTCACTCCTTTACTTTTCCATGTTCTCCCTACTAATCACCCTTCGGTACCTCCTTTGTTGCTCCCTCGAGCCTTCGGGGTAATCTAATGAGTATTTTTATACTCACCCCTGCTTGGGATTTGCCCGCACTTGGTGTGCCCTTGCAGACGACGGACAGGTTGGTCGTGACTTCAGATGAGCTTAGGAGTTTGGGAGCTTGGACCGCGTGCCGTGGTCGTAGCCGGGTTCCAGGTGGGAGACCCATCAGCTATTTCTTTTTGTTTACATGTTGTCAGGTTGTGGCACCTTTTCTGATTGGACGCGTGTTTTTTCCCTTTTTCTTTTTCAACACTTTACTTGTACTTTTTAGAGGTCAATGCACATTTTTGGTATATATATAGCAGTTTCCCTTTTCTTTACATGTCTTTTATTTTACTGTGCACTTTTTCATTGAGTGCACTATGTGTGTGTGTGTGCAGGTACTTAGGCAAAGGCCTCCCCGAGTTATTGTGCCTTCGGCGCTGGTCGCCAGCCCCTGGCTTATAGGGGCAGGCTTAGGATAGTTGCGGCTCGAGCCCAGGTAGGGTCGGGTCGTTACAAAAACTTCCTCATCAATATCACCATTCAAGAAAGAAAACTTGACATACATTTGGAAGATATTTTGACCTCATTGTGCATATGTAGCAAGAAAAATTAAATTTTTTTCTAACCTTGCCACTAGAGAAAAGGTTTCATCCTAATCAATACCTTAAATTTGTGAATACCCATTTGCACAACCATTTCTCATTATTTCTTATCACTTCATCTTATTCATTCATCTTGTTCAAGAACACCCACTTTGTTCTAATAATGTTTTTATTTTTTGGTTTGGGTACGAGTTCTCATATATCATTCTTTTCAATCTGATCCAACTCTATATCCATGGTCTGAACCCATTATGGATACTCAAAAGATTATTTAACATCATTTGGTTTCACTTTGAGTATAAAGAAGTATGGGTAATAGCATTTTTTTCTTCTTATTTGAACCTTTTGATGTTGATCCCCGATTATATTCTGAGATTCCACTTGTTTTATCATACTAGAATTATATTTTCAAGTATCTTCCTCAACACTTGAAATATTTGAATCTGATTCTTCTTCTTGAGTAGGAATAAAATTGTCTCTTTCCTTATCAAAATTGTTTTCTTCAACTTGCTCAACTCCCTTGTCTTCCTGAGCATGTTTATCATTCTCAGAGATTTTGACTAATTTCACATCAATATAATCAACAATTATTAATTTTTCTTTGTTGAAACATCTATACCCTCTTCCTTATGGATCATAGCTAAGAAAAATTCCATCTTCACCTTTATTCTCAAACTTTCCAAAGTTTCCACCTTTATTCTTTATAATACATCGACTCCTTATAACTATTAAGTGTCTAAAACTTGGATTTTTTTCATAAAACAATTCATATGGAGTCATATCTAAATCAAGACTTTAGAAACAATAGTTATGGATGTAGACAGTAGTATCCATAGCTTCCCTCCAAAAGTAATGAGAGAGTCCATGTTTAAGTAACATGGTACATCCCATTTCCACCAAAATTCTATTATTTCTTTTAGCAACCCCATTTTTTAGGAGTGTATAGGAAAAAATATTCATGTTGAATTCCATGATTCTCAAGATAAATTTCAAATTATTCACTTTTATATTCACCACCATTTTCTGTTCTCGAATTCTTTACTAAATACTCACATTCCTTATCTGATTTTATTCTGAAACTTTTAAACATTTTTAAAGCATCTTATTTATGTTTCATAAACATAACAAAATTAATTTGAGTAAAAACATTAATAAAAGTGATGAAATATATAAATCCATTTTTTTATTGATTTCTAATTGGATCATAAATATCAAAATGAATCAGATCCATGGGTTGTCGTGAACAAATCTCAACTATCTTGTGCACTGAATTTGTAATCTTTTCTTTCTGAAAAATAGTGCAACACCAATATATTCTTCATGGAAAATTAGGAATATCTCAAACAATTTTTCTTTTAAATAGCCTTCTCAAGTTTTTTGACCAATGGTTCCCATTCTTTTTTTCCACAATTGATTCTCTTAAACCACTCTCATATAACAAGATTTTTATATTTCACCAACCTGAAACAAATTTCCATTAGTACGCTAGCCTCTTGTAACAATATTTCCACATTCCTCAGTTTTCAAAATAAACCCATATTTTCTGAATATAACTATGTTACCCTCATCAAAAAATTGTGAAAAACTTAACAATTTGTGTTTTATCCCATCAACATACAAAGTTTTCTTGGATTTCAACTTTTCTTTCCCAATGGTGGCGGACCCAACACCTTGATTTTGAAGGATTTCTCATTTCCAAATGTCATTGTTACTTATTTAAAGAAGTTGACATTATTCAAAAAATTTAAATCTATTTTCATATGAGAAGAACACCCATTATCACGAATCCAAGGTCCTTCCCCTTTTTTAGCTTTCAATGTAGTTTCAATAAAAATAGATTTTTCTTCTTTCAATACATTCTTCACTTTTAGCCTCTCAGGATTGTTAAACAAATTTTGTTATGTCAGTAACAAAAAAATAAATCCTTTTCTAAGGTGACCAGTTTTTTCACACCATTAAAAAATATTTTCTAGGGGTTGGAACCTATTTTTATTCTTAACTCTAACCTTTTCAGGTTTCTTCAAAACAACCTTCTCATAATTCTTTCTTTTAAGAGATTGAATCCCCTAAGCCTTTTCCTTTCATAACCTTTGGAATAGTTGTAATGTTTTTGGATGAACCAACACATAATGTCCATATGAATAAATCCACCACAATACTAGAAATAGCCATAGAAATAGTATTTACCTCTGGAGCTTCCATACTGATTGGAATTGTGAATAAATTTCTCATCAGTCTTCTTGTCTTTTTTTTCTAAGACATTGACCTTTCTCTTATCAATTGGAGTCTTCTTTTATTTTCACCATTATTAGATTCATAAGTATTGAAAATTTTTCCAGATTCCAAATGTTTAGATACATTTTTGGACTCAGGGTATTTTGTAACTTCTAAATTCTTCACTTTGTCAATCTTGGCCACATACATAACTTTACCAGCTTTCTTCTTCTTAGCAAAAATTCCATCTTTCTTCTCACCCTTTGAAGGTAACATTTTTTGATCCTTCATGGGTTTCTAATTTTTAGAACATTCACTAAATTCAGTGATAGAGGTTTTGAAACTTTTATTCCTTAATTCATCTTTAGATAAGTTTTTTTAGACAAGTTCCAACTCTTCTTCTTTTACCTTCATCTTAACATCTAGATGCTCATTACATTTTTTTTCTTCCTTAATAGATTTTTTCAAATCATCAATCTCTTTCACCAGTCTTACTTTCTCAATATAAAAACATTATTTATTTTTCATTGGGGAACATTCATCTTCCAAAATTTTGTTTTTCTTTTCAATCATTTTAAACTTTCTCATATATTCGTTCAACTCTTATTTAAAATGATGTTCATGTTGAGTTTATTATTCTTCAGAACTACTGCTTCTGAATTCATCTTCATTAATTATGGAAATAGAAGTTTTCTCAATAGCATATTCAATAGAGATTTCGAATTTAGCATCACTACCTTGTTCTTCTTCATCTTTAGACAAGAAACATATTCTTTTGGATTTGATAAATTTAATTTCTTTCCCTATGGATTTTGATTTTTCTTTACCTCCATATTTCTTCCACAATCTTCTTGGATTTCTTTCTTCTTCATCACTATCCTCTTCTTTCTTACATAGAGGACAATTAACCCCAAATTGACCAATTCCTTCACATTCAAAACATTTCAAGGGAAGTTTCCCTTTTTATTTCCTCATACCTCATTTAACATTTTTAGAAAATAAGGATAAAATATCATCAAGATTTCTACATACCACACTTTCATAATAGGATTCACCAACTTCATCTTCAATAATAATCATATTTGACTTATCATTCTTAATAGACATGAAATAAATTTCTCTATCAACTTTTGTTTTTGTTTTCATAGCTTTCTCCCATATCATTTCATAAGCAATGAGAGTGCTATGTAAATCATCAAGATATAATGTTTTAAGATCTCTTTCTTCCAATGAAGAAACTTTTTCATCAAAATTATCAAGAAGGATTCTCAAGATCTTTCCAATAGTTTTTGAATCATCTAAATTTTTACCAAGACACCTGATAGTGATGAAAATATCATTTACCCTGGTAAATAATTCCCCAAAATTTCATGGTCACCAATTTTCAAATCTTTATACTTCAATCTCTAGATTTGTAAATTTTCATTCTCCACTTTTTTATTTCCTTCATATATGTTTTTCAATTTATCCTATTTACCTTTGGCTGAGGCAGCACCTTTCACCCTTAAGAATTCACTTTTCGAAAGTGATGATAGTATATCACTCTTGGCCCTTCCATCATTCTCATGATTCTTCTTATCAACAGATGTTAAAGGAATTTTATCATTAAAAGGCAGAAACCCATATATTCCAGCTTCAAGAACATCATATTTAATAGACATGAGATAAGGAAAAGGTATATATTTCTAGATATGATAATTATTTCCATCAAAAATCACAATACCTTTGCTATTTTCACAATTCAAATACTCCATAAACTTCTCTTTAAAACTATAGCAAAGAATGAGCGAAGGAAACCTTAAGCTCTAATACCCCTTATAAGTGCCCAATCAGTGTAATTGTATCATTGAGTGGGGGAGGGGGTGAATTGGTTATATTTTTTATTTTATGTTTTATATAAACAACCTTTGCATCCTATTAAACAATTCAACCACTACAGAAAACAATTCAAACACACATTCATAGAAACACAAGAATTTACAAGGTTTACTATTCAATATGAATAGCTACATCCTTTGTATGGTTTTGAGAAAATAAAATACCACACAATCCACTAGAATAAAATAATTGTATTACAATGAGTAGGATATAACATTTCACTCAGGTAGTACTTTGAAGACAATCCAAAAGTATGTATGCACAGCCTTAACACAAATAGGGTAAAATAATATTTGTGTAACAATGCATGTTACATGTGATTCTTTTTCAATTTTTCAAATATATTCTTAGAAAAAAAAATCTTCACTTTCTTACCCAGAATATGGTAAGAACCTCCTAGACTTTGTTTTGAAAACTCATTCTGATTTCCCAATCTGATCTTCCCACTCCGATTTTCAGCTCTGATTCTCAATTCGAATACCCATTCGGACGAATATATATCTGCCAAAATATTGTTGATACAAATCAAAATACTTACTTCCTCAGTCCAAAAATCCCAATTTGGATATCCCATATTTGATTATCTATCTAGATCTGAGGACCTTCCGAATATGATGAAAAGCCGAACATGGTACTCAACTGAATATGATGATCACTGAATAAGATGATCAGCTGAATAATGTTTCAATATTTTTTCTTCTCCTTTCAACTTCCCCCATCAAAAAATCTTTATAAAAATCTCAATACCAAAACCTATTTCTCTCCCTACAAAGTTGGAGCTTCTCTATCATGAACAGTACATCCACCTCAAAAAAAGTTCAAAGTTCGTTTACATTTTATAGGTGACATGAGGTTGATTTTGGTGGGAATCCTAAAACCTTTCCCACTCATCCAAAATCCCCAAATTCTCAATTTCACTTGAATTTTGGGTGAAAGTTGACTTTTTCAATTATTCTCGAATCATTACGAATCTTCTTAAACCTTCATATATTCTTAATACTTTCCTTTCAAAATCCAATTTGAATTCATTTTTTGAATCTGATTGCTAAATATGATTATGTTGCAATCTAGCCATTCTGATTTTCTCAATATGATCAGTAGAATGAATCAGTATTGGCTCGAATATGATGTCTCTTTACCCACTTGATAAAATCATTTAAAAACAAAACTATTATATTGAATTTCATTCTCCCACGCGATAATACATTCAGTCATCTCCTTTGACTATTCTCTTGAACCAAATATGCTTCTTCTCTTAACCCACTTGAAAAAAGAAAAAAAGTAATTCAACCCCATTGAAATGGTTGACTACATTGTTGATCAAGTAATTTTCTTTTCTTTTCATCCATAGTTTTTAGGAAATTATTTCTCTGAAAATGATGGCATCCTAAATTTGATCATCAGCTTATTTTGAATATGATTCTACTTGCCAACTCCATTCCCTTTTCCCAAGATCTTTCATCTCTGAAGATTTGTTTCTTTTGGATTTTGATCTGACTGAAAACCAGTACCTTCAGTTTTTCACATTAGCCACAAATGTTCTCGACCTTTAAAAATCCAATGACCCTGAGAAGATTTATTCTTTCAAAAAAATAATCTTACATCAAATAAGTGATTTTTCTATTGGGAAATTCAATGGTGATGGTCCTAGATATAAAACAATATAACTATTTTGGTGATGTTGACTCAGGTTTTGACCAATATCCTTGACCATATGGAAAATCTTATTGATCCCCAACATGGTGAAAAAAAATCATCTATTTTATGTGATAGTATTCTCTATTTATAAATGGATATACTAATACAAGTATAGATGATAAATGGATCAAGTACCTAGAGAAGATATTTCTCACCTTGGGAAGTAGTAAAATAGAGAAAGTTGTCGTGGTGGTTTATTTTGTTAATGGAGACACTGATAAATGGTTCTCATTGATCGAGAACACTAATGATATGGAGGAAATATATAGGGTGTATTAGGATAAATTCATTGATATATTCATTGAAAAATACTTTCCTCGTGAGAAATTAACATATGTGGAGAGGTAATTCTTCAATCTAAGGAAAAATAAAGGTAAAAATATGACTGAATATAAAGATAACATTTCAATGATAAAAAAACATGCAGTTGATTTTGTATATAATCTATGAAGTAAGATTTATCCTTTCATTTATGGGATATTTCTAAGACATCAAATGGTGTTAGTAACTCAAAATAATTTTGTATATAAAGATATACTATCAAGTGACATTATGAAAGAGAAATAATTCTCTGGGTCTTATGCTTCCAATAGAAAATAATAATATAAGAAGATGACTTAGCACTTTGAAAAGGGAAATATAAGAGAATAGATAAAGGGAAGGGTTGTATTTCAATCGTGATATAATTATGGAAAGAGACATCATAGAACATGCTTGATGGAATGAAATTTTTCTTCAAGTATTTAGAGAAAGGCTATATGGATCAAGATTGAAAGGGATAGAATATAACCACTAATGTCTAATTCATCAACTATAATAAGATGGGTCTCTATTCAAATGAATTACCCAAGCATCAATGAAATTATCCTAAAAACACTAAGGCAGATAGGCCAAGATTTTGATGTCATTATAGCCAAGGTTGAAGATCGTAAAGATACGTTGGTATGTATATTCATAAAAACCTCAAATTTAGATAATGATTTATTTGATTCTAGATCATCGCACTCTTTTATATCTTCTATGTTTTCCAATAAAATTATTCATTTCGTGAGCAACTTAAGAAGTGTTTTATCAATCAAGAAACATTGGGGGAATCTTATTTCAACAAGGATATGTTATTTGGTTCCCATTATGACACATATACATATTCTATTTTCAAACATCATTATTATACATATGGTTTACTTTTATATAATAATTAGTAGATATTAGAATTCATATTATAATGAATTTTTTTTTCAAGAGAAGGAGATTATGATTTTTTATGGATATTTTGAATCCCTTATCTTTAGAGGGGATACTACATCATCTAAATCATATATCAATCCAACTCTATTATCTCTAAAAATTAAATTTATAGAGAAGAAGAGAAGAAAACCCCTATTAATGGGAGAAGAATCCTTAGAGTAGAGGATATTTCTATTGTGCAGGAATATATAGATGTGTTTCTAGAAGAACTAACTAGACATCCACCTGACTGTGAAGTTGATTTCTCTATTGTTTACATTCGTATTTAAAATCAAATATCATGGAAACTATATTGGTGGTCCATAATTGGATTAGTGGAACTAATGAAACAATTATAGGAGTTGTGTAACATTGGATTTTTCCAACCTAGTGTTTCAGCATGGGTATCCCCTATGCATTTTATTAATAAGGAATATGTTTATTTTAGTTTATTCATTGATTACAAGGAAATAAATTCTATTAATATAAATAAAAAGTATCACCTAGCCCGTATTTATGACTTGTTTGATCAACTTCAAGGAGGTCTATTTTTTTCAAATATAGATCTTTGTTTTGGGTATCATCAACTAAAAGTAATAAAGGAAGATATTTTTAAGTGTTCATTCCATATGATTTATGGAAATTAAAAATTTACAATAATGGCATTTGTGTTAAATAATACACCATCTATTTTTATATATATCATTAGAAAAGTATTCAAGGATTATATCAATAAATTAATTGTGGTATTTATTGATGATATATTTGTATGCTATAAATTATATGATGAGAATCAGAGTACTTTGTGTATAATTCTTGAGACTCTTAGAGAAAAGTAATTGTATGGAAAATATATCAGATGAAAATTATAGATTTATAAAGTTTTTTTTCTTTTCCATATTGTCTCTAAAGATGGAATATCAGTTGATCCATCAAATAAAAATGTATTTATGTAATTTAAAACACTAATGAATAAAACTGTTTTACATAGTTTCATCGGATTATCTGGTTACTATAAATGATTTGATCAAATTTTTCTGCATTTTCCAACAAATTAACACAAATGATATATAAAGTTATTATGATCATATGGTCATAAGAATGTAAAGTCTGTTTTAAATAATTAAATAGGAGATTGGTCAATGCACTGATTTTCTCTTTATCATATGTAAATGATGAATTTTTTATATATAGTGATGCATCCATGAAGGGGAATTGATGTTCTCTTATATAGAATGTTAGAGTTGTTTCCTATTCATCAATGTAGTTATAGATTCATAAATAGAATTATCATACCCCTGATGTTGATTTGGCAACTATAGTCTCTTCATTGATGATATAGAGGGATTTCCTTATTGGTGAATGATGTGAAATATTTATGGATCAAAAATGTTTCAAATATATCATATCATATAAATATATCAACATTATAGAATGGTGATAGTTAAAACTACTCAAGGATTATAATTTCTAAATACACTACTAGCTTGAGAAGGTAAATAAGGTGGGTGATGCATTGAGTAAAAAAGATCAAGGTGTTTTGACTAAAAATATATTTCAAAAATGTCACATATTCATAGATTTAGTAATGTTGGATATGATAATAATTTAAAAGGGGAAAACATCACATCTATTAAAATTATTTTTCTATTATATTTATGAGAGAAAATAAAAAGTTCTGATCTTGATCATACGAAAACACAAAAGAAAATCAATGTTTCCAATGATTTGAAGTTGGTAGACTTTATCTATGAAGAAGGTATATTGAAATTTGGAAATCGGATATGTGTTCTATCCATGACTAAGATGAAAAAGGGACTTACTTGATGAAGCTCATAGATAAAATTTCCCTATACACCTTGGTAGAACCAAAATGTTTTAGGATTTTCATGGAATATATTTTGTGGGATTATATAGAAGGGGAAATTTCATACTATGTATTATGATGCATTGTTTTTAATAGGTAAACGGTGATAGAAAACATCTTAAAGGATCCAAGAAAACTCTACCCATTATTGTGTAGAAATGGGTTGATATTACTATTGATTTTTTCACCAGATTCCCCCAAATTCCTAGCAATAAGGATCCCTATGGGTTATTATTGATCACCTTATAAAGTCTACATATTTCCACGTAATAATGGAAGATATAACACTGAGATCCTTTTATTAATCTATATCAATGAAGTCATGAGACATCAGGGTGCACCCTTTTGAATGTATTTGATTTTGATAAGTGGTTTATGTAAAAATTTTGGAATAGTCTTCAGAAGGATCTCAACACCGAGAAATATTTGAGCATTGCTGATCATTCATAAACTAATGGGTTGTATGAGAGGATTATTTAGACATTATATTATATGTTCCGGTTGTGATCAATTTACTTTAAAGGTACATGGGATTATTATTTTTCTTTTTTGAATTTTATTATAATAATAACTTCCAATCAAGTATTCCAATGTAATAATATAAACAATTGTACAAAAAAAATTACATACACCAACTTGTTGGGACAAATTTGGTGAAAGGAATCTTATAGTCCTAGATCTCATTGAAGAGATAATATTATTAGTGAAGACTATTCATTTTAATATTATGGTATCTCAATGTAAAAAAAGGTACAATAATAATTAAAGGATTAATTTAGAATATAAAGTGTGGGATCATGATTTATTAAAGTTATATTTGTGGAAGGGTGTTATAAGGATCCACAATAAAGGGAAACTAGGCCCTAGGTATATTAGAATTTTTGAAATTCCAGAAATAATTAGGGTTGTGGATTACCAAATAAAAATCTCACCAATCCTCTATAATTATCATTATGTATTACAAGTCTATTTATTGATATAGTATAAACTAGAACCAACGCATGTGATCAACTCCAAGAAAATTGAATTAGAACCTAGCATATTTTACTATGAAGAACCTATCCAAATTATTGAAAATGGAGAACTAGTGTTCAAAAATTATATAACTCAATTGGTGAATTTTAATTGTAGGAATATTGAGACAAAAGAGTTGATGTGGAAACCTAAAGAAGTTATAATGTAGAAATACCCATATATGTTCATTATGTGAAATTATTAAAATTTCATGGATGAAATTTTTTAATGGGTATGAATGTGGCAACCGATCATCAATTATAGTAAGAAAATGTTTCTTTATAAAGAAAATATAACATAATGCATATATATTTATTCAATAATGTCATTAAAATATAAATTCTGAAAATTTTATAAATTAAATTTGATTAACTGAATTTTATTTTTGAATTAATCATATCAAAATTATCATAGTCTATATTATTTTCATATTTTTTTAGAAATAGTTTATTTTTGAGAGAATAGTGATAAATAACGATTTAACAAAAATGTCACTTTTAATACATTATAATCATATAAAAAACATTAATTTTTATGAATCATTTTTTCTATAACAAATATATATTTATGATGTAATATAGTGTATATAAAAATATAATGTTGAACTTAGAAATATATACTTAACATTTTTGGGAATCTATGTAATGATTGTATTCAAATATTTTTTTATTTAATATCTCTTAATAATGTATTAAAAATGTTCATTTTGGTTTGGGTTCCTTCCATTTTATTCTAAATTATACATAATTTTTTTGTAAAATCACTTTTATTCGTAAAAGAGTCATTTTTCTAAAAGTGTTATTGTTTCATTTTACCAACATATATTAAATCTAATTTTTTAAACATATAGAAATTTAATTTTATAAAATGTATTTTTTATTTGGAATAATCATAATTAAAATTATCTAATAAGGATAACATATTGTTTTTTCATAATAAATAGTAACAATGGTAGGTATATATTATTTCGGTTAAGGGGAAGGAATTTAAAGGGTTAAAATAAAGGCATTAAGATTAAAGATAGCATAAAATAGTAACTTAAATATTATTTTTTAGTTGAATTTTTACCATAAACATTATAATATTTCTTTATATGGTAATTTGGAGTCACATGTCATGTGTAATACATATATTGTATAATAATGTTTTAATTATTTACATGTTTCCCCCCACCTCACTTAATAAAGTGAACCACCACTCATCGATTATAGACATAAAATGATCCACCTAGGTTGACCAATACCTCCCCAAATACATTCCCAACATACATCCCCACATCCTAGAGTTCATGATCGCACCAAAATACCACTTCAATAATGATTAACATGCAATCCAATGGAGGTTTCCCACAGAAGAAGTATAACTGTTAACTGAGTGATTTCATGTTTATTTCTTCTTCATACTCCATCAAGAAATCTATAACCATGATAATATGTTAATATAAATATCTTCCACATACCTGAATGTTATTATGTTTATGTAACAACCATTAATAATCTTATTTTCTATCCAATGGAAAATAAAAACATCCCTCATGCAGACAAACAACCTACCAACTCCACATAGTGGTGTAATTATTTTCATCAAAAAAATAATTAGATGGTCATAAATATATAACTAGTGAAAATATATGAAATTTATGACATAATTATGATTATATAGATATAAATTATCATCTACCTTCTTACCCTTCCACTCGTTAAGAAATGACAATGTTGCTCGTGTGTACTTTTAGACTATTACCTCCATGAACCGATGTGATTTGTTTTTTCTATATATCATTTATAGAAGATTAGGAAATTGTATTTGAGGAATAAATATGATAACTATTTAATTAATTATATTAATTATATAGTGGAACCATAACCCCTCTGACCATGGTCGATGTATCAATGTTAATTTGAGGTTATAAACTGAAGCTTCCCAAATTATCCAATGTGTACATAACTGATTTACAAATAATATTAGACATGGTAATAAATGAAATAAAAGGGATTATGAATATAGAATAAACCTGAAAATATTTATTAATTCACTATAAATTAATCTAATTACATTATAAAATAGTTATTGTGCATACATGGTGAGTCTAACTGAAGGTAAGGATATATTCTACATCTCATTTTTATTCTACATTATTTATATATAAACTTACATTGAATTAAATTATTCAATATTTATCTTTCAAATTCAACAAAGATTATTTTCCTCTAATAATCTATAGAGTTTACGTATTTTCACGTCATTTTCTCTCTTTGGTAGTTAAATAAATGGAGAATTTTTTTACAGGAAAATCAACCTTATTTCTCATTTTTAGTCGGGAATCATTCTCCACTATATAAAAGTTCTCTATAATATTCTTAATAATGTTTTTAAGATGTTTGAATGATTTTATAAATTAATTTCTACTATGTTTAACTTTATTTATAAAGGATTAAAACGAATCTTCTTATCATTTTCTAAATGACGTTCTTTTGACTTTTTACTAAAAGTATGAAAGGAATCCATGTTTCATCATTTACCAAATGAATGGATTTTCTACCATCATAACTATTCATTTAGTTTAATATTACCTAACTTGTTTCCATGGTTATTTTCAATGAAACTAATTTTCTCAATATTTTACAAATTTTTATTTAAAATGTTATAATAATAAAATTCAATTTTTCTCATTTTTTCATAGAAATGATCAAATAGTATTTTAATGGAATTATCATATTTTTCATCATACTTTGATGATTATTATACTTTTTTGTGTAAATTAACTAATGATATAATCCATAATATTTCCCTATATGGTTTTTAATCATTTTGTTTTATTTTTTGACTATGGAAGATATGGACATTTCATATGCTAGTTTTTAAATACTAATTATTTTATTGATTATATATTGTATTTGTATTAATTTCATTCATATGATTATTTAATTGAACATGGTAACTAAGGTCGGGGCCTTTAACTCCCCATAATGCATCATTGGATCTCATGAGACAAACTAGAATGGGTATTTAGAAAACGCATTGCCTATTGATGTATGATGTCTTGGAACGAGGCTTTGATAGTAAGATTATGATTTCTAAAATTTTGAATTCTTTCATTATGAAACTACTTAATTATATCCACATGATTATCTATGTTTTCATTCCATTCATGTATATATTCCCCTTTTATGAAATTAGTTACATCGAATATTTGATTATTGTTTATCTCTACAATATTATTCATGCTTTATTTATATTATGATAACTTCTATTGTATGTTTTCCCTTATAAAGCATATAAGATAATATGGTTTGGGGAAATAGAATTCCACCTAGAAGCTATATAGGAAAAACCAATAAATATTTTTTTTTAACATTGAGTAACTGAAGTGATATCTTGATTACCCACAAGGGATTTATCATGAACGCATAAAATTCTTCTAATGACATAATTGGGGTCACTATATATCTCTTACAAGAGTAATTCCATGTTATTGTCATCATGGAGAATCCCTCCACATAATACACACGACCTGTCATTAGAAGAGATATATTTGGTACATATGATTATAATTCTACCCAAAAGTTATATGTGAAAATGTCTTATAAGTATTTTATGACACTATAGACAACTGAAGTCTCTATGTGAGTGATATAAAGTACACACAACAATATATATTTAATGTGAAACCTATATACCAGATATGATGATTGTACAAGAAATCATACCAATGAACCAAGATCCAAAACTAATAAATCATAAATCTATATCTCAAGTGTGAAACACTCAGTGAAATCAAACAATCGTAAAAATAAAATACAAGAATATAAATCTCATATCCCATGTAACCTAAAATTTCCATTGATTTATTTTCATCATACACTAGTTGAAGGTCTATCGCAAGACCTAATATATCCCAATGTCACTTGTCTACCATTTCCCCAAATAATAATATAACTAAAAACATTTATTAACGTTTTCATATAATACAAAAAAAAACTATGTTACCACTTTGTTACATCATCCACCAGACCGAGGCCACTGAGTGGTTCCCAAATAAGAAAATTAGCAATTGGGGCCATAGGCATTCCTACACATATGTCAGAGACCGCCAACTAATAGAGTGAATCTAGATTGTTACAATGGGGAGACAATACCCCCACATCGTAGTTTACAATCAATGAAAATAATAATAATAAATACCCAAAAGTAATAAAATTTAACATGCTATAATAAATGAAATTGTGGAAGAAATAAGTTATACAAACCCATGGTCATTCCAGCACACAATAACTGATCTACCACTTGGAAAATCAAATATATAGATAAATAAAAGAATAAAGGATAGGGGATATACTATATCCCGGAGTTGTACATCATCCATCTCTTGACTCCTTCCAACCTATTCAACAAAAAAATCCAGAACCAATCCTCCCCCCTAACTGAACTTACAAAGTGAAGGCTTTTTGGGTACCCAAGTGTCATGGAATCCTGAGATGGGTGTAAGTACAACTTAGTATGGAACCACTGACACTATCTCTTAAATAACAAGGAAATTCCATTCATATTCTAAGTTAATATTATGAGAATAAAAACAAATGTGGAAGTGTAAATAAAATTATTAATGTTAATCCTTAGGTTCTATCATGACACAAGATTGATTATGCCTACTTTATTTACCCAGTATCAGATGTCTATGAGCATACCACATACCCTTGGGGGAATATAAGTCCTACATCATGATCTAATTAACATGCCACCGCTAGATATAAAACTAAGATCTTAGGTAGTATCCAAATAATGTAAATATGAATATTGATCCTAGGGATTTTATTAGGAATCCCTTATAATTATGTATAAGATCTATATCCTAGGTATCCTAGGAACCCTAAAAAATCCCTTGGATTAATAGCAGATCATAGGAATCCAAGGTATCTCGTAGTACTAAACATCCCTACCCAATCCCAAGAATCACCAGGAATCTAATAATACATCACCAAACATCCCTCCATATCTTATGACTCACCAGGAATCTCTTAAAGTATCACCAATAATCCCTCAAATCATGGGAATATATCATGACATCACAATGTACAGTGAAAGATCTTAGGAGTCACAAAGCATCTCTCATCATCACCAAATATCTATTGGTCATAAGGAGGAATCCTTATCATTCCACATTTGTCATCATGCACCATAAGATCCTATAGAGGTAACCCATGGAATCAGTCATCACAATTTGGGTCTTTTATCCACCCGTTAACATATCATGATAATAATAAAAACAAAATAATGGTTGGCCACTTTTCCAACCATCACATAAAATCAAGGCCAGCCTCCCAAGTGCCCGACTTATATATATTACTTTCATTGCACCCCTAATAGGCAAACATCATCCATTCTGGTTCTACGGTGACACTCTAAATCATCTTTATGTTATCCCAATTCTAACCTTTTTGAATGTAAACACAATATTGGGGCACCAACTAGGGTATCCAGGTCATTGTGTAGAATGTACACCATTTCTAGGTCCTGACTCTCAACTTCATCTTTGGGGTCAAGACTCATCACTCAGAGGCATAGAATCCCTCGACACGATTGTAACTATCTCAAGACCTCTCTAGCATTTAGGTAAATTCATACCAATATTATTCCAAAAAAGACCGAAGAATGCATGTCACAATTCCTCTACCCATCTTAGGTTAGTCCACTCTCCCAACCTATCACACTACACCCAAGGTATTCCCACCTGGATACTCACCTACTAGTGGGGGAAGAAAAATCACCCCATTCTCAAATCAGATATCCTAATAGCTCTAAGTAATGACATCATTTCAACATGGCCTAATTGGTTCAATTTTTATAATTAATTACTCATCCTTACTCGAGTCAAAGACATCCTTTTCAGGTTCACTATATTCACACAATTCATTTCATACAAACCCCTCAAGGGTCCACGTATATCAAAGAAAAAATTAATAATTTATTCATCTTGCATTGAAGAAAGGATAGTGTCCATGGGTCCATGGTGGGCCTTGGAACCTTTTCATTCCATGGGAATATCATTTTTTGTAAATCAATTATTTTTATCTATTAATAAAATAATTTATTTTATTTATGTGTTGATCACCACTGCGGAGAGTCCAAATTTCACATGACACATAAATAAATTCTATTTAATTAAGGGGTATGTTTTAGGGATCACCTACCTCATTTATAGAGTCATCACTTTTATAAGTGATTCTCGACCACTCTCATCGATACTTATCCAAGACCAAACATCCTTCATCCAAATATGAGCCATGTATGGAATTGATAAAACATTTAATAATTATAAAGCAAACTCATTTTCTTTGATAATTAATTATATAATTAATTTAATTACAATCAATTAAAAATCAATATTATATATTTAACTACAAATAAAACCATAAATAAAATTTATGCCTCATTCAACTTACCTTCTGTCCACTCCATACTCTAAAATATCCAGATTTAATAACTTAATTAATTATAAAATAATTTAACAATATATTTTATAATTAATTCCCCCCCCCCCCCCCACCCGAGTCGTCGTCCGTGCCGAGGAGTTGCCATCGGAGTCGGTGAACATGGCAGTTGGGACGCCGAATAAAGACGGTGGCATGTGACTTCGGATGAGGGCCGACGGCGAGTCGCTGCTGGGAGGCCGGAGGAGGCGGGGCAGGGCGTCGGCAGGGGCGACTACGGGTTACCGAGGAGGCGGGGCAGAGCGTCGGCAGGGGCGACTACGGGTTACCGAGGAGTATCATGATTGGGGTAGGTAGGGCCTAGAAGTAGCCATGATGGGGGAGTCCGTCATCTGCAGGGCCGCAGGGCCGCCGTCCGTCATCATCTGCAGCAGCCATAATGGCGGAGGGAGGGATGATGAGTCGTTGTCTTATTGGTTGAGGTAATTTGAAGCCGCTGCACTCATCATCACACCCTCGTGGTACCATTAAAAACATTCATATCATATCAGTAAATTGCGGAATGGGTTCACAATTTTTTATATTTTATAATTTTAAATCACCATTACATCAATTTTTGAGAGTAAAATTAATGTACATGTATAATATATTATACTAAGTCGATTAATAATTTTCATAATTGTTTAGAGTATACTAAGACAGTACATTAATCTGACCTTGATATATACTTAATAGATTACTAAAACATGATTAATATTAATAAACCCCCAGGGCATAGCAGTGGCAACGGGTTTTGTGGAGTATGAGGGATGTTTGAGGTTCGAATATCTTTGACTTACTAGATATGTACATTTGCATGTTTTCTTTATAGGGTTTTAGTTCCTATTTCTAGACCGTTTATAATAATTTACATAATTGTGTTTTGGTTTATTGTTTTCTAATTGTATTACTCTTACTCTACCCATTTGTTAATCGAGTTAAATTTTGTATCATAACCTGATAAATACTCGTTTAACCACTAACATGATTTTATTTAATCTAGACATGGAGTGTCACGTAGTAAACCATTGTCATCCCTAGCAAAAACTTAATTTTATTTTTGTAAATATCAATTTTCTAAAATATGAATATGTAAAAAATAATTTAATAACTGATTTTTTTATTACAATCCAATTAAAAAAGAATAAAATATGGTTTTCTTTGGAATAAAATAAATGAATTTTCCATTTAAACACTAAGAACTATACCAAAAAATAAAACAAAACAAAATAAATTACGAATGAGTGGAAAACAAAAAAGTATTAAAAATAATAATAAAATATGGAACACCGGAAAACTATTAAAAATATAATGTTTGTGTGATTGCAATTTATGTTGTGTGTAATTTTTATTTTATTCAGTATGTTTGTTTTTTTATGTTATTTATATTAATATATTTTGTGAGATTAATGTTATTTTTTCATTTTGTCGTTTAATTTTTTATATTTATATTTTTATATGTGGTGTGATAATTTGTGTACCAAACACATAACATGTTTAATTTATATTATGTATGTTTTTTTTTTCAATACAATTTTTCATTAGTAAATATACGGCGACTATATTTTCAAATGTAATGATGATTAATGTTTTTTTAATCCGGAAAACTATAACCGTTCAAGATAGAAATATAGTGCAAGTGTTTTCTATAACTTTATTTCTTAATAAGACATTTACACATTTAAAAATGAAATTTCATTTATAAAAGTTTGGATTGTTACATAGTAAATATCTTAACCAATTTTAGTTCGTTTGTTGGGGCTTGTGATACTCTTAAAAAGAGGGTAAATGACATTTTTCGGGAGTGTATCTCATGATATGATTTTGCCAATAACACTCATAGGATTGCACATGACATTTATGTACTTTATATAACGTATGACATTTGAGTATTGACGCCTATTTTAAGTCTCAAGGTCATTTGATGTAATTGTAATTTTTTAAAAACAATTTATATGAATTTAATAAGATTTGAGTGTAAATGGAACTGTATGGGGCTGATGTGATATTATGAAAAAAAAAATAAGGGTTTTCTTCAATTATATTCTTTATTTATTGGTGGGCCGGCCGAGCTCTGGTTGGGGTTTTACAATTCAGTTGAAGCAATCTGCAGCGTCTTCAATGACGTAATAGACATCATGGTTTCTTCTCTCGATTACCTGTGAGTTTCTTACCTCATTCTTTTCAGAATGCAGTTCTAGATCACCGGGTTTTCGGTCGTGCTTCGAATTCAAAGTAACACCCCATCCCCCCTGCCCCCAGCCCCCTTCACCATTTGCATTTGATGCAGTTAGATTACCTCTGATTGGTTCGATATCATTTTTCTTGGGTTAGATTTGTATTTATCACATTTACAGGAATCTCTCCTCAAAGAAGAATCAGTCTACGTAGCCCATCTGACCAACTGCGCCACAGCAAAACAGGCGGAGAAAGCCGAGAAAATGTTCAACAAAATGAAAGATCTCGGCATCCCAATCTCTTGCTGTGCCTGCAACCAGTTGCTCCGCCTGTTCAACGTCGTGGGCAAGCAGCGGATCAACAGCGTGATCCGCTTCATGATGAAAGAGAACATCAAGCCTTCTGCCAACACATACAGGATTCTGATAGACGCCAAGGGCCGGTCCCGAGACATAGAAGGGATGGAGCAAATAATTGAGACGATGAAGTCTGAAGGCATAGAACCCGACCTCGCCACACGGTCCATCATCGCGAATCACTACATCTTGACGGGACATCACGTCAGGGCCGAGGCCATTTTGAAAATCATTGAGAAAAACACCATGATTGGGGAGAATCGCATGGCTTCCCAGCGACTGCTCCTCCTCTATGCCACCCTCGGTAAGCAAGAAGAGCTACAGAGGATATGGAAAATTTACGAATCGAGGCCAGTCCTGGATTTCTGCATGGCAGCAATGGAAGCGTGGGGGAAGCCGGGAAGCCGGGAAATGTTGGTGAGTCTGAGGAGATCTTCAACAAGATGTGTAAAGGTTCGAACCTGTACGCAAGACATTACTGTGGGCTCCTAAAGGTGTATTTCGATAACAAAAACCTATCCAAGAGGAAGGTTCTCGTGGATCACGTGGGGCCACTGATTTCTTCGTACATGGCGTTGATGCGCCACTATTCGACCAATGGCCAAATCCAAAATACTGAAAAGATTTTTTACCAGATGAAGCTTGCCGGGTATGTGTCCCAGCGTCTACAGTTTGAAATCTTAATCCGAGCGTATGTGTTTGGGAAGGCCCTGGCTTATGGGATCCTGGAAAGGATGAAGCCCGATAATGTGTACCCGAATCAGGCTATGTCTGAGCGATTGCCCGAGATTGATCCCTTCAGCAAAACAAAATGAATGTGGTTTTTAACATTGTGGGTGACTAGAGTAGGATGATAAAACACCCAAGGGACGTGATATTTCTTGACTTTGCCAGTGCATGTTTTAGTTGCTATTAAATGAATACAATATGTTAAATGAATTTAGTTTCTTTGGGTGTTATTTTGCTTTGTATGGGTTGCATGACACTGTTGACATGTTGTTTTTCGGTTATGCCGTTTTATTGTTTTACCTAGATTTGTTTCTGGATCCTGTTTTTGTTTTCCTTAAGTTATAACGGCATGAGATCTGAACTGTTGATTTGACGTGATCTGACGGCCCAGAGTGGCTCCCAGTGTGTTTCTTCATTCAACTTCGATCCGCTGGCTTCGCCCTTGCTCCGATCCAACTCTGCCAGTTGTCCTGTGTCCTGTCCCGCTGTTTGTTACGCAAACTGCCGTGTTGATTCTGGACATCCACGCGACTTTCATCCTGGGACTTTGAATGATCCGTTTTGACGCGCTTTGATTGCGCTATGTGCATCTTGATGTTGTGGGGGGCTCTCTTCTCACGGGTTCTCGTATGCTACCACTTGTCTGGTTCGAGGGTTTTTCGAGGTGAGAATCTGCATTGATTTCGCAGAGAAGGGAACTAGGGTTTCAGGGCTCCCACACTCCCATTTGCCATGACGTGCCACCTTTTGTTACCGGAGGACTTCTCTGGTTGATATTTAGTGGGAGATCGTCTCTATTCTGGGTTTTCAGACGACTACACTCCAAGAAGGTTCAGTTCTTGACACACCTTTTATCTTAATCGAGATCTGGTATATGGTTCTTGGCTCTATAGCAGTTTACTTTCTTTTGTCATGTGTGTTGATGTATCCTACTTGAGTGTGTGCGTGAGTCCGTCCAGAAGTGGATGAGACTAACTCTACGTGACCGGGTTGATCACCGCCACCTAGTTCAGTAAGCTCAGTCTTCTCGGATAGTTTCTATGATACTTTCTTTGTTCTGATTTTCGAGTCTATAATTGTCTTGTTTGATTTCCTTGCAACTTAATAAATCTGTTGCCCTGGTGGTGTTCTCGCTGTGCAAGTAGGTCCCAAAAGGACCGAAACACATTATATCTATTGTACTTTTACTTTCTGCACTTATTGTTTTATCATTCCAATATTCTGTTTGTGAATGATTCTTGATCTAATTTGTTTTCTATTACTTAGTTAATCGAATACTTAAAAAGATAATCCATCGTACGTGAGAGTGGGTCTTGTGAATTTAGGGTTTAAATGCTTAACCCCAACAAGCGGTATCGAAGCCTACTGTAATGTTAATATGGGTTCTACTAAATTCGATATTGATATGTATGATGGTGAAAACGACTTTAATCTCTGGAGAATTAAAATTACAGTCTTATTAGATCATAATGACCTAAAAGATGCTCTTTTCGGTTCTAAAAAGAAGATTACCACTACTGCTCCTGATGGGCAGGCTGCTGTTTTCTTTGTAGATGTCCCCAAGGAGACCCTTAGGGAAGCCCGTAGCCTAATACTTTAATCTTTAGGAGACAAAGTGTTAAGAGAAGTGGCCTATGAATCCTCTGCCGCTGGTATATGGTTTAAAAATGAATCCTTTTATATGACTAAGTCTCTTGTTGGTAGATTGTACTAGAAAATGAGATTGTATACATTCAAAATGCACCCTGGAACTACAGTCGGGATACACATTGATGAATTTAATAAAATCTAGTTAGATATAGCCATCATTGATATTAAATTGGATGATGAAGACCATACCATTATATCGTTGACATCCTTAGATGATTCCATTAATTCTGTTAAAGACTCTATGACACATGACAAAGACACACTTACTCTTGAAGAAGTTAAATCTTCTTTTCTTTTTAAGACCTTCAAAGGAAGGGTAGTATTAAAACTGAGGCTGAGGGTTTAAATGTTAGGGACATAGGTGATTATAGGGACAAAAGTGAATCTAGAGGCCAAAGTGAGTGAAGGGGTAGGAGAAAGGAATGAGGTCAATCTAAGAAGCATAAAAACAAGTCTAAAAGCAATGTTATTAAATGTTTCCAATGTAAACAGCCTGTACATATTAAAAGGAACTATCCTAATTGGAAATGTGACTATAAAGATAATACTAATGACCATTCCCTGTTAGTGGAGCAAGACTTTGACACTATTGATGTATTAAATATCTCTGACATTTCCATCCTTGATGAATGGATCCTGGATTCAGGATGTTCATTCCACATGTTTCCTAGGAAGGAGTTCATTACTGAGTTGAGGGAAATAACATCTGGTGAGGTCTTTTTAGGGAATAACAGGAGTTTACACATCATGGGAAGAGGTTCTATTTTTTTAGAGCTTCATGATGGTACTGTTAAGTCTCTTGAGGAAGTTAGGTGGTTACCCAAATTGAAAAGAAACCAAATATCCCTAGGAAACCTTAGACAGGGAATAAATTCAAGTCAGGTTCTGGGAGTCTAAGAGTTGGTTTTGGATCCCCCATAGTTATGAAAGGAACCCTTCGTAATGGGTTTGTATGTGTTAGATGGTAAGGTCTATAGAATTCAGTTGAATACCTATTCTAGTTCAGAACATTACTCCACTTTGTGGCATAGGAGACTAGGGAATGTTAGTGCCAATGGTATAAGTGAACTTAAAAAATAGGGCCTTTTATGTAATGTTATTCCTAGCATCCTACCATTCTATGAGGACTGTGTATATGGGAAATCCAGAAGATTCAGTTTCAATAGGTCTACATATAAAGCTACAGAACCCCTTTAATGTGTAGATTTTGATTTGTGGGGTCCTTCTAGGGTTACCTCCCATGGTGGAGGCTTATACTTTGTGACTTTTATTAATGATTTCTCTAAGAAGGTCTAGATTTATATACTCAAACACAAGTCTAATACTTTTAAAACTTTTAAGAAATGGAAAGCTACAATAAAAAGTGAGTCTAATAGGAAACTTAAGGCATTAAGAACTGATAATGGTTTGGAATATCTATCCACTGAATTCATTGAATTCTGTGAATCCCTGGGAAATAAATGATACCATACTATTTTGGAAACCCCACAACAAAATGGGTTAGCAGAGGGAATGAATATGAACGTTATTGAGAGGGTGAGGTGTATTCTATCCCAATCAAAACTTCCCAGGTAGTTTTGGGCTGAGGCTGCTTCTATAGTAGTGTACCTCATTAAACGTTTCCCATCTTCTGCTAACTCCATCATGACACCTAAAGAACTCTGTAAAGGTTCACCCCCGAGTCTATCACCCCTTAGGATTTTTGGATCCATAGCTTATACCCATACACATAATGATAAGCTAGATCCTAGGGCTGTTAAGTGTATATTCATGAGTTATCTAGAGTGTGTTAAAGGCTATCTGTTATGGATATATAAACCATGATACCAAAAATATATCATTAGCTGAGATGTAGTCTTTTATGAATCTGGTCTGTCTAATGATAAGAGACCCGGACCTGTTGAAACTTTTGATGATGTTGCAGGGCCCTCCAAGGATTCAACACCCTTATGTGTTAAAATCCCTTTGAAACCCAGTGACCACTCCAAGTCCTCTGCTCATCCTGCTTCTTCTATTGAATAGACCCAAGTTGAATCCGATTCTAGTTCAGATTCTGAACCCGAGAATGAGGAACCTGATGATCTGATCAATTATCATCTCACTCAGGATAGAGAGATGGGAGTTATTATTCCTCCAGCCCATTTCAACCAGGCAGATATTACTGCCTATGCATTTAATGTAGCACAGGACTTGTTTAATGATGAACCTCAAACATACAAGCAAACAATTTGGTCTGAAGAAGTCACTAAGTGGATGAATGCGATTCAAGAGGAGATGAATTCTCTTCTTAAGAACAACACATGGGTTGTTGTTCCTAGTCCCAATAACCAGAAATTTATAGGTTCTAAAAGGATTTATACAAAGAAAGATAACAATGTTGGAGAAACTAAAATCAAATTTAAATCCCGAATGGTAGCTAAAGGCTTCCTTCAACGTGAAGGCATTGATTATAGTGAAATTTTCTCCCCTATTGTCAAGCATTCATCCATTAGAATTCTTCTTGCATTTTCTTCCAAATTCAATTTACATGTTGAAGATTTAGACGTAAAAACTGCTTTTTTACATGGTATCCTTGATAAAACAATTTATATGACTCCTCCTAAAGGATTTTCAAAATTATTCAATCCTAATAATGTTTGTCTTCAAAAGATGTCTTTATATGTTCTTAAAAAGTCTTCTAGACAATGGTATAAAAGGTTAGATTCTTTCATGATTGAAAATCTGATTTCTAGAAGTAGATTTGATGCATGTGTATATTATAAAATCATTAAATATGAGTCTGTTTACCTGTTGTTATATGTTGATGACATGATTTTAATCTGCAAGAACATGGGAATTATAAATTCCATCAAGAAAAAAATTGAATTGTGACTTTGAAATGAAATAATTATGTCATGAAAATAAATTTTTTGGTATGGACTTAATTAGGGATAGGAAGGCCAAAACCTTGTACTTATCCCAATCTAATTATATTAGGAATTTATTAAAGAGATACATATTTGAGAAAGTTAAACCTGTTAGAATTCCTTTATGATAACACCTTAAGATATCATTGACCCAATCCCTTATAAATGAAGATGAGTTTTCCTTTATGAATAAGATTCCCTAGGCTAATATTGTAGGAAGTCTTATGTATGCTATGGTATGTTATAGGCCAGATATTGCATTTGCTGTCTGTACATTGAGAAGGTTTATGGGGAAACCTGGTAAGCCTCATTGGAATGCATTGAAATGGATCCTCAAGTATGTTTATATTTTTGATATATTATGCATTATATATGGATTGACTTATAGTTTTGATATTGATATAGTTGGCTTTATTGATTCAGATTATGCTGCAAATATTGATACCCAAAAGTCCATCACTATTTTTTATTTCTTTTATATGGATGACCAGTATTCTAGAAGTGAAATATGCAATCAGTGGTTGCACTTTCCCCAACCAAGGCATAGTATATTGCCTTGACCAAAGACATAAAGGAGGCTATATGGATGAAAGGTTTGCTTTCTGAATTATCAATATATTTTGATAGCATAGTAGTCCATTGTGATATTCAGTCTGCTTTACATTTATCTAAAAACTATGTATTCCATGGTAGATTGAAGCACATTGAAATTATACTACATTTTGTTAGTGATATTATAGAATCTGGGATAGTGAGTGTCACTAAGATACCCACTGGTGACAATCCGACCGATAGTTTGACCAAGACCATGTCATTGTATAAATTCATGCATTGCCTTAAAATTATGAATTTAGTTCCAATTCTATAATGTAGGTTTCGAGAAAATCATTAGTGAATTTCTTTTAATTACCAGGTGGAGATTTTTTGATTTTCCCCTACATGTTTTTTGTTGCAATTAAATGAATACAAAATGTTAAATGAATTTAGTATCTTTGGTTGTGTTTTTTTTATTTTCGTGGGTTGTATGACACTATTAATTTGCATTGTTTTTTGGTTCTTCTGTTTTATTGTTTCACCTGGGTTTTTTTTTCTGGATCCTGTATTTGTTATCCTTACATTATAGCAGAATGAGATCTGGACCGTTGATTAGCCGTGATCCAATAGCCCAAAGTGGCTCCTGGTGTGTTTCTTCATTCGACTTCGATCCACTGGCTTTGCCCCTGCTCCACTCCAGCTCTTCCAGTTGTCCTGTGTGTTGTCCTGCTATTTTTTATGCAAACCGTCACATTGTTCTTGACCGTCCACACGAACTTCATCCCGAGACTCCAACTTACCCCGTTTTAACATGATTTGATTGTGTTGTGTGCACATAGATGCTGAGGGGCTCTTTCGTCGCACAGGTTCTCATCTGCTGACTCTCGTCTGGTTAGAGGGTTTTTGGAGTTGAGACTTTGCTTTTATTTCATAGAGAAGAAGGAAGGGAACTAGGGTTTTCGGGGATTCACACTCCCCTTTGCTGAGCCATGCCACCTCCTGTAACTAGAGTACTTATTTAGTGGAGATTCAGTGGGGAATCGTCTCTGTTCTGGGTTTTCAGAAGACTACGCACCATGAAGGTTCAGTTCTTGACACACATTCAATTGTAACCGAGACCTGGTATATGGTTCTGGGATATTTATCGATTTACATTCTTTTGTCATTTATGTTATTGTATCCTACTTAGGTGTGTGCGCGAGTCCATCCAGGAGTGGATGGGGCTGACACTACCTGACATGATTGATCACTGCCACCTACTTCATCAAGATCAACCTCCTCATATAGTTTATATGGTCCTTTATTTTTTCTACTTTTCAAGTTTGTAATTGTCTTGTTTTTTTTCCTTACATATTAATAAATCAGTTTCCATGGTGGTGTTCTCGCCATGCAGATAGGTCCCAAAGGGACTGAAGCATGTAATAACTGTTGTCCTTTTACTTTCCGCACTTTCAACTTTATCATTCCAGTATTTTTTTGTGAATGATTCTTGATCTAATTCATTTCCTATTACTTAGTTAATCGAATACATAAAAATATAATCAATCATACATAATAGTGGGTCTTAGGAATTTAAGGTTTAAGTGTTTAACCCCAACACTATTGATTTTATTTGATTTTTTAAAATTCTGTGTTGAGCGTAACAACATGATATATGATGTGAAATTTATTTTGTTCTTATTTGCCTATATTTATTGGGTGTATTAGTCTTTTAATTCTATCTCACATTCATGCATACAAACACAAGTGTGCATGGAATACCAACATGATAGGAATTAGGGATCATTGGAAAGACACTACTAAGTATTATACTCACTATTTACAGGCACATTATGTGCATGTACATGTAGGCCTTGTTTTTTGGTAGAAGGTTGAGTGTACTATGTGGATAGATAATGATAATAGGGGTTGAGTATGGAGATATGACCATACTCCCTTTGGTAGAGGGTCTAGAGTACTCCATGTCTTGAAAAGTGTTGGAACCAGGTTATTCAAAGTTGATTTTTTTCGGTATATTGTGTTTCATGTCAATCCGCACTAGTGTTGAAGGTGACACAGTTCTCCGGTGCTTCCAACTTTTTGGAGTCCAAAATTTGGAGGATGAAGAAAATTGTTTTCAAAAAAAGAATGATTGTCATGCAAATACAATAATTGCGTGAAAAGGTGAGGAAGTTTCATGAAGTTGCACACAAGAGAAGTTTCAGACCCACTTCATTGAAATTCGACTAAGGCAAGTGTTTCATGAAAGTTTTGATGTTGCATAAAAATCATAGTTTCATGAACCCACATACTACAGATGGATTTGCGTGACGATGGTGAGTTTCATGCTATATGCGATGTTAAATCGATGAAGTTCAGTGAACCAGGAATGTTGCGCGCAAGGTTGGTGGAGAGAAAAACAGTTGTACGAAGGGTCAACCATGTCTATAAATAGGCGGATACCCCCATCGATTGAAGCATATAGAATCTAAATGAATATCTTATTTCTCTGATTCATAGAATAGTTTTTCAAAGTTGAGTTTCTTATAGTTATTTTCTGCATGAAGCAGTAATGCTTACATCAGTTGCGTGAAGAAAGTAACTTGAATCGGCTCAGAACAAATGAGATTCATGAAACTTTGAAAGTCTCACAAAAGTCAAAATTTCTTGGTAAATAACAAGTTTCATGAAACTACAAGGACACTCATATGTAGATATAATCTTTGTAGACACTACTAGAAATATAGGTATTTGCGAGGAGATCCCGTCACAAATGACCTTTTGCGACGGGCCCCCATCTCAAATGACCCGTTGCGGAAAACGGCGTCACAACTATTTTTTTTTGCGACGGGCCCATCGCAAAAAAATTTATTTGCGACGGAAAATGGGCCCGTCGGAAATAGATTTCTGGTTTTTTTAAAAAAAAAATTACGATGGGCCCGTCGCAACAAAGTATTTGCGACGGACCCTTTTCCCGTCGCAAATAGTCTCTTCGAAGAAACTATTTGCGACGGGCTCGTCGCAAATACTTATTTGCAACGGAAATATATTCCCGTTGCAAATAATAATAAAAAATTTAAAAAAATAAAAAAAATTATTTATTAATATTTAAATATATTAATATATTTATATTGATATAAATATAATATTTATTTTATAAATATGTTTTTGAAAGGATCTATGGAAATATAATATTAATTTATAAGATATTTAATAAAAGAGGATTATAAAATAAATTAGAAAATATTTTTAATTAGTAATTATGTAATTTTTATCAGTTAATAGTCATTTAATAACTCTTTGAATATAAAAAAAATAAAAAAAATTAATGAAAGATCAAAATAAGTTGAAAATGAAACCCAAATTTCAAACGTCCATAACATTTGATCCAGGACTCCGTTTGAGCTCTACAACATATCAAATCGAAGCCTGCGATGATCTCTACAACCTTATAGATGGGTAAAACCCACCTAAGGTTTTTTCGAGGCCAAAAAAGTCCCAGAAGGCCTCCAAAATTAAGTTTTTAGTCTGGGTACCTCAGTTTTTTACCATTAAAACAGCTATAACTTCTGATCCCGATGTCTGATAAACCTGTACCATATATCATATCGAAGATCGTTTCATGTTCTTTGATTTGACTGATTGTAAAGCTGAAACGGACTCATGGATTAGAAGTTATGGTCGTTTTAACATTCAAATAGATATAACTTCCGATCCGGATGTCCGTTTGGCCTGTACCGCATATCATGTCGAAGATAATTTCATTTTCATCAATTTGACTGGTTGTGGAATTGAAAAGGACTTACGGATTAGAAGTTATAGCCGTTTTAACATTCTCGATGGATTTTCACCCCCTCATTTTTATGTATTCATTCATAACTATACATATATATGTGTGTGTGTGTGTCTGTGTGTGTGTGTGTGTATTGTATATATGTATATATGTATTTATTTATTTATTTATAAATACACATAAAGAAACATATTTTATAAATTTATTTAAAACTAATTTTATAAATATATATTAATATACAAATAAATATACGAATAAAAATTTATAACTACATATATATATATAAATAGATATAAATATATATTAATATACGAATAAATATATATATTAATATATGAATATATATATATATATATTTATTCATATAGCCAAATATATTTATATTAATATAAATCTATATTAATATATGATTAAATATAACTATATATATATATAGGTAGATCATTAAATGTATAAAAAAATGAAATGACTTAGTTGTAAAGGTTGATGTGCGCATGGGAGAGGTTTATTAATAATTACTAGTAATTATTAGTAATTATTCGTATTTTTTTATTTTTCATAATTGTTCTCAATTATTTTCTGATTATTCTAAATTATTACTAATTATTACTAATTATTACTAATTATTCCTAATTATTAGTATTTATTACTAATTATTAGTATTTAATCTTTATTATGACTAATTATTAATAATTATTCCTAATTATTCCTAATTATTATTAATTATTCCTATTTATTATTAATTATTTCTAATTATTATTAATTATTCCGAATTACCATTAACTATGAACAATGAATACTAATAATTTAAATTTATTAAATAACAAAACAATCTAAATATAATTAAATTACAACTAATTAAGAATAATTAAAACAAATAAAAAATTTAAAATAAATATTAAATTAAAATGAACATAAATATCTTTAAAATTGATCTGAGGTTGATCTCTGATAGTTGTTGAAGACTTCAATATCAACTCCGAAAATAAAAATTAAACTTAAGAAACTGTGAACTCTAAAAATAGAGTTTTGAGAGAAGTAGAAGATAGAGTTTGAGAATGAATGAAAAAAAAACTGATGGACGTATTTATAGGTTATCTTATTTGCGATGGGACTATTTGCGACGGGATACCCATCGAAAACAGTATTATTTGCGACGGTACCCATCGCAAATACTTTAGCCCACATTTATCACGGTCAATGGTTAAATAGTTATTTGCGACGGGTCCTGTCGCAAATAACAACCTGTCGACATACTATTTGTGACAGGGGTATATTCCCGTCGTAAATATTTTTTATCCCCGCCGGTTATTTGCGACGGGCGGTAACCCCCCGTCGCAAATAACATTCTCGCGGTTTATCACGCATTGCGCGCCAAACCTTTTGCGACGGGTGAGCTTTCCCCGTCTCAAATAACTACTTATTTGCGACGGGAAAATGCCCCCATCGAAATTAAGTTTCTAACGGGACTATTTGCGACGAGATTTATCCCCGTCGCAAATAACTCGTCGCAAAAACCCCTTTTTCCCGTAGTGAGACTGACAGTTTCTTGAAATATTTAGGTTTCATAAAATTTAGTAGTTGTGTGAAAATGGAAGCTTTGGAAAAAATACTTGGGAAATTGTCAGTGGAATGAATTGAAGCATCATATTTGATCTCTAGTGATTCAAAACATCATCATTATTCACTTAGATATGGAAGTGACCATTAATTTGATAAGATGAGAAATACTTTACCAAATGTATTGCACAAGGGGGAGTTGACAAAAGTGATATGAGGGAGGAAGTGTGACATCCTTAAAATTATTGTAAATGTAGTGATCCTGGCATGGGGTGACCGTGACCAAAAAATGGTATTCCATAAATTCTAGTGAAGTTTAGTGAATTCTGGTATGACTGACACACTATCATCGTATGCTCTTTAGACTATCCGTTAATGATGAACTAAGTATTTATGATGTGTTGTGTTTCCTTTTCTGCAAACGTGTGTTGGGTGATTACACAATTCCATTAGACATGTTCCACAAGATCCTACTAATGTGGGGAAAAGATCTGTTTTATTCCAAGAAAAAGTTAATACCCTGATTCACCCCTCCCCTCTTAGAGTTTTCCAAGGTCTTACAACAAGGACAATATGGGTCGATTATGGTGACATGACCGTACTCCCTTTGAATAGATTTTGGTATGACTTTTTCAGATTTTTTTCTATATGGTAGGTTATGGGGATCATTTTTAGACTTGACCCATTATTTTATTCATTTTATAACTAATATGAATGACACATTTTTGAAAACACAACCTCCCAAACACCCCGTGGGGGTGAAATAGGGTGTCCAATTCCTTTACTCTTCAAACAAATCTTATTCTCGCATTTACATGAGCACCTTGAATATGTATCAATCAAGCACCCAAAACATCCATATGTGAAAATAAAATAAAAGTTTACAATGATTTTACATAATTCACCACAAAAATCTACATATAAGGAGCAAACACTGACAACGTATCGATGTACTAAAATCACTATGCACAATTGTGATTTCAAGGGTTTAGGCAAGACTCTCTACCATATCCGAGGGCCAGTTTTTCAAATTATCTATCCACAAAATTCTTCACAAAAAGTAAATAAGAATAGTCTTTGTGAAGGCCACTCTCAATGAATATAAGAAGAATATTTAAACACCATGACAAAAAGGGTGTTTTCCATCTGGTTCAACATTTGACCAAATCCAAATCTTCCATAATATTTAAGTTATCCGTAGAAACCTCCTCAATAAATCTATAGATGTGTAGAATTCCCACTCAAATCCTATCAATATGTCGCATCTACTAAAAATTCTCCAATACTTCTATATTATATATGAATTCTTTACTTTCAAAATTATCCTCCTCTATATCTCACTTATCACCACTTAATTTAATTCTAAAAACATCCACTATAAATGATTCAAAGTTCCCATGAGTGATAACGTCTTCCCATAAATTTAAATATGAAAAAATATTCCATATTTTCATAAATTTCATAAATCAAAACATTTTGTACCATGCCATGGCATGGATGGGTTTAGTAAACACTTTGACTCTGAAAACAACGCCCTTCACATTCAAAATGTTTGGAAATATAGTCGTTTCTATTGCAACAGATGCATTATCCTTTGAAGAACCCAAAATTCTGTCCTCAAGCATGGAACAATGACAATAGAAGGTCTGGGAAATATTGGCGCTAAAGGAATATGTCTCTAAAATCAAGAATCCACGCACACTGACCTCACACCTTCCAACTACTCAAGATACACTTACACCAGACAAACAAAAGTGGAATAGAGAATGAACAAAAGTATAGGAAAATGAATGAACACAAGAGATTTATGTAGTTCAGAAACAATAAATTCAAATAATAGGTTGATAGAAGCTTAAGATTAATTGATCTCTCATAAAATCTTTATTACATAGTATAAATGACCCCAAACGCAAAATATATAGCAGCTACCATCTGCTAATCCACATTCTTCCACCAAGTGATCTCTATTGAATGAACTCTTCATGGATCTGATCATCGTGGTCATTAAACCACATGGTCAATATTAATCACTGCCATAGCTGGATCACCTAGTGAACAATACATGCTTCTAGAGACAAGAAGGAATGTTGTTGCATTTTCATCTCCACTATATTAGCACCTACATCAGTGCCAACTTCTGGTAATCATCCTCCTTTTTCAACACCTATATCTTTTAATGTTTACATGACTTCCTAACTTCTCCTTGAGTGTTTTTGGATCCTAGGTTGCTGTCAGAGGTTAGAATTAATAAGAGTGCTTGACCCTTTAGTAAATAAATGAGTGTAGTATAGTAGAAGTATGAGGTTTCCCCATGAAGAAACTAAAATGCGAGATTTTAGAGTTGGTTGTGGAAATTTTTGACTTAAGAATCTTGTTTTTAGATCAAGTGAACAACATAAAAATTTTTTGTGATTAAAAATAGTTGATTAAAACAAGGAATCAAGATCAATTTTTAAGGATTATTTTCTAAAGGTTCTACCTTTATCATTCATTTATTAATCAATATAATTGAATGCATAGTCATTCTATGATTACCAAATTCTTATGTTCAATTCAGTCGATTCAATCTAAACCACTGTAAAGCCATTGAATGAGGAATCCACTAAGCCTAGATACATTATGATTGACTCTTAAAGAAGAAAAAATACTAATATTTTTCATAGACCAATCTAATCAATTGATTTGCATTTCTTCCTTTCATACACCTCTTTATCATATTTTCCTAAAAAGATAAGATAAAATTAAACATCAAACTGGTTCCTAATTGAAACAACCTTCCATGGGTCATATTAGTAAGACATTAACTCACACAATCATCTACTCTTGATCCCTCACACCTGAAATTACTAGCCACACATGACAGAAGAAATCTCAATCACATATGAAAAATTAATCTTAAAAAGTGATTTAAGAAAACAAAATAGAAGTATAATTTGGTTTAATCGAAAAAATAGACTTACTTAAAATAATATTGATGATTAAAAAATTGAATTACTAGAAGAAATGCTACACAAAAATGAATTGAAAGAAGGACAAAGATAGTGTAAAATCTAAATAAAATTATGTCCCCCTAAACTCATCCAACCCTATCTTTAAATAGAAAAACATAAGTCATGACTTGATAAATATTTATGTAGCAAGAGCCTCTATCCTCTTATAAAATATTGCATTTTTATTCTTTATATTTGAACTCATCATGGTGGAATATGTTCTATTTTGATACAACGAAAAAATTACTTTTTTCAACTTTGAATCTCCCTTAAAGATCACAACGTGAGATCTTTGGGATATCATTATAGTTATCTTCTTATTTGACTGTTGACAAGGTTTGTCACAATGTGGTAGAGTTGGTTTCGGTGAAAACCATTCTGAAGAAGTTTACAATAAACCCAACAAAGTCTCCTTTGTGGGGAGAGAAACTTTTTTCAGATCATTATTATTCTCTTTCAAATGATTCTTACACAATCACCTATATGGTGCGACCACCTTCATTGTGATGAAAATAAATCTTATGAACTTTTTCCCCAAACCTTACAAGTTCCTTCGACATTATTCTTACAATGTTCTCAAGACATGGACAATTTTTGATTTATAGGTCATTGAATGAAATCATCCATCATTGTGTGAATCATTATTCTACCATTTAGATGACTCTTATGAAGTTTGGTATCACTCTTATACCATTTTTAAGGATTTTAAATTTCTCCTTTAGTTTTATGGGAGTACAATAAGCCATGCATCATGATTTGAAATATTTTTTTGGTTAAATCTGCTCACTCTATTTGGATTATTACATGGTGCAAATCTCTAAGGCCATGGCCTCAATCCATGGGTTCCTCAACACAAATTTTTATTATTCCCTGGTCACGCTGTGAAATTCCAATCACGAAGTGAATGACTGAAATTACTTTAGATTTCCTATAAGTCTCAACGTCTCTTCAAAGAAACAATCCTTTAGTATTTCATTATAATTTCACCAAATAAGATAGTATTATTTTAAAAATCACTAAGAAAAATACTAAAAATATATGCATGAATTAAAAGTATCAAATTCCTCCACACGTGAATAATTGATGTTCACCAGGAAAAAAAATCTCAAAAAAGATCTCAAAGGACAACCGAGATCAACCAGAAAAAAATTGAAACCATGGATATTAATATAAAAAAGTATTAATGGAAATTCATTAAATTTCAATAACTCATTCCTCCTTGTTATCTAGTCACTCTTCATCATTAAACTCTCACACTAATTCCATTTTCCTTGCATTATCATCTCTCAATTTTTCTTTAAACATCTATTTCCATATTGTGATTTTCCTTTCTAGAAAATTTGCACTCAACACTAAAGATAAATATAACTAGAGTTATGCTCAATCTCAAGTGCACACACCCTATATATAGTCTTATAATATACCTACATCTCTACATAAATATTAACCCACAATTATCATAAGGATATTGCATTTGAGTTCAAATGATTTTGTAGCTCAAGGTAGGTAGGTTATGATGTGAAAAAATAATTTCATAGGTTGGACGAAGGAAGTTAGCATCTTAAAGTAAAATATATGATATTCAATATATAGATCCAATGAAACCATATCTTCTCCTTCAATTTCCCTCCATTGGAAGCATCATCACTTCCTCCTCCTTATATTTCATAGGACTATAAACCAATAATTTAAAATAGTGAAAAAGAGTGGCCCTTTTTTCTCTCAATTGTTTTCTTCACTCTGGAATTTTTTAGTGAGATGTGTGTAAGGGAAGGCCCCACATCCTTAGAAGTCATACTAGGAAAATAACTCAATACCTACCATCATCTCCCATCAAAACTATTTTTATTATATTTGGCACAAGAAGGGGGAGGTTCTTCTAGTCATTCTTCAACCCAAGGTATATCAATTGCTCACATTTCCAAAATTTGTTCATTCTTTTCTTCCCTTTTTCAAATATAGATGCCTAAATTAAGCCTAATAATAATAGTGGTGATCCTTCTTCCAACATATCAAGAAATTTCATCCCTACAATTGTTCATGGAATTCTCAAAAAAACAGAACCATGAAATACACAAATCCCTTTTTAAAATATCAATAAAGAATAATCATGAAAATCATAGTCACAAATAAGGTAGGAATGATACTTGGTATTATAATGTGGCTTCTTATGAGGTAATCCATGGTTTCTAAGGGATCAAAAAGTATCAAATGTTGGGTAGGTCTCATGATTAAATGGGTTGAAAAAAATTCAATCAATGGCCTCAATCATTTAAATGTGAATAAAAATCATCATGTTTAAATAAGATAGATATGAAAGTTCTAGTAGTAATGTGTGTCTTGTGTTATCTCAAGAAAGAGGGTATACAAAATAATTCTCAACAATGGATTATAAAAATTCTGAGGAATGGAATTTAATTTTTTTGGAAACCAATTAATATGTGAATTCTAAGTAATCATCCAATTAACAACAATTTAAGAAGTTTAAAACTAGATGTTAGATATAATTCAACAATCATACACAATTTCAATATAGGATTAAACAAGAAAATTATTTCCAATGAATTCCCCCAAATTCTTTTACATTAATTCCCAAGGTTATTATGATATCTCAAGGTAATATAAATAATCCAATTAGAAATGTCTCCTAGACTAATGATTACAAAACAATAGTTAAGTGGGTCAATGGTAAGCTTAATAATAACCCCAATACATTAAATAAAATAGTTTCCTTATTGTGTGAGATTAAGGTAGAAGTGTTTCAGTGAGAAATAAGTTAATGAAAAACATAAAAGAGTACAAGGGAATGAAAAATTCTCTTGATTAATGTAGTAATATTTTCAAAATTAGGTCATGGTGAATTGGGAACTCCATTTAGTTATGGAAAAAGTGAATGATTACATGTAACACCCTAAGTATTTATATGTATTTTCTTAGAAATAATACATGAAGTACTCTAAAACTTGTCTTATACGCAACTCCAAGTCTATATGAACAACAATATACTAATCCATTATAACCCTAGCATTAAATTAGTAGGTATGAATAGTAATACAAACTTTGTGAAAAATATGTATAAATGTTTTTATTAATGAAATTGTATTGGTTAATTCATAATAAATAAGTACTCAATTTTCGATAGTCATTTTTTACTTTAAAAATATGTTTTCTTCAAAAAACATTTTATCATATTTTTTCAGGTGAAGTTTATAATTAATTTATAATTTTTTTAGAAATTTTACTTGAGCAAATAAATATATTTTTTAAAATAATAATTTCAATATTATCTTAGGGTGAATATTTAGGATTTTTCTAAAAAGAATGAATTTTTCTTGAATAGTCTGAAATAAATTTTTTTGTAAAAATATTAATTTATTTTCACCTAAATGTGTCATTATGTTTTGAATTTTATCATAAATTAACCTAATAATACTTTAATTTTAAATAATATAATTAATTACATAATAATAATTATTATAATTGATTTTTTTATAAGTTAGTTTTTTTGGATTAAAATTTTTTTTCTTCTAAAAAACCGTTTTATTCACGTAATGTGTTTTTATCATAAAAAAATAATTTAATATCTATTTATTACTGGTTTAAATGAAAATTTTATATTATATATTCAGTATATTATTTTAACATTCATTTTATGTTTTTTTTCAAGGCACATAATGAAAGTAAAATAAGTTTTACGCTTAAAAATTCATTTTCTGTGAACGAGTTTTTGTTACGGTATGCACACTTAATTAAAATTAAATTATTAAACTAAAAGAAATTTAATTTGTTAAAATAGATTTCAAATTTGGAATAATAATATTTAATATAATTTAATACAGTTAACTTAAGTTTTAGTCATAATGAATTTTAAAAACAGTAAAGTTGTTTTACCACGGTTAATATTAAAACAGGTTTACTTGGGGGGGGGGTTAAACCAAGAGATGAGGGTAGGATTTTCTTCCAAACCTATAGAAATCTTATTTTTTTGATTATATTTAATCCTTATATTATCTTAACTTCAAATCAATGACCATTTGATGCCACTTTCCCATTAAAGTGACCTTAAATCATTGAAATATTTTAAGAAATTCCATCTGCGTCCCTCCTCTCACTTATAAAAGGGAATATCTTTTTATCCCTTATTCACATCATTTGTATAACAACCCAAAACCATGCTTCCGGGTTCAGTTCTTGAAAATTCTGTATATTTTTTTTCGAAAAGTAACTGAACAATTATACAACACTAAATATAATCTATGATCTTTTACCGGTCTAGGTTCTAGATTATTAAACAACACCTTATATTTATTAGAGTTGAAAAAAAATGAAACAAACTCCTACTACGCTTCCACATGTGAAAACTCCAAATGCACAAATGTATGATTTATAACTTCTAAGATACCTTAGAAAATCATTTAAAAACAAAGGGTGAGCATTCAAATTCCAAGTAAGGGGTTTTAAAATAATTTGAAATAATTTTAAGGAAATCATTCAGTGAAAATAACATTGAGAAATTCTTTTCAAAATTCTTAAGATAAAAAAATAAAAATACATTTTGAAATACCGTTTCAAAACTTAATTAAAATTATTTACGTTTAAAGTAATATACCACTTTTTAATTTACTTACATACAAAAATTGTTTTAAATATAATCCAATGATTTTTAGAAAACATTACACAAGATTTTGAAAACAAAAACGTTGTGTCAACATGAAACATTAAAGGATGTCTTGGTCCTACCCACTTAATGAGGGATGGGTTCACTCCAAATTACCTACCATAATTAAAACATTCAAGTGTTGGATTTTTTGAATTTTTTTAAGCTTGATTTACTTATATATACTTTCACTGGAGTTTTTTATTTTGAAAACACGTCACTGCATTAAAATACACACACACACATATAAGTATGTATATACATAAAAATATGAACTTTCATTTCATATCACTTTTGAGTTTGATTCCAAAAAAAAATCTTGCCACATAGGCTTTGCATAAACATCCATATACCCAAACATTCATGAAATAGATCTTTACATAATGTTATAACATCAACCATTTTAAATACTCAATATTGAATAAAATTTCAAAGAAATATTTGTTCAATTGATTTTATGCATGACATGAATGTATAAAATAATAACAATAACAAACATATAATTTTTTCTTCTTAAAAATAATAATAATAAATAGATAATTATGCACCACACATAAAATTATCAAATTAGCATTTAAATTATACATTCATCCCTTTCATGGATATATATATATATATATATTCATAAATTTTGAAGATATTAACTTTAAATAAAAATATATATACACGTAATTAGAATTAGATCTTGAACTTTGAATAAATCATTTTAATACATTTAAATAATATGTACACATGTATCATACACCCATGATTTAATTGAAGTATGAAAATTATCATCTAAATAAATAAATATAAATATAAATAAATATATATATATATCAATCATAAACATAAAAATTAAATATAAAACTAAATAACAATTTACATGAACACATATTTAATTAACGAATTAAAAATATACACTTGTAATTAATAAAACATGGAATAGGAATTTTTTTTAAAACATGGAATCATAATACGTAAATAATTAGAAAACATTGAAGCAACCATTCTTGAAGTTTAGAATTAATTACCATGTATATATATTTTGAGATATATAAGGAATACATTATTTGAACCAAAATAAATCTCCTTACAACAAAATGAATTTGAATATAGTTTTGATAAAAATGTAATTCCATTCACAAACTTAAATTTAGACTTATATTGATAAATAAAAATAAATCATTAAAATCTAGACAATAGTATAAATCTCCCTTACTAATAATAAATATTTTCATAAAAATAAATAAATAGATGATCTATTTAATTTGAGAAATTAGAAATCATAATATGGAAAAAATGAATAGAATTATATCACTTAAACATAATTTTCTACAATCATAGAATTTTTTAGTAAAACCTACTTGTGTTGGGAAAAAATCCCACAAAGTCATCATTGAAGCATTTTTGGGTTGGTTGTGTTTGTTGACCAAGTGTGGTTTTCATGGTGAATTGTCATGTTCTATAGATATTGTTGACAATCCATGTTGACAAAGAACCATGATAAAGGAATGAAAGATCTGGAGGTGGTACAAAAAGAGCAGATACAAGGTGGCGTCATTTTCAAGTGTTTTCCAAATTTTTGGGGTCTAAAATTAGGAGTTTAACTAGCATTGTAAAATATAGATTTCCTTAGAGATCTCATCAAAATATGGTAAAGACATGAGTTTTTTAAAGATGGTCTTCTTGAAGTGGATTTCACGAAGACATGAATATTACTAATAGTGATCTTTGCAATTACAACAAGCTTCATGAATGGAAGAGGTGAAGAGAATTACAGTGGTGCAAAGGTTTTGAAGAAAGCTCTGTGATTACAAGAAAAGGAGAAACGCAGGGGTGAAAATTATTTGATGGAATTATCCACGATCTTGATGACCTTTCCCATCAGAAAAATAGCTGTGCAGTTTCTTGAAAAAGAGATAATTTCTACAGAAATTTTGAAGCTTTGTGAAATGAGCTTACGTGGAACTGATGTGGCGAGGAAGGTTCTAGAGTCAGTGGGAAATGCGTATAAATAGGCCTCCACCCCCAAGAGAAGAGTAGAGAGTTTTCATGAAAATATTAAGTCTCTTGAATTGTGAAGGTGGTTCATGAAGGCAATGAGCTTCTAAAAAGTAAGATAATTCCTAGAGGCTTGTTGAGCTCGGTGAAAGGAAGGAGATTTGTGGAGTAGAAGTTTAGCTTCGTGAAAGCAGTGTACATCGTGAAGGCTATGTTGATCTTGGTGAAAAGATAGGATATTCGCAAAGACTCTTTTCAGATCTATGAAATTGTGAGCATTGTGAAATGGTAGAAACATCATGAAGGATTATATGAGCTTTGTGAAATAAGGACCTTCACGAATCAATGAGGTTTGTGAAAGTAGTTTAAAAGGCGATTGCCCAAGGATCAGTGGAAAATGGGTATTCATCAGAGGATGAAAATTGGACTTCAATAGAGCATCTATATTCAATGGAGGATGCATTTATTAGAGATAATGAAAGGAACTATAAGTCTATAAATGTTGAGTGAATCCTTTCTAGAGAAGTGAGAAAAATAAGATAAATAAGGTTATCATTTTACTAGCACTGAGCCAGAGAGAGAGAAACAAGGAGTGACCCTTGGGAAAGCAGTGAGTTAGACCTAAACTTTGTAAAGGTAGTGATCCTAGGCATAGAAGTGATCTAGCCTGAACATTATTGGGAGCGAGCTTTAGTGGATTTGTTAGAGTGACACATTACCATTGTATGCTCCTTGAACGTAGCCTAGTGAGGGTGAACAATGTAAAAATTTGTGTGCCTATGTGTTTTCTTTCCTACATTACATTCAAAGCATCATCATTATCAGATAAAGGAGGGAATAATAACATCATCATTTACACATAAGTGAAAAAAGTGACCCTTATAATAAAGAGGTCATGATCCAGTGGGGCAGAGATAATATTTAAAAGAATATTCATACCCTGATTCACCCCCTCTCAGGGTATCAATCCCCCTTTTGGACCTAACAACATAGCATAATAATTTTAACTCAATTAAGATTATAACCAAATATAATTGTCAAAATAGTATTATATGAAATAAAATTTGATTTATAAAACTAAAATCCCTTACCAACATAAATTAAAAATTGAAAATAATTCTTCCTAAATTGAATCTATACAATATATAATCTCCCTTATTTTAATTGTTGAAGAAAAAAGGTTAAAAATTGGATTATAAGTTTTTAAAACAAATAATTTCCCTTACCTCTAATGGAACCATATAGGATGACCCAAGAAGCAAAATACCCAAGAAAATATCTACCCAAGCAAGGCATGAAAAAGAGAACTTTCGAATAGGTACACATTGGGAAGCAAGGCTGCTTATATAGAATCTCATATTGTACTAAAAATATATTTTATAGAAATGTGCTTAATGTTTGAATTGTATATTTATAATTATTTAAACATTTTCATCTGAGATGAAGACACTAGATATCCTAACATCATTATAAATTCAAATAAACGATCAAGATATCAATTGTTGACAACAATTATGGGAGGAAGATTCCGTGAATCGAAGAACTATTGGAGAATGAAAACATGTATATAAAAAAGATCAAAAATTAAGTTTTTAGTTTCATTTGAACTCTTATTCATATAGAATAGTAAACATATGTGAATATGACTCATAACCAATTAATATGTGAATGATTAAAATAATACAAATTGAATATATCAACCAAAATCATTAAAGAATGAGAAAAAGATCATTTTCAAGCATTTTAACAAACAAAACTGTGAAAAATATCGACCTCATAATGAATGTAATTTAGAACATCAACTGAAATGGACAAAAGATAAGAACTGGGGAAGAAAAGTGAAGGAATCAACAAAATATGTCCTTGTTAAGACAATTTCATCAAGATTTGGATGCCTACCTTCATATCTGCAAGAATTGAAGAAAGAAGACAATAGATCACACTAGATTTCAACCCTTTCGCATTCAGATTTGGTCTAGTTAAACTCTAACATGACTTGGTCTACACTTGTTAGCCTCCATCTCAGTCAAATGAAATGAAATCCTCAGTCGATCTTGGATCCAGATCCAACAGTTGAACCATCCTACAATACTCGACTCCTCTACTTTGCCTTTGACTCCTACAAAGATTAACTCGATCCTTCAACTTGAGCTCCAAGCTTCACATTCACCTCACTGTCTTTGACCACTGCTCACACCTAAAATTCCTCTCCTTCACCATTCGAACCACAAAGAAGCCCTCAGTCCCTATTTCGGGATTCTTCTAACCCCTTTTTTATATTTTATTCAATTAATCTCATCAATATATATATATATATATGATTTAAAAAATGTAATATAATTTAACAATAATCAATATATATACACACACTATTATGATTTCTTTTATTATTATTTTTACAAATATGTATAGTCACAGTTTCATAAAACCTAAAATATTATATTTAAAATTTATTTGGTCAAAATAATTTTCATGTTTTATTTCTTAAAATAATAATAATTATACATAACTTAATTATATTTTCATACTTATAATTTTATTAATTTATAATTTCATATTCAAAATTATAAAATGACTTCTTTAGTATGAAATGACTTTTCTAAAATCATTTTTTAATGGTAACGACTTTATAAAAATAATCTAATACTACTTATTTCATAATTTATAATTATAATTTATATTATTCTTAAATGTTATGAAATGATTATTTATAATAATTTTTTAAAATATTGATTTTATATACAAAAAAATCAATTTAATGTTTTTATTATTAATACGCATATACATATATTTTTATAATTACCTTGAAAATCTATGTATATGAATTATATATTAATGTATATCTCTTGATTTAATTAAGATATATAAATACTATTTCTTGAAATATAAAGTAAAATGTTATATTTTGATTCAAAACATAATTGATTATTTATAATTTTTTACTAAATCATATCTAAGTTATTTTTAATTTATAAAAATTATTAAATAATTAAATACTATTTAAATTTTCTTGGGATGTTGCATTCTCCCACCCTTAAATGAATTTCATCCGCGCAATTCATTCATCGAACTTGAGAAAATTCTGAATTTCCATCTTTAGAATTAAACAGTTTCTAAGGGGACTTAAATATATAAAGAAACTTCTAGCACGTAGATTTTTTGTCCTTAAAAGATGACATCTAATATCCAAATTTGTCTATACCATTGCTCTGATACCAATTATAACACCCCAAACCCACTCTTTTGAGTTCAGTTCTTGAAAATGATGTATATTTTTTTTATAAGAGTAACTGAACTATTATACAACACTAAACACAATCCAGGACCTTTTACTAGTCTAGGTTTTGGAGGATGAGACAACATCTTACATTTATTAGAGTTGAAAAAAATAAAACTAATGCCTACTATGCTTCTATGCTCACTTACTCCAAATGCGCAAATGTCTAATTTAAAACTTCTAAGATACCTAAGAAAATTATTTTAAAACAAAGTGTGAACATTAAATTGACCAATTAGGGGTTTTAGAATCATTGAAATAATTTTTAGGAAATATTTCGTTGAAAATAACTTAGATAAATGATTTAGAATTTTTGTTAAATAATAACATCAAAAATAAATTTCAAAATACCCTTTGAAAACTTAATCGAAATTACTTACGTTTAAAGTAATATACTACTTCTGAATTTAATTACATACAAAAATTGTTTTAAATATCATACTTTGATTTTAGAAAACATTACGAATGATTTTTAAAACAAAAAATTTGTGGCATCTTGAAACATTAAAGGCTGTCTTGGGCTTACCCACCTAATGAAGCATGGGTTCACTCCCCAATTCCCTATCATATTTACAACATTAAAGTGCCAAATTTTCAGGAAAGCAATAATCAGAGTTTTGGATTTTGTAAATATGTCACTGCATTAAAATACACATTCACACACACACACACACATATTAAAGTATGTATATACCTAAATATATGAACTTCCATTACATATCACTTGTGAGTTTGGTTCCAACCAAAACTCTTGCCACACAGGCTTTGCATAAACATCCATATACCCAAACTTTTATGAAATACATTTTTACATAATGTTATAACTTCAACCATTTTAAATACTAAATCTTGAATAAAATTTCAAAGACACATTTTTTCAATTGATTTTATGCATGACATGAATGTATAAAATAATAACAATAGAAAAAATATAATTTTGTCTTTATAAAAATAATCATAAGAAGTAAATAATTATGTGCTGCACATAAAATTATCATAATTGCACATAAATTATACATTCATCTCTTTCATGGATATATATATATATATATGTGTGTGTGTAAATAAAATTTTAAGATCTTAACTTTAAGAACATATATACTTAAACATAATTAGAATTCAATCTTGAATGTTGAATAAATCATTTTTTATAAGTTTAAATAACATGTACACGTTTATCATATAACCGTGATTTAATCGAATTATGAAAATTATCACTTCAAAATAAATAAATAAATAAATATATATATATATATCAAGAATAAACATAAAAATTAAATATAAAACTGATTTTTTTTACAAACACACATATTAAATTCATGAATTAAAAATATAGACTCGGAATTCATAAAACATGGAATAAAACAAACATTATTAAAACATAGAATAATAATACATAAATTATTAGAAAACATTGAAGCATACATTCTTGAAGTTTGGAAATAATACCCATATATATATATATTGAGAAATATAAGGAATAAATGATTTTCACCTAAGTAATTGTCTATAAAGAAGAATGTATTTGAATATAGTTTTGATGAAAATATAATTCCTTTCATGAACTTAAATTTAGACTTGAATTTGTAAATAAAAATAAATCTTCCAAATATAGACACTAGTATAAATAAACCTTAATAATAATCAAAATTTTCATAAAAATAAATAGATATATGATCTCTTTAATTTGAGAAATTAGAAATCATAATATAGAAAACAAATGAATAATAGTATATCCCTTACAAATAATGTTACATCCCAGATTCAGATGCCACTCAAAGGTTCCCAGAACCCAGTTGGCCACATGGCCTCAAGCGCATCTCCCCAAAGGCTAGAGGCTACCGACTAGAAGCGAGGGCCTAAGAGTGATCATGGGGAGACTATTCCCTCATTACAAGAGTATAACATAGAGGAATACAACAAAAATAGCGGAAGCAGCAATACCATACAATAGAAATAAACAGCCAAAGACTAATAATATAAATAACCAGATTTAATATCATACCAATGATGCTACCACATTTTATATGTTCTAGGAAAACAGCCAAAACAAGTTACACTGCAATAATACATGACACAAGTACTAGTAGTACAAAAAGTAAAAAAGGAACTCAGAAGGATCGCAAGCCTCAAATTGGTCCCATGCTATCCTACTCCTAAATAGCATATCAAGTACCTGTGGAATGGTTCTTACCCTTATTAAAACCTACAATAGTATAATCTGTTTGGTCCCAAAAACATGAACTAAACATGGTGTGAGAATAAATCCTAGTAGGAAACGAACCATGTTCTATGCCAATCTATCAGTAAATATATATAACAGGTAGTGTACAATAGTGAAAGCAGTAAGCTAGGAAGTACTCAAATGTAAACATTCCTACAAGAACTAGTTTCCATTTATAATAATATAATGTTTATTAACATTTCAATTACATTGAATCATATAAGTCTTGGGATCTAACACAAGCCCAAAAATCTCCATATAAAAGTATGAACAACAGATGTATCAACATACCATCTAAATAAGTACAAGAGAAGACTTAATCGAATCTTGTGCTTTGTCTTGGTATATGAATCTTAAGTCATTCATTCAATATTAAAATTATAAGAAAATTTCAACTCATGACATATATGCAGTGCCAATAGTTTCCATACTTGGAATCCCTCATTGGATTCAAGGTTTGCTTGACATTTGTATAAAATCTCCATGATCCCAACCACTACATTCATCGATCTCTCACGACTTAACATAACAATAACATCTTTGAGTCTGTCTATGTAATTCTAATCTGAATACATGGTTCACTCAAGGTATTTAAATAAAGACTCCATGAGACCAACCACTACATCTTTGGCTCACTCAGGACTTAACATAATAATACCCTCTTTGAGTCCATCTGTGGAATTTTAATCGGAATCCATGGTTCACCCAAGGTATTCAAATAAAGAATCCATGAGCCCATCCGCTATATTTATGGATCTCTCATGGATTAACAAGATAATTCCCTCTTGATTCCATCTATGGAATTCAAATTTTAATCCATGGTTCACCCAATGTATAAGGTACAATAGTCATATAAGCCAGACCATGCCTTTTAACTTGAGTCCATGGTTATCCCATTCCTATTTACCCCTTTAATTATTTCATATAAGAATCAACACATGTAAATTAAACTATTACATGGTTAAAAATTAATCAACTCACGTGGGAATATATCGTATAACAAGACTATCATGTAAATTAAACTATTACATAGATTTATCATTAATAACTCACATGAGAATAATTTTTATAACAAGCAACACATTTAAATTAAACTATTACATGATTCAATCAATAATAAATAACTCACATGGGCAAGATATTATAATAAGTAATCCAACCAACATGCTTGATCAAAGCATGGGAAACAAGGTCAAAGGGGAAAACCAACCATTCCAATACCCTTAAACAATTTTATTACAATTTAACAACATTTAAATTCTATTATAAATATAAATTCATTTTTAGTAACCTAAGAATGGGAAATAAAGGCATTCCCCACAGGAATCCTAGGACAACTAGCCATAAATGGTCATCCAAGGGAAACACACCCATGGGGTGGCCCTTAATCAAGGTATAAAACCCTAAACATTCTTAAAAACACTTAATTAATTACCTAAACAATAATAGGTAATAACAAGGGTCAATTATCATTCATGGAGACACCCCAAAATTGGGAGTGTGACACTTCGACACATATAATCATCTTGAAATTAGAAAAAGGCATGAGACCACCTACCTCATACTCGTATGACTCTCCTTAACCAGCGTCAGCCTATAATTCGAGCTAGAATAGATTAGATCTACAAAATGAGTATAAACACTCATGGCTCGATAACTAGGTCGAGAGAAGAAAACATGAAAAACAAATCAAAAGGAATTGAAAACTCACCGAGGGGATTTCAACGCATCCAACAGTGTTCGAATCATAGTTTGGACGATGAATCAGGAGGATAATCTTCATCCGGTGCTGCTTTACGAGACCGTAGGGTGAGGGTTCTATTTAGTGGAAGAATATGAGGATAATTCCCATTTTAACAAAAAAAAAAATTACACGCTATGTAATTTCAAATATATGACATGTATATTCCAAATTTTCCCTCTTCTACTGACTTCCCTTCTACGTCATTAAAAGGTCCTACCGACTTCAATACACCACGTGTACTGGGATTACATGGAATGTAACCCCCAGTTATGTTATGTAACAGTCCTGCAACCATCCCTCAACCTATTTTTCTCCTATTTCTCAAATAGTAACTGAAAAGAAAAGATACGTACCTCAAAGGAAGAAGCAAGTTCTTACAAAATTTCCCCTTAAATAAATTCATCCCTGAATTTCCATTCAAAAGGTGGCAAAGAAATATTTGAGAAAAAATATGGCCACTGAGATCATACATAATCTTCTCTCTCCCAGGTCTCATCTTGCACTCGACCATGATTCCATTACAACTAAACTAAAGGAACAAACTAACCCTAAATAACCTTTGTGCTATGATCCACAATTCATATATGATGCTCCTCAAAGGAAGTATCTACATAAAACTCAACTTCCTTAGGCTGAAAGGCATGATACAGGTCGAAATATTAACCTCACAACTATGAAACATAGAAGACGTCATGCATAGCCCTATACCTCTCAGGTAGTTGCAACCGATAGGAAACCAGCCAGACCGTCTCTAGAATCTCAAATGACCTGACATATCTCAGTGAAAGATTACTCTATCTCCTAATCCTCTTATGTCCCAACCTCAGTGAAACGCATAGAAAAAACTAATCCCCGACCTCGAACTCCAAAGGTCATCTGTGGCGATCGACATACAATTTATAATGAGACTACACAATACCCATATGCTTCTGAATCAACTGCACCTACTCAGTGGTCTCCTGGACAAGATGAGGTCCCAACATAGCTGCCTCTCCTACCTCTATCCAACACAAGGCTGATTGGAATGGTCTACCATACAAAGACTCATATGTCACCATCTAAAAAGTAGCCATAAAGCTATTATTATAGGTTAACTCTACCAGAGGTATATGTCACCCCCAAGAACCCATGAAATCCAGGATGCGTGCATGTAGAATTTTCTAAAGCACCTAAATCATATGCTCTGATTGACTGTCTATATGGGGGTGGTTAGTTATGCTCAGAAGAACTTGTGTACCCAGTGCCCTCTATAGACTTTTCTAGAAACGCGAAGTAAACTGGGCATCCCTATTTGAATCGATATAATATGAGACCTCATGCAGTTGTAAAATCTCACAGATATACAAATTTTCAAGCTCATCAATAATGAAGGTTTCCTTGATTGGAAAGAAATGTGAAACCTTCGTAATACTATCAAGACAACTCTCACGGAATCATTTCCACAACACCTCCAATATCGAACAACTCCAAAAAGCAGACCCCTAAGTGTTCCAATGATGCTACAGGTGTGATTTCCTTAACTGGGAAAACCCAAACACAAATAAGTTCATAACAACGACCCCACAATAAAGAATGGTTACGCCCTGATCGACCTCATCATAACCAGTCTCACAATCTTCCCTCGAAAGACATTGCGAACATTCACATAACACCACCTTAATTTGGCATATTGTTCAAAATTGTTCACTTGAACTATACATGAGGAACAATAAGGATAACAAGTCAAACCATCATTGGATGAGTTATCTCAGAAACGACCTTCTTAGGAGGCCAATGTGTTACAAAAGAAACATAACTCCTTCCCCCAATGCACTACATGTCCATAATTATCCCGTTCACCAAATCCCATACCTTTCTCTTGGTGATGATCCTTTGTCAAACCATCCCTTGATCATTTAAAAGGTTATGCCACAGAATGAGAACAAAATGTTATTCCAGATCCATCCCATTGGAATCATTACCTATTTTTAAGCATCTCATCTAAGCCTCATTATAAGCCCAAGATAACCTCATATTCATCAACTCGAAGTACAAGGAACTCACTGAGGTGGTCCATAATCCTCGTTACAAGTGAGACTTTGGTACAAGGCCAAAATTCCACTTAAGAACTCTGATTGAACCTAGAGCGGAATCCGACTGGCAGTCACATCAAGGAAAATGACAAACATCCATAGTCTATCTAAGGTGTTCCTACACAGGAAGTCAGGTATCACTCAAGATTTCCCAAGCCTCAACTAAAACCTTGCATCTAGTGCACAACACCGAAATATATCACAAAATAGATCAACGAATTTCAACTATTGCACAACATATAATCGACGGTCTCTTAGTGCATCATGGATGACGTCAAGATAGGGACATGCTCATCTCTTAAGGTAGAGCACACTATGAGGATTTTAAGGATTACCAAAAATGGGAAGCTAAACCACTACTATCTGACCTCCTCAAAGAGACTCAGCTTCATTTTCTGATGCATCGACATTTAACCGACCATAATGCCTTTATCCCAAGGCATTTCCATGATGGCTTATAATTAACGATCGAGGTCCATCCATGATCATCGATGCCTCACAAGCATTCAATTAAAAACAACCATTTTTGAATGGTCCTTGATTTTAATTCAACTACCTAGAAGGAAACATTTAAACCAAACCGAAGTGACGCTCCCCACCTAGGAGAGTCTTAGGCATCAAGAAGAAGGATCAGCCTCTCTCAAGCACACTAGTGAAGAACCAACTTAAATGCACAAGTTTTTTTCCATGAACCATGATCACTACATCATAACTCTTGGCATGAAATCCAAAATTAAACCAACCAGCATGTCAAAACATCTGTGTCCCTAAAAGTTCTCTCGAGTTGTGCAATGAACTTGGTTCCATAACGCTCATTTCACTCTACTATAGAGATAACCCAAGAGCATATAGAATAGCTCAAATTTAAACAATTTAACTGAACTCAACAAATTTTTTAAACTTTTAACACTCGACAGGTGCCGTGTATGTCAACATATACTACCCCGATTTTACAAGAGAAAATAGTGCATTCTGGGTACTATTCATAGGTTTTCCACCCTATACATCATAGTACTAGATGGATCATGTAGGAACTATATCTGAAGTGCATCATCTATAAAACTATTTACATAGATGACGATGTACTAAGTCACCCATCACTTAAGGAACGAGAGGTTAACACAACATTCTATACAGATGAACATGCCCGATGCATGTTTAACCTATCGAACCGAGCATTCCTCAATGTTTGTTACCATATTAAGGGCCAATATACAACAAATATTGCAGCTCAAAAGCACATATATCAAAATAGGTAGGTCAACACCATCCCCTAAGAACTCACCCCTCTACCTATCCCATCGGTGAGGTCTAGGTATCAAATGATGAGAGATACTACTAAAATCCCACTACTATGGTCGGGTCTATTTAAGTCAAACACTGAGAGGAATCCTACTTGGGATCCTATAGGTATATATGAGTGAATTCATCTTACACGAGATCCTAGAATGATAAAAAATAGAGGCATACTACAACATGGATCCTCACAAATGTTACATAGGAGATGGATTCTTCAAGTGACTACCTAGAATAACATAGGTCATGAGAGATATCTTACAGCTCATTGAGATCAAAAGTCTCAACTAGGTTGCTCCAAACACCCAACCAATCATTCACACCAAGTTTCAATCTTAGGTGATAAATTAAAATAATAACTAGAGGTAGAACCTCTCCATTTAGATAGAATCTCTAAATAAACCATTAAGAGTACTCAGAACCTTCCATGGGTTTCAACATCGTGATCTACATGGAAAACTACTTAGAAAGGACTACTCGCAGGTCCCAATTTGACAAAGGAGGATAAAATAGGAAAAGACCCTCAAAGGGTACCAAAAGACGAGTACACAACATGTAGAAACCATACAAGGCATGTATCCATAAGCTCCCACATGGGTGTGTACTTCTGTCATCCAGGGTGTGAAAAACCCCCAGGTACATGGCGTTTAGAGGCCATACATGGTGTGTACTCAAGTCTCCCCTCCTAGCCATGTACTTCTACATGGCTAGATGCACATGGGGTCTGCCTTTGTAACACTACACTACATGCAATTTTCCAAAAACAAACATTCTGTGTTCCTTATCACATGGTCGGACACATGGTCACTTACCACATGACATGTACTCAGAGTACACAGTGTGTACTCAAGGAAAGTTTTTCTTCTCGAACAAAATAACACATGGCGTGTGTTCATAGCATCACACACCGTGTTGTCTAGGCTTCCGAATAGAAGACCCATATAACTTCCCTGAAACCCCCATTTTTGAAAACTAAACCAAAGATATGAAAATTCTGATCCATGGTGGCCCATACTCTTCGCAAATAAAATAATGTTATCCACCTACAACACCTCATAACAAAATTTAATTTAAGGCAGAATCATGATCCACCAAATTTTGATCCAAGAGGGACTATACACCTTACGGACGAAATCTTGGTGTCCATTCATAGTATATCATAACTTGAATCAATACAAGGCTGAAACATGGTCCACCAAATTCTGATCCAAGAGGTCCAATACACATCAAGGACCAAAGCTTAACATCCATCTGATTCAAACCATAACACGTACCAATACACCTATCAAAACAATATGCATATCTATCACCATACCTATCACAATAGCATGCATATCTAGAATGACATCTATCACAAAAACATGCAATTGGAAATTCTCTATAAATCTCATGGCACATATGGATGACATGTAATTTCTTAGAAGTGCCTATATGATGTGTCACGACCCATCCCCCAGAGCCCGTGCCGTGACTAACCCCAAGCTCGCCTTCCATAGGCCAAGGGGTAGCAACTAGAACCAAAGGCATATTCTCTAAAACTGGGAAGGAATTGCCTTTATAACCTATAAACACATGCAATCAAGCACATAAAAATATACGAACACAAGTCAACTGTATAGAAAAAAGAGTGTTGAAAGTAAAAAGGGGTTGAAATACAATCCCAACAATAATAGTACAAGTAAAACTGAAATACAATACAACTGAAGAAAGAGAAAAACAGCTACTGGAATGTCCTCTGAGGATCCTATATGAAGGGTAGGTACATATCGCCTCCTCAGCACTCCACATCTACCCATCTCCTCTGCGTACCATCATGCCATATGGTCCACCTCCGGGCACCGTCCAGTCCTGGTACTCTCAGCCTCAGTTAGTGCTGTCTGTCGTCTGCATCCAACACAACAAGGTGCGGGCATAGCCCGTGTAGGGGTGAGTATAATGATACTCAGTAGGGACCTAGAGACCCTCAAGGTCTCACAAAATCCACCAAGGATAAACCACAAAGTATGAAATCAACAGATAACCCTAATTAGGTATATTCCCATACATATACCTAAGTTATTAAGTAACCCATCTCAATCATGGGGAAAACACATAAGTACTGACTCAACTCACACTAGAATTTATTCTTGGGGTAGTATCAAGTAACATTCCCAGTCACAACGCCGAACACCTCGACTGTTGGAGAACTCCTCATATATCGAATACAGTGAGCCTACTACGTCACACATAGGTGCTTCCCACTAACCTTGGACTGTTGAGGTACTCTTCCTATCGAGTACCGTGGGTCTACCGCGTCACCAAGGAGCTCCCCACCATGGGTCTGCCACATCACCAAGGCGCTCCCCCTCATGGCCTGCTGAGATACTCCTCCTGTCGAGTACCGTGGGTCTGCCACGTTACCAAGGTGCTCCCCACCGTGTGTCTGCCAAGCCACCAAGGTGCTCCCCACTGGGCCTGTCAAGTCACTCCGAGTTGAACCAGTCAGTAGTCGTCAAGTCTCATCCAACCACTGAGTTCCTGGACTGTGCTCGCTTGCCTATGAGAGGATCCGCTCCACAAGCTACTAGCCGATACTCCAACTGCCCCGAAGTCCCATGAAGAAGTATATCAAAGTTCTGCCACGTCATAGGGGTCTAAATTCAATAGACGACATGTCAATTAAACGCCCGGTCTGTGAGTTATTATCCTTTTAGTCTCGGGGGCCTGGTTGTATTCGTGCTCAATCCAACCTACCCATTCCCATATTAATCTAAAACTCTAGTGGGGTATACTCAAAGGGACCATCTCACTCCAATATTTCCAGCGCTGCTGATAGTTCATCAAACAGATGTCCGATTCCAATGTTATGGCCAAAAGAATGTAAATGGGTCATAGTGGGCCTAGGTCCGGTCCGATCTGGTCGGACTGAACTAGCCCGACCTCGCCTGCAGTGCCGCCCGGCCCGTTGGATTCGGCCCGACCCACTGGGTCAGGCCTGGCAGGCGGTGAGGGGATGCGAAGGGCCGCGGGTGGCCGCGAGGCCGCGGGGTGGCTCGGCCGGGGGTGGCTGTTCGGCTGTGGGGCGGAGGTTCGGACGTGGGGTGGCGTTCCGGTAGTGGGGTAACGGTCCGGCCGCAGGGCGGATGTCCAACCTTGGGGCGGCGATCCGGCCGCAGGGCGGCTATCCGACCGCGCGGGGTGGAAGTCTGGCCACGAGGTGGTGCGGAGGCTGCGAGGTGGCAGCAGTGGCAGCGGGGTGGCTCCGTTGTGCCGCCGCCTTCGTCGCGACCGACGATGGTGCCAACCACTGTTCTCATGCCCCAACTATGGATGGTTGTCATCCTCCTCCATCACAAAGAACTCCACAAGATTTGCAGAAGGGTCGGGCCATGTTGGTTTGGCCCGTACCCTCCGCATTAGGGTGGTAGCATATGGATAAACAAGAACATGAAAGAAGAACATAATTATTTACAACCTCCAGGAACGTTTCATTACCAAACCACAAAATAAACCAAGGTAAGAATATTTGAAAAAAATTTCACATGAAAATAAACCCCTACGTCATTCACTTGATGATGTCGACGAGGTCGCAAGGAAGAAGACAAATGGTTGGGAAAATATGTATGTCAGTGTCATCGATGTTTTCCTCAGTTGTTGGTTCGTGCGTTGTTGGAGATCGTTCAATGGAGTTTGGGGAAGAAATCTTTGAAGGAGAGACATTATTCATTGGAGAGATTTTCTCCCAAAGCTCCTCCTCTCCCAATTCCACCAAAATGAAATAGTATACCCAAAATAATAGATTATGTGATCTATTATGTTTGTTGGCATATAATTCAAATTGGATTTATTAATCTCATAATTTGGAACAATTAAAGTGGTGTGTTGGCTTAATTATTGTGAAGGAGGGTTGGCACAATTAATATTGGAGGAGTTGAAGAGGTTGTCCCACGTTTAATGAGTGAGTTGTGAGGTTTAGGCCTTGTGTGGTCCCCACCACCATAACCTCTCATGGGAGGTTAAGGTCTGGTAGTCCACACTTCTCAACTTCAACATGGAGGTTTTAACAAATAAAATAAAAATAAAAGCTACACAACTTTATTTTTATTTTATTCATTCATGAAAAACCCAAAAACTAACTTCCACCCTTGACCAACTGCCATTGAGGTGAATGTCTCTTTAAGAGAAAACCGGCGCTGCGAGTTCAACAATGCCCTCAGATTTCAATTTCGAGCAACAGTTCAAAAGTTAGAAAAACCCACTTGCATGTTTATGGAACGTACCCAAAAAAAAGTTCAGAAATTCATTCCGGGCACCCCGGGACTTGGAATCACGTGCCGTAAATTTTCACAAACTCGTAAAATTCCCATTTATTTAGAAAAATTACATGGAAATTTTGGGTCTTTACATTTTCCCCACCTCAGGACTCTACGTCCCCGTAAGCCACAACTCAAACTTGGTTAACAAGTGGTGGTACTAAGAACGCATCTGAGCCTCCTGCTTCCATGTGCTCTCATAGAGTTTCTCATGCTTCCAACGAATACGCACCAGATGTATCGACCATCCACTAAGGAACCACTCCTCTCAATCCTCAATCTCTACTAGAACCTCCGTAAAATTCGCCCCATTGTCAACATCCAGCTCGCTATGGTTGATGATGTGAGAAGGGTCGTGCACGTATCTCCTTAGCTGGGATACGTGGAAGACTTCATGCAACTGGTGCAACTGAGGTGGAAGAGGTAAGTGGTAATCCATCTCACCAACTTTTCTGAGGAACTGAAAAGGTCCAATGAACCTCGAAGATAAATTTTCATCTCAGCCAAATCTCTGCAATCCTTGTTGAGGTGAGACCCGTAAAAAGACGTGGTCGCCATAATTGAACTCTAGAGGTCTCCATCTTTTGTCAGCATACGACTTATGCCTGCTATGTGCAGACTTCATCCGCTCTTCGATGATCTAAACCTTCTCTGTGGTAGCCCGTACCATCTCTGGTCTCACTAGTGCTGACTCCCCTATGTCAGTCCAGCACAAAGGTGATCTGCAAGGTCGGCCGTATAAAGCCTCGAAAGGTGCCATCCCAATGGTGGAGTGATAGCTGTTGTTGTATGAAAACTCCATCAAAGGCAAGTGATCCTCCTAGCTACGACCGAAGTTGAGGACACAAGCACGCAACATGTCCTCGAGGGTCTGAATGGTCCGCTCAGTCTAGCCATTATTCTGAGGATGGAAGGTGGTGCTCAAACGAAGCTGCGTCCCGAAAGCCTCCTACAACCCCTTCCATAGCCAGGAAGTAAAACGTGTGTCATGATCAGAGACAGTCGTCGAAGGTACTCCATGTAACTTCACAATATCCTACACATAGAGGTGTCCTGATCTCTATACTGAACCCTTCTCTTTGATAAGTAGGAAGTGGGCCGACTTGGTCTGTCAGTCGATGATCACCCAAATCGAGTCATGACCCCTGAATGTACATGGAATTCCTGTCACGAAGTCCATGGATATCCCATCCCACTTCCACTCTGGGACCTCTCAAGGCTAAAACAAGCCTGCTGGTACCTGATGTTCTGCTTTCACTTGCTGACAAGTGGGGCCCTGAGAAAAAAACCCTTCAACTGCTTTCTTCATTCCCGACCACCAGTGTTGTCATCAGAGATTCTGGTACATCTTTTCCACTCCTGGATGTACCGCTAGAGGGGATGTGTAGAACCCCCTCAACAGTTCCTCCTAAAGTGACACTAGTACCATGGTATGACCTATGAAGAGAATGAAATGCTCCCCACCTTCAGAAAATCCATCAAGTGCCTATCCTGTGGATATCTGAGTACATCGTGCCTCGCAGTCAGCGTCCCCACGTTGCACCTCCCTGACTCACTGAAGAAGTGGGAGAGTGATTGTAAGAGACTATTGCAAAGATGCTCCGTCTCTATCCATAAAGGATATCTGTAAAGCGGCCAGCTGCTCCGTCTCCTCACCTAGAAGTTGTATACCAGACCTCCTGTTGAGTGCATCTGCTACAACATTCCCCTTCCCAAGAGTATAGACTATCTCAAAGTCATAGTCCTAGTGGAACTCAATCCAACATCGCTATCTCAGGTTCAGTTCCTTCTGATAGAAGATATACTTGATACTCTTGTGATCATAGTACACTGTAAAGAGATCTCCCATCAGATAGTGTCGCCACATTTTCAAGGCAAAGACCACTGCTGCTAACTCCAGGTCATGGTTAGCATAGTTTTGCTCATGTTGTCTCAAATGTCGAGAACCATATGCGATCACTACATGCTCCTACATTAGTACACATCCGAGTCCTGTCCCTGATGCATCACAGTAGACTACATACCCTATGCCCTCCTTTGGAAGCTTCAAGATGGGGGCACTGGTCAGCCTTTGCCTCAGCTCCTGAAAACTCCGCTGGCATTTCTTAGACCAATCGAAGGGTTTCCCCTTCTTCGTCAAGGATGATAGTGGTGCCGCAACTCTGGAGAAATTTGGCACAAATCTCTGGTAGTATCTGTCCAAACCCAAGAAACTCCATACCTCTGTCACACTCATGGGTGGCTCCCAAGAAAGTACCACCTCAATCTTCGCTAGATCCACTGCAACTCCAGCCTCCGATATGACATATCCCAGAAAGTGAACCTCTCGAATCCGGAACTGGAACATTGAGAACTTACCATAAATCTTGTTCTCTCATAATGTGTCTAGTACTACCTTCATGTGATAAGTATTCTCCTTCTCAGTAGTCATGTTGATCAGAATATCGTCGATCAAGACTACTACAAAGCAATCAAGGTATGGATGAAATATCCTGTTAATGAGTCCCCTGAACACTTCTGGAGCGTTGGTCATGCCGAATGGCATAACCAAGAACTCATAATGGCCATACCAACACCTAAAGGAAGTCTTATGAACATCGTCGTCTCGCACTCCAAGTTGGTGAAAGCTTGATCTGAGGTCTATCTTTGAGAACCACCGTGATCCCTTCAGCTGATCAAAGAGGTTGTCAATCCTTGGGAGTGGGTACTTGTTCTTCACGGTCACCTGGTTTAGGCACCGATAATTTACACAAATTCTCAAGCTCCCATCCACCTTTTTGGAGAACAGAATCAGGGCTGCCCAGGGAGAAACACTGGGCCGAATGAATCCCTTCCACTGCAAGTCCTCTAGATGTACCCACAACTCATGATGATCCACGGAAACCATTTGATATGCTGGTGTAGATATCAGTTCCATCCCGGGGTACAAGTGAATGTAAAATTCTACCTCTCTGTGATGAGGTATACCCAAAACAACATCAGGGAAAACATCCACGTACTAGTCCACCACTACAGGATAGCTCAAACTCTCTACATCAACAGCTCTGAGGGTATGGCTTGACAACTGATGAGTGATCAGTTGCACTCTCCTCTGGGTAAGTCCATCCTATGCTGCAAAGGCTCCCTTGTTGCTGGTGAAGGTAAACCTGGTCCCATCCGTGCAGACACACCGTACTTTGTGCCTAATACAGTCAATATGAGCATGGAATGTAGATAACTAGTTCGTACCCAATATGTCTTTGTAAGGCCTCGATGCCGCTACTAGGAGATCCCAGCCAAAGCTATCGCCTCCTAGAGTAAGCTCACACTACCAACACCAGTGCGTAATCATTGAATCTGTTCCCGTAGGAGTATCCAGCCGTAACGATCGAGCCAACAGCTCCATCGGAATCTCCGAGCTCCGAACGAGGGAAGTGGAAATAAACTAATGAATAGAACATGTGTCTATAAGTATTGCAGCTAAGGTGGAGTAGACACAGATCTTACCTCGTATCATCTCTAAAGCGTCGTGATCGTAGGCCTCAGCTTCCTGGAGATGAGATCTCACCTATCCACCTACGCCCTGCGGTTGGGGTGGACCTCCTGGTGGTGGTGGCAGTAACATCTCGAATCATCGCCCACCACCAGCTACATGAGTAGCTCCTCTGCCACATCCGCCTACTCCCTGCAGACCTCATCGATCGAACCTTTTCTCTACCTTGGTGGTCCTTAAACCGTCTTCTTATCATCTGTACGATGGGTCAGACAATCACATTCCATGTGGCCCTGCCCGTCGCATGTGAAACACTGCCCGCTCCTGGTATAACTAGCTCCACCTCGGGTGCCTCACACAACCGATGCTGAGTCATGCGGTCGGCCACCTGTAGGTCTGGTCCTCTTGGACCTCTGTGACGTCTGTCTGCTTCCAGCTACAGAAGACTCCACTACGTGATGAATAGTGCTGGGTCTCGCTGCTGGTGACTGCTCAACAAGGAAAATCTTCACCAAGAGGGAACTCTCAAACACCCCCGCCTGCGTCGGGATGCTGAGTGAGATCATCGAAGCCCTGATATCCCACCTGATCCCCTGATCGAAGGTCCGAGCCCTAAATAAAGGGTCCCACACCATATCGATGGAGTAGCATGAGAGGTCAGTGAACCTTGTTGAGTACTGAGCTACAGTCATGCTACCTTACTGCCGATGAAGAAGCTTTTGTATGCGCACTGCGCGAAGAGTTGCTGGAACAAACTCTGCCTGAAACAGGCTCTCGAAGTCTGCCCAGAGAAGCATCACCTCATCGTGAACATGGAGCATCAAGCTCCACCATCTGCTTGCTGCTACTTGTAAAAGGCTGATATCAAGGATCACCATGAAATCAGCTGGTGTCCCTACCAGTCGGAAGACTCTCACCACAACCTCCATCCAATCCTCAGCTGCTTGTGGGTCCATCTCACCCCTTAACCTGGGTGGCCTCTGGCATTGGAACTCATGCAATGCGCTCAAGCGGCATGCACCGTCTACTGCTGGGGATGAGGGAATTAGTGGCCCAACAACGAGTTGTACCACTGGTGCCTCTACTGGAAAAGGGTCCTACACCGAGGCCTCGTCGCTCGGTGGGATATAAGTATGTAAAAATCCCGGAACCCTAGCTGACTATCTGTGTGGAGGCATCCTGAAAAGAAACAGGTGAGCCTGGTTAATAAGTTATACCTGGTGAGATGACTCAAGAGATAACAAATAAAACTTTTGAAAACACACATGAAATCTGTGTTTTCATGCACTGAGTCAGAAATCAGAAGTCAGGGTCCTGGTGTATGGATACATCAGCCACCGCACCAACACTGGACTCCCTAAACTGAAAACTGCACACATTACTCTTAACAATATTGCTTTATAGAAAAGATCATAGTCCTAGTTCTTTGGTAAAAATGACTCCTCTAATACCAATTTGTCACAACCCGTCCCCCAGGGTCCGTGCCGTGACAAAACCCAAGCCCGCCTTCCATAGGCCAGGGGCTGATGACTAGCACCAAAGGCATATTCCCTAAAAATGGAAAGACATTTCCTTTATAACCTATAAACACATGAAATCAAGCACACAACAAGATACGAATGCAAGTCAACTGTTTAAAAAAAAGAGTGTTGAAAGTAAAAAGGGGTTGGAATACAAGCCCAACAATAATAGTACAAGTACAACTGAAATACAATACAACTGAAGAAAGAGAAAAACAGCTACTGGATCATCCTATGAGGTTCCTACCTGAAGGGTAGGTACAGATCACCTCCTCAGCACTTCACGTCTACCCATCTCCTCTATGTACCGTCACACCGTATGGTCCACCTCCAGGCACCGTCCAGTCCTGGTACTCTCAACCGCAGTCAGCGTTATCCGTCGTTTGCATCCAACATAATAAGGTGCGCGCATAACCTATGCAAGGGTGAGTATAACGATACTTAGTGGGGACCCCGATACCCTCAAGGTCTCACAAAATCCACCAAGGATAAACCACAAAGTATGAAATCAACAGATAACCCTACTTAGTTATATGCCCATACATATACCTAATTTATCAAGTAATCCATCCCAATCATGAGGAAAACACAAAGGTACTGACTCAGCCCACTCTAGGATTTCTTCTAGGGGTAGTATCAAGTAACATTCCCAGTCACAACGTCGACCACCTCGACTGCTGGAGAACTCCTCTATTGAGTACAATGAGCCTGTCGCTTCACACAGAGGCGCTTCCCACTAACCTTGGACTGCTAAGGTACTCCTCTTGTCGAGTACTGTGGGTCTGTCATGTCACCAAGGCGCTCCCCACCATGGGTCTGCCGCATCACCAAGGCGGTCCCCCTCATGGACTACTGAGGTATTACTCCCATCGAGTACCATGGGTCTTCCACATCACCAAAGCGCTTCCCACCGTGGGTCTTCTGTGTCACCAAGGCGCTTCCCAATGGGCCTGTCAATTCACTCTAAGTCAAAATGGTCAGCAGTTATCAAGTCTCATCCAGTCACCGGGTTCCCGCACTATGCTCGCCCATCTCTGAGAGGATTCTCTCCACAAGCTACTGGACGATACTCCAACTTCCATGAAGTTCCAAGAAGAAGTATCTCAAAGGTCTGCCACGTCATAGGGGTCTCAACGCAATAGACGGCGCGTCAATCAGATGCTCGGTCTGTGAGTTATTATCCTTTTAGTCCTGGGGTCCCGATTGGATTCGTGCTCGATCCAACCTGGTTGTTCCCCATATTAATCAAAAACTCCACTAGGGTATACTCAAAGGGACCATATCACTCCATGATTTCCAGCACCACTGACGGTTCATCAAACGAATGTTCGGTGCCAAAGTTATGGCTAAAAGAAAGTAAATGGGTCATATTCGGCCCGGGTCCGGTCCGACCCAGTCGGACCGACCCGACCTGGGCAGACCTGGTTCGAGTCTACCTGGACCAACCCGTTGGGTCTGGCCTGACCCACAGTGCGTCTCGGACCGTTGGATTTGGCCCGGCCCACTGGGTCTGGCCTGACAATCCGTGATGGGCCGCAGAGGGCCGTGGGTGGCTGCGAGGCCGCAGAGAGTGCTGCGAGGGCGCGAGGCCATGGGGCAGCTATGCCAGGGATGACGGTTCGGCTGTGGGTCAGTGGTACGGCCGCATGGGGCGACGTTCCTGCCACGGGGCGGCGGTCTGGTCGCGGGGCGGCGGTCCGGCCGCGGGGCGGCGGTCCGGCCGCGGGGCGGCGGTCCGGCCGCGGGGTCGTTTCGTTGTGCCGTCGCCTTCGTCATGGCCGGTGGTGGTGCTGGCCTCCGTTCTCGTGCCCTAACCATGGATGGTTGTCATCCTACTCCATCACGAAGAACACCGCAAGATTTGCGAAAGGGTCGGGCCATGTTGGTTTGGCCCGTACCCTCTGCGTTAGGGTGGTAGCATTTGGCTCTACAAGAACAAGAAATAAGAATGTCAAGCTTTACAACCTCCCACAACATTTCATTCTCAAAACGCAAAAGAAACCAAGGTAAGAATATGGGAAAAAATATTCACATGAAAATAAACCTCTACCTCGTTCTCTTGATGATGTCGACGATGTCGCAATGAAGAAGACGAATCGTTGGGAAAAGATGGATGTCGGTGTCATCGGCGTTTTCCTCAGTTGTCGGTTCGTGCATTATTGGAGATCCTTCGACAGAGTTTTGAGAAGAAATTGTTGAAGGAGAGGCATTCTTCATTAGTGTTCTTCATTGGAGAGATTTTCTACCAAAGATCCTCCCCTACCAATTCCACCAAAATGAAATGGTAGCCCCAAAATAATAGATTATGTTTGTTGGAATATAATTCAAATTGGGTTAATTAATCTCATAGGGTTGCACAATTAAAGTGGTGTGTTGGCTTAATTATTGTGAAGGAGGGTTGTCACAATTAATATTAGAGGAGTTGAAGAGGCTCTCCCACATTTAATGAGGGAGTTGTGAGGTTTAGGCGTTGGGTGGTCCGCACCACCATAACATCTCATGGGAGGTTATGGTCTAGTGGTCCCCACTTCTCAACTTCCACATGGAGGTTTTAACAAATAAAATAAAAATAAAATCTACACAACTTTATTTTAATTTTATTCATTCAAAAAAAACCCAAAAACTAACTTCCACCCTCGACCAACTGCCGTCAAGGTGAATGTCTCTTTAAGCGAAAAACGGTGCTGCAAGTTCAACGGTGCCCTCAAATTTCAATTCTTAGCACCGGTTAAAATTTTTGAAAAACCTACTCACACATTTACTGAATGTACCTGAACAAAAGTTCAGGAATTCATTCCAGGCACTCTGGGCCTCGGAATCACGTGCTGCCAATTTTCTTGGACTCGTAAAATTCACATTTATTTAGAAACAATTACATGGGAATTCTGGGTCTTTATATGATGCATGAGATGACATACCCCCATATTATTGGGTTTTAATAAAATAGAACCACAATGATATCAATATTAATAGCATAAGACAAGTGCATCACCTAATGGTGAAATCAAATCAATTGTAATAGCTCAAAATCTAAAAATCACAATTCAATTCTAGGTAATTTAACTTTTCCTTGTACATAGGGTAGATAATCCTAGGCATAGCTTATTAAAAAATCCCATATCATTTCTATCTCTTTCTATCATCACTAAACAATAAATCTCACCAGAAAAGAAATGCTCTGATACCAATTTGTAATGACCTAGATCCAGATGTCACTCAAAGGTGCCCCAAACTTAGTTGGCCACATGGCCTCAACAGCATCTCCCCAAACTCCAGAGGCATTCGACTAGCAGTGAGTTCTTAGGAGTGATCATGGGGAGAATATTCCCTCATTAGTAGAGTATAACATAGTGGAATACAATAGCATATATTAGTGGAAACAATAATACCATAAATCAAAATTAAATAGCAGAAGACTGATAATATAAATTACCAGATTTCATATCATACCAAATATGATGATGTATGTTACATGTTATAGGAAAAAAACCAAAAATGGTTACACTGCAATAATACATGACATAAGTACTAATAGCAAAAAAAAGTACAAAAGGAACTCAGAAGCATCAAAAACCTCAGCTTGGTCCCATCCCATCATGTTCCTAAATAGTATATCACGTACCTGTGGAAGGGTTCTTACCCTTAGCGACACCTAAAAAAATATAGTCTATTTGAGACCAAAAACAAGACCCAATCAAATTATGAGACTAAATCCCAGTAGAAAACCACCTAAGATCTATGCCAATCTATCAGGGAATATATATAACAGGCAGTGTACAATAGTGAAAGTAGTAAGCTATAAAGTACTCAAAAGTGAACCATCCTACAAGCACTGATTTCCATTTATAATATTTTCGTGTTAATTAATAGTTAAATTAAATTGAATCATATAAGTCTCGTGATCTAGAATAATCCTAATAATCCCTGCATAAAATTAACAACAAAATATGTCTCAGCAGACCATCTAAACATGGTTCGTTCGACATTTGTATAAAGTCTCCATGAGACCGACCACTACATTTGTGGATCGCTCACGTCTGAACATAAAAATACCATATTTGAGTTCGTCCATGGAATTCTAATATAAATCCATGGTTCACCCAAGGTATTTAAATAAATCCTCCATGATCCCGACCACTAAATATGTGGCTCCCTCATGACTTAATGAGATAATACCCTCTTTGTGTCCATCCATGGAATTCTAATCTAAATTCATGGTTCACCTAAGGTAATTAAATAAATCCTCCATGAGATTGACCACTACATCTGTGGTTCACTCACAAATTAACCTGATAATTCCCTCTTGAGTCCGTACATGGAATTCTAATCTGAATCCATGGTTCACCCAAGTTATAAGGTGCAATAATCCTATGAGCCCGACTATGCCTTTTATCCTGAGGCCGTGGCTCACCCATTACTATTTACCCCTTTAATCATTTCATATAAGAAGAAACACGTGTAAATTAAACTATTACATGGTTAAACATTAATCAACTCATGTGGGCATATATCATATAACAAGCCTATCAGGTAAATTAAACTATTACATGGATTTAGCATTAATAACTCACATGGGAACAATTCTCATAAAAAGCAACACATGTAAATTAAATTATTACATGGTTAAATCAATAATAAACAACCCACATGGTCTGACCATTATAATAAGCAATCCAACCAACATGATTAATTAAGGCATAGGAAAACAATGGTCAAAGGGGAAAACAAACCATTCCAATACCCTTAACAAAATCAATTAAAATTTAAAAACATTGTTATTCCATTATAAATATTAATTCATTTTTAATAACCCAAGAATAGAAATCATATGCATGCCTCATAGGCATCCTATCCCAAACGACCATAAATGGTCATCTAAGGAAAACAAACCCATGGGGTGGCCCTTAATCAAGGTATAAAGCCTTAAACATGCTTCAAAACACTTAATTAATCACATAAACAACAATAGGTAATAACAGGGGTCAATTATAATTCATGGAGACACCCAAAAAATTGGAATGGGGAACTCAAACACATATAATAAGATTGAAAATTAGTTAAAGGAATGAGAGCACCTACCTCATACTCATACGACTCTGCTTGTCCATCATCAACCTCTAATTCGAGCAAGAACAGAGTAGATATACAAAAAGAGCATAAAATATCAAGTCTCGATAACTAGTTCAAGAGAATAAAAACCGAAGACTAGATCAAGAGGCATAGAGAAATCATAGAATGGATTCCAACACATCTAACAGTGTTCGAATCGGAGTTCAGATGTCAAATCGAGAGGAGATTCTTCCTCCTACACTACTATAAAAAACCATGGGGTGAGGGTTATATCTGGGAGAAGAAGACAAGGATACTTCCTGTTTTAACAAAAAAATTACATGCTGTGTACTTTCAAATACACAGTGTGTATATGAAAAATTTGACCTCTTCTTCCAACTTCCCTTCTATGTCATTAAAAGGTCCAACCAACTTCAATACATGGTGTGTACTGAGATTACAAGGCATATAACCCCCGGTTACATTGTATTATAGTCATACAGCCAACCCTCAACCTATTTTCTCCTCTTTCTCAAGTAAAAACCGAAAATAAAAGATTCTTACCTCAAAGGAAGAACCAGGTTCTTACACAATATTTTCCATAATCATATAATTTTTTAGTAAAACTTACATGGTAGAATAATTTTAACACAGTTAAAATTATAAACAAATATAATTTTCAAAATATAATTATTTGAAATAAAATATGATTTATAAAACTAAAATCCCTTACCAACATAAATTAAAATTTGAAAATAATTCTTCATAAATAGAATTGGTACAATATATAATCTTCCTTATTTGAATTTCTGTAGAAAAAAGAGAAAAGTTTGATTATCTGTTTTTTGAAATCAAATAATTTTCCTTACCTCTAATGGAACCATAGAGGATGAACCAAGTAGCACAATACCCAAGAAATTCACTACCTAAGAAGGGTGTGCAAAAGAGAAATTTTGAATGGGTATACATTGGGTAGAAATGATACTTATATAGACTCTCATAATATACTGAAAATATATTTTATAGAAACTTGTTTAATGTTTAGATTGTATATTTATAATTATTTAAACACCTGCATCAGATATGAAGTCATAAGAGTATCTAAAATTGATTTTAAATTCAAATAAATGGTCAAGATATCAATTGTTGAAAACAATTACCGGAGGTAAGATTCAGTACATTGAAGAACTATTGGAGAATGAAAAGTAGTATATGAACCAGATTAAAAATTATGTTTGTTATTTCATTTGAACACTTATTCGGGAAGAAAAGTAAGCATATGTGAATATTTCTCCTAACCAATTGATATACGAATGATTAAAATAAACGTGATTGAATATATCAACTAAGATCATTGAAAAACTAGGAAACAATCATTTTAAAGCATTTTAACAAATCAAACTATCACAAATATCGACCTCAAAATGAAGAAAATTTAAAATATCAACCAAAATGGACAACAGATAACATTTGGGGAAGAAAAGTGAAGGAATCGGCAAAATATATCATTATTAAGCCAATTTCATCAAGATTTGGACACCTACCTTTAGATATGCAATAATCAAAGAAAGAAGACAACATATCGCACCCGATTTCAACCCTTCCACATTCAGATCCAGTGTAGTCGAACCCTAACACGACTTGGTATACCTTCATCAACCACCATCTCACTCAAATGAAATGAAATTCTTGGTCGAGCTCAGATCCAGATCTGGAAGTTGAACTATCCTCCATTGCTTGACTTTTATCCTTTGGCTTCGACTCCTATGAATACAAACATGATCCTTCGGCTCAAGGTCCAAGCTTCACATACACCTCACTAGCTTCAACTACTGCTCACACCTGACCTCCCTCACCTTTGCCTCTTGAATGCCAAAGAAACCCTCAATCCCGATTTTAGGAATCTTCTTTTCCATTTTTTAATATTTTATTCAATTAATCTCATCATTATATATATATATATGATTTAAAACATGTAATAAAATTTAACAATAATCAATATATATATATATACTATTATGATTTGTTTTGTTATTTTATTACAAATATGTATAGTCATAGTTTCATAAAACTGAAAATATTATATTTAAAATTTGTTTATTCAAAATAATTTTCATCTTATATATCTTAATATAAAAATAATTATACATGACTTAATTATATTTTCATAATTATAATTTTTTTAATTTATAATTTCATATTCAAAATTATTATATTTTTTCTTTATTATGAAATGACTTTGATAAAACATTTGTTAATGGTAATAACATTATAAAAATAATACAATAATACTTATTTAATAATTTATAATTATAATGTATATTATTCTTAAATGTTATGAAATAATTATTTATAATAATTATTTTCAAATATTGAGTTTCAATAAAAAAATCAATTAAATATGTTTATTGTTAATACACATGTACATATATTTTTATAATTACCTTGAAAATCAATGTATATGAATTATATATTAAAGTATATCTATTAATTTATTTAAGATATAAAAATTATATTTCTTGAAATATAAAGTAATATGTTATATTCTGATTCATAACATATTTTATTATTTATAAAATTTAGATATTAAATCATTTCTAAGGTAGTTTTAGTTTATAAAAATTATTAAATAATTAAATAATATTTAAATTTTATTAGGATGTTACAATTTGAGCCTTCTAGATAAAAAAAACTACTCAAAAAACATCCTATAATCCCTCCATTCATCATAGAACTTATTTTCTTTCCTTAAGACCAATACTCTATTGTTTAAGGTTTATGCCAAAGGGGGTCTCTCAAATATGAGGTAAAAATATTATCTAAACTCTTTCAATTTTATTTTTTCTTCTACATTCTATAAAATTTTTGTATCCACAAAAAACTATTTAATACAATATCATAAATATAGTGAGATGTTATTATGGTGATTTTATAACCATTTACCACCTATTTTCAAACCAATGAGATATTAAAGTATCGCTCGTGCATATGTGTAGACTACTACCTCCATGTAGCGACATGACACATTTTACACCACTATCACTCATTGTTGGTTATTATAATATATTTAATTACTATATATGATATTATGATATTATAATTATTCTATAAATATGAATTAATATTTATCTTTCTTTCATTCCACCCACCAAAAAATGGAAACATCACTCGTGTGTACATACAGACTACCGTCTCCACGTAGTGATGTAATTATTTTTTCAACATTGATTTGTATGAATGGATATATATATATATATATATATTTATAATTAATATATATGATAATTATATCACAATTAAAATTCTATATATTTATAAACCATGATCAAAGTGTAAGGATCATAACTTTAGAACTAAAACATACATGAAAAATGAAGCAATTAACCCATGAAATAGAGACTTTAATAGAGAATAGTTAATAAATGGGTGTTAAAATCATATAATTGGATCATATATTATATTGTAAGTATTAATATGAATTTTTTATATAATTATAATAAATTTAAATTTAATATAAAATATTTTAGAGTGATTACAAATCATGTTAGATATAAGGTAAGGGTTTTGTCAAAATTTCTCTTCATTAAGACATGTTTTTAATATTAGGCACCAATTTATTATTTGTATTTTTTATATACTAACCAAGAATGTATTTAGGAATAATATATTATTTAATAAAAGGTATTTATATAACCATATTATTTTTAAGCTTCTAATTATTTTCAATTAAAAAATTACTAAAACCAAAAGGGTTCGTCTCAATTTTGTTTCATTGAGACATGTTTGATGTTATACACATATCTTCAATTACAAGGTGTATCTAATGACCCATTGATATGTATTATCGTTAATTTAATTATGTTCATGGTATTTGAAGTTTCATTTTACATTATTTATTTCATGGGGGTTATGATTCAAAAGCTACCACAACGATAACGGTTTTATGTTACAATCTCATTTTTAACGGGATTATTTATGATTAAATTTTATAATGACGAAATTTTATGATATATCCATCTCAAGTTTTATATATATTTTCATATCATATGTTTATTTATGGATATTTAATGGTTTCCTTTTATTTTCCTCTATTAAATTACTCAAGATACTGAAATAATGTTTTTAAATAAAACTGACCATGTTTTTCTCTTCAGTCGAGAACCCTTTATTCCATGTCGATATTTTCAATAATTTTTTTCAATAATGTTTTTAAAATCATAATAATATTTATTATATTCATTTTTACAGTTTTTTGATTTTTTTAAAAAATATTTTAATGGAATATTCTTATCGTTTTTTTTGAACAAGGTTCTTTTGATTTTTTACCAAAACATTGAATGGAATTTTAGTTTTAAAATACACTGAATGTATTAATTTATCTACCAACATCAATAATAATTTATTTGAATATTAATTTATAATTTTACTTTTTTATTTTCAAATAATATTTTTCCTTAATAATATGGAAATTAAGATTCTAAATAAGTGATTTCAAATAAAAGGGTACTTTCCTCAAGAAATGTTCTTGTGATATTTTAAATATGTTTTTATCTTTAAAACCAAACTTGAATTTTTCTTATAATTTACTAGGGATATGATCAAATGTTATCATATTTATTATTTATTTGGATGGTTTGTGATTATGATAATGAAATTATTATAAATCATATATCCTTTCCACAAGTTATGATTTGATGATAAAATGAATGTTTTATGATATTGTGGAAAAAATATATATGGTTTTTATTATATGATTGGTGGGACTATAATTTTAGAACCCTATTATGCATTGGGTAGAGAAGGATATAAAATGAGATAATAAGTATTGTTATGGGGAGTGAACCCAGTTCAGTAAGAGACTTCGTTTAATAAGATACTCTTGCGAGTGAACCTTGACTAAGGAAATGATGGAATAGGGAGTGAGCCCAATATACTATGATAGTCTTGAAAGTGAGCCTTAAATAAGGAAATTATTTTCTTTATTTATGTGCATGACACCAACTTATGTCTTATGGTTATGATATGTTTTCATATCTCATGGTTGATTATTGATGATTCTATACTCTTATGTCTTATGTCATTTGTTTGAAAAAACCTTATGCTATGTTTCATGATTAATGATATTTAATAGATTGTTTATGATTTTTTTTATCATTGATAATGTTCTCATACCTGTATGATTATCTTATTCTCACTTATGATTATTGATTGACATCTATTATGTTTACCCTTATTGATCATTTGAGCTCACCCATTCATTTTTTCCCTTCCTTGAGTTATCAATAATGGTTTTAAGTATGATATATCCAAGAAGAGTTCTAGTTGTGTTGAAATTAATTAGAGATAATATAAATCATTTATTTACCTATTTTTTTTATGTATCTAGGTTTCTTTGTAACGTAACTAAGATTATAGATCCCATAATGAAATTTTTTTATCTAAATACACACATATGTTGTTGATGGTTTTGGATATAAATTGGAAAAAATTAGGATTAGTTAATTTGAAGAATAAAATACACCAAGGTTAAATATAATGTAATTAATGAAGATGGGATGATCCAAGGTTATGGTTAAGGAAAGATTATGTAGATTATTTTTTGGAAACTTTTAAATCATTAATTCAAGAATTATATTCTCAAAAAGAAAAAAAATTGCTACATAATAAACTAATTTAATCCCAATGAAGCTCCATGTATAATCACCTAAATAATAAGAGAATCATTTTTATAAACACTCTAATGTATAATACCATATTAGTATAAAAAATATGTAGTTTTAAATTCAGTAAATTGTAAGAAAAAAATAATACATCAAATAGAAATCTAATATTAATGAAAAAATTGTATGTTTAAGGACCACTATGTATCGTTCAAGAAATTTTATCAACGAAATTTACCTTATTATACAAATTTATCACACATATTAGTATACTACTCTATATGGAACACACACCACATGATAAAACTGAAAACAATTAATAATAATAATTTGATCATTAAATTTATAAAATAAAATTTTTCAGAATAATGATAGTATTATGATGGGATAAATAATAGAAAATAAGAAAAAAATAATAAGAAAATATTGATATTCTCGATACCCTACAATAATCACACTCATGAACAACACTATAGATATGGAATAAAATATCAGTAATATGATATAAAATTATAAAATAAAAATATATATAACCATGATATAAAATATAATTTAATGAATAATTAATGAAATATACGGTATATATAGGATGTTGGGAACACATAGGACTGTTACAAATTAGTTTTTTGGAATATTAATTTGATTGTTAAAATAGTAATATAATCGTTGTAACTATTATCTGAAAATTGAGAATAGTAAGTTGACTATTAGAATAGTTTCCCCACCAATATGAGTGTAAAATAATATTTATGTATCTTATATAATAAAAATATTACATATTTATATCATTATAAAAGTAAATTAATTTTTCAAAAATAAAAAAATAAGTGCTTGTATTTTGTAAAACAAATATCGATTATTTTCATAGTTATAAAAATTATAATAATTTAAAAGAATGTTTATTTTTATAAAATTAGTTTATAAATTCATTTTTTTTATTGTAATGATAATAAATTTTTTTTGACACCGTAGGTAATTTTCCCAAGGGTCAAAAAATAGACCATAATATTAATATTAGTATTTTTTCAAAGAAAATCTTTCATTTAGAAATTAGATTTCTCAAATTTACAGATTTATTTTCAAAAAATGGATTTAATTTTCTTAATATACATGTAAAAATATAGTTCATGTTAATATTTTGAATTTTTCTAAAATAGTTCAATTTTTTGAATTGTGAAATATGGTAGGATAAGGTATTTGACATTATATATTAATTACATGATTAATTTAATTAGGGATGATGTAATAACCCATAATTCGAAACTCAAATCCAAAATTTAATAAGTATAGTCACAAAAATAAAAAAAATTGGTTTTCTTGAGAAAAAATTGTAATACAGTGAATACAATTTTCTAAAACACCCATCACCTCCCCTAATAAATACCACCCATAACCTTCCCTTATCATAACATCTTCTAAGCCTTAGAGTGTTCAAATTTCTAAACAATTATCTTCCCAATACTCTCCCCCAAATCCAATTCTTTTAGTTTTATCGAATACTATTTCAAGTATCCATAAGGGGTGGCCTCAAAGGATACATCCAATGGAAGAGGTAAACTATAAACTATTTTTTTTAATTTAATTATTGTTCCACCATCCTCATATATTATCCAACCATATAAATATTGTAACATATGTATCCAAATTATACTGATATGTTATTACTCTAGTGTAATATACATCTTTTACCTTAACCAGAATTAATTCTAAAACAAAAATGATGTTCCCAATCTGATTGGTTTGCTGCCTCCATGAAAAACATACTTTATTTTTCACCACAACCTTAAATTATGGTTATTAAAATATTTTTGTGGATAAATATTGTGATAATATGGATATAATAATTTATTTAAAATTCAATAATTTATATATATCTATAATATTAAATAAAATTAATCTAGTTCACGATGGTTGATAAAACCACATAAAATAACTTAATGTATAACTTTAACAAATTTTAGAAAATTAATTATCCTTATATATGAAAACATAATGATATTCTATACAATTTAAATTTCTATAAGGAAATCATTATCATTTTATTTCACTTCCATAGTTATATTCACAAGTAACAAGAACTTCTATATTTATCATCAAGTGATCTAACCATGGAATGATGAAATGAATGCATGACCAACTCTATTTTATTTCGGATATGATCTCTCTTAATTTTCCGCACTTCATATCTATAATATTTTTATATAATTCATATATTATATATATATGTTCTATACATATATACCCAATTTAATTTACTTTAATTTCATGAGGATATACATGTTTTATAAGTTCCCTTCTCAATTTCAATCGATAAACAAACCATGTTAATGGGGAATATCTGTCTATTATCCATTTTTAGTACCACTCCATAAAATTTTTCCAACCATAAATTGTTGCTAGAATTGATCATTTTATAATGGAAAATCATTTTTAATTAAATTTTTGTTTAATATAAAATATTATTCCCTTACCCTATTTAAATACTGTATAACCTTTTCCAAAAACCCCACTAAAAAGGGAATAAATCTAAATCTATTTCTCCACTCTTTTATTCTATCTTAAATTCACATGTACTTCATTTTTAAGTCATATTTTAATTTTTTAACGAAAAAACATCCAATAATGATTTTATCCCATTATTCATGGAGGAAATTATGATATTTCATCCTGTTATGAAATAAGAAATTATTTTGCAACCTTTTTCTTACTATTTATGATCCTTTAATTTATGAATTAATTTTTTATTTATGTAGAACTCATATTCATGTACATGTAAATGGTGGTTGCACCCAAATATAAGTCTAATGTACTGTGTATTTTCTATTTCCCATGTCATTATACGTACATGATTAGGGAGTGAATATAGTCTATAATGGGACTCTATGAAACATGTGATATTGTCATGGAAATTAGAAGTGATTTATATTATGACATTTTTTATTTTATTTCTACATTCTTTTGTTTTAATAATATTATGATTCCATATTATTTATGACAAGCTACCATATGATTATTCATGAGCCTCATATTTATGATATCATGTTATAGATTTTTACTAATACAATATGCTTCTACATTATGTTTATTCCCTTATTGAGCTTTGTAGGTCACCCCATTTGTTAAGGTATTCTCTAGGTTATCCTATTAATTTGTAGATTCTCAAAGGGATTTGGGAGCTTACGATGAAGATTAGAAAATGTAAATACCATGAACCCATCAGTCTTGAGATGGTTCCTTATATTATTACATTGGTATTATATACAAATTTATATCCCAAAAAATGAATAGTTTATTAGCTTTGGAAAATCAGTTACAAAAATAATTATTACATTGCAGGTTGAAATGAAATTCAACATATCAAATCCATTGGAAACATCCATAGACTCATATATTATCCCTGAAATTCATTAATAATATTTTTCTTTTCACCCTAGGTTAAAAAAATAATAAAATGGTGAGCTAAGATTCTCATTATTGGTAAGAAATACAATTAAAGCTATCATAAATGAACATAAATAGTAAGGAATAGTGAATAACTAAAAAACATATTCCATTATAACATATTCCTGAGCATAATATGTAAGGAATATATTCTTATTAAATAATTCCATAAATAATCACAAGAGAAATAAACTTAATAATGGATATTATATTAGTTGAATAAGCTCTTGGATTATCAATTACTAATATCATAATGAGGGAATGTATAATTCTAGACATCACAAACATACCATTAAGGCTTCTACGAAGACACCATATATAAATAGGAAAAAACATGGTCTAGTTTTTCTTATGAGACCTACCGATGCATCATGGGGCTATAGCGGGCCTCACAAATCACTTACTAAGTCCAATGTATTCCCTGTATGAGAGTGGTGAATCAAAATAAACACACACACACACACATATATATATATTCATATTTAATCTAAAAATATTAAATTTTAATAACTTTCCCCATGTAATAAACAAAATCATAAGCCATCCAAAGTAATTTGGAGAATGGTATTAGTATAGTACATCCACAGAAAAACTAATCATAAACCCTTAAACAACATATGGTAGATAGTATTATAAAATATAAACCTCAATGAATTACCAGATTCAACAATGGATATTGACATATACGAAGATACTTTTAAATGAGACCATTGAATAATTCCCGAGGAAAATAATCTATAAACGTCCCAAAGTGCCCCATACCACTTTGAAACATTTAAAAAAAATTCATATGATGTAATAAAATTAAAATAAACTTATAATATCATAAGAATAAGTGGATTCCTTATATGACATATCAAGTGGAATTACATACACCACACACAAGGAATAATTGGTGAACAAGGCATATATCTGAGAGATGTAAAAGTTAGATGAGAGAAACATTTTTTACTTTGGAAAGAAGATTTCTTTTAGAAAATCATTTTTTCCATTAAATAATATCGTAAACATTTTTTATCAAAAAATAAAATTGAAGGGAAATAAAATTATTTTTTAGGGATAAATAAAACACATCATGTAAAATAAGTTTTTATGAAACAATATAATTGGGCCAATTCATTGTGGTTTACGAGAAAATATTAAAGAGTCTTTAAAATTGAAATAGTCATAATTGTTTGTATAAAACTAAAAATGAAAAAACACTTTTTTCTGAAAAAAATGTGGATTTTAAAAAATAATGATTCCAAAAAAAATTATTAAAAGTACTTGTAAGTGGGTAAGAAATTGGGAAGGTGCCTTTAATCGAGTTGGCCTAATGGGAATAGTTGAAAATGGAACCTTATAAAACATTTATTTCCCCATAAAATAAAGATAAATAATATGGATAAATGAGTTGGAATGTATAAATACTATTTTATAATAATTATATAAAAAATAAATAATAATTACATTGTTGTAAAGAGAGATAAAGCTACAACCTAATGAAAAATGGAGGTTAGAGAAGAAACCCTTACCTTATGTTTGAAAGTGTTCTTCACTTGTGCTTAATATCCTGGATAATGAAATTAGATTCATTAATTATTTAATTCATAAACTCTAAAACATGTATATGGATTATTATAATTTTATTATGTTCAATTATATCTTTTTTTATGATTTATGATACTGAATTTCGTCTTTTGTGTGTGTTAGTTTCCTTGCTTTTCATGATTATTTCACTTGTATACATGTACGAAAGATCATGTGAAATTGGAAAAGTTATCTAGAATTAAAATTAAATAGTATCAATTAAATTCAAAGATATTTAATGCTATTATATATATATATATTATGATGCTTCATTAGATAAATATTTAATGATAACCCTTTAGATTATTTTGGTTCTTTTTTTATCATCCTTAACTAGTCTTGTTTTATGATTTATTATTACGTATATATACTAAGTAGAAAAAAAATAATTTTTATTACATATATTATTGTCCGATTTAACCATAAAAATTGTTTAATACCAGTCCTTTAATGTGGAATTGAATAAAAAACTCATCATCCACGAAGGCGGTAAATTGACTTCTCACGAATGATGTTTTCATTTTTAGAAAAAAGATAGGATAAGAGAAGATGATTGATGGTTGATATTACATTAACATAATAAAATTATAGTATATATATAAGATACTTGATTTATTATTCATGTTTTTACATTGGATTTATGGAAGGAATAAGAATAAGAAAAAGAAAATGAAAGAAAATCAAAAGAATGAAAGGGGATTTTACCTCTTGAAATCATCTCCTTGAAAACATCCTTATAGAAATTTAAAATGGTCTTTTGGTGAGATAATAAATACCATAACATGGTGTATAGTTTTGACAAAGTTATTAGAAAGAAATTTTACCTGATTCAAGGCTCAAGAGGTGTGAGGAGAAGAGGTGGTGATGGGTTCTTTTTAATATGGAGGAGAGAGGTGTTTTTTGATTAATTTAATCATTATTTTGTTAATTTGGATCAACAAAAGAATTAGTTAAAATTCCATGAATAAATATATTAGATAGTAAATTATTGTTCTATATTATGGTTCTTACATCAGTTATGTCTCAAGTAATTGTGTATTTAACTTATAATGTATATATAGTCTAAATTACCATATTTCACTATTCACAGAAAATTCAAGTATTCTTGAAAAATAACAAAAATTAAACCAAAGAAATTTACAACATGTATAATTCATAAATGGAATCCATTTTAGGACAATAATTTAATAATTATGATAAATTCAATTTTTAATTAAAATCATCATTCATTCAAAAAATACTTATTTTAAAGTTATAACTTGTTTTATAATAGTTTGAAAAGTTAATTAAGGTCTCATAAATATATCTTATAATCATAAGAAAAAAATATTAACTAATGAATATATTTTATGAAAATAAATTTTCTTTCAAACATTATATTATTTATATAATTTTAAATAAACATTTATGTTTCACAAAAATATCAACACTTAATTTATCATTTATAAAACATTTATTTACATATTCCATGATATAAATGTATTATAATATAATTAATAAGATATATTAATTTTATTTAAAATTTAATAGGTTATTTTAAAATTCAATTCATAAATATTCAGTTCATATAATAAAAATGATAGTTTTATAAAAATCATAATTTATCACTATTCATGAGAGAATAAATATTTTTCATAGTAATACAAAACCTTCACCTGAATATAATTTCGAAATTCTACTTTTAAAAATTTTGTTTATTTTTTTCAATATAATTTATAAAAGTATCAATTTTTTTTAAAATTAGTACACCATTAAAATTTGGTAAAACTATCTTTAGAAAAAAAATATAGTCTTTTATGTGTTAAATTGGATTTATTCTTATATCAATCCTATCAAATATATCATTTCAATTTCAATACATTTTGTTAAATATTTATAATTTAAATTTCAGTATGATCTTTAACTAATAGTGATTAATTTAATATAAAATTCCATTGTGGTCATATAGATAGTTTCATATAAAAATACACCTTTTTGTTCAATTATTTTTTTTCATTTCTAATTAATTGGTAACTAAATAATTAATTTTATAACCATGTGTAAACTATATTTTCGCAATTAAAAAAACCTCTTTTATTTAAATAATTATAATGTCTTGGTTATAACTATCAAAATTATATAATAATATTTAATCACGTGTTTAAGCTCGATGATCTTTGTAATGTAAACTATCGGAAAAGACAAATTTAGAAAGAGACATAAAATAAAATATCAGGGTGTAAAATTCTCCCCTACATCAATAAATTTTGTCCTCACAATTTAAAATAGATCCTAAAAAAAGTTGGCACTAGAAAAATTTATTTGTGCAAAATCCCACAATATGGAAAGGGTTTGTGAAACACCCTATTACAAAGAGATTAAGAGATATGAGAAAAACAACACAAATCTAAGATTCCCAAATATGAAAAAATCCACGAATATTTGGACTTGGTAGAGAAATATAACTATCATGTTCTCATGGATGGTTATAGAAAATATATTCATTAAAAAGTTAACCATAAGAAAACCATAATTTTTTGATCAGTTAAATGGCCATTGATTTCTCAAAAATAAGAGTAAATGGATAACATTTTTGTTCTAAAATAAATTTCCTAGAGTTTAGGTTTTCATTTACTATAGTGAAAATATTTTAAAAAAATAAACATAATTTATTCCTTTCCATATCACAATCTCATCCTATTGTTGTGCTTTGATGTATCATTTCTTTAATTCTTAAACCAAATTATGGATATTTAAGATTAATTTTCATTCCTAAGAAACAATTATGAATCATAAGATCCACAATTCAGTCCTTTAACCATTATATTTTTACTAAAACCAATATTGTTATCATAGGTTATCCAATATTATATTCCATACCATAATTTTATTTAAAAATATCCTTAATCTATATTATAAGTAGTTGAAATTAAGACTCATAAAAAATATGTCTGTAGAAATTCAAATATCAAACATTTAGATGTAAAGTCACTAAAATTTCATTATCAACTTAACATAATATTTACCAAATAATTTATCTCTTATTATCACATAAAAAAATATATTAATACAATAGTCTCCTCTAAAATTTTATGATCCATGTATGCTCCTATGAGTATAATATCATATTGTTGAACAATGTCCACAAATAAAAACATCTAAAAATTCCATCATAACATAAACCATCAGATCACTAACCACCTTCATATTCACCAATACTATCACATAAACATCTATTTATTTTTCTCTCAACATCAAGCACATATTTAGTTTTATCAATCCAAAGTCAGGTGTTTTAAAGAATATTAACTTAAAATAGATTCACTCCAATTGATTACTAGTGATATTGATCACATGCTTCAAAATAATTAAAGAATAAGTACTATAGTAAAATCCCTATATATCTATGGATTAATATAACTATATCATTATTAATAATATACTTAAAAAACAAAATTATTAGACCCAAACATGGGCATATTAATCAGTCATATTCATCTCTGGCAGTAGCATAAACATCCCCATGATCGATTATCCACTACTGGGGTATATTTCTTTGATGCTTTTGACATTGTTTTGAATAGTGTCCCATCTCATTATAGTTGACACATTTAATGTCAGAAATTTTTTTATTACCCTCTAAATCACAATAATTTGGGCCTTTCCCACCACACATGTATCAAACTTATAAGGCCCCAGCCTTAAACCTTACTTAATATTGAATTAAATGAGTAATTCACATTGAGGATCTTTTCAAGTTTAGAGTTTTTGAGAATTAGGACATAACTATTACATCTCAGAAGATTACAAAGTAGTCGCTTATACTAAAATTTCCATAAAATAAAAACTCTTAAAAATAAACATGTCTAGTTCCATATTTTAGGTAGCATGACTTTCCCTTGAACCCATCCTTGACCCTATTCCACGCTAAGTCCTGTGAAAAAAATTTCTAAAACTTGGGATGAGCATAAAAAGCTCAGTAAGGGATACACAAAAAATGAAAATTGTTAGTTTTTTCAAAACAACAAGTAAACCATGTATACTTTATCCAAGTAATACTTTTCACCTTTTCGAAGTAGTGAAAACTCTTCACTGAATAAAAGTTCATTACTTACCCTTCTGTAACCAAAATATTACCATAAAACCCATATAAAGATCACATAACATATAAAGGTAACTTGGGACATAAACATACTTAAGTGGAATAACCATACGGTCGACTTCCACACATACTTAATATAATATCCATACAGCCGACTTCCACACATACTTAATGGAATAGCCATACGGCCGACTTCCATACCCAATGCATTGGAGGTTATAACGAAACCACCCGTCCTGGTATTCACGGCACCACCCACCATATGGTTTATCACGTAACCACCCGTAAAATGTCCAAGTACCATTATAAAATTATAACACATAAAACCAACATAAAGGAATGATAACATTTCCACATTTAAATCAAAATATATCATTTAAATATATTGACATAATATAATCCTTTATCAAAACCATTTCCAATACCAAAATACAAAAAAAAGTATATGGTATTTATTTTATTTTAAAAACATTACGGCTTGTTGAGGAAGCCAAAGATCAAATAATACTCGCGGTGACGGAAAAGGTCGTTGTCATCACGTACGTAAAAGAAACATTCTTTTTTGTCTTTTAGTAAAACATTTTGTAGAAAAAAGAATACTTTTTAATAAACTTAAAAGTCAAAGGGGTTTATACACCGTATAAAAGAAGGTTGTGTATAAAACAAAATATGACTCAATGAATGGAGATTGAGACGAAGACCCTTACAAAGATGGTATCCTTGGTTTAAGGATAAACCAATTGCAAAATTATGTGTGACAAATGAATAAACCAAATATAAGTGGATATTAAGTGTAAAACAATTAGAGGTTATTCACACATATTCATAGAACGACATATTTAAGGAGTACAAGTTTATCCCAAAGAATCAAATTTGTGTTAAAAAGTTCCCTTGCAACAATTTGACAGCCTAACGGCGTCACTTCAAAATTCAGAAAAAGAGTTGATGAGAGATAAAAAAAGCATCTCATCACTTAAAATTTACATCAATAAGGATATATGAGAACATATCCCAACATAAAAATATGTGAATTAAAATACCCAACAAAAGAAGTCTTTTAAAAAGAGGAGGGTGAAAGGTTCCCTTACCGACTTGGGTATCTTTCGAAACATACACCCCATGAAAGAAGGTCAATACATCATTGATGTAAATACTCATAAACTAAAGTATATTACACAAAGAGTAGAATAATGGGAAGTACATACACCACTCAAAGGAAATTTTGGGAAATGTAGCATAAATCTCACAGGAATAAAAGTGAGATGAAAAATCTCTTACGAAAACTCGGCAGCCTAACGACGCCACTTAAAACTTCCAAAATGGATTGATGAGAGAAAATAGGGTATCTCATCATATGAAAAATAAAAATTACAGTAAGAGTAATATAAAATAACATCCCAATAACAAGAAAGACGAGCTTTAAAAGGAATGACATAAAGAGCGTACTTAAAAAGAAAGAGAGGAGTAGGATCCCTTACCTCGGGTCCGACTTGACTCGATCGTTCTTTAACATCCTGAATAATAAAATTGAGTTAATTTCTACTTGATTAAGATCCTTTTTCAAGTTCATTATTCCTTTTATATCAATTATTGGCATGTTATAAACATTACGTAATCATTTAAGTTAATAATGTTTGTTTTGTCGATATTTGGTTCTTAAGTCAAAAGTGGACTTCTTACAATTACATGTTGTTCGTGTGGTCAATGGTTCATTATATCCAGAATGATATTCATGATTTGGATATCATATATATCATATATATCCAGCATATACATGTATTTATAATATTACATAATCATTTAGAGGTAAGAAATGAAATGCACCGTTCATGGAGACGGTAAGCCGTACGTACGCATGAACGCTACTTTCATTTCTTTGTCATATTAATGGAATTAAAACTAAATGAGAGGTATGTATATTTTAATTCCATAATTATATTCGTCATTTATATGTAACATACATTATATATATTCATTATAAATATGTACTTATAATAGTACATTACATTTGGGGATAAGAAATGAAATGCACCGTTCATGGAGACGATAAGCCGTACGTACGCATGAACGCTACTTTCATTTCTATCTCATACATTAATGGAAAGAAATAATAATGATATAGAGGTATATTATAATTCCAGTATAACATCATATATAATAATTTTAAATCCATCCATTATACGTCCCACATATGGAATTAACGAATCACATCACTTTGAGGGGGCGGTAGTCCGCACTTCCTTAAATGAAGATATCGCGTTTACCCATAATGGAAACCATAAAGGTATGCCATAAATGAAAAATAAAGAAGCTTAAGTAAAACATAAACATATTATATATCATATATAAATATAGTGACATCTTAATGGCCACCTTGTAAGGTGTTATATGAGTGTTGAACAATCATCGTTTCGTGAGGTAGAAATTCGCCATCCACGGAAACAGTATGTTCTTTAACTGTTAGATGTAGGTGTGTGTAAGTGTTGCTCTAATCCTTCTTATAAAAACATCCTAGTATATTGAATATACTGAATTTGTTACAAAATAAATGAATAAAAAGAGTTTAGGGGGTTGGAGAGGCAAAATAAAACAAAAGGACACAAGTGAAGGCATTACCTTAAAATCGGGTAACTCCCTTTGGTTTGAGCTCAAAGGCCTCCTTGGGAAGACTTATGCCCAAAGTGAGGTTTCAAGGAGTAATAGAGGGAAGTGGAGAGACAAAATGGGCAGAGGTTGGCCGAGCCAAAGTCTTTGGGAGTGTGGGTAAGGAGGTAGAGGTGGGGGCCTTTTATGAGAGGAGAGGAGGGCACTCTTGTAAAGTTACAAAATGTTACTTTATTTTCAAAAGAGTTTCGGATTTTAAAGGTCCCACATTGATGAATTTCGAGGATAAGGTGATAAGGATTATAAATCCACTAATACAATAAGTTTTGGACATGTGTAGGTCATTTCATTTTATTAAAACATTATTCTTACCTTAAACTACACTAATTACCTCTAATCGCGATTAAAAACATAATAAGTTACTATTCACCAAAAAATTATTTTTATCCCATTGAACCACATTTTACTTATTAATGAAAACCATGTATATTGGATTTTTGAAATTCAAAACACAAAGATGACAAAATTTCATTTAAACGGAAAAATCTGTTTTTATAAGTACCACTTAGTGGTTTCACTATTCATCAAAAATTGAGGTTTTTCAGAAAATTACCAAAAATTCACCCTAAGATATATTTAATATTCTGAATTCAAAAATGATGTCTATTTTAAAAAATTAAAAACACATAAGTTTCATTAATTAATTTAATAATTAATTCCCGCTGTCAAAACAAATAGCGTGTTTTTATGAAACAAAATGTATCAAAATATTGACACTAGTTTATGTCCGATTTCAAAGTGAAATTAATTCCAAAGACCACAATTGGATTAGATGGTAACAATATATTCTAATTTAACTTTAAAACCAATTAAAAATATAATCTAATCATATAAATAAATTAGATTAAAAAGAGGTTTTGAATTAAAATACAACATTTTTCACTATTCATTAAAAATTGAACTTTTTTGGAAAAATACCAAATATTTACACAAAGTAAATTTTGATATCCTGATTCTAAAGAAGAATTTTATTTTTTCAAATATAACACATACCATTGTCAAAATGTTGATTTAAAAGAGGTTCGCCATCAAAAGGTGGTTAATCGACCTTTTAAAGAATATTAGAATGTTTACGCTTAAAATTGGATTCATTCGCATTTTTAATCCTCTAACATTTATTGTAAAAAGTAAAAATATTTGACAAACATATATAATAATTTTTTTGTTAGTTCTATTCATTCCCACCATCACAACAGCTAGGCGTTAACTACCATTTAAAATAATATTACTTTATTATTAGAGTGCAACGTAAGATTCCCAAGAAACCCGTTGTTGCATGTTGGGTACGCCATCGAGCATAGCATCCACTTTAAAGTCATATTAATATTTTATTCAAAAATATGGATAAATATGAAATTGTCATATTCTTTATTTACCTGGGGTGTTACATCCTTCCCCCCTTTTGGGAATTGCGTCCTCACAATTTTAAAATTGAGCTTGGAAACATCCTTGAAAGTCCCACAACGGAACAAGAGTAGGTAAAACAATCACTTTAAAATAAATAAAGATAAGTACAGAGGTCACCTAAGTTAACCAATAATAGGATTCCGTGTAGGAAAACATGGACATGGAATAAAAAGCAAAGGGTCATGTTCTTGAGGGAGAGTGATAGTAAACATGTATAGGAGAAATTTAACCATAAGAAAATCACAAACTTGTGATGGGTTAAACTGTATTTGATTCCCCAGTAGGAAAAGTTAATAGACAACATTTTGTTTTAAGTTACTTTTTATTGAGGAATTTATTCATAATGAAACATAATCACTTATCGTGTTGACTTTCAACTTTTATTAGATTCCTTACACAAACTCATATTTTCTCCAAAAGACGAGTATTTAGGAATACTTGTTCATATTAAGAGTACTATAATCAAATTCTAGAGAATCACCTAATCCACCAAAGAGAACTATATACTTCCCGTGTCTTTAGGCTTTAACCAAAACCAAAACCAAAAAGGTTAGTACAAGATCAGATAATCCAGAAAAGGATAACCCTTTAAAAAAAATCTATGCTTAATCTCCAAAATTTGTCAAACAAAACCCAAAGTTCAACGAGGACCATTCGATAAACAATTTGGCCATAAAATTCTTCAAAGTAAACCAATCTAAGATTGAAACCCAAATATTTGAAGGATTTAGTCACATAGTCTTCCATGTTAAATCGTAACATTTATCTCCAAACAACATCAGTTTCTCCTAAAGGCTCGTATTGAAAAGTAATTAACCTAATCACATATCATCCATGATAGGTTAATAATTTTCATAAATAACCCAAAATCAACTAACTCTTAATTCATAAAATCATATAACTAAAAATAATCAGTCAAACTAACCAGGGACTTCACGTAGTCTAGTGGTAGGCGATAAATACCAGTCTCACTTTGGTTGTGGGTTCGATTCCCACAGCTTTGTCCGATGCGATGGGTAGTCACACGGTCTGCATGTTGTCCTTTTTACAAAACTATATATTTCTCAAAACATTCCCCAAAAAAAAGATAAAATCATCAAAAACAAGAATAACATAATTCAACCTCAAATTTATCTCATGCCTTTCACTTGAATCATAACTTATAGTAACCCATAATTACCTCAAAAGTGAGGATCATATAAACCCAAACAGTTATTTATAACTATGTACACAAAAGAAAAGATAACTATTCCTTGAATAAAATTTTCATATATTAAACATCAGGGTTACACATAATATAAAAAGTCTTCTAATGTAACCCCATCATCAAAAGAGACTTAATACTCTTAAGAATTTCACCATAACTCTTGAAGCCCTTATATGTTGACATCTTACTCATTCAACATTATTCATGATCCATTAACCATTCCTTTCCAACTTATTCTGAAATACTTCTTTCCTACAAACAAAATCATGAATCATATCCTAAGATTCCAAAATAGGAAAACAATAGTTATGAAATAATCCATACCTTTGATTGGTCATTGTCAGTTTCTTCATCCTAAATCGGAATGGCATTAGGTATTGGTAAATGAATATTTGTACAATCTTGGTGATCCCATTCCCGAAACTTCTTCATAGGACATGTGTTTGCATAATGACCATGCACACCACATTTAAAACATTCAATTGATCCCTCAGAAATAACTTCTTTCCCTTTCTTCAAGTCAACTAGATGCTTCCTTTTTCTATGGCAGGTTCTTGCTTTATGACCTTCATTTCCACATCTATATCATATTTCTGTCCCTTTGAAACATTTTACTAGGTGTTTCTTTCCACATCTTTGACACATAGGTTTTTGTACACACTTACCTTTATGATTATTACCTATAGTTCCGTAGGGATTTGTTTCTCGCATATATGATGCCTTATAGAAATCACCAAGGTTCAGGTGGTCAATCATGAATCCAGATAGTTGGTTGAGGATAAAAACAAGAGTTCTCATTGCAGCTCCCATATCATTCAGCTTCTCACTCAGAAAACTGTCACAGTTTCCTTCACATCCACTGTTACTTTGGTGCCTGCTAGATCCAGCCATTTACTAAAACCAAAAAGGGTCAGTGTGAGTATAACAACAAAACTATCATGTACTAATGAGGAAGATATACTTACTCATTCACTTTATCTAAAAACTACGACTCTTTCTGAAATCCTAACCATTATGGTAGTGTCACTTATGCTTAAATAATACCCTAACCTCTAAAGTTATCTAAACCGACCTCTGATACCAACTATAGGGCCCCAGCCTTAAAACTTACTTAATATTGAATTAAATGAGTAATTCACATTGAGGATATTTTCAGGTTTAGAGTTTTTGATAATTAGGACATAACTATTACATCTCAAAAGATTACAAAGTAGTCGCTTCTAGTAAAATTTCCATAAAATAAAAACTCTTAAAAAGAAACATGTATAGTTCCATGTTTTAGGTAGCATGACTTTCCCTTGAACCCATCCTTGACCCTATTCCACGCTAAGTCCTGTGAAAAACATTTCAAAAACATGGGATGAGCATAAAAATCTCAGTAAGGGATACACAAAGAATGAAAACTGTTAGTTTTTTCAAAACAACAAGTAAACCATGTATACTTTATCAAAGTAATACTTTTCACCTTTTCGAAGTAGTAAAAACTATTCAATGAATAAAATTTCATTACTTACCCTTCTGTAACCAAAAGATTACCATAAAACCCATATAAAGACCACATAACATATAAAGGTAACTTGGGACATAAACATACTTAAGTGGAATAACCATACGGTTGACTTCCACACATACTTAATGGAATAGCCATACGGCTGACTTCCACACATACTTAATGGAATAGCCATACGGCCGACTTCCATACCCAATGCATTGGAGGTTATAACGTAACCACCCATCCTGGTATTCACGGCACCACCCTTCATATGGTTTATCACGTAACCACCCGTAAAATGTCCAAGTACCATTATAAAATTATAACACATAAAACCAACATAAATGAATGATAACATTTCCACATTTCAATCACAATACATCATTTAAATATATTGACATAATATAATCCTTTATCAAAACAATTTTCAATACCAAGATACAAAAAAAAGTATATGGTATTTATTTTATTTTAAAAACACTACGGCTTGTTGAGGAAGCCAAAGATCAAATAATACTCGCGACGGCGGAAAATGTCGTTGTCACTACGTACGTAAAAGAAACATTCTTTTTTGTCGTTTAGTAAAACGCTTCGTAGAAAAAAGATTCCTTTTGAATAAACATAAAATTCAAAGGGGTTTATACACCGTATAAAAGAAGGTTGTGTATAAAACAAAATATGCCTCAATGAATGGAGATTGAGACAAAGACCCTTACAAAGACGGTATCCTTGGATTAAGGATAAAACAATTGTATAATTATGTGTGACAAACGAATACACCAAATATAAGTGGATATTAAGTTTAAAACAATTAGAGGTTATTCATACATATTCATATAACGACATATTCAAGGAGTACAAGTTTATCCCAAAGAATCAAATTTGGGTTAAAAAGTTCCCTTGCAACAATTTGACAGCCTAACGACGTCACTTCAAAATTCAGAAAAAGAGTTGATGAGAGATAAAAAAAAGTATCTCATCACTTAAAATTTACATCAATAAGGATATATGAGAACATATCCCAACATAAAAATATGTGATTTAAAATACCCAACAAAAGAAGTCTTTTAAAAAGAGGAGGGTGAAAGGTTTCCTTACCGACTTGGGTATCTTTCGAAACATACACCCCATGAAAGAAGGTCAATACATCATTGATGTAAATACTCATAAACGAAAGTATATTACACAAAGAGTAGAATAATGGGAAGTACATACACCACTCAAAGGAAATTTTGGGAAATGTAGCATAAATCTCACGGGAATAAAAGTGAGATGAAAAATCCCTTACGAAAACTCGGCAGCCTAACGGCGCCACTTAAAACTTTCAAAATGGATTGATGAGAGAAAATAGGGTCTCTCATCATATGAACAATAAAAATTAAAGTAAGAGTAATATAATAGAACATACCAATAACAAGAAATATGAGCTTTAAAAGGAATGACATAAAGAGTGTACTTAAAAAGAAAGAGAGGAGTAGGATCCCTTACCTCGGGTCCAACTTGACTCGATCGTTCTTTAACGTCCTGAATAATAAACTTGAGTTAATTTCTACTTGCTTAAGAGACTTTTTCAAGTTCATTATTCCTTTTATATCAATTATTGATATGTTATAAACATTATGTAATCATTTAAGTTAATAATGTTTGTTTTGTCGATATTTGGTTCTTAAGTCAAAAGTGGACTTCTTACAATTACATGTTGTTCGTGTGGTCAATGGTTCATTATATCCAGAATGATATTCATGATTTGGATATCATATATATCATACATATCCATCATATACATTTATTTATAATATTACATAATCATTTAGAGGTAAGAAATGAAATGCACCGTTCATGGAGACGGTAAGCCGTACGTATGCATGAACGCTACTTTCATTTCTTTGTCATATTAATGGAATTAAAACTAAATGAGAGGTATGTATATTTTAATTCCAGAATTATATTCATCATTTATATGTAACATACATTATATATATTCATTATAAATATGTACTTATAATATTACATTACATTTGGGGATAAGAAATGAAATGCACCGTTCATGGAGACGGTAAGCCGTACGTACGCATGAACGCTACTTTCATTTCTATCTCATACATTAATGGAAAGAAATAATAATGATATAGAGGTATATTATAATTCCAGTATAACATCATATATAATAACTTTAAATCTATCGTTTATACGTCCCACATATGGAATTAACGAATCACATCACTTTGAGGGGGCGGTAGTCTGCACTTCCTTAAATGAAGATATCGCGTTTACCCATAATGAAAAACATAAAGGTATGCCATAAATGAAAAATACAGAAGATTAAGTAAAACATAAACATATTATATATCATATATAAATATAGTGACATATTAATGGCCACCTTTTATGGAGTTATATGAGTGTTGAACAATTATCGTTTCGTGAGGCAGAAATTCTCCATCCACGGAAACAGTATGTTCTTTAACCATTAGATGTAGGTGTGTGTAAGTGTAGCTCGAATCCTTCTTATAAAAACATACTAGTATATTTAAGATACTGTATTTGTTACAAAATAAATGAATAAAAAGAGTTTAGGGGGTTGGAGAGGAAAAATAAAACAAAAGGACTCAAGTGAAGGCATTACCTTAAAATCGGGTAACTCCCTTTGGTTTGAGCTCAAAGACTTCCTTGGGAAGACTTCTGCCAAAAGTGAGGCTTCAAGGAGTAATAGAGGGAAGTGGAGAGACAAAATGGGCAGAGGTTGGCCGAGCCAAAGGCTTTGTGAGTGTGGGTAAGGAGGTAGAGGTGGGGGCCTTTTATAAGAGGAGAGGAGGGCACTCTTGTAAAGTTACAAAATGTTACTTTATTTTCAAAAGAGTTTCGGATTTTAAAGGTCCCACACTAATTTATTTCGAGGATAAGGTGATAAGGGTTCTAAATCAACTCATCCAATAAGTTTTGGAGATGTGTGGGTCATTTCATTTTATTAAGACATTATTCTTACCTTAAACTACACTAATTACCTCTAATCGCGATTAAAAACATAATAAGTTACTATTCACCAAAAAATTATTTTTATCCCATTGAACCACATTTTACTTCTTAATGACAACCATTTATGTCATATTTTTGAAATTCAAAACACAAATATGACAAAATTTCATTTAAACGGAAAAATCAGTTTTTATAAGTACCACTTAGTGGTTTCACTATTCATCAAAAATTGAGGTTTTTCAGAAAATTACCAAAAATTCACCCTAAGCTATATTTGATATTCCGAATTCAAAAATGATGTCTATTTTACAAAATTCAAAACACATAATTTGAATTAATTAATTTAATAATTAATTCCTGCTGTCAAAACAAATAGCGTGTTTTTATGAAACAAAATGTTTCAAAAGATTGACACTTGTTTAAGTCTGATTTCAAAGTGAAATTAATTACAAAGACCACAATTGGATTAGATGGTAAAAATATATTCTAATTTAACTTTAAAACCAATTCAAAAGATAATCTAATCATATAAATAAATTATATTAAAAAGAGGTTTTGAATTAAAATACAACATTTTTCACTATTCATTAAAAATTGAACTTTTTTGGAAAAATACCAAAAACATTACACAAAGTAAATTTTGATGTCCCGATTCTAAAGAAGAATTTTATTTTGTCAAATATAACACATACCATTGTCAAAATGTTGATTTAACAGAGGTTCGCCATCAAAAGGCGGTTAATCGAGCTTTGAAAGAATATTAGAATTTTACGCTTAAAATTGGATTCATTCACATTTTTAATCCTCTAACATTTATTGTAAAAAGTAAAAATATTTGACAAACATATATAATAATTTTTTAGTTAGTTCTATTCATTCCCTTCATCACAATAGCTAGGCATTAACTAACATTTAAAATAATATTACTCTATTATTAGAGTGCAACGTAATATTCCCAAGAAACCCGTTGTTGCGTATTGGGTACGCCATCGAGCATAGCATCCACTTTAAAGTCATATTAATATTTTATTCAAAAATATGGATAAATATGAAATTGTCATATTCTTTATTTACCTGGGGTGTTACAAAACTGACATTCATATTAGTAATTACCTAAGTGTTTCCTTAGTAAATTATCACATGTGGGAAAATCATTATTTCCCTTGTACAATTTGTCCATCATTATTTATATCATCATTTTATTATCATACATACAATTTAATTCAATTTTTTTTAGAAATTCGTTCTTCTCTTTGATGGAATATGATATTTTATCCTCAAATGATGAGAATGTTTGTGAGACTAGTTCCCTTCTTTAGTTTATCATAAGACCATAAAATATATGAACCTTCTAACTCTTTGGATCTACTGCATTGAGGAAACTATCATTCCTTTTACTTGGTTGCATTTCCAATTTCTGATGTTCAAAAAATTAGGTTATGAATCATAATTCATAATTTCAAACTAGAAAAAAACTTTACCTTAATTGGGAAAAGCTAATATCATAATCATAACCAAGGTTTCTTTGGGGACATGTTTACATTTGTAACCTTCATAATTTTTTGTAAATAAAATGTGAATTGTCCCATGAATATCTCATAGGTGGTTAAATATAGGTGAGTAGTAAGGATCATTGTCATGTACTAGGTAACATCGAGTCAGACCTGACACACCATGTCAAAGTTGTTACACCAAGGTACCTTTGTGCCCGAACCACATCCACTTGTAGTATAAAGATAATTATGTATTGCTAAGAAGACCCAAATAATATATAACTTACCAAAATTATTGGATGTTATTCTATTATTTTCCTCAAAGTCTATATTAGGGTTAAATTCCCTAATATATGTTTTCTAAATATAGTTTCCTGGATTTTAATTAAAATCTTTCTAACACCAACTATACTGTCCCCGAACCCTGTAGTCCGAAGTTGGTGTCTTACTTTATTACATTCGTATAATGAATCTGTGTGTGCATCCCAAAGGACCTAATAGTTTTTTATCTTTGGAAAACTAGATACCAAAATTATTTTCAAATTAAAACATAAAAATAAATACAACATATCAACTCCATTTGAAATACCCATAAACTCATAGGTTATCCATGCAATTCATTCACAATAAACATCATCGCAACCTAGGGAAAATTAAAACATATGAAATGTGTGAGATTAGATGATAAATAATGGTAATAAATAAAGGATAAGCTATCATAAATTAAAATAAGAAATATTGAATGGAAAATAACTAAAAACACATTCCAATAAAACATATTATTGAGCAAAATATTTCGGGAATAAATACTAAATAAATAATTCCATAAATAATCATAATAGAAATAAACATAACCATGGGTATTCTATTAGTCAAATAATCACACAGATTATCAATTACTAATATTAAAATTTTGGAATTAATAATGTTATATATCATAAACATAACATCAATGTTTCATCGAATACATGATACATAAATGGGTAAAAACACGGTCTAGTTTGTCTCCTGAGACCTTACGATGCATCGAGTGGTTATAGTGGGCCACAAACGTCACATACTATATATAATGAATTCCTCATATTAAATAGGTGAAATATAATAAATATATAAAATCATATTGAAACTACCATATTAAATGATAATAAATTCCCCCAAATAATAAACATAATCATAAACCATATAGAGTAATATGGTGAATAGTATCAAGATAGTACATCCATAGTCAAAATGATCATAGAACCTTCAAAAAAATATGGTATATGGTATCAATAATTATAGAACTAAATTAAGTAAACCATTAATAAAGTATGTTTACATATATTAATAAAATTTTAAATGATACAGTTGAAATTTTCTTGAGGAAAACAAACTTTAAACATCCCAAAGTGTCCCATACAACTTTAAAACATTTAAATAATAATACCAATAATGGAATAGAATTAAATGAAACATATAATATAATTATAATAAGTAGAATCATGATATTACATACTAATGGGAATTACATAAACCACACATAAGGAATAAGTGGTGAATAAGGCATATATTGCACAAAAGTAAAAGTGAGATGAGAAAAAACTTTTTATCTTTGGAAAGAAGAGTTATTTTGGAAAATACTTTTTATTTGTCATAAAATCAGATTATAAAAAATATATATCCTAGAAAAGAAAATTTCTGGAAATTTTTGGCATAAATTAAATACACCATGAAAAAAGAGTTTTTAAAAAACTTTAGAATTGGGCCACTTTAGTGTGGTTTTAGAGAAAATGTAAATGAGTCTTTAAAATGGAAAAGTAATATTTGTTTGTATAAAACTAGAAATGAATAGAGAGTTTTTCATGGAAAAAATATTGATTTTATTAAAATAATGGAGTCTTAAAAATAATTATGTGTGTTACATGGAAATGGGTAAGCAATTGGGATGTTCACTTTAATTGACCTTGCTCAACTGAAAAAATTGAAAATGGAACCATATAAAACATGTATTTCCACATTCAATGAAACATGAATTGATATATATATAAATAATTTTGGAAAATATAAATATAATTAATAATAATTATATAAAAATAATGATGAATTACATTGGTTTAAAGAGAGAGAAATCATAACCCGAATGAAAAATGGTGGTTTGGGAAGAAGGCCTTACCTTAAGTCTGAATTTATTCTGAACCTGCGCTAAAATTACTAGATAATGAAATTATATTTCTTAATAATTTAATTAATAATATATTAAAATTTTATTTGAATTATTATAATTTTATTATGTTCATTTATGGCCTTTTTAGAGACTTAAGAGATACAATTTCATCATTTAGAAGTGTTTATTTACTTTGTTTTCATGATTGGTTTACATGTATACATGTACGAAAGATCATGTGAAATGAGCAGCATTATAAAGAATTGAAATTATATTTTATAAATTAAGATAAATGATATATATATGTATATATATATTTCTAGATATTAGGACTATTCTTTATATAAAGTGTTAATGATAACTGTTTAGATTACTTTGGAGGTTTATTTCGATCATCATGAACTAGTTTTGTCTTATGAATTTATATTATGTATATATAATGGTCCTAGAAAATTAAATAAGATTTTTTAAAATATATTAAATTATATTTTTACCATAATTTGTTTTATAACCATCTTTGAAGGTGGAATTGAAAAACAACAACATATCATCTATGAAGTCGGCAATATACACCTCACTGATGATGTTTTCATTATTAGAATAATAAAGAGAAGAGAAGAGTATTTTTGGTTGATATTGCATTAATATAATAAAATTATAGTATAAATTAGATATAGGAGTATTCATTCATATTTTTAAAAAATAGGTAAGTAAAGAATTATAAAATAAAATAAAATGAAGGAAAATGAAAAGAACAAAAGGGGACATTACATCTTTAGTTCCTCACCTTGAGAACATCCTTTAGGAACTTTTAACTATTATTTTGGTGAGACCAGAAAGACTAAATCTTGGGGAAGAGGTTTTGGAGAGGTATTAGGTAGCAATTGGAGAAGCTTCAAGGCTTCAAAGGTGTGATGGTAAGAGGTGTCAAGGGGTTGTATTTATAGTGGAGGAGAGATGTGTTTTTTGATCAATGTAATCATTGGTTTATTATTTTGGATCAAGAAAGAAAAAGTGATTCCTATTTGACTAAATATATTAAATAGAGAAGGATAGTTCTATATTAGGTCTCTAACATCAGTGATGATTTAATTAATAGTTGACTTAACTTATAATGTATATATATCTCAAATTAATATTTCACTATTGAAAAAAAATTCATCTATTTTAGAAAAATACCAAAAAATAAACCTATCAATTTTTTGATGTTTATAATTCAAAAATAGACTCCATTTTAAGAAAATAATTTACAAAATATGATAAATTTAAATTTTAATTAAAATAATTATTTTTTTAAAAAAATACTAATTTTAAAATTATAATTGATTTTATAAAAAATTGAAAAAATAATTAAGGTCTCACAAAATTATCTTATAATAAAAAAATATTAATTCATTAATATATTTTATGAAAATGAATTTTCTTTTAAATCATTACATTAATAATTTAGTCGTAAATAAGCATTTATGTTTCACAAAAATTTCGACAACTAATTTATCATTTTAAAACATTTATGTACTAATTACATGATATAAATATATTATATTCAATTCATAAAATACATTAATTTTATTTTCAAATTAATAGATGATATTATTATTCATATCATAAATATACTATTAATATAATTAAAATGGGTTTTTTGAAAAAATCGGTACTTTTCACTATCCATTGGAAAATAAATATTTTTAGAATAATACAAAAATATCACCCTAAGATAAATTTGAAATTACCCTTATAAATATGAATTTTATTTCATTAAATATAATTTAGAAAAGTATTAATATTTATTTTTAAAAGAGTGCATCAGTAAAAGGCGGTAAAACAGTCTTTAGAAACAAATATCCTTTTGTGTGTAAAGTTTTATTAATTCACATATTAAGCCAATAAAGATTAATAGATGAATTTAGAGTATATTTTTTAAATATGAGGTTTTTAAATTTCATTATTACCTTTCACTAATAGTGATTAATTTAATATATAATTTCATTGTGGTTCTACATATAGTTTTTTTTAAAAAACACAACCTTAATGTTCAATTGATTTTTATTTTCATTTATAATTAATTGGTAACCAAACAATTCATTTCATAAAAATGAGTAAACTATATTTTCATAATTAAAGTAATATCTTTAATGTCCTATAATCCAATGAATAATCGATAACTATCTCAACAAAATAAAAATATTTAATCATTTTTTATCTAGTCGTTCTGTGTAATGTAAGCTAATGAAGAAGATAAATTCAGAAAAGGAAATACAATAAAATATTTGGGTGACAAAAAATATTTTTATTATTAGTTTCATTTAGATGTTTTTTGAACATATTCTTTTAAATACACTAGGGATATCGATCCTTGAGCCTTGTTTATTGGATATTTATATAAAAAGTCATGTAATGATATGTGTAAAAAGAATAGGTCAATATAGTTGGTGTCAATGAAAGTTCTAGTTTTTTTGGGATCAATACATTAATAAATTTGTAAAAAGTATAGGTATAATTCTATGTGTGTGGAAATATAATGAAATGTTTGGGATTTTTATAGTCTATTGATTCCTTGTAATCACATCTATGTCTAGATAATACAAGTGGATGTGGATCTTACATAGTTGTACCTATGTGTAATAAACCAAAAAAGGGATGAATGAGAATTAAATAAATTTTTTCTTAGTACACAAAAAAGATGATTTTGTGTACATAAGGTTTGATACTCTCATGGGATATAATTTGGAAAATTCAGAAAAGTTTTACACACAATTATGAAGGAATTAAATAAATTTTAATGTTATAAATCTTAATAGGATAATTACAATGAAAAAACAATATTGAAACCTAAAGACTCATTAGTTATACTTTATGTTATGTTTATGAGTTATTTATTATATGTTCATAGTTTACCTTTTTATATAATCTTTAATTTGATTACTCACTTCTCTAATTTTATTTTCCCTTTATTTCAGTTAATGGTAGGAAATATGAGAAATAATTCCAATATCCAATGTGATAGGTAATGTTATCATTTCCCAAATGACATGCATATCCTCAAGAGAATAAGATATGAGAAGATAATTTAATTATGGATCACCAGACTTATCTTAGGAATAAAAACATGAATTGTGTGGAATTAACACCATCTACTAAGATAGAGTATGTTGTGGTTGATTCATTTATATGACAAATGTATTCTTCCTTTAGTGGATGTTCAGATCCACTCATCACAAAATAATGGATTAACTCTATTAAGAATACATTCATCATCCTCTAATTATTTAAATAAGATAAATTTATACTAGCCATTTATTACCTATAGGGGATGCTGATTAGTTGATTGAACTAATCAATAACATAAATACCAAGGGGAAAAAATAATTCCATTGTTTTCTAAGAATTAAAGAAAAAAAATTCCACAAATATTTTCTCTGGCTCTCTATCTTAAAATGGAGATAGATTTATAAAAACTAAAGAAAAAGGAATACGTTCATATCGGGGAAAAAGAAGAAAAATTCATAAGGCTTACACATTACACCTATGGATTTTTTATTAGAACCAAATATATGTTGGATCACTTATTTAGTGGATTAAATCCAATTATATGACAATATTTGGTAATTTTATATTTTGATAGCTATCGAGAGATTTTTTATTGTAATATTAAGGTCATGGTAGAGGTTTGTGACTCCCAGTGGACTCATGGGGATAGAAATAAGAAGAGTAAAATAGATTTTTTCTTCAAGCGTATAAATGGATAAATCTCAAAGAGGAAATAAAAATCAACTTCCCAGATGTCAAAAGTGTTGGAAGAATCATCCCTGGAATTACCTCAATGGAAGAATGAGATATTTCTAATGTCAAAAAGATATTATTGGGATAATAAATAACCAAAAAAGATAAATAATCCCACTAATGTGATAGTAGAAAAGATTTTTCAAATCAACACACAACCTATCATCCAATGTTTCAACTGAAAGAAACAAAGTCATTACGTGTGACAATGGCCACAACCAATGGTTAATTGATAAAATCAACAACATCAAAATTCAAGTCCTAGAGAGAATTTTAGGGAATATTCTATCACTATTAATAAGGTGGATCCGAAAAATTATATGGTGATAGGTATTCTATTAATTCCTTTAAAAATAAAAATGTTCTATTTGGTTTTAGTTATATTAAATCATTAATATAATTCATGTTAAGTAGAACTATAGAAACACCCTCTCAAAACATGGGATTTAAGATATAAATAATAATGGGGAATGGATAAATTATTATATCCCATATATGTAACTCCTCTCTATTCAATGTTTTCATATTGAATCACTTGTTTATTATGTTCATACTTCCTTAAATGGATTTTAATTATACATTGAGAATGGATTGGTTATCCTTATATAAATAAAACATCAATTTTCGAGAGTGGGAAATCACTCTTAACATCCGGATTCATCCTCCATTTTTTATAAGTGTAAGGATGGGGATGAATCTCCGATGAAGTATTCTTCTCAAGGGTGGATGTTATTTCTATAAGATAAAGAATATCTTGCTCAAATTATTGTGGAAAATGGGATAATCATGCTTGAATACATGGCAATTATGAGGGACTACACTGATATATTTCTTAAATAGTTACCTGGTATTCCTCCTGTCCTATTATATGAGTTCCAATTGAACATTTACCTGGATCACTTTCTAAATCAATAAAAAAATCCCACATAATGACCACTATTAAGATGTAAAAATTTAATGAGTTATAGTATAATTTGGATAAGGGTTTTATATTATTGAGTTCTTGAATGCTAAGTGATCAGGTCAACTTCATCAAAGATAAAAATGTGTTGATGAACCTAAGTATTGATCTCCACAAACATAATAAAATCACAATAAAGAAAAATTATTCATATCCAAATATTGATGAATTGTTTGATCAACTACTTGGGGACCATTATTTCTCTTAAGTGTTCCTTCTTTCATGATATCACCAATTAATGATTAAAAAAGGGATATATTCAAAATACTTCCTTTAAAAAAATGTATGGAATATACGATTTCTACGTGGTTCCCTTCAGACCCACTAATGATTTAGAAATATTAATTTACATGATGAATTAAGTCTTTAGATATTTCCTTGAAATATTTATCTTATTATTTTTTGAAGATATACTGATATACTCTAAAATAAATAAAGAATAACATGAGTATTTCATTATTGTGTAATAAAATTCAAAAAAGGATAACATTCATTAAAATTATGATAAATGTGTGTTAGGGATGGATAATATATCATTATTAAGGTATATTATCACTAGTAATAGGATAAACATGGATCCTTCTAAGAAAATGGAAATTGTGTAGTGGCCAAGACCCCCATCTATAATAGAAATCCATAATTTACTAAGACTAGTAGGGTATTACAAACAATTATTGAGAAACTCCTCACAATTATCAAACCACTAAGCAAGTTGACCCATAATAGAGTAAATTTTCTCAAGACCAATGAATGTGAATATTTCATTATAGAATTAAAAAATAGGCTTCTCAGTAAACCATAAGTTTCACTACCAACAATTGGTTAACCTTTCATGGTATTAAAGGATGATTCAAAAAAGGGATTGGGTTTGTTAATAATAAAAAATGATTAAGTGATAGCCTAAACCATAAGTCAATTGAATGTTCATGAGAAAAAATAACCAAAAATTGGTTTAGTGTAAGATTTAGAAATATTCTCATTAAATGTTTGGAATAATTATCTCTATAGAGATAAGCAGGACATATATACAAGTCATTATGTATTCAATTATATATTCTCATAGAAGTGTAATAACATGTATAAATGAAGATTCTTAGAGTTAATCATAGATTATGACTACTCATTCCACTACCATCCTGGGAAATAAAATATTGTGACATGCGATCTATGTTTGAAGGATCCTGTAACCTTGTCAATAATGAGAATATATAGGGATACAATCATTTCATATATAAATAGGAAGGACATGGGAATCATAAATGAAGAAACATCATAATTCCTTTCCCTAATTATTTATTTATAATATCTTCTAGAGAAGATAAATGAATCTATAAGGGACGCTATTTAAATAAATTAAAAGGTAGAATGTATAAGAAAACTTAAATCCTAAGTGTTCAAAATTTATATTGGGGGAGTTTTAATATTTGGTTCATAACTATGAGTACAATAAAATCACGAGATAAAGATGGAGTTGTTGATTGATTAAAAAATATTGACATTATCTGACAACCTAGGGAGTATGAAGATGTATAAAGTTCCAAAAGATAACTATTGGTGGGATAATATGAATAATATATTATAGAATACACATTAAATTTCATTGTATATAAATAAGTGAAGGTAGAATGGAAAAGTTTCAAGGGGATGAAAAAACCATTATCCATGCCTATATGGAAATCCAAAAACATCAGCATGGACTTTTTCGCTAGTTTTATGAGGAAATATAGAGAAAACAAGGATATATGATTTATGGTGGACCATATTATATTTTATTATCCCTTTATTTCAATTTTAGAGTACTTAGAAGTCAATCAACTTACAAGGATATACATCATAGGAGATATGAAGTTACACAGAAATCCACTATCAATTATACTCAATTAATGTCCATAGATTACATTCATGTTCTAGAAGAGTATCCAATACTCTGTAAAAACTTATTTGAACATTATTACATATTATAAATCCCAAAATTATGCACAATATGACTGAAAAATCCACAAATTTGGTCAAATATTAAGTGGTTGCTTGATGGACTTCAACGGTATATAGGATCAATATATTCCTCGATTAATGTTCTCATACAATACTAGATTTCACTCAAGAATCCAAATGAAATAATTTTAATAACTTTATGGGAAGATATATAGATCCCCGGTGAGTTGAAATTGTGTTAGTTAATGCAAGCTAATTATAGTTGAAATAATTAATGAAATGTTAGAAAAGTCTATGTCAATTAAGAATAACACCAGGGTCGGTCAAAGTTGACGAAGATCTATGGTTAAAAGAATATATGAGACCTATAGTTTGAATTTGGAAATAAATTATTCTTCCAAATATCTCCATATAAAAGATTCATTATATTTTTTAAATAATTTAAGTCTATGTCCATGATACATTGGCCCCTTGAGATTCTTGATTATATTGAATATGTGGTCTATTAATTAGAACTTTAACCCACTATGTCACAAGTATATGTCAAGTTCCTTGTTTATATCTTGAGGAAGTACATACCAGATCCCTCACATGTACTAAATTTATAGGCTGTACATCTAGAAAAAGATTTATATTATGAGTATCAATTGGTGAAGATCCCGCACCTAAAATTTTTTTCAATGTAGATATACAACTCACCTAGTCATTGTAGGATGGTAGAACCATAAGTATGGGAAGGAGAATAAGGAACTAGATAAACAGATAAAGAAAAATTACCCCCACATGTTTTCACTTTAAAATTCAAAATGAATTTTTGATGGTGAAATTTCTTTTGGGGGGAAGAATGTAAGAACACATAAATTTTATCAATGAAATTTTCCATATATATAAATGTGTCATACTTAGTAATGTTTCACTCTATAAGTCACATGAAACACATGATATAACCAATTTTTTTTATAATAATTTGTCCATTAAATATAGAGAATAAAAAATTTCAAAAGAATTGAAATTATTACAATGGGATAGAAATAGAAAATAATATGACTATTATATGAATATTTGGATCTGCTCAATCACCTAGAATAATTTCACTCATGAATAACATTGTGGAAATCAATCAAATTATTTTTAATTTAATATGTATTTTGAAAATGAAAATACATATAATCTTGATATAAGTTAAATTAAATAAATAATTAATAAAATATGATGTATTTATAAGATTTAGGGAACTCATATGACCATTAAAAATATGATCATTGGAATAATAATATAATATTTGGACTAATAATTTGATCCTTTTAATAGTAGTATGACAGTTATGAATAAAATCTAGACCAATATATTAGTATCATGACCTATATATGTGTACAATAATATTTAGGTATCCTATAAAATGAAAATATGACAAATTTTTTTTTCATTTTAAAGGTAAATAAGTGTTTAAAAAAATGATAAAATATGTTTTTTATATTTTGAAACATATACAATTTATTTTCATTTTTATAAAAAATATAAAGATTGAAAAGATTTTTTATTTAATAAATTAATTTAAAAATTAATATTATGTTTTATTAGAGTTATAATATTATTTTATGAGACCATAAATAATTTGTTAAAGGATCATAAAATTGATCTTAATATTGAAATTATTATTGCTAATATATTTAGGGATTTGATTTAAATATTAAATTTCTTGTTTTTGGAAAATTATTTTCATAAAATTGATTTAATTTTTGGAGTATACTTGTTAAAAAATGGTTATAATTAATTGTTTTATAGTTTTATAAAATATTTGAATTTTTATTGACTAGTGATGTACGATAAATTAAGGTATTTAAAATTATAAGTTAAATACCTGATTAATTATATAATGGATTATGTATAAACCTCTTGTATGAACTCACATGCTTAATTTACTATATATAGTAACAATAATCAACACTACTATTATTCTGAAGCTAAAATAATAAACTAATGAATGTAATATTCAAAATCACCCCTCTCCTCCCCATATAAATATGACCCATCACCTCCTCTTCCCCTTACAAATTCTAAGCCATGGAGCATAACCGATTTTTTCCAAATAATATTTCCAATTCTCTCCCAAAAATCCTATTATTTTCATATAAACAAAGAAAATTTCAAGGATCCACAAGGGGTTTCCTAAAATGAGACAATCAAATGAAGATGTAAAATCAATATTTAATTTAATTTAATTTATTATAATTTTACCATCCCCATATGTTCTCTATCGACAAAAAAATTTGAATAAGTATTCTAAATATACCTATATATTATTATTATTATTTTTTAATATCCATATTTTACCCTCACCTCAATTTATTCTAAAATGAAAATGGTGTTCATAATATGGGTGGTTCACCACCTCCGTGAACTACCTGTATGGTTTTTCAATATTACCTTCACGTATTTTTATAATAATATTATTGTTCATTAATATTATGATAGGAACTAATTATATAACAATAATGTTTTTACTAAATAAATTATCCTTATGGAGAAACACATATAGATATTTAAGGAAATTTCAATTTATGGATATACAAGAATATAATATCCATTCACTTATGTATTTTTATTAGCAATTTATATGAACGTCAATAATTATACATAAGTGATCCGGCCATGGAAACAAGAAAAAACACACCCAGAACAATGAAATTAAACATTCTATCTAAATAACATTGTTGTAAAGGAACATAATATAATTATAGTAAAAAAAATATTTTTGAATTAATTAATTACTTAATTAATCTAATTTGACTATTCATGATGTTAACTACAAGTGAAGGATGATTTTGAAATAGAAGTTAATAGATCTCTCAAAAAACCCCTATTTACATTGGGATATGTTCTCTCTATCTTATCCAAGAATTTCCTATCTTTTTTATTAATTAAATCTTATATATTCTTTACATATTTCCTAAAAAAAACATATACAGTTTAATTCACTTATCATTTATGTTTATATACATGTTTTAATGTTTTAATTCTCAATTTCATTCGACATAAAAACTCTATTAAAGTGAACATCTATATTTGTTATCCCTTTTGAATTACCTCACCATAAAATGTTTTAATCCATATGTGGTTTCTAAATTTTTTCATTTTATTATGGAAAAATCTTTTTAGTCCAATTATATTTTTATGGAAATTATTATTCTCTTATCATCTATAAAAACTTTTTAGCATTTTTCTTAAAACTCCACAGAAAACTAAATGTTTCTAAGGTTATTTCTCAACTCCTTTCTATGCATTAAAATAATTTATTCTTCATTTTCATGTAATATGTTTATTTTTTTCCAAAAAACTTCCAATAATTATTTAATCCATTCTTTCTTGGAAACCATTATGATATACTAGCTGGTTATACTATAAGACATGATTATTAAACCTGTATCCTTTTATCTGTAATCTAATGTGTATATATTATGTTTTATTTATGTGGAAAACATATGAATGTACATGTTATTAGTGGTTTAAAACTTATAAATATCTATTTAATTATGTTATTTTTATGTCCCATGAGACAATATATATGGGATTATAGAGTAATCCAAATCTGTGATGTGGCTCTATTTACCATTTGATGTTGTCCAGGTAGTTAATGTTGACTTTTGTTTATGTCTTATTTTATGTTTTTTCCACATTAATATGATTCCATGATATTATTATTATATATTTTACAGGTCCTTATCCCATTTTATTATTCATGATCCTAATCTTTATAACAACATGTTACACCTTTTTCGTCACATATGATGCTTCTTTATCATGTTTATTACATTACTAAGCTTTGTAGCTCACCCCTTCTGTTTATGTATTCCCCAGGTTATACTATATATTTTTGGATATAAAATGTATTTAAGAGATCATTATGGAGATTAAAATAGATATTTTTCATTTTAGCTTCACTTTGATTTATATCAAAGATATTATTCAAAATAAATTAAGATACTTGATCATTTGGTTATGTTTACTGGATAATTATTTCAATAATCATGTTATAATATGTATAAGAGGATTCAGGTAGTATAAATTAAATAAAATACAATAAATCCTTTGATACCACCTAAAATTAAACCATAAGATATTTGTCCCTCTATTGAGGAAAATCTCCAGATAGAAGATAGTAGTTGACTCTTAAACGTAGGATTGAAAAAATAAAAATAATTAAATAATGAGCACTCCACCATTATGTGATGAGTTTAAAAAAAGATAAAAAATTTATAGAGGATACGTTGAGATATAAAATAATATTAAACAAGAATTAAATATTTTAATTAAAAACTGTAGTGGGTTTGGAGAACTAACAGATGAAGAACTCCCATTGAAATGAACCAGACTATTATATAAGGAATTATCCTTATGATTAAACTTGTTTATTATTTATTTATATATTATTGTATAAAATGAACTCACCACACTATATAAAAACACTTAAATGTACTAATTTATAATATTACATTTATTGAATAAAAAAATAAAAAATTTAAATCATCATAAAATTAAACAATATGCTAAATTTGTTCAAATAAATGCTTGACATAAAGAAAGAAAACTTTTATTTTTTGATAAAACATAGATTTTTTATTTTAACTAATATATATTTTTGTTATAAATTTTAAAATATAAATTAAAATTTTTTTTCATAAAAATTGTATATAAAAAGAAATTTATATGTATATAAATGATATTATTATATTTCTAAAATCATATGTAGTTTTTCCAAGGGTTAGAAATTTGATTATGTCATAAAAATTAATTATTTTAAAGAAATGAGGATTTTATTTGAAAATTAAATTTCTCATATTTAGAAAAATATTCAAAAAAATGGATTTTTTATTTCAAATTTTAAATTTAACCTGGGGTTTATTTTTGATATTTTTCCAAAAAATTATATTTTTGGATGAATAGTAGAAATATAAATTATATAAATACCATAATGTTTATGATATCATCATTATAAGATCATGAATTATAATTTTATGTACTATTTTATCCTAAAAGTATATATTTTAGGAGTAATCTAATTTTTTTTTGAAGTAATAAGTTTTATTTACAAATGTATGATTGAATTTTAAGAACCGAAGTTATATTATATTCTTGCAATTTTTTGAAAAATTTCCTTTAATTAAGAATTCAAAAGATTTCATTCTATTTTGTGTTGTATTTAAAGTTAAATAACCATTATATTATTAATCAAAAACCAATAAATTTCACACTATTTATTGTCTTTGTCCTCAATAGTAATATTATTAATATTTTATTTTAAAACACTCGTCTTCGCCCCATATAAATACCACCCTTCACCACCTCACCTCTCCCTAAACAGTAAGCTTATTAACTAAAAAAATCCAAAATATTTCCACAACACTCATTTCCATGTAATATAGGATCCAATATCATAAAATGACCCCTATTCAAAGGAATGACCCAATTAAAAAAAGAGTCATCCTAAGAAGTAAGGTAATAACTCTAGATCACTTTATCATTTATATTCCTTTACATTCTCTTATTATACCTCCAAAAGTTATATTATTATCTTTTTATATAATTATATATGTATTATTAATATAATTTAATGTTATTATATTAAATTAGTCACCATTATCTACCTTCCACCAATTCGGTAATGAAAATTTCTCATGTATTATTTTCAGTTCACTACCTCTATGGATAATGCATTTCATTTTTCATCACTACCATACATGGATGGTATTAAATATGGACTCAATAAGTAAATATATTATTACTGATATTATTAATATTCTGGGAAGATATTATTTCCACTCCATTGATTAAATAAAAAAACTACTATAGTGATATTAATTGACCAAGAGGGGCATATTGTGTTATATTTATTATTTTGAAACTATTTTATACAATATTTTGAGCTGTAAATATTTTTTGAGGTAATAAAATGATAAATAATATACAAATATAAAAATATATAGATTATGAAATATTTTATAACACCTTTGACAATATTGAACATACTAATTCAGTTTTGGAGAAATTAATAGAAGAACCCAATTTTTTTGATCTGAGAGAAAATATATAATATTTTATTTGAATAGACAAATAAATACACATTAAAATAGTAAATTTTTATTAAAATGGTTATGGATAAAATATTTAATAAACATAATTCGTTTATTCATAAAAATAGAAGTGCGTACTAAGGGATTCAGGACATGGGATAAGGCATCTTATGAACTGCTCATTTTCCATCAGGGTTATGGATTCTATATCTACCTCAAATTTTCTCTCTAATATTCTCATATATTTTTTCTATGTTCTATATAAATTAAAATTACATATAAAAATAATTATGTTCACTTTTATTTATCTTATTATATATGTTTTTCATGTTCCTTTGTGAGTTATTCCTTAAAAAACATGTTTCTAGGGGACTTTACTATTCATTATCCCATTTCATGTGTCCTACTTTTAAATTTTATCCAAAAGTAATTTTAAAAAATAATATTTATTTTATTAAAAAAATTCATACTTTATTAATCATTTAATTGAAAACAATATTTTCTCTCCTTCATCAGTGGTTCTTTACCCATCTATTAAAAAACAAATTAAGAGTATCAATTTTATACGTACGTATCAAATAATTTTTATAATATTTCCCCCATTTTAACACCAATTTTAAGGCATATAACTTCTTATCAAATATTTAGATCAAGAAATATTCAACTTATTATTCTTTTTGGAATCATTATGATATATCTTTGGTCGTGTTTTCTGATAAGATTATGTAAATAATTCCATTTTCATGGGATTTTGTTATGATCAAGCATCTTATTTAAATTATCTATGTTGAACAAATATACAAATACATGTTATGATGTATCTTTTTGGTCCAAAATTATACACCCCCAATTCATTGAATAATATTTTTATCTAATGAGATACTGTGTTTAGTGCAAGGAAAATAAACCAAGAACATTATGTAATATTGAGTGGGTAGTGAGCTATCAATTATTCTTAGTATGTCTGGTTTTTTTGTTTCCAAATTATTTTGATTCCATGTTCCTATTATATATTCATCTATAATCAATGATTCAATGTGATTATTTATTTTTATAATGTCATGTTATTTCTCTTGAATCTTATGTTTATTTCATTATCATGTTTTTTCTCTTTCTAAACATTACATGTCACCCTTTTTTGTATGTTGATAGGTTAACTTTTGGTGTAATAAAAGAAAAAATAGAGTTATGTTAACCTTATAAAGATCTAAATAATGTTAAATTGGTTTATTTTTATAATATTTTAATATGTATCTGATTTTCTAGAGACACTATACCTATATATTTATGGGTAGTGTATTGTTGAATTTTACATTAAAATTTAGGTAATAATATGTGTGTGAGTATTTTAATACTATTGCAGGAAATATAGAAATGGGTCATTATTTTTTGGATTATGTTAGAGAATGTAATAAGAAATATACCACTAATAACATGAATTAGAACCTAAACATTCCTAGTATATATTATACATTATATTTATGACTTATTATTTTAAAATATCATCATTTTACTTTTTATATAATTATTATATCTATTATTCTCATCCTTGATTTTATTATAGCTTTATTAAATTACTATATCCATAATCAAATATGGAAAGGTCTACATATTATCCATTTATAAGAATCAATTTTCTTTAGAAATTAAATTTATTTGTTTTCTCTTATATACTAAAGGATTAGTAAAAATATTCAAAAACTACCTTCAGACATGGAGGTTGTGTTATTGGTGAAAACACAATGTGTTGTTATTTTTTCATCTCAAGTATACAACTCTACCCATGTTATCATGTAAAAAATTAATCTCCCATAAAACCAGGTAATGATCCCTATAATCAAATTTGATGTTATATATGGCATGGATTGGTAGTATTTATATTGACACAACATCAATTTATGGGAGAAGGAAATAAATTATCTATACCAAATAATCCACTAACTCTATGTAAAGGAAATAAGTTTTATGAATCTCCTTAAAAAAATCCCCCTCATACATAGACATTGTTTCTTTATAATAGACCATATCTATCTCAAATTATTGAGACAAAGGAGGGGATCACCATTGATGACATTCCCATTATGAAGGTACATATAGATATATTCCATGAATAGTATACATGTATTTTTTTTGATCTGAAGGTTGGATTCCCATTTGAAATTATACCTAGAGATATGCCTATATCCAAGAGTTATTATAGAATGAACCCCATTGAACTAGAAGAATTTTAGGAGACACTGGAATAGAATCTTCACAAGGGTTTCATTCTCTGAAGTGCTTTAACATTAGGTCTGTTAGCTCTTTTTTAACAATATAGAGTGGTTAATGAATTTATAAATTTATTTCCAGGAACTCAATGATATCAATATAAAGAACAAGTTCACATACCAAAAGTTGATAACTTGTTTCTTCACTGTTATGGGACACAATATTTCATTAATGTAATCCTTTATTTATGATATCATCAATTGAATTTTAATAAAGATGATATTTATAAGAATTCTTTTTTTACAGGTTATGGATACTATGAGTTCTTAGTGATTTTATGAAAACTGAAAAATGATCTGGAAATTTTCATGGAATTAAAGAATATATTCTTTAAATATTACCTTAAAAAATTATTATCATTATATATATATGGGGTTCTATAATACTTCAAAATCATAAAGGAACATGTGGAAAATTTTATTAATATGTTATTAAATTTAATAATGGCGACGTTATATAAATTTTTTATTAAATGTGAGTTTTGTATAGGTCATGTACCATTCATGGGGCATGTTATCACTACCATTGGGAATTCCGTGGATCATTTAAAGAAATATATATTATGGAATGCCCAAAATAACATCTATAATAGAGGTACATAGTTTCCTTAAATTATTTAGTATTCTAAATTCTCATGATTTTAAAACCAATTGATCAAGATAACTCGCAAGGGAGTAAATTTTATTTAGACTAATGAATGTAAAGAGAGATTCAATGGATTTTGAAAAAAGGATATTCACTGCAACTATAATCACACTAACACCATGTGGTAAAGGATTTGAAATTGATAATGATACATAAAATAAGGTATTAGGTTCTGTACACATGAAAAAGGATATAGTTATAGCCTATTCTTAAGGATAGTTTATGATTCACGAGAAAAAATTTCCAATAAATGATCTGGAGTTGGTTGTAGTAATCTTCACATTATAGATTTATAGGCATTATCAATATCTGGATAATCGGGACAGATATACAGATCACAAGATCCTAAAGTATATATTCAAAAAAATGGATATGAACATGGTAAATTAAATATGGTTAAAGTTGCAAAATGACTATGATTTTTCAATCCATTAACATCATTGGAATGAAAATAAAGTAGAAGATTATATAAGTAGATAAGAAACTTAATCCATATTCTTGATGAGAATTGAGAAGGATCCAATATTCTTATCTATCAAAAGGAAGGGCATGGGAATCATAGAGTAAAGAACTGTAACACCCCAGGATTTCATAGTGTGTTATTTCTTCAAAATAATTCAATAACTTGCACTACAAGCAACACCGAGTTCAATTGCACCATGACTTACCAAAAAAAAAAGCCATTAAAAGAGGTCATGAATAGCATTAACTACATTTTTAACTTTATATAATCCTTATAATTTTAGAATCCATATTATGAGTTTCTTAGTCATAATGCAAGAACAGATTCATTTTCAGTATTGCACTTTTATCAACTTTTGATAGTGAAACCTTTTTAACTACAATATTTTAAACTTTTTGACTAAATGGAGACATCAAAAAATTTAAAATGAAACATCCCAAGCTTCCACGGTACGCTTTCCTTTGAATAAAACAGTAGCGTGTGTTGTACGCAACGTCGAGTTTTAACACACACCACAACCGATCAAACTAGCCGTTATGAATAGTAATACCTAATTTTTGAAATTATATATATTTTATATTTGAAAATGGACTTCATTTTTGGATTCGGAATATCGAATTTAGCCTAAGGTGAAATTTTGGTACATTTCGGATAACTTTTATATTTTGATGAATAGTGAAAATTACTAAATTTTAATTAAAAACAACTTTTTTAATCAAAATAATTAATAGTGATAAATTGTGAATTTGAGTGGTTTTAAAGTATATTTAGAATATATTTTTACCATTTAATATAATTTTGGTCATTGGACATAATTTTACAATTAAACCGAACATAAACAAGTGTCAATCTTTTGATAGTTATTACCTCTTAAAAACACGCTTTTTGTTTTGACAGCGGGAATTAATTTTAAATTAATTTCTGCCACTTCTGTGTTTTGAATTTAGAAAAATGTATTCCATATTTGGAATCAGGATGTCCAAATTGTGTAAATAGGTAACTTTTATTTTTAGACATTTTGAATAATTACTGTGGTAAATATTTTATTTACCATGGTTAAGGGTAAATCCGGTAAATAAGGGTTAAAAAAATATATTATAATAATACAAAATTACCCTAAAACGTGTCCTAACCTTATTGGTGGACAAATACCCGACCATGAGCATCCTTGGGTCAATTTGGGGACCCCTCGGAGCCACTTGTATGTGGTAGGGACACTTTATATTAATAAAGTTAAAATAAAAATAAAAATGGCATAAGCTTACATCTTTTAGAAGAACAATTTTTACATAGGGTTATACATGTTGGATTTTCGATTATAAATATTCATTAGAAAGGTAAAAAGATTTCCTACATAATGATATTTTATTTATAATTTTTAGACATCAAATAATTGAAATTATTAATGACACAATAATGATGCAATGTTTACCTCATTAATAAATCATTTAAATAAATAAGATTATAATGATTAAAATATTATCTAAAACCTGTCCAATTATTATTGGTTGATGTTATTTAGAATATGAGTCATCGTATCTTCGACCTCAATGATTTTTGGACCATTATAAACCGAATATAATTATATTATAAAGTAATACTTTCACTCTTTCCTAAAGAGCCCCTCTTCTCCCTTATAAAAGGAGACCACTTCTACTCATTCCTCACACCTCTCAAGCCACTTGGCTCGTCCAAACTCTGCCCAACTAAACTCCCCACATCCCTCTCCTCCTCCTTGAAGCTTCCCCTTAGGCAGAAAGCATTTCAAGAAGTCCTTTGGTTCCAACCAAAGTGAGTTACCTAAATTAAAGGTAACGATTTCTCTTAAATTATTTTCCTTTATTTTGCTTCTCCAACCCCCAAACTCTTTTTATTTCCTTTCTTTTGTAACAACACCAGTATCCTCAATATACTAGGATGTTGTTATAAGAAGTATTCAAACTACACATACACACAACTCCATCTAATGGATGATGAACATAATGTTTCTGTGGATGGCAAACTAACGCCTCACGAAACGATGATTGTTCAAATACATCTTACCGCCTCTCATGGTGGCCATTATGATGGAACTGTAATTAAATATGATATTAATGATATATATTTTATATATAAGCTTCTGTAATTCCATTTTATTTCATACCATTATTCGTTTCATGTTGTATATACATACGATAATTTCATTTGAGGAAGTGCGGACTACCGCCCCCTTAAAATGATATGACTCGTTCATACCACACATGGAACGTATAAAGGATGGTGTTAATGAACTTAAGTAACATATATAAAATATTATATTATACTGGAATAGTAATATACCTATGTATCATTTGGATTCAATTCTTTTAAAATAAAAATTAAATGGAAGTAGCGTTCGTGCGTACGTACGGACTACCGTCTCCACGAACGCGGTGAGATCCATCCTCCATCGTATCCATTCAAGTCTTATTCTCATTTTAGGGTTAAAAATAATATTAATATCATTCTGATTATGAATAAGATTTAATCTATCCATTACAAACATGTCTTACGTAACCAAACATTTAAGAAGAACGAATCGATTATCACCTGAAACGACGATAATACTAAGATATTATTAATAAAGCAATGTTAAAAGATCATATATGATATCATATTAATGTATATGATTCTTGTATAATTTAATAACAATTATTTCACCATTATATAGGAGGTTAACCGACCCCAACAAAGGAAAAGTACAAGGTAAGGGTTATTTCACAATCTCTTCATTATCCGAGGTTGTTTATACGTAATAATCTACTGGGATATCTTTATCATCCACATCCATGTTTCTTAAAGATGTATTTCAAAACATTTTTACTATTTACAAGAATATGGGTTAAAGTCATTTATACCCTTGTTTGACTTTTTATAAGAGGTTTATAAAGGAATCTTTCCATCGTTTTCAAAACAAGGTCCTTTTTAACCTTTTCGACAGAATTGAGGTAAGAATGTTTTTTTAACTTATACGGCGGGTGCGGTTATTTTACGCCGTTATAAAATCTTCAAAGCTTTCCTTACAAGCTTATAAGAATATTTTCAAAGAAAATGTTTTATTTTATATGGATCTTAAATGATTTCAAAATAAAAGGATATATTTCTTTAAAAAGAATTTTGATTTCATCTACGTCAACATCCTTTGATGGATTTTAAGATTATTTGAAGATGATTTATTATGATACAAAACTTCTATATTGTATTGAAGGTTTTGTGATATGTTTGACTATGGATGTGCTATTTTTATACCATTCATAGTTTATGGTGAAATTATTGACATTTCGTATGCTAGTTTTAATACGAATGTTTATGTTATGTTTAAACCTTTTCATATGGGAATGCATTGGACTTAATAAGTGACGGGTGGAGCCCGCTATAGCTCCTCGATGCATCGGTAGGTCTCATGAGACAAACTAGTGTCTTGGCACAAGGCCTTGACAAAATCTTATTTGTAGTCTTGGCACGAGGCCTTGGCTATGTGGTTATGATAGTCTGGCATTATGCATTCCAACATTATGAAAGTGGTTATTGATTTTTGCATGTGATTATTCGATTAGTAGAATATCCATGTGAATAAGTAAATGGAATTATTTCATTTTATTTATGCCGTACCATGTTGAAAGTTCATGTTTGAAAGGCTTTTGTTTTAGTTATACATTGCCTTAAATGTTTATGCTTATTTTTGAATGTTCCGCTATATTGTTATCCTTACTGGGCATTTGAGCTCACCCCTTTTCTATATTTTATTTTTCCCAGGAAGTGAAGAAGTAAATTATGAATGACCTGCAGGGATTTTATGAGGGGTTAATAGTGTGGATTGTGGAAACATTATGTTTTTGTAGTAGTTTTTCATTTTATGATGTAATGTAAAACTTATGAATATATCTAGTGTTTCCAAGGCTACTAAACCAATCGGTCTTTCGAGATTTGATCTTTCTTGTGATCATGCCAATGTTACGAAGTAATGCACCGACTCTGGGTAACTGGGGTCGGGGCGTTACAGTTGGTATCAGAGGAAGTTTAGTACAAACCTTGGAAGCTAGATTTAGATAAACTCTGATTAGAGCACATAGACCTAAGATGAACTTTGAGGATTAGTATAGAAGAACTTCCTAGAATTTTGGTATTGTAGAGATTTTGTGAGTTTTCCAAGCAATACATCCCTGTCTGGATACGAGCAGGTAGAGGCGGCTCTGGCACAGATGTACCTAGGGGTAAAACCCGAAAACACCGCTTTGAGCTAGACTCGAACGGGAACTGGTGCACGACAACGGGCCTTGCTGCACTCTTGGTTACGACACTCCCGGGGGATATGCTTAGGATAACTGTCATTTTCTTTACAAATCATTTTGAAGGGATTATGAGTATATACTTCCTCAAAGAAAACATTCTTATGATTATGGATTATATCCATAAATAGTTCAATTTATGTTAAGTGTTTTATAAGTATGGGATTATGTATTTTGATTCATAAACTGATCTAGTTTATGCCATTGTTTAGAAATGGCGCCCAGTAGAAGGAATGAGAACTCCGGAAATTCACATGATCCAAAGAGAAGGAAGGATCATATCTTTCATGGTCTTAAGCTAGAATTTATAAGAGAAATAGTCTCCCATGTATTATCATCATATGAAGAAATAATATCATGTATTGATAAGATAAGTAAAGAGATTACTGAGTCCTATGGCTTTGAAGGGAAGCAAGAGAAGAAAAGGATAGAAGAGAGAAAGATGGATAAAGGGAAGAGGGAAAAGAAGAATTTTCCCATATGTGGTAACTGTGGAAAGAAACACCCTGGAACTTGCCTGAAAGGAATGGGAGTTTGTTATAAGTGTGGAGGAAAAGGGCACAAAGTACGTGACTGTAAGGGTGAGAAAATGGTTTCAAATGTACAATGCTTCATTTGCAAGGAGTTTGGACACTACGTGAACCTATGTCCCAGTCATCAGACTATGCCACAAATGATGCTATTGGATAATAATCAAGTTATGATACTACCACAGATGAAGAGGAATGATTAGAGTTCTTATGTTGATTATGTCAATTGAGTGTTGTATCAACAATGTACTTGTTATAATAATTATGGAGTATATAAGGATTGTACTGCAGTACTATTTCATTAAGGACTTGAGATTGTGTGGAACAAAGAAAAGTGACTCAATAGCAGGATAAATTTTTGGAAAATATATGTTTGAGAGAATGATAAACCATAATATAGTTCTGATACCGAAGTAGTGATTTTGGAATAATATGTGATTGTTTTGGAAAAATTATATTGGATATTCTTGACTACCTTGGAACTGATTAATGATTTGTATATTCCATCATTGTTGGGGTTTAAAACATTTTTGGATTAATGAAGTATATCCAGCTTTCTATATGGAATAAGGGAGCATGAATGTAATCAATAAGGAATATGGTAATTCAGGATGTTTCGGTGTATTAAAAGAATACATGATGAAGGTATTCATATGCTATTAAGGGGTAAAAAGGTTCTACATTATGTTTACCTCACTTATAAATGTTGGACTGTGAGTTTGGATAGAAGTATTTTGGATAGTTCTAGTTTGGATTATTTTGGATTGCCATAAAAGGACAACCTAGAGGTCGGGCGGCAACCCGTCGCGTCCGGCAAGGCTGCGAGACTTGAACCCGCAACCGAAGGGCGACAAGGGTGTATCACCTACCACTGTCCCAAGAAATGTCCTGGATTAAATAATGTAGTTTTTTTAAAAGATCTGGTAGATGAATTATAAATTCGTTTATTTTGGAACCCTATATGAATAGTATAAATAGAATTTTTTTTTACGAGTGAAAGATGAGTTTGTGGTTGAAATTTATTAATGGATAAAACTCTAATTATAAAGTAAGTATATCTCCTTATGATCTTATCCAATCTCATAAATAAAATCTTCAACATTAAGAAAAGCAACTTAGAACAAAAATGTTTTCCTAGATGGTACCTTAAATCATCACTAATTTATGGCTTTGGGATTGTTGGCCTTTTCATAGCCATGTTCTCTACCACTCTCCATCAGATAATTGATAGTTAGATTTCTCTTCCATATCCATATTTTCCGACATGGAACCCTAGTATGTTTTATTTTCGGTAATCTTCATACTTTCGACTCTTTATTTTAAATAGAGGCCTCGTTAATTCATTTTTCGATGTGGGATTTCAACTAAGATATTTTGAAACGTCAAAAATGTGTTATCCCAATACCCTATATTTTGTTGAACCGATGGTACTTCAAATCATCATAGATTGATGAGTTTAAAGACCTCAATTATACGCTTGTTTGTGATTTATGACCTCAATCTCTACCTATAAATATTTACGTTTTTCCTCCAATTATATATCTCTACTTGCCACCAATGTTCTCCTAATCGAGATCATAATTTGGTGGTGACCCTTTCATTTCTCTTTTCCTCATATTAAGACTAAATTTTAGTAACCCAATTTCCGATGTGGATTTTCCCACAAATATATTATCTATTTTCAAACTTTTATTTTCGAAGAACAATTTCAAATTGCGAGGACGCAATTTATTGAAGGAGGGGAGAATGTAACACCCCAGGATTTCATAGTGTGTTATTTCTTCAAAATAATTCAATAACTTGCACTACAAGCAACACCGAGTTCAATTGCACCATGACTTACCAAAAAAAAAAGCCATTAAAAGAGGTCATGAATAGCATTAACTACATTTTTAACTTTATATAATCCTTATAATTTTAGAATCCATATTATGAGTTTCTTAGTCATAATGCAAGAACATATTCATTTTCAGTATTGCACTTTTATCAACTTTTGATAGTGAAACCTTTTTAACTACAATATTTTAAACTTTTTGACTAAATGGAGACATCAAAAAATTTAAAATGAAACATCCCAAGCTTCCACGATACGCTTTCCTTTGAATAAAACAGTAGCGTGTGTTGTACGCAACGTCGAGTTTTAACACACACCACAACCGATCAAACTAGCCGTTATGAATAGTAATACCTACTTTTTGAAATTATATATTTTTTATATTTGAAAATGGACTTCATTTTTGGATTCGGAATATCGAATTTAGCCTAAGGTGAAATTTTGGTACATTTCGGATAACTTTTATATTTTGATGAATAGTGAAAATTACTAAATTTTAATTAAAAACAACTTTTTTAATCAAAATAATTAATAGTGATAAATTGTGAATTTGAGTGGTTTTAAAGTATATTTAGAATATATTTTTACCATTTAATATAATTTTGGTCATTGGACATAATTTTACAATTAAACCGAACATAAACAAGTGTCAATCTTTTGATAGTTATTACCTCTTAAAAACACGCTTTTGGTTTTGACAGCGGGAATTAATTTTAAATTAATTTCTGCCACTTCTGTGTTTTGAATTTAGAAAAATGGATTCCATATTTGGAATCAGGATGTCCAAATTGTGTAAATAGGTAACTTTTATTTTTAGACATTTTGAATAATTACTGTGGTAAATATTTTATTTACCATGGTTAAGGGTAAATCCGGTAAATAAGGGTTAAAAAAATATATTATAATAATACAAAATTATCCTAAAACGTGTCCTAACCTTATTGGTGGACACATACCCGACCATGAGCATCCTTGGGTCAATTTGGGGACCCCTCGGAGCCACTTGTATGTGGTAGGGACACTTTATATTAATAAAGTTAAAATAAAAATAAAAATGGCATAAGCTTACATCTTTTAGAAGAACAATTTTTACATAGGGTTATACATGTTGGATTTTCGATTATAAATATTCATTAGAAAGGTAAAAAGATTTCCTACATAATGATATTTTATTTATAATTTTTAGACATCAAATAATTGAAATTATTAATGACACAATAATGATGCAATGTTTACCTCATTAATAAATCATTTAAATAAATAAGATTATAATGATTAAAATATTATCTAAAACCTGTCCAATTCTTATTGGTTGATGTTATTTAGAATATGAGTCATATTATCTTCGACCTCAATGATTTTTGGACCATTATAAACCGAATATAATTATATTATAAAGTAATACTTTCACTCTTTCTTAAAGAGCCCCTCTTCTCCCTTATAAAAGGAGACCACTTCTACTCATTCCTCACACCTCTCAAGCCACTTGGCTCGTCCAAACTCTGCCCAAATAAACTCCCCACATCCCTCTCCTCCTCCTTGAAGCTTCCCCTTAGGCAGAAAGCATTTCAAGAAGTCCTTTGGTTCCAACCAAAGTGAGTTACCTAAATTAAAGCTAACGATTTCTCTTAAATTATTTTCCTTTATTTTGCTTCTCCAACCCCAAACTCTTTTTATTTCCTTTCTTTTGTAACAACACCAGTATCCTCAATATACTAGTATGTTGTTATAAGAAGGATTCAAACTACACATACACACAACTCCATCTAATGGATGATGAACATAATGTTTCTGTGGATGGCAAACTAACGCCTCACGAAACGATGATTGTTCAAATACATCTTACCGCCTCTCATGGTGGCCATTATGATGGAACTGTAATTAAATATGATATTAATGATATATATTTTATATATAAGCTTCTGTAATTCCATTTTATTTCATACCATTATTCGTTTCATGTTGTATATACATACGATAATTTCATTTGAGGAAGTGCGGACTACCGCCCCCTTAAAATGATATGACTCGTTCATACCACACATGGAACGTATAAAGGATGGTGTTAATGAAATTAAGTAACATATATAAAATATTATATTATACTGGAATTGTAATATACCTATTTATCATTTGGATTCAATTCTTTTAAAATAAAAATAAAATGGAAGTAGCGTTTGTGCGTACGTACGGACTACCGTCTCCACGAACGCGGTGAGATCCATCCTCCATCGTATCCATTCAAGTCTTATTCTCATTTTAGGGTTAAAAATAATATTAATATCATTCTGATTATGAATAAGATTTAATCTATCCATTACAAACATGTCTTACGTAACCAAACATTTAAGAAGAACGAATCGATTATCACCTGAAACGACGATAATACTAAGATATTATTAATAAAGCAATGTTAAAAGATCATATATGATATCATATTAATGTATATGATTCTTGTATAATTTAATAACAATTATTTCACCATTATACAGGAGGTTAACCGACCCCAACAAATGAAAAGTACAAGGTAAGAGTTATTTCACAATCTCTTCATTATCCGAGGTTGTTTATACGTAATAATCTACTGGGATATCTTTATCATCCACATCCATGTTTCTTAAAGATGTATTTCAAAACATTTTTACTATTTACAAGAATATGGGTTAAAGTCATTTATACCCTTGTTTGACTTTTTATAAGAGGTTTATAAAGGAATCTTTCCGTCGTTTTCAAAACAAGGTCCTTTTTAACCTTTTCGACAGAATTGAGGTAAGAATGTTTTTTTTAACTTATACGGCGGGTGCAGTTATTTTACGCCGTTATAAAATCTTCAAAGCTTTCCTTACAAGCTTATAAGAATATTTTCAAAGAAAATGTTTTATTTTATATGGATCTTAAATGATTTCAAAATAAAAGGAGATATTTCTTTAAAAAGAATTTTGATTTCATCTACGTCAACATCCTTTGATGGATTTTAAGATTATTTGAAGTTGATTTATTATGATACAAAACTTCTATATTGTATTGAAGGTTTTGTGATATGTTTGACTATGGATGTGCTATTTTTATACCATTCATAGTTTATGGTGAAATTATTGACATTTCGTATGCTAGTTTTAATACGAATGTTTATGTTATGTTTAAACCTTTTCATATGGGAATGCATTGGACTTAATAAGTGACGGGTGGAGCCCGCTATAGCTCCTCGATGCATCGGTAGGTCTCATGAGACAAACTAGTGTCTTGGCACAAGGCCTTGACAAAATCTTATTTGTAGTCTTGGCACGAGGCCTTGGCTATGTGGTTATGATAGTCTGGCATTATGCATTCCAACATTATGAAAGTGGTTATTGATTTTTGCATGTGATTATTCGATTAGTAGAATATCCATGTGAATAAGTAAATGGAATTATTTCATTTTATTTATGCCGTACCATGTTGAAAGTTCATGTTTGAAAGGCTTTTGTTTTAGTTATACATTGCCTTAAATGTTTATGCTTATTTTTGAATGTTCCGCTATATTGTTATCCTTACTGGGCATTTGAGCTCACCCCTTTTCTATGTTTTATTTTTCCCAGGAAGTGAAGAAGTAAATTATGAATGACCTGCAGGGATTTTATGAGGGGTTAATAGTGTGGATTGTGGAAACATTATGTTGTTGTAGTAGTTTTTCATTTTATGATGTAATGTAAAACTTATGAATATATCTAGTGTTTCCAAGGCTACTAAATCAATCGGTCTTTCGAGATTTGATCTTTCTTGTGATCATGCCAATGTTATGTAATAATGCACCGACTCTGGGTAACTGGGGTCGGGGCATTACAAGAACAATATCTTACCTTCAACAATTGATCACACAAAAATCCATTTCAGAGAAAATTAATAAATTTAAAGGGGTTGATTATGAAATATAAAATATGATGGATACTATTATTAATAGGAAATCTTAAAAAATAATCATTTTTTAAGGAGTTGTGATATCTGGTACACAACTATTCATACCCTCAGTTACTGAGATAAAAAAGGAGATATTGACTAATTCTCATAGCTCAACAATCTCTATCCACCCTAGATGCAAAAATTTGTATAGAGATCTCTAAGAGAACTTGTAGTGGGACAATATTTGGAAAGATATTTTTAAATATACATAAAAGTTCATTTAATTAAAACAATTTTATACATACAGGAAAATATACAAGGTGATGATACAACCACTACCCATGACTTTACAGATATAGAGGAATATGAAATTGATTTTTTCATCGGTATATAGAATACCTACAATGAATATAATTCCATATGTATTATAATGGATCATGATAATAAGAATCATAACTTAATATCAATTTTATAGGACTTATCACATGATCAACATGCAATGATATATATTAGAGAAGTGGCGAGTTTTTATGGAACCGCATTATCAATTATATCTAATCGAGATCTGGGGGTTTCCTTAATATTTTGGAAATGTTTTTAAATTCATTGAAAGAATATTTAAACGTCCCTATGTAATTTAACTACCAAAATAATGTACAACATAAAAATTCTATCAAAAACATGACAATGTTCTGAGATATTTCTCAATAGACTTCAATGGAAGAATCTTTATCTTGTCATGTTCCCATTAATAATATCTCCCATTCAAGTATGTATATGTATTCTTATGAATCTGTCAATGGAAATAAATTTTTAAATACAACATGATGGGATGAAATTTGGGAAGAAAATGTATTTAGACATAAAATGGATAAACAAAATAGCATAGAATCTCAAATCTATTCAGTTACACATAAAGTTAGCATATAGTAAACAAAAGAGTTAAATTGAAAATTGTTGATGAGAGTTGGAGTTTGAAGTTATAGATATAGTTTTCATTCATATATTCAAATGAAATATATTCATGAGGTTTAAGAATAAGTAAAAGTTAAATCCAAGTAACATTATACCCTTTGAGATTCTTGATTGCATTGGAGTTGTGGCTTATCAACTAATACTCCCATCAAAATTGCCTAAAGTGCATGATATTTTCCATGTATCCCTATTGAGGAAGTACATGAATATTCATAAAAATTACTAATCCTAGATGTATTATAGGGGGATCATGACCTGTTTTAATGGGAACATTTGATGGAGATCTTGGAATACAGAAATAATGTTTTTTGCAATAACATCACTCACCTTCTCAACAGAATTTGGTGTAACCATAAGTACAAAGTATAAACAGAGGAATAAGAGTAAGAAATGAAATAGAATTAGCCTCATATTTTTTCATATATGTGTGTGAAAAACCATTTTATGGATGAAATTTCTATTGGATGGAGAAGTTTAACTTTTTAAATTTTAATTTAAGGAATTCTTCTTCACATTAAACATGTGTCATATTTACTAATATAGTATACTATTAAAAACATGCACCAAAAAATAAAAAAATGATAAATATATTAATTTAAATGATTAATTTTAAGGTATAAAATTATTAAAAAATTTAACCACAATACAATTAAATAAATTTCTAAATGTGATAAAATAAAATTTTAAAACAAAGAGTGATTACATGTATTTCCTGTAAAACATAAATGTTTTAATTTAATTAAAATAACATTTGTTGATAAATTTTTTATTTTTAAATAGAATTTATTTTCAACAAATGGTTTTATAAATTAATAGTTAATTTTATATAATTTAAAATATAATTTTATGAAATAAGGTGTAATTTTTCTAATGGTCATAAATTTGATCATATGATTAAATATATATTTTTTAAATAATTAAAAATTTTATAATAAATAAATATCTCACATTTAAAAATTTATTTTGATAAATTTATACTTATTTTTAGAATCATCACATTCAATTCATCTCCATGTGATTTATTTGGATTATTCTAAAAAGTTTATTTACTTGAACAGTAAAAATATAGATTTTACAAATACTTAAACCTTATAAATCATCTTGGTATATGCATTAATGAAATATTTATTAATAATTTTTTTGATAAATATTAATTTATAGAGAAAAATGTTGTATTTAATAACAATGTTTTAAATTTAGAAACATTTGTTTTAAAAATTCACACATAAATTATTTTTTATCAGATTAAATAATATTTATTGAAATTTTCCACTAATTAACTATTTAGATGATTTCATTCAGTTTTGGATTTTATTAATACTAAAATAAACCACGTTTTATTAATAATAATCAAATAATTTTCATAATAGTCACATTATTTTGGATTAATGATAAAACATTCAATATTTTATTCTAAAACACCCCTCTCCTCACCTTATAAATATCACCTTTCACTACCACACCTCTTCCCACACTATAAGATTCATACCACCAAAATTTTACAAAATAAATTCCAAAAAATATTATCTATATATCAAGGGTTCTTGTTTCATAAAAATAACACCCTTAAAAGTCATAATACAATTAATAAAGTATTCAACCCAATAAGTAAGGTAAACCAGAAATCACATTTTGATTTTATTCCATTAATTTTGTTTCTTATACATCCTCAAAATCTATTATACCCATATTAATATAATAAAATTAGTATAAATAGTAATATTAAATATTATTATATTAATTTAATGACCGTTATCTACCTCCCTCCCATCTATTTGTAAATGAAAACATTTCATAGAGTAATGTTGTTTCACTACTTTCATGGATGATATATTTTATTTTTATCACCACCTTGTATGTAAGGTTATAAAACTATATTTCATTAATAAATAAAATAATTATGACATGAATAATATTCTAAAAATTTAAATTATCCTTTATATTTGATATATTAATAATAAATGATCATAGTGATTTTAACCACCCGAAGAGAGTATATCGAGTTATGTTTGATAATTCGAATCTATTTTTCAAAATTTATTAAGAAGTAATTTTTTTGTGATTATACAATGGTAAATATAATATAAATATAAAATTATAGATATTGTGGAACTATTTCATAACAAGGTTTTCATTGTTCAACAAATCTGTTACAAAACAAGCCATTAACTGCATTGACCTTTATCAGCACTAGGAAAAAGCATTGATAAAGGTAGCCTTTATTAGTTCTTAAAAAAGCACTAATAAAGGGTACCTTTTATCATCACTTTTTTTTCTTGCATTGATAAAAGGAACCCTTTATCAGTGTATAATTTTTTTCACTAATAAAAGGCAAGTTTTATTAGATCATTTTTTTGCATTGATAAAGGCTATCCGTTATCATCACTTCATGTTTAGCACTTATAAAGGACACCCTTTATTAGCACTTTATTTGTAGCGCCTATAATGGAATCCTTTATCAGTGCTTTTTTAGTGCTGATAAAATAATGGAATAACGAAATAAATAAAAAATAGAAATTATTTTATTAAATTAACATGATTTTTTTAATAAAAGGGTAATTGATAAAAATGAATAAATTGATTATACAATATATAAATTATAAATAGTATATATTATATATATATATGTAAAATAAAAATTAAGGAAATAAAATTCAAAATATGTAAATTGAAAAATGTATTACACATTTTATAATTTAAATAATTTTCTATTATGTCAAAAAATAGTATATATTAATTATATAGAAATATATTAATTTATATAAATATGATTTATATAATAAAAAATATTATTTATGATTTTCATTAAATAATAATATATTTAGTGAATAATGGTTTATAATTAAAAATTAATATGAATTACAAATATTTACTAATTGCATTGAGTAATGGACATAATTGAATTCCGTTTGATTTTTCAATTTAACAAGGATAAAATGTATTATATTGATTTTACATATAAGTAATTAATGTATTTTTATATATATACGCACACACACTTAAATTTCATTGGGAATTTAATCAATTTTTATTATTTATTTTTTATATATTTATTTACTGTGTTTTAATATTTTCAATATGTATTCATACTTATTTTAATATATATCCATTTTTAATGATTTATATTAATCAAAATTATCTAAATTTTCAACATTGTAATCATTTTTAATTAATCAATTTTACTCATTTTTAACATGCATGCACTTAAAATTAAATATTCATTAATAATGTGAAAAATACATCTGTAAAAAAATATTTATAAATAAATATATTTATAAGTTTATATTTACTATTTTTATAAATTTATAATTATAAATAAATAATCAATATTTTTGTTAAATTATTTATTTAACCAAAAAATATATAATTATAAAATAACAATCAATTTATTTAAATAATGAATATATTTACTATATTTTCATATATAAAATTATATAAATATATCTATTTATATAATTTTTTTATTTAAAAAATTATTTATAAAATTCTGAAAAAATAATTATATATTCAAAAAATTATAAAATTTTTATTTTATTAAAGTATTAATATAAATAATATAATTATATATATTAATTATATATTTTCAAGAAAATATTATTTTTTAACGTATTATAAGTATTTATCAACACTTTTTTACGGATGATTAAAATATATATTTTTTAGCACTTATTAACTTAGCTGTGATAAAAGATATCTTTCTCAGTTCTTTTTTGGTAGCTATGATAAAAATATAGTGATCTATTTAAAGAATCCTAACCATCGTGAATGAGTTTAGCATATCTAAAGCTCTCCAATAATGTGAAATACTGTCGTCGATCCTTGTTGTCATATCAAATTTTTTATCTAGGATAGAATCAAGGTTCCAACTATTCCAAGTTGAAATACAAGGCTCGAATGATTCAAGGGTTGAAAAAAACAAAGGCTCGGAAAAAATCTAGGATTTTTAATATCTCTAATTTCACTCAGTTATCCACTGGATCTTCTCATCCCACATCTGTGTATCCAAAAAATTCTAGTTGGACTATCCTATAATAAAACAACACAAAATTAATTTTTTATGTTGAATGATGTTTAAGATCTTCAGAGAACCCTTTTTTGTTATGAGTAAAAAATGTAGAAAGTATTTACACATGTAATTGATATCTATATCCTGTTTGATCTCTATGTCATTATATTTTATGTTTCAATTTAGTTAATATCAATAAAAAATAAAAATTCAAAATAGTGGAAACAATAAAATCTTTCTCAGTAATGTGCCTGTTGAATGAATGAAGAAAATATAACCCATTTTTCTATCAGTCAGCTATAAATTGGAGTCTTTCTCAATTGGTTGTATTTCTCTTCCTCATTCTTTTATGTGATGAATGAACTATATATATCTTAATGGTATACTATACACAAATATCAATGAGATTGAGTGACTTTTTCTAGTGATTTTTCCCTACAATAAGAAGAAAAAATATTCTGTAATCATGTAATTGAGATTATCCAATGTATTTTTATGTTCACATTTTAATATCAAAGAAAATTATTTTTATTCCATGGATTTTATTCTGAAGATGATACTTATTTAAAACTATAACATTTGAAATATATTAATTGTTTATTTATTTTAAATATATTTATTTTTTGAAAGGGAATTTATTTTCATACGCCACATTTTAATTCCTTGATTTTTTTTAAAATTTTATTTAATTTTAATTATAATAATTATATTTGATTAGTTATTTATTCAAATTATTTTATTGCAAGTGATTATTTTTTCATTACACAAAGACTTATATTTTTCAACAATAACTAAAATATCATGTAGATAAATGTATATTATGTATATATCTTCGGTATTATTTCCATATTATTCAATTTATTAAATCACTTTTTATATTCATTAAACTATTTAAAATTTTAAAATATAATATAAAACATTAGAAAAGTATTTCTTGTAAATGTTAAGTGGATTTGATTTTATGAAAATAGTTTTTTATATTTCACACCAGAATACTTTTTATTTTTTGCATCTATAATAAATAAACGTTATCATCATTTGATGTATATTATTGATAATATGTTTTAAATAATTAAAACTATCATTTCAGGTGTGGAAAATTCATATAAAATCAAGAATGTCATTTGTAATATAAGATACGGTCCTCATCTTAACCAATGACATAAAATGTAAGCACTAGTTTTACTATTCTTGTACATGTATTTCTTTTGAATGAATCACCCCTTTATGCCATTATCTTATTATTCATGCAATAGTTATATTATTCATGTTTTTGTGAGGAATAATAAGATCCCAATACCTATATTCTATGATATCTACCTATTTGTAATAATCAACTATTGAAAAAATCATCCATATAGTGGTTGGTGTTGTCATTGGTTTGTAATATTCCATTGAAAATCATTTGGGAAAGTATTTTTCATATTTTGATTGAGAAATTAATGTGCTATGATTTCTTGAATTTCCCTATAAAGAAAGGAAAATGTTTCACCAATCATAAACATATTGATATCATATATCATATGATCCCCAAAAAAATTACATTTTTCTTTGTCCAAACCTAATATATTATGTCTTTGACATATATGATTTCCAACATCCTTTGATGATTCTAATTTTTGATTTAGAGGGTGTGATCAACTCTAACTCACTAAAAACCAACATTTCTTAGGTATTGATCCAATAATAAATATCAAGTCATTGATGATTTATTTTTCTTAAAAAAATAACTCATTAACAGGTACTCCTTTCTCAAATTTTCATCCATAATAAACCCACAAATTTTCTAAATGTATAATCCCCCTTAAGAACTCCATTAATGAACATAGACTTGACATCCATTTGGAATATTTTGACTATATTTTCACTGAAATGGCCAAAAAAATCAAATAATCTCCAACCATGCAATCAGTGAGTAAATTTATTATAAATATAAATTCCTTAGATCTATGATTTCACCATTCAGACTATTCATTATTTATTTTGTGAAACTTTGACAAAGTGAGTGAGTTTATTACTGAACACCAATTTGGTTCTGAAACCATTTTTGTCATCTAGCCTTTGAACAATTACCCATGACCCATTGTTCCTATTTGGATCAAGATCCACATTCACAGATTTTATCAAATTATCATCATTGTCATTCCTCTCCAACTGATTTAGGCTCCACATGGGAATAAATGAGGTTTTTCATAGAGTCTTACTCCTTTGATTTTTCACTGAAATAGTCCGATCACCAATGAAATTTTATTCATTGATTTCATCCTGTCTTATATTTCATTCATTTGATAACCCTCTTCATTTTACTCACCATAAATTTATTATTTTGAGTCTACCTCAGACCCTTTTTCTCCCCCATTTTTTTCTTTATTCAACATTAATTTCCTCTGATGTTTCATAATTTTTTTTAATATTAATCCTCTATTCATTTTAATTAGTAAAACATATCTATCTATTTTATTTTTTCATCATAAAATCATCTTAACCCCCCTTTTTATGACAGTATTCAATTGTATCATGATCTAATATGATCAAATTTTCACTTATATGAATCAAATAACTCTTTCAAAAATGTTTTCATAGTAAAATAATCATCCATAGAATTAATGTATTGTTTCATATTTATGTTTAATTTATTGTTTTCATATTACCCATATAATAATTGTTTTCTTGTACAAGTGGATTATTTTTTCGAGTTGGGGTGGTTTGTCTGAATCTTCTCATTCCCTTTAGGTATTATACATCTAAAATTTATCTTAGATAATGACAATAAGGAAATGTGTTAAGAATTTAAACAAACATCTAGAAAATGTGAATTCCTACTACTTATTTATTTAAATTTGTTGTCATTTTATCTAGTATTTTTATGTTAGTTTCCTTATCATTTCTATCTAATACATATTTATTTATTTTTCAAAAAATATTTTGGGAAGTCATATTTTTTTTTCAACTATACGGAATAATCCACAAAAGAAATAAAATGATTCTTTCTCCCAATGTCACCATATTTTCTATTTTCATTTGATTTATTTGGTGAAATTCCAATAATGAATATTGATTACATATTATTAGCTAAAAAACCTTTATCATTATTGAGATATAGAAGAGTATAGGAATATCATGTTCCCATTGTGGTGACTTCTTGTGATATAATGTACACATGAACTTCCTCTTCTCTTATGATGTTCAAAAATAAGAATGAGTTTTCAGCTTTGTACATCGAGTCAATATGTAATGTTGGAAGTTCAACATAAAAATACAAAGTTAATGTGGTAACATTTCAAGTTGTATTTTTTGAGACATTGGGATGTGTAAGAATAATCCACACATCAATTTGACACATGATGTGACCGGTATGACTCTAAGTTCTTTTTTTTAAAATTGACATTCATTATTCTAAAAAGTACCAATGAACTACTAAAAACCTATAAAACACATTCATATTATTTTTGTACTTTATAAAAATGATTTATAATTTTTTTTAACATGTAGGAATAAGTTGAACCTCAATACAATGCATAGTGTGTCTCGTAAGACTCAATGTTTCTGCTATCAGTTTAAAATCAAAATTTTATTTCAAAAATGTCAACTCACTAAAAAAACACACCCTCAGATTGTATTTAAAATTTTGGAAAATGATTCATATATAATTTGTGACATTATGGAATCTATATGACGTCAAACTGACACACGATGTGATCAGTATGAGTTAAAGTGTGTGTTTCTAGTTTAAAATTAGTTTTTAGTAAAAAGCACAACTGACCTACTCAAAACCAAGAAAACACATTAGGATTGTTTTTATAGTTTATAAAAATGATCCATATGTCCTTTTTGATATGTAATAATTATCTTCACCTCAATCTAATACATTATATGTCTGGTATGACTCATTTTTTATGTTATCAGTTTAAAATCAACATTTTTGTCCAAAAATTATCACTCACTAAAAACCAAGAAAATGTACTCTGATTGTCTTTATAATTTTGGACATAGATTCATAATTTAATTGTCACATGTGGTAATCATTATTACATAAAACTGACACATTATGTAACCAGTAATAGTCAATGGGTGTGTTTCCTGATTGAAATGACATTTTAGTAAAAAGGAAAATTAATCAACTAAAAAAAGAAAAAATGCATTCATATTGTCGTAATAATTTAGAAAAAAGGTTCATATGTCATTATATACATGTAAGAATCATCCAAACCACAATCCAATGCATGATATATCTAGTATGACTAAATGTTTTGTTATTAGTTTAAAATCATAATTTTAGTTTCAATAGTTCACTGACTAAAAACATAGAGAACACACTCATATTATATTTATAATTTATTAAAGTGATTCATAGGTCATATTTTATTTGAAGGAATCTGTATCAAATCAAACACACCCAATATGTGACCATTTTAAGTCAAAGTGTGTGTTTCCAGTTTAAAATGATATTTTAGTAAAGTGGACAACTGACATACAAAAAATTGAGAAAATTCATTTAGATTGTTTTAATACATTATTAAAGTGACGTGTTAGTAATTTCGGACATGTGGGAATCGTCCACACGTCAGTTCAATGGATGATGTGGCCGGTATGACCCAACATGTACATTTTGAAGTCATCATTTTAGTTCAAAAATTATGACTCACTAAAAACCAAGAAAACATGCTCAGACTGTCATTATAATTTAGGAAAAGAATTCATAAGACATTTGTGATATGTAGACATGAATATCATGTCAAATTGACACACAATGTGACTAGTATGAGTCAAAGTGTGTGTTTCCATTTTAAAATGATAGTTTAGTAAAAATGAAAACTAACCTACTCAAAATCGAGAAAATAAATTCAGATTGTTTTTAAACATTTAGAAAACAATACATAAGTGATATTTAAAATGTAGGAATCATCTTTACCTCAATACGATGCACGGTGTGACTTGAATGACTCCAAGTGCATCTTTTCAATACATAAGTATCATTTCAATTTAAAACATGAATCACATCACTAAAATCGAGAAAATGAGCCTAGATTGTATTATCATCATCCTATATTCTATTACATAATTAATTTCATTACCACTTTTATTTTACACTTATTTAGTTAATTTTCATAGAGATAATTCTAGATGATGAACAAGAAATGGTGTGACGTGTAAGAATCAACTGAAACTCAATATGATGCATAGAGTTCCTTTTATGAATCAACATTTAGTTTAAAATTAATTTTTTTGTAATTTATATATTTATATTTTAGCTAACATAATAATTTTTTATATTGGTTATTTTTTGATCGATCAAGGGTTATCATCAAAAGACAAATAAATACTGCTGTTTTTGAATGTGTGTCAAATTTTGTACTTATGAAATTATATGAACCAATGATTAAAATGTCTATAATATATTTTTAATCTATTTGTGTTGTAAATTTTATTTAATTTATATTTTTTATCTGTAATTTATTTTGATATCATTGTGGTTATTTTGGTGCATTGGTGTGCTGTTATAGTAAACTGCAATATTCCCCTTTCTCAGCGCTTCAAAATGTGTTCCCTAAAGGATCGTTTATCAGCTCAATTAAAAGTGATGATATAGGGATCATTTGTTATTGCATTTTAAAATGCTCATAAATGGTCCTTTATTAGCACCAAACAATAAATGATAAAATAGTATGGCTTTTAATCTCACTCCTTTTGTCAGTGCTTCTCTAGCACCGATAAAGCCCATTTTGAGTTCTATTAATGTCCATTTTTATGGTAGTGATATAAAAATATTTTTTTTAGATATTTAACAAAAAATATACAAGGGAGTGATTAGAGAAAATACTAGAAAACATATGAATGAAATAATATAATTAATAGACCTTTAAAATAAAATATTCAGAAAAATGGTTCTGACACTTGTTTTTCATAAACACATTTTGGTTATTCAAGTGGTTATATATGTTAATCGAGTTAGTTGATACCTTGGGTAAGGGAAATTATAAGCCACCCACATTTTCTTTGGTTTAAGAATTTTCAATCTATATAAAATTATCACTCTAATATTCTGAATTAATTATTTAATATTATATATATATATGGATTTCATACATACCATGTTATTTTCCCTTTCCTTTTTATGGAAATAAATTTTTATCAAGTTCCCTTCTCAATGTTTCTTTAACAAAATTATTTAATGATAACTTTCCTATTAATTTTCCATTTTCAAGTGTCCAATTTTTTTTATTATATGATTTAAGAAAAAATAATAATTTCATCCATAATGTAACACCATGATATTTTTATGGAAAATTTCTCTAATTTTATTTCTTCAATATCTTGTATTGCACGCAAAAATAAGTTTAAACAAAATGAGTAACATTATTATGTGTCTTTTATCATCTAGTCATTAGCTTAGCGGGTATGAATAATAACAACTTGATTGGGAAAAATATATTATTAGTACATTATAATATAAATTAATTAGTTATAAAATTAATATAATTAAAACCAATTTTTTTTAAGTAAAAGTGATGTTTTATAAAAAAAATTAACGCATTCAATGAATTTTATAATAATATATTAAATTAAACATGGTGAAATATTTTAATAAAATTTATATATTAATTACTTGATCAAAGGTTATAAACATTGAAAAAATATGTTTTTAATATTAGGATAAGAATAAATCCACTATTATGCATAAAAAAGTGTTTTTCTTAAAATGAATTTTTTTAATATTTTAAAAATTTATATTCAAATTAATTTGTTAGATTTATAACAATTTAATATGAAGAATTGAATTTAATATTTGGAATCTGGGTTTTTTCTATTTAATTATATCACTTTTTGTAGTCAATATTAATAGTAACTATGGTAAAATTTATTATCTAGGTAAAGGGTAAAATGTGTTAATATAGATTAAAAATAAGTGATAAAGCCATAATTTTTCATATTATATCTTTTTGGAAGAATTTAATTATACCCTTGACACCTAATGTTTGTAATAGAGCATTTTAATGTACAATTATCAATTAAAATGACTAATATAACATTTAAATCAATGAAAGTCACAAAAAGTCAATTTATTTGACTTAAATTACTATTATGTGTCCACATCGATAAAAAAGTATGATATGAATGAATATAAGTGAAAAATTGAAATTAATAAACTTATCTTCATAAAATAATTTTTTATGATTTTTGGGGTCATATGGAGGTTATTATACTATTATAATATGTTATTTAAAGAAAAGTCAAAGATGTCACATTATTGTTTTTAATAACTATAAATTTTTTAATATGTGTTCATCTTGATGATATATTCAACTATAAATACTATTATTAAAGGGGAAATATTTATATTCATAATAATAATATATTTATAACTTTTATGAATAAATAAATTACCCTAAATTCTTACACAACGTTGATAGAGTAATTATTCAATTAAGAGAAAATTCAAATAAATAATTTTAAAAAATATTAAAATTATATTAATTTGATTTATTTAAGGAGATAAATGAATTATTTAGATTACCTTAACCTTTTAGGTATATAATAATATATTTTTATCAAATTTTACATCTATTATTGATATTTGTAAAATTCATATTATTGAATAGTATCAAAACTAACACTAATGATATTTTATGTGTTTAATTATTATTAAATTATTTAAAAATCATAAATATATTTCCAGAATATAAATTTATTATGATATGGTTAAAATATCATAAATTTTTCATTTATGATTCAATTAAGACCATATCAGTAAAACTCACAACATTTTAATATAGAAATATCATTTACCATAGTTAAAATTAAAATAGGCTAACTAAGGGTTAATCAAAATGATAAGGTTTAAAAAAGTAAAAAACATGAATATATTATATTATTTAGAAATATTATACCCTTATATAACGTTATCTTCAAATCCTTGTGCATTTTGTTTTATTTTGGTAGAAAAATAATTAATTATAATTTAATATTTTGAGAAATTACAAGAGTTCCCCACACCTCAATTATAAAAGGGAACCTCCTCCCTCACTTCTTTAAATAAATTTTTATCATTCTAAATAGACCATACCATGAACAATTATCTTCTAAAATTCTCCATCCACTTTATAAAGGTTCTTTTCTTCTCAAAATACCAACCTTGGGGCCCTTTATGGGAGATCTAAAGGAAATGTTTCGAAGAAGAGTGACTTGCTCTAACCAAACACATTCATTTTGTACTCATTATTAATTCATATAAATCTAAATTTTTATCATAAAATAGAAAATTATTTGTCATAAAAATTATGAAATGTTTTTATTATTTTTAAAACACAATTATACACCCACCTCATAAAAAATGATGTGAATGATTCGATCATGCATGTGGACGGATTTCCGTCTCCATATAGTTATACAATTCATTTTTCATTTCCATATTTTATATATGTATATTATGATGGTATAAATGAATATATTATATATATATATATATATTATATAATAATGATTCTAAAAAATTTAATTATTATTTACCTTTCTTTCATTTCATAAATCATAAAATGAAAGTATAATTACTGAGTACCTACGACCAACCATCTAAATTAATGGTGTTATTAATTTTATATTTATAATTCCAATTAATTTTTATGAATTATTTGCCTTTATTTCATTCCATTTGTCAAAAAATGAAAATATTTTTCATGGGTACATACAACCTACCATCTCAATGAATGGCATAATTTATTTTTCTATTTATAATTGTAATGAATTGTTATGAATATGTACAATATAATTATATATGTTTTTTTATACCATGATTAAAATTCTATAAATTATGATAAAAAATATCTAATTATGAGGTTCAAGATTTCTGAACTGAAATGCTCTTAGAAAATGAAGTAGTTATCACTTAGAACAGTGATTTCAAAAACAAATTATTGGGAAATGGGAGAGAAGCTGTTATAAAAAATAAACCATGATATAATATAATTAAACTTATTTAAATAATTTATAATAAATCTATATTTATTATACAATAGTTTTTACTATGAACGGTGAACAGATAAATATATGGTAATAGATATTTGTCTCAATTTTATTTCTTTGGGACACCTGACCTATACATTGACTGTTTCTTTAATGTGGTGTAAATACTACCCCTGAATGTATTTTTTTATTCTAATTAGAAGAATTATTTTCTATAAATATCCATATGATTTTATTTCTTTTATGAGTCTTATGATTCAAATGATACCAAGGTGGTAAGATTTTATTTCAGAATCTCATCATTATTCATGATTGTTTATGTTTAAGTCTCTCTTGGGGAATATTTATCTTCCATTTCCATGATTTATAAAAAAATTAAAAAAATGAATTTATGATTATCATTTTTATGAATAATGTAAATTTTTACCAATTTTTGTATTTTTTCTAGAAATTGAAAGGAATATTTGTATCATTTTAAAAACTGTGTACATTATGAATTTTCTACAAAAATATAGTAGGTTTTTTAACTAATAGGTCTTGAGTGGATTTTCCTAATTTCATGATACCTTAAATATTTGAAGCTAACTATACAATCATTAATAGTTCTTTTCAAATATTTTTTTTTTCATTTTTAATTATTTGGTTTTTCCAAAAAAAAATTTCAAAATGGAAAATATATTTTTCACAAGAATTATTTCAAGTGATCTTTCAAAATAATTTCCATATAAGACAAGATTATTTGATGTTAATTGTACTTTTCTGGGAATATTATCAAAGGATACCATCCTAATTCTTTATCAGGATGATTTATGTTTATGAGGGTATAATATTTATGAATTCTGTTGCAATTCCTTGGGTTAGGAAATGATGAAATGTTTTTAAAAATTATTTCTTTTCATGGATTATCATATGATGAAAGATTTATGTTCTTATTGAAAAAATGTGTATAGTTATTATTATGTGATCATTGAGATATATATCACCCTCCTATGTATTGGATAAATATTTTTATCTCATGTGATATAGATGACTGGAACATGGAGTGAACCTGGTTTAGAAAGATAGGGTAGAAATGGGTAGTAAACCCAGTTCAGTAAGATATGGCTTCAATGGAGAGTGAACCTTGTTCAGTATAATACTTTTTCAACTATTATGGTCTTATTAGTGATCCTTTTATAATAATTAAATCATTTTCAATTATTAGGTGTGTTCCAAAAATTCCATGTCTTGTGCCAATATTTTTCTCTAATGGATCTTGTTCTCTGATTTCCTCATTTTTCTTGTCTTATGAACTTTTAGGATTTATTATATGATTCATTATTTTTATATTTCATATGTAAGGAATAACTTCAAAATTTTATTCTCATTTATTTATACACTTATTCTCATAATATGATCTTATAATCATTATTATATCACTTGTTTACCATTACTTAGCATATGAGGTTACCCTTTCTTATGTTTCCTTCCCCAAGTAATAAATAAAGTATTAGGTAGGTTATTCCTACGAGGTGTACTATATGACATGATCATTGTGGGATATGATGAAGATAATTCATAAAATATGAAGATTGTATATCTAATATCCAAATAATCTAACCCTTTAGGGTTTTGTGGAGATATTATTGCTATGTATTGAATATTCATCAAAATAGATATAAACTTTATGTATGAAAAGTACGGGCCATTATAATTTCTCTAAAATAAGGGTTTAAATAATTAATAGATATTAGTGTTAGAAAAATTTTATGAAAACCCAGGAGATATTCCTAATTATAGAATAAAATTATAATGTTTTTATACTGAAAATGAATGACATATGATAAAAATAATGTTTCATAGTAGAAAATTTCACGATTTATAGATATTATAATTGTTTTTTTTTTCAGAATTATGTGGTTATCCATTATGATTAGTGTTTCTAAATCTATTAATTATAGTATTAGTCATTTATTGGTACCTAAAAAAACAATGTTAATTCTTAGTGAGATAGAAAATTCAATGATTTTCCACCAAGGAATACAAATTTTATGGGAGATGTAATGATTAATATTGCAGCTATTTTCACACAACATTATCATGCTATAAATCATGATATGATTCCAAATTATCAAAGTAGGGGACAATGTACTATAGAATCATTCATGAGGAAACATCTACCATATTTTAGTGGGTATTTTTAACTACTAGAGGTAAAGAAATGTATCAAAACCATTGAGAAAATATTTTCTATTCTTCAATGCTCAAAATATGAAAATGTTTCCCTAGATGATTATTATCTAGAAGGAAAATATGATCAATGGTGTAATCTAATCAATAATATGATGAAATTAGAAGATATTAAATCCATGGAATGGGATGCATTTATAGGGATATTATTTAGTATTTAGTTTATTATTTTTAAATGTAAAAAGATTGAGAATAAATTTCTTCAGTTTAAACAAAAGGATAATAAATCCATTGGTACATTTGAAGAAAATTTCACAAGTCTTTGAAGGTATCTCTCTTGTTTATTTATCATCCATAAAAGTAAAATAAATTGATTCTTTAGTATTTTAAAACAAAATATCTTAATGGAATTATCCCTAAGAGACCTTAGTATATATGAAGAAATTGTTCATTGTTACCTCAAAGTAGAAATGTAAATTGGGGATTCCAACTAATCCGATGGTACTGATAAGAAAAGAAATATGGCCTCATGTGAATTTGAATAAATAACACGGTGGAATGATATTCCATCCATCGACATGTCAAAAATGTGTGAATAAACATCAATGGAAGTGTTTGAATAACTAGGAGGTGCCTTAAATGTGGAAAGGTGGGTCATAAAGTTCATGAATTTAGGAATATGATTAAGGGGATGGTTATAGAAATAGCAGAGAGGATTCAAACTGATGAACTACCCACACTCTAGTGTTTCAAATCTAAGAATTTTGAGAATTATGTAAATCAATTAACCGATTAAATATATAATATCGATGATAAGCTACAACAACATTTGAAAACAAAGGATAAAGGTAAAATTTATTCAATCAGAATTGAAAAATTCAATCATGATAATTAAGACACCCTAATTCCCCTCTCCTTAGACGGATATTTCATGCTCGATTTTGTATGAATTATCCCTAGGAAAATATTATTGTTTATCTTTATAGAAATTTAATGTTTTTATCTCCTTTTAAATGGATTATAGAACAATGGAATCCCAATTGTAATTTATCAGTAAAAGTAAGAACATAAGATTCCAGTAATACTATTTTTGAATAAGAGATTATATAATGAATAAATGGTGAATTATCTTTTGTAAGTGTACATGTATCCATGTAATATTTGTAGGTTCTGGGCATTGTAGAAGCACGTTGGTGGGTGTACCCAACTTTAACTTTTTCCTTTTAATGACATTTAATCTGAGATCTGTCAAAATAATAAAACTCCAGATCATTAAAGTAGAATGAAGAATAAAAGAAAATAAGGGGGTCCCAGAACCATAAAGAGTATCATCATATGTTGGTTATAATTAATATAAATAAAATACATGAATTACCTTGACGAAACACTCTCTCCGTTGATGTTTTAAGTCATGATCCGATGTGATCCATCGTTGCATCGTAGAATCCAAGTGTACGATTCGTATATCGGTGATTCGCACCTGCTCCATGTATCTGTGGACATCGCCGAAGAGATATTCGGGTGCTAGCATGGAAGAGCCTTCGCTTGCGATGTCCTCCTTCGATCACCTCGATCCGGTGGGGGAGGATCTATCTCTTGTAGATTGGGAGCGTTATTGTACGAAAAAAAATTCTCTCTTGGTTTGAGGGATTTCTATAGATCTGTTGTGCACAAAAACACAAAATGGATTTGCTAATGAGAATTATATAATTGGAATTTTAATTACATAGAATAATAAAATGAATTAATGTTAGGGCCAATAGGGGCCTATATACCCTGAGAGGGGGGGGGGGTGAATTAGGGTATGGATATTCTTTTTCAAAGTTATTCCTGCCCTACTGGATCTTGACCACTTTATTACAAGGGTCAATTTGTTTGCTCTTGTGCAATTGTTATGATCAGTTCTTTTCTGGTTTTCCTGATGATGTTGCTTTGAATGCAACGCAGGGAAGCGATCAGGCAGGCAAAGATATTTTTACTTGGTTCACCCGCACTGGGCTACGTCCAAGGAGCATACGCTGACAGGTTGCCGGTAGTACCAAGTCCACTAAACTTCACTAGCTGTGGATTACAATGTTCGGGCTAGATCACTTCTATGCCCAGGCTCACTGACTTTACAATGTTTAGGGTCATTTCACTGCTTTCCCAAGGGTCACTCCCTGTTTCTCTCTCTCTGGATCACTGCCGATGGAGAGGATCACCTACTTTCTCTTCCTAAGCTCACTACTCTAGAAGGGATTCACTCACAGTTTATAGACCTATAGGTCTCTTCATTTGCATTAAGGAATGAATCTTTCTCTGTATGTAGATGCTCTGTTGAAGTTCAACTTTCACCCGTAGATGAATACCCCTTTTTCACTATCCACTGGGCAAACTACCTTTGGAAAGAACTTCGCGAAGCACCCTACTTCGCTAGGCTCCCAATTTCGCGAAGCTCAAACAAGACTTCGCGAAGCTCCTACCTTTTCGCGAAGCTCTATCGCGAATCACTCTCGCGATGCACAGACCTTCGCAATGCTTAGGCCGTCACGGAGCTCCTGCCTCTCCGCGAAGCTCACTGAGCCAACGCGGGGCACACGCCTTTCGCGGAGCTAGAATAGCCGCCACGAAGCTACCCTTTCGCGAAGCACACTGCCTTCGCGAACCACCTCTGCGAACCGAGAGCAATGGATTTTCTCTGAAAATTCTCTCTACTTCTCTCGAGGGGGTCGACCTCTATTTATAGGCAATTCCACCGACCCTCGAACTTTCCGCGCGAAGTCAACGCTACGTCATCTCAAATCGCGAAGCTTCAAAGTTTCTACCGGAATTCTGTCCAAATCACGAAGCACCATGTCAATTTTCCATTCGCGGAGCTGGATGTAGTCGCGAATAATCACCGTCAACATACCTTCGCGCCTTCGCCGCGAAGCTCCCTCGCAAAGCCCTTCACCGTCGTGATGCGCTTTAGCCTCTGCCGTTCGCGAAGCTTGATGTAATCACGAAGCATCACCACCTCCATTTTTCTGGTCTTCGCGAAATCCAATCCATGCATCATATCTTCGCGAAATTCATGCCTTTTCCATATTAAATTATGATCTTCATGGAAATCCACTTTTCGCGATGCTCACCAAACTCAAAATTTTGGACCCCAAAAATTTGGCAAACATTGGAAAATGGCGCCACCTTGTACTGCTCTTTTGTACCGCCTCCAAATCGTCCTTTCCTTTTTCATCGTTCTTTGTCAACAAAAATTGTCAATAACTTCTTGGGAACTTGAAAAATATCCATGAAAACCTGCTTTGTCAACAAACACAATCAACCCAAAAATACTGCAATGTTACCTTGAGGGATTTTTTCCCAACAATCTCCCACTTTGGGTTTGTTGACAATTCTTCATAGATCTTCTCAAAAAGATTTTCTGCACATTGATACCTCACTGAGTCTTCTTCCATTTTCTACCACCATTCACCTCTTGAGATTCTGATAGCATTCAAGGATTCACTTAACACGTACTCTAAGCCCACATGAGCAATGCTTGGCGTGAGAAACAAGTGTAGTATGAAAAGTTCATCAATGAATCACTTCATGTAAAACACCAATTGTCGATTACAACATGATACCAATTCTTAAATTGATACCAATTGTTGAACCACACTGTTCCCAATTGGTGATAGCTGGAAACCTTCTCTCACCATTCCAACACCACTGTTCTACTCTTATCACGATCCTCAGCTGTCGTGATATCTATGCTTTGATCGATCACTTCTAGCATCATCAGATTTGAAACGCTCTCCCCCTTTCTCATTTCTCCCCCTATCTGGCTGCTCCACCTGTCAGCTTCTCCCCGTATCAATCATGATTTATCAAATAGCCACATTGTCTCCCAATCACTATTTTCTCCCCCTTTAACAAACACTATTTTCTCCCCCTTTTTCAACGAACCCAAAGGTCACTCCTTTGTAGTCTGTAACAGAGTAGAGAACACATCAACACATTAGGGAAAAACACACCATACCTCAGGGAGAGGGGGGACCACATCCACACTATGTCAAGTGCGGGGAATCGACTGAACTCCCAGAGCCAGTCGATGCCTCTCAAAAGCTTCCTTGGGTAAGTCCTTGGTTAGAATGTCTCCAACCTGTTGCCTTGTAGGCACATACTTCAACTTCACGATTCCCTGATCAACCTTCTCCTTGATAAAATGATACTTAATCTCAATGTGATTTGTCCTTGAATGATGGACGGGATTTTTGCTAAGATTTATAGCACTTGAGTTGTCGCACTAGATTCCGATCGGAGACTTCACTTCAACTCCCATATCTTCAAGCTGCTGCTTCATCCACAATAACTGTGTGCATGCTTGAGTGGCCGCAATATACTCAGCTTCTACGGTGCTCAATGAAATGCAATCTCGCTTCTTGCTCTGCCAAAAAATACACAATCCACCATGATAGAATGCACCACCTGACGTTGATTTTCTATCATCTGCTGAACCGGCCCAGTCTGCATCAGTATATCCCAATAACTCTGTTTGATATTTGTCAGTATATGTCAAGCCGAAATCCACTGTGCCCTCGATATACCAAAGTATTCTTTTCACTGCATGCATATATCTTTCCTTGGGATTAATCTGATATCTCGCTACTTGGCATGTGGCGAATACAATTTCAGGCTTTGTTGCGGTCAAGTACAGCAAACTGCTGATAATCTGCCTATTTTTAGTGAAATTAATTTCCCTGTTACTATCATCTTTTGATGATTTCATCCAGGTAGAAACCGGAGTCTTCGTCTCCTTGGAATCTTCAATTCAAAATCTCATTTCAAAACCTCCTTGGCATATTTGTATTGATAAATGAATGTGTCATTCCTGCCTTGTGTAACCTGTAAACCAAGGAAAAACATCAGCTCACTAATCATAGACATTTCAAACTCATGTTTCTTGAATTCAGAAGATTGTCTCAACTATGCTTCATCCGATCTTCCAAATATTATGTCTTCTTCCTAGACTAGCCTCATCATCCTTTGATTACTGTTGTTGTTGAAATAAATATTATAATCAAATCCCATACGCTGAAAACCAAGCTTCTTCAAATACTGATATAGCCTTCAGTACCATGATCTTGGTGCTTGTTTCATCCCACATAACACCTTCTTCATCCAACAAACTTTGTTCTCATCCCCATGAATGAGAAAACCATTTGGATTCTTAGTGTACACCTCTTCTTCCAGAAACCAATTTAGAAATTCAGTCTTGACATCCATCTGGAATTCTTTGATTTTTCTTTGCACTGTAATGGCTAGGAATAATATGATTGTCCACTTCCTTGCAATCGGTGCAAATGTCTCATCACCATCTATTACCTCTATCTGGGAGTCTCCTTTGCACATCAGTCGTTCTTTGTTCCGAATCACTGTTCCATATTCATTCATCTTGTCTTAATAGACGCATTTAGTCCTGATGACGTTTTTATCATCTGCCCTCGAAACAGTCTCCCATGTCTGATTCTTCTCAATTCTGATCTATCTCTTCATTCATGGAATGATCCCAGTTTTCATCTTCAACTGCATCAGCAAATCATTTTGGCTCAACCTGGGATATAAAAGATGTTTTCTGCAGTGATTCCATTCTCCTTGTCTGAGCTAGAGCTTACTAATCACCAATGATATTCTACATGTCAATTTCAGCTCAACTCTTTGACTATTGTGCAGATGAGGATTTTTCTTTTATAAATCGGCATTAGTCACTTATTCTCCCCCCTTGATTCTTTCCTCCTCATCACGTTTATCTAGAAATTTCTCACTGTTTCATTGATAAGTGGAATCATTCCATTAAACTACTCCTTGCAGCTTCTTGGTATCCTTGAAATAGTCAGCTGATACCACAATGTTAGATCAAAATAAATAAGCATGAAATGCTTGATCATTGCTGCTTCTCCCACAGTATGTATTTTCTCGATAGACAACACATGAGCTAGGTCATCCAATTATTTTCTTTGATGGATCTGGCATCTGATTTTGTTATTGAATGCTCCCCCTGTGTTATGTAACTCTTCCCGTAGTTAGTCCCAACAGTTTGGACCCACAACTATTCTTTTCCTCCTGCATCATTTGTTCTCTTGTTCCACTCAGAGTTGATCCATTAACATAATCTCTTAGCCTACTGAGTTTAAACTTGGTGTAGGAAACAAGAGACAATGTTAATAACACAATCACATTCTATGGTGGTCTGTTTCCCCCTTTCTTCTTCAACTCAGGTACCTAATTTGAATCAATTGAAACTGTAGACCATATCACATCTCTATTTATCATCCCTAGATGCCTCTTCCCCTTGGATCATATCTCTCTAAAACTTGAAACACATGAATCATCAGTTAATAGAATTTATATTCATAGGGAGAGGGGATTTCTTCCGAAATCCTAAAGATGATGATGATGGTTGATCCTGATGGGTCAACCCTTTGATTTTTTCTTGGAGGGCATCACACTCCTTTCTTGCTTCCTCCAGCTGCCTAGCCAACTTAAACTGTTCTTGCCATATGAATAGGCATTCATTGCCTACATTCTGAGCCTTTTTCTGATATGTAGATTTGGTAGGCTTGGACTTTCTCACCATTTGGGGTTTAAAACCACTAGTACATAGCTCTATCTTTGATGTTCTTCCAAAATTACATTTTTCTTGATTATTTCTCTAAGCAGGAATCTCCTTTCTTTTCATCATCCCTTGCATCTTCCACCATTTCAATGGTCTTCGTCTTTTCTCCACTGCTTTTTGTGGCACACGACTTGCAAATTTTTCAATGCATTCTTTGTTTATCTGCCTTTTATCAGATTTATGAGTCACCACCCTATTTTTCATTGGTGGTGGGTCCTCCACTGAATGTACTTTCTCCTTACTCACAACTGTAGCGTTTCCTCCCTTTTTCTTCCAGATTTGGTCATGTTCTTTCTTAGAGAGAGGTTGTGAGTGTGATAGAGGAGGTGACTGATGCACCTTTCGTTCAGATCCATGTGATTCCCCTGAGGCTCTAAGCCTATTTTCTAATTTACCACCTTGTCTTCCAGTGTATGATTTCTCATTATACACTACTAGAGTCAGGAATCTCCCTTCACGTTCTTTTTCCTTCCCTGCATTCTTCTTGATACACTGTCTGGCCAAATGCCCATAATCAGAACATATGAAACATCTTCCATCAAAGACATACCTCATTTCATCATTTCTCTGTCGAGATGTTGATGTAACTTGAGTTCTTCCTCTGAAATTGAGCTCCTGAGCTTCCTAACACATACTCATGGTGTGTCCCATTTTTCCACAGTAATAGCATCTAACAAATGCTTTCCTTTGAGAGACTCTTCTTTCTGATTTCTCATGACACTTCATCTTATTCTTAGATTTTGTACATTTTCTGTTTTCACAATACGAAATGTATTCCTGAGCCTCTGGACAGAAGCTTGATGTGTGGCCGTGAATCCCACAGAAGTAGCACATGTCATCACTTCTTTTTGTAACTGACCTCTTAGGCCTATCTCCAGCACCTACAGGTTTTTATCCACTCCTGGAACTGTTTACGGCTCTCTTCTTATCATGCATGGGAGGTGATTCATCAAATCCAATACCAGCTTTTCCGAAACTTGCTGGTCTTTGAGCTGAGAAAATATTCTGTTGTTTCTCTTCAGAAATAGCATATCTGTTCTTCATTTTATCATCACTTGTCGAAGGATGATCAAATAGTAAATGCAAGGCATCCTTCATTTTAGGCTTTCCTCTATCATTAGAACTCTCTAATTCCTTATTAACTGATTCTATCTCTTCTTCAAACTTTTGAATCTCTGTCTCCCTTGATTCAAGTTGTACATCAAGTTCTCTCTTGATAAGCTTCCCTCTACTCATCTCATCTTCCAATTCACATGTCATATTTTCCACCATTGCACTTTGCTTCTCTACTTTCAATTTATCCTCAGAAACAGATTTAGAGATAGATTCATTCTCTTTTTGTAGGCTTCGATTCTTCGGAACTTCTTCAGACAACTATGCTACTAGATCATCATTTCTAGCTTTCAGATTCTGAACATTATCTGACTTTTTATTCTCTTCATAATCATCAGCCTTTTGTTTTCCTTTCATTTTAGCCATCTTTTGTAGTTCCTCACCTTGAGAATCATTCTTCTCCTTTAGGTCAGTTGCCACATCAATAAGCCTTTGATTTAAGCCTCTTAGGTTGTTGACCTCAATCTCTAATACCTTGATCTAGATATCTTTATATTTGGCTTCTTTAGTGTTTCTAACATCACTTGTAATATTAGGTTCTTCGATGCTCTTGACTTGATCTTTCACTTTTATATTCAAGCCATCGATATCCCTTTTCTGTTCTTCAATCTTAAGCTTATACTCACCAACTAATTCTAAGTTCTTTGGTGCTGATAACTTGAGTTTCTCAATTTTATCCATCAACTCAGACTTCTCTTCTTCCTGCTGCTGCATATAAAGTTTGGCATCACAAACAAATTTGTTAGCTTTCTTGGTTTTGGCTCTCCAAACATCTATCTCTTCCAGGGCAACCTCTAACTCAGCTTGCATATCTATTCTTCCTTCAATTTCTTCTTCTGTTTCAATATCACTCAGATGCTCATGTACTTCACTCATTCCAACATCATGATTGATTGAATCAATCTTTTCCCTATCAGATTCATCCATACCTTCCTTCAGTAAGCTGTTTGATTCTTTTAGTTGAATCACACTTTTTCCGAAAACACTTCCACACTAAGGGAATTTACCTGACTTCTGATTCTACTTTGATGCTTTTCCTTTTCCCATGGAAGATTGAGAGATAAGGGAAAAATGTATCTTCAACCACACAGATCGAATACACCAAGTCGAAGCAAACAAATCTTATAAAAGAAACCAGCCCTCTAATACCAATTGTTAGGGCCAATAGGGGCCTATATACCCTGAGAGGGGGGTGAATCAGGGTATGGATATTCTTTTTCAAAGTTATTCCTGCCCCACTGGATCTTGACCACTTTATTACAAGGGTCAATTTGTTTGCTCTTGTGTGATTGTTATGATCAGTTCTTTTCTGGTTTTCCTGATGATGATGCTTTGAATACAACGCAGGGAAGCGACCAGGCAGACAAAGATATTTTTACTTGGTTCACCCGCACTGGGCTACGTCCAAGGAGCATACGCCGAGATGTTTCCAGTTGTACCAAGTCCACTAAACTTCACTAGCTGTGGATTACAATGTTTGGGCTAGATCACTTCTATACCCAGGCTCACTGCCTTTACAAAGTTTAGGGTCAGCTCACTGCTTTCCCAAGGGTCACTCCCTATTTCTCCCTGTCTGGCTCACTGCCGATGGAGAGGATCACCTACTTCCTCTTCCTAAGCTCACTGCTCTAGAAGGGATTCACTTACAGTTTATAGACCTATAGGTCTCTTCATTTCCATTAAGGAATGAATCTTTCTCTGTATGTAGATGCTCTGTTGAAGTTCAACTTTCTCCCGTAGATGAATACCCCTTTGCCACTATCCACTGGGAAAACTACCTTTGGAAAGACCTTCGCGAAGCACCCTACTTCGCTAGGCTCCCAATTTCGCAAAGCTCAAACAAGCCTTCATGAAGCTGCTTCCTTTTCACGAAGCTCTATCGTGAAGCACTCTCGCGATTCACAGACCTTCTCAATGCTTAGGCCGTCACGGAGTTCTTGCCTCTACACAAAGCTCACTGAGCCAACGTGGGGCACACGCCTTTCGCGGAGCTAGAATAGCCGCCGCAAAGCTCCCCTTTCGCGAAGCACACTGCCTTCGCGAACCACCTCTGCGAACCGGGAGCAATGTATTTTCTCTGAAAATTCTCTCTACTTCTCTCGAGGGGGTCGGCATCTATTTATAGGCGATTCCACCGACCCTCGAACTTTCCGCGCGAAGTCAACGTCATGTCATCTCAAATCGCAAAGCTTCAAAGTTTCTGCCGGAATTTTGTCCAAATCGCGAAGCACCACGGAAATTTTCCATTCGCGGAGCTTGACGTAGTCGCGAAGAATCATCGTCAATATACCTTCATGCCTTCGCCGCGAAGCTCCCTCGCAAAGCCCTTCACCGTCGCGATGCGCTTTAGCCTCTGCCGTTCGCGAAGCTTGACGTAATCGCGAACCATCACCGCCTCCATTTTTCTGGTCTTCGTGAAATCCAATCCATGTATCCTATCTTCGCGAAATTCATGCCTTTGCCATATTAAATTATGATCTTCATGGAAATCCACTTTTCGCGATGCTCACCAAACTCCAAATTTTGGACCCCAAAAATTTGGCAAACACTGGAAAATGGCGCCACCTTGTACTGCTCTTTTGTACCGCCTCTAGATCGTCCTTTCCTTTGTCATCATTCTTTGTCAACAAGAATTGTCAACAACTTCTTGGGAAGTCGAAAAATATCTATGAAAACCTGCTTTTTCAACAAACACAATCAACCCAAAAATACTATAATGTTACCTTGAGGGATTTTTCCCAACAATTAATCATCGAAAATCATTTATTCATTTCATTTAATTCTTAGTAATACCCTATTTTTTATAATAGAAGTTTACTATTATTAACTAACATACTCCCAACGAATTACCACTAATATTATTTAATTAAATAAATAATATTATTTGTCACAAATCCAAAGAAACACTACATGGCATGTATATTAGTATACACAACGTGTAATTTTGTTTTCCCATTTTCATTATTTCCTCCACCACATTTATTAGAACTTGAATAATGTCTATTTATTTCCCAAATAAATATCACTACATTACTCGCTAATAAATATATTATTTTCACCTTAATATTTTCCCTCGAATAACTAGTGTCGAAATAAATGCGATCATGAATCCTTAGATAATTATTAAACCAAAATTTGGAAAAATCTTTATTCAACCTGTTAAATTAATATTTAACTAAGATAATTGGCCACACTTATTGTTTGACCCTTTAGGCCTCCTTGTTAGTGGAATTAGGCAGAGCCTGTGTAAAGTCCAAGTATAACATCTAGAAACATGCCAAGGCACCCATAGAGAAAGAAGATAATACCACAATGAAGTGTCACCTCCTACGAACGTATACCATGTAATGTAATCCCTTTGTCTTGATATATCTAATCAAGCAGGATTCTTTCTAGTGCCATCAACCCATGTGCTCGATTATTCTTTCTATGACTTTCCAGAATTGAACTTTCCCATTCCTCACTATAGCCATGGATTTATTTAGGCTATATGAATTCCATCAAAGGGCCTGAGATATCTACTTCTGTTATGGAATAGAAGGGACAAATCCTTTATCGCATTATCTATTAATGCAGTATTACTCATGAAGCACCCAACATATCCTACCTCACTATGAACAGTGTGTCATCACAGTTTTTGCGAATACATTTAAGTGCGTGAGTTGTAATAAGAATTAATAAAAATCATAACGTCCAAGGACCAATACACACGTCCTCAGATAGGAAAATACAATGACACTATGAAATGTATATTTCCTACTCATGAGTCTCATTATTATAATATCCTTCTGGATATTACCAAAGGAGCACACCATGAGAAGGTTCCTCAAAGTTTTATGATACCTCACCCCTAATGGCATGTATTATTTGTGTCCCTCAAATAACCTCATCCGAACATAGAACACATATTCAAGAACATTATTATGGAATTTTTAGGTTCTAATCTTACCAGTGATCCGCTATGATACATTAATGAAAAAACTATCCTTAATACATTATCTCATGTATTGTCATGCAGAAGAACAATCAAGATGTGATAAGGTATTTATTAATGAATAAATTATAATGTAAAAGGTTCTAGGACACTAACTCCCATAGAATCCCACATGGACTAGATCCAACTGCTAAAAACCTTTAACCTGCTAGCTCTCTTATGATATTCATGATTCTGATGAGATATTCCTTTAGTCATGGAGTCTCCCACATTCTCTTCTATGGACACTTTGCTTATTCAGACTTCACCCCTTAGATAGAAATCCCTCAAGAGTTGATACTTTTAGAGTATGTGATTTCTCCATTGATGTGACATTGGTTATTTAGAAAGAGAAACTACTGCAGTATTATCACAATATAATGTGATATGATCTTTTTTTCTAGGCACCACATCATTCCCCTAGAAAATGTTCTAAATCCGGATGGATTCCTTGGTTACATCAGAAGATGCTATATATTTGGACTCCACTATAGAATCGGTGACAACTGGTTGCTTTGAACTCTTCCAGCTCACAGATCCTCTAAAAAGAAAGAAAATGTATCCAGATTTTTACTTTAGATCATTCTAATCTGTTTGAAAACCAGAATTAGCATACCCTTTGATAAAAAGTTCCTCATATTCTCCATAAAATAGGAACATATCCTTAGTTCTTCTCAGATACTTAAGGATAGACTTAACAGTAGTCCAATACTATTCTCCTCGATCTGCTTGATATCTTCCTATCATGCTCAGTGCATAGGCAACATCAAGCCTGGTACATAACATGGCATATATGATGGGTCCTACAGACAAATCGTATGGGATCTTAGTCATTCTATCTTTCTATGGTTGTTTCTGAGGAAACATTTTCTTAGAAAGATGTAGACAAAGTGACACTGGAACCAATACCCTCTTGGATTGTTCCATACTAAATATCTTTAGTATCTGGTCAATGTATGTACCCTAACATAGTCAAATAAGCCTCTTGGATCTATCACGAATGATCTCGATCTCTAGAATCTAGGCTGCTTCACCCAAGTCCTTCATGGAGAAACACATGTTCAACCAGTTCTTAACAGACTGTAATACTGGGTCATCATTTCCAATAAGAAATATGTCATCAAAATATATTACTTTGATAATGATTATACTCCCATTAAACCACTTATAAACCCATGGCCCACATTTATTCTTAATGAAACCGAATTCTTTTATGGATTCATCAAATCGAATGTTCCATGACCTGGTTGCTTTCTTTAATCCATGTATGGATTTATACAACATGAAAACCTGTTTGGATTTACTTGGTGTCACAAACCATTTTAGTTGTGTCATGTAGAAATCTTCTTAACGGTTCCCATTAAGGAATGCTGTTTGACATCCATTTTCCTAAACACGTAGTCATAGTAAGATACTATGTCAAGTATGATTCATATCGATTTAAACATAGAGATCGGCAAGAAGGTTTCATCATAGTCAATTCCTTGATGCTATTTTAATTCTTTATCCACTAGCCTTTCTTTATATGTGCTAACATGACCTTACATGTCTATTTTTCTCTTGAATACCCATTTGCATCCAACATGCTTTACATCAATTGGCTGATCAACCAAAACCTAAACTTGGTTCTGATACATAGAATCCATATCATAATTCATAGATTCTATCCATCTTGTTGATTCTAATATTTCTAATGCTTCCTAGTAGGAGAGAGGTTCATCATTGTCCAACAATAATGATTCACCAATATTGGTTACTATGAAACCAAATCTCTTTAGTCCTCTTACCTCTCTTGAGCTCCTACACATTACTTGTGTTTCTAGAATGTCCTCCACAGAGACCAATAGAACATGTTCTTGTACCAAATCCTATGTATCTTGAGCATCAACTTTGTAGAAGTCAATCTTTCTCCCACTATCCTTTTTTAGGATTTTCTCCCTCTCAAGAGATATGGCTTGTCTGTCGACATTCACATTCTTGTCTGAAGGGTTATATATGTAATATCCTTTCGTTTCCTTGGGATATCCTTTAAAGATACACCTCATGCCCAGGGTGCTATTTTGTTTCTCAAGAAGGCCTTAACAAATGCCTCACATCCACATACATGTGTGTGTGAAAAAATGGGTTTCTTTCCATTCCATATCTCAGAGGGAATTCCATTTTCCACCTTAGTTGGTACTCAATTTAATGTGTATGCTGCAGTTTCCCATGAATATTCCCAAAAGGATAATGAAAGATCTGTATGACTCATCATCGACGTCACCATTTCCAATAATCTACAGTTCCTCCTTTCACTAACACCATTCTACTGTGGGGTATAAGGAGGAGTGAGTTGAGATAGAATACCGGACTCCCATAGATGGTCGATGAATTCATGGTTCAGATATTCTCAACCTAGATCTGATCGAAGCTTCTTTATCTTCTTACCAAGATGATTCTCTACTTAATTCTTGAATTACTTATATTTCTATATGGCTTATGAATTATACCTCATTAAGTAGATATAGCCATACCTACTCAAAAAATCATTAAGAGTAATTAAGTAAGAATATACACCTCTAGGTTCTATTAGAAATGGTCCACATACATCCGCGTGAACCAATCCTAGAAGCTCTGTAGCCCTTTCACCCTGTCAACCAAACGGTTGCTTGGTCATTTTAACTTTTAAAGAAGTGTGAAATCTATAAAGTCATTTTAGCTTAGTAGAGTCTAAATATCCATCTTAGTGGAGCTTTATCAAGTGCTTCTCATTTACATTAATTAGACAGTGATGCCACAACTGGGTGATGTATAAGTCATGTGAATTTTTTTTGTTATCGATTTTCAACACTTGGTTTTTTTAATTTAATACATAAAAACTATTATTTAAATGCACCATACCATAACACACATTGTTTTTATAAAATTAGAAACCCTTATTTTCAATCTTGAAAATAAATCCATCCATATCCAAACATTGTACAAAAATTATGTTTTTGGTAACACTAGGAATATAATAAGAGTTATGTAAAACCAAAATCATCCTAGTTGGAATTGAGAGAGGGTAATCACCAATGAAAAACACATCCAGACCCATGCCATTGGGAAGATCCATCTCTCCTCTGACAATCATTCTAAATCTATTTGGTTCCTACATTTGAATACAAACATGATCCCCACAAGCTGTATCTAATACTCAATGTGTAGAAATGGAAATGTTACACTCGATAACGAATGCACCTTTTTCAACCCCACATTTTTGGGAGAAATTCCCCTTCAAGTGGTCTGGCTTGATACATGGAAAACATACCTTATCCCATTCCTTTTCTAGCCTCAAGATCCTCCCCTTCTTGGAGGGATGATGCTCGGGGGCTTCAGACCATTTATAAGTCCTTGTCCCCTTTTCCTTGTCATTTCTTTTCATATTCACCATAGGGACTATGGGTTTTTCATGCCCCATGTCCTTATATACCTGGGGAATTAATGTCAGAAGTTATTATAGACTCTTTTCATTGTTGGTCATGTTATAATTGATAGTAAATCTAGAGAAGGTCTTGAGAAGTGATGATAGGATGAGATCTGTACGCAACTCATCAGAGAAATTAATTCCTAAGATGTCCAGGCATTCAATGTAGCCAAAAATATTGACTACATGGGGCCCAGTTGGCATAGAATATCCAAGAATGGTTGTAAAAAACCAATTTGAGATCTCATATCTCTCTTGTCTCACCTTCTCTTGATATAGATCCTTTAGGTGAGACATCATTATATAAGAATCCATGTTTTCATGTGGCTTCTAGAGATCATTAGGCATGGCCAATAGCAAGAAACATTGGACATATATGGCATCATATATATGTTTCATATAGAGAGAGAGTTCCTCAATACTGGACTATTTTCCAGGCACAACTGGAATAGGCTCTTCTAGCACATACAATTTCTTCTTGTGGAAAAGGATGACGCGTAAACGCCTCTACCATCCATGGAAATTGGTGATGGTGAGAAGGTTTTCCTTCTCGAGTATGGTTCACAATGATATGTTTGAAATAATTTTTCTCTATTTTTCTAAAAATTATGATGAGAAAAGTTTTAGTACTTTATCAGGAAGAAACTTATACAAATAAATAAATTAATAATTTTTAGTCTCCCACTATTTTATCAAAATTAAATATACCCCACCATTGACTTCAGAATATTCTGTTTCCTGAATATTCTTGTGGAAAACATCCAAATTTCCCTTCAAATTACCCCAAATATGGTTGGTCAAGCAACTTGGAGGATTTTAGGTAGGCATTCCAAATGCCAACTATATTTACTCGTAGCTCCTTGATCTGCTGGGTGGACTCCCCATAACTGAAATACTTTTTTTGGATTTCTTCAACCTTTGTCTCTTGGTCACATAAAGTCCGGTTGTGGAAGTCAAACCTTAATGTGAACCAAGTCATGTCATCCCAAAAACATGAATTATAATTTCCCGATAATTGAAAGCACCCCAACTAGGGTTGGTCAAGAACTTTGAACCATGGTTCAATTCTAACCAATATTTTGGAAGGCTGTATCGACTCAATATTTCTTTGAGGGATTTTATCCTTATAACATAAATTTACATTTTATTATATTTATTACATTCTTGTTAATATTATGTGGGACATAAATAAGTGATTAACCATGTCTAAGATAATTTTAATGCATAAAATGGTCTTATTTTAGTTCCATATTGCATGCTTGTTTAATTCATTAATTGTGTGATCGTGACAGCACACCCAAAATAAATTAACCATGAAACTGAAAAAAAGATAAATTTTATGATCATGATCTTGTTATATTGGTTAGTTTTTCTAGTGATTGATAAAATAACCCAAGACCTTGGGTAGAAACCCCTTGAACCTTTTGGGTTCATGTTTACAACTTTCCACCTGTCCACCTTTGTATCTCCTTGGATTGGTTTCACCTTGGCTCCTAAATTGATCTACCTCCACTCGCTTTGGAGCTCCATCCATTACATATGATTTTATCTCACATGTAGATAAGGGGTAAAATGAGGTTTTACATAAAATAAACCTTTGGAATGCACGCCCTACATATTAATGAGGAGAAGTATTATAGGCCAACAAATTTAATTTAAATAAAAAAATTAAAATAAAAAATTCACTTACAAATGTCTTGGTCTAGCTCATGATCATCCACACACACAACGATACTTACACATGAATAAAACTTGCATTCAATAATTTAATTGTTCTTGTTTAAGATAAATCACGCTCAAATGAATTAATTATATTTAATTAATCAATCCTTTTATCATAAACCCTTTTCTAAGTTTCTATGAGATTCTCATCCATCTTAATTTTAATCAAATAAATTCATTTAAAATTATCTTTATACGTAACTTTTACCTTGGAGGAGACCTAGTGAATTCCCCTTCATAACTACCCAATGTGTAGAAAAGAACATTACATAGATGTTAAATTAAACACAAATATATAAAACACTTGTCATGTATTGGGCCTCGTCTTTACGTCTGCACTGTGGTACATGTATTAAGGGTTTGAATAATCTAATAATAAATTTTAATAAATCTGCGTAATTGGGATGATTACATGATGTGTAGTTCTGACTACACAATGTGTAATTTTGTTCACCATCCGCCTGAAGTACATGCCCGGGGGCATGGCCTGTAAAAGTACTTTGTAAATATTCAGATTACATGGCGTGTTCAGTGGGAAACATGTTGTGTGGTATCCACGTTACACAGTTTCTAGCTGGGCGAGCCATGTATGGGGTACACGGTCCAAAAATAACCCGAAAGGGACTACACGCTGTGTTTAATGGGCCACACAATGTCTAATCTAGAAACTATGTTCACAAGTTCCTAGTCAACACAACTAGTCTTAAAGGGTTCGATAGGGTCCATTGACATGGCCTGGTTTGGTGGACCAGTCTAATGCATTGAACCTATAATACACATTGTGTACTTCCAAATACATGCTGTGTGTTTTGGTGGTGTGTGACCGGGAACGTTTGGCACCTCCAGATGAGATCCCTTGTTTTATTTTAATAAAAAATTATAAAAAAAACTCTTTTTTAAGGTGAACGAGAAATGAGAGAGGAGGAAAAGATCTCAATATTCAGATTTGCAGAATGATTAAATTGAATTGAAACAAATAATTATTAAATGGTTAAATCATAAACAAAAAAATAAATAATTATAATCAACAATATAATCCCTCTGGTACCACTTGTGGGTTCTAGGCACAATAGAAGCACGTTGGTGGGTGTACCCAACATTAATTTATTCCATTAAAGACATTTAATTCAAGATCCATGACGATAATAAAATACCAGATCTTCATAATAGAATGAAGAAAGAACGAAGAGAATGGAGTCTTGGAACTATAGAAATGATTATTATATATTGGTTAAAATTAATTTAATTAAACGATAAGAATTGCATTGATGGAACTCTCTCTCCACTGATGTTTCCAATCACGATCCGATGTGATCCATCGTTGCATTATAGAATCAATGTGTAAGATTCCTCTATCAGTGATCCACACATGATCCACGTATCTCTGGACGTCGCTGAAGGGATCTTTCCGGGTGCTAGCTCGGAAGAGCCTTCACTTGAAATGTCCGCATTCGATCGCATTGATCCGATGGAAGATGATCTATCTCTCTTATCTTGAGAGCATTCTTGGAAGAAAATAATTATCTCATGACTTGAGACAATTCTCTAGACCCATTGTTCCCAACAACACAAAATATCTTGGCTAATGAGAATTGTTTAGTTGGGATTTTAATTACATTGAATAATATTATGAATTAATTTCCCAAAAGAATTTATTAGTATCATTTAATTCTTTGTAAGACCCCATGTCTAATAATAATAGTTGACTAATATTAACACTTGACATGATCCCAGTAAATTACAACTAATATTAATTAATTAAATAAATTGTATTACTTCACACAAATCCCCAAAAAAACAACACTATGTATATATTAATATATACGAAGTCTAATTTTGTTTTACCATTTTAATTATTTCCTCCACCACATTTATTAGACCTTGAATAATGGCTATTTATTTCTCAAATAAATATCATTGCATTACTTGATAATAAATATATTTTTTCACCAACAATATGTTCTCTTGAATAACTAGTGTCGAAATAAATGCGACCAGGCATCCTTGAATAATTATTGAACCACAATTGGGAAAAATCATTATTCAACTTATTATATTAATATTTAATGGAGATACTTGGACACACTTAGTGTGTGACCCTCTAGGCCTCTTTCTCAGTGGAATTAGGTGGATCCTGCCTAAATTTCAAGGATAGTGTCTCACAACACGTCAAGGAACCCATTGAGAAATAATTTAACACCACAATGATGTATCACCTCCTATGAACGCTTACCGTGTAATGTAATCCCATTGTTTTGATATCTTGAATAAAGCGGGTTGCATTCTAGTTACATCAACCCATGTACTAGAGTATTCTTTCTTTGAATTTCCAAAATTGAACTATCCCATTGATTTCCATGGACATGGTTTTATTTCGGCTATATCAATTCCATTAAAGGGTATGCGATATCTACTTCCATTATGTAATAGAAGGGACAAATCCTTTCTTGCATTATCTATTAATGTAGTATTACTCATGACACACCCAATAAATCCTACCTCATTGAGAACAGTGTACCATCATAGTTTTCGTCAATTAATCTAAGTTCGCAAGTTGTTATACCCATTAATAATAATATTAATGTCAACAGACCAATACAAATGTCGGCAAATAGGAACATCCAATGACAGTATGGAATGTGTATTTACTACCGGCGGGTGTCGTTCTCAAAATATCCTTCTTGATATTACCAAGGGTCCACACCATGAGAAGGTGCCTCAATGTTTTATCAGTCCTCACCCCTAATGGCTTGTATTATTTGTGTCCATCAAATGAAATCATTCGACCATAGAACACATATTCAAGAATGGGGTTATGGAAATTTCAGGTTCTCATTATAGTAGGGATCTTCTATGAACGTTTAGTGTAACAACTATCCTTAGGACATAATGACATGCCTTGTAACGCAGGAGAACAATCAAGATGTGAAAACGCATTTATTAATGAATAAAGTACAAAGTAGTCGGTTCTAGGATCTACGGTGGCCGAGACAGAGCATGCTTCTGTAGTGGATGATATTTTAATTGATATTATTGTAGATAAATCAGATGTTGATAGACTAGATTTGGCTGGTGATGGTACTCCTGGAGTTGCAGTTGCTGGAGATGCAGTGACGCACCCACCTGAGGGTTTTCCTAAAAAATTGGGAGATCTAAAGACTATCAAGTCCCAACCTAGAATTCTCAACCAATGGTATTTTTCAGAGGTAAAGGATGTCACTATAGAGAGAATGGTCAATAAAGGTGACACTACACATGTGAATTATAATATAGAAATGGTTCTTGATAGATTTAGAATCTTTGAATTTTCCTTAATCGCTAGGATTGTTCTCCCTGATTGAGGCAAGTCATGGAAACTTGATGATTCAGTTCGAAATTTAGTCTCTATATGGGGGTTTTCTGGATAAAGATTCATTCCCTTGGCTCATGGTTTCTTTCACATAATTTTCCCATCTAAGGACCTAAAGTGAAGGGCCTGGGGGAGTGGCTCAATTTCCTTGAAACTGGGTATGATATGTTTTTAGGAGTGGGATATTTGTTTTAATACCTTTTCAATAAAGAATACTACAGTTTAGGTTTGGATCAAAATTATTGGCCTTAATTGACTTTTTTGGCATCCTAAGATCTTATTTGATATTGCCTCTTCTAGGGAAATTCTTATTAAAATGGATAGGAATACTGAGATTTCTAAATTTTGGAATTATTCTAGGGTACTGGTGGTGGTTTATTTAAGCTCTAGCTTGATCCATATTGTTGTTTTATCGACATTAGATGATGATATTTCTTTAAAAGTTGAGTATGAAAGAATTCTTGACTTTTGTATAGAGTTCTAAACTATTGGTCATGTTAAAGATAAATGTCACAGAAATGTGATTTGATCCTTTTGTTCTTCAAAAGAGCACCATGAAGCTTCTTATAAGAAGAAAATGAGGAAGCAGACCTCACAAACCAATGTAGTCCCACATGGTGAGGGAAAACCCACTGGTAATGTGGGTAATGGATTATTACAAGAGACCCATGGGTCAGGGGAGATGGACCTTATGATAGTGCCAGAGGCGATAGAGGGTGACCCCATACCAGGATCCACTCCTTTATTTGAGGGCCAGAAAAATACAAGTGATGATGTGAATATTTCAAGGATCCAAGAAGAAATAAATAAGTTAAGGGAAACCCAGGGCATTCATGGAAAATGTGATGATATTGAGGATGATTCCCCAAAAAATTCATCATATAGTCAGGTATTATCCAAAGGATTTTTTTTGTTTTGGATGATGGAGGTTTTCAACCTATTCCTCTTAATAAAGCGGGATGTAAAAAAATATTACTCGTACATGAAGCCAACTATGGTTACTAGGTCCCATGGCCCCGTTGATTTTGATTCTGATTGGCATGGTGATTATGCTGACTCTTATCAACATGATAGTGATTTTTAACTTGGAATGAGGGCATGAATTCTTGTATGAACCCATCCCTCTACTTTATGTATTTTCTTCTTCTTAATAAAAGGTCTCTACCCTAACATTTTTCATAGTTGGTTCTAGGACACCAACTCCAACAATATTAACTTAAGAGTTAGGGATACAACCATGGGTCTATGCGTTGAAACCTATTTTGAAGTTTTTACATCATAAGATATTATCAATATTAAGGATATTTAATGAGAAATTTATGGAATAATACCATTTTGTTTTGTATATATGTCAAATATATTCAAGGAGGAATGCCTCTACAGTTTGTGGGAATATGAAAAAAAGTATTATTATCCATTAGGGTTTATCTTATTTTTGATATTATGGTAATTACGGGATTTAGTTATCCACCCAATGAATTCGACACACTTAATTTAGATACTATTTATCTCTAGATATACTATACAAAATATATATTAAGGAACATGTAATGTTCCTTGGATTAACATATTTGAATATATCATATTGGGATTTTAAGTTTACCTTGATGTTTTGGAGAAGTCCTCGGAAAGTTATTCATATAGGGTTGAGTTTCATCCCTATATATCATCCTCAAGAAGTTTAGTATGAGAGAATATTTCAATCTCTATAGGAACTAATAAAATATTTTTCTATGGATTTTAAATCTTATTAGAATCAACGCCTCCATCTTGTTGAGATTTTTTGCAAAAATAGCTTTCACTCGAGCATTCATTTTTATCCTTATGAAAACCTTTGGGAAAATAAGTGTAGGAATCCAAAATATTGTAAAGAAGTTGCATAATTTATGTTGTTGGGACCTGAGTAGGCTGATGAGATGGTAGATAATGTTAGAGTCATTCAACAAAACGTAAGGACAACATACAGTTGAAAGAAATGTTATACTGATAATCACTGACGTGGTCTAGAATTTGATGTTGGTTAGAAGGTAATTATATGAATATATTTTTGGTATTAATAATGGAAAAATCCTAGGAATATAAGTCCCTTAGAAGTACATGATCATACTAGGATAGTAACTTATCCTTTTATGCTTCTACTAAATATCTTAGAAGTTCATGATGTGTTCCATGTATCCCAATTGAGGAACTACATAACCAATACATCACTTGTTCTAAACATAGAGGTCATAATCTAGGATAAATATATTTATTATGAAGAATTACCAATTGAGATTATAGATCATAGAGAGAATGTTTTTTGAAACAAAACCACTCATCTGGTTAATGTTCTCTTGTGAAACAACCAATATGAGGAAGCAATGTATGAACTTGAGGAAGTGAAAAAGAAGAGATGTCATCATATTTTTGGGCCTAAGTGATGAATCTGAAGGGTTAAATTAATTTTAATGGGGGTATAATGTAACTCACTGATATTTATATGAAATATTTCTATAATTTTATTTCTTCAATAGCTTGTGTTGTACGCAACAAAGTGTTTAAAATAAATGCATTACATTATTATTTTCCCATTATAATATAGACATTACCTAGGAGGGTATGGACATTAATAACTAAATTCTTAAAAATAAATGGACTATAAATTATAAAATAAATTTATTTTTATCAAGTGATTGGAATTTAAAACAAAAAAATTAAAATAAAATTTATGTTTTCATGTTTTTTAATGCGATAATGAATTTTATATCAATATATTAAATTAATATTCGTGAATAATTAAAATAAATTTATATATTATTTACTTGATAAAATATTTTAAAAATTGAAAAAATATATTTTCTATGCTTAGTATAAGAATAAATCATGTATTGTGTATAAAAATGTACTTTTCCAAAAAATAGTTTTTCCACATTTTGCACACTAACATTAAAATTAATTTCGAAAATTTCTATGTATTGAATCTGATAAAATTAATTAAATATTTAGAATTACGAGGTTACAAATTTTCAATTATACCCTTTTTTTTCAATTTGAATAGTATCTTTGCAATATTTTATTAGCTCAGTAAATGGTAAAATGATTTAATATGGTTCAAAAATTAGTGATACAATCATATTTTTTCATCCTATTAATTATTGGATGAAACTAAATTTACCCTAACACCTAATGTTATAAATTGAGTTATTTAATGGAAAATTTACTCGAAAAATAACCTTATAATATTACAATCAATGAAAGTCACACAATTTCACTTTCATTATCTTAAATATCTCTTAAGTTTTCACATGAAAAAAATTAGGTTATGAATTAATATAAGTGTCCATTATTAAATAAATAAATATATTTTAATGATATAATATTATTTATGACTTTTGGGTCCACTTCAATGAGATTTTTACTTTTATAGTATTTTATTTAAAGAAAAGTAAAAGAATTCACATTCATGTTTTTATTAAGTTTATTATTTTAAATATGAATATTCACACCTGATATTTTCATATATAAAAAATATATTTAACTATAAAATATTTATATTCATCTTGAAATTTTTTTATAATATTTAAAAATTAAATAATTACCCTGAATGCCTATAAAACATTGATGTAGTAATTATTCAATTAATTGGAAAATAGAATAAATGATAATAAAAATAATAAAAATAATATAATTTGAGATATTAAAGTTTATATGTGAGTTCTATAGATGACCATGAAATTTTATAGATATAATAAAACACTTGGATCAAATTTAACAAGTTTTATTTATATTTTTGAAAGTCAAATTAGTGAATAATATCAAGTATGATGATAATGATATTTTATAGGATTAATATTTTATTAAATTATTTAAATATCAAAAAAATATTTAAAAAACAAAAAATAATAATGATATGGTCTAAAATACCATAAATTGTCTATTTATGATTAAATATACCCTATATAATTTAAAAATACACCCTTTTAATATTGAAAAATTGTTACCATAGTTAAAACTGAATAAGTTAAACAAGTTTTTATTCAAATTATAAGGGTTAAAATAGAAACAAAAACATGTATAAAATATATTTTGATGATATCAAAACACATTGATAATGTTATCTTATAATACATGTTCATTTTGTGGTATTTGAATTGAAAATGTATTCATTATAATTTAATCGTTTGAGAAATTCCAAAAGTGAATCTCACTTCAATTATATTAGGTAACCTCCTCCCTAAATTATTGAAAACACTTAGGATCCATATAAATCAACCATACCATACTTATTTCTCTTCTAAACATACCTAGTAAAATTCAATAGGTGATGATATTCTCAAAATACAAACCCAACTGCTCTTTAGAGGAGATCTAAAGGAGACTTTTCGAAGAATAGGTAATTGATATAACCGATCACTTTATAGTTTTTACTCTTCATTACCTCCTCTAATTATATGATTTTTTTCATAAAATAATAAATTCAGTGACCTAAAAATTATGAAATGTGTTTGTTATTATTAAAAGACCATTATACACCCTATTTTCCCTCAAATAATAAGTAAAAGTATCATTTGTACTTATGTACAACATACCGTCTCCATGTAATGATACAATTCATTTTTCATACCCATATTTTATGGATTGGTATTATGACAATTTTAATGATTATTTATGATATGTATGATATAATAATGATTATTTAAATATGAATTATTATTTTCATTTCATCCATTACGTCAATCAAAATATGAAATCAGTGTTCAAGAGTACGTACGACCAATTGTCTCCATGAACAGTGCAATTCATTTTTCTATTTTTACTTTTAATGAATGATTATAAATTTATATATAATTATTATATGTTATTTTTATTTTATGATAAAAATTATACAAATTTTTATACTAAAGATAAATGTATAATTAACAGGACTGCAGAACTGAAACATTCTTGGAAAATGATGCAACAATCACAAGGAAGGGTGATTTTAATAAATAATTACTAATAAATTGGTGATAAGTTTTTAAAAAAATTTACATCATATCAAATAATTGATGGTGTGAATGACAAGTATAATATGTCCATATTTATTATACATGAGGTTTGAACATGAACATGGAAAGTAAAGACTTGTGGTAATTGATTTTGGTATCACCTCTAATTTTGTTAGACACAGGACCTATATATTATTTGTTTCTTTTGGGTGGTGTATATATTACCCATGAATGTAAATTAGTATTATTATATTCAATATTATGGGATATAAATTTACCTCTGAATTTATTTTGTTTCATAGGGCTTATGATTTAATATTTACCAAGGCGGTATGGTTTATTTCACAATCTCATCATTATTTGAGATTATTTACGTCTAAGTATCTACTATGAATATTTATCTTCCAATTCCATGTTTTATAAAAAATTTATATATTTTTAGTATTTTACTATGAATTTTTCAAGTCATTTTTTACTCATTTTTTAATTTTTAATGAATTGTTTGAAATTAAAAATTTCATTATTTTCTAAACAAGGTACTTTATCACTTTTTGGATAAAAATTAGGAATGAATGTTTCTCTTTACTAATACAGATTGAGTATATTTTACCCCTTTTATTTTGCATTAATGATTTGAAGCTTATTATACAACCTTACATGGTTCTTTTAAAATAATTTTTTTCCTTTTTGTTTGAGGGGATTTATATAAAAAATCATTGAAAATGGAAAAGATATTTATCTCACGAATTATTTCAAGTGATCTTCCAAAATCATTTTCCATCTAAGATAAAATTATTTAATGATATACATTATTTAATAGGTATATGTTCCAAGGATAATGTACTTATTCTGTCCCTAGATGGTATATGTTTATTATTTCAAGATGTTTATGAATCCCATTACTTTTCCATGGGTTATGAAATGATGCAATGTTTAAGGAACCCATTTCTGTTGATGGGTTATGTTATGATGAATTATTTATGATCTTATAGAACACATATGTTTTGTTTTCATTATGAGATAGGTTGGACCTATATCTCCCTCCAATTCATTGGGTAGATTTATATCACAAGAGATAGACATGATTGGAATGGGGAGTGAACCTAGCTTAATAAGACAAGGATGGAATAAGGTTTGATCCCAGTTCTATAACATAGTGATATAATAGTAAGTGAACCCCTATCAGAGATATATGTCCATAATAGGGAGTGAATAAGGTTAAATACATGATTTTTCCCACTATGATTGTCTTTCTAGCAATACATGAATTATAAGGAGATTACTGTCTATGCTTACATGTATGCAACAAATTAATTGTCTTATTCCAATGTTATTAAATAATAGATCATGTTCTTTGATTACTTTATTATTCATGTATTATGAAATACCATGATATATTCAATGATTTAATATTATGATCTTTTATATAGTGGGTTTAATTTATAAATTTTTTGTTCGTGTTTTTTTACTTTATGATCATACCATGCTTATGAAATCATTGATATCTTCCTTACTTACATTTACTAAGAATCTGAGATCAACCTTTATTATGTTTCCTTCCCTAGGTAATGAATAAATTTTTAGGTAGGTTATTCCAAATAAAATTACTATATGATAATTTATTTGTTGGATATGTTTATTATCTTTCATAAAATAAGATGACTGTATATGTAATCTCCAAGGACAATAAAGCTTTATTGTTTTGAAGTAGATAATATTGTAATGTATTTAATATTCATCTAAGTAGTTGGAAAATTTTTTGTATGGAAATTATGGTCTTTTATAGTTGGTATGAAAATTATGGGCCTTTATAATTATGTGCTTATACACTATGATTAGTGTTTCTCAATATATTCTTTCTGGTTTTAGTCAATGGATAGAACAAGAATAAACAATGTTAATTCTTATTATGATGGAAAATGAAATGATTTTCCTACAAAGTAGCTAAACATTATAGGAGGATGAATAAAAAACCCTACAACTATGCTCAAAAAACATTATTAGTCTATGAATCATGAAGAGTTTTAAAATGATCCACGAAGGGAGAAATTTATTATTAAATCTTTCTTGATGAAACATCAAACTTATTTTAGTGGGTCTTCTCATCCACTTGAGTATTATCGATGTATCAAGACCATTGAGAAAATATTTTTGGTTCTTCGAGGCTCGATACATGAATTTTTTTACCATGATATTTATAATCTCGAAGGTGAATCCAACAAATGATGGAATATTATTAAGAATAAGAGACAACTTGGGGAGATTGAATCCATGGAATGGTATGAATATAAGGGGATATTAATCAATAAATACTTTCCTTATATTCTACATGAAAATATGTATAAGGATTTTCTTTAGCTAGAGTAAAATGATGACAAATCCATTGGTACATATAAGGAAAATTTCACAAGTCTTACAAGGTATGACTCGATTTTTGTTATTAGTATTGAAAGTAAAATTGATCAATTATTTTGGGGATTAAAACCAAGTATTTAGAAGGAATTATATTGATGATACATTATTAGATTTATTGAAATCACTCATTGTACACTCAAAATAGAAACTAAAATTGGAGATTCCCACTATTCCCATGGTTCTGATAAGAAAATAACTATAATCTCATGGAAACATGAATAAATAACATGGTGGAGATAAATTTCATCCACCAACATGTCAACAATGTTGGAAGAAACTTCAAAGGAGGTATTTTAATGTGATTGGGTGGTGATTTAAATGTGGAAAGATGGTTCATAAATCTATTTAATGTCAAAATGTAGTTAATGGTATATTTACTACAATAGAATAGAGGATTAAAACTCATTCACCACCCAAACACCAATGTTTCAAGTGAAAAAAGTTTGGTTTTCATGTGAATAAATTCCCCTATTAAATTTCTAATGTGGATGATAATCTACAACCACCACTAAAGAAAAATGACAAAGGTAAATCTTATGAAATCACAATTGATAAATTTAATCATTATATATAGGACTCCCCTACTCTCACCTCCTTATTTTTAAGTTTCATGTTTCATTTTCTTTGAATGATCCCTATTAAAATATTACTCTTCATACTTTAGATAAATTTCATGTTCTTATCTCCTTTTACAAGGATATTAGAATAATGAAACCACATTTTATATTTTATCAGAAATTGGAAAAACCTAAGATTCTAATGATACTATTTTTTGCATGATATTTTATAAGAAATAAAGGGTGAATTAACTTTTGGAAGTGTTTATGTCGCAATGTAAAATTAGCATAATAGTTATAGAGACCATCATTGTTTTATGGGTAAAATCCCCTTTAATTGGTTTTATGTGATGATATTTTAGCAATATTACATATATTTTAAGGGATATTGGTGGAAATAAAACCATTTTGTTTTATATATGTAATAAATATGTTCACAAAGTAGTTCTTTTACACTGTGTAAATATAATTAAATGAATTGGTCTCATTTTGGTTTTATCCTATTTTTTATATTGAAGTAAATATGGGTTGTATATAATCACATTATGAAGTTGGAATACTTTATTCATAGAATACATATCTCTGGATATTCTTTCCAGAATATATATTAATGAAGTGGTAAAGTATCATAGATTACCAAATTCACATGTATCTGATTATTATATAATTTAAAACTCAATTTTTTGGTGAAGTCCATAGAGAGATATTGATACAGATTTTCCATCACTACGTATCATCCTAAAGCATATGTCCAGCCTAAAATAATAGTTAAAATTGTATAGGATACACTAAAATATTGATAAATGGACATTACAAATGATTTTGATCAACACCAACCCCTAGTTGAGTTTTCTTGAAACATTAAATTTATCTCAATAATTCATACTGATTCATATGAAACCCTTAATAGAAAGAAGTTTTGAACTCCAATGTAGTGGAATGAAGATGTAGAAAACTTGTATTGGGACCTGAGAAAACTGATGAGGTGGAAGAGAATGTCAGAGTCACTCGACAACCAGTAAGTACAACACAATGTTAAAAGAAATTTTGCATTGGTTATCATCAAGACAATATTGAATTTTAATTTGGTGAGGTGCTCTAACAATGAATTTATTTTAGGAATAATTAAGGGAAAACTAAAACCCTGGTATATCAGTACCTTTGAAATACTTGATCTTGTGAAGTGAGTAGTTTATAATTGATATATTCCACCAAATATATCTCAAGTTCATGATGTGTTAACTTTGTCTCTATTGAGAAACTACATACCTAAACATTCACAATTACTAAACTCAATGGTTATACTGACGAAGAATTGTATTTATTATGGAGAATAATCACTAGAGAATCTGGATCGTAGGGAGAAAGTTCTAGAAAACAAAACCACTTGTATGGTTGATGTTTTATGGAAAACCCACCAATTTTAGGAAGATATGTGGGAATCGAGGGATGTGATGAGGTAAAGGTATCCCCATATATCAACATCCAAGTGATTAATTTCTTACGTGAAATTAATTTTATGGGGGGTAAAATGTAACAACCTAATAATATTAGGAAATATTTGTTTAATTTTATTTCATCAATAACTTTCATTGCATGCAAAAAAGAGATAAAAAAAGGAATAACATTACTGTAACGACCTGAAATTTTGAATAAGTCTTGTTTCCTAATTTTTTTTGTTACTTTATTTTATTTTTATACTCAACAAAAATGTTTCATTTAATAAAATGAGTATAATTAAAATGAGACAGTTGGGTTTTGACTGTTATATGACCATTGGTCAATATGACCGTTATAAACTAAACGTTTCGGTTATTGTCTCTAAATACAAGTAATCTTGGTTAATTAATATAGAATGAAGATTCGATGGCCTCACCCAGTAGTCTTGGAGCGAACGAAGCCCATCTAATAGAACTTGGGATGGAGGTAGCACCACTGGGCTTTGCTCTGGACCAAACCCAAGCCGAACTTCATCATGTGAAGATAGAACGGGATCTCCTTCGCCAGAAGTTCAAACTGATAGAAATTACTACTCGTGCGATGTTGGTCGAGCCTCCCTCGGATTCTCTCACCTTAGCACACCTTACACTTAGGTCCTATACTGGTGTGATAAGGGGCCATGAAAGGAGACCGTAACTGCCTTGTGTAATCCTTTGTTTTAAATAAAAATTGGGATTTCTTCTTATGATGATGTTTATGACTTTTCAAATGTCCGGATAAATATAGTATGAATATTTCTGGTGAATTTTAGCGAAATGATATTTTAAAAAAATGTTTATGTAAACCATAAATAATTAAAAATGTGTAATGATTTTTAAAAATTGGTCTTCTACAATTATGTTCAGTACGAAATTTAGAGTCTAATAAGATCAACGTAATTTTTGATGAATAGTAAATTATGAATAGTGATTTTATGCTTAGGATTAGTAATGTGACCAAATGGATTAGTAATCTCACTTAAAGAAATTATTAATATAATCTAGGCACCTTGATTAAGTAATGTGATTCAATAAAATGGTTAAATAATGGTTTCATAAATTATTATTCAAGTATAAGTTTTTTCGGGTGAATAGTTTTTTTTTATTAAAAATTAAATTAAAAATATTTAGAATTTTTTTTATAAAATGGATTTCATTTTTGAACTCAGAGCATCGATATTATGTTAAAGAAATTTTTGGGAATTTTTCTAAAAAAATGAATTTTCGGTGAATAGTGTATTTATTTTAAAAAATAAATTAAAAATATTTAGAAAAATATTTTTATAAAATGGAGTTCATTTTTGAAATCTGAGCATTGATATTTGGTTAAGGTGAAATTTTGGGATTTTTATGAGAAAGTTGAATTTTCAGTGAATAGTAAAAATACAGTTTTAGGGTTTCGGTATTTTTAATGACATCATAACTGTGTCATGATGATGTCATGAGATATTTTATGGGTTGGCTGACCAAAGGTGACGAAGTTTTTTATTGGGGGCCCCATGTGGCCTAACTTCATGGGAAATATCTTGGGAGAGCACATGGTTTTGAGAAACCCACTTATGAGGTGTCCCTTGGCCATTAATGCCTTGTCCCCTCACTTTCCCTATAAATACCAAGACATACGCTCATCCGTTGGACTCCAAAATCATTCTCAATGATTTTCGGGTCTCCTTACCTCCCAAGGGGTCCTCCCAAGGTTCCCCCATGCCCTGAAGGTCCAAACCTTTTATTTTTAAGAGTTACGTTTTAAGGTTAGGGATCCGACCTCTCTTCCTTTTCAAGAATCTCTTTTATGTCATCTCTTTTATACTCCATGTTCTTATGTTGGAGGATGTTATTCTATATTAATCTTACTTCCCTTTTCTTGTTCATATGATGAGAGACCCCCTCTTTCTCTCATCAATTCGTTATAAGAATGTTTAAGTGGCACCGTTAGGCTGCCGAATTTTTAAGGGATTCTTTCACCCTTATCATTTTTCAAAGTTCTACTTTCATGTCAAGTCTTTCAAGTTCCTTTTTAATTATGTTAGGGCATGATCTCTATATCTGTCATACTGAACTCTTATGTTCATAGGATGGGGGACCCTATTTGATCTTTTCAATTCTTTTTTGTTGAAGTTTCTCTAGTGCAGAAAACATTTTTTACGTCACCATTTTTTACGTCGGTTATATAAAACCGACGTCATAATATGTAAAACGAGGTTTTTTACGTCGGTTATTAAATAACCGACGTAAAAACCTGTGTATAGTACACCTTTAACGTTGGTTATTTTTATAACCGACGTTATTAATCGCGCGGCTTCATTTTTTACGTCGGTTATACATTAACCGCCGTAAAAAACAGAAGCGGGGGGTGTTTGTTACGTCGGTTATTCAATAACCGACGTAAAAAATCGACATATGTACGAGTTATTACGTCGGTTATTGAATAATCGACGTCAAAAACGTGGTTTTTGAAGGCCTTTTTACGTCGGTTATAAAATAACCGACGTAAAAAAAGAATCCGCAGATGTTTTTGACGTCGGTTATGGAATAACCGACGTAAAAAAACGTGGATTTCAAAACATTTATAACGCCGGTTATAAAATAACCGACGTAAAAAAAGAATCGGAGGATGGTTTTTACGTCGGTTATTGAATAACCGACGTTATAAATGTTTTGAAAAAAATTATAACGTCGGTTATTAAATAACCGACGTGATAACTCATTTAAAAATTTACCCAGACCCGTGGATTGTCATTCGCGAGTTTACCTTCGACAGTCGCGACTCGTCTCTCTCGCGCGTAAACCCGAATCGGCTCGTCCATTTCGTTGGTTTAGATTCGTTTTGCGATCATCGTTTCTCATATTTAATCTCCTCGGATCAATCATCTAAACTCGCAGCACTCAGGTAATCCTCCCACTCGTTCGTTTTTTTTCGCGGATAGTATATATATATGTGTTGTGATTTTTTTGTTGAAACTAGCTAAGATTCTTCGATTGCGAACCCTTTTAACACGTTTTGGCACCATAATCTTATTTATCATCCCTAGATCTATTAGTTCGACTTGCAATATTGACTAATTTAATGATTTCACTAATTTTTCATCGTTTTCTATAAATCCCCGAGAGGGTTGGGGCGTGTCCATTTGGATGGGTTGCCCTTTTACAGTTGTCCAGAGGGGTCGGGGGGTGTCCAGGGGGGTTTACATGGGGGTGGGTGGGTGTGGGGGGCTGTCCAAGGGTCTGGGTGGGTGTTGGGGGGTGTCCAGGGGGGTGTCCAAGGGGGTAGGGGGTGGGGGGTGGTGTTTAGGAGGGGTGGGGGGGCTGTCCAAAGGGTTGGGGGGCTGTCCAGAGGGGTCGGGGGGTGTCCAGGGGGGTTTACAAGGGGGTGGGTGGGTGTGGGGGGCTGTCCAAGGGTGTGGGTGGGTGTTGGGGGGTGTCCAGGGGGGTGTCCAAGGGGGTAGGGGGTGGGGGGTGGTGTTTAGGAGGGGTGGGGGGGGGGGCTGTCCAGAGGGTTGGGGGGTGTCCAGGGGGGTGTCCAAGCAGGTCGGGGGTGGGGGGTTGTGTCCAGGAGGGGTGGGGGTGCTTTCTAGAGGGGTCGGGGGCTGTCCAGAGGGGTCGGGGGGTGTCCAGGGTGGTGTCCAAGGGGATGGGTGGGTGTGGGGGGCTGTCCAAGGGGGTGGCGGCCTGTCCAGAGGGGTCGGTGGGGTGTCCAGGGGGGTGTCCAAGGGGTTGGATGGGTGTGGGGGGCTGTCCAAGTGGGTGGAGGCCTCTCCAGAGGGTATTTGGGGTTGTCCGGGTGGGTGGGGGGGGGCTGTCCAGAGGGTTGGGGGATGTTTAGGGGGGTTTCCAAGGGGGTAGGGGGTGGGGGGTGGTGTCCAGGAGGGGCGGGGGGCTGTCCAGAGGGGTCGGGGGGTGTCCAGGGGGGTTTACAAGGGGGTGGGTGGGTGTGGGGGGCTGTCCAAGGGTGTGGGTGGGTGTTGGGGGGTGTCCAGGGGGGTGTCCAAGGGGGTAGGGGGTGGGGGGTGGTGTTTAGGAGGGGTGGGGGGGCTGTCCAGAGGGTTGGGGGGTGTCCAGGGGGGTGTCCAAGCAGGTCGGGGGTGGGGGGTTGTGTCCAGGAGGTGTGGGGGTGCTTTCTAGAGGGGTCGGGGGCTGTCCAGAGGGGTCGGGGGGTGTCCTGGGTGGTGTCCAAGGGGATGGGTGGGTGTGGGGGGCTGTCCAAGGGGGTGGCGGCATGTCCAGAGGGGTCGGTGGGGTGTCCAGGGGGGTGTCCAAGGGGTTGGATGGGTGTGGGGGGCTGTCCAAGTGGGTGGAGGCCTCTCCAGAGGGTATTTGGGGTTGTCCGGGTGGGTGGAGGGGCTGTCCAGAGGGTTGGGGGATGTCCAGGGGGGTGTCCAAGGGGGTAGGGGGTGGGGGGTGGTGTCCAGGAGGGGCGGGGGGCTGTCCAGAGGGGTCGGAGGGTGTCTAGGGGGGTTTACAAGGGGGTGGGTGGGTGTGGGGGGCTGTCCAAGGGTTTGGGTGGGTGTTGGGGGGTGTCCAAGGGGGTAGGGGGTGGGGGGTGGTGTTTAGGAGGGGTGGGGGGGGGGGGGGGGGCTGTCCAGAGGGTTGGGGGGTGTCCAGGGGGGTGTCCAAGCAGGTCGGGGGTGGGGGGTTGTGTCCAGGAGGGGTGGGGGTGCTTTCTAGAGGGTTCGGGGGCTGTCCAGAGGGGTCGGAGGGTGTCCAGGGTGGTGTCCAAGGGGATGGGTGGGTGTGGGGGGCTGTCCAAGGGGGTGGCGGCCTGTCCAGAGGGGTCGGTGGGGTGTCCAGGGGGGTGTCCAAGGGGTTGGATGGGTGTGGGGGGCTGTCCAAGTGGGTGGCGGCCTCTCCAGAGGGTATTTGGGGTTGTCCGGGTGGGTGGGGGGGCTGTCCAGAGGGTTGGGGGATGTCCAGGGGGGTGTCCAAGGGGGTAGGGGGTGGGGGGTGGTGTCCAGGAGGGGCGGGGGGCTGTCCAGAGGGGTCGGGGGGTGTCCAGGGGGGTTTACAAGGGGGTGGGTGGGTGTGGGGGGCTGTCCAAGGGTGTGGGTGGGTGGGTGTGGGGGGCTGTCCAAGGGTGGTGTCCAAGGGTGGTGTCCAAGGGGATGGGTGGGTGTGGGGGGCTGTCCAAGGGGGTGGCGGCCTGTCCAGAGGGGTCGGTGGGGTGTCCAGGGGGTGTCTGAGGGGGTGGATGGGTGTGGGGGGCTGTCCAAGTGGGTGGCGGCCTCTCCAGAGGGTATTTGGGGTTGTCTGGGTGGGTGGGGGGGGGGCTGTCCAGAGGGTTGGGGGATGTCTAGGGGGGTGTCCAAGGGGGTAGGGGGTGGGGGGTGGTGTCCAGGAGGGGCGGGGGGCTGTCCAGAGGGGTCGGGGGGTGTCCAGGGGGGGTGTTATATCTTACTATATTTTGTTTAAAAAATAATATTCAAGCATATTTTTTTAAATACACATCGATTTGTTTTATATTTCAAAATTGTTTACATTCAAATTATGATTTTTTTCATATAAACATATATTTGTCTTATCTAAAAAATATATATATTTTTTCTATTTGTTATAGGTAATAATGAGTCGAAGTTGGATTACGGCACATCGAATGAGAAATGAATATGAGGAAGGTGTTGATGCCTTTTTGGAATTTGCTAAACGAAATGTTCCAAGTAGTGACATTTTTTTCTGTCCATGCCTGAAATGTCTGAATATGAAGAAGTTGAAAAGTAGAGAGATAAAAGATCATCTGATTTGTCATGGTTTCAATCCGAGTTACAACCCTTGGATTTGGCATGGCGAAACTGGACAGAATGTCACTGATGATAATGAATCGCAAGATGGTAACTCCGATGGAATTGAAGAAATGATTCGCGATATTGTAGCAGAACAAATTGAGATAGAACCGACAGTTTCACGTCTATATGGTGATGCCGAAGAACCATTATATCATGGTTGTACAGATTTTATGGTTTTGTCGGCGGTGTTAAGATTGATTAACCTGAAGGCGAAACATGGATGGAGTGACAGATGTTTTACAGAGCTGCTACAATTGATGAAAGACATTCTTCCAAAAGATAACGATCTTCCAGATTCACATTATAAGGCCAAAAAAATATTATGCCCGATGGGATTGGGATACAGGAAAAAACATGCCTGTCCGAATGACTTCATTATATATAGGAAGGAATATGAATTTCTGAAAGAGTGTCCTAAATGTGGGACATCACGGTATAAGGTGAAAGAAAAATCACAAGCTGATGTAGAGATTACAAAGCTCCCTTCAAAGGTATTTTGGTATCTTTCTATAATTCCTCGTTTCAAACGTTTATTTGCTAATTCACATGATGCAAAAAGGTTAAGATGGCATGCTGATGAGCGGGTATGTGATGGAAAAATACGTCATCCAGCTGATTGTCCACAATGGAAGAAAATTGATGCCCAGTACCCTACATTTGGAAATGAAATTAGAAATCTGAGACTAGGCTTGTGCACAGATGGAATGAATCCATACCGAACCCTCAGTAGCACACATAGTTCATGGCCTGTTTTATTGGTAATTTACAACCTCTCTCCTGAAGTTTGTATGAAGCGAAAATATGTAATGTTGAGTATCATGATCTCTGGTCCAAAGAAACCCAGCAATGATATTGATGTATACTTGTCACCGCTGATTGATGATTTGAAACTGTTATGGGCTGATGGTATTAGGGTGTATGATTCTTATAAAATGGAATATTTTCAACTGCATGCAGTGCTTCTATTCACTATAAATAACTTCCCAGCATATGGAAATTTGTCTGGATACAGTGTTAAAGGGCATAAAGCATGTCCAATTTTCGAACAACAGACGCCATATTGTCAATTGCATCATGGGAGGAAAACAGTGTACATGGGTCATCGAAAGTTTTTGCCTATGGATCACCCTTATAGAAGACTAAAAAAGGCATTCAATGGCTCACAAGAATTTGATACTGCTCCAAAACCTTTATCCCCAGATTTGTATTTTGAGAGGGTGAAAAACCTTGATGTGACATTGGGAAAGACACAGAAATCTGGTAATGATAGACATATTTGGAAGAAAAGGTCAATATTTTTTGAGCTACCATATTGGAGGTATCATGAAGTCAAACATAATATTGATGTCATGCACGTGGAGAATAATATCTGTGATTCTTTGATCGGAACATTGATAGATATTAAAGGAAAGACAAAAGATGGGTTGAATGCAAGGTTAGACCTACTATCAATGAGAATACGTTTGGAGTCAGCTCCCACTCCTAAAGGAAGACGAACATTTCTTCCCCCAGCTTGTCATACATTATCGAAGAGGGAGAAAAGTAGCTTATGTCAGTGTCTTCATGATATCAAAGTGCCTCAAGGTTATTCTTCAAATGTAAAAAATTTTGTCTCATTGAAAGACTTGAAGTTGATAGGTATGAAATCACATGATTGTCACGTCATGATGCAACAAATTCTACTAGTTGCACTGCGTGGAATATTGCCCATCCGTGTCAGAAAGACTATAATGAGGTTGTGTTATTTTTTCTATTCAATTTGTAACAAGGCGATTGATGTGAATGCTTTGAACATTTTGGAAAAGGATGCAATTTTTATACTTTGTCATTTGGAAATGTATTTTCCTCCAACTTTTTTTGATATGATGGTGCATTTAATGATTCATCTGGTTCGAGAAATAAAGCTTTGTGGACCTGTATATCTTCGTTGGATGTATCCTTTTGAAAGGTATATGAAAATATTAAAGGGATATGTTAAAAATCCATATCGACCTGAAGCCTCCATTATTGAAAAGTATATTTCTGAGGAGGTAGCAGAGTTTTGTACGAGCTACTTGGCTACGGCGCAACACATAGGTTTGCCTCCATCTCGCCATGAACGAGTTAATAATGAGGGAAAGGGGATTCGTGGATTGAAAGTCAAATCACTGTCAGCTGAACAGATGAAGAAGATAGAATCATACATCTTGAATAACATAGCTGATGTTCAACCGTATATCACATTGCATATTAATGAGTTGAAACAATGTAATCCAAAGAAGAAAGAAATGTGGATTTTGAATGAGCACAACAAAACTTTTTTTCCATGGTTTAAAAAGACCTTGCTTGGTAGATCAGATGTATCAGAGACATTAAAATGGATAGTGGGTGGTCCATCTTTAAATGTGATAACATGGTCCGCTTATGACATTAATGGCTATACATTTCATACGAAAGCTCAGGACAAAAGAAGTGCAGTTCAGAATAGTGGTGTATTGCTGTTTGCAGAAGCAATGCATTTTTCGAGTGCTAAGGACAGAAACCCAATTTCGGCATCAAGTGCATATTATGGAGTGATTGAAGACATATGAGAGGCTGATTACTTTAAAATTAAAGTTCCTGTTTTTAACTGTAAATGGTTTATCGGTAAGAACAGTGTCAGACACGATGAATTTGGAATGACACTTGTTAATCTGAATAGATTGGAAGTCACAGCTGATTCTTTTATAATGGCAACACATGCCAAACAAATTTTCTATGTAGTAGATCAATCAGATATGCAGTGGGCTGTTGTTTTACAAGGGAAAAAACAATATGTTGGTGAGGATGAATTTTATGAAGATGATGATTTATGTGAGATCCCTACTTCCATGGAAAGATTAACAGAACATAATGATGAGTATGTTGAAGACATGGTTTGTGCCATAAGGAACGATCACGATGAAGGAATTTGGGAAAACAATCCAACTGTACATTCCTAAAATTACAGGTAACACATGTTTATTTCTTGTTTACATTTAGTTTTTTCATATAATGTTAGATATTGTAAATTTTTTACTTATTAAAACATGTATCAAACCAAAATGATAAAACAATAAAAACCGTAAAGAGGAGAAGTCCTGGGCGCACCGGCCGGCCGGTGATGAGCCAGCGGCCGGCCGGTGGTCCAGACAGAGAGGAAGGCTCTCTGTCTGGTCCACCGGCCGGCCGGTGGTGAGCCAGCGGCCGACCGGTCTGGGTCCTCCGGCTGGCCGGTGAGCTCACACCGGCTGACCGGTGGACTCAGTGAGTCCACTTTTCAGCTTTCTTGGGCCAACTCCTTGGCAACCTTTTTCCTATCAACAAAAACACTTGAAAACAAGTTAGAACATAATAAGAGTGATTGTGATCATTAAAATCCAAGAGAGAGGGGTACAACAGACTGTGTTTACCATGTTTATCATTGTTTAACATGCTTACCATATTACCAATGTTTACTTTTATGTAATTTAGTACACTTTTCTATTTTCTGATTAAGTAGTATTACAATATTTGAATTTGTATATTTGTGAACTAATGTTTGTTTTTTTGATTTGAAGGAAAATGACAGATCAATCAGTTGATCAGCCACATGATTCTGGAGATGAGCATATTGGTCATACATCTGGGGAGGAAAATTCACATGCTCCTATTACGAAAAAGAGTTCAAAGGTTGGTAAGCGTGGGTGCACACGTTTACCAAAATTATCACTTGCCCGTACGGAGGAGGAGAGGATAGTCGTGGAGTTTGATGATGATGATCTTCCTAGAGGTCCAAATGCTAAAGATTTTAAGGGTTTTGTAGCAACTCAGGCTAAGAGCAAAGTAAGCATTCTCTATGATGATTGGAGAAGTGTGTATAAGGCAATAATTTCTCAGCTGTGGGAGACCATTTTGGTAAGATCTTTTGCTATTGTTTGACTGTTCTTTAAATGTTTCTAGTATATATAATATTTTTAACCTCTTTTTTATCAGATGACATTTGATATTCCTGACACTGGAGGAGTCAGGAAGAAATGCTTATCGTTGGCTGCTAGGAGATGGAGGGATTTCAAATCAACCCTCTCATCTGATTTCATTTATGGTCATAGGAGTCGTGAGAATCCATGTCGTATATATCCTTTTATAGATGAAGACACATGGAGACAATTTTTTGAAAGTAGAAGAAAAGAATCATTTTTGGAAAGGGCAATGTAAACTTTTATAAGCTTTCTTATATAAATGATCTTATTATTGTTTTGTTAATGATTACTTATTCTTAATTTACAGCAAACAAGGAAAGCTCATCAAGAGATCCAATCTAAAAATGTATACCCTCATAGTTTATCTCGGGGAGGGTATGCATTATTGGAAGAACAAATGATGGCAGAAAAATTTCAACAACTAAGAGCTGAGTCTTCAAGCTCTGGAGAGGTGGCCACTCCATCCCCTCCATCTAGACATGAGAAATGGAAAAGAGCTCGGAAGGGAAAAAAAGGACGATATCTTTCGGAAGAATCGAGACTCGTAGTTGAGAGGATTGTAAGATATCTATTTTATTTATTTAAGTTTACTATTTTCGTTATATATTTACAATCATTATAGAAATGTTCAATTAATTATTACAGGACTCTCTTGAGGAGCAGAGTTCACAGGGGACATTTACACCATCTGGGAGGAAAGATATTTTATATGTGGCATTAGGAAAGCCCGAACATCCTGGCCGTGTAAGAGGATATCCGGCAGGTGTATCGGTAAGAAAAGTGTTGCCACGTTCCTCAACTTCTAACGTTGAGGGAGTTTATAAAAAAAATAGAATCCTTGGAGGCTGAAGTCCATAATATTAATGCGACAATGGAGGACAAGATTAGAGAATCGGTGCAGTTTATGTTTGCAGACTTGCAAAGACAATTTCAGGGTGCAGCTCCCACTCCACCTCTCCCAGTAGCTCCCACTCCCCCACCTCAGCCTGCGGACCCCATTTTTGATTCTCCTCCTCCGCTGCAGCTACCTACTTATTGTGAGTTGTATGTTGATGATCCTCAACATCATATAGTTGCATATGGGATGGTATATTGTATAGGAGATACAGTTCATCATCAACAGTTAGAGGTAGAGAATCAGAGGGTCACTGTATAGGATATTATAGATAGATCAGCTCGGATACCATTACCTACAGATGAGGTGACGACAGTTGGACATAGTATCGGCCATTTTTTACTTTGGCCATCCAGACTTCTTCGACTCATTACCATAGAGGTATGGATGTTATATCTTTTATTTTATATTTTTATTAATGTTTTATCATTTGAAAACTAATATATTTTTCAATTTATTTTTACAGGAATACTTCAAAGGTAAAGAAATACTGTATAGACAACAACAAAGACAGATAGCTATGACATCAGATGCAGATACTAGCAGTCTTGACAAATTGTCAAGATATTCAAATTTGTTGGCGGATCATTATGACTTTTCAATGGAAGCTCATGTCTGTGGACGTGAACTAAGTGTGGGGATTATGAAAACTGATATCATGGAGTTTGTCACTGGAGATAAGTTGGGCATCAACGTGGTGCAAATTTTTATCATGTAAGTCTTAACACCTTTTCCTTGCGTTATATTTATTAAAAATGTATACTTATGTCTGCTTTGTATTAGGTATCTGTATAAAATTTGTGAGAGGAATGAGCTGACAGATGTATATGGATTTGTGGACCCACAATTGATTTCCTCTGAAGCATGTGCATTGGATGAGGAACAAAGAATGATTTATATTGCTGATAGATTTGAAAAGAATGTAATCACACAGTGTTGGATGATGCCTTTTTGTGAGAGGTATGAAACACATCCCTCTCAAAGAGTTAATTATCTTTTAACATAAAAAACCACTAACGTTAAATTTCCTTTTATCAGGGATCATTGGATGTTAGGGGTTTTTTTCCCTAGGGAGAAAGCACTTTATTGGATATTCTCTCTCCATGATGATGTGCGAGAAAGTTTTAAGAATATATTGGAAACGTAAGTTTCAATTACACAATAGTTTTATATATTATAATGAATTTTAAATTTACCCCATTCGTATTATTTTCTAACAGGGCATGGGTCCACTTTCGAAAAAGCTCAAAGAAAAGGGATTTCAAGATCAAATATGTACATGCGAAGGTAAATATCCATTTATAATTTGTACATTTTGATTTATTACATAAAAATAATATATTGAATTTACACTCATTCAAACAGAAATATCATGAGCAACAAGGCATCATCGAATGCGGATATTACATGTTAAGATTTATGTATGAAATAATAACAACTGGGACAGTTCTGAGTTTTGACCTGGTAAGATTTCCTCTTTCTCATAATATTTCAATTTGATTTATTCATTATACACGTTGACTACTATCCTTTTCCTTTGTAGCTTTTTGATGACCCTCAACCCTTTACTGCTGAAGATATCAAACACTTACAAGTGGAGTGGTCAAATTTTTTTACAGGTTTGATTGACTTTTAGTTTTTTGTAATGTAAAATGTAATTTTGAATATTGTCAATGTAATTGTGTATTTCGTAGTCGTTTAGGTTGGATTTAGTTTTTTTTTGAAGTTGACAGTGTATGTTTTGAATGTTATATAAGTGAATGTTTAATTTTTCTCTACTTCTTGTTTTGGTCTACTGTTGATGGTTTTTCTGGTCTGGATTTTGGTATGGGGGGAGAGGTTCCAAGGGGGTGGGTGGGTGTTTGGGGGGTGTCCAAGGGATATGGGAGGGGTGTCCAAGGTGTGTTTGGGGATGTCCTAGGGGTCGGGGGGGGGGGGGTGTAAATGAGGGTGGGGGGTGTCCAAGGGGTGGGGGGTGTCCAAGGGACATGGGAGGGGTGTCCAAGGTGTGTTTGGGGCTGTCCAAGGGGTCGGTTGGGTGTAAATGAGGGTGGGGGGGGGGGGGGGGCTGTCCAAGGGGTGGGGGGGTGTCCAAGTGGTGGGGGGGGGGTGTCCAAGGGATATAGGAGGGGTGTCCAAGGGGTGTTTGGGGCTGTCCAAGGGGATGGGGGGGGGTGTCCAAGGGGTGGGGGGTGTCCAAGGGATATGGGAGGGGTGTCCAAGGGGTGTTTGGGGCTGTCCTAGTGTTCGGGGGGTGTAAATGAGGGTGGGGGGGCTGTCGAAGGGGTGGGGGGTGTCCAAGGGGTGGGGGGGTGTCCAAGGGATATGGGAGTGGTGTCCAAGGTGTCTGGGAGTTCTGTCCAAGGGGCCGGTTGGGTGTAAATGAGGGTGGGGGGGATGTCCAAGGGGTGGGGGGGTGTCCAAGGGGTGGGGGGTGTCCAAGGGATATGGGAGGGGTGTCCAAGGGGTGTTTGGGGCTGTCCAAGGGCTCGGGGGGGGGGGGGGGGGTGTCCAAGGGGTCTGGGAGGGCTGTCAAGGTGTGGGGGGGGGGGGGGTGTCCAATGGGTGTTTGAGGCTGTACTAGGGTTCTTGGGGGTGTAAATGAGGGTGGGGGGCTGTCCAAGGGGTGGGGGGGTGTCCAAGGGGTGGGGGGTGTCCAAGGGATATGGGAGGGTTGTCCAATGGGTGTTTGAGGCTGTACTAGGGGTCGTGGGGGTGTAAATGAGGGTGGGGGGCTGTCCAAGGGGTGGGGGGGTGTCCAAGGGTTGTGGTGGGGCTCCAATGTGGTGGGGGAGGGCTGGCCAGGTTGTTAGGTGGGTATAGATGAGGGTGGGGTTCAGTTGGGGCTTGGGGGAGGGCTGGCATGGTTATTTTTGTTGTTTGGTTTCTGGTTGCTTTTTGGTGAGAGCAGTGCAATTATTTTTTTTAAAAAAATATCGCTTTCACGTCGGTTATTTTATAACCGACGTGGTAAATAAATCGGTAGGGGTTTATCACGTCGGTTTTTTCGAGAACCGACGTGATAAACCGTTCCCGGGCCTTTTATCACGTCGGTTCTTAATATAACCGACGTGCTAAATGGCCTGGGAATCGATTTACCACGTCGGTTATTGGATAAACGACGTGCTAAAACGTTTCCCAGGCCTTTTTATCACGTCGGTTATTTAAGAAACCGACGTGATAATAGGCCTGGGGAAGGGTTAATCACGTCGGTTATGTCATAACCGACGTGATAAACGATATCCCAGGCGTTTTATCACGTCGGTTTAGAAATAACCAACGTGATAAACCCCCCCCCCCCGCGCATATTTAGCACGTCAGTTATTATATAACCGACATGCTAAACCCCCCCACCCGCGGTTTATCACGGCAGTTATATAATAACCGCCGTTATAAATCCCCATCCCCCATCATTTGTCATGTCGGTTATTAATTAACCGACGTGATAAACACCGTGATGTTAGGGATGTTACGTCGGGTTTTAAATAACCGGCGTAAAAAACGTTATTTATAACGTCGTCCGTATTAACGTCGCCTAAAAACCGACGTAAATAATGAAAAATAACCGACGTAAAAAATGTTTTCTGCACTAGTGTTTAAGTGACGCCGTTAGGCTGCCGAATTTTCATAAGAGAAATCTAATTTTTGTCTCCCTTCCATGTTTTTCATTTCAAATGGTATGTCCTTAAAATTTTATTACCATGTTCATATATTCTTCATATTTGGTCCCTCTACTATTTTATGGGTCATTTATGATTGTTTTACCCATGTCCCCTCTATTTTTAATGTTTTCAAAAACCTCGTAACATAGCCGTTATGATGCAGAATTTCCGTCTCAAAATGTCTCTCTATTTTTCTAAAGTTATTTTATTTTATTAAGTGAATACTCAAAGATCTTTCTTCTAAAGGGGTATTCACATATATACCAAAATTTTCTATTTTAAATTCTAGGATTTACATACATGAGACCCACCTCCCTTTTCTGTGGGTTTTAAAGTGACATAAAGATCATGTATTTAAAGCAGTTTTAAAACGTTATGATTATGAAATGAACCCATTTCTTTTATTCAATATGGGTTTTTTATGAAATGATTGATTATGATATATGTGGCTCACATGATAATAAAGAAATGTCAAGGGTGCTCCCTGATAGCACTCCAATGCATTGGGTAAAGACTTAATCTCTAGAGATGACTTTTTAGATTGATAGCTTGGTGAATAACCTTGGTAATTTTTAATGACACCTTGGGGATGGACCCTGGTGATATGTTCATGATTGTCTATGTTAAATGAAGTAGCCACATCTTAAAGTTATGAAAAATATTATTTTTATTATGATATGCCACATGATTTCTTTTGCATTCCTTAAAGTTCTTTTTAATGACATAGTTGATGTATCTCAAGTTCACATGTTAAATGTTTCTCTTGTTCCCTTACTGGGCCTTCTTCTCACCCTTTATTTTGATGTATGTCCCCAGGTTATGAGATGCAGTGATGAACCTAGGATGAACATAAGGTGATGTCTTTCAAGTTTTTAAGAAGAATGTTTTATGTAGTTTTCATGTATTATGTTCCTGGTTTCCAAGACACTAAACCTTAATGATCCTCAGTTTTGTATAATGTAATGAAAGTTTATGTTATAAAAAAGGCGGGATGCTATAGTCGGTATCAAAGGATTGTTTAGTTATTTTTGGAAATTAGGATATGAAAACTTTAGAAAGAATCTTATAGAAAAGTTTATATATAGGAAATCTTCCTGGTATTTTGGTGAGTATTGAGTAATGGGTTGCCAAACAAATACATCCCTGTCTGGATACGAGTAGGTAGAGGTGGTTCTGGAATAGATGTACATAGGGGTAAAACCCGAAAACACCGCTTTGAGCTAGACTCAAACGGGAACTGGTACACGACAACGGGCCTTGCTGCACTCTTGGTTACGAAACTCCCGGGGGGATATGCTTTGGTAAATTAATAAGTTTAGTATGAACCATTGTTAAAGGAACAAAGATAAAATAAAATAAAGATTCACATAAGAATATATGATCATGGATAACCTATATGGGAACCTAGGGGATCAAAAGTTAGGGTATACTTTTCTTTTACAAGTTATCCTTATATTCGTTAAGTTCCTTTTCATGATTATTGGCTAAGTACTTAAGCCCCTAATTATACTTTCTCTTCTTAGTTAATGGTGGGAAATGGAAGAACATGTCCCAACAACCAATGTGATAGGAAATACGACGATTGTCGTATTAATATGATAGATATGATTATGGAATTAAAATATGATTATTATTTTGGAGGATGTTCACTATTTTGGGGACCCTATATGATAGAGGTAAATATATTACTATGGTATTTTCATTGAGGAGAAAGGTTGACTTATATTTTGAAGAATCGATGAATTTAAGGTGGAATTATAGTAATTTAGGTTACTTATGGGAATGATTAACCTATCTTGAGTAAAATATGATTAGGTTAGCTACTTTTTTTATAAGATGTTAGGAGTGGTTGATGTTGTTGGGAGATGAACAATGAAGTTTATTTTGGAAGACTATGTTAACAAATCCTTCTTGTATTTGGGTTTCAATCTTAGTTTGGTTTATTTTGAGGAATTTTAGGGACTGTTATTTATGGAATGGTCTATGATGAACTTTGAGTAGTACCATGGAACTTTGAAGAGTTAAAAGTAGTTTCCATTCCTATGGAATTATTTCTTTTTGAAGAGTTGTTTTACCTTAAACTTTCTGTTTTTGGGATAATGTTTAAAGATAAAAGAAATAGATAGTTAATCTTTTGTGGATTATGTGATTCTCTAGAAGATGATTCTTGTGTTTTGATGAGACCAAATAGTTTTGAATGCTCATCGTTTGGAGAAAAGATTAGTTTTGGTAGAAACTTATTAAAAGATGAAACTCTACATGAAGGTAGGTATATTTCCTTATATTTTTGTTCTATGTAGTAAATGAATTCCTCAAAATTATGAAAAGGAACGTAAAACAAAAATGTTTTTGGTTTACATTTCCTACTGGATAATCAAAGACCGTTTACACACATCATAATTTTGTGATTTTCTTATGGTTAACTTTCTCCAAATCATGTTTTCTATCACTCTCCCTCAGAACTTGACCCTTTGGTTTTTCTTCCATATCCATATTTTCCTACATGGAATCCTAGTATGGGTTAACTCGGGTGACCTTTGTACTTCCCTTTTTTCTTTTAATGTAATAGTTTTACTGACTCCTTTTCCGATGTGGGACTTTCAATAAAATTTCAAAACCCAATTTTAAAAATTGCGAGGATGCAATTTCTTAAGGGGGGAAGATTGTAACGACCCGAAATTTGGAATAAATCTTGTTTCCTAATTTTGTGTGTTATTTTATTTTACTTTTATACTCAACAAAAATGTTTCATTTGATAACATGAGTATAATTAAAATGAGACCGTTGGGTTTTGAATGTTATATGACCATTGGTCAATATGACCGCTGTAAACTAAACGTTTCAATTATTGTCTCTAAATACAAGTAATCTTGGTTAATTAATATAGAAAGAAGATTCGATGGCCTCACCCAGTAGTCTTGGACCGATCGAAGCCCATCTAATAGAACTTGGGAAGGAGGTAGCACCACTGGGCTTTTCTCTGGACCAAACCCAAGCCGAACTTCATCGTGTGAAGCGAGAACGGGATCACCTTCGCGAGAAGTTCAAACTGATAGAAATTACTACTCGTGCGATGTTGGCCGAGCCTCCCTCGGATTCTCTCACCTTAGCACACCTTACACTTAGGTCCTATGCTAGTGTGATAAGGGGTTATGTAAGAAGACCGTAACTGCCTTGTGTAATCCTTTGTTTTAAATAAAAATTTGGATTTCTTCTAATGATGATGTTTATGACTTTTCAAATGTCCGGATAACTATAGTATGCATATTTTTGGTGAATTTTAGAGAAATGATATTTTAAAAAAATGTTTATGTAAACCTTAAATAATTAAAAATGTGTAATGATTTTCAAAAAATGGTCTTCTACAATTATGTTCATTACGAAATTTAGAGTCTAATAAGATCAATATAATTTTTGATGAATAGTAAATTATGAATAGTGATTTTATGCTTAGGATTAGTAATGTGACCAAATGGATTAGTAATCTCACTTAAAGAAAGTATTAATATAATCTAGGCACCTTAATTAAGTAATGTGATTCAATAAAATGGTTAAATAACGGTTTCATAAATTATTATTCAAGTATTAGTTTTTTCGGGTGAATAGTGTTTTTTAATTAAAAATTAAATTACAAATATTTAGAAAATTACTTTTATAACATGGATTTCATTTTTGAACTCAGTGCATCGATATTATGTCAAGGTAATTTTTGGGAATTTTTCTGAAAAAAATGATTTTTTGGTGAATACTGTATTTATTTAAAAAAATAAATTAAAAATATTTAGAAAAATATTTTTATAAAATGGAGTTCATTTTTTAAATAAGAGCATTGATATTTTTTTAAGGTGAAATTTTGGAATTTTTCTGAGAAAGTTGAATTTTCAGTGAATAGTAAAAATACAGTTTTAGGGTTTCGGTATGTTTAATGACATCATAACTGTGTCACGATGATGTCATGAGATATTTTATGGGTTGTACAACCAAAGGTGATGAAATTTTTTATTGGGGGCCCCATGTGGCCTAACTTCATGGGAAATATCTTGGGAGAGCACATGGTTTTGAGAAACCCACTTATGAGGTGTCCCTTGGCCATTAATGCCTTGTCCCCTCATTTTCCCAATAAATACCAAGACATGCTCTCATCATTTGGACTCCAAAATCATTCTAAATGATTTTCGGGTCTCCTTACCTCCCAAGGAGTCCTCCCAAGGTGCCCCCATGCCCTGAAGGTCCAAAACATTGATTTTTAAGAGTTACGTTTTAAGGTAAGGGATCCGACCTCTCTTCCTTTTCAAGAATCTCTTTTATGTAATCTCTTTTATACTCCATGTTATTATGTTGGAGGATGTTATTATATTATAATCTTACTTCCCTTTTCATGTTCATATGGTGAGAGACCCCGTATTTCGCTCATCAATTCGTTTTAAGAATGTTTAAGTGGCGCCGTTAGGCTGCCGAATTTTTAAGGGATTCTTTCACCCTTCTCATTTTTCAAAGTTCTACTTTTATGTCAAGTCTTTAAAGTTCCTTTTTAATTATGTTGGGTTATGATCTGTATATCTGTCATACTGAACTCTTATGTTCATAGGATGAGGGACCCTATTTGATCTTTTTAATTCATTTTTGTTGAAGTTTAAGTGACGCCGTTAGGCTGCCGAATTTTCATAAGAGAAATCTAATTTTTGTCTTCCTTACATGTTTTTCATTTCAAATGGTATGTCCTTAAAATTTCATTAACATGTTAATATATTCATAATATTCGGTCCCTCTACTGTTTTATGGGTCATTTATGATTGTTTGACCCATGTCCCCTCTCTTTTTAATGTTTTCTAAAACCTCGTAACATAGCCGTTATATTGCAGAATTTCCGTCTCAAAATGTCTCTCTCTTTTTCTAAAGTTCATTTATTTTATTAAGTGAATACTGAAAGATATTTCTTCTAAAGTGGTATTCACAAATATACCAAAATTTTCTATTTTAAATTCTGGGATTTACATAGATGAGACTCACCATCCTTTTCTATGGGTTTTAAAGTGACATAAAGATCTTGTCTTTAAAGAAGTTTTAAAACGTTATGATTATGAAATTAAACCCATTTCTTTTATGCTATATGGGTTGTTTATGAAATTATTGATGATGATATATGTGGCTCACATGATAAAAAATACAAATTTAAGGGTGCTCCCTGATAGCGCTCCAATGCATTGTGTAATGATGTAACCACTAGAGATTACAATTTTCACGATATGTTGGTGAATAACCTCGATAAATTTCAAATGACACCTTGGGGATGGACCTTGGTGATATGTTCATGATTTTATATGTTAAATGAAGTACCCACATCTTAAAGTCCTGAAAAATATTATTTTTATTATGATATTCCACATGATTTCTTTCTCATGCCTTAAAGTTCATTTTCATGACATATTTGATGTATCTCAAGTTCACATGTTAAATGTTTCTCTTATTCCCTTACTGAGCCTTCTGCTCACCCTTTCTTTTGATGTATGTCCCCAGGTTATGAGATGTAGTAATGAAACTAGGATGAACTTAAGGATAAGTCTTTCATGTTTTTAAGAAGAATGTTTTATGTTGTTTTCATGTATTATGTTCCTGGTTTCCAAGAAACTAAACCTTAAAGATCATCAGTTTTGTGTAATGTAATGAAAGTTTATGTTATAAAAAGGCGGGATGCTATAATTACTATGTGATCATTATCATTTAGACATTATCATGGATGGTATGAATTTTAATAACTAAATTTTTAAAAATTTATGGTCTATAGATTATAAAATAAATTCATTAGTAATAAAATGATTACAATTTTAAACAAAAATTATTTTAAATGATAGTGATTTTACTAAAAAAATAATTTATGTGTACAATGAATTTTATATAAATATATTAAATTAATCCTAGTGAATTATTTTCCAGAAATTTTTACATTATGTACTTAATAAAATTATTTAAAAAATAAATAAATTACTTTATACTCTTATGCTAATAATAAATCCAGTGTTATGCTTATATATGTATTTTCCATAAAACAATCGTTTTGGTAACTTTTTTGACACTTACATAAAAACAATTATTCTATTTACATGTATTTAATAGGATAAAAATAATTAAATATTTATAATTATGAGGATAAAATTTGGTAATTATACCTATAATATATTTAGTCAATTGGAATAATAATTATGGTGAAATTTATTACCTGGATACAGAGTAAAAATAGTTAATATTGATTAAAAATAATTGATGAGGTCATAATTTTTCATGCTATTTATTATTAGATGAATTTAACTCTACCCTTAACACCTAATGTTTTTAATTGAGTTGTTTAATTGACAATTTTACATGAAAATGACTAATATATTATTTAAATCAGTGAATGTCAGGAAATGTCATTTTACTTGTATAAAATATAACTTATGTGTCCATATGGGAAACAAATTAGGTTATGAATTAATATAAGTTTAATTTTTTAAATTAATATTCTTTGTTTCATTATATAAATTTATTTATGACTTTTGGGCCTCATGGATGAGATTATGACCTTTATAAAATTTTATTTTAAAAAATTCAAACTTGTCACATTCATGTGTTTTGTAAATATAACCTGATCAACAGGGTTTTATCCAGAGTATATGTTTCATTATAAATAGTATTCCAAAATAAAAAATATTTATCTTTGTCATGATATTTTATTTATAATTTTTATGATTTAAATAATTACACTAAATAAACACACAACACTAATTTAGTAATTATTCAATTAATAGAAAAATAAAATAAATGATATTAAAAAATATTAAAAGTAATATAATATGATATATTTAAGGTGATAAAAGAAATATCTTGATTATCTAGAAATTCATGGGCTATAATAAAATATTTTTTAAAATTTTACTTGATGTCTTGATAATTTTAATAGTCAATGTACTGAATAGTATCAATATTGACAATATTGAGATTTTATGGGATTAATATTTTATTAAATTACTTAAAAATCATAATTTGTTTTTTGAAAAATAGAATTAATAATTATATGGTATAAAATATATTAATTTTCCCATTTATGATCCAATTTATACAACATAATTAAATATTACAACATTTTAATATTAAAAATGTTGTTATTGTAGTTAAAATTAAAATAGGTAAACTAAGGGTTAATGAATATGATAATGTTTAAAATAACACTAAAACAAGTATAAATTATATTTTTTGATGAGATTACAACATTATAATATGTTATCTTCAAATTAATATCCATTTTTGTGGTATTTGGATGGAAAATTAATATATTATATTTTGAAGTTTTGGAAAATTACAGAAGTGCCCCTCACCTCAATTATAAAAGGGAGCCAACTCAATCACTTCTTAACACTCCATAGGTTCCATAATGCTTGACCATACCAAGATTGTTTTATTCTAAAATTCGAAATACACATTATAATGGTTTTTTTCTTCTCAAAAGGCCAAAAATGGATCCCTTTAGAGGAGATCTTAAGGAGATATTTTGAAGAATAAGTAGTCGCTCTAACAAGTCACTATCTTTTTCTACTCTTTATTACCTACTCCAAATCTATAATACCTATCATATGAAAAAAAATTAAGTACCCTATATATGAAGAATTTTATTATTATTATTATTATTTTTATTAAAACACCTTCATACACCCCTGTTTACCATCAAAAAAGAAGTGAAAGTATTGCTCGTGTGTTTAGGTAGCTTATCATCTCCACATAGTGATAGAATTAATTTTTCATCACCATATTTTATAGTTGATTATAATAATGGGGTTAATGAGTATATATGATATATATGATATAATAATTATTCTATATATATTATTTATAATTTTTATTTCTTTCGTTCCATCTGTCAAAAAATGAAACTACATTATTATGTACGTACGGTCTACTGTCTCCACAAATGGTGTAATTTAATTTTCTATTTACACATTAAATTAATGTTTATAAATATGTTTATAAATATTATATATTATTTTTATACCATTATGAACATTATAGAGATTATTATACCAAATATATGAGTATAAGGACCAAGACTTCGAAATTCAAACAAGCTTGTAAAATGAAGCACTTATCACCAAGAACAGTAATTTTAATAAAAAATTAATAAAAGCGTGATAAGAATTTATAAAAAATAATACATGGTATGATATAATTAATTATATCGAATAAATATATAATAAACCCATACTTATTATAAAATAGGCTTGAAAATGAATTAAAAAAGGAATGATATAAGGTAATGGATTTTTGTCTCACTTTTATTTATGTGGGACACATGGCCTATACACTATTTGTTTCTTTTTTAGTGTATAAACTACCCATGAATGCATTCTATGATTAATATCATGAATATTATGTGATACACATATCCATAAAAATTCTAATCCTTCATTTGTCTTATCATTGAAATGTTTCCAAGGAAACAATGATGTATTTCACAATCTCAACATTATTATAGATTGTTTATGTTCAAGTCTCAATTGTGGAATATTTCTCTTCCATGTCCATATTTTATAAAAGTGTTTTAATAATGGGGTTTTTTGTTATATTATGAATTTGAAAATTAATTTTTTACCCATGTTGGAATTTTTAAACAATGGTTTGAAAATAATATTTTCATCATTTTAAAAACAATGTGCTTTATGAATTTTTTGATATTAATACTGAAGCTACATTTTTCTAAACTTATACAGTTTGAGGGGATTTTACAAATTTCTTAAAGAATTAATGCTTTGAAGCTTCCTATACAAGTTTAATATTTTATTTTCAAAGAAATATCTTCCTTTTTAATTTCATGTATTAAAAAAAATTAAAATGGAATGTATATTTTCCTTAAGAATTATTTCAACTGATCTTTGAAAATAATTATCCTTATAAGAGAGAACTATTTGATGGTACTTTTTATTTACTGGTGATACGATGTAGTGATATCATCCTTTATATTTCATTAAATGGTTTATGTTTATGATGACATGATGATTATGATTCACATTACATTTCCATGGGTTATGAAATGTAGACATTTTATAAAACCCATTTATTTTATTGGGTTCAAATATGATGAATGATTTATGTTATTATGGAACATGTATGTATGGTTTTAATTTTTTGATATTTGGGACCTATATCTCTCTCCAATTTTTTCAGTAAATATTTGTATCTCATGATAATGACATGACTGTAATGAGGTGTATACCTGGTTCATTAAGACAGTATTAGAACAAGGAGTAAACCTGGTTCAATAAGATATGGCTTGAATAGGGAGTTAACCTAGTTTAGTAAGATAGAGATGTAATGGGGAGTAAACTGAGTTCAATATATGAATTTTTCTACTATTATGGTTTTATAATTGACACTTTACTAATAATGATATTATTTTCTATACTTATGTGTATGTCAAAAATTCCATGTATTTTACCAGTGTTATGATCTCTTGGATCATGTTCTTTGATTTCTATATTACTCATGTATTATGAATTTCTAAGATTTAATAGATGATTTATGATTATGATATTTGATAAAAGGTTATAAGTTTACAATGTTGTGAAACTAATTTTATACCTTTGTGATCATAATATTCTGATGAAATCATGTGATCTCCCTTGTTTTCACATTCTAAGAATTTGATCTCACAATTTCTTATGTTTCATTTCCCTGGGATATAAAGAATGGTTTAAAGTTTGATATTCAAAAAGGGTTCTTATTATAATGGAAACAAGAAGGATAATATGTTAATATTTTATAAACTAGTTATTTATGATTCATAGTTTTTAAAGACATTAGACATATAGGGTTCTGGTGTGGATCTTTTATTTTATGTAATTAATATTCATCTAAAAATACATAATATCTATGTGTGAAAGTTATTGTCCATTAAAGATAATCTTTATGGTTTTTTACTTTTCTTAAGTAAAACTATTTGTGATCACCTTATTTTGAGGTTCTTTACTCATATAATAAAATATTATTTTAGGGGTTCAATTTGATACCTACTTATCCACTCCTTTATAATTACTTTTCTTCATTTGAACTTATTATTTAACACCTACTCCAATTTTTTCTTATATTATTTAATAAATAATTTAATTACTTGTTCTAGTTAAAAAATTTATGATATATAATTTTGTAATGTGATGAGATAATATCATTTATCTCATTTTATTTTCATGGGGTTTTCTTATGCTTATGACTTAGTTATGAATTCTTTACATGATATGAATATACATATACAGATTATGATGTGATGTCTGGTTCTAAAATTATATACTCCCCAATTAATTAGGTAATATTTACATCTTAGGAGATACCATGTATTGGGCATGGGAAATAAACCTAGAAAACTCAGTTATGTTATCTTAGTAGTCATCCTCTACTTATGATAATAATGTATTTTTTATATCATTTACATAATCTCGTGATTTCATGATACTATAATATTTACTTATTTATGACATTATACCATGTGTTTTCTCTCTTATGATATCTTGTTATGAGTCTTGACACTTATGTTATATTTCTATATCATGATTATTCCCTAAATTTTATTTATAACTCACACTTTTTAGTTAGTTACCTATTGTGTCATTTATAGTAACAAAAGAATAAAGGGACTTAGGATTACCATATAAAGATTTAAATAAACCTTAATTACTATATTTTTATTTTGAATCTCTCAAGGACACTGTACATATAGATTTATATGGTTTTATGGAATTTTATATTAAAAATCATGAAGTAATATTTGTACGAGTCTCGATATTCTATAAACATACTATTATAAAATTGAAAAATAATATTATAATAATAAGAATAAAAAATGTGTCCATAATCCTCCCCTAAATCCATATTATATATATACATTTTTAGATCCTTAGTTTTAATACAAAATTTTAAATTCACCTTAATAATTATGGTAGGAAAAAATGGTGGTGGAAAAGTGGATATATAATTGAATTTCCATCATTCCCATGTTTTCATGTAAAATTTTTTATTACATAGTTAATTTATCTTAATAACATTGTAAATGTGTGATTTTAGGAGGTTTATTTAATGTTAAAATATATTCAATTATTTATTCTAATATATTATAAAATTTTAGTATAATTGAATTATCTAATAAGAAGTTATCCATGAATTGGTGGTCTATCTTTTAAGGATAAGAAATTTGTCTGAGGAATTTATCATCCACTTAGACTAACTAGATAACCTTTTAAAAGATATATTTTTCTTTAACCATAATTTAATTGAATATTTATAATTATTTCTTATATTATAGTTAAAATTTTAGCATCATTATAATAGAACTATAGATTTCACAACAATTTTGTTGCCTAAGTGTTTATTTATTCATTTTCTAATCGTTTTTGGATTTTAGGCACAAAATGTACAACTTATATTTATATTATTTAAATAATCTTTAAGGGAAACAAATTCCATCTAATTTGATTAAATTGATCCTAAAATATAAAATTCCAATCAATACTATAGATTATTCGATAAATTGTTGACTAAATGGGATTAGATTAGTAGTTTTTAAATAAGAATTTCACATATGATGAGAAATGATGTTTAAATTGTAATATAAACTAAACTCATATTATATAAAAAATTAGGCACAAGAAATCACCCTAAAATTTAATGAAAATTAACTAATTTTAGAAGATAATACCCCCCATTTTAATTTTTCTAGTCAGTAGAAAATTATTCTCTCAAATTGATCAAAATACAATTCCCTTATGTAATTTTTTAACATATAATGTTTATAATTAAGAGTATACATCCAAAAAAATAATTAAACCCCTAAAAATACATTTAAATAAGCCCAGTACACAATTATATATCAATCCAAAGAACATTCCTCTTTCCAAGTTCACTATAATTTTTTATCTAATTCCTATTAAGAATAATGATGTGTTGTGCATCAAAAAAGATTTGTTTTTGTCATGGTAATAAATTAATAAGTTCTTGGTGGGAACAAAATTTTTACCTTAAGATGAGTATCCATATTTTTTTGATTTTTTCTTTTTTTTGTTATTTTTTTGTGAATTTTTAACACAATAGATATAAATATACAGGCTTTGGAGAAGAAAAATATGAATTAATTCTCCCCATGTTCTGGATGTTACACATTTTTTTAATTAAATTCTCTATAATAGAGGTGAAAATCCTAACTCTAAGAAACAAAATTATTAATTAATTATCCCCGAGTGTCAAATTCTATAAATTATGTTATATATCATTACCAAATTTCTCGTATAAGCCTTTTTTATTTTCAATTACCTTTTTCCACATTGGCATCTACTTGTTTGTAATATTTCTTGGTTATATATGTTGTTTCAAAGTTGGTTTTCCATTATTAAATCTCTTATAGGGTTTTGGGAGAGTATGATGATTTTGGTTTTAGAGGTTGGTACATGGATGGAGATTTTAACATGAGTGTATACAAGGGCTAATAGGAAAAAAGGAAATAATATTTCCATCTAATAGCTATTAGGCTGTTCGATGTGTGTAATTCATACTATAACTCCACCAGCTACCAATTAGAAATATAATTGAGTAGGCATTATAACATGACCACCATCCATCATCGAAAGTTGGCATAATGTTTTACATTCTTCTAAGAGACACTAGAAAACTGGTGAAACATAGAGGTAAGATAATGACTATTATTGGGAAGAGAATTTCCATGATAGAATCCAACAATTTAATTTTTAATCTCTTATTTTTTTTAAACCACACAAAAAATTTTCATTTAACCCTAAAATCATTGGATACTCTCTAGAGAAAATTTATCTCTACCAAATTCATTTTTTTAGATCAAAATTTTAGATCTTGTGTTGCTTCACTTCTAGTTCTTTAGCTTTAATTTGATCATGGATCCTTTTTTAATCATTTCTATAATTATTTCAATGTGATAAATAATCATATATTTGAAGGATTTGATTTTTTTGGAATTATTTTTTTTGGAATATCCCTTGATCATTCTAGCCTATGATTATCTATTGGTGGATCCCTTATATAGTAATTATTAATCTTGATTGATGTAGGTGGTTTTTTTTATAGAAATCCCTTTAAAATTTAAACACTCTATGCTTATTAATTTTGATTTTGCTTTCTTATTTATTTAATAATCATTATTTGAGTATTTAATTAATTCTTTCTAAATCGAATATTGTGTGTGAGTTTATGCTATTGGGAATGTATTTTCAAATAAAATGTTGATTCCTATGAAATGGATTTGAATTAAATGAATTATTTAATGATTAATTTTCAGATATAATTTAATTAAATGATTTAGGGTTTAAAATTAAATTCATTATCTTAAAATACATTTTTTTTATGAAAAACTATTTTTATTGGGTTTTCAAATGAGATGTTATATTTTTAAAACCTGGACTTGGGGTCGACATGATAATTGATTATGTGAAATGATATGAGATATATTTAAACTAATCATAGACACTCATATAATTATTACCCTTGAAGAACATGGGAGATTGGTTGTTTTTTTGAAGAACACGTGATATACGTGTATTAGATCTACTAAAAAATGGATAGAATATGACAATAATACTAAAACAAATTTAGTGTGGGAAGTGTATTATTTATGATTTTATATTATCCCCCTAGGCCTGGAATTTGGAATGTGCGCACACAAGGATCCATACTTCATTATTATATGCGATAATACCTATAAAAACAACCCACAAGTCTATTAACCATATTTCAATTTTTGATAAATGATTAATGAAAATGAATTGAAGATTCAATTTTTTGGAATGATGTACTCATGTATATTTTGATAGATATGTTTATTCATGAATTTTTTTAAAAAAATATACTTTTTTATCTGTATAAATATATCCTTTGATTTTTTTTGAAAATCATTATTTGATGTTAATTTTGAAAAGGATACTAGGTCATGTTTGTTAATAAATTGATTATATTTAGTTTAATTGTTATGTATTTAATATGGAGTGATTTTTTAGAATCATATGGGGATATTTATTCCCACACCCATCATTTTACTTGAGGATTTTTTAGATTTTCTTTTGTTAGGTCCAAGAATAGGGAATGGGCCACTTAGTGGGGGTGGATGTTCTTAATTAGAAAAATCATGGTAGTTGGTGGTAATAGGTGTAATGTATGATACATTGGTAACATATAGATATTGGGATGAATTATTGACTATTATGTGAAGAATCAGGTCAATACACCATTTTTTGGATTGATGACTTTTCTATCTTGGAGAGTCTTATACTTGTTCTCTGATTGAATGATCGAATGTTTCTTCATCCTTTTTGGATATTTTATTTTGATCATTTTTTCTTACAGTGAAATCATTACCTCTTATTGTTTATTGATGCTCCAGTTCTAGTATTCAGTCTATGGGTATTAGGAAAACTGCTAGGGTCATATCATTACTGGTTCAGATACAGTTTAGTTGGGGTATCCATGATGGTTCATGAAAAATTGGTATCATAGGGTTGTTTAGTAATTTATTGAAATTGAGTATATAGTATGGGTTATCTTTGTAGATGTGATATAGTATTATCAAGGATTAAAGGATTGGTTACGAGTGAGTGTCATACCTTCTCTCATTGTAATTATCCATGAGTTACCATAGTCTATTGGGGAAAAGTTTCTTGAAGAGTTTTTATTTTATTTTATTATATACATTTCCAAAGATTCTATTCGATATTTGTATTCCAGATCTACTTTAGATTGATAAAAGTTTATGATATAACATCTCTTTACTATTGTATCCTTGTTTTTTTATATTATTTTGTACTACCATTCTCATAATAAGATGTTTGAATTATCCTCTGGAGGAAGCTTCTAGTGATCCATATAAAGAGAACCCTCCAATTGACATGATCCTCATTAAGTCAGTGGTACACGATGTTCATTCCCTAAGATAAATGGACATTATAATTCAAGATCAAGTAGTGGAACCTTAGAGGGATGATGGTGTAGAACATGGTCAATAGATTCTTTACTAGAAGCCACCATACTTCTAGGTCTTGAATGATTTTAATGAAAAATATTATGAGACTAAAATTATTGAAATTAATTTTGAGTTCATGGTGGCACCAGATTCTGTTATGGTGAAATTGTCATCACTAAACATGAAACGGTGAGAAGGGGAATGTAGGATGATATTATTATATATAATAAGAATGAATTCATGGAATTTAAATACATTAATTATCTTTTCATAGAATATCCCTATTCAATATGAATGGTTTTATAAAAATCCATGGAGTTTCTCAACCATCATTATGATGATTTGACCATGACTCAGTATACCAACCTCTTTTTTTAACTAACATATTTTCACATGAGGTGGTATCAAATAAAAATTTAAAGGCCTAATGGTTTGATATGGGTCCTCAATTGGATATTTTATATCTGGTTTTTATAATGAATCTATGTCTTATGTTAATTTTCTAGATAGATATTTTATAGAAAAACCTTTCTTGGCTGGCATATCAAGCCTAAAAAGTGCTCCTCCTACTCTAATTAATGTTTTTTTGGAATTAATTCAAAGGGGAAGTGAAAGAAGTATGCGTCACATGGTTGGAACCATAGTGATATATTTTGGTAGAATATTTATTCAAAATCATATACAATGTATAGAAAAGGTACTTTGAATTTCATTCAACATGGAAAGGTTTGACACATAAAATAATTTCATGGAAACCCCAAATATTTTTATATCATGTGGATATTCAGGTAACATAGAGAGTATTTTACATTTTTTGTACTCCGCATATTGGTATGTACACATGAGTACAAAGAGGATTTACAGAATAGTCAGATACTTTAAGAATAATGGGGTTCCAACAATAGGAATTTTGAATGAATATTATTCACACAGTATACTAGTTTCCCAAATAAAATTATGTTAGACCATCATTATTGATTCAATTAAGTGATTTTATTATTTGATACAACTGCCTCTCATTCTTAGGATGAAGTGAGAGCATGGTCTTAAATGCACCACCATTATATTCTCTTTATTGGAATTTGAGATCGTCTAGGTATTTTAAGTTCTTGACATAAAACCTCTGAATATAAATTTTGTTATTGGTTGGATAATTGAAAATAAATCTTTTGTTAACTATTATCTTCAATGGGTCTCCTTTACATACCCTAATTTGTTGTATTGGGGAATTCAGGGAGGGGGAACCAAGTTTGAGTTGAGCCAGAACTCCTCTTCATGAGTTAGATTAGATGAATACAGTGTATGATTTTGAATTGGATCATGAACATATTGGTACTAATCATCTAACAGTTTCATATGAGTATCTAGATGTTTTTCTATATGTCTTTACAACCTTCCACTAGATGGGGACGTTCAGTTTTTTTGTCAAATTAGTGCTCGGTACCAATCACACACACACACACATATATATATCCCTTCCAACCCAATTGAATCAATTGAATTGAAGTAGTTAAAGATTCATTTATATTATTTGACATCCAAGGGAATTATTCAACCCATTGTGTCACCTTGGAAATCACTAGTTATTTTTTCCAATAAATATAATGGGTTCCTTCAACATTGTGTTGACTATATAAATCTCAGTAAGGTTATGATAAATAATATGTATTTGTTTCCACGTACCGAGGTTTTTTCTGGATAAGTCTAAAGTGGACAGGTGGTTCTCTAAGATTAATCTTCATTTTGGTTATTACAATCTGAGGATAAGGGAGTTTGATATCTCTAACACGATTTTTTTGTGTGGGTAGGGAAATGACATGTTCCATGTTACAAATTTCAGTCTGACTAGTGTTGATGTTGTATTTATGGTATTAATGAATTGGATTTCATATCATTACCTTTATTATTTTATTGTCATATTCAGGGATAGCATCTAAGTTTAATCTAAAACAAATTATGATAATGTGTGTCACATGAGTATAGTTTTGGTAATTTTGAGAAATCATCAAATTTATGTCAAGATATCAAAGTGTACTTTCTAGTTTCATGATGTAATGTTTTTATTGATTTTTTTTTCTGATGAAGCAATTTTAGTTGGTCTTATGAATGTTAAAGTTGTTATGTCATTGGAGGAACCATATAATGTTTTTGATATTATGAGATTCTTAGGTTTGGTAGGGCATTAATTCAATTTCATAAAATTATTTCTTAATTTTTTCTTCTCTAAATAATTTTATCACTAAATAAAATGAGGAAATATATTATAGGATTCTAAATATCATACTTATTTAGATGATTTTATGCATCATTTGACTTAAAATATGTTGTTGACTCTTCCAAATGTTGGTCATTATTATGTGTTCTTCTTTAATTCATGTGGTTTAGTCATGGGTTTCGTTGTCATATAGGGTGACCAAATGGTGGTGAATGGTTCTCATCAACATTATTATCATGAGATTAACTATCCCAATCATGACCTCTAACTCACAGATGTGATTCTCACTCTTAAGAGATGATGGAATTTCATTTTTTAAGAATGTTTTATAATATAATTTGATTATAAGAGATTGATTTATATCTTCCCCCAAAAATAATTATATATCCAATAGATTAAATAGGTATATTACATACAATTTATTTGTATGGACATTTCCTAAATCAATAGTAAGGTGAATTTTTTCTTTGATTTTTTATGTTGGAATCCTCCAACCCATAATTCCAGTGAATTTTCTGAGGAGTGTAGTCTGATGGATATTTTTTCCCACATATATTTTAAATACTAGGAGGATGATAGATATCCAAAATCCTTGATATGATTATTTAGTAACATTGTATTGGCGATGAGTTATAAGGAATTAGGTATTCTTTATATAATGTGGTGACAATCAGGGAATGGTCTCTATCATCAGAGCGTATCCTTTGATTTTGGGAATTATTTGTCATTATATTACATGTATTGATGTTTGGGATGCACAAATTTCATATTTACTAATGTGAGGTTCACCTAGGAATCATGAATTTGTTTTATGATATGATACACCATTTTTATTTTCATGTATGATATCTTTTCAACTGGTCAAAGCCGATCATTAGAAGACCCCATGTTCAAGAATATGGGTTTTATATGAGGTAGGGATCTATTAATTTTCATTATAACACTTTTTATGTCCTAATTTGTATACCCAATGAGGTCATGGGAGATGTTTAGGTGTCTAAGGCTTCTTCAGAGCCCGAATCCTCGCTTTTTAAAAAAAATACAAGTCGCATGGTAAGGATAAACCTTGTGGGATGGGGCACATGGTTACCCATATCCATGTGAGTAATGAAAATGTGGTATAGGAGGCTACAAATTTACTAAGAAACTATAAAAACTTATGTGAACACTCATGAAAAAACTACATAAATTTTAGCATTGGGATTTTGTACGGTTGGCCTGATGTTAATCAAACTATGTCTATGAAACTGTGTGAGGTTCCCCTTAAAGCAGTGAAGGTTGCACAGTTTTTAAGATCATGTTTCCAAACAATTTAGACCAAAATTTGTGTGGAAATTATACTATCACTAATCAAATTTTTTAAAACCTAAAACCAATTCTAATTTTCCTCCATTGGACAAAAACTCTCATTTTTTGTGCTCAATTGAAAGCCATATCTAAAGAGTTGGTATGTATTCTCCATCAAAACATGGAATAAAACACTAAAGCTCTCATTGTATCTTCAATGGTATTTTATTTGATCATCTTGTGCCATTCTCTATTTTTCTTTCTATCGAAGGAGTTATCAAGTTTTAGTCTGATATGCCCTATTTTCTAGGCATTGTTCTATTCTTCTATTTTATCTCCATCTAGACCAAAAGAAGAGACAATACAATATGAGTAGATTAATTTGATATTGAGGTAGGTGATATAATATTTATCCCATAGATTCATGGAATTTTATAATATTTAATATGTTTTTCAAGTCAGTTTCACCATGTGTCTCCCCTAAATCAAATCTATCATAAATTGGTTTCCCTTATTTTAACCTAAGGATTTGTTGGAACATAAATTCATATCAATATCACCCACATCATATTGATCAATTACTTTGGATGTTACCTCTTACATTACTAGTTTTATTCCACGAGTTTTTGTCCAAGGTTCCTCTTTGAGTATTTGTATTCACTTTTAAAAAATGATATCGTATTGATAGTGGAGGAATGTGGTGGTGTAGCATGGCTAATTCCCTTATCAATTATAATTAATTGAATTTAATGTGAGTGTTACGACCATATAACCTAATAAAATTAATCAATTCTTATGCCCATTTTCATATTAAATTCTAATGATTTGTGAAATGTCTATTATCTCATGTTAAAGCCAATGAATCCCAAACTATAATTGATATAAGTGAATAGCGACCCTGTCTAATTATGCATAATGGGCATAATGATACTTTTTCATGTTTTATAAATATGGTCATGAAGACCCTTTATAAATGTGAAATGGTCATGGTGTCCCTATATAAATGTGACATGGACAATGTGTCCCGATATGTGATACGATAATGACAACCCTTTACAAATGTGATAAACCGTCATGGCATCCCTACACTGTGATACTGGAAATATCATCCCTATACCATGATACAGCTAATGAAGTACCAATTTATGATATGGGAATGGATACCCTTTAAAAATGTAATATATGGGTTTGAAATCCCTATACTGTGGTACATGTCATGTTGTCCATATAATATGAAACTGGGCATGACACCCCTATACTGTGATATTGGGCATGGAATACCCTACAACAATGATACTAAGAATGGAGTCCCTATAGTGTGATATTGGCTATAGAATCCCTGATTACTTAGATACTACCCATCGCATCCATTAATACTTATTTAGATATATTTTAGCACAGGTTGGAGTAGGTAGTGTCATCCATGTTTCCTTTAGGAACTAGAGCCACCCCATTTTCAATTTTCATTAATACTTATTATATCTTCACACTGCCATGTCATAGACTTGGACTGGATATTTATAAGATGAATTTTTTTGTAGCCTATTGAATTTATCACACACTATATATAGATCTCCAATGGTACCCTGGAATTCTATATGCATACAAGTGTAGATAAGGGGAAACCTCCTCTTATGGGCATGTGAATTCTTCCTAACTTATGATGGGTGCTTGATAAGAGATGACCAAGATGGATCTTGAGACGCTTTGATAGATTTTGGACTTTTTATTCATTTTTAATATCATATACTTCATTGAATACCTACTTCTATGTATACAGGTTTTCTTAATTTTGTAGAGACATGAAATCATTATCCATTATATATAATTTAGTTTAATACCTTTTGTTATTATTTAATGATTGGATGTTTATAGTATTCTGCTATCTTTTTTGTTATTTATATGATTTTTCTATTTTTAATTTATCTATTTCACTATTTTTATACTCTAAACTGAGGAAATAGTATCCCCACTAACACTCCCTAGGCCCTCGCAACTATTTGGTATCCTCTGACGTATAGGGAGGCATGCTCAAGTCCCTATAGCATTCTAGTTCGGGGCACCTCCAAGTGGAAGCCAGGTCGGGACGTCCCAAAGTGGTATTGGGTGATTTTATTTTATTGAATTATTATTTTGAGATAATTGATAGGTGGTTATTAATTCATTGAAATTTTGTTATAATCCATGCCTTGAAGTTGATAACCCATATTTTAGGAAAATCCAAATTTCCTAGAATAAGTAATTTTTGTTCTGTATTATAATTATTATAGCTGATTTGATTACACAATTGGGTGATGAACATGAATTTTTGTGTTATTATTGATATTATTGATGATTACATTTTATTCATGATCCAATGAGATGACTTAAATGATTTATTTATCATACATTAATTCAGGTTATTTTTAGGAAATCCACATGTTATGCATATTCCATGTCATATAAAAGAATTTTGTTGTTTGCATTTCCTGTGATTCCCATGAGTGCTTTTATTGGTATAAATTTAATTGTTTTTAGATAGTGATTTTTTAGGAAAATTAGAATACATGGTTACAACATAGGGTTCATGCTAGAACCTAAATTTTGTTTTCCTACTTACGCTATAGTAGACACCCTAATCAATCAACTAGGGCACATTAAGATTTGGACCATTGGTCTAAGGGACTGGAACATGTTATCATATGGATTATGTGGATGCTTCAATTCGGTTAATAAGGTGTATGGTTCCTTATGGATCAAAAGTTGTGACCCATTTTAATGAACCATTTAAAGATAAAATGTGATAGAAATATTAAATCTAAATTAAAATTGCAAAATAAAAACACAGATCTTGATGTAGACCCGAACTTAGTTGTGGATAGTAGGTAGTGTCTCTTGTGTTTTATACTATGTTCTTATCACCCATACCTAGCCTTATGAGTATTCCTTGGGGTGTGTTTATAATAGAAAGGATTTGTACCTATTCTATTTCTATATATGTGGCTTATGTTTTCATCAACTCTTTTATGAGGGCTGGGTTTCAAATTTGTATAGAAATTCTACTACAATGTCATCGAGTTATATTCTAGTAGGGTAGTGATGAACATTATCTAGAGGTAGTGGACCCTGAGATGCCAGTGATTCCTCATGTAGTTCCACCAGTGGAACCACTTCTTATTCATGATGTGGGTGATGATTCTATGTTTTGAGAAGATTATCTGCATCTTATAAAGAATTTATATGGAGGTGAATTATCTACACCTTATATGGGATAGTTGACTCAGGAGTTTCAGCGAGAACATCGAGCCACATTTTCATGGATAGAGGACCACAAGATATATAGATATGGCTTGAAATTTCTATGCCTATATTTGAGTATATAGAGACACATCCTAAGAGGATAGTAAAACATTATACTTATATGATTCAAGGATCAACCAAACACTAGTCAGATATTCTAAATCAGACAGATCAGTATAAGGAAGTGACTTGGAGAGATTTCCATTCAAGAATCTATAAATACTTGTTCCCTGAGACCCTAATATTTGATCATTTTAATGATGTCATGAACCTGTAGCATGGTTCTATGAACAATATAAACTATTAATCTTGTCTTATTGGGAATTATCACTTTACTACCAACTATACTACTGATGATCTAGTGAATAAGAGATGATTTAAGGATGTTCATAGACATCCTAGTCATTATCAGGTAATTGTTTTATAGTCTACTTCCATATTCGGATATAGTGAAGCATTTCCTTATCACCAAGAGAAACCTAAGGGAGGATGACTGTGTGTACTGGGTCATTTTATAACCCATACATAACATTGGTTTGTATATAGGTCAAAAGAGATGCTACAAGAATGTGCGTATGGGAAGTGGTAGCCATTTGACACCCACAATATGTTACGTGGTATACCAGAAGTGTGTGAAGCATGGTCATAAGCAACCCCAGTTTCCGAGAGACCCTATCGAGTTTTGATGATGTATAATATTGGGGAATATATAGTGTTTCTATAGGACCTTCCCAAAGGTATCGAGGGGAAGAGGATTTATGCTAGCTCCACCTCCAGGATCATGATCTATTGAACCTCACATGTCAGGTAGTAGGAGTACTGCTAGCCATACATGAAAAGTTGTAGTTCGTGAATATTGTTTATAGGAAACAGCTATATAGTTATAATAGAGGGGAATTTCTCTAGGAAGTGTGGTTATAACACATGTCTAGGGATCAAGATATATTTTTCTAGTGCAACATATACAAGAGGAGTAGGATACTGGTCCATCTACTATTCAAGTTACTATTCTAGTATAGCCTCCACTATTGTTTCTTCCTTATTATATATAATTTCATATCAATCCTTAATATATGTACCTATTTTGGAGATACCAAGGATCAATTTTTCAGTTTTCTATTGGTTTTATGAGAGTTTCTTCTCTTTTGGGAATATGTTCTAAGAGTATACGATAGTGTAGGGACTTCCCTCTTAGGGTCGGTATCAGTCATTTCTTGTGGGACCTCTTCATCCTCATGATGACCAGATTTTATGTCATTCTTGAAATTTAATTTTCAGTCCCCTATCATACCAATGTATATTGTCATCACCGGAGGGTTCGTTTACATCACAAGAGGGTAGAACATATATTCACAAGGGGGAGTGGGATGTACAAGTGAGTAGAGATGGACCCGATCATCTTGGGTTTGGTGAAGTAACCCCCTATATTTCTATTATTTATATTGAGGATCTTGGATTACATCATACTAAGTTCCCTCTAGTAGCCGATCTATTTAAGGATGTATTAACTAATGAATTTCCAGGACTACGAGATAGATATAGTTTATTGCCAATATAGTTTCTTGTATTGCACCAGTGTCCACTCCTTTTTATAGGATGGCTACTACTTAGATGTAGGATCTCAAGATAAAGTTATATTTTTTAGAGGCTAAGTGTTTATCCAACCATGAAGTTCTCCATGGGGATCACTTGTCCTTTTCATCAAAGAGGTTGATGGAACCCTCATGAATTACATGGATTACCATAAATTGAACCCATTGACAATGGAGAACCGATATCCCTTACCTCATATAGATGATATATTTGACCAGATCAAAGTATAGAGGTAATTCTCAAATATCGACCTAAGATTTACATATCATTATGTTCAATTATAGATTTTAGATATTCCATGTATGTATTTCCATAGTGGTTATATATTATAGGAGTATCTTGTTATGTTTTTTATTCTTAGGAATGCACCTTCCATCTATATGGAATTAATGAATATGGTTTTCCAACCATATATAGATTCCATTGTTTTGGTCTTTGTAGATAAAATATTGGTGTATTATCACACTTGAAGTGACCATGCCACTCATCTTGAGATCATATTAAATATATTGAGAGAGAACTAGCTACATTTTATAGTCAGTAAATTCCACATATGGATTGACAAGGTTAACTTCGTAGGTCATATTATTTTAGAAGTAGGAGTTTCATTTGACATATAGAAGGTGAGAGATTTAGTTACCTATGAGCATACCAAGAGTGTATTTGATATACATTTTTTATTTGGTTTATATGGTTGTTGAAGGAATTATATACAAGACTTCTCATGCTTGTAATATACTCTTACGGTATATAATAAGAAGGGTGTGAATTTTTTTGGGTATTAATCTGGTAAGACAACCTTTGAAGAGTTGAAAGGGAGATTTACTTCAACAATGAACCAAATTCTATCAGATTTAGTAAGAATATATTTAGTGTGTTTTGATGCATTAGGTAACTGGGTATAATAAATTTTGATGTAGGAAGATAGAGTCATTGATTACGATTCGATATAATTGAGGCCTCATGAGTGGAATTACCTGATCTACCAACTCAAGTTAGAAGCTATTTTGAACATCTAGAATGGTTGGAGGAATTACCTACTGGGAGATAAATTTTTGGTGTTTAAAGACCAAAAAATATTTAGGTATATTTTCATAATGTAAGAATTTAATCTCATGAAATGAATATGGGTTGAATATATATAGTTCTTTGACTTTGGGCCAAACTATGTGCTTGTGAAAGGAAATGTTGTTACTGATTCTCTAGGCAAGAGTTCTTGGATACAGAAAATTCAAGAGGACAATAGAAAATCACGATTTAGGGATTTTTATAAGATTTACATAGAGCTTCAGGAACTACATGGATACTATATACATGCATCACTATTAGATAACTATTCAGTTATGAAGAGAGTGAATATGATGTAGTTTTTACATCCTGAAGGTTTTTCCTATGAGATAGTATTTTTGGTGAGGACCCACATTTGGATTAGTTTATTGATGATGATGTGAACATGCATATACATGGGTTCTCATAGAAATGGTACATGAGCTAATGAGAGAGTCACATTCTTCTTAGTGGGATGATCATCCAGGTATCTCTAAGATGTATTGTGATATGCACCGACAGTATTGGTGGCTAGGGATGACACATCAAATAGTAGGTAATTTATCTAGGTGTTCAGTCTATGAATAGGGGAAGGTGGAAGATCAGTGACCATATATCTTATTACAGTCATTATCAGTACAAGAATAAAAATGGGATGATATTGCAATGGATTTTTTCATTGCATTGCCATGGTCACCATGGGATAGTGATGAAATTTGGGTATTTGTGGATTGAATAACTAAATTATCCCACTTCCATCACATCTAGAAGGCATTCTCAGTTGATGATCTTGGATGATTGTATTTCCATGAGATTATACAACTACACGGGGTCCATTATACTATCATTCCAGACAGGGAATCCCATTTCATATAAAGATTTTGGAAGGGGTTTTAGAGATCTTTGGGAATACATGCTCTTTGAACACAACTTTCCACCCCTAGACAGATGGTCAGTTGGAATGGAATATAATGGTATTAGAGGAAATGGTATGTGATTTCATCCATTATTTTAGTATTTCTGTAGAGAAACATATTCCTATAATAAATTTCATATTCAATAATATATTTTAGGATATGATTCATAAGAATACTTATGATGACCTATATGGTATGCTACGTCATTCAACACTTTGTTGTTTAGATCTAGGATAGGCACCATTACTAGGTCCTTATCTCGTTTTGGAGACATCTGAGTTAGTTCGATTAATTTGGAAACAAATGTATACTACTCAATCTAGACTTAAATCTTATATCGATCTCTATCAAGGACCTATGGAGATTGAGTTTAGGGATTTCTTTTTCATATGGTTGTTAACTAGACTTGGGATTAAATAGATATAGAGAAAAGGGAAGTTATTATCGTGATTTTTCAGGTCTTTTGAGATTATATAGAGAGTCATTATAGTATCACATCAGTTGTTGTAATATCCTAGGTACAATTCCATGAAAAACATCTTCCAGGTTTACAGCTTCACTATTATCAAGCCGACCCATATCATACTTTTGATCTCAAGGATGTTGAGATATATATAGATTATTCTATTGAGGAGTATCATATACAAATAGTTGATCGTAGAATGAAAGGTATTTGAGAATATTTGTTCTCTTTAGTGTGGGTTTTATGAAAGCTAGTATGTGTATAAAATGAGATATGGAAGTAGGAGGAAGAGAAACATGGTGAGGGTCTATAATTATTCTCAAACGAAATTTTTCCACCCTTTCAAGGTGAACTAGGGAATTAGTTACTTTATGTTGATAAGACAATAAGTACCATGTTTTTCAATGAGTTATGGATCATTTAATTTTAATTCTAACTCTTTTTGATGGATTAATATTTCTACCTATTAAGGTCATGGGTGTTTTGGGGGGTTTTCGGGTCTTGTCTGAAGACTGAAGCCCTTCTTTTTGAAAAAATAGATATTCCACACAGTAAGTAGAAACCATGCATGATAGTCTTCACAGTTACCCCTTACTATTTCACTCTCGATAGTCGGGTATAGGAGGCTGCACAGTTTCAGAGAAACCATGCACCCTCATATTTATGCCTATTAAAAAATGAATCCATTTTAGCAGAGTTTTTTGCATGTATGACACATGGTTTTTCAAATTGTGCACATGATATTGTGAAAGGTTCCACTTAATGTATTGAATGGTTCACAGTTTGGCCAAATGTGTGGCCAAAATGTGAGTCCATGTATTTCTTGAGGAAATTTCCATTTCTCCCTAAAAAATTTTTACAACCTAAATCTTAATCTTATTTTCCTCCACTAGACATAAGCTCTCATTTTGGAGATCATTTGAAATCCAAATCATAGGGTTCTGTTATGATTCACCATCTAATATCAGAATCAAACACCATTGGTCTCATTGGATCTGCACTAGTATATTCCTTGAACAACTTCTGCCATTATCCATTTGTATTTCTCACTATGCATTTATCAATGTTCGGGGTCATATGAACTATTTCCATAGAATTTTTATACTATTTCCTTGTCTCTCGATCCATGACAAATAGTTTGATACTTCATGAGGAGAGTACTAAGAGAATGAGGTTGGTGGACTTGTATTTATCCCTTCATGAATTGAAGTTTTATAATATGTTACATGTTCTTTGCACCAGTTTCAATGTGTGTTTCCCCTAAATTGAATCTATTATAAATTGGTTGTCCTACTAGGAACCCATTGACTAGTTATAACCCATGTTCATATCAACATCATCCACCTTAGATTGATCTATTCCTTTTAATGTTCCCTCCTACATACCTAGTTTATTTCCATGAGTGTGTATCCATGGAACCTATTTGAGTGTTTGGATTTAATTTTAAACAATGATATCATATATACAGTGAATGAATGTATTATCGTAGCACTGTAAATTACATTATAAATTATAATGATTTGAATTACATATGAGTTGTAAAACCACATCACCCAATAAAATGGAATAATGGTTATGACCTCATTCTTGTTTAATATTAATGAGTTATGAAATTTCATTTTCAACATGTTAAAAAATCTATAACTATTGATGTAAGGGAATTACAAACCACAATAAGTATGTAAAATGGTAAAGATGACCCTTATGCATGTCATATATATATATATATATATATGGTCATGGATACCCTTTATAAATATTATACATTCATGATGTCCCTTTATAAATGTGACATGGTCAAGGTGTCCCTAGATGTGAAATGGGTATAATGACCATTTTGAAATGTGATATACACTAATGGAGTTCATATATTGTGATACTAGGCATGGAATCCCTATACTATGAAATTGGGAATGGAGTCTCTATGTTTGATAAGGGCATAGAGACCCTTTATAAATGTGATATATCGGTATGATGTCATTATACTATGATAATAGGAATGGAATCCCTATACTATGATTCTAGGCATGGTGTCCCTATATTGTGATATAGTAAATGGAGTCCCTTACTACTGTAATACTAAGCATTGAATCCCTTCACTATGATATGTGGAATCGTGTCCCCTACTACAGTAATATTGGGTATTTTGTCCCATGAAACATGTTCATAGATATTTCGTCACTGGTTGAAGCATGTAGTGTTAGCCTAGTTTCCTTTAGGAACTAGTGCCAAACCATTAAAAGTTATAATTACTTATTATTATATCAGAACACTTCCTTGTTATACATAAGAACTAGATATTTATAGACTTTTTTGGTGGTGACCTACTAAATTTATCCCACACACTACCTAGGTAGATGATGGTACATGGGAATGCAATACAATTAAAATTGAAGATAATGGATAAAATCCTGTTATCAATGTGTGAAATGTTTCATGATTTAGTAATGGAGCATAGTAACAGATGACCATTATGGAGATCTGGATGCATGGATAGATTTTGGACCTTTTGTGCATTCTGTATATCATGTATTGTATTGAATTTCTATGGAACTGTTTACATTTTTCCCTATTTTTTAGATACATTACATCATCATACATTGAATATAATTTAGTGTAATATTTTTTTATTAATATTCAATTATTAGTTTTTTATTCTTCTTATATTGTCTTTTCCATTATTGATTTTATTCCACTTTTTTTTATATGTCTATTTCATAGATTTTATACTATAACTTGAGGTTATAGTCTCCACAAGGTCACACCCTAGGCCCTCACTAATAGTTGAAAGCCTCTAGTATATGGGTAGGCACATTTTAGGATTGGTTTTCCACTAGTTTGAGGAACCTCTATGTGGAACTCGGGGACATGACATAACATTATGTTTTCTTTATCCCCTTACTATTCAAAAATGGACGTGGGATTTGATATTGAGGTACTTTTGGTTAGATCCATGTACACCTCAATGTAAGAATGTGATGTGGGTGATGATTGAATGGTTAAAAAAAATCCCCGCACTTTATTCCAATTCATGATTCCACCAAATTTAAGGAATTTGTTAATCAGTTTGTGTCATACATCATCAGATTAAAAGTTGTTTTATCTTCTATTATTTCTAATTGGTATCCCAAATTCAATTCATAGTTTTCGATTGGTCTTCAGAAGTCAATAGGATCCGTAGTAATGTTGATGACAACATATAATCCTTAGATTGATTGTCATAAAGAAGGGGTTATACATAATCTAGAGGATATTCTTCATTATTATATTGTTGTCATTGGAGGAGCATTCGATTTTCATTTGGGACATATTATTTTTTCCTATAATAATATCTAATAGTCATTAATTATGATTAATCCCTTTGAGTCTGTTTATGGATGACCTGGTAGAACTATGACTTCTTGGATGAAGGTCGGAGATGATTCATAGGTGGGAACTAGTTTGGTCCAAGAGTTGACAGTGATTATTTAGTTGATTCATTAGATAAAAGTAACTACATAGATCCAATATAAATCCTATATTGATCTCCATTATCATTATTTAGAGTTATCAATTGGTGACCTATTATTTTTAATAGTTTGACCTTAGTTGGGTCATTGACATCTTGGAATGCAGGGAATGTTTGCCTCAAGATATGTGGGTTTGTTATAGATTATTGATAATATTGGGAAGGTGGACTACCATTTGTATTTTTCAACTTAGATGGAATAAATCCATTATGGGTTCCATGTGTCATAACTCAGAAAGTATATTTCTAGACCATATCATATTTTGATTTTGGAGGACTCTGTCATGGACTCTGAATTATGCATGACCGATTAACCAATTTAAGTTATAGATTCTATGATAATGGTTATTAATGTCTAATTTACCCCTTAATTTGTGTGATTTGGAATAATGGTACCGATTCACATGACATTTAGGATTGTGAGGCACTGATGAGATAATAATGGCAACATCTCTTTGCTATAGAAACATCTTGATAGGAATTAAAGGGGATGAAAATATTTATTGTGGGGGAAATTTTGACTTCCAGTTATTATCTTCAATGACTAAACCTTGGTTTCTTCTTTATTGTATTTGTTTAAATGTTTATCTCTTGATGTTTCTATTATTTATTAGTTAGTCATGTTTTCCCAGTTTTTTCCCATTTTGAACTCCTAAAGGGAATTGCAGGATTTTTATAATTATATTTTTATAGTTTAGTATGAAGTTGGGGCATTTAAGATGAGAGTGGATAAGTCCATCTAGCCCAAATGGACACATGTGGTCCACTAGCTAGATGGTGAGTACCATCAGATAGTCGGTTGATGGATTGATATGTGCAATTTCCATAGAAACTGCACCATCCAATCAGTGGAGCAGCCAATATATTAGGAATTCTGCCCGGCCCACCGGCCAGTTGGTGGGACTTCCAAATTGTTAGGCATTCTGAAAATAACCTTCAGCTAGCATGTAGAAGCCTATGGTAGTTTATCAATTAAAATTTGAGTGAGAAAAAATACTGAAATAAAATAAATTTATTTATTATCATATTATCTTTATTTCACTAGAACCTCCCTCTATTACCTTTCGACCATATACACCTTCGAGACTCTCTGGAGACAAATTTGGATCTCCCATCTTAGTTTCTTCATGGGTCGATGTGTTAGTTGATGTGTGGATTTAATTAACGAAAGAGTAAATGTGATTTGATAATGGATATTTCATTACTCCTTTCCATCCTTTAATAGTGTTGAATCTCTATGTCTTTGATGGATTTCTGTTTTGATTTTGGAACTATGTTTTAAGTAACATTCCATGATCATTCTAGACAATGATCCTCAATTAGATGATCCCATGTCAGGTAATTGTTAATCTTGACTGATGCAGGATCAATCACAATGAATTACCTATCTAATAGAAACCTTTTATAGGTTTTTATTTCTGAGTTATATTTCCAATTTATTTCCAAAACATGATTTGACTATTTGATTAATTTTTTTTAAATGTCATGGATTTATTATAGATGGATTTGGTGGAATTATACTGGGATTTAATTTCTCACACCCTACGTTTTCCTTGGGATATTTATATATTTTCTTAATCCATGTCTAATTAAATTTAAATCACCCCTCATAGGTGGTGGATGTTCTTAATTAGCGGAACCTTGGGCATTGGTAGTGACTGATGGAGTGTTTGATCCAATAGTTACATGGAGTTCTTGGGATAATTTCTTCATGGTTATGTGATGACTCATATTGATATATGATTATTAGCTTCAATACAAGAATATCATATAGATTTTCACACATTTCTAATAGATATAACTACTATTTAATGACTCTTTTACACTATTTTATATTGATGAGTTGTTATTTTTAAGAAATTTTTTCCATTTGTTTTTTCATGATTCCCAGGCACTAGTCATCGGTCCATGAGGATAACAAATTCCCATTTAGACATGTCAGGACAATTTTGTGCATTGTTTAGGCATTGTATCTAGGTTTATTCTGGGCACATTATATTAATTAATTTCCCTACATGATCATTTTATTTATTTTTAACTATTTTGTTTTTTCAATTTCTAAAATTAAACGTCAAAAAATCATACAACCTATTCTAAACATAAGTACACTAAGAACTAAATCATACACACCACAATAAAATATATTTGTACTTCCACTTTTTAACTAAATGTATGAAATTTTTTATGATTAAAAATACCATTAAATGACCATGTTGAAAAAAATTTATACTCACACACATAAACATTCTTAAATATCAAAATAAATACATGAGAAACTTTTTGATATTCATTTTTAATTTTTTTAAATTTCTTTATAAATTGCAAGGAAAAGGAATTGATGTTTTCCATTTATGGCATGATTTATTTCACAAAAAAAGATCTCATATTTTCACCCCCAACAAAGAATGACACAACCCTCTCTATTGATTAAAAAGTTGAATCAGAAGAAATTTGAGGGGAGATATTAGAGAATTCAATATAAAATAAATCCATGAAATAAAATAACATGGTTTAGAAATAAATACCTAAGAGAAATAAATTTTTCATATATAATCCATCTATATGAATGATTTTTAGGTATGATTAAATATTAGGTATGAACTTCCTAGAGTACATGGTTCAATTGGAAATCGAAAAAAATAATTTTCAAAATCTCACACCCAGACAATTTTAGAACTCCATGGAAAACTCAAGGGGTTCCCTTTGACTAAAATAAAAAAAACCAAAATAATAGTAGAAATACCATTTTTTCATATGATAAAGGATAATAAAATAAAACCATATAAAATATTAACAAATAATGTTAAAAAATTTGGTTGACTCTTAAAAATTAATTAGATTAACATTTTTAGTTCTACATGACCCTCCCAACTTTCCAGATGTTGTCTCCATCATAGATTGGCATATTCAACTACCCTTTATTATCATGTTTAAGGTATTATTATATTAATTGATTTATCCTTTGACCAATTACCATAAATATGTGACCGTTGGTGGGATATTATGTTTCAATATCCCCATAATATATACATGATTCACAATATAGATCCTAATCAATCTTAACCACAACGAACTTTGGTGAAAATGAATTTCAGAACTGTATAGGCAAAAAAAAATTATAGGTTCAAAGTGTTTGAATTATTTATTAAAATACTGGTAGGATTGAAATATAGAATTTTTATACCATTTAATTTCTATAATCCTTAATCATAAATTCCTAAAGTTCATTATGGTAAAATTTCTTCATTTTTCAAGATAAGGAAGTATTAAAAAATCAGTTTTTTGATGTCCAAAATATAATTTTTATCAATTTCAACTATTAATAATTATCAAAAACCAAACTATATGGAATATTTGGTATAATTTATATATATGTATTTTTATATAGCCAATGGGAATCAAGGATTAATAAATCATTCATTGAGTGGTTTACAATTTTTCTACAATTTTCTTTCTTTCCTTATTATCTAACTCATAATTACCATTAATTTAAGGGTGGTAGGAAATGGAAACTATGTGAGACATTTCATACATGGATATGAGTTTTACATTGGGTATATTACATACATTTTTATCTGATTATTAATTATTTCCCCAGGAATTTTAAATCTCAAAAAGAGGATTACATTGAGGAATAAAATCATAGCATGTTGATCATTAGACATGTTTGGAATTACCTAAATCTATTTAGGATCAAAATCTATAGTTTTGAGGATGTTTTGGTATCTCCTAATTCTTGGTAAGGTTCTTATAAAATGAATTCCCAAAAAATAAATGATTTATATGATTAGAATGGGAATAAGAGGCATTTGTACATTTTAATAATGGAACCAAGTTGTTAACACTAAGTAAAGAATTGATATAATTTTTAGTAATCCTTAGAGAGGGTAATATGAAATAAAACACATTCAATAAACATTTTAGTGGTTTTTTTAATGAAAATTAACCTCAACATGCCTCTTTGTGATAGAAATTATGAACTCTTGATTACGTGATGTTGTGGCCAAGGTGTTTTAGTTTAATTGGATGTCAATATTTTTTATATGTTTACGAGTTACATTATATGGAAGATTCGAGAAAAAATATATTTCTTAATTCAAAGAATCATTATAATGTTGGAATATAATTTTCTGGTTTTCAAAGTACTATACATCATGAATATATTCATGATTCAATCCTAGTTTGTTTAGAGGTTTAAGTTGTACAAATATGTGTTTCTAGACAAAGGTAGGTAAAAAAATCAGGATATAAAGATTATAGAAAGTACTTAAGATTTAGTTATAATGGTTTATATTTATATGTTTAATGTATGAGTTACAAATTAAAGTATTTTTTGTTTTAAAAAGATTCAACTATGATGATTATGTTATAATTGAATGAAAAATTTGTAATTCCAAATGAATGGTAGTCCGTATGTTAAACATAAAATGTTATAAAAACTGATGTTAATAGAACACATATATCAAAAGAATATTGATCAATGTTTTTAGGTTTTTAAGGTTATCAGATGGGGAAAACTATGAAGATGTTCCATTTCTTTATATAAATAGTTGGTGTACATACAAACATAATAATTTATATCCTTCGAATTGAGGAAACATCTGAAGAACACTTGATATAAAAAGTACGAGTTTACCAAACCGATATGCTCAAATTAAGGGGATTAGATAGAAATATTTTATAGAAATTCCAATGGTAGTAAGGATTTTTGATATTACCAAATGAAAAAACATAAGAGGTTGTACACCGGACAAAAACATTAGGAACATTTCATAATCATTAATTTTTTTTTATGAAAATTCTCAGTTTCTATTTCAACATTTATAAATCTATCTAAGTCATTTGAAATATTTGAACACCTATTTGAATATTATATTTGAGTAATATTTGATAAAAAATGTTGAATATGAAGTCTCATATGCTTTAAAAGGGGTAAAATGAAATTTTTCTTAAGTGGGAAATTCAAAATTGGAGCATGCACAACTTCTCTAGTTTTAAGATTAAGTAAGCCTAAATAGAGGGGTAAATTATTATTGAGTAGTATTGCTGATGTTAGTGATTTATAGTGAAATAGAATATTTTTTTGAGAAAGTACACATGATTTTTTGAATAATATTCTACTTGGTTAAAGAAGAAGATAATCAGATGGGATACCTCCAAATAGAGATCCATCGGATAGAGACATAATTGAAAATTGAGGCATTGAATGAATAAAATCATCATATTGTGGTTTATTGAACAAATATTCAACATATAGAAGAGTATTGGACCTAGGTATATTAAATAGTGGTGAATCAGAAAGTGGTATATCAGACTAAGGATTACCAGATGGAGGTGTAACAGATAGAATAACACTGGGCATAAGAGTATTAGATAGAATATATCAGATAGAGTATTACTAGATGGATTGTCAATGGTGAGGTTTGAGTAGATCTTGTACATTCAAGATTAATAGGATGGTTCAATACTAGATGTATATTCAAAGAGTTTTTTATGATCTTAAATAAATTTTATTATGGAAATGAATATACAACTTTCTTATGGATGAAGACCATATAAAACAGAATATAATTTCACATTGTATAAACAATGATAAAGGAGTAGCTTGTATCTACGGTTATAACTAGTCAATAATGAGTATCCTGACATGGCGGTATAACTAGTTGAGAAATAATAGAATAAAATAGGGTATTGGAGGGTATAACTATCATTTTAAGAATATTTGGAATTAACAGGGTAAACTAGGGTTAACTAGAGGAACGGTTAGATGGTTATTGAACCAGTTATTACATACGACATTTTAATCCTTTTTGTGTTAGTAAAGAATCAATGACGGGGGTATAAAAAACATAAAAATGAGTTGGTTTACACATTCAAGTTGATCCTTATAAATATAATGTTTTGATCTTTTTTTATATTTACTATATATAATGCAAGGTTGTGAGATATATTTGATTAGATTGGGAACACTAACAAGTATCACAAGTTTAGTTTAAGGAAGGATTTGTGGAATAAATTGTTCATTGATTAACCCCCTCCCCTCTTAGTGATCTCACACAAATCATAGATCTATAATTTTTATCATATTAAAGGCTTCCTATAAAAGATTCAGCTATATACTAAGGACGTATAATGAAAATTCATTACAAAATAGAGAGGTTCTTGTATTAAATGGAAGAAACCATAACAGTTGGTGTAGTAGGATGTTACCCTACATTATATATCCTAGAGTAGAATTTATATATGATACTATGGTGATATTTCCTCTCATTAATGCGGTTTTTATGCTAGTTATTGATAAGATAAATCTTGAAATTTTTGGAAAATTTAAAATTCCAATTTTATAGCTCTCTATGAGATGTTTTATAATGAAATTATGTCATATAAAATTGCTAATGATATGTGGGATAATTCAAGTAGAAGTTATTATGTAAAAAATAAATTCAAAGTTTAATGTTATAAATCATGAGGAGAAGATTTTAAGATATCAAGATAGTTGATGATGAAAACATTGATGAGTATATTACATGGGTAAACCACATTAACTACAATATCAAGGTTTTTTTTGGTGAAAAGAAGAATGATTCTCTTATTTTAAATAAATTTATGAGATAATTTCTTGATAGTTTTTTAATTGGTTTGTAAACGAAGAAGAACAAAAATTTATATCTCTGGATAATCTTCATAATATTATGATAATATATAAAATAATAAAAGAAACAGTCTCAGAGAAAGCATAAGGATGAAATGGATTTTGGATATATATTAAAAGTTATATTAGAATATAATTATATAGAACAATAATCCAATGATTCTGATACCTAGGAGGGTGATGAGAATTTCAAAAAATATATTTATCGTTTTTCTAAGATATATAAAAATGGAAATTATAAAGTAAAAGATAAAAAATATCTTAAATAAAGAAATTGTAATGATCACGATCCCTTTTTAGGAAGCTATCCAAAGAATATTATTATCAATTATAAGTTAGAATAAGAATATTATAATTATTAGAAATATATTTAGTGGAAAAGATAAGAAAATATTCTATATTAATAAGAAATATTTGTTGCATAGAAGAGAAAAGGATGATTCATCATCTAGAAATGAATATGATAGTGAACTAAACTTCTTATCTTAGGTTAAAAGTGAAATTTATTTAATAATTGGTTATAGTAATGAAGAATATAAATTATAACTAAAATTGGTTCTAAACAAAAATTTAGTAGAATAAATTGTGAATATTACATAACTCAAGGTGGAGAAGAAAATATTAAATAGACTAGATAAGGATATAAATTTTCAAAACCATGAGAATATAAAAAAGATGTTGAAAGACCTTAATGATATTATAGAACATAAAGTGAATGACTATAAACATTAAAATAATATGGAAGATCTTTAAGAAACACCCCCCATAAAAAAGAAGCATAAAAAGGATGAAATTGTAGTTGTTGAGGAATGTAAGAAGAATATATTGAAGTTGGATAAATTTTAGAAGATGGTAAAATATATTGAGGAATTATTGTCCAAGAAAAAGGAAGAGTTTTTTTACATAATTGATGTATATTGTATCAAAATTTATATAAAGTATATTATATGAGACCTAACAAAATTATTTGAGCATAAAGGTTAATTTTCTTTCAGCTAGTAAAAAGAAAGTTCCACAGAGGCCAATTGATTATTTTCCTAAAAATCTAAATATAACTCTACCTTTACAAAAAATTCAATTCATAAGATAACAATGAATCATCAAAGAATATAAAAATCAGTTAGAAGTCACATTAAACAAATAAAGAGTGTAATATTTAAATAATGTTTTACCCTAAAAAAATATGACCATAATTTGTAAAGAAACAACTATAACAACATTTGAACAGAACTACTATCATCTTAGAACATCCAGATTCAAAGGTCAATGATAGTGTTGTGGACTATTAGGGAACAAATTCTTCCCTTTATAGTATAATGTATATCTACCTAAAATGAGTTATGAATCTAGGGGGATATGATAATTAGATAAGAAAAAAATTTCACGAAATCCTGATGGGGAAGAAAAAATATTTTAGCTGTTGAAAAATGATAATGTTTTAAGTGAGTCATATGAGAAGCTCAATAAAGTTGAATAAGGAAATAAATTGAGGATATATACTTTCCCATAAAAAATAAAAAATCCACTAAAAATAGAGGAAGAAAAAAGTCATTTGTAAGAAAATAGGAAGATACAAATTTAGAAAATGATATTGAAGTATATGAAAAGTTATCTACATATTGTAGTTTAATGAACAAAAACAAATATAATAGGAGTCAAAAAGATCGTCATGACACTAAATACAATATTACTGTATTTCCATTATAATATGAAAGCATGAAATGTCTTTTTCAAAATCAATGGAATGGCGGTATTTTGAAAACTGAAGAGAAGAACATATCTCCATCAGAATAATCAATGGATGAGAGGAAATACATTAAAAAATTTATGATCTATGATCCCAAGAAAGAAAGAACATAACATTCATAGTAAAAGAATATGAATAAGAATTTTGGACTATGGTAATACACTTAGTATAAATGTTACCTATAAGTAAAATTGAGTTTCCTCATTATTGCCCATATTCTTATTTATTTGAACTAACTTGTAGGGAATTGAATGAAAAGATGTTAAATAAAAGAATATGTGTTGTAGGAGTTATACATTAATAAGATATTTCCATCATGGAATATTAGAATCACAAAAATGAAGGATAGTGTGGGTCCCTAACAGGGGAGAAAATATAAAGGTGAGGTATGACTATCAAACATCCCTTGGTTGTATCTAAACTGATCTTCAAGGAGGAGTGATGAATTTTTTGAAATCTATGATACATGGTAGTTTTTTATACACTTAAATTATTTTAAAATGTTTTCTTTTTTTGAGATGGTGTGGGTTTTATCTTAACTAACATAATCACATTTCCCATAAATTAGGAAAATATAATATACTTGAGGAATGTATTACATAATTGATTTTTTGGACAACATTGATCACCATGATTATAAACTCTTGTTTTTTATAGTTATTTCTCCCCTATGGACATTGATTTGTCTAAAATAAATATCATTGTTTCAGAAATTCATGTGACGTTATTATTATCTCATGGGAAGTCATTAGGACTATGAGATTAAAGAAGATGAATTGAGATGGACTTTATATTTCCCATTGAATTTTATTTTCAATAAGAAGAATAAATATATTAAAAATATCCTTAAATGGGAGAAATAATTGTGAAAAAAAATTAAATTCAAAGGTGTTTATTGATATTGAAAACTGTCATAAATCGAGATATTATTGATTCCAATGTTTTATTCTTTCATTAATTTTTTGCATGTCAACATTTTTTTGTTGGATATTTTACATTTAAGGTTTGATAGAATAGTTTTTTCATAGTTTAGAACAACATTATTACTATAGAAAACGTGTTACTAATATTTAAAGAACCAAAATTTGAATTAATATTATTTACTCTAGAAATGTTTGTTTTGTGTTTGAAATTTTACATACATTTGTTTCTAAGAAGTCATAGTTTTTACAAAGCTATTGTTATAAATACTATACAATGTTCCTATGTCCAAATTATAAATATGGATATTAATTTTTATAAAGTCTGAGTTACAATGTCATGGAGTTGTAGCTGTATGAATGTTGAACACTAATGATTTTGTTTAGATCATATTGAGACTTTGTAATGCTTGTTGAAGGATAGTTTTTATGTTTAAAATAAAATGTTATAAAAGACTAAGGTTAATGGAATAAGTATATCAGAAGAAAAATTATTATGAAGAGTAGATTTATAAGGTTATTGGATGGATAAAACTTTGAAGATGTTTTAGTTCATGAAATGAATAAATTGTGTATATAGAAGACATTTTATTATATGTTTATAATAAACAAGGAATCATGTGAAGTTAATTAGATGAATATAGTCTGAGTTTACCCAAATGAGATTATTTGAAAAAGCATATTAGAAAAATTATTTGAAAAAGCATATTAGAAAAATAGTTTTTGTAGAAATTTTATGCATGGAAATATCTCGGATATTACCAAATGAAGAAACAAAGTAATTTTTACACTAGATAGAGACTTTAGGAACTTTACAAAATATTAATAAATTATTTTAGTGTGATGATTTTGATTAATTATTTCAATGTTAATATGTTTATCTATGATTTGAGAAACATTTTAAGAGTTAATTGATAACAATATTTTATGAAACATTGATCATGAATGTTGACGTTGAATTTTTCGATTCTTTGAATGTTTTCCAATAAAATTTTAGTGAAGAAAGAATTTCCAAATTGGATCCTAGACTTCTAATATTTTTATGTGGATATAGGCCTATATAAAGGGTGAATTATTATTAAGAAGTGATATTGATGTAGACTATTTTAAGTGAAATTGATGAATTTTTTAAGATAGTATAGTGTTAGTTTCAAACTATGATTCTACATGGTTGAAGAAGTGGATAGTCAGATGTAAGATCTTCAGATGGATATCCTCTAGATAGACACAAGGGATGGATTATATACTAGATGAAGAAAGAGCATTAGAGTTAGGGTTATTAGATGAGGTTTGTTGAATAGAGGAGAATAAAAAATAAAAAATATTTGTAACATCCCAGGTAAATAAAGAATAAAGAATTTTCATATTTATTAATATTTACGAATTAAATATTTATTTTATTTTAAAGGGGTTGCTATGTTCGATAGCGTACCCGATACGCAACGATGAGTTTCTTTGAAACTTACGTAGCACACTAGTAATAAAATAATATTATTTTAAATGTTAGTTAACAAGTAGCCATTGTACTGGCGGGAATGGATAGAAATAACTAAAATTTGATTAGATATGTTTTTAAATGTTTTTACATTTACCCAATAAAAGATAAAGGCTTAAAATACGGAAAGAGTTCAATTTTATGCATATATACTTTAATTTTCACTAAAGGTTCACTTATCACCTTTTAATGGTGAACCGTCATTAAATATGGTTTTGATCACTATTATACTTTATTTTGGACCAAATATAACTCTTCTTTAGAATCAGGACATCAAAATTTACTTTGTGTAAATTTTTGGTACCTTTCTGATAAAGTTCATTTTTTTATGAATAGTGTAAAATGTTGTATTTTAATTCAAAACCTCTTTTTAATATAAATTATTTATATGATTAGATTATTATTTTAATTGGTTTTAAAGTGAAATTAGAAAATATTTTTACCAGTAAATCCAATGGTGGTCATTGGAATCAATTTCACTTTGAAATTGGACTTAAACTGGTGTCAATCTTTTGATACTTATTGTTTCACAAAAACACGCTATTTGTCATGACAGTGGGAATTAATTATTAAATTAATTAATTTGACTTATATGTTTTGAATTTTGTAAAATGGACTTCATTTTTGAATTCGGAATATCAAATATAGCTTAGGGTGAATTTTTGGTAATTTTCTGAAAAACTTCAATTTTTGATGAATAGTGAAACCACTAAGTGGTAATCAAGCAAACTGATTTTTCAGTTAATTGAAAGTTTACCACTAATGTGTATTGAATTTTGAAAATCCGACATATATGGTTGTCATTAAGAAGTAAAATGTGGTTCAATGAGATTAAAATAATTTTTTGGTGAATAGTAACTTATTAAGTTTTTAATCGCGATTAGAGGTAATTAGTGTAATTTAATGTAAAAATGATTTTATAAAAATGTGAAAACACCATGACACTTGTCCTAAACCTATTGGGTGAGTCATGGCCGACCAAGACAAGCCATGGGCCAACTTGGGGACCCCATGGAGCCACTTTAGTTGGAAAATGACATTAATATATTTTTATTTAATGTTAAAGTGAAAATGACACTAACATAAATTGTTTTACTAAAATAATTTTTGAGTGGGGTTATACAAGTAAAAATTTTGATTATAAATAGTCATTGGAAAGCTAAAAAGATTTCCTACATCATAGTATTTTTTTTATAATTTTTAAACATTAAATAAATTAAATTATATATGACATAATAATGATGCAATGATGACATCATTATTTGACGATTTAAATAAAATGGAAAGATAATGTAAAATCTATGAACTACACATGTCAAAAACTTATTGGATGGGTGGATTTAGAACCCTTATCACCTTATACACGAATTATGTCAATGTGGGACCTTTTAAAACCGAAACACATTTTCAAATAAAGTAATATTTCTTTACTTTCCAAAAGTGCCCCTCCTCTCCTCTTATAAAAGGCCCCCACCTCTACCTCATTTCACACACTCCTCAAGCCTTTGGCTCGGCCAACCACTGCCCAATTACTCTCTCCACATCCCTATCCTCATCCTAGAGGATTCCCTTTGGGAATAATCCTTTCAAAGGAAGCCTTTAGGCTCAAATCAAAAGGGAGTTACACTTTTAAAGGTAATTCATTTTCTCTTGTTCATTTGTTTTATTTTGCTTCTCCAACCCTCTAAACTCTTTTTATTTACTTCTTTTGTAACAACAACAGTATCTTCAATATACTAGGATGTTGTTATAATATTTATTTGAGCTACACTCTCACACAACTACATCAAATGGTTAAAGAACATACGATTTCCGTGGATGGCGAAATTCTGCCTCCCGAAACGATGATTGTTCAATACTCATTTAACACCTTAAAAGGTGGCCATTATGATGTCACTATTTTTATATGATATAGAATATGTTTATGTTTTACTTATGCTTCTGTATTCTTCATTTGTGTCTTACCTTTATGGTTTCCATTATGGGTAAACACGATATCTTCATTTAAGGAAGTGCGGACTACCGCCCCCTCAAAGTGATGTGATTCGTTAATGCCATATGTGGGACGTATAAAGGATGGATTTAAAGTTATTATATATGATGTTATATTGAAATTATAATATACCTATATATCATTATTATTTCTTTCCATTAAAGTATGAGATAGAAATGAAAGTAGCGTTCATGCGTACGTACGGCTTACCGTCTCCATGAACGGTGCATTTCATTTCTTATCCCCAAATGTAATGTACTATTAAAAGTACATGTATATAATGGAAATATGTAATGAATGATATATCTAAATGATTAATATAATTCTGGAATTAAAATATACATACCTCTCATTTAGTTTTAATTCCATTAACATGACAAAGAAATGAAAGTAGCGTTCATGCGTACGTACGGCTTACCGTCTCCATGAACGGTGCATTTAATTTCTTACCTCTAAATGATTATGTAATATTATAAATACATGTATATGCTGGATATATATGATACATATTATATCCAAATCGGGAATTTCATTCTGGATATAAAGAACTTTTGACCACATGAACAACATGTAATTGTAAGAAGTCAACTTTCGACTTAAGAACCAAATATTGACAAAACAAACATTATTAACTTAAATGGTTACATAATGTTTATAACATGGAAATAAGTGATATAAAAAGAATAATGAACTTTAAAAAGGTTCTTAATCAAGTATAAATTAACTCAAGTTTATTATTTAGGACGTTAAAGAATGATCGAGTCAAGTCGGACCCAAGGTAAGGGACTTCGTCTCAATCTCCTTTCATTGAGGCATATTTCGTTTTATACACAACTTTATTTTATACGGTGTATAAACTCCTTTGACTTTTAATTTTATACAAAAGGAATCTTTTTCTACGAAGCGTTTTACTAAACGACAAAAAGGAATGTTTTTTTTAACGTACATGGTGACAACGACCTTTTCCGCCGCTGCGAGTATTATTTGATCTTTGGCTTTCTCAACAAGACGTAATGTTTTTAAAATAAAATAAATACCATATACTCTTTTATGTATTTTGGTATTGAAAATGGTTTTGATAAAGGATTCTATTATGTCAATATATTTATGATATATTGTGATTGAAATGTGGAAATGATATCTTTCCTTTATATTGGTTTTATGTTTTATGATTTTATATTGGTACTTGGACATTTTAACGGGTGGTTACGTTATAAACCATATGACGGGTGGTGCCGTGAATACCAGGACGGGTGGTTACGTTATAACCTCCAATGCATTGGGTATGGTAGTCGGCCGTATGGCTATTCCATTAAGTATGTATGGAAATTGGCCGTATGGCTATTCCTTTAAGTGATATGTGTGGAAGTCAACCGTATGGTTATTCCACTTAAGTATGTTTATGTCCCAAGTTACCTTTATATATTCTCTTTGTTCTTTATATGGGTTTTATGGTAATCCTTTGGTTACAAAAAGGTAAGTAATGATACTTTATTCAGTGAAGATTTTTTTTACTACTTCATGAAGGTGAAGGTATTACTTTGATATAGTATACATGGTTTACTTGATGTTTGAAAAACTAACAGTTTTCATTCTTTTTGTATCCCTTACTGAGCTTTTTATGCTCACCCCAAGTTTTTCGAAATGTTTTTCACATGACTTAAAGTGGAATAAGGTCAAGGATGGGATCAAGGGAATTTCATGCTATATAAAACATGGAATCTAGACATATTTCTTTTTAAGAGTTTTTATTTTATGGAGACTTAGTAGAAGTGTCTACTTTGTAATCTTTTAAGATGTAATAGTTATGTTCTAATTCTCTAAAACTCTAAACCTGAAAAGATCCTCAATGTGAATTATTCATTTAATTCAATATTAAGTAAGGTTTAAGGCTGGGGCCTTATAGTTGGTATCAGAGGTCGGTTTAGACAACTTTAGGAGTTAGAAAAGTGTTAAATTATAATATGATTGAAATGATATAGCATTTACGGATTACCATGTTGCTTCGCCTAAGATATTTCTGTGTTCAGAATGGTTTTCCGCAGAGGAAACAAAGCAGCTATGTTGGGACGACATCAGGAAGAAGATAACCTTCCAAATCAGCAACCTGAGATGGTCGGAATTGGAACTGAACAGTTTGTTGAAGGGATGGCACAGTTGACTCAGGCTATAAATTGTGGTGGTATCCATGTACGAGATCAGCCAGATCAACCGCAGAGGAACATGTCAGTGGTGGAACATTTCATGAGGCAACATCCCCCATCATTCAAAGGATCATCTGACCCTGTGCAAGCTGAAGGGTGGATTAAAGCACTGGAGAAGATTTTTGATATCATGGGGTGTTCAGAACATCAAAAGGTTAATCTTGCTGTTTACCGTTTGGAGGGTGAAGCAGATCAGTGGTGGTCAATGGTTAAAAATATCAGGGACGCCGATGAGATTGATGCTCTTGACTGGGATGAATTCAAAGGTATGTTTCTTGAGAAGTATTTTCCTAAGGCTGTTCGACTTAGGATGGAAAAGCAATTCTTGGAATTGAGGCAAGAGGAAGATTCAGTGGCTGCTTATGAAGAAAAGTTCACTCGATTGGCAAGGTATGCTCCAAACTTCATACGAGATCTTGATAGTAAAATAAACCGTTTTTACTCAGGGTTAAAGCCAAAGTATCGAAGGGCTTTAGCTTCTCGTGAGTTCAAAAGTTATGAAAAACTTGTTCGATGTGCGGAGAAGGTGGAAATGGAGTTTTCCGATGATCAGGTGTTCTATGACAAACAACAGAATAAGAGGTTGAGTTGGCAGGAAAAGGGGAAGAATTCATCAAAGAAGCAAGGAGGTAAGAAAACCAAATATCCATCCTGTGAGAAGTGTGGTAAAATGAATCCTGGAGAATGTTTATCCAAGTCTGGTAAGTGCTTTCGGTGTGGTAAGTCTGGTCATATTGCTCGTAACTGTAAGGAAGATGATCAAGCAGGCAATGAAAAGCCAACGGTAATATGTTTTAAGTGTAATGAAATGGGTCATTATGCAAACGAGTGTCCAACGAAGAACTCAACTGGGGGAATGCAGCCAGACTACAAGCAGAAAGGGGTGGTGAAATCCTTTACAACAACTTCAGCAGATGTTGGGCCATCGAATGAAGTGGTATCAGCTCCAGGGAGATCAGTATTTTTCGAAGATTGACTTGAGGTCGGGGTACCATCAGTTGAAAGTAAAAGAAGCAGATGTTCCGAAGACTGCGTTCCGTACTAGATATGGCCATTATAAATTTTTAGTTATGCCTTTTGGGTTAACCAATGCACCTGCTGTATTCATGGACCTTATGAATAAAATTTCCCATGAGTTATTGGATAAGTTTGTGTTTGTGTTTTGAGGTTTGGGAAGAGGTTATGTGTGCCTTGTGATTCACAGTTGAAGAATGAGTTGCTCATAGTTCCTCGTTTTCAGTTCATCCTGGCAGTACTAAGATGTACAGAGATCTGTGGGAGTATTACTGGTGGGATGGAATGAAAAGAGATATTGCTGATTTTACTGTGAAGTGTTTGACATGTCAACAGGTTAAATCAGATGGGCGGTCAGAACGAACAATATAGACATTGGAGGATATGCTACGAGCTTTTTAGATGGATTATCAGGGAAGTTGGGACCAACATCTTTCTTTGGTTGAGTTTTCTTATAATAACAGTTTTCATTCCAGTATACAGATGGCACCATTTGAGGCATTATATGGGAAGCGGTGTCTAACTCCAGCATTTTGGGATGAAGTGGGTGAAAGGAAGTTGATGGGACCAGAATTGGTAGAAGAGATGGCAGAAAAAGTTCAGTTGATTCAGAAAACACATGAGAACAGCTCAGAGTAGGCAGAAGAGTTATGCGGATAGCCGGAGGAAGGATCTATCTTTTGAGGTAGGTGATCATGCTTTTCTCAAGGTTTCTCCTTGGAAAAGTGTGATGAGATTTGGTAAGAAAGGAAAGTTGAGTCCATGGTTGGTTGGACCATACGAAATTCTGGAAAGAGTTGGATCAGTTGCATACTGAGTGGCTTTACATCCGAGTTTATCTCAGGTACACAATGTTTTTCATGTTTCAATGTTGAGAAAGTATATGCCAGATCCATCTCATGTTTTGAGCCCAGAGGTAGTTCAGCTGGAAGAGAACCTATCTTATGAGGAACAACCGGTCCAGATTCTTGACCACAGGGAGCAAGTGTTACGGAATAAGGTGATTCATCAGGTAAAGGTTTTTTGGAAAACCATGTGATTGAAGAGGCAACGTGGGAATCTGAAAATGCTATGAGGGATAAATACCCCCACATATTTTGATAAGTGAATAAAATTGCGAGGACGCAATTCCCAAAAGGGGGGAAGGATGTAACATCCCAGGTAAATAAAGAATAAAGAATTTTCATATTTATTAATATTTACGAATTAAATATTAATTTTATTTTAAAGGGGTTTCTATGTTCGATAGCGTACCCGATACGCAACGATGAGTTTCTTTGAAACTTACGTAGCACACTAGTAATAAAATAATATTATTTTAAATGTTAGTTAACAAGTAGCCGTTGTACTGGCAGGAATGGATAGAAATAACTAAAATTTGATTAGATATGTTTTTAAATGTTTTTACATTTACCCAATAAAAGATAAAGGCTTAAAATACGGAAAGAGTTCAATTTTATGCATATATACTCTAATTTTCACTAAAGGTTCACTTATCACCTTTTAATGGTGAACCGTCATTAAATATAGTTTTGATCACTCTTATACTTTATTTTGGACCAAATATAACTCTTCTTTAGAATCAGGATATCAAAATTTACTTTGTGTAAATTTTTGGTACCTTTCTGATAAAGTTCATTTTTTTATGAATAGTGTAAAATGTTGTATTTTAATTCAAAACCTCTTTTTAATATAAATTATTTATATGATTAGATTATTATTTTAATTGGTTTTAAAGTGAAATTAGAAAATATTTTTACCAGTAAATCCAATGGTGGTCATTGGAATCAATTTCACTTTGAAATTGGACTTAAACTGGTGTCAATCTTTTGATACTTATTGTTTCACAAAATCACGCTATTTGTCATGACAGCGGGAATTAATTATTAAATTAATTAATTTGACTTATATGTTTTGAATTTTTTAAAATGGACTTCATTATTGAATTCGGAATATCAAATATAGCTTAGGGTGAATTTTTGGTAATTTTCTGAAAAACTTCAATTTTTGATGAATAGTGAAACCACTAAGTGGTAATCAAGCAAACTGATTTTTCAGTTAAATGAAAGTTTACCACTAATGTGTATTGAATTTTGAAAATCCGACATACATGGTTGTCATTAATAAGTAAAATGTGGTTCAATGAGATTAAAATAATTTTTTGGTGAATAGTAACTTATTAAGTTTTTAATCGCGATTAGAGGTAATTAGTGTAATTTAATGTAAAAATGATATTATAAAAATGTGAAAACACCATGACACTTGTCCTACACCTATTGGGTGAGTCATGTCCTACCAAGACAAGCCATTGGCCAACATGGGGACCCCATGGAGCCACTTTAGTTGGAAAATGACATTAATATATTTTTATTTAATGTTAAAGTGAAAATGACACTAACATAAATTGTTTTACTAAAATAATTTTTGAGTTGGGTTATACAAGTCCAAATTTTGATTATAAATAGTCATTGGAAAGCTAAAAAGATTTCATACATCATAGTATTTTTTTTATAATTTTTAAACATTAAATAAATTAAATTATATATGACCTAATAATGATGCAACGATGACATCATTATTTGACGATTTAAATAAAATGGAAAGATAATGTAAAATCTATGAACTACACATGTCCAAAACTTATTGGATGGGTGGATTTAGAACCCTTATCACCTTATCCACGAATTATTTCAATGTGGGACCTTTTAAAACCGAAACAAATTTTCAAATAAAGTAATATTTCTTTGCTTTCCAAAAGTGCCCCTCCTCTCCTCTTATAAAAGGCCCCCACCTCTACCTCATTTCACACACTTTTCAAGCCTTTGGCTCGGCCAACCCCTACCCAATTACTCTCTCCACATCCCTCTCCTCATCCTAGAGGATTCCCTTTGGGAATAATCCTTTCAAAGGAAGCCTTTAGGCTCAAATCAAAAGGGAGTTACACTTTTAAAGGTAATTCATTCTCTCTTGTTCATTTGTTTTATTTTGCTTCTCCAACCCTCTAAACTCTTTTTATTTACTTCTTTTGTGACAAAACCAGTATCTTCAATATACTAGGATGTTGTTATAATATTTATTTGAGCTACACTCTCACACAACTACATCAAATGGTTAAAGAACATACGGTTTCCGTGGATGGCGAAATTCTGCCTCCCAAAACGATGATTGTTCAATACTCATTTAACACCTTCAAAGGTGGCCATTATGATGTAACTATTTTTATATGATATATAATATGTTTATGTTTTACTTATGCTTCTGTATTCTTCATTTGTGTCTTACCTTTATGGTTTCCATTATGGGTAAACACGATATCTTCATTTAAGGAAGTGCGGACTACCGCCCCCTCAAAGTGATGTGATTCGTTAATGCCATATGTGGGACGTATAAAGGATGGATTTAAAGTTATTATATATGATGTTATATTGGAATTATAATATAACTATATATCATTATTATTTCTTTCCATTAAAGTATGAGATAGAAATGAAAGTAGCGTTCATGCGTACGTACGGCTTACCGTCTCCATGAACGGTGCATTTCATTTCTTATCCCCAAATGTAATGTACTATTAAAAGTACATGTATATAATGGAAATATGTAATGAATGATATATCTAAATGATTAATATAATTCTGGAATTAAAATATACATACCTCTCATTTATTTTTAATTCCATTAACATGACAAAGAAATGAAAGTAGCGTTCACGCGTACGTACGGCTTACCGTCTCCATGAACGGTGCATTTCATTTATTACCTCTAAATGATTATGTAATATTATAAATACATGTATATGCTGGATATATTTGATACATATTATATCAAAATCAGGAATTTCATTCTGGATATAAAGAACTTTTGACCACATGAACAACATGTAATTGTAAGAAGTCAACTTTCGACTTAAGAACCAAATATTGACAAAACAAACATTATTAACTTAAATGGTTACATAATGTTTATAACATGGAAATAAGTGATATAAAAAGAATAATGAACTTTAAAAAGGTTCTTAATCAAGTATAAATTAACTCAAGTTTATTATTCATGACGTTAAAGAACGATCGAGTCAAGTCGGACCCAAGGTAAGGGACTTTGTCTCAATCTCCTTTCATTGAGGCATATTTCGTTTTATACACAACTTTCTTTTCTACGGTGTATAAAATCTTTTGACTTTTACTTTTATACAAAAGGAATATTTTTCTATGAAGCGTTTTACTAAACGACAAAAAGGAATGTTTATTTTAACGTACACGGTGACAACGACCTTTTCCGCCGCCGCGAGTATTATTTGATCTTTGGCTTTCTCAACAAGCCGTAATGTTTTTAAAATAAAATAAATTCCATATAATCTTTTATGTATTTTGGTATTGAAAATGGTTTTGATAAAAGATTCTATTATGTCAATATATTTATGATATATTGTGATTGAAATGTGGAAATGTTATCTTTCCTTTATATTGGTTTTATGTTTTATGATTTTATATTGGTACTTGGACATTTTCACGGGTGGTTACATTATAAACCATATGACGGGTGGTGCCGTGAATACCAGGACGGGTGGTTACGTTATAACCTCCAATACATTGGGTATGGAAGTCGGCCGTATGGCTATTCCATTAAGTATGTATGGAAATTGGCCGTATGGCTATTCTATTAAGTGATATGTGTGGAAGTCGACCGTATGGTTATTCCACTTAAGTATGTTTATGTCCCAAGTTACCTTTATATATTCTCTTTGTTCTTTATATGGGTTTTATGGTAATCCTTTGGTTACAAAAAGGTAAGTAATGATACTTTATTCAGTGAAGATTTTTTTTACTACTTCATGAAGGTGAAGGTATTACTTTGATATAGTATACATGGTTTACTTGATGTTTGAAAAACTAACAGTTTTCATTCTTTTTGTATCTCTTACTGAGCTTTTTATGCTCACCCCAAGTTTTTCGAAATGTTTTTCACAGGACTTAAAGTGGAATAAGGTCAAGGATGGGATCAAGGGAATTTCATGCTATATAAAACATGGAATCTAGACATCTTTCTTTTTAAGAGTTTTTATTTTATGGAGACTTAGTAGAAGTGTCTACTTTGTAATCTTTTAAGATGTAATAGTTATGTTCTAATTCTCTAAAACTCTAAACCTGAAAAGATCCTCAATGTGAATTATTCATTTAATTCAATATTAAGTAAGGTTTAAGGCTGTGGCCTTATAATATTAGATATAAGTTAATTAATAATTGATAGATCAATCTAAGGAGTGCTGGATAGAGGTATTGTAATAAAAATCACATAGGTATGAGGAGTGTCATATATAGAATTCCTGATATAGTATTACCTACTAGATAGTAGTTGGTGAGGTTTGATTATATAATGGTGTATCAAGATCAGGAGGAAGTTTCAAGATAAGTAGATTATTCAGAGATCAATTGAATATATTGAATAATTTGTAGACAATAAAAGGTGATCAAACTTAATTATAGAGGAAGACCATATAAAGAAGAAGATATTTCTATAATGGATAAACAATTAAAAATTAGGAGCTTATAGTAGATAAAATAACTAGTAACTTAAGAGGATCATGATCGGTTTTATGACCTTTAAAGAATAAATATGAGAAAGGAAGAAAATTTAGTGGGTATAATTAACTGTGGTAGGAGATTTGGTCACTAGGGTGTGGAACCACGGCAAACTATAGGGATATTTATTATGGTGTAGAACTAATTATTGTGTATGCATTTGTAATATTTATTAATTTAGTGAAGAATCAAAATTGGGGGTATAACCAATATCTAAACTAGTAGGTTCTCACATCGATGTCGAAGCTTGAAAATATATTGTGACAATATCTCATTAAATTTATTGTATAATAGATAAGGCTGTGATATAAATTTTAGTGGATTGAGAACTTTAATAGTTTTAAGGTTCATTTTAGAGAAGAATTTATATAAAAATGGATAAATAATTCATACCCTACTCCTAACATTGATCCAAAACTGATATGATAACAACACAAAGCGTTTTCAAATCACATATTAAATACTAAATTGTAGGAAATTATTTTTATCAATTGATCATCAAACACATAGTGTTTAACTTAATAAATGAATTTCCACCTATCTTTATTTCCTAAGAATCTTTCAATGACACTCATTACCAAGTTACATTCTATATTAGTATGGCATGAGAAATCACATATAGAATAGATATAATCTTGAATAAATAGATCAATCATATAAATTCGGGATTAATTATCCTATAATTACAACTAATAATGGTGTTCATCTAACATATTTTATACACCATTTATACCATTTATCATTTTGTAAAAATATTTAAAGTGAAAGACCTACCTACTCAATATGGTCTTAGAATCTTGTTATTCAAAAAGTTATTTCAGTAATCAATGGTTAGTGAAAGTTGTTATGGGTGATTATTACATATAATATTTATAATTTTCTGAGGAGAATAAAATTGAAAAAATAATTTTTTATGTGTAATTTATTTGTTCCCAATTCATTGATTTTATCACATATGTAATGAAACGAATAGTTTTGTATTAGCATTTTCCTATAATAGTTCCTACCTATAATTAAATCTTATCACATATGAATCCCAAAATTCTGGATGGGTGGAGAGATAATATATTACTTGTGATTTGAGAATGTTTCCTTATTGATTCCCATCCTAACAAGATGATCATCGTTTACAAGAAAAGCACAGTGTTTTCTTGAAATGGATATGTACTTCCTAATAAGATATTTTTTTTGAAACCAAAATGTCTAAATAAATTAATAAAATACTTTTTATATTTTTTGAGTATTGAATGTGATGGAAGATATCTATCAATGATTTATCAAACTTGATCCCATTACCATAAATAATATATCTAAAGAATAATATTTCATTTACCATGAAATAATTTTTTTTCCAATTTATGGAAAAAATTTCTCACATGTTAATACATCTATATCTACATATATCAAATGTTTCCCTTAAAAGTATAATTCATACATATAAGATTTTATAAACTCCCCTAAAATGTCAAAGAAAATTCTCTATTTCACTACATGAAGGTACTCAATGTATTACAAAACTTGATGGGAATGAATATAAAGAAAAAATGTCTAAAAATATAGTTAAAGGTTGTGGTAACATCCTTAGATTAAGTTATATTTTTTGGAGACTTTTCATACTTTTATATAGGTTCAAAATGTGTTATATGTTTCTTACTAAAATTAAAAGTGTTTTAAGAGTTTCTTGGAGAAGCATGGCAAGGATCACAATGTGGTGGAAGTCTTGTTTTTTCCGGAGTCTCTCTATATAAAAGGGGAATATCAACACAAACATGTTTTGTGTGTTTATGATTATGGTTCATGGGGAATCTCCCTATAAAACCCTACTAGAATGGCCTCACCATGTCATTGTGGGTCTAAAACAATCAAGTTTTCTAATAAAATGTTATTTTATATCATAATCAATATCCTAGGAATGGTTTGAACAACTCCACCATGATTGTGGGGGGAACCTCCACATTGCGTTAATGATTACTCAAATTGTAGAAATAAAAGAACTAGTTTCCATGACTTATGGGGAATTTATCCTTGGATATTTTTGAGGTTGGAGATCATTATGTGATGGTCTTTAATGTGCCTTGACTCAACTTAACCCCTTGTATATCCTCTATTTCACTATCTTAATTCCTATAGAATTTCCTTTCTATGATTTCCCTCTATTTCCAATCTTGGTGTTATTTTTGGTGGGTTATAATCCTACATATTCAAATATTATTTTTGTGGTACATATATTTCCTTCATCATCTCTCAATTTATACCCGACATTTCTTTTTTTTACCAGAAGTCTTTGAAAGCCTAGGGTTCTTTAAATATGCGGTTGTTAAAGTGTAATTTTTTATTTAGGTCTTATTTGTTCATTTTTGGATCCCTCATTCCATTTGTATTGTAGATATATTTCATTTTTTTAGAAATTTCATGTTTATAAGAGGCTAGTTTCATAAAAATTCATTATTTCATACTCCAATATTTCATTCTCATTTCAATTTGTTTTTTTAATAATTTTATGGGTTCATTTGTGATTTATGAAACTCGATGGTCTGTTATTATTTTTTAAAATGGATTTAACCTTTGTTAATTATTATGAAAATGGATTTCAAAGAATTTTTGATTATGAATTGGACAATTTTAATATTAATGTGTGAAATTATATTGAAATAATTTGAAACCGTGAAAGTGAATTACACAAGTGTAGGTTGTTTGTAAAATTTAAAGACTTTATGCCTTGTCTATGGAAAATGGTATCTTTGGGAACTTAGGGGAGGGTTATAATGAGTTAATAATTCCAGGATGGTTTTTAGATACTTATAATGGAATAATAATGCAATTCTAACAAAACAAATTTATGATAGAGTGGTCACATATTGAGGTGTTTCTCTCATTCCTAGGCCCATTTTATAGGTATTTCTACAACCATAGTCATTTAATAACTGAGGTGTGAGTATCCTAGGTATAATAGACCTAATATAACCTTGGTTTTAGTTTATATATTGCTAAATTTTCAAATGTTTCATTATTCATGCATTGAAAAATCATTTGATGAAATGTGTTTTAAAAAAGAAATGGTTTATTTTTTATATATGAAAGAGTGAATTTCACAGTTTTATTGAATATAATATAAAGATAAATTTTAATAATTTATTTTATTTAAATGTTAATAATTATTTTATTTTTTAAATACTACACATGAAACACTTGGTGGGATACTGGTAGGATTGTTTTGTCACACCCTGCACAGACATTTGGGTTGTGTAGATCTCATTTTTTCTAACTCATATAAAATAAAGGAATATCATTGAGGTGGTGGGTATCTATTTTTTCTGGGTGGAAGAGTCTAGTAGAAACATAGTGATATTTTGGCATTCAAATGACAAGTTGATGATTTTTTTTGGTCTCAACTTCTTTTTTTTTACCTATTTTGTTTGGAACTTTTTTTCCTTATACACATTTTATTTTGTTTTATAAGTTAGGTTTTTCCTATTGTATTTATTTTTTATATGTCATCTATTAATTTTTTGGATTATTTTAGTATAAATCATTCCCAATAGTATTTATTGATTTACATTCACTTTTCACCAGCATATAGAGATTAAGAATACCCTTTGACACATGTCGTGGGTTGGATCAAGTGACTGATTCAAGGATGACATTGGCCGAGTCATGAAAAATCGGTATCAATGGATGGTTTCTTAATCATGATCATATTTTCTTGGGATGTTTTGGTAGAGATTATATATGATTTTCAAGACATAAGGTGTTGGTTATTGGAGATTTTAAAGCCAAATCTCATCATAAAAATCCTTAAATAACCATGGGGTGAGGGGAAAAGTGTCTCTCATATTTATTTTTTATCTAATCACAATATTTTTATAATGTTATTTTGATTCAAGTTAATATTTCTCATATGTTTCATAGAATATATAATTTTTTTAATGTATTACTATTCCACCCATATGGCTTCCAAGAGATCCTCAAGAGGGTTTTTTGAAATATATTCTTTAAGGAAACCCTACTGTCAATCAAGATCTTGTTGAAGTCGATGTGGGAGTGGTCTATTCCATGGACCTGGGTGTTTTCCCCATCCCAACTCAAGTAAATAAACTCTAACCTGAAAAAAATATTAGATATACAATGAGATTTAGATTTTATCCTCATAAATCCAATTTCCATCCATGAAAAAAATGATCCCTAATATGTATAGGACTTGTTGGGAAAGATCAAATGAATTTTCAACTTTATAGAGACTATATTAAATAGAGGTGAAATTCGTAACCTATTTAAAGATAATGAGATATTGTTTTTGAGGAAGAACAATATGATTTTTTTAGAGTAGAATAACTTCAAGACCATATTTTTCTAGCGGGATTTCACTGAATTATTGATGAAGGCTACATCTATAGAAATTCTCACCATGAAATAAGGTAATCTGAATATGAATGATTATCCCAATTGATTTTCTAATTTAGTCTATTTTTATACAAGGGGAGTATCAGATGATATTTAAAGTCTTTAAGGTTTCATATTCTATTGAAATCAGATATATTTTCTCATGTTTTAATGTTAAATATACCAAATATGATGAAGTGATAAATAGAGCTCTAATTATAAAGATTGACAAGGTAGGAATGTTAGGGTTAGTTGGAACTCCTCTAATACCTAGTGGTATTTTCAATTACATTTGTGAAAATGAGTGGAAGTGGAATGAGTATCATAATGTTTGTAGAATTTGGTCCTAGTATCAAACTTATATTACACATTCTTATCATCTAGATGTGGTCCTCTAAAATTATACCAATGTATAATGAAAGTATGTATAATTCATACTTTCACCACAAATCTTTAAATTCATAAATAATGTGAACATAGAGGTCATATATATATATATATATGTTTTTTACGATCTATCTTTTACATGTTATAAGTGAGGTTAATCATTCCAAAAAGGATCTGTTGGGTAGTCAGATGTTTCAAATATGTCCAGGTTTTAGACCTTGGCCTCAGGAATGAAGTAGTTTCATGTAGTGGAAGATTCTCATGTTGAATTTTATATGAGTAGTTTTATGCTGAGATGTACTATATTTATTACTTCATATTAAATGAAAAATTAATTTGTTACAAATGCATCTTATTCATTTATATCAAACCATTTTATTAATATTGTAAATTCTACAATAGAAGTCATGTTTTTTATCATGGAACTGAAGAAACCTCTTGGAGTGTAGAAAGAGTATGGTTTTGGAATAACCTCATGTAAATTATTTTTATCTAAATCAATGTTAATCATGGATAAATATTTTCTTGAAATGGGTATTTTTAATGTAATAATTATTATAGATTAGTTGGTGGCCCATAAAGTTGAAATTGTCATCTATCATTGGGGTGTGTTTTTTGGTACCTCTCATGGAAGATACAGAGGTTTTCTGAGATAGTGGGATCCAATATCTAGTCGAGTGGGGCCTTATTTATTTTATATTGAAGTTTTAATATCTTATATCATTGTAAAAATTAAAGAATAATCATATAAAGATGAGTAATAACCAATGATTTGAGAGTTTCCCAATGTTTTCAACGCTTTTATATAGTTTTTCACCATTAAGGTAAGTAGAATTTGTAGTTGATTTTCTTAAGGAAAAAAACTGATTTCTATTCATTCCTATCATAATCCACCAGCTAAATTGAAGGATATAATGATTTAGTTTTATTATTATAAGGATAAATGAATCATTTCCCCTAGTGTGTCAGCTTGAGCAACCCAGGTGTTGTTTGATAAGTTATATAAAAGGACTCCCTATTTTTTTCAATTATGAAAATATAAATTGGGTAATGATTAATAATATATATCATATGACTTGTATAAATGACTTATTCGATAAATTAACGAGAGTAAAGTAGTTCTCTAAAATTGAACATTTGTTTGGATATCATCAGTTCAAATTTAATGTGTTATAAATTTTGAGGACTGACTTTAGGAGAAGTAATGGAGACTTTGAATATATTGTATTGTTTTTTTGGTCTGAAAAATGATAAAACTTTTTCCATGGGCTTGGATAATTGTGTTTTCAACTGGTACCATGATTCCATTATTACAGTATTCATGGATTACATTATGGTGTACTAGAGAGTAAAATAAATTCATGAATTTATCTATATTTTATTTTGGGAATACTAAGGGATCCCCACTTGTATGATAAGTTATTGAAATTTTATTTTTATATTAAATAATTTATCTTATTAGGATATGTGTATTCTAAATGTGGAATCTTAGTTGATCCTGATAAGGTAAAGTTTTGGTTTTCATGGGAGGATCCATAGAATAACATTAAGATTCAATTATTTTTGGGTTTGGGGGAAATTATCAGTGGATTGTAAAGGAATTATCAAATAATGCATCACCATTTAATTATATTACACTGAAAGGGGTGAAATTATTATGGTATTTTAAGTGTTCTAATTAATTTTATGAATAGAAGTAATGTTTAACCTCATCACCTTTTTTGATTTTCTCAAATGAAGGAAAGAGATATTTAATGTATTGTAATTATTTATATGATGGATTTGGTTGTGTAATTTCGCAATAATATTATGAAGTTTAGTGTATATTTTGATACCTTTTTTTACATGACAAGGATTATCCCACACATGATTTGAAACACATAGAAGTTATGCATTCTCTTAAGAGTTTTTGACAATTCTCTATTAGGGAATGTTTCACTATTTATTTTTATTATAATATTTTTATTTACATATTTTAAAAAAATTACATGGAAATTTGGAATAGTGGATGAGTAGAGTATATATAATCGTTGTACAATGACATTGTATTTACCTCAGGAAAGGGGAATTTTGTTGTGGGTACTCTAAATAAAATGTTATTTACCCTATTTGTGGTAGGGTAAAAATATGAATGGAGTGTCATGGGGATCTTTCCATGGATGCAGTTAGATGTGATTAAATAAGATAATGGTATGGTTTTGGCCACATCTAAATTTATTTCATCTCTTGTTGAGTTTATTTTTGAATAGAAACAATTCTATGAAGATGTTATTTGTATTGGGAACTCTTTATATAATATGAACAACATTGTTGAGTGTAATTGCTCTCCAAAATGAATTTTTTATTTTTGGAATATATATATCATTCCTTATTATATGGGGAATAATGTGGTGAATTTTTTTCATTATTCTCATTGGGCTGTTTATCCTGGTACAATAAAGATTTACTATTACATGATGTGTTGGTTCTGGTGGCCAGGATTAATATGTGACATTTCTGATTTTTTGTATCATTGATATGTTAGATATTAGAATAAGGATAAATATCAAAATACTTTTGGATATCATCATCTACTCCCTATAAGTTTTTTTCTAATGTGAGGAGGTGACCATGGATTTCATCATAGGACTACCACTGAGTCCCTAAGGAAAGAATATTATAGGCTTCATGATATATTAGTAAGAAAATTCATCTCATTATATTCTAATTTGGGACACCACTAAGAATACATATTTGGGAAAGTTGTGTGTGAAAAAAATTGATGTTTTTCATGGGGTTCCTTCCTCCATCATTTTGGATAGATAATAATAGTTTTTCTCTTGGTTTCGAAAATGACTCTAGGAGGTTATTAGAACTTGGTTTAGCTTGAGCATGACATACCATCATTAGAGAGAGTGAGTAATTGAATTTATGGATGTTATGTTATATACATGTGTTTTGGAATTTATTATATTTAGGAATAATAATTAAGGAAACGTTACAATTTATTAAAAAATAGATATGATTAATCCTCCCTTGGATTAATAGCTTGGTCAATCCTAAAAATCACCACTTTTTAGGTCAGAAGTGCCTGAGATTTATCTTATTTTACCAACCCTTATTCAAGATACATTGGAGAAAATTCTTAATATTCATCAGTCACTGATGATGGTCCAGAGTCAACATATTTTGTATTCAGATCATTAGAACCATCCATTGTAATATTTAGTTAGTGAACCAATGATTTTGAAAATATCCCCTTGGTTGGGTCACCATTAACATGGGAAGAAAAGGAAATTGGATTTGAGAAATGTAGAACCTTTCGAAACTCTGATCAGGTAGGAAATTTGTCTTATTATATAGATTTACCATCTTATTTGACTTCAATTCACAATTTATATCATTTATATTAGCATGATAATTACCAACCTATCCCCACCAATGTTTTGAATTTGGAGGATCTTAATTTGGATCCATATATTTTGATGGTTGATCGACCTATTCATATTATTAATTCTCAAGTAACAAACCTATATGTGAAATCTATTTCGCCGGCCTGATTTTTGTGGTATTGTGAAATATATTATCACAATATGTGGGAGTGAGATTCAATGATGAATAACCAATGGCCTCATCTCTCCTATGATTAACCTCTATCAACACGATATTATAGGTCCATAAAGTTTTATGGTGTATATTATAACATACCAAGTCAAAGGGATGTTTTTTAAACCTTGTTATGGTATAATTTTTATTTTGTATGTTTTTTATGTTCCTTGGTGACTTTAAAAGGGTTTTTATATTTTTTTAGCTGCACCACTCAAAATAAAACATTGTGGTCGAAGTTTTTTTATTCCGGGAGTCCACTTATATGAAAAATGGAGATCAAAATTCTTAGTCTAGGTGTGATGATAAGGATAATGTATGTGGAGTCTCCATTTGGACCATGGAAACGATGACCATATCCTGACATGGTGGAAGGCGTGGTTGGTCCAAAACTTCTATATAGTTTCCCCTATGTTGTGGTCTTATATCATGGTTAGTCTCTTAGGAATGGTGTGACTAAATCAACCGTGATAATTTAAAAAAAAATCCACCCCAAAATTATAGGTGATTGAATTTTTTAAATGGATGAATCAGCCACCTCGTCTTCTAAGGATGTTAATACTTTTGATTATTAAGTCGTGTGATCATTATGGGAAGGTTTTTATGCATCTTAACTCACTTTAGCCCCTTGTATATACTTAATTATATTAGTATCAAAACATGGATTGTGTCCCTAGTCATATTTTCCTTTATTCCCCATCTCAGTGTGCTTGTTTTGGAGTCTCATTCTTGATCATCATATATTTTTGTGGTATGTAGTTTCCCATAACAATCTCTTTTCCCCTACATTATTCATGTTTGATACTTCTATGGGGAAGTGGAATCCTATTTTCATTTCAATCCAAGGTTGATTATTAGGTACATTCTATTTAGGTATAATTCATGATTTTTAGGTCACTATTTCCCTATGGATTTAAAATCCAATAAGTTCATTAGAAATACCAAGTGTTTGAGGGAGCTCGTTTCTTGAAAATACATTGTTTTAAAAACCATTTTTTCTTGACCATTTTATATTTGTTTTAATAATTATTTAATGGAAGGATTTAGGATTATTTAAATGTGATCGTTTAGTCTTATTTTGTAAAATGGATTTCTCTTTTAGTGCTGATGATGAAAATGGATTTCAAATCATGTTTTATTTTGAATTGTGAAATTTTATTGTTGATGTGTGAAATTTACTTGAAATGATTCGAAAATATGAAATTGGATCGTCTAAGTGTGGGATGTTTATATAATTTAAATCCTAATTTTTTTGGATATGGAACATGGGAACATGGGGTACTTGGGAGGAGGTTATAAGGTGATAAGAACTATAGGATGTTTTTTGGATACCTAGTATGGTTTTAGGATACAAATATAACTAAAAATTCTTATTATAAGGGGTCCACTTATTGGGATGTTTCCCTAATACCAAGGCCTATATTCTTGGGATATGTTTGAAATTAGTAATTTGATCAATTAGATGAGATTATTAAAGATAACATAGACCAAATATACCCAATAATTCAGATTCAATATTTATCTATTTTGAAATGGTGATTTATGCATGGTTTCATAATTTTTTTAAACAATTATGTTTTAAAAATGAAATGGATTATTTATCAATCCATTTTTGATAAATAACCATGAATGTCAAATTTAAATGTTTCCTTTAATACTATGTAGACATATATATTTCATTCTCTTATTTTCTTTAAATTATTATAATTTTTTTACTAATTATGGAGTGCTTAAGAAAAAACTAGTGGGATCCTAATTCGATTTTTTTCTCACTCACTCCACATACCATTACATGGATGTGAATCTTATTTTATCCAATATAGTTAAAGGAAATTCACCTCATCGTGGTGGAGTATATTTTTGTTTTTAGGGTGTGGGGGTATAGAGGTGACGTAGTGGGTGTTGGGACCAAATATCCTATATATATATATTGGGTTTTTAGTCTCAACTACATTGGTTTTCCAATTTTGATATGGAATTTTAGTCTCGACTCCCAATAGTTTTTTTCCTAACTTGAGGGGGTTGGGAACAAAATTTAAAAATCCTGATGGCTTAGATTAGGAACACAGTTCAGGGATGATCTCGGTCAAGTCAATACTATTTTTTTTAATTGATCTTATAATGTACCCTAGATTTTATTATACCTAGAATAACTATTTAGGATGTAATATAATTCATCCTCCACTCACTCAATGACATGATTTTTGAATGTGAAAAAAGAAAATTATATTTCTTATTATAAGAATTTAATATCAAATATTCTATAAAGACTCTCAATACACTACATACACTTAAAAATTGGTGGTATCTATCCTTATTGGTTATAATAGTAATTCCAGAAATCATAGGATCCACATGAATTAGGCTAATCCACTCACTCTCAACAATGTGCTATATAATTCCAACATTCTAAAACATATGGCTTTTATTTTGTAACATTTTATTTATATAAGGATTTAGTCTTCATTGGGGTGGGAGGGAATGTATAAAATATATATTTTGGATAATATTATAGGTCACGAAGAGTGTGTTAATCCAAGTAATATCAAATTGGGCCAGTCAAATTTCATCATTATTATTTATTAAGACTATGTTAATCATTCTCTATTTGTTGGATTCGGGAGAAAAAATTAAAAAATAAAACATTTTGGTATTCCCTAATAATTTATACATAACTAAAGAATGTGAATTCTCTTATTCAATCTAATTTTGGTCGAAATTAACATAGAAAAATTTGGAATTGGAATCAGACTCTGTTTTCTATTGTATAATTATAGGACAGAGATATTCCTTTATAATAGATTATTTAACTTCAAAAAAAGTAGAGTTAGTGATAGTAATAGGTAGTGAATAAAATTCTAGGATTTCTATCATGGTTTCATGGGTTGGTGGTCCCAAAAAATAATTAAAGGGGGAATATATAGAGATTCAATCTATGGAGAAAAATTTACCTCATCTCAACAAAGGAAATTTTCTCCTCCTTATTTACATATCCTTAAATAATTCATTAACGTTCCTCAATTTAACTTTTAACATATCTAATGAATTCATCCGATAAACCCCTCTCTATTAGCTATTTTATATATCACATTATAAATATTGATTTTAAGGATGATGTTCCCAAAGGTTGTTGTTCTATTCATATTCTTAACTCAAATAACTGAATTAATTATTATTATCGAGGTATATCAAAGGATTATAGGTTTTTTCTAATACAAATTTGTTTAGATGGTTTTCAAAGACTATGAAGTTAGAGGGGTAAATGAAAATTTTATTTTTCACTCAAAAATCTTTTAAGATACATATAAATAGCTGAACCATATGATTTGTGATTTGGATAGTGAAATATATAGTTCGGATCTCCTCAAGACATATTTGTTCATACATGTTATATAGAATTATATTTATACTACATCATATATTTCATACAGATTTAATGTCCTATTTCTCTAATATTTGAATGTTGACGTATGGTAACTAAGGTAACTTAAATGAGGTGGAATTTATCTTAGGGCGTGGGTGCTCACATTAGTAGAAAAAATATTTTTTATGAAATAATACCCTTTTGTAATTAAAAAAGAACTTATGTTACTTATGTTCCACTAGATTCCCCATTAAGCTAGATGAGGGATTATCCTGAGTTGGCATGCACACCTTTCCAAATTTAACTATTTAATATTAATATTTTATAATGAATCCTCATAATTTATTTCAAATATTTTTTTGCACATTTGTTCATATTAAGGGATAGGGATATATTGGAAGAGGTTTTATGTTTTTTTGTTAATCCTATAAGAATATTTAGGATTTAGAATTTAATAGGGAGAGTTAAAATTTAGTTTGTTGGGATTGAATGTGGTCAAGGGTTGGAAAGTTTTATGGAGGGTATGGAATCACATCCTATGTCTGATTACACTGTTGATTGTCCCTCTAATAAATTATTGGAATGTCCTTATACCTTGGATTGATTTTTTTTGGTGTCATGGTTTCTAAAAATTTATAGTATTGGTATCCACATAAACAAAACCTTTAATTAAATCTTTTTTAAATAAATGGTATAGAAATTATCAATTGTCTAGTCTATCTATAAAAAATTGTTAAAAATATGTTAATATATTGAACATTATGGACTTTTTGAATATCAATCTTTTAGACATTCGAAAATAGGGATTCATGTTTAACCTTAAGGCCTTCATTATCCCTAAGAGTGTGTATCCCACTCTATTTGGGAGGCTTCTCATAATAGTGAAATTTACCCATGTTTTTTATTTAACATGACCATATTGATACTCGTAAGATCCTTTGTGATATTTTTTAAGGTCTCATTACACATCATATAAATTAAATTTTTATTCCTCAGAACTAATCATTTATAAATTATTTAAATATTTCTGTGATTTTTTTCTAGTTCCATTTATAGGGAATATTTAAACCATTCATGTAATTCATAAAAAGACTCTTCGTATTTTTCAATAATTTTTATTTTTAATTTTAATTTATATTTCATTTGGTGGGGAATTGTTTTTTATAATACTGTATTTTTAATTTATATAACAAATATATGGATGATGGTTTAAATTTTTCAGCAAATTATTTTCTCAATCCTATATGTAAAAATTTATGAGTTATATCATAGCATTGTTAATTTGATGTGCAGGTTACATGGTCTCAATGATGTCATTAAACTCCTTGACATGATTTTAACACCTCTCAAAATCCATCCCATGAATGGTGAGATGGTGGTTATAAAATGAGATTTCAAGGAATAATTAGCCTTTCCTTTGGTAACATGTTTGGTTCAACATGGAGAATTTGTCTTGACGAGTTTGAGGTAATCATACATGCATTGATCTAAAACATTATCTAAGTTAAGGGCTTCCTAATTTTTATTTTCCATTTTATAATAACATATGTTTAATATGGGGTTATTTGAAAGACTGTACGTAGGAGTAAACTCATTTTTTTAGTTAGGACTATTAAAATATTAGGATATAATCTCTAGAAATCCCTTGGATTACTCGATTCCCCTCGCATAGGTTTTTCTACCCTAACTAGTCAATTTGAATAGCTAAAATTGTAATAAATAATTCATTGATAAAAGGGGAGAAGATCAAATAAATTGTGGTTTGAATAATGAAATGGGGTGATAGTAGAATGAGATTTTGTAACATTACATTCATGGGTCCTCAGTAAAAATGCCAAAATTTCGTTCGCCCAAATTTACTATATGGGTTGAAGTTTTCACTTGAAGCATGACTATGGTTTTTTATTAATAAAATACATATCATGTTTTCTAAATTCACAAAAATTGGAGATCCCTAGATCCACACTCATGATTCCAGTGCTAAAGACACATAATTAATAAACTGTATTTGATACAAAGTGAGAAGACCCAAGATAAATTTTCCTATATATAACATTAGGTCCATAATTTGATCTTTTTTTCTAAAAAATAATTAGAGAAAATCGAGAACAAAATGTTTTTTATGTTTGAAGATACCTGTATAAAAATAATATTGTGAACATTTCACAATAATTAATATCATACTAGACCTCCTCATAGATATATCAATAGTTATACACATTTACATGACATTGGGAATGAAAAACATACAAAAAGATAATCTCAAACCGTCAGTATAGGAAAACAATCTAAACCTATAATTAAGGGTTACATAATAAGCACGAGAAAAAATGTTTATGGGACAAATATCCTATTAAAAGGTACATGGAACAATATGAGTTATCTTTGAGGAATGATAAAAATATATATATAATCTCAAATAATTATACAAAAACCATGGAATAAGAGATCATAAATGTAATATAATAATGATGATACATAGATATTTACAAAGGATTATAACATTGAATTATTTTATAAGAATAATAAATATAAACCCCAAAATTGTCAAAATATCATAATACAAATAGGTTCATAAATTAAATTATAGAAATGAAATCAGTTCCATATATATAATTTTAAATTTTTCTAAAATAAAACAAGTCCCAATATTATGTTATGGACATAAAATTTAGTCCATGTATGAAGTTAAAAATATGAAATGGGGTCTATGTATTTAGTTGTTAACATGAAATTAGGTCAATTAGTTATGATATAGACATGAAATTAGGTCCATGAATTATGTAAGGGTTATTAAATATGGTCCATGAATTATCTCATGAGATATAAAAACATAACAAATGAATTATAGGGTGATATAGGACCCCAAAAACCAAAATCCTTATATATATGTTCCATATAAAATGTATTATGTGTTATTTCATGTAAAAAACCATGGAAATAAAATGGATTATATATCATATCTAAATGGTATTGTATAATAAGACATCTAAAGTAAATCAGTCCATACAAATATTAAACCACCCCAAAGGATTATTCTCATTAGGTAATTTGTATGGTGAATCATGAAAAATAACTCCATATGAGATATATATAATTGATATAAAGAGATAAAATGGAAATAGACCCACAAAATATATTAAATAATATATCCTACCAATATTATTAAAAGAATAAGTTGTGAGCCACATTAAATTTTTTCTTTCAAAAAGGATATTAGAAATCCTTTTCAAAATATGTTTAAAATGAATCTATTATAAATGAACCTTGAAAATAAATATTATTTGATAAAATAATGTTAATTGAAAAATAAAAATATTAATATGAATGAAAAATTATTTATAATATTTTAAAATACCTTTATTGAAACCCACATAGTAAAAAGGATTATAAAAAATCGTTTTGAAAAAAGGTAAAGTAAAAAAACACATGAGATAAAATATATTTGGGATTAAAAATAGTTAAAGAAAAAATTTAAATAAATAATATATATATATAGAAATAAAACCATCATTAAAGATAATGGGAATTATTCAGAACGGATTTTCATTTTTATCGAGAAATAAACTTATCGATGAAAAATAATTGATGTAACAATAATTTGATAAGAGTTTATGATTAATAAATTAAAATTATTAAAAAAGTGAGTTTATTTAAAAAATATTAGGTTTTTAGGATATAGATAGTGATGAAATATTTTGGGAGAGTATAATCATCACATTAAGGAAATAATTCTTCTCATAGAGGACCTCTTAGAAATTGAAGAAATTGGAAACTTAATAATAACCATGGGAAAATAATTTGGAAGAGGAAAATAAGTGGGTAAAATAAGAATATTTTTAGTGAAATCTCAAATTAATAATTTTTCATAAAGGGGGTGGAAATGATCTCCATTTATCAGTGAAAAATAGGGGCATATCCTTGGAAACTATAGTTAAGTCAAGGGTAAGGATGGTATCATGTTGGAGTTAGGTGAGATGGGTGAGGAACTATTTATGAAACATGTGTAATATAAATTACAACCTAAAAAATTTCTTCTATATGGTATAAGGGTCAATTTAACAAAGAAATATTTGACCCCCTTTAAGTTTCTCATTTTGACCATTATTAACAATGTTTAATTTTTTCCATGGTAATTATTTTCTTATTTAAAATAGAACATAACCCATATTATTAAATTTCAATGTGATGATTAAAAATTTGGAATCCATTTAAAATAATTCGATTCCAAAATATTTGAAAATCAAATATATAATTATAATACTAAATATATATATAGAAAACTATATTTTAAAACATTAAATAATTTTATTCCTATTTATGATTAACTAATAATTAAATGTGTGTTAATATATATTTTTTATATTTTTAAAATAATTTTGAAGTGATAATTTAAAATATATCAATTTATTTTATTTATATAAAATTTCACAACCCATATAAAAACAATTATTTGAAGATAACCCTTTTACTTTAACTATCAAAATTATATTTTACCCTTGTAATTATTTTTTCTACCTAAAAAAATTAAAAAAATTATATAATTTGTCTATTATGATTAAAAATATTAAATCTGTTTTATTTGATTAAAAATCATAAAATGATAAAAAATAATTTGAATATAAAAAGTGAAAATAATTTTTTGAAAAATGAATTACATATGAAAAAAATAACTTATTCTTATTCCTTTCCAGGTAAAAATATTTAGATGAATGTTAATTATTTTGAATCATTAATATAACTTTCAAATTGTCATAAAAAAATTCTATTAAATTATTAATACACAATAGTTAAAAAATATATTTATTTGAAAAATATCCATTTTTTAACATTGATTAATTTTAACCATATCTTATTGAGTATAATTATTCATCTAATAACCATTTAATTTTATAAATAATTTGTTATTAAAATAATTATTTTAATACATTGAATTTTTATTAATAAATTATATTATTCAGGATGATATTTCTCATTATAGGTTTAGTTATAATATTTATGATTCTCAAGGGTGAAGATGATCCAAGAATCACTTATTTTTAATGATATAATTAATTTCTATTAATTTTACTATTTTAATTTATTCTCTAGTAATGGGTGTAATCATTCATGGAATGTAATATTCCATGGTATGTAACATATAGTTCCATTTGCCTTTTTATAATTTTATAATATAAATGGAAGAACTATTTTTAGTTTGATTAATATCTTATATGACAGATTTTATATCCAATTTAAATTCTTTTATGGGAACTAAAAAAAATACATTAAATTTATAAAAATAAAATATTAGGGATGAAAATATATCCTAAAACCTACAATGTCAAATTCCACCCCACACCCATTTCATGCACTTCATCATTGTAATTTTAATTATCACTCAATAAAATATAATAAAGGGTATCAAAGATATAGACATGAATTAAGATATAATTTGAAAGTAGATATCATCGACACTATAATTGGTAAGACTAGAAACTCAAATTGTCCTTAATAACATGCATATATTAATATTTTCATCATTATCAATTATTTATGCAAATTATCCCACCTTATTTGTTAATTATTCATATGATTATCAAGAGGCACACCCCTTACAACATCATTTTCAAGATCCTTTGTGAATAATAAAACCCAAATGGTTAAGATAGTATCCAAAAAAATCATAATAAATGAACATATTAATATAAGAACACAATCCCATATTCTATTCACCTATGACACCTTCATTTAAACCTATTATACTTTTAGTTCAACCATGATAAAATTCGATCAACCTAAAACTCTTTCAGTTTATCCAAGGTAATCTATAATCACATTCCTATTTGTTTTTCTAAATTAACTAGTCATATACCATTAAAATATTTTTATATCCATCATAATGATACTTAAAGAGAATGTTAATCATCTATAGAATATCCACCATGAGTTTCAAACTAGGAGTGTAGTTTGGTCAATTAATTGTGAACTAAGTGAAGATAAAGATAATAAGAAACCAACATTTTTCAGGGTTATTACCCATATATGTATTTGACCCGGATATCACATCCCCCTGTTTTTATATTGATATTGATTTCTTCTATTGGATACCACATGATTTATACATTGAAAAAAATATAGGATATTATTCCTATTTTATAATTATCAGGAAGGTTTTCACTTTTGTAATCTAGTTATAATCCCTAAAAATAACTAAACCCCACACTAATAATAGCTAAAGTATTGCATTCTTGTGCACCTAATTCTAGTTCTAAAAACACACATAGTACAAAATAGATTCAATCCCATGTGAGATAACCCAATTTAAACATGCATATAGTTTTCATTATTTTTATAATTAAATCATTACATCTCATAAATAATTACACAACCCTGAGAAATGAAGGTTTAGTGTCTTTGGATATGGGCTACATAAAAATATTCTTATGAACATTTCTACATTATTTCACCATACATGGATTCCTTAGACATCTCCTTTGTTATACTAAAATTCGTAACCTAGAGAATAAAAATTATAAAAAAGTGTTGAGTTTAGAAACTTGATAAGGGATAACCCTATCAACATTTAATGTCCCAACCGTATTCCACTAATATAGTACCCCAAGATGTTTGGCAATGAGGACTTGTGTGCTTCTCCCCATATACCGGATATTTCCAACTAGTAGTGATGGCCTAGGTTGTGTTAGTGGGGATACTAGGCCCTCATATCAGCGTACAATTAATAGTGGATGTTGCTAAATATCATACAAATCCCTAAATAAATAATGTGTTGAAGAAAAAATTAAACTTAAATAGAAAATGATGTAATAATAAATGAAATTATATAGAAACTTGAGATGTTATGCCATACATAAAACATTAGTCAACCACTGGGCCGACCATATAGATATAGTTGTAAAAAAGAAAAGGAAATAAATGTATAGGTATCTACTAGTAACTTTGATCAAGACCACATAACCAGTCTCTAGACACTATCAAACTACACTAACATAAATAGAAGAACCTAAATGAGTTTTTCTACTCAATCACACAACTCCAATCCTCAGCCTTTTCCACTATGAAAACCATACTCAACCTAAAAATAAAACGTAAGTTTTACCCATACACAGAGGTGCACATGAAGGGGTGAGAAATAATCTCATTAGGACACCCCAATGATGAACTTATAAATACACAACTACAAGTTCATAAAAAATAAATATGTTTTTCCTAGTAGATACATAACTTAAAAGATAAGTGAAACTACAACTTGAAACCATTGTTGAAACCTTGGTTAGTAATATCTGTCAACTAGGAAATTTCTACCCTGATTCTCCACATCTATATGTGTATAAATGTATATTCCCATACCAATATATATATACATATGCATAAATATGAATATTCATGAGTAACATGAGTGAATTATCATAAAAACAGTGAGTAATTGATCCTTGGGTCCATAATACTAATCATCTGAACATCCTATGCAAGGATTTTGAGCTGGGAATCATGACACCCAATCCTTGTATCCTTATGTAAATCTCTATTTCTGTAATCCCAATCTACATATACCTATTTTGAAAAAGACAATAAATATCGCTTGGCAAGCTTTGTGACTATAGGGGGATACTCCTCATACACCTTGGTTCACCCATACTCACCTATGGTCACTATATAGAAGGATTCTAGGGAAGTAAGTCCAGAAATCCTGTAAATGTCCAAGATCTAGTTTCCATGATGCTCATGAAATGTAAATAATGTCTAATTTCTAAGCCCAATGTTATGGTTTATAGAATTTCATGACATTCAGAACTCAGAAGAACCCTAAGGGTCTGACCTCTAGGCGATTGATAAAGAGAACTCACTGGTGAGATGCCACACACACCCCTAGAATCTGTAATAAGGGAGAGTGGGATAAACCCTATCATTAGTAATGGAGTATTCATTATGGGTATTTAATGATGTGATATTCCTTTCCGAAAACCATAGTCAAATAACCAACTATAGAGAGTGTAATCATCCTGATCACTCCAGAGAGAGTCATCATCTAGGAGTATAATTTGATTAAAGAGATCATAACAATCCTCTTCATATATCAAACTAAGGATAAAGGAATCATCCTTATCACATATAAACAAAAGGAGAGAGGAATCATCCATTTCACCCAGTAGAGAGGAATCTTCCAAAAGTATCATTACAAGGGCTTCCATTACCATATATAATAATCATAGGCTCAATAGCAGGATACCAATAAGAACCACGAGATATCCCTTTAATATAATAATCAAAACATATAGGATCAAATACTGATCCCAAGTAGTAACTCTGTGTATACATGTAAATATGGAAATAACATGGCTTCGAAGTATTATCCCAAGAAAACATGTTTGGTTATCCCAAAGAGAAATAATGACACGTCACGTCACGCTTGAGAGCCACCAACCAGGAAGAACCTCTTGCTATCAATGTTTCATCAATAATAAAAAAGTTAAATTATAAACAAAAGAGTGATGGTGGTCGAATGCCTAAACCTAACACTACTACCAGAGGCTCATGGCATCACATGTTTGGTACTGGTTCTATGGTGACACACTCAACCATCTCTACCCAAACCCAACGTACTAGCTCTAAGTCAGTCAAACATTGTGGAACTAATTAATTTATTTAACTAAATAAATGGAGAGGAATCCTACCAGGGATCGTCAAAACAATACATAGGCGAAGGTTTCATACATGGGACCCTTTATAACCATATAATAAGGCCCATGCGTCCTACACGGGATACTCAGAATGGTATTTAGGTACTGGGATCTTATAAAGGATTTACTAGGACATCATTAGAAAAAAATTAACCAACAAGGGTCCATTCATGACAAGTAATAAGATAGAGGAATCCTACTCGGGATCCTCTAGGTAAAAACATAAACATAGGAATCATACTAGGGATCCTCGATAAAAATACCCTCACATCCTCATAGGCCATACGGGAACATATCTCAATGGAGACATCCTCAGTAAAAAATATACAGAACCATTGCTCAAGATAGATAGATCATGGGTCATTTGAGATCTAATGGACACACTCTTAAGATGAAACTAGATTCCATAACTGGATGAAGAACATATCCATTAATAAAACACTTGAAACTTCACCTAAAAGTCCTCAAAAAAAAATGGTTTCACCATTGTGATCTTTGTGGATGAATACTCACAATGGAATATGTATGGTTACAATTCTAAATACTAAGTTAAAAGATACCAAAACCCCAAGAAGTTGTATCAAAGGAGGAGTACAATACGTGTGTACCCTAGTACATGGAGTTTACCCTCCAAGCCCCACATGGGAATGTGCTTCTTATTGTAATTGGTGTGTAAAATAACAATTAGAAAGTGTGTTGGCCCTATACATGGTGTGTACAGTACATGGGTTACCTTCCCATTTACCTCAAATGGCATGGCCTTGTACTTGGATAGGCTATGTACTTCTATACAGTTTGTGACCCACATGATGTATCACCATCTACTATACAAAGCATCTGTTCCATACATGGTAATCATGACTGGGTACTTGTCTACATGGACTCGTACCAGTACCTGCTGTGTATAACACATACACATAATGTACTCATAAAAATCCATTTTTCCAAAAATTTAAGAAGAAATGGTGTGTGTTCCCTAAACTACATGCTGTGTAGATCGTTTTTCTCGGATGGAAAACTCGCAAAATCTTATAGAACCACCCTTTTCACCCAAAAGTAGTACATCCACCCACAAGGGGTCCTACGAAATCCTAATAGGGGATTAAAACCTGTATATTATTAATCTATGGGAATTTGAAACAAGCCATAAATATCGCCTACATTTAGTTAGAATCTGCCAATGTTTTTCCCTTATTCATGGTACAAGATTATCGTAAGAAGATATGGAATATCCTATGCTCCATGGTTGTATAATTATTCCTCTCTATATAATTATCTCTATATACCTCTTCCACTATCTATCTCAGACACACAAAGAAGGATCCCCATTCATGTTCATGATAAGCTATGATGAATTGAAGAAAAGAAAAGGAGAAAAAGAAAAGGAGAAAAAGAAAAGGAAGAAAAATAAAATAAAAAGAGAAAGAATAAGATAAAGGGGCCCAAGCTGGACCCTGTTCCCGACTCATGTTTATGTCTCACAAAGTTAGAACTCCCCACTTTGGACTCAACAGTAGAGATAAAATCTCAACCTTACTCTCTGTTAAAATGATATGACTAAACAAAAATATGGGAATAAATTAACTTTTAATTTATTTGACATTAAATATTAATTATTATGCTAAAATTGAAATGGCTTTTAATTATACCAAACAAATTCCATATGATAAACACCCTATTAAAGGAACAAAGGAGTGGTCAAAAAAATTATCGGAGATCATATGCTACAATAAAAAGTACTATTTCACCCCTTACAAGAATCTAATAAAAAAATTTAAATTTTTTCTCAAAATTCTAGAATGAAAAAATGCAGTTCTAACAATATCCCCACTATAAACCTTCTCGTACTAGATAATCTTGGTGTTATGTCTAGAATCCATGATCTCAACCTGATAATATTTATAAACAATCTATCTTGACTATCCAACAACCAGTATCATAGTGTGAACAACTATCTCCTACATGAAGACATTTCACTATGATCGATCTAGTACTATCCACCATATGAACACCCTTATCATCATCTCAAATATATACCCCAAGATAAAATTCTCATTGAAAATTATTAATTTAAATGGAAAATTTGAGTCACCACCCAAAAAGGCCAACAATGAACTCCCCTCTATATGGATTTCCTTACACCACTCCGTGAAAGCAACCTCAAATGTTTTTCTCAACCAAGAAAACATTTAAAAAGAAAAGAAGATCAACATAGGTTTGATTCCATCTGAAAATAATCATGATGAAGTCAAGATAGGTCCTAATAATCTTTAACTAGGATTACTCTATGATTTCATAGAAAGGTGTGTATATATCTCTTCTACCCACACTCACCATCCTGAGAATACCTGACCAGGATTCATCCCTAGGTCAACCATCTTATAGCAACCCATTAAAACTCTATGTATCCTCTACCATAGAATTATATTCAGCATTTAACCAAAAATCCTAGAAAACTAAGCCAAAAAAATGTCTTGGAAACATTAGTACCCATCTTTCACTCGACCACTCACCAATTACGATTTAAGGGCAGCACGTGAAACTAGTGTGTACCTTTACCGCATGACTCATGATCCTTTTAGTAATCCCACACCAAGCATAGTTGGTTGTTTTATATGGAACATCAATCTAAAAAAATCCCAAATATCCCTTGGAAATCCTCTTAAAAATTAGGGACCTCACTTGTGCCATGATATTATTCCATGACAACCTATCACTCAATGTAATTCCAGCCATGAAAATCTACCTCCAATAAATCTATATTAGTAACAACTAGAACACTGGTTGACTGATATAGGAACCCAATGGGTCCATCTGGTTGAATACTATCTTGATAACAAGGCACCCATGTTGGTCATCAAAAGATAAATCCATGAAAATTCCCACAACAAAAAACTCGAGCACCTATCATTCCTTTCTCACATAACAGGAATAAAACCAACCTCACTTCCTTAAAATGAAGTCATAAACCTAGGCTAACGTCTCTTATGTATATTTCCACTAAACTATGAACATCAACTTATAGCGGTCTATGTCAATCTTAGAGTCTATAGGTCTTCCACATATCCCTAAAGATCAAGTATCAAAATAGAGTGACAAAGTCTAACCACCCAATAAAAATGATAAAAAATCTATAAAGAAGGTAAATATCATGTTGACCTATGTGAAAAAAAAATAAAAAAATTGTCCATAAGGGCCCTGATCCTCACCGACCATCCTCATAAAGAACTGCACCCTAAAGGTCATGATTCCAACACAGAAGAGAAACTGAATTGACAGTCATCAGGAATATGTATACAGTAATACCCCTAGATGTTAGTTCTTAAGAAAATTCATGGTATCCATCAGTATCATACTCAGGTATACAACTAGATGACCATGAACTGATAAGTAAAATCCTATAAGGGGTATAATGGAAGGGCATCGTCTTCCATATTAACCTACTGGAGTCACTGAACCTCTCATGCATGAGGACTAATTCATCAGACTCACCAAAAAATACTCAATCTAGATCCACAATACCAGACATCAATTGGATATATATATATATATATTATTCATCCAAATTAAATAGGCCTAAATCATAATTAAAATCACAGACTAGAATGATTATAATTTGTGAATCCTATATTCCAAATATGCTGCATGAGATGCCTATTTCCATTGGTGACCAAGAGTCAAAATCCACATCTAACCATTTTTCAATGTCTAAGAGTCATAAATAAATAATAATTCATCACATACACACAAAATTTCTATTCCTTAAGGAAAATATCATATAAAATAGTTACATCAATGATCAAAATAGTAATCCCATGACATGGAAACCAGAACATATTTTCGGAATAAGTGTTCTCAATGCACCAGTATTATATCTATTATAGGTTACAACAAATTCACAATACTCCTGAATACCAAATCCCAAATAATAAAGACTATGAAAAGAATAACATGGAATCAACTTTTTATCTTCCTGGCCTAGATGCCACTACAATGGTTCCTCAAACCAGTTGGTTACGATACATCAAGTGCACCTCCCCATATGATAGAGGATTCTGACTAGAAAAAATGGCCTAGGGCATGACAGTGGAGAGAATATATACTCATATTGGAGTAATAAAAGAGCGAAATTATCCAAGTATCATACATGGAAGAAAATAATCCTAGTGAAGAAGAAATAAATAAACTTATATATAAATTTCTGTAATAATAAAATGAAATTCCATAAAATACCAAAGGTATATGTCATACATACAGAACTAGTCACCAACTGGGCTGACCATACATAAATAAGAGTACAAAATAAATTAATCTAAATATATAGTTCTCTACTAATAACACTGAGCTGGACCACATACCCAATCTCCAGACACTGTCGAGCTGTACTAGCTCGAATAAAAGAACCCACATGAGTAGCTCTGCTCGATCATGAAACTCTGGGACTCGGATTTATCCACCATTAAAACTATGCACAACCTGAAAAATAGATATAATTTGTACATGTACAATATATTACACATGCAGGGTTTAGAAATAAAGTTAGTAGTACACCCCCACAATGAACCTATATATATACTAATATAAGTTCATTCAAAAGTAACATTCTCAGACTATCCTAGACACAATTGAAAAGATAAGTATAACCAACAATGTGAAACCACAATCGAACCCTGAGTTTGTAATACCAATCAAATGGGAATGTGCCACCTTGTATTTCTTTTTCAATAGGTGTATACATATTTATTCCCATACCAATAAATATATATATATAAATATTAATATTCATGACAAAGTTGAATGAAATATCATAAATAAATGTAGAAGTCAGTCATTGGGTCTTTAATCTAGATCCACTTGACCTCTTGTGTAATTTAATTGATCTATAAATCATTCCACTCAAGTCTTATATCATTGTTTCAATATATGCATCCATAATTTCAATCAATATATACATTCTTCGTATAGTGTAGTAAGTATCTCTGAGTAATCTAAATCACTACATGGGGATAATATTCCTACACTAGGGTTCACCCATAAGTGCCTCCAGTCAATATAAAGGGGGATTCAAGATAAATACATCTAAAAATAATATAAATGGCCAAGTTCTATAAGCCATGATGATCACTTTATGTAAATACAGTCCAATTTTTTAGCACTATGTTCCATTCGATAGGAGGTCACAACGTTGGAAACTTGGATGAACACTAAAGGTCTAACCACTAGGTGATATGTAAGGAGAACTCAATTGTGAGATTCCATGACCATCCAAATAGTCTCTAATAAGGGAGGATGTGATCATACCCATCATCCATAAGATAATAATCATTATGGGTATCCAATGATGTGAGATGTTGTTCCCAACACTATGATCATATAAACGCTTCGAGAGAGTGAAATTATCCATATCACTTTGTAGAAGATAATCATGCATGAGTATAATCAAATAAAGGATAGAATAATATTCCTCATTATAAATAAAACTGAGTATATAGGAATCATCCTTATAAAATATAAACCATAGGATTGTGGAATCATCCTCATCACTTGGGAGAGTGGAATCATAAATGAGTATCATTATTAGGGATGTCATGCCTGTACATCATAACCATTGGCTCAACAGTCGGATCCTCAGACGCACCTCTAGAAATACCAACAATATAAAAATAAAAACATATAGGCTCAATATTCAGATCCCATGTAGTACCTCTAGGAGTACATGTTAATATGAAAATAACATGGCTGATAAGCCAAATCCCAAGATAACGTTTCTAGGAATCCAAAAGAGAATGAAAGACGACTCTTGTTAGGCTCAATAGCCACAAACAAGGAAGTACCTATACCAATCACTACTAAATTAACAAAAAATAATTTAAATTATAATCAATTGAGTGATGATGGATGAAATCCTAAACCCACCCTTATTGCATGATTCCACTAAGCTCAGAAGTTCGGTTCTGGTTCTAAGGAGACACCCTCTACCATCTCTACCCAAACATGATATACTATCTCAAGGTTGTTCAAAACTTAGGGAAAACATTAGGTCCATAAATTCATATAATTAAAAGGAATCCTACCCGGGATCCTCAAAAGAAAACATAAGTGAAGGCTTCCTACATGGAACGCTCTATAACTACATAACAAAGTATAGGCATCCAGCTTCATATCCTTTTAATAATATACAAGTAATGGATTCCTACAAAAAATTCACTTAGTCAGCATGAAAGTGAAGGTAACCAACAAAGGTCCTTTGTTGACCAATAAGAAAATACATGAATCATACTCAGAATTCTCTAGGTCACAACATAAATCGAGGAATCCTATAGGGGATCCTCGGTAACAAATAGGCTCACAACCTCATAAGCTTTAAGGGACCATCTTGAAAGGGATATTCATAAATGGAAATGCTATGAAATAGTCGATAATGAGAGATAGATCATAAATTATCACATAGTAAAAGGTCTCACTCTTAGGAGATAACTGGACTTGATAACTGGAGGAAGAACCTCTGTTAATAAAACCATGAAAATGACACCTAGGAGTCCTTAAATCACCATAAGGGTTTCACCATTGTGATCAATGTGGAAAATTACTCAGAATGAATTACTAATGGGTCGAATTCTAACTCATGAGAGAAAGGATTATTTTAATCTCTAGAATGGTTAACAAATTAGGATTACATGACATATTTACCCTTCTTCATAGCATGTACCATTAAGTCCCCACATGATCATTTACTTCTGTAGGTACTTAGTGTGTAAAATCCCAAGTATAAGGCTTATTAGCCATGTAAATGACATGTACCCTACATGTGGTACCTTCCAGTATACCTCACATGGTCCATCCATATACTTTCCTTGGCTGTGTAATTCTACACAGTGCTTGACCCACATGGGGTCTGGTAGTGTACTCTACACAACATGTTTCCCTTAAATGGTAGCTTAGTCAGGTACTCAACTGTAATTTTTAGTACTAGTATGTGAAGTGTATACCCCATACACGATGTGTACATTTTAAAATTAATCTTTCCCACTATATAAGAACAAACAATGTGTGTTCCATGAACCACACATCTTTTAGATGAGTTTTACCAAATGGAAAACCCTAAAAAACCCTAAAACTCTATTTTCACCCTGAAAGCTATAGATCAACCCTAAAAGGTTCCTAAGAAAGAAGAAAATGGGATTAAAACAAGAAGAAAATTAATCTATAAGGATTTAAGGAAAAATATAAAAATTTCCTACCTTTGGGTGGAATTCTCTCTAGCCACACCCATTTATGCGATCCACAATTTCCACATGATGATATGGCATGTCACGAGATTTTTGTTGGTGACACTCTTCCTATCCCTCTATAATTATGTCACTTAGACATGAGAAAGAGGATCCAAAACTATGTTCCTTTTTATGACCTTTTCAATGGGGGAGAATGTTAATCCAATACTCCATTCAAAATATATGATCAAATTAAACTGCATGAATAAATTTACATTTAATTTTATTAAATAGTAAAAGTTAATTATTCCTCTAAAATTAAAACTATTGGGAATTCTATCAATTTTATATTCTAGAAAAAACACCATATTTTTGGACCAACATAGTGATAATAAAAATTATCTATGATCATATTCTATATTAAAAAAAATTTTCCACTTATAAGCATCTGATTGAAAATTTTAAATTGATGTGAAAAATTATAGTCTGAAAAAAAGTTGTCCTTACAGAACATTTATTTAAGGGTTATATTGTAAACATGAGAAAATGTGTGGGTGGAAGAAATTTTGACAAAAATGATATGGGAAAATAAGATTTATCTCAGAGGCAAGAAAAAAATACATATAATCTCAAATGATCAAACATATTCCAAGTGTTAAGAGTTTGGAGATGTGACATAATAAATATGGGACATAGAGTGTAAGGTAAGAATATAACATAGAAATGTGGTGTAATAATAATCATAAGAAATCATAACATTGTTAAAATTAAAAATTAAAAATGGGGTTTTAAATTAATTTATTGATATGAATTAAGGTCCAAATATAAGGTTATTGACATGAAATAAAGTCCACACATTATGTTATAGACATGAAGTCTAGTCTATGAATTTTCTCATAAAATATAAAATCATAACCAATTCATTGGACATAAATATATGACGACACCTTTTAATATACATATATATGAATTAAAAATGAAATAAATCATCTACCATACAATAAAAACCAAATGGAAATAAATTGGGCTTCATATCATTTCTAAACTATATCAAATTATAAAAAATCAATAGTAGACTTTCAGATGACAAAATTAAATCATCTAAAATGAGTAATCTCATCATGGAATTTAAATAGTGAATTAATAAGCATGAAACCATAGAAATACATAGATTAATTAATTACTAACTTTTTTGAATGTTGAAGAATGATGTTTAAACTTATAACATGATTTATAACCATCTGATTATCAAAGTAGACATCCATGAAAATAATTTCCTTCAGTACCTTAATAGTTTTGGATTAATAAAATTAGATAATCGTGGTCCTAAAATTTTACTAAGACTATTTTCCATTCATCTTAACTTAAACAATGTATTCCCACTACTCTAGACTCTAAACCTTGATCTTGGATGTGGTTAACTCAATCACAGAGGATGTAGATGTTTATTGAAAATTAAATATCACCTTAATATTGTCTAACCAATCCTATATCACATTACTTACTATATATCATACTCAAATTGGAATATCATAACATTCTATAAAAAATCCATGTTCATCAATTGATAAAAGTTGTGCAAACCAAAAAAAGCTAAGGAATGTTCCATATCTTAATAGTATAGCACATGTGAAAAGGGAATAAAAAACACATTGGGAATTATTTACCCTAAAAATAAACATGAAACTATGTTTTATATTTATAATAGAAACAAGGAATGGAGTTTTAATATATTGTACTTTTCAATGAATACAAAAAAATATGCTCTAAATTTAATTAAAAATAAAGCAGGACTTATCTAAAAAAATAACATTATATATTCACTCAGAAAAAACTAATATAAAACATAAAAAAATGAATTCATACTAAAAAATATAACAAAATTTGTACATAGTATTTGAAAATTAAAATATGACACAAACAGATTTAGAATGGTCATATATCCTTGTATATGTTTACCCACAGATATATATATATATATTACAAATAAAACATAAAAAACTAAAAAAATTTATCTCATTGTAACATATGTTCAGTTTCACATCCCATCACTATCCAAAGTCCAAAAAGTTACTATGAAACACCATAAAAAGTTGAAGGTCCGTAAATTTTACCTATATAAAGGATAATCGATGATATATAAACTATAATTTTTTTATATTTCTTGTGAAAAAAATACAAGCATGATACCACAATTCGTTCCATAAAATTACAATTATAAGAAAAACCATCATTTCTTGATTGAAAAAGAATAATTAAAATACCTTTTTATTACATTTGATTTATTTCAAAAAAAATATTTCATAATTTATTTCAAAATGATTATAATTTTTTAATTAATATCTAAATAAATAAGGAATTAAGTGAAAACTATATTAATAATTAAAGAAGAGTATGAATTTAATTTTTTAAATTATACTAATAATTTCATGAATAAAAAAATATTATATTAATAATGACCAAGCAAGAAGGGGTATAAATCATAAATAGGATAATCATATATCCTAATAGAACCAATCATGAATCATAAGAATAAATAATTTTAATATATTTACCAGGATGAGAAAGCACCCTAGAACCTAAGGTGACCATTTATTTCCATGGTCAAGAAAAATGATTTTATTTCTTTTAATGTGTCCCTATGTTTATAATCACTTGAATCAAACTCACTATCCTCACCAGGTGGAAATCACCTAGTCAATTTATGTTCCTAGCTAGGGGATACTATCTGAACCACGATCATGTCTAGTTTAATAGTAATCACTCAAATGAAATACTCTAAGGATTTTGATGAATTTTTATTAACATAAAGCATGTAATATATTCACCATATAAATGAATAACCATCTTGAAATACAAATATCAAATAAAAAATTTATTACATATCAAATATCATCACTCATACACCCTCTAGAAAAAAAACCATTATTTATCAACTATATCAAATCATTGAATATAACATAATTCAATATTTATAAAAAATTATGGGTTATAAATTAAGGGAGTTTAAATTATCAACATCGCTTAAATCAATATATAACATACTTTTATAATCTAAAATAGAAGTGAAGAAAAATAAAATTTATCTTTTTAGAAAAAATATATAAAAAATTAAGTCACTTATATTATATTAAAATCCTATATATATTCTATCAAGCACATGACATGTTAAATACCAATTAATTATAAATATGTATAAATTCTTCCTAAAAACCATTTTTATGATTTAAAAAAAACACATACCTATACTAATTATCCATTTAGAAATCAATTAATGATATCATATATTGGGTTTATTTGAATTAAAAGTAATTTATAATACCTATTCAATCGAGGTTATATCAAATTCATGAAATGATATAGAATCACCTACCTTTAACTATAAAATTAACATACCTTATGAAATAAAGATATTGAGGCCAATGAGAGGATCCACACATGATAAGGATCCAAATCTATAAATTTTGTGCATGATAAATTTAGTATTCACTACCCATACATGGTTATATTATGAAGAAAAAAATAAAAATAACATAAAAATAAGAGAATAAGGAAGAAAGAAGTAGAGAAATTAAATAAATGTAGATTATAATTATATATCACTCAATGAAGAAAAAAATATACAATGAATAGAAAGAGTAAGGTAATGGAATACCTAGAGAACTCTACAGATTCCCCCTGAAGGATCACAAACTCCAAAATAAAAAATATCTAATTTTCTTAAAAAGAACAAATTATATAATTTTTTTAAAATTACATTACTCGAATACATGGAAAACAAGACTATTCATGGGACCATGAAAATATCACTAGTGACGATTTCTTATCATACACAATTTCATTTCCCAATCCCATCATCGCATGCATGTTAGTTTTTTATTCTATAAAAGTTTTAACAATTTCCAAATTTTTACCTGAAATTAATAAAACAAAAATAAATAAATAAATAAATAAATAAAATACATATTAATTATGTTGTGTGTGTCATAATAATGTTGGTGAATTTATTTATCAATATTTAAATAATTATAGTATGGTAATCTAAATTATATTAGATCAACTACCCACATATGTTCCTGCTTGAATTGGTTTAAATAAATCATTTATAAAATATCATAAACTTATTCCCAAACCATTAATTAGGAGATGATTTTTATAATATATGTTTATGGGAATAAAATATTACATGTTCAATATATAATTTTCATTACAATAATTTCATATGATAATCACTCTCTACCCCAACTATCATTTTTTAAGAGTCAAATATCTCCAAATTAACAATTTTTAGTTGTGCGATGTATTTTTTAAATTTTTACCAAGAAAAAAAATAATGGGAAATCAAATAATATTGAAAATGTATCTTGGAAATTAATATTTATTTCTTATATTATATATTTATAACTAAAATAGTGATGAATTTACAACATTTTTTTATTTTTCTATTAATAAAGTTGCAATCCATATATTTTGGAGAGAGAAGATACAAAGGGAAGAGATAGGTTTGAATTATTAGTGAATGTCATTTTTGAATCCTTTTATATAATAGTACAAGATATAAGTGAAAAATATATTTCTTTTTCTAGAATTAGAAAAACAATTACCAGATCCATTAACTAATATAAATAGAGTGACTAAATCAAATATATTAGTTATAAATTCATTGGTTGGAATTTATTTGTTGAAAACAAAATAAAATAATGACATTAGAAATATTTTAAAAACATACACACATTGTGGTTGAATGGTTGGATATAAGGATAGAAATAATTGTTAATGAAATTGATTGGGTATAATTTATAACCCTTATATTAATGTCTATATTCCTGAAAAATATAGAATTTCAATTTTTAATGAAAAAAACACATGATAAGGTCTAAAATGAGAATTCAAATTGTATTTTAAATTCTTATGTTTTAAAAATTAATAAGAAATCATTTATAAGGGACACTAAAAGGAAATTATTAAATAAAAATTAAATAAAAAAATATTCATTAAATATTTTTAAATTAATGGAAACATCATATGGTTTATTGGGATCTTGAATCAAGGTTAGTAATGGAATGGAAAAAATTACTTGATTGAGATAAATATAGGGACGTTTGGAGAAATGAATTAAGATAACTAAACAATAGAAATTTCATTTGACCCATAATTCTAAAAATAGATGTAATGAATTTTATTAGTTATAAATAGGTTCTAGAGTGATATAAATATGAGAAAAATTAGATTATTAGATAAAATTATCATCTAATAAAAAATGTTTTTAGATTCCAAGAACTGACAATGAAGATATATATTCATTCATTTTGCAACCAATTACAATTCAAAATTTAATAATTTTTTAGTAGTTTGTAGGGATAAAATATATATAAAGGGTGTCTTTACAACTTACTTTTATGGGTCACTTGATAATAGTATATATATGAAAATACATTAACAATTAAAAAGTACCAAAGCATTAAAATCAATTTCTAGGGAATAATTTTAATTTAATTTATAAAAATAGTTTTTTATATTAAATAAATATATTCATATGTTGTAAAACTAGTTAATCAAGTATTTATTAGATAATGAATATATAAATAATCCAATATTCCCAAGTATTTTCATTTAGAATATACCATACTGATATGACATCATAGTTATGTATTTTTAGGAATTAAATATCACTTTAACTCATAAAGCTATCCATTGAGTAATAAAATACATAAAAGATGATTTTTGAAGGTATGGATTTGAGAGAAAGATTATTTTTTCATGGTTATCAAATTGATCATATGTCAAGTCACATATTTTTACTTCAATTAACTTATATATATAAATCACCAAATACTTTATCATAGATATTGAAAATTCATTAATTATAGAAATTTTACTTGGAAATCTAAATATTTGACATACCTGGTAAGTTTCCATTTAGGTATTCTGTAATTTTTGGATGTATTTTGGAATTTTGGGAGAATTGACATTTTTAATGTTGAGGTACATGGTCTTTGTGATAATGAATCAAGACCATTTAGATCATATGGTAACTACATAGTTGAGTGCATGGTCTGTGCACAGATATTTGTGACTATGAAGGAGACCTTGAAATACTAGGATTATGGGAAGAGGCTCTTGCATGTTAATAACATGGTCTTGAGAAACATGTATCCTCACCATATTTTCTGGTTCCATTACTCTATTTGGATTTTATAAACCTCATTAGCCATTTATAAGTATCATTAAACACCCTATGTAAAATTGGTATGATCCAAGGGATTCTTGAGAGAAAAATTATGGATTCTTCATCATCAAATGATTTGATTCTATTAGGTATTGATCAAACCAACACAGGATAAAAAGTTTTATCAAGAAGATCTCAAGGCCTCTTCCTTGTGTCTCTTATATTCTTTTTCAAATTCCATTTTTATAAATAGATCTATCTTATTTGGATAGATATAATTTATTGAACCTTATATTTAAATCATTAAAATTAAAATCATGTATTTTTTTAGGATTTAGAGTTTTTTATTGAGATTAAAAAAATTTGATCTATGGTTTTAATAACTTTATGAAATATTTAACTATTGTTGGTGTCAATTAATCACTTCTAATGTGATTTTGATTCTTTATTATGAAATTAGTGTTCTTTTAGTCCATTTTACCACATCTGTGATTTATAAAATAATTTGTTAGTTGATGTGATAGATTTATATTTTATGGGATATTAGAATGGTTATGAAATTCGGGTTTTGTATTTGACCATGGGCTTACAGTTTTGGATTAAATATTGGGATTTAGTTTTGCGGATGATTTTTTTAAATAAAATTTTAACCATCTTATGTTTGTATATTAATGACCTAGTTTTTTGTCCATATTTTTTGGTAAACATGTTTTATATTGTAAATTTATTTTCGATAATTGAACATATTAGGTATGAAGAACATCCAGAAATTTTTGGGTACAGAATAAATAGTATGTAATTTATAAGGTAAAAGAGGTTCCATGCTTGTGTGTTATATGGATGGTATGTCTTACAACCTTTTTGAACCACTTAGGTTGGTGAATATCCCTGGTCGGTGTATGTTTTGAAGATTCATATGAATTTATGGTATATTCTTACACATTTTAACATATAATATTTGATTATATCATTTAATTGTTGGATGTATATTGGGGTAGGACCGGGAATGTTTAGATTTCATGGTAAATAATAAGTTTTATTATTCATTTTTTAGCTTTAGATTTATATGATATTAGGATAAATTGATCTATTCTATATGTGATAACTTTTTTTCCATGGAATTTGTTACATTTTAGAAAATTAGTTTTCTGGGGATCACTTGAGAGTGATTTAATGGAATCCAATAAGTATTCAAAATCATCCCTACTATTACATCTTAGTGTGTGTCTGTGTGGAAATCCTACATCATGATGCAATAATGGGAAATTATATGATGTTCTTTGGATAGAGATATTATCATTTGATTCCATAGTAGAAATTGTGGTGTTCATTCGTGTATTAGAGGAGGATTTAGACAATTCAAATTATATGGGAATCATTTTCTAGTTTTTGATGTCTTGATGTTCCATGAATCTATTTAGTTTTCTATTGTACTTTATTTAGATACATTACTATAAATGTGATTTTTATTTTTTGGGGGATTTATGTAAAAATTTCACTATTTTCTCATATATTTATGTACTTAATTTTGGGAAACTAATTACTCAATTATTATGTTTATTCTTCCGCACTATTTTCTAACCTCTAGGGATTAGAGAATATGTCTAAGGCTCTATGGTAGTCCTGAACCTGCATTGGAATTTTATCTTTTGGGTTGGGGTCACCACATAATGGTATTATTATGTTGTTTTATAAGTTGAGTATTTAGAAGTTGGTAGTCTTGGAGAGTAGGGATGTCAAACATAATATGTACCCATAAAAAGTCATAGAAAACCTCTTCAAAGATACTCTTGAGTTACTAGGGAGTTCAACTAATACAAGTGATCATAAGGATCCCTTAAAATATTTTGGTATATTTTAACCCACATGTATCTAAAAACATAGAATATTAAGATAGAAATTTCATTCGTGCACCATGATAGGCATCAGTATGGTTTATCCGTGTGAGAATTAGATTTTTTTGGTAGTTTCCTTTTGTAGATGTAGTTTTAAAGATTATTTCAAATGTTTTTAAGGTTTTTTGATTTTAAAATAATATATTTGAATTTTTTTTATTAAAAATTATGTGAACATGATATGTTAAAAAACACTGTATGTGAATAGGTTTACTTAGACCTGGAATAGAGATCCCATGTTTTTTGTTTTTATGGTTATAAGAGAGACAATTTGTTTGTAATGCCTTCTGTAATTTTTTCCTTCATTTGTGGTATAATAATGATACCTACACTTATATAGATTTACATAAGGAAGATTATATGAATCTATGAGGTACATAAATATTTGAGAAAGGACCTATGAATATGGAGTGTATTCCCAAAATATTTAACACACAAGTTTAAGTGATCCTAGTATATAAAAGGGGTGTAGATTTTGAGTGACTTAAGGAAGTGGAATGGGATCCAGTGTTCCAAATGTAGAATTCTCCCACATTTAGGAGAAATTTTAGAGTGTAATAAGATACAAATTTGTTGATAAATATCAACTGAATCTTTTAGTTTCTCTATACCCCTAAGATATTAAAGGAAGAGTTCGTTATTTAAATACAAAAGGGAGACGTACCTATATGATGATAGAAATTTTTAGAAGTGAAGATGGATTAAGATCTAATAGAGGCTAGATTCCAAATAATATTTTTATAGTAGTTATATCTATAAACACTGAAGAATATGTAGGATTAAGAGTTCCCAAATATAGAAAAGTAGATCATGATGTTACTGTAGTATGAAGCTCAAATTGTGAAAATTGTGTGTATCATTTAAAATTTTATGACTAATTAAAATATAAAGGAATGAATGTTTGAAAGAAGTCTTCCACCAAAAATTTAAATTAAGGAGATTCGATGTGATTTACTTACCAATGCGGTTGTGGTAAATAATTAATTAACAGGTGATGTAGACAACATTGATATGAAATGTGTGAATTATTTTCCTCCCTATCATAATATGGGAGAGTATTTTATTGAATGGATGAAAAAGAAGTCAGATGATTCTCAGTATAGAGGAATCCCTAATAAATTGGTTAGTATGGGTTCTTCTCTTTTGTAGAGGAATAATGGGTTTTTATAGTGTGTAATCCTAGTAGACATAATGTGGGAGTATACAACGAGCCTTATACATGTTGTAAGTGTGGAAAGATTGAGAATTTTAAAAATTTCTATAATTTTCTCTCTTGAGGTGTTAGTGTTCGATGTTTTATCCAAATACAGGAGTCAAATATGTCTGTAAAGACATCGAAGTGGGTTAACAATTAATCATAATGGATTCAAATAGCAATCCTTATCAGGTTTAGACTTACTTTTTTCTATAGGTCATGTGTATGAAGAGTAAAAAACAAAAACTACAATATTGAGAGGTACTCTACAAATTTATTACACTATAGTATTTTCTATGTTTGATATGGGAATATAACATTCATTTATACATGCATGATTAATCGATTAGTGGAATTTTTCTATCATGTTTATTCTTTACCAATTGAAGATCAAGTCCACTCTTAGAGATGGTAAAAATAGAGGCTTTTGGTTTCTATCTTATTCTAATGTGATCAGTGAAAAATAAATCATATGGGATTTCATGGTTTTGGATAAGTATATCAGTGATGTCAAAATCAATATGGATTTGATAGTAATTTTCAAGGTCAATGTTGACTTCAGTGAGTGAAATGTTTCCTTTACTTCACCTAATGGGAGTGTTCACACTTTTTTATGAGAGTATGATATTTTTCTTGTCATGTTATATCAATAATTAAAATCCTTAGTGATTTATCATGTTTTCTAGTAGGGTTAGTTCTTATATCAGTAGATTTTGTAGTTTTTCATCTGTTGATGATAGTTTAGTATTTCAAAAATGTTTTTCTAGAATATTTGTTTAGGCTAACACTAAATATAGATGGGGAGTTATCCATTGATTTTTTACATGGACTGGACCAATATCATTACCTTTATATTGTATGGTACCATTAGAGATATAGGAGGGGGAGATTTTTTTTGGAGGATTTAAGAGGTATTGTATTTTTAACCAGTAATTTATCAATGGGAAACAACAGTTATTCTTTCTAAGAAGGAAAATGGTAGAATGTGGTTTTACATTAATTTTTATAAGTTTAAAATGTTAGGGGTGAAGGATATATATCCTATAACTCATATTAATGATTTTTCACATTCAGTTTAAGGGAACTAAGTGATTTTTGAATATTAATTTCTTATCAGGATATCAATAAATAATGGTGAAGGAGTCAGAAAATCTAAATGAAATGTTCAAGAGAAAAAATTATTTTTAGTTTTTAGTGATGTTTATTATGTGGAATTTTCCCCACCCTAAGAAGATGGTGATATTACCTATTTAGGGAGTAGTTAATGATGTATTTAGATCATAAGAGTCTAAAGTAAATATTCTATCAATAGGACTATAATCTAGGGAATAAAAAAATGCAAAAACTATCTTCATCATTTTGATTTCAGGTTATCCTATACACTAAATAAGGGAAATATTATTGTGTAATCATTGAGAAAAAATAACATAATTAGTGATAGAAACTATGGATTAGTGGAAACTAATGGGATTGATATAATAGTTGAATCTTTAAGCTTGAGAATAGAGAAGTAGCATGATATTACATCATATCACAATGAATTTTATTTTTTTTACTAATTAATGGAGGGAAAGGGCCAAATTTTTTTTACGAATACTAGCCATTCCATAAATAGTGCGGAGTCCATATAAGAGAGATAACTAGTGGTGGAATTAATAATATATATTCAATATAAAGTGGTATCTCATTTTAATATAATGGTGGATGTTATCGGTGTGTTCCATAAATCCAGTTGGTTAGTTCATCATGGGGTAACAAGAATGTATCTTGTAAATATATAATACTTCTTGTTGGAATGGATGAAGAAGTCTGTAATTAATCATGTCTCCCAGTGTTTAAATTTATAACTAAATAAGTAGAATCATCTAAGGCATATGCAACTTTTGTTTCCTTTGTCTATACTGAAGTGGAAGTGGGAGGATATCATGGCCTATTTTATTACTAGTTTCAAAAAATTATCATGGAAGCATGATGTGATAGGGTTAATTTTGAATCAATTAATGAAATTTTCTCACATATTTCCAATCTATATGAAATTATCAGTTCACTCTGGGGTTTGTTCTACATGTATAAGCTAGTTAGGATCCATGTAATTTCTTTCACAATCATGTTAGATAGATATCTTTAATTTACATAAAATTTAGATAGGGGTTTCAAAAATCAATGGGTATTGGGATGAAGATGATTATATAATCTAACATGAAGATAAAAAACCTAATAGAGTAGACCATACTGACTTTATAAGGCATACTTCAAACTTTTATGTTCATTTTTTTGATATCATTAGATGATCACGTGTATTTGTAAGAGTACATATATAATAATAGTAATCAATAATCGATTCTGATTGATCTATTTAATGTATTATATGAAATGTCATATCGATCATCCTTATGTTGGGATGAATTTGGGGAGATGTCCATTTTGGTACCTATCTTGGTTTAGGAAATGAAGGATCAAGTTCAAAAAATTCATAAGTGATTGGGGACAGCTCACACATGACGTATTTCTTATGACAATCATTAGTAGAATCCATTGGAATATTTTTTTTATGGATGGAGTCTTCTTGTGAGGGACTCTGTGGCTTGGAAACATATGACTAAGGAAGAATGGGATGTTGTCTCAACAATATGTGGTTCCATTTTTTTATCCAATCATAAATGTGGTTTATATCATAGAGATTTAAAAAAAGTATGTTCTATTAAACAAAATATAACTTGCCTTTCAAATAAGGGTGTTGCAACTGAATCTATATCATGTGAATTCCTATTATATAAAGTAATTGAATCAATATTCAATATTTGGGGAAATTCCTATGGTAATTTATATTATGTAGAAGAAGATATTGAGAATGAGGTTTATTCCACTGGTTTGAGTATTATGGAAATATATACTAACTCAAGAGGTGATTTTGGAGAGGCAAAATTAGATATAGTACAAATGGTCAATGTTGTTCAAAGAGAATTGTGATGAAATAATTTTCATGGACTCAAATTGAAATAGAGGGGATAATTATGAAGTTCCATATTTGATGTCTATGATTACTATTGAGTTTATTAATTTTTTACTTCATTTTTGAGTTTTTTTGTGAGTATTAGTCATTTTATGGTCATGGTTCATGGACCCAAGGACCATTCATGTCACTTGGGTAAGAAATATGTGGGTTTATATTCTGTGGAATTTGGTAGGTGACCATTTAAGCCGACCATGAATCGTTGGGATAATAAGAAAAGGCACCTGCTTGGTTGGTGTAGAATCCTAATCAACTATGTGGTTTGAAAATTCAGTTAGGATAATATTATGTACTTTTCAATATAAAAACATTATTTAGAACTCATAAGCCTCATTTGGAATTCTATTTCATATTGGGATGTATCTAGGGGTTATTAAGAGAAACATTTGGTATTATTTATCATTAAACAATTTGATTATCTCAAGGATCAATCAGATTAACATCATATTTAATTTTTAATCATGATGATCTAATGTTTTATTACTTATTTATTTGATCTCATTCAAATCATTTATTTATAGATATACATGTAATTATTTTGTATATTAGGGTCATAGATTATGGATTGATATCATAAAAGGATAATTTCTGATCTCATTTTATTATAACTTGGATTTTGAGTATCAAATCAAGATTTTGTACATTATATCTAAGGTTCCAATATCATCTTGAGATAATCATTTAAGGTAAATGGGTCATGTTAAATCCTTAGGATATTGTTATTACTTATTATGTGATTGATATTATTTTAAGACATCTTATTGTTCATTTCATTTATTAATGAATCCATGAATTTATTTCACAAAACTAGAATTTTTCAAGATTTTAAAAAGGATGGGAAATTTGGGTTTTGGGAATGAACCATGGAATTTGGTTTTGGGAATGATTTTTTGTGAAATACAATATCATGTGTTTTATGTTTATTGATTTAAGAAATAGTTTGTATTTATGTTATTTATTTTTTGAAAGAAAATTGTTTTTGGATAATTTAGAATATTGGGTTTGAGAAATGGATGAGATGAATAAAGTATAGATGGGATATATTTTAATTTTAGATAGTTGGAATTTTCCTAGAATGTATGTGGTTAGGGAAGAATAGTTTATTAAATTCAGGAATATCGCAAGTGGTAACTATCAACAATGAGTGTATTATGTTATTATATGCAGGAATATATGATATATTCTTGTTTATATGCTCAAATATTATTTTATTATGATAATTATTTAGTGGTTTCATAGAGGGTTGAAACCTAGATGGAAAAAAAATTATTTTTATTATGGATTATTTATGATGGACTATATGTCCATCTCAAATAATTACTTTCATGGAAGGTATCTATGATAACAACCAATTCTATCCTAAAAACATGAAACTGAGATTACTTGTTACAATGGACATGAAGTACTTCCTACAAGACCTTTTTTTAATTTTCTAAATTCTACTTTAAGGCTTATAGGTAACCATACATTAAAATATTCAAAAACAGCTGGCTAACCCAGATTTCACAGTTCAAAATTCAAAACAGAAAACAACAAAACTAGTCATAACCTGAATCCATGTTACCCAAAATAATTCAAAAATAAAAAGGTTACATCAAATGCATCGAGCCCAATGCCATCGCCATTTCATGCTAATGTTATCCTCAAGCCACCCACCTATAGCATATTTATAGCCATATCAAAGCCATCTCTATTGTAATGTCAGTGAGAGAAGCATCGCCAGAAGGAACAACAACCCAAACTAAAATAAAATAGAGAAACTAATCCCCAACAAATAGACATAAACACCATAACCTAAAGAAAGAGACATCCATGGAATTGTCCCCATTGAGGAAGAAAAAATGGAGTGCAATCATAGAACCGAGAAAACTAATAACAAGAAAAATCGGCATCACCGAGCATTGTAACCGCCTGGAATGTGGTCGACCACTCGATCCCACCTCCCAAGACACCTTGAAAACCACCAAACCTATACATCTAAGAAGAGAGTGGTGGAATCTTGGAGTTATATCAGAGTAGGAGTATATGCCGTCGAGTGGAAACATCATCACCAAAAACATCATAGGATAGGAAGCCCCAAAATACAACCAAATGAAGAAGAATAAAAACCAAAGGAAGAAATGAACAAAAAAATCACGAACCCTAGAATCTAAGGAGATATCAACCAAAAAATTCCAAACCCCCACGAGAGCCACTGAATTAGAACAAAATGGAGTCTTGTGCAATAGATCTGGGAGAAAGAGAAGATATTGAGACGATTGAGGCCCCAATAGTGAGCCACAATCACGGAGGGAATGTTACAGCCTATCGGGACGAACAAAAACCATATAGAGGAGACCAGTGAAGGGAAAACTAAGTAACCTATCGCCAAAGAAGAAAAATCTTATTAAGAAGGACATTTAAGAATGAATATGAGATAAGTAAAAAATAGAAACTGAAAGAGGATGCTCTAACACCTAAGGGAAGAACCCTTGGCGGAGGAGATGCACCACGTGCTCAGGAGAGCATCCAGGAGAGAAGGGAGCCATCGAGAAGTCATGATGTCCTTAATAAATAGTTTTCAATTGAATGAACATCATCATTATTATTTTATTAATTTATAAATCCATCCTAATTAGTTTTTATGAAGGACATGTGGTTTGACAACATAGAATATTTTCAATGAAATTTCCCTCCAGATTGTATAAAGTTTTCATATTTAGTAATGTAATATTATATAAAAAATTAACAATATGATAGATCCAACAAAGTTTTATTAAAACAATTAAGATATTTCAAATAAAGAATAAATATATACATAAGAATTGAATGTATTAAAATGGGATAAATAATATAAAATAAGGTAACTATTATATGATAATTTGGATCTCTTCGATCCCCTAAAATATTCACCCTCACAAACAACACTATAGAAATGAAAAAAATGTTAGTAATGAAATATTAATTTTAAAAATTAAAATATATGATATTTAAGAATGAATGAAATATGATGTATTTATAGAAATTATGAAACCCATGTGATCATTACAAATATAACCATTATAAATAGCAACGTAACTGTTAGACTATTATCCTAACCTATGGAAGTGTAAAAAAATATTTAGTTACCTTCTAAAATGAAAATATGATATATGTATACCATGACACATGTAAAAAAATGAAAAAATATGTGATTTTGTTTTTTTAAAACTTATTTTTTATATAAAAATATAGAGATATAAAATTAAATTTATTTTCATAAAATGGTTATATCAAATAATATTATATTACCTTATAACTATAATATAATTTTATGACACCATAATTAATTTTTCAAAGGGTCAAAAATGATCATAAAATTAAAATTTGTATTTTTCATATAACTAATGATTTTATTTAAAAATTTAATTTCTCATATTCAGAAAATATTTTTTTAAAAATAGATTTCATTTTTGGAATCAACACATAGAAAATTGTTACGGTGAATTAATGGTATTTTTTTATAAAATTTGATTTATTTTGAATTATTTTAATACCCACAACTGAGTCGCTTTATTCTCTCATTTTCTAACAAAAATGTAAATTTCGGTCAAATTTTAGTGGGTCCACCACCTCCATTAAAAAAATAATTAATTTGTATCCACTACCATCAAGGATGGTTATAGAGATATTATTATGGTTAAATATAATGATAATTTCTATATTATAACTTATATCCCATTCTAGAATGTATTAACCAAACAAAACAAATCTAATTCATGATGGTCATTAAAACTGACCTAATAAACTAACCATATAATGATAAAATTTATAGTAAATGAATCATCCCTATGTTAGAAGACAAGGATATTTGGGATCATTTAAATTTCTATAAGGACATTAAAATCATTTCAATTATCTTCTAATGTTGAAGTCCCATTTGACAATAACTCTATTAATTATCCACAAGTGATCAATCCTTGGAACCATGAAATTAATATCCCCAGAACAGTGAAATTGAACAATATATTTCATTCAATTTTTTGAAAATGAACGTTATATAAATATTGTAAATCAAGTATTGATGAATAAGCTTCTGAATTAAGTAATTTATGAATATAATTTAATAATTCAGGATTCTAGGTGTAGGTGTATAATGATGATTGACCAAAGCTAAGGATATCACATAACCACCCAATTTTCTTTAGTTTATTATTTATTTCTCTTTGCGTCAAATTCTATGAGTTATAAATTTATATTTTTATTTCAGAAAAAACTCTTGAAGGGAATGTGGGAACCCAAAAGTAAATCATGTAGCAACAAGTTGCAAACCACATAATAAATTACCAATCTATTCTAGAAAAGCATTAAAAGGTTTGAATCAATCACCCAATGTTAATACCACGAGATAGTGTAACATCTCCACTTTTACCAAAGGTAAGAAACGTTAATTTTTTTTCTAAATTTCTTAAAACCACCCTAATATTAATGCATAATAAATAAATGGAGGTATTGAATATATCCAAGCCTTGTTCGAATCTCGAATCTCTTAAATTGGAAGAAGAAAACTAGGCCACATGGTTAGAGAAACCCATTTCACCCAGCCCACACAGTTTCCACAAACTATTTGTGTAACATCCCGTTACTTGTTTTTATGTTTTTTGACCCATTGAATTGGGTAACATATTTTTGGATCTCTTTGTGGAATTGTTCAGTATTTTAATGGATATTTTTTGAAGGTTCATGGGCCTTTAATAGTTTATGCATGGTTTTTCAAAGGTTTAAAAACAGGTGAAACCTTGGCTGCATGGTTTTCACATGGGTTGTGCATGGTTAAACAAAGTGTGAAACATGTTTCATGGTTTTTTCATGGTTTGTTCATTTCCGAAATAAGTGTGCAACCAGTTGCATGATTTTTACATAGTTTAAAAAAATTGTGCAACCTATTGTGCAATTTGCAGATGGTTAGTAATAATCATGCAACATAACCCAGGAAACCATGTGAATGGTAATTAATGTTAGGAAAATTGAAATTAAAATCCTAAAACCCCCTAATTCCCCTAAAAACCACCCAGTTGAACGTAAATCGATTGTCTGGATTTTGGAAACCCTCTAGAGATATTTTTGCTCCCTAAATATCATCTCTTGGTGGATTGAATCACCAATTTAAGCAGAGATATTCTCTTATTCCGAGTTGAATTCTTTTCAATCTTGTATATAATTTATTCTATCTATGCTTTCTTTCTAAAGGATGGTACAACCTTGTATTTTGTGGGATCATTATTTATTGATATGGAATTATCGATCTCAAATAATTTAACCCTTATTTCAAGATCTATGTTCTTAGATCCAGTGATCACCATCAAAGGCGACACATCTCAGATTCATTGTAGTTGGATTCTTTATTTTCCATGTAGGAATTTATATGCTTTTCCTAAATTTTTTTATTCATTTTTTATTGATAATTCATAGATACATTTGTCTAAATTTGTAACACATATTCTAAAGAATGTTTTCATATAATTCCTCAAAAAATATTATTTGGCCAATTTTCCTTTGATTTGATTATGTAATTAATTAAATGGATATAATCTTTGTATCTATACATTTTTTATGAATTAGTTCAATTTTATTTTTTTTTGGATTTATTTTCATAGTACTTTTAAAGGTTATTATGGGGAAATTGGGGAATTTGTCTTGGTTTTTTATTTGCAAAATGAACTTCCTTGATGTGAATTATATAAATTTAAATGATTGAAATTTTTTAAATAGTTTCAAATACATGAATTTATTAAATGACCAAGAACCCTCTTTGATTTATTTAACCTTCATTTTGAAATGGTTTCTCATGGATGGTTTGGAATAAACGATTTATTAACATGTAAATAGGGTGTAAAACCATGTTTTGTAACTTATTCAATCCATTTAAAATTGAAATAATTCCTTTAAATGCTTTAGAGATGCTTTAAAATAAATTATTGTTTAAAATGACCATTTGTAATTATAATGATAATTTGGTAAAGGACGTATTATTAACCTTATTAAATGTTGAAATTATTTGAAAGGATTGGAATTGAAATAATTGATTCATGATAGCCTGATTAGAACATTATGATGAACCTCTAGTACAATAACCCCTTTATATATCTTTCTGGATTTCTATACTTCCCATTGTTGTGTGTTGAAAAATAGATATTATTCGCATTTAGGAAATTTTGGAGTGATTGTGAGATGTGAATTGAGGGATAGTTTCCATGATTGTTTCTAATAAGGATCCCAATAGAGACCCTTGAAGATGGATTGTCTAACACACCATCTTTTTACTAGCCATGTAAACCTGGATAGTTAGATTGAATAACCTGCATATTTGATCCAATGGAAGACTCAGAACCTTCTATTGGATCTATAGATAACATGAATGGTTTGAGCTATGGACATGTGGTGAGTAAAGAAGGTGTGCATGGAACTGATTTTCTATAGACCAATGATACTAGATGTAAGCCTAGAAATTACTCATCTTGTAATTTGATTTTCTTTTCGAATGTGGAATCACTATAATTCTTAGGTTGTGTAATGTATCCAAAATTCCATATATTTTATAATTATATGGAATTATTCTGAGACCACATGCTTTGATGACATGAGAATCCGAGGCCTGAGGAGTCTAGATCCAAATTTAGATCTTTTTTAAGGTACATTCATTAATTGCGCGAGTGGGTTTTTTAACTTTTGAACTGATGATCGGATAAAAAATATGAGGACACTATTGAATTCAGAATACTAGGATTCACTATAAATGGGGCCAACTTTGATAGGCAAGGGCGGAACAAAAAATTATTATCAGGCTATCCGAGATAAATAATAAAATAACCTAAAAAGTTATTTTATATTTTTTCTCATCCGTTGAGCGGTGGATGATGACACTATAGTGCAGTGAAGAAGTGGAAATGGGGCACATTAATGACGCTCATTAATGGTCTGTATCACACAACATAATGATGCAATATAGGGAGCATAACAACAATGCTGATTCATAAATTAAACAATGTAATGATACGACGTCACAGTGTAACTAAAATGATGTGACATGTTTCCTTTAATTATTTGTCTTGTTGGTGATGATGGAATTAAACCTTTAAGACACTCTGAAGAATCTCAAATGGAATTCCTCTCTAATGAAAAATGATGAAAAACACTATGATACTTCATCGTCTTCGTCACACCCTCGATGAACGAATCCAGAAGTGATGAAATTGATGCCTTGAACTCTCGAGGATGAGCACTTAGTCATCAAATAAAAAAGTGGTTGGGGTTTAATTTTTATTTCAAAGATTTTCCCTATTATTCTTTCTCTAGAAATGTCGAATGCAGATCAACCCATGAACATGTTGATCCATGATCTGTGTGTTTATGGAAGAGGGTGACACTTCTTGGGGATTTATTATCTGAGATTCAAACATGGAATGAAATGATTGAAATATAATAACTGAACCTCCCCCTTATTTAAACCTCTATTATGGAGGGCTTGGGCTAACACGAATAAGGACCAAGAACCTCTGCTCATGCGTTCTTGGTGGCTGCATTCTTGAAGTTGTAGAAGTTCTATTCTAGGGCCTGATCAGGGACGTGGATGACCTGAGGGAGCCTTAGGCGTAGACAGGCCAGAGAACAGACCACTAGAGAAACTCCGACAGCCGGTGGGGGCCCGTGGGGGCGGCCACAGGTGGTGGAGGTGGTAGAAAGCGATGACCGGATGGGTGACATGGCATCGGGCGCCATGTGGAGGGGGTGTCCCATGTTTGGGACACCTGGGAGATAACATGCCATGGTCCATCGACCGTGGTGGGAGGGCCCCCACATCTGTGGGGCCTACTGGTGCCGAATGCGACTCACCTACGCTGTCTTGACCGGGCAGCGCACCACCGGTCCGCCCTCCTGGCAGACCAGGCTAAGGTTGTCCTGCCAGGACGAACCTGTTCCGGTGGGCAGAACCTGAACCTAGTGGGCCAGACCCATTCTAGTAGGCCAGACCCACACCCTTCAGGCTGGGCCGAAGTAGATCTGGTAGCTGGAAAACCCAGCGGGCTTGACCCTCGGCCAAACCTGGCAGGGTCCTGTGAGGCCTATTGGGCGTGGCCCACTGGCCAAAATAGACCAGACTGACCCCAACCCAAACCAAGTTAGGTCAAGTCCATCAAATTAAAATGGGGTATGTGGGACCCCTGGGATGGGTTATTCGGTTTGGCCCGGCCGGGTCGGACTAAGGCATGTGTCAACCGGACCCCCGTTTTCTAAAACACCCGTATCTTGCAAACCACACATCTAATTGACGTGCTGTTTGTAGAGTTGGGACCCTCTTGATGTGGTGGAGATTTTGGAATTATTTTTGGTGACATTAATGGATGTTAATTTTCAAATAATGGATTGAGGATCATTTCTCCCAAGCGTGCCACGTACAGAACCCTATAATTGGATGATACCTGAAGACTGTTCGGGGATTTCCCCATGTGATGCAGATCTATGTGACCTGGTAGGACCATAGTGGGGAGTGGATATGTGTGACCCTAGAGACCCATGGTACTCGACATGATGATTATCTTAGTTTGACCAAGGTGGGAAGCGACTCTGTGTGACCCGGTAGGCCCACGGTGGGGAGCGACTCTATGTGACCCAGCATACCGATGGTACTAATCAAGGATGAGTACCATAGTAGTCCATGTATAGTGGGAAGTGACAATGTGTCACCATGAAGTACCACTATACTCGATAGAGGATGGGTTCTACTACATCCACAGAGTTCAATGATACGATTTAGGATGATACTATCACTACCCTAGAATATACCATGTACGAGCCGCGTCTTTAACTTTATGCAATGTGTTTGAGATATTTCTTGGCAGCATTAACTCTGGGGAATTTTTCCTTTGTGGTGTTTTCCTTCATGAATAACTAATAGACCTTTGGGAGTATCAGGGTCCCTTTTGGGTATTGTTATACTAACCACTAGATGGGGTTCACCCGCATGTGTTGTGTCTGGTGTAGAGGATCGAAATTTAGACAGAGGTGCTCAGCGGGATGGGACTAACAGATTCTATGATGGATGACTTGGTAACCAAGGACCAGGTGGGGCCCAGTAGAACCAAGTGGGAAGGACATACTACTTCAGCTTCTATTAGTTTCACAACTCCCATTATCAGGTGGGGTTTTCCATGGATGGCCATCAAATTTTCCTTTTGTACTTTGCGGTTTCTAGTTTTTTGTTGGGTTTGTACTATGACCTAATTACTTTCACTAGTACATGAACTCATATTTTTTTAGTGGTATACTTGTTTCCCCCTTTCAGTGTGTTAGGATGTGATTGGGCGTGTGTGTGTGCATAGGTTTAAAAGAAATGTTTTCCCTTTTTGGGATATGCCTTTTCCGGTTTCAGTTTCCAACCCCTGGCCTATGGAAGGAGGGGTTGGGGTAGTCCTGGAATGGGACCCAGGGGATGGGTAATGTAAAATTGGTATTAGAGGGTGGTTGTTCCCCCCTCAAAGACCAAGAGTTTATGTTTTGTTTTGGGGAAATAGTGTTCAATGTTTCGAGTCCAAATTATAGATTTGGGGAGTCTAGGGTTGGTGCGACGGCCAACGTATCCATACACCAGGGCCTTGAATTTTTCTTTTTAACTCTATACATGAAAACAATGGTTTCATAAGTGTATCCTCATGTTATATTAAATAAAGGATATCTCATCATGTATAACCTTCTGACCGTGGTACATCTTGATCTACCTTAGGAGGCCTCCATGTGGACAACCATGCAGGATCCCAATACGAGGTCGTGGGGACAACCCGACTAGTGACGAGGTATCTTTTCAGGGACCAGTTCTAGAGATGGACCCACCAGGTGGTGGACCAGATCTACCACCACTAGATGATGAGAATCTACTTCCGGTGGTTCTAGAAGAGGACATGCATAGACTCAGTGCCTTAACACGAGTTTTAAAGACATAGACCTCCACGTTTAGGGGAGTGATAGAACCTCAGGTTGTTGAGGACTGGATAAAGTCTATAATTTGGGTCTTCCTCTTAGTGAGGACACTACCTAACCAGATTTCTATCTTGGAGGAGAGATATCTGTAGGGATCAACATGGAGATGGTAGATCTTGACCACCCAGACACATGATGAGGTGACCCTCGCCTATTTAGACTTCGAGTGGATTTTCCAGGAAGAGTTTTTTCCCACAACCTTGTGCTCTGTGCACATTCAATAGATGGAAGTGGGATGGTATCTCGATGGACTTCATGATGGGGTTGCCACATACGTCCAGAGGACATGATTCTATTTGGGTGATCGTTGACCAACTCATCAAGTCAGATCAGTTCTTACCAATCTGTGTGTAGGGACCGGTAGAAGGCTTGGGACACCTCTATGTACTTGAGATAGTGCGGATCTATGGGTTGACTTTGAAGATCATCTCATATCGTGACACTTTATTTATATCCTAGTTGTGGGAGGTGTTAAAAGAGACATTTGGGACACAACTGCATTTTTTCACAACTTTTCTTCCCCATATGGATGGTCAGACGGAGCAGACCATACAGACCCTAGAGGACATGCTAAAAGCTTGTGTACCTGAATTTTTCCGTAGTTGGAAGGACCACCTGCCACTGATGGGATTTTCATACAGCAATAGATACCACTCCACCATTTACATTTAAACATATGAGGCCTTGTACGCGTGACCTTGCAGATCACCCTTATGTTGGACAGACCAAGGGGTGTCGGCACTCATGGGTCTAGAGTTGGTACAGGCTTCCACTTAGAAGGTGTAGATCATCTTGGAGTGGATGGGGACTTCACAAAGTTGGAGGATGTCTTATGAAAACATGATACCAAGAACCATAGAGTTTGAGTATGGAGACCATGTTTTCCTTTGGGTCTCACCTTGATGAAGATTGTGGATATTTCATTGGGGTGACAAGCTATCTCTGAGGTTCATCAGGCCCTTTCAGATCCTGAGCAGCGTTGGTGAGGTAGAGTACTGCCTTACCCTTCCCCCACAAATGCACCATGTGCATGATGTTTTCAACATGTTGTAGCTAAGAAGGTATATGCATGATCCATTTCACATCATCGACTGGGGTGAGCAAGACATTGATGAAGGGGTGACATTTTCAAAGATCCCGGTGTAGATAGAGGATCAACATGATTGGGTCATCTCTGGGTGGTAGATTCTTTTGGTGTGAGTTTGTTGGTAGCACGAGAATCTCTAGGAGAGAAAATGGGAGCAGGAGGCTCAGATTCATGCTCTTTACCCCCATCTATTTGATTTATTTTTTGTTTTGGATTTTGGGGACATAAAGCCCTATGGTGGGTAGAATGTAATGTCTTAGAAATTCAATGTAATTGTTTTAAACTATATGGAATTATTCTGACACTGCATGCTCTAACGATTTGTGATTCTGAGGCCTAGAGAGCCCATAATGGAATTTTTAACTTTTTTTAAGGTACATTTAGTAAACGCGCGATCATATTTTTATAAATTTTTATCCATTGCTCGGATAAAAAATCAAAGAACACAATTGAATTCAGAACTCTGGGATTCACCTAGAATGTACTTAACTTTTGCTGACAATGGATGAATAGAAAGGTTTATTTTCGGACTATTCGAGAAAAATATGAAAATAACATAAAAAGTTTTTTTATATTCTTTCTCATCCGTTGAGTGGAGGATGACGACGTTGCAGTGCGGTGATGAAGTGATGATGAAGAAATTTAATGAGGCTCATTATTGTCCTGTATCACATAGCATAATGATACAGTAAAGGGAGCGAAACAGTGATACAGTTTGATAAATGAAACATCATAATGATGAGACATCAAAGTGTAACTAAAACACCATGACATGTTTCCTTTAAATATTTCTAACATTGGAGATGATAGAATTAAACCTTGGTGACTCTCTAATGAATATCCAACAGAATTCCTCTCTAATGAAGAATGACGAAGAATGTCGGTGAGACCTCATCATATCCGAGACACCCTAAATGAAAGGAGTTGGAAGGGATGACATCAACACCTTGAAATCTTGGGGAAGAGCACTTCGTCATTGAATGTCAAACAGCTAGGGGTTTTATTTTTATTTCAATGTTATTCCCCATTCTTGTGTTTCTAGGAATGATGAACACATATCAACCCACAAACAAGTTGACTCGTGATTCATTCATTTATGCGGTAGAGTGACTTTTCTTGTACATTTATTATCAAGGATTTAAATATGGAATGAAATTATTAAACTCCAATTCCCAAACCCCCCCTTAATTTAAACCTTTAACATGGAGGTCTCATGCCGACAAAATCGAGGCTCGATCACCTCCGTTGGTACATTCTTGGTGGTCGCATTCTCCAAGTGGCCACAATTCGATTCTGGGGCCTGAGCAGTGATGATGGTGACTCGAGGGACCCTTTGGCATAGATAGGATGTAGAATAGACTATGAGAGAAACTCGGGTGGCTCAAGAAAGCGATCAATGTAATGCTGGCGCAGGCAGTAGCCGCGGGCGGTGGAGCCAGCGCAATAATCCGTGAGCCGCAACAACATGAAGCAGTTGTTGCTGGGTCACATGGCACCAGGAGCCGCATGGGGTGGTGTGGTTTGCATTCGGGCCACCTGGCCGGTGATGTGCCATGGTCTGTTCACCACAGATGGAGGGCCTCCGCCTCTATGAGTACAGCTGGAGCTGTATGCGACTTGGCTACCGTGTCCCGGCTGGCCGACACACCACTGGTCCCCCCCCAGCGAACCAGGCAATGACTACTGGGACGCGCCCCCTGCCTAGTGGGACAATCTGATCCCACCACCCAATGGGTCAGAACTTCCCCCAAGGGGCTGGACCCTCGATGACAGGTCATACCCGCACCCTTAACGCTAGTCAGACTAGACCGGGTCGTCGGGCGACTTGGGGGGCTGGACCCTCGACCAAATCGAGCCATGTCTAGTGAGGCCTATTGGGCTAGGCCCACTAGCTAGGCCGGACCAGAGCAACCCCAACCCAAACCATGTCTATTAAAGTGCATATAATTAAATATTTGTACGTGGGACCCCCCCGGGATGGGTTGGTCAGGTCCGTCCGACCGTGTCGGACGAGGCCCCATCGCAACTGCCCCTATGTTAACTGAAACGCCTGTATCTTGCAGACCACATATCCAATTGATGAACTGTTTGGGGTATTGGGACCCTCTTTATGAGTATGATCTTTTGGAATAATTTTTGGTGACTTTTATGGACATAAAAATGTGATTAATTGATTGATAAGAAGTTCTCCAAAGCCCGATATGTAAGGAACCCTACGGTTTACTAAGACCTGAAGATTGTTCGATGAAGGAAAAGTGGGAAGTAGCTCTGGGTGACACAGGAGGCCCATGGTGGGTCATGGATTTGTGTGACCTGACATAGCCATAGTACTCAATAAGAGGAGTACCTCAGTTCTGCCAAGTTGGAAAGTGACTCTTTGTGACCTGAAAGGGCCATGGTGGGGAGCAGCTCTGTGTGACCCAGCATACCCATAGTTGTAATCTGGGATTATTACCAAAATAGTCCAAGGTTAGTGGGAAGTGGCTCTATGTGACCAATAAGTCCCACTACACTCGAAAGAGGAGGGGTTCTCCAGCTGCCGAGGAGCTTGATGATATGGCTGATGATGCTACGATCACTACCCTAGAATATACCTAATGTGAGCTGCGTATTTTACTTTGTGCTATGTGTTTGATATCATTCTTAGTGGAATTAACTATAGGGTATTTTTACTCTATGTTATTTTAATTCAAGTATTATTGAGAGACCTTCATGGGTCTCAGGGTCCCTACTAAGTATTATTATAATCAACCCTACATGGGCTTCACCCGCATGTGTTGTGTCTGGTGCAGACGATCGATATTTCGACAGAGGTGCTTAGGAAGACTGGACTGAAGGAAATTATGACAGTGCACGTGGTGTCATAGGACCAAGTGGGGCCTAGTAGGACTAAGGAGAAGGACAAACTACTTTGTCTTATAATAGCATCACTACTCTCATGATCAGGTGGGGTTTTCTGTAGATGGTCATCAATGTTTCCTTTTTCACTTTACTGTTTTCAGTTCCTTGTTAGGTTTGTATTCTATCCCAATTACTTTAACTTTTACTTGAACCCATATTTGTTTTAATGGTTTAATTTTTCCCCCTTTTGGTGTGTTGGGATGTGGTTGGGTGTGTGTGTGTTCAGGTTTAAAGGCAATTCCTTCCCTTTTTGGGATATACCTTTCCGGTGCCAACCGCCAGCCCCTGGCCTATGAAAGGTGGGATTGGGGTAGTCATGACATGGGCCCTAGGGGATGGGTCATGAAAAAGTGTTATTAGAGGGTGGTCAGTTCCCCCCTCAATGACTAGGAGTCTATGTTTTGTTATGGGAAAATAGTGTTAAGTGTTGGAGTCCGACTTCTAGATTTGGGGAGTCCAGTGTTGGTGCAGCGGTCGATATATCTATACACTAGGACCCATAATTATACTTTTTGGCTCTATACATGAAAAAAATGGTTGAATATGTTTATCCTTATTTTTATTTGAATAGAAGTTATCTTATCAGGTATAACCTTCTTATCATGGTACATCTTGATCTACCTCCGGAATCCTCCATGAGGACGACCATCCATGATCCTGATATGAGGTCATGTGGATAGCTCACCTAACGACGATGCGTCCATTTAGTGACCAGTTCTAGAGACATCCCCATTGGGTAGTGGAACAGTGCTACCACCACCTGATGGTTAGAATCTTCTACAGGTGGTTATATCAGATGACGTGCTTAGACCTAGTGCATTGCACGAGTTTTAGAGACAGACCTCCCCGGTTCAGGGGAGAAACAAATACTTAGGTTGTTGAGGACTAGCTAGAGGATGTGATGCTGTTGTTCTTCTTAGTGAGGACACAACCTGACCAGATGGATATCATGGAAGTGAGCCTTCTATAGGGGTTATTAGGGAGATGGGGGAGCTTGACCACCCAGGAACACGATGAGGCGAACCTCACCTAGTCATACTTTGAGCAGATTTTTGGGAGGAGTTTTCCCCGTGACCTTGCACTCTATGCACATTCAGGGGCTAATCTATCTTTAGAAGAAATAGACAGTAGACCCATGGGCCCAAAAGGACCAGGTCTAATAGAGGATGAACCCAGGACTCAGGGTCGATAGTGCGGGGTTCCCCTTCCAAGGGGTGCTAGTAGGGAGCCATGCATTACTTCGCCTACGGCAGGTAGGGACACATGGAACGTGACTACCTGACCCACTATACGAATGACTAGAAGTCGGTCAAGAGACCATTGAGGTAAATTAAGTGGTTCAATTAGGGAGGTTTTTAGGGTGGAGGATGTGGCATGGGAGTTGGTCGAGCAACAAGAGGTGGGAAGCAGTTTGAGGTGTTACAACCACCACCCCCAGGTGGTCCACCCCAACCTCAGGGACTAGGTAGGAAGAGGTGAGATCTACTCCAGGTTGCAGATACATAGAACCATGGTGCTCAAGAGATGATATGAGGTATGATTTATGTAATTACACCCTATATTTTCTTATAAAAATAGGTACTAGTCACTCCTTCCTTACCAAAGATCTCGTTTGAAGCTCAGAGATTCTGGTGGAACCGCATGCTCAATCATTACGGCTAGAGACTCCTACTAGAGGGGATTCTATGGTTACACACTGGCGACGGTAGTGTGAGATTACTCTAGGAGGTGAGATATTTTATTGTGATCTCTATGTAGCAGTTTTTAGGCCTTACAATGACATCTTGTGTATGGAATGGTTATCCCTAGTCCATGCTCAGATTGACTGTTTTAGGTGTACAGTTGTGTAGCCTCACCCTTGGTGAAGTGGATGAGAGGATTCCATGCTTTCCTGTAGTGGTGGATGAGTACAAGGATGTTTTTCATGATGATGTTTTGGGACTACCTCCACATAGAGAGGTGGAATTTTTTATCGACCTAAACCCTAGGATGACATAGATATCCACACCTAAATATCAGATGGCTCCCACAAAGCTTCGCAAGATGAGGATACAACTAAAGGACATGCAGGAGAAGGGGTTCGTAGGGCCTAGAGTTTCTCTATGGGAAGCCCCTGTTCATTTTTCTAGGAAGGAGGATGGGAGTTTTTGGTTTTGTGTGAACTTCTAGTGCTTGAACCCGGTGACCATGAAGAATAAGTATCCACTATTGAGAATTTATGACCAATTTGACCTCCTAAAGGGAGCAACATAGTTCCCAAAGATAGATCTCAAATCAGGATATCACTAGATTCAAGTATGGGATGGGGATGTACCTAAGACAACCATCTGGGGCCAGTATGACCATTATGAGTTCCTAGTGATTCCTTTTAATTTAACCAATTCCCCAGTAGTGTTCATGGGCCTCATTAATAGGATATTCTATCCTTACCTTGATCAGTTCACTGTGGTCTTCATTGATGACTTCTTGGTGTACTCAGCGTTGGAGGAGGAGCACACTACACAACTGCGGATAGTCCTAGATACACTCTAAGAGAACTGGATTTATGGAATGATATTGAAGTGTTAGTTATGGATTCAGTAATTCCACTTTCTACGATACGTTATCTCAGAGGCTGGAGTAGGAGTGGATCCAACGAAGATAGAGGCGGTGCTTGGTTGGGAGCCTCCCAAAAGAGTGAGTAAGGTGTGAAGCTTCTTGGAGTTGGATGGTTACTATAAAAGGTTTGTACTCGAATTATACAGATTAGAAACATCTGTATCATATTTGAAATGAAAGGGAAAACCCATCATGTGGATGGAGAAATATTTTTAGAGTTTCTAGGAGCTGTGGCGGAGACTGACTAGTGCCCCATCTTAAGTCAACCAGAGGAGGGAATTGGGTTTGTAGTTTCTTGTGATCCATCAGGGAAAAAAATGGGTTTTGTCCTGATGTAGGAGAAAGAAGTGATTTCCTACAGCTCACACCAGTTTAGGCAACATGAGAAGAACTATGTGACCCATGAACTGGAGTTAGCATCCGTAATCTTTGCCTTAAATATGTAGCGGCACTACTTTATGGGTGAATGGTTTCTGGTTTAATCCAACCCCAAGAGTCTGAGGTATATCTTCCCCCAGAAGGAACTCAACCTTAGATAACAAGGATGGATAAAGTTCCTCTGTGGCTATGAATTAGAGAAATTCTATACTCTTGGAAAATGGAACATGGTGGTAGACGTGCACACCAGGTGGACCGGTTTGCAGCTGCTGAGTGAGGTGATAGATCAGTTAGCTAAAATAAAGATATCATTCATTAATGATGGTGGAGATGCATACATTTGGTTTATGAATATTACTTCACCGCTCTTATAGTGAGTCATTGAGGCACAACTGGTGGATGTTGACTATGAGGCCCAATATGCTCAGTTATCCTCAGGATGAGCTACAGATGGATTTTCAACAGGTGGGGAGAACATCATACTTTTCATAAGGCACACCATATTACCAGTGACATTGAAGTAGGTGGTGTTGAGGGAGTTCCATACGTCCCCTTTGGAAGTACATCCTAGAGTGGTGAAGATGTACTAGGACCTTTGATATTAGTACTAGTGGTCTGGGATGAAGAGAGCAGTGGACAAGTTCGTTTAACGATGCCCCACTTATTATTAAGTGAAGGCTGAGTATTAGGTTTTCAGCAAGCTTGAACCAGCCACTTGAAGTAACATAGTGGATGTGGGATGGTATATCAATGGACTCCATGACGGGGTTACAACATACATCTAGAGGACATGATTCTATTTGGGTGATCATTTACCAACTCACCAAGCTATGTCACTTCCTACCCATCCAAGATAAGGGAACAGTATAGGGATTATGATGCCTCTATGTCCAAGAGATAGTGTGGATTCATAGGTTGCCTTTGACAATTGTCTCAGATCGTGATGCCCGATTTACATCCCGGTTGTGAAAGGGATTAGAGGAGGATTTTGAGACGCAGCTGTGTTTGAGCACAGTTTTTCATCCCCATACAGATTGTCAGATGGAACGGACCATACAGACTCTAGAGGACATGCTTCTTGATTGAATTTGGTTGTAGTCGGGAAGGCTAGCTTCCACTATTGGAGTTTGCGTACAAAAAAAACTACCACTCCACCATTGGCATGACACAGTTCGAGGCCTTGTACGGGTGGCCATCTAGATCACCCATATGCTAGACAGACCCAGGGGAGTCGCCCCCATGGGTCCGGAGTTGGTATGTGCTACCACCGAGATGGTACAGATCATCCAGGAGAGGATGAGGACTGCACAGAGTAGACATATGTCTTATATCATCCGGAGATGAAGACCCTTGTTGTTTGAGTTGGGAGACAATGCGTTTCTTAGGATCTCACCTCGATGAGAATTGGGGAGAATTAGCTGGGGAGAGAATCTATCTCTGAGGTTCATCAGGCCCTTTCAGATATTAAAAAAAGTTGTAATGGTTGTGTACCGCCTAGCCCTTTCCGCATATATGTACCTGGTGCATAATGTTTTCCATGTGTCATATCTATGTAGGTACGTGCATGATCCATCGCATGTCATCAACTGGGGCGAGATGGAAATTGACAAAGGGGTGATGTTGGTGGAGTTCCTGGTGGAGATAGAGGATTGATAGGAGTGAGTCCTATATGGGTGGTCTATTCCTCTTGTGTGAGCTCAGTGGTAGCATGAGAATATATAACGACCCATACTTTACATACATTGTTATTAATTCAAAATTGAAGTACACTTACTACAATATATAAGAAAACCATGAAAGGACCGTATAGGTATAGTGTCTTTAGAAACTAGGAAACATAAACAATTGGTTCATAAAGCATCTACATTGTCTCCTATTTATTTCATCATATCTATAGTCCCTTATGGCATATCTTACTTAATAACCTTCTTCTTGACCTGGGGAAAGAAAACATACAAAAGGGTGAGCTCAAATGCTCAGTAAGGTTAAAAAAAAGAAATATCAATCACATCATATTCATAAGAACATAACATTTTCGAAATCTTACCCTGCAAAAGAGATCATAATTTCATAACATGGGATAAATCATGGTAGTGAAATTTAATCACAATAATCATAGCTTAAAACATTATTCTTTGTGGCATACACACATAATCATAGAGAATCATTTCTTATTAGTCAATACTCATTGCCAAGACTATCTTAGTGGACAAAGTCCATTTCTGAACCGTGTTCATTCCTTGTTTCAGTCCTATTACACTGAACCGGTTTAACATGCCGTTCTAGCCATGTCTATCTTATGAGATATAAAATCTTTACCCAATGCATTTGAGGGAGATATAGGTAACACCCATATCATAATGATACCATTCTTATGTGTGCCACAAAATCATAAACCATACATCATAGCATAACCCATGTAATAAAAATGGGACTCTTAAACATCATGGCATTATAAAACAATTCATATAAGATAAAGGAATTCATAAAAATAATTCCATCACAACATAATAAAATCAATTTAATAATAGGGATAGAAACAAAACCCTTTATTATCTTATATGGAAAATAATTTTGATAAAACACTTGAACTCCATTCTTGAGGAAAATATCTTTTCTACTTCAAAAACATTTTTCCTTTCTTAACATGTCATACAATTTTAAAATAAAAGGAGTTGATTAAAAATAAACTTGAAAACCTGTAAAGGAATATTCTTGGAAATAATGTTTTAAAAATCCATTCATGCCGTATAAGTTAAAAAAACATTCTTCTCGTACTTTTGTCGGAAAAGTCAAAAAGTACCTCGTACGAAAAATGACAAAAGATTCCTTTCATATATTTTACTAAAAACTCACCGATTGGTAAAATTGGATTGAAAAAATTTTAGGTGGATGGAAATAATATTAAATATTGAGTAAACATGTATGTGGATGTCGAAATACCCTCCAGTAAATTCCAAAGTATCAACAATCTCAGATAAAAATGAGATTGTGATGTTTTCCCTTACCTTAGGTCCGATTTGCTTCGTAAGTGTCCGAACCTCCTGTATAATGATTTAAATAATGTCATTGAATCATTCTAGAATCATAATCATTTTTATGATATCATATATGGTCATATTCTTAGCTTATTATTAGTAATATTTCATTTCTACTTGTTATTTGGGTGTTTATTACTTTTTGTTCTTATGCGTGTTTTGTCGAATAAAGTCTTATTCTTCTTTTTAGGTTATAGATACCTCATTTCCAGAATGGTATTAGTGTAATACATATCATATTTATTCACTCAATTCATTTATGTAATCTTTATGAAATGAAAATCATGTAGAACGAGTCGCATCACATTGTGGAGACGGTATTCAGTATGTACGCACGAGCGATTATATCGTTCCCATGATCGTGGAATTGTATTGGAGTGTATTTATACTATTTCAGAATCAATATCACTTTAAAATAATCATAAATATTCCTTCCTTACACCATTATACCCATCCAAGTAAGGTGGTGGTGGAAAATAGATTACACCACGGCATGGAGACGGTATTCCGTACGTACGCACACGCGATGATTTCATTTTCTGTAGGTTGGATAGATGGTGAAATAGGATTGTTTCATACTTATAATAACATATAAGTATATTAGTGATACTTATGTTAATAATTCATAATGAAACAACTAAAGAAGACGAAGTGAAAGAAGAAATAAAGTTGAAATAATCGGTAACGGACATTACCTCTTCTTTGAAGCGCTTCTTTGAGACCTCCTTTTAGGGTACTAAAATTGGTCTTTGAAAGTAGACCAGAACCTCTAGGATGTTTCTAGGGAAGTGGAGAGGAGAACATTGTGGGGGTTGTTCGAGCTTTAAGGCTCAAAGTGGTGTGAGGAAGAGAGGGAGGAGGTGCCCTTTTATAAGGGAGGAGAGGGGCACCTTTGGAAAAACTAAAAATATTATTTTATTATAAAGCCATATTCGGTTTTAAATAGATCAAAATTGATTTATTTCGAAGATAAGGTGGGGATGGGCCGAAATCCTCTCATAAAATAGAATTTGGACAAGTTTAGTTTACTATTTTAACCTTACCATTTAGATATAACTTTAAGTTAGATAATTTTACTTTTACCCTGTCTTTTTGTGTTCTTACACTATAAGGTTAATAAACATAATATAACAAGCCAAACGAACCCCAAGTTGTTTATTATTAATATATATAAACTTATCTAAGTAATTTGGATGATCCTTAGTTTTTTAGGAATAAAATACAATTAATAATATAATATTTGTTTTAAAAACTATTTTATGTCAATTTTGACCCTATTTAGTAATTGATTTTTTTAAAAATCATAACAGAATGATTAGTTCGAAAAAAGTTAATTAAATCAATAATAACATGTCATATTAACCTAGAAAATTATTGGAATTCATAAAAAGAGTAAAATTACATTTATTTGGGTATTTATAACATCAATTATGTCAATATTTCATTAATAAGATAATTACTACATCATCTTTGTTTCATAAATAAATTAAATTATTTGATGTATAAAAATTACAAATAAAATACCATTATGTAGGAAATATTTTTATCTTTCTAATAAATATTTATAGTCGAATTTATCTTATGTATAACCCTATATTAAAAATTATTTACTTATTAAACCTTGATTTTAACTATTTTAACTATTTTAACCCTTCTTTAAATAAATTAATAATAAATGTCCTAATCTAATCCAAGTGGGCCTAAATGGTCATATTTTATTCCTAAGGTTGTTTTTTGTCGAATTACACTTATCCAATAGAATTAGGACATGTGTTAGGGTAATAATAATATCATTTTTACCCTTAATTACCCTATTTACTTTTAACCGTGGTAAATAAAAGTAAAAAGTTACTATTCACCAAAAATTATTTTCATCTCATTGAACCACATTTTACTTACTGACATCAACCGTGTCTCTCGAATTTTTGAAATTCCACTCACATAAGCGGTAAAATTAAGTTTTATGTAAGTTTGCAAATTCTCCTAGGAGGTGGGTAAAAGACGGTGAAAACTTTAATAAAATTTTTATATATCTATAATTATTTTAAAATTACTCCAATGAATTACATTGAAATTATATAGGTATTATGTATCAATTTTTACATAAAATAAATTTAAATAAAATAAATAATTATTTAAATAAAAATTTGGTTTTTAAATAGTAACCCAGTATTTTCACTATTCATAAAAAATTGACAGTTTCCAGAAAAATACCAAAATTTCACCCTAGGATAATTTCGATATTCTGAATGCAAAAATGAAGTCCATTTTGAAAAATAAAATTTACAAAATTTCAAAAAGTGGTTATTACTATTCATAACGGCTAGTTTTAATAATATTTTAATAGCATATCGTTGTTTAGTGAAACTCGGTATTGCGTACGACGCAAGCTATCAAGGAAGGTCGCGATTGCGCGTATAGAAATCCAAGCTAGTGTTGTGTGTAGTGAAATATTTCTTTGATTATTTATATAAATTAAAAACAAAATATTTCTTATAAAAGTCTCGGGTGTTACATTATACCCCCCTTAAAATGAATTTCCCCTTGAAATTCGTCACTTGTAACAAGCAGATGAGGATACCCCTCCCTCATCATATCCTCAAGATCCCATGTAGCTTCTTCTAATTGGTGGTTCCTCCATAAAACTTTCACCAAGAGAGTGGTCTTGTTCCGTAGGACTTTTTCACTATGATCGAGAATCTCTATCGACTGTTCTTCATAAGAAAGATCTTGTTCCAGCGGTACAACTTCTGAGCTAAGTACATGTGAAGGATCAGGTATGTACTTTCTCAGGAGAGATACATGGAACACATCGTGAACTTGAGAGAGATTCGGTGGAAGCGCCAATCGGTAAGCTACCATCCCAACACGATCCAGTATTTCGAAAGGACCGATATACCTAAGGCTCAGCTTTCCCTTCTATCAAAATCGCATTACTCTATTCCAAGGAGATATTCGTAAGAACACTTTATTACCCACTTCAAACTCTATGTCTTTTCTTATGTTGTCGGCATAACTTTTTTGTCGGCTCTGAGCTTCTCTTATGTGTTGTTGAGTAGATCAGACCTTTTCTGCTATCTCATCAACAAGATCAGGTCCTAATCACTTTCTTTCCCCAACTTCATCCCAACAAGTTGGAGTCTTGCATTTATTTCCATAGAGAGATTCATAAGGAGCCTTCTGAATACTGGAGTGAAAGCTATTATTATAAGAAAATTCCACCAAAGTTAGGTGTTGATCCCAACCACCTTTGAAATCCATAGAGCAAACTCTCAACATATCTTCTAGAGTTTGAATTGTCCTCTCAGACTGACCGTCTATCTGAGGATGACAAGCAGTGCGGAAACTCAACTCTGTATCCAGAGTATGCTGAAGACTTCTCCAGAACATTGAGGTAATCCTCTGATCCCGATCAGATATAATAGAAAGTGGTACTCCATGAAATATTACCACTTCCTTTACATATATCCTGGCAAGATGATCCATAGATAAATCCTCTCTAATAGCAATGTAGTGTGCAGACTTTTTAAGATGATCAACTATGACCCAGATAGCATTATTGCCTTTGGATGTTTTAGGAAGTCCTATGACAAAGTCCATAGTGATGTTTTCCCATTTCCATTCGGGTATGGGTAATGGTTGTAACATCCCCTTAGACTTCTATCTCTCAGATTTAACTTGCTAACAAACTAAGCATCGAGAGACATATTCAGCAACATCTCTTTTCATGCCATCCCACCAGAAGTACTCTTTTAGGTCCCTATACAACTTCGTGCTTCCAGGATGAATAGAGAATGAAGAACTATGAGCATAATCCAGTAGCTCCTTCTTTAATTCAGGGATGGGAGGAACAAAAACCCCATTCCCGAACTTTATTATCCCATCACAATCAAGTTTGAATTCAAGAACATTTCTCACCTTCTATTGTAACTCTACATCTTCTTTCTGTGCCTATTTAATCATAACATGTATAGATGGTTGAACATTCATTTGAGAAAGATACGATTTTCCCCTTTCATTATAATTCCATGATCCATCCTTTGTAAATCCATAAATATTGGATCTTTTGTGATCCTCATCATGGATAAACTGGCATGGTCTTGTCGACTTAATGCATCTTCCACCTTGCTTTCTTTCCCAGGGTGGTAATGAATTGAGCAGTCGTAATTTTTAATCAGCTCCAACCATCTTCTTTGGCACATATTCAGCTCCTTTTGTGTGAAAATATACTTTAAACTTTTATGATCAGTATAAATGTCACACCTTTTTCCATAAAGATAATGCCTCCAAATCTTTAATGCAAAGATTACTGCAGCTAACTCCAAATCATGTGTTGGGTACTTTTTCTCATGGATTTTCAAATGTCGTGAATCATAAGCTATCACCATATCATTTTGCATAAGAATAAACCCCAATCCCTTCTTGGATGCATCACTGTAGATCACAAACCTTTCTCCACTACAAGGCAGTGTGAGCACAGGTGCACTGGATAACCTTCTTTTCAACTCCTTGAAATTCTCTTCACATTCCTACGTCCAAACAAACTTAACTCCTTTCCGAGTCAACCTGGTGAGTGGATTAGATATTCGTGAAAAATATTTCACAAAATGTCGATAATATCCAGCCAAACCAAGAAATCTTCGGATCTTAGTTACTTTTGTTGGTCTCGACCATCTTTCGATAACCTCTATTTTTGCTGGATCCACAGATATCCCCTCTTTTGAGATTATGTGACCCAAAAATGAAACTTTTTGAATCCAAAATTCACACTTGGTAAATTTGGCATAAATCATCTCCTTTATCATGGTCTTCAATAGAATTCTCAAGTGATCTTCATGTTCTTCATTGCTCTTTGAATATACATGAATATCATCTATAAAGACTACCACAAACTAATCAAGATAGTCTCTAAAGACTCTATTCATCAGATCCATGAAGATAACAGGGGAATTAGTAAGAACAAATGGAATCACTATAAATTCATAGTGTCCATACATTGTACGGAAATCCATCTTTGGTATATCCTCCCTTTTGACCCCTAACTGATGATACCCTGAACAAAGATAAATCTTGGAAAATTATTGAGCTCCGCATAGTTGGTCAAATAAGTCATCAACGCACGGGAGATGATATTTGTTCTTGATAGTGATCTTGTTAAGTTCTCGATAATCAATGCGGAGTATTATTGATCCATATTTCTTCTTAACAAATAGAACAGGTGCTCCCCAAGGTGACACACTAGGTCATATGAACCCCTTATCAAGATTCTCTTGGAGTTTCTTCTTCAATTCCTGCAACTCAATTGGGGCCATTATATAAGGTGTCTTTGAAATAGGTAAAGTACCCGGTACGAGTTCTATTGAAAACTCAACTTCACAATTTGGTGGATGTCCTGGAAATTCCTTCGGAAAGACATCATCAAACTCCCGTACAATGGGAATATTATTAATCGTGAGTTTCTCACCAACCATTTAAGATAAATAACCTTCATTTAGTGGAATCAAGACCCATAAGATGGAAGAAATTTCCACTGGAAGGTTATGTTCATCCCTGCATCGATAGACGATCAAAGATTGATCTAGAATATGAAATGTGACTTCCCTTATTTGGCAATTGATATGAGCTCCATATAGAGAAATCCAATCCATGCCAAGAATCACATAAAATTCCACTATAGTGAGGATCACAAGATTTGTAGGAAGCACTTTCCCACAAACTTCAATCGGAGAATAATTATAAAATTTTGATGCAACTGTTGTGCCATTAGGGGTTGTCACAACTAACTCAACATCTAATTGTTGAGGTAAGACAGTGATACCCTTAGAAAATTCTTCAGAAATAAAGGAGTGGGTGGATCCAGAATCAAATAAAGAATTTTCTACTTTAGAGTGGATGGTAAGTGTACCTTTCACCACTTTGTTATCGTACTCCACTTCGCTGATAGAAATTGCATGTGACTTTCCTTTCTCTTTAGCCTTAAAAGTTTTTTGACGTCGATCATCATCAACAACCCTTGGATTAGGGCATTGATTGGAATAATACCACATTTACTTTCACTTGTAACATTGAAGTGTGGGAGGTGCACTATGTGTAGGCTTTTCATTGTTCGCATCACTAGACATCTTCTTCCCATCATTGCGGCATTCAAATGCACGATGACCTTCCTTTCCACATTTGAAACATTTACTTGTCACTTTAAGACAACTCCCTCCATGTTTCTTTCCACAATTTTAGCATAAGGGAAAAATCATCTTCTTTTCAGTGTGCTCTTTAGATTTTCCTTTGAATTCTATTTTACTCTTCTTATCAAACCCATATGATTGCTGGGTTACTCCAATATCCATCTCAACTTTGATAGTACATCGAACGATTTCCTCATAGCTATTGAAGTCCCTTATGGCTAACGCCCTTCAAAGACTTGGTTTTAAGCCACTAAACAATCGATCGATCTTACTCTTAGGTTGGATAATAATATTAGAAGTGTACCTTGCAAGTCTTGTAAAATTTCCTTCCTTGGTACCAACAGATTCATCATCCTTTTTCTTTTGTTCAAGAAACTCCTTCTCCATTTTTGTTCAGATAATACAAGGGAAGTTCTTATTGAAAAATAAGTTCTTGAACTCGTCCCATTCCATGGACTCAATTTCATCTCTTGGCCTCATATTCTTGACAAGATTCCACCATTGAACAACATCACCTTCCAAATGATACAATTATAAGATGAATTTATCATGTTTAGAACATTGAAGCACTGAAAATATCTTTTCAGTATTACTGATCCATTGTTCAGCAACTAATGGATCAGTAGACCCGCTGAATGAAGGTGAACGCTGTCTCATGAAGGATTCAACAGAATTTTGCTCCTTCCTTTGCTCGTTTGGAAGTCCGGCATGATTCATAGCTTGAGAAAGTTGTGTGATCATGGCTACAAGATTTTTCATTCCAGCTCCCATAACGTTTGGTAGCTCAGGGGGACAATCATTGCATTGCCCGTCGCATTCCACATTAACACGGTTCCTTCGGGTTCCATCCATTGAATAAAACCAAGAAGAATAGTGTGATCAACACTACTTATAATAGGAAAACCACATAATCAGGAATAAAATTTCACACTTAAGGTATTATCCTAGTTTATTAATGGCCATTTCTAAAACACTAAGACTGTGTTCTATGCTTCGACTTATCCTTAGGGTTCTTACTAAGGCTTTCACATCATAGTTTCCAAAGGTTGACTATACCTTTCCTCTAATAACAACTATAACGACCCATAATTTACTTACATTTTTAGTACTTCAAAATAGAAGTACAATTATTACACCATATAACAAAACCATGAAAGGACCGTATAGGTATATTGTCATTAGAAACTGGGAAACACAAAAAACTGGTTCATAAAGCATCTACATTGTCTCCCATTTATTTCATCATATCTATAGTCCCTTTTGGAATATATTACTTAATAACCTTCTTCCTGACCTAGGGAAAGAAAACATACAAAAGGGTGAGCTCAAATGCTCAGTAAGGGTAAACAAAAGAAATATCAATCACATCATATTCATAAGAACATAACATTTTGGAAATCTTACCCTGCAAAAGAGATCATAATTATATAACATGGGATAAATCATGGTAGTGAAATGTAATCACAATAATCATAACTTAAAACATGAAGCTTTATGGAATACACACATAATCATAGAGAATCATTTCTTATTAGTCAAGACTCATTGCTAAGACTATCTTAGTGGACAATGTCCATTTCTGAACCGAGTTCATTCCTTATTTCAGTCCTGTTTCATTGAACTGGTTTAACCTACCGTTCCAGCCATGTCTATCTCATGAGATATAAAATCGTTACCCAATGAATTGGAGGGAGATATAGGTCCCACCCATATCATAATGATACCATTCTTATGTGAGCCACAAAATCATAAACCATACATCATAGCATAACCCATGTAATAAAAATGGGATTCTTAAACATCATGGCATCATAAAACAATTCATATAAGATAAAGGAATTCATAAAAATAATTCCATCACAACATAATCAAATAAATTTAATAATAGGGATAGAAATAGAACCCTTTATTATATTAGATGGAAAATAATTTTGATAAAACACTTGAACTCCATTCTTAAGGAAAATATCCTTTCTACTTCAAAAACATTTTTCATTTCTTAACATGTCATTCAATTTTGAAATAAATGGAGTTTATTAAAAATAAACTTTAAAACTTGTAAAGGAAGATTCTTGGAAATAATGTTTTAAAAATCCATTCATGCCGTATAAGTTAAAAAAACATTCTTCTCGTACTTTTGTTGGAGAAGTCAAAAAGTACCTCGTACGAAAAACGACAAAAGATTCCTTTCATATCTTTTACTAAAAACTCATCGAATGGTAAAATTGGAATTAAGAAATTGTAGGTGGATGGAAATAATATTACATATTGAGGAAACATTGATTTGGATCATAAAATACACCCAAGTAAATTCCAAAGTATCAACAATCTCGGATAAAAATGAGATTGTGATGTTTTCCCTTACCTTAGGTCCAATTTGCTTCGTAAGTGTCCGAACCTGCTGTATAATGATTTAAATAATGTCATTTACTCATTACAGAATCATACTCATTTTTATGATATCATATATGGTCATATTCTTAGCTTATTATTAGTAATATTTCATTTCTACTTGTTATTCGGGTGTTTATTACTTTTTATTCTTATGCGTGTTTTGTCGAATAAATTCTTATTATTCTTTTTAGGTTATAGATACCTCATTTCCAGAATGGTATTAGTGTAATATATATCATATTTATTCACTAAATTGAATATGTAATCATTATGCAATGAAAATCATGTAGAACGAGTAGCATCACATCGTGGAGACGGTATTCCGTACGTACACACGAGCGATGATATCGTTCCCCTGATCATGGAATTGTATTAGAGTGTATGTATACTATTTTAGAGTAAATATAACTTTATAATAATCATATATATTCATTATTTACACCATTATACCCATCCAAGTAAGGTGGTGGTGGAAAATAGATTACACCACGGCGTGGAGACGGTATTCCGTACGTACGCACACGCGGTGATTTCGTTTTCCGTAGGATGGATAGATGGTGAAATAGGGTTGTTTCATACTTATAATAAAATATCAGTATATGAGTGACACTTATGTTATTAATTCATAATTAATCAACTAAAGAATAAGAAGTGAAAGAATAAATAAAGTTGGAAGAATCAGTAACGGACATTACCTCTTCTTTGAAGTGCTTCTTTGAGACCTCCTTTTAGGGCACTAAAATTGGTCTTTGAAGAAGACCAGGACCTATAGGATGTTTCTATGGAAGTGGAGATGAAAAATTGGCAGGGTTTCGCCGAGATTGAAGGATCAAAGTGTTTCGAGGAAGAGAGGGAGGAGGTGCCCTTTTATATGGGAGTAGAGGGGCACCTTTGGAAAAACTAAAAATATTATTTTATTATAAAGCCATATTCGGTTTTAAATAGCTCCAAATTGATTGATTTCGAAGATAAGGTGGTGATGGGTCGAAATAATCTCATCAAATAGAATTTTGAAAAGTTTAGTTTACTATTTTTACCTTATCATTTTGATTTAACTTTAAGTTCGATAATTTTACTTTTACCGTGTCTTTTTGTGTTCTTACACTATAGGGTTAATAAACATACTATAACAAGACAAACGAACCCCAAGTTGTTTATTATTAATATATATAACTGTATATAAGTCATTTGGCCGATCCTTAGATTTTTATGAATAAAATATCAATTAATAAGATAATATTTGTTTTAAAAACTATTTTATGTCAATTTTGACACTATTTTGTAATTGATTTTTGTAAAAAACATAACAAAATGATTAGTTCTAAAAAAGTTAATTAAATAAATACTAACATGTCATATTAACATATAAAATTAGTGTAATTCATAAAAAGTCTCAAATTACATTTATTTGGGTATTTATAACATCAATTATGTCAATATTCCATTAATAAGATAATTACTACATCATCTTTGTGTCATAAATAAATTAAAATATTTAATGTCTAAAAATTAAAAATAAAATACCATTATGTATTAACTCTTTTTAGCTTTCTAATGAATATTTATAGTCTAATTTACCTTATGTATAACCCTATATTAAAAATTATTTACTTATTAAACTTTGATTTTAACTATTTTAACCCTTCTTTAAATGAATTAATAATAAATGTCCTAATCTAATCCAAGTGGGACTAAATGGTCATATTTTATTCCTAAGGTTGTTTTTGGTTGACTTAAACTTATCCAATAGAATTATTACATGTGTTAGGGTAATAATAATATCATTTTTACCCTTTATTACCCTATTTACTTTTAACCGTGGTAAATAAAAGTAAAAAGTTACTATTAACCAAAAATTATTTTCATCTCATTGAACCACATTTTACTTACTGAAATCAACAGTTTCTCTTGGATTTTTTAAATTCCACTCATAGAAGTGGTAAAATTATGTTTTATGTAAATTTGAAAATTCTCCTAGGAGGTGGGTAGAAGACGGTGAAAAGTTCACTAAAATTTATATATATATAAAATTATTATAAAATTACTCCAATGAATTACATTGAACATATATAAGTATTATGTATCAATTTTTACCTAAAATAAATTTAAATAAAATAAATAATTATTTAAATAAAAAGTCGGTTTTTAAATAGTAACCCAGTGTTTTCATTATTCATCAAAAATTGACAGTTTCCAGAAAAATACCAAAATTTCACCCTAGGATAATTTCGATATTCCGAATCCAAAAATGAAGTCCATTTTGAAAAATAAAATTTACAAAATTTCAAAAAGTAGTTATTACTATTCATAATGGCTAGTTTTATTAATATTTTAATAGCATATCGTTGTTTAGTGAAACTCGGGATTGCGTACGACGCAAGCTATCAAGGAAGGTCGCGATTGTATGTAAAGAAAGCCAAGCTAGTGTTGTGTGTAGTGAAATATTCCTTTGATGATTTATAAAAAATAAAAATAAAATATTTCTTATAAACGTGTCGGGTGTTACAGAATCTCTAGGGGAGCACATGGGAGCGAGAGGCTCAGATTTGTACTCTGTACCCCCATCAGTTTGATTAGTGTTTATTTTGGATTTTGGGGAAATATAGCCCTAAAGTGGGATGAATGTAATTTCTTAGAAATTAAATGTAATTTTTTTAATTATATGGAATTATTATGAGACCATGAGCTCTGAAAGCACGTGAGTCTATTGCCTGGAGAGCCCGAAATAGAATTTTGAACTTTTTTAAAGGTATATTCAGTACACGCACGAGCAGGTTTTTATTAATTTTGAACTACTGCCCAGATCTAAAATACGAGGCCATTGTTGAATTCATACTACAATGATTCACCTAGAATGGACTTAAATTTGGTCAGTGAGGGAAGCACAAAATAGTTTATTTTTGGAAATTTTGAGAAAAATAATAAAATCACATAAAAAGTTATTTTATATTCTTTCTCACCCGTTGAGCAGCGGATGGAAATGCTAGGGTGTGGTGAGGAAGATGTGATGAGGCACATTAATTAGGCTCATTAATGGACCATATCACACAATGTTATGATGCAATAATGGGAGCGTAACAGCGACGCTGTTTCATAAATGAAACAGTGTAACGACGCGATGTCACAGTGTAATTAAAATGCCGCGACATGTTACCATTAATTATATGGAATGCTGGTGATGATGTAATTAAACCTTGGTTACTCTCTAATGATTCTACAATTTAATTCCTCTCTAATGAATAATGATGAATAATGTTGGTGATACTTCATCATCTTTGACACAACTTCGAAGAAAAGATCCAGAAGTGATGAATTCGACGCCTAGAACTCTCAAAGATGAGCACTTCCGAATCAAATGTCAAAGAGGTAGGGGTTTTATTTTTATATCAATGTTATTCCCCATTATTATATTTCTATAAATGAAGAAGTCAGATCAACTCAAAAACCAGTTGATCCACTATTCAAGCATTTATGCGTGAGGGTGACTTTTCTTGGGCTTTTATTATCCGGGATTCAAACGCCTCATGAAATGATTGAACTCCTATACCTGAACCTCCCCTTGATTTAATTATCTTTTTTAGAGGGATTAGGATTACAAGAAAAAGGACCGAGAAACACCACTCATTTGTTCTTGGTGGACACATTTTTGAAGTGGTGGTAGATCAATTTCGGGGCTTGAGTAGGGGTGGAGGTGATGCGAGGGACCCTTTGGCACAGACGAGTCGGAGAACGGACCACCGGAGAAACTTCAGTGGACTGTGAATGGGACCAATGACATGATGATGCAGGTGGAACTGGAGACCACAGACAATGGAGGCAGAATTCCCGTTGGTGTGCCCTAGTGGTAGGAAGCCGTGTCTGGTAAGATGAAACGGCGCTGGGGGCCGTGTGGAAGGTGGTGGCCCATGTCCAGGCCACATGGGAGGAAACGTTCCATGGTCTCTCGATCATAGCTGGAAGGGAACTAGATCTGTGGGGCCAACTGGAGCTATACATGGCTCAGATGTCGTGTCCCTACCAGGTGGTGTACCATTGGTCCTCTCCCTAGGTGGACTAGGCTAAGGCTATCGGGCCGCACCCCCAGCCCATCCAGCCGAGCAGGGCCGGTCCTACGACCCAGCAGGACAAACCTCTTCTGGTGGTCTAGGACAACACCCAGTAGGACAAACATGTGTCGGAAGGCCATATCCATGCCCTTCAGGTCGTCCTGGATGAGACCGGGTCGTCGGGTGACCCGGAAGGCTGGACCCTCGGTCAAACCGGTCCGGGTCCAACGAGGCCTATTAGGCCTGGCCCACTGGCCATGCCCGACCAGACCTACCCGAACGCGAACCAGGTCAGGTTGAGTCCGTCTAATTAAACCATGGTATGTTGGACCCTTGGGATAGGATGGTCAGGTGTGTCCAATCGGGTTGGACTGGGCCCCTTCGCAACCAGCCCCCTGTTTACTAAAATGCATGTATCTTGCAAACTGTGTGCCCGATTGATGAGCCATTTGAGGCATTGGAGCCTTCTCTATGAGGTGGATAAATTGGAATTCTTTGTGGTAACTTTCCAGTATGTTAGGATTTGACGAATGTCTTGAGGAGTTGTTCTCCCAAGCATGCCATGTACTGAACCATTCTATTGGATGAGACCTGAAGACTGTTCGACGACAGCCCAGTGGGAAGCTGCTCTGTGTGACCCGGTTGGCCCACGGGGGGGTGGGGGGGGGGGAGCCTCTCTGTATGAAATGACATAACCACATTAATCTACTTGTAGAGTACATTAGTTCTGCCAAGGTGGGAAGTGGATCTGTGTGACCCGACATGCCCACAGTGGGGAGAGGCTCCGTGGGACACAACATATCCACGGTACTCATCAGGGATGAGTACCATAAAAATAAAAGTTTAGTGGAAAGAGGCTATGGGACCTGGAAGGCCCGTTGTACTCAATAGAGGAGGATTTATCCAATAACCAAGGAGTTCAATGATATGACAGTTGATGCTACTCTCACAACCCTATAATAAATCTGGTTTGAGCTACATCTTCTAATTTTTGCCATGTGTTTGAGATCTTCCTTGTTGGCATTAAATTTAGGGTGTTTATTCATTGTGGTGTTTTCCTTAATGGATTAATGATAATCCTTCGGGGGTCTTGGGGTCCCTATTGGGTATTGTTATACTCATCCTTGCACCAGATTTTCCCACACGTGTTGTGTCTGGTGCAAATGATCGATGGTTCAACAGAGCTTCCCAGGGGGACGGGACTGATGGGCAGTACGACGGTGGACTTGGTGTCCTAGGACCAGGTGTGGCCTAGTAGGACTAGGTGGGATGTCCATACTACATCGGCTTCTAGTAGCTTCATTACTCTCACGATCAGGTGGGGATTCTCTAATAATGGAAATCAGAGTTTCCTTTTTTTACTTTGATGTTCTCAGTTCTGTTTTTGGTCTGTATTCTCACCCACATACATTCTATTGTACTTTCACTCATATTTGATTTAGTGGTATACTTGTTTCCCTATTTCGGTGTGTTGGTACGTGGTAGGGTGTGTGCGTGTATATGTTTAAAATCAATGCCTTCCCTTTTTGGGATATGCCTTTATAGTGCTAGTTGCCAACCCCTAGCCTATGGAAGGCGGGCTTGGGGTAGTCATGACATAGGCCTCCGGGGATGGATCATCACAATTTGTAACCCTAAAATCTATATACTTGATACTTGATATATGAATACCTTGGTTCCTACAATTTGGCACCAGAGTTGCCTTACATTCTTCATTTGTGGTTATTATGCACTGTGACCCTATTGTATTGACTATTGTTCATCTTTCTATATTAGGTGAATATTCTCTTATTTTCTTAATTATATTACTTTATATTGTGATTTATTTTAATAATTTCAAGAATTTTTTTATTTTTAAAATAATTAAATGGCATGTTATATAGGTTTAGATTAATAAATGATTTTAAATGTTTAAAACTCAATTTTTAAACTAAATCCCAAAGTATTTTATATGTATTACTATTTCTGAATATTGAATTACCTTATGAAGTAACAACATATAATCTTTAGGGGAATCCAATAGTTCTCTTTAGCGCACAACCTACTTATTATTTTTGGTGTATCAAGCCCTTTGTTCACCTATAGTTGGTATTTTTTTCTATCTTCTCCCTTTCTGGGTTCATGCTAGGGAGACCAAGGGTGGGTGACATAGAACATGGTGGGTCTTTGTGGACCACCAAAAGGTTGGTTTTGGTTGTTACATTCTACTTCCTATTTTCTTATTTCCACTTTTTTACTTTCATATGTATGTATTTATTGATATATATATATGATAATGTTATGACATTGTACTCTGTTTTTGTAGTAATTTTTTGGGTGAAATATTTCCCAGCTATTATTTTTTAATTCACAATTGATTTACACTAGCCCATGGAGATCCGAAACACTCTCCAAGTTAGTGGAGAATCAGATCTGTTATCAGTTTAGATGGTATTCTTGGTTGGTTCATTACAAATGTTATCAGAGTGGGTCTTTCCCTAAAGGTAAATAATTGAAATTGAATTCTAATGTTATTTGGGGTGAGTCAGGGTAGAAAGAATATTAATAATATTCCATTAATCAATAGGTATTATGTGAGTGGGTTCTTGATCACCATCACTTCATGATGAGATTTCAGTTTCTAGGGATGTTGGTACTTTAATCATTACTTTTAGTTGTTGGAATTATGATGATAAATTGTATTTTAATTTCCCAAGGAGGGTATCTTTGAATTGGGGAATACCTTATGATAATTTTAACTATAATGGAATGATGGCCACAATGTCACCATGTTTTCACGATCTGGTAATCTGTGAGGAATCTGTGTGGCTGATTTGGAAAGTTAACCATGAAAAATTGTGAGGTTGGTGTGTGGTTTACTAGCCCATATGAGTTTTAGTTTCAAATTGGTTCTAAATGTGACACCTTATCTGTTTTTATAAAGGTGACTTCACTTATGTGAGTTTTGTGATGTGGGTTATGGATGTGGGCTATTCATTGATCTTCTGTGGTTTTTTTCATACTAAATCCCTTTAAAATAATTTAAATCTCATGTGAAAAATAAAATGTGTCTCCAAACATGTTTTTTATGTTCTTTTAGAAATGTTTTTAATGATAATTTTCTTTATATTTTTGGGTTTAAAAACTAATTATCAAATACTAATATGCGATGCGATGAAAAAATAATCCAAGAAGAAAATTTAGTTTTTAATGGATTTAAAAGGAAATGGTTTTAATGAACGGAAAACGAGATTAATGCTTTCAAAACATTGGAATAATTTACATGTGTCGGTAATGGGGTATTGAAACTATGATTTATTTATATAAATATTTATCTTTTTAAAAGTAATTATTAATGTTTTAAAAATTGTGAAATCTCATGTGTTTTGAAATCAATAATGCTTTGATAAAAGTGGGTTGTGAATTTCTTTAAAAACCATTTATACTCTATTTGAATGTTATTTTTTTGAAAAAGTTTATATGACTTTTATTTATGATGTATAGAAATATATCCTATAATGTCTTTCAATAATGGTAGAATGTTGGTCCATAGGTCCATTCCTTAGGGTAGTTCTTCACATTTTCCAAAAGAAGAATATCTTTTCAAAAGCACTACCTAGACTCCATAATGAGTGGTGGAGCTAGATACTTTCATGCCTCCTAACCCCATCCTTGAATTCCTGGATTATCATCTACCTTATTATAAAGGTTAAAATGGTTCTCTGGAGAATGTAAATTTTCTTGAATATGTTGATGATATTTTTTATTATCTCAAGACTCCTGATGCTCTGAAGGTTAAGTCTGTCAACTCAATATTTGGGGGACCCAGTCAGAAGTAGTGGAAAGTAGTGATTCCCCCTTTTCTCCATGAATTAATGTCTCAGAAATTCTTAAATTAAATCCCGATTCTATCATTGTATCATAAGGAAGTGAATAAGGATAAAGTTGATCAATTCGTTGGTTGTGGTGAATATGAGTTGTCGACTGTGAACTATGACAAGAAATTATTTCGTTTGGTATGTCTCATACCTGGGATTGTTCATGATGATATTAGAAAGACTATATGTTTTATAAATTCTTCTCACCGATACCTATTAGCCCTCATGCATATGGAAGGTTTGATTAATTATTTGGGGATTCTTAATAAGGATTTCATAGAAAAAAATGAGCAAGTAAACCAATACGAAGGGGTGAATTCCTTCTTCATAGTTGATTAATGAAGCCCTTATCAAAAAAATATGAAGCCTCTCATGCGATTCAATTGATTAGAACATTTCAATTCTTAATGGTGGGGTTTTATTGATCCAATGGATTATGGACGGTGTTATTGTCGCGCTCACCTTTAGAGGATCAGTATGTTGAACCACTCGAAATAGAAAATTTGGTTTGGAAAATAATCTTTGGATAATGGGGAAGCAGATGATTCATGATTGTAGGGCTCCTTCCATAGGACATGGAGTGAATATTTTCACACAATGGTGGAGATTCTGTTTCCACCTTATTGTTTCTGGTTTTAGGGTTGAAACTACTTGAGTTGTCATTGTTGATTTTCTATTTTTGGAAACCTGTTATTTTAGGATCTCTGTGAATGATATCTTATTGACCGTGGTTTTGACCATTTTTGGATTTCAGAGGTAATAATGGTTTCATTTCTTCATATCCTGTTTTTTATTCGTTAGAGTTCATTTATTTATGAATTGGTGTTTAGAGCTCAATTTAGTTGTTATGGGTGATCTCACTTGTGAGAGTATTGTTCCCTATTGTGCATAGACTTGGATGTTTTATATCTCTCAAGTTTGACTTGGATATACCTTGGGAGTGTACAAAAGTAACTAAGGTGATGTTGATTTTTTATTGATGAAGAACATAGTGGTGTCTGCATTAGACTTGATAAGCTCATTGATGTATGAGGCTCTATTTGAAAAATCTTAGGATACTATCAAGTACTTAGCAAGGTTAGATATCCTTTTTAGTTCCTTACCTTTCTTGTGGATTCTTTATCTTAGATGTTTCTTCTAAGTGAGAGGGTGATGTCTCTTATTTGGGTCTAAGGGATATTCTTGTCTTATGTAACACCATTTTGGTGAATATATAAATGGTGGGGAAACCTGTTATAGGTCTCTAGTATTTCTATTGTTTGGGGAAGTGTGATGATATTTAGGATTTGATCTTGGAGTTGAGTGTTTTTTAGCCTTTGGGTGAGTCTTACTTCTAGACCATGGATCATTCACCACAAAATATATGTATGGATGTTCTTATTATTTCACCGTGTTCTATCTTGTAGATTGGATGCTTTCTAGGGATAGAAAATCACATGGTCGGGAGGCTGTAACATCACATTACATTTTTTATGTTTTTGGAATACATGATTGATGTACCAAATGTTTTTATGTCTTTCATGGTTATTTTCATTATTTTGTAGGACCTTTATGGAAGTCTTATAGGAATTTTCATGATTTTTGCATGGTTTCTGCAAGGTTTTTACAGGGATAAACAAATTGTGAAACATTTTTGCATGGTTTTAATATTTTTTGTTCACGGTTAAACAAACTACGAAACATGTTTCCTGATTTTCAAATCATTAAACAATATATACAACCTTTTCCATGGTTTGAGCATGGTTTAGGCATGGTTTAAACAATATGTACAACCTGTAACTCTGTTTTCACGTGGTTAGTACTAATGTTGCGATTTAGCCAAGAAACCATGTGAATGGTAATTAGTGTTATGAAAATTTTAATTATTTTCCCCAAACCCCCTAATTAATCTAAAAAACATCCCACTTAAACATAAATGTATTCTCTAGATTTTGGGATCCCTATAGGGCCATTATTGCTCCCCAAACATCATCTCTTGGTAGATAGAAGTGCTAATCGAATTGAATATCTTCCCTTTGAGTGAGTTTTTCTCTTCTCAATCTCAGATGTCCTATATTATCTTTATTCCATCTTCCTAAAGGTTATGATAGCCATGTTTTTTTCAGGTCTGTATTGATTTATGTGGAATTTTAGATCTTGGATCTTTTCACTCTTTTTTCAAGATTTGTCTCCTTAGATTTTATGACCACCATCGAGGGAAACACATCTCAGATTCATTTTTTTTGGATTCATTATTTTCATAGTACGTGTTTCTATGTAATTCCTTTATCTTGTGAGACATTGTTTCTTGATAATTCATAGATACTTGTTTTCAATTTTTTAACACATGTTCTATGGAATTTGATAATTTAATTCCTCATTAAATATTCTTTTACCACATTTCATTTTAATTGAATATGTGATTAATTGAATTGATATAATCCTGGTATCTATACCATTTTTATTAATTGTTTAACATCCATGTTTTTTTGGATTTATTTTCAATGAACTATGAATAGGTATTTTGGGGAAATTAAGAGATTTGGCCTGGGATTTGATTTACTAAATTAACTTATTTTTTTTGAATAAATTGAATTGAACTATTTCATATTTTCTAATAGTTTCAAATGCATGAATTTGTTAAATGACCAAGAACGATCTTTGTTTTATTTCACCTTTTTTAAATGGGTTCAATTGTGTTATTTGAAATAAACTATTTATTCAAATAGAAAGAGGGTTTAAACCCATGTTTTGAAATTTATTAAGTCCATTTAAAGTTGTAATACATACTTTATATGATTAAGAGATTATTTGAAATAAATTATTGTCTTAATGGCTAATTTGGAATTATAATGATGATTTGGGAAAGGATGTGGGTATTGTTACCCTTTTTAACGATTAAATTATTTAAATGGATTTGAATTAAAATTAAAGATTCTTGGCGATTTTATTAGAGCATTATGATTATCCTATATTGTAATAATCCATTTATATAACATTCTTTATTCTTATAATTCATGCTATTGGGTGGTAAAAAAGGGATTATTTACTTTGATGGATTTTGGGGAGAGAGTGAGATGTTATTTGAGGTATAGTTCCCCTGATTGATACTAATAAGGATCCCCATTGTGATCCTTGTGAAAATATTATTCAGTAGCCTTCTTTTTACTATTAATGGGAACATAGATAGTTAAATGGAAGGACCTAGATATATGATTCAGTAGAAGACTCACACCCTTATTTTATATCCCTAGAGAATGTGAATTGTTCATGCTATGGACTTGCATCTAGGAATGTGGGTGTGTGTTAAACTATGTTATTGTAGACTCATGAGACTAGATGTTAGACCGACAATTATTCATGTTATAATTTGATTAGCTATTATGAGGCTGAGTCACCATAATACCTAGGTTATACCCATGACATCCATATATATGATACATGATACATGACAGTGATGGTTGCCACTCTTTGGAACTACGGTTGCCTTTATTACTTCATTTATTGTTATTATGCTCTATGAATCTATTGTTTTGACTTTTTTTTCAACTTTTTGTATTGGGTGTATATTCTCATGTTTTTATCATTATCTGAATTTATCATATGAAATGGTTTTTAATAATTTATATGAAGTTTTTATGTTTATAAATGATTTAATGTCATGTTATATAGTTTTAGTTTAATAAATAATGTTAAAATTATGAAAATAAAATTTTAAACTAATCCTCATATTTTTTTATTTGTACTCATATTTTAACATATTTAAATTTCATTATGATGTAACTAAAAAGAATATTTGTTGGAATCCTACTGATATCTATATCTAACAACCTACTTATAACTTTTGCTCTTTCAATCCCTTTGTTAGCTTATAGCAGGTGTTTTTGGTCTAGTCTTCCTTTGTGTGTTCTTGCTTATGTGACCAAGGGTAGGTGACATGGGTCATCATGGGTAGTCATGGACCACTAGGAGGTGGGGTTTTGTTATTACATTCCACTTTCATTTTTCTTATTTTCTCTTTATAATTTAATATGTATGTATTGATTGATATAAATCTGACGATGTTTCCTCATTTTACTATATTACTGTAATAATTTATGGGTGAAATCATTCCCAATAGTTATTTATTAATTCCCATGTTATTGTTATCAGCCTCTGGAGATTGGGAACAATCCTTGGGTTAGTGTAAAAATGACATTGGTATCATTATAGATGGTATTTAGGGGTGGTTCATTATAGTTATGTGCATAGTAGAGGGAACATGGGGGGCCACATAGTTTGTCTGCAACCGTATGAACCAGGTCACATGGTAATGAACCCACTTCAATTTTTGGATAGAGTGGTTTCTCACGGTTTTTGTGAGGTTAGGTAAACTATGAACCAAACTCTATGATCTGCTCTCCTAAAGTATTGAATGTTGAATGATTAGCGTATAGTTGTCCAAAATGTGTTACCAAAACCTGCACAGTGGATTTTGAGGGTTAAATGTAACGACCCGAAATTTTGAATAAATCTTGTTTCCTAATTTCATGTGTTATTTTTATACTCAAAAAAAAAATGTTTGTGTAAACCTTAAATAACGTAAAATGTGTAATGATTCTCAAAAAATGGTCTTCTACAATTATGTTCAGTACGAAATTTAGAGTCTAATAAGATCAACATGATTTTTGATGAATAATCAATTATGAATAGTGATTTTATGATTAGGATTAGTAATATGACCAAATGGATTAGTAATCTCACTTAAAGAAAGTTTTAAAATAATCTAGGCACCTTGATTAAGTAATGTGATTCAATAAAATGGTTAAATAACGGTTTCATAAATTATTATTCAAGTATTAGTTTTTTCGGGTGAATAGTGTTTTTTAATTAAAAATTTAATTAAAAATAATTAGAAAATTATTTTTATAAAAAGGACTTTATTTTTGAACTCAGAGCATCGATATTATGTTATGGTAATTTTTGGGGATTTTTCTGAAAAAAATGAATTCCCGATGAATAGTGTTTTTATTTAAAAATTAAATTAAAAATATTTGGAAAATTATTTTTATAAAATGGAGTTCATAAATGTAATTAGAGCATCTATATTTAGTTAAGATGAGATTTTGGGATTTTTCTGAGAAAGATGAATTTTTCAGTGAATAGTAAAAAATGTAGTTTTAGGGTTTCGGTATGTTTAATGACATCATAGCTGTGTCATGATGATGTCATGAGATATTTTAAGGGTTGGCCAGGCAAGGGTGATGAATTATTGTTTTGGGGGACCCATGTGGCCTAAATCCATGATAAATTCCAAGGGAGAGCACATGGGTTTGAGAAAAGCACATGTGAGGTGTCCCTTGGCCATTAATGCCTTGTCCCCTCACTTTCCCTATAAATACCAAGCCCTCCACTCATCAATTCGACTCCCCACTCTTCCCCAACGAAGTTCTGGTCTCATTACCTCCCAAGGAGTCCTCCCAAGGTGCCCCCAAGCCCTCAAGGCTCCAACCTTTGAGGTTTAAGAGTTACATTTTAAGGTTAGGGATCCGACCTCTCTCTTTCATTTCAAGTAATTTCTTTTATGTCATTCCTTTTATGCTCCATGTTCTTATGTTGGAGGATGTTATTTTATACTCATCCGACTCCCCTTTTCATGTTCATATAATGAGATATCCCCTCTTACTCTCATTATTTCGTTTTATGATGTTTTAAGTGGCGCCGTTAGGCTGCCGAAATTTTTGTAACGGATTCTTTCTCCCTTCTCATTTTTCAAGATCTATTTTCATGTAAATTATTTCAAGTTCCTTTTTGTTATGTTGGGGTATGATCTCTATATCTATCATAATGGACTCTTATGTTCATATGATGAGAGACCCCATTTGATCTCTTCAATTCAGTATTTTGAAGTTTTAAGTGGCGCCGTTAGGCTGCCGAATTGTTTAGTGGTTCTTCACCCTTCTCGTTTTGAAGTTCTACTTTCATGTCAATTCTTTCAAGTTCCTTTTTGTTATGTTGAGGTATAATCTCTATATCTATCATACTGGACTCTTATGTTCATATGATGAGAGACCCCATTTGATATCTTCAATTCAGTATTTTGAAGTTTTAAGTGGCGCCGTTAGGCTGCAGAATTTTTTAAGTGGTTCTTCACCATTCTCATTTTGAAGTTCTACTTTCATGTCAATTCTTTCAAGTTACTTTCTATTATGTTGGGGTATGATCTATATATCTATCATACTGGACTCTTATGTTCATATGATGAGAGACCCTATTTGACCTTGTCAATTTAAGTTTGTTGAAGTTTAAGTGACGCCGTTAGGCTGCCGAATTCTCACAAGAGAAATCTTTTTTTTATCCTTTCATGTTATTCATTTCATATGGTATATTTTCAAATTTCATTACCATGTTCTTAAATCCCTTATATTTTGTCCCTCTACTGTTTTATGGGTCATTTATGAATGTTTGACCCATGTCCCCTCTCTTCTCAATGTTTTCTAAAACCTTGTAACATACCCGTTATGCTGCAGAATTTTCGTCTCAAAATGCCTCTCTCTCTTTTCTAAAAATTATTTTATGTTATAAAGTGAATACTCAAAGCTCTTATTTATACAGGGGTATTCACATATATATCAAAATGTTCTATTTTAAATTTTGGGAATTACATACATGAAACCCTCTTTCCCTTTCTGTGGGTTTAAAGTGACGTAAAGATCATGTCTTTAAAGCAGTTTTTAAAACGTTATGATTATGAAATGAAACCCATTTATTTTATGCTATATGGGTTATTTATGAAATGTTTGATGATGATATATGTGGCTCACATGATAATAAAGGCAAATTTAAGTGTGCGCCCTGATAGCGCTCCAATGCATTGGGTAATGATGTAACCACTAGAGATTACAATTTTCACGATACCTTGGTGAATAACCTTGGTAATTTTCAAATGACACCTTGGGGATGGACCTTGGTGATATGTTCATGATTGTCTATGTTAAATGATGTAGCCACATCTTCAAGTTATGAAAAATGTTGTTTTTATTATGAAATGCCTCATGATTTCTTTCTCATGCCTTAAAGTTCTTTTCATGTCATTATTGAAGTATATCAAGTTCACATGTAAAATGTTCCTCTTGTTTCCCTTACTGGGCCTTCTGCTCACCCTTTATTTTGACGTGTGTTCCCAGGTTATGAGATGCAGTAATGAACCTAGGATGAACTTGAGGAGACACCTTTCAAGTGTTTAAGAAGAATGTTTTTTTTCTTTCATTTATTATGTTCCTGGTTTCCAAGACACTAAACCTTAAAGATCCTCGGTTTTGTAAAATGAAATGAAAGTTTATGTGATAAAAAGGCGGGATGCTATAGTTGGTATCAAAGGATGGTTTAGTTATTTGTGGAAATTAGGATATAAAAACTTTAGGAAGAACCCTATAGAAGAGTTTAAATATAGGAAATCTTCCTAGTATTTTGGTGAGTATTGAGTAAGGGGTTTCCAAGCAAATACATCCCTGTCTGGATACGAGTAGGTAGAGGTGGCTCTGGCACAGATGTACATAGGGGTAAAACCCGAAAACACCGCTTTGAGCTAGACTCGAACGGGAACTGGTACACGACAACGGGCCTTGCTGCACTCTTGGTTACGACACTCCTGGGGGATATGCTTTGGTAAATTCATAAGCTTAGTATGAACCATTGTTAAAGGAACAAAGATAAAATAAAATAAAGGTTCACATAAGAATATATGATCATGGATAACCTAGGAGGGAACCTAGGGGATCACAAGTTAGGGTATACTTTACTTCTACATGTTATCCTTAGATTCTTTAAGTTTCTTTTCATGATTATTGGCTAAGTATTTAAGCCCCTAACTATAGCTTCTTTTCTTAGTTAATGGCGGGAAATGGAAGAGCATGTCCCAACAACCAATGTGATAGGAAATGCTCTGATTGCCGTATTAATACGACAGAGATGATTAGGGGATTAAAAGATGATTATTATTTTGGAAGACATTAACTATTTTGAGGACCATATATGATCAAGTTAAATACATTACTACGGAATTTTCATTGAGGAGTAAGGTTTATTTATATTTTTATGAATCAATGAATTTAAGGTGGACTTATAGTAATTTAGGTTACTTACGGGAATGATTAACCTATCTTGGGTAAAATATGTTTAGGTTAGCTACTTTTGTTATAAGATGTTAGGAGTGGTTGATGTTGTTTGGAGATGAACAATGAAGTTTATTTTGGAAGACTATGTTATCAAATCCTTCTTGTATTTGGGTTTCAATCTTAGTTTGGTTTATTTTGAGGAATTTTAAGGACTGTTATTTATGGAATGGTCTATGATGAACTTTGGGTATTACCATGGAACTTTGAAGATTTAAAAGTAGTTTCCATTCCTATGGGATTCTTTTTGAAGATTTGTTTTACCTTACCCTTTCTAAATTTGGGATAATGCTTAAAGATAGAAGAAATAGATAGTTGATCTTTTGTGGATTATGTGATTCTCTAGAAGATGATTCTTCTGTTTTGATGAGACCAAGTAGTTTTGAATGCTCATCGTTTGGAGAAAATATTAATTTTGGTAGAAGCTTATTAAAGTATGAAACTCTACATGAAGGTAGATATATTTCCTTATGTTTTTTTATCTATGTTGTAAATGAATTCCTCAAAGTTATGAAAAGAAACGTAAAACAAAAATTTTGTTGGTTTACGTTTCCTACTGGGTAATCAAAGACCACTTACACACATCATAATTTTGGGATTTTCTGGTGGTTAACTTCCTTCTAATCATGTTTTCTATCACTCTCCTTTAGAATGTTACCCTTTGTTTTCTCCTCCATGTCCATGTTTCCAACATGGAATCCTAGTATGAGTAAACTCGGGTGGCCTTTGTACTTCCTTTTCTTTCTTTTAATGTAATAGTGTTACTGACTCTTTTTCCGATGTGGGACTTTCAATGAAATTTCAAAACCCAATTTAAAAAAAAATTGCGAGGACGCAATTTCTTAAGTGGGGAAGATTGTAACGACCCGAAATTTTGAATAAATCTTGTTTCCTAATTTCATGTGTTATTTTTATACTAAAAAAAAAATGTTTGTGTAAACCTTAAATAACATAAAATGTGTAATGATTCTCAAAAAATGGTCTTCTACAATTATGTTCAGTACGAAATTTAGAGTCTAATAAGATCAACATGATTTTTGATGAATAGTAAATTATGAATAGTGATTTTATGATTAGGATTAGTAATATGACCAAATGGATTAGTAATCTCACTTAAAGAAAGTTTTAAAATAATCTAGGCACCTTGATTAAGTAATGTGATTCAATAAAATGGTTAAATAACGGTTTCATAAATTATTATTCAAGTATTAGTTTTTTCGGGTGAATAGTGTTTTTTAATTAAAAATTTAATTAAAAATAATTAGAAAATTATTTTTATAAAAAGGACTTTATTTTTGAACTCAGATCATCGATATTATGTTATGGTAATTTTTGGGGATTTTTCTGAAAAAAATGAATTCTTGATGAATAGTGTTTTTATTTAAAAATTAAATTAAAAATATTTGGAAAATTATTTTTATAAAATGGAGTTCATAAATTTAATTAGAGCATCTATATTTAGTTAAGGTGAAATTTTGGGATTTTTCTGAGAAAGATGAATTTTTCAGTGAATAGTAAAAAATGTAGTTTTAGGGTTTCGGTATGTTTAATGACATCATAGCTGTGTCATGATGATGTCATGAGATATTTTAAGGGTTGGCCGGCCAAGGGTGATGAATTATTGTTTTGGGGGCCCCATGTGGCCTAAATCCATGATAAATGCCAAGGGAGAGCACATGGGTTTGAGAAAAGCACATGTGAGGTGTCCCTTGGCCATTAATGCCTTGTCCCCTCACTTTCCCTATAAATACCAAGCCCTCTACTCATCAATTCGACTCCCCACTCTTCCCCAACGAAGTTCTGGTCTCATTACCTCCCAAGGAGTCCTCCCAAGGTGCCCCCAAGCTCTCAAGGTCCCAACCTTTGAGGTTTAAGAGTTACATTTTAAGGTTAGGGATCCGACCTCTCTCTTTCATTTCAAGTAATCTCTTTTATGTCATTCCTTTTATGCTCCATGTTTTTATGTTGAAGGATGTTATTTTATACTCATCCTACTACCCTTTTCATGTTCATATAATGAGATATCCCCTCTTACTCTCATTATTTCGTTTTATGATGTTTTAAGTGGCGCCGTTAGGCTGCCGAAATTTTTGTAACAGATTCTTTCTCCCTTCTCATTTTTCAAGATCTATTTTCATGTAAAGTATTTCAAGTTCCTTTTTGTTATGTTGGGGTATGATCTCTATATCTATCATACTGGACTCTTATGTTCATATTATGAGAGACCCCATTTTATCTCTTCAATTCAGTATTTTGAAGTTTTAAGTGGCGCCGTTAGGCTGCCGAATTTTTTAGTGGTTCTTCACCCTTCTCGTTTTGAAGTTCTACTTTCATGTCAATTCTTTCAAGTTCCTTTTTGTTATGTCGAGGTATGATCTCTATATCTATCATACTGGACTCTTATGTTCATATGATGAGAGACCCCATTTGATATCTTCAATTCAGTATTTTGAAGTTTTAAGTGGCGCCGTTAGGCTGCCGAATTTTTTAAGTGGTTCTTCACCATTCTCATTTTGAAGTTCTACTTTCATGTCAATTCTTTCAAGTTCCTTTCTATTATGTTGGGGTATGATCTCTATATCTATCATACTGGACTCTTATGTTCATATGATGAGAGACCCTATTTGACCTTATCAATTCAATTTTGTTGAAGTTTAAGTGACGCCGTTAGGCTGCCGAATTCTCACAAGAGAAATCTTTTTTTTATCCTTTCATGTTATTCATTTCATATGGTATATTTTCAAATTTCATTACCATGTTCTTAAATCCCTTATATTTTGTCCCTCTACTGTTTTATGGGTCATTTATGAATGTTTGACCCATGTCCCCTCTCTTCTCAATGTTTTCTAAAACCTTGTAACATAGCCGTTATGCTGCAGAATTTTCGTCTCAAAATGCCTCTCTCTCTTTTCTAAAAATTATTTTATGTTATAAAGTGAATACTCAAATATCTTATTTATATATGGGTATTCACATATATATCAAAATGTTCTATTTTAAATTTTGGGAATTACATACATGAAACCCTCTTTCCCTTTCTGTGGGTTTAAAGTGACGTAAAGATCATGTCTTTAAAGCAGTTTTTAAAACGTTATGATTATGAAATGAAACCCATTTATTTTATGCTATATGGGTTATTTATGAAATGTTTGATGATGATATATGTGGCTCACATGATAATAAAGGCAAATTTAAGGGTGCACCCTGATAGCGCTCCAATGCATTGGGTAATGATGTAACCACTAGAGATTACAATTTTCACGATACCTTGGTGAATAACCTTGGTAATTTTCAAATGACACCTTGGGGATGGACCTTGGTGATATGTTCATGATTGTCTATGTTAAATGATGTAGCAACATCTTCAAGTTATGAAAAATGTTGTTTTTATTATGAAATGCCTCATGATTTCTTTCTCATGCCTTAAAGTTCTTTTCATGTCATTATTGAAGTATATCAAGTTCACATGTAAAATGTTCCTCTTGTTTCCCTTACTGGGCCTTCTGCTCACCCTTTATTTTGACGTGTGTTCCCAGGTTATGAGATGCAGTAATGAACCTAGGATGAACTTGAGGAGATGCCTTTCAAGTGTTTAAGAAGAATGTTTTTTTCTTTCATTTATTATGTTCCTGGTTTCCAAGACACTAAACCTTAAAGATCCTCGGTTTTGTAAAATGAAATGAAAGTTTATATGATAAAAAGGCGGGATGCTATAGTTGGTATCAAAGGATGGTTTAGTTATTTGTGGAAATTAAGATATAAAAACTTTAGGAAGAACCCTATAGAAGAGTTTAAATATAGGAAATCTTCCTAGTATTTTGGTGAGTATTGAGTAAGGGGTTTCCAAGCAAATACATCCCTGTCTGGATACGAGCAGGTAGAGGTGGCTCTGGCATAGATGTACATAGGGGTAAAACCCGAAAACACCGCTTTGAGCTAGACCCGAACGGGAACTGGTACACGACAACGGGCCTTGCTGCACTCTTGGTTACGACACTCCCGGGGGATATGCTTTGGTAAATTCATAAGCTTAGTATGAACCATTGTTAAAGGAACAAAGATAAAATAAAATAAAGGTTCAAATAAGAATATATGATCATGGATAACCTAGGAGGGAACCTAGGGGATCACAAGTTAGGGTATACTTTACTTATACATGTTATCCTTAGATGCTTTGAGTTTCTTTTCATGATTATTGGCTAAGTATTTAAGCCCCTAACTATAGCTTCTTTTCTTAGTTAATGGCGGGAAATGGAAGAGCATGTCCCAACAACCAATGTGATAGGAAATGCTATGATTGCCGTATTAATACGACAAAGATGATTAGGGGATTAAAAGATGATTATTATTTTGGAAGACGTTCACTATTTTGAGGACCATATATGATCAAGGTAAATAGATTACTACGGTATTTTCATTGAGGAGTAAGGTTTATTTATATTTTGATGAATCAATGAATTTAAGGTGGACTTATAGTAATTTAGGTTACTTACGGGAATGATTAACCTATCTTGGGTAAAATATGTTTAGGTTAGCTACTTTTGTTATAAGATGTTAGGAGTGGTTGATGTTGTTTGGAGATGAACAATGAAGTTTATTTTGGAAGACTATGTTATCAAATCCTTCTTGTATTTGGGTTTCAATCTTAGTTTGGTTTATTATGAGGAATTTTAAGGACTGTTATTTATGGAATGGTCTATGATGAACTTTGGGTATTACCATGGAACTTTGAAGATTTAAAAGTAGTTTCCATTCCTATGGGATTCTTTTTGAAGAGTTGTTTTACCTTACCCTTTCTAAATTTGGGATAATGCTTAAAGATAGAAGAAATAGATAGTTGATCTTTTGTGGATTATGTGATTCTCTAGAAGATGATTCTTCTGTTTTGATGAGACCAAGTAGTTTTGAATGCTCATCGTTTGGAGAAAATATTAATTTTGGTAGAAGCTTATTAAAGTATGAAACTCTATATGAAGGTAGATATATTTCCTTATGTTTTTTTATCTATGTTGTAAATGAATTCCTCAAAGTTATGAAAAGGAACGTAAAACAAAAATGTTGTTGGTTTACGTTTCCTACTGGGTAATCAAAGACCACTTACACACATCATAATTTTGGGATTTTCTGGTGGTTAACTTCCTTCTAATCATGTTTTCTATCACTCTCCTTTAGAACGTTACCCTTTGTTTTCTCCTCCATGTCCATGTTTCCAACATGGAATCCTAGTATGAGTAAACTCGGGTGGCCTTTGTACTTCCTTTTCTTTCTTTTAAAGTAACAGTGTTACTGACTCTTTTTCCGATGTGGGACTTTCAATGAAATTTCAAAACCCAATTTAAACAAAATTGCGAGGACGCAATTTCTTAAGGGGGGAAGATTGTAACGACCCGAAATTTTGAATAAATCTTGTTTCCTAATTTCATGTGTTATTTTTATACTCAAAAAAAAAATGTTTGTGTAAACCTTAAATAACTTAAAATGTGTAATGATTCTCAAAAAATGGTCTTCTACAATTATGTTCAGTACGAAATTTAGAGTCTAATAAGATCAACATGATTTTTGATGAATAGTAAATTATGAATAGTGATTTTATGATTAGGATTAGTAATATGACCAAATGGATTAGTAATCTCACTAAAAGAAAGTTCTAAAATAATCTAGGCACCTTGATTAAGTAATGTGATTCAATAAAATGGTTAAATAACGGTTTCATAAATTATTATTCAAGTATTAGTTTTTTCGGGTGAATAGTGTTTTTTAATTAAAAATTTAATTAAAAATAATTAGAAAATTATTTTTATAAAAAGGACTTTATTTTTGAACTCAGATCATCGATATTATGTTATGGTAATTTTTGGGGATTTTTCTGAAAAAAATGAATTCTCGATGAATAGTGTTTTTATTTAAAAATTAAATTAAAAATATTTGGAAAATTATTTTTATAAAATGGAGTTCATAAATGTAATTAGAGCATCTATATTTAGTTAAGGTGAAATTTTGGGATTTTTCTGAGAAAGATGAATTTTTCAGTGAATAGTAAAAAATGTAGTTTTAGGGTTTCGGTATGTTTAATGACATCATAGCTGTGTCATGATGATGTCATGAGATATTTTAAGGGTTGGCCGGCCAAGGGTGATGAATTATTGTTTTGGGGGCCCCATGTGGCCTAAATCCATGATAAATGCCAAGGGAGAGCACATGGGTTTGAGAAAAGCACATGTGAGGTGTCCCTTGGCCATTAATGCCTTGTCCCCTCACTTTCCCTATAAATACCAAGCCCTCCACTCATCAATTCGACTCCCCACTCTTCCCCAACGAAGTTCTGGTCTCATTACCTCCCAAGGAGTCCTCCCAAGGTGCCCCCAAGCCCTCAAGGTCCCAACCTTTGAGGTTTAAGAGTTACATTTTAAGGTTAGGGATCCGACCTCTCTCTTTCATTTCAAGTAATCTCTTTTATGTCATTCCTTTTATGCTCCATGTTCTTATGTTGGAGGATGTTATTTTATACTCATCCTACTCCCCTTTTCATGTTCATATAATGAGATATCCCCTCTTACTCTCATTATTTCGTTTTATGGTGTTTTAAGTGGCGCCGTTAGGCTGCCGAAATTTTTGTAACGGATTCTTTCTCCCTTCTCATTTTTCAAGATCTATTTTCATGTAAAGTATTTCAAGTTCCTTTTTGTTATGTTGGGGTATGATCTCTATATCTATCATACTGGACTCTTATGTTCATATGATGAGAGACCCCATTTGATCTCTTCAATTCAGTATTTTGAAGTTTTAAGTGGCGCCGTTAGGCTGCCGAATTTTTTAGTGGTTCTTCACCCTTCTCGTTTTTAAGTTCTACTTTCATGTCAATTCTTTCAAGTTCCTTTTTGTTATGTTGAGGTATGATCTCTATATCTATCATACTGGACTCTTATTTTCATATGATGAGAGACCCCATTTGATATCTTCAATTCAGTATTTTGAAGTTTTAAGTGGCGCCGTTAGGCTGCCGAATTTTTTAAGTGGTTCTTCACCATTCTCATTTTGAAGTTCTACTTTCATGTCAATTCTTTCAAGTTCCTTTCTATTATGTTGGGGTATGATCTCTATATCTATCATACTGGACTCTTATGTTCATATTATGAGAGACCCTATTTGACCTTTTCAATTCAATTTTTTTGAAGTTTAAGTGACGCCGTTAGGCTGCCGAATTCTCACAAGAGAAATCTTTTTTTTATTCTTTCATGTTCTTCATTTCATATGGTATATTTTCAAATTTCATTACCATGTTCTTAAATCCCTTATATTTTGTCCCTCTACTGTTTGATGGGTTATTTATGAATGTTTGACCCATGTCCCCTCTCTTCTCAATGTTTTCTAAAACCTTGTAACATAGCCGTTATGCTGCAGAATTTTCGTCTCAAAATGCCTCTCTCTCTTTTCTAAAAATTATTTTATGTTATAAAGTGAATAATCAAAGCTCTTATTTATACAGGGGTATTCACATATATATCAAAATGTTCTATTTTAAATTTTGGGAATTACATACATGACACCCTCTTTCCCTTTCTGTGGGTTTAAAGTGACGTAAAGATCATGTCTTTAAAGCAGTTTTTAAAACGTTATGATTATGAAATGAAACCCATTTATTTTATGCTATATGGGTTATTTATGAAATGTTTGATGATGATATATGTGGCTCACATGATAATAAAGGCAAATTTAAGGGTGCAATGCATTGGGTAATGATGTAACCACTAGAGATTACAATTTTCACGATACCTTGGTGAATAACCTTGGTAATTTTCAAATGACACCTTGGGGATGGACCTTGGTGATATGTTCATGATTGTCTATGTTAAATGATGTAGCCACATCTTCATGTTATGAAAAATGTTGTTTTTATTATGAAATGCCTCATGATTTTTTTCTCATGCCTTAAAGTTCTTTTCATGTCATTATTGAAGTATATCAAGTTCACATGTAAAATGTTCCTCTTGTTTCCCTTACTGGGCCTTCTGCTCACCCTTTATTTTGACGTGTGTTCCCAGGTTATGAGATGCAGTAATGAACCTAGGATGAACTTGAGGAGATGCCTTTCAAGTGTTTAAGAAGAATTTTTTTTTTCTTTCATTTATTATGTTCCTGGTTTCCAAGACACTAAACCTTAAAGATCCTCGGTTTTGTAAAATGAAATGAAAGTTTATGTGATAAAAAGGCGGGATGCTATATTAAATTTATTTTTTTAATGAATGTTTTAACCCAAATTTATTCCTCCCATCCTCATGCTTGCATGATTTTCTTTCTTTCCTAGTCCATGGATCTCCTTTCCTTCCATCCATAGGGTTTTGATGTATCTCCTTCATCTGTGGTCCAAATAATTCTCTATCTAAAGCTACAAAAACCCCTCAGTAAGCTCTTCAATTAAAACACCGTTATTTCATGGTTTCCCTTCAATCTGTTGTGCTATATAGATGCGATGGAATTTATCCTTAGTTTTGGGATTTTGGTAAATCAATTTATTTCATCCATTTTTGGTCAAATCAAGTCTTAAAAATTGATGAGTGGAGTACCAATACATAGAGGTAGTGTTTCTATGTTTTTACCACTCATTTTTTCACTTTTCAACTAATCAAATGTTGTTCTGTTTGTCGGACCATTATGATGATGCTTCATTATTTAATATTAAATTAATTGGTATTTTTTTAGATATTTTTTGTGACCCTAGGATATTGAAAAATCCATGTGTGGGGTGTTCTCCTAGTCTTTGGCCACCTCATTGAATATTCCATCCTTAATGGAAATTGTTTCCCAGGCATGATTTCTAAACTGCATTGGGGAGTGTGTGTCCCTTGATCAAATGGATTAATTTTAATTTATATTGATTTGGAATTATTACTTAGCCATGAGAGTTGTCTTGGGGCTTTATAACTCACACCTTACATTTAAATGTTCTATGACTTATATTTAATTGTTTATGATTTTTTAAACTCCATGCCTAATGTTATATGTAATTTATAACATTTATGCTATGCTAAGCTCATTGTGCTCTTTCCCACATTCTAGGATTATTGATTTTTTCTATAGTGTGTGTCTTGAATTGACATTCCATTCTTGTCCAAGATAAATAGTTTAGGGTTTTTAATTATAATTGAAGATATGTGTTTAGATACATGTTAATTCCATGTTCTTAATTCTTACGACCTTGTTGTAGTGTCCTAATTTATATGCTATTCTTTGGTAGGATTTTTAGCATTAGATATTGAAATGAAAATAATGACATCTAATCATCCACAAGTTATTACTTGTAACTTATGCCACATGATCATTCTATTATCAATATTAATGCTGTTTAGCTCTTCCATTTAATTGTGCCATTGTAGCTTGGATTAATTGTATAGTTTGATTTGATGGTGAGTATGTGATATAGTGATTCACTCTTGTTGGCATGTAATTATAAATATATGACTTGAATTATGATGGGATTTATTTGATATGGCTCACTTGAAATGGGTTGGGATTAAATATGGGTCTTGAGATAAGGATTTCATGGAAAAACATAGCATTCTTGGTTGGGTACTCATGATGTACAAGGATTGATAATTTGGATTTATAGGTATGAGATTTTTGAACTAATTTACTTATACTCATGATAGAATCCATTTCATCAGGGGAATAACTGATAATGGAACTATTTGGAAAGATGTTTATGTCTTTACATGGGTGATACCTGGTCCCCTATGATAGATACATATCAAGGGGTCAATGTCACTATGTCTTGAGTGATACAAGGGACATCATATGGGTTTCCTTGGATGAACTCTATGATAGTGGTCATATTGGATGTTCTGTAGAGACCCTTGGGATTCTCTTTATATTTCTTTGGATGGGCTCAAACTTGAAAAAAGAGTTGATGGATTGTTTTTATTTCTCATTTCATATGTTATACATCATTTTATTTGTAATTATTTTGAGAATTTTTATGAAGAGATATAGATTTAACCATAAGCCAAAGAATAATCTTAGGGTTATGAATTCTTGGGTTTCATTATTTAGTTTGTATCTTGTGTTCATATTATTTCTTCCTATGTACTTATTTTCAGACATCTGTCTTAGGCCAAAGCAGTTGGTATGGTTTGGGTGACCTTTTAGGGACCCAAATAGAGGTTGTTACTTTTATTAGGTTATTGCTCTACATTTTTTTCTAGCACACTGCTTATTATTCATTGATTAAAGTGGATCAGCCTAGAAACTATGGGTTCTAGCCTTCTAATATTTATATCTCACACCCTAATCAGGCACTATCGATAACCAATTGGATTTTATGATCATAGGTATGGATAAACATAAACACGGGTCTTCTGATTCTTTATTTTTTTTTTCTATTCTAGGATGGAGCATGGGGAAGAGGACTTGACCTATTCTTTAGATGCTTGTAGCATAAATTTTGGTATTTTTGTATGTTTTTCCAATATGTATTATATTCTAATATCTCCATCTCCATTTAATCACCTTTTTTATAGAAACTTGAAATCACGATAATTATTATCTTTTTTATCTATTTTTGTTATCCATTTTTTCCAGTTATTTACTAATATTACATAACTATTTACATAATCTTCCACTCCTCCCTGTTTTTTATTATGCCTCAACTATTTATTATCTATAATTTACCACTATGAAACCTCAATATATGAGAGAATAATCTCTCCATGAACACACATTAGAACCTTTCTGTGTGTCAGTGGCCTCTAGAATTTGGGGAGATGTGCTTGAGGTCATGTGTCCCACCGTCACGAGGCACTGTTGAGAGGAACCTAGTGCAACAATCTAAAAAGGTGTATCAGAGTACATTTTTTCCACAATGTCTTACTCTTTAGGTTATATAGGAGACTAGGAAATTGGAATTTAGAATTTACCCTATTCTTGAATGTATCTAACCCATGTATAGGGGAAACCCAAATTACTTTGGATGGGACATTTCTATTATCAATTATTCCATTTATGGTTGATAAAACATCACCGTTGGGTGACACACTCATCTTATCATATTATTCATATTGATGTGATGGGAATGATAATTTCTATTAATTTTTCTAAATGAAAGGAGGTCAATGAATAAAATACATCTCACTAGACACAATAAGACTTTAAATGTCAACAATTATTCTATGATATATCTAAATTCGGTGTTCATTTCCTATTTTTCTTGTGATTGCTGGTTGCGCCTTGCTTATTGTTCTTTACATTTCCTGTATTTTTATAATTATATAAATTTTCCAATTCACCTTCCAAGATAATGATATATGTTTTATTGATTGGATGCTCAATTTTAATTGATAAGGTGTGTGGTCCTATATGAATTGGAATGAAGGTATACCTCATTTAAACCACTAAATAGAAAATTAAAGAGAAAACCAACTTTAGAATGAAGTTACCACCTTATGAATGGAATTTATGGAGACATTAACCTTGACCATACCATTAAAATGGGCTACAGAGTCTGAATCTTTTGATCCTTATGATGTATTTTGCTTCTTATCTAGACCTCGCTCTCTAAGTAGGATGTCTGTTGTGTCATGCTCAGAGGATGGAATTGTACATATCCTTCTTATTGCTTTCTCTATATTCGTTTCTATCTATTTTTTTTTTATGAAAAGTGTTCTTTGAATTGTTAGAGATATTTAACTATTAAGTCCTCATGATGTATGCTAATAGATTGGTGAAGATCATGATCTTGAGGTGGTGGGACCTGAGCCACCCATTATAGATCCTGTAGTGAAACCTAAGGCACATCCTATTAATCCTGCACTGGTCACTAATTCCCTATTATGTGAGAGATTTGTCAGGTTTATATAGTCTATATAGAGTTCTCCCTAGCCTTACTCGACCATGGAAGAGCTGACATGGGACTTCCAGCAGTATAATCCTCCAACTTCTTTAGGGGATGAAGGTCTTCATGTTATAGAGTCATTGTTATAATACATAGTATCTATCATTGGTCATCTGAATATGACTCTAGAGAGGAGGGTAAAGCTCTCTACCTATATTATTTACTTTATAAAGACCTGGTGGTAAATTTATTCTTTGACTAATCATTACCAATTTGTTAATAGGGAATTCCTCTAGATTATGTTTTTTGACCACTTCTCTGCATATCTACTGAGATTAGATTGATCCAGGGATTTCATCCATATTCGACATTGATCTATAATAGTGCTTGATAATTTTTCTCACTTCACCAAGATTCAGTGTTTTTATACATCTATGAGTGGTCAAAAAAATTGAAGGCTTTCAGGTTCTTTGAGGATGGTCTAGGGAATGACGTACACTCATAGATGAAAATATTTGGGATGATGACTATTACATAGATTATAAAACATTCCCAAATTATAAAACAAAATATCAGAGAAGATAACCTTATAATCCTGGGTGGTTCAGTTATGAAATATGATAATGGTTATTTAAACGGTAAAAAGTGCAAACATGAGGCTGTACATGGGGGCAGTGCCATTCAAGTGACCCGAATTGATAGTTCTGTTATGTGTCATAAATGTGGAAAGACATAACATAAGAAGCCCCAGTTCATGAGAAACCCTATCAAATGATGAGCATTTGGCAGGATAGTACATCATCAGAGATTCTCCCATTCATTTCCACTAGTGTAGAATTGTAGGGGAATCGTACCATCACCTCTATTAGCTAAAGGATCTGCAACACCATGATAGGCTAGGGTTTAGACTTCTACTGGGCGATTTGGCCTAAGAAATAGTGTATATAGCCAATGTAGCCAGGCCCCGGAGCCTTAGCGTCAGCAGAGTGGATCTTCTCATCATACCCTGGTAGCATCTCATGGATGAGATTTAGGGTATATCTATGTTGTTCATCTAGATCCAAAGGAGAAGAGTCTAAGGCCATCTATAGTTAGAGGTAATATTATGGTTTCTAGTACTATAGTTTTTTCCATGTTAGATATAGTTGCATCACACTCTTTCTTATCAATTGTTTGGAAGGAAAGTCATGTTATTAAAAAAGAGTACTTATATGGTATTATGTCCCACAACACAAATATAGGGTTCAGAATAGAGGGTGTACGATAGTGTTAAAAGTACCCCCATACATAGTTGTGTGTTGTTCCTTCAAGAGTTTCTTCACCCTATGGATGAATGATTTTAATGTCATTCTTAGTATGGACTAGCTTGTGGATTATTATGGCTCGGTGGATTTCCATCACCGCCGAGTGTCCTTCACATCACCTGAGTACAAAAAATATGAACACAAGGGAGAATAGGATATCTATGATGATCAGCCTTGACCTAAGTGTGATGGGTATGGAAAAGTGACAAATCATCAATCTTGTCTCTTTATGAAGGATTAGGGAATACAGTTAGTGGAATTCCATCCTATTGTGGATCATTTTAGGGATGCATTCACTGATGATTTCTTTAGATTACCTATTATGATAGAGGTTGAGTTCACCATAGATCTAGTTCTTGTTGCGGAACCAGTGTCCATTCTTCTATATATGATGGAACCTATAAAGATCAAGAAACTCAAAAAACATCTTGCTGATCTTGAAGATAGGTGTTTTATTAGATCTATCACAACTCCATGGGGATTACCCATACTAGTTTCTAAGAATGTGGATGGTACCCTATGATTCTTCATAGATTATTTTCATTTGAAATATATTATGTTGCATAACTATTGTCCACTACCTCATATAGATGAACTATTTGACCAGATCTAAGGATAAATGGTTATCTCCATGATAAATTTGAGGTTGAACTACCATCAGGTTTGGATGAGACCATTGAATATACCATGTACAACATTCCGAATCATGTATGATCTGTATGAGTACCTGGTTATGTTGTTTTGTCTGATAAAAACATTGTAAATATTTATGTCTCTAATGAATCGAGTTTTCCACCCGTATATGGATTCTTTCGTTTCACTATTTATACATAAAATCATAGTGTACTCACATAGCATACATGACCTTTCCAATCATCTTGAGATCATGTTCAGTGCATGATAAGAGAACCAACTATATGTGAAGCTTAGTAAATGCCACTTTTGGGTCAGTAAGGTTCAGTTATTGGGTCATGACATATCTAAGGCAGGCATATTAGTTGACCCAAATAATGTGAGTGTCATAGCTTAATGGGAGTAGCCCAATAATTATTTTTACAAACACACCATTTTTAGGCTATGTGGATATTAAAAATAATTCATCCATGATTATCCCTCTAAGAATCCCCTATTACAGATTTGACTAAGGTTGGTGTATAGTTCATATTGTCTGAAGCTTGTGAGAAGACTTTTTTGAAGAAAAAGGGAAGACTCAATTTAGTTTTGATTATGATTCTACCTCTACTATGAAGCAGTTATTTAGTCTATATTAATGCAACATGAATCATGCATTGTGTAGTTCTAATCAAAGTTGATCGAGTTGTTTCATATAGATCTCAACTACTCAGGCCTCATGAGAGGTACTATCTTACGCAAAAACTCTATCTAGAAATCATGGTTCATGATATTCTCTACTTGAGGAACTTTCTATTAAGGGATATATTATTCATTTAAACAGATAAAAAAATTCACAAATATATCTCTACTCAACAAGACTTGAATTTGAGACAACATTGGTGGGTGGAATACTAGCAATCCTTATCTTTTAAGACTTCATATAACCTTGGTAAGGTTAATTTCATAACTGATGCATTGAGCTAGAAGACTCAGAAACAAGCCATCCAGGTGTCCAGTAGTGAGTGGAAGATGATGTATACATTCTATGAGATACTTATTGAGGTTCGTGAGATTCATAGACAACCTATTCTAGCTGCTCTATTAGTGACATAATCTATTTTGGAATGGGTTCGAGTGACGTAGTTATCTAATTATGAAGTCCTTGTTCTGTGGGAGAGCATCACAAGAGAGAACCCACATCCATGTTGGGTCATTGATTGTAGTGATACAATCCTCTATCATGGTTGCCTATGTGTAAAATATGATATTTGGGAAGAGTTTCTAAGGGAATATCAAGCCTCTGTTTGGGAATTTCATCATAGGATTACTACAATGTACAGATATATGCGTCATCAGTATTTGTTTCCTGGTATGAAAAGATAGATAATAGGTTTCATTACTCAGTGCTCCACTTGAGACTAGGTGATGGTAGAGGACTAGTGGCCTGTTGGACCTCTACAACATATCTCTATATTTTAATGGAAATGGAAAGTTTTCATAATGAATTTTTTATAGGATTTCTAACATCTCCTCAAGACTGAAATGTAGTATAGTTGATCATAGGTAGGTTGATCAAGATTGAGAACTAATTATCATCATGGGAGGCCTTATTTTTTGATGATATAGGCAGACTATACATCTTGGAGATAGTGTGGCTTCATGGTGTGCCTCATTCTATCATTTCAGACCGACTTTTTTGGTTCATTTATAGGATCTAGAAAGGGTTACAGATTTCATGGGGTTCAGAGGTGCTCTTGAGTAATGTAAATCACCATCATACTGATGGGTAGTTCGAGAAGATTATTTGGGTGTTCGAGGATATGATACGGTATGTATCCTTGATTTTGGAGGTTCCTAGGGGAATCATATTCCTCTGGTGATGTTTTCCTATAATAATTGCATTCATGTGACAATTTATATTTCCCTATATGAGTCCATTTAGTGTAGACTGCATCATTCACCTATGTGTTATCTTGAGGCTAGTTAGGTTTCTCTATTGGTTCCTCATCTTGAGTAGGATACTTCAGATAAATTCTAGCTAATTAAGAAGCACACAAGTATAGATCAGTCCAAGTAGAAGTCTTATATCAATCGTCATAATAGAACTATTCAATTCGAGGTGAGAATCTAGTGTTTCTGTATGTATAATATTGGTGGGGTTGTAGATGTATTAAGATACAGGGAAAGTTATCATTGCGATATGTCGGGCCTTTCGAAATAATGGAGCAATTTGGGCTAGTAGGCTATCAGTTACTATTACATTAGAGGTATTATTCCATGAACTTTGTATTCCACTTATCACAACTTCTATAGTATCCTAAAGACCCATATGTTCATTTGAACCTAAGGATATCAAGCTAGAGGAGGATGCATCCCACTAGGAGAATCTAATTCATTTCTTTGACCACAACATGAAGGTTCTTTGTGGTACGTTAGTTCCTCTGGTCCATGTTCTATTGAAGGACAGATGTGTGTAGGATGAGACTAGGGAGTGGGAGGATAATTTATGTGCACAGTGGTAGGAAATATCCTTAGATGATGTCATACCACCCTTGGAAGAGAAAATTGGGGATGATTTGTTTTATGGTGAGGAGGTTGTAATGTCCAAGCTTTTCTCGAAGGTACGTAACATTAAATTTTTTATTTAAGAGCCTTATAACAGAACTAATATTGATTCCTAATAAATTAATAGAGGTCTCAGGTATATCTAGGGATCATTTAAATCACAGAGATCCAAAAAGGGTGGAAGCATACAAGGAATCATTGTTATAGAAAATTAGACCACCCGTCCAACAGGGATTCCCTAAATTGTGCGGAAGATGCTAGTGGGTTGTTGGGGGCTGCATGGTTTTTCTGCAACTACACTACCCGGGGTGCCTGGTCATGTGACCAAGGGTGCATGTCCATTCATCCATTTTCAATTTTTGGATAGAGAGGTTACGCGTGGGTTTCTCTCGGTTTTTAAAACAATGAACCTAATCGTGCAAGGTTCCCCCTTATAGTAGTGGCAGGTGCACAGTTTGAACAAGTTTTCGCCAAACCATGTGGCAAAACAATGCATAGTGTGTTTTTAGTGTGAAATTACTTTTATCACTTAATAAAGGATTTAACCCAAATTTCTCCCCCCACCTCATTCAAATTCCTTTTCCTCCATTATTTGTGTGTGGAGATCCTTTCCCCTCATCCATGTGGTTTTTGTGTATCTACTTCATCCATGGTCAAAACCCGTCACCGTCAAAAGCTATGGAAATCCCTTATTAAGAACATCCTTCTACTCTCCTTTCTTTCAAGGTTCCTCTTCCATATATTATTCTATTTTAATTTGTTATAAAATTTCCCTATTTTTTCCATCAATTAGATACTTTGATTTCGTCCATTTTATGTAAAATCAAGCCTTGATAATAGATGAGTGGAGAACTAGTACATTGGGGTAGGTTTTCTATGTTATATCTTACTTGTATTGTTTCTTTTTAACTAACGAGTCATTATGCCACTAGATGAACCATTTTATTGATGCATCATTATTTCATATTAAATTAATTGGAAGGGTTTTGAGTGTATTTAGTGACCCTATATCATGTACAAATCTATCTATGGGGTGTTCTCCTTTTCTTTGTAAACCCCTTTGGATGTTCCTTCCTTAATGGACTATTTTGTTCATTCTTGATCTATGAACCAGCTCGGTGATTGTGTGTGTGGATCTTGATTAAATTTATTAATTTATAAATTAAATTGAAATGGAATTAGAGGTTGGACATGATAGTCTCCCTTTAGATTTATGACTCACACCATTAATTAAAATTTCCCATTCCTTATATTTAATTTTATATGAAACTTTTTAAACATCGTGCATAATGATATATGTAATTTCATACATGTATGCTGTTTTAATCTCATTATTATATATGCCACATTCTTGGATTGTTGCTCTATTGCATAGTGAGTTTCTTGAATTAATATTCCATATGTGTCCAAGATAGATATCTTGGGCTTTTTAAATGTCATAAAAGATATGTGTTTAGATACATGTTAATTTCATGTGATTAATGTTGATTCCCTTATTTTAGTGGCCTGATTAATATGCTATTATTTGGTAATCTTGTTATCTTGAGATATTATAAATGCTAATAACAACATGTAAATTTTTACATGTTATTCCTTGTAGATTATTCGACATTCTCAAGCTTCTCTCACGCATAATGCCTTGTGCCTTTTCCACGTAATTGTTCAATTGTCATTCGTCTTAATTTTATAGTTTGATTTTACATAAAGCTTGTGATATTGAGATTCTATTTTGTAGTTATGTAATCATAAATACTTTCATTGAATTATTATATTCCGGGTTTGATATGCCTCACTTTATATAGTTTGGAGTGAAAATGGGTCTTGAGTTAAGGATTACATCAGGAAAATCTCGCTTCTTGTTATAATACTCTAGATGATTCAAGAGAGATACTTTGGACATCCATGTTAGTGATTTCTTGGTCGATTTACTTATACTCATGACTGATACCGGTTCCCTGTGGTACTAACCGAGGATAAGACCATTTAGAAATATGGTTATACCATTCCTTGGGTGATACATAGTCCCTTGAGTGAGATACACGAAAAAGGACGAGAGTCGCCATCTCTTGAGTGATACAAGCAATGTCGTTTGGGTTTCCTTGGATGGAATTGATGACATTGGTTATATTGGATATTTTGTGATTATATTTATAACAACATGGATGGGATCATAATCTATTATGGTAATTAGGGGACTCTTTTTCTTACTCATTTAATCTGTTGTGCATCTTTTTGTTTATCATTATTATTGGAATTTGTATGAGGATGTGTAAATTTGACCCCAATCCAAACCACAAGCTTGGTGTAATCATTATTGCATTGAATTGTTTATTTTTCCCATGTATAAATAATATTCCTTGAAAATTTACTTCTTTTCAAACATCTATCTTAAGAAGAAGGAGGTGTTTTGGGTCGAGTGTCCTTTTAGGAACATGGACTTAGGTGGTTGGTTTTATTTGATTATCACTCTACTTTTATTTATTCTAACACACTACTTATTATTCATTTCATGAAATGGATCAGCATAGATATAGTGGTTACTGGCCTACTAATATTTATATCTCACACCCTTCTCCACCTTTATTTTGTACCCAAGTAATCATTTTTATCACATTTATAGAAAAAGGGAAGCGTGTAACTTTTGATGCTTGTTTTTGTTTCGGTTCTAGGATGGAGAATATCAAAAAGAACCGAGCCTATAATTGAGATGATTTTAGTATAAAGTTTTCTATTTGTGTATATTTTTTAAGAAAATAGTATATGATTGTATCAGAAGATCCATGTACCATCCTTTTCAACATACACTTGAAATCTTGATAATAATTGTCCTTTTTATCAATTATTATTATTCTACTTCAACCAATTGTTTATTACTATTTCTTGGTTGTTTACATTATCATTTTTTTTCTATTGATTATTTTGGTTTTTTAATTTATTAACTATAATTTACCATTTTGGACACTTGATATATAAGGGAATAGTTTCCCAATATACACACCCTATCCCCTCACTACTAGTTGGTAGCATCTGGTGTTTGGGGAGATGCACTTGAGGTCATGTGGTCTGCCATCTTGGGGAGTTGTTGATTGGCACCTAGGATAGGACACTATAGATAGAGTTTATCTTCATCTCTTGATCATATTTGAGGTAATCATGAAAGTGACAGACTAACTTTTCCTATGTGAGAATATTTTTTTCAATATTTATTCGCCCCTCAATTCTGCATGCCAATATCTGATTTATTTGTTAATCCAATCTATTTTCTCTTCATTAAGATCAATTTGAATCAATCTATCATACATTGTACCAATAACCCCTTTTGAAGTGTTGATATTAAAATATTCCCCCAAAATTAATTCCTTATACTTTGTGAGAAGATCCAAGTTGAATTATTCCATCCGTACATCCCTCTCAACACCATCAAATGATTATGTTTTGAATAGTCATGTAGGATCTTCTAACCATCCAACTTGAGTCGCTTTTCCCTTATCACTAACAGCCTATACCTCATCATGAAGTGTTGTTGCTTGAACCACTATAATTCCACATTCCCGATCTATCATTGGATCAAGATTGAATTTAGAAGCCATGGATTCTACCACATAATGATTCAGCTTACAAGACAATCTAGTTTCCATAAGATTAAGTAAACTTGAGTAGTCCATTAATGGTATTCGTTTATTTCCTTTAAAAACTAGATAATCATAAAAATCAATTATTCTTTTATTCACATTAATCAATCTAGACCCAACTTCAACCATCGATAGATGATCTTGTTCTGTAATTAAAATATATTTAGATTCAACTTAATGATCAATCACCTACCATTTATCCTAGATAATGGAAACAACCTGCTTCCTTTTCCACTGGTGAATTATAGTCTACCAGCCTTTTGAGTAGGTTACACCATCCCCAGATTCGTTTAGATTGGAAAAACTAGTATGAATGGAATTGAGGGAGGGGAGCCTGCAACATAGAGGACTATAACAAAGGGGTACCATTATCCTTAGGATCATATGTTGAATTCGACTGAACTTTAACACCCTACTCACATTCCTTGACAATATTAGAATACAAAAAAAGAGAATTGGTAGTAACTGCAATCTAAGAACAGGATCCAACCTATCTTATTTGATATATACCATACTTGGATCCTTTCAATTCATGATTCAATCTAGTAAATATATTTATAACCCTTGTTTCTAGAAGAATTTTCCACACCTCTATCCTGTTATTATTAATGTTACTAGTTCCCTACAGGTCTAGATTACTATGAGAGAGGTAAGTATGATAAAAAACCCATGTATCATAAGGATGATGAATCATGACCCAAGAAGATAAATAAAGTAAAGAATTTTACTCATGATTCAAAGAGAATTATTTTCTTCCAATGAATCACCCATTGAAGCTCAATGCATAGAAAATCCATTGGTTCCTTAGAGACATCATCTTCTACATAGATATGAGAGGATATGGAGAGGTTACAAGAACACGCATGACTCTCAACAAAAAAGTGTCCCATAATATTACCAATAAACTTGAGAAATCCATGATTCTAAAATGGATGAAGAAAAACATGAATAGACATCCAAATCGGTGTAAAGGGAATTTCCTGTTTAAGATGAAATTCAAAAAACCATCGGAAAAGAGAGAAGTAGAATCCTGAAAATGCCTCATTTCAAGTACCAATCAATGATTATTTTAACTGCAGATAGTTTCTAGAAACAAAAATTTTATTATATAAATCTATTTAATTCCATTTTTTGTTTTATGGAAATTATTATTCCCCTTCCCACTTGAATGATTCATTACCCCTTTTCCAAAAGACTCACCTAATAGAAATATTCGCAAATCTATTTCTCCCCTAATTTCTATGTAATAATTTCACTTGGACATCCTTTTCAAGTCATGTGCTTATTTTTTTTTGTTAATTCCAAATAATCATTCAATAAATTCTTTTATGGAATTAATTATGATATTACATTTGGTTATGTTATGAGGAATGATTATGTCTCCAATTTCTTTCTATGGGTATTTCTTATACTTATGCCCGGTGATTGATTATTTTATGTGGAAAACATATTCATGTACATGTTATGATGGGTTTTCCAAGATAGCACTCTAATAAATTGGGTAATGTTTATGTCTCATGATATTATATGAATGTGATTAGGGAGTAAAATTAATCCTTGATGGGATTCAGCACACTATGAGATGTTGTCTTGGCATTTTCCCTTAACTTATGATAATATAATGTTTTAGGTTACTGTCACATTGCTATGATTCCATGATCATATGTTTCCTATATAGTTATGTAATATTTATATGTGATCATTCACATACCTTGTCTCTTATGTTATCATGATATTTCATTTAATTAATATATTTTGCTTCATAATGATGTTTATTCTTATAATGAGCTTTACAGATCACCCTATTCTTTTATATATTTCAAAGTTTATCACATGTAGCTTTATAAGATTAATTAAATATAATAGCACATTATAGAATCTAAAATAATGATTTTATACTTTTAATTTCATGACGCTGCTTTATGAACCTAGTCTTCAAAAGAAATAATGTCTCTACATTATTGGTGGTGGTTATAGGATATTTATCTTAAAAACTTGAATTAATAATTATAAAAGACTTGGGACGTTATATCTTACTAGTAGAAAATTATACTACTAATTGACAAAAAAATAATTATTAGTCACAATATGTATTATTTTCAATGGATTCACGAATCCATTATAATTATTTTTTTAATTAATATGTTGAATATGGAAATGGAATATTTGTGATAGATACTTAAAACATCACAAATTCTCATAGAAATTAATTAATTTAATAGGAATTTTCAATCTAAAATAAGTATTTTCAATGGGTTCTATTCTATCACAAATATCTATTGAATAAAATTAAGCTATAAATGTCCACTTTCTCGTTCATCTAATCTCACAATATTAGGTTTTTCTCTCATTTTTTCATTTGATTCTTAATGGAAATCACCACGGGATCCAGATCTACCAATTAGATTTCAATTTAAGTCATTTTCTACTCAATAAAGAGGCGTTTTATTAATTTTATTTATTTGAAATATATTTTTTGTGTTATTACTAGAAAATTAATTTATTATTTTTATTTCAGTACATTTTAATGAGTTGTTTATTTTTTTATTTTTTAAATTTAGAAAGTCTTTTTGGGTAATTAGTGTAATATGATAATATACTTAACTTAATATAACTAATAAATTGATATATCATTAATAGTAAATTTTATTATAAATTTGTAAAACATAGAAAAATATATTAAATAAAACAAAAAGCATAATATAAAATAAAATAAATGACTCAAATTCCAAAAAAACCATTCAATTATTTAAAAAATATTAGCAAAAAACCTATTGAAATATTATTCAAATTATTTTGGATTTATGTCATATATTTAAAAGAATAAATAAAATATTAAAAATAATTCTAGAAATTTGGAATTTTTTAAAAAGGATTATGGTTTTAATAAATGTAATAACTGTCAAATAAAAAATTGAATTATAAATTAGTTAAAAAATTACAATTTACTAAATAAAATAGAGAATTAGAATAATAAGAATAAAAACTAATAAAATATTATAAACTCTTTTATTTAATTATTAGACTAATATAGTTTCAAATACTAGTAATATAGAAGAAAAATATTATATAAAATAATTTAGAATTTGAGTTATAAATTTATGAAACCTTATAAGATATAAAATAAAATGATAACAATGATGAAGTATTAAATGTATTTAAAAATAAATCAATAATTAATTAAAAATTACAAACTCATTTATAATAATAGTAATTAATATCAATGAAAAATAATAAACTTTGTAAAAAATTAAGAAAAATAAATTTTTGTAAAATATTATTAATATTTAATTATTAGCATTATACTAAATTAAAAAATCAAGATTAATGGAAAAATAATTAAAAGGTGAAAAATTTTAATATAAAAATTTATAAATTATAATAAATTATTTTATAGATTTGTTAAACTAATGAAATGAAATTAAATTTACAATAAAAAATATGAAAACTAAAAAAATATTAGAAAAAATATAGAATTTTTGAAAAAATTCATTAACAATAAAAGCTCATAAAAAATTAGAAATATGTCACTTGATTTAATTTTAATTTTTTTTATAAATTTATAAAAACAATACAATATCACTAAAACTATTTTAGTGTTATTAATTTATAGCATATTTGTAAATTTATTGTAATTAATTAAAAAATAAAATAAAAAGAAAAAAAACCTAATATTTTTATGATTTTAATTATTATTTATGATTTAAAAACAAATAAAAGTTATAATTATAAATTCTTAAAAACTAAAAATTAGTAATTAGAAAATTAATAAAATATTATTATTTTATATAATATTTTAATAAAACTCATGAAAACTAATAAAATTATTCTAAAAAATTTTAAGTATTATTAATTTATAATCATATTCGTTCGTACAAAAATAAATAGGCAATAAAATAGAATAAAAAATTATAAAATATTAAAACTAATAAATCAACAATTTCAAAAATAATAAAATATTTATATTATACATAATATCATAAATATAATATTGGTAATTAATAAAATATTACAAAACACCACTTAACTATTATTATTTTATAAATTATTTTTAATTTTATATTTTATAGTTCAAAATAATTAAATTTTATTTAAACAGAAGTTATACTTTTTTGAATTTAATTTATTCATTTGTAGAGATTAATAATATATTATAAAAATTGTGGAGCTATTTGAATAATATTTGAAATAAACAAATAATAAAATTAGTAAAATATAAAAACAAATTAAAATGTTAATAAAAATAATTAAATATTAAAAAATAATAAATTTGAAATTTTAAAATTAATATTTTTTTTATTTATATAATATTAGAAATAAAATAGTAAAAGGTAATAAAATATTACTATAACAATAAAGGCAATAGTGTTTTGTTAAACATTTTTAATTTTATAATAAATATTATAAAACAAAATAAAAAAATAAGAATAAAAATTACTAATAACTAATGATATATTATGGTTAGAACAAAAGGTATTTGATAATATGATTTGTTTTCAACATATAGTTATTATCAAATAATATTTTTTATATTTATTGTGAAGGAAATTAATCGATCGGGCAGTTTTTGGATGAATTTTGTATTTTGGTGTTTTCAAGAGCTTTATGTCATAATAACACTAGTCACACTACCAACGTGTTTGAATTTTAAAATAATGGACAAACCCATTGCTAGAATAGCTAATGTATGCAACCACACATTAATGGTTATATAGATGCTTGATAGCGTCTTCACTAGTGTGACAAAGGAGAATAGATCCCAACATACATATGTGAAAAGAAAGAAGGTTGGACAACATGGTTGGATGACACCACGATTAAGTTCTTGGTTTGGGGTGACACTGATGAGGTGGTAGTAGTACAGGGTGGTCCCTATTAAAGCATTGATAGGTAATGTGGAAAGTATGATAATAAGGGAGAGTTCTCTCAAATCCATTTATGATGTGAGATTCAGTTGATGTAGTTTATGCAACATGTTTGGTACCCATGATAATTTTGTAAATTTTAATATCACTAAAATAGTAAATGACCTCAAATCAAGGAGAGATTACAACACTATAACTATATTAAAATCTTAAAGGAAGAGATAAAGACCTTTTCATAGCATGTTCAATATGATGATAGTGGACTGATTTTAAAATTAAAATGGATTGGTTTTTTTAGTGTATACCGACTCCACACCATATAGTTATTCACCATGTTTCAGCCAAGATGAAGTGGAAAACTTATCTAATGTAGAATTATATTTTACTATGTAGTGTCTTTTTTGGGTAGTGGGATAGTTTGGGTCTTTCTCAAATATAATTAGTGCTTCATCATGAAGATGTGCACCATGTAAAATCCTTCACATTGGTTGATAAGAAATTAAGTCAAAACTAACTTATCAGACAATGGAGGGGGGGGGGGGGTGATACCCTGAGATATACTGATTCTATAGGATTCGATAATATTTGTTGATATGTCTATCTCATGGTAATTTTGTGGTTCTTTAGAAAACTAATAACTACCAAATTCAAATTCTATAGTGCATACTCATCTAGAAATTAATGAAAGGGATGCATTATAAGGAGTGTTCATTGGAGTTTGTATTTCTAATTTAAAATCAAAACATTTTATGAATATATAAAATGTTATTGTACATAAGATTAATATCACATAAAATTTTGAAAAATGAAGATTTTAAAGGTCCAGGATCTAAGGATCGATCATATTGAGAATATTGAATATCAGATATTTATTGGTGAAGATTGATCAGATTGAAGATAACTAAAGATGAATGTCAAAAGAATATTTTTTTCCATTATATCAGAAAATATTCCCAAAAATATTGGTGGATCATAGAGAACACCCTTATCATTTTTTTACGTTTATCAATTGTCATATAATATCACCTAGTGATTGCATTACATCTTTATCCCTCTTTAAAGCAATGCATGGAAGAGATGAAAAAGTCACTAACCTTGGATGATTATTGAGCTATTACTAAAATTATAATCACAAACAAGTGATGTAGTGATTAGTTAGTATATTGTTAGAGTTTTTCCCTAGAAACAATTAATATGAACATTAGATTATTATAATATTCTAGGTGTTGAATATTAGTTAATATCATAACACATACTAAAAATTATTTTGTGTGACATTGTATGTAATAATTTATAATTGTAACAAAAACATTAAACGGTTTTAGTAGAATACAAAAATTATGGAAACCTATATTTTTTATGATATTATTCTTAAATTTATTAACTATAATAGGATGATATCATTTTACAGGAGACAAATGATGAATACTATTAGGCATGGAGAGTCATAGAACATTGAGATGAATTTTGATAGTGTACGCCCTTATTAAACATCAATGAAATATATTTATTAAACATGTCCTTCCTGTAAATAATCGATGTTTATGAGTCATGGGATGTACCAATCAATGAGGTTGTACAATTTTCTTTATAATTTTAGATTATTATTATTAATTTATATTATGTGTCATGTAAAATTATGTGAAAACAAAAAATGTGATGAAATATGTTTGTGGGAAGCAGGGTACTTTGGATGCATCCCATGTTATATATAACTTAATGAATAATAAAACAAATTATTTTTCCCTTTAATTATTTAATTGAATGTGATACCTCAACACATTTGATGGAGATATAACTAACTTATTACATCTATTCCCATGTCATTCTACTTGTAAGTTCATTTCAATAATGTAAAAGAAATAGAAATTGAACACATATATTTATGAAAAAATTGAAATATTCTTGATTAATGAATTTATGATAAATTGGTTATATTACACAGATTAAATTCATAGGAGGATTCATGATTTTTTATATTAACTTATTTCTCTTTGGAAGACTTTCCATGTCGGAAAATTTTAACATTTGATATTAGGGGGTGTAGTTTAATGACAATGATAAATGGGATTATATTGTCATTCACTAACGATATTTGAAACCAATGTTAGATTCCTTATGAATTTATCATTTTTGTTAAAAATTATTCTCAAACATGGTCTAATAATAAATTATATTGGTTTGGTCCCAAAAATTCTATCCCATGTTTTTCAAGAGAATAATTGTGTTTTTTTTTGAGGGATAGAGATAGTTTAATATTTAATAAATATATATACACCATGTAATTATTTATTTAATTACATGAATATATAAAATTAATTTATTCAGGTTATTCAAAATGTAACAAATATTTATTAATTTTATTATGAAAATAATATATAAATACTTGTTCACTGAATTTGAAAATATAATATTTATTTATTTATTTGTGAATAATGTAGTGATATTAATTTAAGTAAATAAATAGTCATTATTCAAAGTTTGAAAAATAATTAAAATGATTGGAGGAAATATTTCAATGGTCTAGTGATGAATTTCAAATTAAAAGTTGTTTAAATATTTATTAATTTATTTATTCAAGGAAATAATATTTATTCTATTTTTGAGATTATCATAAGTCAAGTAAATAATAATAATAATTATATTATTATTTAGATATGTAGTATTCTTGGCATTATGAAGATATTGAGGTCCCTCATGTAATGACTATTTTTGTTATATATCTATAATAAAACCCAGTTATTAAATTTTTTGAAGCCTATGCTATATTCTAATGATTTTCATGATTATTTATAGAGAGGACTCTCTCAATCCATATTGAGATCATCCCTATAATATTATAAGGAACATAGAGTAACTATACTCCTCCACTAGATTGATTTCTTCTCCCTATAAGGAATTATGTTACGATCAATATCAAATTACCATAATCCTTAGAACCAAATGTGCTAGTACTTTATGGATACTACACCAAATATCAGAGGGTGACACGAAATTTGAAAATAAATTTTATTGAGATTATACAATTTATTCCTATGATGTAATAATGGAATAAAAAGATAGGTTTTAGGGGAAAAAAAATAAAACATTACAAGTCTGGTAATTATTTACTATTAAATGATAATTATAAATAATATGTGGGAAAATCCCCCATCTAAAAGTTTCAGTGTGTATTTATCTAGTTATTTCAGTTATTCTAGAAGAATTTTATTTGAATATTATTATTCCCATTCCCAACCATATACTAATACACTCATTAGAACCCTCACATACTAATACACCATTTCTATGTACCTCTTACAGTATCTTATTATTAGTGAAATAATTAAAATTATTTTTTATATTCTATTTATTTTTCATCATTTTTTCCTAATTAAAATATATATTTGTAATTTATATTTCATAGAGTGAAGATAATATTTAATTACATTTTAATTGAAAAAAATTATGTCTCTCTAATTTACCCCCGTACAGTGGGACAAAAATATGACAAGTTGTTCAAGAGCCATTGATAGTTTCTCAAATTGTTGATAGATTATTGAAATTATGGATAATGTTTTAGACAAAAAGGGAGTATCTTTATTAGGTGGAGAAAAATATTAAATATAGAAAAATAATATGAGATCTCATCTAAAATTTCATGCACTTGATGTATAATCTACAGTAGTATATGGGATACAAGTGGTCCCATAATAAATTCTATGAAAGATGTTAGATATTTTTATGAATTATGTTGTTAAGGATCATCATGAATAATACAGTGTTCATTCAAAACAGATATATTTTAAGGTGATGTACTATTCAATGGTAAATGTTTTATGGTAAAAATATGATTATATCATTTATAGAATCATAAAATTATAGGAAATGTTTCATGTTTTACAAAAAATAATTCATTATTTGAATATGAAATCTAATTGGAATATAGATGGATTGTTTAATTTTAATATTGATGTTTTCTATTCTATTCATGGACTAGGTAAATAGATCATGGACTTAGATATTGTAAAGGAGATCAATTGAAAATTACCAACTATATATAGTCCAAAAAATATGTATTGTAGGATATGAATCATGGTGAGCTATCTCTTAGAAACATAAACAACAAGTTGGTTTTATAAGAGATACCAGAGAAACCAAAGAGAACTTTTGAATATACATTTACCAATATGGAATACAAGGTCGTTGAGAAGTTGCAATTTCAGGATAGTGAAAATTGAGATGATGTACAAGATTTCTTATCAATTATTGTGATGAAGTTTAAAAGGTAGAAACCTGTTTTTATGGAAATCAACCTCTAGCATTATTTATATTGAATGGTTTTTAGACACATTGATATTAGGTGTATAAATAGGTTTTATGTAGATATTGGTTGATTAATATTGTAATTTTTTACATTTTATTCTAAAATTAAATCTTATAATCCCAAAAATTTACATTATATAAGTAATTAGTATAGTTTTATGTCTTAGGATTATTTTGGACTCAATTTTAAAACTTATTTTTTTTGGAGTCTTGAGTATTTTTCTATTAGTTTTTAATTCATTCTAAAACATTTTATAAAAATTATAAAATTCTATTTTTTATAATTATAGGACTGACAGGATACATTTCATGCCACATAGTCAAGAGCTGAATCCAACTATTTGAGGGCCAAATAAAACTCTCAATTTGGGACTTGGAATCTATTCTCATATTTAATGAATTTTAAATTAGGGACTACACCACACAAATCAAATAACAAAATAAGAAGATATTTTATAATATGATATATGAAATTTCAAGACAAAATTACTTAAACATTGGCATCATTATATTTTTTGTTTATCACTTTCATAAATACATTTGAAATTGGAACATTGGAATATATATTGTATTGAGGGAGAAAATATTTCCAATTAAAATTATCATAATTTTTTTAAAAAATATCAAAATAAGAAAATATATTTATGGAAAATGACAAAGATATATCTAAAAAAATTAAATATGAACAATTTAAATAAATATTCCATTTACTACCCTAAACAAATTTTATTTTTAGAGTTCAAAATATGAAGTAAATATTGTCACCCTTTGCCTATTTTTTTTATCATCTCCATTTCAATGTACTTTTCCATCTTTATTATCCCATTTCATCATCTAAGTGTGGTCATTTTTGGTTGAATTAGTTTTTCAAATGTTTAATATATATTTATTCTTTTTACTCTATTATCTTTCATTTTTTACCTTTTAGTTTTCCCAACAAGCTTTTATACATCAATGAAAATAAAGAAATGAATTTTGAAATAATTCAAAAGAAACTAGCAATCAATTCCTTAATTTCTCATAATTTCATATACCTATTTATTTTATTCTAAAAATTTAGTGTTGTGTAATTTTATTGGGGTGAGTAGTTTAACTATCCTACATATAATCGATTTCATTTTTATTTTCCATCTATATTTCCTCACATTTTTCATCATAATGTTTCATATGTGCTAAAGTAGTATTGTGGTGATTATTTAAGGGAGTATTACAACCCATGAATATGATACTTGTGTAGTAATTAAAATACTAATGGTTTCCTATTGATTAATTATATTGACAGTATCATTGAGTAGAATATCTTGTTCCATTTTAAGAATAACAATACCATCGATATGAACTACCTAGGATGAAATCCATTTCTCACTAAATTATTTTACAGTTGTGTTATTCCTTCCATATTTCATTTTTATATAAATAAATAATTTCATAACCAACTCCCACCATCCCCACCACCACTAAATTTAAAGAGGATATAGAATTATATTGGGTAGTATTGAAATAGAATCAATAGAAAAATTGTCTGTGTGATTGGTATCCTCAAGAGATCGAAACTAAGAGATCGATAAACTATATTACATGATTACTAATAATTTATTGATACATAATCCTGAAAAATACCACTTATAATTTTGTAATAATTTTTTTGGAGTCCTGTTTCTTTTACATGTTTTTTTATGAAAAATAAAAAATTTCAAAAAAAATATATCATCATTGTAAATTTTCATTTAAATATGTTAAGATTGATTTTTATGGTGATTTTTTATATTATTTTACAATTAAAATTTTTTATGAGATTAATAGGGTAGAGAAACTAAGGATTCAATTGTAATAAAATTTCACAATTATGGAATATAATTTTAGAATTGTGGAAAAATATGGGAAAAATTAACATTCCTTCCACATCCTTAACGAAATTGGAATATTAGAAAGTGGATCTGAAAATAGAATAATAAAGGTTTTTTCCCACACCATAAATGAATAAAACTTGTGAGGAATAAATTACAAAGAAAAATCCTCAAACATATCCATACCATTGATATATGATTTTAAAGAAAAAGTCATTGCAACTTGTGTACTTTTGGGTAAAAAAGATGAATTAGATGAAAATTGAGAAAAACATGAAGAAAAAAGAAAATTAAGTGGAACATTTATATTTTATAATAGAAAACTATCAATTCATTGGGTCTATCTAATTTTTTAATATTTTTCTATTAAATTTGTGTAATTTTTGGAGAATTTGGAAGAGGTTAATTTCATGCCTCCAACTATAACAGAACTCCTTTAAAAAGTACTAATAATTGAAAAATAATTAAAAATTTAAACCATTTTATGGATAATATCATCTCATGGATTAATTTTATTCTAATTTTATTCAAAATGAATAGAGAATTACCTCCCACTATATTTTTTCTAGATTCAGATAATATGTGGGTGTCCTTAGAGTATGAAGAAGAATATGATGAACCTACTGTGATTGAGTTCCAAGTGGCCTTGCCTAATGAAATTTAGTTCCAATATTATCTAAACTATGGGGAAGATCTATTTATTGATTTTTTTTATTTTCATAGTTATATTTACATTATTTGTTTTTACCTCCACAATCTTAGAATTTATAAATATTCACCTATGAAACTTGACATTGATGTTGAAGAGGTCACAAAAATAGTTTGAGTAAAAGAAGAATAATCATTATTTTTCTATCCCCACCTTGATTTTTTTACCACACTACTAAGGGGATGTACTTATAGTAATATATACATAGATTATTCTAAAACCATTTTTAGTGTATAAATGTCGAAAGGAAAACATTTTAATGTTTTATGAGGAAACAATTTAATCTACCATCAGATTGGAGAAAAGGTACTACAACATCATGAATAGTGGAAATAAAAACATATCTTCCAATGATGTGTCCAAACCAAGTTTTATCATTTTTATTATTTTAACTATTATTTAATTATATTTTTTTCATTTCATAAATTTCTAAATTTTTTTGTCTAGTTTTTATTAGTTATAATGTTGCATTAACAGAGATATTAACTCAATACTTACAATAAAAAATAATATCAGTTTTTCCCTATTCTTATCTTTGAATATGTTACCATTATATTTCTATATTCTATTTGGGAATAAATTAAAGGGTATTTTAATCTTATGTGTGGGGGAATGTTATCCCATTTTTTGAAATTATATGTGTGTTTCTATTTATTGTTTTTTTCGGTGTTTTATATATATTTTTTTACTTTTTTTAATTTTTTTTTGTGTTTTTATGTTAGAGTTATGTGGTTTATATTTTTTACTTCCTAGTAATAAATTTCATTATTGGAAATCAGGATCCCATAATGAAACTTTTCTATTATGAAAATGAATATCTCAGGGATCCAACCAAAAATTTATTTATATAAATCATTTGAAAATAGAGTAAAATGGGAAATCTGGATACATAATAATGCTCTGGGACACTAGGCATATAGTTTCTTGGTAAATAAATTAAATTATATAATCTAATAATTCCTTTCTATGTGACCTTACTAGGAAAAATTCAATATGTTTTTAATTGAAATCAATGTATTCATTTTGGTGAGTGTAATATTTAACACAAGGGGAATAATGGGAAATTCACTTATAAGAAGTCATATAGGTTATATCCAGAAATTGTAAAACGGATCTTGGGTATAAGGATCCTAGGTAATAGTGACAAGTGAAATGTGATACTTGTTAAAATTTTATTTCCACTTTGATAAATTTGTTTCACTCTTGGAACAAGAAAATAAACATGGATTAAAGTGATCGAAGGTCTGAAATTGGAATAAGAGGCTTGGAATTTTTCCCAATGTAATAATTTGTGAGTTTCTTCTTATCAATAATATTTATTGGAACCTATTCAAGATAATTACTTTTGAGAGTAATTTTGATTCGATTTCCTAGGAGTGTAATTTATAAGTGTGTGGGATTAATTAAGCTCATAATTTCTTACATATTATTCTGTAATTCTGATTTATAATCGCACTAATATATGGTTTTATGGTTAATTTTAATTTTTTTTGTTTTTTTTAAATTTTGGAATGAATTTTGAAAATGGATTATTTTGTAATATTGACTTTTTTATATCGGTTTGGAAATTCAAATATAAAATATTCTATAGTAATCCAAATATTGAAAATACATTTTATAGGACTATATTATTTGTGGGATACATTTCATATAATATCAAAAAGAGCCGAATATAATTATTTATGGGCCAAATATATCTCACAAGCCAGACTCTAGAATTTGTGACCATATTGAACAAATTTCCAATATGGGCAAATATCTCACAAATGGAAGAACCATATGTGCAAAAATTAAACAATAATAAAAATTAGATTTTAATAAAAATTACTTCAACTATGAAAACTCTATATTTTTTCCTCTATCAATGTTATATGTAAATTATAAAGTTGAACATTTGAATACAAATAGTCATAGGGTTAGAAAAAAATTACCACATAAACCAATCATAAAATTTTATAAAACAAGTCTAAAAATATCAATCATTAGGGGATATTTGAGTGAAATAATTTATCAAATTGTAATACAAAAATTCTATGATTTATCCATTTACTATCTATCCCATGAAAACACCTTTGGAGGATACAATTTGAGGAATATTTTTCTACCTATTATCTAAAAAATTAATCTTATATTCATTTGAACGGGTTTATCGATTTTGATATGGCCATTACATACAGTTAGTGTGGGGTTTTTTAATTGTTTTAATATGTTTAATGTATATCAATCCTTATTCAGGAATTTTCTTTCATTTTTATCTTTTTTTACACGCTTGATTGTTTATCTCAATAAGAATTGAGAACTAACTTTGATGTTTTCTCAAATGATGGTAATAATGAGTGGATTGACTTATCATGATTTCATATCTCTCATTACTTTATTATATAAATTTAATTATGAGTAATATTATTAGTGTGACAGGCTTCCTATTTTCTATTTCATCAATTTTCTTCTTATTTTCATATACAATTCTATTATATATCTTCATAATGTTGCATGTGGGGTCAGTAGAGTTAGGGTTAGGATATAATGTTGTATTATCCCATAAGAAATAGCTCAGTACGGGGAAACAAGAATATAAAATTATGTGATTTTATTGATAGGTTTGATCTCAAAATTGATTAAAATATAAATAATTATTTTATGAATAATGTTAACATTATTATGAAATCTTGAGGATGAAAGTAATTTCCCACTAATTTCTTTTTTATGTTGTTTTATTATTTAAATATTTTACATATATATATATATATATCATGAATTTATTAACCCCATCAACCACCACCACCACTATAATAGAGTATCATTGATTAACTATTAGGTAGTATATAAATAGAGACAACAAAAAAACTATCTATGAGTGTTTCTCCTTCAGGATATTAAGCATATGTGTGTACTAAACATCGTTCTTATATAAATAATATTTTTATAGAAATGATTCATCACAAATAAATCTTTTCAGGGGTGAGTATGAATTATCATCAAAAGAAAGAAGAATTTTTTATTTATAAAGAGCTCTAATTCTAGAAATTCATGTGTATATAAGTTTCAGATAAAGGAGCTAGTTACAATGGAAGAAGTTGAAGAAGAAAAAGATCAATTGAAAGGCATCGTAATTGAGTTTATCTCAAATTTAGAGGACATAATGAATGCTTCAGTAGAAAACACAAAAATATAATATAATCATGATGATTGTCAATTGGAAGTACTTGTACGCCTTCATGTAGAGTTGAAATGATAACTTAAATATTTTCACCTATAAATAATGAAGTTTTTAGAAAATAGAGGTTTTTCAAAGGAATCCTCAACCTATGGAAATGAAACTGAAGTTAAATTAAATCTACATGATAAATTAATAAAATTATTTGTATGTTTTTAGTAAAATTGGAAAATATTGTGAATCACTGATGGAATATTAAATAAAAACTAATATCAATGAAAATATTTACTTATCTAACATAGATAAAGTCAAGAAGATATAAAATATTTAAAAATAATTATATTTTTTTGATACTGATGGTTGAAATATAAATCAAAACATAATATTCAAAGAATATTATTTAGTTTGGTATATTTCCAAATTAATTTTTGAATGAGAGGGAAGAAAGGAGTACATAAACATTTGAAGAAATGTTCAATTCCCAAATATCAAATAGAATGGGTAAACAGGGTTGAGGTTATGAGGATTTTACATCCAAATAAAAAATGACAAATTTGAAGGAAAAATGTAAATAGTTGATATGAAAAAATATTTAATAGTTAATGACTTACCTATAATAATGAATGTTTTAAAAAACAAGAGATTTTCTGATAGAAGATAGCACTATAATTTTATAAATTGATGAAATGTCTATTTTTTAGTTTTCATGGCCACTCTATGTCTTATTATGGTGATGTTGAAATCTATCATAGATTATAATGTATTAAGATCTAGTAAAGGAGTTTTGGAATATCCTCTTCATACAAGGTAAAAAAATATTTATATAGTTATAGTTTTAATTCTTCAAACATTGAATATAATGTTTTTTATGACAAGTAGATAAGAGTAATATCATCAAATATAAGACAAAATGAAAGTGGATAAAGGGTAATATAATTCATTAACCTTTAAGAACAACTTTTATCATCTTGAGAAAGAATAATTTCACATGATAAATTATGCTAAAAATCACTGGAAGAGACCAATAAAAGATTAAAATAATTTTGGATTATATTTAAAGGAGTGGAAGAATATTTTAGAATAAAAGACATAGCCATAATTTCTATGTAAGAAAGAAAAAATAGTAATACATAGATTATATACAATGGCCTTTTATCTCTTATTATAGATAAAATAAACTGGTTTAAAAATATAAAGGGTTGATTAGATAGAATAGTATTCTTTTTAAGTGATGGAGTATTAATCATAAACATTCATGGATAGACTCAATTGGATGGAGATGAGTTGAGAAACTTCAATGTTATTTTTTTGATGAATTATGGTATAATTAATAATGTTTTAGTCAACTCTATGACTCTGGTTTTTAGGTCATGTTTAGTAGGATATGATATGGAATTAAAAGAAAGTCAAGAAATTATATAATGATTTTTTTGACAGTTAATAGAAATATATATCAGTTTTAAAATAAAGAAAATTCATTCATTCTTAATATTTAAGAAGGAAACATATTATGGCACCAGAGGGTTAACAATGTTAATCAAAACAATGTTTATAATTTTTCAATATTTGGAGATATAGTTGATATTCTTTACTTGAATTAGGATCATGGAAAGATTTTTTATTCTGGAATATATGGAAATATGGGTTGATATCCATTCCTCAAAAGAATAAGTAGTCATTAGGTTCATTGAAATTATTTCACAATATTGTTTATAATCTTATCGGTCAAAAAAGAACATATGGTGAGATTTATTTCATTTTATTTATAGATGACTGTAGTATTATGGGATGTTCTATGTTCTTACATTCAAAATTTAATGTGCTATACTATATTAAATTGTTTCCAATAAGAGAAAAAATGGAACTATTAGAACTATGAGAACTCCAAGATCAGATAATGGAATAGAGTAGATGTCCATTGAAGTTCAAAATTATCAAAAAAAGTAAATTATCAAACATAAAGTGTCTTCATTATGAAACCCTAAACATAAATGGGTTTTAAAAATATTAAATAACATTTTCATGAATATTTAAAAGTTGGTTTTGATAAATAATTATTTCTCATAAGAGTACATGGAAGAAGTGGTTTAAATGGATATATTTACTCAAAATAGTATATTACTCAGTCTAGGAGAAGAGAATACATCATAAGAAATATGGTATAGAAGGAAAACCTCTATTATGAATATTAAAGTATTTGTAAAAAGTTTTCCATCTATAAAAATTTTGTAAATCAAGGAACATATGATTATTTATAGGGTGATGGAATATTTGTTGGGTACTCAATAAAGAGTATAGCCTATAAATGTTTTTATAAGAATCTCAAGATTAATGCTTATAGTACTAATGTAATGATTATTGATAATGAAGCCAATGTAGATTATAGAATTTCAACTACATATGATTTTTTTTGTGAAATTAAATATAAAAATATAGAATTAAAATAATCCAAAAAGGATTATGTTTATGATGATTCTGATCTAGATTTGATAAAAGTGAAAAGTGAAGAGATTATCCATCCTATGTCTCATTCATGAAGGAAAAGAATTCATGTTGGTCTCATAAATATCATTGGAGAAAAATATGCTCAAACATGGACTTGAATGAATAAATGAATAGAGAGCACTACTCTATTATTTTACAATAAAAATACATCACTTCAATTAGTGCGAAAGGAGTAATCATATGTGTCATCCTTGAATAAATTATTTGTGAAACCCAATAAATCATAGACTTAGAATCTTATGGATAGGATTTTAAATCAAAGTGTGACTAGAGAAAAGTTGGTGATCAGGGACATGATATATAATAATATAAAGGAATTATTGAATAAAGAAACACTTCTTTTAATGGTATATTAATAAGAAGAAGGAGTTGATGTTGATGAGACTTTTACACTAGAGGAAAATACGAAGTATATAGGGATCTTCATAGAATAATCTATGCATAAAAAATTCAATGTGTTTCTTATGTATGTAAAGATGGAATTTATATGGGGATTCCTCAATGTTGAATAATATATCAAACAACTATATTGATTTTTTCTTGGAAATAATGATTGAAAAATTTGTAGGTTTAGAAAAACATTTTTATGGTATAAAGAAAGAACTTCATGACCAAATAGGTGTTCATGATGTTGGAGTATGTAAATGACATCATGTTCCATGGTATAAAGTATTATTCTGTTAACAAATTTATAAAATTTCTAAGTTCTATGTTTGAAATTCCTATAATCATAAAATTTTCATATCTTCTTGGAATGATATTTCAACATGATAAATGGATAAATTCTATTCATATATAAAGTATTAAAATGTAGTATTAACGAAATTAAAAATGGGGGATTGTAAATGTGGAATCTCGTCTATAGTTCACCCATATGTAACCAAACCTGAGGGTCGCATGGACATTATTGTTGCTCCTCATATAGAAGAAGTTTCTGACTAGCAGGGAGGGTATATGGTAGTCGGGTGGGGAGATTATACACTCTATATTAGTGATAATCATATTTTTAATAAAGTATCATAAATAGTATTGCTGTATAAATAAACCAAATAGATAATAATCAATAGATATAAAGTTTTAAAAAATTCCATGCATACATGATGTCATGTAATTACCAAATGATAAGTTGGTAGAAAACATAAAATGGATAAAAACTAGACTATTATATAATAAATAACAAAAAAAAATAAAAGAATCAATATACATGATCATCTAAAGAACTAGATCAGTCAACCGTTCCCATGATCCCATCCTAAAAAAAGAAGTCAAGAATCCATAGCATGGAACTTTCCTTTATGCTTTCCTACATCATTGATGTCTTTATTATTACCTAATGGTGGCTAGAATATGCTGTGAGTAAAAACATATTAAACCACCACTAATTTTTTCTAATATATATCATGTATTTGAATATAAAATGTTATAGTGTTTAGTTATAATAATTAAAAATTAGTCAAATAAAAGAAACCATATCAAGATAAGGCACTTCCTAGGATACCTAACCAGTAGTACATGATTAAACATAAGATAGATGTTTTTGAATATATGATCATTTAATTTGGATAGAGACTTAGGGAATAGATACAATGTGTCTAAGTACAATAATAATAAGGGGTCCAGGGAATACTCATGGAATCCATGTCTTTTGAAATTATATCCCCCTCATAGTGACCAATTAAAATGAAAGGATATTTGTTTTTTGGTGTAATAAAAAGGATGCGTACTCGTAATTACTCCCCTAATAATTTATAAATGATCCATAAGATCACGAACAATGAAATATCATGATATAATAGATTGGAATTCAAGGATATATTTATAGTAAGTCTTTGTGTGACAACATCAAGCGGAATTCTAGGATTCCAAACAAGACATTCTAATTTTCAGGAGTTTTAATGTGAGTTATTAGTGTCAAGACTATGAATTCATGAATCTAATAAAATAACTGAATCTATGTTTGGTGTAACAATTATCATTATCATCAATCAATCAGTTAGTTCCTATGAGTTCTCCCAAGTCATTCCAAGTCGGGAATCTATGGTTTTCTCAAAGAAGAACACACCTATAAAAGTGATAAAGGTCCAAATCAATAGTTGGACATAAGAGGTAATTAATCATAAGTTTAATTTACGTATCCATTATTTTTTATAATTCAATTAATTCAATTTTTTTATTCCTTTAATAAGATTCAACCAAAACACACCCGATGTGTAATTTATTTAAAAGAAATGAATGTTTTTCAAGGTAAATTAATTATACATGCCATATGGGGTGGTTTAGGTTGAGGTACTCAACCTACAATAGTGTAAAAAGGTGTTATAGATTATCATGTTCAAGGTATGTGTGTCAAATTTGAAGGGTTAATTTTTTTAAAATAAACATATAGAATGTACGACATGAATCACAATGGAACAACTTATAAATATTGAGAATTTTGGGAAAATTGATAGACCACCTACCATAGCCCTGTATAAGAATATTTGTTTCATACTATCCTTGTATTTAGATAATAATGGTAGTAGTAAAAATATGATCAAAAAAAAAAATAATATATAATAATTAAACATGGAGAAAGATATTTTGTTGGAAAAGCAAAATCAACAAAAGAAGATAGCCGAGTTTTAGACTTATCTTGGATGCTCCAATAAAACTGGAGGAGAAGGAATCAAAGGTGGAATGAAGAATTTCCACAAAAAAATCGAAAAAAAGAAAGCGAGAGTGGTGTAGGGTATTATATGTAAAAAAATGAGAACAAAATTTGTGAATTATATTTAAATGAAAAATGAAAAAATGGTTATTTATCGATCTTATCATAGAGAGAATGTTTTGGACACATGATTGGCCAAACCATGTACCAACTATTCCCACCTATTATCTAGAAGCACTACACTTTGCACAGTTTCAGATCATATTTATATATATCATATGTAAACTATGAATGGTGAACCAGAAATAAATTGTACAAGTTTCATGGTTTATTTTCTCCATTCTCAAAGAAAAACTAAATATTCACCTCCCTTTCTATGCCACATCATTAGAAAATATTTTCACTAACCATGTACCACATCCAATATCCCCCAAAACCATAACTTTGGGACCTTAAACTTCCATCATTTTTGTAATGACCTGGATTTTGCATGCAATTTTTTTTATTTGGAATTATTACGAGTTTGTGAAAATTAACGGCCTTTGATTCTAAGGCCTGGTGTTCCAAAAATGAATTTTTGAACTTTCTTTAAGGTTCATTCAGTAAACATTTGAGCAAGAAATCCTAACTTTTGAACCATTTCTTGGAATTTAAATATGAGGGAACCGTTGAACTCGTTGCACCATGATTCGCTTAAGGGAGGTTTAACCTCGACCGCAGTGGGTCAAGGATGAAAGTTGTTTTTTTTTTCATTTTTTATCATGGATGAATAAATAAAATAATGTTGTTTTATTTTATTTTTAAAACATCCTTCCACCTCACTTTTAATTTTTGATGGTGGGCACCATAGGGGTGGTCATACATTTAATGAAGGACATTAAATGCCCGGTTACAAAATGGTTGTGTGACCACCCTTTATGTTATAAATAAGGCTCTTTAATTACACAAATTAATGAACCTATAAAGAACATGTAAGAGAGTTAAAATCTTATATAGGGTTTTTGAAAATAATTTTAAAAGGATTGATCTTGGGAGGATTCTTGACGAAGAACGAATCTCCTCACTATGGATGAATGGAAGAACAATGATTGAGCGGTGTCATTGGAGACTTATTGTGGGAACGAAGAACCCAGACTATTCCTCAAACATGAACGTTATCCAATGATCATGAGGTAGGTTATATTTATTAATTTTTTTTTATTTTTAAAATAATTTTGGAATCTTACTCTTCCCTCTTGTTATCAAGTTAACACGAAGGGTGTGGGCCAAATGAACAGGGCCGGGACCCTCCGCTACTTTGTTGATCTACGCATTCTTTGGGGTATTTTTATTCGGGTTGAATAGAACATGGAACTGAGGGTCAAGTAGTGACGAGGGAATCTCAGGGAGGCTGTTGATACCTTCGGATGAAAAAACAGGCCACATGAGCTCACCAAATGACCCGTGGAACAGTGTCGGTGTGTCACTGACACAACTACACTGGCGACCTGCATGGTGTGTGACTGCAACGCGTCGTCGACCACCATTGACGAAGAAAGCCATGATTATAACTGCGATGGGTGAAGAAGCGGACTAGCTTTTTTTGGTCATAGAAGGTGGAGCGTTGTGCAAAGGAATGACATCAGAGGGGGTTGGCGTGACTCCTCAGCTGCGGTGGACGCAGGGAGAGGCCAACACCGGCCGACCGTAGGAGGCATAACGGCGTACAATGACGCGTCACCGAAGAGGGTGGTCATGTCTCTAGCACTGTGGTAGTAGGGATCCGCTCCCTATGAGTCCAACAGGGAGACCAGGCAACACCACGTGGCACCACTGCACGAACCGAATGACCTTAGCCGTTCATGAACACCGAGGGAGCTCCTCCGCCCATGCCTGCTACGCCGCTCCAGTGGGCTGCGCCCCACCGCAGGCCAGGCCACGCGATCCCAACAGGCTGTTCCACTCCATGGGCTAGGTCACACTACCCAAGAGGTCTGGGCTAGGTTGACATGAACTAGTTCATGTCAGGCCGGGTAGACCGGGTCAGACCGGACCCAGACCCATCCAGGCCCAGTTTCGCTTAAAAGGCCTTATCTCCTAAACCAAACATCTGTTTGACGAACCATCTATGATGCTGGAATCCTTGGATAGATATGGTCAATTTTTTATACTAAAATTGATATTTGTAGATCTTTGGTGTATGTACGGGTTGTATCGATCCCGAATCCAACCGGTCTCTTGGTACTAAAACGCTTATAAGTCACAGACTGGGTGTCTAATGGACGCGCCTTCTATCACGTTGGAACCCTTACGACAAGGAAGTCATTTGGGATACTTCTTCATGGAATTTCATGGTAGTTGATGAATTACTGATGAATTTTAGAAAGGAACCTTCCAGAATCAAGCCTGCTTAGTGCAGGAATATAATGGCTGTATGTAACATGAAGAAAGAACATCGATCCTACATGGGTTATCATCTATCTATCTTATGTGGGTCATCATCTATAGATCCTATGTGGGTTAGAGTCTAGCAATCCTAAGTGATTTAGCGTTCACATATATTTTGTGGGTCAGTATGTACCGATCCAGTGTGTTTCAATAGCAGAGGCTCTTGACAGATTAAGATGATACAATGATACGTCTAATCATCTGTTCTTCTGTACTTAAGTTATACCTATTGTGAGCTGAGTCTTTACCTTTGTGGTACTTTTACCTTCATGGTATTACCTTCGTGGAATTACCTTTGTGGTATTATCTCCTCATGTAACAAATGTGAAAATGTCTTAAAGTTTGATACTTTTGTTTACTTAGGAATGAGACGAGTATATTTTTGTAACATAGGAATATGTAAGGGCATATACCTAAGTTTAGTGGATGACTACTTTGTGCTTTGTGATTGATGTCTTACTTTGTGGTTTTTCTTTTGTAGAACTCTGGGAGACCTTTCGGGGGTCTTGGGTCCCTACTTTGTATTGTTATAATCCCCCCTCCATGGGAAATGCCCACACCTTGTTGTGTCTTGTGCAGATGACACACAGTGTTGATCGAGGATGAGAGATCCAAGACTGGATGGTTCTCAGAGGTGGAACATTTGAAATGACATGACATAATGACTACTGATCGTGAGCTATAACTACCCTTTAGGTAGGATCCACAATGGACGATCCATGATCTATTTCCTATTTTCTATTGTACTTGTACTTTTTAGTTGGGTTTGTATTCCAACGCCATTACATTCAACACAATTTTACTAAAACTGTTTACTTCGTAGTTGCTTCTTATTGTGTACTTGGGTTTTGTGTTTGTATATAATTAAAGGAAATTCTTTCCCGTTTAATGTGATACGAATTTCTGGTGCTAGTCGCCAGCCCCTGGCCTATATAAGTTAGGCTTCTGGTAGTCACGACATGGCCCCCTTGGAACGGGTTGTGAGAAAGTGGTATCAGAGGAGTCATTTTTACTGAATAACTAGGGCTCTCATCTTTCCAATAGAGCAATAGTGTTAAGTGCTTTGACTGTGGTTTTAAGTTATGGGATTCCAGTGTGGGCGTGAAAACCGACTTATCCATATACAAGGACCCCAAATAATGGTCTCTGACTCAGTGCATGAAAACACTGATTTCGTGTTTTTTTGAAAAGTTTTTCTTATGATCTCTTTGAGTCATCTCCCCAGGTATAACTTATTGATCGTGGTGAATATATTTTATTTCAAGATGCTAGCACGCATGTAGTTATCTTGGGTTCTAGTGAGAGGTTGTGATGACCTACCACTGAGCGACTAGGCTTCGGTGTAGGACCCTATTTCAATAATAGTACCATTAGGTGGTGTACCAGCAACACCACAACCTGTTGGGCAACCATTTCCATATGCCCACCAGTAGATAGTCCACGCAGACTGAGTGCCCTGCATGAGTTCCTGTGTCATAGGCCTCTAGGTTTCCATGGCGACATAGATCCATAGGCGACTGAGGACTGGCTGGAGGATCTGATCTGAGTTTTTTGCTTAGTTGGGACACCAACTAATCTGATAGTGATCCTAGATTCCATTATCTTATAGGGTGCAGTTGAGGGATGGTGTAGTCTAAAATTCCACACACATTATGAGGTGACCCTCACCTAGGAAGACTTCGAGGGCCTTTTCTAGGAAGTGTTCATTCCAGCAACTCTACGCTCAGTGCGTATAGAGGAGTTGGTGCACTTACAGAAGGGAAACGTGACTGTGGCCCAGTACTTAGCATGGTTCACTAATATCTCCTGCTACTCCACCAACATGGTATGAGACCCTTTCTTCAGAGCTTGGACATTTGAGTAGGTTCTCTGATGGGAGTTCAGAGCATTGATGATATCACTTAGCATTTTGATACCAGGTGGGGTGCTAGAGCGAGCACTTTTGGTGGATAACTTCCAAGCTGAGCAGGCATAGACAACGAGAGCCACCAATGAATGTTAGGTAGCAGAGTCATATACAGAAGGCTGTAGACAGATGAAATAGAGGACCAAGTGGGATATACCTTTTGGTGGATGACCTCAAGATACGTGGTCATTGGTGTGGGTATCACGGGACATAATAGGACAAATGAGGAGCACATAGTGCTAATCTTGCGGCGGACAGGGTCATAAGGCTCACGACTGCCCAACCCATTGTACGGACGATGAGAAGATGGTTGAGGGACCACCGAGGCAGAGGTAGCGATTCGATCAGGGTGGTCCACAGGAAGTAACCAGACATGGAAGAGGAGCTGGTCTTCTAGTAGGAGATGGGTGAGGATTGGAGGTCCTACCACCACCACCTCCAGGTGGTCCACATCGACCATAGGGATTAGGAGGAAAGGGACGAGCTCAGCTCCAGGTAGCTAATTCCATGAGCTCAACACTCTTTAGATGATTACAAGTATTATTTTTGTCTACTCCACCCTATATGTAGTACATATAGACACTGGTGCCAATCATTGTTTTATTTCCCGACCCTCATTCGGAGCTTAGAGATTTTGGTGGAGACGTTGGCTCGATCCTTACGGCTAGAGACCCCTATGGGAGGGGATTCGACAATTAAACACTGATGTCAGATGTGTGAGCTTACTCTATGTGGTGAGAGCTTCGGTTGGGCTCTTCTTGTATCAGCATCGAGGCCTTACGATGTCATCATGGGTATGGATTGGTTATCTATATTCCAAGCAATTATTGACTGCATTAGGTGCAAAGTGTGGTTCATCTGTGAGGATGGGACGAGGTTTTCCTTCACCGGTGAGAAAGGAATCTTTTCAGCATAGGATGGACATACCTAGAGGAGGGTGAAACTGATAACACATTAGTTAGATGGCCTTATCCTTGGAGAAGTTTATGTTGAGAGTTTGAGTTATACTGTAGTGGTGGACCAGTATGCTGATGACCCCCTGATGATATTCTGAGACTACCTCCTCGTAGAGTGGTAGACTTCTATGTCGACCTGTACCCTGAGACAAAACCGATATCTACACCAGCATATTAGATGGCTACCATGGAGAATCATGAGTTATAGGTACATTTCAAGGACTTTTAGAGGATGGGTTTTATAATTCCCAGTGTTTCTCCATGGGTAGCCCCGATTTTGTTCACTATGAAGGCATATGAGAGTTTGAGGATTTTTGTTTATTATCAGCACCTGAACCAGGTGACCATGAAGGTAAAGTTTCCACTTCCAAGGAATGAGGATCTTTTAAATAAGATAAAGGGATCTTGTTGGATTTTAAAGATAGACCTCAGATCAGGCTATCATCAGCTTAGGGTATGAGATGAGAATGTACAGAAGACGACCTCCAGATATCGGTATGGGTACTATGAGTTCTTGTATATGCCATTCAACGTGAAAAAAACCCCTGCAGTGTTCATGGGACTCATGAAAAAGATGTTACAGCCATACCTCGATCAATTCGTGGTGGTCTTCATTGAATACATCTTGGTGTACTCAGCGACGAAGGAGGAGCATGACTATCATCTGCAGAGAGTATTGTGTACACTCTGAGAGAACCACCTTTATGGTAAGCTCTCAAATTTCCAGTTCTGGATATAGAAGGGCCACTTCCTGGGACATGTTATCTTGGAGGCTGGATTTGTAGAGGATCCAGTGATGATAGAGAATATTCTTGCTTGGGATCCACCGAGGAGTGGGATCGAGGTGTGGAGCTTCCTGGGGTTGGCTGGGTATTACCGTTGATTCGTACCTAACTTTTCTAGTTTTTTGGAACCCTTGTTAGAAATGAAAAGAAAGGGAAATCCCTTCACGTGGATGGAGAGATACCAGCAAAGCTTTCAGGAGCTGAGGTAGAGACTGATGAGTACCCCCATATTGAGGCTACCATTAGAAGGAGTTGGGCATGTAGTCTACTACGACACATCAGGGATTACACATGGATGTTTCCTGATGATGATGCGAGAAATGATTGCTTATGTTTCACAACAGCTAAGAAGACATGAGTAGAACTACAAAACCCATGACTTGGAGAAAGCAACAATAGTCTTCAACGTGATGATCCGACAACACTACTTTATGGGTGAATGATTTACTATTTACTCATATAAAAAAAGTCTCAAGTATATTTTCTCACAGAATGACTTCAACCTGAGACAATGGTGATGACTGGAGTTCTTCAAGGACTATGACTTTGAGATAGTTTATACTCCTAGGAAGGGGAACATAGTATAAGACACACTAAGTAGGAGGTCAAACATACAACTGCTGAGTGAGGTGACAGATAAGCTAGTCGTGTTGCAGATATACTTTGAGGATAGTGATGGAGAATCTTAACTCTAGTCTATGACTGTCACTCCCCCACTTCTTCAGCATGTCTGGGAGGCACAACTTGGCGACATTGACTGCAAGGCTCGATATTCCTAGATGATTTCAAGATGGGCACTTGTTGGTTTTTCTAAATGTGGGGAGCACTTCATCATCTTTAGAGGACGCACTATGGTACCGGTGGATCTATAGGACGAGTTGTTGAGGGAGTTCCATACGTCCCCACTAGCAGTACATCCTAGTGTGGAGAAGTTGTACCAGGACCTCTAGTGTTAGCACTGGTGGATAGGGATGAAGAAAGAAGTTGTAGAGTTTGTTTCATGATGCCTCACTTTTTAGCAAGTGAAGGTTGGGCATCATGTTACAGCAGGCCTAACACAACCACTATTGGTTTTGGATTGGAAGTGGGATGGTATCTCCATTGAATTTGTGATAGGGATTCCACATAGGTATGGGGACATGATTCCATCTAGGTGATTGTTCACTGACTCACCATGCTGGCCCACTTCCTACCTATCTGAGGGCAGGGATCAGTAGAGGGATTGGGACACCTCTACATAAAGGAAATTGTATGACTTCATGGGGTGCCATTGACGATCATCTCTGACAGTGAAAAACGTTTTACTTCCCGATTTTGGAATGGATTGGGGGAGGTGTTCGGGACACAGCTACATTTGAGCACCACCTTTCAACCTCAGATGGATGGTAAGACGAGGCAGACCATTCAAACACTAGAGGACATGCTTCATGCTTGCATCCTAGATTTCAGCTATAGTTGGGAGGATCATTTTATCTTGGTGGAGTTCACATACAACAACATCTACCAATTCACCATCAGTATGGACCCATTTGAGGCCTTCTATGGTCGATATTTCACATCACCTCTATCCTAGTCAGACTCTGGGGAGTCAACACTAATGGGTCTAGAGTTTTTACGGACTACCATTAAGAAGTTTCAGATTATCCAGGAGTAGATGAAGACGACACATAGTAGAAAGAAGTCCTGTGCTAAAATAAGACAGAGACCATTTGAGTTTGAGGATGGATTACATGTCTTCCTAAGGGTCTCACCTCGATGAGGTTTGTAGAGATTTGGCTAGGGTGACAAGCTATCTCCGAGGTTCATCAGACCCTTTCAGGTTATCAGCAGAGTTGTCAAGGTGGCGTATCACCAAGCTCTTCCCCCAAAGATACATAGGGTGCGTGACATCTTTCACGTGTCGCAGCTGAGGAAGTATGTGTATGATCCATCGCACGTTATCGGCTTGGGAAAGCTGGACATTGATGATGGGATGATATTTACAGAGGTTCTAGTTGAGATTGAGGATTTACTAGAGTGGGCCATTCATGGATGATTGATTCCTTTGGTGTGCATTCAATAGCATCAAGGGAACCTATAGGAGAGGACATTGGACCGGGGGGATCGGATTATTTTTCAGTATCCCCATTTGTTTCCTTAGTCAATTTTGTGGATTTTGGGGATAAAAATACCTAAGGTTTGGATAATGTAAATACCTGAGTTTTCCATGTATTTTTTTATTATATGGAATTATTATGAGTCTGTGAAAATTGAAAGGACGCGATTCTGAGGACCAGTGTGCCTGGAATTAATTTATGAATATTCTTCAAGGTAAATTCCGAAAACGTGTGAGTGGCAAATCCTAAATTTGGAACCAGTGCTCAGAATTGAAATATGAGGGCACCGTTGAACAAGTAGTGCTAGGATTCTCTTAAGGGAGGTTTATCTTCGATCGTAGTGGGTCGAGGAGGAAAGTTGTTTTTGTGTTTTTTTCATGGATGAATAAATAAAATAAATTTATTTTATTTTAGATTTAAAATATCATTCCACATAAATTTTATTTTTTTACAGTGGGGACCACAGTGGTGGTAAGTCATTTAATGAAGAACATTAAATGCCCAGTTACACAATGGTTGTGTAACCCCCCTTTGTGTGATTAACATGGCTCATTAATTACACAAATTAATGAACCTATTAATCACATGATAGATTGATAAAATCTAATGCGGGGTTTTGAAAAATCATTGGAAAAGGCCTGATATTGGGTGTTTTCTTGACGGAGAACGAATCCCCTCACTAAGGAAGAACCAAAGAACGATGATTGAGCAACATCGTTGGAGTCTTGTTGCGGGAATGATGAACACTAAACATTCTTCAAATGCAGGCATCCTCAAATGATATTGATGTAGGGGTTTTTATTATTTGGTTTAGTATTAATATAAATTTTGAATCTTATTCTTCCCTCATGTTATCAAGCTAACACGGAGGGCACTGGTCCAACGAACAAGGTTCGAACCCTTCTCTACTTTATTGATCTATGAATTCTTCGCAGAATTTTTATTTAGGTTGAACGGAACCCAAAAATTAGTGTCAAACGGCTAAGAGGGTGTCTTGGGGAGGCCGTTGATACCTTAGGATTGAAAAACGGGCCATTGGAGCTCACTCAGTGACATGCGGAAGACCGCCGACGTGGCACCGATATGACAACACTGGAGACCAGCACGACGAGTGATGGGGTAGCGTCGTCACACGCCGCTGGTGGAGAATCCCATAGAAATATCCGCGGTGGGTGGGGATGGTGGCTGGTTTGAGGTGTCCGCAGAAGGCTGAGCGCTGCGCAACTGTGCATCCCCGGATAGGGTGGTCGCCGCTCCTCTACCATGACAGACATAGTGTGCGGACGAGAGCGGCCAGTCGCAGGTGGTGGAGAGGCATGCAACGGCGCGCCACCAGAGAGGGTGGTCACACCTCTAATGTTGCGACAGAAGGGACCCACTCTATATAGGTCCCATAGGGAGATCACGCGGCACCACATGGCGCCGCCACACGAACTGAACTTCCTTAGCCATTTGGGAAGACTAGGGGGTCACTCCCCCCATGCTAGCTAGGGCGGGCCCTACTCTAGGGGGCCATGCCACCCGCAGGCCATGCGTACCTAGCGGGTCGTGCTCTTCTATGGGCCGGGCCGCGCCACCTAGGTGGGCATGGCCTAGTAATGTTTTCTCCCCTACCTTTAACAAGCGTAGAGGAGAAAAACATTTCCTACTGTAGAGTGCCTCAAAAGGATTAATCTAAATAGTAACTTGGAAACTACTATTATATAAAAAATCATCCAGAGTAAAGATTTTTTCTAAATATCCTCCAAAATTATGGACACATACAAGAAGCATGTCCTCTTATGCCAATATAGTGCACTTGGACTGACCATCAGGCTGAGGGTGCTACATTGTAAATAGATGTACCTATGAATAAAAATCTTTTTGCAACCTCTGCTAGAACTAGGAAGTAAAATAATATTCCCTATATAACATAATATTACTTTGAATACATTGATGTTTTATTATCTATAAACATATTGTATCTCAATATTTTCAACTCATATAGTATCCCAAATAAGAAATATTTGGGTTATCTTCTTCATCCAATCCATCATCACCCATAAAACATAACAACCTTGAGGTATCTTTAGTAACCATATCATGAATTCTGAATTAATTTCATCCCATTTATATTCAATGGAAGGTGGAGTATATAAAAGTCTAGAAGGCCAATTTTTTTTTTACAGTCACCTACTAACAGGTGGAAGATAGAGTAACAAATCATACCATAACTTTTTTCATCCCTGGCCACCAATATTATTGGCACAAATAATGACAAATATGGGTGAGTTTTGGATGTACCACCTATTTAGAAGAGTGATCTTCCCAAATTAATTTATATCATATTTTTTTATGAACCCAAACATTTTCATGTATATGTATAATATTTTCCAAATTAATAACTTAATAAGGATGTGGGTCATCATTTAAGGTACTTTCCCTCAAGAAAAATCCATCGAAATCAGAAATTTGTCTCCTCTTAGTCTTATCCAATCGTGATGAAAAAATTGGTAAATATCTTGATAATTAGTCTTTTGGCCCAAATCAACAACAACTGTATTGACTTTACCTAACATGTAAAAAAGATATATGTCTATTAAATGAGGTAATTAAACCCATATCCTCTAAAATATTTTTATCAAACATTTATATTATATTTATTTCATGATTTTATGGTCTGTTTATACCATGAACATCTACACAATAAAGTAATGTCTCTAGAAACAAAAGGCTTGTACAACAAGTGCTAAATCGAAATAATGTGTTGTATAATTATGCTTAGGATGAATCAAATTAGGAGACTCATATACCATGGATATTTCCCCTTGAATTAATGTACATCATAAATTAGTACTGAATGAATAATAATAAACTCAACATCATGTTCCAAGATTTGGTAAAAAATTGATCAGTGTAGAGGTCACCATCTTTTTGACACCTAAAAGGCTTTCTCACAAGGTTTAAACCATGTAAAATTAATACCCTTCTTGGTTATTTCCATAAGTGGTTTTTTAAAACATGAAATATTATTTTTGATGAACTGATAGTTACTGGAAATTTCTGAGATGTTCTTAGAAAACAACAGTTCCCAAGTTCTATGGATCGACAGATACCAGGATTTTTATATAATGTGACCTATGAAGTGAATGTTATTGATCTAATAGTGGTACTTTATGTTCATGGAGTACATTATTCTCTCTCTTAGTGCACTCAATACTTTATTAATATGAAATGATCATTTTGATTCTAATGGTTCAATAAGATATCATCTAAAAACCAACGCTAAAGGCATTCAGGCACGGGTATATAAACTGATTCATTAAGTCCATGAAAATAATAGTTATTTTTTCTAGACTGAACGAAATTACAAGATATTCATATTGGGTATATCATATTTGGTTTGTGGTACATGTTATATCGGAGTATCTAAATCTCTATATATGATTTCATGAGCACAAATCAATCATCATGAAGGATTTGGATCCTTATAGTTGTTCAAATTGATTGTCTATATAAGGAAGTGGGTACCAGTTATTAACTTTTTATTGATTCATCCATTGATAGTACACACATATACTCAATATACTATCCACCTTATTGGAAAAATGTATACAAGAACCCTAAATAGTATTATTAGGATGTATAAACCCTTTATCTGACAGGTCCTCTAACTAGCTATTGAGTTCCAGAATCTCAGTATAATCCATTCTATATGGAGAGATAGAGATAGATTCTTCTCCTGGAAAAAACTAAATGGTGACCTCTACCTTTATATTATGAGGTAGACCAAAAAATTCATTAGGAATCTTTTCATCGAGTTGATCCATCATAGGAGGAAAGATAGTCTTACATACATTTTGATCATCATGGTAAAGGATGGAAATCTAGGATGAAAGTTCACCCAAATCATGATTCTCAATCCTAGATTGGTTTCTTGGACATCCCATTATCCCATGTAAACAATGATACCACAATAATGTGATGATAAAGAAACCCTATAGTAATAATAATAAATATGGGCACTAAAATGCACTTACTATTGAATCCCTATAATTAAATTGAAACATGTCATCTCATGGATGAATATAATACAAAAGAAATGGAAAATAATTATCTCAAGAGGATACTCTTTTCTTTAGCATAAAATCTATGAATGTATGCTGAATGCCTTATTAAGAGACATCACCCGGTAAAAAAATTCAATCTCAATGTCAATACATCCCATTAATGTAACATATATAAAAGAGTGTAAGGAACCTAGAACAAACAATTTATATTCTAATGTCAGAGAATATAATATCATACCCTGTAATGTAGATGGATCTACACTCTACTCCTAATGTGTATAATATAATACATATAAATGGATAGATACATGGACCTTAGAGACAACCTGGCCTCCATAAGCAGGTCTACTCTGCTAGTGGTGCACAACATGTATCAAGCCAACTAGACCTCGAATAATTCTTCATCCAGAAAGGTTTATTGCAGTCTAGATTCCTCCATAGCATGGATCCACATATCTCACCCCAAAACCAAGAACTAGTAAAGATCATATCTAACTAGAAACTAGTGGAATGTTCATACAAATTCCAAGGATATGTCCCTTTCTACCATAGTCTCAACACTGTATCAGGTATCTGCTTCACTCTGGCTTCATGTGACCTTACCTTCTACCCTGATCGAATACCATTTAACAGCTAGTGCTTATATAATTATATAAACTAACCTAATGAGAAATATCAAAGTGATTCTTCATTATAATAGATGAAAAAATCTATATCATGGTGTTGAAATACTATGCTCCATACCCTCATCTTCACATAAGTTACATTCAATGATAATGGAATAGTTTTCCATATCAGATATGGCAGTCAATCAGAATATTTTCACTTGAGTTTGGATGAAATACATAATCCCATCCTCAAAATTAATCACCCTTGATAGGTCATCACTAGAAATATTGAGGGTAATGTATTGTTTCTCTACCAAATAATCTGACTAACCCATGAAGAACATAGCTCACACATTTAGATGAATGAACTCCCCTTTTTTATTACCTATCATCATTTCTGGGAAGAAATAGTAATATAAATTATCCTATAAATTACTCTAAACCATGAATTTATGTTGATCTTCATGAGTGAGAACATCCCACCATTGATTCTTATATCTGAAAAACATATATTATTCTAGTTTCATCCAATTTAATAGGAGTTTCTTGATTCTAAAAAACCATAAAAATATCCCCAAACCAATATCATGTATTCTGTGGACCACCATACCCTGAGAATATAGGTCGGTGCTTCTTTTAGAATTCCTCGGTCAACATTGACTTGGTAGGTACAGGTCATTGAGCACCCTACATGGACTATACTATAAACATAAACCCTCTCTTAGTTGAGCATCAATGTCCAAACCAAGAAAAATAAGATTCATAATAGGATCTTCCACATCTACAAATATTGGTGGTTCGGGTCCCACCAACTCAGCAACATGGTCTTCTCCACCATTATATTGACCGTACAAAGGAAATCCTAGAAAAATATATATGTACTTCCATGTACACGCCATGAAACAAGACATAAAGAATTGGATATTATATCTTGGAAAATAAGATAGGTAAAAATCTTCTTTATAATATATATATTAACCCAACTATACATATTTAAAGTCTTTTAAAAGGTGAGGCTCAAGTACTAATCATGGGGGTTCAGTTATACGAGGTGTCAATTCTTTGTTATAGATGAAACACTCTTTATGTTTCAATTAAAATCCCCATTTAATGGATAAGAATTTGTCAACATTATTAATTTAGAAAATAATATCAATTATACATATAGTATTTCATTTATATATATTTTAATTTGAATGTTATAAGGTTATAAATATTATAATTTAAAATTGGAATTGTATTTTATTACAACCATCCTTTTACATCCAGTCATAAAATGTAACAAGTTAATATATGACGATATAGTTATGAAAATTTCCATTACCAATTTATATAGGCATAAGAATATATATTTCAATTGGTAATCCATTTAACCCTAACCAATTAAATGTTTTTGATTTATAACCATGGTTCCACATCTTAAATGGTGAAAAAATAATTTATGTATGTTTTAATCATTAATATATGTGGGAAGACACTTTGTAGCTTTATGTAGAGTGTTTATATAACCAAATATTTTTTCTCTTTCTCGACAAGAAATGTTATTAATTACTAAATTGTAAATTGAAGAACATACAATATGAAACATACAATAAAAGTGATGAAATATATGTGCCATGGAATATGGATGATATGTAAATTCATATATGAATACAATGATGCATGAGCTAATGCTCAATTATTATTTCAACAAAATAGTTATATCCAAAAAATGTAATTTTTCATGCCATGTGCATCACACAATGGTGAAAATATTATAATTGAATATGGAAACATCAATAAAAACTAGTCCATTATTAGGTATGTTGAAATTTACCCCATCTGTAGGTTAGCTATTCCTTTGCACAAATTTTTACCAAGTTCTAAAAAATTAAATTCTCCAGTCCTCCGTCCCTAAACAATATTGTAAATAAAACCTTTGATATCACTTTTTGATGAATTGGTCCTAGTTCACTCATAAGTAATCGAACTTGAGGGCCACATGGCCATAAGCGCATGTAATTAGAGTCTAGAGGTTTCTAATAAGCTATTATCATGTATGGTGGTACGACAAGGAGACAACATAGACATTATCAAAGTGCAACATAGTTATAATGAAGAAAAAATAGTAAGGCAGTAAAAATAAACCATGTCGATAATAAAAAACATTTATAAATATGTTAATAGTTCCATACGTACATGATGTCATGGAATTATTAAATTTGAAGAATACATACATGGTTGTAGGAATACAGATAATACTATTATAATCAACCGAATAAAAATACCAAAAACAACCTTTTTTTGGAGAATCAAAGCACTGGCTCAGTCATATTCTCCTAAGATCCCATCCTAAAAAATGAAATCAAGCATATATAGTTGGGAACTTATCTTTATCCTTATTTTCATCCATAAATTCTATTTGGGTACCATACTACGGACTAAACTTGGTGTGAGTAAAATTCAGAAGGACACCACCAACGATGTATAATGTAAATATTGTTTATAAATATAAAATATAACATTGTAAAGGTATAAAAAATATAATTTAATTAAATAAAATAAACCATGTTAGGCTTAGGATCCTCAAGGTATAGCAATTCAAACTAACATGCATTGAGCTAGGATAGTTGTATCTGAGTATATGATCATTTAATTTGGATAAGGAACCAAGGAACATAGAAAATGAATCCATTTATATGAAGAAAATGGATCCACTGTAGACCAATGGAATCCAAGACTAAAGGAAGTTGTTCCCACTTTCTGTCATCAAATGAGATGCTAGGATATTTGGTTTTCAGTGTAATTAGATTAAATAACCCTTGGAATTCCACTCCTTAGAGTTTATAACCAACACCAAGGATAAATTCCCACATAATCTCAAGATATAATTTACTGGAATCCAAGGAGATTATTCAAGGAACTCTATGTCCAATAACATCAATATTAATCCTATGAGAGCATCCCATGTAGTCTATTCTTTTAGAGTTTTCATGTGTATCATCATTTTCAAGTGAAGGTATTCATACATTTAAGACATTAACTGAATCTATGATTATTGATACTCTTGGAATTCATATCAATGGATCTATTTACATAATATGAGTTCTCCAATGGCATTCTGGTCATTAATCCATGGCTTTCACATGGTTGGACAGTCCTATTAATGTGATAAAGTTTCCAATAAATAGTCAATAATAAGATGTAATTAATTTTAAGTCCGAGTGAAGTATCCAAGAATTTTAATAATTAAAATTCTTCATTCCTTTTTTTAGTTTCAAACCAACCACACCAATGTGATTTTTTTGGTTAAAAACAAGGAATTTTTTTAAGTATGTTTAATCAAAGACAACCTAAGGGGTGGTTTAGGTTGAATTTATCAACCCCAAATAGTTTGAGGGGTCTCATTGAACCTTAAGTTCAAGTTATAAGAAATTGTTTTAAGGAGATTCAAATTTTAGTACCACTACATGGAAGGTCTATTATATAACAAAAAAACCCATATTTTAAACATCGAATGATTTAGGGGAAAGTTATAGAGAACCTACCATCTACCTATATAGTAACTTGAGTCTGGTACCAGTTAGAGATGTGGAATAGAATGAGGGAAATCATAAAACAATGAAAATACCTAAAAAATGTTTATAAACATTAGATATGAAGGAAGATATTTTTATTGAAATGAGAAAGAGGTAAAATAATCTAAAAGTGTGTCAATATTTCTATGGGTTTTCTAATCCAACCAATGGTGAAGGAATAAAATATGGAATGAAAGATATCCACTAAAAACTATATAATGTTAATGATAGATCCATGTAGGGATTGATGTTCACAAATTAAGAGAATAAAAGGGTTGAATTTGTTTTAAAGGAAATAGGTCCAAAATTGTCATTTACATCACCATAAATTGGGAACATGGTTTGTCTACATATATGGCCAAAAAATATTCCAAGCATGAGGACCTAAATTCTAAGGGCATTACACCTTACATGATTTTGTCACATTTTTAGAAAAATTGTGAATGATTAACCATATATAAATTTCATTGGTTTTATGGTTTTCATGCCATATCCACATGATTAAACCAATTATGCTCCACCCTTTCTATGTCGAACTATTGAATTTCACATTTAGAAAAATTGTACACTAACAATGAACCTGATCATGTTTCCTCAAAAAACCTAACTCTAGGAACTATACCTTTATGAAATATACTATAACCACTTATACCATCTAGGGAACTTATATTAAGGTCAATAAAAAGTTTTTTACTAACTCAAAAGGGAAATTACCACATTGAGTAACAATGATCTTACAATATTCATATATATACTCCAATAATGGTGGAACAAATCTGGGAAAGGATGAAGGGAAAAAGGGGTAGACTCAACTTTATATAGAAGAATAATTGGTAGATTAATCTATCTTATTATGAACAAGATATATATTTTCTATTATATATGATTAGTATATTGGTTTTAGATTTTTCTTAAGAAAGAAAATCTCATGGAAGAGAAATGGACAATGAAGTATATTCAAGGATCTATAAATTATGGTTTATTGTTAAAATAAGTAAAGAAAATGAAATTATTATCTTATCGAGATACTGATTAAGGTAATGAAATTTTGGATCAAACATCCATAATTGGGTAATATTTTTACATAGAAAATAATTTATTGGTTTTACAATAAATAAAATAGACTTTTTTTCATGAAGAACAGTAGTGTATGAATAATATTAATTTTCTAAATATTTTACATAGATTATTTAGGGAAGGAATGAGTTATAAGATATCTATTATTTTACACGAGAGTCAATGAAGATTCAATGTAATATAAAAAGTTTTATTGAGTTATCTAATTTTTTGGTTTAACACTCTTTCAGGAAGCATATTGATATGAGGTACCATTTAATAAAATAGAATGTGAAGAAAATTATAATGAGGTAGGAATTAATTCGTACTCAATATAAAGTGAATAATATCCTCCAAAATCCACTATTATATATGTAATTTGAATGGTATAGGTTTAACCTCATATTTCATCCTATCCCCTCAGACTAAAAATGTTTGCAATGCCCCACTATCCATTTTATCAAATGTTTTAACTGGAATTTTGGTGTTCCTGTTGGAATATTTATTATTTATAATGTATAATAAATTTGTAGATACTCTCTTGGGGGTTTTTAGGGAGTGATGTATCATATGAAAATCACTAGAAGTATTAGAACTTAGTACTTTCTCTTATTTATTACACTTATCTTTTTCAAATGTTGACTTAGAGAAATTATTAAAGCCATTTTTCTTAGTTTTTTGGGAAGTATAATGTTTAAGAACCCTTGAAATTTTATTATAAAAGGGGGAGTGATAAAAATTGTCTTATCAAATTAAAATTAAATTTTTTACTTAGTAACTATCACCATTAATTTGGAAAATGGTAATATTTTAAACAAAATCCAAATGCGGGGAATGTTGTAGCCAAAGTTATTTGATTATTGGATTTGTTAAAAATATATTGTCGAATTAAATTATAATATGGTTGGAAGTATTGTATAATAATTTTATGAATCTGTAAATGGTAGGATGTATATTTAATTCTTGTGTTTTTTGGTAATCAAAATGCAATAACACTAGCCATATAATGGTTGTGTTTGGAGTTTAATAAAAGGGATCATCCCATGACTAAAAAACTCAAGAAGAAAACCAACCATGAATAGTAGAATCCAATATTGAAAGTGGATTTTCAAGTATAATAAATTATGATGGAGCTTAGTGTGGATAATGGTTGGGTGAAAAGATAGGACTACCACACAAGGTTGCACCATGGAAAAGTTGTTTGTACAAGGAATCACCGGTAAGGGGGTCATAGTGTAGTGTGGTACCATAGTGAGGAAATTATATGTGATGTCACATTAATGTTAATAAATTATAGTTCTCCTAAATACATTTATAATGTTGTAAGACTATTTCTTATGGAGCATAAATCTTTTAGAAAATTTTTATGGTCACTAAAATTAAAAGATTATCCATGCCATGGAGAAAAGAATACACTAAAAACAAATTAAAATAATACATGAAGGAATTAAGGATATGATGTTTCAATTTCCATATTATGTGAATAAATTTATTTTGGAACTTTTAAGGTTAGAGTTTTTTAGAGTTTACAAACACTACATTGGGTAGTTTTTTAACATGCAGTAATGAAGACTAAATTAAAAAAACTATGTCGTAGAAATAGATTTCTCAATAGATAACCTATTTTGGGTGGTGTGATAGTTTGTGTATTTATCTAGTATATATAATGTTTCACCATTTATATTTTCTCCATAGTGTATAAAATATATCATTTTAAAAATATTTACCTCAAAAATGACTCATCACACCATTGAGAGGGGTGTTACACCATGATATATATGTATTCTTCATGAATCAAAGAGAATTTTTTATGACGTTATCTCATAATGTTTTGGTGGTTATATAAATAAATAATAATTATTAAATTTCAATTATATATTGGAAATTCATCTAGAAATTAAATCAAGGGATTAATATTAATGGGATGTTTTTTGGAGTTTTAATTTAAAATAAAAAATTTAAATATTCCCGGAATACGGGGAATAATATTGTGTGGTAGAAATTATCATGTAGAATAGAGAAAAAGTTTGAGATTTATGATCATGGATCTAAGGATCAATTCTGATGAAAAAAATTTGAACAATGTATATTGATTGGGGAAGTGTCATCAGACAGAAGTGTTTTGAAGATCATGCCTGAATTAAGATTCTGATGTCCATTATTGCTAAAAATATGATAGTAAATATTGGATAAATAGAGAGTACATTATTATTATTTATCTATATTTTATCTTTGTCTAAAATCATATCATATCAATATATGTGTCAATTTTTTCTTTATCCACCTTAAAATCAGTTCTTGGGAGAGAGGAGGATGTTGTGGACCTTAGAAAACCAATGATCTCTTTTTAAATTTTTAATCAAATACTATAAAAATAAATAAATAATAAAATTAGTATGTAATTAATAAATTAATAAAAAAAAATCTTTTTTAAAAATATTAGTGTAATTAAATTTTAATTTAATCATTCTTATAATCTAATAATTATTTTCTCAAATTAATCAAATGTTAAAAAAATAAAAGTTAATTTTGGGAATATAATTTTTGTAATAACTTTATAAAGTTAATTTAATAATAGTTAAAAGAAAAAATTTTCTATATAATTCTATATACTATTATCTTTTTCAAAAGAATTGACAGAGAAGGAGAAACCAATATTTTTTTGATATTGTGATTGGATAAATCATCATAGACATCAACATGATTTTGAAATAAATCCTATATATATTATGGGTTTTTAAATTTTTATAAAATTTACATCAAAAAAATAATTTTTTTGTGTAGTTATAATGATGTGTTTATATATGTAATCTTATCCCCATAGATTTAAACTTTTATTAATGTTGGGGATCATCTATTTCATTTGGGTTTTTAATGAAGATTTTGTTTTTTGGTATCTAAATGGTGAATGAAATGTGTATGAAAGAAAATCTAGATCTATTACAATTTCACACATTAATACATGAAGTTGTTGGTCCATCATTTTAGGGAATAGAAACTCAGAATGGAAATTCATATCCTAAAGTCAAACCATCAAAATTTTATTATATTTTAAATGGGTTAAAGAGTTATTATTCAATAGGTTAAAGACATGAAAATTATAATCTATTATAAAATTTATGAAAATTAAATTATACTTTAAAATGTAAAATATTTATTTTTGTCACATATTTTCTTTGGTTAAATCTATAGTTTATTTGGGATTAAACTCCCTATAAATATATTTGAACGAAAAAAGTTAGTCCAAGATATGGGTATTGGTTATTAGAATATCCATTCGTGATAAAATGATTTTATCTTATATTTTTGTGAATATGTGTCATTATTTAATTGTATAATATGTAAAAAAGAAATGCAAAAGGAGGTATATGTAGGAAATTATATTTGTATTCTTCTTAAGAAGATTATGTATTTCTTAACTAAACCTATATGGTAGCATATATTTATATCTCACAACATAGATCTATTAATGATTTTTAGTTGTAATAATATTTCAATAATAATGATCATAAATCAGACTTATGATAGTTATTTATAAAAATATTTTTATTTGGTGTATATTTCATATTCCTTGGAACAATTTAACGTACAATTAGATCATTCTATGTATGGTTTTATCCTTTTGTATCTTATACAATGAAATATTCTTATTGGAATATTCTCATAAATTCATATAACTTACTTCCTTGAATTTTGTTGAAGGAACTGTTTTCTATTTTTAATTGTAAATTCCAATACATCCAAAAAATAATATCAATGTTTATTTGAATCCACTTATTGATGAGTTAATTTTATTATAGAGTGATGGTGTAACTATATATAACATATAATAGAATATAATTTTAAATTAAAAGAATCATTAATGTGTATGGACAGTGACATTCCATCATATGGTATGTTATCTAGATGAGGCACATGTATCACCCTAACCTAAATCCTCGGGTTTTAGTTGGAGATCCACAAGACATCATGCATTCATGCCAGTACACAAGTGGTCTCCAACAAGTAGTGAGGGTGTAAGGATATGGTGGGGATACTATCCCCTTGGAAACCATATACATTAACTATTAATAAAAGTAAATATAACAACTCTAAATATTATGATGGAAAATAAAGTAACATTGTGTAATAACAATTGTCACCCACATCATACAAATAAATATAGTACTCAATATGGAAATAAAAACCATATTATATATGTGTATAAATTTAAAGGAAAAAACACTATGGTATACCCCATATTCCATATAAATACTTATACCATCTCTATACTCATAATCTTAACTATCGATCATGGTCCACTTTGACTTACCTGGGTCCCTGATCAACAATGCTTCACAAACACCAATATTCTCATGCAGGGTGTGAGTATAAACCCGAGTAGGACCTAACTAATTCATCCTTAATAATTTTTAACAAGTATAATGTGTTTATTTTATGATAAATATAAACACATAAGAAGACAAAATAATCATATACTAAGAACTCATTTTCTAACCATTCCACTATATTCCCTAACAATACCTAATTGGGATCTTTTCTGAAAGGATAATATTATAGGGTGATATGAGAAATAAATAGCTTGAAAAAATGATAATGAAAATGTCTCTCATCAATAAAATTTCCTCGAGTAAGATAAATCCAAAAGGATGGCACATCCTGACCCAATCATCATTGGTTAGGCCTCAAGACTATCAATTTCCTTATCATCACAATTTAGGACTCAATAAAATAGTATCATGTCAATAACTAGTGTTATCCTACAAGTTTATCTTACCCTCAATGTCGATACCACATGTATGTACTCAAGTTCATCATGCCCCTACCCATTTCTCAGGCCATTCATCATTATCATCGAATTTCAGGCACACTACCCCTCAATCAGATAACCCTATCATAATGGTTAACTAGTTCTGATTACAAGTAAAAATTCATCCAAATATATGAAAAATACCAATATAAGTTATGATTATGGATATAGAAGATCATATCATGTAATCATAAAAATTTGTAGAAATGTTCATGTACATGTGATCAACATCAAACATAGAACGTGCTACATAGGTGCACTCATGGAATCAAGAAACATATACATTTTCATGGTCCAGAAAGACACCCATATAAAATTAGTATCATGTAGGGTCCAATAAGTTTTTTTAATAAATTTATCATATCACGAGAAAATTTTTATAAAGGAGGATAAATTGTTAAGGAACATACTACATATAAATTTTTTTATGATAACCTATAAAGCATGTCAATATGATATACCTGAATCACACACGATCTCTTAATGTATCAAGACATTACACAAAAAATCCCTAGAACTAATATTAACCCACTCATATTAAGGTTCTAGAAAAGGATTTATGAATATTATAGGTTTAATGAATTTTATCAACACCAACATACCTCTCGGGATTCACTAACAATGCTAGAATTAAAATGGATAAAAAATGTGCACAAACACTCTTGATCACCCACCATTGTAAAAATGATTAATAAATTTAATGTTAGATGGAATAAAAATACATATATTTGGATATATAATTTCAATCTTATGATTCCTCCCACGGAATAAGGATAGATCAATAAAAAACTTTAAGATTAAATATTCCACGATCACATGTCTTAGTTCTCAATCGTAAATGGATATGGGTATAATGATTTGATCTTAGGGAAAAATTAATTCACCGAAGAAGGGTGATAAAGTCTCTATGATTGAGAATGATATTAATATGAATAATAATTGGTTAAAATGGGAAATTAATTTCCAATAAATTGTATGTTATTATAATTAAAATAGGTGAACATGGATTGGTAACATGATTTTAAAAAATGTGTCATACTCTGTCACGTTTACTTCATATTCTATGAACATGAACCTTTAGGTTAAATGATTTTCATGCCATGAACTAAAAATGATTTTGGACACTAGATCATATCATGAAATATTTAAGGTGAGTTTGTATAGTTTTATAAACTCTATCCCTAAACTATGCTCTATACCATGTACTTCTTCCTATAGCAACATGATTTCCAAGATGATCAGAATGGTTTGGGAAAATTGTGCTCAAAACATATACTGTAAAAAAGGTATATAAAATTCTCCAAAACAAATAATAAACCCCTAGAACTCAAAATAATGAAACAGAATATCAAAAAAAAAAAAATAAGGATGAAATTATTGTGTAAAACACCTAAAAAATCATCATTATTTATAGTAAACTTGTTCTAAAATACTTTTCATACTACATGGGTGGTAGTAATATTTTTATGAATGTTAATTTAAGAAAACCATATTCTACTATCATTGGATATTTCATCCTACAGACCACCCATTCCCAAGGATGTGAAATAATTTTATAAATGGTATAATTAAAAGAGATATATCACTAGTTTTGTTCTCATTTTTTCCGGAGAAATCAATTTTTTCTTCATCACCTCCAATGAATTTTAGAGCAACTCTAAACCATTGAAAAATAAGTGGACATGGGAGACATTACAATTGGATAATGGAAATTATTTTTTGGTACCTATAATTTTGTTATAATTTTTTGGGCCATCACATTTTGGATATAATAAATATTGAGAAACAAAATTGATAACCTATTATATACTATGTTTGAAACATATATAAAGACTAAAAATACTATAAATCAATGGTTCGATATTTCCCAAATTTATAGAGGTCTTAAAATTAAGTTAATTAAAATTTTTAGTTCAAAAAAATAAGGAATCCAAAATCAACATCTATATGTTCTAAATAAATTTATCTATTACTCTATCAGTTGATTGTAGATTTGGGTTTACCATATTTATATCCTTCTAATTTTTCTCTTTATTTTAAAAATAGTCATATTGTCAAGGTAAAAATTTATTAATTCCATTTTGTAATGAAAATAATATTATATATTGGACTTATTGTGTTTTTGAATTCAAAAATTTGGGATGTATTGACCAAAATATCAAATATTTATGACACATTTGTGCAAAAAATAAACTGTGATACATTATATATTCTTGAAATTGTTTTTTTAATTTAATATAAATTTCCAAAAACAATTATGATGTCATTTTGGGATTAAATTTGATATTTAATATTAGATGTTTTATTCAAAAAATATATGGAGTGTTTGTAACACCACAGGTAAATAAAGAATATGAAATTTTTATATTTATCCATATTTGTGGAAAAAATGTCAATATTAATTTAAATGGAACACTATGCTCGATGGCTTACCCAATACGCAACAACGAGTTCCTTTGAAATCTTACGTTGTACTCTAATAATAAAATAATATTATTTTAAATGGTAGTTAACACATAGCCATTGTATTGGCGGGAATGAATATAAATAACTAAATTACAATTAAATATGTTTGTTAAATTTTTTTACTTTTATCCAATAAATTTTAGAGGCTTAAAATACAAATGAATCCAATCTTAAGCATTGAATACACTAGTATTTTTAAAAAATTGTTTTACTACCTTTTGATGGAAAACCATTTTTAAATCAAACTTTTGACAATTTTATAAGCTATATTTTTCAAAATAAACATATTATTTATGATTGGGACATATATATTTACCTTGGGTTAATTTTTGGTATTTTTCTGACAATGTTCATTTTTCAATGAATAGTGAAAAATACGACATTTTACATCAAAACTGCTTTTTCATATAATTTAATTATATGGTTATATTATCTTTTTAATTTGTTTTAAAGTTTAATTGGAATATATTTTTACCATTTAATCCAATTATGGTCATTGGGATTAATTTCACTTTGGAATTGGGCATAAACAAGTGCCAATCTTTTTATAAATATTGTTTCTAAAAAACCCGCTATTTGTTTTGACAACGAGAAGTTTTTTTTAAATTAATTATTGCAATTTATGTGTTTGGAATTTGGTAAAATGGATTAAAAATTTGGAATCAGAAGGTCCAAATTATATAATTAAGACTCTTTTGTTTTTGGATATTATGAATAGTAACGATGGTAATTATCTTTAATTATCTTGATTAATGAGTAATCAGGTAGTTAAAGATAATAAAATAATATCATAATAATAAAAAATGATCACAACATGTGTCCTAAGGCTACTTTTTCTCTCATGGCCGACCATGGGATGCCTTGTGCCAAACTTGGGGCCCCCATGGAATCACTTTTGTGAGAAAGTGACTTTTTATCTTTTTATTTTTTAAAGAATGTTAAATGTAACAAAGAATGTATCACCTAAGTAAAATATTTTTAATTTTATCTAAATAAATGATCTTTTGGACTATAAATATTCATTAGAAAGATAAAAAGATTTCCTGTATCATAGTATTTTTTTTATAATTTTTATACATTAAATAAATTAAATTATTTATGACATCATGATGATGCAGCGATGACTTCATTATTTAACGATTTAAATAAAATTGAAATATAATGTAATATATAAGACCTACACATGTCCAAAACCTATTTTATGGGTGTATTTCGAACCCTTATCACCTTATCCTTGAAACAAATCAATGTGGGACCATTAAAATCCGAAACTCATTTGAAAATAAAGTTACATTTTATACCTTTCCAAGAGTGCCCCTCCTCTCCTCTTATAAAAGGCCCCCACCTCTACCAACTTACCCACAGTTACAAAGACTTTGGATCGTCCAAACCCTGCACATTTTGTTTCTCCACATCCCTCTATAACTCCTTGAAGCCTCACATTGGGTAGAAGTCTTCCCAAGAAATCCTTTCTGCTCAAACCAAAGGGAGTTACCCGATTTTAAGGTAATGTCTTCACTTGTGTCCTTTTGTTTTATTTTGCTTCTCCAACCCCCTAAACTCTTTTTATTCATTTATTTTGTAACCGATCCAGTATCTTCAATATACTAGGATGTTGGTATAATAAGGATTCGAGCTACACTTACACACACCTACATCTAATGGTTAATGAACATACTGTTTCCGTGGATGGCGAATTTCTGTCTCCCGAAACAATGATTGTTCAACATTCTTTTAACACCTTCAATGGTGGCAATTAAGATGTCACTATATTTATATATGATATATAATATGTTTATGTTTTCCTTAAGCTTCTGTATTTTTAATTTATGGCATACCTTTATGGCTTCCATTATGGGTATACGCGATATCTTCATTTAAGGAAGTACGGACTACCGCCCCCTCAAAGTGATTTGATTCGTTAATACCATATGTGGTACGTATAAAGGATATGTTTAATGATATTATATATGATACCATAATGGAATTAAAATACTATTATGTATCATTATGTTTTAATTCTATTAAATATGAAATAGAAATGGAAGTAGCGTTCATGCGTACGTACGGCTTACCGTCTCCATGAACGGTACATTTCATTTCTTATCTCAAAATGTTATGTAATATTATAAGTACATATATATAATGGATATATATGTAATATATTACATCTAAATTATGGATATAATTCTAGAATTATAACATATATATATCTCTATCATTTTGTTTTAATTCCATTAATATGACAAAAAAATGAAAGTAGCGTTCATGCGTATGTACGACCTACCATCTCCATGAACGATGCTTTTCGTTTTTTATCTCCAAATGATATGGAATAGTATAAAATAAATATTAACTGGATATATATGAAATTGTAATCATTAAAACTATTCTGGACATTATTTACTTATAACTACATGGGCAATCTTTTTTCAAACAAGTTCATTTTTGACTCATGTACCAAACATCGACAAAAACGTCTGATATAAACTAACTTTATTAAAAAATTATTATAACATTATAATATGTGATACGAACTGAATAAAAATATATAATGTAAGTACTTAGGCAATTAATAATTGACCAATGTTTATTATTCAGGAATATAAAGAAACGAACAAGACAAGTTGGACTTGAGGTAAGGGATCCTACTCCTCTCTTTCTTTTTAAGTACACTCTTTTATGTCATTCCATATAAGCTCATATTTATTGTGATTGGGATGTTATTTTATATTACTCTTACTGTAATATTTATGTTCATATGATGAGATACCCTATTCTCTCTCATCAATCCATTTTGGACGTTTTGAGTGGCACCGTTAGGCTGCCAAATTTTCGTAAGAGATCTAACCTCTCTCTTTCTCTTTAAGTACTCTCCTTTATGTCACTTATTTTAAGCTTATATTTGTTATGATGGGGGATGTTCTTTTATATTCCTATTGCTGTACATTTTATTTTAATGTGATGAGATACCCTATTTTATCTCATCAATCCATTTTTGGAAGTTTTAAGTGGCGCCGTTAGGCTGCCGAGTTTTCGTAAGGGATTTTTCAGCTCACTTTTATTCCTGTGAGATTTATGCTACATTTTCCACAATTTCCTTTTAGTGGTGTATGTACTGACCATTATTTTACTCATTGTGTAATATTCTTTCATTTATGAGTATTTACATCAATGTGGTATTGTCCTTCTTTCACGGGGCGTATGTTTCGAAAGATACCCATGTCGGTAAGGGAACCTTTCACCCTCCTCTGTTTAAAAGAATTATTTTGTTATGTCTTTTAATTCACATAATATTATGTTGGGATATGATATTATATATCCTTATTGATGTAAATTTTATGTCCAAGTGATGAGATACCCTTTTTATCTCTCATCAACTCTTTTTCTGAATTTTGAAGTGACACCGTTAGGCTGTCTAATTTTTGCAAGGGAACTTCTTAACCCAATTTCAATTCTTTGGGATAAACATGTACACCTTGAATATGTCATTATATGATTATTGGTAAATTTAATCTGATTGTTTTACACTTAATACCCACTTATATTTCATGTATTCGTTTGTCACACATAGTTATGTAACTGATTTATCCTTAATCCAAGGATACCGTCTTTGTATGGGACTTCATCTCAATCTCCTTTCATTGAGGCATATTTTATTTTATACACAACTTTCTTTTATATGGTGTATAAACCACTTTTACTTTTAAGTTTATCCAAAAGGAATCTTTTTATATGAAGCGTTTTACTAAACGACAAAAGGGAATGTTTTTGTCGTACATATGCAGCGACAACAACTTCTCCGCCGCCGTGACCATTATTTGAGTTTCAACTTCCTCTATAAGCCATACCTTCTTTTTAAAAGAAAAATAAATACCATGTTTTACTTTTCTTTTATTTTGGTATTGAAAATGATTTTCATAATGTATTTATATCAATGTGTTGTATTGATATCTTGTTATTGAAAGGTGGAAATGTTATGTTTCCTTTATGCATGTTTTATGTGATAAGATTATGTTATGGTTCTTGGGCATTGTTATGAAGACGGGTGGTACCGTGATAAACTAAGGGCGGGTGAGCCTGATATAGCTCTCCAATGCATTGCATAATGCGAAGGAGTGAAACATTAAGGTTTCTCCGAAGAGATTTAGGGAATATACTGTGGTGGGTATTCCAAACGTAACCAAGAGGGTTACTCCCTACGTAAGAATGTTATGAATGCCTCAAGTTACCTTTTATGTCTTATGATTTATAAGATTTATTCATGATTTTATGAGGTATGTTAAAGTGCTTATGTTTTATGGGTAAAGTGTGATTTCATTCTTATGTATACATGTACTCATGTTTCCTTTCCATATTTTTATATCCCTTACTGAGCTTTTTATGCTAATCCCAAGTTTTTGAAATGTTTTTCACAGGTCAAGGGAAGGGTACATGATATGATGATCGTGTCAAGTAAGTGTCAAGAAATAATCCATGTTTTATTTTAAATATGTTTCCGTTGGTGGGAGAACTGCATACTATCTTTTATGTAACCACTTTGTTTAAATGTGGAATGTAATGAAAGTTTTATGATCTAATTTTCTAAAACTCTAAACCTGAAAAGATCCTCAATGTGTAATCTTGTAATAACTCAAGATTAAGTAAGGTTTAAGGATGGGGACTTATAGTTGGTATCAAAGGTCGGTTTAGATAACTTTAGAGGTTAGGTTACTCTTTAAGCATAAGTGACGTTACTATATTGGCTAGGATTTTAGAAAGTGTCATAGTTTTTAGATAAAGTGAATGAGTATGTATATCTTAGTGTTTATCTTACTCATTAGTACATGATGGTTATGTTGATATACTCACACTGACCATTTTGGTTTTAGTAAATGGCTGGATCTAGAAGGTACCAAAGTGACAATTAGTTTGAAGGAAACTGTGGTGGTTCTCTGATTAAGAGACTGGATGAAATGGGGTATTCAATAAGGAAACTCGTGGTTGTTCTAAACCAACTATCAAGGAGTCATGATCATCCACTTGAACCTTGGTATGTTCTATAATGCATCATGTACGAGATGACCAATCGATGTGTAAGTTCAGGTAATAATTATAAAGGTAACCATTAGGGTTTATATGATCCTTACTTTTGAGGTAATTATGGGTAATTATATGTTATGATGGAAAATGAAAGGCATGAGATAAACTTGAGGATAAAATATGTTATGTTTATTTTTGAATATTTTATCTTCTTTTGGGAAATTTTTTGAGAATTATATAGTTTTGGAAAAAGGACAAAACACAGACCGTGTGACAACCCATTGCGTCGGAAAAAGCTGCGGGAATTGAACCCACAACCAAAGTGCGACTGGTATTTATCGCCTACCACTGGACTACGTGAAGTCCCTGGTTAGTTTGACTGATTCGTTTTTAGATAGATGATTTTATTAATTAAGAGTAAGTTGATTTTGGATTATCTATGGAAATTTATTAACCTATCATGGAGGATATGTGATTAGGTTAATTACTTTTCAATACGAGACATTAAGAGCAACTGATGTTGTTTGGAGATAAATGTTATGATTTAACTTGGAAGACTATGTGACTAAATCCTTCAACTATTTGGGTTTCAATATTATTTTGGTTTACTTTGAAGAATTTTATGGACAAATTGTTTATCGAATGGTCCTCGTTGAACTTTGGGTTTTGTTGGACAAATTTTGGAGATTAAGAATAGATTTTCTTTTTATAAAGGGTTATCCTTTTCTGGATTATCTGATCTTGTACCAACCTTTTTGGTTTGGTTTTGGTTAATGTTTAAAGACATGGTATGTATATAGTTCTCTTTGGTGGATTATGTGATTCTCTAGAAGTTTTTTATAGTACTCTTAATGTGAACAAGTCTTTCTAAATACTCATCTTTTGGAGAAAATATGAGTTTGTGTAAGGAATCTAATAAAAGTTGAAAGTCAACATGATAAGTGATTATGATTACTTATGAATTAATTCTTCAATAAAAAGTAACTTAAAACAAAATTTTTGTCTATTAAATTTTCCTACTGGGGAATTGAATACCGTATAACCCATCACAAGTTTGTGATTTTCTTGTGGTTAACTTTCTCCTAAACATGTTTTCTATCACTCTCCATCAGAACATGACCCTATGTTTTCTCCTCCATGTCCATGTTTTCCTACATGGAATCCTAATATGGGTTAACTCGGGTGACCTATGTACTTATCTTCCTTTATTTTAAAGTGATTGTTTTACCGACTCTTGTTCTGATGTGGGACTTTCAAGGATGTTTCCAAGCTCAATTTTAAAATTGCGAGGACGCAATTCCCAAAAAGGGGGGAAGGATGTAACACCCCAGGTAAATAAAGAATATGAAATTTTTATATTTATCCCTATTTGTGGAAAAATTTTCAATATTAATTTAAATGGGATGCTATGCTCGATGGCTTACCCAATACGCAACAACGAGTTCCTTTGAAATCATACGTTGCACTCTAATAATAAAATAATATTATTTTAAATGGTAGTTAACACATAGCCATTGTATTGGTGAGAATGAATATAAATAACTAAATTATGATTAAATATGTTTGTTAAATGTTTTTAATTATATCCAATAAATTTTAGAGGCTTAAAATACAAATGAATCCAATCTTATGCATTGAATACACTAGTATTTTTAAAAGATTGTTTTACTACCTTTTGATTGAAAACTATTTTTAAATCAAACATTTGACAATTTTATAAGCTATATTTTTCAAAATAAACATATTATTTATGATTGGGACATATATATTTACCTTGGGTTAATTTTTGGTATTTTTCTGACAATGTTCATTTTTCAATGAATAGTGAAAAATACTGCATTTTACATCAAAACTGCTTTTTCATATAATTTAATTATATGGTTATATTATCTTTTTAATTTGTTTTAAAGTGTAATTGGAATATATTTTTACCATTTAATCCAATTATGGTCATTGGGATTAATTTCACTTTGGAATTGGGCATAAAAAAATCCCAAACTATTCATAAATATTCTTTCTAAAACCCTGCTATTTGTTTTGAAAACAGGATGTTTTTTTTAAATTAATTATTTAAATTTATGTTTTTGGAATTTTGTAAACTGTATTACATATTTTTAATAATAAGGTCCAAATTATGTAGTTAAGACTCTTTTGTTTTTGGACATTATGAATAGTAACGACGGTAATTATCTTTAATTATCTTGATTAATGAGTAATCAGGTAGTTAAAGATAATAAAATAATATCATAATAATAAAAAATGACCACAACATGTGTTCTAAGGCTACTGGTTGTCTCATTTCCGACCATGGGATTCCTTGTGCCAAACTTGGGGGCCCCATGGAATCACTTTTGTGAGAAAGTGACTTTTTATCTTTTTATTTTTTAAAGAACGTTAAATGTAATAAAGAATGTATCACCTAAGTAAAATATTTTTAATTTTGCCTAAATAAATGATCTTTTGGAATATGAATATTCATTATAAAGCTAAAAATATTTCCTAAATCATAGTATTTTTTTTATAATTTTTGGACATTAAATAAATTAAATTATTTATGACATCATGATGATGCAGCGCTGACCTCATTATTTAACGATTTAAATAAAATTAAAATATAATGTAATATATAAGACCTACACATGTCCAAAACCTATTTAATGGGTGTATTTCGAACCCTTATCACCTTATCCTCGAAAAAAATTAATTTGGGACCATTAAAATTTGAAACTCATTTGAAAATAAAGTTACATTTTACACCTTTCCAAGAGTGCCCCTCCTCTCCTCTTATAAAAGGCCCCCACCTCTACCACATTACCCACACTTAAAAAGCCTTTGGATCGACCAAAACCTGCCCATTTTGTCTCTCCAAATCCCTATCTAACTCCTTGAATCCTCACTTTGGGATTAAGTCTTCCCAAGGAAGCCTTTGATCTCAAACCAAAGGGAGTTACCCGATTTTAAGGTAATGTCTTCACTTGTGTCCTTTTGTTTTATTTTGCTTCTCCAACCCATAAACTCTTTTTATTCATTTATTTTGTAACAAATACAGTATCTTAAATATACTAGGATGTTTTTATATGAATTATTCGAGCTACACTTACACACACTTACATCTAATGGTTAAAGAACATACTATTTCCGTGGATGACGAATTTCTGCCTCCCGAAACGATGATTGTTCAACATTCTTTTAACACCTTCAAATGTGGCCATTAAGATGTAAATATATTTATATATGATATATAATATGTTTATGTTTTCCTTAAGCTTCTGTATTTTTCATTTATGGCATACCTTTATGGATTCCATTATGGGTATACGCGATATCTTCATTTAAGGAAGTGCGGACTACCGCCCCCTCAAAGTGATTTGATTCGTTAATACCATATGTGGTACGTATAAAGGATATATTTAATGATATTATATATAATACCATACTAGAATTAAAATAATATTATATTACATTATGTTTTAATTTCATTAAATATGAAATAGAAATGGAAGTAGCGTTCATGCGTACGTACGGCTTACCGTCTCCATGAACAGTAAATTTAATTTTTTATCTCAAAATGTTATGTAATATTATAAGTACATATATATAATGGATATATATGTAATATATTACATCTAAATTATGGATATCATTCTGGAATTATAACATATATATATCTCTCTCATTTTGTTTTAATTCCATTAATATGACAAAAAATGAAAGTAGCGTTCATGCGTACGTACCGCCTACCGTCTCCATGAACGGTGCTTTTCGTTTTTTATCTAAAAATGATATGGAATAGTATAAAATGAATATTTACTGGATATATATGATATTTTAATCATTAATACTATTATGGAAATTATTTACTTATAACTACATGGGCAATCTTTTTTCAAACAAGTTCATTTTTGACTCATGTACCAAACATTGACAAAAACGTATGATATGAACTAACATTATTAAACAATTATTATGACATTATAATATATTATATGAACTGAATAATAATCTCTAAATGAGGTACTTAAGCAATTATTAATTTACCAATGTTTATTATTCAAGAATATAAAGAAACGAACAAGACAAGTTGGACTTGAGGTAAGGGATCCTACTCCTCTCTTTCTTTTTAAGTACACTCTTTTATGTCATTACTTCTAAGCTCATCTTTATTGTGATTGGGATGTTCATATATATTACTCTTACTGTAATTTTTATGTTCATATGATGAGAGACCCTATTCTCTCTCATCAATCCATTTTGGAAGTTTTGAGTGGCGCCGTTAGGCTGCCGAATTTTCGTAAGAGATCTAACCTCTCTCTTTCTCTTTAAGTACTCTCCTTTATGTCACTTATTTTAATCTCCTATTTGTTATGATGGGGGATTTTCTTTTATATTCCTATTGCGGTAAATTTTATTGTAATGTGATGAGATACCCTATTTGATCTCATCAATCCATTTTTTGGAATTTTTAAGTGGCGCCGTTAGGCTGCCGAGTTTTCGTAAGGGATTTTTCATCTCACTTTTATTCCTGTGAGATTTATGATACATTTTCCACAATTTCCTTTGAGTGGTGTATGTACTGACCATTATTTTACTCATTGTGTAATATTCATTCATTTATGAGTATTTACAACAATGTTGTATTGTACTTCTTTCACGGGGCGTATGTTTCGAAAGATACCCATGTCGGTAAGGGAACCTTTCACCCTCCTCTGTTTAAAAGACTTATTTTGTTATGTCTTTTAATTCACATAATATTATGTTGGGATATGATATTCTATATAATTATTGATTTAAATTTTATGTCCAAGTGATGAGATACCCTTTTTATCTCTCATCAACTCTTTTTCTGAATTTTGATGTGACACTGTTAGGCTGTCTAATTTTTGCAAGGGAACTTCTTAACCCAATTTCGATTCTTTGGGATAAACTTGTACACCTTGAATATGTAGTTCTATGATTATGTGTGAATTTACTTTGATTTTTTTACACTTAATACCCACTTATATTTCGTGTATTCTTTTTTCACACATAGTTATGTAACTGATTTATCCTTAATCCAAGGATACCGTCTTTGTATGGGACTTCATCTCAATCTACTTTAATTGAGGAATATTTTGTTTTATACACAACTTTCTTTTATGCAGTGTATAAAACCCTTTGAATTTTACCTTTAACCAAAAGGAATATTTTTATACGAAGCATTTTACTAAACGACAAAAGGGAATGTTTTTGTCGTACGTATGCGGTGACAATGACTTCTCTACCGCCGTGACCATTATTTGAGTTTCGGCTTCCTCTACAATCCATACCTTCTTTTTAAAAGAAAAATAAATACCATGTTTTACTTTTCTTTTATTTTGGTATTGAAAATGCTTTTCATAATGTATTTATATCATTGTCTTGTATTGATATCTTGTTATTGAAAGGTGGAAATGTTATGTTTCCTTTCTGCATGTTTTATGCGATAAGATTATGTTATGGTTCTTGGGAATTGTTATGAAGATGGGTGGTTCCGTGATTAACTAAGGGCGGGTGAGCTCGATATAGCTCTACAATTCATTGGGTAACACGAAGGAGTGAATCGTTAAGGTTTCTCCAAAGAGATTTAGGGAATATACTGTGGTGGGTATTCCAAACGCAACCAAGAGGGTTACTCCCTACGTAAGAATGTTATGAATGCCTCAAGTAACCTTTTATGTCTTATGATTTATATGATTTGTCATGATTTTATGAGGTATGTTAATGTGCTTATGTTTTATGGGTAAAGTATGATTTCATTCTTATGTATACATGTACTCATGTTTCCTTTCCATATTTTTATATCCCTTACGGAGCTTTTTATGCTCATCCCAAGTTTTTGAAATGTTTTTCACAGGTCAAGGGAAGGGTACATGATATGATGATAGTGTCAAGGAAGTGTCAATAAAGAATCCATGTTTTATTTTAAATATGTTTCCATTGATGGGAAAAACGAATACTATCTTTTATGTAACGAATTTGTTTAAATGTGGAATGTAATGCAAGTTTTATGATCTAATTCTCTAAAACTCTAAACCTGAAAAGATCCTCAATGTGTAATCTTGTAATAACTCAAGATTAAGTAAGGTTTAAGGCTGGGGCCTTATAGTGTTGGTATAGTTTTAATAGATATACCCTTATAATATATTTATATAAAAAATTTAGAATAAGGTAAATAAAAAAGAATTTATTGGAGGCTCATTTTTATATGAATTTAAACAAGAATAAATTTGAAATTTTGGATCTTATAACATTAAATCTAAAAACTTTTCATAACCAAATTAATTAGTTCACAATAAAGAAAATATTTATTATTTAATAAAAAATGAATTACTAGTATCTATTATACTTTAACTTTTTTTTTCACTGTGATCATGAATTTTAGATTTCAAGTGTTGAATAAAACAAAGCTCAAACATTTTTCTTCACAATTTTTAATAAATGACATTAATTTTTAAATAATTTACACATTGAACAATATTATTTGATATATATTTAAAAATTAAATTTATATTAACTGTTTTATTGATTATATGATGGTCATATAAGAACTAAATTTCCAGAAATTATCCCAGCCACCCTTGAAAAATCTCAATAGATTATTTTTTATTATTGGATTCAGAATCTAGTAATTTGAGTTTTTTATGGTCGAAAAAATGAAATTAATTTTTAATTTTATAAATTAATTTTTATTATTTTATTTTTTAAGTATTGTACCCTTGAAATAAAATTGGCATTGTATTATGTGCACTGATTAACACACTATCTAAATTAGTAAAATCTTATAATGTATATGTGGTTAATAAATTTTAATTTTATACATGCACATATAATGAATCCAAAAAAATAAATACATAGTAGTTTTTATTTTATAGGAACCCACCATAAAGAAACTATTATAGAATTGTATGGAAAACTGGGATAAAGTAATTGAGTTATATTACATATGATAAAAGTGTGTAATAATTTTTAATTGATATTATTTCTGTACTAATCTATGGATTCTTGTTCATCCATGGTATAAAGTCATTTAAATTACATATAAAACACTTCTTATAGAAAATATACATTTTCTAATTACACAATATATTTTTAATGAAAATCATTTTAATTATTTATTTTATTTAAATAGCTATGGAAGTGTAATAAAATTAATATATTATGAAAATTGGTTTTTATAAAATGAATGTTTTTTTGTGGAAGTGAAAAATATTTAAAAATATCAACAATGTCTAAGAGTAAGTTCCCTAAAAACAATTTAATTTTATTTTATATTAACATAATATTAATAAAAATATTATCACCTTAGTATTTTTCCTTTATGTGAAATTAATATGATAATTTACATGGAATATTTTTCATATAAAAGGTTATAGATGATCCTTGTTATAATTAAAACCTTGAAATTATATTATAATATTCTGAAACATTTTTTCTACGGTTAGGACTACATCTATTTAATGGGACATAGATCACATTTCACTATATGTTGATGGAGTCTCATAAGACATTGAGACTTCTTTTCATGAATTTCTCACTAATAATATCTGATATTAGGAGGCTATAAATATTAGAATGTAAATATAATATCCATTTGTTTATGTTACATTATATATTCTCATTATCTAGTGTGTTTAATAGTCTATAATATAGAGTTAATTTATAAAACATATCATGAATTACATTATTGTATTTATGGGTGATCATGGTGATGATATTTACTCATGGTGAGGTATCGAAAATTGGGTTCATCATAAGTGATATAACCTTAATTGAATATGTTAAGAAATAATTTTTCCATTCCAAGTTAATATAATAAGATATCTTTTGAAATTTAATTGAAATGAAATTGTTTGATTAAATAAATGGATATGAAAGTAAATTAAAAAATTCATTCCAATAGTGAAACAAAGATAAATAAGGCATATAGAGTGAGGAAAATAAGTATACATACTTATTGATTAGATATCTAGAAAAAAATATTTTATAACACAGTATCTTTTATAGAAAGATTGTTATATTAGAAAAATTAACATATTTATCTATGGGTCTCTGGACTTGTTTTTGGATATTGATCTCAGACATTAGGTAAGTTAACCTAATTTCAATATGAAATATTTATAGAGTGTGACACACATAGTGTATCGATAATATCATTAAATTCTAAAAAATATAATATTAAGAATAAATATTATTCTTTGGTAATAGAAGAATAATCATTCATGTTATAATTATCACATAAATTCAATCCCCAGATATTCGGTTTCAGAAAATGTGAGTTTAATTATATATCTTGTTAATTATAAATGAGGTAATAAAGAAATATTTATTTATTCATCAATTAATTTAATAGATTAAAATAAATATTTATTTATATGTACAGTATTAATGTAAATATTTATTCATGAGTATAATGAATATTATATTTATTAATTTTTTGAATTAATAATATTTATTTATTTTAATAATTATCTTATTATTGAATGTTTGATAAATTCTATATAGGCTTGACATGTTGAGTTAATAATTTTCTAGAAATTATATATTTTATTTAGATTTATTTTTATAAATATTTATTGATTTATTTAAAAATGATATTTAAATTAACACATTTCATTGAAATAGTAATAATAATATTATTAGAAATAGGAATAATTTAGATATAATATTTTATATAGGACCTTATTATAATTATTAAATATTAACTTGAAGTATATATTTCAATTTTTACATTTTAATGGATGGAGGTGTTGAGAAAAATGGAGAATCCCGAAATAATTTTTTTCAATATCTAGAGAAAATATCCACCACTGTCCCTCTCAAGAACAATAGAATCACCTCATGGTTGAAGAAAACATGGAATTATTAAAGTTGTTTTATTAGATTTAAAATTTTTTGTAATAGTAAAGAATGTTTTTCAGGTAAGCTGTGAAGTAGTTTTTTAAAAGCTAACTGACCAGAAGATGAACTATTGAAACCATTAGAGAGAAAAGGGTTATGTTCCAAATGACTAAATTTATTATATGAGGTGGATTTAATATAAATTAAAGAGTTACAAATGTTCCAAAAATTGAATGTTTTATCCATGGAAGTTAGGTGAAGCATTTTCTATTGAGTCATCGATGAAGACACATGAGCAATTAAGTGTTTTAGGAATCATAAATTTATTTCGGTTTTAATAATCTGAAAAAATATAAGGTTTAAGGATATGAAGGTCTTATAATGTAAATTTTCTTACATTGGTATGTAATATATTTTTCATTACATTGTTTCTTATTATAAATATTTTACAAAGGAAAAAAATATATGTAATATGTAATAGTAAAACTCTCTTGAAGAGTTTCTAAATAGAAATTCCAAAAAGTGCTGATAGATTCACTATGAAATATAATTGTAAATATTTCTTATGTAATTATCAATGGGATGAAATGTTACAGAATACCAGTTATCTAGTTTTGATAATTGTGGTAATTATATATGTTATTACAAAAGTTATGTCAGATGATGTTATTTTGATATTTTAAAGTCACAACATCATGATGGTCAATAAGTCATTTATGATTCTATTTGGGTTAATTTCAAAAATCCGAAGGGAAAAGGAGTGTTGTTTGATATTGAGGATTTCAGGAAGATAAATCCAAAATCCAAATTAGTGAAAGTTAATAAGGGTAATGTTGAGAACCATATATTTATGAAATAAATATTGATGATGTCTATCAGAAATTTTTTAGTCACGTGAGTTCACTAATGAAAGAATTACACTGATATTTCATTATTACAAAAGATTGTTATCGATCTAAACCTAGAAGTTCTTTTTTTTTTCATGTCTTGAAGGATAAATGAAAATAGAAAATAGTGAGTGAATTGACTTTCCATAAAATTTTTAGAGTTATTTAATATTATGATGTAATTTCATAGATTAATAATATTAAACAATTAATTATTATATTAATATAAATAGTGGATTTATGAAGAGATTAAGAGGAAATATAATGAGATGAACAAAAGCAATTTTTTAGTAGTTTAGATCTAAATTATCATATTCCACTATTCACACACAAATTGACTGGGTATGGTACGAAATATAAAAGGAGGGAGATACTTTTTTATTAGAGAAAAGTATACCATACATTTCAATAATGAGATCAACCCCGACCATGTGCTTTACTAAGGTACAACACTAATACAAACAAGAATTTATGGGAGAAGATATAACCTAAGAGTTTTCTATTGGAGAATCCCTTAACCTATCTTCCCTGTTATATAGGGATGATAAAAACTGATTTCCTACTTTTTAGTCAAGTGAGAATAACCGAGGATACATTTTATGAGTTATAGAACTCGTGTGTGTTATTATTATGTATAGATAACTATATATCCTAAAGATGAAAAATAATGAAATAAAATTATATAGTAGTCAACAGATATGTTGGTGAAGAAATGAAATTTTGAACCATTTTGAATTTGTGAATAATAATGATTGGGTGATCCAGAAAAGTTATTTTAAATTTTATAAAGAACACAATATTATAGAGTGTCTAATGATGAAGCTAAATCTTTAATTTAGTTTGAAGCACTTCACATCAAGAGTAATGATCCTAAAATGAGGATCTATCCATATTTATTGTATCACACTATGTTTTCAAAAATATTTCATTAGCACCCATCCATGCCCACTCAATCCCCTTTAAAATATAAATCATTGTATTATCCAATACATAAGCCTCAGTTAGAAAAATGAGAAAAAAAAATTATAATAATCCATAATTATCGTAGAGTAAGATGGATGTTTCCAGAATTATCATAATCATTCAAAAAAATTATAAAAAATAAAAAAATTAAAATCTTTTTAATAGCTTAAAATTAAATATCCATTAAAAATGGTTTATATAGATCCCATAATAATCTCATTACAATTGAAATAAGAAATTCAAAAAAAATATATTGAACATAGAGATATGAATAATACAATAAAAAATATTAACAATAAATTAAAACATTGAAATTATTTGAATATGTTTTCAATAATAAACAATATTTTAGAAAAAATAAGAACATAAAAACAGAAAATAATTACATTTTATTTTTTTAAAAAATTATCTTAAGTTCATACATGAACGAAAAAATAGAATTTATCTTTATTAAAGTATATTGAAAATATCATAAAAAACCTTCTCATATATTCTATATAAATAATTTGGATTTTTAGAATCAATAAAACAATTGAAACAAACCCCACCCGCATTTAATAGTTAAAATAATTAAAATAAGAGAGAAAATGAGTATGTTTCTTTTTAGGCATTTCATACCATATCAAGGTAGTTTCATATACTTTCTTATGAGCGAGTTTATATGCTATGTAAAAGTAAAAAAATTGAAAAAAATGCCAAAGGCTTAGAATCCCAGGAAAGGTAATATAATGAAAAACTCGGACTATATGAGAGTACATTCCATCGTGTATAAAAGGGACTAAAAATATATTAACTTACATAAAGGTAAAGGATAAATAAAATAGTTCACGTAAAAGTAAATTCAATTTTCAAATAAGGATAACTTAAATGTTTAATAGGTTATGTAAAGGTAGAAATAAAACAAAAAATAATAATAAGGGTTACATGAGAGCCACATAAATGTGAGATATTTGTTTCTATGTAATTAATTTTATGTTTTTGTAAGGGTACAACCAAAAAAATAATGGTAAAACAAAAAATCTTATATTCATATAAGGGTAAAAATAGATCCTCATAAATGTGTAATATAATATTTTAAAAAAATTTGAAAGTGAAAAATCAAGTCTACTGAATTTATGTATGATTTTGAAAACACTTAATAAATTATTTCAAACCAAAATAAAAAAGGGAAAAACTAAATAATTTTATAAAAATTAAAAATAAATTATAAAAATATTTTGAAAAATATTAACAAAAATATTAAATAATTAATGAATTATAATATAAAATTTATCAAATGACTCGAGGATTTTTTAAAAACATTTAATAAAATCGCAAATATTAATAATGAAATAATATAATAGTATTTTATTAGTAATTATGAAAACATAAAATTTTAAATCAAAACCAGGATATACTCCAACATTCTGCCCTTTTTATTATTAGAAAACCAAAAATTCTAAAGAAAATCTCACCTTTTTAGAAATTTATTAAAAAATGAAAACATATCTCCTTTAAATTAACAATTTCCTCCTATTTTTGAAATAAATAATGTATATAATAATTTTTTTCAAAGAATAAAAATAGTTTACATGAAATAAAATTTTAAATAATTTAATTAAAATCCCCCTAAAAACAAGTTTTCTTAAAAATAGAATAATCATTTATTAAATCAAAACATATATATACTCCAAAATTAAATAAAGATATAAAAATAGAGATTTCACCCTAAATTAATTCTTCTCTAAAATATAAAATTGAACAAAAAAATATTTCTAAAGGACCAACAAAAATATGTAAATGAATACCATAAGAAATATATGATTTTTTTTAAAAAAAAATCTAGAACTATCATATGGTAATAAAAATAAATAAAAAACATAAGATACATGTTAATTGGACTGAAATGAATAAATTAAAATTATAATACATCATTTCATATGATAAAACACTATTAATATGCATGTTAGCCCTAAAATACCAATGATACTTACTTTTACATCCAGATCTATTTTAGACTAATAGGTTTTTGGAATGATTTCTTAGGAACCAAATTTATAGAACGCCCTATCCACTTAACATTAAAATAAGATTTAGAAATTTAAGTCTTTGTGTGACCATGTTATTTAACAAATTTTAATTAGTAATCATAAGCAAAATGTCTAAATAATCTATATCTAACATAAGTAACATATAATATGCCATTATTTTTACCTTTAATAAATCTATATTTATATATTGAAGTTAAGCTATCATCAAAACCAATGGAATTAATGTTTATTTTATATTTATACATTTTTTTAATCTAATTATTTAATCCAAATATTGACTTCCAATGAAATAAATATAAAAAATTTCCCTTAATCTCTTAATTTTAATCGTAAGATGGATTTTTCCCTTCTGAAAATATTCAAGATCACCCCAAATAGTATCTTTAGTACAAGAAGTAGATTTTTTTTTTCAAATTGTGACTTTTTTCTACACTAGAATAAGTGTTCTTCATAAATGTACTTTTTAATTTCTTTATCAATATCTAAAATAATATTTTTGACTTTTTTTATTATCGAAATTATGAAAATTATTTTCATTCGAGACCCATTTATAATCTAAAATCAACATTTAATATTTTTATAATTGTTTTCCATTTAATATTTAAAATCATTAGATAATTCACTTTACTCTTTAACTTTAGAATTATTATAATCAAAACTATATATATATTAAAAATTATAATCAAAATTGAATCATTACTAACCTTAAAATATATATTCATTAAACCCATATTAGAAGTTTTTATAATATCCTTAAATGATTCTTTTAACTAATGATCTTTTACCATCATAACTACAATATGATTCTCCTTCTCTCTTCATATTTATCATGGGTTCTTGATTCTCCAGTGAAACTCTAACCGTAATTCCTTCCATTATTATTTTTATTTTTTCATATCTTCTCTTCATCATTATAAACATTCAATCTTAGAAACTCATATTTGATATGGCCAGGTTTCTTATATTAATAATATAAAATAGTATGTTAACCATTTATAAATTTTCTCATTATGTGTTTCATATATATTCTTCTTTTAACTTGTACCTTTTCTGATAAATTATTTTTTTTCATGAGTCCTTGAATTCACTTTACAACTTGATGTAGACCATCATTTTTCTAAAATATAGACGAATATGAGGATTCACTAAAAGAATTATAAGAGATATATTTATATTAAAATGTAGCTCCAAACTTTTTTTATATGAATCAAGGTCATTATTCTTCAATTAAATCTTGTATTGTAAGAGAGATGTAGTCATCTCCTGTCAATAGTATTTTTCAAAAAAAAAATATTTCTTCAATTGATATTTTCTTTGAATTACATTTTTTGGGTAAATCATGAAGTGTTCCTCCAATTAAAATATAATTAATCATTATTAATCCAAGTTAAAACATTATTTATAAATATTTTCAAACATATAGAATATATATTTAACACATTAAAGGTCATACATTCTAGACCCTTGAAATTCAAACTCATGAATTCTATGTTTAGTTCTATATGATTTGTTCGTTAATTTATGAGTAAATTTTAATGACTATTTAATATCTGAAGTAGTTTAAAAAGAATTTTTTTAACTAGATACACTTATATTAAGAGGGTATTTAATATTGTTTATCTCTTTATAGTGGGAAAATATATTTTTTAGCATTGCTACCAGTTAAATATTCATGTTTAAGCTCTAGTATTTTATTATGTTTATCCATGATAGTCCAGAATTCAATTCTTCTATTCTTTAAAAATAAATACATTCTATATTTATAGGTTCAATAATCCCATATATTTAAATTAGGTATCCAAAAATGATTAACAATTTCACGTTCTTGACATTCCATCAATAAAAATATCATTCCATTTGTCTTGTTAAAGACTAGGATAAAAGTTAGTTCAAAATATTATAATATTAAAAAATAATCAAAAAAGATAAAACTATCTATTTTGTTCAAACATTGATATCATTTATTAGTTATCATAAAGAAATTAGTAGAGATTAAATCCAAAAGGGACATGATCTAATGCAAATTGTTAAGTCCAGATGGGTTAATGGAAATAGAAAATATGGGGGTAAATTTTATTTAATTAAAATTATCATTTTTGATAAAAATAATTATTGAATTTGGTGGATTGATAAGTTATAAAAATTATTTCTTAAATTATTGTGAATATAGTGTTAGTGGAGTGTTTATGTAAAAAAATTTAAATAGATGAACATAAGTCATTTTGTAGTAGTCTAAACCTAAATAAAGCTAATCTACTATTTACAGCCCAACCAATATATTATAGAACCCACATTAATATGATAAATAATTTTAAAATATATCATCCTAGATTATATATTTTTATGACGGGATCAAGAAAAACATAGAGCTTTACTAATGAGTGGCCCCAAAACTAACTAGACTTTCATGAGAGTAGAGAGAACCTAGGATTTCACTCCAAGAGTATCTCTTAACCTAGATATACTTTTTATGGGATAAAGATAAATCTATGTCATAATTTCTAGATATGTGTTCATAGCCAATAATCATTTTAACATTGTTAGAACTTTTGGGTGTTTTTATTATTTGAATACAACTACATAGCCCAAATAATAAAAAAAATGAAATGTAACCAGATAGAGGTGACCAAAAATGTTGGTATATAAATTTCAATTTTATCACTTTAAATATAATGACTGATAAATTATAGGTAATCCAGAAAAGGTAGTTCTAATTCAATGAACATCTGAAGAATTTAGTGTGTCAAATGATTAAGCTTTATTTTGAATGTAGATATTGCACATCACTTCAAAATGAACAATCATACATAAATAAGTTCTCTCTCTTTATTGTAACATAATTTATTTTCTCAAATTTCCCATCAAGTCCCATCCTAGAGAAACCAATCCCATTTTATATAGGAATAATATAACTGATCAGTACTCCAACATCATTTGGAAAATTCAAAAATAATAATGATAATAACACACAATTATAATTGAGGGAGAAGGTAGTTACTATAATTATCATATGAATTCAAAAACATAATAAAACATAAAAATATTTAAAAAAACATTATAATTAGTTTGAAAATTAATCTCTACAAGAAATAATTCAAAAAATATCCCATAATAATCACCAAACAATTAAAAATTAAAAATTAAAAATTTAATTACATATTTCAAGTTCATATATATAGAATAAATAAAAACATTAAAAAAATAAAATTCAACCCACTAAAATATGTTTGAATGAGTATTTAGTCTTAAAAATTATTTAAGAAAAAATAAAAAACAATAAACATAAAATTTATATATATTACGAATTTATGTTTGTCTGTCGTATGTTTATGATTGAAAAAAATAGAATTTTTATTTATATAAATCTATTTAAAACATCATAAAAATACATAGCATATATTCCATATTATTTATATTAATATAGATAATAAAAATAAATGAAAATAAAAATCATATTCCTGTAGTATTTAAATTCATGAAGCTATCAAAGATACATAGTAGGTTTTTGTATATTTTTTCATGCTATATAAAATTAGTTTCCTATAGTTTTGTAAGAGTAAGATAGAATACTATATAAAAGTGAAAATGAAATTATTATCGAATAGTAAGGGTAAAAGTACATATAAAGGTAAAATTTTGGAAAAGTTTTTTTTGGTAAGAGTACATGAAACTATACATAAATTTTATTAAAAAATATAAGAGTTTTCATAAAGGTAAAGTGTGATAAAAAACAACTCATGTAAAAGAAAAATAAATTATTTTTGTAAAGAAAACATAAATTTTTAACAGGCCGGGTAGGTAGTGTAGAAATAAAAAAAAATGTATATATAACATGGAATCCATGTAAATGTAAGATATATATGTTTATGTTAGTTATTTGAGGTTCATGTAATGGTATAACAAAAAAACCACATAAATTTAGTATTAAAAATCATAGGTTCACATAAGGGAAAAAACAATCCTATCTTAAGTGTAGTCTAATATTTCCAATTATTTCTTATGTGTACAACCATATTTCTATAATTTATTTAAGGTTATAAAAACACTTAATAATAAAGATTTCAAACAAAAATATATCATGGGAAAAATAATTAATTGAAGATGTTTTTTAAATAAAAGCATTATGATGAAAATAATATAATATTTATAAATAGATAATGATGGATATTATGAAATTGAACAATCACTATAGAATCCTTTAAGAAATATCAAAGTAAAAAAATTGAAATTTTAATTATCCAATAAAATATTTCAATTATATTATTTTTTATCAAATCATAAATTATTAAGGTTTATCAATGAGTCCCTCCAATAGTTCTAACATGTGAAATTGACTAAATCAAAAATACCAGAAGTTAAGAAGTTTAGATCAGGAGATTGTCAGTTAATCAAAAGTTAAGATGATTAGAAAGATGATCTGATCATGTGTTGTGAGGAATAGATTCAAAAGGATAGAGTTTGAAAAAATCATTTTGGAAATGGAAGAATAATTCTATAATGTTAGGATCTATGTCAAAATAATTTCAAATAATTCAAATGTTGTATGATCTATGTGCTTGTGGGTAAAGGAAGAACACGAGATGGAAGAAATATAATTTTAATTTTATTATTTTTGAATGTTAAAGATCCCAGAGATACCAAGGCTTCAAGAAATTTCACTTAATCCATTAGAGAATCCATATTAAATATGATTATATTGAGTTTTAAATAAAATAAAAAACGTGGAGTTAAATTTGTGACTCAAGATGATATTTTTTGGAAACCATTAGGATTGTTGACCCTTATTTTTATATGGGTTTTATTGAGGGATTTTTTGATACATTCTAATTAATTAAAGGTAGTTGATAGAGGTTTGTTAAAGGAAAAAAGATATAGAGCTGCACGATTTTATGTATTAAATAATGTTTTCAATAAAATTATTGATTCCATTACGAGTTTACTACTAATATTAATTTAAGAGATGTAATATAAATAACCCACCATATTTGTATTGGAAAATAAATTATGTAAAAGAATATGATAAGTTATCCTGTTGAATTTTAGAGTAGTGGAAGAAGTGCCTAAATTCCAAAAGGTCACTATGTTCAGAAGATTAAATGATGAAGTTCTGGGAGTTGAAGTTATATATGGATAAGTATTAAAAATGTTTATCATGATTAGAAGATGAGTTTTTATATTTAGAAGACTTTGTAGAAGATATTATTTTTTCTAAAATTACCTAGTAGTAAATGTTTTCTTACGCACATTTTTAGTAGTATTATTGTGAATATCTCTGAGAAAATATTTTCAATTATTGATATAAATTTATGTTGAGAAATTTTTTTTCGTAGAATATGATACCTTCCAATAACACCTGTAACTATTGGTTTATTTTAATAGAAAATATTCATCTAATTTAGAACGTAATGGATAAAATATGTAGTCACACAAACTGAGGGAGAACCATATAAAAATATAGCATAACTCATCATAATTTATATTTTTTTTTAATTTGGATAAGGGTGGGTAATATAATTGGAGTAAATTTAGTCTCTAAAAATTCATATATATTTGTTTGAATATAAATGAAAATTTTAAAATAGTACAACTAATTAACCCCCTTCCCCCTTCTCAATGGTACATTAGTTCCCTATGTACTGCAACTAACATCATAGAATCACATATTCCCTCTAAGAGATCCATTTTTGGTAATTATGGAAAATATAAATTAATTAAACCATAGATTAATTCCTACATTTAAAGGGAAACATTTTCAGGGTTAGATGATTGGAATTATACCCTATCATCCTTAACTTTTCCTTGATGCTGGTGTTGCAATTATTGTGGGATTTAGACTAAGAGTAAAAGATTCACCCATGACTTTTGATGACAAAAGATACATACAGATAGACAGAAATGGAAAGTATTAAATTCTTATGTTATTATCATATTAAATTTATATAATGTCGATTGGTCTCCAAACTCCTAAGGAAACATGGGAAAAAATTAATAGTGTTTTTGAAGGGAATGTGAATGAAAAGGAAGAAAATATTTTAATATTGTGAAGTATGTTTAAATATATGAGAATGGATAATGAAGATATTATTGATAATTAATTCACATTTTTAAATGAAATAATTAGAAATATAATAGTATTTTCAAATACTTTTTAATATTTAACTATTGATATTAAGTTGATGAATAATTCCATTGATGTATTTGATACTAAGGTTTTTATGTTAGAAGATAGAGATTTTTATTTTCATGATTATTTTTCTGACATTATTATTTCTTATGAGAAGAGGAAATCCATGAAATTTAATAAAGATTATCATGGTTTATTTTTCATTTGAATCCATGATAAATCTTGAAATCTAGTAAGAGGAAGACAAATACTCTAGTGAATTATAAGCTGAGAAGGATAATGATTAAGAGTTTAGGTTCATTATGTCACTTATCTTAAAGAAAATAAGAAAATAAAAATATATGTTTATGGATAACATTATATTGAAATATCCTAGGTTTTTTAGAATTGGGTAGTTTGAAATAAATTTTCTCTCGAATGAAAGTGGAGAGTATGAGGATTATGATATAGTAAAAAATTTCAATGGAAAAAAGAGTGTAAAACATAAAATGATTATTTAATGTCATATGAAGATAAGAATTTTTTTTTCAGAAATAAAATAAGAATTATATTTATCAAATAATATGTGAACTACTCCAATAAATGTATTCCATTGAAAATTATTCTCTAGAAATGTTTATTACCTTCAGGGATCATGTAGAAAATCATTGAGAAAAATCAACTAGTGATGAAAATAAAGGTTCTAGTACTTACATGGGGAATCTATTAAAATCTTATCTTAATGTATATCTAGAGAAATACATTAAAATCAATAAATAATTTAAATAATCAATGAATTAATGTTAGAATGAGTATTATAGGAAAAATTATTTTCTTAAAAATTAATATTGTTACATTGATGAAACAAAAAAGAAATCCCAAATTTAAGGTGGTAGAGAAAGATAAGATAATGAAATATCCTGATGTGAAACTTATTTCTAAGATATTTGAGTTTTATAAGATGTAATCAATCCATATTCAAGATGATAATACTCGAAAAATTATGATAAAAATTTTCAACAAATTTATAAAATTTAAATATGAATCATCTCATTCAACTAAAAATATTATCCCAAAAGCAGGTTAAATTTAATATTATATAAAATAAAATAAAATATATTTTTATTAATAGTGAAGGCCCGTCATGTAAAATTTCATGCGTTTTTGTTGAAAATAATTTTTATAACTTTTATCCATCAATGTAAGTTAATATTAACATTTTAAAAAAAGTTCCTCATGTCAAAGGAAATCATAACTTTTAAATACCACTGAACTTCAAAATATTGTTAAAAAAACCATATCCTTATATAAGAATAATAAATATGGGATATTATTGGTGGTGTGAAATATTTGTGTAGAAATCCAATAGTCATTTCCATAATATTGCACTCTCGGTGAGGAATTATGAATTTAAGGGGAAAAATATAAAAGAAAAAAAAGAAAATTTGAAAAGATAAAAAAAAATAAAGATGGAAGAATACATTAACATAATTTTTGATTTCTATTTCGGGAAAGTTTCCTTTTAAAAAATAGTACTGGAAATGGTTAAAAAGGGATGTAAACTAGTAAATTATTGTTGTTGATAAAAAAGTGAGTATAAAAGAAAATCCATTGATACATGATACTATAAGTTCCACATATATGAATTGTGACATGAAAATTTGGAAAAATCATTGAATAACATGATGTAATAGGAGTTTCCCTTGGGAATTATAGTTCTTATGAATTAGAATAATTGTTATAAATTAGATTGAATCTTAGAAACTGAAATCTAAAGTGGTTTTATTTGTTGATGGGAGTAAACAAAAATTGTAGAAAGTAAGCGAAATTTTAGTGATAGTAATGATGTTATATTGAAGAAAAACTGTTATATTATCATGTATAAAATAATGGAATAATTATTTAAAAGGGTACATGAACAAGTGGAATGTTGTTCTAAATTAGTGATCTAAGTAACTAATTTTATTTTAATTATATCTATGAAAATTAATTATGGAAAGGAGGATTGGGAATCTTTGTAAAATTAATTTTTGAAGAAAATTAAATGATGATAGGGTGATAGATATACCCCATTTAAAAGAGAAAGAGATATTATAAATGAATCATTACAAAAGGGGAAGATGGTACATGGACGTCATAAAAGATCGGAGATTTATTCCACAAAACCACTTGAAATTATACATTGTGATTTATATCGATCAATGAGACATTAATACACATAATTTTAACATTATTTTATCACATTCTTTTATTATTTCACATGGATGACCAATATGATGTTCATGAAACATAAATATATAGTTATGTAGATGTTCAAGTAATTCAAAAGGGATGCTGAGAATGAATTAAGGGATTCCATTAAGATGTTATTAATAGATAATAGAAAGGGTAACACCGATGATTAATTAAAATCCTGTCTTTTTAAGCATGTAATTAAACATCAATATAGTTCTCCTTATAATCAAACACATAATGGAGTTTTGAGAGAAATAATAAATGGTTAATGGAGATGGCATGAACTATTATTACTATGTATAAAAACATAAAATTGTTCTATAAAGAATCTATTGGTAAATTTTTACATTTATTGAATGTATTCTTGTTGAGGATAGAATAAAACATTATTCCTTATAATATTTGTTATGAGAAGAAACCTATAATGAAATTATTTATTTTCTTTTAGAGTGTATGTTTAGTGAATCTTAAAAACCCAGATTTAGGAACGTTTGATAAAATTACCTAGGATGGGATATTAATTAGATATTATTCTAATGGGAGATTTTATTGGTGCTAGAAAAAATAGATTCACTTTTTGGAAGATTCCTATTATTAAAAGGTTACTGAAAATAATTCCAACTTAAATAATTAGGATGAAGGAGATGTTGATGATTTAATTGATGATAACATGCTAAAGTATGAAAAGAAAATTAGAAAAAATGAAGATAGTTGTGAACCTAATCCTACTAGTTATACTTAAGATAAATTAAGTAATTATAAAATTAATATTGGATATAAAATTATATTTTTTATGTTATCGAAATAGGTTTAACTGGAAACCATTATCAAATGCTATAAGGCTTTAGTGGAGGTGAGAAGAAAATTGAGGCTTGAGAATTAAATGGATATTTTTTCATTGGTTTAACAACAATAAGTTTTTGATGGTATTGAGTGCTAAAATATGATATATAAAATGAATTATGATTTCAATAAAATAGATAAATATGAAAAATATGACCTTTTCTCCATGACTGAAAGAAAAGAAACATTATACAAACCAAGTGAGTGGTCATAAAAAAAGCAAAAAAGGGTTTGAAATCAAAGAATAATGATATATTAGTTTAAAAAGGTTATTCATATGTGGAATAAAAGTATTTTGATGAATCTATTTAACCTATTGTAAGAATTGAAACCAGAATGATGATTTTGACTCTTTCATTACATATATATTATAATTTTTAGAAGACGGATGTGAAATCAACTTTTTTAAAAAGAGATCTAGGGGAGGAGGTATTTTTTGAGAGAAACATGACTGCTTAATAATTGGTAGTGATATAAATATAGTGTATAAATTGAATAAAAACTTATATTTCTTAAAGCTGGCCTTCATTCTTGGAAATTTAAACATGATATTTAACTTAATTAACTGTAATTTTACAAAGTAATAGTTGATAGAAACTTATATAGAAAATAGATAAGCATATGTACTACAATTCCCATTATCAAAGACGATCACATAATATTCTTTGGTGATATGATGAGGGAATGTGAATAGTTTTCTAATAAATAATGATTCATTTAGATATTTCAATACCTAGATAGATTAATTTTTTTATTGGTTTATATGTTATATAAAAGGGAAGTCGTTTCCCCGATTCATAATAGAAATATTTCAAGGAATTGTCAAATAATTTTGGCATTGAATATTCGAGGGATGTAAAATTTCTTGTTATTGTTATTTTTGAAAATAAAATAACATTAACTAGGTAAAATTATAAATAAAAAATACTTTAAGAAGTTAATTGTAAATATTATTTATTATACAGAATCAATAAAATATTTATTTGTATTAACGTTTTATTCTTTATACCAAAGTGACATAATGAATCCCACTTGTTTTCTGCTAAAACAATTCTCAATCATGTCAAAGTAATCTCTAATTTTATTTTATTTTTTATAATAGAACTGGAGAATATATCATTCAAGGATGCACAATTGTTGATCATTCTAAGGATTATAATTACAAAAAATTAATGTTGATGGGAACTTTGTTTTTTAGAGAAAATTTCCTATGTTATCATAGTGAAAAGTATAATTTTGTCACTCCGAGTACTGATGATCAGCATTGGATAGTTTCCAAAAAAATTTATACACAAATATATTGGTTGAAAGTATGGTTGGATTATTTGAAAGTCAATTTTTATATTTTATTGAAAATTACAAATGATAGTGAGAGTGTAGTTTATCTATAAAAAAATATAGACAAACACTCTAGATCAAAAAAATCTGGATATCCTATACTATTTACTCAAGAAAATGTGGCTAATGGAGATGGAATGTTGGAATATATATACAATAAATATCAGATTGTTGATATGATCAAAAAATTCATCCAAAATAAAATATTTTCATAGTTAAGGATGGACCATTATTTTCATCATTTACCTAAAATGTAAAGAAGTTATAAAGTTAATCTATTTTTAATTGGATTTTTTTTCAAAGGGACGGGAGAAGTACAATAATATATACCTAATATTTTGTGAATTTGGAGATTTTTTTGTTATATAATGGGTTGAATTATATTTAGTGAGTTGATTAATAGGGAGTTCTTCAAAGTAACTAGCCATGTAATTTTCTTATCACCATCATAAGTAATTATCTAAAAAACATTAATTTATCTAACCAATTTGGAGTTGGAAGACTTCTCCCAGAGTGATTCAATGGTTTAATGAATGATTAATGTTCGTATGCTAATTTTTTTTGGGTTTTATAATAATCAAAAAGGGGGATATTTAATAACACATAGAAATATTTAAGTTATATTTTTTCAAAAAACAAGTAATAGTAAATATTAATTTTGAGGAAAAGTGAAGAGTAATTTTTTAGAAGACATCTTAATTGAATACGAACCATGGTAATATTTATAGGTAAATTAGTTAATTTTTGGGGACTGAATCCAAATAATGATGTTAATTGACTATATATTCATAATTCGAACATGTTCCATAAAACGAATTCTATATCCACATATGTTAGGTGATATTTTGTTTTCTAGTTTCTTGATAAAATGAATGTACATCCAGATGTTTTAGAAATAAAAAATTTAGTAGGTTTTGAAGACGGTGTATAACCAGAAGTTTGAGGAGCTGAGGAACATTCAAAAGAAATAACATTATGTTGGAATGTAAGATATTTTTTATTCATATGTTACTTTTTATGAATATTTTGAAAAGGAAACAAGCCTTACAGAATTCATATAAATAAAATTGCTAAAAAGGAGTTTCTAAATGGAGTTTTGACTAGATGTTAAAATATTCAATGTGAAATGTTATGGTTATTATTACTTATATATAATTCTATAGGAAGAAAATTAAGATTCTCCTAAATAGTTAGTTTTATGTATTTTAAGGAATTCTAGTACATATTCTAGACATAAATCTAGATGACCAAATGTTTATTTTTCAAATTAACAACATCATTATGGTTGGAAAATTATTTTTCATTCGGTCTTCGTTAAAATAATAAATCCAATGTTGGAAATTGAGGAGGATAGTCTTGAGGGAGCCTGAAAGATGAAGACATAAGTTAATGTAGTGAAATTTAGGATGGATAACTTTGAGAACCTAATTTTATAGTAGTCAAAGATGAAGTTTTTTAAGAAAAAATGTGTATTATAATGATTTCATTAATGATTTACTGACAATAATTTTTTTGAGGTGTTAATGTTATTTCATGAGATGAACCTGTAGTTTTTCCATATTGTAAAATTAAACAATTCCACAAAATGGGAAGTCATGATGTTCAAATGAGAATAAGGTTAGTTGATAAAATGTTTAGATGATAAAAATTTGAGTTAATAAGAACATGTCAAAGTGAGATATCATAAGAAATATTTTGAACAAAGTATTAAAGAAATGGAGGAAGAATTGTTGAATCCTTGGATCTAAGTCAAATTAAATTCAAATAATTCATAGGTTTCATGATCTGGGTGTAAAAAGGAAAATTCATAACCAAATACTGAAGCAAATTTTTGTTTCTTTGGAATTTTTATATTTTTAAGAACTACAATATGAAAAATCATCAAGCAATTTATCTTAATCTACAAGTGAAGTAAATGAAAAAGTAAAAAATGAATCTCTTGATAAAAAATATACCCAATTTCGTATTTTTAACTCTGTATTTTTGAAAATATTTTTGGAAGACTTTGATATTGTTTATAAATAGTTTTAGGGGGTTTAATGAAGAAAAATTCCAATATGTTTGGTGGAATTGAAGGTGGCCGACTAAGATTTTATATAAGAGGAATATAGAGATCATGGAGATTGGATTTATCAAATAAATGGTGTCTATATAGTAATAGAGTTCATTCAAATATTACCTTTATTAATAATTTGACAGAAATAACATAAAGTGACCAAACTATAATATCTTGAATTTTTGTTAATTCAAAGAATAATTATAATGATTCCAAATAATTATACATATGTAGGGGAAGCAACTAATTTCTAAAATTTCAATAAGCCGGGAAAACCAAAATTCAATTTTCCAATAACTGATTTTATATATAGTTACATTCTATAAATTTTGACCATAAGAAGAAGATGATTTTTTTATTCAAATGGCTCAGAAGATATCAAAATTTATTCAAAATAAACTGGGTGAAAATGGATTTCATATACTTTTTTAGTGGTTACATTATGAACTTGTGGGTTATAAATTATTAAATTCCTGGATTCTTTTTTAGAAACATTTTTTTTGAAAAGGATGATAATTTCTCAAACAACATGAAATTATTGATTGATTATAGTGGAAAATATACATCTCAGACAGGACCCAAACATAGATAGGATGTATTCAACCAGACTATGGGTGGAAATTATAAAAATAATGTTCTTATTGTATTTGATTCAATTTATTTCATAAAAGTAATGGTGAGATATATATTTTGAGTGAATCGAATATCTAAAAATTTACAGAGGTTAATTTTAGTTTAAAGTAAATTTTAAAATTGGAGCACTAATTTAAAACCCCAATCACATTCTCAGTGGGATAGTAGTTCCTTGGTAACATCATTTGTTATCAATAGTGGAAACAATAACACAATTACATTCTTTATTCAATAATCAAGACTACCAAATGCGTTTTTCAAATATTCATAGATAATTTGTGTATACAAAAAAGAAATTATCACTTGAACTCTGCAGCTTAACAATGATATAAAAACCAAATAATGGATCATAATTGATCAAGAATAATTATCACATTATATGTTGTTATTATTATTACTAATTTATTATAAATTTTATTTTAATGATCTTATATATAATGTTTTTTCGTTCGTATCTAAATTTTTTGTAGATGTTATAAAATTAAAATAGATGAAAAATAATGTTTTTCCAACTGCTCGACACATTTTATATTACCCAAAACATTCAATTAATATCAAGGAGGTTATATTATATTTTATAATAAGTTATTAGTTTTTTTGATAATTTTACTATATTTATTTTTTGTTTTAAATTTTTATTTTTTGTTCATAATCTAAAAGTAGAGAAAATGAATTATTCAAAATTCATAAGTCCAAAAAATATCCAATAATATATGATAAATTATAAAAATCCTATATAGTGGTTCCAAATCCATTGGATCCATTACATGGATACACGAAATGTAATAGTAATCTACAAGTCATGTACCCTTGGTTAACCAAATATGGCCTAGGTCATGAAAATAACAACACGTCTTGGGGGTTGGTAAATGTTGTCATTACAAACCATGTATTGATTTACTATGTAGAATGAGGTTTCATTATGATTAAACAATGATTAGTTTGGTCAGCCACCATGTAACCTCACATAGTTCTAACGCAACATGAATTATATCATGTTCTGTGATCAACTAGATAGTTTCATTAAATGTTTCATATTTTTTATCAGTCAGTTGATGCAGCTTGACATGAATTGCTTAGCATGTATCTGGTTGTACACATTGTGTAAAATAATATTACCCATGAATGATATGTTTCTAGACTCTAATCATGTTGTGTTGGTGAAAATAAGGAGATCACACAACATGTAGCTAGTTGTACAAGCCATGTAACATGTTTCAACTCCTGAATGGTCCACACTATGAAAGGCATTTCATATAGCTCAACACATGGATAATTGAAGAAAGAAACAAACTAGACATAATGTTGCTAGATTTATTATCCATGTAACATGAGTCATTCCTCACTATACACACATAAAGTAAATTTTATCATTTCTTGTGGTTATAAATTCTTAATAATTATTATTCATATAAATTTTGAAACTACACAACATGTAATTATAGTCATACATGCTTTGCTCTTCACATAGATTATAAGTGGTACACCTCATTCATATTTATTTATTTTCATGTAATAATTTTTTTGTAGACCATGTAATAATATATGGAATAATAGGTTGTGTATATTATGTCATTCTATGTGGGAATACATGTCATGTAAGTATAAAGTACACGACACTGTCCATTCATGGTGTGAGTCACAAGACATGTTGAGTGATAGTACATTTCATGTAAGTAGAAGATCCCTGTATTATTTCATATTGAGTACATTATATATATATATATATTAAATTCAGGTGATGAATTTAATCTGACCTATAAAGGTACACACCATGTTCCCTCATCTTTTTATGTCCTGTATATAATAATTTTAATTTAGAATTAAATTTATTTAAAAGAATATAGAATGTAAATCTTACTTCTTTATCAAGGAATATTAGGACATAATATTAACATAAATATTTTTTAAATTAATTTGAAATTTTGAGAAAATTTATCTTAATAAGAATGAATTGAAATTAATTCAATCAAGTCTAAATGCTTAATTTTTTGGATGTTTTGATTGATCACGAGGATGAGTGGCCTATATATGAGTATGTTTAATTTAATTTATCGATATATTAAATGGTTTTTCAATTAATATATTTATTATTATATTATATAAAATAATATATTTATCATCCCACCCTCCATTACTAGGTATGTGTTTGCATGTCCCCAGTTTATTTTTTTGTTACAGTAGACCCTTGGTAACACTCATAGATGAATGATTAAAAATTTATAAAGGAAGGATATCCCAAGGTGAGGAGATGGTTATTACTCAATCCAATGTGAAACCAACCAAAATGATAAAAAGGATAATAGAGCAATGTTGCAACACAATCTATGCATGGGATCAAGGAGTAATTTCATATAGGGTAAACGTTTGTTTATAATTTCTTAGTGAAACAAGTAGTTGATAAAAAATGCCATTATCATAACATATATTTATTTTATTTCTTTTTACATGGTACTTTGTTTATTTATGAGATTCATGGTTTTTTTTAAATGATTAAATGTTACCATAGATAGTAAATATATTAACAAACATGCAAAGATGAAATAAAATAAATTTATTATCCATAAATTATTTTACAATTCATGGTAAATTAATTATGTAAAATCCAAAAAATATTAAAAATAATGAACATAATGATATAAACTATAAATAATATAAATTTAAAAAAATCCATCAATGAAAATATTATGTACTGAATCACCTTCCATTACTTGAGATAGTGTGATGTCTCAAACCTTGATTCCACTCAATAGTGCCCTGAACCTAGTTATCCACACAACCTAAAGTACATCTCCCCAAACACCAAAAGATTCTGACTAGAAGTGGGGACCTAGGCATGTTTATAGGGTGACTATTCCTCCATACCTATTCTGTATCATATTGGAACATCAATGAAATACAATTTGTGGATGATGTAAATAATGCAGAAAATAGATGCAAATAACCAATATAGAAAAAACTCAAAAATAGCCTCTTATAAAATGAGGATGATACATGTCTCTACAAAGCATCCAAAATAGGTACACAAAATTACAATACAATACATGTATCAAAAGTACAATGTCCAAAACGAATCATAGCTAGCATCATGAGCCTCATCTCAGTCTTGTTCTCCCTTACTCCTAAGTAGCAATTAAGAACTAGTAGAGGGTGTTTTCCCATATCCAAACATGCAATAATATAATCTATTCGGGTACCCAAGGTAGCATGAATAGGGTGTGAGACTATATCCCAATAGGCCAACAACCAAGGTCAATTTACATGAAGACAATGTATATATAATAGATAGTGTAGACAATGTAATATAATCTGAAAAGGAAGTACTAAAAGTAAAAATCCGATAAAGTCCGTGTTCTTATTTTATATCAAGTTCAGTTCATCAATTTCATTTAAGATGTAAGTCTCTAGTTTAATAGTCAAGACTGTTTGATTTAATCAAGTTCATTAAATTAATGGTTTAATTTCATTTAATCAATAAATCACGGGACCTAGTGTGTAGACAGGAATCCCTCATATAGATATGTAATCAACGGATTCCTAAATAGGATATCCATGAAGTGATCTTCAAGACTAAATCCATGATTTTTCTTTGTGTCAGAATACACATCATATAATTGATATCATTTTTATTCAATTTTGAAACTAATCCCATCAATAGAATTTCAAATTTGGAAACTAGGTATCCCTCAAGATATAACATAAGACAACACCATACGAGCCCATTCATAGTAATCCTCAAGAACCCAAGTATCGCTCTAGGTGTGGTATAACATTTCTTCTATATGATTATATCCTTGACAGTCCACTATGAGAGCCCAAGTATCACCAATGGAATAATGATCAAATGCCCCTTAAGTCCATCCTTGGAAATCCTTATGGATTCCATGTATCTCCCTATATATAGTAGTAAAGCCTTAGAGTTTATCCTTTGTAGTTCACTAAGGTGTCCAAGTATCACTCATGCATAAGAAAAGTACAATCCAATTGAATCCATATAGGGAATTAATCATTTGAATCCATGAGTCACCCAAGGAATATAAATATTCAACAATATAATTCATTCAATTTCATTTATTCAATTACATTTACACATGTTATGTTCAATACCTTTCATTTCAATTCAATCCCACCTTAATTGGCGATTCAAGGCACTGGCCAAGCTTCAATGTCATGGATCTAAACTACTCATGTGTTAATTTCAATATGAGTAGAAATTAAGTCATAAAGAATAAATTACATGGAAAGGGATAAGGGACATGGTTAATCCATCCATTCTCTTTAATCAATCAATTTTCAATTGATATAATAATTAAATTTAAATATAAATTCACAATTAAAATACCTTATCAAGGGGTAAACATACACACATCAAATGTATCCAAAATACATACCATCATAATGGTCCATTTAATTAAACAACACACCTAAATGGATGGTTCCCATTTCAAGGTCCCTGTTAATTTCATAGGCTATATATATCAATTCAAATAAAGAATATAAACTCATTTTATGGAATCACCCAAGATTTGGACACGTGAAAAAATGGCGCATATGAACAGTTCAAATTTTAATGTATGGAACGAGACCATATATCGTAGGTCTGAAGAGGATATCTAGTCCAGTATCATCTCCTGATTTTACTGAAATCCTGAGAAAAAATGAATCATGGATGAAGAACCAATAAATTTGGAAAATTATCTTGAACAATGATAGTGTAGATAACCATAAATCAAATGAGGAATAGCACAAAATGAATCGATATCACACCGATATTGATCAAACAAGATTAACAGTTCTTGAATCAGAGTTTGGACGACCACTCAGAGACAATTCCTAGAATAATCTTTATGATGGATTCAAAATCGAAGCCCTTACTATACAGGATAGAAAATGAGGGTTATGTTTATAAATATATTTTTAATTTAGGATTAAATTGGAATTTCTCCCCAAATTTTTCATTTCATGGATTGGTCACATGGTTTACAAAATCTTGTTCCCACCAAGAATAGTACGTTGTAGGGAAATGTATATTGGGTGGTTTTTTTGCATGATTTGACTAACCACACACAAATCCTGAAAAACACCTATGTCAAAATTGTTTACATGGTCACACGACCATGACCCAAAACTCATAGTTTTCACAAATAGTGCAACATGTAGCCTCCCTTTGTCCATCCCCATAGATTTTTATCTAACCATGCACTAGGCTTATCTCACTGCAAAAATATGGGTTCTGAGTTCCAAAACAGCACCAAACACCCCAAATGCCTCCACAACCTGAAAGAGAATTCACATTAGGCCACATTTAAACATTTAAAATGATAACTAGAAGAAATAAAGGCTATGTTCCTAGAAAGAGAACAATTTTCTTACAAACCTCCCAACCAAAAAGCAATTTTTTCAAAATTTTCCCTTCTAAGTGTGGTGATTAATAATTTGAGAACAACTATAGCCACTATGATCATATATCGACCGCCTGCTCCCAGTTCTCATCATATACTCAATCATGTTTCCATAGCACCAATTATAGTGGAACTGAACAGCCCTAGAGAAACATTGTACGATGAAAAAAAATACTTATAGTGTGCTCCACAAAGGGAAAATCTACCTATAACTCTACCTCCTCGGCATGAAAAGCATGAGATTTGTTTGAATAGTTACGTTGCAACTCATAAATGTGGAAGAATTTTCTCATGTCATGGTAACTATGAGATAACTGTAAGAGAGAGTCGACTATCCCAACTCTATATCGAATATTGAATGTCCCAATATACCTTAGAAGAAACACACCCCCTCTCCTGGTCCTCCTCTATCTCTACCTCGAGAAACACACATGAAAATCCAATCCCTGACCTCGAACTCTTGAGGTCGTCTATGGAGAATGGAATATGATTTTGAGGGATACTGTGTAGTAGCCATTTTCTTCAGAATCAACATCACCTTTTATATGGTCTCCTAAACAAGGAAAGGTCCAATCATAGCTACCTATCCTACTTCTAACCAATATATGGGTGATCGACATGGACTACCATACAAATCCACATAAGGAACCATCTGAATAGTATTCAGAAAGGTATTTTTATGGGAGAACCCAACCAGGGATGTTTGCATCTCCTAAGAACCCATGAATTCAAGTATTCAAGCCCACATAATTTCTTCAAAAACCAAAGACATATGCTCTAACTTTCCATCAGTCTAATGGTGGTATGATGTTCGCAGAACTACATTTGTAGCTTGAACCCTCTACAAACTCTTCATGAAATGATATGTAATATACGAATTCCTATATGAAATAATGGTGCATGGGACCCAATAAATTTTTACTATCTCACAAATATATAGTCTACCAAGCTCATCCACCATAGAGTTATATTTTCTTGTTAGGAAAATATAAACTATTTTGAGGTTGTCGACAAAAAACCATATGGCATCATTACAAATAAGAGAAATTGATAAAACTATCTTAAAATCTATTGGGACAACATCCCGTTTCCCATTAAGAATGGGAAGCTTCTTTAAAATTCCAAATGGTCATTATATTTATTCTATCCTTAGCTGAAAGGTGGAATATATCATGAAAAAAATGACCTACATATTTTTTCATATTTGGACACTGGTACTATCGATGTAAATCATAATACATCTTGGTAATGACAGGATGCACTTTTGAATATGAAGCATGAAAGTATTACAGAAACTAACCATTCATGTCTAATATAACCCATAAATGTCCATGTAAATAGAGAATCTCATCCTCACCTAAAATCCAACTAGGAAGAGGGTCCTCACCAACCACACTCTACCATAGAACTAGGCCCTCGAAGTATGATAGTTTCCTTATTCTCACATTATCTAGCAGGGTAGAGGAAATATCTCAGGGTGATAGAAATTTTTTTTCCTAACTCTACTACACCTCCAAGTTAATCTCATAGACCAAATCCATGATCTTCAACTTTATACTAGACTACTGAACTATCTATTTCAGAGTCCTACTTCTCAGTTCATCGGACACTACATTGCCACTACCATGCATATTTGAAATCTTGAAGTCAAAATATTGTATGTAATAAAACCTCCTTCACTACCTCATATTCATATCAAGTTGTGTAAATATGTACTTGGGAATTTTGTGGTCTGTGTAGACCCCAAACAACTGTCTAATTAAGTAATGTCTCCAATAACGCAATTCATGAACAACTGCAGCTTCCTCGAAATCATGTGTTGGGTAAATAAAATTGGGTGGCCCAAATTTCTGAAACTCATATGCCATGACTCTATCACAGTTCATATTAATTACTCCTAACCTGATACATGATGCATCATAGTAAACCATGAAACTCCTACCCGACTCTAGAAGGATCAGTATTGGTGCTGAAGTCATTCTTCATTTAAGCTCCGTAAAGGCCCTCTTATAGGAATCTGACCATAGAAACATCACACAATTCATATTCAGACATGTAATCAGAACTTATATGCATGATAAGTCTATTATAAAACCTCTATTTTAACCATCCATCAATAAGAAACTCTACACCTCAAATATGTTCTTTTTCTTCTACCAAGAAACTAAATCTTTCACTTTCTCTGGTTATATTGATACTCCTCTATCAAAGATAATGTGACCTATTAAGTGAATTTGATCCTTCGAAAAGTGAAAATTTGTGATTGTAGAATATAATCTATTCTCTATTAGTGTATCCTATATGATCAAAATATTTTAGGAATGGTCTTATTGATTTTTAGAATACACCAATCTATTATCCACAAAACCACTAAAAAAGAATCAAGATAAGGAAGGAACACTTGATTCATGAGTGTCATAAATACCACTAGCGTGTTCATGAGACTAAATGGTGTAACCAAATACTCATACAGACTGTTACACCTAAAAATGGATGTTCATGGTATGTCTGATGGTCTAACATGTTCTAAATGATAACCAGATCTCAAATCAATATTTGATAAAACATAAGCTCCTTAGATCTAGTGAAAGAGATTATCTATCTGTGGTAAAGGATATCAGTTTTTGACCATAATTTTGTCCAATTTTCCATAATACACCAAAATCCTGATTTTTCCTTATTTTTCCACAAAAAGGACCTGTGAACCCTAAAAAGAAGTATTGGGTTAGATAAACCCCTTTTCCTAAAAATACTCTAGCTACCCCTTGAGATCTTGCATCTTAGTAATATTTATAAAATAATGAGGAATGGATATAAGTTCAACTCTTGGAACTAGATTGATAGGAAATTTTACCTCTCTGACTAGAGGTATGCCCGAAATGTCATCTAGGAAAACATCCTTGAAATTATCAACCACTATATGAAAATTTTCCAGATGTGTACCTCGATCATCTAGATATATACTCATATTCTGGGTTGTCATCCCGACCAACCCATAATTCTCGGGTCTACATCTGCTTTCTTGGACATTCCATTCACCCTTTTGAATAAACTCTCAATCCTCTTGTGCTTTAAGGTTCACCCTATAGATAAATAATTCAGTGAAATCATGAAAGGGAACCAACCATTCAATCCCAAGAATGATTTAAAAACCTATTGTATTGAGGAAAAATATTCCCTATATGGAGTGACACCCACAAATCAGAAGGGGAGCTCCCTAAACTGATGCATGTTCTGCAATCTAATCATTAATTGAGTGTGAAATGACAGAAAACTATTATAGGTCTGAACATTGAGCCCAAGTCTCTCCAGAACTGAGAAAATATAATGCAATGGGAACCCCTATATCAACTACTGCAGATGGTAAATTAGATGTTACTATAATAGAACCTCTAATAGCGTAAGTTCTAAGATCCTATATTTCAAAGGTATGTTGTATTGAATATATCAAGCGTAAACTACAGGCCTGTGATACTACATGGATTATCGGAGATTATCCACCCTTATGTCACTGTTAAACTAGAGTTTGACTAGCATGGTAACAACCACCACCTTGACCTGATAGTATATCCAAACACTAACACCTTTCCTAATTAGAAGCTGGTGACCCCTATCCTAAATTTGGAGTTAGTGCTGACCCTCTCTCACTGGCTGTTGGAGGAAAATTTCTACAGAAATGTTGTATATGGATCATCTTGCCGCAAGATTGGAACTCGACTTCTCCCTCATACAATGTGGCCATATATGACCCGAACTACCACACTTGTAGCACCCCACATGAATACTTGAGTATGTTCTCTAACTAATAATATCACATTAGGGAAGCTCCAACGATTATTCTTTCTACAACACTATACAGTATAATATCTAGATTTGAACCTCCCCAGTTCACACCTCTATCATATATCATGTTACCTTCTATGATAAGCACCACATTCACTATTCCAGAAATTGTAACTTTCTTAATGAAACTCACCTATGATCATATTTCAATCTTAAGACCTTCGTTTAATTTCCAGGGTTTAGATAACATTTCACCCATCAGAGCAAGTGAAGAGAACTTGGAGCTCGATAAAACAAGCTGAAGTTTCCATAACAGATAATGATACTTTCTCCTGGTGCAAGAAATATCGATCTATATTGGCCCTTGACATCTCATGGTAGAAGTAATCATAGAAAATTTTATAAAAATCCCTCCAGTCCATATCCTAATTACAACCCATCGGAGTAATAATGTCAAACCATCTCCTGGTGGAATAACGTAGAATATACATAACGAGATTTACCCTCCTCTCTAGAGGCTTCTCTAGATGATCAATGATAGGGAGAATGGAATCTATCCATGAATCAATATTTTTTGGTCCTCAATTCATTAAAAGCGTGGGCAGAAACTGCTACTAGAACTCACATGTCAACTCTACCCTAGTAGGGGATGGTCATAGTGCTCCTACAATGGTTTGCATAACGCACAAGAACCCATCAAAGAACTACACCTAAGAACCTATTTTCTATATAACCACTGGTTCCATAGCTAGAACTAATAGAGGATCCATCAGTATCCCACTGTCCACCACCTCTATAGTGCGATCGTTTCCTCCCTCATAGCATAAGACTGGAGGTTATCATCATTACATGCATCAAAAATTCCAAGTGCACACCTCAGTTATTGATCATTATAAAAGTTCATAGATGAGAAGCATATATACTAAAATAGAATTAGTATAAGACTTACTATATAAGAACACAACCATCTACTTACTCCTATAGTTAGGTTTTTTGGACTTATGTATCATGTATAATGAAGAGATACTACCTAATTCCCACTACGATGGTTGGGTCAAAGTCAAGTTCTCTGGTCAGTAATTTCAGTTTTCATTTAATTTTCATTTATTCATTTCCCATTTCATTTAAATTCATAATATTTTTACATGTATCAAAATTCATTTTATATAGGATGAACCAATTTTTCACCATGTTCCAATCCATAAGGGCACATGCACATTCTGAATCAAAATGTGGAACCCATCTAACTCACACCATAACCCACTCCAAAAATTCTATCAAAATAGCTGGTAGAACTACCATGAAACCTACCAAAAATGCATGAAAAAATTAATGTGTCCAAAATTTCATGGAATAATTCATGGAATGTGATTCCTGTAAACTTATTAAAATAATGCTTGAGATTGAATTCTCTCATCTCATCGGGTTGCTACAAAATACAACCAATAACAATTCAAATATTGACATAAACAATCATGCGCATCGCCCAATAGTGTAATCAAACCAACTTTAATAGTTAAATCCATAAAATATAAATTTAATTCATGCCAATTTTGTTTTTCCTGTTCCTGTGTTTGCTATGTTGAGGAAAAGATCATTACCAAATTCTTATTCCTTACTATCCCTTTCTATTTCCTCAAGACGGTAAAGAAATCCATAAATGAATTCTATGATACCACTTTGAAACGTCCCAGACATAGATTCCACTACACAATTTAATAAGCTTGGTTGGCCACATAGACTCAATGAAATATCGCTAAACACAAGAGGCTTTTGACTAATAGTGAGGGACTAGGTGTGTATATGGGGAGACTATTCCCTCATCACCAGTGTATAGAATAGCAAAACATAAATAACATAAAATTACAGGAAGATTTGAATCATGCAAACAATAGGTATAGTGTAGAAATAGATAACAATCTAAAAAAGAAGCTCATATACTATAATGATGATACATGTACCTAAAAATCATCCAAAATAGGTACACAATAGTACAATAAAATACATGTATAAAAAGTAAAAAAGGCGAAAAAGAATCCCTTCTAGAATAAAGAGCCTTAGCTCGGCCTTTTTCTCCCATGACCCATGAAAAAAATAAATAACCTATAGTATGTAATTTTAACTTATCCAAACTTGCATTCATATATTCTGCTCGGATACACATGGTGGTCTATATAGGGTGGGAGAGTAAATCTCAGTAGGAAAATGCCAAGGTCAAGTACAATACAGTTAGTAAATATATATTAGAGAGGGTAAAGGGAGTTATATAATATATGAAAGAAGTACTGTAATTAAACATCCCATAAAGTTTAGGTTCTCATTTTATATCAAGTCAAATTCATTAGCTTTATTTATTAAGAAAGTCTCTACTTTAACATTTTGGCTTTTGTCATTTAATCAATTTAATTCATAAAATTATTCAATTTCAGTTAGTTAATAATTATCATGCTATTATGTGTAGCCTAGAATCCCTCATATAAGAATGAAATCAAAGGATTCTTAAAAATTCCTTCCATAATGTGATCGTCAAGACCGAATCCCAGCTTGTACATTGGCATGGTAGATTCATCATATAATTCATATAATTATTCATTAAATTTATAACCTGAGCCCATCCATAGAATTCCTAAATTCGAATCTACATATTTCTCAAAGTATAACATAAACCAACACCCTAAAAGAATGTCAATGGAGATCTTTAAGAAAATAGGTATAGCTCTAGGTGTGTTATAACATTTCTTCCATTGGTGTCCATACTTGGCGATCCACTAAGGGAGCCCTAGTATCAAGCACGACATTAGGATAAAATTCCCCTTGAATCCATCCTTTTGAATCCTTATGTATTACATGTATTAATCAACATAAATTAGTTAATCCTTAGAGTCCATCCTTGGTAGTCTTCTAGGGAGTCCAACTATCACATAGGAACAATCAAGGTAAAATCCAATTGAGCCAATCCATGTCATTCATCATTTGAATCTAGGTTTCACCAATGTTAAATAAAAATTCAACAATGTCATTCATTCTATTTAATTTAATAATTTTCATTTAAACATTTCATGGTCATACCATTGATTTCATTCAATCTCACCTCAATAGGTGATTCAAGTAATTATAGAAGCTTAGAAGGCTTGGCTTTAAACTACATGTGTGGGAATTTCAAAATAAAGAAAAATTATTTTTAAAAAAATAAATTACCGGGAATGGGACATGGTTCAGGGTCATTCCATCCCTTCTATTTAATCAATACATTTTAAATTGATATGAATATTCAATTTACAAATCAATTGACAGTTCACATCCCATATAAAGGGGTATGTAGGGCCAACACAGAGTTATCCAAAACACATACCATCATAATGGACTATTTAATTAAAAAACCCACCCAATGAGTTGCTTTTCATTTCAAGGACATCATTAATTTCATAGGTTATTCCTATAAATTATATTTTGGAATATGAACTCATTTTAATGTTTCACTAGTCAATTTGGAATAAGGAACAATGGCTTATTTAAACACTTTTATTTTCAACAAGAGGAATGACATCTTCCATCGTAGGTCCATATTGGATAGCTTGTCTAGTTTCAACTCTTGATTCTTCTCATATTAAGAGAAAATCAATGAATATATAAAGAAACTATAAATAGGAAAAAATATATTTCACTTAAATAGAATAGTTGATAAAAAATAAAAAGTGGAAGGGTACAAAAGGAGTTAAGATGTTACCAATGTGGATAAAATGAGGCAAATGTTTCTTGAATAAAAAATAGAAAGAGACTCTATGAAAATTTCTAGAATAGGATCGTAGAGGGATTAACAATTGATGAAGATTATATATATGAGAGGAAATGAGAGTTTTTTTTAGAAATAAATTTTTAATTAGGGGAAAAATTTGAATTAAGCTCAAAATTTTGAATTAGATGGTTTTGCCACATGATTTGAAAAACTGTGTTCCATCCTTTCCTGAAATGCTATTGGTAGGAGTACGTCACACAATTTTTTCACACAGTTTGACAAAACATGTGAGAACAGTTGAAAAATTCTATATCAAATTTGAAGACATGGTTGTAAGATCATGTGACCGAATCATATAGTTTTCTGTAATAGTGTAGCCTATAGCCTCTGTCTATCCAGCCTCACATAGTTTTATCTATGTGTGCGGCCTGCGTCGTAATGTTTGAACTAACAATTCACCCAGCATATTTCATCAAAAAACACTAGTTTTAGGCATTGAACTATCTTTGAAAACCCCATATACCTACATGTACTAAAATAGAATTCAAATTAGGACACATTTAACCATTTAAATGAATTATTAATTGAAAACAAAGGATTCATACCCTAAAAAAGAACCAGGTTCTTACAGTTAAAATGAAACTATTGATCAAAGTATTAGTGTGGGCCTTAATAGGATACATTCAGTTTTTAGGGAATTATAATTATTTTTTTAGTTCAATTTACTATATTATAATCAAGTGTAGTTTCCACCACAATATTTACTATATCATAGAGGAAAGATTTTAAAAAATCTAGTTATAAGATTTTAGGGTTTGAAATTCCAATCAACAGATCAAGGAACTGTGAGTTAATGTTGTTGGAAAGAAAGTATTATCTAAATGCCTTTGAATAATTTTATAAGGCATTTTTCATATTTATTTTAAGGGGATATGTATCCATTAAACTAGAATATCCAAGAAATATTATATTATAATTCCAAAGGTGAGGGATATTAAGATTTGATAAAATATTGGGTGATTAATAAAATTAATCTATTACATCAAAATCGCTAATAAAGATATAGTAATGAACTCATATTTAATTTGTTGTATAAAATAAAAATGAAAAACCATGAAAACAGTAAAATTAATCATGTATGAGTTTCCTTTTGGGATTAGTTTCTACCAAAAGGAAGGGGGATTGAATCAGTAGAGGGCAGTTTTGAATTTTTTTTTTAACGAACATAAAACTTTTTTTGACTTATTATAAAATAATACAGTCCAAATGGAAATAAATCATCGTCACATGATCATGAAAAAATTAAATAGAAAGGAACAAAAAAATTTAAAAATGTTTGAATCCAATGTGGAATCCAACTCCTTTACATAGAAGGATTCTCCCCCAAACACAGTTCCCGTTCTCTATATCCCCAAGTGAAATCATCATAAAATCATATTTATAGAATCTGTACACATCCATCCTGAGTCACAACCAATAAAATAGCTTCACACTATAGTAAAAGATATGATTAAAAAAATATAATAAGATCACAAGAATATCATGTTTCTTTACTAACAATGAATATAGATAACCCTTAAAAAGCCTTTACAATATTCAAGTTTATCACAATGAAGTCTTGAAATTATTTCAAAAATATTCTAAAAATCAACACTCAATCTTCTAAATATGTGAAATTTATCAAATTTTTATTACTAAAGAAAAAAACCGAATCATCATACACTTCTCATCACTCATTTTTTATTTGTCTCGTTATATAATATTACATCACATTTATTGTTTTCTCACTATCGCATATTCGATTTGAATCTATATAATTTTACTTTTTTACTATTTAGGGAACACCCAAAAATCTCCATTGTATCTTCTATTTTTCCATAGAGTTCATGCTCTACAATCTCCATAGTTTATAGGGCCCCATGATAATTATAATATCTAGAGAAACCCCTATCTGCATCATGGCTCAAAAACAATTTTACTAGGTTTAAATATTTACATTTAATACAATTTATGAACCATTTAATACTACTTGTTTGAATTAAAAAATAATATCGCATGAAACAAGGTGTTTTATTGTAGAACATATCATCCTATTCTAGCATCATCGTAATTAATTCACATTTGAATGTATTAATTCTGGAAACATTCATAAAACAAGTATGTAGGTAATGAGAAATTTGGAAGGGATTTGTGATGAATAATCAACAGCATATAAATTAACTATGTGGTCCTCAGTGTAAATTATGTACATATCATAATCGCCTATGTGAATCTGCAATCATCCACATCACTAATCAGATACATCATTCTCAGCAACTTAGCTATGTCTCTTGAAATTGCTATGTGGATTCCAAATTTAGCTATATCAATTATTAGGCTATATATATCATTTAGTTATATAGATGAATAATTTATGTGATTACACTAAATAGTGGAAATAACTATATGATCCTCTTAATAAAAGCGTCTTTATAGAAAAAAATGATACATGGATCATCGTTGAACAGAATCGACTACATTGATCAAAACCCACAAAAACTCAAACAAAATCACTTCAACAACCTATAAACATATGAAAAACACTTTGTGGTATCATGAACCTTTATGTCAGTATTTTTACCACCATAAAAACTTGTTTGATCACCATAATACTTATTTGATCCTTAGTTAAGGTTGTTTAAAAGACCAAAACACTTTATTATAAAGAACCATTGGATCGCCCATATTTCTCAATCCAAGACACAACACCATGGGGTTAATCATTCTCCCACATTGGATTTGTAAAAAATCATTTAGAAACCATCTAACATAACTCTATTGAAGAAATAGAACCATTTCATTTTACCAAGGTTATTATTGAGTACTAAGTCCTAAAATATGGAGGGTTACTGCATGCACCTTCCTCACATCCTTCATCATGAACTCCTTCTATGATTTATCATCATTGCCTAAACATATTTAGTATCTTCATATTTAACCACCAATAAAATACAATTCCCATATAATAAAAATATGTCTCTCCACTTGGAAACAAAATCCAAAGTACCATTGGATCCTCATAATAACATAAATTCATGTTTAATGGGAATTCTGAATGTTCAGTTTCAGTCTTAGTTCCAAAAACCTCTCGCATGTAAAATATTTTGTAAATATTTCTACAAGATTCTCTTCGGTTCCAGTGTAACAAAATATTTATTTCACTCAATTCCACCTTCAAAATTATGAAATGATAATTAATGTTTATATGCTTAGAAAAAGAATGTTGAATATGCATTTTTATAGACCAATATCACATTGATTATCACAAAGAATATTCAGTATTATCTAAACATCAACCTATAGATATAGTAGCTAAACTTAATTTCATAAGGCTTGTGTGACTACTTGTGTGGAAACTGCATACTCTTATTTTGTTAGAAATTGGGTGATATAATTTTTTATTGTACTAATTAACATAGAAATCACAAATGATGAATACTACACAATATGTGGAACAGTGGTCAATACAGTCACCCAGTAAATCTACATCCATATAGCGAAGATATTCTTGATATGTACAACATATTTAGTGTAGTAAATATATAACTATTATATTTTAATTTATAATAATTCATTTAACTATAATTATGTGTGACTCCTTTGGTTCACTTTGATACCTTACATAAATAGTCATTGGATAGGCAATATCACTTATATGTGTTCAAAGATACAACCAACATCCGATAATGCTTAATAATTTATTTTGATCAAAATTTATGCATTATTAATCTTTACAAACCTTTTTGCCATCATTTTTAGGTATTTAAACATATTAAGTATCTTCTATTGTAACCTTTCTGAAATTTTCTTTAGATTACATCTCTTTCCTAAAAAATACATACTTAATGTTAATTCCAAATTGTAAGCCTATAAATTAATTTAATTTCCCATCATGGTCATCTCAAACTACTTTTGCAACTGTTTTATGAAATCCCCACATAAGAAACTATTGTTCTGTAAAAAATATGACATCCACATAAATAATCACATTTAGAGTGTCTTAAGAATCCCTTTTCAGGTAAAAATTTATATTAACAATCTCCATGACCAACCCCATTCATTAATAATTTTTATAAACTTTGTAAAACTATATTCGTGTAGCCTATTTAAATCCATACAAATATTTGTTCAATATTAATAATCTTATTCCACCATTTATTATAATGAATCCTTATTTTTTTAATAAAAAATTATTCTTCAAGGTCACAATTCGAAAACACAATATTTACATCCATTTGATAAACATTGTATTTTTTATGAGCTGTAATAGCTATGAACATTCTTCTTATATCCAAATAAAAAACTAGTTAAAATTCACTTTAAAGTCAATGCCTTACATTTTAGAATAACCTTTTCAACAAATTATATTCTTTTTCTAGGTGAATTCACCCTTCCCATTTGTTTTTTCCAGAAACCCCATTTTGTACAACTCACATTTCTAGTTTTTAGTCTTGGAATATGTTCCCATGTATGGTTATTCTAAATTCGATTGATTTAATGATTCGTAGATTCCACCCATTCATGATGTTTAGTAGCCTCATCCACTATTCTAGGTTAAACTTGTGATACAAGAGATGTAATGGCACAAACTATTATTAATGAAAATTACTCTTGATCTTCTTAAATGTACTAATATGTAAAACAGTTATATAAAACATATGAACTTTCTTGGTTTTATGTTTTTGGATTTTAAAATACCATTAATAATTGTTATTGGTGCTAATATAGCCATTGAATAGTGATCACATTATTAGTATAAATACAAGGCTTTAACAAATCCTATTTACTCAGAAAAAGGAATTGATGACCTCATCCAGTAGAATTTCTCCATATGAGGCCCATTTTTCAGAGCATGTAAAGGATGTAGCGTCATTGGGCTTCACCCTTCATGAAGCCCAAGTTGTACTTCAACACGTTGATCTTGAAAGGAATTTCTTACAGGTGAAGTGGATGTTAATAGAGATTACCACCCGAGCAATGTTATCGGAGCCGCCCTAAGAGTCTGTCACCATCACACACCTTACCCATATGTCTTATGTGGGTGTTATATGAGGTTATATAATAAGGCCCTATCACTTTGATTAGGTGCATTTTTTTGTATAGAATAAGGAATATATATTCATTTTATTTTTGTTACTTTGTTAATGGGTTTTAAAGCAAAAATTGTATTTTTTGTTAATATTCAATTAAGAATTATTTTTTGATGAATTATTGGATTTTTGAATTAAATAAATTTTTAATAAATTATTTTATGAAATTATTTTCTATTAAATATAAATGACCATATAATTTTTATACAATTGTAATTTTTATTAAGGATTGAATGCAATTTTTGTGAAAACCCATGATTTTTTTTAAATGATGGTTTTTATTTTAAAAGTAAAAATTAAAAAAATTAGAAAATTATTAATATACAATTAATATTATTTTTGGATTCAAGACATTGAAATTATCTAATTGTGCATTTTTAAAAATTTATGAGATAGTCAATTTTTTGAGTAAAAATTAAATACCATTTAAATATGTAATTTGTTTTATGACATCATAATGACATAATAGTGATGTAATAAAATATTATAAAAGGTTTATACTGAAAATATATTTTTTAATTTTAAAATATTGTGAATTTATATTTGTTTTATTAATTTTATGGTGCCTTAGTGGATCCTAAAAGACTTATAAAATATTTCACCATTTTAAACTGATTTCCTTGAGAGCGTGACTCATATCCACATAAGTAAGCCTAATATTTTAAAAAGTTTTCCCATTTTACTTAGAAGATATTTTTTCCCACTCCCCTTTGTAGGAAACCATGGTAAAAAAGCATGGAATAGTTTGTGGTTTTTAATATTGAATTATTTATATTACAAAACCTTTGTTTGTGAAATATTAGTGAATCCCCCTCTGATTTCCAATATAAACCCAGCAATGATACAACATCTCTTCACTAAAAACCATTTTATCACATCCCTACTTGGCCCTCATATCTCTAGAATCCTCCCAAGGCACCGCATGCTCTCAAGAGGCCCCTCCTCAAGCTCTCTAAGTCATACACTCAAGTAAGGGGTCCTCACTCTCCTTCCTTCCTTATTTATGTCCAAGTTTCCTTATACTATTATGCCCTTTTATTTCCAATTATAAATGTTGGGGTATGATTTTTCACCCCCCCAATGCCTCCCTTAATATGTTTTAATGATGATATAACCCTTTCTCTCTCATTTATTCCTCCCATGTACACTTGTTTCCATGATGAAATTTTGTATGGGATTTATGTCCCCTCATTTACATTCAATAAATTATTTTATATTATGCATCTAAATTACATTAATTAGGTAGGTATATTATGTTTCATGACCCCAATACCGTCCATTCCATGCAAAAATGATGATATACCCTTTTATCTCTCGTAAACCCATTTTAAAATTTCTATTTGACGATGTTATGCTGGTGAAGTTGTACCAAAATTTCCCATCCCAAATCATTGTGTAAGTGAATACGATACCCATTTCTCTATCAATGGTATTCACCATTATGAACATGTACTTGTTTATTTAGGACATACATTTAAGTATTCCACATCTTTTATTTGTGGAATAATGTATGATTTTTTATTAATCAGTGTTATATTATCTATGTGGAACACTTATCCATGAAAAGAAATGAATAATATGGGGGCACCATGATAGCGCTCCATTGCATTAGGTAATGAATAGTATCATGATATATCATGTGTAATGAGTGTTGAATCATGATAACTCATGGTAAATGAGGGATTACTTAGGCTAATTCATGTACCGTGAGGGTTTACCCATGATACATGTGTAATGAGCCTTGGATCATGAAAATATCATGTTAAATGTTGTGGCCACATCTCCATGTTATGATAATCTTGCCGTATAATTCCTTTATGTTCATGTTTCTCTTATGATCCATTTATTTTCTTATTTTCTAAAAGTTTATTTTATTCCTCATGGTATTCCATGTTTATTACCTAACTGGGATTTATATCTCTCCCCTTTCTTATGTACGTCCTTAGGTTATCCCATGTAGTGCTAAGTATGAAGGAATGTTGTGGTCATGTAAAAAAAGTTTTCAATAAATATGTGTATTTCATGTTTTAATTTGTTATGTAATTTTCCTAAGCCCCAAATACACTAGACCTATCAATATTCTATTTTGTATCAAGTGGAAATTTTTTGTAATAAACTATGTTTAACCATGAAATAAATATAATTGTTGTTATAGCTGGTATCCAAAAATATGTTTAGTTACTTTTGAGATTAGTATTAGATTTCCCTAGTGAAATTATTAGGGCTAAGACTAAGTATTATAAAAACATACCTAAATTTATGTGAGTATTTAGATAGTTGTTTATCCAGAAAATATATCCCTATCGGGATATGAAAAGGTAGGGGTGCCTCTAGCACAAATATATATAGCGGTAAACCCCGAAAACACCGCTTTGAGCTAGATCGAATGAGAACTTATGCGTGACAACTGGCCTTGCATCCCTCTTTGTTCGACACACCTGAGGGATATTCATATGTAAATTCTTAATCTTAGTATGATCTATTATTAAGCTAATAAAAAATTAATCTAAGAATATATGTGGGAAATTATATCATTGATAACATGGATTGAATCTTATAAATTTACAACATAAGGAAATTAATGTAATATATAAGTTATCTCTTTTCATATTTGGATTACCTTTTATTTGGTACCCCAAACATTCCTTTTATTCAAACCAATGGCTGGTAGTAGGGGGACTTGGGCTAACAACCAATTTGAAGATTAATGTTATGACTATTCTAATGAGATACCCTATCTGATCGGAGTGGGAATTACACAATTTGTCATGATACTCTATCAGTTAAATCATGTTTTGAATAGAAGCATGGGTTAAGAGGAATATTAAACCCCCACGAAGAATGAACAAGTTGCAATCGAGATCTTCATGATCAAAGTCCAATTACATTAAATGGATCATCTAATCCCTCAATCACCAAAAAATGGATAAACTCTATTGAAAAGATATTCTCCATCCTTGAATGTTTCAAACAAGAGAAGGTTCCTTTGTCTACTTATCGTATGAAGGGTGAATCTGATCAATGGTGTGCATTGATAAAAAACATGATGCCTATGGAAAATATTGAGGTTATGTAATGGAAGTATTTCTAGGAAGGATTTTTCGAAAAATATTTTCCACACACCATCCGACTTAATATGGAAAGTGACTTCCTTTCTCTCAATGAAAAAGACGATGGATCCGTCAGAGCGTACGAGCCAAAATTCACAAGGCTAACCCGATACACATTTGGAATTGTTATTGCCCCTATATTAAGGGTTGTATACTTATTTGGTGTGTTAAAACCAAGACTACGGAATTCCTTAGTGATATATGACTTCGATAGCTATGAGGAAATTTTATGATGTTCCCTCAAAGTCGAGATGTATATCGCTGAAACTCAGGGGTATCATGGGGATAAAAAATGTAATGTGGACATTAATTCTGGTGGTTTTATTTATAAATCCTATGGTTCTAAGAAACTTTACACCCCCATTTCCAAAGGTGTGGAAATAAGCACCCCAAAATTCCTGAAGAGTACGAGGAAATGCATTAGGTTGGGAAGAGAAGGGCACATGACCATTAATTGCCAACAAGAAAAACCAGCTTCTATGACATAAAAGAGGAATACTCTTTTATACCATCAAATCATTGTTCATTTCTTCAACTATGAAGAACTAGAGAACCTTTCAAACTAATTCCTTAAGATAAGGTTTTTAGAGGAAACCAATATCCTCCAAGGTAGTAAGGGTGATCATTTTCCAACACTAAGGCCGAAGCGAACCCCACCAATGAAGTGGTGACATGTATGCTGGTTATTCAATGAAGAATTGAGAGTTTACTTTTTTATTCTACTTCAACGCATTATTTTATATCCTAAATGTTTATTTGTACAGTCCCAACACCACCACAAATCATAGAAGTAGAGATGTCAGTGAAAATCGAAAATGGGGAAATTATTGCATTCCATGAATATAACTCTTCCCCAATCACAATTTGTGGATTTAAATTCCCTAAGAACCTTATCATACTCCCTCTGGTGGAATTTGATTCAATTATTGGCATGGATTGTGTTTCCCTATATAGATCAAACAAAAATTTTCATGAGAGGGAAATCACTCTCCTTTTGGTGAATCGACCCCTGATTATGTACTAGTGAAAAGTGGTGGTTGAATCTTCGTTATCACCATCATCTCAAGCATGGATATTGCTGCACTATGAGAACGCATATCCTTTTCCAATGATTGATTCTATAGAAGAATACGTCTTTGAAAACATGCCTATTGTGAGGGAATTCGTTGAAGTGTTTGCATAAGAATTTCATGTTCTTCCTCTTAGAAGGGATGTTGAATTCTTGATTTATATTATACCTTTGGATTTTCCAATATCCAATACTTTATATAGAAAGGATATTGTGGAGCATGATGAGCTCATGAAAATCTATAGGAGAATCTGGATAAAGGGTTTGTATGCCCAAGTGCTTCACCAAGCGGTCCACCAGTCCTCTTCATCAAGAAGAAGGTTGGGTCAGTGTTCCTTTGCATTGATTACCATGAGAAAAACAAAATCACAATAATGAATAAGTATCATCATCCATGAATTGATGAATTTTTCGATAATCTACGTGGAGTATAATACTTATCCTAAGTGGATATGTGGTTGGGATAATAGTAAGTAAGGGCGAAGGAGTATATCCCTATGATTGCTTTTTATACATGGTATGGGCTCTATGACTTCATAGTAATGCCTTTCGGAGTCAATAATGCTCCAACAGTCTACATAGACATGATGAATAGAGTCCTTAGAGATTACCTCAAAAATTTTGTGGTAGTATTTATAGATGATATTCTAATATACTCCAAAACCATGGAGGATCATGAGGAGAATCTAATCAATATACTATAGACCTTATGAAAGGATTAGCTCTAGGAAAATTACAACAAATGTGAGTTATGGTTAAAGGATGTCTCATTATTGGGCTATATAATCATAAGAAATGGGATATCTGTGGACCCCTCCAAGAAACGTGCAATTTAGGGATGGTTTAGGACATCATCTATGACAGATATCAATATATTCCATGGGTTAGCTGGATATTATAGCCAATTTGTGAGAAATTTCTCCTAATTTTCAAACCCTCTTACCAAGAGAACTTGTAAGGAAGTCAAGTTTTTTTGGAGTGATAAATGAAAAGAGACCTTCAAGGAGTTGAAAAAGTGGATTAACGTTGTGCCTGTGCTCACACTACCCACATGTGAAGAAATTTTTTGGTATTCAGTGATGCATCAAATAAGGTCTTGGGAAGTGTGTTGATGAAAAATGAAAATGACATTGCCTATGCTTCAAGGAAATTGAATGTTCATGAAAAAAATATCCAAAAAATGTTATGGAGTTATTTTTTGTAATCATTGGTTTAAAAATTTAGCGACATTACCTCTTTGGGGAAAACTATGAAATATATACGGATTATAAAAGCCTCAAGTATATATTCACACAAAAAGAGTTGAATATGCACCAACTAAGATGGTTAGAGCTAATAAATGATTATGACTACTCAATTGACTATCATATAGGGAAAGAAAATAAAGTGGTAGACACTCTATATAGAAAGGACCAAACTAATATATCATTTATGAGAATTGAAAAGGACCAAATCTTATTAGATTTGATGAAGATGGAGAAGGGAATCATAATGAAGGGAACATCATCAATCCTTTCACGAATGATTTCTCAACTATCTCTTTTAGAATTGTTAAAGGATGATCAAAAGGATTATATGGGAATTTAGAAGAAATTGGAAACTATCAGAAAAGGGAAATACTTGGTGTTCAATCATAATAAAGAAGAAATTTTGAGATTTTTGTCAAGACTATTTGTTCCATAAAGTCCAAAGTTAAGGAAACATCTTTTGGATGATGCAAATTTTTTGAATTTCTCAAATCATCCAAGAAACAAAAATATGTACCGAGATATCTGAGAGCAATATTGGCATGATAACATGAAGAAGGATATCGCTAAGTATACAAAAAAGTGATTGGTATTTCAGTAAGTGATATCTAAGAGGCAGAAGTCTAAGGGAATGATTCAACCATTACCCTTAATAACATGTAAATGGGAAAACATAACAATGGAAATTATCACCAGACTTCTAAATACATCCAATGGAAACAATGCTATCTGAGTTTTTATTGATCATATTACAATGGATGTACACTTCGTTGAAATTTTGGTGGATTTCTCATTGTATCAACTGTCATGGATATAAATCAGAGAAGTGGTAAGGCTTCATGGAGTACCACTAACAATTGTATCTATTCAAGATGCAATATTGCCCTCTTAGTTCTGGAAGAGTATCCAACACACTATGAATACTGAGATAAACATCAGTACGGCTTATCATCCACATATTTATGTCCAATATAAGTAGACTATCAAAACACTTGAGTAAATGTTGAGAGAATTCTCAATGGACTTCAAAGTATGATGTGATCAACATATTCCTTTAGATTAATTCTCATACAATAATAGTTTCCACTCATGCATCCAAATGGCTCCTTATGAAGCCCTTTATGGGAAGAGGTGTAGAACACCGACATGTTGGCATGATTTTGGGGAGAAGAAACTTATTAATCTAGAAATGGTTGAAGAAATGGTGGAGAAGGTTAAGACCATCCAGTAGCACGTTAAAGCTACTCAGAGTTGATAAAAGGGATATGCTGACAATCATCGATGAGACCTATAATTTGAGGTCGAAGACATGGTATTCCTCCACATATCACCGTGGAAGATAGTTGAGAGATTTTTGAAGAAGGGAACGATTAGTATAAGGTATATCAGCCCTTTTGAGATCCTTGATCGCATTGGAGTAGTGGTCTATTGACTAGCACTCCCACCAAAATTGTCTAATGTATAAAAGGTATTCTATGTATCGCACTTGAGGAAGTACATACCTGACTCATTACATGTACTCAATCTAGTAGTGGTACTATTAGAGAATGACCCCTCCTATGAAAAGAATCTGGTGAAGATCATATATCATGAGGAAAAAAGTTCTATGAAATAAGACAATGAACCTCATGAAAGTGTTGTGGAGAAACCACTAGTTTGAAGAAGCTATATGGGAATGAGAGAATGTAATGAGGTAGAGCTACCCTCGTTTGTCTTAGTATTAGAAAAAAAAATTTCAAGGGAAAAATTTCTGAATGGGGGAATGTTGTAACGACCCAAACTGTTATTAATGAAAATTCATCTTGATCTAATTAAATGTATTATTATGTAAAATTGTTATATAAAACATATTTAGTTCTTTGGTTTTATATTTTTGGATTTTAATATACCATTAAGAATTATTATTGTTGATAATATAGCTATTGAATAGTTATAACATGATTAGAATAAAAATAAGCCTTTAACAAATCCAATTTACTGAGACAAATGAAGTGATGGACTCATCTATTAGAATTACTACATATAAAGACCATTTTTAGGAGCTTTCAAAGGAAGTGGGATCATAGGGATTCACTCTTGACCAAGTCTAAGCTAAGCTTCAACATGTTAAACTTGAATGGAATCACCTACAGGAGAAGTCGAATTTGATAGAGATTACCAACTGAGTGATGTTATCTGAGCCGCCCCAAGAGTTTTTCACCATCATACACACTACCCATAGGTCTTATGTAGGTGTTATGTAACAAGACACTAGAACTGTGACTATGTGAATATTTTTTAGTATAGAATAAAGAATATATATTCATTTTATTTTTGATACTTTGTAAATGGTTCTTGTTTGACAAATAGTATTTTTAGTTAATATTCCATTATGAAATCTATTTTAATGAATTAAGGGATTTTTGAAATAAATAATATTTTAATAAAATATTATTACTAAATTAATTTTTATTAAATATAAATTATCTTATAATTTTAATACAATTGCAATTTTTATTAACGTTTGAAAGGTGTTTTTTTCAAAACCCTTGAATTTTCGAAAAATGCCGGTTATTATTTTAAAAGTGAAAATTAACATATTTAAAAAATTATTTAGATAAAATGAATATTTTTATGGATTCAGGATTACAAAATTATCTAATGGTGAATTCTTTACAATTTTCTCAGGTAGTTGAATATTTGGGTAAAAATTAAATACAGTTTAAATAAATAATGTGTTTTATGACATCATAATGACTGGATAGTGATGTAATAAAATAAAATAAAAGAAATATATGTCCAATATATGTTTTAACTGTAAAATAATGTAATTTTTGATTTCTTTGATTAATTTTATGGAGCCTTAGTGGACCCTCCAATACTTATAAAACATTCTAATGTTTTTAAATGATTTCCTTGAGAGTGTGACTCACCTCCACCTAAGATAGCCTAATATTTTAATATAATCATACATTAAACTTAAAAAATAATTTATTACACTCCCCTAGGGAAAAAACATTGCAAAAAACAATGGGGGTGTTTTTGGTTTGGAATATTTTATTATATATTTGCAAAACCTATGATTGTGAAATATTAAAGAATCCCCGTCTCATTTTCTATACAATCCCACCCAAGCTCCTACCTCTATTCACTCAAAACCCTTGGAACACGTACCTACTCTTACATCATCAATATAAAATCCTCCAAAGTCATGCCAATCTCTTACGAAGCCCCACCTCAAGCTCTTGAAGTCACACACTCAAGTATGGGATCCTCACATTCCTTCCATCCTTATTTATGTCCAAGTTTTCTTATACTGTTATACCATTTTATTTCCAATTACAAATTTTAGGGTATGATTTTGAACCTCCCCTATTCTTCCCTACTGATGAATTAATGATAAGATATCACTTTATATCTCATTAATGCCTTCCATGTACACTCGTTACCATGCCAAAATTCTGTAAGGGATTTCTCTCTTGACATTTACATTCAAGAGGTTATTTTATATTATGCATCTAAATTCCATTACACATGTTTGTATATTTGGTTCCATGATCCCCATAATGTATATTTCATGTATAAATGATTATATACCACTTTATCTCTCATAAAACCATTTTACAATTTCTATTTTACGTCGTTATGCTGCCAAAGTTTGCCCAAAAATTTCTCATCCCAAAATCATAGTGTAAATGAATACCATACCCATTTCTACATCAAGGGTATTCAACTTTATGTACATGTAATTTTTAAATGAGGAATTACATTTATGTATTAAAAATATATAATACATTCGATAAATTATGTTGTTTAATAAATCCATGTTTTATGATCTATGTAGAACAATTATGATTTAAAAGAAATTATTAAGAAGGGTGTGCCTTGATATCACTACAATGCATTGGGTAAAGAATAATATCATGATACATCATGTTCCATGAGTGTTGAATCATGATAATTCATGTCCAATGAGGGATTAATCATGCTAATTCATGTTCATTGAGGCTTTACTCATGCTCTATGTGTAATAAGCCCTGGCACATTCTAATATAATGTTTAATGTGGTTTCCAATTCTCAATGTTATGATAATCATGATATATCATGCCTTTATGTTCATGTTTCTTTTACAATCCATTGATTTTATTTTTGTATAAAAATTTATTTTATTCCTCATGTTATTCGATGTTTATTCCCTTCCTGGGATATATAGATCACCCCTTTCTTATGTATATCCTCATGTTATCCCAGACAGTGTTAAGTACGAAGTAATTTTGTAATCATGTAAAATATGTTTTCAAAAAAGACGTGTATTTCATGATTTTAGTTCTTATGTAATGTTCCTAATACCCAAATACACTTGAGATTATTATATTCTATATTATATCTAGTCAAAATTTTTTGTAATAAATTATATTTTAGTGTGATGTAGAGAGTAGGTTTTTTATAAGAGATGTTTCGTTTTAAAATATTAATCCCCTTATTTTCTAAACTGGCGAATTATAACTCCAAATGTTAATACCAGTGTTTTTATGTTTCTTAAACCTATAAAAATGATTTTTTATTTATTACCAACACCTTATTAAACATCATTAGAACATTTTGAAATAGTTTCGACAATTCCTGGTATGATTTCAACAAATTTTACACCCATTTCATCAAAAAATTCTCATTTGTTATAATGGATAATAAATATTATCTTGAATATAAATACTCATATTTATCATATTCACATAAAATTTTATGTATTAACATCCAAATAATTTATTTAATCTTTTATTATAGAATATTTATCCATTCTCATGAGATTCATATCCCATAAATACACCGTCATCAACCACTTTATAAATAATTCCTAGACTCCTTAATTTTATTTTGATATAGCAAGTAGTATAAAAGACTGTGAAATATTTATGATAGGATTATTTTTTTACCATATCATATAGGGTGTATTTAACATCCTGTTACCATCCTAACAAGTATGCCTCGAACCTTATCATGGTTATCCTTTTCGTTGAGTGGGTAAGGGCTGGGTTTGAATTGGGGGGATACCTATAATGGTGAAGTTAGAGGATTGTTGGACTCTCACCTTTAACCAAGATTTTCTATAGACTTGTAGGGAATTACATGATGTATAATAGTAGTACATGTTTTGTAATTATTCTACATGCATGCCATGAAATTTTTCACACCATGACAGGTAGAAATCGTGAGTTGTCAGTAAACACCATGATGGATTTAATGATAAATTTTAACCTAGAGCAACAATTTTTAATGCCAAAGAGTAAGAATTGTTATAGCAATAAAACTTTAGTATTATATGTCGTGTATTGGTATACTCATCATGTAAAACAAGGAAATCATTTCTAAAATAGTAAGTCTGTTTGGTTATTTCTTTTTGGCTCCCTGTTAGTTCATTCACCCTTGACCAAAGACTTTACCAGGAAATCTCAAACCTGTCAAGACCTTCTGAATCCTTTAACTTTAAATCAGATCATCATTATGCTTGCAGTGTGATTATCGGGTAAGTGTTCTCCCTCGTTCTTCATGTGTCTCTTTTCTTATCTCTAAGAATTTAAATGTATCATCTTATAATTCATGGATCTTTGACTTTGGGTTTTAATTATTGCTTCTAGTAAGAGTTATGAGGTCTTCTACACCTTCATTATGGTCGATGGGTGTTTTTTCAAGTGTTGAGCTTCAGGATGAGGTTGGTGGTTCCATCATGATTAGCCAAATTGATTAAGACATGTTTTGATTTTAAATTGAATGAAATGGGTATTTTTTAATTGTATTCATGGGAATTATTATATTTTAAGAAATCTTAAAATATATTTCCAATCATGTAAGAGAAAAATCTAGCCTTAGGTATTTGGTGAGTTATTTGGATACACTCTACGATATACAAACACTCTAAAATATATCATTAGAAGGTCACATCCAAGATGGGAGGGTGAAGAGCCACCTCTAGCCAGTGTCAGGGGGATGTGAGTTTACTATTTTTTCTAATATCACTTAGAGAGTACAGAATCCAAGAGCATGTTAATACTATCATACCTTTTCGAATATTACTATGTTTCTCACTTGTTTATTTATATATGAGATTTAAATGTATTCCAATGTTGTAAAACTACTTTACCTTCCTTTTATAGAGTTATGTAAACTATTTTATATAATTTTTTGTTTAAACCATTTCTTAGAAATATTCCATCTCTTTAAAAGAGAAGCTTGATCTTTAAAAGTATTTTCCATCATCATCATCATCATCATCATTTCATTAAAAGGGACATGAAAGGTGCAATAAAAAAAGGTGCCAAAGACGATCCCATAAGGGAGGGAGGGGTTAAGGGTGTCTAAATTAATGCTGGCCTAAGGAATCCCCTACGAACAGGTTCCTCCCTTCACGAGGAATGTAAAGCACCTCTGTATGAGAAAACACACAGAGTCCTTGCACTACCATTGAGGCAAGATAATACACAACTTTTTCACCTCCCGCCACAAGTGAAAAGAGATAGTATCACTATTAATTATGTTCCTTCACCTCCACAGAATATAGGTAACTGACCGGGGGGTGCTTTGTTTACAATGAATAGAGTCATGTAGGATGAGATAATCGGTCTCAATCACGCCAAGGGTGATACCCCAATTCCTGCAGATATGTAGACATGTGAGCATGGCCATAGCCTTTTCCAGGAGGGAATGGCCCCAACCAAAATGAACCGCAAAGGAAAGGAAGACATTACCTCTTTGGTCACGAACCACACCACCTCCCTTCATGTAATCCGAGGAGTAAGAGCCATCAACCATGAGCTTCAGTCCGAGTGGGTGGGGAAACTATCTAACCCATCCTTGGGAGGGCTCCTCTCAGGAATGCCTTTATGAATAAAGTGAAGAAAGGGGGCCTCGTGCCACTTGTTTCATGATAAAACAAGATCATGGAGTAGAAAATTGGTTCTAGCTACTAGATTCCTACCGGAGCACTAAGACCCCTCATACCTGGATTGGTTCTGAGCCAAAAAAACGAACTAGCAGCCCAAGATAATGATCATGGTGTGAACATTCATCTCCGAGCAACCTTCCCCAGCACCATGGAACCAATGGTCGAGAAAGGGGAATTCCCTCAATGCTACTACTTAAAAGCCCGTGAAGTGACCAAAATACTGCCCCACCTGGTATGCCCAGACACCACTAAATAAGAGTTGGGTAGAGTTTTCCACCCTTTTAATCTTGCAAAACAATAAAAGAGAGTCCAGGTTGATGCCTGACCGCTTCAAATTCTCATCCATAGCTAGTTCCCTATTCCTGATGCACTAAAGAATAAAATTGCATTTCATAGGGACGTCTTTAACCCAAATAGTCAATCCCCATGGGTCATGCTGGTCTGCACTAGAAAGTGACCTCCTATAATCTTTATAGGAGAACATACCCAAAGACAATGCAGTGAAGACACAACAATCATGATCATCAGATGGGTCTATCAGATCAAAGGTTCGACACTGCGAGTAGTACAACACCTCACTATTGATCTCTGGGTACCTTTTCACCTCCTTCAATGTGATTGGGGTGTTGGGGAATTTTGGGAACCAAACAATGGATCCATCATAGTTGTGGTGCCAGAAGGATATGTCCCCCACCCCCACAATCAATCTGGTAAAGGGTTGTAGGGAATGCATGTGAGAGAGAACAATAATAAAGAGGGGTGACTGGTGAGCATTTGGTCTGTCCCCCCTCCATTGATCCAGGAAGCCATTAAATTACCTCAGAGTGTGCTCCCCTCCATAGCCTCCCCCACCAGCTTCACCCAAATTCCATGCAGCTTATCAGAGATTCTCTTGACACCAATGCCCCCCTCCTACAATGGCTTAGAAAGACAATCCCATTTCGCCCAGTGTTTCCTCCCTACCTCATGGGCATCCCAAATGAAAGTTGAGATAATTGAATCAATCTTATTAATCACGCACTTTGGGACCCTAGAATCCACAAGTTCATGGAAGGGAATAGAATATAAGACATGGTTTTCCAGGGTGATCCAACCTCCAATATATTTGAAGTGGTTCTTCCAGTTCAGAATCCTGATGGTCATTCACCCTAAAATTTTATTAAAGGGAAGGATACGCATCCTACCAGGGGAGACAGTGGCACCGAGGTACTCCATGGGGAAAGAGCCCCACCACATGCAAAGCCTCAAATTCCATGAAGCCACCCTACTCTCCAGGCTCATATTTGGGACATAGAAGGTGATCTTGGTGTGATTGAAAACCTACCCACTCCATCAGCAATAGTCTTCAAGGATATTTTTAAACCCCCAAACAGAATACAAACCTAGATTCATAAAAATGATAGAATCATCTTCAAACATCATACGGGAGATATTCCTTGGAATGGGGCTACAATGATAGGACCTGAAGGATCCCTGTGAGATAAACCTCTTAATATGACGACGGAGTACATCCTATAAGAGAACAAAAAGGGTTGGTGAGAGGGGATACCTCTACCTCAGACCATGGACAACCTTAAGGAAACAAATGTTCTGACCCATGAAATGTGATGTCATCCATAAAGAACTAATATAACGGAAGAGTAGATCCACAACCCATGCAGATAGGCCAATACATAGCAAAAACTTGATGATGGACACCCACACCACTCTGTTGTAGGCCTTATCCATGTCCATATTGACCACCATATTTTCTCCATAGACATGCATGTTTAGGCAGGTGAGGATCTCCTAGGACAATGCAATCATCCCCTAAATAGAACTATATTTAACGAAGCCATGCTACTCGTAGGGGACCCATTGATGAAGATAGGACCTAAGGGTGTTGTTATGAATTGAGGCATGGATGTGGTACGAAAAATAGAAAATACACATGGGGCGATAATGGTGGACAATGGGGGGATCTTTGACCATGGTAATGAGGACCATAGTGATGGAAATAGTAGCTAAAGCGAGAGTACCCACTATAAAGATGTCTTGGATAGCGAGCACGACATCATCCTTGATCACATTCCAGGAGTCATGATAAAAAGAGCTCGGGAACCTATTTGGGCCTTGGGCGCTGTCCGGGGTCAGGTTCATAGTAGCCCGAAGAATTTCATCCTCCTTCTATAATGACTTGAGTAGGGCATTGTCCTGATTAGACAACACCCTGGGGATGACATCCGTGATGGCTTCGTGGCCATGCGGGTACCCCTCAGGAATCCTGGTATTAGCTCCAACAATGAAAAATTATGAAGAAAGCCTCCACTAAGACACCCACTATGTCTTGATCATTAGTATAAGAACCATCATCCAACCTAAAATTTGGTCTTGTGGGCCGTCATCTCTACTTTATGCATGAATGAAAAAATGTAGTGTTGTGCTCCCCCTTAGGAAGCCACCTTGCTCTCGATTCATTAGGAACCACAAAATCCTCTCATAAGAGCATTTATACCAAAACATCTTTCATTGAGCCCAAATCTATGAACAACTCCTCATTCCATACCACTTCCAGGATGGACTCTATGTGATCAATCTATATCTTGATCCCACCCAAATTACACATAAGTAGAGGATTGGAAGTGGCCCACACCTAAAAATCTTTTTAGATATGCCTTAATTTATTTTGTAGCCTTTCCCATGGGAGACCAGACATGCACTAACTCCATGGAGAACTGAAAGTGTCCAAAAAATTCATGTAACTGACCTAGAGGGGAGAGAACTCCATGGAAAAACTCTTATCCCAGCCAGGAATGATGTCAACTTGGAGAATTGTGTGGTACGGTAAGCTAAATACTAGGTGAGACACCTTCAAATTCCAAAAGGTGGAGACATCATGGACATTGGACAGGTAGTGGTCTAACCAACACCCAGTACGATGAGGACCTCTCTGGTTGTTGTACTTAGTGAAATGTCTCCATGAAAACCCTATATCCAGCCACCCTTTGCGAGATATAAATTGGTTTAACTCCAAGCTAGTGTACTAGGGAAACGACCCCCTTCCTTTCATCTCGATGGGTTTTGCGATCACATTGAAGTCCCTCTCCCCCAAAAACTAGGGGAGGTTCCCAGGGACAAAGGCCTCCAGATCGCACCACAGACGCGCTCGATATCAAATTTCCCAACTACCTAGATCAAACAAGAAGAAGAAGGTTTTAAACCCATTTCTGATATTGGTACTGATAAAATGATATAGGGATTGAACCAAGCACACACTGATGGCCACATTCTAGAAGATCCAGATGTAGGAACTACGATCTACAGCTTATTGGAATCCCAAATATTTTGAGGAATGGTTGTGCAATATAGATTGTATGTTACAGTTCATGGAGACACTGGAAGTGATCAAGGTGATGTGTGCCACCTTCATGCTGAAAGGACCAAGTATGAGATGATGGAAAACAATGGTGATGGTAAGGAAACATGAGGTCATAGAGTGGAACAACTTCAAGGTTCTTTTCACTAATCAGTTTTATCCAATGTTAATGTTGTTGGTTAAGGAAGTGGAGTTTTTCAAGCATAAGAAGGCTGATGGAACCATGATTTCGTATTTGAATTTCTCGACTGAGTGGGTGCAGTTTTCTCTTAAAATAATATCAATGGAAAGGATAAAGGTTCGATGATTCGAGTTGGGGATTCAATTAGACCTCCATTATCTGGTTTTATTATTGAATCTTTCCAATTATAATGATTTTATGTATAGGGAAATGTTGTTTGAGATGCACCTGGTTATAAATTCAGGGTTGATGGGAGTTCTATTTTTTCCAGTTCCACTATTGGTTCCTTCAAAGGAAAATGGAACCATGATGTTTCTCATGGAAGTTCTCGACAATAGAGTCATTACAAACCTCATATAGATCTTGGAATCAATTCTTTGGCATTCTATTAGTGTCAGAAGCAAGAAAATTCTTAAAGGGTTTGCACTGAGGTGCCCAAGAATGGAAGATCCTTTGGGAATTTAGGGAACTTATAGAGATTCTACCATTATTTATCTACTCCACATAGTGGAACATGATCCTCAACTCCTCCTAAAACTATATGGAAACTAATTATTCATGAACAAAAGGGTTCCATACATTGGAATATGGAATGAATCTTCTTTATGCAGTTGAAGAGTCTCTTGAGGAAGAAAACATAGGACCAATGACTATGAGAGATACCATTACAATAGGTTTTTTCATTAGTGACTGCTCTATTTATACCTGTGTATCTCATTTATTTATTTAAACCCATATTGATAATCTTCTTAGTATTCATATAGTGATTTTATCTTGTTCAATGGGTATTACTACAAGACTTGTTATTAATAGAGAGTAGGATATTTGTAGTCCCAATTTTGTCTTCTGTTTTTTCGATTTCAAGATTTCGTGCAGTTTTTTGGTTGTCAATGTGAAATCCCTCACATCATATTTGTGATAGATTGGATCTTTTACAATTAATCTCAGGTTTACTGTTATCATCAATGGGTCTACTTTACTACACATAGTGGTGCATCTCTTGTCATTCATGGAGATTGGGACCCATGGTTGAGAAGAGTTGGACCTTCTTATCCAGAGTTGGGAAAAGTAATATCAGTTTTTTCGTTTGATCTAGAGTGGGAATATTTGAACAGTGATCTCTCTCCAGTTGTGATCAAGCTTCCCGATATGTTTCCATCAGATTTATCTGGACTTCAATTTGTAAGAGAAGTTGAGTTCTCCATTGAATTAATTCCTAGTACTCAACCAGTTTCAATTACCTCCTACTACATGGCACCTGATGGACTAGAAAAGATGAAGACCCTGTTGGACTATCTTTTCGAGAAAGGCATTATACACCCATTTGTGTCGCCTTCAGTGGCACCGGTTCTATTTGCTGAGAAGGTTGATGGATCTCTTCAACCATGTGTTTATTATGAAAAACTCAATCAAATCACGATAAAAAAACAAGTATCTATTTCCACACATTGATGATCTATTTTATTTTCTAAAGGGTGAGAAGTGGTTTTCAAAGATTTATCTTCATTCTGGTTACCATCAGTTGAGGATAAAGTAATAAGAGATTCAGAAAGTATCCTTTTAGAGTAATTATTACAATTATGGGTACCTTGTTATTCCATTTGGTAAATAAAACTCGACTTCATTTTCAAAGGCTTTGATGAACAAGATCATCCATGTTTATATAGATACTTTTGTAGTGTACATTTTGTATAACATCCTTGTTTACTCTAAATCTGAGCAGGAACTTGTGAACCATATGATAATAGTTTTGATTCTATGGGGAAGTCACTGACTCTATACCAATCCCATGAAATGTAATATTTAGATCTAGGAAGAGAAATTCATGGGACATGTGGTGTTTGAACAAGGTATATCAGTTGATCCTATGAATTTTAAGGTTGTTATGACTTCGGAGAAACCACAAAATATCTTTGATATTTGAAGATACTTGGTCTTAGCCGAATATTACTATAGGTTTCTAATGTACTTCTCAATGTTTTCTTCTACGATGACTGCTCTAACACGGTAGGGGTGAAGTATTATTGGGATGATAAATGTTAGAATAATTTTTTTTGATCTGAAACGCCTTTTTACTACTGCACCTATATGGACTATTCCAAAGGATGGGTTGGGCTATGTGGTCTTTTGTGATGCATTAGGTTTCGGATTATGTTATGTTCTTATATAGGGTGACCACATAGTTTCTTACAGACCTATTCAGCTTATGAATCATGAGATGAATTATCCTACCCATGATCTTGATTATGTGTCTATGATGCATGATCTTTAGAGTTGGTAGTTTTACTTTTATGTAGAATAGTTTTCCATGTTTTCAGACCACAAATTCCTGATGTATATATTCTATCTAAAAGAATTTAATCTTCTCCAAAGTCGTTGTGTGGAGTAAATGCAATCATTCCACTTTGACATCACTTATACCTCAGGGAAATGGAATGTTGTTGAAGATGAGTTAAGAAGGAAAATTCAAACCGAAGGAGTGAAAGAATCTTTGAAATGATGGAATTTTATGGATCACTTTTCAAAGTTTCATATTGGAGTTAGGAGAAAGGGTCTCTAGTGTCTTTAGCCAGCATTCTGTTGGAATCCACTGTTCTCAATTTGATTCTTAGGGACCATGAGATTGATGATGAATCCCATATAATTAGAGACTCTATACATGGTGGAGATATTGTCACAGTGGTTGTTCTCCATGGATAGTGTTGTATGCTATCAAAATATCTTTGGTGTTACCTTAGTGTCACGAAAGGTTTAGAAGGGGTATTTTCATAATTCCCAGTGGAAAGTGCACCCAGGAGCCACAAAAATGTTTATTGATATAAAAAAAGTTGTTTTGGTGGCCAGAGATGAGGTGAGACATTGCTGAGGTTATTTCAATTTTCTACACATGCCAACATGTGAAAAAAAAGAACCAAAGCACTTTAGGTTTTCTTTAACTACTTCCAGTCCCTACTGGGAAGTAGGATAATATCTTTATGGAATTTGTGGTTGGGTTTCCATGTACCTAGAGAAAGAAAAATTTGATACCATTTGGGATCAATAGTCTGGCCATGTTGGCTCACTTTATACCCATTCATGATACATCCAATGTTAAGGAGTTGGGAAGTCTCTATGTGACAGTGATTTTTCTTTTTCACATAGTTCTATCTACTATAGTCTCTGATAGATATCCTTGGATTAATTATCACATTCGAGGAGGACTTCGGGAGTAATTGGGATCTAAGGTTCATTTGAGTATGGCCTACCGTCCACATTCGGATGGCCAAATAGAGAGAGCTATAAATTTTATTTAGGATATGATTCTCTCATGTTTTCTTGGCATCGAAAGATCATCGGATAAACTCTTGGGATAGGTTGAGTTCTCTTATAATAATATTTACAAATTTTTGATCAGAATGGAACTATTTGAGGTCTTTTATGGTTGGACTTGTAAAAATATGTTGTGTTGGTAGGAGGTTGTGGAAAGTTCCTTTGTTGGACCATGTTTGGTGAAAGAGATGACATCAAATATTCAGCTGATTTTTAAGGATGTTGATAGTACAGAGCTGATATAAATATTAGGTTCATCGAAACCAAACACATTTGTAGTTTTCAGTTAGTGACCAAGTGTTCTAGATAGTTTCACCCTGGTTAGGTCATCAATGGCTTGGGAGGAAAGGGAACTATTCCCTTCATTTTGTGGGACCTTTCATGGTTTTTGATCAGGTGGAGAAAGTTTCATACCATTTATGACTTCCACAATAACCAACATAGATACATAATGTGTTCCATGTATCGCAGGTGAGAATTTGTCTATTGAATCCATCTCACATTTTCAGTTGGATTGATCTTGAGATTGATCGAGATTTGTCTTTTAATGAGTAGCCAATCGGGATAGTTAACTCTGAGTCCAAGGTACTTTATGGGAATATGATACCCATGTTTCATGTGCTATGGATGCACAGTTCTAATAATCATGTGAAAGGGGAACATGGGGCATCGATGGGAGAGAAGTGGCCATATCTTCCGACCATGTAAGCTTGTTCCTAAGATTTCTGGGGTCAGAATGTTTTAATGGTGGAGGTTTTGTAACATCCCATTTCCATTCAAACCACTATACCTTGAACCATTACATGGGTTTCATTTTCTTTGAGTAATGGGTGAGTTTGAATTGGGAGGATACCTATAATGTTATGTCATATGTTTGTTGGACTCTCACCATTAACCAAGATTATCTGTAGACTGCCAGAGAATTACACATCATGTAATAGTACTACACATCATGTAATGATTCTATATGTAATTCATGATCCGTTTCATTCCATGATGGATACACATTTTGAATCCTTAGTACATGTTAGGATGGATTTAATGACAAGTTTTAACCCCGAGCATCAGTTTTCAAATAAAAAATGGTAAGTATTTTGAAAGTTATAAAACATATGTATTACACATCGTTTATTGGTATTAAATGTAATGTAATACCCTGACATCATTTTTTAGAGAGGAAGTGTAGAGGGTTATTTATTTTTGGATCCTATCTACTTCCTTCTCCCTCAACCAAGTAATTTCATAGGTGATATCAATCCTAACCATCCCTTATGAATCCTTTCATTTGGCTTTGAATCATTTTTACACTTTTGGTGTGATTTTAGGGTAAGTGTCTTCCCTTCTTTATCATGTTTCTCTTTTTATCCTCTCTTGGGATTTCAATGGATCATACTTGAATTTATGGATCTATTCCCTATGGTGTTGGATATTGCATCTAGTATGAGTTTTTGGGTCTTCTACACCTTTATTCTCATTGACAGGTTCTGTTGCGAGTGTTGAGTTTTCAGAACAGGTAGGTGGTTCTATCCTAATTGGAAAAATTTATTATCATATATTTCATGATTTATTTAAATTGTTTAATTAAATATAATTTCTCAAATATTCATCCCATTAAATTAGTAGAACTCAATTATAGTGAATGAAGAGATTTAAAGTGGTTTTGGCATGGAAATTTGGAAACCCCCCAATTCAATTTAATTGGAGTGTGTTTAGGGAAATTAGTTAATTAAAATTATTGAATTTAAGTTGTGGATTTTATAGAAATGTTTTCAATTAAAATTTTGAATTTAATTATGGAAATGAATTGTGAAAAAGATGTAATCAGTCTTGAATAGATTTAAAACGTATGAAAATGTATTAAAATTATTTGACTAAAACCCAGGGGCTTTATCTTGTGAAGATGACATATTTTTTTTATTAAAACCTGTTTTGGTTTTAAATGGAATGAAATTGGAATTTTTGAAATGGAATAATTATATTTGTTGTATTTTAAGAATTATTAAAATAAATTTCCTATCATATAGGAGGGCATAAAAGCCTTAGGTAGTTGATGAGTTATTTTGATACACATTATGCTGTTACAACGTTCAAAAACATACCTGTGGAATGTCGCATCCTCGATGGGATGGTGACGAGCCACCTATGGATAGTGTCAAGGGGATTTGTGTATAATCATTTCTCTGAGATCACATAGAGAGTGTGAAATTCTATATCTGTTTAATAATATCATACCTTTTGAAAGATGACCATGTTGGTCACTTGTTTATTTATATACGAGATATAAATGTATGCCAATGTTGTAAAAATTATTTACATTCCATTGATAGATTTATGTAAACTGTTTTCTGTAGTTGAATTATGTAAGCCATTATTTTAGAAATATTACATCCCTATTAAAGTGAATCATGGGCTTTAAAAGTATTTTCTATCATTTTGAAACTATATAGTATGATTTGTTTAAATACGCCTTTTAAATTTTCAAACAATTTTATTTTGAAAATTGAAATACATTCATTGGATAATATATATTTGGAATATTTCCTAGAATCATTGGTGGTATCCTACTGGGCTTAAGATCACACAATATATTTTCTTTTGGGTGTTTTTAGATTTTATCCTACTAAGTTAGAACAAAGGGAATAGATCTCTTAGAGGTGGATCTGGCGGTTGAACCTTGGTTGTAGTGAGATGTGTTCTTATGGACCTTGGTGTTGTTTTCCCTATTTTTAATACCTGGGTTGTCATACTTTGGGATTTTTATGTCTTGTTGTATTAGGGTATATTAATCCTAGTAGAGATTAATTGTTATGCATACTATATTACATCTTTTACTTCTGCTATGTTTTGTGGAAAATTCATTCCCACTCGCATGTAGTATGATGTTAGTTGATAGTGGTCAAGTCGTGTAGATCAGGAACACCAATCGCTCCATGTGAGGGCCATTTTAGATATTGGGTTACTAGGGTTCTTGAGCTGGTTCATAACAGTGTATCATGAATATCAGGTCTCAATAGACATCTATTATGAATGTTCATATCCACACACTGCTTATCTCTAGAAATATTTTGAAATATCATTATAAAAAAAATTTCCTACTAATTTCCATGATTCCCATTTTATTCCTCTCTATAAAACCATTATTTTGTGGTGCATATAGTGTTCTATACAAATACATTATTTCATGTTTACAATGGAACGTTTCAAATAAATTACATGTGTATTCTTTCCCATTATCAGATCTCAGTTTCGTAATACCTTAAGAAAACTATTTTTCATCTTGACTTTAATATTGTTTAAACATAATAATGGCCTAAAAAATGTTCTTAATGAATATAATATAAGTCATCTTAGTGAATTTATAGATAAATGTGATGAAATAAATATCACCTAAGGTATTATTTTTTCTTTTTTCACTACAACGATCTGTATGAACCAATTCCAGTGGTCTTGTGGAGGTAATATACACCAACTTGTGAGTCTTCTACATTATCTTTCCATTATGACATATTCACTAATTCCAACTTAATATCTACACAGTTTGGGAAAATATCATACCCTTCATGCTTCACAATTTTACTTAGGATTCAATAAAAATGATTCCCAAGTCTTATATTCCATAACATATTATCATCTTTGATGCTCAAGCAACATATATTAGATTGATCACCAATCAATAAATAATTATCATTGGTTCTACTAAATGATTGAAATTTATTCAATAACATGACCATTTAATGATTATTTTTTTCATGAATACTATATTTTTCCCATTATCAAGAAGTTCATTAACACTCGATAGGTTGAGATTTATCCCTTCTTAACAGAGAAAATCAAATAACATCAAATTATCATTCTCAATTTGTATTATTCTAGGGCCATTGATATTTATGGAATATTAATTACAAAATTTTACTAATATACCTTCAAGTTTATCAATATTATTCATAATATTTACATCATTGGTCAGGTGGGAAGAACAACAACTATCATGTATCCATGTCTTTGTCTTTATGGTGGCTTTAAATGAATCTTCTACCAAACACAACGTTTTTAATTGTACACATGAACTTATTTCTCTGTATCTTTGAGATGGAATTCACTAGATAATATTGTCATATCTTTATTTTATATATGTATATTTTCATCCCACCACCCGTATAACTCTTCCAGAAAATCAAACATACTTTCCGTTGTCATATTTTAATCAGTTTTTATCTCAGCCTACATTCTTATAGAATGTACAATATAATCATTAGAGTTACTCCCCTAGGGATCCTTCCCTCTTCTAGATAAATAAATATGATACCAACTTATGCATGCTTTGTTTCAGAGCATCCAATAACACCAGTGATAACCCTAAAATTTGAATTTTCTTGAAAATACAGTGTTATATCTATAAATTTTATATTTAGAATATGTCATATTATGGGATGGTTGAGAATTAAATTGTATTTGATTAGGAAGAAAACTCTAATTTAATCTTAATTCATCATCATGTACATTGTAATGAATTTTATCCTTATTTTTCTTGATTGATATTTGAACAGAATTTTTATTTAAACATATATTATTAGTGCCAATAGTTTTGGGAAAATATTTTTTAGATGGGGACTTTTCTAGAATTTGTTTAGCATCAATAGAGGAACCATGATTAACATTAATAGATTTTTTTAAGTCCTTATTAATATTTTTAGATCCTTCTTATATTTAAGAAATTTTTATTATATCATCGATAAATATTTATCCTGCTATGATATTGTTTCTTCATCATCTTTTAATATCATCTCATACATAATAAATTTCAAAATGATGTATTTTCCCTCTATTATATCTATCTCTATTTTAACTTGCACAAATTTTTCACCAATAAGTTCTAAATTATATATTAAAAAAATATTATTCTCTTTCTTGAGTATATTGTTTTTTTCAACACAGGACATAAGTTATTATTTAATAATGTCTTTATAATCTATTGGTCTCAAATCATCTTCACCACTAATAGATGAAACAAAATTCCTTTGAAAATGAACCAAAAAATTGTTAAATTTTTCTTGTGTATATTCATTGGAATCACATCCTGATATAATATCATTTTATTATTCTTATATCATCATATTTCTTCTTTTGGTTATTTGAAATTTTCTCTTTCTCGCACTAGTATTTGAGGTTTCTTTATAATTTTTCCCTAACTTTTTGCTTGATTCTTTTTAATATCCGTGGATTCTTAATATGATCATTTTTATTTGGGGAATTAATTTCATATTGTCTAAGATCATTTCACTTATAAAATATACCATAAAATATACTTTTTTCCTTGATTTTTATAATGGCCAAGGAATTTAAAACATGTATATTAAATCATTTTAGATGAATAAGAATTTCATTACACTAACACATTTTCAGGTTCTATAATAGTTTACGGCCTTTGGAAATGGGGAACACAATATTATAATTCGGTGAAATATATTCATCTTATCCCATAACTTTCATCCCATTTAGTACTCTTAATTAAAACCATTCTTTATAACATGGGTAACTAAAACATCAGAAAGGGTAACATCAGATGCTCAGTAAGGGTATGAAAGGTTATATGTAAGCATAATTATTAAATTAAGGGTTCAAGAACATGGATTTATCATAAAAAATCATTACATACTTATAAAAGATCATATACATGAGTCATGACATAAATAGTGGGAGTTCATATAACATTAATCATGTATAAATAAATATAATAATTGATGAAATTATAACTTATAAAAAAGACATGGATTTATGGATGACACATAAACATGTAATATCATTCCCTATAAGTCAAGGCGCATTGGAAAAACATAACATGGAACTTAATTTTGACTAAACCTATTGATAATGGAACAAAACCATCCATAACCGCAATCATTTAATTGTAAGGGACCAAGTTTCCCCATTTTCTCATAGTGGATTGGGTTTCCCCATCCTCCCATAGTGGATTGGGTTTCAACCTCTTCAATAGTGGATCAAACCTGGTGACTTTTTCCCATCTTTATCTCATGAGAAATAAATATTTAGCCAATTCATTAGAGGGACATATAAGTCCCACCCATCAAAAAATGAAAAACATAAATTTTAGTACTATAAGAATATAAATCAAATCACAACTCTTAGAAAAAGTGTGTTTTGTAATCATTTCATAATAACATAACTCGTGGAAAAAGAAAAAAATCATCAAATTTAATCCATCATAAAATAAACCATTTATATTAGTAATAAGAATCGATTCTTTCAATAATATCCCCATTAAAACATAAGTAATATCAAATAAAATTCTCTTATATGGAAAATAATTTTGAAAAATTACTTGAAATAATTATTTAGCAAAATATGTTTTTCATTTTTTTAAGTAATTGATATTTTAGAACACACTTTTCATTTAAAATATCCATGAAATCATATAAAATAATCTCTTAAAACGATTTTAAACATATTTTAAATTATTTTTTCCTTTAAAATTCTAAAAATATCATCTAAAACATTTGAATGGGATGTATACAAACCTATTAAAAAGAATAACAGTGCATAACATAACATGTGTCTGAAAAAGGTAAATTGAGAAAATGTTACCATACCGATTTGGTAATTTTTGAATCGTAAACCCCATGAAAGTGTAATCACCAAATGGATTTGTAAATGCTCATGAATTTTAAGATAAGTAAAATTAAATAAATTCTTGTTTATTATATACATGATATAAAATAAATAGGTGGTGAACATGGCTTATATCCCACAGAAAATAAAAGTGAGAAAAAAGTCCATTACCTTATGTCTTGACTCTCGTTGTACTAATGAAAACCTCCAGTATAATAAATATAAGTTTATTATAAATATATTAAAAATCTATATTCATGTAAATGATACCATATATTATTTTACTTATGACTTTATATTACTTTCTTATTAACAATTCCAAATTTTATTTATGTATTATTTAATAACCTCTTTGTTTCTTGTACATGTTTTGACTTATTATTCAAGGTCATCATACTTTGACCATGATTTCATTAACTCAATAATGATAAAGATGATATTAATATCGTGTATATTAATTATATATTTATTTATGGTAATCTATAAAATATGGAAATAGAAAATGAAATAGGATGTTCATGGAGACGACAGGTCTTACGTATGCATGAACGCTGCATCCATTTCATGTCGTATTGAAAGAAAGAAAGTAAATAAAATATATGTGTGTATATATAATATTTGTGAGTGAATCATATTCCTTTGATGAGGTGGTAGTCCACATGTCCACAAAAAAGTAATCATATTTCCAAAAAATAGAAGGTATGAAGGTATGCATTGTATAATAATTATAGAAATATAAATACATCATAAATATATTATATATAATATAGAAACATAAATTAATTCATTATTTCCAACTGTGAAATATGTAAATGGAAGAATATGTTTCATGGGTTCGTGAGGCGGTAGTTTATCGTACACATGAAAGATGATTGTGTATACCATTTGATGGATGTGTGTGTGAGTGTAGGTAACAACATAATCTATAAAAATATATGTGTATTTATGATATCTATTTATCATATAAACATTAAATAAAAATAATTTATTTTTTTAAGTATGAAATAAAACAAAACCGTTTGTTGATGAACGTTACCTCTTCTTTGGGTATATCCTTTTGATTTGCATAATAGGAATACAATGATTGGATTTCATCCCAAATTATGTATTTAAAGAATAATTTAGTGAATTGAGTAGGATAATTGGATAGTTATTTTCCAATAAAAATCTTTTATGATGTGTGAATAAAAGAGAAGAAGAGGTGCCCTTTTATAAGAGAAGGGAGGGGCTTTTTTGTTATTTCGGAAAAGATTAATTTATAATAAATTAAATCTTAATTAAAATTATAATAAATTTCCATTTAATAAAATATTATTTACTATATAGTTTTAATATCATTATTAAATATATTTCAGTAATTATTTTCTTTTATTTATACCTCATAATTTTTATTAACCCTTAGTTTACCCATTTTAATTTAAAATATGATAACAAGTTTTTCAATATTTAGAGGATTTAAAATTTACATATAAAGAATAAATAAGATTACAAATGAAAAATTTATGATATTTTAGATTATATCTCACCCCCTTTGTACTTATGGAATTTTTTTTATTTATAAATAATTTAATAAAATATTATTTTCATAAAGGATCATAAGTGTCAATTTTATCACAGTTTATTATTCTATTTTAATGAAAATCAATACAGCAAGATAACTTAAAAAAGAATTAATTTAATACCTCACTAATATTTAAAATTCACCTATAAAACTATTATATCACCTTTATTATGTAAAATTAAAATTCCTTTAATATATGTAATATCATTTAATTTGTTGTTTCATTAATTAAATAATTAGTTAATCATCATTTTGTAATTATTTATTATAATTATTTCTTCAATAAAAAATAAAAATAAATTTCTATGATTTATAAAAAGATTTTATATTTCATAATAATATATATATTCAATAATATCATCAATTTAGAACCATATTAAATATATTATACTTATTAAAATTAATAGGGTAATATTTTGTCACCCTCATTGATTTTAATTATATCTAAGTCATTTACGTGTAAAAGAATACATTAAATTATTAAATGTAGGTACTTATGTGTTACTTTTCGAATTAAATTCATCCAATTAGGTTTGGGAATGTTTTTGGGTAATTTTATTTTCCTTATCACTATATTTTTAAATTAAATTAACTAATTTTCTCATCACCATTGTAATAAAAATTACCAAATTTTCTATTCATATTAGAAAAAAATAAAGAGGAAAATTTCTTAAATTTGGAACTTCTTATTAAAAATATGGAATCCATTTTTTATTATTTAACAGACATAATTTTCTAAAATTAATTTAATATTAATACTGTTGACAAAATGAGAAAATGGGATCTAAATGTGAAAAAATCCAAAATATTGAAATGTTTTTATATCCAAATTAAATTTTAAATTGATTCAAAAGACTAAGTTGAGTTAAATGATAAAAATTAATCTAAATATACATTTATTCCAAAAAAAAATATTTATGTTACCACTATAAATTATTTAAATGAAAAATTAATTTTGAATTAAAATGGAGTATTTTTCACTATTCATCAAAATCAGAAACATATAAGAAAAAATTTCAAAGGATTATCCAAAGTAAATTTATTTATTTATATTTAAAATAAAAAGATTATTTTTTTCAAATATAGTTCATTTAAATGGAAAAAATAGATTTAAAACTAGTGCTCCATCAGAAGGTGGTAAAATATCCTTTTTAGAAAAATACTTCTTTTATGCATAAAATTAGATTTGTTCTTATATAACATCTATAAAACAAATAATATAGATGTTAAAAATTATCTTTAATATATTATAAATATAAATAATTAATATAATTTAACAACTTTTATTTTTTTATTTATTCGTATAAAATACAATTTTCCAAATTTAAATAATTTTTTAGAAAAACATTTCCATTTAATTTAAAATGTGGTTTTATATTATTTTATAATTTATTGGTAAAATATTTATGTGTAAACCATAATTTCATAATTCATTTAATCTTATTCATACATGTCATTCTAATGGCTAGGTTATACTTTTCTTGTTTAAATATGTATAATAATAAAATGAAATTTTTTAGAAATTCATTGTTGCATTTAAAGAAAGCTATATCGTTGCTACATGTTTCACAAGCTCAACTTGGTGTACTGTAATGCACGATGTCAAAGAAATTTTAATTTCTTTGAAAAAAAAATTAAAAAAATCCATAAGAACATGGGGTGTAACATTCCACCCCCCTTAAAATTAATTTCACTCTTGAAATTCATCTTTCTAATACTAAAAAATGAGGATACTTATACCTTATCATATAATTATGATACCTTGTAGCCACTTAAAACTGATGGTTTTTCCAAAAAAAAAACATTTACCAGGTGAGTGGTCTTGTTTTGTAGAACTTTATCTATGTGATCGAAAATTTGTACCAATTTCTCTTCATATGAAGGATCTTGCTCCAATGGTACGACCTCTGAGTTTAGTACATGTGAATTAATATTTATGTCCTTCCTCAAAATAGATACATGGAACACATCATGAACATGAGATATATTTAGTGTAATTTCCAATGTATAGGAAACTATTCCAATATGATCAATAATTTATTAAAAAAATCATATCCTTACAATTTCAAATTGCACTTCTAAAATCAATGTTGTATGTATGATAATTAATTTGTGGGAAACCCACGTCATAAAAAGGTTTAATATAACTTATTATTAAATAGTGGGAATGAAAAAGTTGAAGAATATAATATATTTATGATTAGAAGAAACTGAAAACAAGAAAATTTAAGAAAATTCCAACTATCATGTTCTGATGGACTGTGATATAGAATGTGGTTCTTCTAATGTTAATCATCACAAAATAGAAATTTTTTGATGATATAAGGGATCATTTGATTCATCTAATATGAAGTTAAATGGATAATTTTTTTAAAGAATCTTTTTATAATGATAAATAATATTAAAAATAACATATACTTCCTAAATTTCATTCTATTTTTAAAGGAAAATATCATCTATCGGTTATGCCATGATTAATTTTCACATCATCTCTTACTCCATGAAATGAGGATAAAATTGTGAGGCCTAAATAACTAGTGGATCGTAATATTGATATTGATATGATAAGTCATTATTTATAACTTTATTTATCATTAAAAAATGGTTTTTAAATTTTATCCAATATTCATAAATTGAAACATTAATTCTAAAACCCCAACAAAATTTCAACAAAAACAATTCAGTAAATTGATACCCTTGTGTACCTTCCAAAATATTATAATCAGTGAATATTGAATGAAGGTCACTAAACATAGAATTTATCACTCAAAAACATTATGTAACACAATATTGTCACATTAAAAACACGTGAATACCTTTTCCAGGTTTTCTATTAAAACATGAAAAAACCCCAATTACCATAAAACCTCCACGAAAACATGCATGATTTTGATAATTAACTATTTCCTACTACCATAAAACTATAAATTTTATAAACTTGATCCCTGATATCATAAACCACCTTAAAATCTTATCAACCCCAATGCCATCAATACTGCCCGATTTATTTTATCATAATCAAACATCATTGAATTTTTTTATGCCAGCATCGTGCATGTATTAGGAAGTATCTTCCCCTTAATCACGTGTTTTCCAAATATATCTACTTACAAACTAAATCAAATTTCATGGAGACCACTACAATTTAGAATATTCTCTTACATCCTTATGAAAGAACCACAGTAGACCAATACATAGATGTTTTATTATTCAATAATTATATAAAATAACTTCTACAACATTATTCTTGAATTCGATTACATAAAAACACAATCATTCAACCAATTCATTGTTATAGTCAACATCACCAATAGGGATATCATGATATTTTATTTTATAATTGGTTTTAATATGTTGCTGATGTTGATCATCATCATTAACTATTGGATTTGGGAGTTGATTAGCATAATAGACATTTTCCTTACAAATTAATAAATTAAGTTTACGGGGTTCATCCTTTGTATCATTCTCTATAATCACTTTATTAGATAACTTATTCCCATTAATTTGGAATTCATTTTCTTGATGGAATACCATTCCACACATGAAACATTTATCAATTCGCTTAAGATAATTTCCACTATGATTCTTTCCACACTTTGAATATATAGGAAAACTAATTTTATTTTTTCCTTGGTTTTTATATTTTTATTTAAACTCCATATTCTATTTATTGTCAAAACCATGAGATTAACACAAAAATATAACAACCATTTCAACCTTCATGGAACATCATATGATATCTTCATAACAATGAATGTCCCTTATGGATTACACCTTTTGGAGACGCTTTTTTAAACCACTAAAAAATAGATCAATCTTATTTTCAGGTTTGATGATAATTCTAGAATCATACCTCAAAAGTCTTGTAAAAATTTCCTCATAGGTTCTAACAGATTCATAATCATTTTGATTTAACTCAAGTAATTCATTTTACATTTTCATAAAAAGAAAAATATGAAACAATATTGAGAAAAATAAGTTCTTAAACTCATCCCATTCCATGGGGTAAATTTTATCCCATTACCTTGAATTCCTGATAATATTTCACCATTGATACACCTCATCTAGAAAATGATAGTCAAACCAAATGAATTTGGCATGTTATGAATGTTGCAGAACCAAAAATATATTTCTAGTTGTACTAATTCATTTCTCAACCACATTTGGATATGTAAAACCATTAAAAATGTGGATGTTTCCTCATAAAAGACTCAATAAAATGTTGTTCCCACCTTTTACCATTTATCATTCCATAATGATTCATATCTTAATAATGTTTGGTGACTCGAGAAATAATTTTTTTCATTCTTAACCCTATAACATTAGGTTTCTCAAGAGGCAAATCACTACATTACCCATCACATTTATCATTGATATGGTTTATTTAGGCTCCGAAAATTGAGTAGAACCATAAATAATGTTGTGAGAAACACTAATCATAGTGGAAGAACCACATAATCTAGGGGAATTACATATAATATTTCAATATATGATACATTAAGATTAATCCTAGTTTATTCAATATTATTATGAAAAATCTTGGATTATAACCAATACATACACTTATCCTTAGAGGAATTTATATTCATATCATTAAAAATATATCTATGGATATCACTAAATATTTGTCTTCCTAGTTTAAAATGGATGACTAAACCATTACTTTGATACCAACTATAATGAAAAAGGATTTTTATTAATGGATTATACAAGTTTTTATATGAAAATTAATTTCATTACACAAACACATTCCAAAGTGGAGTAATGTTTTAGTTATTTTGAAAAGATGGAAAACACTATTCTAATATTTTTAATGATATTCAACACATCCCATAAAAATAATCCCATTTATTAATACTGAATAAAACTTTTATTTACAACCAAGGGAAATGAGAAATAATTGAGTGTTGGATTAGATTCTCAGTAAGGGTAATCAAGGGAGATATGTAAGCAGAATGAAGAACATAAGTGTAAGATAACATGATATTCACATTATAAAAAATGTTATTCACATAAAATATAATATACATGAGTCATGGAATAAATTATGGTTGTTTTTAAGACATGAATCATGTAAAAATATAGAACACATTCCATGTAAGAAGAAAATAAGAATAACAAATGGATTTTTTAAGAGCCACAAACAGGTAATATCATTCCCTATAAGTCAACACACATTTCCAAATCATTATAGGGAACCTCATGGGGACTACACAAACAATGCGTAACACAAAAAGAAACCTCAGTCACATTCCATTCCACATAATGGATTATGCTTAACCACTTTCCGATAGTGGATGGGGTTTCCCCATCTTCCCATAGTTGATCAGATTTCTCCAACTTCCATAGTGATTCATTCCTGTCAACTTTTTTACCTAAATATATCATGAGATATAAATCATTACCCAATTAATTTGAGGAATATATTGGTCACACACATCCCATTATAAAAAACATACATTTGTATGACACAAGAATACAAATCATATCATAACCCTTGAAAAACTAGGTATCTTAAATATTTCATTAGTATATAACTCATGTAAAAGAAACAAAATTCATAAAGATAAATATATAATAAATATAAAACATTTATATAAAGAATTATAATTGTATCCTTGGGTCATATCCCTATTAAAACATAATTAATATCAAATAACATATTCTTATATGGAAAATCATTTTAATAAATCACATGAAATAATTCTTAAAGAAAAAACCCTTTCTATTTGGAAAAAAACTTTTTAAATCATAAAATTTTTGGAAAAATTATTTATTGAAAATAACCTTGAAAACATATTTTAAATAATTTTCTCTTAAAAATTACTTAAATATTCATTTAAAACAGTTATAATTATTTTTATAAAATATTTTTTTGAAGAAACATAGTTTTATGACTGAAGAGAAAATAAAATTAAATGAATCCTAAAATATCATGAAATGAATGAGATTAATTATAAAAATTTTCAAAGGGATGTATATATACATTGTAAAAGAATATAAGTGCACACCATTATGTGTGTCTCAAAAAAGGAAAATTAAGACAAACTTTCCACACTGATTCGATAATTTTTTTACTATAAACCCCATAAAATAAAGTCCACAAGATAGAAATATAAATACTCATAAATTTAAGGATAAGGATCATGGAATACATTCATGGGATGTATTTACATCGCACAAAATAAATAGGTGGTGAACATGGCTTATATCTCACAGAAAATAAAAGTGAGATGAAAATCCCATACCTTATATATTGACTCTCCTTGTACTCATGAAGACCACCTATATAATAAATTTATTATTATTATAAATCGTGTAAATAATAATATTAACTTAAATAATATGATATATTATTTACTTATGACATTATATTACCCATTAATAAAATTTTACAAATTTTAGTTATGTTTTATGTAATTACCCCTTTGTTTCTTGTACATGTTTTGACATTCTATTCTTGGTCCACATGCATAGAATAGTATTTCCATAACTATAGCATGATAATAATTAAATGAATATCATATATATTCATTATATATGTATTTATGTATTTATCTTTATATATAAATTATGGAGATAGAAAATGAAATACATAGTTCATGTAAACGGTAGATCATACATGCACATGAACACTACATCCATATCATGTCGCATTGAAATAAATAAAGTAAATAAAATATATTTATATAAATATAATATCATTATAGTTGTATTATTATGTCATATATATCACATAGTTTCACTTAAATAAACCTTAATACACTCTATGTAAAGTGTGGATGAATTATATTTCTTTGAGAAGGCAGTATTCCACACATCAGCAAAGGATGTATCACATTTCCACAAAGTGGAATGTATGAATTTATATGTCATATAAAAATTAAATAATCATAATACATAATAAATATCATATTTATTATCTAAAAACAAAAATTACATCATTATTTTTAAGCTTGTCAGCTAGACATAAAAGAACGAGCGAGATCAGTTACTGAGGTGGTAGTCCTCTATACACACAAATTATTATTGTGTATCCCATTTGATGGAGGTTTGTGTTATTTTAGGCATAACAATTAATATTACAACAAATAATTATATTTAAGATACTTAGGTTATTAAACAAATATAAAATCAAAATAATTTAATGAGTTTATGGAAGAGATAAAACAAAATTGTTCGTTGATGAACATTACCTATTTGTTGGGTATCTCCTTTTGATTTACATAAAAGTACTCCTTTTGTTTGATTTAATCCCAATGTACAGTTTCTATGATGAGGGTAGAGATGTTTTTATGATACTTGGATAGATTTCTGATAAACTAAATAGGTTCTAACATGTGAATAATATATAAGAAGAGGATCACTTTTAAAAGAGGTGAGAGTCACTTTTTGAAGTCTCACAATATTAATTTAAAATAAATTAAATAACGACTTAAATACTTTTTAATTTCTATTTATTATAAGGAAAGATATGATAGGGTTTTAATATCTTTATAAAATGTATTTTAGATATGTATTAGTGTTATTTTAAACCTTATCATTTTGATTAACCCTTTGTTAATCAATTTTAATTTTAACTATGGTAATAAGTTTTTAAATATTAAGATGATGAAATTTTTACATATAAAGTGTCAATTGGACCATAAATGGAAAATATATGCTAGTTTAGACCATATAACAACATTTTTTCCCATTTTTTCCATTTTTATTATTTCTAAATAATTTAATATAATATTATTTTCCTAATATATCATAAGTTTCAATTTTAACACTATTTGTTACATTGACTTTAAAAAACAATTACAGTATGTTAAACTAGAAAACATTAATTTAATAGACCCCTAATATTTCATATTAACCAATAAAATTATCATTTAAACTTAATTAAGTCAAATTATATTTATTTAATTATTTATAATATAATTAAATTTATTGTTTCAGTAATTAAATAATTACTGCATCATTATGCTGTATTTATTTTTTATAATTATTTATTCAATAAAAATTAAATAAAAAATATGATTTATATTTAAATATTATATCACATAATAATATAAATACTCTATATTCTATTCTATTTAACCCCATATTAAAAATATTATTCTGATTTAAAGTAAGAGATTGAAATTTTGTCACCCATGGACAAGTGTCCATTAAATTATTCAATTTTTATACATATATGTTAAGTGTAGAATTAACTTCATAAAATTAAGTATTAATAAGTTTTTTGGTCATTTTATTTTCATTATCACATTTTTATTTACTTAAATTACCCAGTTTTCCCTTTACCATGGTAACACAAAGTACCAAAGTTACTATTTATATTATCCAAAAATAAAAGGGAACAATTTACTAAATTTTTAAATTATGATTCGAAATATAGAATCCATTTTTCATAATTACATACACATAATTTCAAATATTAATTTAAAAATAATCCCATTTATAGAATGAGAAATCATATTTTTCACGTGAAAACATCCAAAAGATTGAATTGTTTTTATATCCGAATTCAATGTGAAATTGATTCAGATGAACTAAATTGGGTTAAATGATAAAATTTGATATAATTATACTCTAAAACCAATAAAATATATAATTAAACACTTTAAATTAGTTTTATAAAATATATGTTTTGAATTAAAATTCAAGTATTTTCACTATTCATCACAACATGAAATATATCATAAAAATTTCAAAAGTTCAACCAAAGTAAGTTTTTAAATTCTTATTTCAACGAAGAAGTTCATTTTTTAAAATATAATTTATATATATCAAAAACTATATATAAAATAAATACACCATCAAAAGGCGGAAAAACCTCCTTTTTATAAAAATACATTTTTATACATAATATTGGATTTGTTCAAATATCAGGTCTAGATAACACAAAAGATGATGATTAAATATTATATTGAATATATATATGTATATATATATCAATATTATAATTCATCCTGATTGATTTGATTTTTCTTGGTATATACAAACTCATCCAAATGTAAATAATTATTCAAAATACTTTTCATTTTATTTTAAAAAGCTTTTTTATATTAATTTTTAATTATTTTGTAAAATAAAAATGTGTAAACCATAATTTCGTAATTCAGTGAGTACTATTAGTACATGTGATTTTAATTTCTAAGTTATAACTGTATTTTTTTATATTTATCACAATAAAATGTTATTTCTTAGAAACTCAGTGTTGCAAGTAAAGAAATTTAAGTTGGCGTTATGAGTTTATCAAGAATAAATTTGTGTACCGTATACTAAAATATATCAAAGAAATTTCAATTTATTCAGAAATAATGAAAAATGACGTCGACAAAAAATCAAGGTGTTACACTTTTCCCATTCACAATTATTTTAAAAATGAATACTAGAACTCTCTGATATTCTTCGTTCATTCTCATACTCAATTTTTTCAATATCATCTTTTTCAATTAAAATTTTCATTGTCTTCATGGATTTGAAGGTCATATCATATTATAGATTTTTTATAAACATATTATGTTTTCAACTTTCATAAGCAATGAGAATATTTTCTATCTCATAATTAGAAATATTTTGTATATCTTTAAGTGCTAAAATTTTATGATCAAATCTATCTATAAAATTACTCAACAAAATATTTTCAATTATTAAATCATCAATATTCTCAGAAAGAATTAAATATTACTCAAAATATCATTAGAATTATTCAATAAATCACGAACACAATCATCTTATTTTATTTTAATGTCATTGAATTTTCTTCTCTATATCTTTAGTTGTACCTACTTGATTATCAAATTTCCCCCATATTATCCTAGGTATCCTTCATATTTTTAGGCCCATAACTTTCATGTATACATTATCAAACAAACAAATGAGAATTGGATTTCTTTTATTTTTTCCATCCCCTTCCATTTTTCTCTTTTTATTAAATTCTATCTGAAGATCATATATGAATGCTTTAAATCCCACTGTCACTGTATCATGAACTTCTAGACCCAGAGATAATAGATATGGTGAGATTTTATTCTTCAAACTATGATAATGTATTCATTATAATTTATGTAAACCTCTATTATTAACTGAGTTTACATTATCCATTGCTCAAAGGATAGAAGAACGGATTCTACAGAGGTAACCTTCTCAAAAACCAATGGAAGTGGAAATCAAGATTATTTTTCTCCAATACGAAGGGGTGTGGAATTTGTGGAGGGAGATTTGTACAATATAATTTCAATAAAGTAATTATTGTTTAATTTTTAGAGTACAATACACATAAAACATAAATAAATCATCCTCGCCTGATCATGGAAAAAATAAAATAACTTAGAATACACAAAATTTTAAGGTTCAAATGCAATGTGGAAATCTAATCCTTGTTAGGGTAGGTTACTCCCCCAAATGAAGGATTGATTTCACTATATCCCCAAGTAAAATCTTCTTACAAACATACATGTGTCTTCCCACCACACAAGTTAGTAGTAACAACCAACCACACATCTCCACATTGGTGTAAAAAAGATTATTACAAAATAGAAGATCAGCATAAAACCAGGTTACTTCACCAATATATAATGTAGTTATATTTTCATAGTCCTCCATAATATGCAATGAAATACTTATCACAGTACAATCCTAAAATTAAATCAAAAAAATTCTAAAATTAAACACCATATAATCTAAATAATAATTTTTTTAGATATTGATATTTTAAGAATAAAAACATCCACATTATATTCTTTTCATCAATATGTTTTTTATATTTCTCCCACTATACCTTCTTATAACTCATCGATGGTTTTCTCATTATCATCTCTCTATGGTGTGTCAAGGTCCTTTTCCAATTTTTTCTACCATGAAAGGAATACACCCCATGATATATACTCTCTCTCCCTCTCCCAAATATTATACTCCAATATCTCCATAGTTTTTAGCATCGCATAATATATATGATTTCCAGAAAAAACCATTTCTGAAATGTGGATCAAAAATAATTTTAATGATTATTAAAATAGAAATTAAAAACTCCATAGGAACCACTATAGACTCCTTAAAATCATTCTAAAATAACAACTTCATAAATGAATCCTATGATTATAGAATATTTTAAAACAATTATAGAATCATTCAAATTAATTATAATCTGAATATTTTAATTTTTAAAACAAATTAAAAACCAATCTGTACGTTTCCAGAAATATAAAGTGGATCTGTGAAGAATAATTATGTATGTTTTAATCAGTTACATGGGTTTCAATTGAAATTGACTAAATAGAAAAATCTCATACCCGAATCATCTACATCAATCTGTATCAACTATGTCACAGATCGGTTATGTCATTCTCATGAAATTCAATGCATGAATAAAAATATCTTCATGGATTCCAAATTGGGCTAGGTCAATTTTCTGGCTATGTGGATCATTCTCTTATGAGGCTGAATTGGCTACAGGATTCACCTATATAGTGAAAATGGTTATGTGATCTTCTTCATTAAATTAGATTCATATAAATAAAATCTATGTGACTAATGTAGAGACCCTAAGCTTGACGTACATGGACATTACATTACTTTTGCAGAATACTTAGTACATTACAAAAACACACACACAAGGACCGTAATAGTTTAGTGTCTTTGGAAACTCGGAATATAATCTCCTAATCGTGGTGAAAGATCTTCAACATCTCCCATAAAGATCTTCCCTTTTTTTTCTTACCTAAAACCTTTCTTTATATCCTGGGAAAAAGAAAACATAAAATGGTGATCTCAAATGCTCAGTAAGGGTAAACAAAAGAAATATCAATCACAACATATTCATAAGAACATAACAATTTGGAAATATTAACCTGCAAAAGAGATCATATTAACATGGGATAAATCATAGTAGTGAAATGTAATCCCAATAATCATAACTTAAAACATGAAAATTTGTGGCGTACACACATAATCATAGAGAATCATTTCTTATCAGTCAAAACTCATTGCCAATACTATCTTTGTGGACAAAGTCAATTTCTAAACCGAGTTCACTCCTGGTTTCAGTCCTGCTTCACTGAACCGGTTTAACCTGCCGTTCCAGCCATGTCTATTTCATTAGATATAAAATTGTTACCCAATGGATTGGAGGGAGATATAGGTCCCACCCATCTCATAATGATACCATTCTTATGTGTGCCACAAAATCATAAACCATACATCATAGCATAACCCATGTAATAAAAATGGGATTCTTAAACATCATGACATCATAAAACAATTCATATAAGATAAAGTAATACATAAAAATAATTCCATAACAACATAATCAAATCAATGTAATAATCAGGATAGAAACATAACCCTTTATTATCTTAGATGGAAAATAATTTTGATAAAACACTTGAACTCCATTCTTGAGGAAAATATCCTTTCTAATTCAAAAACATTTTTTCCTTTATTAACATGTTATACAATTTTAAACTAAAAGAAGATGATTAAAAATAAACATGAAAACTTGTAAGGGAAGCTTCTTGGAAATAATGTTTTAAAAATCCATTCATGCCGTATAAGTTAAAAGAAAACATTCTTCTCGTACTTTTGTCGGAAAAGTCAAAAAGTACATCGTATGAGAAACGAAAAAAGGTTCCTTTCATATCTTTTACTAAAACCTCAAAGAAGGGTAAAATTGGATATAAACTATTGTTGAAGGATATAAATATTACATATTGAGGAAACATGGATTTGGATGATAAAATACACCCCAGTAAATACCAAAGTATAAACAATCTCGGATAAAAATGAGATTGTGATATTTTCCCTTACCTTAAGTCTGATTTGCTTCATAAGTGTCCGAAACTCCTATATAATGATTTAAATAATGTCATTTACTTATTCCAGAATCACACTCATAGTTATGATATCATATATGGTTCACTTATGACTTTATTTTACCCGTTCTTTTGTAAATTCCATGATAAAGAGCGTTTTGGGTAAAATCGTTTCATTTGTCGTCCGTGTTTTGACTTGTAATTATTCATATGATTACTTAGATCATGATTACTTAATTCCAAAATATAAAACATGATTTATTTATAATATATATTCAGAATAAACATATATATAATAGATCAGTAAATTGAAATAAATACACCGTTCATGGAGACGGTAGGCCGTACTTACGCATGAACGATGTTTTCATTTCCTTATTGAGTTGAATGGAATTAAGTAGATGACATACATATATATACACATAAATCCAGTATCATTATTATGTCATATATATCATGATTACTTTTTATTATATACTTTATAATCATTCATGAATGGTTAACGTGGAGAATGAAGCTCATCGCGTCGTGGAGACGATAGTCCGTACGTACGCACGAGCGATGATATCGTTCTGATGATCGTGGAATTTTATTGGAGTGGATGTATACTATTTTAGAATCAATATCACTTTACAATAATCATATATAATTATTATTTACACCATTATACCCATCCAAGTAAGGTGGTGGTGGAAAATAGATTACACCACGGCGTGGAGATGGTATTCCGTACGTACGCACGCGCGGTGATTTCATTTTCCATAGGATGGATAGATGGTGAAATAGGGTTGTTTAATACTTATAATAAAATATAAGTATATGAGTGATACTGATTTTATTACTCCATAATGAGACAACCTAAGAAGAATAAGTGGAAGAAGAAATAAAGTTGAAAGAATCGGTAACGGACATTACCTCCTCTTTGAAGCGTCTCTTTGAGATCTCCTTTTAGGACACTAAAATTAGTATTTTAAGAAGACCAGAACCTCTAGGATATCTCTAGGGAATTGGAGAGAAGAAATTGGAAGGTTTTGGCCGAGATTGAAGGCTCAAAGTGGTGTGAGGAAGAGATGGAGGAGGTGCCTTTTTATAAGGGAGGAGAGGGGCTCCTTTGGAAAACTAAAAATATTATTTTATTATAAAGTCATATTCGGTTTTAAAAAGATCAAAATTGATTTATTTAGAATCTAAGGTGGGGATGGGTCGAAATAATCTCATCCAATAGAATTTAGAAAAGTTTAGGTTCCTATTTTAACCTTATCATTTATATTTAACTTTAAGTTAGATAATTTTATTTTTACTGTGTCTTTTTGTGTTCTTACACTATAAGGTTAATAAACATACTATAAAAAGGCAAACGAACCACAAGTTATTTATTATTAATATATATAACTTTATCTAAGACATTTGGCCGAACCATATATTTTTAGGAATAAAATAACAATTAATAATATAATATTTGTTTTAAAAACTATTTTATGTCAATTTTGACACTATTTAGTACATGATTTTTGTGAAAATAATAACAGAATGATTAGTTCGAAAAAAGATAATTAAATTAACAATAAAATGTAATATTAACTTATAAAATTATTGTAATTCATAAAAAGTCTCAAATTACATTTATTTGGGTATTTATAACGTCAATTATTCTAATTTTTCAATATTATGGTAATTACTGCATCATCATTGTGTCGTAAATTAATTAATTTATTTAATGTCTAAAAATTATAAATAAAATATAATTATGTAGTAAATTTTATGATCTTTCTAATGAATATTTAAAATCTAATTTATCTTATGTATAACCTTATATTAAAAATGTTTTAGTAAATAAACATTGATTTTAACTCTTTTAACTCTTCTTTGAATTAAATAATAATAAATGTCCTAATCTAATCCAAGTGGGCCTAAATGGTCATATTTTATTCCTAAGGTTGTTTCCGGTCGAATTACACTTATCCAATAGAATTAGTACATGTGTTAGAGTAATAATAATATCATTTTTACCCTTAATTACCCTATTTACTTTTAACCGTGGTAAAAAAAAGTAAAAAGTTACTATTCAGAAAAATTTATTTTCATCTCATTGAACCAGATTTTACTTACTGACATCAACCGTGTCTCTCGGATTTTTGAAATTACACTCACAGAAGTGGTAAATTTAAGTTTTATGCAAAAATCATTTTTTTAACTACCACTTAGTGGTTTCACTATTCATCAAAAAATCAAAGTTTCCAGAAAAATACCAAAAATTAGGCAAAAGTTATATTTGATATTATGAACTGAAAAATGACGTCTATTTTACCAAATTCAAAACATATCAGTTGAATTAATTAATTTAAGAATTTATTCCCACCGTCAAAACAAATAGTGTGTTCTTAAGAGATAATAACTATCAAAAGATTGACACTTGTTTATGTCTGGTTTAAATGTAAAATTACATCCAATGACCAACATTGTATTAATTTGTAAAAATATATTCTAAATATACTTTAAAACCACTCAAATTAATAATTTATCACTATTAATTATTTCGATTAAAAATGTTGTTTTTAATTAAAATTTAGTAATTATCACTATTCATCAGAAAATGAAAGTTATCCGAAAAGTTCCAAAATTTCACTCTAAGCTAATTTCGATATTCCAAATCCAAAAATGAAGTCCATTTTGAAAAATAAAATTTCATAAATTTTAAAAAGTGGTTATTACTATTCATAACGGCTAGTTTTAATAATATTTTAATAGCATATCGTTGTTTAGTGAAACTCGTTATTGCGTACTATACGCGCTATCGAGGAAGGTCGTGATTGCGTGTAATTCAAGGCATGTCAAGGATGCGTGTTTTGCAAACTTCTTTTGGTGTAGCGTACAACACAAGACATTAATGAAATTAAAAAGAATATTTTTTCATAAAATCTCGGGGTGTTACAACTAATTCCTTTAAATAATTATAAATGTGGATAAAAAAATCAAACTTACCAGAATTTCATTATTCAATATCCATCCCTTTAAAAAATATTCTTGTATCATGAATGTTTCTACCATGATATTTATATCTATATTAATCAGTTCAAGAATGATCAAAATTATGAGATCCTTAGTTTTGTTTTTCAAAAAATACAATAACCCATTCCTACCAAGAACCATGGGATCATCAGGATTTCATAGACCAAGCCACAACATTGTTGGGTTCCTCATTGTAAAAAAAAAATCTCCTCACCTTCAAAAATTTCATAGTATGATATAATATATTTCATATTGAACTACTATTGGAAAAATTACATTATGTATTAGAGTCCCCAATTCATGATCATCCACCTCAGTGACTAAGTGAAGTTAAAAAGGATACCTACAGGAGGAAAAAATAGGATGCTTCAAATTTATGTTTCATCATTTTATTAGATATTCCCAAAGAGTTGAAGATAAAACATAAATAAAATAATTTATACACTGTGATAACACATATTCTAGGATGTGGAATGTATAAATAGAGGATAAATATAAATTAAATCTTAGCTATGTTGTAAAAGTGTAAATGAGAATATGTTTACCTATCTATGGATCATTTTTTCATGATATTGAATTAAATTAGATAGTTATAAAAGGTTAGTTTCCATATGGATAATATATTATTCATTAATCTCATATTATCAACATTAACAACAAAATTATCTGTATTCATTATGAATTATAGAATGAACATTACAAACAATCTACATTGAATAAATATGGCTATGCCTTTGTAGTTCGATAGGTATTGGTGGGAACATGGTTTCTCGCCCATTATGGTGAAAGAAGTCAGAGATGAGGTTAAAAATAAAATATTAAGTTCTAAGATAATGGTTTTTCCGAACATCTGATTAAAATGTAAATGTTTAAAATAGAGTAGAATGAAGGATGTTCTCTACATTACTTTTGGAATGAAATTTTAGTAGAAGAGGAACTGCAATCGATAGAAGAAGAAACAAGTGGATGTTTCTACATTAGTAAAATTACTCATTACATTTAATATTTTTTATTTTAGGGATATTATTTGTTATATAGAAAACACATATTTATTTCAAATACCATACCCATGGATGTTAAAAAATATTACATGAAGTGAGGTGAAATTTCTAAATACCTAAATGATGGGGAATCCTATGTCATCTATGAGAATTTCAAAACATCACATTAAAAAGTGAGTTATTTTTCATTAAATATTTTTTGTATTGAGTGTTATAAAAATATTTAATCTCAAAGTCCAATTATAGACACTATGATATATTGTTTCTTGTTTGAAATAACTATTTTTATAATATATTATACTTAATTAATATTTTAATAATACTACATTCACATATGTCTAATAACAGAAACTAATGATTAATATAAATATATAGACTAAAAGAATACTCATTTAAGGAAATATAAATATTTTTCAAGTAAAAAAAATTAATTTTCAAGGATATACCATGATTGGTGGTTTAATATCTTTAGAGATAAAGCTTTTAGGTATTTTAAGAAAAATTATTTAATAATATTTAAGAAAAATAAAACTTTATAGATTACTACAAACCTTAAAATATTCTATATTTAGTTAAAAAATATAACTGTGTGTTATTATTATAAGAAAGTATATGTATTTTGATATAATTCTTGGAATTCATATAATATTCTTTTCAAATGGAAAGTTAACTATTGAGTACACATTGTAAAAGATATGAGATCCTTCATAAAGGATAGTTAGAGAATATATTAGCTAGGAATTCAATGATAATATAAATATAGAGTGGGGTATTTCTTAAACTTGAATTACCTTATACACTCTATATTTATGAAATTAGTAAAATGAATACAAATGATGAGTCTTATGTATTTTGAATGACTAACATAATTCTATTAAATACATGATATGAAAATATCAACATTAAAACAACCATATATCAGCTATATTGACAAATGGATATCATATAACTTCTAATATTAATGAAATATAATATATCATAGCATTATGTGTTTTTATCAGAACTATTTGTTAAATATGAAAAATGTAGATTAGGGGAAAAAATATGTGAATCTCAGTTTGTTATCATAAAATTTAATTTGGATATAATTATCCCTAAGATAAAAATATATTAGTTCATTTATTTACTATATTTCTATAATATATAATCACTTATCTATTAAGATTGTGGAAAAAATATAGAATTCAACGAACTCTAGGCTTGATATGCATATGAGTTCACATAGGAAGACTGAACTCTATAAGATTCTATTGGAGGCATTGTTGTGGATACACATAGTTCGAAGGAATGATAAAACCAAAGACCAGGTTTTTTATTCACCATGATAGGTGATATATTATATTATAATCATAATTAATTTTATATGGAAGATTTAATGGTAACAAGTTGATATTTGAAAGTTCATATGAATTAAAAAATGTATTCCATATACCAAAATCTTGTTCATTGTTTTGTTGGTTTCTCCGTGTTATGTAAATCCATTTGTGGTTATTAAGGTTGGAACTAGACATGGATGATAATGTTCATACATATAAGGAATGGTTTTTCACTAATGGTTTCTATATTTGGCTATACATATTCTATGACGAACCCTTTTCGTCTATCTCCATGATAAAATCCAATAGAGTTCTACTTATCATAGTCATCTTCTATGATCATGTAATTATATAAATGGATCTCAAGACTATCTTACTAATTGTAAAACTTGTAGAATATGACCATATGAAACATCTAGAAGGATTAGTGACACTGAAGATTTGTAATTATGTATTGTAGTTTTGTAAATATATTTTTGGATTAAAGAAAGCATCATGATCCAAGAAAATTTGGTTTGATGAATGTATAAGAGGGTTTGGATTTATTAACAATGAGATTGAGCCATTTTATTATAAGAGGACAGTGGGAGAACTATAGTATTCGAAGCCAAATATGTTGACAATATATGGAAAATTGATATTACGTCTTTCATTTAGTTAAGAATAATATTTATTCTAATAATGACTTAAAGTTGTTGCCTGGGTTATAGGGAACAAGATATTATTAAATAGATCTATGGGGTGTGTGTGATCAAATAATTTTACATAAATTGAAATTTAATTGAAAATTCATATAAGAATAGTTAAAGAGAAAAAATTACCTATTTCATGTGGTGTAAAACATCTCAAAGATGATGTGTTATGGAACAAAAATGGATTATTACAATGAATAAAATTTCATACGATTACATTCATAGAATATATCTCATTTACCATTGTATGTACAAATATTTGATATTTATTCCAGTGTCTGGGGTTATATATAGATAGTAATGTATTATCATAATATATATATATATATATATATTATGATAAATCCATTATCTATGGTCTTAGTATAATATTTTAGGTACATTATAGTGGGAAAAAGGGTAAACACTTGGTGATATCACTTCATAAAGGACTTTGTTAAAGGATTGATGTCGCAATAAGAAAAGCATCCACCAAAGAACATGGCAGGCCCCATAGCTATATCTATTCATCCATCAGAGAATGTTTATCATATGGGATATAGTTAAATATTCATTTTTTATAGTTGGATCAAGTGAAAGTTGGAGTTTGTCGATGTTTGTAATGACCTAAATATTTATAAATGAAATTTCCATTTTAATTGAGTAAATTCCTTATTAAGAAATGGATTTATAGAAAACACATTCACTATTTTGGTTTTTGGAACAATATAATTTATGTAATTTCATATTTAAAAGACCTATAATCATTATAAACCTTGATAATATATATTTTTAATAGTGCCCATTATGATTAGTATATATATAGGGTTACAATAAATCCATTTTACACGTACAATGAATGAAATGGAACCGACAACAAGGATCATACCCTATAAATCTCATCTATAGATGATTTTGAGAGAGATAGTTTCATTGTGATTTCACCATTACAAAGAGTGAACTAAGTTTCAAAAACCAAATCTTTAGAAAAACTGTTTACATTTGACATTCAAGCTCATCCAGATCGTGGCCCAGACCATGTTTACCAAACCACCATAAGAAAATATAACCATCACACACACTACCCTTATGAAATTCACAAGTTGCATTAATGGGATATGTTTCTAGGCCATAACAGTATGATTTTTTATATTTAATATTTAGTAAAACAATTATTATATTTTTACATTTTTATTATTAGTTTATTAATGATTAAATAATAAGTTCGATAAAAAAATGATTTTAATTGAAGAAAACATGAATTATATTTTTGTAAAATATATAGTTTCAACAAAGAAACCATTTATAATGAGTTCACCAATGAATTAATAAATTATTAAAATTAAATAATATTTATTTAGTATAAATGATAATATAATTTTATTAAGTCAAAGGCAATTTTTATAAGGTTTATAAAACCGTTATTATAAAAAACTAATATTTTTGTTTAAATGGGGGATTTTTATTAAAAAATATAAATGATCTTATTTATAGATTTATTTTGATAAAAAATATATTATTTTTAAATCTTCATTTCATAATCACCCAAGAGTGAATTTTTCAAATTTTCGGAGGTAGATGAATATTTTGGTAAAAATTAAATACAAAATGAATTTATAGTGTGTATGACATTATAATGACTCAAAAGTGATGTAATATATTCCATAAAATGTAAAACAAAACTAAAATATATTTCCCATGTAAAATAGTTATTTTTTATGCTATTTGATTAATATTTTACCCCATTAATGAATCCTCAAAAAAATATATTATATTTTAAGGTTTCAAAATAAATTCTTCAAAAACATGCCTCACATCCACATCATTAAGGGTATTATTTTAACTATTTGACTTCTTATCCTTATAAAATAATGAGAAATACCTTTTTTTGTAGAATACAGGACAAAAATATATGGTAAGGTATATATTTTTTATTTCATTTTCATATAGAGTCCAAAATCTATGTTGGATAATTAATAAAGAATTCGTCTCTCTTTCGTTATATAAAACCATCCATCACCCATTTACACTTCACTCAAAACTCATTTAGAACTAATTTACTCTAGCCTTACCTCTCTATTACCATCCCAAGGTTACCAAATTCAAATAATAATCTCCTCAAGATTTTATAAGTTCCCTCACAATGTAAGGAAACATCTCCTTCTCCTTTTATTTCAAGAACCTATTTTATAATATGCCTTTTATTTCAAAAAATTCATGTTGGGATATTTTTTACCATATTTACATTACATTAATTTTTACTTAAATTTTATTATTTTCTCTTTTAACTCTCATTTAAACCTTCCATGATCCTTTATGTACCCTAATTATGCTATCAAATCAATCTTATTATTTTCTATGAAATGCATTTTTATAAGGAAATCCCATACCTATTTCCAGTCAATGGTATTTTCCTAGATATACCTATATTTCATTGACTTGGTGATTCCATGTATATGAACCACAATCCTTAGTATTTGCTTTAAAAGGGATTAAAACATACTTATGTTGTAAGATCAATGTTGCACACTTATGCATGTACCTATTAAGAAAGTGAAAGGAGGTCCTAAATTATATAGCCCCCCAATGCATAGGGTAATTTTTTTATCTCAATATATTCCATGTGTGGCTATTGGGAGTTATCTAAAGAACATTATGTTAGGTTTTCTTGGAAATTACCAAAACATATGTTTAGGATTTCGTGTTTTATGTTGTTACAACATTCCTACGTTTTCTATATGCTATCATGTTATATCATGTATCATTTTTCGTGATTAGGATTCTCACCCCTCTTATGTTAACTTGATATTATTCATGGTTTACATGTACGTATTATCTTAATCTATGATAGTTTTATTCCCTTAATGGGATTTATATCTCAGACTTTTCTTCTATAGGTTCATGGTTTATCCAGTGTCGTTTTAGAAGATTCATGGAATATATGCACATATTATAGAGTTTTTAAATAATGATTTTTATTTATATTGTATGTTGTTTTGTTATGTTTCTAAAAATAAAAATATACTAGGGATCATGATCTTCTAGGGTTATATTTGGTGTATCATTATGTAATAAATCATGAAATCAATTTATTAAAGATAGGGTTTTCATATAGTTAGTGCACTAGAACCATTTAACTTTTTACATTATACTAACTTGATATCAATAAGTAGCATATCACATGATGATTGTTTTTATAAGAAATAATAATGGGTTAATGTCTTTAAATTATTTTTAACATTGGAAGGTTATAGTAGTTCCTCTCTATAATGAGAACCTTGATATGATGTAACAATATTCATGGAAATATATCCTATAGTATATATAATATCTATCTAGAAAGACATATATGATGTTTCACTATCATGTTTTCGAGACTCATAATTCATTTATACATCTTCTCATGAAGTTTATAATTAGTAATAGTCCCGAAAAGTAGGTTATGATGATTATAAAAACAATAATAATTATAGATATTTTTGATTCATTGGATATTCTTATATTAAAACATGTTTATTGGTATTTATACATCATATTATTATTGATGTCGATCATGAATCTTGGGAATTGATGTATGGAAATAATACTCACAACAAATTCTTGAGGTGAGGTTGAAAATGTTGGAAGTGTAATATGTGATAGGTCATTAATTAAATAAGTCAAAAAATCGATTTTTACCTTCTGATTTAACTATGAATATATCAAAGGACCCTTGATTGGAATGGATCTATCAAATTAAATGAATGGTTACGTTTTTTCATCAACGAGTTCAATTAAAAAATCAAGAAATAATAAATAAATCATATATTATAATGACACACATATGAATCCTACATGATTATATCATTATAAAAGGGATTATATTACGTAGTAACATTTGTTGGATTGTTTTTGGAATTAATACATTAAATTAATTTTCATTAATTCCTTGACAATTTTTCAGATTTATAGTGGGTTTCCTATAATCATTTATCTTTATAATTTCAATTAAAATAATATTAATAAATATCTCATCAAACTATTATAGTTATTCTTCATGACATTAATATGATGATGTACATAGATCATTTTTTCACATTTAATGAATCCATTAGTTCCTCTCTATAATCATAACCTTTAAGAGTTGTGAAAAAAATTATATAACATATGAATTATATACTATATTCCATCAATTAAATGGTAGAAAAATAATTTTTTACTATCCGGTGATTGATGATCATAAGGATATAAGGCTTCTTCTGAGTAATTTTTCACATGGTAATCTCTAATATGGGTCTTTTTGTGGATAGACCAGCCAATAGGAAATTCATATATTATATGTTACATTGGAAATACATATTTATAGACATGTTCATTGGTCCCTATACTTGAGTTTATATTTAATGTTGATCATGAATCATGTACATTTATTTATTGACAAAAACCATAGTTACATATGCTCATAGAAAGCTATAATATTTTGGGTACATGATAAGTGATTTGAATTTAATTTAATTATTCGAGAAATTATTTAATCCCTTTTGAGGTAATAAAATATGATATATTTGATTATTTAATTGAAATGGTGTTTTACAATTAAATATATAGCCAATAAAGTTAATCAATATGTTCATTATAGATTTTGAAAGAAACATAGTCAATAAAATAGGTACATGAGAGAAGTATAAAACCGACCTAATGTGATATTAATAAAATTTGATTATATTAGATAGTATGAATAACTGTACTATTTTTATTATTATAACAAAAACTTCTTTAGGTATTGGTGACTTGATATGTTTTTAGATATTGATCTCCATCTTTAGTAATGTTCAATTAATAACACTAAGAAAGATTCCATGAGTGTCACATGAAATGTTTATAAATAATATTAGTTAATATTTTTTGGAATTTATTACTAAGAATACATAATATTCTTGAATTATAGAATAATATTTATTCAATTTTTGTTTTTTTAAATAAGTTCAATCACTTATTATATGAGTTTATAATATGGGAATGTTTAATATAAAATAAATATTCATGAACATAACAATAAATATAAAATTTATGTTTCTATTTTTTAATATTTTCACAATAATAAATAAGTATATAATATTATAGTTCCTAGTGGTTCATGTAGTGACACTGAGAGGGGGTGAATTAGTGTTCCAAAATTTTACTAAGTTTATATTTTCTTTTCAATTATTTCAATTTACATTCAAACATGTTCCTCGATTAAGAGGAATTTAACTGATCTGTACTCTTAAAAATCACATACACATGTAATGTATATAAGAGAAGAAACATTAGAAAGCTGTGTTTTTAACATGTTTTTTCGTCAATGTAAAATCCCACTCTTTACCATGATACATCTATGGTTGTTCCCTATATTATATTATTTATATATTTTTAGTTATTATAAGTGTAGTACAATTCCTACACAAGTAATGGAAATGTATCATCCATTTCCTAGATATGGAATTGTTTATATTATAACCAAAAGTTTAGCAATAATGTTGTTTAAACTAGTACCACAAACTCTTAAAATTTTTTTCTCAATGAAACTCTAAACAAGATATCTATTATTCTTGGTATTTACTTGAATAAACATACAAATATTTTTCCTTAACTGAATTTCATAGACTGTCACTATAATTGTCAACTACATTCAAGTCAACCCATTACCCCACTTTATAAGTAGAAGATTTGAATTTTACTATAACTCAATATATAATCAGAATGATAAACATAAATATATTAATTACCCTCCAATTTGATTTTTTCTTCAATACCCTGAATAAATGGAATACATTATTTAATCTATACTCACAGTCCAAAATATTGAATCTTCTATATTTATCTAGTCTGATCAATGGAATATTTCATTTATTAAAAGAAGGCATGTTTCATGGTCTTTTATCATTTAATTCTTCTCATGCATTGGTGTTTCAAGTATCATTAATTCCCTTATATCCATCACATAAGTAGATCCATTTTTCAATTTCTTTATTCACAATTAATCTTCATACAAAAAATTATTTTATTCTTGTACTCACTATGTTGTGAAATATTTTCAAGAAGTTGATGAACAAGGTAAATATTTAATAAACAATAGCTTGCATAGAAACCTTCTTGGCATTTTTCTTATTGTTATTTTTATCACCTCTATGTGTGAAACCAAGAAACTGGAGTAAATTATATTTCCTTTTATTGATGTGGATGAAAAAGTATGGTAGCTTCACTCTATGAATTGGGTAGGTGGATACACATACTCCTCACACACCAGGTAGTCAGTGTACACTACTTATCAGCAAACAAGATAAGTGGTTTACCACAAATGGATCCAGTAATAATGATTCATCTATATAATGTAATCCATGGTCACTTAGTAGTTGTATCATTCATCATTCATCACACACTCACCCAATGAGTAGACCATAACTATAGATGAACCTCATGGAAGAGAATTTTGTATAGAATTCCTCATTTCCCAACCCAGAGACATTAAAAACAACTAAATCACCTATGGACCTCATGACATCACCTCCTAACCACATGATCATTTTTTATTTTTCATATATTCAAAATAAATGGATCTATGTAAACTATAATAGTCATTAAATACATTCATGGTGGGGGTTTAGTTGTGTATTCGAAAAATAACAACTAACTAAGAAGAATCCTACCAAGCGGTGAACATAATGACATTGAAATTTTTTTTCAGGATTAAGTCATGTGAAGCCATTAGAAATGTACACTACTAGGAATATTGTTTTTCCAAATGGTCTTATACCAACGGTTCCAATGAACCGTTGGTATATGAGATTTTTTGCTTGATTTCCCAACGGTTTTATCAAACCATTGAGAAATATTCCACTTATGATCCTTTTTCCCAACAGTTTGAGGAAACTTTTGGGAAAGTTTGATTATTTCCCAATGCTTTCCCAACGTTTTGGTTCAAACCTTTGGGAAAATATGTCCAGAAATACACAAATCGGGCAGACCTCCTCCAGTCACATTTCTCCCCCAATTTCCAGAACCCCTCTCCCCCAATTTGCAGAACCCTCACACACACCCCCCAAGTGAACTCCATCAAATCCAGTGAGACTCCCCCATGAGATTAGATGGGATAATTCCAAATCATCATGTCTTATTGATCATTTTACACTTATCTTACATATTTAACCATTTTTATTGAATATAGAAACCCTAAATTCAATGTTTTAATTGGAGATTTGGTTTGTTTTATTAAGTATTAGGTGTATATGGCATTCCCATTCCTATTATTGGGGGATTTAATCAAAAGTTATGATGTTGTTGTCTCTATTTAATCTCATTTACCCTAACTTAACATTAAATTCTATATCACATTTGGTTTCTATTTTTTTAATTTCCAGTTAAGTTATTTGTGGTTGATGATTGTCTCAGGTTAATTATTTTCAATGGTTTGGCATGGAAATAGGGCATTTAATGTGACTCTTCCAAATGGGGGTGCCTTGAGAATACTCCAAATATTTGTTAAAAATGATCATAGGGATTTTATTATTTAAAAAGTATTTCTAAAAATTTCTCAGAAATGATTTAATCTTGAGGAAAGTGTTTTATTAAAATGGGAATTTTTCTAATAAGGCTTGTGTAATGTATTTTGTTATAGTACACTTGTTATGTGACCATGTTTGGTATTAAGTAACACATGAGATAACTGGTGTGTGAGAATGTGTTTTGAATGATATTCCATGGTTGGTTCAAGATTATATTTACGTTTTGTGCCTATTAATGAGTTGTTTTAAAGATATTTTGAGATATTTACCTATTGGTGTTAAGTCATACAGTGATCATGGGGGATATTATATGTTTATTGGTGAAAACTGGGATCTGTATAGGTGGATCATGATTAAGGCATATAATTAGATCTAAACATGTGGATAAACCATTCATAGTAGTGAATTCTTGAAGTGTTTACTGTTTTTAGTCCATTTTTATTTAGAGTTTCTTTTTATGTCGGTGTTTCTTATTGATACCTATGACGAGAATTTATTTTAGTTTCTAAATCGGCTGAGACTCCCCCACCATGCACAGTGTATATGATTATTTTGGTTTACCTTAAGTTGATGACTCCAATAACTCAATTGTCAGAGTTAATTGTGAACCTGAAGTTGAGGTTGAAAATATATTTAATCATTCATCCATGTTCTCAATTCTTTTAGTTTACATCTAGTTGGGTTGTTAATGTTGTTACTATTCGAATTGATTCAGTATTGGTCACAAATATGATTTATCTGACTTGACCATTATGTGAATTTTTAATGTTTATTGGTTGTAGTTTTATTTGAATTGCATTTTCTAATTTGGAATTGAACTTTATTAAAACCTAGTAAAACAATATTTCTAACATGGTGAACATTAAAACTTGTATGATTTATTAAATCCATTCAAGCTCATTTAAAACAATTTATAGCTAAATTACCAATGAATCCCCCTATTCCATCATATATTTGGTTTTTTGGGTTACACATTAGATTTCTTTTTCTAATTAATTACATATTTGTTTTCAAAAGCTAGAAATGCAGCCAATTGAAGAGAGACAAAGGAAAAAAATGATGGAGAACAATAATCGAACGGCGGAGATGGGAGTTCCGCCCTTATTTCCTACAGTGAGTAATTTATTTCAAATATATATATTTAATGAATATATAATGTCATGTGATTAATTTTGTTGTAAACATTTTTTTAGGATCCACCTATATGTCGACAGTTATTCGACGAGGAGCCTTGTACTGGTCCTTGTTCTCAGGCTGGTGGTATGAGGGGGGTTCGTACATGAGGTAGACGAGCAGCTCCGCATACCCGACTAGACCATGCCCCTCCCACTGACATGTCATACTTCCCACATTCTGATCCCGACGTGTCTTTAGGGACACAAGGGATATTTAGGCCTCCCATGTTTTGCCCACATTTTGCATCTTCTGACCCATCTTTTTCATATCCCCTGATGATTCCCACTCCCCAGCCAGAATTCTGTCATACAACTGTCCCATCTTCTTTTACTTCTACTTCTATCTCACTAAGCTTCTATATTTCATCATCTTTGACTCCTATTCCACCACAGGGTGTTTCATCAGTTTCTGTGGATCCAGCGGCGCTCAACGATCAGACAGGTGTAGGTACATTTATAGAACCCTAACAACTTTTTATATAAATATTTATTTTCATTATAACATGTTTTGATAAAATATTTGTTTTTCTTTCATGAGAGATAAATCTACTGACAGGTGGCAGGGGAAGGGGCGTACACGCATGCATACGGTGTGGAACCGCCACACAAAGGTAATGGTGGATTACAATGAAGACAACCAAATGGTTGAGAAAACAAGGCAGTAATGTCGGAGTTTTTTGGGGACACTTTCCAAATACACTGACATCATTTCCATCAACATGATATCATGAAGACAGTTTCTACATGAGGTCAAGGATAGAGCTTGGGTAGATATATTGTTAAAAAATTGTGTTGTATTTAATGCCATGAATTATTTTTTTATTTATATGAATTAATATTTTGGTATCAGCTTCGATTTAATTTTCCCGATGGTGAGGGTGCACGACCGGCACATCTAAAGGATTTAGGTGATATTTGGAGAGCCTACAAGCATGAGTTGTATATTGGATGCATTCTAGAGTTTCCACTGAGTTAGAGGCAGTACCGGTCATGGATGATTGTCCTATAGAGAAGTATCAGTAGATGATTACTCATTGGATGACTACTCAGTTTAAGGTATTAATTACATTTGAGGTTTAAAAAAAACATTCTTGTTTTTAATTAATATTATCCTTTTAATTATTGAATTTTATTTTGGAATCATCTGCAAATAATAAAAAAACATTGATGCAAAAAAATACCTCCACACACTGGGACGTACTACGATGCCAGATCGTGAGAGGAAGCTGGTGTAACAATTGTTTATAAGTTTTCTTTATGACTTACAGTTTCTTTTTTTTCTTAAATTATTTAATAGTTTTATAATATTTTCATATAAATTTTGTCTTTAATGTCATTGTAGAGGCAAAAACTAAATATTGAAGGACGTTCCCCTCGAGAAAAACTATTTTGCTCGAGTAGACGGAAAAAGGATGGAAGTTCCATCAATGAACCGAATCAGCAGCAGATTGTAAGTTTTAATCTGTTGATTTTATATTTTAATATCTATTTTGTAACTAAAAAACATATTTATATTTGTAACATGCTGCTCTAGAGGCCCTCGATTCCCCAGAAGCAGACAATTTTGGGCCAACTGATCACTTACATTAGGTGTTGGGAGTGGAGCATTTTGGCAGAGTACGTTTCCAACCTAGGATAGCCCCGATGAAGTATTGGCCCTCCTCGGGTATGAGTTGTAGTGCCACCAAGCTGCAGCAAGTTAGGGAATTGGCAGAACAGGATGAAAAAAGGGCTATAGAGATGGCAGAACAGTCTGCTAGGGAAAACAGTGCATTTATGAAATTTATTGATGTTCTACGTCCAACACTTCCACCAGAGGCCAGCCCCGATTTTGATTAATATATGTCGTCGATACGTTCTATATATGGTGCACAAGGTGATAGTTCTAGTGGTGGTCAAGATGATGTCTAGACTAATGATGATGATGGCGAGGAGTTTGATTTGGAAGAGGAGGTAGAGGAGGAGGGCGAGGCGGAGGGCGAGGGCAAGGAGGAGGGTGTTGAGGAGGGTGGGGACGATGATAAGGAAAATTATGACCACGAGGATGATTTTGATGATGATTTTGATGATGATGGTGATGATAATGATGATGAGGGTGATGACGATGTTATTTAGTATTATTCAATTTTTTATGTCTTGAATTATATGAATGTCTTGGTAATATTATTAGCTCATGCTCATCAAATGCATGTGATTATATGCTTTAAATTGAATACAAATACTTGTTGTACATTATCCATGTTATGTGAATTATGCCTTGTTTGATTTTATTTACTTGTCAATTGTTAGGATAAGACATGGGTTACATGTTAAGGACTCATGGACGGACTCTTCATGCTCAGGGAATTTAGACTTGAAATTATAGGATGAATCCGGTTGTTTCTAGGTGAGGGCTATCAGGATGGTTTCTATTACTCAAGAGTGATATTGGTTTCTTGAAGATAAATCGAGGACATGTCTGTTTTTAAATATGGAAATACCATGCCTCAGGTGATAGCCGGTACCCTATGTGAGATACTTAGAAAGCAAGGCCGCCTAAATTCGAGGCGTGGTGTGATAGACACCACTCAAAGTGACATGTACGAGTCAACCCCATCTAAATCTGAGGCATGGTGTGGCCTGGATTTTATGTTAAAAGAACAACTGGCATATGGAAAACTATCAAAAAGAAGTCATATTCTGTTGATACTTTATCACAACATTCCATGAGTCATATGTGAAGTGTACGAGTCAACCACGGCACAATCCGAGTCATGGTGTGGTCAAGATCACTCTAAGTGTCTTTCTTTTGTTTTAAATGGACAACATTTTAAGTACATATGGAAAATCAACCAAACGAATTCATTTTCTGTTGAAAGATTAGGAGAACGATCCATGGGTCATATTTGATGTGTATGAGTCAACATCATCTCAATCCGAGGCACTGTGTGACAGACACCACTCAAAGTGACTCTCTTTTGTTTAAAGTGGACTTCATTTCAAGTGAAAACAACAACTAGCATATGGAAAACTGACCAAAAAGATTTTGAGTGTGGTTATAATTTAGAACAATGATCTAGGGGTCATATGTGACGTGTACGAGTAAACCCTACCTCAATTTGAGGCGCGGTGTGGCCGACACCATTCATAGTGTCTCTCTTTTGTTTAAAATTACAATCATTTTAAGTAAAAACAATAACTGACATACGGAAAATTGACCACACACATTCGGAATGTGTTGATGCTTTAGGTAAATGATACATGGGTCATATGTGACATGTAACAGTCAAACCTGCCTCAATTCGAGGTAGAGTAGCATGGATCACTCTAAGTGTCTCTCTTTTGTTTAAATTGGACAACATTTTAAGTACATACGAAAAACTGACCAAACAGATTCTGATTGTGTCGATACTTTAACCCAACGATCCATGGGTCATGTGTGACATGTAAAAATCATCCCCACCTCAATCTGAGGTGCGGTGTGGCCGGAACCACTCAAAGTGTCTCTCTCTTATTTCAATAAGACATAATTTAAAGTGAAAACATCAACTGGCATACATAAAACTGACCAAATGCATTCAGATTGTGTTTATACTTTATGACAATGATCAATGGGACATTTGAGACGTGTACATGTCAACCCCTTCTAAATCCAAGGTGCGGTGTGGCTGGTACCACTCTAACTGTGTCTCTTTTGTTTAAAATGGACAATATTATAAGTGAAAAAAAACTGGCATATGAAAACCCAACCAAACGCATTCAGAATCTATTGAAACATTAGGACAACAATCCATTGTACATATGTGACGTGTATGAGTCAACTGTACCTCAATCCAAGTTACGGTGTGGCCGTCACAACCCAAAGTGTCTCTCTTATTTTTAAAATGGACAACATTTTATGTACATATGGAAAACCAACCAAACGGATTCTGATTGTGTTGATACTTTAGAAAAAAGATCCATGGCTCATTTATGATGTGTATGAGTCATCCCCGCCTCAATCTGAGGCGCAGTGTGGCAAAAACCACTCAAAGTGTCTCTCTTTTATTTAAAAAGCACATCATTTTAGGTGAAAACCACAACTAACATATAGAAAACCGATCAAATGGATTCTGGATGTGTTGATTATTTATGAAAATGATCTATGAGTCATTTGAGACGTCTATGAGTCAACCCCGTCTTAATCTGAGGCGCGGTGTGGCTGGTACCACTCTAACTATGTCTCTTTTGTTTAAAATGGGGAGGATTATAAGTGAAAAGAACAACTAGAATATGAAAAATTGAACAAAATCATTCAGAATCTGTTGAAACTTTAGGACAATGATCCATGTTTCATATGTGACGTGTATGAGTTGACCACGCCTCAATCCGAGTCGCGCTGTGGCCGGAACCACCCAAAGTGTCTCTCTTATGTTTAAAATGGACAACATTTTAAGTACATATAGAAAACCGACCAAAATTTTTTTTATTGTGTTGATACATTAGAACAACGATCCATGGATCATTTGTGACGTGTACGAGTCAACCCCGCGTCAATCCGAGGCGCGGTGTAGCCGACACCACTCAAAGTGTCTCTCTTTTATTTAAAATGAACTTCATTTTAAGTGAAAACAACAATTGACATATAAAAAACCAACCAAACAGATTATGATTGTGATAATACTTTAGGAAAATCATCCATGTGTCATTTGTGATGTCAACGAGTCAACACCGCCTCAATATGAGGCACGGTGTGGCCGAAAAAACTCAAAGTGTCTCTATTTTAATTAAAAAGCACTTCATTTTAAGTGAAAAGAACAACTGGCATATAGAAAACTGACCAAACACATTCATATTCTATTGATACTTTATCACAATGATCCTTGGTTCATCTGTGACATGTACGAGCCCACCTGGGCTCAATCTGAGTCGTGGTGTGGCCGAGATCACTCTAAGTGTCTCTCTTTTTTTTTTAAAAAAATGGACAACATTTTAAGTACATAGGGAAAAATGACCAAACACATTCGATTTTGGTTGAAACATTAGGAGAATTATCCATGGGTCATATGTTACATGTACAAGTTAACATCACCTCAATACAAGGTGCGGTGTGGCCAACACTACTCAAAGTGCCTCTCTTTTGTTTAAAATGGACTTCATTTTAAGTGAAAACAACAATTAGCATACAGAAAACTGACCAAAAAAATTCTGATTGTGTTGGTACTTTAGGAAAACGATCCATGGGCCATATGTGAAATGTATGAGTCAACCCCTCCTCAATCCGAGGTGTAGTGTTGACGACACCATTCATAGTGTCTCTCTTTTCTTTAAAATGGACATCATTTTAAGTTAAAACAACGAATGACATACGAAAAACTTACAAAATGCATTCAGAATGTGTTGATGCTTTAGGAAAACGATCCATTGGTCATATGTGACATGTATGAGTCAACCCCGCCTCAATCTGAGGCACAGTGTGACAGGGATCACTCAATGTGTCTCTCTTTTGTTTAAAATGGACAACATTGTAAGTACATATGGAAAAATTACCCAATGGATTATTATTGTGTTGATACTTTAGAAAAATGATCCATGGGTCATATGTGACATGTACAAATCAACTCCGCCATAATCTGAGGCACAGTGTGGCCGAAACCACCCAATGTGTCTCTCTTTTGTTCCAAATGAACTTTATTTTAAGTGAAAACAACAACTAACATGCATAAAACCAACCAAATGCATTGATATTCTATTGAAACTTTAGTGAAACGATCCATGAGTGATATTTGACATGTAAGAGTCTCCCACGCCTCAATACGAGGCGCGGTGTGGCCGGTACCACTCAAAGTGTCTCCCTTTAGTTTAAAATGGACTTCTTTTTAAGTGAAAACAACAAATAACATACGAAAAACTGACCAAATGCATTTGGATTCTGCTGAACCTTTAGTAAAATGATCCATGGGTCATTTGTGACATGTACGAGTAAAACTTGCCACAATCCAAGGCATGGTGTGGCCGGAACCACTCAAATTATCTCTCTTTCGTTTAAAATGGACTTCATTTTAGGTGAAAACAATAAATGACATATAAGAAAACTGACCAAATGAATTCGGATTCCATTGAAACTTTAGGACAATGATACATGGGTCATATGTGACGTGCACGAGTCAACCCCACCTTAATCCAAGGCCTGGTGTGGCCGGTACCACTCAAAGTGTCTCACATTTATTTGAAATGGACAACATTTTAATTGAAAAAAATACTGGCAAATGGAAAACTGACGAAACGCATTCATAATGTGTTGAAAGTTTATGAAAATGATAAATAGGTTATATGTGATGTGTACGAGTCAACCATGACTTAATCTAAGGCATGGTGTGATTGTCACTACTCAAAGTGTCTCATGTTATTTTTTTAAATGCACCACATTTTAAGTGAAAACAACCACTGACATACAGAAAACTGACCAAACGCATTGTGAATGTGTTGATTCTTTAGGAAAATGATGAATGGGTCGTATTTGACGTGTAAAAGTCAACCCCACATCAACTCGAGGTGTGGTGTGGCCGGAACCACTCAATGCGTCTCTCTTTTGTTTAAAAAGGACATCATTTTAAGTGAAATCAAAAAATGATATACAGAAAATAGAAGAAACACATTTTTATTCCATTGAAACTTTAGAAAAACGATCCATGGGTCATATGTGATGTTTAAGAGTCAATATTGCCTAAATCAAAGGTGTAGTGTGGCCGTCACAAATCAAAGGATCTTAGTTTTATTTGAAATGGACAACATTTTAAGTGAAAAGTACAACTGACATATGGAAAACCAACCAAATGCATTCGGATTCTATTGAAACTTTACCGCAATGATCCATGGGTCATATGTGATGTGTACGAGTCAACCTCGCCTCATTCCAAGGTGTGGTGTGGCCAGAACCACTCAAAGTGTCTCTCATTTGTTTCAAAAGGACATCATTTTAAGTGAAAACAACAACTGACATACGTAAAACTAACCTTACACATTCAGATTCCATTGAAACTTTAGGACAACGATCCATGAGTCATATATGACGTGTGCAAGTTAACCCCACATCATTCTGAGGTCCGGTGTGGCTGGAACCACTCAAAGTGTCTCACATTTATTTGAAATAGAGAACATTTTAATTGAAAACATCCACTGGCATACGGAAAACTGACTAAACGCATTCTGAATTTGTTGAAACTTTAGCACAACGATAAATGAGTCATATGTGACATCTAAAAGTTAACCCTTCCTTAATATGAGGCATGGTGTGTCCAACACCACTCCAAGTGTCTCATTTCTTTAGAAATGAAAAACATTTTAAGTGAAAACAATAACTGCCATACGGAAAACCGACCAAACGCTTTCAGAATATGTTGATACTTTATGCCAACAATTCATGGGTCATATGTAACATGTACGAGTCAACCCCACCTCAATTTGAGGCACGATGTGGCTGGTATAACTCCAAGTGTATGTATTTTGTTTAAAATGGACATCATTTTTAGTAAAAACAACTGGTATACGAAAAACCGAACAAACGTATTCGGATTATGTTGATACTTATTCTGTTTTTTATGAATTTTATGGATAATTGATAATTAAATTATGTATGAATTGAATTATGAATTGAATTATGGATTCAACATATAATTTTCATTTAAATTTTAAATTGAATTCTAAATCAATTATGTTTGTTTATAATTATGTTATGAATCATGATTTAATTCTGGATGTGTATAGTTCAAGAATTCATTATATGATAAATGTGTATGATTTTGTTCTCTATATGTATGTCTTAGTTTGTTATTTCCAGTATAGTAATTGGAAAGAAGTAGAATGGACATCATTAGAGGATCCTGTGAAAATTACAGGCTTCTGTGGAATTGTCACACCATAGCCTATGCCAATAGTATCAAATCATGGGGAAAGGTTTCTAGGGATTTTTTCCAATGGTTCAATGATAACCATTGAAAAAAACCATTCCCAATGGTTTAGAAACTGTTTGGAAAGAGATGATTTCCTTATTTTTACCAACGGTTTCAAAAACCATTGGCATAGGTTAATTTTACTGACCTATACCAACAATTCTTTGTAAACCATTGGGATTGGTTTTCCCAATGAATTACTTCCCTATGGTTTGCAAAACCGTTGATATAACATATACTAACTGTTCTGCAGGCTTTCCCAACAGTTCTAAACCGTTGGGAAATACCCCATTTCCAGTAGTCGTATGTAACATTTTAACACATGAAAATTATGGGTGTGGTGGTTATCTTACATCATACATGTATATAGAATGGACATTGTTGATAAATAATTATGCACAACAAACCAACCAGGAAAAATATGTCCATAGTTGACGGCCACCTCCATCCTCCCATTCTACAAATAACATGAGAGTCTAACAACATTTTTGACTCCCATTCACTGATCCACGAACCTAAAATCAATCAATTGACTCCAATGTCTGATATAGCCTCCTAATGATCCTCCCCTAGCTTATTAGGCTAGAAATGTTCGGGTGAGAAAGTTACATCAGCCATCTCTATGTCTATTATTGGATGTGATTCTACAACTTACCTAAGTTTGAATATTTTTTAAAAAACTGTTATAAAAATAATTACCCAAATAATCAATATAAAAATCTAACTCACATATAAATTACAATCCCTTCTCCACAAAACTAGTTAGCCAGAAATTCAACATCCAATATAAATCATTACATAAAATTTATCAATCAAATAATTTATCATCCATGTGCTATCAAACTCACGATTAAATACCATGAACATTGAACAAAATAATAACACATAAAAACAATACCTAATAAACTATATTTATTTAAAAGAACCAAAATATTATTCATCTTAACATTTTTTTATGTAAGAAATGTGCTATCTATGAAAATATTTATCACTATTATTGAATGTTATGAATAATTAAATAATTGTCACATGTGTAGGGAGGACGTTAAAATCAATAATGACATCCAACTCATCCATAAAAATTCTCCAAGAATCATCACTCTACTATACTTTTTGGTAATTTTCCATGCTAAATGTATCTCAAATTATTCCAAACATTATCTTTCTGTGATAATAAATCAATCTATAGTGATATATTTGAATTTATACATTGATGATTATATATAAATTTATAATGAAAAAAACTACAACATCACTCAATATAAAATCACATGGGAACTTTAATCTCTCCCATTGGATATATTTTCAATAAAACTTCACTATATAAAGTTGATATACTTCTACATTAATTGAAAATATATGAAAAAAAATATGAGTTGTGGAATCAAACTCTTGTTCTCCATACTCTTCTTGATAAGGAAATTTTACTCAGAATAAGTTACTCTCCCTCGTTTTATTTGAGCACTCGTATGACTCACTTATTGAGAGAAGGATGGTGAAAAATATCTCTATAGATGTGTTCCATTAATAGTCAACTCTTAGACAATGTTGGGAAACCCAGTATAGAAACCAAGAGTGATTTCACAAAGAAATCATTGATTTCTGTTATCCATTTCATTATGTTACCCTATTTCTAAACTTATCATCATTTGGATATTATAATCAATTTCTTCATGAATCATAAACCATCGACTCTACTCAATGTTTACATCATAAATTTTAAGTGAAACATAATCTAATCTCCCTTTATTTTATATTACTCATCAACCAACACCCCCCTATTATATAAAAGTTTGATAAAAAAAGAAAAAGGTAAAAAGTGTGATTGGGTTTCCTCTTTCTCCAAATTTCATAGATATGGTCAAGAGAGTATGATATGAATGGAAATTTTTTAATTACAATTTCCATCATTTTAGATCCTTGTAAATGGGGTAAACTCTATTTTTCATCATCATACATGATAGTTTCATCAGATAGACATCACATAATTTATGTTGATGATCCAACAGTATGTAAGAATAAAATCCTTAACCACATAATTAATAGTTATTATAGATCACTCATTTTCACATTGTTTTCCAACTATAATTATTTATTTCAATTCTTGAGAACATGTTTCACCTTTAATACCTTGTATAGTAAGATCAAAAATACAAAAAAAAAGGAAGTGAATAAGGTGGAACTCTAATATTTTTCTTAATAAGAACAAATAAGGTAAGAATTTGAGCTTAACCTAGTAACATCATTTAATATAGATATAAATTTTCTAGTTATCTCCAGTATTTTATATCCTTTACGCATAAAATATTGATATTTCTTGGGTAGCATAGAAAATTCAATTTTATTATTCATCCACATGTGTACATTTTTCATGTTCACAGTTCCAGTAATGTAGTTATTTTCAACAGTTCTTGATTTTAATTATTTATCCACTCTTCTTTAGTAGGTAGAAGAGTGATACAAAAATTTACTTCATGTATAGTCCGCTCATTACCTCTACACAGTATTAATAAAACACTTTATATTCCATTTGTGGATAAATTATCTTGAAATATAATTTCTAATTCACATGGAATAACCTTTTTCCATTTTCCTTTGCAATCTCAAGTTATTATTCTTGTGTTTTCTAAATTTATCTCTAATCTTGAATCTAATGCATAAAAATAATTAGTAATTTCCTATTATAATATTATTTTATGGATCTTCCACATTTCTCTTTCATATTCTTTATGTTACCACTTTTGGGAAACCTTATCACTTCACATTTAAGGATTTAATCAACCACTAAAACAATCCATTTGTATCTCTACGGGAATGATTCATCTTGTTTATTATTCATTTTTATTTTATTTTTTCTTATATAATATTTCTTAATGATCCATGTTGTTGAATCATTCACAAATGTTAACGAATTTTATATTGGTTTAAATCCATACTTTGAATCCTTCTTCTTAGCTTTGTTAGAAGGTGGGTGTCCAACTATTTTCTTCTATTGAAAACTTTTCATTACCTATTATTATCCCAACGAAACCTTCCCTCTATTAATATTAACTAGTTTTGTCTATGTTTTTTTATTCTATTAATATGAACATGTAAATTATATCTGATTCTGTAACACCTTGATATTTCATAGTATGTTATCTCTTTAGAGTAATTCAATATCTTGCACTACACACAACACTGAGTTAAAGCACATTACGAAAAATCAATCGATCCATTTAAAAAGAGTTTATGAATAGTATTAACTAAAATTTGATGTTTATATATATCCTATATAATTTTATAATTCACTTTTTGTGTTTCTTAGACATTATATAAGGACAAATTCAATTTTTAAGATAAAATAATTATTTTTCAATAATTTTATTTTTCTGCCTTTTAATGTAAAACCCTCATTAAATCCAATATTTGAAACTTTTATAAATTTAATTTAATTTAATTAAATTATTATTTATAAAAGGGATATAAAAAATTTGTATGGATAAATTTTTTGTACTTTTCTGATAACTTTCATATTTTGATGAATAGTGAAAATACTATGTTTTAATTGAAAACAACTTTTTTATTTGAAATAAATTATAGTGTTAAATTATGAATTTTAGCAGGTTTAAAGTAAAATTAGATTATTTTTTTATCATTTAATATAATTTAGGTCATTTTGTGTAATTTCACATTTAAATTGGACATAAACACAAGTCAATCTTTCGATAGTTTTTAGTTCAAAAAAACATGCTCTCTGGTATTGATAAAAGGAATTAGTTTTAAAATAATGAAAGAAACTTCTATGTCTAATTTATTTTAAATATATTCATAATTTATGAATTTGTAATATCAATATCACCTTAGGTTTAATTTTTTTATTTTTTTAAAAACATTAAATTTTTTATGAATTGTGAAAAACAATGTGTTATTGTTCAAAATCGACTTTTTATTTAAATAGTTAATATCTTTATTTGAATTTATTTTAATGTAAAAATAGATACATAATACATATATTAGTTCAATATAGTTTATTGGAGTCATTTTATAAAAAAAGTAGATCTATAAAATTTTATTGAACTATTTAACTTCTTTTACCGACCTTCTGGGAACCTTTGAAAATGCTCATAAAATGTAATTTTACCACTTCAATGAATTGAATTTAAAAAATATGAGAGAAATGGTTGAAATTAGTAGGTAAAATTTTGTTCAATAGGGTGAAAATATATTTTGGTGAATAGAAAATTTTGAATTTTATTTACCATGGTTAAAAGTAAATAGGGTAATTAAGGGTAAAAAATTTATTATAATTACCCTAACACATGTCTTAATTCTATTGGATAAGTTAATTTAAACCAAATTCTTCCTTAGGAAGAAAAAAAGATAATTTTTATCCATTTGGGTCAGATTAGGACATATTTTATATTTTATTTAGAGATGATTTAGAAGTGTTAAATTCATGGTTTAATAACTAACCTATTTTGAATGTTGGGTTACACATAAGATAAATTAGATTACAAATATTCATTAGAAATATATAAATATCTCCTACATCATGGTATTTTATTTCTTAATTATAGATATTAAATAATTAAATTTATTTATAACATAATGATGATGCTTGAATTACATTATCAACGAACGACTAAAATAATTGAAGTTGTAAATAAAAAAATAAATTTAAATTGAGACTTTTGATTCATTTTAAGACTTTTCTAGGTTAATATTACATGTTAGGGTTGATTCAATGATTTGTTTTGTATTAATAAGGTGTTTATAACTTTCACAAAAACAAAATACTAAATATTGTCAAAATTGAAATAAATGAGTTTTTAAAACAAATTCTATTTCATTAAATTATATAATTGTCCTAAGAATTTAAGGTTAGACAAAAGGTATTATATAATGATATATGTTTCATTAATGAACCACTTGGGGTTATATTAGAATTTTATAGTAAGTTTTATAACCCTATATTATAATAATACAAGAAGACATGGTAAAAGTTAAACTATTTTACTAAGAGTTAATTCTAAAAGATAAGGTTGATATGGTGACCTTAACTAATCTAAAACCTATTGGTTGACGAGATTTATACCCCCACCACCTTATCCTAGAAATAAATTCATTTTTAGCTAATAGAAACTGATAATGATTTTATAATAAATTAATATTTCATGATTTTCCTAAAGTGCCCCTGACCTCTCTTATAAAAGGGTACCTCCCCTTATCTTAAATTCACACCTCCAAAGAATTTTGACTCATCCATAACCTACTCTAATATCCTCCCAACTACCAACACTTAAACCTAGTGTTCTTAATTAGATCATAAGTCAAACGTATGGATCCCTTTAGTTCAAATCAAAAGGTGGAACCTGTAGAAGAGGTGGTTAAACATACCCTTGACGAAAGGAAAGTACAAGGTAAGGGTTAATTCATAAATGAAGTTATTATCCGAGATTTTTTATGTGTATGTTTTTACTGGGAAATATTCATTATCCATGTCCATGTTTTATAAAAGTGTTTTCAAATGGATTATTTTTAAGGGACCCTTTAACTAAAACAACAATTTAAATGGTTTAAATATTTATTCTTCTAAATCATTTTAATTAATAACCACGTTTTAAAATGGTTTTAAGGATTTATTAATATGGGAATTAATGTCATAAAATGTTAATTAAATTCAAATGTATCAAAGGGTTATGGGACAATTTTATTCAAAAAAATTTCTTCTAAATGTATTCCTTTCTAAATTGTGTGACTTTTAAATTATTTCATGAAAAAGGGATATTTATTTCAAAGAGTGTTTCTAACCATTTTCAACTATGTTCACATCATTTACTAGATATTATTCATGATTGAGGTTTATTTATTAAGATAAAATGTTCTACATTGTATTTAATGAGTTATGATATGTTTGACTATGGTTGTGTTGTTTTTATACCATTTATGGTGTATGGTTAATCTATTAACATTTCGTATTCTAGTTTTAATACAAATATTTATGTTATGTTTTACCCTTTTCATATGTTTAATGCATTGGACATAATAAGTGATATTCGGGGCCCACTATCTCCCTTTGACGCATCAGTAGGTCTCATGAGTCAAATTAGTGTCATGGCACAAGGCCTTGACAAAAATTTTATATGTAGTCTTGGCACGAGGCCTTGAATATGTGGTTATGATATCCGACATTATGCATTCCTTTGTTATGAAATTAGTTATTATATATGATTATTTACTAGTAGAATATCCATGTGCATGTTTATATGGTAATTTTTGTTTTATTTTTTTACATTATGTCAATGATTTTGTTTAAAAGACAGTTGTTTTTAATACACATCTTGCCTTAAATGTTTTTAGATTATGATAATTATTTACCCTTAGTGAGCATCTAACCTCAACCCTTTCTTATGTTTTGTTTTTCAGGGCTTCCAAGAAGTGTATAATGATTGATATGTAGGGTTAGTTTAGGGGAATAATGGTGTTCTCAATGTATTTATTATGTTGTGTTTTATGTCTAAATGAGTAATGTAATGTTCATGTATGTAATATATTTTCCAAACTACTAATACAATTTGTCCTTCAGAACCTGATTCTTTATAATCATGAAAATGTATAAATATAATGCACTGGCTTTGGACTTCTGGGAAAGAGGAATTACAGTTTTTATTAGAGGAAGTTTATCAACAAACTTAAAAATAGATTTAGATAAACTCTGATTAAAAAAGTTACCCTAAGATAGACTTTAAAGATTAGTATATAAGAACATCCAAAAAATTTTGTAATGTAGATATTATGTAGGTTTTCGAAGAAACACGTCCCTATATGTATACTAAAACTGGACGTGGTTCTGACATAGATGTACCTAGGAGTGAAAACTCTAACAAAGAGTTTTGGGCTTAACCTGGGGTATCCTAGTACACGACAACAGACCTTACTATGCACATGGTTTGACATTCCTACGAGATATGCATCGGATAATTCCCATTTTTTTAAAAACCATAATGAATTATATGTGAGTAAATATGTCAGTAAAGAAACCAGCTTTATGATTATGAGACTAGATATATGAAAGTAATTAATTAATGTTGTGAATTTCTCTACTTTTTAAATTATACATTATGATATGATCTAACCTAGTGTATGTTGTCATTTCAAATTGATTCCCAATAAAAGGAATCAGAACTACAGTAATACACATGATACAAAGCATAATAAGGATTACATCTTTCATGGTCTTAAGACAACATTTAGATGGTAAATAGTCTCCCACCTATCCTCATTATATAAACAAATAGTATCATGTGTTAATAAGATAAGTAAAAAAATTTCTAAGTCCTATGGATTTGAAGGGAAGAAAAAAACAAGAGGATGTCAGAAAAAAAGATGGATAATGGGAAGAAGGGAAAGATGAATTTACCCACATGTGATAACTATGGAAAGATCACCATCATAAGTGCTTGAAATGACCGGGTGATTGTTTTAAGTGTGGAGAAAAGGGTCATCAGGAAAAAAATGTAATGTGAATAATGAAAATACTAACATTCAACGTTTCTACTATAGCGAAATGAGGCATTACACAAATAATTTTCCTATGTGACAAAGAAATATAGATCATAAGAATCAAAGGGATCAAGGTCAATCATAAGCTGTTACTACATTCGATGTAGAATAATTAATGTGCTTGTGTTTTTGGATTGAAAAACTAAGTTATTTGAGTGTTGTATCAATGATGTACTGATTATATGAATTATGGAAATAAATTTGGATTGTACTAAAATACTATTTCATTATGGATTTTAGATTGTGTGGTAATAAGAAAAGTGACCCAATAGCTGGTGAAACATTTTTTAAAATATATGGTTGAGAGAAAGATAACCCTTAATATGGTCTTGGTACTGAGGTAGTAATTTTGTAATAAGAGTTAATTGAGATAGATAAATTATATTTGATATTATTGAATTCCTTGGATCTAATTAACAGTTTTTTTATTCCATAATTATTGAAAATTACAAAATTTTTCTATTTAAGTGGTATATCCTGTATTCTATGTTTTATATTAGGAATAAGGAAGTAAATACTTATTCAAATAAAGTTTTACGGTAATTTAGGATTTTTCCAGGTTTTAATAGAATACATGATGATGGTATTCACTTGTTTTTTATGGGATAAAATAGATCTTAATTATGTTATGTTGACCTTCCTTAAAATTTTTGGATGATGAGTTTGGACCCAAGTATTTTGGATAAGTCTAATGGTTGGAGTTGATTGAGTTGAACAGTTAATATTTTGTTTGAGTTTAATTTATGATTTATTGAATAATTTGACCTAAACTTTTTGTTTTTACTAAACATTTAGAGGATTAAGGGAATAATATTGGACCTTATGGTTTATCAAATGTGCTTCAGACGTAATAAAAACACAAACATTCATTTCCTAGTGTATGGGATGAACAAAAAATAGATCGAAGCACTACCAAATGATTAGAATATCATTATGATAGGTATTGAAATCATGAATGTTTTATTGAGTTCTTATCTTGATTGTGAATTAATCCCTCCTATTCATAAAAAATAAAGTAACTAAAAAATGTGTTATCCTAATACCATATGTTTCACTGAACTGATGATACTTTAAATCATCATAGATTGAGGCCTTTAAGGCCCTCAATTTTGCATTTATTTGTCACTTGTTTGTGATTGATGACCACAATCAATCTCTATAAATATTTAAATTTATCATCCAATTATGTGTCTCTACTTTCAACCTACGTTCTCCAATTATAAATCCTAATTTGGTGGTGACATTTTCACTTCCCTTTCCCTCTTATTAAAACTAAATTTTATTAACCCTAATTCCGAGGTGGGTTTTCCACAAATGTATCTTCCATTTTCAAAAATTCATTTTTGATGAACAATTTAAAATTCTGAGGATAAAATTTATTAAAGGATGTGAGAATGTAACACTCTAATGTTTCATATTATGTTATCTCTTTAATATAATTCAATTGCTAGCGCTACAGGCAACATTGACATCAAGCGCATCACGACCTATCAAACTGGCCATTTAAAAAGAGGTTATTAATATTATTAACAGAATTAGGAATTTTATATATATCCTATATAATTTTAACATTCATATTTTGTGTTTATTAGACATAATATAAGGACAAATTCAATTTTTCAAATAAAAAAGTAATTTTCAAAAATGATTTTTTTTCCACGATTTAATGGAAATAATTTTTTTAAATCAAATATTTGAAACTTTTATATATTCAATTTAATGAAATAAAATTTTTCTTTTGAATAGGGACATAAGAAACTTAGTTTGGATAAATTTTTGGTACTTTTCTGATAACTTTCATATTTTCAGGAATAGTGAAAATTACTAAATTTTAATTGAAAACAACTTTTTTAATCAAAATAAATTATTATGTAAAATTACTAATTTGAGTGGTTTAAAAGTATAATTATAATATATTTTTATCATTTAATATAGTTTAGGCCATTCTATGTAATTTCATATTTAAATTGGACATAAACACATGTCAATCTTTTGATAGTTTTTACTTCATAAAAAACTATTTTATGGTTTTTACAAAAGGAATTACTTATAAATTTATTAATGAAACTTATATGTATCAAATTTGGTAAAATATGAATCATTTTTTAATTTATAATATCAAAATTATCATAGGGATAATTTTTGTTATTATTCTGAAAATATTCTATTTTTGAAGAATTGTGAAAAACAATATGTTATTATTTAAAACCAAATTTTCATTTAAATAATTAATATTTTTATTTAAATTTATTTTAAAGTCAAAATATATACATTATACTTATATTTGTTCAATTTAATTCATTGGAGTCATTTAAAAAATAGTTTAAATATATAGAATTTTATTAAACTATTTAACGTCTTTTACCCACCTTCTAGGCACATTTGCAAATTTGCATAAAACCTAATTTTACCGCTTCTGTGAATTGAATTTAAAACATCCAAGGGGAACTGTTGACATTATTAAGTAAGACGTGTTTTAATTGGATGAAAATATTATTTGTTGAATAGGGACTTTTGAATATTGTTTACCATGGTTAAAAGTAAATAGGGAAATTAAAGGTAAACAATTATATTATAATTACCCAAACACATATCTTAATTTTATTAAATAAGGTTATTTCAACAAAAATCATCCTTTGGAAAAAAATAAGATAATTTTGATCCATTTGATATAGATTAGGACATCTATTATATTTTAATTAGAGAATAGTTAAAAGTGTTAAATTCAATGTTTAATAACTAAACAATTTTAAATATAGGGTTACACATAGGATAGATTCGACTATAAATATTAATAAGAAAACTAAAAGGATTTAATACATCATGGTATTTTATTTATAATTTTTAGATATTAAATAATTAAATTTATTTATGGAACAATGATGATGCAATAATTACAATATTAACGAAAGACTAAAATAATTGATGTTACAAATATTAAATTAAATCTAAATTGTGCCTTTTGATGCATTAACGGAATTTTATAAGTTAATATGACATGTTAGTGTTGTTTAAATGAATTTTTTAGAGATAAAAATGTTGTTATGACTTTAAAAAAAACTAAAAACTAAATATTTCCAAAATTAACAAAAATGAGTTTTTAAAACCAAATACTATTTTGTTAAGTTATATAATTGTCCAAAATATATATGGTTCGGTCAAAGGACTTATAAAATGATAAATATGTCATTAATGAACCACTTGAGGTTATATTTTCATTTTATAGTTAGTTTATTAACCATGTATTATAATAACACAAGGAGACATGGTAAAAGTTAAACTATTAAAGTAAGAGTTAAATCTAAAAGATAAGGTTAATATGGTGACCTAAACTTATCTAAAACCTATTGGTTGAGAGGATTTAGACCGATCCCCATCTTATCCTAGAAAAAAATATATTTGGAGATATTAGAAACCGAAAATTATTTTATAATAAATTAATATTTCATTCTTTTCCTAAAGTGCCCCTCAACTCTCTTATAAAAGGGCACCTCCGCTTCTCTAAAATTAAAACCTTTAAAGAATTTTGGGTTGGCCAACCCCGACTCTAATATCCTCCAAAATACCCTCAATTAATCCTAGAGTCCTTTATTTGATCATAAATCTAACTAACTATACCTTTCGATCAAATCAAAAGGAAGAACCCGAAGAAGAGGAGGTTAAATGTACCCTTGGCTAATGGAAAGTACTAGGTAAGGGTTAATTTCTCAATCACATTATTATCTGAGATTATTTGTGTAAAATTTTTGCTGAGAAATATTTATTATCCTTGTCCATATTTCAAAAAAGAGTTTTGAAAGGATTATTTTTAAATGACTCTTTATCTAAAACATCATTTCAAATGGTTTAAATATTTATTCTTCTAAATCATTCTCATTAATGATCACATTTTTAAAATATTTTTAAGGATTTATTTATATAGACCTGAATGTATTAAAATTTTGATTACTTTCAAATGTTTAAAATTGGTATTGGACACATTAATTAAAAAATGTCTTCTAAATTTATTCCTTTTGAAATTGTGTGACCTTTAAATGATTTCATGAAAAAGGTATATTTCTATCCAAGAGTTTTTCTCGTCATTTTCAACTATGTGAACATCATTTACTAGATATTATCCATGATTGAGGTTTATTTATTATAATAAAATGTCCTATATTATATTAAATGAGTTATGAAATGTTTGACTATGGATGTGTTGTTTTCATACCTTCCGTGGTTTAAGGTTAATGTTTTGAAATTTCACATGATAGTTTTAATAAGAATGTTTATGTTATGTTTCACCCTTTTTAAAAGATGAATGCATTGAAATTAGTAAGTGAACAGTGTTGCCCGCTATGGCCCCTTAAAGCATCGGTAGGTCTCGTGGGGCACATTAATATATTGCCACAAGGCCTTGAAATTTTTTTTATTTGTAGTCTTGGAACGAGGCCTTGACAATGTTGTTATGATATCCAACATTATGCATTCCCTCATTATGGAATTACTTATTTTATGTTATTATTATAATAGTAAAATATCCATGTGCATTTTTATATGGTAATTATTATTTTATTTTGGAATATTATGTTAATTTTTGTGTTTAAAAGGCTGTTATTTTTATTACACATAATTCCTTAAATGTTTATTGCTTCTGATAAATTATTTACCCCTACTAAGAATCTGACATCACCCCTTTGTTATGTTTTGTCTTCCCTGGATTCCAAAAAGTGTATTATTATTGATAGACAGGGATAATCTAGGGGAATAAATATATTCCCAATGGACTTCTTATATTGTGTTTTATGTATGAAGGTATAATGTAATTTTCATGTATGTAATATGTTTTCTAGGACTGTTAAATTGATCGGTCCTTCAGGACGTGATTCCTTATAATCATGACTATGTATCAAAATAATGCACCGGATTTGGTCTTCTGGGAGAGGGGCTTTACAGTTGGTATCATAGGTTGTTTAGATCCAACTTTGGAAATATATATAGATAAAATCTGATTAGGACACATTACCCTAAGATAGACTTTGAAGATTAGTATAGAAGAACATCCATGATTTTTGGTAATATATATATATTATGTGGGTTTTCCAGGAAATACCTCCATATATGGATACTATGATTGGATGTGGTTTTGGCACATTTGTACCTTGGAGTGAAAACTCTGAGAAAGAGTATTGGTCTTGACTGGGGGTATCTTGGTACACAATAACATGCCTTACTACGCACCTGGTTTGACACTCCTGGGGATATGATTAGGATAATTCCCATTTTATTTACAAATGATTATGAATGATTTGTGACTAAATATGTCAGCAATGAAACCATTTTAATGATTATGTGACTATATGTGGGAAAATATTTAATTAATGTTGAAATTATTTCTAGTTTTTGGATTATACATTATGATATGATCTAACCTTGTGTATGTCGTCATTGAGAAATGGCGACAAATAGAAGGAATAAGAACACCAACAATATGCATGATCCAAAGAGTAAGAAGGATCATATCTTTCATTTTTTTAATCCAACATTTAGAATGTAAATAGTCTTCGATGTATCCTCATTATATGTACAAGTAGTATAAAGTGTTAATAAGATAAGTAAAAAAAATCAATGAGTCCTATGGCTTTAAAGGGATGAAAGAAAATAAGAGGTTGTTTGAAAAAAAGATGGATAAAGGGAAGGAGGGAAAGAAGGATTTACCCACATGTGATAAATGTGAAAGGATGACCCTCGAAAGTGCTTGAAAGGACTAGGTGTTTGTTATAAGTGTGTAGAAAAGGGTTATCCGGAAAAAAATGAAATGTGAATAAATAAGAGACTAATATTCAGTGTTTCAACTATTGTGAAATGTGGCATTACAAAAATAATTTCTTATGTGTCAAAGAAATATATCTCATAAGAATCAAAGGGATCTAGCTCAATCATAAGCTGTTACTATAGTCAATGTGGAATAATTAATGTGTTTGGGTTTATGCATAGAAAAATTATGTAATTTGAGTGTTGTATCAACCATGTAGTAGTTATATGAATTTTGGAAGTAAATAATGATTTTACTGGAGTACTATTTCACTAATTATTTGATATTTTGCGGTACTATGATATGTGAATCAATATTTGGTTAAACAGTTTGAAAAATTTATGGCTGAGAGAAAAATAAACATTGATATGGTCCTAATACTATGGTAGGTATTTTGGAATAAGAGATAATTGAGTTGGATAAAGTATATTGGATATTATTGAATTCCATGGAACTAATTAACGGTTTGTTTATTCCATCATTGTAGGTGATTAAAATATTTTAGTATTTAAGGATTATATCTAGTATTCTATGTTTTAATGAAGGAATAAAGAAGTGCATACCTACTCAAAAAAGGTTTTTTTGGTAAATCATGTTTTTACCATGTTTTAATAGAATACATGATGAAGGTATTCACTTTTTGTTATGTAATAAGAGAGATCATAATTATGTTATGTTGACCTTCATTATAAATTTTTGGACGGGCACTTTGGACACAATTATTTTGGATAATTCTAAAGGTTGGACTTGAGTAAGTTGAACACTTGATATTTTGTTTGAGGTTAATGTATGATTTATCGAAAAATTTGACCTAACATTTTGGTTTTTAGTAAACATTTAGAGGATTAAGGGAATAATTATGGACCTTAATATTTATCAAATGTTCTTCAGGCATAAGAAAAATAATTTTTGAACATTCATTTCTTAATGTAAATTATGAAGTGAAAATAGATCGAAGCACTACCAAATGATGAGAATATGATTATGATTGGTAATGAAATAAAACATGTTTTCCTGAGTTCATATATCTATAGTAAATTAATCCATTTTCTTTAAGAAAAATAATGTATCTAATAAATGTGTTATCCTAATACCGTTTGTTTTGTTGAACATATGATACTTTAAATCTTCATAGATTGATGGCTTTGGGGCCCTTAATTTAACATTTATTGATCAATTGTTTGTGATTAATGAACCCAATCCCACCGTATAAATATTTAAAATTTCACTCCAATTATAGGTCTCTAATTTCCACCATTGTTCTTCTATTAAAAATCATTATTTGGTGGTGACTCTTTCATTTCCCTTTCCATCTTATTAAAGCTAAATTTTATTAACCCTATTTCTGATATGGGTTTTCCACAAAGGTATTTTATATTTTTCAACCTTTTATTTTTGAAAAAAAATTTAAATTTGTGAGTATGCAATTTATTTAAGGATTTGAGAATGTAACACCCCATGATTTCATAGTACATTATATTTTTAAAGTAATTCAATAGCTTGTGCTACACGCAACACCAAGTTTATGTGCATCACAACCTATCAAACTAGCCATTTAAAAAGTGGTTATGAATAATATTAACCACATTTGGAATTTTACATATATCCTATATAATTTTAACATTCATATTTTTGTTTCTTAGTAATAATATAAGGACAATTTAAATTTTTCAGATAAAAGAAGTATTTTACAAAAATACAGTTTTTTCCGCTTCTTAGTGTAAAACCCTTTTTAAATACAATTTTTGACAATTTTATATATTCAATTTAATGAAATAAAAATATTCATTAGAATCGGGACATAAAAATATATTTTGGACAAATTTTTGGTACTTTTATAATAACTTTAATATTTTGATGAATAGTGAAAATAATAAATTTTAATTCCAAATTTTTTTTTTATTCCAAATAAATTATATTGTTAAATTATGAATTTTAGTGGTTCTATAGTATAATTTTATTTTAGTTTTATCATTTAAAATAATTTAGTTCATTTTATGTCATTTTGCATTTAAATTGGACATAAACACATGTTAATCTTTCGATAGTTTTTACTTCAAAAGAACCTGCATTCTGGTTTTGAAAATAGCAATTAGTTTTAAAGTAATTAATTAAACTTACATGTTTAAAATTTGGTAAAATATTCATTATTTATGAATTTAGAATATCAAAATTATATTACGGTTAATTTTTGGTATTTTTCTGAAAACATTCAATTTTTGATGAATTGTGAAAAACACTACATTATTGTTTAAAACTGAATACTTATTTAAATAATTAATATTATTTTTTAAAATTTTTTAAAGTAAAAATAGATACATAATACCTATACTAGTTCAATTTAATTTATTAGAGTAATTTTATAATAATATTAGATATATAAAATATTATTGAACTATTTAACGCCTTTTACCCACCTTCTTAGAACATTTGCAAATTTGCATAAAACATAATTTTACCGCTTATGTGAATTGAATTTTAAAAATTTGAGAGACAAATTTGACATCAGTAAGTAAAATGTGGTTCAATTGGATAAAAATATTTTTTTGGTGAATTGAAACTTTTGAATTCTATTTACCATGGTTAAAAGTAAATACGGTAATTAAAGGTAAAGAATTATATTTTAATTACTCTAACACAGTTCATAATTCTATTGGATAAGTTAATTTCAGCCAAAATCTTCCTTAGGACAAAAATAAGATCATTGTAATCCATTTGGTTTAGATTAGTGCATTTATTATTTTTTATTTAGAGAAGAGATAAAAGTGTTATGTTCAATGTTTAATAACTAAAACATTTTCAAAATTAGGTTACACATAAGATAAATTCGACTATAAATATTATTTAGAAAGATAAAAATATTTCTTAAATCATGTTATTTTATTTATAAATTTTAGACATTATATAACTAAATTTATGTATGACACAATGATGATGCAATAATTACCTTATTAATGAAAGACTGAAATAATTGATGTTAAAAATATTAAAATATCAGTAAATTGAGTCGTTTTAGGAATTCCACGAATTTTATAGGTTAATATGACATAGGAGAGTTGCTTAAATGAATTTATTTTGATGTAATAATGTTTTTATGACTTCCACAAAAATGAAATAATAAATTGTGTCAAATTTGACATAAATGATTGTTTAAAACAAATAATATTTTATTAAATTATCTAATAGTCCAAAAAATATATGGATCCGAAAAAGGATATATATAATGATAGATATGTCATCAATGAACCACTTGATATTATCTAGTCATTTTATAGTATGTTTATTAAACAAGTATTATAATAATATAAGAAGACATGATAAAAGTTAAACTATTTAAATAAGAGTAAAATATAAAGATAAGGTTAATATGTTGACCAAAACTTATCTAAAACCTATTGGTTCAGAGGATTTAGACCCATCCCCACTGTATCCTCAAAATAAATCACTTTTGAGTTATTATAAACTTAAAATTATTTTCTAATAAATTAATATTTCAATCTTTTCCAAAAGTACCCCTCACTTCTCTTATAAAATAGAACCTCCCCTTCTCTTAAATTCACAACTCAAAAGTATTTTGGATCACCAAAAACCTACTCAAATATCCTCTAAAATACCCTAAATTCAACATATAGTCCTTATTTTCATCATAAATCCAACCTGAGGAGACCTTTTTTTAAATCAAAATGAAGAACCCGACGAAGAAGAGGTTAAACGTACCCCCGACCAATGGAAAGTACAAGGTAAGGGTTAATTCCTAAATCTCATTATTATCTGAGATTTTTTATGTGTATGTTTTTTTGGAAAATATTTATTATCCATGTCCATGTTTCATAAATTATATTTCAAAAAAGTATTCCTTTTTAGGGGACTCTTTAACTAAAACATCATTTTAAATCATTTAAATATTTATTCTTCTAAATAAGTCTCATTAATGTCCATGTTTTCAAAATCATTTTATGAATTTATTTATGTGGATATAAATGTTTTAAAATGTTAATTAATTACAAAATTTTCAAAGATGTATGTGAAAGTTTGATTAAAAAATGTATTCTAAATGTCTTCCTTTCTAAATTGTGCGACTTTTAAATGATTTCATGAAAAAGGGAAATTTCCCTCAAAACGTTTTTCTGATAATTTTCAACTATGTCAACATCTTTTACATGATATTATTCATGATTGAGGTTTATTTTTTTAAAATAAAATTTTCTATATAGTATTTAATGAGTTGTGCTAGGATTGACTATGGATGTGTTGTTGTTATACGATTCATGGTTTATGGTTAATGAATTGAAATTTAGTATCTAGTTTTAATATAAATGTTTATGTTATGTTTTACCATTTTCTTATGAGTAATTCATTATAAATAGTAAGTGATGGGCATGGACCACTATAGCTCCCTGATGCATTAGTAGAACACATGAGAGAAATTATTTTCTTAGCACAAGGACTTGACAAAATGTTTATTTGTATTCTTGGCACGAGGCCTTGACTATGTGGTTATGATATCTAGCATTATGCATTCCCTCATTATGAAACTAGTTATTAAATGTGATTATTATACTAGTATAATAACCATGATCATTTTTATATGGTAATGTTTCATTTATTTTTGTCATATTATGTTCAATTTTTTGTTTAAAAGGATATTGTTTTAATTACACATCTTACCTTAAAAGTTTATAACTTCGGCTGAATTATTTACCATTACTAAGTATCTAAGATCACCCCTTTCTAGTGTTTTTTTCCTAGGATTCCATAAAGTGTATTATGATTGATATGAAGGGTTATGCTATGAGAATAATGGCATTCTCAAAGGATTATTTATGTTGTGTTTTTTGTTTGAATGTCTAATGGAATTTTCATGTATGTTATCTATTTTCCAAGACTGTTAAAATGATCCATCCTTTGAGACATTATTCCTTATAATTATGAAAATGTATTAAAATAATGCACCAACTTCAGGATACTAGGGGTGGGGGGTTACGATTGGTATCATAGGATGTTTAGCAACAACCTTGGAAATAGATTTAGATAAACTCAGATTAGAAAACATTACCCTAAGATAGACATTGAAGACTAGTATAGAAGAACATCAATTTTTTTGGTAATGTAGATATTATGTGGGTTTTTTCGAGAAATATATCCCTGTCTAGATACTAAAAGTGGACATGGTTCTGTCACATATGTACCTTGGAGTGAAAACCCCGATAAAGAGTTTTGAGCTTGACTCGGGGTATCCTGTTACACGACAACATTCCTTACTATGCACCTGGTTTGACACTCCTAGGGGATATTCTTAGGATAATTAACATTTTATTTACAAACTATTATGATGTATTTATGAGTAAATATGTCATAAAAACCATTTTTATGATTATGAGACTATATTTGTAGAAATCAATAATTAATGTTGATATTTTTTTTGTTTTTGGATTATATATTATGATATGATGTAACGTTGTGTTTTTCCTCATTTAGAAATGGCGCCCAATAGAATGAATGAGAACTATTATAATACACATTATCCAAAGAGTAATAAGGATCATATGATTGATGGACTTAAGCCCACAATTATAAGGGAAATAGTCTCCCATGTATCCTCATCATATGAACAAATAATATCATTTGTTAATAAGATAAGTAAAAAAATATCTGAGATCTATTGATTTTAAGGGAAGTAAGAAAAAAGGGGATGTCAAAAAAAGATTCATAAAGGGAATAAGAGAAATAATAATTTTCCCACATGTGATAATTGTGGAAAGAATCACCCTGGGAAGTGATTGAAAGGACTGGGTTTTTGTTATATGTGTGGAGAAATGGGTCATCCAAAAAAAGAATGAAATGTGAACAAAGAAAATACTAATATTTAGTGTTTCAAATATTGTGAAATGGGTAATGACACAAGAAATTGTCCTAATAATCAATGAAATATAGTTCATAATAATCAAAGGGATCAAGGTCAATCATAATTGGTTACTACAGTCGATGTGGAATAATTAATGTGCTTGTGTTTCTGAACAGAAAAATTATGTCATTTGAGTATTGTATCAATGATGTTATGGTTATATGAATTATTGAAATAAATAAGGATTTTACTACAGTTCTATTTCATTAAGGATTTGAAATTGTGTTGTACTAAGAAAAGAGACTCAATAACTGGTTTATTTTTTTGGAAAATATATGTTTTAAAGAAAGATAAACCTTAATATGGTCCTGATACTGCGGTTGTGATTTCGGAATAAGAGTTAATTGAGTTGGACAAAGTATATTGGATATTGTTGACTATCTTGAAACTAATTAATTTATTTTTTATTCCATCATTTTTTGAGATTACCATATTTTTGTATTTAAGTAGTATATTGAGTATTATATGATTTAAAGATGGAATAAAAAAGTCCATACCTATTCAAATAAAGTTTTGTGGTAGTTCAGGTTGATACCATGTTTTAATAGAATACATGATGAAGGTATTCACGTATTTTTATGTGATAAAATAGATCTTAATTATTTTATGTTGACCTTCATTATAAATTTTTTTACTATGTGTCTAGACACAAGTATTTTGGATAAGTCAAATGGTTGGAATTGAGAAAGTTCCATACTTGATATTTTTTGAGGTTAAAGTATGATTTATTGAATACTTTGGCCTAATCTTCTAGTTTTTATTAAAACTTTAGAGGATTAAGTGAATAATTTTGGACCTTATTCTTTATCAAATCTCTTTCTGGCCTAAAAATATAATTTTAGAACATTCATTTCCTAGTGTAAGGGATGAAGTAAAAATAGATCTAAGCACTACCAAATAATGAGAATATAATTTTGATAGGTAATTAAAGAAAGTATGTTTTCTTCTGTTCTTATCTTGATAGTAAATTAATCCCTCCTATTCAAAAATATTATCTAAAAAAATTTGTTATCCTAATACCATATGTTTTTTTGAACTGATGATACTTTAAATCATCATAGATTGGTGGCTTTGAGGCCCTCAATTTTACATTTATTATTTACTTGTTTGTGATCGATGACCTCAATCACTCCCTATAAATATTTATGTTTCTCTCCAATTATGTGTCTCTAATTTCCACCAATTTTATCCTTTTTGAAATCCTAATTTGGTGGTGACTTTAACATTTCCCTTTCCCCCTTATTAAAACTAAATTTTCTTAACCCTATTTCTGATGTGGGTTTTCCAAAAAGGTATTTTCTATTTTTGACCATGTATTTTTGATTAACATTTTCAAATTGTGAGGATGTAATTTATTGAAGGAGGGGAGAATTTAACACCACTAGATTTCATATTACACTATCTCTTTAAAGTAATTCAATAGTGTGCACTATATGCAACACCGAGTTTAATAGCATCACGACTTATGAAACTTAGCATTTAAAAAGCAGTTATTTAAATTATTAACCACATATTGAATTATATATATATATATATATATATTATATTTTTAACCTTCATACTCTGTGTATCTTAGACATAATATGAGGACAAATTGAATTTTTAATATAAAAGAAGTATTTTTAAAAAATGTTGTTTATTCAGCCTTTTAATGGAAAACCATTTTTTAAAACAATATTTGGAAATTTTATATATTTAATTTAATGAAATTATATTCTTCTTTTGAAGAGGAATATAATAATTAAGTTTAGATAAATTTTTGGTACTTTCCTGATAACTTTCATATTTTGATGAATGGTGAAAAATACTATATTTTAATTGAAAACAAATTTTTTAATCAAAATAAATTATAGTATTAAATTATGAATTTTCTTAGTTTTATAGTATAAAAGATTATATTTTTATCATTTAATATAATTTATCTCATTGTCATTAATTTCACAATTAAATTGGACATAAACACATATCAATATTTTGATATTTTTTACTTTAAAAAACCCTGGTTTCTGGTTTTGGAAATAAGAATTAGTTTAAAAATAATTAATGAAACTTCTATGTATTAAATATGGTAAAGTATTCATCATTTATGAATTTATAATATCAAAATTATCTTAGGGTTAATTTTTGGTATTATTTTGAAAACACTCAATTTTTTATGAATAGTGAAACACATTGTGTTATTGTTTAAAACTGACATTTTATTTAAATAATAAATATTTTTATTTAAAATTATTTAATGTAAAAATAGTTACATAATACCAATATTATTACAATGTAATTAATTGGATTCATTTTATAATAATATTAGAAATATAAAATTTAATTGACATATTTATCGTCTTTTACCCACATTCTAGGAACATTTGTAAATTTCAATAAAACGTAATTTTACTGATTCAGTGAATAGAGTTTCAAAAATCTGAGAGACACAACTGAAATAATTAAGTGAATTGTTTTTCAATAAGGTGAAAACATTTTTTGGTGAATAATAACTTTTGAATTTTATTTACCACGGTTAAAAGTAAATAGGGTAATTAATGTTAAAAAATGATATTATGATTAACCTAACACATGTCTTAATTATATTGGATATGTCTATTTCGACCAAAATCAGACTTAAGACAAAAATAAAATCATTTTTATCCATTTTGGATATATTAGGAATTTTACTGTATTTTATTTAAAGAATATATAAAGTGTTAAATTTAATGTTTAATAACTAAACCATGTTCAATATAGGGTTACACATAAGATAAATTCCTCTATAAATATTCAACAGAAATATAAAAAGATTTCATAAATCATGTAATTTTATTTATAATTTTTAATAATTAAATAATTAAATTTATTTATGGCACAATGATCATGGAGTAATTACCTAATTAATGAATGACTAAAATAATTGATGTTATAAATACTAAAATAAATTTAAATTGAGAATTTTGATGAATTATAATAATTTTATAGTTTAATATGAGAAGTTAGGGAGGATTAAATGATTTTTTTAATTAATATTGTTTTAATTAATTTCTCCAAAACCAAATACTAAATAGTGTTATAATAGACATAAATGAGTTTTTAAAACCAAAACTATTTTTATTAAATTATATAACAGTCCTATAAATATAAGGTTCGGCCAAAGGGCTTATATAATGATATATATGTAATTAATGAACCACTTGAGGTTATATTGTCACTTTATAGTAATTTTATTAACCATGTATTATAATTATACCAGAAGACATGGTAAAAGTTAAACTATTTAACTAAGTGTTAAATAAAAATGATAAGGTTAATATGGTGACATAAAAATATATAAAACCTATTAGTTGTGATGATTTTGACCCATCCCCACCTTATCCTACAAATAAATCCATTTTGAGATATTAGAAACTGAAAATAATTTTATAATTAAGTAATATTTAATGCTTTTCCTAAAGTATCCCTCACCTCTCTTATATAAGAGAACCTCCCCTTCTCTTAAATTCACACCTCCAATGAATTTTGGCTCAGCCAAACCCTCCCAAAATAACCTCCCAAATACATTCACATCAACCCATAGTCGTCATATAAATCTTAATGGTAGTCTATGGATCCCTTTTCATAAAATAAAATCCGAGATTTTTTATGTGTCCGTTTTTACTGAGAAATATTTATTATTTGTGTCCATGTTTCATAAAATAATTTTCAAAATGAATCTTTTTAATTGAATATTTTAGGAAATCATATTATTGAATGGTTTAAATATTTATTCTTCTAAATTATTCTCATTAATGACCATGTTTTCAAAATGGGTTTAAGGATTTATTTATATGAAAATGAATGTTTTAGAATGTTAATTCCTTTCAATAGTTTCATAGTGGTATGAGACACTTTAATTTTAAAAAACTCTTATAAATGTCTTACATCCTAAAATGTGTGACTTTTAAATGGTTTCATGAAAATTTGATATTTCTCTCAAAGAGTTTTTTTGATCTTTTTCAACTATGTCAACATCCTTTAATAGATATTATTAATTATTGATGTTTATTTATTATAATACAATGTTATATATTGTGTTGAATGAGTTATTATATGTTTGACTACAGATGTGTGGTTTTCATACCAATCATGGTTTATGGTTAAATTATTGACATTTCTTTTGATGGTTTTAATACGAATATTTATGTTATATTTCAACATTTTCGTATGTGGAATGAATTGGACTTAATAAGTGATCGGCAGGGCCCCCTATAGCCCCTTGATGCATCAGTAGCCTCATGAGACAAATTAGTGTCTTGTCACAAGGCCTTCAAAAAAAAAATATTTGTTGTCTTTGCATGAGGCCTTGACTATGTTGTAATGATGTCTGACATTTTTCATTCCCACATTATGAAATTAATTATTAAATGTGAATATTATACAAGTAGAGTATCCATGTGAAATTTTATATAGCAATGATTGATTAATTTTGTCCATATTATTATCATGTTTATGTTTAAAAGGCTGTTGTTTTTATTACACATCTTGCCTTAAATTTTTATTGCTTTTGCTTAATTATTTACCCTTATTGAGCATCTAATATCACCCTTTTATTATGTTTTGTTTTCCAAGGATTCCAAGAAGTGTATTAGGATTGATATTAAGGGTGAATCTAGAGGAATAATGGCATTCTCAGAGGATTAATTATTTTGTATTTTATATTTGAATGTATAATGGAAAATTCATGTATGTAATCTATTTTATAAAACTGCTAAACTTATTAGTCCTTCTGGGTTTGATTCCTTATAATCATGACAATGTATTAAAATAATTCACTATATCTTGGATTTTGGGGGTAGGGCGTTAGAGTTGGTATTAGAGGAATGTTAGAAAAAATCTTGGAAATATAATTAGATAAACTCTAATTAGGAATCATTACCCTAATATAGACTTTGAATATTAGTATAAAAGAACATAAAAAATTCTTGATAATTTGTATAGTATGTGGGGTTTACAAGAAATGCCTCCCTGCCTAGATACTACATGTGGATGTGGTTCTGGTAAAAATGAAAATAAATGTAAAAACTATGACAAGGAGTTTTGGGCTTGACCCTGGGTACCTTGGTACATGACAACAAGACTTACTACACACCAGGTTTGACAATCTAGGGGGATATGCATAGGATAATTGAAATTTTTGTTACAAACCATTATGAAGGTTTTATGAGTAAATATGTCAGAAAACAAACAATTTTTATTTTTATGAGAGTAGATGTATGAAAATATTTAATTAATGTTGATGATTTTTCTAGTATTTGGATTATAAATAATGATATGATCAAACCTATTGTATGTCGCTATTTAGAAATGGGACGTAATAGAAGAAATGATAACACAAGCAATATGCATGATCTAAAGAGTAAGAAGGGCCATATCATTCATTGGATTAATCCAACATTTAGATGGGAAATATTCTCCATTGTATCGTCATCATATGAAAAAATTGTATCACGTGTTAATAAGATAAGAAAAAAAATTCCCTAAGTCCTATGGCTTTGAAAGGAAGCAAGAAAAGAAGAGTATGTTAGAAAAAAAGATAGATAAAGGGATGAAGGGAAAGAAGGATTTTCCCACACATGATACCTGTGGAAGGAATCACCCTAGAAGTACTTGAAAATACTGGGTGTTTTGTATAAGTTTCAAGAAAAGGGTATTTAGGAAAAAGAATGCAAAGTGAACCATGAAAAGACTAATATTTAGTGTTTCAACTATAGTGAAATAGGTCATTACGAAAATAATTCTCTTAAGGGTTAAGTAAATGTCACTCTTAATAATCAAAGGGTTAAATTTCAAGCAGAAGTTGTTACTACAGTTGATGTGGAATAATTAATGTGTTTGTGTTTCTGGACTGGAAAATTATGTCATTTGAGTGTTGTATCAATGATGTACAAGTTATATAAATAATGGAAATAAATAAGAATTCTACTCTAGTACTATTTCATTAAGGATTTGAGATTTTGTGGTATAAAGAAAAGTGAGTCAATAGCTGGGTAATTTTTTTTGAAAATATATGGTTGACAGAAAGATAAACCTTAATATTGTCCTGATACGGAGGAACTGATTTTGGAAAAAGAGAAAATTGAGTAGGATAAAGTATATTGGATATTATTGACTACCTTGGAAGTAATTAATGGTTTGTTTATTCCTTCATTGTTGGAGATTACAACATTTTTTTATTTATGGAGTATATCCAGTATTCTATGTTTTACAGAAGGAATAAGGATGTACATACCTATACTAATAAGGTTTTGTGGTATTTTTGGATGTTAACATGTTCTAATAGAATACATGATGAAGGTATTTACATGTTGTTATGTGATAAAATGGATCTTCATTATTTTATGTTGACCATACTTATAAAATTTTGGATTTTGAGTTTGGACACAAGTATTTTGGATAAGTCTAAAGGTTGGAATTGAGTAGGTTGAACACTTGATATTTTGTTTGAGGTTAAAGTATGATTTATTAAATTATTTTACCAAACATTTTGGTCTTTAGTAAACATTTATATGATTAAGGGAATAATTTTGGACCTTATGATTTATCAAATGTGCATCAGGCATAAAAACCCATTTCTGAACTTTCATTTCCAAGTGTATGAGATTAAGTGAAAAAAGATCGAAGTACCACCAAATATAGAGAACATGATTGTGAAATGTAATAAAAGTGAGTATGTTTTCTTGAGTTCATATATTGATAGTAAATTAATCCCTCATCTTCGAAAAAAATTCCACTAAAAAAATCTATTATCCTAATAAGATATGTTTTACGGAACTGATGATACTTGTAATCATCATTGTTTTGTGGCTTTGAGGTCCTCAATTTTAAATTTATTGGTCACTTGTTTGTGATTGAAGAACTAAATAACTCCCTATAAATATTTACATTTCCTCCAATTTTGTTACCCTAATTTCCTCCAATGTTCTACTATTCAAAATCCTGATTTGTTGGTGCCTTTTTCATTTCATTTTCCATCTTATTAAAACTAAATTTTATTAACCCTATTTCATATATGGGTTTTATAAAAAGTTATTTTCTATTTTTTTCCTTTTATTTTTGAAGAACAATTTAAAATTTTGAGGACTCAATGTATTGAAGGAGGGGTAAATGTAACACCTAATGATTTAATAGTATGTTATCTCTTTGAAGTAGTTCAACAGCTTGCGCTAAATGAAACATTGAGTTCAAGCACATCATGACCTATCAAACTAGCCATTTAAAAAAGTCATTATGAATAGTATTAACCAAATTTTTAATTTTATATATATCCTATATAATTTTAAAATTCATATTATTTGTTTTTTAGACATAATATAAGAACAAATTCCATTTTTCAGATAAAAGAAGAATTTTTTAAAAATGCTGTTTTTCCAAATTTTAATGGAAAACAATTTTTAAAAGAAATATTTGACACTTTAATATATTAAATTTAATGAAATAATATTATTAATTAGAATCAAGATATAAAAATTTATTTTGGATAAAGTTTTGGTACTTTTCTGATAACTTTCATATTTTGATGAATAGTGAAATATACTAAATTTTAATTGAAAACAACTTTTTTAATTGAAATACATTATTGTGTAAAACTATGAGTGTGAATGGTTTTAACATATAATTATATTTTTTAAAAATTTAATATAATTTAGGTTATTTTATATAATTTAACATTTAAATTGGACATAAACACATGTTAATCATTTGATAGTTTTTTACTTCTTAAAAAACTGCTTTCTAGTTTCGACAATGAGAATTAGTTTTAAATTAATTAGTGAAACTTATAGGTTTTAAATTGGGTACAATATGCATCATTTTTTAAATTTTAATGTCAAAATTAGAATAGGGTGATTTTCTGGGATTTTTCTTAAAATATTCCTTTTTTATGAATAGTGAAAAACACTCTATTATTGCTTAAACCTGATATTTTATTTACATAATTAATATTTTAATTTAAATTTATTTTAAAGTAAAAATAGATACATAATGCCTATACTATTCCAATGTAATTAATTGCAGTCATTATATAATAATATTAGATATATAATATATTATTGAATTATTTAACGTTTTTTACAACCTTTTAGGGACATTTGGAAATTTTTATAAAACATAATTTTACCACTTTAGTGAATTCAATTTAAAAAATCCAAGAGATACGGTTGACATCAGTAAGTAAAATCTGGTTCAATTGGATTAAAATATTTTTTGGTGTCTGATAACTTTTGAATTTTATTTACCACGGTCAAAAGTAAATAGGTAAATTAAAGGTAGAAAATGATATTATAATTACACTAAAACATATTTTAATTATATTGGATAAGTTTATTTCGACAAAAATCAACCATAGGATAAAAATAAGATGATTTCAATCCATCTGGGTTAGATTATGACATTTATTATATTTTATTTAAAGAAGATTTAAAAGTGTTAAATTCAATGATTAATAACTAAAACATTTTTAATATAAGGCTACACAAAAGATAAATTCGAATATAAATATTCATTAGAAATATAAAATTATTTTTTACATCGTGATATTTTTTTTATAATTTTTAGAGATTATATATTTAAATTTATTTATGACACAATGATGATACAATAATTACCTTATTAACGAAATACTAAAATAATTGATTGTATAAATATTAAAAGTAACATAAATTGAGATTTTGATGAATTTACAAAATTTTCTAGGTTAATAGGACATGTTAGTTTTGATTCAATTAATTTGTATTGGAATTAATCATATTGTTATTACTTAAAAAAACCTATACTAAATAGTGTCCAAATTTACATAAATGATTTTTTGAAAACCAATACTATTTTATTAAATTATACAACAGTCATAAAATATATGGTTCATCCAAAAGATGTATATAATTAAATATATGTCATTAATGAACCACTTGAGGTTATCTTGTAATTTTATAGTATGTTTATTAACAATGAATTATAATAATACTGGAAGACATGGTAAAATCTATACAATTTAATTAAGAGTTTATTCTAAAAGATAATGTTAATTGGTGACCAAAAAATATCTAAAACATATTGGTTGAGATTATTTTGACCCATACCCACCTTATCCGAGAAATAAATTAATTTGGAGATATTAGAAACTGAAAATCGTTTTATAATGAATTAACATTTCAATCTTTGCGTAAAGTTCCCCTCACTTCTCTTATAAAAGGGCTCCTCCCCTTCTCTTAAATTCATACCACCAGAGTGTTTTGGCAGGGAAAACTCTAGATCAAATATCCTCCCAACTACACTCACTTTAACCTAGAGTCCTAAATTTTATCATAAAGCCAATATAAGGAGCCCTTTTTTCAAATAAATTGAAAGAACCCAAAGAAGATGAGGTTAAATGCACCCTTGACCTAATGAAAGTACAATGTAAGTGTTAATTCCTCAATCCCATTATTATCAGAAATTGTTTATGTGAAAGTTTTTACATGGACATATTTATTATCTTTTTACAATATTCATTAAAGAGTTTTGAAAAAGATTCTTTTTAAGTGACTGTTTTACTAAAACATCATTTTAAATGGTTTAAATATTTAATCTTTTAAATCATTATCATTAATGACCATCTTTTCAAAATGGTTTTAAGGATACATTTATATGGACTTGAACGTTTTAAAATGTTAATTCCTTTAAAAAGTTTAAAATTTTCATGGGGAATATTGATTAAAATATGTCATCTAAATTTTTTCTTTCTAAATTGTGTGACTTTTATATAATTTCTTGAAAAAATGATATTTCTCTCAAAGAGTTTTTATGATCATTTTCAACTATGTCAACATCCTTCAAGGGATATTATTCATAATTGGGGTTTATTTGTTAAAATATAATGTTATATATTGTATTTAATGAGTTATTATATGTTTGACTATGGATTTGTTTTTTTATACCATTAATGGTTTATGGTTAATGTATTAACATTTTGTATACTAATTTTAATACGAATGTTTATGTTACATTTCATCCTTTTCCTATGAGGAATGAATTGGACTTAGTAAGCGACGGGTGGGGCTTTCTATAGCCCTTTGATGCATAGGTAGGTCTCATGTGACAAATTAGTATCTTGGAACAAGGCCTTAACAAAATTTTTATTTTTAGTTTTGGCATGATCCCATGACTATGTGGTTATGATGTCCGACATTATGCATTCCCATGGTATGAAATTATATATTACATGTGATTATTCGACTTGTAGAATATCCATGTGCATGTTTATATGGTAATGATTGATTTATTTTTTTCAATATCATGTTAATGTTTATGTTTAAAAGGTTGTTGTTTTTATTAAACATATTTCCTTAAATGTTTATATCTTCTACTATATTATTTTCCCTTACTAACCATCTAATCTCACCCCTTTATTACGTTTTATTTTCCTAAGATTCCTAGAATTGTATTATGATTGATATACAGGGTTAGGATATGGGAATAATGGAGTTCTTAAAGGATTATTTATATTGTGTTATATGCTTGAATGTGTTATGCAACGTTCTTGTATGTAATCTATTTTACAAGACTACTAAATTGATCAGTCCAGCGGGACATTATTCCTTATAGTCATGCCAATTTTTTAAAATAATACACCAACTCTGGGCTGCTAGGGGCGGGGCGTTATAGTTGGTATCAGAGAAAGTTTAGCAACAACCATGGAAATAGATTTATATAAACTCTGATTAAAAATCATTACCCTTAGATAGAATTTAACGATTAGTATAGAAGAAAATCCAAAAAATTGGTAATGTATATATTATGTGGGGTTTCTAGATAATACATCCCTGTCTAGATACTAAAAGTGAACGTGGTTCTAACACAAATGTATATAGGAGTGGAATCTCTGGCAAGGATTTTCAGGCTTGACCCAGGGAATCATGGAATACGACAATGGGCCTTACTACACAACTAGTTTGACACTCCCAGGGATATTCATAGGATAATTCAAATTTTCTTCACAAACAATTATAATGGATTTATGAGTAAATATTACCAAAAAGAAACCATTTTTATGATTATGAGACATGATGTGTGAAAATATTAAAATAATGTTGACAATTTTTCTAGTTTTTGGAATATTTATTATGATATGATCTAACCTAGGGTATGTCACCATTTAAAGATGCTTCCCAATAGAAGGAATGAGAAACCAAACAATACACATGTTCTATAGATAAAGAAGGATCATATCATTCATGGTCTTAAGAAATCATTTAGAAGGGAAATAGTCTCCCATGTATCCTCATCATATGAACAAATAGTATCATTTATTTATAAGATATGTAAAAAAATTCTCTGAGTCCTATGAATTGGAATGGAAGTAAGAAAGTAAGATGATGTTAGAAAAAAAGTTGGATAAAATAGAAAAGGTAAACAAGGATTTTCCCTTATGTGATTTATGTGGAAAGAATCACCCTGGGAAGTGCTTTAAAGGACTGGTTGCTTGTTATAAGGGTTAAGAAAATGGTGATCCACAAAAAGAACGAAAAGTAAACAAAGAACAGCAAAATATTCAGTGATTCAACTGTACTGAATTGGGGCATTACACAAATAATTATCCTAAGTGTCAAGGAAATGTAGCTCATAAGAATCAAAGGTATCAAACTCAAGCATAATCCATTACTACTGTCATTGTGGAATAATTAATGCGCTTGTGTTTATAGATTGAAAAATTATAACATCTGAGTGTTGTATCGATGATGTACTAGTTATATAAATTACATAAATAAATACGGAATGTACTACATTACTATTTCATTAAGGATTTGAGATTGTGTGTGTAACATCCCAAATTAATAAAGAATATTCCATTTTCAAAATTTTCAATATTTGCTAATTAATTTTTAATTTTACTTTAAATGTGATGCTATGTTTGATGGCATACCAAATACACAACAACAGGTTTATTTGAAATCTTACGTTGCACCCAATGTTGAGTTATACTGAAAAATAATAATAAAATATTATTTTAAATGGTGGTTAACCCCTAGCCGTTGTATTGGAAGGAATAGAGAGAACTAACTACACTATAAATATAAATGTTTGTTGAATGTATTTACATTTCTCCATTAGAAGTTAGAGTATTAAAATGTGAACGAATCTAATTTTAAGCATAAATACTATAATATTCATTAAAAGGTTGATTTACCACCTTTTGATGGCGAACCCTCCTTAAATACAGATTTGGTCACTTTTATATGTTATATTTGAAAAAAAATTCTTATTTAGAATCAAAAAATTAAAATTTACCTTTGGTAAAATTTTGGTATTTTTCTGATAAAATTAATTTTTAATGAATAGTGAAAAATACAATATTTTAATTCAAATATACTTTTTAATATATTTTATTTTTATTGTTAGATTATATTTTTAATTGGTCTTAAATTTTAATTAGATTATACTTTTACCATTTAGTCTAATGGTGGATATTGGAAATAATTTACTTTTAAATTGGACATAAAAAAGTGTTAATCGTTTGATAGATATTGTTTCTTAAAAACACGCTATTTATTTTGACAGCAGGAATTAATTTTAAACTAATTAATTCAACTTCTATGTTTTTAATTTTGAAATACATGCTTCATTTTTGAATTCATAATATCAAATATATCTTAGGCTGAATTTTTTGTATTTTTTTGAAAAACATCAATTTTTGATGAATTGTGAAACCACTTAGTAGTAGTTAAAAAAACTGATTTTTTCATTTAGATGAAATTTTACCACTTCTGTAAATGGAATTTTGAAAATCCAATATACATGGTAGTTATTAGTAAGTAAAATGTTGTTTAATAAGATTCAAATAATTTTTGGTGAATAGTAACTTTTAGCTTTTATTTACTACGGTTAAAGGTAAATACGGTAATTCAAGGTAAAAAAGAATATTATAATAATACAAAATTACCTTAACACTTGTTATAACCTTATTGGTTGATTCATGGAAGACATGGGAATCCTTGGGTCAATTTTGGGACCCCATGGGGGCACTTAAGTGTGATAATGGCACTTTATTTTAATTAACTTAATGTAAAGGAATAAATGACACAAACAAATATCTTTTAGTAAATTAATTTTTACATGGGGATATATATGTTATATTTTTGAATATAAATATTAGTTGGAAATATGAAAATGTATCCTACATCGTAGTATTTGTTATATATTTTTTAATATCAATTAACTTAAATTATTTATGACACAAAAATGATGTATCATTTACGTCATTAATAAATGATTTAAATAAATAATATTATAAATATTAAAATAACATCAAAAAACTATCCAATTATTATTGTATGACATTAGTTATACAATTAGTCATCTTATTTTCAATCTTAATGAGTTTTGGACCTTTATAAACTGATAATCATTATATAATAAATTAATATTTTCACACTTTCCTAAAGAGCCCCCTCCCTTTATAAAAAGCCCTAACCTCTAACCCATTCCTCACACCTCTAAATCCCCTTGTATCATCCAAACCCTACCCAAATAATCTCTCAAGAACCCTCCCTTCTACCTAGAATCCATACTTTAGGTATAAGTCACTTTAGGAAGTCCTTTTGGTTCAAACCTAAGGGAGTTATCTGAATTAAAGGTAACAATTTCTCTTAAATTGTTTTATTTTATTTTAATTCTTCAACACTTAAACTATTTTTATTCCTTTATTTTATTAAGAAATCAGTATCATAAATATACTAGTATTTTTTTATGATAAGTATTCAAACTAAACTTACACACACCTCCATCTAATGGGTAAAGAACATACTGTTTCTGTGGATGGAAAACTAACACCTCCCGAAATAATGATTGTTCAATTATCTCCTACCACCTCTTATGGTGACCATTATGATGACTCCGTATTAATATATGATATATATTATGTTTAATTTTTCTTTATTCTTTTTTATTTTTAATTTATAGAATACCTTTATGGTTTCCATTGTGAGTAAACGTGATAATTTCATTTGAGGAAGTGCGGACTACCGCCCCCTCAAAGTGATATGACTCGTTCATACCATACATGGGATGCATAAAGGATAGAGTTATTGAAATTATATATGATATTATAATATAATTATAATATACCAATTTATCATTGTGTTTTATTTACATAGAAGTACAAAATAGAAATGAATGTAGCGTTCATGCGTACGTACGACTTACCGTCTCCATGAAGGGTGCATTTCATTTATTATCTCCAAATGTTATGTACTGTTATATATACATATATATACTGGATATATAATATATATATGATATATAAATCATTAATATACTTATGGAGATAATTGAATTTTGACCACATGGACAAATTGTAACTCTAAGACGTTCATTTTTAACTCAAATTCTGAACAACAACAAAATGCCTGATATGAACTCAAAAAATTAACTAATTATAATAGCAAGTTAATAAGTGAAATAAAATGAATAATAAACTTAAAAATTGTTCTTATGGAAGTATAAATTAACATAATTTTATTATTCAGGATGAACCCGAAACATATGAGTCACGTTGGACATGAGGTAAGAGATTTCTTATCTCACTTTTAATTCAGTGATTTTTCCATTGTTCTCCAAATAATTTATTGTATGTGGTGAATATACTGCCCATGATTTTATTAACTGTGTAATATAAATAAAATTATGTGTACTTACATCTTCATTTAAATATCTTTCATTCATGGGGTATATGTTTCGTATGTTACCAAATCGGTGAGGGAACCTTTCACCCTCCTCTTTTTAAAAGACTTATTTTCGTTATGTATTTTAATTTTCATCTTATTATGTTTGGATATGTTATTATATATCCTTATTGCTGTAAATTTTATTTCCAAGTGATGAGAGACCCTTTTCTCTCTCATCAACTTAATTTCTTAATTTTAAAGTGACGTCGTTAGGCTATCAAATTTCTGTAGGGTAAATTCTTTACCCAATTTCAATTCTTTGGACTAATAATCTACTTCTTGATTATGTCATTCTATGAATATGTGTGAATAACCTATGATTTTTTCATACTTAATATCCACTTATATAGTGTGTATTCATAGTTGTAACACATTATTATGTAATTGATTTGTCATTAATCTAAGGATACCTTTTTTATAAGGGATTTCGTCTCAATTTACATTCCATTGAGACTTCACTGTTTTTATGCTCCAATTCACTTTTATACAGTGTATATACTGTCCTTTGGAATTTTATTTCTAGAATATCTTTATTCTCATGATATTGTAACATTCTAATTAAATGTGATTACTCAATTATTTGTACTCAAGTGTCTCTAATTTTGTTAAAAACTCTTTAAATAAATATCATTTTAAATGTTTTAAAGATTTACTGTTCTAAATATTTATCATTAATGTACATGTTTTAAATTTTTTTATGGATTTATTTATATTGACATTAATTTTTTCATATGATAATTCATTTAAACGCTTCAAAGTGGTATGGGACACTTTGATTTAAAAATATCTTTATTAAATGTTTTAAATGGGTTTGAAAATGATTTGATAACACATTATTTATTTCAATAATTTGATATATTGTGATTGGAATATGGAAATGTTCTCATTCCTTTATTCTTGTGTTATGTGTTATTAATATTTTATGGTTATTGGGAATTTTTTACGTAAAGCAGTGGTTCCATGATAAACCTAGGGCGGGTGGGCCCAAGATTGCTTTCCAATGCATTGGGTAACATGACAGAGGTAAACATTAATGTTTCTCCTAAGATATTTAGTGAATATACTGTGATGGGTATTCCAAATTTGACTCCCTATGAAGCTATTATAGCTACAATGTAAGTATGATATGGATTCCACAAGTTACCTTTATGATTTATTATTTATGTATGTTATTCATAAATCTTATGATTTCATGTGGTATGTTATGATAAAAAAGTATGGTTTCATTGATTTATATTTATTGACGAGCTAATGTTTCTTTTCGTTATTTTATAATTCTTACTAAGATTTTTATTCTCATCCAATGTTTTGATATGTTTTTCATAGGACATAAAGATAAATAGGGTCAAGGATGAGATCAAGGAAAATTCATGTTCTCTAACACGTGGAATTAGACATGTTTCTTTTTAAGAGTTTTTATTTTATGAAAAAAATGGATACTGAGTAGTAGTGTCCACAAATAATTTTCAAGTTGATATGTAATAGTCATGGCCTAATTCTCTAAAACTCTAAACCTGAAAAGATCCTTAATGTGAATTCTTGACATAGTTCAAGATTATGTAATTTTTAAGGCCAAGTACTTATAGTTGGTATTAGAGGTCGGTTTAGATAACTTTAGAGGTTTGGGTGATCTGTAAGCATAAGTGACATTACAATAATGGTTTGGATTTTAGAAAGAGTCATAATTATTTTAGATAAAGTGAATGAGTTTAAGATAACATGAATAATTATATCTTAGTATTTACCCTCCTCATAAGATATTATATGATGATTTTACTAATATACTCACACTTGCCTTTTTAGTTTTAGTAAATAGATTGATCTAGCAGGCACCAAAGTAATAGTGTATGTGATGAAAACTATAATGGTTTTCTGAATGAGAAACTAAATGAAATGGGAGATACCATGTGAAATCCTGTGGCTATTCTCAACCAACTATCTGGACTCATGATTTACTAACTAAAACATGGTCATTTTTATAAGAATCGTATATACGAGAAACAAATCCCTATGGTGGTTTAGGTAATAATCCTAATGGTAAGTATATTCAAAAACCTAAGTGTCAAGGATGTGGAAAGAAACACATAATAAAATGTTTTAATGGGACGAGAAGATTCTATAGATGTAGAAGTGAATTTCATAAAGTAAGAACTTACCATGGAAAAAGGAAGCATCCAGTTGAATATAGTAAAGGAATAGATGTTCTTTCTAAGGGATTAATTGAATGTTTTAAATATGGAGTGCATGGTCATTATACAAACAGTTTTCTTACAGAGAAGTTTCAGGAATGGGATCACTAGGATCATACAAATATATGTTTACCAAAACCTAATTCCATTCCAATGGAGGATGAAGAAAATGAAAAGGACCAAAGAATGATATGGATTATTTATTAACATATGTTTTTAAATTATTGAATCTTAGGATATGATTCATGATTTTGTTTGTAGGAAAGAATTATTTTCGAATAAGTTGGTAAATAATTGTTAATGAATCATGAAGAAGGTTGAATAAGTAACAAGTCAACATATAAGGGATTCAAGAGTTATGGATGATTTTAGGAATGAGAAATACTTAAAAGTATTGAGGATCTTTTGATTATGGGATTACATTTGATGACTTTTTATAGTATGTGTAACCTTGAAGTTTGATATATGCAAATGTTATTCAAGGAATAATTATCATTTTTTCTGATGAGTTATGGTGGAATTTTATTTTGGAAGAATCCATGTTTTAATTATGGACATATGGTGATCTGGGTTATTTATGGAAATGATTAACCTATCATAGAGAATATGTGATTATGTTAATTACACTTCAGAATGAGACTTTAAGATTAGTCGATGTTTTTTGGAGATAAATTTTATGATATACTGTGGAAGACTATGTGAAAAAATAATTCTTAGTTTTGTGTTACAATATTAGTTTGGGTTATTTTTGAATAATTTTAAGGACAATTTTATATTGAATGATATTTCTTGGACTTTGGGTACTTTTGGTTTAATTTTGGAGATTAAGAGTAGTACTTATTTTTATAATGGATTATCCTTTTGGAGATTATCTGACCACGTACTAACTAGTTTTGGTTTTGGTTGATGTCTAAAGATAGGGGAAATATATATTTCATCTTTTGTAGATTATGTGATACTATAGAAGTTGATTCTAGCACTTTAGGTGTGACCAAGTCATCTTGAATAATTACCTCTTTGAGAAAAGATGAGTTTGTGGTAGAATTTTATTAAAGGAAGACACTCCACATGAAAAGTAAGTATGTTTCCTGACAATCTTAGTCTAGTTATTAATAAAATTGATCAACTCTATGAAAATTATCTTGAAGTAAAAAAAATTATAAGCTCTCTTTTGTCATCAAAATTTTACACAACCACAAATTTATTGTTTTGTGGTGGTTAACATTATGGGATCAAATTCTATATCAATCTCTATTAATATATAAAATTTAATTTCTCTTCCATATCCTTGTTTTCATGAAATCCTAATATCTGTTTTCTCAGTTAACCTTTTTTACTTCTCTACCTTTATTTTAAAGTGATTGTTTTGTAGACTATTTCTACAATCTGAGACATTCAATGATGTTTCTGAGCCCAATTTTAAAATTGCGAGGACACAATTCCCAAAAGGGGGGAAGGATGTAACATCCCAGGTAAATAATGAACATGACATTTTCATATTTTTTTAATATTTTTAAATTAATTATTAATTTTACTTTAATGTGGATGCTATGTTCTATGGCGTACCTGATACACAACCACATGTTTTTTTGAAATCATATGTTGCTCACAACGTTGAGTTATACTTAAAAATAAAAATATAATATTATTTTAAATGATAGTTAACGCCTAGCCATTGTATTGGCAGGAATGGATAGAACTAACTACAATATTAATATACAAGTTAGTTAAATGTTTTTACCTTTATCCAATAAAAGATATAGGCTTAAAATGTGAATGAATCTAATATTAAGCATAAATACTCAAATATTCTTTGAAAGGTCAATTAACTGCCTTTTGATGGAGAACCTTTCTTAAATATAGTATTGGTCACTTTTCTATGTTCTATTTGAAAAAATAAAATTCTTCTTTAGAATTGGAACATCGAAATTTACCTTGGGTAAAATTTTGGTATTAATCTGATAAAATACATTTTTAATGAATAGTAAAAAATACTATATTTTAATTCAAGTCTACTATTTAATATAATTTATATTTATGGATAGATTATATTTTTAATTTGTCTTAAAGTTTAATTAGATTATATTTTTACATTTAATCTAATGGTGGTCTTTGGTATTAATTTCACTTTGAAATTGGACATAAACAAGTGTCAATCTTTTGATAGATATTATTTAATAAAAATACACTATTTGTTTTGAAAACGGGAATTAATTTTAAAATAATTAATGCAACTTCTATGTATTGAATTTTCTTAAATAGAAATAATTTTTGAATTTGGAATATCAAATATATCATAGGCAGAATTTTTGTTATTTTTCTGAAAAACTTCAATTTTTGATGAATAGTGAAACCACTTTGAAGTAGTTAAAAAAATTAGTTTTTCCTTTAATTGAAATTTTACCACTTCATTGAATAGAATTTCAGAAATAAGACATAAATGATTGTATTTATTAAGTAAAATGTGGTTCAATAAGATAAAAATAATTTTTGTAAAATATTAACTTTGGACTTTTATTTACATTGCTTAAAGGTAAATTGGGTAATTCTTGGTAAAAAGAATATTATAAAAAAACAAAATTTTTTAACACGTGTTATAGCCTTATTTAGTGAGTCATGACCGACCATGGTAATCCTTGGGTCAATTTTGGGACCCCATGGAGTAACTTAAGAGTAATAATGACGCTTTATTTTAATTAACATAAATAAAAGCCAAAATGACACAAAAAGTAACTTTTAGTAAATTAATTTTTACATTGGTTTATATATGTTATATTTTCAACTATAAATATTAATTTTAAAGCTAAAAAGATATCCTAAATCATGGTCTTTTTTTATAATTTTTATAAGTCAAATAAATTAAATTATTTAGGACACAAAAATGATGTAGTATTTACCTCATTAATAAATGATTTAAATAAATATGATTATAAAGATTAAAATAAAAACAAAAACATGTCCAATTATTATTGGATTAATTTTTTTTTACCATGAGACATCTTATATTTGATCATTATAAGTTTTGGACCTTTATAAACAGAAAATAATTATATAATAAAATAATATTTTCACACTTACCTAAAGACCCCTCCTCCCCCTTATAAAAAGATGTCACTTATAACCCATTAATCACACCTCTCAGTCAACTTGGATTTCCCAAACCCAACCAAAATAATCTATCAATATCCCTCTCTTACACCTATAAGCCTTACCTTAGGCAGAAGTCACTTCATGAATTCCTTTTGGTTCAAACCATAGGGTGTTACCCGAATTAAAGGTAATAGTTTCTCTTAAATAATTTTCTTTTATTTAACTTCTACAACCCCTAAAATATTTTTATTCCATTATTTTATAAAAAAAAAAGTATACTAAATATACTAGGATGTTGTTATGTTAAGGATTCAAACTAAATTTACACACACCTCCATCAAATGGGTAAAGAACATACTATTTTTGTAGATGACAAACTAATGCCTCACGAAACGATGATTTTTCAATTATATCCAACCACATGTTATGGTGGAAATTAAGATGAAAATGTATTAATATATGATATATATTATTTTTATGTTTTCTTTATGAGTCTTTATTTTTAATTTATAACATACCTTTATGGTTTCCATTATGATAAACATGATAATTTCATTTGGGGAAGTGTGGACTACCGCCCCCTCAATGTGATATGACTCGTCCATACCATACATGGGACGTATAAAGAATGATGTTATTGATATTATATATGATATTATACTGTAATTGTAATATACCTATGTATCATTGTGTTTTAATTCCATTAATTTTCAAAATTGAAATGAAAGTAGTGTTCATGCATAAATAGGGCTTACCATCTCCATGAACGGTGCATTTCATTTCTTATCTCCAAATGTTATGGACTGTTATAAATATATATATATATATATATATAGGATATGTAATATATATATGATATCTAAATCGTTAATATCATAATGGAGATAATGTATTTTTGACCACTTGGATTATTTGAAATTATAACAAGATCATATTTAACACTAATTACGAACTTCGACCAAATGTCTGATATGAACTCAAATAATTAAAAATTTGTTATAGAAACTTAATAAGTGATAAAAATGGAATAATAAAAATGAAAAAATTTCTTATGTAATTATAAATTAACATGAGTTTATTATTCATGAAGAACCCAGAACATACGAGTCCAGTTGGACACAATGTAAGGGATTTCTTATCTCACTTTTAATTCTACGAGATTTCCTTTGTTCGCCACTAATTTATTGTATGTGGTGTATGTAATGACCATGATTGTATTAATTATGTAATATACTTAAATTTATGGTTATTTACATCATAACTTAATTTTCAGTCTTTCATGGGGTATATGTTTCATATATTACTAAATCGGTAAGGGAATATTTCACCCTCCTCTTTTTAAAAGACTTATTTTTGTTTTGTCTTTCAATTTACATATAATTATTGTGTGATATGTCCCTATATATTTATATTGTTGTAAATTTTATGTCCAAGTGATGATAGACCCTTTTCTCTCCCATCAACACATTTTCTGAATTTTAAAGTGACGTCGTCTGGCTGTCAAATTTTTGTAAAGGAACTTCTTCACCCAATTTCAATTATTTGGGTTAATCTTAAAATTCATGATTATGTCGTTATATGAATATGTGTGAATAACCTCAGATTGTTTCACACATAATATCTACTTATATTGAGTGTATTATTATTTGTCACACATTATTTTGTAATATATGTATCCTTAATCTAAGGATTAAGCTTTTATAAGGGACATCGTCTCAATTTACATCCCATTGAGAATTCAATGTTGTTATGAACCAATTCACTCTTATGTGGTGTATATACTGTTCATTGACATATTATATCATGAATATATTTATTCTCATGATATCATGATAATCTGATTAAATTTTATTCCTCAATTATTTGTATTCAGACATCGCTAATTTTGTTGAAAATTCTTTAACTAAAATATTGTTTTAAATGTTTTAAAGATTTATTTTTCTAAATATTTATCATTAATGTCCATGTTTTAAAAATGGTTTTATGGAATTATGTATATGGAAATTAATGTTTTTAAATGATAGTTTATTTGAAAGCCTCAAAGTGTTATAGGACACTTTGATTCAAAAATCTCTTTATTAAATGTTTTAAATGGTTTTGAAAATGATTTGATAAAGAATTATGTATTTCAATTATTTGATATATTGTGATTGGAATGTGGAAATGTTATATTTAATTTATTATTTTGTTATGTGTTATTAATATTTTATAATTATTGGGCGTTTTTTATGTATACGGGTGGTTCCGTGATAATCCAAGGGCGGGTGAGCCCGAGATAGGTCTCCAATGCATTGGGTAATGTGATAGAGGTAAATGTTAATGTTTCTCCTAATAGATTTAGGGAATATACTATGACGAGTATTCCAAATGTTACTCCCAATGTATCTGTGATATCTACAATGTTAGTATGATATATATTCCACAAGTTACCTTTAGGATTTATTATTTTTGTATATTATTCATAAATTTTATGATTTCATGTGGTATGTTATGGTAGAAAAGTATGGTTTAATTGATTTATATTTATTGATGGGATAATATTTCTTTTCATTATTTGATAACCCTTAATGATATTTTTATTCTCATACCATGTTTTCAAATGTTTTTCACATGACATAAAGATGAATTGGGTCAAGGATGAGATCAGGGAAAAGACATCTTGTCTATAACATGGAATTAGATATGTTTATTTTTAAGAGTTTTTATTTTATGGAAAAAATACATGATGAGTAATAGTATCTACATATAATTTTCAAGTTGATATGTAATAGTTATGGCCTAATTCTCTAAAACTCTAAACCTGAAAATATCCTCAATGTGAGTTCTTGACATAATTATATATTATGTAATGATTAAGTTCAGGCACTTATAGTGTGGTACCAAGAAAAGTTACTCAATAGCTGGTTAAACGTTTTGGAAAATATATGGTTGAGAGAACGATAAACCATAAAATGGTTGTGATTGTGAGGTAGTTATTTTTGAATAAGAGATAATTGTGTTGGATAAAGTATACTTGATATTATTGAATACCAGGGAACAAATTAATGGTTTTTTATTCCATAATTATTGGAGATTACAACATTTTAGTATTAGAAGAGTATATCCAGTATTCTATGTTTTATAGATGGAATAAAGAAGTACATACCTATTCAAATACGGTTTTATGGTAATTCTAGTTTTTACCATGTTTTAATAGAATACATGATGAAGGTATTAAAATGTTGTTATGTGAAACAAGAGATATTCATTATGTTATGATAACCTTACTTATAAATTTTTGGATTGTGAGTTTGGAAACAAGTATTTTGGATATGTCTAAAAGTTGGAATTGAGTAAGTTGAACACTTGATATTATGTTTATGGCTGAAGTATGATTTATTGAATACATTGACCTAACCTTTTGGTTTCTAGTAGAAATTTAGAGGTTTAAGGGAATAATTGTGGACCTTTTGATTTATCAAATGTGCTTCAGGTGTAGAAAAATCATTTCTGAGCATTCATTCCCTATTGTGAGGGATGAAGTGAAAATAGATTGAGGCACTACCAAATTATAAGAATATGATTTTGGCAGGTAATGAAATCAAGTAGTTTATCTTGAGTTCATATTTTGATAGTAAATTAATCCCTCCTATTCAAGGAAATTATCTAAAAAATGTTTTATAATAATACTATTTGTTTTATTTAACCAATGATACTTTAAATCATCATAGATTAAAGGATTTGAGGCCAATAAATTTTCATTCATTGTTCACTTATTTGTGATTGATGAAATCAATCACACCCCATATATATTTACTTTTTTCCTCTATGTATGTCCCTCTAATTTTCACCAATATTATTTTATTCAAAATCTTAAATTGGTGGTGACTTTTTCGTTTCCCTTTCCCTCTTATTAAAAATAAAATTTTTATCCCTATTTCTGATGTGGGTTTTCCACAATGGTATTTTCTATTTTCCAGATTTTATCTTTGAACAACAATTTCATATTGCGAGGAAATCATCTATAAAAGGAGGGGAGAATATAACACCCCAATATTTCATAGTACATTATCTCTTTAAAGTAATTCAATAGCTATCACTACATGAAACACCCAGTTCAAGCCCATAACAGCCTATCAAACTAGCCATTTAAAAAGAGGTTATGACTAGTATTAAACAAAATTTTGAATTTTATATATATCCTATATAATTTTAACATTAATCTTTTGTGTTTCTTATACATAATATAAGGAGAAATTCAATTTTTCAAATAAAAGAAGTATTTTTCAAAAATGTTGTTTTTCCGCCTATTAATGGAAAAACATTTTTAAATCCAATATTTGACTCTTTTATATAATAAATTTAATGAAATTAAATTCTTATTTATAATTAGGGCATAAAAAATTTAGTTTGGATAAATTTTGGGTAATTTTATGAAAACTATCATATTTTTATGAGTAGTCAAAAAAACTAAATTTTAAATGAAAACAAAATTTTTAATCAAAGTACATTATAGTGTTAAAATTTTCATTTGAGTGGTTTTTAAATTTAATTAGATTATATTTTTATCATATAATATAATTTAGTTTATTGTATGTAATTTCATATTTAAATTGGAAATAAACACCTGTCAATCTTTTGATAGTTTTTACTTCTTAAAAACCCACTTACTAGTTTTGACAAAAGGAATTAGTTTTAAATTAATTAATGAAACTTCTATTTTTTAAATTAGGTAAAATATGCATCATTTTTTAATTTTTAATATAAAAATTATATTAGGGTGAGTTTTGGGTATTTTCCAGAAAACTATCAATTTTTGATGAATAGTGAAAAACAATGTGTTATTGGTTAAAACAAACATTTTCATAAATAATTATTGTTTTTATTTAAATTTATTTTAAAGTAAAAATAGAAAAATTATACCTATATTATTACAATTTCATTAATTGGTGTCTTTTTATAATAATATTAGATATATAAAATTTTATTGAACTATTTATCGTATTTTACTCACCTTCTAGGAACATTTGTAAATTTTCATAAAAGATAATTTTACATCTTTTATTAATTGAATTTAAAAAATTTTAGTGACATTATTGAAATTAGTATATAAAATGGGATATGAACATACCATTCGTGTGTATGGCGGACTATCGCCTCGTGAAACGATGTCATTTTTTTCCTTTACCACCTATCAGGGTTGGGAATTAGGTTTGACATACAGTTTTAATAAGATATATATGATATTTATTATTTATTTATTCTTAATTATTTATTCAATTAACAATACCTTCATGGTTTCCATTTTATAAAAAAATGATAACATCATATGTGGACGTGTCGACTACCGCCTCATCAAAGTGATGTGATTTGTTCGCACATTACATATAACATATTAAGGACGAGATTAGTAAAATTATATTATATATATTAAATAATAATTATAATTAATATATAATATATATATATATATATATCATTTAATTTATTTCGTTCAATACAAAAATAAAACAGAAACAACAATCATGCATTCGTATGTCCAGTTATCCCCATAAACGGTGAATTCCATTTCATATTTATATATTTTATAGATTATTAAAAATATTTATGTATTGAATATATTTTATATCTATATTATGTTAAAATTTTATTAAATAAGTAAATAATTATCTAATTTAGAGGATCAAGAATAAAATGTCAAAACATATATGAAAAACAATGCGAATATTACTAGGAACGTAACATTAACATGGAATTTTTCATAAAAGGATAATATAAAGTAATTACAAAATAATATATGGTATTATATATGATAATATGTTTCGTTGGTATTTTTTTAATTAAACTATAATTATTATAAATTATTATTGAACATGTATGAGGAAATGCATGATTTAAAGTATGGGTTTTTCTCGTCTCACTTTCATTTTTGTTAGACTTTTTCCTGATTCACTACCATTTTCTTTTGTGTTGTATATATACATACAATGAATGTATTCTATTATTATTATAAATAAATTTATAGGTATTTAAATTTTCATTTTATGATATTTATTCCATGGGGTTTATGGTTTTGATGTTTCCAAATTTTTAAAGTAATTTGGTCTCAATTTTCCATCATTGACACACATGCCATGTTATGATCCTTTATTTTTTTATGAGGTGTATATTCTAACAATTGACATGTTGAATAATTAATATAATTATTTTCATGATAATTTATGCTCTATTTAATTTTAATCTTTCTATAGTATTATTATTCAAACTTATTAAAGTGGTAATGGTTAATTTTTGTAATCTCACCATTAATCAAGATTTTTTGTGATTATGATTCCATTAGGGAAATATTATGTTCTATATCATTAGAAATATCATGTTATTTATTATAATCTTTTTATCCATGATATATCCATGTATTGGTACCATTTGTCCACTCTTTTTTTACATGAGATAATTAATAATGCGTTTTTAAGAAAATGCAACATTATTTCTCTCTTCGATTGAAAATTTGTTTTATTCAAAAAGCCATTTTTAAAACATTTTTGAAAAAAGGTTTTACTATGATATTAAAAAAATATTTCCAATGTTTTTCCTTTTTTTAAATAAATGTTTCAAAAGGAATCTCTTTGTCATATTCTGATCAAGGCACTTTTCTAAACATTTTACTGTGTAAAAAAGAATTTTCACCATATACAGATTTACTAGTTATCATTTCCATGAAGCATATGTTCAAAGTTTACAAGGATATTTTTAAAAGAATGTTTTCTTCCTAATATATTTTTAAAATACCTTGTTTTTATGTTTTCTTCAAATAAAAAGGTATCAAATATGTTTTATTTTGTTTTCAAAGATTCCTATATATGTTTTCGTGTTTATTTTTGTTGGAAAACATTTTCAAAATGGTTTTGTTATAAAAATAATTTTTCAAAGAGGAAATGATATTTATCTTATGAAGTGTTTCCAATAATTTTTCCTGATTCCAATATATTTTTTCAAAGTGGCTTCAAAAAAACATATTTTGAAAATTTTATATGTTATAAAAAGTGATTCCCAAAGAACAGTAATGTTCAAACTGATCAATCAAAATTCTTCTTTATCTAAGATGATATACATTGATATAGTTTATGGTTTACTAGGATTATGATCCAAGTATAATATTCTTATTATTTCCTTGAATGGTTTATGATTGATTTGACAAGTTATTTCTCAAACCTATTTCTGTTTCATAGGTTATACCATGATAAATATATTATGAAACCCTATTTCATTCTTGGTTAATTCAATGATGTAATGATAATGAATAATGTATCTTTTGAATAGATTATAATATGACATAATTTTTATGATACCAATTTCATTTCACGAGTTATAATGAAATCGTCTCTTTTTTTTTCTATTTCATGATATGATTTATGTTTTTTAACTTGTGGAACACGTATGTATGATTTAATTTCATGAAATGTGGGACCTATACATCCATCCAATTAATTAGGTAATGATTTATATATATCATGAGATAGTCATGGTCAGAATGAGGAATGAATTTAGTTCAGTAATACAGGGCTGGAATGAGGAGTGAACTCGGTTCAGAAATATAGGTTTGGAACGAGGAATGAACATGGTTTCATATTCAGGGATAGAATGAGGTCTGAACTTGCTTTCGTAATATAGGGCTAGAACGGGAGGTAAACCTGGTTCAATAATACAAGTCTAGAATGAGGGGTGAACTCAGTAAGGAATTTTTCCACTAAGATAGTCTTGGGAGTGAACCTTGACTATTAAGATGGTCTTGAGCGTGAACCTTCACTAAAATGATGGTCTGGGGAGTGAACCCGTTCTTCTAATATGGCCTTGGAATTATGTCCTGACTTCTATGGAAATCATTTTATATATTTATTTCTCATCCAAAATCACATTTCTTATTCTTATGTAATGATATCATTGATTATTCTCATAATTTCCTTATGATTCATGTCCTATTAACAACCAATATTTATGTCTTGACTCTAGATCATGATCCTTGATATATATAGTATGGTCTTTAAATGGTATGATATTTTAATGGTATGATCATTTTTTCATACCCTTATTCTAATTTTATCCTTACATATCTCCCTTTTTTACCATTATTGGGCATCTAATATCACCCCTTTCTTAGTTTTTATTTCTTCGATTTTGGAAGAATGGATTTAAGTAGGACTAATAATAGAGAAGATCTTTAAGTTAGATGTTCAATATCTTTCACTGGGTTAGAATATTATATTTCTATGTTTCCAAATGAACAAAACTATTATGGTCCTCAGGAATGTATTTTTGCAATCAGATGAATACTCATATAAAATGATGTAATATCCATGTATATTAATAGTGGGTGACTACAGTTGGAATCCAATAATGTTTTAGTCATCCTTTTGAAACTAGGATGAGAAAACATTATCGAGATCCCTAATGATATTTATAAAAATATGTCTTGAGATGACTCTAAGAATAATCCCAAGGTGTTATATATTAAATAGATGGTGTCATGATTTCAGCATCCTAAAAGTACTTTTTCACAATTACGTGGTTTTCTACTATGATAAGTGTTTCTCACCATATGATTTTTGGTTTTAGTCAATAGAGGAAACTAAAAGGAATGTTGATAACATGGAAATTTTTATATGTGTAATGTATGGGAATTATAAAAATATATTTTATATATGGAAATATCATAAAGATAATCACGAATATAGAACAAGTATTGGTTATACAATTGAAGATAAAGGCACTGTAAATGGAATGGGAATGCTATGGGATGTTTTAAAATTATTTTTTACATTAAATCTATTAATAATAATTAGATTTAATATTAGGAACCTTAAGATATGATTAATATTTCATTTTCCTAGATAGGTGTATTAAGGAATAATATTATGAGACACAATTAATGGATTAAGAATAATTTTGTATTATTGAAGTGTATATGTTTGGGAATTCAAATATTATGTTATAAAAATCATGAAATTTATATTAATTTTAAGATTACGTGTTTTATTATGATTAGAAAACTATATGTTGAATGGTGATGAAGACATGGAAAATTGATTTAATGGAAAGGTGGAGTTCATGGGAAACACGTGATTAATGGAAAGATAACCCTCAATATGTTTCTTGTGTTAAGACGCACTCTCGAGGTGTTTTGGAGATCTCCTCTCCCTGGATGGATCAAAATTAACATTGATGGGACCTCCAAGGGAAATCTGGGTCCCACTAGATGTGGCGCTGTTTTCTGGAACCACCTAGGACAGATTCTTGGATTCTTCATGGGACATTGTGGCACTGCCTCCTCCATTGAAACTACGATGATTGGCTTGATTCAGGCGATCAATTTTTCCATGGATCATGGGTGGAACAACCTTTGGATTGAAAGTGACTTGATAACCATAGTCTATGTAATTTGGAATGGCATAACTCATCTAGATTAGTCGATCACTACCCATTGGATGGAATGCAACTGTTTGCTCGCTGACCTAAACTACAACATCACACATATTTATAGGGAAGAAAACATGGATGTCGATGGCTTGGCCAAATTGGGTGTTAATCAAGACATCACCTGGTGTGAAGACCTCCCAGCTACTCTTACGTCCTTTCATGAAAAATATTTTAATATGATCCCATACTTTAGACTTCTGTAATCTTTCTTTTAATAAATTTTGTGCTTTGGTCATTCTGTCCAAGGCATTACCTTCAAATTTTTTTTTCTTATGTTAAGATAATGATTTTCGGATAAAACAATATTGGATTGGAATATTTAAATTCGGTGGTAATGATTACCATGGAACTAATTAAGAGTTTACTGACAATTGGTTTATGTTATCGTTGATTAAGTTTGAAAAAATTATTTAATGAATATATCCAAAAACATTAAAATAAGGAAACATGGATGTTTTCAATAAGGATTTATGGTAATTAAAGTTATTACCATGTTTCAAGAGAATTCAAGGTAAAGGTATTAACATGTCCAATATATGAAAAATTAAGAGATATTTTATGGTATTTGGGTGATCAATTCTATGCTGTTTTAATTAAATTTAGTGTCCTTCTTTCTAATTTTTTTGAAATCCATCTATCATATGGGTTATAAGGATAAAAATTTGTGGAATTGATTATGGTAAACTTCAGACGAGGTTTTAGAGATTAATGTATTATATCACTATATGAGGATTTATGCATATTGGATATCAAGTGATAACATTTTTATGTGATAACTAAAGACATATGAAATCACATATCATTCTATTTGTGGATCTAATGATCTCTTAATTATTTAATAATGACAAACACACCTTTATTTCATGGAAGGAGAGATAATTTGGAAATTGATCAAAACATTAAAAAAGGTGAGGTTTCCCTAAAATCATATAATTATATCGTCAAAAGAAAAGGAATCAATATTCAGAAAATGGGGGTCATGAAATAAAATTTTGTCTTATTATAACAATTTATTATGATATCAATTATATCATTCATGCTTCTTCATATAATGGGTTTGTGATTTTTTAAATTCTCGGGATCACGCACCTTCTTTTGATTAAAGATCTTTATCAATCTCTCTGAGTATATATGATTTTCTTCTGAAATATCACAACTTAGGGTTGACATAACCTGTTCCTTATGGAGGTAGGTCACGCTGCCTTAAGCGCACCTCCCCATACGCTAGAGGAAGCCAACTAGAAGTGATAGTGTATAGGAGGCCTGATGAAGAGACTATAAACTCTTATTATAATAGAATAGTGTAAATATCAATAAACATACAATAGTGGAAGAATATATGAAATTACCATATAAATATCAAAGTGAATAAGTGTAAATATCTAAATAATAAAATCAAAAGCCACTAAGGTACTATTTGATACATAGACTCATGCCATAATGATATTAAAAGGTAAAATGGAATAAGAATATAAAATAAATAAATTAAGAACAAAAAAAACTCCACTATAATTTCGAGGAAATGCTCAATCCTCTACTCCCAAACTCCTTCAATAAGCTAAGAATTTCAACAAACAATTACATTCCCTTTTCCATTATCTGTACCTATAGTCACATAATCTTCACAGGTACCAAAGAAAGTCGTTGTTAGGTGTACGATAAAAAATTCAGTAGGTCACCACCTATGGTTTCTATAAGTAATCAATGTAGTTCTCATAACTAAATAGTGTATAAGTAATAGTAAATAATTAACAAATCTAAATAAATAAACAACTACCCACAACGGATCTTAAAGTACACCTAGAAAATCTACTCTCTTCGAATACTGGATAATGTTATTGTTTGATCAATATCCATATATATAGTAATAATATATATGTATAGTAATAATATATAGGTATAGTAATAATATATATGTATAGTATAAATATATATTTCAACCACCTATATGAACTACACACGTGTGGATCTATGTGGGAATATACCTGGAGTACTAGTTATTGGTTGGAACAGGGCGTAACTCAGACTTCCATAACTAGTCTAATGAGGATATAATAACAAGGAATAAATTACATCCCTTACATCACATACTGAGTAGGATACATCATTCTCATCACTCGATATGGGGAGTGTTCCATCATTTCAACTCTCAAACAAGGGACATGGTGCATAAATCCCAATGTCCATCTAGTTTCAATAGTGTGAGACATCTTACTCAATAGCTGATGTAAGGGGACCGTGATATAGTCATGCCCAACAGATCCCTTACCATCATATCATAGCCTATTCAAGGCACAATCATATATTTAATATCAATCATGTGGAATTAACTATAATATAACATGTTCATAAAGCCTATATATATAAGTAATGCATAATAATTAAATTTAAGTAAATTATAACAAAATCAACTATAAGAATTTAATTTCCACCCTTTAATCATTTCATTTAAACCATTTATTTCATTTAAGAAAATGAAAACCATCATGCATAATCCATTAAATGTGATTAATCCATTCAATATATTCAATTAATATAAGGTAATACACCATCATGAATCAACCATACCATGTAACTCAATCATTTTAATTCATTCAACATTGAATTTAATTGTAATAAGCTCAAGGGGTCATCTGGAAAGGTCCCACGGTTAAATAAGCCCATTTCGTACCTGTGAAATCCGATTTTGAAACTAATTTGAACACTTAGGAGGCAACCATGGAACATAAACACTTAATCATAAGGGGGAAACCCATTTGCCATGCCCATGGGGTACCCATAAATCATGTTAACATCTTATACATCACCAAATGATGATCAAAATTCATGAATCAAGGTACAATGATCAATTTTATAGGAATAACTCCATTAAAAGGATATAATCAGAAAAAATTCCATGTTTCTCACAAAAACATATCTAAAAAGAATAAAAACATCTATGGAAATTATGATACAAACTACCTCAGGGTCGAAGATGACTCCTCATTGAATATAAACCTCATATTTAGAGTAGGTTGGAAGAAATCTAAGAAATGGTCAAACATGCTAAAAATAGGGAAAACAACATTATTTTTAAATAGTGAGATGTATTCAAAAATAAAAATAGATAAGAATCAAGGGGATTTTATAGAATACCTTAAGGAATCGAATGCCTTTAATAGATCATGAATCAGACACCGGATGTGGGAGATACCTCAAAGCCCACATCGATGGAGGTGGGAGATAATGGGAAGAAGAAAGGGCTTCCCATCATGGGAATGAGAGGATAGGAAAAGGGAAATAGGGTTACAATATTAATGAGGGTAAAAATGGAAATTTCACCATAAAAAATAAGGTTTTATGGTTTGGCATCATGTTTTTTCCGAACTATGCACAAATATTTCTTAAGACATTTCTTAATGATATACCATGCATGGTTAAGGTGTACAGTTTACTTAACCATGTTCAAACCATGGTAATACACTATATTAAAATCTTTTAGTTCAACGCATGGTATTTTTCCATAGGTTACATATTTTTTGAATATTCACTCTACTCTAAGGTCTCCACTATCTACAATAACATGGTTTAGGGAAACAAAGTGTTCTAGGCAGTATGGACTCTCCTAACTGTGCAACCTAGTCTTTCCTTCACATTTGAGGACTATGGGCTCCGAATGAGCCACATATGAACCTGATACCTCCTTGAAAAGAATATTCATCGTTATTAGGTCCATTTAGGGAATTTAAACCAAACAAAAATGATATGTAACTTTTTGAAAATATGGGCCATTACATCTTCCATGTCCATATTTTCACTTTCCAAATATGTTCTCTTATGTAGAAACCATGTTATGAGTTACTTTGGGTAACTGTTAGGTTTCTAACATTACTTTTTAAAATAATGTTTTTTGTAACCATTTTTATGATGTCAATTTCTATGAAAGTAACTTTCAAGTATTAAATCATTGATAAACCAGATGAATTTCGTGGGAGAAAATAATTTTAATGGTGTTATAAATTTAGACCCAGAGATTTTATGAATTTTTATTCGAATTAATTTAATCTTTTATATATTTTTCATTTCACACAACACTGAATATATTTTTTTATACAAAACCACTATGATTAGTTTGCGTTATACAAAACATGAAGATAATATTTCACAACACAAAACACATAGATTAGTTTGTGATACACTCAACACTTTGTTTATCTTGTGTTACACCAATTACCAAGTCCATTTGATTTCTTGTGCTACACATAAGTCCCGGTTTTACCAAACTAAAATATACTGTAAATATTATTATTAAAATATTATTACAATTACCACCTAGCCATTGGAATGGAATTTATGAATAAGATTAAGAAAATTTTGATAATATGATTTACACATGTATATAAAATGATTCCTTTGGTTATCAATTAGTTATAAATTAATTTATGAAATATTTGAAAATAAAGAAAGTTATTTTCTAAGAAAACTATTTTTCTATGTATAAAAACAATTTTATCTCAATAAATTTTTAAAACCAACTTTAATTAATTTTTTCATTGAAATTTATATATTATATATTCAATTAAATATTTTGATACTCATCTAATATATTTCATAAGTATTATATAATAATAAATCTAATTTTTATAATAAAAAGATGTATTTTCTTAAAAGTAAATTTTGTTTCCTTTTAACGAATAACCCATTTTGAATCTCAATTTCGAAACTTCTTTAATTATTTTATATGAAAAAAATAAACTTCAATTTTTAAAATTTAATATCAATATTTATATGGTTTGAATTTTTTTTTACTTTCTTGAGAAGTTTCATTTTTTGATAAATAGTAAAAATAATGAAATTTAATTAAAAAATACCTTTTCATCTAATTTCTTTATATATTTAAAATATATATTAAATTTTTAATTATAATTATGTCAATTATATATATATTAATACTATTTAGTTCATTGAAAATTACTTCACATTGAAATTGGATATAAAACATTTCATGCTTTTAGACTTTTTCGTTTTAAAAACCTACATTCAAGACTTGTCTGTGGGGTTAATTTTATATAAATTTCTTTAACTTATGTGGTTATAATTTTGAAAAATGGGTTCAATATTTGGAATAAGAATAAAATACAAAATCTAGTGTGTTCAAATTAGTTTTTGACTAAAAATATTATTGAAATTGATTAAAATTAATAAAAATGATTAAGGAATAAACGAGTTTACTTGGTGTTAAGATTTATCTTAAGGGATGAAATACCTTAGAAACATGTAAAAAATTAATTTTATTGAAATATTTACACTATTTAATCACTCTTCTATAAAATGGAAAATTATTGGAGGCACATGATATAATTGGGGGCTCTCAATAGTGTTTTACATTTTATATTTACAATAATGTCACTTGTCCTCTACTAAAAAAGGGAACTCCACCCCCCTCACATCATCACACATATCAAGACACGTTGGATCATCCAAACCCTACCCAAATAATCTGAAATATTTCTTCTTCTTGACCTAAAATCCTCACTCTAGTCATAAATAAATCCAAGATGGTCCTTTTGTGCAAACCAAAATGAATTACCCAAAGAAGAGGTAACATCCATCCACAAGCTCTTTTGTTTTATTTTCATTCCCCACCCCTTAAATCTTATTATTCCTTTATTAAATTACAAACTCATTGTCGTAAATATATTGATATTTTTTTTATAATTTTTTTACCTAAACCTACTCACACTTCCATCAAATGTGTATCAAATATATCATTCATCTATATGGTGGACTAGTACGTCAGGAAATGATGTCATTTTTTTCCCGTTTACCACATATCCTAGTTTGAAATTATGATGGACACCATATTTTTATATTATATATATGATAAGTTATTATTTAATTATTATTATTTAATTGTTATATAAAACATACCTTCATGCTTCCCATTTTGGGTAAATATGATAACTTTGTTTGTGGACATCTGGACTACCGCCCCCTCAAAGAACTGTGATTCGTTCACACTTTTTATGGAATGTAAGAAGTTGGGTTCAATAAGATTATATTATATTTATGAAATAATACTTATAATAGAATTATAATATATATATTTATATATAATTTACTTTCTTTCTTTCAATATGAAAATAAAATAAAAACAACATTCATGTGTACGTATGGCCTACTGTCTCTATGAACGGTGTGTTCCATTTCATACTTCAATATTTTATATAATATAATAAATATTTATAAAATGAATATATATGATATTAAAATTATGTTTAAAATTATGGAATTTAGTAAACAATGATCTATGTAATAGGATCAAGAATAACATGTCCCAAGATATACGAAAAAACAAACTGGATATTACCTAAAACATAACATTAACATGAAATTGTTAATAAAAGGGAAATATAAAGTCATTATCAAATAATATATGGTATGATATATTATAATATGGGTTTTTGGTATGTTTATAATAAACATTAACTGATTATATTGTATTTTTGAATGTGTATGAAGAAATCCAACCCTTAAGGGTTTTTCTCATATCCATTTAATATCTGTGTGACTTATGCCTTATTCGCAACTCATTTTTTTATGGTGTATATACTTTGAATTAATGTATTTAATGATTATTATTCTTTAATTTATGGGTATTTACATATCCCTTTTATGATATTTCCTTCATGGGTTTTATGGTTCAAAATTTACCAAATCGGTAATGTACTTTGTCCAAATTGTCTTTTTTACGACACATGCCATGTTTTTCTTATATATTTTTCTACGAGGTATATATACATACTTTTACATGTAATATAATGAAAATTATAATTTTAATGATATTTTTTGCTTCAATTTATTTTATTCTTTCTATATTATTGTTATTCAAAATTACCAAAGTGGTAACAATTTATTTCTACAATATAATCGTTTATCGAGATTGTTAATGATTATGATTCAATTGATAAAATATTATGATAAATATATAATAAAAGTCATGAATTTTAATATACTCTAGTTAAACATGATATCTCCATGTACTGTTATTATTTTTCCACTCTTTATAGCTTAATATAATTATGAAATTGTTTTTAAGAAAATTCAACTTTATTTCTCTCTTAGGTTAGAAATTAATTTTATTAACAATTTTTTTTTTAAAAAACGGTTTTCAAATATGTTTTCCTATGATGTGTAAACGAATATTTCTCCCATGTTTTACCATTTATATATTTTTTTAAAAAATTAATACCCTAATGCTTTTTTGATCAAAGAACTTTTCATGACTTTTTATGGGGAAAAAATGAATGTTTAACCTATACAGAATTACCAACTCATAATTTATTTATGATTCATGTCTTATAAACTACTAATATTTCTTCCATGACTAATGATTATGATATTTTAAATTTAGGGTATGACATTATGATGTTAAGGTCATGTTCCAAAGCCCTTATTCTCATGATAATCTTACATATCTCCCTTATTTACCCTTACTGAGCATATGAGCTAATCCCTTTCATAAGTTTCCATTACCCATGTTATGAATAATAGTTTTAAGTAGGTATTATAAAGGGTATGATCTTTAAGGGATATATGAAAGATAATTCACCATGTAAGAAGATATATTTATATGTTTCTAAAGACAATAAACAATTATGGTCATTGGGAATGTATTTTTGTAATTTTTTGAAAATTCATCTAAAATGATATAATATCCATATATATTAATGCTGGGTCGCTATAGTGTTTCCCACACTCAGAAAATGTTTTTCTCTCCACAAACTCTAAAATTTATTTACATGATTTCATACCTTTATTATTTTACACAATATCACGCCAATTCCAAAATAGATTTCATTAGAGTGTGGTGCTGGCATTTTGAACAAAAAATCACTAAAACCCACTTTTAATCTTCCACGAGATAATAAAATCCCACTAAGAGTCACCCAAGTGTGGATAAACCCAAATAATCATAAGGAAAATATGGTGACAATGCTTTCAAATACAAGAAAAAACGTTCTAAATATTTATATATTCAAATCACAAATACTTTTATATATTTTAGAATAATTAGAAAATGAACTTTTTATATTTCAATTTTACCACAACAGTTTTAGAAATTGTAAATCATGTGAACATTAAATGACTAACACAAGCTATACCAATTCTTTAAATGCATGAAACATGATATTAAATGAAATAAACAGAATAATAAAAAATAAATGAACATTAAATAGGGTTTAGATTTGTTAAATTATTAATATGATTTTGTGATTCATGTGGTTTGATAATGTGTGGAAGAGGTTGATAATCTGGGTATGGGGATTCTTAACTCAATTTCCTTTTATGGAGTTATATATATTCTTCAACGAATATGTTATAAAAATATTACATGATTTATAACCATTAATTTTTTATGTTTTATTTCAACCTTTTTATGTGGATTTTCATTTATTTCACATAATATTTTCCTTGAAATATTCTTACTTCAAATTCACTAATATTTGTTATGAGTTCATTTCCGATTTCACTTTGAATTCGATATTATTTATGTCTAAATTCATATTTAAAGGAATTTTATGTAATTTATCAATCAAACTCTATCTAATTAATTTAATCTTTAATTATTTCAAGTTCTTGCATTCCTTACTAACATTTCAATTTCCTTTTGTTCAAAATTAAACCTAAATGTTTCTTGTAAGTAGAACCAAAATTATATCATCCTTTTGGTGTGGAATATTTATCATCCAAGTTCATATTTTTGAATTTGTTTTATAAATTTCCTTATAAATTGTTGCTTTTTTCTTAATTTAATTTTTTATTTTAATTGAATTAATTTATAAAATAATGGAAGGAATAATTTTTTAATATTTTCCATATAGGTTAATTTATATTTTCTTTGATATTCTTTAAAATAGTGTGGAAGGGAAATATTTCTTCATTCCTTACAGTTGAATGTAATTTCCATCTATATTATTTAGTTTTCTGTATGATGATTCCTAATTATTTTTTCATGGTTTTTTCAAGTAATTTATATTCTCATTGTATTATAAAATATTTCCTTTCAAATAAAATTATCGAAAGCATAAATGGTATTAATTACATTTTTCTAAGTAATTTTCTAATGATCTTTTTAACTATTTTTCATCTATATTATTATCCTTTAATATTTCTTATGATTCATTATGAATATTCATTGATGATACAATACATATTCTTTCACTGGATGGATTATGATCATGTTTGGTGGAAATATTCATGAATCCCATTTATTTATCATGGGTCAATTATGTTATGTTGGGATTATAAATTTTTTCAGGTTCTAGTGGCCAACATATGTTTTTTAATTAGTCATTAAAAATTGATCTTGAGAATTTATACCGTTTATTGACTTGAGAAATATTAGAAATCCATATATTTTTTATTTAAATATTTTATGGCTGAGAAAACTTTATGTGATATGTATTTATTGTTACAGAATGTCAATATATTGAATATATTTCTTATATGTTTGGTCAAAAAAATACAAGAATATTATGAAGCCATCCTAAAAATATCAGATGGTTATTTTGATGAATAATGTTTAAAACTATTTAGGATATCATATCTTTTAATGTTAATATTAAATGAAAAAGTTGTTTGAATATTGGAATTTTCATGGAGAAGTGATGTATTGATGAAAAAAAATTAAACTTGGTGTTCACCCATGTGATTGGAATTTAAATTATATAAAATAAATATCTAGGGATTTAGAAAAAAAATTGATAGCTCATAGATACCTCAATACCGAAGCAGCGAGAACATTATATAGGAATCCCATCTGAGCTCACAGAGGTGGATCCATCCATGTGTGGTTTTAAAGAGAAGTTAATTTATGTATAGAATTTGTAAAATTAATTCATGAGTGTGGGTAAATGCATATAGAATAGCGGTTCTTATCCTCTCATGTGTGGGGTGGCATGGGAGGCCATAGGGAAAGCACCAACACCCAATTGGGCATTTTATCACTAAATGATGGAGTGGAAATGTATATAAAGGAGCAGAATGTTAATGGAGGCTATGATGAGGGTATATAATTTAAGTGGGAAACTATTTCTATACTAAATGTTTCATAAATAACATGGGTGAGCCACATGTCACATGAAAATATTCTACTCAACCAACCATGAGCCGTCTTCCACCTCAGGTAGCCCAAGATTCTTGACGCTGCTAGTTTCCATGTTAAGTGACCATTGATATCATTCCAAGAACATATCTATGGTGTTAATAATTTATTAAATCTTTAGAGGATGAAAATAATAAACTAAATGATCAATTAATTATAAGAAAATAATTTATTGTGGTCTTCACACAGTAGGTACAATGCTTATAGGGTCTGTATGGTGGGTAGAGTGACAATAGGCTTCATAGAATAGGTTGAGTGACTGTGGGAGTCATACAGTAGGTTGATTGAACTTTGGATTCACATATCCAGTATAATGTGGCCTATCCATACTATGGTACATGGTCGATCAAGTAACCCCAAGGAACATGGTCAATCTAGTGATCATGATATATAAATTCAATCGATGTAAAGTAAGTTGTTCTTAAATGTTATATATATATATATATCTTGGTTCATTATGATCCTTGAAAAAAGTGATATGGAGAAGATATAATAAATATTGAAGCATAATTAGAAAATAGTGATATGAAATTTTAGTTTTAGTATATGAATAAAGAGAAGATGAAGTTGGAAGTGAAGTGGGGGAATATTGAAGTATTGTTGATAATGATGATCAAGTCAATTATAAAACAACATAACAATTAAGTGAATCAATATTTGAGAATAAAAAATATTCTAGGTGTTGTACCACTATACTTTATTTTAGAATGTTTATGTATCTACAAAAAATATAGGAGGAATTTAATAAACATTATATGTCATGAATAACGCTACCTTTACTGATGTTATTTCATGAAGGCATATTTATTTTCAATTTTGAATTCATGTGTGGTTTTTGGATAGAAGTTAATGATTAAGGTTTGAATAAAGAGGTCACAGTTTCTATGTGTTGTTATGTAGTTATATATTTATAGTGGAAATAATTTCATAAAATTTAAAATATTGGGAATTTTTGGATTTCAAATTTCTATAGAATAGTGTATATTGAAGAAGATAGTTCTTAATATTTTCATTGTGAATAAGGATTCCACATTTTTTACTACTGCAATAATTATTATTTATTAATTTTTTTATTTATATGGGTTGAAATTTATTTGAATTATAATGTAGGAAATGTGTTAAATGGTAAAAATTAGGAATAATTCTAATATTTAATAAGGGAGAAGAATTCATGAATGGAGATCCAACATTGGCAGGAACTGCATACATGCATATATTAATATGAAATACGAAATGAATGAAAATTAATATGGATGTATGGAGTGGTTTTGAAGAATAACCATGATAGTTACCTATATATTTATATAGTTTTTATTGTATTTGAGTTGACAGAGTTTCTATTGTATTATAATGAATTTGTGGAATACGGATCTCGTAAATAAAGAGAAGTAGGTATTTTTGAGGTTTTGAATTACTGAAAGTTATGGTAATATAAATATTGTATTCATACCACATTTTCAATAAAAATTATGAGAAACAATTATGAAAATATAACTGAATCAATTGGATATTATCATATGTCTATATATCGTTTCAAGTTGAAGAAAAAAGTGTTGTAAGTTTAGCACTATTATTATAGAGAGAGATATATTCTTTGAGTCAATAGAAGGATAAGACCTAACATATATTCTATCCTAAAAACTTTTGTAGGTTGAAGATAGTAGAGAAATAAAGAAAATCCAAATATGTTTTTTTCACTAACAAGGATAAAAAAACTGGGAAGAGGAATAATGTGAAGCTATTGAGTTGTGTGTAATGTCAACCATAAGAGGATATGATCTAGGCACTCCTGTTTTCATAACATAAAAGTTGGCTAGAAGTTTGTTATGATTTTCGTTCGACAAAGGAAATAAGATATTCATGATAATAAGAAAACATGTGTGCATTTTATGCATAAAAATAGAATATGTTTTCCTACTGTGAATGGGAAGAAATGGATCTCCCCTCGGTACTCGCTCCCATTCTTTTTATTTCCCGTCATTCAGTTGTTGATGGTGCGGTTGCTCACCCACACGTACGACGATAAGTGGTTCTCTGGTAGGGGTTTTAAGGGTATATCCTTCAATGAGGTTATTTTCGGTGCTTCATCTTCTGCTATATCTTACGGTGGTGAGGTGCCTATTGGGGTTCTCTTATTCCTCCTATTACGATAGGACCCATCGCTCAAAGAAGATGGGATAGTCTTCTTGTGGTGGACTTGATAGAGGAGTAGCTTCTGGACATGGACTTTTTTCTCGACCTTTCACTCGTTTCCTGTTTTGGATCCAATTAGCCACCACTAGGCCTATTTCAGGTGTTTTTTTTTCTCTTGGGGCCTTCAGCTTTTTTGTGGTAGTCTCCGAACTCTTGAGAGTGGCCTTCTATATCCACTGCTCTTCCAGGGAATAATTTTCTTCGCGTTGGGCCAGAGAGGAATGGTGGTGCGGCTCATGGCATTTCTCTCTGTCACGCTGGATGTGGGACTGTCTTTACGACATGGAGTCTCCTTCGGCAGTTGTCTCAGTGAGTCTTCCAAGCCTTCCTCTCCCCCTTCAGAATCTGATGATCCTAAAAGTATTTGGAGACCCTCTAGAAACATTCATTTTCTTGGGCGGAATTACCACTTCTCTTTTGAGCGTGGCATGCCCTCGAATTTCTATAGAGTTAGACCTATTGGAGGAGTTTCCTCCCCATATTTTGGTTCGAGAGGGGAATGGCTTCTAGTGGTGGAAAAGACTCCTCTAAAAATCCCCTATGAGGTTTTTAGGGTGTCTGGGCTTCAAGGCCACTCTGCACCTTCCTGTATGAAGAGACAGTCAGTGCCGAGTTATTGTGGTTTGGGGCCCCGGGGTGATCATGATGTCGCTACTCCAGCTAGGACAATGCTAGAAAAGGGCGAGGTTACCATTGGGCTTAGTTTTTGAAATTCAAAAAATGGTCCCCACTAAACTATTGTGATGCTTTAAGGATGGTCCTGGTCGGAGACTATCGAGCCGAAATCTGACTTTTGTGCCACAGTTCTGATATCTTAGTCACATGCTCCATCAAGGTCTCCTTCTGCGCCTAGTGTGGCTACCTCTTCCAAGGACACTGTTAGATCCTCACAGGACAATATTTCTTTGACAAAGGAAGATGATATATTAATTACGAAGGTCAGTAGTTACACGGTCATGCAACCAAGAAGAGAAGTGGTTAATCCAGATATGATTCATCCCGAATGCGCTAAAAGACCCAAGGTGATGGTCTTCTTCATTTCTGTCCCATTTAATGAAGGAGAAGGAGAAGGTTGTGAAGTATGGGCTGAGAGACTGGATGTTCCTGATCATGGGGCCAAAATAATGGAGGATTCAATCATTAAAACAAATAGCATTGATGATGGTGAGGTAATCAGATTGAATGTGAATAGCTTTCCATCCTCGATATTTTGCAAGCGTCAGCCTAGCGAGGATAGCTAAGGCTTCAGCAACTGTGGGCTCCCAGAGAGCATGGTGAGATTCATGTTTGGCAGCAATGATCTGACCATGACAATCCCATGTGAAAAGTCCAATTCTGACAAAACCATCCATGGAGAGAGATGCGTCAACGTTAATCTTGAAGATTCCTTCTGGGGGGTACCATATTGAAGAATCTATGAGAGTTCCAAAGAGACCATGACGATTAGAGTCCTAATTCCACCCATCAATCCAGGATGAGGGCCGTTCAATCCAGAACCTGGGAGGCATTGCAATGTGATTAAAGAAGAAGTCATTGCATCACGCCCAGATGATCCATGACACGATGAAAAATGAAGCAACTTTTTCCACAGTGAACGAAGACGACCACATCATCATCAGTGTCGGAATGTCCGGCGCCATATGCAGCATAAGATCCAAATCTGAGCCCCAAAATGTCCAGATCTATTTCCCTCCACCCCGGGCACTGGGTGATCGCATGCAGAGGAGATTCGAGTTCACCCGATCAGATGGGACATTGCTTTTTGTTCGTGACATGTCGGAGGGTGAGGAAGTCCATAGTGGGAAGAATACCTGTGAAAACATGCCACCATAAAAAACGGATTTTCGAGGGAACCTTAAGATGCCAAACATTCTCTAGGTGTCTGATACGTCCACAGAAAAAACAAAAAATTGGGAGTTTTTCAAATTTAGAAGAAATCCAGGCATTTGAATCATTAATTGATAAGAAAATACCCCTCATAAGTTGTTGTGTCACATCAACTAAGGCTCTGATCCTCACCACGGGACCCCAGTGAATGGGGTTAGATTGGTCCCAGTCCAGAAATTTACCTACGCATTCTCCAATTTCTCGCATAATATGTTCTGTTCTACAATCAAACGGAATTTCTTTGATTCATATCTAGAAGGGTGAGTGAGTGAGATTAATTTTACGAATGTCGTCCCCCATGAAAAGTCATCCATGAGGATGATTTGATTATTTAAAGACCATGGTCTATCGTTTATCACCTTTTCATTATCTTTATTGTTAAAAAATTCAAAAAAAATGGTCCTATCTCCCACTTTATGTATGGCAACACCCTCATCCAATCTCCATAAGTTTTGCAGAGTATTTTTTAAAGCCCCCTGGTTGAATGAATGTCTTTCATGGAATTTCCCAACCACTTGGAGAGACGTGCGGTGTGATAGAAAATAATCTTCATTTTTTTCATGTGATTATTGATGGTTTCTCTTTTTCAGTCAACGAAAGGTTTTCCACTGATTTACCAATTCAGATTCCATGACAAACATGGACCACCACATCAACGTTTCCTCTCAAGCGCACCCTTCACGAGCCAAGCACTATCACGTACGAGGCTACTTGCCGCGATTAGAACAATGTATCACAAACCACAGAGACTTATAATGTACGAGCCAAAGTCTCAGTGCAACTCAAAATTTAGTGTCCTTGTGACAGTCATCGCGCATGATCTTCTTCATGCGGTATCAAAACCCCAATGTGAGTATCACCTTCACGGTCAAAATTGTTGCAAAAAAATTGTACATGAAAAACACCATAGTCACACCTCAAAATTTCATGATAACAACCCTTTGCGAGTAACACCTTCATGCTCAATCACACCGTGCGAGCAACACCATGACAATCAAGTCCTTGCGTGATCCCCACCCAATGCGAGTGACACCCGCACGATCAAGCCACCTGCGTGAGAACCACCAAGCACTCAAATCCCTGTACACTCCCAACCCTGTGCACACAACAACTGCATGCTCAGTCCCTGAAAAAAGTACCCTCACGCTCAGCACCTTCAAAACAACACCCTGCATGATCCCCATCCAGCGCGAAGAACCCATGTGCGCTCAGCACCCGCAAAAACAACACATGCGCGTCCCTAACATCATTTGTGTGAAAACAACCTTAGCACCCTACGCTGATTAAATTTCACCTATTGTCTCATGAACCAAACCCAGCACAGATTAAAAATCATGATAAAACCCCTCTACACAATAATAGTCACGTTCTCAAGATCATCATGGGAAAAAGTGAATCCCAAAGTCTTTGAGGACCTTTATATGCACGGGACGAGACCTCCCAGAGCCCCTTCCCAACACGGTCTCTCGCTCTGAGCTCCTAGTCCTTCGTGACCCTAGGTTCCTTGGCTATCAACCTCCCCCTCGATGCCTCGTGAGCTGCAGATGGTTCAAGGAATTCCCCAAAAATCCCAGAGGAATCCAGGGGAGAGAAACCAGGACCCCGTGTTGTTTCAACCTTGGGACAAGACCCATATCTACCTTTGTAGCCTTGAAATCCAAAGAAATCTAGAAACCTCAGAGAACGCTGCATATCCAAATATCCACTGTGGACACATATGAGGAAAAAAACATTGCAACCGCAAAAAACACCACCAACACAGACCTAGAGGAGGTGAAACCAGGGGAAAAATTCTAACAAACTGTCACTGCAGAACCAGAACTCCGATGAAGGAGACGTCGACCCTAGGGTTTTTTAGTCAGCCTCACCACAAAATCAAATCTCTTCTCAACTATTTCGAGAGTTCATACAATTTTTCGTTCATTCCAGATTGTCGTTGGAAACCCATGAGTTTCCACGGTTGGCTTCGGTTCCCGAGGGCATGTCAAAAGAAATGGAAACTCTGCATGGCTCTCCTCAATGGGTGCTCCTGGTTTCTGTTATTCAAGGGGAGGAAGAACTGTGCTATGTTGCGTCGCCTTCTTCGATGCAACTTTCAATACATGAAGATGAATAGGGGGCCTTCAAAAAAAATATTCACCTTCCAAAATTGCGTGGCCTGCTCGACGGGTCCATGGGACAAGTCACTCGGTCTAAGGCAAATGAGGCTGGTTCTCACCTATCTTTTTCACCTATTGGTGCCTCCTATTCTTGAACTAAGAAATACAAGGTTTAATGTTGTATATGATCATATGGAATGTGATATTGATGGGAGATCTGGAAAAGTTTTCCCTTTTAGTAGTATAGTTCATGATGTTTAATGCTTTTATTTTTTCTATTCTTGATCCTAAGTAGGATCACAAAAAACTTCAATTACTTGCAATGAGATTAGGTTTTCAATCGTATGTGAATGGGAGATCTGTCAACATCCATATATGTATTTGTTAGAAGAAGTCAGTCAAGGTGTAGGTGATCAGTATATCATTGCTGTGCATCAACACTAAAGATTCCAGTTCGAAGGGTGAGGTGTTCTTGTCCTTAATTTGTTCTAGTAATGAGGCGCAAGTGAGGTTAGACCACTGGAATTTTCTTATGGAATTCCAACAAGGTTACCTACATTGGTTCGTGGGTGGAGACATTAATGCTATAATTGATCCATCTAATAAGAAGGGAGGCTCCTCCATGTCCAATAATGTGATCCAGTACTTTAGGTACTTCATTGCATCAGCTGGTCTCTTTGATCTGGGGTTTAAAGGTAATCAGTTCACATAGTGCAATAATTGTTGGGGTACCAGCCATGTTTTTAGTGGACTTGATATGTGCTTCTAAAACCTATAAGGACATGATTATTTCAGTCATACTTCGGTTATTCACCCTTTGAGCTCTATATTAGACCATGCTCCCTTGCTAGCCGAGCTATGAGGGAACCTGCCAGGGCATCAAGTTTTTTTGTATTCTAATAGTTAGCATCAGACTCCTAATTTCATGTCAATGGTAAGATGTTCATGGGAGAGTGGGGAGACAAGAAGATTTTGTTATGGTTTGTCCAACAGCCTCAAACATCTCAAAATGGACATTTTTTCTTGGCTGGGAAATAGACCAAACAATAGCACAAGGGTGGAGGTTATCCAAATGGATTTTAACAAAGAAACTGGTTGAGATCAAGAGGTATTTAATGCATAAATCGAGGATTAAATGACTTAAATAAGGTGATCTTAACAGTGGTTATTCCATACAAGTTTGAGGGAGAAGAGAGCTGTGAAGATCAATATATACCTCGATGACGTAGTTTATATGGGAAATGTGGATGTCGTTGGATGCTTGGCACTGGAGTTCTTTGAAGGGATGCTGGCTAGAACGACCCATGTATCTAGTGGGGATTATCATGGTAGTGAGGAAGGAGACTCCTTGGAAAGTGTTTCATGGATTGTGGGGATGTTTGATAATGATCTCCGAATGGCGATTCTGAAAAAAGAGGAAATAAATAAGTCGGTGATTGAAGTTTCATGCGATAGTGCTCCTAGATCGGATGGGTTTCTAGTAGCCCTTTACGTGGCTGCATGGGATATTTTTTAGGCATGATGAGGTGGAAGAAGTCCAAGACTTCTTCCCAAGTGGTGTTTTGGATAAGGATGTGAGTGCTTCTAGGGTTGTTCTCATTACAAAGACCAAATACCCCATATGTATTTGCCAGTACAGACCCATCTATTTGTGCAACGTGTCTTACAATATCCCAGAGAGCCCCATTGTGAGGAGAATGAGTGGATTGATCCCAAAATTGGTTTTTAAAGAACAATACAGGTTTATTAAGGGTTGTTGTATCCTAGGAGCAGTGGGAATCACCAGTGAACTGGAAAATGATATTAACAGGCCTTCAGTTGAATCCAATGTAATTTTTCATGTGGACATGGTTAATTCCTACTACAAGATAGAGTGGTATTTTTTCATCTGGATGATGTGTAGGATTATATTTTATGAATGGTTCTGTGACCTCTGTTTCAGGTTCATTTCCTCTCCTCAGATATTAATCTCCATTGAAGGGAATTTCATCAAATTCTTAAAAACTATATGGGGTGTGAGAAACGAAGACCCCCTTTCTCATACTCTCTTCATCTTGTCACAGGACACCCTTTCTCATAATCTTCAAAAAGGCATGGTAGAGGGCAGGCTGACCCCTTTCACTGGTCAAAGGGGATGGGAGAACATCTCTCATCTACTGTTTGTGGACAATATGTTAGTCCTCACTAATGGTAGGAGAATATCCCTTATCAGACTCACGATGATTTTATCCAGGTATGACCGAGTTTTAGGGTAGCATATCAATCCATGTAAAATTATGGGTTTCATCTTCATCAAGTGTAATGCCCGGATATACAGGTCCATTCAAGGAATTTTTGGATACTAAAAGAAGAAATTTACAATGATTTATCTCGGGGTTCCCTTATCATATGGGCATATATCAAAGATATTATTTGAGGAAATCACTATCCAGCTTCTTGGAAGGATTTAAAACTAGAAAAATAGATTTTTATCCTTTAGATAGAGGGTAGCATTGATCAATATAATTCTCTCTTCAATTCTGATGCACACTTTTTTAATTATCCATCCCCCTACTAGAACTGTTTCTAATATGGGAATATACATACGACCTCCTTATGGGATACCAACCAATCAGGCCATTTCCATTGGCCCTCTTGTGCTTGTTTGGCCAAGCCAATTAAGGAGGGGGAGTAGGGCATTGTGATCTCAGAGTTACCATGTAGGGCATGTAGGCACGTTTGGCCTGGGTCATTGTGATTGGGTCTTTTCTTTGGGCCAAGTTTTTTAGAGAATGGTATGGGGTCTTTGAAATCAATACTAATGGATGTAGGGAACATCCCTTTGGCCTAGCCCAGTTCATGTTTTCACATATCGAGGAACTCCAAGGCACTTCTCAATAGATCATTGGGAGAGGGAAAGTTGGTTTTTGGAAAGCTAACTGGGTGGGGGAATGCCTATTCACCCATGGTTTCCCTATCCCTGACATATCCTTCAAGGAAGCTAGTAGGTTTCCCATTCTCATCAGTTCGGTATTGAATTAGGAGTAGTAGAATATTTTTGACATCATTTTCAAGAACATTGAGGATGATAGATGATGCTTCACCAGTTCGTGTTCATAAGGGTTCTCCCTTTGGGAATTCAAGGAGTGGAAAATCACAATGAGTGGTAATGAAGATGGGTTGGAGAAGATCTGGTGGAAGGAACTTCCAACCGAAATGAATTTTCTTTTTCGAACATTATGAACATGGATCTTTTAATTGATTAGAACATTCAAAGAAGGGATATCCATATGGAATCCCATTGTTTTAGTTACATGATGTCGAATGAGAATACACCAGCTCATATATTTTTTTAAAGTGAATGGGTGGAAGCTCTTTGGAGGTTTTTTTATAAATGGGTTATTTTTCCTCAACATTTTTTACGGAATTTTTTTTTATTTTTAAATATTTCTTATATGTTTAATCCATATTTTCAGTTTCATTCATATTTGTCTTATAGTTTATATTTTATAGTCTTTCATAGACACATACATGTAACATTTGTAATTTTCAAGTTAGTGGTTATGAAAGCTTATAAATTATTATTAATCAACCATTTTTATGAAATTATTTTTATTTTCAACTATATCTTCTATTTTTTATCCATGTTTTAAGTTTCATTTATTTTGGTCTTGTAGTTTTTATTTAATAGTCTTTCAAATAAATGTACTTTAAACAGAATCCAAAATCAGAAATGCTGAATGTTTTGTGCTGGAAATGGAGAACCTGAATCCCACATCAAAAATGCAGAATGATTTCATGGTCTTGCTCTCTTATAAAATAGAGTTCAGGGTGAGGTATTCTATCATAATCCATACTGTTGTAATGATAGTACTTCTGGATATTAAATAGAAAATAAATTCTACTGAATTTTTTTGTTTTGTTTATATATATATATATAAACAAAACAGAGCAAAATAAAAATAAAAATAATTTTTTCTAAAAAATTAGTAAAAATAAATGATTATGTAGGATGCATGAACAACATTCACGCATCCTTTATCAGCTTCTTGAATGATGCGTGAACGGGGTTCATGTATCTTGTAGCACGCCTATGATGCGTGAACCCCGTTCATGCCTCTTCTCGTGTTCAGTGATGCGTGAACGAGGTTCACGTATCTCCAGACCCATTTTAAAAAATACTTGTAACCCGAACCCTTTTGGATAATTTTTTTCTTTCAAGAAACCCATTTATAAAAAAACCCCTCTTTGGTCCTTGTTCACTCTGAAACCTTGTACTAAATTCAAACAGTTCTCACTTCAGGACCTTATTTATTCTTGGTTTGTGGGAGATAATGGTAAGGACCTAGAATTAAAGGTGCGATCTTCCATCCTCTCCTCCATTTACAATGTTATTTAGGAGGACAAAAATAATGCACATATCAAATCCCAGATCTCGATTCTATTACTCCGGATGAGATGAGATCACTGGTCTGTGAGTTGGTATCACTTTTTAGAGTGGGTCAGAACCCGAACGTAGTTTGTAATATTATTGTAAGATCCTGCACTCTGGACTATACCAAGGGTAGGTGGGTTAGATGGAACCCTCCTTCTAGTGTGATCAAACTTAACATGGAGGGATCCTTTATGCATGGGCTCTTGAGCGGCGAATGGGATTTACGTGATTCAAGAGGATCAGTATGGTTGAATTTCAGTGTGGCTTATGAGTTGGGATATTCGTTGTGGGTGGAGAATCATGCCCCCTTTTAGGGATCACGGTATAAAATAGATGGGGCTTTGATGTGTGTAAAGTGGAGTCGGAATCAGAGACTCTTGTTAAAATGGTTCAGCAGAGCTCGGACACACCCTAGGAATCATCTTATATTATTAAGAGGTGTGATTTAAAGTACAATCAAGGTCCAATCATTCAACATAGTTGGAGGGAGTCCAACTTCATTACGGATTCACTTTAAAGGATTGGGAGTCTTGGTGAGGAGATTTTATTCTATGGTAGATTGGGTTCTCTACCTGTTGAATGTAGGTCCTTTTTGATTGGGGATGACTTTGATCTGTACCACTTTCGGCCTCCTTGAGGATCCCTGGGTGTATGTTCTTGGGTCCTCGCTTATTCAGTTTATTTATAAAAAGTAATTTTCTGTCAGTCAAATGAATGAAGAAGAAAAAGTTAACTGAAGAACATCAATGACTTATAGAGTTCTAAAATGTTGATAGAGTCTCCAATTGATACAAAAAATTTCCTTGTAAAGGTATAGGATATACCTGAGTGTAAACTATACCAAATAAGGGTGTGTGATTCAAACTTAATAATACTGGGAGAAAATATTATAACACTCATAGGGTTTTACTAGTGGGTTGTGTGATCTTATCATTTATCATATTTCCCCAAGAATTTTCATTCTCAATCTATGTGGTGAACCTTGTAATTTATTTCTCCTTTTGAATTTGTTTGTGTTTGTATGTGTTGGATATGAAGGTTAGAATAGAGAACATGAGATTCATTCATCTTAATCATTGTTAGAGGTAAAAAGTGAAATGGGTAAAAAGCTTAAATTTAGAAGGCTTAAAATTCACCAAAACTAATTCAAACCCTTCCTCTCAGTGTGGTCCATATGACAACTAGTTCCATTCATATAATTATTAATATCAGAGGCATGTTAACTATACATTATATTTTTATTTATTCCTTTCATATGATGAATTCACTAAAATTATTTAGTGACTAGTGGGGATGAAATTTATATATCCCCTTGATGCATCACTTTGTGTCATAAGAAAATCTCGTTTGGATATTTGGGTTATGCTGGACCATTTATTGAAAATGACATGGGTTTTACCAGGAAAATTCGAATGACATGTTCAAAATTATGCATTTTATCACTATAAAATCAATTATTATTTCCAAGTAATTTTTTACATTATATTTTATCCATTGGTACATTTCTTGCTCATTTTATTAGTTATATGGAATTATTTTTTAATTATTTATTCTTATCATATTATTTATGAATTTTTTATTACATGGTAGGTTTTGTTTTTATAAACCCCTTACTAAGAATCTAAGATCAACCCTTTAATTTTATTTCATTTCCCAGATTACCATGAAGAGTAATTTGAATTAATTCAAGGGTAGACAAGATTAATAATATTTTAACATTGAATGAATAAGTTTTCTCATTTTGAGAGTTTGGTTTAGTTAAAAAAGGTACATTTAATGAACATATCAGTTATTTTAAGTTATTTTTCTAATTATCTAAAACTCTAAAACTATAAGGTCTTTATTAATAATGTGATGCAATATTTTCTATAATTCATTTAAATATGTGGTGGTCAATTTTAGGGAATTGTATTGTATATCAAATATGGATTTATATAACTTTACATGTTAGGATGTTATACATTGAGGATAACAACATAGTTTGAGATATCATCCTAGGTTCACAAGTTTATGGGTGATCATAAATTCAAATGCATAAATATCCAATTGAGGTCTTATGTGATTGGAATTTAAGAAGTTTACTGATTTTTTGGAGGAATAATATAGAATTTTGGTAAGAATACACGATTGAGGAATATATAACCCTTATGATTCATATGTGATTTAGTGTAAAGAAAATTTGGGAATAATATAGTTGTATTTTTTTTATATAAGATTAATGTTATATAAAACCTTTTGGGTTTTTATATTCATTGATGTTAATTTAATAATAGCTATTTGAGACAAGGGTTATTTTAATTTAGGAATATAAGATATCAAAATAATCTGGGGATTGAAAAGTTATTTAGTGGTAAGGAGATTAAAGTTATCTTGTAAGAATTTCATTGTATTTTATTAACATTATATGATTACAATATATATAGAAAATTATTTAGTGGTATATGATTTTATAAATTGCTGAATAAAGGATGAGATATTTTTCTTAAGGATTTACGTCGTGGTGATTCATGTTAGTTTGGGAAAATATTAATCTATATTGGGTTAATAAAATAGTAAGCCATATTTTTTATTTCTATTATAGCTTAATTACTTTTTGGGGAAATGGATAAGGTTTTTTTATGAAAACATGTGACCATGGTTTTCCCAATTTTTTGCATTTTATTTTCTAGCCTCCATTCTTTTCATTTACTGATCTTCTATTTCATATATTCTCTTATGTGTCTCAAATAAAAGATCTTGAAATGAGTAAATTAACCTTTTTATTCAATTATGATGAGTTTATTTCTTTTTTCCTCCCCTGTGTATTTATGTTTCAAATAACATGTTGTTCAAAAGGTTTTTTGTTAACTCAATATTCTTTCATTAAATAACATACTCTCTTCAATGAATATTTTTTATAAGTTTGTTTTATTCTATCATGTGATTATATTATATTTATGATTTATTTTTAGGATATTTTAATTTCTTTCTCATAATTTACAATTCAAATAATTCTTACATTATAAATTATGATGCTCGTAAGGTATTCTTTCTCTGAATTATCATTCTTCGAGTCATGTTTCATATAGTAAAAAAATCACTTTTACATGGTTCCATTACTTATCTATTGAAATATTCTATCATAATTTATATATGATTCATTGTATTTTCAATTCCATTTCAGGTTTTCTCTTTTATTATATTTTGATTCATATATTAATTAATTTTTAAATGTTTTTGCTAACAAAATCTCATTTCCTTGAGTTATAATATTTTTCATTGATCTTGTTCTTATAAAATTTATATATAATTTAATTCTCTAAATAAAATGGAATTTTATCTTTTTATCTAGGGAAATTAAATTTTCATATTCTTCTTCCTGGATAAATTTATTTTTCTATAAAAAACAATGTTGTTAAAAATAATTATTTTCCACTTTATAACATGTTTATAATCTTTTTCCATGTTTTTTATTACCATAACTTATTTATTTTCTTATATCAAAAGTTATATATTAATTATCTTTAGAACCATTTATATTTCACATTATCTCTATTAAAAATTAATTTTCGTTTTAATTTTATTGCTGTGGGTTTCATTTTTTTTAAAAAAAAACAAAATTTAGTTATTTCCACTTATATATATTTAATTTACCTTTCACTCCAACTTTCTTAATTTTAACATTATTTACTTTCATGGTTCTATTATTATGTATTCTTTTGAATATACAGTCAACGAAGTCCTCTCTCATGCCTTTAAATTATTTTTTTAATTTTTTTAATGTATTTTCACACTTTAAAAACCCTTACTCATCAAAATTGATGAAACAAAAGAAATTGGTGATCATGGTCAAGGTATGAATCGTTTCAATTGTTATTTTCTTATAGTTTTATTTTAATACAATTATTAGGTATAGATTGACAGAATATTATCCTTCATTATAGGAAGAAGTATAATGTGATAATGAACTAAATAATGGTGAATAGTCTATGGAGTTATATTCTTGAAATATGTGAAGTAGTGATTTTTTTTCTTCAATTTTTTAAAAGTAGTTAAAATCGATACGAATCAAATTATTTGAGGGGGATAATGTGAAAATATAGTTATTTTTTAAATTATATATCAGTTTTTTTTTAATTAATATTCATGCTATGAATTAATATTTTTTTCAACAGAGAATTATTTTCAAACGTATGTACATATATATTTCTACTATTTTTTAGAAGATATTAAATAATAAAATTATATAATAATTATAAATATGAAATTATTGTGTTTGAATTATGATGGAAAAAAAATATTTAAGGGATAAATATATTTTCAAAAAAATATTTCTTATGGTGATTTATTTCAAAAATTATTTAATTGTTGAATATTTTATTAATGAATATTTATTCACATTAAATGTATTAATATTTATATTTATATAAACTATTTTGTAATGACAGGACACAAAAATGTTTTTTCATTTGAGAAAAGAATATCTTTTATCTAAACAAATTATTTTTCTTGTGCTATATGGTTTAATTAAAAAGTAAAATTTATAAATTTTTGATTTTGAATTTCATAAAATGGACTTTTTATTTTCTATAATAATTTCCAAATTTTTTTAGTGAAATTTTTTTTGCAGGTTTATTTTTTAGTGAATATTAAATAATACTATTTTTATGAATATCATATCCTTTATGAAATCATCAAGATATAAAAATGTCATAAAAAACTATAAAAATTACAGATTGTATCATAAAATATTATACACTAAAAATATCATAGAAATATTATTCAACTAACATAAATTAATATTTATTTCATGATATTTATGAAAAAATTTATTTTTTCTAACACAGTGTTTGTATAACATTGGAAAATTAAAAATTATGGTATTTGAGATAATATTTATGAGAGGATAAGTTCTTCTCAAATTAAAGGATAAAAATTATGAATAACAAAAAAAAATTATTTATATTTATGAATATTTAAATTATATAATAAGTTAATTATCCAAATGTTTACCCCATACTTGTGTAAAGAACGAAAAGTCAAACTCTTTTATTAAAAATGATATAAAAAATAAATGAGAATAAACAGAAATATAAATATTTTAATATGATTTTATTTAATAATAATTTAAAATATTTAATTTATTTAATTTTTTTTAATTTCAAATAATAGTATAATTGTCAAAAATTCTTATGCTGCGTCGATGTGGTGCTTGTATAAGTATGAGAAAAGTTAAAAAATGGTTTTAAAAACAATTAAAGTGATAATGTTTGGATGAATTGTTGTCTTTCATGAATTTTTTAATATTTTTTTATGGATAATTAATATATATATATATATATCAATTCCCCTATTTCATAATCATTTAGGCAATTTTAATATCAAATTACAAAAAAATAACCCTAAAAATTACATTAAAGGGTATTTAATTTTAAAAATAGTTTATAAATTAATATTAAAACATATAATCTCAAAACAACTCATGTATTGATGGTTATAGGTCTATTATAATATCTAATTTCCATTTATGAACCACTTTACCTTTTAAAATTACCTTCTTGGCCCTTAAATATTCGATATTTGTAAAAACAACATTTATTTTTTCTTATAAAACGAGACTCATTATATCATTTACAAAACACATTTAAAATTTGTATATATCTACATATTATTCCCAACTTATTCTCTAAACATCACATTACATGTTCAAAAGGGTATTTCCCTTCTAATAGTCCTTTCTATATAGTCTTTAGACTGAATTCGAAGGAGGTGATTCAAAGAGTATGGTAAGGGTTTCCAAACCTCTTTCTCTTTTTTTAATTGTGACTCTTTGTCTTAAAACTATTTAAAAATAAACTACAGTTTCCTATATTATATAATTATTCTGTTATTTTTAGCCTTTTTATCCATTAACTATGATATATTATTCATTTCCTTTCATATAACTCATTTTATTAAGTTGTCACTATGTCCAAATACGAGTTTCAAAAATCAGGACTTCTCAATCCAATTCTTATCTTATTATTTTAAATAACATAAGTAATCATAAAATGTTATCCTAAAATATTATTTTTATTATAACATTAAATTTTTATGAAACTCAAATATTTATTTTTTCCCCTTATTTCAAAATCTTTTGAGAAATATTTCTCATGGTGGTGGTTTTACGGTACCTAAGTGTATTATGATGTTTTCAAAAATCCAACTTTAATCAATATTATTTAAAATTTATTTTTTAATTTAATATAAATAAAATGTTCTATTAATTTAAATAATTTTTTTTAACAGTAAAATATTAATCATATAAATGAAATTAAAAGTATGTAATCATATAAAATTTTAACAGTAAAAAACATGTTTATCGAGGAATACTCTCTAAATGATAGCTATTTCCTAACGTATTGAAATAAATTTATTCTATAATTATAGTATATTATAATTTTAAAATTATATATATTATTTAACCATTTTATAATGAACCTTTACAATTATAATTATACTGTAAAAGTTTTCTTGATTGGGAATTGAATGTCCTAAAAACTACTGACATAAACTATACCAATTTTTTAAATGAATGAGACATGATATTAAATGAAATAAAAGTTATATAAATAATTAAAATAACATAAAAATAGTTTTTTAATAAATTAAATAATTAAAATAATTTTATAATATAGTAGGTTATAGGATATATGAGGTGATTCATGACTCAATGAAGGGGGATTGTTAACATAATTTACAATTATTATGTTATATCATTCCTTCAATGACATTTTTATTCTAAGATTGTTTGAATTATAAAATATAGTTATTTTATGTTTTTTTCACATGTTTTATATGTATTTGTATTGATTTCGCATAATATTTTTTATTTAAATATTATTACTTCAAAAATTAAGATCATTGTAAGGAATTCGTTTCTAATCTTACTTTGAATTCATGATTATTTAAATCTAAATTCCAATTTGAGGGAATTATATATTCCAACATATTTTTTATCCAATGTTTAATATTTTTACATTCCATCCTTGAGTTTTAATTTCTTTTGATTCACAATTCATTTGAAATTTTTCTTTTAATTGGAATCGGCCTGGTCTTTATTTTCAGTCAGAATTATTTATTTTTTGTGTTTATATTCTTTAATTTAATTTTTAAAATTAATTGTTTTAAATTATATAATTTTCAATTCCATTTTTATTATCCTTTAATTTATTTGCGAAATAATTAATAGGGTCACATTTTAACATTTTTAACTTGGGTCATTTTATATTTTCTTTAGATTTTATTAAAAAGGTGTGAAATTAATAATTTTTTTAACACTTCTTTTATGAAATCATTTCCCACCACCATATTTAGTTTTACTTAATAATATTCTTTTATAGTTTTTTATATTTTTTCAATGTAATTTTAATTCACATGATTTTATAAAATATTTTCTTAAAAATAAATGTTATTAAAAATGTATAGGTTACTTGTATTATTTTTCAAAGTAATTTTCTTATACTATTATTAAGTGTTTTTCATCATTTAAGGCATCCTTTTAAATTTTTTATTCTTCACTATGGATATTATCCAATGATACCATCCACCTTTTTTATTTGTATGGAATTTGATCATTTTTATGGAAATATTAAACAAACCCATTTATTTCCCACCGATTAATTATGTTATGATGGGATTAAGAATGTTTTTATGGTCATGTGTCACACATTTATTGATATTGGACATTATATATAATGATGGGTGATCCCTGGTTTTTATTAAATTTTTTTACTATGTAGATATAAACAATCTACATTCATGTTATTTAAATATAGATAATTATTGATTACTAGGGCTTGTTGATTATTTATTTTATTTTAATTCATTCCTCCTATATGATGAATTATTTAAAGGTATCTAGTTAAGGGTGCGGTGAAATATTATATTTCCCATCAATACATTAGTAGGAAGCAATATAAAAAATAGATTTTCTATTGCTATATATCTAACCATTTATTTATTATTTCTTGGATATGGATTTAATGATTTAAATTAGAGGTTTGGAATTATGCATTTCACTACTATGAAATCAGTTATTATTGGCCATTTAATTATTTTCCCACTGTAATAACATTTTTTTACAATAAATTATTTTTTGGTTGAATGAGAGTATACCAAATATAGTAAAAAAAACACCAAATAAATATACACAAATTCAAAATTCAAGTAGAAACTAAAGACCTTTCAATCTCAAAATTCAAAAATAAACATTCTTTAATGAATTGAATTCTAATCCACCTTGATTCATTAACTCTAACACATATTTCACAACCTTCCTCCCACTACACAAAAAATATGGTGGTCAAACAATCATCTTCATTAAAGTAATCCATTACCGCATAGAAAAGACCCTTCGGCCTCCATCATTGCCACTATTTGAATTCAATAATGAATCAAAAACCATCCACATCAGACATCACACATTTGTGTATTTAAATTATTATTTTATCCATGTGTATATTTCATTCTCATGTTATATGTTATATAGAATTATTTTTTTATTATTTATTTCTATCATATTAATCTTGTCTTGTTTATTTCTTGATAGGTTTTATTGTATGCTACACATTATAGAGTATTTAAGAAATCCTATTTAAGTTTTTTTATTTTTCCATAGGTTACCAAGAAGGAAAATATAAATTATTTCATATTTATAATAGGACGAATAATATTTTATCCTTGAATGAATATGTCATTTCAAATAAAAATTTATTTTTGTGAAAACAATTTTCATGTGATGAATGAATAGGTTTTTTCATGTAAATAATTTTCCCTATTCTATTCAACTCTAAATTGAAAAGGTATTGGTTAATTAAGTGAATAAATATTTTGTATAAAATATTTAAATATGGGTTATTTATTTTGGGGGTTTACATGGTTTCTTTCAATACTCCTACTTTGATCAACATGGGCTTATTTAGTTGATTATTTATTCAAAACTTCCTTATCTACGAAATTTCATTCTTTCCACAACACTCTATCATTAATGATAACATTGTTTCATCTGAATTCTAGTCATATATCATCATCCCATATCCAAAAACCAAAATTAAATATCTATACCCCAAAAAGAAATTATCTTAATCTTTTTGCTGAGTTCTTCAATATCCATGATATCAACATGGATGTAGGTGATACATTCATAATATTTGAGGTGTATTTCTTCCTTAGGTTTACCAAGACATAATAGCTTTGTAATCTCATATCCCAATAGAGTGGATGGACTTATTTTAACCGTGTATGATTCCAGGTTCACTACTTCCTCCCAAATTTACTTGTGTATTCATGAGTGTAACCTCAAGCTCCATTAACTCTCTATTAAAATATAATTCATTCTGTATACCTCACAATACTACTGAGCTGTATTAGGAAAAATATTCTCAATCCATATTTATTTCTACCATTGAATTCTTTTAAAATTTTCTTCCTTTGTACTCGCCACCATTATTAGATCTAATGCATGTTTAATTCTAACTAGTTTCCATTTACAACATATCCTTTTACTGAACAATCATTATTAAGACCTTAGACTTATGTTTAAGAAACTAATAATATCCTTTACTTGTGGCATCAAAAATAATGTCATGAAATAATGTGACCCTCCATGGTATTTGACTAGGCTTGGTCCATAAATATCCATGTGAACAATATATAACTTTTTATATTTGGGATTCCTATTGTTTAAGTTAAATGACACCATATTCTTCTTCCAATGAACATAACACTCACAACATCCAAACTTTTAGTGATTTATCATTAGTAATTTTATTTTCATAACCCCTCCCTCCAAAGGTACCCCTCTTGGGTCAAAAAATAAAGAAACATTGATAATGATGCCTAAAAACTGCCTCTAATAGGCCATGGGTTGGTGAATATTACCAATGGTTTATAAATCATGCACATGGAAGGCATTACCCTCTAAATAAGTTTAAAGAATATGATATAAGATGAGAGAAAACAATAACCAAAACTATGAATAAATATAAGGAGAAATATTGTCAAATATGTGGGGTAATTTTGAGGTATTTTATATTCTATTTTTGGATCAATATTTATTAAAACAAATCCTGATATTTTATGAGAAAAATGGTTTTTTTTATGGATAAAAGGATGAGCATGGTTGTCTTATGGTAAGGGGAAATCATGAGCTAGCCCAATGGAAATTGTGCGCCATGGACAGTGGCACTATCTAAGATGCACGACCTAGTGAAAAGGTATGTTCCCCCTTCAGGAAAATAGTATATCCTATTTTACCATTATAAAGGAGTGCCATATGGTTGGTGTATGGTTTGGAAAACCATTCATCCAAATATTTAAGTCTTCCAAATCATTAAAAAGTCTGAAATTCCATTTAACCCTTCCCTTATTTTAATGCCAAACCAATACTAGCTCCCCCCATTCTATCTCCCTAATCCTAGGAAGTTTTCCCCATTCCCTCTTGATCCCTTGGTCTTCAATCCTTGGGTTTTTTTGGTGTAATCTTTATGAAATCTTCAATTAAGCCTCTTATTTCCTTTTTTATGTCTTCCCCATAGACTGTTATCCATTATTTCATTGGTTCTACCTTCTCTAATAGATTGGTTTAACCTAATTTGGATTTAAACATAATTATTTAGGTTAAACCTTAATTAATATGGGGTTTTTTTCATTTGTTGGATCTTCCCTTATTGTGGTTGGTGATTTCCACCTGGTTTCAAGACATTGCCAAGAAAGTGGAAGGTGATTCCATGCGTTGAAATTGTTTGACGAGTTTAGTATTATTTCTCTAGTTTTGAAATTTGTTCTATGATTTTTTTGTGGTAGAAAACATATTTTCATTGGGTTTTGGTGTGAATAATGGAATAAAATTTGTTTACATATTGAAAATGAATCACTTTCCTTATGTGTATCAAATATTTGAAATCTATTTTTGTAATAGGTGGTTTGTGTGACATAGGGAATGAAATTTATCACATGGGAACCCTAGGTATATAGGTGGTGATACTAGGACTAGTAAATTAAGTGAGTTGGTAGGGATGAGGCCCGATCTACCAAATAATAATTGATATAACAACAATAAATAAACATAAATTCCATGGGGATCAGTGGATCGTGTAGGGCTATTGTGACTGAAGGATGGTTTTATGTCCATGAGTACATGGATCCTTTGACCCCACTATCCCTAGTACCTTAGGTATTTCCTTGGGTAAGTGTTCAATACACGTCATATAGTAAGATGTCGTAATTTCTTTTTCTTTTACTTTAATTTAAGGGAATGTTTTATTTTAACTTTTCCCTTACATTTCTTAAGTCAATCATGTAGATTTTTCTGATAATGTTATTGTATGGAATCTATTTATGAGGAATCCTAAATTGAACATTGTCCCACACCCAACATACACCCTTGAGTGTATGTATAACTTTTTATGTTTGACCCAGGTAAAGGATATTCATTATGTTGTGGCAATGTTGGATCTGGTTTCTAGTGGTTCCTATTTTTCTGGTGTTGTTGGTGGTGGCATGTGGGTGTTGGCGCTCTTACTACATGGATTCTAGGTTGTATAGTTAGTCCCCCTCCCTCTTTTACTATTTTTTTTATAAAAGTGTTAAATTTTAATCTCATGTTGTAGTGTTTCCATGTGATATCTTTCATTTCAGTTATGATGTGTTATAACAATTGTGAATGGTTTATAGCTGATTCCCTAAGAGTTTTTTACTTTCTATGACCCAAGATTTTCCATATCTACACCAGAGGGATCAAACAGTGTTGGTATATGAAAAATTATTTTCAAAATTGGCCAACTTTTCACCCAAGGTGATTTATAATGAGTAGGTAAAGGCTCATAAATTTAAAATGGTGTTACAGCAAGAAATTTAGTCACAGTTCTTATTGTTTTAGTTGAAGACATTTTCCAAGATAGTGGACCAATCCCTGATGGTGTAGATTGATCATGCTATAAGGTCTAGTTTCTCTAGGGATTTTTCAGTAGTAATCTAGGGTAGTAGTGTGTCATCTAAAAAGAGAAGGAAGAATGATGAATAGGAAATTAAGGGAGGTGGTAATTTTGGCCATCCTTCCTTACCTCTGTCATATGCGACCATTGGTGGTGGAGCATTTGTGTGCTACCGGTGTATAATGTTGGGTCATGTGAAATATGTATGTCTAGTTCCACCTAGACTCTATCATCAGTGAGGGAGTCTGGGTTACTTGAAAAAGTTATATAAGAGTAGTGCGCTGACTCAGAGTGTTGTGGGTTCTCCAACACAAAGGGAATTACAAGATCAGTCTAGTGCATTAAGAATTATGGGTTCTTGCTATATTGGGGATGGTGGAAAAGTTGGATCCTCATATAGAGAGAGTAAATTCAAGGTAGAGATATTATCCAATAATTGACCAAAGGCTTCAGTAGAGATGAAGCACCATTATGCTATGGATCATGAACAAGTGGAATCAAATGAAGAAACAGTGAATAAATGAGGTATTATTTTTATTTCATTTTCCATAGATATCATTTTGATTAACATTATTACTTTGACATCTTTTATTTCTACCTATCTTGTGGAATTGATGAAATTTCCAATCGGTATTATTCCATATACCATGGAGTTAGTGATGATTCTTGGTAAGAAGAGGGAATATCAATTCATATGTCCATATTATGTTCTCACTCTGTCAGAGGTTAAGCTGGAATGGGATTTCATGGTTTCGGAAATAGAAATTTTTTATGTGATTCTAGGAATAGATTGGATGATTCATTTCAAGTTACACATATATTGTTATAATCAGTGAGTGAGCCTTGTGGAACATGATGGGAGTACCCAGGTTTTCCAAGGTGAATTTGTTCCTCTGTTAGGGAGAGATGAACATTCACTTACAGAGGTGGGAAATGTCTTTTTTAAGGTCTCTTCTATTATGTTAGAGGTTAGTAGTAAGGTTCAGAGGGTAGATTACCTCATGCAGGGGATGAGTTTCTAGAGGTTTTCTTCAAATGATTTTCTAGGGTTTACTCTAGTGTGGGATATGGATTTTACCATTGATTTGATGTTAGGAACATAGGTGATATCTCTCCACTCATACCATATGGGCCCCACCAACTTGATGGAATTAAAGATATATATAGATGATTTTGAATCTAAAGGATCGATTCTTCCAAGGATCTCACCTTGGTCCCTCCCAGTTAAATTTTCAAAGAAGGTTGATGGATAACTTTGTTTTTTGATTGATTACACGAAGTTGACTAAGGTAACCATTAATAATAAATACACATTTCCAAATATTGATGACATCATTGACAACCTCAATGGGGAAAGGTGGTTCTTTAAGATTGACCTGTGCTCTAGGTATAATTTAGTTAGGGTTTGAGACGTGGACATACCCAAAATATCATTATAAAGTAGGTACAGTAACATTGAGTATTTGATACTGCCATTTGGGTTGAAAAATATTCCTATGGTTTCCATGGTGCTCATAAAAAGGGTGTTACATCAGTTCCTCGACTCCATTTTTAACGCCCCGACCCCAGAAGCCCAGAGTCGGTTCATTATTTTAATACGTTGGCATGATTAAAAGGGATAAAGTCCCAAAGGACCAATTGGTTTAGAAGCCTTCAAAAATAGATTACATACATTAATGTTACATTACACTTTATAACATACAACATAACATAAATAATCCTTTATGAACGCCATTATCCCCTTAGCTTAACCCTGCATATCAATCACAATACAATTCTTGGAATTCTGGGAAAAATAAAACATGGAAAGGGTTGAGCTCAAATGCTCTGTAAGGGTAAGAAATACATCAGAAGATAACATAAATATTAAGCATGGTGAATAATTGAAACCACATGCCTTTACCAATAGTAAACATTAATACTTTTATTGTAGGAATATGAGCTGAGTAAATAATGCCAAAATAAAACCTAATCATGGGTATTCTACTAGTCGAATGACCACATCAACCATCAATATTATTTTCATAATGAGAGAATGTGTAATACCAGACATTAATTTCTGTTTCAAGGCCTCGTTCCAGGACCAATGGGCTAATTGTAACCGTACCCAAACTAGGAGAGCCTCTATAACAGGACTCCATCCCGGAGAGCCTCTGTAACCAGACTCCAACCCGGAGAGCCTCTGTAACCAGATTCCATCCCGGAGAGCCTCTATTACTAGACTCCAACCCATAGGGTCTGCTATAACCATACCCCAATCCGAAGGGATTAATTTTACCGATGCCCAACCCGAAACATACTAGTTCAATACATTCATCATAAGAAAATGTTGAAATATAACATAAACATTTGTATTAAAACTAGAATATGAAATGTCAATACTTTAACCATAAACCATGAATGGTATAAAAATAGCACATACATAGTCAAATATATTACAAAACCTTCAATACAACATGGATTTTATGTATCATTATAAATCAACTTCAACTAAACTTAAAATCCATTAAAGGATGTTGACAAAGTTGAAATCACTCCCTTTTTTAGAGAAATATCTCTTTCTATTTTGAAATCATTAAAGAGTCACATAATTATAAAGAAAACATTTATTTTGAAAATATTATTATGAGCTTGTAATGGAATCTTGGACAATGTTATAACATCCAAAAATATCCACACCCGTTGTATAAGTTAAAAAAACAATCTTTCCTTAATTTTGTCGAAAAGGTCATAAAGTACCTTGTTTGGAAAATGACGGAAAGATTCCTTTCGAAAAATATAAAGTTAAATAAAGGTATAAATGAATCTAACCCATTGATTAGTGAATATTAAATAAAATTTGAATACATTTTTATGAAACATGGTTGTTGATGATAAAGATGTCCTAGTAGACACTAATGTAAAAAAACATCAGATAATAAAGAGATTCTTAAATTAACCCTTAATTCATTGTAATCAATCAAGTCGTATGAACAATAGTCCATAAACACCAAATGAATTAAAAAATATCCTTTATATAAATAGAGTCATGATAATATATATCAAATGGCAGTACAAAATACACCACATGCAATAAATAAGTGGTGAACAATGGAAATATCACAGAATTAAAAGTGAGATAAGAAACCCTTTACCTCGTGTCTGACTTGACCTGTTCTTCTCTTAATATCATGAATAATAAACTAAATTTAATTTATACTCTCTTAAGAAAATTATATATGTTTATTATTCCTTTTATATAACTTATTACAATGTTATAAACATTACGCAATCATTTAAGTTAATAACGTTCGTTTTGTCGATATTTAGTACTTGAGTAAAAAATCAACACCTTATAGTTACAAGTTGTTCACGTGGTCAAAATTTCATTATATCCAGAATTATATTCTTTATTTAGATATCATATATATCTTATATATCCAGTATATAGGTGTATTTATAATAGTACATATCATTATGGGGTAAGAAATTAAATGCACCATTCATGGAGACGGTAAGCTGTACGTACGCATGAACGCTACTTTCATTTCTATATATTATTTTAATTGAATTAAAACATAAGGATACACATGTATATTATAATTCCATTATAATATCATATATAATATCATTAACTCTATCCTTTATACGTCCCACATATGGTATTAACGGGTCATATCACTTTGATGGGACGGTAGTCCGCACTTTCTCAAATGAAATTATTGAGTTTACCCATAATAGAAACCATTATGATATGATATAAAAGAAAAATAAAGTAGAATGATGGAAAAAAACATAATATATATCATATAAAAATAATGTGTCATCATAATGGCCACCATGAGAGGCGGTAGGAGGTTATTAAACAATCATCGTTTCGGGAGGTGTTAGTTTTCCATCCACAAATACATTATATTATTCACCCATTAGATGGAGGTGTGTGTAAGTTTAGTTGTAATAATTCTAATAAAACATCCTAGTATATTTAGGATACTAGTTTTGTTATAAAGTAAAGGAATAAAAAGAGGTTAGGGGTTGGAGAATTAAAATAAAATAAAGGAAGTTAAGAGAAACTGTTACCTTAAATTTGTGTAACTTCCTTTGGTTTGAACCAAAAGGAGTTCTTGAAGTGCCTTATTCCAAAGGTAATACTTCTAGGAGGAGGATATATATGTAGGGAGATTAATTTTTAATTTTTTGGGCAAACCTAAAGGCTTTAGAGGTGTGAGTAATTGGTTATAAGTGGTATCATTTTATAACGGGGAGGAGGGTCTCTTTAGAAAAGTGTGAAAATATTATTGTATTATATAATGATATTCGGATTCTAAAGGTACAGAAATCATTAGGGTATAAGATAATATGACTTCTGGTATAAATAAAATCATCCAATAAAATTTGGACATGATTTGAGAATTATTTTAATATTTATCATTTAATTTATTTAAATCATTTATTAATGATGTAAATACTGTATCATTTTTGTGTCATAAATAATTTAATATATTATAGGTATAAAAATTATAAAAAAATACCACGATGTACAAAATATTTCTATCTTTCCAGTGAATATTTATAGTCACAAATATTACTTATATAACACCATATAAAAATTAATTACCGAAAGATTTATGTTTTTGTCAATTTTGGCTTTACTTTAAATTAATTAATCTAAAGTGTCATTATCTTTCATAAGTGGATCCATGGGGTCCCAAAATCGACCCAAAAATGACATTGGTCATAAATTACTAATATAATATGGTTAGGACATGTGTTATGGAAATTTGTAATTATTAAAATATTTTTTTACCTTGAATTAACATATTTACCTTTAACTGCGGTAAATAAAAGTCAAAAGTAACAATTCACCAAAAATTATTTTTATCTTATTGAACCACATTTTATATACGGAAGTTAACCATGTCTCTTGGATTTTTTAAATTCTACTCACAAAAGCGGTAAAATTATGTTTTATGAAAATTTGCAAATACTCCTAGAAGGTGGGTAAAAGAGGGTAAAAAGTTAAATAAAATTTTTATATATCTAAACTTATTATAAAATGACTCCAATGGATTATTTTGAACATTTATATGTATTATGTATCTATTTTTACCGAAAATAAATTTAAAGAAATAAATAATTATTTAAAAAAAATCAGTTTTAACCAATAACTTAGTGTTTTTCACTATTCAACAAAAAATGATGTTTCTCAGAAAAATACCAAAAATTCAGCCTAAGATATATTTAATTTTCCGAATTCAAAAATGATGTATATTTTACAAAATTAAAAACATATAATTTGCATTAATTAATTTAAAATTAATTTCTATTGTTAAAATAAATATTTGTTTTTAAGCAACAATATCTATCAAAAGATAGACACTTGTTTATGTCCATTTTCAAAGTGAAATTAATTATAATGACCTAAATTGTATTAAATGATAAAAATATAATCTAATTAAACTTTAAAACCAATAAAATGAATAATTTAACAATATAAATTATTTTGATTGAAAAAGTTGTTTTAAATTAAAATTTAGAATTTTTAACTGTTTACCAAAATATAAAAGTTATCATAAAAATACCAATAATTTATTAAAACTAATTTTTATCTCCTGAATCTAATGAACAATTTTCTTTCGTCAAATTTAATACATAAAAGTGTCAAATATTGGATTTAAAAAGGGTTCACTCTCAAAAGGCGGTGAAATTTCATTTTCTGAAAAATATTTCCGTTATCTAAAAAATTAAATTTGTTCTTATATTATTTCTAAGAAACAAATAATATGGATGTTAAAATAATATGGTGTATATAAAATTCAAAATTTAGTTAATAATATTAATAACCTCTTTTGAATGGCTAGATTGGTAATTCATGGTGTGCTTGAACTCGGTGTTGCGTGTAGTGCAAGTTATAGAATTACTTTGAAAAAATAACATATTATGAAATCTTGTGGTGTTAAATTCTTCCCTACGTCAATAAATTGCTTCCTCGCAATTTGAAATTTTTCTTAGAAAATATAAGGTATAAAATATAAAATACCTTTGTTGGAAAACCCAAATCGGAAATTTGGTTAATAAAATTCAGTCTTAATAAAAGGAAAATTGGAATGAAAAAGTCCCCACCAAATTATGATCTCGTTTAGGAGATCATTAGTGGAAATTAGAGACACATAATGGGAAGAAATACATAAAAATTTATAGGAAGTGATTTAAGTATTCAGTCACAAACAATTGTAGCATTGAGGGCCTCAAATCCATCAATCTATAATAATTTAAAATATCATAGGTTCAAAAAAACATAAGGTATTAGGATAAAACATTTATAGTTTTAAGAACCCTTACCTAAATTTTATTAATTAATTTCTTCATAGAATATGAAAGGAAAAAAAATACAAATGACAAGTAGAGTTCCATCCTTTAACTAATTTCTACCACAAACTCATCTTTCACTCTAAAATATAATAGATCTTTAAAAAATATTCTATTTATCCTATTCGTATAGGGTTCCAATAAAAAAAGAATTTATTATCATCTAAGAGACCTTTAAAAAACTACATTATTCAATATAGGACATCCCATGGGCTAGTGGTAGGTGATACACCTTTGTCACCCATCGGTTGCGGGTTTAAGTCTCATGGCCTTGCCGGACGCGATGGGTTTCCGCCCAACCTCTGGGTTGTCCTTTTATGGCAATCCAAAAATAATCTCAAACTAGAATTATCCAAAATACTTCTGTCCAAACTCACAGTCCAAAATTTATAAGGAAGGTAAACACAATGAATATCCTTTTGGCCACGTAATAATATGTGAACACCTTCATCATGTATTCTTTTAAAACACTACAACATCATGATTTACCATAAAACCATATTGATTACATTCATGCTCCCTTATTCCTTATAGAATACTGGATATACTCATTCTATTCAAAAATGTTGTAAACTCCAACAATGAAGGAATATAAAAATAATTAATCAGTTTCAAGGTATCTAAGAATATCCAATATAATTTAGCCAAATCAACCATCTCTTATTCCAAAATAACTACCTCATTATCTGTACCATATTAAGGATTACCTTTCCTTCAACAATGTATTTTCCCAAAAGTGTAGCCTAATATTAAGTCACTTCTCTTAGAACCATATAATTTCAAATCATCAATAATTTAGTACTGCAGTATAATACTTATTTATCTCCATAATTCATATAACTAGTATATTACTGATACAACACTCAAAAGAAATAATTCTACAATTACAATATAAGAACATTAGTCATTCCTCTTCATCATAGGTTGTATCATTAATTGATTATTATCCAATAACATCATTTGTAGTATACTCTGATGACTGGGACATTGATTCACGAAGTGTCCCAATGCCTTGCAGACAAATAATTTAAAATTCGAATCCTTTTTCTTACCCTTGCAATCACGTACTTGGTTTCCTTTTTATACACACTTATAACAAACTCTCATTACTTTCAAGCATTTACAAAGGTGATACTTTCCACAGTTATCACATATGGGAAAATCCTTCTTTTCCCTCTTCCCTTTATCCATCATTCTCTCTTACACCCTTATCTTCTCTTACATCCCTTAAAAGCCATTGGATTCAGAGAATTCTATACTTATTTTATTAACACATGATACTATTTCTTCATATGATGAGAATAAATGGGAGACTATTTCCCTTCAATATGTTAACTTAATACCATGAAATATGTGATCGTTCTTACATCTTTGGATCATACGTATTACTGGAGTTCACATTCCATCTACTGGGCACCATTTATATACAATGCCACACACTAGGTCAGTTTATGAATTGTAATGAACAATTACAAACATCTAAAATACCTAACGTAAATTGAACAGTTTATGGATATAATCCATAATCATAAAAATGTTTTCTTTGAGGAAGTATATACTCATAAACCCTTAATAATGATTTGTAACGAAAATGAGAATTATCCTAAGAATATCTCACGAGAGTGTCGTAACCAAGAGTGTAGCAAAGACCGTTATCATGCACTTGTTCCCGTTCGAGGCTAGATCAAAGCGGTGTTTTTGGGTTTTACCCCTAGGTACATCTGTGCCAGAGCCGCATCTACCTTCTCATATCTAGACATGGATTTATTTTCTTGGAAAAATCAAAAAATCTATACATTACCAAAATTATAAGAAGTTATTCTATACTAATCCTCAAATTCTATCTTAGGGCTATGTGTTATAATCAGAGTTTATCGAAATATAGTTTCCAAAGTTATTGCTAAACTTCCTCTGATACCAACTGTATCACCCAGACTCCAGAAGCCTAGAGTTGTTGAATTATTTTAATACATTGTCATGATTACTAGAAATCATGTCCCAAAGGACCGATCAGTTTAGCAGTCCTGGAAAATAGATTACATACATGAATGTTACATTACACTTTATACCATACAATAAAACATAAATAATCCTTTATTAATGCCATTACTCCCTTAGCTTAACCCTGCATATTAATCGCAATACACTTCTTGGAATCCTGGGAAAAAACATAGAAATGGGTGAGATCAAATGCTCAGTAAGGGTAAGAATACAATAGAAGATAACATAAATATTAAGCATGGTGAATAATAGATACCACTTTCCTTTACCAATAATAAACATGAATACTTTTATGGTAGAAATATGAGCTGAGTAAATAATGCCATAATAAAACATAATCATGGGCATTCTAAAATTCGAATGACCACATATACCATCGATATTATTTTCATAATGAGGGAATGTATAATACCAGACTTTAATTTCTATGTCAAGGCCTCATGCGAGGACCTATGGTATAATTATAACTGGACCCAAACTCGGAGAGCCTCTATAACCGGACTCCATCCCAGAGAGCCTCTATAATCAGACACCAACCCGAAGAGCCTCTCTAACTAGACTCCATTCCAGAGAGCCTCTATAACCGAACACCAACTAGGAGGGTCTGCTATCACCAGACCCCAACATGGAGGGCTTAATTTTACCAGTACCCAACCCTAAACATACTAGTCCAATATATTCATCATAAGAAAAGGTTGAATTATAACATAAACATTCATATTAAAACTAGCATACGAAATGTCAATACTCTATCTATAAACCATGAATGGTATACTAATAGCACATCCATAGTCAAACATATCACAAAACCTTCAATACTATATGGAAGTTTTGTATCATAATAAATCAACTTCAAATAAACTTAAAATTAATCAATGTATGTTGACATAGATGAAATAAAAACCTTTTTTAGAGAAATATCTCTTTCTATTTTTAAATCAGTAAAGAATCACATAATTATAAAGAAAAAATTTATTTTGAAAAAATTTATATAGGCTTGTAATGGAATCTTCGATGATGTTATAATAGCAGAAAATATCTGCACCCTCCGTATAAGTTAAAAAAACATTCTTACCTTAATTTTTTCAAAAAGGTCATAAAGTACCTTATTTGGAAAACGATGGAAAGATTACTTTCAAAACAAATAAAGTAAAATAAGGGAATAAAGAAAATTAACCCATTGTCTATTAAATAGTAAAAATGCTTTGGAATACACTTTTATGAAACATGGATGTGGATGATAAATAGGTGCCAGTAGATACTTATGTAAAAACATACTCGGATAATAAAGAGATTGTGAAATTAGCCATTACCTCATTGTAATAAATCAAGTCATATGAACAATAGTCACTAACCACCAAATGAATAACATAATATCATTAATATAAAGAGAATCATTATATTATATATCAAATAACATTACAAAATATATGAAATGCAATAAATATGTGGTGAACAATGGAAATCTCAGGGAATTAAAAGTGAGATAAGAAACCCCTTACCTTGTGTCCGACATGACCTGTTCATTCTTTAATATCCTTAATAATAAAATAAAGTTAATTTATACTTTCTTAATAACATTTTTCAATTTTATCATTCCTTTTATATCACTTATTACCATGTTATAAACATTATGTAATTATTATTTTAATAACGTCTGTTTTGTCGATATTTGGAACTTGAGTCAAAACTGAACACCTTATAGTTACAAGTTGTTCACATGGTCAAAAGTTCATTATATCCAGAATTATATTCATTATTTAGATATCATGTATATCATATATATCTATTATATACAAGTATTTATACCAGTACATATCATTTTGGGGTAATAAATGAAATGCACCGTTCATGGAGACGGCTAAGCCATACTTATGCATTAACGCTACTTTAATTTCTATTACATATTTTAAGGGAATTAAAACATAATAATACATAGGTATATTATAATTCTAGTATAGTATCATATATAATATCATTAACTTCATCCCTTATACATCCCACATATGTCATTAACGAGTCATATCACTTTGAGGGGGCGGTAGTCCACACTTTCTCAAATGAAATTATCATGTTTACCCATAATGGAAACCATTAAGGTATGCTATAAAAGAAAAATAAATAAGCATGGAAAAAAATATACCTAATATATATCATATATAAATACAGTTCCATCATAATGGCTCCCATGACAGGCCGTAGGAGGTAATTGAACAATCATCGTTTCGTGAGACGTTAGTTTTCCATCCACAGAAACATTATGTTATTCACCCATTAGATGGAGGTTTGTGTAAGTGTAGTTCAAATACTTATCATAAAAACATCCTAGTATATTGATTATACTGGTGTTGTTATAAAATAAAGGAATAAAAATAGTTTAGGGGTTGGAGAATTAAAATAAAAGAAAAATAGTTAAGAGAAACTATTACCTTTAATTTGTGTAAATTCCTTTGGTTTGAAACAAAAATAATTCTTGAAGTGCCTTCGGAATAAGGTAAGGTTTCTAGGAGTAGGAGAGAGATGTACAGAGCTTAATTTGGTAGACTATGAACGAGTCTAAATGATTGATATATGCGAGGAATTGGTTAGAAGTGGTTTCTTTTTTTAAGTTGGAGGAGGGACTCTTTAGGAAAATGTGAAACTATGATTTTATTATATAATGATATTTGGTTTCAAAAGGACCAACAATCATTAGGGTTGAAGATAAAATGACTCATTGTTCAAATAAAATCATCCAAAAATAATTGGACATGTTTTGGATATTATTTTAATATTTATAATCTAATTTATATAATTCATTTGTTAATGAGGTAAATACTGCATCATTATTGTGTGATAAATAATTTAATTTATTCGATGTCTAAAAATTATAAAAAAATTACAATGATGTAGGAAATATTTTTTGATTTCAAATTAATATTTATAGTCAAAAGGACTACTTATATAACACAATATAAAAATTAATTACTAAAAGATATTTGTTTTTGTCAATTTTTCCTTCCCTTTAAATTAATTAATCTAAACTTTCATTATCATTAATATGTGGCTCCATGGGGTCAAAAAATAGACCCAAGGATGCAAATGGTCGTCCATTACTCATCCAATAATGTTAGGAAATGTGTTAAGGTAATTTGGAATTATTACAATATTCTTTTTACCCTGAATTATCCTATTTACCTTTAACCGCAGTAAATAAAAGTCAAAAGTTACCATTCACCAAAAATTATTTTCATCTAATTGAACCAAATTTTACTTACTGAGATTAATTGTGTCTCTTAGATTTTTGAAATTCAACTCAGAGAAGCAGTAAAATAATGTTTTATGAAAATTTGAAAATACTCTTTGGAGGTGGGTAAAAGACGGTAAAAAGTTCAAAAAAATATTTATATATCTAAAATTGTTATGAAATGACTCCAATGAATTATTTTGAACATATATAGGTATTATGTATCTATTTTTATATAAAATAAATTTAAATAAAATAAATATTTATTTAAATAAAAAGTCGGTTTTAACTAATAACTTAGTGTTTTTTACTATTCATCAAAAATTGACGTCTCTCAGAAAAATACCAAAAATTAATCCTAAGCTATATTTGATATTCAGATTTCAAAAATTATTTATATTTTACCAAATTAAAAACATATAAGTTTCATTAATTAATTTAAAATTAATTACCATTGTCAAAATAGATAGCGTGTTTTAATCAACAATATCTATCAAAAGATTGACACTTTTTTATGTCCAATTTCAAAGTGAAATTAATTATAATGACTTAAAAAGTATTAAAGGATAAAAATATTATCTAATTATAATTCAAAACCAATAAAATTCATAATTTAAAACTATAAATTATTTTTATTAAAAAAATTGTATTTAATTAAAAATTATTATTTTTCACTATTTACCAATATATGAAAGTTATCGGGAAAAAAGCAAAAATTTATCAAAACTAAATTTTTATCTCCCAATTATAAAAAAGAAGTTTATTTTGTAAAATTGAATACACAAAAGTGTCAAATATTGGATGTAAAAAGGGTTCTCCCTTAAAATGGGGTAAAATTGCATTTTTTGAAAAATACTTCCTTTATCTAAAAAATGAATTTGTTCTTATATTATTTCAAACAAACACATAATATGGATGTTAAAATTATATGGAGTATATAAAATTCAAAATTCAGTTAATACTATTCATAACCTCATTTGAACGGCTAGATTGGTAAGTCGTAGTGTGCTTAATCTCAGTGTTGCGTGTAGTGCATGTTATTGAATTACTTTGAAGAAATAACGTATTATGAAATATTTGGGTGTTACACCATGTCATTTTTTTAGGTATGACATCGTAGTATACTCCATAAAGGAGGACTAACATGAGTGGAACTTGAGGATCACGCTATGAACTTGATGAGATCACTATCTCTATGCTATGATATGAAAATATACCTTCTGGATTTGGGAAGTTATGTTTGGGGATGACATAATCTTAGAACATGGGGTTTAATTGGACCCAGAGAAGAACATAACTGTGATGTCATTGGAGAAATCAAGAACTGTCTTATAGATCATGAGCTTCTTGTGCCTGATAGGGTACTACATGATATTTTTATGGTATTTCTCTTAGATTTCTTCTCACATGACCACACATACCTGAATGGGGGTAAAGATTGAATGGAGACCATATTTTCAAGAATCCTTTGAGGATATTATGTAGTGCCTCACCACTAAACCTATTTTTATCTTTCCTGAATCTATAATGGGATATGTGGTATTTTTTGACACTTACGGAATCTGTCTTTGGTGCATATTGATGTCGGTAAAACATGTGGTGGTGTATGGATCTCACTAACTTTGTCTATATTAAAGTAATTACCCAACCTTTATTAACTTGGATTAAACATGTATTATTTTTGGATATTATGTGGATTATTTTCAATACCAGGATGGTGTGTTATTTACAGGCCCAATGTGTAGAGAATAAATGTTTTATTAAAATTAAATATAATGCACATGATTTTTTTATGAAAATATGAAATAATTTCTAAAAGGGGGACCAAATTAAAAATATGAGGGCACCGATGATTTCATAATATGGGTTTTACCATGGGCATGACATAACATTTTTCAGTGCTTTGATTTTGTGGAAAAGTCATCGAGGATATTAAATGAATAAAATAAATAAATAAATAATTTTAATTTAATTTCATCGACACAACGACTGACATATATTTAATTAGAAAATTACGATTTAATTACAAATTTACCTTCATAACACTAGAGTTATTGTATAATCCTTGGAGACATAATTATATAATCTTTCTCAGGTGAACATCAATTGAATCAAAGATCATGGATCAGTGTGCAACAAGATTTGGATATTATCACAAAATATGACATTATCATCTCATTATTCATCAGAGGTCAATCTATTTTGAGGTAATATAGTTTTTTATTTTAATTCTTTCCCTGTTGTCTATTTCTATGACGAACACAGATCAATAAACTAATATATTTATCTGTGGATCATGTGTAATATGGGATGGAATTATTGTGGGTATTTTTCTGGAGAAATTGTTTTTGGTTATTTGATTATATCTTCATTATTAATTCTAATGGAAATGACTCAAGGTTGACCAAAACATTTAATAGGGTACCTTCCTCATGATTGTTCATTATGCTTTTCTCCCCTAATTTATTTGTACAATGATGTTGTTAGTCATTTTTACCTATGTTGTAAATCCTATAATAAATCAATAATTTCACACTCATTTATTTGTTCTATGATCTGATATTGTATATTTGGGATTAGCACGGCCTGATGGTGGTGTGATAATGAAAGCAGTGACATATCAGATGGTTTTTGATACTCGATTTCATGTTATTCGGTGCACAACGAATAATGAAATTCGAGGATGGTTTTAGAATTTATTAATGGTTGGATTTTGATGGTTTGATGGTGTAAAGTTATGGATAATGAAACTCTTAGATTCATATATGGGGTGTGCCTAGATGGGTTTCTATGGAAATGAAGAAGACACATGATTCTAGATCTAGAAATCTAGAAATTTCAACATTACACAGCATGCACAGCCGAGCTAAATTTTTTTTTAGCCCCTCTTATCTATGCCTCGGTTTTTGGGATAGAGAGAAATATCACAAGGAATGTGATCATGTAAAAAAGTGTGTTCCCCTTTTCCTGAAAGATCGGTATGTAACAAAGAGTGTACACGACATAGGGGGGGAGTACATGGGTATAAGAATGTCATATACTCCTACACAGACATAGAAATGAAATACATACATTGGTAGAAGTACATAAGATGTAGCATGCCATGTACTTATACCAAGACACATACATGGATATGGATACATTCCATTTACATAAGTAGGACCTATGGTCAAAGGGGAGGTGTGTACCCCTACCACTTGTCGTGTACTTGTAAAATGTTATCTTGGATCCCTTATCCTTTTTATCCTAGACATGTTTTGTTAGGGTGTGTTCTCTATATCCATTAAATTAGGGTTATTATTGAATCACCACCTATGTATTGAACAACAATCCATTTAGCCGAAATTATTTGATAGAGTTTTGGGATCATTTCATGATGACTGGAGTGATATCCCCTATCTTCTTCGGGCCATCGCTACAGTTATTGGTATTGTCGTCACTAGCACTACATGGGAACCAATCCTCTACTCTAAAGGTTAATCTAGATTGAGTAATTGGAATACACCATGGCCTTAGGAGTGGTCATCATCTATGTATCATACCTATTTGGACGTCCATTGTATAATTCTAATGGAGAGACCTTATGAACATTACCTATTGAACAAAATAAATCAAGGCTATCAGACTCATGGATTGTGTTCTTAGAGATGTTTTCTTTGTGGAACATTCATGGTGGAATCCTAGGATGGAATTATGGTTGTGAATTTTCCTTATGATTGTCTGTATTTGTTGAGTATATCTATATATTATTTTTATAAGTTTTTCTAGACATATACTTGTGTTGAGTTGACTGTATTTTTTTGTTATTTTCTTTGTGGTTTCAGGGTGTCCTTCTAGGTATTATCATTCTCACCCCTGCATGGAATTTTTCTACAAATGTAATGTATTATGTATGAGATCGACCTTTTCATTTATTTCTTGATGTACCAAGACCAAGAGGTGCATATTGGGACTAGAAAAATTGAGGTGTGTTCCTATGATATCATAACAGTAGTCCCCATCATAATTTCATGTTGGATTTTTTTTTCAGAGTCTTTGTAGCGGTCTTGTATTTAAACCTTTTTTACTTTTCATTACTACTTTTTATACTCTGTCTGTGGGATTTAAATTTATTCATGCATTTTTTTTCAATTGTTTTTACATTTCTGTATTTTATGGTTTGGGTGATGTGTGTGTGTGTGTGTGTAGGTACATAGGCTAAGGCCTCCCATGTTAGTGATATTCCTACTCGATTCTAGTCTCTAGCCCATGACCTATTAGAGGAGTACTTGGGGAGTCATGAAATGGACCCCATTTGGAAAGGGCATGAAATGTTGGTATCAGAGTAGCTGGTTTTACCCTATGATCAGAATCTATGAGATCAGTTGGGGAAATAGTGTAATTTATTTTGAGTTAAACATTCAGGCCAGTGACTCCAGTGTTGGTGTGGCAGCCAATGTATTCATACAACGAGAATCTGATGACCTGCCTTTTGACTTGGTACATCAAAACATTGGTTGTGGGGAAAATAATGGTACATGAAACATATATGAATGGATTTGGTTTTCGTTTTCTTATTGAGTCAGCTCTCTAGATATAATTAATAACCATGGTACATATTTTTTACATCTAGGATCCCCCTATGATGTATGCCAACTATAATTCAAAGTTCAGATCATGAAGATGATCCCCTTAGTGATGAGGAATATCTATAGTGACCAATTCTAGAGATGTTTATATTGGGTGGTGAACTCGATCTATGATGACCTATTGAGTAGAAAATTGTACCTATAGTAAAAATAAATCTGGTGAAGTGGTTGAGAGAACTTCACTAGTTTTAGAGATAGAGAAACCACATATTCTAAGGTCATCCCAACCCATAGGTGGATGAGTACTAGAATGAGGCAGTTATGTATTTTTTTCATCAGTTTAGGACAATTGCAGATCAGATTGTGGTCCTAGTGGTGAGCCTTCTTCTTGGCTCTAATGTATGATGGTGGTTTTTGGGGACCAAATATTATAATGAGGAAACTCTAGAGTGGTCATATTTTGATAACCCGTTTAGATATTAATTTTCTATATCTAAACTCTGGGTTTTATATAATTATGAGATTATACAGCTCCAGTAGGGAAGCATGATAGTAGATGAGAATTCATTGTGGTTCACCAACCTCTCGAGGTACTCGATTCTTATGTTTCGAGATTAGTACTTCCGGGATGGAAGCTTTGAGTTATGACTGCATAGAGACATATAAATAAATGTCATACCTATAATAATTTCTACTTATTCTATGGTTATAGAGAATGATTTTGTGGTTGAGAGTTTTCTGAGATGATTAGACTCAGTCATTGGTTTCCAGGACGTTAGTCTTAGAGACCTCGACATTCGAGACATTCAGGTGGAGGTCCCTGAATAGAGTCTCTAATTTTCATGGATCACATTATGGGTCTAGTCAGACTATGGAGAGGCAGTTATAGTCTCTTGATGGTAAAGGAATGTTGCATAAGATTGTCTAACCATCTATATAGCGAATAGGGAGAGAACATATGTGACATAAATGAAGAGGTAGAAGTAGGAACATATGGATCTGTAGGGAGGTGTACAGGGCATATGAATTGAGAGAGTATATGAATTTGTTAGAAACATAAACCTGTTACCACCACCACCCCCAAGTGGTCCACACTGGGCTCATAGAGCTGGAAGAAAGGGTTGCAGACAACTATAGGCCTTCAAAATATCGAAACTAGAGTCTCCAGGAATATGTTTAGGTATGATATATGTTTTATATACCTTATCTATAGTACAAATAGACACAATTTCTAGCCATTTATTTCTTTCCACATATCTGGTTAGATACATAGAGATTTAGGATTAGCCCCTTGGATTGAACCTTATGCTTGGAGATTATTATTGGAGATGACTCAGTGATCACACAGTTGGGCAGATAGTGTGACCAGAATCATAGAGGTGACCATTTTTGTTGGGATTTCATAATTGTAGTGATGATGTCTTATGATGTAACAACCATGCAAAGGTGGAGAGATGATTTCATGATGAAGATGCTGGGGAGGATAACTTTCATTTAGTTAGTCTGGGTTGTATGTAATGTTTGAAGACTACGAGCACTGAATTCCACTATGGTCTATTGTCTATGTAATACTTATGCCTATGGGCCTTGTAAGGGTTCCACCTCACCCCTTGAAAGGTGGATTATCAAAAATTAATAAAAAAATGAAGGCCTTCGGGCCATTGGAGCATGAGTCCTTATGATGTCATCATAATTATGAACTGGTTATCCATATTTCATGCCCATATTGATGATTTTATGTGAAATATGTGGTGTGTTAGAAGTGATAGTTCCAGGTTTTCCTTTGTGGGTGAAAAAAACCCAAGCAGCATAGGATGGACTCATACATAAAAGGATGTAGATGATTACTCATCAGTTGGCTAAGATTACCTGTGGTGTAGTGGATGCCAGGATTTTGAAGTTCCCTATAGTAGTGGTGGAGAATGATTACTTCATCCCTGATGATGTTCCAGGCTTATCTCCCCATCGATATATAGACTTATACATTGATCATCACCCTTGGATAGCACTGATATTTATTCTAGTATATTGAATGTCTATCATCGAGCTTTATTAACTAAGGGTAAATTTAGAGGACCTAAAGATGAAGTGATTTATTAGAGCAATTGTTTCACCCTTGGTAGCACCAATTTATATCTCCATGAATGAGGACAAGAGCTTGAGGTTGTGTGAGGACAACTAGATCTTGAACCAGGTGGATGTGAAGAACTAGTTTTCACTACCAATGATCTATGAACTATTTGATCATCTATTAGGGGAAAGATAGTTCTCAATAGTTGAAATAAGGTAAGAATATCACCATTTTTGAGTATGGAAAGAGGGTATACCTAAAACATCATTTATATGTCACTATGGCCAATATTATTACATAGAAAATCCCATTATAATGACGAATCCCAAACTTTAACACCTCGATATTTTATGAGATAAATTATTTTTTTATTTTATGATATCTTATGTTATATGGTACACAAAAATTTATTTTTTCAATATGAAACACCATATTATCTTTTGGTATACACACCACTATTCTTGTCTTTTGTTACACATAACTTCATGTTCATTTTACATAATTCATTTCTCACAAGACCGAGTATAACTGAAAAACTAAATATTTTATTGTTACCTTATAACATAACTGTTAAAATTGTAGGAATGAAGTGTACTAATTGATTTATGAAAATATTTTTTAGAAATGTATATAACTAATTATTTTTTAATCAATTATTTATAAATTAAAATTATTTTTTATTATTAAAAGGTAAATGTTTTCTGAAAAAATATTTAAACGAAAATAACTATGTTTATAAATTAATAAAATCACCATTTACAGATTTTATTAATGAAATATATATGTAATATATTCTATGTAATGTTTAAAATGAATCATAAATTTTTTTCTACACATGATATAAGAACAAATTAAATATTTCAGAAAAAAAGTATTTAAATTTTTTTTTCCACCTTTTGATGGCGGACATATTTTAAATATAGTTTTTTACACTTTCATAAGTTAGTTTTTACAAAATAATATTATTATTTTTAATTGGGACATAAAAATTTATTTTTATTGAATTTTTTGTATTTTTCTAATAAAATTCATTTTTAATGAATGGTAAAAAATAAAAGATTTTAATTCCAATCTACATTTTTGTCTAATTTATATATTTAGTTATATTATATTTTTAATTTTTTTTAAATTATGTTTTGATTATGTTTGTATAATTTAATCCAATATTGTTAATTTTAAGTAATTTGACATTGAAGTTATATACAAACGTATGCCAATCTTTTGGTGTTTTTTACTTTTAAAAAATAGGTTTTCTTGTTTTGACAATGGGGATTAAATATTAATTAATTCATTCCAATTATGGGTTTTTAATTTGGAAAAATTTATTCCATAATATAAATCAATATCTCCAAATTATATAAATAGTTTTCTTTTATTTTTGGACATGATTAATAGTAACTCCAGTAATTTTTTCTTACCACGGTTAAAGGTAAATCGGGTAAATCAGGGTAACAAATGATATGATAAAGATAATAAAATTACCCTAACACTTACCAAAATCCTTTTGGATGAATAAAATTATATCCTTAATAGATAATGATAAAAATTTATTTTTTAAATTGTCCCTTTTCAATGAAAGTTACATTATTATTTTTAAAACAAAAGGAAGTGAAACATTTCACTCTCTTAACTCTTATAATTATAAAAATTTTAACGTAGTAATAATAATGATTAAACTAATAAAATTAGTATTATCTAGAAATATAAAAAAATTCTCATCATCATGTGAATTTATTTATTATTTTTAGAGATTAAATAATTACCATAAATATTGACAGAATAGTGATACAAGAATTAATTTATTAAGAGAAATATCAAATAAATGATATTATAAATATTAAAATAAATATTATATGAAAAACTATATGAAATACACAATTTTTGTAGTTCAATATGACATGTCAAAAGTCTATTAAATTATTTTTTTGAATTTATCCCTCTATTAAGATTATTATTAAATTTAATGAATTGAATAGGGTAAAAATTGACATAATTGATGTTTTTAAAAAATAAGAATTTTTTAAATTATTATAAAAATCATAAAAATATTTAAATATAAAAATTGACTATTATATGGTACAAAATTTTATTAATTGTCCAATTATGGGAAATTTACCCCATATAAGTAATATTAATAGCCTCTTAATAATAAAAATGTTTTTTCCATATTTAAAATTAAAAGAGAAAAATTATGGGAAATATGAAAAGATAATGTTTATAATAATGTTAATACATGTATAAAAATTATTGGATGAGATGATATAAAACTGTCCTTATCTTATCTTCGGCATATCTCATGTTGGGGCTATTTGGAGTAAAATATTAATTTTTATTAATTAAATATTTTAAGAATTTCCAGGGGTGTCCCTCAGCTCAATTATAAAAGGGAACCTCCTCCCTCACGTTTTTAGATATCTTTGATCAATAATTATCATAAATCCCATGAGTATTTCCATTATAAACTTCACTAGTTAAATTTTAGAGTTTATATTCTTCTTCAAAGTCCAACTCTAGTGTTCTATGAGGAGATTTAGAGGAAGCATGTCGAAGAAGAGGTAATTTCCTCTACCAATTATTTCAAACTTATTTCTTCTTATACAGCCCCTTCATGAGTAATTTAAATATAAAGTAATATCCTCAATATAACATATATAATTATGTGTTTTCAAAATTATGAAAAAAATAAATTCCACCTTTTTTCCATCGTATCAAAAAATGAAATCACCATACGTGCGTACGTACGACTTAACATCTCCACACCGTGGTGTAATATGTTTTTCACCACCACCATAAATGGATGGATATAATGATAGAAATAATAACTCTATAAGATTACGATAACATGATATTTATTATGGAATAACATATATACCATCCACTTCCATACCGTCTCACAATTATCTAAATAATGTCGTCACTTGTGCGTACGTATGACCTTCCGTCTCCATGATGTGACATGATTCATTCTACAAGATATCTATTAAAAATTTTCTATACAAATTTAAATGATGAATAAATATTATATTTGTTCTGTTAATATCATTTTTAATTATATAAATATGACCTAATAAGGACAAACAAAGATTATTTGGAAAAACATGCATAACAAAATGAAGCAATGTTTTTCCCGAAAAATGAGTAATAATGAAATATTATTACCAAATGGATGATTATATAATAATTTATGATATCATACAAATGAAAATGATTATGGAATAATTCAATAACATTATATAAATCATTATACAATAGGCTCAGATACATAGGAAGGATGTCAGACCTGAGGTAATGGATAATTTTACAATCTCAATATTATTTGAGATATTTTATACTTAAGCATTTATATGGGTATATTTATCATCGATGTCCATGTTTTTTAGGTATATAATATTATTTTCTTTATTAAATACATTTTTCAAGTTTATTTTACCCTTTGATTAATTTGTATTAAATAGTATGAAAAGAATATTTTTTCATTATTCGATTTGAGGTACTTTTTTGCTTTTTTGAAAAAAGTATGGGGATATTGTTTTCTTACAAATACTAGATGAATAGATTTTAACGCTTTAATAACGCCTTATTTCAATGAAACTTCCATTACATTATTTTATGTTTATTTTCAACTAAACTCTATTATTATAAGATTTCTTGGAATTTTGAGAAAAGAAAATGTTTTTGTAAAAGAAAGGATATTTTTCGAAAGAATTAATTGAGTGTTTTTTTTAAATTTATTTTCCATCTATAATTAAATATAGTTTTAAATTATATTACCCATATTATTCTTATGATTCAATTATTTTTATGAAGAAATTTTATTTATTAAATATATCTGTTTTACATGGATTATGTTATGATGTAATGATGTTTATAAAACCCATTTTAATTCCTTGGGTTATGCTATGATGAATAATCTGTGTTTTGGTGGGAGGCATAATAATGATTACATTATAAGAAGGGTTGGACCTATATCTCACTATTTTTTAGTATTTAATTATATATAACTCATTAGTTATATATGTTATGTTTGAACCTAATTTTAGGTTCACAATTCTATGTGTGGACCTGGTTTTCATGTCCATATTTTTATGTGGGGATCTAGTTTCCATGTCCATATGTTTATTAAAGAGCTAGGTTTCATGTTATTAATTTAATTAATTAACATATTAATATTTATACATGTTCACAATGTTATAATATTATGTGGATTCCACAATTTCATGTCTTATGTTATAGTTATGATCTTTTGTATTAAGATCTTTGACTTTCCCTATGATTCAAGTTTAAATTTAATATCCAAGGAATGATCTTCTAATCTTATGATCTCATTATCAAAACCTTTATTCTCATGTTTATGTGTATATATAAACCTTTTTTACCCTTACTAAGCATCTAATCTCACCCCTTTTTTATGTTTCTTTTCCACAGGATTTGAAGAAGGATATTAAGTAAGATGGGTTAAAAAGGTGTCCAAGTTATGAAGGATGATGTTGGATATGATATAGATGTTTTATGAACCAGTTATTATGTTTCCCATTTCCAATGACAGTAATGCAATATTGTATTTGGGAAAATATATAATTAATTTATTATGTATTTCTCAAAAAATGTAATGTCCATGTACGTCAATCTTGGGACGTTAGAGTTGGTATCTGAGAAAATGTTTAGTATAAATTTAGAAACATGTATGTGAAAACATTAGTGATATCCCTAGAGATATTTCTATGTATATATCATGGGATTTTCTAATGATAGGTCTAATTATAGGTTATAGTACTAGAATTATGTAATTATAATGAATAACTTTTGATTAAACTTAAGATATTAGGGAATTAATGTACTCTCCCTTGATTATGTTGTTTTCCAAGTATGATTTTTCCCCCAAAACGTTTATTTTAGGGATTTAGACAATGGATAGTAGTTGAAGGAACCATGTTAATGATAAATGAAATGGGTAATGTAATTATTTTCCTTCTGATCAACCTAATGTAAAGGGATCTTCAATGAAAAATCTTATCGATATTATCACACAAGATATAAATTATGTTGGACGTCCAAATGAGAAGAGGAGGGAACAAATTTATATTAAATCCTTTATGAGGCAATAGCCGCATTATTTTTGTGGTTCTTATGATCCAATTGATGTTGAATAATGGAAAAATACCAACAAAAAGGTATTTTCCATCCTTTATAGTTCTGAACATGAAATTGTCGGGTTGTCTATTTATATTCTCGAAGCTGAAGTTGATCTGTGGTGGAATCTTATTAAGAACACGATGGATAAAGAAGAAACTGAATATTTGGAATGGGAAGAGTTTAAATGGATATTTTTCTGCAATTACATCACATGTATTCTATAAAAAATATAGTAAAGAAATTCCTTGTGACTAAGAAAAACCATGATGAATATATTGGTACTGATGAAGCTAATTTTACCAGACTTGTACGGTAAACTTTAGGGTTAATCATTATCCCTTAATGAAAAATTGATATTCATTGGTGGCCTAAAACCGATTCTCTAAATGGAATTTACCATATGATATTTTCTAAGCTAGGAAGAAGTCGTTCGTTGTGCTCTAAAAGTTGAAATGGATGTTTTTAACTTTAAAGGTTCTGGAGATAAGAAAAGAAAGATAGAGCTTAATAGAAACTCCAGAAATTTTCCACAAAAAGAGAAGAAATATATTCAACCTCTTACTTTCAAAAAATTCCAAAAATCACACTAGGGAATACCTAGAAAGAACAATAAGATTCTTCAACTGTGGGAAGCCTATTCATAGATCCAAAGTGTGTCAGAGTGATGTAAAAAAGGCCATTCAATGTTGATATAGCACAAGAAAATGCACCACCCACACTTTAATTATACAAGTGAAAAGAAATGGGGAATTATCATAAAAAATTCTCTAATCAAAGGGTTATTTATAATGGTCGATTTAAAATACCCATTAAGTCTATAGACAACAGAAAATCACATGTGATCACTATTGTAGATGTTGATTATATAAATGAAGTGGTGGAATGCTTGAGTGTTTATGTAATGGGATTCCTAAATAAGGATGTAAAATCACTTTTATGGTATTATTGAATAATGAAACATCCATGTCATGGACCTCTGTAGTTTTTTCATAAAGATTTAAGAGAATATACTAAATGGTACAGGTAAACCTAAATTGTTATTGATGTAATAAGTTGATGTTTTTGTAGAAAATTTGATTAAGGGTAGGATAACATTTAATATGATCTATATGATGAGATAATGATACTTGGATAATTATATGTTGGAAAATAATAAGTAAATTGGATGTTAATGATTTCCTTAGAATGGATTAAGGATTTTTGAAATGTGGTTTATGCTATTAAGGAGGATTTTTATTGCTTTTTGGATTTAGGGATAAGTAAACATGTGTGTTTTCAAAATAGATATATGGTAATGAGAATACATGATTAAGGTATTCACATGTTTGGAATGTGACTAATAAGATCTATATTATGATATATAAGAGATAAATTCTATGTCAATTTAGTTCTCCTCCATCTAAAGTTTCAGATTATCAATTTTTGGAATGATTTCATGGTTATAAATTTATAGATAGTATAAGTCAAAATCTGGTTTATGTTTGTTATATTAATGTATTATCTAACTATAGGTGGACTTATTCATATTGGATAAAATATGCTAACATTTTTGTCGAGATAGATAGAATTAACTATCATTCTATTTATAAAAAGCATGATCTACTAAAACAGATAAAATGATAAATTAAACTTCTTTTCATTGAATAAGGGATGAAGTGGAAATTATTCATGGAACAACTAATTGTGATATTGTACCAAAATAGATTAGTATATAATCACACGTAAAATTCTTTAACTTTATTCAAAGGATATTGAAACCGATTTTTTTTATCTTAGAACCTTTTTATCCGATTAATAAAATGGTCCATTAAATCATTTTAGATTTATGGATTTATTATTGTTAAATTTATCATATCCTTTTTCTATATAAATCTCTTTTAGAATGTGATGGTTAGATTTTTTTCTTCCAAATCCATGTTTTCGCATCCCATCCATGTTCTCTTATTTGGAAACCCAGTTATCTGTTACATTGGGTAACTATTACGTTTCAAAACATCCTTTTTAAAATGAAGTTTTATTATTCTTTTACAATGTGGGTTTCTGTGATAGAAACTTTCAAGTAGTAAACATTTTATAACCCCGACGAATTTCTAGGGAGAAGTTCATTTTTGGGGGGGTTGAATGTGACCCCTTGATATTTTATGAGATATATTATTTTTAATTTATTTGATGTCTTGTGTTGTAATATACACCAATGTTATCTTGATCTTTACACAACAACATATTATTTTGGGGTACACACAACACTGTTCTTGTCTTGTGTTACACACAAGTTCATTTTCTTTTGATATTATTCATTTCATGCAAGAATGAGTATAAGTGAACAATTAAAAATTTATTATATTACCCTATAACCTAAATTTTAAAATTGAGGGAATGAAAAATTTTAATTAATTTATGAAAATATTTTTTACACATGTATTTAATTAATTATTTTATGAACTATTATTTATCAATTAAAATAAAACATTTTTTTATTAAAAGGAAATGCTTTTCTGAAAAAAATATATTTAAATGAAAATAAGTGAGTATATAAAATAATTAAATCACTCATTATGGATTTTATTAATGAAATTTAGATTTAATATATTCAATTTAATGTTTATTATTTATCATATCTATTTTTTATGCATGATATAAGAAAAAATTCAATTTTGCAGATAAAAGCAGTATTTATTCAAAACAATATATAGTTTTACAACCTTTTGATGGAGAACCCATTTTAATTCCAGTTTCTTAAACTTTTATAAGTTATTTTTGACAAAATTATATTATTATTTGGATTAATGATATCAAATTTTATTTTGGTTGAAATTTTTATATTTTTCTGTAAAAATTAATATTTTAATTAATATAGAAAAATACAACATTTTAATACAAAAATTCATTTTTTTCTAATTTATTTATATAGTTAGATTATCTTGCGAATTGGTTTCAAAGTATATTTAAATTAATTTTTTATCATTTAATCCAATTTTGGTCATTGGATGTAATTTCACATTAACATTACATATAAACGCACGTCAATCTTTTGATGGTTTTTTACTTTGAAAAAACTCGTTGTCTCACTTTGACAATGAAGAATAATTTTTAAATAATTTATTAAAAATATGTATTTTGATTTGGGAAAAATATATCCCATATTTTGAATCAATTGGTTTTAATTATTTAAATAGGTCCCTTTTATTTTAGGAATTAATGAATAGTAACTATGGTAATTCTTATTTATCATATTTAAAGGTAAATCTTGTAAATTAGGGTAACAAATAATATGATAAAGATAATAAGATTACCCTAACACCTTCTAAAATTATATTTGATTAATAAAATATTACCATTAACACCTAGATATAAAATTTGATATGTTTAATGAACCTTTATATACGAATGTGATATAATTATTATTAAAACAAAAGAAAGTTACAATATTTAACTCTTTATCTCTTATAATTATAAATTTTTTTAAAGTAATGATAAACATGATATATCTATGAACATAAGTATTATATAAAAATATAATAAAATTATCTACATAGTGTGAATATATTTATAATATTTAGAGATTAAATAATTACCATAAATAATGAAACAAAAATGATACAATAATTATTTTATTAAGAGAAATATCAAATAAATGATATTAATAATATTAAAAAAACATTATATGAAATAATTAATGTCATAAATGCATTCTCTATATAAATATGATAGTAAATAAAACAAATAAATTATTTGGTTCGATGTTATCCATTTGTTTGGTATATATTTAAATTAAATAAAATTAATAGTGTAAAAATTGACATAATTGATGTTTTACAAAAAAAGTAATTTATTAAATTAGTTAAAATTCCAAAAAATATTCAAAATAAGTGACTAATATAAGGTCTAAATGTTTATTTTGTGTCCAATTATTGGAAATTGACCCTATATATGTAAAATATATAGCCTCTTAATAATTAAAATTATGTTACACAATCAAAATTAAAAGAGAATAATTATTCGTAAACTGAAAATAGACAGTTTAAAATAAAGACAATACATGTATAAAAATTTTTTTCATAGAGGATTTCAAACTAGACACATCTTTTCTTTCGTGTATCCCATATTGGAGCCATTCAGATTAAATTTTTTTTTATTAATTTCATATATTAAGAGTTTCAAAGGGTGCCCCTCACCTCAATTATAAAAGGGCACCTCGTCCCTCCCCTCTTCACAAAAAAATTGAGAATTCATTTTCAGACAACCCCTATCCCTTTCCATTATAAAATTCCCTAGTTTAATTCTAGAGGTTTTTTCCTTCTTCAAAGACCAACTGTAGTGCTCTGATGGGTAATAATTAAATATTATTACCAAATAGATGATAATATGATCATATATGATACAATAAAAAATTCTATGATTCTATAAATAGACAACAACATCGTTTAAATCATTATACAAGAGGTTTAGATACATACAAAAGATATTAGAACTAAGGTAAGGGATAATTTTTCAATATAATTATTATCAGAGATTGTTTATACATAAGTATTTACTGGGGTATATTGATCATCCAAATCCATGTTTACTAAGCATATAGTATTATTAATATTATTATAAATTTATTTAATGTTAATTTTACCCTTTGGGAAATTTTTATTAAATGGTATGAAAGGAATCTTTTGTTGTTATTCGATTCGAGGTACTTTTTTACTTTTGAAGAAAAAGTTTGAGGAGAATGTTTTTTAACTTATACAGTATTTATAAATTTGTATTCTTTCATAAGGCCTTATTTCTATGAATCATTCATTACAATATTTCATGATTATTTTTAATTAAACTCTTTCCTTTTAATATTTCATGTCATTTTTAGAAAAGAAAATGTTTTTGAGGAAGAAACATTATTTTCCTGAAGAACTAATTTGATGTGTTTTCTTGAAATTATATTCCATCTATGATTATGAAATTTTTTGAAGTATACTACCCATATTATTCTTATGAATTGATTATATTTATTATGGAATGTTATTTATGAAATCTATTTTTTTTACATGGATTATGATATGATGTAATGATGTTTAAGAACCCCATTTTAATTCTGTGGGTTATGCTATGATGAATAATTTATGTTCATTTAGAAAATGTTATAATGATTTCATTATAAGTTGGGTGGGACATATATCTCTTTCTTGTTCATTAGTTAATGATGGATAACTCATTAGTTATATAATGTATATGTGAACCTGATTTCATGTTCACAATTTTATGTGTGGACCTGGTTTTCTGCTCCATTATTTTATGAGATGACCTAGTTTCCATGTTGATATGTTTATGAAAGGGTTGAGATTCATGTATATAATTTAATGGGTGAAAATGTTTCTGTTTATATATGTTCACATTGTTATAATATTACGTGTATGCTACAATTTCTTGTATTAAATTATAGTTATGATATTTTGTATTATGATCTATTATTTTCCTTCTAATTCATGTTTTCCATTGATATGATGGTCATGATCTTCTACTATTATGATCATGATCTCATAAATATTATTCTCATGTTTATATTTACATATCTTCCTTCATTACCCTTAATGAGAATATTTGATCACCCATTTTTCTGTTTCTTTTCCCTAGTATTTGAAGAAGGGTAAAATGTATTATGTGTTAAAATGTGGTCCTATATATAAAGGATAAAGTAGGAGTTGATGTAGATATTTAATGAAATAGTCTATTATGTTTACCAGTTTCCAAAGACACTAAACTAATACAGTCTTTGGGCATCTATTTGTGTAATGTATTAAGCATTCCACAAATGAAATGTAATTTCTATATATGTAAATCTTGGGTCATCAACTAGAAGTGTTTAAGGGTATCATGAACCAGATTTTCACCCTTTGTTAGACTAATTCATGGTAGTTATAATTGATGATATCATTGGGTACTCATCATCCACGTAGGAGCCATGCGGAGCACATGAGAATGGTTCTAGACGTACTTAAATGGGACTAACATTATGTAAATAAATATAAATGTTAGTTCTTGATTCAAGAGGTCTTATTTAGGACACATTATCTTAGTGGATGGAGTGGAAGTGGACCGGTCCAAAGTTTTGGAAGTCTAATTTTGGGATTCATCCAATAATGTAAATGGGGTGGATAACTTCATTGGGATGGAAGTCAATTACTGAATATTCATTGATAATTTCTCTAGGATATCATCACCCATGAAATATTTGACCTTAAAGGGTCATCCTTTCATGGGGACTGAGAGTTTCCTGCTTGATTTCCAGTTGTTGAGTCAAAGATAGATGAGTGGTGATACTCCTAGTCATTAGTTACCTAGAGTCAGTGAATTATTATATAACATTGGCATGATCACAAGATATCATGTCTCGAAATAACGATTAGTTTAGTCACTCTGGAAGTACTAGATATATACATAAGTTTTACATTACATCATGAAATAAAAAAGCAAAATCTTGTCCCCTTTGAACACAATCATATACTTTGTCCTATACCTATATGTTAAGAATAATATACATTTTCACATACTAGGAAAATGTAAACAAAAGAAAGGGGTGAGCTCAGATTCTTAGTAAAGATAACAACATTTCAGAAACTATCATAAATAGGTATAAAAATTTAAAGCAATTTATAAGACTAAAACACAAGCTTTATAAACTTAAACATTAGCATAATATTGAAAGATAAGTCAAATAATTCCATTTACTTATTCACGTGGATATTCTAATAGTCTAATAATCACATGTAATATCAATAGAAAATTTCATAATGATGAAATGCATAATACCGGAAATCATAACCACATAGTCAAGGCCTTGTTCCAAGACTACAAATAATATTTTTTCAAGGACATGTTCCAAGACACAATTTTTCCTCATGAGACCTATCGATGCATCGAGGAGCTATAGCGATCTCCACCCATAACTTACTATGTCCAATGCAATCCTCATATGAAAATGTTGAAACATAACATAAACATTCGTATTAAAACTAGAATAAGAAATATTAGTACTTTTACCATAAACCATGAATGGTAGAAAGATAACAAATTCATAGTAAAAAATATCACAACAACTTCAATACAATATGAAAGATAGTATCATAATAAATCAATTTCAAACAAGTGTAAAATCCATCAAAGGAAGTTTACATAGATGAAATAAAAATAATTTGGGAGAAATATATCTTTCTATTTTGATATCATTTAAAAGACACATAATTATAAAAGTAATTTTTTTTGAGATTATTATTATAATATTTTAAAGGAATCTTTTAAGGTGTTTTAATGGTGGAAAATTGCCACACACACCGTATAAGTTTTAAAAAACATTCTTACCTTATTTTGTCGAAAAAGTCATAAAATAAATTGTTTAGAAAACGAGGAAAAGATTCCTTACCAAAAAATTTATAAAAAGTCAACATGGGTATAAATGAATTATATATTCTAGAAAATAGTAAAAATGTTTTGAAATACAGTTTTATGAAACACGAATGAGGTTGATAATGAATTCCCAGTAGATACTTACGTATAAACAACCTCAAATAATGTTGATATTGTAAAATTAACTCCAACCTTGTACTTTTCCTTAGTAGAGGGTACATTAATCTCAGTTATAATAGTTAAATAATTGTTATTAAATTATACAAGAACCACATACATAAATATGATATCATATATGATCTTCTAATATTTCGTTGTTTATAATATTTTAGTAGTATCATTGTTTTGGGTGTTAACTGATTCATTTTCCATTATATGTTATGATATGTAAATCATGATTATCATGGATAGTATGTATTTAATTAATATAAATAATCAAATTAAGTTCATAAATATATTTTTTAATCATAAAATGAAAATTAATCTTTAATGGTTACGATGAGGAATGAATCTTATCACGTCCATGGATGACGGTAATTCGTACGTACACACGAGAGACAAAATAATACTATTGATGGTGAAGTAGTTTGTTATTGGATGGTATATTACATATAAAGAATAACTAAAATTATATATTTAATATTTACATCAATTATACTCATTATTATACCAATCCAAGGAATGATGTGTTGAATAACAAACTACACCACGACGTGGAGACGGTAAGCCGTACGTACGCACGTATGGTGACATTGTCATTCATAGGATGGATAGAATAATTAATATGGTTGTACAACATTTATAATAACATCCTTTTATGTAGATAGTATTGGAATTATTATTTTTCTATGGAAATAACAAAGAAAGATGATGTGGATGATGAAAATAACATTAAAAGGGGTGATGAAATTATTATCTCTTCTTCGGGTGCTTCTTTTTTTTGATCAAAAGGGCTCCATAAGTTGGATTTAAGATCAAATTATGTTGACTATGTTTAATCCAGGGTAGTTGGAATGATATTTTAGCTGGTTTTGTCCGAGTCAAATGGAATTTGAGATGTGATTTTGAGAGAAGAGGATATACCATTTTATAAGAGAGGTGAGGGTCACTTTAAGAAAAGATTGAAATATTATTTTATTATAAAATAGTTTTCGATTTATAATGTATTAAAATGGATTTATTTTGATGATAAGGTGGGTATGGCTCGAAATCCTCCCATCAAATAGGTTTTAGACAAGTTTAGGTCACCATATTAACATTATCTTTTAGATTAAACTCTTAGTTTAATAGATAATCTTTTACAATGTCTTCTTTTATTTTTATATTAAATGGTTAATAAAAATAAAATAAAATGAAAAGAGAACCTCAAGTTGTTCATTAAAGACATATATATCATTATATAATTCCTTTTTTGGATCCTTCGATTTTTCATAATATTATATCATTAAATAATATAGTATTTGTTTTATAAACTCATTTATGCCTATTTTGACACTATTTAGTATTTGGTTTTTGTGAAAGTCTCAAAAACACGATAACTTCGAAAACAATGAATTACATCAATCCTAATATGTCATATTAACCTATAAAATTATTTTAATGCCTCAAAAGTTACAATTTACATTTATTTATATTTTGATAATATCAATTATTTTAATCATTCACTAATAAGGTAATTACTGCATCATCATTGTCTCATTAATAAATTTAATTATTTAATGTCTAAAAATTATTAATAAAATACCATTATGTAGGAAATATTTTTATCCTTATAATTAAAATTTTTAGTTGTATTTATCTTTTGTATTTCCCTATATTAAAATTTTTAAGTTATTGAAATTTGAATTTAATACTTTTAACTCTTCTTTAAATAAAATATAATAAATATCCTAATCAAACCCACATGGACCAAAGAGGATAATATTATATTCCAAATTTTTATTTTGTTCTAAAAATACATATCCAATAGAATTAGGACTTTTTTAGGGTAATTATTATATCATTTTTACCATTAATTACAATATTACTTTTAACCGTTGTAAATAAAATTCAAAAGTTACTATTCACAAAAAATTATTTTCATCTCGTTGGACCACATCATACTTACTCATGTCAACTATGACTCAAATATTGTTTAAATTAAATTCAAAAAAGCGGTAAAATTATGTTTTATGCAAATTGGCTAATGTGCCTAAAAGATTGGAAAGTGACGTTAAAAAGTTCAATAAAATTTTATATATCTAATATTATTATAAAATGAATTCAATGAATTACATTGGAAAAGTATAGGTATTATATATCTATTTTGAATTTAAAATAAATATAAATAATTATTTAAATAAAAATTCTATTTTAAACAATAACGTAGTGTCTTCACCATTTATCATAAATTGAATGTTTTCATAAAAAATACAAAAAAATAATCTGAAGCTAATTTTGATATTCTGAATTAAAAAATGATTTATATTTTACCAAATTCAAAACATAGAAGTTTCATTAATTAATTTATAATTAATTCCTGCTTTCAAAACTAGAAAGTGGAGTTTTTATAAGTAAAAACTATCAAAATATTGACATGTGTTTATGTCCAAATTAAATGTGAAATTACTTAAACTGTCCTAAATTATATTAAATGATAAAAATATAATATTATTATACTTTAAAACCACTCAAATTATTAATTTAACACTATAAATTATTTCGTTAATAATGTTGTTTTCAATTAAAAGTTAGAATTTTTCACTATTCATCAGAATATGAAAGTTATCCGAAAAACACCAAAAATCTATCCAAAATAAAATTTTATGTCCCACTTCTAAAGAAGATTATTATTTTTTCAAATTGAATTTATAAAAGTGTCAAATATTGTATATAAAAATTGTTCTCCATTAAAAGGCAGTAAAATTACATTTTTTTTTGAAAAACAAATCTTTTATTTGAAAAAATATATTTTTTCTTATATTATGTCTAAAAACACATAATATGGAAGTTAAAATTATATAGAGTATATAAAATTCAAAATAAAATTAATACTATTCATAAATACTTTTTAAACAATTAGTTTGGTAAGTTATGGTGTGCTCAAACTTAGTGTTGCAGGTGGCGCAAGCTATTGAATTACTTTAAAGACATAATGTATTATTAAATCCTAGGGTGTTACATTCTTTCCTCTTTCATCAAATTTAATCCTCGCAATTTTAAATTCTTCTTTGAAAATAAAAGGTTGAAAATAGAAAATACCTTCGTGGAAAACCTACAAAAGAAATAGGGTTACTAAAATTTAGACATAATAAGAGGGAAAGGGAAATGAAAATATCACCAATAAATTCAGATTTTTTAATAGGAGAACATTGGTGGAAAAACCTAAATATTTATATGGAGTGATTTAGGTAATCAATCACAAGCATGTAAATTTAAAATTGAGGATCTCAAAGCCATAAATCCACAATGATTAAAATATCACTCGTTCAACAAAACATAATGTATTAGGATAAAATATTTTTTGGTTTAAAATCCTTTCCCAAAAGTTAAATAATTAATTTCACCATAGAGTAAAAAAATATATGGTAACTATAGTTCCATCCTTTAGCTAATTTCTACCATAAACTCATCTTTCACTCCAAAAGATAATAGAACTCAAAAATATTCTACATATTTTAATCATTTAGGGTTCCAAAAAAATGAATTTATAATTAATTTATACGATCATTTAAGAAAACTAGATTATAAAAATTAGGACTTCACATAAGCCAGTGGTTGGTGATGAAACCTTATCTCCCTTTGGTTGCAGGATCAAGTCTCGCGGACTTTCCATATGCGACGGTTTGTCGCCCGACCTTCAGGTTGTCCTTTTTATAAAAATTCCCAAAACAATATTATGAAATATTTTAACCTTCAACAATAATATCCAATGTGTAAATTAATTAATTCCTACCATTAAAATTTTTGGAAATACATATTTTTAAACTCATAGTCCAAAACTTATAAGGAAGGTAAAAATATTGAAGATCTCATTTTCTATGTAATAACATTTGAATACCATCATCATGTATTCTCTTAAAACATGGTAATACCCTTAATTACTATAAACCTTATTGATTACATTCATGCTCACTTTTTCCTTATTGGATACTGGATATACTACTTATATCCAAAAATGTTGTAAACTCCAACAATGATGTAATAAACAAGTAATTAATTAGTTTCATGGTAGTCAAGAATATCCAATATAGTTTTTCCAAATCAATCATATCTTATTCTGAAATCACTACCTCTGTATCAGTACCATATTAAGGTTTATCTTTCCTTAAACCATGTATTTTACAAAAAATTTAACTTGTTGTTGAGTCACTATTCTTAGTACCATATAATATCAAATCCTCAATGAAATAGTACTACAGTACAATCCTTATTTATTTATATAATTAATATAACCAGTACATAGTTAATAGAACACTCAAATGACATAATTCATTAATAAAAATATAATAACACTAATTATTTCTATTCATCTGTTGTAGTATCATAACTTGATTATTATCCACAACATCATATTTGGTATACTCTAATGATTGGGGCATTGATTCGTGTAGTTTCCCAATTCCTTGTAGATGAAGAATTTTATATTTGAAACCATTTTCTTACCCTTGAAATCATGTACTTGGGGTCCTCTTTCTCCACACAAATAAAAAACTCACAATCCCTACAATAATTTACCAATTTGATTCTTCCCACAGTTATCACATATTAGAAAATTTTTCTTCCCATTCTTTCCTTTATCCATCACTCTCTATACCATCCTTTTATTGTCTATCTTCCCTTCAAAGCCATAGGAATAGGATAATTTTTTACTTATCTTATTAACACATGATACTATTTATTCATATGATGTGAATACATGGGAGACTAACTCCCTTCTAAATATTGGCTTAAGGCTATGAATGATATGATACTTCTTACTCTTTGCATCATGCGTATTATTGGAGTTCTCATTCCTTCTACTGGGCGCCATTTTTAAAAAACGACATACACTCGATTAGTTTATGAATCACAATGCATAATTCCGAACTTGTAAAATAACTAACGTAAATTGAAATTTTAATGAATATAATTCATAATCATTAAAATGTTTTCTTTGTGGAATTATTTAAAAATAAATCCATCATAATGGTTTGTAATGAAAATGTGAATTATCCTAAGCACATACCCTAAGTGTATCAATACCAAGAGTGATGTAAGGCCCATTTTCGCGTATCAAGATACCCTGGGTCTAGCCAAAAAATCCTGGTTGGAGTTTTTACTCCCAGGAACATCTGTTCTAGAGACACCTATACCAGTTTTTATACTGACAGAGATGTATTTTCTTAGAAAACCCGCATAATATTTACCCTGAATTTTTTTTGGATGTTCTTATACACTAATCCTCAATGATTATCTTTGGTTAATGTTCTCTAATCATAGTTTTTCTAAATCTAGTTTCCCAAGTATTTACAAAACTTCTTCTGATACTAACTTTAAATCACTGACTCTAGTTACACAGAGTTGTGGAAATATTACATAACATTGGCATGATCACAAGATATCATGTCTCGAAATACCAATAAGTTTACTAGCCTTGGAAGTACTAGATACATACATTAGTTTTACATTACATCATGAAATAGAAAAACCACATTTTTCCCCTTTGAGCACACTCATATCCTTTGGCCTATCCCTGTAGGATAATAATAGTATACTTCTTCACATCCTGGGAAAAATAAAACATAACAAATGGATGAGTGCAGATTCTTAGTAAAGATAACAATATAGCGGAAACTATCATAAATAAGCATAAACATTTAAGGAAATTTATAAGATAAAAATACAATCCTTTTAAACATAAACATCAATATAATATAGTAATGATAAATAAAATAATTCCATTTACTTATTGACATAGATATTATACCATTTGAATAATCTCATGTAATAACAATAGCTAATTTCGTAATGATAGAATGCATAATTCCAGACATCATAACCAGATAGTCAAGGCCTCGTTCCAAGAATAAAAAGATGATTTTTTCCAGGCCTTGTTCCAGGGCACCTGTTTTTTTCATGATACATACTGATGCATTGAGGATTTATAGTGGGATCCACCCATCCCTTACTATGTCTAATGCATTCTTCATATGAAAAGTTTGAAACATAACATAAACATTCGTATTAATAATAGCATATGAAATGTTAGTACTTTAACCATAAACCATAAATGGTATAAAAGTAACACATTTAATTTCAATGATATCTCAAAACAATCAATACAATAAGGAATATTGTATCATAAAAAATCGAATTCAAACATGTTTAAAATCCATCAGTGGATGTTGGCATTGATGAAATCAAAACTATTTGAGATAAATATCTCTTTCTATTTTGAAATTGTTTAAATGTCACATAATTATAAAATAAAAAATTTATTTTGAAAATATTCTTATAATATTGTAAGGGAAGCTTAGAAGGTGTTATAATGGAATAAAATAGCCACACCAACCGTATAAGTTATTAAATCATTCTTACCATAAATTATCGAAAGGTCATAAAATACCTTATTTGGAAAATGATAGAATGATTCGTTCAAATTTATTTTATAAAAAGTCAAACAAGTGTATAAATGAAATTAATAAATAATCTAGTAAATAGTAAATATGGTTTGAAATACATTTTTAAGAAACACATATGAGGATGATTTCCCAGAAGATGCTTACATATAAATAATCTCGGGTAATAAAGAGATTGTAAAATTAACCCTTACTGTGTACTTTTCCTTAGTCGATTGTACGTTAGCCTCATTTATAGTAGATAAATCATTTTTATTAAATTATACAACAACCACATACATAAATATTATATCATATATGATATTCTAATATTTTTTGGTAAATAATATTTCAGTAGTATCATTCTTTTTGGTATTAACTGATTCGTTTTCATTTATATATTTTGTTCCATAAGTAATGTTTAGTATGGATAGGATTTATTTAATTCATATAAACAATGATATTAATTTCTCAAAAGTTTTCTTTAATAATAAAATGAAAATTATTCTTGAATGGTTATGATTGGGAATTAATCTCATCGTGTTCGTGGAGATGGTAATCAGTACGCACACACAATCGAAAATATCATTCTATTGATGGTAAAATCATATGTGATTGGATAAAATAATACATATATAGAATCATTAAAATGTTATATTTATTATATACATCAATTATACTCATTATTATACCCATCCAAATAATTAAGTGTGGAATAACAAACTACACCACGACGTGGAGACGGTAAGTCGTACGTATGCAATATGGTGACATTGTCCTTCATAGGATGGATAGAATAATGAATAGAGTTGTACCATATTTATAATAACATCATAGTATGTACAAGGTACTAGTGTTATTATTTTGGTATGGAAACAATAATGAAAGAGGAAGTGGAATAAGAAATGAACATTGAAAAAGTTAATGAAATTATTATCTCTTCTTCGGGTGCTTCCTTTTTGATTTGATCGAAAGGGATCCTTATCTTGGATTTATGATAAAATTAATTTCATTGTAATGAATCAAGGATATTTGGGAAGATATTTGAGTAGGTTTTGGCTGATCCAAATGGTTTTGGAGGTGTAATTTTGAGATAAAAGGGACTACCGTTTTATAAGAGAGGTGAGGGTCACTTTAGGAAATGTTTGAAATATTATATTATTATAAAATAATTTTCGGTCTATAGTGGTATAAAATAGTTCTATTTCTAGGATAAGGTGGGTATGAGTCAAAATAATCTCATCCAATAGGTTTTAGTCGAGTTTAGGTCACCATATTAACCTTATCTTTTATATTTAACTCTTAGCAAAATTGTTTAACTTTTACAATGCCTTCTTGTATTTTTATGTATCATGGTCATTTATCATGATATAAAAATCCAATAGAACCTCAAATGGTTAATTAATGAAATATATATCATTATATAATTCCTTTTCCATGTCTTAAATTTTTAGTAATATTATATCGTTTAATAATATAGTATTAGTTTAAAGAAACCATTTATGTATATTTTGACACTATTTACTATTTGGTTTTTGTGAAAGTAAACAAAACATGATTACTTAGAAAACAATTCTTTACATAAATCCAAACATTTAATATTAACCTATAAAATTAGTGGAATTATTCAAAAGTGTCAATTTACATTTATTTGGTTATTTATAATATAAATTGTTTTAATCATTCGTTTCTAAGGTAGTTACTACATCATCATTGTCTCATAAATAAAATTCATTATATAATGTCTAAAATTTTTAAATAGAATACAATTATGTAGGAAATATGTTTATATTTCTAATTAACATTTATAGTCGAATTTTTCTTATGTATGACCCTATATTAAAAATTTTGTAGTTATTAAAATTGGAATTTAACACTTTTAACTCTACTTTAAATAAAATATAATAAATTTCATAATTTAGTCCAAGTGGATCAAAGGGGATCATATTTTATTAATATTGTTGATTTTGGTCGAAAAACACTTACCCAATAGAATTAGGACATGTTTTAGGGTAATTATAATATCATTTCAACCATTAATTACATTATTTACTTTTAATCGTGGTAAAAAATATTCAAAACATACTATTCAACAAAAATTATTTTCATCCCATTGAACCAAATTTATTTACTGATTTCAACTATGTCTCTCGGATTTTGGAAATTTAATTCCCTGATGTGTTACAATTGTGTTTTATACAAATTTTCTAATGTTCTTAGAAGGTGGGTAAAAGACGTTAAAAAGATTAATAAAATTTTATATATCTAATCATATTATAAAACTAATTAGATGAATTGAAGTAGACTAATATAGGTATTATGTATCTATTTCGACATTAAAATAAATTCAAATTATTATTCAAATAAAAAGTTGGTTTTAAACAATAATGGAGGGTTTTTCACTATTCATCAAAAATTGTACGTTTTCAAAAAAACCCAAAAATTCACCCTAAGCTAATATTGATATTCCTAATTAAAAAAAGTATTTATATTTTACCAAATTAAAAATATAGAAGTTGAAATAATTAATTTAAAATTAATTCTTGTTTTCAAAACCAGAGAGTGGGTTTATGATAAGTAAAAACAATCAAAAGAATGACATGTGTTTATGTTCAATTGAAATGTGAAATTACATAAAATGACCAAAATTTTATTAAATGATTAAAATATAATCTAATTATTCATTAATACCACTCAAATTCATAATTTAACACTATAAATGTTTTGGATTATTAATTTTTTTTAGTTAAAATTTAGTATTTTCACTTTTCATCAGAATATGAAAGTTATCAGAAAAAATCCAAAATCAATCCATATTAAATATTTTTGTCCCCCTTATAAAGAAGAAGTTTATTTTGTTAAATTTAATATATAAAAGTATCAAATATTGTATTTAAAAACGTTTCACCATTAAAAGGCGATACAATTTCATTTTTTTTGAAAAACATTTCTTTTATCTAAAAAATTAATTTTTTTCTTATATTATACCTAAAAAACACATAATATGGATGTCAAAAATATATCAAGTATATAAAATTAAAAATGCAGTTAATACTATTCGTAACTAATTTTTAAATGGCTATTTTGGGAAGTCTTGGTTTTCTTGAACTCAGTGTTGCGTGTCATGCAAGCAATTGAGTTATCTTAAAGAGATAACCTATTATGAAATCATGTGGTGTTAAAAGCGGTCCTATTTTTATATTACCATAGTTGGGTGTCGATAACATAGTGTTCTACGATGCATCAAGAAACAGGATTGGGTGTTTTTTTATGTAGTGGAAGGCAGTGATTGCATATAGTTCACATCAGTTAAGACAACATGAGATAAACTACGTGACCCATGATATTGAGTTAGCAGAGATAACATTTTGACTAAATATGTAGAAAAACTACATTATGGGAAAGGAGTTTATCATCTACTTTGATTAAAAGTGTCTCATGTTTATCTTCTCATATAAGTAACTTAACATGAGATATAGGTCATAGCAAGAGTTCATTTAAGATTATGACATTGAGATTATCTATACTCCTAAGAAGGGGAATGTGGTAGAAAATTCTCTCAGTAGACAATCTTATTTATGGTTAATTAACGAGGCTCTAGATCAGTTCTATTCATTGTAGTTATCCTTTTCGGATGTATATGGAGAACCTTACATCCAGTAAATTGTTGTTACCCCTCTTCTTCTTTAGATGTTCAGGGAGTAATGACTTAGAGACACCAATTGTGATACCTTTCGTACTCATATATCCACTAGACATTCTCCTGATAGATTCTTTGAAGGCAAGGATCATGTCTTTATTTTCAAAGGATGCATGATAGTACCACTAATGTATTGGGAGGAGGTTATAAGATATTTTCATACATTATATTTGGTCTTATATACATATAATCTACCTAGCATTTTACATATATTATTACATGATTTTAGGCATAATTAACCAATAATTACAAGGGAAGGATCATGAATTCTAGTTTCATAGGAAAATTATATACATCATTAAATAACATGAAAATAAAATAAAATCATTTTTATTTAATCTTCATAATGAGAACCTAACATTCTTTTATCCCTTACATCAACACTGGATAACATGGGGAATACATGAATAAAGATATGAGGTTAAAATCACAGTAAGGGAAATAAACATATGAATATAGAAAAGAACATGTGTTTGATGGAAAAAAATGATTACATAAAAAGTCATTAAACATGAATAAACATATATATTAATAGCATGCACAACATGGGATCATGTAATCATGGAATCATTGGAATATGGAACCAAAATAAAACATTAAATATGCCCGAGTCCAGGTTAACCACCAAGACCATTTCAAAAGGATGATCATGAGTCGTGGATAACCACCATGACCAATTCACATAAAGGAGGATGATTCAATGATATCCACCAAGACAATTGCACATGAAGTCTCATGAGAATAAACATTAACAAATGAATTGGATAAATATCTAGGAAAACCCTTCCTAACATGTTTGTGAATATTTGTTCCATATAAATAATCCAAAAATAAACATAAGGGTTACCCTGGAAGGAAATAGGTATCGTAATCATGGAATATAGCATAAAAAATAGTTGTATATTAAAGTATTCCATCAAGGAATAGATTTAAAAAATACATGGACATTCATAAGGTAAATTAATCATATATAATGATAAATTAGATATAACTAAACTGAAAAAATTATAAATACTGTTTAATAAGCTTTAGCAATGAGCCTCATTAGTGTGGTTTAAGGGAAAATTTTAAAGAGCCTTTAAAATGGAAAAGGCATAATTGTTTTTATAAAATCATAATGAACTAAGATATATTTTCATGATAAAATGATTTATTTTTTTAAAATAATGGTTTATTAAAAAATATTATATAGATCACTTGAAAATGGGTAATAAATTGAGAAGTTCCCTTTAATCGGGATTTCTTATCGAAAATAATTGAGAAGGGAACCTTTTTAAAACATGTGTTTCCCCATAAAAGAAGAAAGAACTGATCTGGATATATTATTTTAGAACATATAAAAATAATATAAAATAATTATTTAAGAATAATGAAGAATTTAAAATGGTTAAATGGATAGAAAGCGTAACCTAACGGAAAAAAGGGAGGTTTAGAATGAGTCTCTTACCTTATGTGTAAAAGTGTCTTTCACATGAACTTAATATCCTGGATAATTAAATTAAACTATTTAAATAATTAATTTAGAAAATTTTATAAATTTATTTTATTTATTATAAATTTTGTATGTTTATTTATAGCCTTTTTGATGAGTTATGATATACAATTCCATCATCTGGGAGTGTTTGTCTCTTTTGTTTTAATGATCGGTTAACTTGTATATGTCTATGGAAGATCATGTAAAATGAGAATAGTTGTCCATAATTGAAATTGTATGTTATCAATAAACATTAATTATACTAAATGTTCTTATGTATCATTTTTTATATGTTATGATTATTCATTAGATAAAACAATAAATATATCTGTTTAGATTATTTTAGTTTTTTTCATCATCATGAACTAGTTTTTTTATTAATTAATATTATGTATATATGATAATTATAGAACATTAATTAAGCTATAATATTTATTTTATAATCAGTTTTATCCATAAAAAATTGTTTTATTACCATCCTTGAGGGTGGTAATGGAAAAAGAAAATTCACCATCCTTGAATGCAAAAACATAACACATCACAAATGTTTCTTAGAACGAAACAAGAGGGGAAAATAATTGATAATGAATTATAAAAATAAAATAATAAAATTTCTGTATATATAAGATAATTTATTTATCATGCCACTTGTATAAAGGGAGGTTAGGATAGAATAAGAAATAAATTAAATTAAAATAAAAAGAGGGAGGTTTTTATCTCTTGAATTATTCTACACGAGAACCTCCTTAGGGGAATTGGGTTTTGAATTTTTCTGAGACCAAAAGGATCCTAGTCATGGGGGAGAGACATGAGAATATTATTTGGTAGAATTGGTATAATATTCAAGGATTTTTTAGGTTTGAGGTGAAGAGGTGTTGAGGGGTGATATTTATAGTGTGAGAGAGTGGTGTTTTTTTATTATGTTATACAATTTTTTATTAATTTGGATCAAGACTAAAAATAATGTTTATTATTATTAATAAATATTTTTACTTGTGTGTCTGAGTTTAAACCAATTTCCACTAATATCATCCATGACTCAAGCATGACACAAAAATTCACTAATTTACATTATACCGTAAATTCTGGAATTCCACTATTCACCAAAAAAATCAACTCCTTTGGAAAAATCCCAAAAAACTATAATAAACATTTATCTATGTGTAGTGTTAAAAAAAGGAATCTATTTTATGAAAATAATTTTTTAAATATGAGAAATTTAATTTTTAATTAAAATCAACATTTATTTGAAAAAATGACAGTTCTAAAAATATTACTCACTTTATAACACTTTGAAAATTTTATTAAGGTCTCATAAAATTATCATATAATCATAAGACAAAAAATATATTTTATGAATCTATTTTACGAAATGAAAATTTCTTTTAAATCATTATATTAATTAGAAAATAGTAAATAAAAATTTGTGTTTCACAAAAGTATCAGTACACAATTTATCATTTTTTAAACATTTTTTAATTATTTAATTATATAAATATGTCAGATTTTCATTGATAATATAAATAAATATTAGGTATACTTTATAGGTGATGTTACTATTCTATTGGTTGGGTTACTATTCTTAAGGTTCGTATTCCTATTCCAAAGGTCATGTTACTATTCCATTGGGTTAGGATCCTTAATTTCTATAAATACTTATTCTTTAATTAATTAATCATTTATAATGATAACATTTCTTTATCTACATGATTTTATGTGATTAATACAATATGAAAAAATTATAATAATTGGAATATCATTGGTAGAATTATGGGTCATTACATTTTTCCCCCTGATGAAATTTCAACCTCAAAATTTCTTTTTAGAAGAAAAGGGGAAATCATGTTAGGGTACATATCCTTTTTTACTTCCATTGGTTCCCATGTTGCATCTTTGTACTTATGAATCTTCCATATTACTTTTACTAGGTGAGTTTTCTGTTTGCAAATACCAATATCTCTACAGTAACAGATCATCAATGGTTTCTCCTTGTAAGAGAGATCATTTTCCAATTACACCACCTCTGAATTCAGTACATTTTAGTGATCTAGTATTTACTTACTCAAGAAGGATACATTGAATAAATTACGTACTAATGACATGGTAGGTGGATGTGCTAGTTGATAGTCTACAACTCAAACGTGTTCAAGGATCTCAAAGGGGTTAACATGCTTTAGAATTATCTTTCTTTTATTACCAAATATGTTAATCCTCATCCATGGAGATATATAGAGGAATACCATATCTTCATCCATGAACTCCATGTATCATCGATGATTGTCTGTGTGAATCTTTATTCTAATTTGGAATGCCTTGATGTGATGCTGAATGATTTTTACCTTTTCCACCATTTCCTCAACCATTTCAGGTCCTAGAAACATTAATTCACAAACAATATCCCAGCATGTCATTATTTAGAATAATTTCCCATAATGGTAATCATATAGTGATGTTTGTATTCATGAGTGGAAATTGATGTTGTAAGAGAACTCTTCTAGAGGTAGATGTTTTTCAAATCCAAATTTAAAATCCATATAATACACTCTCAAAATGGAATCTTGTGTTTGAATAGTCCATTAAGAGTAGCCATATTTCTGATGGTGATATCTCATACTGAAGCTCATCTCAGTGTTTAGACCATGTTGGAGAATTTTATTAAACATAGAGGTGAATCTTGGATCCCTATTTGATACATTAGATAGTGGTACTCCATACATCCTTATAACTTATGTGATGTATATTTGTTCAAGTTGATCCAGTGATAAGCCATCTAAAATTTTGATAAAGTGTATTTCCTTATAAGTAGATCCATAATAACCCATATAGCATTATTTTCTTTGGATGACTTTGGATGCCCAGTGATAAACTCCATGGTGATATTTTCCCATTTCTATATTAGTAAGGTTAATATCTTCATCATCCCCTTAGAATTTTTCCTTTTAGCCTTCACTTATTTTCATACCTGGCACTTTTATGTATATTCAATGATATCCTTTTCATATTGTCCCACTAATAATTTTCAAAGAGATATCGATACATCTTGGTGCTCCTTTGGTGAATAGATAACAAGATCTATGTGAGACATTCAAAAGAAATTTATTTATCTCTCTATTGGATAGTACACATAGTCATGATAAAAATATCATGGATCATTCCTCATCCATTTGGAGCTCTGGGGATTTCCCATTTCTGAAAGATTCCTCCTTTTTCTAAATATCCACATCATTTCATTGATTATCCTTTATTTTATCCATAAGGGATGGTTGAGTAATCATTTGAGAAAGTTTTTATGATGTCACTTTTATAATGATTACGATGTCTATCCTATGAAAGTCTAACAAGATTATATCCTTCTAAATTCTCATCATTGATAAAGATAATGGATCCTTTCAACATAGAGCATCTAACACCTTATTTGATATACCCAGATGGTAGTGGATTGAGAAGTCATAATATTTAACAAGCTCAAACAATCTTAACTAGATCATATTAATCTCATTATATGTGAATATATATCTGAGGCTCTTATTTTATATATATATCTCACACTTCTTCCCATATAGATAGTGATTTCATATTTTCAATGCAATGATCACAACTGCCTACTCCAGATCATGTGTGGAAAAATTTTTCTCATGAATATTCAAATACCACTGGAATATGATATCACACTATCATTTTTCATCCATAAAAAACCTAAAAACTTCATTGAATCATAGATGTACAAAAAATAGTTCCCCAATTGTCAGTAGTTCATGTATAAGTGCAGTGAGAATCATTTTTTTGAACTCCTTGAAGTAGTCTTCACATTCATTGGTCCAAAAAAACCTTCACTCTCTTCTGAGATAGCTTGGATATTGGGTTTGATGATCATGATAAGTTCTTCACAAATATTTATTAATACCCAGTTAAAACATGTAAACTATCTATATTAATTATAGATACTGTACTAGGACACTTTTTTATTGCCTTTTTCTAAGAAGGGTCTATCTATATTCCTTATATAATGATAAATTTCCCCTGGAATGATACTTTCTACACCCATAACTAAAATGTATTGTACTTTTCATGAAGTATCTCCCTTCACAAAGTCTTCAACACCATATTCAAATACTCTACATCTTCTTCCTTACCCTTGGAGTATATCAAAATAGCATCAATAAAGACCACCATTATTTTTTTAGGAAATCTCTAAATACTATATTCATTAAATCCATGAATGATTATGGATAATTAGTGAGTCTAAAGGGAATCACTATGAAATAATAGCTTCAATACCTCTTTATAAAGGAAGTCATTGGAATATATTTCTCCCTCTCCATTAACGGGTGATTTCTTAACCTAAGTTCCACCATAGAGAAATATGTGGCCCCACGTAGTTGATCAAATAAGTCATTTATTCATGGCATGGGAAAGTTGTTTTTTATCCTGATTTTTTTGAACTCATGATAATAAATTCGAAGGTAAATTGATCCATCTATATTCTTTATGAAAAAGACTGGCACACCCCCTGGTGAAGCCCTCATGCATATAAAAACTTTTTCCAGAATATCTTATAACTGCAACATCAGTTTTTCCTACTCAATGGTGTCCATTCTATAGGGTGATTTTGATATAGGTAGAGATCTGGGTATATGTTTAGTTGAGTACTCAACATCTCATTATGGTGGAAGAGTATGAAATTATTCAGGGAACACATTATTGTAGTCCCTCACAATGGGAAATCCATTGAGCATGATCCTCTCCTTTGTCTCAATAATTTGAGCAAACTATTCTTTCTCATCAACAAATAGTATCCACAATTGAGGTGACACATCGAAAGGAGATTCATCCTATTCCATAGAAACATATAGAATTGCAGGATTCTTTGAGGTATGAAGAGTGATTTACCTATCATGATAGTTGATGTTGTATTTGTATAATTATATGCACCCCATTCTTAATATAGAATTAAACAATTATAAATGAAGTACAATGTGATTTTTTGACAGGTTCAATCCATAAACATTAACCAAGGAGGAGTTATAAAAAATGGATGTAATAATTCCCCAATTTTTTATTATCATGGATAAATCATCCTCTATATTTTGAGGTGGAGTTTGAATAGTTTTACTAAAAATGAATGATATTAAAGATTGCATATAACCATAATAAAATAGTAATTTCTCTATTATTGAATGAATAAACATCATACCTATCACCACATAATTGACATGATCCACCTCAGTAGTAGAGATAGTATACTCACTTACATTCTACATTGGAGTTTATTGTTGTTTATATCCTCCAATAACCCATGGATTAGGGAAATGGTTTACATAATTCTTATCTTCCTTGCAGTTGAAAAATTGTACTAAAGGCCGAGTGTTAATCTAAACATTCACTTCTTATTCCACATTAGTGGGATTCTTCATATCCTGTTGGGATTTTTTATCTAGATTCCCCATTATTCAACATTTGAATCATTAAATGGTTCCCTTTAGATAGTTCCTAGGATGCTTCTTCCCAAACTTTTGACATTTGGACTGCTGGATTTTAATCCATCATGGATTTCTCTATAGATCCTCCCATATTAAACTCCATTTTCCATTTTTATCTCTGGGTCTGCAAGACCACTGAGTGTCTCGAAAATCCATTTCATCCTTAAGAGAACAATGTAAAATCTCTTCATAACTATCAAAGTCTCTAATCACCAACAATTGTTATGGAATCATATCTAGTCCACTAAAGAATCAATCCACCTTGATTTCGATGTTCATGAAAAGGTTAGAGGTGTATTGTTCAAACCATGTGATGTTTTTTTCATATTCATTGATAGAATCATCTTCCTACTAATTTAGTCCAAAAAACTCTATTTTCGTCTTGATATGGAGGTCTTGTGGAATATATTTGTTGAAAAATATTTTATTGAATTCCTCCAAATCCATGGAATCAGTTTCCTCTTTAGAATTTTTGTTCTTGGATAGTTTCCACCACTAATCAACATCACCATAAAAATGATAGAACTCCATCCCAACATTGTATTATTCTAAGAACTGGAGGATAGAGAATATCATCTCAATGGAGTGGATACATTATTATATGAAGAAGGATCAGAAAATCCAATAATCATGGTTGGTTATTTTCATATAATGAAATCGATCACAACTTGTTGTTTCTAATGAGGAGGGAGTTCCACAAGATTCAAGTTATTATTCATAACATGATCCAATTGGGATATTACTATCTTAAGGTTTTGGGAAACTATTCTTATTAGATTTTTCATTTCATTAGGGAAATCATCAAATTTCTAATCACATTGGATATTGGAATGGGTTCTCTTATTTCCATAAATTTACTATTAAAAATAAAGAATAATTTGGGGGATTGAATACTTAGATAATAAAAATGTAAAAAAGGAAACTTTGAACATAAAAAGATAAACATGTAAATGGATAATATATCATATCATGTGATTCACCAAGTTTCAATATAGGTTATCTGTGGTGATAGAATTATCTTTATGGTTTTTAAGAATGTTCTATAAACCTAATCACTAAAAAATAACATAATTTTACCCAAATAACAACTATAATATCTCTATCCTTTTATACATATTATTACATTATTTGAAGTTTAATTAACTAAGGATCAGAATTTCTATTGACTTTTGAATATTATGTGCCGAAATAAACAGCATGAAACCAAACAAAATTTTCTATTTAATCATCATAATGAGATCCTTACTTGTTTTGAGACCCTACTTCTACATAGGACACCCTAGGGAATACATGAAAAAAGATGTGAGATAAAAATCCAAGTAAGGGAAATATTCATATGAATAAATTAAATCATAGTGGTCAGAAGGAAAACATGCTGACATAAAAATTCATGGAACCTGAATAAACATAACGATGAACAACATATAGAAAGACGGATCATGTAATCATGGAATCATAGAAATTTTGGAAAAAAATACAACATGACATAATAATGAGTCAAGGATGACCACCAATACAACTTGAAAATGAGGTTCATGGGTCAAGGCTAACCACAAAGACCATTGCACATGGAGGAGCATGAGTCAAGTCTAACAACCAAGACCATTGCACATGACATCTCATGAGACTAAAATTTACCCAATTCATTGGATCTCTATGTTGGGGAAACCATAATATGATGTTCATTCATATGTGTTACACATGAAAATAGAACATTAACAGAAGGTTTATCACTGGAATGAAATGGGTATTGAAATCATGTCATAGAGAATAACAAATGGGTGTATAATATAATTTTTCAAAAAAGAATGGTTTTAAATCAAAAAAGAAATTAATAAGGTAAAATAATCCCATATCATGATAAATTATGTCTGTATTAAGTGAAAATAAGTAGAAATTGTGTTTAGTAAACCTTATAAATGATCCTCTTTAATGCAGTTTAAGGGAAATTTTTTAAGAGTCTTTCAAATGGAAAGGCATTATTATTTTTTGAAAACTAGAAATGATCGAAGATTTTATTTCGTGATTAAATTATTGATATTAAAAAAATAATTGTGTCTTGAAATATATTATGGAGAGAACTAGAAATTGGGTTTGAAATCAAGAAGTTCAATTTAATCGGGCTTGCTTTTGGGATGAATTGAAAAAGGGGCCTTTTAAATCATGTATTTCCCCATCAAAGAATGATGAACTTCTATAGATACATGATTTTGGAACATATACACAATTTTTTTATGAATTATGTATATATATATAATAATTATATTGGGGTATCAATAGTGAAAATAGAACCCAAAGAAAATAATAGTGGATTGGAATGAATCCCATAACTTATGTATGAAAGTGTTATGCAGTTAAACATAATGTCTTGGATAATATAATTAAAAATATTATTTAATTTATTAATAACATTTTATACATGTATTTTTATAATATAATTTTATTATTTTAATGAATGGAATTTTTAATGAGTTATAAGATACAATTTCATCATTCAAGACTATTCATCTCCTTGGTTTTCATGATGGGTTCACTTGTATATGTGTACGGAAGATCATGTAAAATGATTATAGTTTTCCATTATCTAAATTATATGTTATCAATGAAATTCAAGAATATAAAATGGTCTTACATATCATTTATTTCAAATTTGAGGATGATTCATTTGATAAAACATTAATGATAAAAGTTTAGATTATTTTGGCATTTTTTTGATCATTGTGAAGTAGTTTTGTTTTATAAATTAATATTGTGTAGATATAATGGTTAATAAGAAATACTAAATATAGTTTAATTTTTTTAACCATAAAAAATCATTTTATGACCTTCCTTGATTGAGGTAATGGAAATTTAAAAACTCAACATCCTTGAATGCGATAAATTAACACAACACGAATGATGTTATCATTTTTAGAAAAAATTTAGAGGGGAAGATAATTAATGATTGGTTATAACACTAACATAATAAAATTATGGTATATATAAAAAACTGTATTTATCATTCCACTTGGATAATGGGTGGTGAAGAGATAACAAGAATCAAAAACAAATTGAAATATATTTATTGAAAAAGAAAGAGGGTTTTACCACTTGAATTATTATCCTTGAGAACCACCTTAGGGTAATTATGTTTGGTATTTTGTTGATACCAAAGGATTACTGAGAAATTTAATTTTTAACTAAAATCATCCTTAATTAAAAAAAATTACCAATTTTAAAATTACTACTGATTTTATAACATTTTGGAAAATTAATTAACGTATAATAAAATTATCTTAAAATCATAAGACAAACAACTATTAATTTTTAATATAATTTAAGAAATTAAATTTTCTTTTAAATCATTATATTAATTATAAAATTTTAAATAAACATTTATGTTTCACAAAAATATCATTACTTATTTTAACATTTTTAAAACATTTATTAACTTATTCTTTCATATAAATATATGATATTTTTATTTATAATATTCCTAAATTTTATTTATACATTTTTAGGCGAGCTTAATATTCTATTGGTCGGGTTATTATTCTTAAGGGTCACATTACTTTTCCAATGTTCATGTTACTATTCCGTTGGCTTAGAATCCTTAATTTCTATAAAAACTTCTTATATGATTCTTTGTTTACTTATAATGTTTTTATTGTTTTATCCATGTGATTTTATGTGATGTATACTATATTCCATAATTATAAGAAGGGAAATTTAATTGATATGATTTTTGTTCATTACAATCCAAGTGTGGAAAAGATATATCGGAGCCTTTGAAGTCAGTTTTTGTGGCAAGGAATGAGGAAGGGAGTTGCAAATTTATTCTCTTGATTCCTTAATTGTCAATAAGTGAAGGCAGAGAAGTATGTTCCATCGGGTTTATCCCAACCTGTTGAGTTGCTAGAATGAATGTGGGTTGGGATATCCATGGTCTTTGTGACGGGCATACCACAAATGTCTACGGTAAATGATACCATCTAGGTTATCATAGTTCGACTAACCAATTTAACCCACTCCCTAGCTATCAGGGACAAGTGTTAATAGATATATTTTAACACATCTACAAATAGAATATATTTAGAATCCATGGTGTTCCTAGAAAAATAGTTTCTAGCTCTGATACTCACTTCACATATTGATTATGGAAGGGATTGAAGGAGTTGTTTGGGACTCAGTTATTCTTGAGCATAACATTTCATCCCTTAAACTGATGGCCAGACTAAGAAGACCATTCAATTTCTGAATTAAATGTTGCAAGAATTCATGTTGGAATTTGGCCATACTTGGGAGGATCATATACCACTATAAAAGTTTTCATACAATAATAGTTACCATTCTACCATATATATGACACCATTCGAGGTTTTATATAGGTGTCCCTAAATGTCACCACTTTGATGGACAGACCCAAGAGAGCCGACAATTATGGGAACAGAGTTAGTGAGTGTTACTACTGAGAAGGTGTAGATCATCCATGAGTGGATGAGGACTGCAAAACGCCATCATAAGTCTTCTACTGACCAAAAGTTGAGGCCTTCAGAGTTTTAGGGAGAAACCATGTGTTCATATGGGTTTCAACTCGATTTGGATTGCAATGATTTTGTTAGGGAGATAACATATCTCAAAGATTTATTTTCATTTTTCTAGATACTTCATAGCGTTGGTGAGGCGGTGCAGCTCTTATCTCTACCACTGCAGTTATATCGGGTACATGATGTTTTCCATGTGTCACATCTGAGGTGGTATATCCATGATCCACCTTATATTATCGACTGGGGTTAGATGGAAATCATGGATGGAGGTACCTTTGTTGTGTACCTATTAGAGATCGAGGATTGACATGAGAGGATCCTTTATGGGTGAACGATTCCTTTACTAGGTGTTCAAAAAAAATATGGGAATCTTCAAGAGAGAACATAGTAGAGGGAGACTCATATTTATACTCAATACCCATATCTCATTATGTATCCATGTTTTTTGGATTTTAAGGACATAAATCTACAAGGTGGGGATAATTTAATGACACGGATATTCAATATATTATTTTTGGATATTTTATGGATGATTTTCATTACCATGCTTTTAGATAATGTGTGATTCTAAAGCCCGATGTTCTCAAATTAAATTTTCAAAATATATTAAATATATTATTAAACATTTTCACACAATTTTCTTAAAAAAGTATAATAACTTCTATATAGAGTCCTAGATTAGAAATCTGATGCACCGTTGTGTTCATATTGTGGGTTTTAATCTGGGCATGAAATAACCATTATCGACTTGGGGTGTTTGGGGAAGATTCATCACGACTATTAAATTAATAAGGTTATTGAATAAATTACATTATATTCATTTCATTGATGTAGTGAATAATGTGTCTTTAATTATAATATTATGATGGAATTATAGGGTTATCCACATTACCCTGGAATCAATGGAGAAACCATGGAGAGAGTACTGGAGAATCTCTCTCAGGAGAACATCAATAGAATCAAATATCGATGATCGATGTGTAGCGTGATTTAGAGTTCTCACAGAAAAAGACCACATATCATTATTCAATAGTGATTGATCCATATTGAGGTAGGATGGTTGTTTATTTGGATTCCTAGATTGTTTTTTATTTCTGTGATGAACATGGATCAATCGTCAAATAGATTAATCTATAGATCATGCGTATTATGAGATGTGATTATTATGGGGATTTATTGGAAGAAGTTTCTTGTGGTTATTTTATTATATATTCATTTTTCATTCTAACATCAAAAAAATTCAGTTTTACATGATCGTAGACCAATGTCCATTCTTCATGATTGTTCATTTTTCTTTTCTCCCGGAATTTCTGTTTTCATCATGGGTGTTCTTAATTTTTCCCATTGCTCGAAATCATCCATGAAATCAATCGTAGTGAAATCATTTCATAGATAAATGATATGTTATTATAGATATCAGGTTAGCATGACATGACGGTGGTGTGAAAATTAATCGGTGTTCAATCAGATTTTATAGATACCCAATTTGGTTTTCTTTGATGCATGATAATGAATGAAGTTGATGGATGTGTTTTGAATGGATTGAGGGATGTATTTTTATGTTCTGGTGGATACAAGGCATGGATGATGTCACTCATTCATTATTCCATAGAGCATGGCCAGATTGGTTGTTGGAGAAATAGAGAATATGCATGATTCCATATTTAGTGTTCGGGAAATATAGGAATTAAACAATCTGTACAATGGAGATACATGCTATGTGGGCCCCTCTCAAAAGAGGCTTGAGTTTCGATAGAAAGATAAGTATCACATGGCATGCGACCATGTCACATGGCATGTTCCCATTTTCCCAAAGGATCGACATGTACCTCGGAGGTCACATAGACACATGATGGTGTATATTGGCACTGACACTCCATGTAATCATACATGAAAATGGTTAGGATGGACATACACATGCAGATGTACCTGGGTAGAAGCATGTCGTATACATCAACACAGACACAGACATGGACATGGGATGATTTCATGGGAAGGACCCTGGGTTTATGGGACCCAACGTATACCCCTAAAACATGGCATATACTCTTAACATGTTGGCTTGGTGGCCTTGGACATTTTATCTTGGACATGTTTTTTTGGGTGTGTTCCCTATAACCACTCTCTAAGGGTTAGAAAGGAATCTTCACATATAGATAAGATAGTTATACCTTCAGTATGAATTTTTGGTTAGATTTGTGGAATCCTTACGTGAGGCCTGGAGTGATATCCAATATCTTCTGTGTTCCTTAAGTAGAGTTCTTGGTATCTTTGTGACCAACACTACACAGGCACTGATCCTCTACTTAGCGGGTTAATCCAGATTAGTTGTTGGTATACCTCGTAGCCATGGGAGTGATCCTAATTTTTGTACCATATTTCTATGGATTTCAATCATATAATTATAATAGATTTACTTAATAAGCATTACCTCTCAAAGTAAACTTTTCAGTTCTATCAGACACATGGAGTGTGTTCTCATGGATGAAATAAGCGTAGAACCTTCTAGCTTGAATCCTAGGCTATATTTATGGTTGTGACTTCTCCTTTTGAATGTGTGTATTTTTTGAGTATATCTAGATATTATTGTTATAGGTGTTGTTTACATATACCTATGTTGATATGACTATATTATTTTGATGAAATATTTGTGGTTTCTGGGTTTCCTACTAGGTATTTTTATAGTCACCCATGCAGTGGAATTTCCTATACATGTCATGTCTTGTGCATATGATCGGCCTTTTGATAGATTCCTTAAGAGACTAGAACCAGACAGTTCATAGTTAGACAAGACATACTAAGATGTGTTCCAATGGTATCTTGAAATTAGTCCCCATCTTAATTTCATGTAGGAATATTTTTCAAATCCTTTATTGGGGGCTTGTATTTGTCCCTGTTTACTTCTATTTACTTCCTATTATACTTTCTTTGAGGGATTTAAATATATTCATTCATGGTTCTTCAGTTTTTTTTTCATTTCATCATTGTATGGGCTTGTAAATGTGTGTGTGTGTAGGTACTTAGGCTAAGGCATCCCATGTAAGTGATATGCCTACTCTGAGCAAGTCATTAGCCCCTAGGATATTGGAGGTGGGATTGGGAAGCCATAACGTGGGCCCTGTTGGGATGGTTAATGACACAACCCATGACCTAGAATTGGTGGAAGTGTTTCATGCTTTGAAAATCTGAAACCACTACCTATTTAGGGTGAAATTTATGGTTTACTCAAATGATATGATCTTGGACTATATTTTCTCCTAGAAAGATCTAAATATGTGGTAGCATCGAAGAGTTTATTATCTTTAGGTGATATTTGTTTCTATAATCTATACCCCAGGAAAAAGTAATGATGTATAATATTCCCTATGCAGTAAGATACCAGTGCAAACCTTGAAGAAGTATAGTGACGAGTAGACCATGAGGGGTATTTTACCCTAATTCATCATGAAAACATAGATCATAGAGGAGGCTTTTTTATGGCTAGTTTTTAGTTGATTACCTCTATTATGGAGCTAATTTTAGAGGAACAACCTAATTTTGATTTGTGTCAACATTCTAGGCAGCATCTAAATAGCGAGGGCGTTCCCATCAAGTGGTCGTTATCTTCTAATGGAATCCTTTGTTTTAGGGGTCACTTCATGGTGTCTTTATCTTTTTATAAGGTGGGAATTTAGGATAGACACCATTAATAGTTTTCTTTCATCCTGGTACCACCAAAATGTTTTATGATGTGCTTCTACAATTTTGGTGGCCATGTGTGAGAAGAGATATAGATGAATTTGTATCTAGGTGCTATACTTGTCTGTAGTTCAAAGTCGAGCACCAGAGGCCCTCTGGTTTTCTTCAACCCCTCCCCATTCCAACATAGAAGTGGGATAAGGTCACCATGGATTTCATCATTGGATTTCCTCATACACCATGGGGAAGGAATGAAATTTGGGTGGTTATTGACCATCTGACCACGTTATCCCATTAAATTCTAATTAAGGACTCCACTGAAGTGGACGAGTTGGTTTGGGTGTATATTAATGTGATAGTGAGGATTCAGGTTTGTTTTCAGCTATCATTTCTTACAAGGACCCAATTTTACCTCATGGTTCTTGGAAGGCCTTCATAAGGTAATGGGGTCACATATCATACCTGTTATGCATACCATCCTCAAACGGATCGTCAGATAGAGTAGGAGAACCAAATCCTGTAATACATGATTCATTAATGTGTATTGGAATTAAAATTATAAAGCGATACCCATTTAGGAATGGTATAGATTTCATTTAATACCTATTCCCAGTCCATGATAAGATTGGATCCAATTCATGTCCTCTATGATTAGCAAATTCTATTGCCTTTATGATGGATAGAAGTCAGTGATACATATCTGGTGGGACCAAGCATTGTACAGGAGATATGTGAAAAGTTTCATTACATCAGGTAGTGGTTTATGAATGTGAAATTCCTCCATAAATCTTATTCCATTTGTTTGCATCAATCTTTGTAATTCTTAGTGGGCGGATTGGTGTTTCTGATGGAGGCCCCTCACCTATGTCACCGTTGTCTTGGTAAACAAGTGAAGCTAACACCGAGGTATAATAGACTTTTTATATTATTTAAATAGTTGTTAATATGGAAAACTGGTTATCATTTCCATCCTAATTTACATCAATCCATGATGTGTTCCATATCTCACAAATGAAGAAATATAATTTGGACCTTTCTGATATGCTAAATATAAAAAAATAAGAATATTATTTGTCTATGTCTAAGTGACCTATGTAGATTTTGGATTCCCAAGTGAATGTAATTTAGGGAAATTCCATACTATTGGTTGATATTCTTTAGCAACATGGGATTTATGGGCATGAGACATGGGAGAGAAAATCATAGGTAGAAGAGTAGTATCCACATTTGTTCTCTAATTAGACTTTGGTTTGACTTTCGGAGGCTATATTTTTTCCTATAGGGGAGAATTTCCACAGTCATGGTGTTATTTTGAGGTATTTTAACTTTTATTTTTGTTCATATCTTTATTACATGGTTTTATATTATGTTTGTTTTTTTGAAAATTGCTGATTTTCGGCTAGGGAAAAGGAAGCGCATGTTTGGAACATGGTTAGGGAAATAATTCTCCATCCAAGTAGAAACATTGTTCCAAAAATAATGGCACATTCCAAGCCATTCTGCATATTTCATGGGTTTTCAACCCCTCCAAGAAACCTATGTGGCCTCTTTTCCCTTTTGGAAGAGGTGTCACATGGTTGGTGCATGATTTGGAAAACTATGTGGCCAAATTGTAGAGCCTTCCAGATAATTAAAAAATTTAAAATTCCCTTTTTTCTTTACCCCAATTTTTTCCCCAAACCACCCCTAAATCTTCCCCTTTTGTCTCCCTATCCCTAGGCATGCCCCCTTCATATTTTTCCCTTGGGATTTCATCCATGGGTGTTTTTTTTGGAATCTTCAAGGGGTCTTCAAGTCAGCATCCACATTCTTCATTTAATCCTTCTTCATGGTATCCTCCCCCTTTTTTCTTGTGTTCTCTATTCTATAGTGGATTGGATGACATAATTATCTCTCACCTACATTATATGGGTTAAATATTAATTAGTATGGGGTTTTCAGGCATTTATATAGTCTCCATATGGTGGGGTTTCTTATTTCTATCCAGTTTCGGGATGTTTCCAAGAAAGAGTTAGGTGATACCATGATTTGACATTGATTAATGAATTTAGTATGATTTTTATGGTGTTAAAATGCATTTTATAAATTTTTTGGTAGTGTGAAACATGTTTTAAATGGTTTTGTTCTGATTATGAGTTAGAAAATGGTTTACCTATAGAAAATGAATTGGTTATCTCATGTGTTTCTATTTTTGGATGACAATTTGTGTAAGAGGTGGTTCATGTGACATAGAGAATGAAATTGAGAATAAGGGGATCCTAGTTATCTAGGTGGGAAGATAAGGTCTAGTATGTTAGGTGAGTATAGAGGGTCAGGGATCGATCTCCATAATAGTGATTAATGTAACCACACTAAATAAACATACAAGTGATGGGGATTGGTGGCATGAGTAGGGTCATTTTGCATGGGATATGGTTTGATCGCTAATAATAATAGGATCCTGGGATCCTACTAACCCTATTACCTTATGGATTTCCTCTTGTTCTCATGTTATGCTTGTCGTGCTGTTGGATGTTGTCTTTACTTTCTCTTTTCCTTTAATTTCAAAGAATTTTTTATTTAAATATATCATTTATCATTCTTAAAAGTATATTTATAATTTGTCTTATAATTTTATATCATGGAATCCATATTGGTATTATCCTACATGGAATGTTTTTTTACACCCAACATACAATCTTAGGTATATGTAGACCTTGTTATGTTTGACCCAGGTAAAGGTAAACCATTTTGTGGTGGTGATAGTGGATCAAATTTATAGTCGTTCCATACTTTTTGGTGTTGGTATTGGTGAAATGGGGTTCTTTACCCTCTTGATTCGTAGAGGTCTGGTTGTATAGTTGGTCCCCCTCCTCATTTTAGTATTTTATTGGTGAAATGTGTAATAGGCTTGCCTCATGTTTTAGCATTTCCTTGTGATCTCTTTCATTTTTTTTATGATGTGTTATAACTATTTTGGATGGTTTATAGTTGATTATAATGGGATAAATTGTTCCCAAATTTGATTTTTGATCTCTAGGCTCTAGTTTCTAGCCCATTGGGAACGATAACGCCGTTCGGTACATTCCACAGGCTATGTTGGGTATTGGGATGGATGGAAACCTTGCCTAGTTTGTGAAAAACCCAATATATGTTGTTATTCCTATGTGTTTTATTTGTATTCAATAAGTCAATATGTTTTTGTGTGAGAAGATAAAGTAGTGATTGATGGAAAATTGTTAAGGATTCAATTAATGGAATTTATGTCATTCTTGCATAATTATCATTGTAATTTTTATGGTTGTTGAAATATTATTAATGCCTAATACATGTGAAAGTGGAATTTCATGTAGTGCACAATCTTTTCATCATATGAATCCATCCCCTTATTAAGTAATTAATGGTTTTCAACAATTCCATGAAATATTCTTATTATTACAAGAGGAAACTTGTGATTGTTTATGTGAAAAACTTCAAGGAAACTAAAGATATGTTTTGGAGGATATATGGACACTTTCAACAATATTTGATGGAAGATGACGACCTTGATACTGATTATGAAAGTCATGTGATGTTTTTGAGATGAATTTTCACTTATGTATAGCTAAATTTTGGAGTTTAATTTGATACCTATATAAAGGTAAAATTGGAATTACATTATCTTTGAAATCTTAAGGAGATAATTATGAGGCTACAATCAATTAACTCTAGAAGTTAATTTCAATAAAATGTGTCAAATTAAGTTATGAATATGTTTGATATGGTTTTTTTGTATTTATATATCATTTAATTAGGTTTCATGATGCTCTAATGTGTTCTTGAAAAGGGATAGAGGTCTTTCAAAGTGGTTTTATTTGATTTTGAGTGAAAACTAGATTAACATTTCCAAATTAGTGAAGTACAGATATAAATACCACCCACTTATCATATACATATATCACATATTAATAGATAACTATTCATTACATTACATAAATATCCACTCCCGAATCGTTTAGATATACATTATTTGGAAAAATCTACAAAAAAAAACAATTGTTATAAATGTTAACAACATCTTCTATCACTATGTTCTTCAAAAGTATATCCCTTCTTAGAATTATCATTCACTATACCTTTCATCACAACATGGGGAAAGGAAATATTAGAAAGGTCTTTCTATTATGATCAATATGGGTAAAAATGGGATATATCATTCAATGATCATATGAAAGAATTTTATAATCTTATGTATACAATTTCGTAAACATAATTTACAAGGTTCATACCTAACATGTCAAAGATCATAAAAAGGATTTATTTCATGAGGAATTTTCATTCCAAAATACATTATTCATAAGAGTGTAAAATTTACATAATTCATCAATGATAGGCTCATTTCATAAAATATTGTCACCAACATGGTTATAGAAACAATTTCATTTGTCATGTTTAACTACCAAGAACAGAAAACATATTGGATTGGACCTTATCACCTATTTCCTATTGTTGATCAATCCCATCAGCCTATTTCTCATTTTTTATCAATCCCATAGGCATATTTTCGATTATGGATCAAGACAATAATCTTGTTTACCATTTTTATCTCGTGATATATAATGTTTTCCCAATTCATTAGAGGGAGAAATAGGTTCCACCCATAACATAATGAAAATCCTACATATATATGCCACAAGATCATAAAATTGTAATCATGTTAGAACCCATGAAAATAAATGGGCCCCATAAAACCTTCATAATATCAAAATCAATGAAAAGAAATGGGTTTTATAATCAATTAATCAAAGCATAACCTGTGGAAAAGAAACGAGTTTCATAAAGATTTCATCATTTCATAGTATCATAGAACATGGAAAAGGAATGAATTTCATATATATCTTATCATTATTGAAAAAAAAATTCAGAGAATGAATAAGAATGATGTCCATGGATTATATCCCTAGTAAATAATATGTTACATCAAAGTATGTCATCCTAGATGGAAGATTAATTTGAAAGATAAATTGGAACATTTCTTGAGTAAAATAGCCTTTCAACATTGAAAAAAACATTTTAAGACATAAAAAAATTTAAAAATAATTTTCTTTTCAAATAATCATGGAAACTTATAAATGAATATTTTGATCTCTTTTAAAAAATTTCGTAAAGAAAATAACCCTCCCACTTTGAAAAAAAGTTGAAAATATAAAACATTTTCATAAATATTTTTGACAATTTCCTTGAAAAATTATAACGGAATCATAAAAATAAATCATGAACATGGTGGTGGTAAATTCCATTCATTTCATACATGTTAAAAAATTATTTTGTTTACATATTTGGTAAAATACAAGAATTCATTACTTAGAAAATGAGATGACGATTCATTTTTTAAAAAAATAAAAAAAAAAATTGGGTAAAAAATTCATTAATAAATACTTTTAAGAATTTTAAAACATTTTTGAAAGAATTTTTAGAAAACAGGACTATGTAATAAATAGTATTTTAATAGAAGAGAGAAATAAAGATTATTTTTCTTCAAAACAATTTCATAGTCTCTTTAAACTGTGAAGAGAGGAAAATAAAAGGATAAAAATTAGTCTCTAGAAATAACCATATTAGAAGAAAATAAATGATTTTCTAAATAGGAATATTATAATATTTCTATCATGACCCATCCCCTAGGTCCCATGCCTTGACTACTCCAAACCCACCTTCTATAGGGTAGGGGCATCCGATTAGCACCAAATATGAATATCCAAAAAAGATAAGGAATTTTCCATTAAACCTGTACTTGAACACATAACAAACAGTGGGAAGGTAAAAAATAAGAAGACCACAACTGTCACTAGACAACTACAAAAAGTACAGTACAACTGAAACATATCAGGGGCCAGAATACAAGCCCAAATCTATAAGAAAAGGTACAGCTGCCAAGGTCCATCTCCTCAAGCCCTACAGGAAGGGAAGTCGAAGTATAGCTATCAGTAGTTGAGGAAGTACATCTCGTCCATCTCTTCTCACTGAGTGCCACCTGGCCCTGGTCTTCAAAGGTCTCCATCGAAGAACTAACCACCGGTAAGGGACACAACACATTCTGGTGAAGCCTATGCAGGGGTGAGTAACACATTACTCAGTATAGACCCCAAACCACAAAAGAAATACCACAAAGAAAGACCACACAACAAGATCACTAATCAAAGACAACTCACACTAGGTATAACTAAGTGTATAGAAAGAAAGACTATCAGTATTAATACTGAACTCCTTGGACTCCTAAGGTACTCATCCCGGATGAGCACTGTGGGTCTGTTTTTCCACATAGAGCCACTCCCCACCTTGGGTATTCCGGATCACAGTGTGTCCCTCCCAACTTTGGCCATCATATATGGTCTACACATGGGCCCTTATAGATTGTTTATATATATCCTCATGTAGCTGGTTCACACATAGCTGCTTGTATCTGGTCCACACAGAGTCTCTTTGTAGCTGGTTCAAACAATGCCTCTTGTAGCTATTCCATATAGGTCCTCTTATCATCTAGGTTTGCATGGTCACATAGACCCACTAATCAGCAGTGTTCAGGTCTCAGAATGCAGCATGATTCCCACACATAGAGCACTTGATTCTGGAAAAATACACTCCTCAAGAAATTAGTCGAATTTAAACGTCCATTAAATCCTCTTTAGAGTATTCCAAAATAACCCTCTCTTCATGAGTGTTCCAATGTCACAAACAACATGACAATCTGATGCCCTATCTGAATGATATTGGTGTTTTAGTAAGCAGGGGTCTATTAAGTCCAAACCTGGTCTGACCTGGTCTTACCAAACCAACAAACCCAGGTAGGGGGTCCCACATGACCCAACCCAACCCCACCTGTTTGGGTATGGGCCACTATGCCTGGCCTTGTCTGGCCGCTGGGCCCGGTCTGGCCCAGCCGCAGGGAGGCCCATTAGGCTTTGACAGACCAGGCCTGATTTGGCCATGGGTCCGCCCCGCTGAGTCACCCAGCGAATCGATTTCATTCATCCCAGCTTGTAATCGGTGGGTTGGTTCTTTCCCATCCCAGAATACCCAGTGGCCCCATTCATCCCGTTGTCCTGGCCCACATCAGCAAGCGGGTTCTTCTCCAGCCCGTGCTTCCCAACGACACGGTTCACACTACTGGCCTGACCCACATGGCGGTCCAGTTTCCCACCTACCTGGATGACTTCAAGGCATTCGTTTCAGGCCTCAGATAACCCACCAGGACAGGAAGCACCTCCAATGTGGCGCTCGAGTGGATCCTCCCTCCAGCATCAGTCCACTCACACAGACCGGTCCCCCATAGACTATGGCTTTTCAATGGGTCCAGCTCACTGTCATGGTCTTTCGAGAATGGCTCTACATCGAGTGTTAATATAACGCGGCCAGTTGGTCGTGCCTTCCTGTTTCCAGCCTCTTTGTCAGTGGATTCTATTGCCATCATGGCAGGCTACCAATGTGCCCCCTCCCTCCTTCCGTCAGGGTCGGGGTGCCGCATCCCACTACCACAGCCTGGTGTCGCGGCCCTCCTAGCTCCGACACTTCCCCTTGGAGATTATATAGCTGATGCATCATCATTCGTTATGCCATAAAGAACAGGAAGAGAGAGATTGAAGGGATCAAAAATAATACCCATATGAACAACCGAGATTTGTTTTTGTTGGTCTAAAATTGTTCGTGTTTGCGGGATCATGATGTATAAATTATAAATCACTTTGATTTAATCCCAATATCAACCGGTAATTATATTTCCCAACCCCGAAATGAAAATCCATCCGTCGATCAACTTTTTAAAGAGTTTATGCACATTCTTTTTTTTAGAGGGGGAGAGTGAGGAAAACAATTCATTAATAATTTAAACCCCTACCAGGGAAAGAAGATTTATCTATGGTGATCATTCTTCATCATCTGTCGATCTCATATCTTGAATCTTCTCTTCAAGGGTGGCCTCGTCATCGTCTAATTCACTGACATTCATTGTTGTAGAGGTTTTCCTTCGTCATTTTCCATCTCCACCAACCAAAGGTTCAGATAAATTCCATGATTGTGCCCATAATATTGCATAACTTGTTTGACTATTAGTTAAAGATATATGAATATGTGATTCTGTTACACTCCGTTGTTGTGTCGTTACACTGACTCATTAATGAGATTCATTGATTATATTTATCGTCACCTCATCGCTGCTCTACAGAAAAAAAGTTTGAGTCAAATAATCATTTTATGTTTATTTTAGTTTTCCTTAACCATCCGAAAAATTACTATTTCCCTCGACCTTCCTGGTCAATGTTATGTCCTGCTTAACAAGAAAATATCATTAAGAACTCAATGGTGGTTTTTCATTTTTAATCCGAGTTACCGTTTTTGAGTTAGGATGATTCTATAATAAAATAACATTTATTAAAATTATTTTATTTACAGTCATATCCTAAAAAAATTCTTTCACAACCAGCGCATGCCAGATGATGTTAGGCTCACTTAAGGGAATGATACCCTCACAAACTCAACATTACTCTTGGATTTTCAATTCGATTCATGTTAATGAGTTATAAATATTTCAAATTAAAAAAACTTTATTCAATAATTTTATTTACGGCCAAAAACTACATTCCACTGTTGACCCGCATCGGCCAATATTAGCTCTTCTTAAAGAGATCATAACCTCATGACTACAGCTATTGTCTCAGATATTATATTTGAGTCACCATTCATGAGTTATAAAAATTTGGAAAATAAAATAAAATAAATTTATTATTTTATTTACGGTTATGCCATTTTTGGGTTTTTCACTAGAGGCCCAAACTGACTAAACATAAGTCTCACCTAAGGTAAAATAGCCATCTTGAATGCAATGGTGGCCTCGTATTTAGGTTCTGGGAACACATTTATGATTGATGTCACTATATTAGAAAAACCACACACACACACTATTTGAATCATAAGATTTTTTTATGGATCATTTCGAGTAGTCCGGGCCTTGGAATCGCATACCGTCTCAGCGCCTAGTCTCAAAATAATCTCATTTAATTTTAAATGAAAAAAATTCATGGAATTCATGGATATTACATTAATTTACCCTTTAGGGCTTTACAACCTCGACAAAAAGGGGGTACTGAGCATGAATCTAAGCCTCCCCCTCCCATGTGCTCTCCTGGAGATTCTCCTGCTGCCAATGAACAAACACTAGAGGAATCGACCATACATGAAATATCATCTCCTTTCGATCCACTGTCTCTACCAAGTACTCCATGAATTTCAAATAGTCGTCAATCTCCAGCTCATCATGGTCGATGATATGAGAAGGTTCTTACATGTATCTCCTCTTCTAGGATATGTGGAAGATGTTATGAACCCTCCCTAAATGTGGTGGTAGTTACATGAAGTACACCACCTCACCCATTCTACGTAGTATTGGTAAAGGCCTGATAAACCTTATATATATCATGTTTCCCCACCTAAATATTTGTATCCCTCATCGAGGAGAGACCCATAGGAATACGTGGACCCCCTCTTCGAACTCCAAGTGTCTATGTCACCTATCAACATAGGTATTTTTTCATTTCTATGCAATCTTCATCCACTCTCAGATGATCGTCACCTTCTTAGTTGTAGTATGTACCATCTCTAAACCCATGATTGATGAATCCCCTTGGTCTATCTAGTATATCACTGACCTTCATGGTCATCTGTATAGTGCCTTGAACGGTTTCACACCTCTGGGGGAGTGGTAGCTATTGTTGTATGCAAACTCCACCAGTGGTAGGTGGTCCTCCCAACTATGACCAAAACCATGAATGAAAGCAAGAAACATGTCCAGCATGGGTTGTATGATCCACTCCATCTGACCCTTAGTCTATGGGTTAAAGGATGTGGTCAAGCATAGATGGGTCCCAAAATCCTCCTACAATCCCTTCCACAATAGAGATTTAAATAATGAATTATGATTTGAGACTATCGTATATGGGACTTCATGGAGTCGATCTATGTCCTTCATGTAGAGGTGTACCGATCTCTCTATTGAACAGTGATCTTGAATGGGTAGGAAGTGGGCCGACATGGTGATTCAGTCTACGATTAATAAGACAGTATCATGCCCCTGCACATAAGTGGTAAGCCTATCATGAAGTCGATCGATATTCCCTCCCTCTTAAACTCTAGTACCTTTCGGGGTTCTGACAAACCTTTTAGAACATGGTGCTCAAACTTCAATTGATGACAAGTGAGGCATCTTGAGAAAACCTCTACCACATCCTTATTCATCCTCATCCACTATTACTAAAGTCGGAGGTCCTAGTACATCTTCGCCTCACCTGGATGTACCTCTAAAGGGGATATATGTAAATCCCACAACAACTCCTCCTGCAATTCACCTGGTACAATGGTGCATCCTTTAAAAAGGATGATGTTCTACCCTCCTTTCAAATATATATCAGGGGAATGCCATGTGGACATCTTGGCATGTGTAGCCTCGTAGCTCGCATATCTGAGTTGTGACTCCCAAACTCACTGTAAGAGTGGAGGGGAAAATACCATATACTGAAGAAAATCATCCTCATCTCTATCCAGATAGGATATTTCAAGTGAGGCCAACTTCTCTGAATCATTGTTCAGTAGTTGTGAACTCGATCTGCTACTGATAGCATATGCCACCATGTTTCCCTTACCATAAGTATAGATGATCTTGAAGTAATAGTCCTAGTGGAACACAAGCGAACATAGTTGTCTCAGATTTATATCCTTCTGAGAAAAGTTAAACTTCGGAATTTTTTAGTTAGATTAGACGATGAATCGTTCGTCTTTAAGGTAGTGTCATCACATATTTAGTGCGAAGACAACTGCTTCTAACTCACAGTCGTCAGTCGCATAGTTCTACTCTTGTGGTCCCATCTATCCTGAGACATAATCAAACACTGCTTTCCCCTACTTTAGGATACAATGAATCCTGGTCCCTGATGTCTCACAATACACCACCTAGTCAGTTCCCTCCTCTAGAAACCTCAAGATATGTGCACTCATCAAGATCTGCCTCAACTTTTGAATGCTCTGCAGGAATCCTTCAACCCACACGATGGGTTTCATTTCTTTATCAATTTCGTAATGGGTGCTTCCACTATAGAGAAGTCGGGTACATACCTCCATTATTACCCAACCAACCCAAAGAAACTCGGCACCTCTGTAACGCTCTTGGGTTGTTCCCAAGAAAACATTACCTCGATCATCACATGATCCACCACAAATACATCCTCTAAGATAACATGTCCCATGAGATAGAAATTTTTAAATATAACTAACTCTTTTAGAGACATTTGTAATGTTAGTGCTCTCAGATTTCACCCAAAAGCATCCTCAGGTGTATCGCATGCTCCTCCTCGAACACTGAATACACTAAGATGTCATTAATAGTGACCATTAAAAACTGGTCTATATATGGCTGGACGATCCTATTCATGAGTCCCATGAACACTGATGGGGTGTTTGTTATGCCAAACAACATCACTAAGTACTCATAGTGGTCATAGAGACATCTGAAAGTCATCTTCAAGATGTCCTCATATCATACTCTAAGGTGCTGACAGTCTGATATGAGGTATATCTTTGAGAACCACCTCACTCCCTTAATTTGTTCTATAGGGTCATGAATCCTCTGTAGATGATACTTGTTCTTCAAGATGATCACATTCAGGCTCTGGATGTCCACACATAGCCTCATTCTTTCAACTTCCATTTGGGCGAACAACACTTGGGATGCCTAAAGTGAAACACTATGCCTTACGAACCCCTTCCTCTATAAGTCCTCCAATTGTACCATCAACTCTCAGAGCTCTGTAGGAGGCATTTGATAAGCATGTGTAGAAATCAGTTTCATATTAGGATATATATCAATGCAGATGTCTACCCCTCTCTGATGAGCTAGTCCTAGAACATCCTGTGTAATTAAGTCCTCATACTGATCTACCACTACAGGGAACTGCATTTCCAAACATCTACTGCTACACGGGTAAGGATAGTGGCATGATCATACCCCTACCCCTATCCCCAGCTCCTTGAGCCTGGTGTGGAACACATTGGGGTTGTGGTTGTGACATGTCGAAATGTATACCACCTCATGATTCCCTTCCAGCTCCACTGCGAAAGTCTTCCACCCTGTAGAAGGCTCACAGAAAGAACCACCATCTGGTTAAGTTGCCTCCTCACTAAGAGGAAGCCTCACTTCACTGCCTCTTTCCAATCCTCAGTGAGCTAAGGACCTATCTCACCTCTGAACCTAGGAGGTCCCTATAACTGTAACATGTGTAAGGAATTGAGATTTTGTGCATACTCTACCTATAGCTCCGGTAGGAACTACTGTCCAATAGGTAGTTATATTTCTGGGACACCTCTCAAATGTTTCATCTTAGAAAATTGTCCATGTACTGAATCCTCATCACAATATAGACCATACTATTGGTCATGCACTAGAATCCTGGCTAGTTGTTTGCATGGAGGTATCTAGACAGAGAATCAAGATGAACCATGATAAATTATTTATACAGGGTGAGCTGACTCTGACTAAAAAATATCATAGGAAAACACTCAAAGACGCATGAAACTAGTGTATTCATGTACTGAGTCAGAGAACAAAATTCAATGGCCTAATGTATGGATACATCAGCCGCCACACTAATCATAGACTCTCTGGACTATAATCTGAACTTGAAACACTTAACATTGTTTCCCCATAAAAATTTATAGACTCTTAGTTCTTTTGGTACAACCGAGCTTCTCTGATACCACTTTGTCAAAACCCATCCCTCAGGGCCTGTTTCGTGGAAACCATAAGCCCTCAATCCATAGGGACATGGGCTGGAGACTAGCACAAAATATCTGTATCCCGAAAGGGGAATAAAGTTTCTTTTAAACATGAACACATGCACATAGCACCAACTTCGGAAAGATAATCACTATGTAAACCACAATTGTCACATGAAAACTATTGAAATTAAAATAAAACTAAAAACTGTAACGGGCCAAAATAAAAGCCCAAATCGACAAGAAAAGATACACCTACCTATGTTCATCTACTCAAGCCCTACCTGATGGGTAGGTTGAGGATAACTATTTAGAGATATGGATGTATGTCTGTCCGTCCCATCCCACTGAGTTCCACCTGGACCCAGTCCACCAAGGTCAATGTACAAGCATAGATCACCTACATGAGACATAACACATGCAGTCGAAGCCCATGCAGGGATGAGTAACACAGCTCTTAGTAGGGAATGAAAACCACAAATGAAATACTACAATGAAAGACCACACAACAAGATCACAAATAAAATAAATATCACACCAGGTATAACTCAATGTATGGAAATAATTACTATCATTTGTAACACAAAACACCTTGGAATTATAAGGTACTCATCCATGATGAGTACCATGAGTATACAAGTTCACATAGAGCCTCTCCCCACCATGGGTCTTCCGGGTCACACATCGCCTCTCCCCACTCAGTTATTCATAGTTGGTCCACACAGGGCCACTTATAACTAGTCCACACAGGGCCGCTTATAGCTAGTTCACACAGAGTTCCTTGTAGCTGGTTCACACAGAGCAGCTTGTTGCTGGTTCACACAGAGCTTCTTATATCCAATTCACACAGATCCACTTTTATCTTGTCCACACAGGGTCACTTATCATCTAGGCCTATAGGGTCACGTAGACCCACTTCTCTACAGTCTTCGAGTCTTTTCCGGACGCAAGATTCTTGCATTTACTGTTCCTGATACCAAGAAAATCTAATTCTCAAGCCATTAGTAAAATTTCAACTTCCATGAAATCCTTCTTAGAGAATTTCAAAAGAACATCCTCTTCACGAGGGTTCCAACTCCATAAATGATATGTCTATCAGATGCCGAATCTGAAACTTATTTTAATTTTAGTAAACATGGGCTTTTTGTGTCTGGGCCCGGTCCAGCCAGGTCAGACCGACTCGACCAAACTAGCATAGGGGTCCCACCTAACCCACCCTAGTTCGGCTGACCTGACCGAACCTGGTTACATATGGTCTAGCTAGGCCATTGGTCTAGGCCCATTGGTCCTTGCTAAACCCTATCCGAATTAGCCATGGGTCTAGCCCAGCAGGTCACCCAGCGAACCAATTTCATCTGGCCTAGCCTGAAAATGGTGGGTCAGTTCTTTCCCATCCTGGACTGCCTAGCGGCCAGGTTTGTCACATCGACCTAGCCCGCATCGGCGGGCCGGTTCTTCTCCAGCCTGAGCTTCCTAGTGGCTCAGTTTGCGCTGCCTGGCTGGCCCATTTGGCGGCCTGATATCCCCATGCTTGGAATCCCGTGGGGAATCTGGTTCATGCCACATTTGGCCGGATGAGGCCAGTCACCTCCTCCACACGTGGTCTAGGACCCCATGTCAGATCCTTCTGTGGCCCGCCGGTGTGGGATACTCCTCAAATGTGGCGCTCGAGCAGTGCCACCCTCCAATGTTGGTCTACTCACATTGGCCAGTACCCCCCCATGTGACCTGCAACATTGCTGAAAGTATAGCATTCCACCATGGATATTCACCGTGTGTGCCTCCAACAAGGCCAGCTAGCCGCATCCGCCCGACGTAAGCCATCAGCCTCTATGCCAGTGGCTCCTATCACCGCTGCGACACACTTCATGTACGTCGACTCCTACCAAACCACAAACCTTATACCTTGATCTTATAAATATGACGTGTCACTGTGTATTACACCATGAAGAAAGGAGAGATAGAGATGGAGGGGATCACAAAGAATCCACATATGAGCAACTAACCATTTTTTTGTGTTGGTACGAGATTATTCATGAAAGCAGGATCACGATGTGTACATAAAAAATCACTAAGATTTAATCCGGATATCACCCTGAAATTATATATCCCAAACCTACAATGAAAATCCATTCGTGGATCAACTTGTTAGAGAATTGATCTGCATTCTTCTTTTACAGGGGGAGAGCAGGGAAAAAATCATTCATAATTTAATCCCCTACCTAGGAAGGAATATATCTCGAGGATGATCATTTTTCATCAACTTTTGATCTATGATCCCAAATCCTCTCTCCAAGGGTGTGGTCATGATCCTCTGATTTGTCGGTGTTTGTCATTGTAGTGGTTTCCTTCATCGTTCATCATCACCACCCACCAAAGCCTCTGAGAAATTCAATGATTGTTCCCACAATCCTGCTTTACTTGTTAGGGTATTAATTGAAAAAAAGGAATAATCATTTATATTAAACTGTGTTGTAGTTTTGATACGCTGTCTCATTAATGAGGTTTATTAATTATATTTATTGTCACCTCGTCGCAACTCCGTAGTGAACAATTTCTAATAAAATATACTTTTAAGTTTATTTTATTTTTCCTTAAAATGTAGGAAAATTTACTTTTACCCTCAACCCATGCTGGTTGAGGTTACGTCCTTCTTAAAATAACATCTCATTAAGAACTCAATGGTGGTATCTAATTTTTAATCCACATTATTGTTTGTGAGTTAGGAAGATTTGAAAATAAAATAACTTTTATTTAAATTTTTTAATTTACTATCTCGTCCCAAAACCAAATTTAATAGCCAGCCCGTGTCAGTTGATGTTAGGCTCCTCCTAAGGGAATAATACCATTAAAAACTAAATGGTACTCTAATATTTCCAATCATAGTTACCATTTATGAGTAATAAGGATTTTAAATAAAAATAACATTATTCAATTAGTTTATTTATGGGTAAAAACTAATTTCCACTATTGACCCGGTATTTCCAATGTTAGACTCTACATAAGGAAATAATACCCTCATGAATTCAATGATGGTCTCATATTTTCAATTAGAGTAACCTTTCATGAGTGATAAGTATTTAAAAATATTATTTAATTTAATAATTTAATTTACTGTTTTTCCATTTTCTGGATTTCTCATTAGAGGCTTGTGCCCACTAAATTGAAGACACGCCTATGGTAAACACATCATCTTGAACACAATAGTGCTCTCAAATTTCTGATCCGGGGACCCAATTAAGACTTATTCTACTTTTTCAAGAAAACCACTCACACATGCTATTTAAAACATAACATGTTTTGACGGATCATTCCTGGAACTCCGGGCCTCGGAATCGCATGTCATCTCATCTCTTTGTCTCAAAATAATCCCATTTAATTTTCAAAGAAGAAAAATTCTTGGAATTATGGGGTATTACAAATTCATCCTTAGAAACTTATTCCTAAATAATCCTGACAAACAATTAGATTGTAACGTAAAAACATTACCACTTTCATATCTTTTTAATCATAAGCTCCATTAAATAATAACATCAAATTAAACATAAAATATAATGAAAATAATTATATTCTGGATATATCTTGTAAAAGGGTAAGTACATAAACATCGTAGAAGAAGATAGGTGCATAACATAACTTATGTCACATAAAAGGAAATTTGATAGAAAAATATCTTACCTTAAGTAGTGAATTATTTCATACATATTCAGACCACATATATAATAAATATAATTTTATTATAAATATATTAAATAACAATAATTATATTTATCATACCACATATTATTTACTCATTACCTTTTATTACCCGTTTATTATTAATTATTTTTTAAGATCATGTTTTAGGTAGTAACTACTTTGTTTTTCATGTATGTTTTGATTTGGTATATTAAATACTATTACATTGATCATGGTTCCATAATATTCAAAAAAAAATTACATGATATAAATTTAATATATATTTAGTATAAATTTAATTAGGTTAACACGTAAAATTGAGAGACAGAAAATGAAATGCATCGTTCACGGAGACGGTAGGCCGTACATATGAATGAACGTTGTTTCCATTTTCTCGGTGAACGGAATGAAATAAATATAAATAATATATAAATATTAAAGAATCATTATTATTTCATATATATCAAATATATTTTATAAATTTATCCTTATTAGCTTCCATGTAAAGTGTTAGGGGTAAACTAATCAAATCACTTCGTGATGAAGTAGTCCGTGATACACAAAAGTAATGCTATCATATTCCCCATGGGATGATAATTAAGAATATATAATTGATATCTTAGTTAAATAGGTATAATTATGTCAAAAATTTCATATATATTTATTCAATCTATCCTCAATACCATCCATTTAAAATGGAATTGGGACAAACACACCACATAGGTTCATGAGGCGATAGTCTATCATACACATAAGCGATATTAATGTTCTCCAATGGGATGTAAGGTAAAAGGTTTTGTGTGATATTATAATTACATTATTATAATAATATCATTAATATAATATATAAAAATTAAATAAATCCTTATATCTAGATGTTATAGGTTTTGATAGAATATGAATAACATCGGTTCGCGATGCAATAGTCCTTCATAAACAAGAATGAAAATTTTGTTTCCCATTTAATAGAATAGTAGATGGATATAGGATATTAGAAAAGTAATAAAAAAATTTTATATTGGAGATTCTATTTTTTTTATATCAACATTTTTGGAGAATATTTTAAGGAGGTGTAAGAAGAAATAAAACAAAAGCACAAGTTTATGAATTTTACAACATCTTCAGAGAAAAAATTTATGTTTATACCTAAAGCTTTATTTGTAGGGGTTAATAAAAAAATTCTCATATTCTATTGGCTTGTAAATGAGGAATATATTTTGGTATGTCTTTGAAGAATTTTGTTATGTGTAGATAGGTAAGGAGAGTGGGTGGTCTTTTATAATTAGAGGATAAGACACACATAGAATTTTCAATAAGAATAAAGTGTAACCATTTCATTCACATGTTAAAAAGATCAATGTGAGTCATTATAGAACATTATAGGTTATAATGTGAAAATATTTCCATAAAATGCGGTTTTAGAAATTTTCTAAATCATTTTACACCTTATATTTTTCGTTAACCACCTGGTATACCTGTTTTAACCTTAACTACACTAATTAATTTTTACTATTTTCAAAATTTATTATGTTAAAAAATTATGTTGAACGTATTATAACTATTTATTTTTATATTAAAAATATTTAATTAATTTTATAAAAATAAATTCACAGAATTGGAAATTTTTAATTTAAAATTAATCCACCAGATTTGATGAAAAAGTCATTTTCCAACTAGAAAAATTTCACAGCTCTGATAATTTTTAATATAAAAATTAAATATGAAATTAATTCCAATTTATATAAATTTGGTTAATAAATTTAAAATTTAACTAATTTTACTTTTAAAAATCTTTATAACAATTTTTATGTTTTTATATTCTATAAATAAAAAAAATATTTTTAACAAAAACCAGTAGTTTCTCACTTCTTTGAAAATTTTATCTATTCAAAAAATTATCAAACATTCACACTAAGGTAACTTTGAAATTATAATTTTGAAAATTTCAGTTTATTTTTTCAATTTAATTTTCTAAAATTGGGATGAAATATTGTTTAAAATAATGTGAAAAATGTGAAAAAAACTCTTTTTTTATAAAAATACACATCAAGCTCGAAATTTATTTATTCGTATCTAATTACATGAAAACACATAAGATGGATTATAAAATGTTTACTGAATATGTAATATATATATATATATATATATACATTTAATTGAAATCATAAATTAAAAGAGGTTTTTTAAATTATTGAGGTAAGACACGTTTCTGTGCATAAAAATAGTTTGTCAAAAAAAATTCATTTATTTTTAAATTGTTTTTATTTTAATTTATAATTAATTTGTTTCCAAAGAATTAATTTTATATACATGTGTGAACCATATATTTTTATAATTACTTGATCTTATTCATACCTTCCATTTTAATGTTTAGGAGATAACTATTATATTAATTAATAATGTTTTAATAGTATGTTGTGTTTCGCTAAAACTCGGTGTTACTTGTAACACAATTCATCAAAGAAACTAATTTTTTTTTTAAAAATATTTCATAGAATCATGTGATGTTACAGTAGTTCCACATTTCCAATTAATATAGGATAATATATATTTAGTTAAATCACATAATCAATTCAGCCACATATCCAATTCACATAGCTGATTCCAGGACGTGGCCAATTGTGAGGTCCCAGACCTGAATGCCACATAGTGGGGGCCGTGGTCTCAGTGCACCATATGGACTCAATCGCATATCCCCGAATTCCAAAGGCTTTTGACTAGTTGTGAGGGCCTATGGTGTGTCCATTAGGAGACTATTCCCACATTACCAAAGTGTAGTGCTGAAGGTGGATATAAACATAGGGGTAAATGGTGGATAAATATTTGTAAACAAAAGGCACAACAGTAAATACAAACAATATTAACAAGAACTGAAACAAATGGAATACCATTCAATAACTACCGACGATATGTCATGTTACTTGAAAACCGGAATACATGGACAGAAGATAGAAGGAATAACTTATTCCAGAAAATTATATGGGAATAAAAATAATATCTGAAGGGTCCTGAGCTATGGCTTAGTCATCTGCTAGAAAGATCCATCCAAAATAGTACAAAATCAAGTGTTCAAATCATTATGCTTCCCTTTTTGAACACCTGCAACAATGTAATCTACTCTGAGTAAAAATAGAACCCGGAGAGGATGTGACATAAATATCAATGGGCCACCGCCAATGGTGTCGATAACAGTTGGCATGTATAATAGAAATGTAACAATGTGAGAGCATGCGTATATAAAGTAATGAAGTATGATATAACTAAATACTAATGTACCTGCATTATCCCTCAATTGGTTTCAAAAGATGTAAACAATTAATCATTTGATTATTACCAATTTATAAATATGTCACATGTTAGAAATTGAAAGGCTCAAAGTTGTAATAAGGAAGCCTTTAATGATATTTAATAGTGAATTCCCATTGTAATAACCACAATGACATAAACATCAAGGGTCACCAAATCAATAGTTACTATAGCCTAGAAAGGGGGAAAGAGTGCAATCAAAGGAGCATATTCCAAGTAATTCCACAATGATTTGCCTACAGAGTCCAATGATTTTATCAAAGGAAAAACGAGGTTAAGCAATGACTGGGACTAATGGGCTTTAACCATGGAACATACTTGTCAATGCTAGATCCAAGGAGCGTATCCATGGCATCTTTTAATGATATTGAAGGGATCCCATGGTTTCATTCTGGTTATCTGAATAATATAAATGGATCATCATCTAGGCAAGTCTCAACCTATGAACACCATATCCTTGTATCAGAATGGGGTTCTCTAGTTCTCATGGAATTCTCCGATCTGAATCCAAGGTGACGTCGAGTCAGGCCATTCCTATTTGACTATGAAGTCATGTAATTTTTCATTTGGTTCAAACCTTAACTTTCATTAGTGTGATAATTTCAACTAGTATGGAACCTTTTAATCAAGTCATTTGGTTCAATACTTTCCTTTCATTAGTGTGATATGGTCATGTAGCATGAATCCTTTTAATCAAGTCACCTAGTTCTAGCCATGCCTTTCATACTGTGACAAGGTTAAGTATCTTGAAAACATTAATTAAATCCATTTAAACATTTTCTATATTGAAGTTTCATTCTGATACCTTCCATTAATGTGGTAATGGGTTCTATGGATACACAACCAACCATTCATTTACAATTAATCGAGGTCATATACTTAGTATACATTCCCATTCAAATTTCACATCTTATTGTCAAATGGAAGCACTTACCTTATGTGGGTCACGTGGTGGGAAGACATGGTATTTTCCCATAAGAAATTCGAATTATAGATCAATACATTTAATATAGAAATGATTAACCTTAAAAGGGTTAATCAAAGGGACACCCGAACAGTTGGACAAATATGTCAAAAAACTAAACCACAATTATGGAATAACCTTCGACATGGAATGTATATATTTGTGGTTGTAACCACTAAAAACTAATCACATATATGGAAAGAGCATATCCATATGGTTCTAATGATTATAATAAAGGAATATAAATTCAATAAAGGAAACTAATGAAATCGGTAGGCCCCAAACAAAAAATCCATAAACATTGAACTTGAGGGATGAGTTATAGACAACCCACCTTAGGCTTGTATGAATATACTCCTCTGTTATTGGAACCATATTTGTCTTACATCAGAGTAGATATAAGAAGAGGAGAAAAATGATCATACCCCGACAATTAGGTTGAGAGAAAGAGAGAGCAGGAGAGGGTTAAATGGATTCAAGTACCTATCATTCCACATCCCACGGGAGGAACGAAATCTCGAATAGATCCCAGATGTAGGATAAATCTTGATTACTAATTTAGGTCTTAAAAGGGATTCAAAATTGGAGGAAATTAGATTAATACCCCTAGTTCTAGGATTAGGGAATAAGAGGTGGCTTAATAGATCAATAAGGGAAATTTTGTAAAATTACCTAGAAAATGGAATGTTCATAGTTTGTCCTCATGGTTACCTAGGATGAATGGACCTTCGCATTTTTAGGCCACATGGCCATGAAAAATCTAGGTGAAGTGGATCTGTGGGTAAATTTCCATCTGCATGGTTAGCCAAACCATGTGCTAACCGTGTCACAGGGAATGTTTCCTAAAAAATGTTTTCTAGGCTATGAACAAGACCCAGACACCCTTGGGACCTTTACCAAATTAAAAGGAATCTAAAAAAGTCCAAGATAATTATTTTTACTGAGATTTAATGGATCCATACCTTAGTGAAAAAATAGGTACACACAGTCTTCCCCCCTCAAAAGAACTTGTCCCTGAGGTCACCATCTAAGGGGGGAGAAACAGTATCTGATAACAATTCAGGCCATTAGAAACATATTTCTCCCTTCTGATCTGATGTCTTGTCCTACACATGGTCGTGGTTCCATATCACCCATACTATTGGGTAAAAATATCCATGTAGGGCCTCCGTGCTCCGGTCAATGATGTATACTGCATACTCCTCAAAGGTAGCATTTTCATATAACTCAACATACTCAAGAGAAAAATTATGAGATGGATCAGCATGATACTGTCAAATATATGAAATGTCAAAGACGTCATGCATGGCAAGGTACATATGAGGTAGTATCAACTGAAAGGCTACTGGTATGACTCTCTCTATAATATCAAATGTCTCTACATTATGAGGAGAAAACATTCCCTAATTTCATAACCTTCTATTTCCTAGCCTGGTAGATACCTAAATAAACACAAAATCCCTGATTGTGAAATCTAGAGGACTTTGATAATGATTAGTAAAAGTTTTTTTTCTAGAGTGGGTAATAGTAATACTCTTTTTAATCAGCTAAACCTGCTCTGAAGTTTCCAGAAAGATATGAGGACCTAGTAGGGATGACCCACCTATCTCTAGCCAACTCAGGGGGGAATGGAATAGCCTACTATATAAGGCATCAAATGGATCCATCTGATTTTTTATGTGAAAGTAATTATTATAGGTGAACTCGATGAGAGGGATATTCTTTTCCCTAGAACTTACAAAACCAAAGACACATGCTCAGATCATATCCTATAGAACATGTATCGTCTGTTTTTATTTTCCATATATATGTGGGTGAAAATTTGTTCTTTTAAGCACCCATGATCCTATATCCTTTTAAAATCCCTTATAAAACAATGAATTGAAAATAGAATCATGATCTGAAATGAGAGTACGAAGAATCCCAGGTAGTCATATGATCTCACAAACATACAGTCTTCCCAGGTCATCAGCTGAGGAAGTATCCCATATAGGAATGAAGTGGTTTGATTTAATTATTTGGTGAATAACTACCCATATAGCATCACTCCCCCTCAGTGAACAGGGTAAGACAACTACAAAATCCATGGAAACATCATCCCATTTTTATTCTAGGACTAGAATTAGTTGTTGTAAGCTTGAAGGTCTCTGGTTCTCCGCTTTCTCCTATAAACAGATAGAACACCTATTGGGAAGGACAATAATCTAATGTTTCATCCCAGGACACTAGTTCTGATGCCATATATCTTGATACATTATGTTGGTTCCTAGATTAAATTCACACAGAGTATCATGGGAGAGTTTCATCAACTCCTCTCTCATATTTGTAGGAACCTTGATATCCATGTAGAGGCAGGATGTCGTCTCTTTCCACATACCAATCTAGAGGTTGGTTATCTCCAAATATACCTTCATGAAGAACCAATCCATCAGGATCATAAAATTGTATACTCTTCACATTCTCTTGGTTGGATTCTTATACAACATGTGTTTGTTTTTTCTAACTCATCACATCAGAAACTAATTTTCCCTTAACAGGCGTATAGGAAATCTCAAAATCAATGGATTGAAGATATTCAACCCATATATGATGTATAAGGATCAATTCATGCTGATAAATTATATATTTGGGTATCTTATTTTCCATGTACACCACAAATCCCTCACCTAATAAATAGTGTCTCCAGAAACATATGCCTTGGGCAACTGCTGCTATATCTATGTCATGCGTTATGTAATTTTTCTCATGAGGCATCAACAACCGAGATCCATATGAAAAAAACTTTTTCCTCCTTCATCAGCACTACTCTTAGACCTATTTATGATTCATCATAGAATATGATATAACCTATACCTAGCTCTGAATGAATCAGAATAGGTGTTGATACATGCCTTCCATTTAGCTCTTGAAAGGATTTATCACCTTCTTCTGACCAAAGGTACTTGAAATTCTTCTTTGTAAGACAATTAAGAGGTGAAGAAAGATGTGAGAATCCCTGTATGAAATTCCTGTAATATCCTTCCATCCCTAAGAAACAATAATTTTCAAACACATTCCTAGGCTGCTCCTAGGAAACTATAGCACCAACCTTTTCTAGGTCAATAGATACGCCTGATTCGAAGATAATATGACACAATAAGTGAACATTGTAGATCCCTAATATGCCCTTAGAAAAATTTTCATAAGGATGATTCTCTCTCATTGTACTATGAAATATGTCAACATGTTTGGCATGGTCTCTATGAGTGTGAGAATACACCACGATGTTTTCCACTAAGACAACAACAAAAGACTCCAAATAGGGGTGGAACACCCTATTCATCTTATCCATGAAAATGGTGAGCGTGTTCATAAGACCGAATGCCACAAAAAGGTACTCATATAGTCCATACCTATAATGAAAATTTTTATGAGGTATTTCTGATGTCCTAACTCATACCTGATGAAAACCTGACCTTAGGTTGATGTTGGAGAAGATTGTAGCTCTCTGGAGATGGTCAAAGAGATCATTTATTTGAGGTAATAGATATTTTTTCTAGACTGTAAGCCAGTTCAACCTTGTATAATCCACGCGTAGACATAAGTCTCCATCTACCTTCTTGTAAGAAATAATGGATGAACCCAAAGAGTATGTACTATTCTATATAAAACCTTTGGCCACAAAATAAACTAAATTCCAATTGAGCTTATGTATCTCTATAGGTTTCATCTTATATGGAGGAATGTATACTAGTACTGCTCCTATAAAAAGTACGATTATAAAATCCACCTATTTCTCATGATGTAATCTAGAAAATTCATTAGGAAAGTCATCCGTGAAATGATCCACTAATGGAGGGGAATTAGTTTAGTGCAAACCCTAATCCTCCATGAATAGATTTTCAATATGGGAGGTCACTCCACCAAGCACATGATGCTCTTTCCTGGCTCTACCAGCCTGGACATCCCACTAACCCTTATGTAGATAAATGCTACCCTTTGGGGACGTAAAAGATACCCTCTTTTGATAGAGGTATTGAAAATCATGATAATGAATCAACCGGTCCATCCCAATTATGAAATTGAATATCTTCATCTTGAGAATAAATAGGTTCTATAAGAAAGTTTAACTACATACCTCAAGGGGATGGTCCCAACACTGACATATGACCTCTGTTCATACCCTTAACGGCGTATATAGTTTTACCACACCACAGTAATACTATATCTCCTGTATGAGAGATTCCAAGATATATGTAGATATAAAAGAGTTAGAAGCACCTATATCAATTAAATTAGATACTATAGTAGAGGTTATATGAATATTACATTGTAATATAGATTGTCTTACAACTTGATCATCATTTTTCAGTTATAGTTCATTCATCTAGACTGATCCACGGTCATGTGAAACAGAGATACTATCATGATCATAACAGCTCTATTAGAACTACATGTGATCAGGTGCCTGGATACCACTACCACGACCTCCTCCTCGGCCAGACGTACTAGTACTGTTTGAACTCCCTGCCTAACGTGACATAAAAGAACTCACTCTAAAAGGTGGAGCTGGTGCAGTCCTTTTTCACTTGATGGGGGAGAAATCCTCTTACCGAAACACTTAAGATGGACCATACGACCACAATCTTGACACTCTAGTTGTCCTCTATCACATTGAGGCTTCAAATTCACCCATTATCGACACTGATTACAAACTTTAGAGAAATTTAAATGTGCACTTTGGTTATCACTTCCTAGAAGAGAAATGTCAACGGAACACATACATCTATCCAAAGAACTATTGGACTAACGCAGCATTGATCCTCTATACCTGGTACTATTTTTGTCCCTTAGGTTTCACTCAATTATAAGATCCTATTTGACTATTTTAGAAAATTAGACAGGAGAAGGACATTCACCTTTATATGGATGGAATACTGGATCCCATACTCAAAGAGTCTATAATGTGAAATATCATCACCGGTTAGTAGCAGTAAAAAGCACTAAAACTCCTTGAAACATGATGAATATTCCATAACTTACACAAAAATCTGCTCAAGATACATGATCTCTCTAGATCTATTATCACTCATCATTTGTGTAATGAACTCATTCTAGAAGGTAGTCTGGAAATCAACACATAACATGCCCTAATGACGACCATTTGGGGAAATCAAATCCCACCAACAGTTGGTCGAATCATGAATCATGTATGTCACATGGTTTACTCTCCAATCTAGAGTAATTTCCAAATGGTCAAAGATAGATATGGTGTATTCTATTCAAAATTCAGCTGCATGTGGACCGTCATCCCTTGAAAATTTAGGATGATACTACTATTGAAAATCACAAATAAGATCATCCATCGTAGGTGCAAGACATGGAGCACCATACATGGACTGAATCAGACCTATTAAACTATCATGATCTTGGGAATCAGTGCCTAGATCAGGTAAAATAACCAATTCCTCATGTGGTACTCCTAGAGTTAATACTGGTAGCTTAGGGCTCCCCACATCTAGAGCATGGTCGTCGCCTCCATCCAGACACACAATATGAGTACATCAGGGCATCATTGGTCTATAATACTAAGAAAATTCCACAAAATAATCTTAAGAAAAAATATAGAATCACTTGAAGAATCTGAACATATGAAAACTCACTACCCAACGCTTACTACTACCCGCTTAGACCACTAGGTAGTAGTAAGTACTCAAGCATATGCTTCATTTCAATTTTCATTTATTAATCAGATTCACATAATTATCTTTCATAAACATGAGAAGGAAGGATACATATGTACAAGAAATTCATTTTAGATTTCATGATTCACTTTATAATGGATTTCGATTTCCAGTGAGTCAGTGCCCATACACCTATCACTAGAAACAACACACAATTATTTATAGCATAGTGGTTTGAATCTATAAATTAATCATCCTAACCCATGAGGGCCCAAACATCTCTTTAAATTAGTTAGGAAATCACTGAATCACAAATAAAATTAATACAAGTACAAGATAACTGTCACATCATCACTCATCAATAACACTATTATCAAGCAATGCAAAGTAGTGAAATTCACCCATATGGAAAGAAAAATATGCAGGACATGTGAATTCAATGTGCATATAAGGAATAATGTGACAATTCTAATGTCCCAAATATCATCAATCCATAGGTGAATGAAAATACTCAAATATAGTAGAAATCAATAACTCCACACATCATGTGTGTCACCCAACAGTGAAATAATATCAACTGTAATATGATAAAGTAGAACACCAATTATAATTTAGGCAACATGGTTTTTACCCTAAACATCGGTTCATGACACCTAAGCATGAATTATGAACAATTCCCAAGAGATCCTAATATCAAATCTATTGTCTCTAAATAGAAAAGTAAGAAAAGAAAAGAACCACCTGTGATACGACTAAGTGATTTCACAGACCTGAATTCCACTTAATGGGTGGCTCGAGCCCAGTGGGGCACGTGGTTTCATAAACATCTCCTAGAATTCTAGAGGCTACCGAATAGTAGTGAGGCCCTAGGTTGTGTGATTATAATGACTATTCCCTCATTAAAATTTTTTAGCGTAGTAGGGGGATTTAAACATTGGGTAAAATAGAGAAAGAAAAATTAGTAAATAGAAAGAAGAGTGGAAAATAGAGACAAAAATAAAAATAAATGAAACAAATAGAATAGATTTAAAAAAATTATGATGATTTTTCATTTCACTAGAAAACTGGAAAACATGGATACCAGGTAACAAAAATAACATGGTCCAAAAAGTATAAAGGAATAAAAATATTATCCTAAGAATCCTAAGCTCCAGCTCGGTAATCAGCTATAAAGGTCCATCCCAAACAGCAAGAAATAAAGTGTTTGAATTTGTATTCTTCCTTTTTTCAACACCTTCAACCATGTAATCCACTTTGATTACTAAATGACACCCAATGAGGGTATGAGATAAATTGTAGTGGGCCACCGCCAGCGATGTCTATAACATCCAGCCCGTGCCATGGAAATGTAACAGTGTGCAAAAATTCATATATAAAGTAAATTAGCATGACGTAACTAAATTTTCAAGAACCAAATTCATCTCTTGTATAGAGTCTAAATATATAGAAAATTCATTATTTGATTATTACCAGTTTATAAATAAGTCATGTATTTTCAATTACAAAGGGTAAAATTTTTAATAGGGAAACCTGTAATGATATTTAATTGTGAAGTCTAATTGTTATAACCAAGGCGACATAGACCTTAAGGGTCACTTATATAGTATTGAATTTATACTGTCATGGATTAAGAGTGTAATACAATGTGGATAGTCAATGGAACTCCACAATGAGTCACCCACTGAGTCCAAGGATTTCATCCAAGGTAAAAAATGGCTATGAAATGACTAGGCTGGATGGGATTTACCCATGGAACCTAAATGTCAATGTTGGATCCAAGGAGTGTATCCAAGGAATCATATAATGATAATGAAGGGGTAATGTGGTGTCAGGCCGAGAATCAAAAAAATATACAAGGATCGAGATCCGGGTGGGTCTTAACAAAAGAAAGTTGTATCCTTGAATCAGAATGGGGTTCCCGAGTGCTCATGGAATTCTCCAATCAGAATCCAAGGTGAGCTCAAGTCAGGCCATTCCTATTCAATTTTTAAGTCATGAAATATTTCATTTGGTTCCATCCTTACCCTTCATTACTGTGACAATTTCTGGTAGCATGAATCCTTTTAATAAAGTCATTTGGTTTAAACTGTGCCTTTTATTAGGGTGATAAGGTCAAGTAGCATAAAACCTTTTTTTCAAGTCATTTGTTTCAATTCATGCCTTAAATTAGTTTGATAAGGACAATTAGCATGAAACCATTCATATAATATATTTAATCCATATTCAAGGATGATGGTTTATTATGATACCTTCGATTAATATGGTAAGGGGTGATATAGATATGAAACCTACCAGTAATTTATATTTAAGGCCAAGTAATATACTTGGTATGACAACCAATTCACATTTCACATTTTATTGTAAAATTGAATCGCTTACCTTAGGCGTTTTATGTGGTGAGCATACATGGTACTTTTCATTATAAAATCTATAATATAAATCAATTCATTTAATATTGAAAATATTAGCATTAGAAAGGTCGAGATAAGGCACACCAGAATGGTGGCAATAACGTGTCAAAACACAAAACAAAAATTATGGCATAACCTTCGACATGGAAAAGATGGAGTTTTGGGTGTAACCACGAATAACTAATAACATATATGGAAAGATGTTATTGAGTTCTCTTGAACCATCGATTTTTGGGGGATATGTCTCCACATTCGCCTGGCTCCCACTCCTGTCCTCTTCTCTATCCCTCCTTCTAGGGCTTCGAGAGTCTCCTGGTGCCGACAGATCCTACTACTAATACATCGGCACCTTCTCCATCTTCTTCGACCGTCTCCACTCAAGGTTATCTTCCTTTGATTTCCCTTCTTCCCAGAGGCCCCTCCATTATAGGGTTCCCTTCTTTATGGCTCAGGTTCTCAAACCCCTACTTCTCCCCCATCTAGGTTTCTTTCACCTGGCGATGGAAACCGTGTTCTCTCTTCCTGGATTCGTGTTTTTATCATTATAAAACCGATTTGTTAGTTTTTATCTTTAGCGAATCGATTCTCCTTCAACAATCTAGGTTTCCCCCATTTCCACATTCTTCTATATCCCCTTTTTCGGTGCTCATCATCCTCCACTCTGCACCGACACTCACGGTGTTCTTGGATTTCTCGTTTTCAAATCCTTCTTCGCATTTTTCTAGTTCCTATTAGGTTTTTTAGTGTCTGGTTCAGCAGTGATGTTTCAGTATTTTCATGCTTTAGTTTCAGGTTCAATCGGATAGACCATTATTGAATTTTTTGTTTTTTAATCTCATTAAAGATGGCGTCTTCTATGGTTCGACGATGAGTTTTTCGAGGGGTTATTGGTGATAGTCATGACGTGCCTCTCTGTGGAGGTCGGACTGCTCCTAAATTTCTCTGAACTCTGGATCCATTGATCCTTCCTAGGTCGGTAGGGTGAGATAGTTCTGAGGAGGCTTTGGGAGGTGTTCATGGGGGTGCTTCTTCTTCTGATGCAGATTTATATGTCAAGGTGTTTTGATTATTTCTTTGGTGTTGAAAACGGTGGTAACACAACGAGGATATTCGAAGATGTTCTAGAGTTTCTATTTTGAGGATCCATCTTCTTTCAATATTCATTATCTTTTTTCAACTGGGGCAGTGTGACCGTGGTTTTTTTGATATTTACAATTCGAAAATTTGAATCATGGAAGATGGTAGGTGGCCGGATCTTTTTGTTTTGTTGTGTCATTTTGGTATGTGTGTTTGAAATTGGAATTTGGTATTTGGAATGGTTTTTTTTTGAATCTGTATTGTGAGGTTCCCACAAACCCAAAAAGGGGTTTATTTATAAAATGAAAAAAATGGATTTGGAGGATTATAAGCATGGAAAATATATTCAATAAAAGGCACCCGATGAAATCGGTTGGCCCCACCCGACAAATCCAAAATTAATGAACATGAGGGATGAGTTATATGCCACCCACCATAGGTATAAATGACTCAACTCCTATGGTATTGGCCCTTGATTTGTCTTATATCAGATTAGATCTATGAAATGGAGAAAAATTATCATACCTTGATAATTAGGCTGAGAGCACGAGTGAAGAGGAAAGGCTTAAAGGGACTTGAGTAGTTAATGTTTCCCATCCAACATGAAGAAAAAAACCTTGAATGGATCCTAGATGAAGGAGATATCTTGATTCCTACCTTTGGTATTCAATGAAATCCAAAATTAAAGGAAATTAGGTTAATCTTAAACGTTTTATGATTAGGGAAGAAGATGCGGCTTAATAGATCATTAATGGACGTTTTTTAAAATTATTTGGAAAAATGGCCTATACTTGGATTTTTCTGCATGGTTTGATATACCATGCACAAACCCTGTATAGTTACCTGGAAACAATGGATCTTTCCTAGTTAGGTTTCATAGACAAGCATAAACTATTTGAAGTGGTTCTTTCTTGAAATTTCTATCTACACAGTTAGCCAAACGGTGCGCCAATCATGTGCTAACAATTGGACATGGAATGTTTCCCCAAAAACATGTGTCCCATGATCCTAAGAAGCCCCTAACACCCTTGAGATCATTACTAAATTAAAAATCTTCCACAAAATTCCCAATATAGTGATTTAGATGAAAATTTAAAGGATCACTACTTGAGTGAAAAAATGGTTCTTAAAACAATTCACATAGTTGATTCCACTATGTAGACAATTTCCATGTTGTCATTTAAGCAATTTAAAAAACTTTCATTGTTATATTCTTTGCTGATTGTGTGACTTATCCATATTCCCTTATACCATATTTCAAAATATCCATTTCATAAATGTAACTGAAGTTCAATGTTAACCACATAGTTGATTACATTGTAATTGATTATGGTACAACTAATTATTATGATGTATCTAACTGCATGAATACATGGAAATCATGGACGCTTTTGAAGAACTAATATTTGAGGATGAGTATATTTTGATATCATGTGGGAGATTTAATCATAGATCTCCAAGAAATTAAATAATATTCCAATGAAACATGATATGAGTTAAAATGAGAGACATTCAGGCATAAAATAATGCAATGATTAATCTTTAGATGAAAGAAAAATAAAGTTACAGAAGGCCATTTGAGTATCTAAGAGCTTGGATGTGAATAGGTGAAGGTGATACATTAGATCATATTCACATGCATAGGAGACCAATATATCAACGGGATAATAAGTGAATTAACATTAGGATTCCATAATACTCAGTATTCTATGATATAGAAAAAATAATAAGGAAACCCACATTTGATATTTTTAGATAAAAATGATATCTCAAAATCATTGCATAGTTTCTTGATGTGTAAATTTTATTGGATATATTTATAAGGATGCATTATTGAGAATAAAAATCATAATAGAGTCTGTGGTTCCTTGGCTATAAATAGCGAGGGAGAGAACTAAGGTGATGTTGATAAAAAATTGAGTGTTTTCATTTCTCTTGAAGTTAAATAGTGCATTTGAAAAGTCACTTTTATGAAGAATAGAAGGTATTACATGAAAAAATCTTTCATGGAGAATAACTATGAACCTTCGGATTATCATGATGGAAAGTTCAATGATTCAATGATGATTTCACAAATACATAACCACAAATATAATATATTTTATGTGAAGATAAATAAGTATCTATGGGCTAACCTATTTATGTAAATAAATTTTTTTGAGAGGTTCTACAAAGAATAATACTTCAGGAAATTGAAGACCAATATCCTATGCCTGTTTTGGGAGAATTAATAGATCATGTTTTCTTTATTTACACAAAATAAAAGTTAAGTATGAAACTAAAATTAAATATATCATATTGTTTGTTGAAGATTGAGGTAGAATGTAGCAAATAGTAATATCCCTTCAATAAGTGATGATTATTATCATAGTGATTTGATATAGTAGGACCAACATGTATACAATATCCTTAACATTACTATTATTGTCAAAGATCTGTTTAATGTGTAAAAAGATATTATTCAATTTAATATGTTGACATAATTGAGCTTATTAAGAGATATTGTTCAAAAATTAGTTGGATTCAATATTTGAGGAATTGGTGGTGCTCATATAAACAGAACCATTGAAGAATTGGTGGTTATAGTATAAATAATTCCATTTATCCATTATAGGAAGTGGATTTTATCAATATAAACATTGTTGATAATTATACTACACTTGTAGTAACTATAATATTATTAATAAATAATCATTGAATGAACCATGAGTTGATCATGGTAAGGAGTAGGATTTCCCATTGAGGTCAAACCTTATAGAGCCTATTTCTGTTGTTGTTTCTTTCAATATCTATATTACATGTGTATGTGATAATGGAGAGCACATATCAGATCCATTCCTCTACACTGGGGTAGTGATTTGAGAGTAAGTTGGGCTAATTGAAAATAAAGTAAAACTCATTGAATGTATGGTATACTGATTCATCTACCCCCAATGTCCATACATGATCTCTTTGGGTTCTATAATTTGAATCATAGAATAGTAATTACATTTATTGAATCAAATTATTTTTATCCCTAGGTGTTTTTAAATGGTTTACATGAAGTATTCATTTCAAGTTTATTTTGATGTACTTTATGTGTATTACATAGTCTCCACTCCTTTTGAAGAAGACATGAACAACTTTACCAAGAATATTAAAAATAGAAATAAGAAGGATGAGAAGAGATTAAAAAAATATCAACTAAAAATGAAAATTTTTAATTCCCTTAAATTAAATAGGATAACAATGATCGTTTTAAAAATACTAGATCGAGTACTGGAGAGTATGAGGAGGATTATTATATCAAAACAGTAGAGTAATTATACTCTCTTTTTCAAAGGTATATCTTTAATATTCATGGTGAAGTGGTTTCATATATACTTTATTTTTTCAAGGATCTTCTGGATGAGAAATCGTAGCTTGAAGTTGAAATTAATAAATTGGAGGATGAACTAGGTAAGAAATTCAAAAGGTAAAATTCTCTCATATACCTCATTGAAGCCAAGGAAGAATATATGACTCTTTGAAATGAAAATATTTCATTAATTAAAGAATAATTTAAAACTCATTTTTATGAGAGCATTATGAGTAAACATGTTTTTAGTGAAGTAATCCATTCACTTGAAACACTGTTCATCATTTCCATGAGTATTGAAGATGATCATTTTGAATAAAAATATGTATGGTGAATTTTTTTGAAATTTTAGTTGAATAAATGAACAAGTCGTAGGTATAATGTATTCATAAAATCCATGTTCTAGAAAAATAATATAAATAAATTGTGAGTCTCAATGACGGATAATTGTATGTTAAATATATAAGAATCAAATACTATGACATCTCTTTGAATAAAGTCAGTATAAATTATGAAAATCTAATTAATAAAATGAATATTGAATGGAAACGTAGGCTGACATCAGATGAAAAAAAAATTCTCACTCCTCATGAAATGTATTAAACTAGAGGTTTTGTTGTTATATTTTAAGGAGAAACATGCTATAACTTCCCAATATATTGAGAATATTGTTTTTCTACTATCTATTTAGGTGATTCAAGCCTCTTAAGATACTCATATTGGTGGAAATAAGAGTTAAAATCATCACTTGATCTACCTTCTAAAACCTCAAAGAAGAAGGTAACCCATACCAAAGTTAATTCTATATCTTCCAATGTAGTCTCATCTACTAGTGTAGGTTAAATAAAAAATATGGGATCCTTTGGGAAAAAAATTATTCTGATATATCCACCAAAGCAAGGATGTTGGATATGGGAAATATCAATAAAAATAACTCCTAATATAATGCTTCAATGAAGGAATTACAAATCTTGAAATGGGGTGGTAATAAAAAAATTTAGAATAGTACTATATTGTAATGAAAGAGATTTTTTTGCTATTATTGATGCTATTGGAATTTTGGATATAATTCTATTGTTTGTTAAAGAAACATGATTGTGTATGAAGTCTACATAAGTCCAACATTCAGAGGGAGTATATGTGAATATGTGAAGAAATAAGATAAATAGAAGTAGATTCTGAAGAAGAGAATAATTTTTTTTACCGGAAACATATTCAAAAGACTTGATGATTTTTGTGACTACTACAACATATGTGGTCACATAAACGAAGAGTTTAGATATAAACCATCCAAGTATAACTCCTATATGAATTGGAATAGAGGACCATTGTTCAGATAAAATTAGTTTATAATGAAAGGAGAATGAGATGCCTTGGGAGATAAATAGGTGAAGGAAGGTGTTCCATATATGAAAATAATGAAAAAAACTAATCCTAATAAGAATAGGAAGATAGATTACAAGAATTTAATGTCCATAAAGAAAATATGACTCTATTGTGGGAAGATATTATATACCATGGAATACTAAAAATTGGCCATGGAAATTTAAATGAATTGAAGAAAGATGAAATCAAGAAGAGAATCGATCTAGTAGATAAATAAGAAGATACGATTAATTTAAGATATTCCTGAATACGACGTTGATATGTTACCAAATAAATGTACCTTAAAAAGGTTAATGAAACCAGGATGAAGCTCAAAATACAAATATATTTAAATTGCCTAGTTATTTATCCTGGTCATGTGCGAGACAACAAAGGAATAAAAAAAGATGCAGATGAAGCACAAGATAGTACAAAGGTAAAAAGAAAAAAATGTCATTTAACATAAATAAGAACTTGATTTTTATAAGTGTTTGTTAATAAATGACAACTCAATTGTTTCAAAAAAAATAGTGTAGAAGGATCAAGAAGACTAAACATAGTGCAATAAATTTTATGAAACTTTTACCTACTCAAGAAGAGATTCAAAAGATAAAAAAACAAGCACCATGGGAATCTAATATACTAATAACACAAGAGAAGTTATCAAAAATCAGAAACTGGAAGATCCATAAGATTCCAAATATATATTCTCGTGCTGATATTAAAAGAAATGTATTTCGGTAATAGAGAGAATGTTCTCAATATGAATGTTATTTATGAGAAACCCAATGGTCCCTCCCTATTTTATATTATTTGATATGTTTTGATCTGACATGTAGGAAAATAATGGAGATGTTTGGGGTTGTCAATACCAACACTACTATATATTCGGGTTTTTTCAGTGACAAATTGTATCATCGCTAGAAAAAAAAATTAATAATGGATTTAATTATCGATGCTAAAAGAAGAACTCATCAAATATGGCTTCTATCAGTGGTAAAAAATGATGATAAAATGAACCCATTATAAGTGATTTTTCTTAGTTATCATAATGGTCATTTTTATAAATTCTTGTTAAATAATTGATAAAACTAAATATATTACATGTGTGTGTCCCACACTGACCATACGAACACTGAGCTGCTTCTTTTTATATATTTCTATGGCATGAAATTATGAAAATCTGGTGTGGGGATGGAGTCCTTTATACACTCTCCACACACCTAAATGGGTCTGTTCCAACTTGCATGGGCCTTTACAAGCCTTGGCCCACCCTCTATACTATAGGTCATCCCTGTTGGGATGCCTAAATGGCTAGCCCTTCTGGTTGAGGCTAGCTAAGTTACTATATATAAATATATATATATATATTAATTTTCATAATTTTTCAATTTTTAAATATTTTTTAAAATTTATTCAATTTAGATATTTTTTAATATTTTTTTCATTTTTTATACAATTAAATTCTCATTTCATATATAAAAATATGTATTGATATATAGAAAAATATATTGTTATATGTAAAATAGTTATATATATATATATTGACATATATTAACAACCAATATATTAATTAGTAAATGTATATATATATATATGTATATAATTTATTAAATTTAATATACATATATAGTAATAAATACTATATTAATTATTTTTTATTAATAAATTGTAAAAATATTATATATATATATATATATATATAATTAAATAAATAACACATTATTTTTAAGTTATAAAAATGAATAAAATTATTAAATACTTAATATACTAATTAAATATCTAATATATTATTTTTCATTATATATATATATATTTTAAATTTATTAATTTTTATTAGAAAACATTTCATTAATAAATTTTTCCATAACTTTTTTTAACATTTAATATTTTAAATACAGTTTTATTTTACATAATTAAAATATAATCATTCTTTTTAAACATATATTAATGTTAGTTCATGGGTTGGACCAGACCAACCCCCAAATTTTTTATAATTACATTTATTGCATTTAATATATATATATATATATAATAACAAATTGAATATTAATTATTTAAATAGTATTTTAAGTATTTAATAAATTTGTTAATTTTTATTAATTATAAACATTATACAAATTATTTAATTAAATATATAATTAAATTTCACTCATTTTTAACCTGCATTCATTTAAAATAATTTATTCTCTGATAATGTTATGTGCCTGCTTATTTTTTTTAAAATTTATAAATTTTAATTATTTATTCCTTTAATAATTTAATAATATTTTCATTTTTAATCTTTTTTATATATAATACTTCATTTTTATTTTTAATATTTTTTTAATTTATTCATTTCCAATTTTTCATTGTCCAATAATTGTTTTTTAATTTTAACGATTTTCAAATATATTTTTAAACATGTTTGGTCATTAACATATTGTGTTTTTGAATATGGTTATAATTTATATATTTAAAATTTATTCATATTTATTTTAACATATAAAAATATTAATTTTTAATTTCATAAAATTATCTATGTTATTTATAATAGTTATTCATTTTTAATATTTCTCCATACTTGTTACTAATTATTTCATTAATAGATGTTACATATAACATAATATCATTGTACAATGTTACATATATTAATATATATATATATATACAATAATTCCACACACACAATTTTTTATGGAAGTAAATAAAACTTACATATAAATAGACACACATAATAATTCTATAATTTATTCTAATTTTAATATTCATTGTATAATTTAATTTTTTAACATAATACATTTAATATATTATTTTTTAATTAATAAATTTTATGTATTTATTTTCAATATTATTTAAGATCGTATTATTTATTCATTTTCTATATTCTTTATTTTTTATGTTTTTTTGGTATTTAATCATTTTATAATATGATTTATAAGTATTTATTTAATATTTTTCAAATATTTTCAATAAGTATTCATCTTCATTTCAATATATACCCATATTTTTGTTTTTTAATAATTTGAATAATTAATAAAACTTACTATTTTTTTAAAATATTTTTAATGTTTACTCATTTTTAATTATTAAATTTCACTCATTTTTACCATATATGCATTTAAGATTACATATTCATTAATAGTGTTAAAAATATATAGGTAAATAAATATTTAAAAATAAATATATTTATTAATGTATATTTACTATATTTATAAAATTGTATATTTATATTTATAAATAAATAAATATATGTTTTTAAAAAATTATTTATATAATTATAAATAAATAAATATAATTTTTTTTAAAAAGAGTTTATATAATTATAAATGAATAATTATATGCTTAAATAATCAAAAATTAATTAAAAGAATATTTAAATGATGAATATATTTATGATATTTATATTTATATTTATATTTATTTATTTAATATATATAATTATATAAATATATTTATAATTATATGCATATATTTTTAAATATTTTTATTTATAATTATAATGATAAATATATATCTATAATTATATTTATAAATTCATATTTATAATTCTTTTAATATATTTATAATTATATACAATTATATTTATTTATAATTATATAAATTATATTATTAAAATTAATTTTCTTGGTCATTATTATCTCTAAAAGAGATTTGATAAAGTTATATTTTATCAGCACTTATGACTTTAGCGCGGTTAAACCCCCTCTTTATCAGTGCTTTTTTGAAAGTGCTGAAAAAACTCTTTCTTATATTTTAAATTGGCCCCTAACCAAACCGATTTCCCTTACGTTGTTTAGGATCTCGCAGAAGTTCATCTTTGTCGTCTCTCCCTCTTGACTTTCTCTCGAATGAATCAACCCCCTCAAATCTAAGGTATGTTATTATTTCTCCTCCTCTCTCGTTTATCAGTGGCGTCGAACACCTCATTCGTGCAAAACTAGTCTAAACCAAATTATATTTTTCTATCCTTTATTTACTGCTTTCGATCATCTTTCTCTATGCCATCGATGTGTTCATCCCAAACCATCTAGTGACCACACATTCCCCATCTTTCACATCCTTGGTTGACCGACACAACAAGCCTTCCCCCTCTCCCTTATTTCCCGCCTCACTACCATCACAATCTCAGATTTCTGTTCAATGGATTGTTCTTTAAGCTATACATATGAGATATTGGCATCAATATTTTACCATCTCACAATAGTTATTTTCTTCAAGCTTTTAACATTTAATATATTTTTTTTCATGTAATTATTATAAGATTTATGGTTTTTTATAAGGGTGATGTCATTTAGTGGTTATGATTGAAAAAGTATAAGTAACTAGATTTATAGATGAGAAATAATGTGTTTATCCATCACTCTTCTTAATTATTTGGAATAAATGTGTGATAAATTGAAATCCTATTAATTTAATTACTATTTTATTTAAAATTATTTTAATTATTTATATAATATAGAGACATGAATTAAATTGAATATATCGAATTCTAATATATTTTTCATCAGATAATTAAAGTTATAATTTTGTATTCAGTGATGTGTCTATTATTCCGTTGTTCCCAAACATTAATGATAATTAGTTTGATTTTAATTAATAGAATGACTATGTTTTTTTCTTTTTTTGGGATTATATATATATATATATATTATTTTATTGTAGATTTTATAATTTTATAAAATTATAGATTTGGGTTATTTATATTAAAAACTCAATATAGATTTATGCAATTGATTTTGAAAAAAATTCATAAGGAATAATTTATTTTTTGGGATTTTAAATTCAAAAAAATCGTTGTAATTAAATTTTATTGTTTTATGGAGATTTTTATAAAAAAATTATATTTTATTTTTTAAAATGGTTTTCAAAATGAATATGAATTTTCAAGGATTTTATAAAATTGATTTCTTAATAGATTACTTGATTAAATGGTTAAATGGTATTTTTAAAAAAAATAAACATTCAATTAATTTTTTTAGAGTTAAAAATAAGATTATGTTCATTTTAAATTCAAATATATTGTTTTTTATTTTTCTTATCAATGATTTGAGAGACCTATTAAATGGGGTTCGTACAGGGTTTTTACCTGTGTTTTATTTTAGGTATTTAGGTTTTGATAATGTTAATATATAAATTTTAAGGTATTGAATTTATGATATTATACAAAAAGGTTTATTAATATCCCTATATTGATATTAGGTATATTAAATGCTATGAAATTAATTAAATATATAAGATAGTGGTATAGGAATATTATATTTATTTAACAACTTTCCCTCTCTATTAGAGGTGAAATCAAAATGTTTTGGATCTCAATGATGGGAAATCCATGCTAATTGAATTTCTGGGAATGTTAATTAATGGATAGTATTTTTAGTTTTTTAAGGAAATTTAATAGAGGTTATGAATATTGTAGAATATGTGAAATATAACTAATATTGATTACTCTACTTTTTTTGAAATAGGGTTTCATCAGTGGGTTATAGTACATGTTTTTTCTGTCCCTATAATATATGCTATAGAATAATCAATAAAACATAGAGTAACATATAATCCAACTACAATTCAATTATCAATGAGACTTTAATCCATTCAATTCCTGAAATTCCAAGCACCTTGACCTTTTTTCAGAATCCAGTGATTACATGACCTTTTATGTTATAAGGAATTATAAATTTATACAAATTTATAAATCCTTGTAATAATTAAATGGAAGGAAGAAAAATAATTTCCAAGTGAAGTCTTCCATAAAATAATAAATAAATTTGGGTTTCAAGCATATTTATTTGTGATGATTATATTAATATATATCTATATGTGATTATGTTGATTAATAAATTCATTTTATTAACATTGTTAATGAGATATTTTATAATTATACATGAAATAATGTTTTGAAATCCCATGATTTATGACGTAAAGTGGATCAAAACATGGTAAATGGGAATAAATGATAGGGGTAACATTTATGTTGAAAGTGGATACCTATCATTGGAAAAATGTCATAAGTAAAAGAAATAAGGATCAAGGGTTTACCAATATTGTCAGTGGTCTAATCTCTCATATGATTTAAATTTCTCAGTACTTTTTCTAGATCTCAAAATTAATCATACGTGACATTTGACCACTGATAGGTGATGGTCACATGAACTTTTCCACTACATTAAATCTCCACTTAGAATATCAACGAACCACCACCTAGTCCACCAAGTACAAAGTAAATAAATTAATAAACACAAATTCCTCTCCCTTGTTAGACTCCCACCTATAAATGTTATAGAAATCGTCGTAGAATTACTGCCTTTTGTCCCATATAAAATCAAATCGAGAACCTAGAAAAGAAACCACGTGTTCACCCATGTTTTTTCTTTTCATTTCAACATTATTTTTAATGATAACTTTTCGGGAATCAATAATGATAATATTTAAATATTGGGTTCCTATTATTTGAATTTTCTATAAAATTATCCTTTGATTATGAATTCCCTATGTGTATTTATTTAATTTTTGTAAAAAATATATATTTTATAAACCTCATAGGATTGATATAAATCAAAAAATGATTCTTATTAATTATATGAAAAAATATTATGATGATGAAGTTGAAGAGTTCATAATTTTTCAAATAGAGCATGCATAAGAACCTTATCAAATCGTTTAAATATTTCTACATTGTTGTTATTCAAGGAAAATTAGTCCAAAAGAGTTGGAAGAACATTTAAGTTTTCACAGAATAGACCAGAGTTATAAAATTTGGGCTAAATATCGGGAATAATAGAATGTACACACTGATTGGGATGCTATTGTAGTTTATAGATTATTTAATATGAATACCGTTGTAAATGATGACGGGGATCATATATAAGAACTAAAAATTGGAAATTGAAGATAACATTTGTGATTATCTAATATTGTTTCAGAATTTAAATAAATATTCTAAGAGACCATTGTATACTAGTTGTAATAAATACACAACATTTTTAGTTATATTGACATTATAAGATTTGAAAGCTGGCAGTTTATGGAGCAACACAAGATTTTAATTAACACTTGATGTCCTAAATGATATGCTACTAGGAGAAAATGTGCTTCCTTGTTGAACATTTTGTGCTAAAGGAATTCTATATTCAATGGGTATGATCTGTAAAAAAATACATTCTAGTCCAAATGTTTTCATATTGTTACTCAAGGACTATGAATCACTCATAAAATGACCGAATTGTGGTATGAATTGATTCATGGAAGATGAATCAAGTCCTTAAAATGATGTATGGTAATTTACTATCATTACATAGTTTAGTCCACTATATGGATGTTATAAAACCTCATGAAAATTTAAAAGGCAGGTGTATATAAGAATTAAAGATGGGAAACTATATCATCTAGTAGGATCTTTTCAATAGAAGAAAATTGATTAGGAGTATCTTGAAATTGGAAATGAGCCAATAAACATTCGTCAGGATTTATCCACACTTGGATTAAATGCCTTTTGTGTATAAATTATTACACCTAGTATATGGCCAGTTATGTGGGTACATTATAACTTTACTCCATGGTTATACATGAAGCATAAATGCATTATGTTATCTCTATTTATATCTGAATAAAAACAACCTAGTAATGATATTGATGTCTATTTGGATCCACTAATCGAAGATCTAAAATTAATGTAGGAAATAGGTGTTCTAATGTATAATTCTAAAAGAAGTGAGAAACTCACATAGATATCCATGTTGTATAAGATGTCAACTGACTATCTTGGTGGTGGAAATTTTTCAGGATATAGCATTATAGGAATATTGGGGAGTTCTCTCGGTGAATAATACACACACTCAGTTCAGTTGAAAATTCCTTAAAGACTATGTTTTTAGGACATCAAAAATATTGACCTCGATAATATAAATAAAAATCTTAGATGACACCATTTGATAAGAATACAAAACAAGGTACAACACCATCTCCACTAATGATTGATAAATTGTTTGATAATGATTTGACAATATTTTCAATAATACATATTAAAAAAACCTTATGAAATTATGTGTAAAAAGATTTCAATTATCTTTGAATTATCATGTTGTAATTTTTTTTGTCAAGCATTTTTTGTATGTTGTGCATATAGAAAAACATGTATTTGATAGTATTTTTGTTTTATTACTAAATGTTTCTAGAAAATGAAAATATTACATCAATGATAGGTCATACCTGATTGACATAGAGATAAGTGATGATTTGGAACCAGTGAAGGCTAAAAGGTGTATATTTTTTCCTCCGATAGATTAAACTCTTTATAGATAATAAATATTTCAATTCTTTATTTTCATTGATGGTTTAAAAGTTCTAGAGGGGTATTCATAAAATATAATTACTTGTGTGCTAATGACTAATTTGATTTTATGGGGACAAAAATCATAGGTAGGTCATGTTTTGATGAAAAATTTTAGTTCTGTCACTTTAGATTTCATTCTACCTAAAAATGTAAAATATATATATTAACTATACTCTTTTTCCTTTCCATATCCATATACAATAATGTTATAGTCCTGGTGAAGTTTTCAGTCATGAATAAGGATGTTCCAGTCATATTATGTGAATTAGAGATGTTATTACCACTATAATTATTTGATATAATGGTCTACCGGATGGATGACTTGGTTAGAGAGGTTCTACTATGTGGTACAATAAATTATATATTAATATACCCCTATTGAATTGTATATGACGATTTTGAAATGGTGTGTTAATAATCGAAGTCATCCAGTAGGTTGTATTGGAGAGTTATATATCATTGAAGAATATATTTAATTATATACATATTACCTATTAGATATTTATAGAATTATTCTCCCAAATTTTCATCATAGTGTATGCCTTATGGGGAAAAGGATTTATGGAATAGATGTTGTTATAATTACCATCACATAGCTGGAAAAACCCCACCATTACATTTTATAAAATAGTGAAGATGTTTATCCATACGTTTAATCCCACAATGAAATTTTTAGATATTTGAATCCATAATGGGATGAACGATTGATATAAAATACATATAATCAATAGTTTATAGTATGGTTCTAAGATCATATTTATAAGGATTTATATAAAAATTAAAATTCGATTGTTTAATGAAATTGATAGCTATCCAAGGGACAAAATGAAGAAGTTATATCTTACACTAAATTTTTTAATTTATGGTTGTACATTCTATAAAAAAGGAAATGATTAATGTAATAAGATGGAAAACAATGGATTTATGCTTATATTGTAAGTGATGAATATATCTAGTTATAAGGATTGAAATTCAATTTATGTAAATAAGTTATATTTTGGAATCATCAAATACATATAAGAGTATGATTATACAACATTACAAGTGTGAATTTTCCATTTTAAATGGGTTTAGAACATGAGTTCTATGAAAGTTGATGGAATGGGATTCAACAAGGTAAATTTTGGTATGAAAGGGTATAAGGATGATCCATTTATAATTGATTTTGGGGTAGTGTAGGTATTTTATATCTTAGATCCAAAAAATATGAATTGGTAAATTGTTGTTCTTGAGACTAAAACAACTATAGGGATAGATTAAAATTCATTCGAGGATGTCCCTTTAATTTGGAGATCACAAGCACTTCATGGTGAATCCAATGTATACAATATCTTTAATGTTAGAGGATACCACAAAGAGAGGATTCAGATTCTTGATAGATGATCCAAATCCTTTCAAACACTAAATAAAATATAGAGAGTTCAATGAGAAGGTTATCGTTTTTTTAATATACTATTATTTTCTTTATAATATTATGTGTTATATATTTTATTAACATAATATAAATTAAATTTTGGACTAATCATGGAGACAATGACTCCTGCACATGATGAAATTACCAATATTGGGTAAGAACATATGGTTGATGGTAAAAATGGAGAATTATTTAGGGTTAAATAATATGATGACAAAAAAAGAATAATGTACCATCACTATACTGACAAAAATTATCAATGTAAGAACAAAGGGTATAAAATTTAAAGTGGGGTGGAATCAACATGTCCAACCTATTAACCATAAAAATTCAATGTTTATTAGTTATGCTGGGATCATAATGATATTGAATGTACCAATTGATATATATTTTTGGTTCCATCTCCAACAAATAATATATGAAACCCTTTGGAAGGATATTGATGTAAATTTATGACATAATTTCTCAATTTTACCAAAAATTTATACAATTAATAGTTGATTTAAATTTCATTATCCCTTAAAAAGTTCATTTATTTTAGATGATTTCCATATGAAATATGTATTAATGGCATCTAGAAAATACCATATAGGCTTTTTGAGAATTCTTACCCAGTTTCATTTTAGGGATGATAAGGGGAATGTGAAGACCCACCCACCAGTTACATATGCATAGATTATAAATAAGGAAACATAGAATGCCTTCAACTATTATTGTGAGGAGAAATCATTTCACGTGTAGTGTGGTTGATAACATATTAATTGACATTATTTATTTAATCTAATTTTATTTAATAATTTTAATTTATGAAACAGAAAATGAGTGATGAAAATAAACATTTTTCATCAAAACCAATGTACCCCTATCGCAAATCAAAGACAAGGTATGCCTCCCTAGAGAAAAAAATGATTTCTATTTAAAATATACAATAAAAGATTTGTGTTATATGGAACATTATATTTTCATTTGTTTATATGTATATTAAGGAATCAAAATATGTAGCCACATCCATCATAAATCACGTTCTATGGAAGAAGGACCGTGTAAATAAAAAGGGTAATCTAGTAGTTGAAAACACAAAAATAGTATGGGAAACATGTGTAAGTATTACATAATAGTAATTCATTATTATTTATAATAGTATTATATAAAATATATATATTCATGATAAAATGTTTTTATAATGTTTAGACATAAGAATCAATAATGGCCACTCCTAAAGAAAACTACATTCAGTACATTTAAATCGGCCAAAACAATATGGTCACATTAGGGGTGCATGTTTTTAGTGTCACGTGGAACATATATTGACAGGAAAAATCTGAAATAAGAATAATATTAGATTATGAAAGGATTCTAGGTAAAAATTGAATCATTATAATATATTATTCTAATTAGGTTTGGAAAACCAATATATGTTTAAGGATCAAAGTGAACTGAGACTAGAGAAATTATTAGCACATGAAGAGCTAAATGAATTCCACAAGCTTTGAGGCTAGTCATTCCCATAAAATATGTAATTTACTAGAGGTTATTAATTTTTTAATTACTATTTCACCAAAATTTGAATCAAACAACTTCCAATAACATTATTTTACTAAAATCATAATGGGTGGATTTGTATGTGATTTCTATCTAACAACACCCATCCACTCGCTTGTTGTGAGGGGTATGATGTATAATATCCTAGGAGAAATTATATGCAACAATGAAATCCAAAAATATCACATGAGAGTGGGGATATTTATAAATCATGTTTTTAGTGTTGAGTTACATGTTCTATATGATATTCAGGACATTACAATAGCCAGTGATGTTGTTTTAATCTTCATAGCATTACCATATAATCATATAAAGAAACATGAGGTAGGTCTTCAACAATTTTTTTCAAATGTTTCTAGGTGGCATGAATCACGGAATTCTAAAAATTATTCCATGTAAGAAAACCATGTCGGGATTTTGGTAGAACCTTCTGTAGATGTAAACCCTATTAGTTGTTAATGGGTAATCAAGAAACAATTGAACATGGATGTACAAGTCAATATTTATAACAAATGACTGGTTTCAAAAGGGTTTTAATAACCTCAAGGAATTTAATATGAAGAATCTTTTTCAGCATTTGAAATAGTGAAGTCCGTCATAATTCTACTTTCCATTACGACATTCAATGATTACGAGATTTAGAAAATGGATGTGAAAATATCCATCTTTAATGGGATCCTTCAGGAAGCTGTTTATATGACATATCTGGAAGGGGCTATGACTAAAATGTATTCCAATAAGATATTTAAGTTGAAAAGATCCATTTTTGGATAAAATAAATCATCTAGGCCATGAAACATTCATTTTGACAATTCCATATCAGAATTTGGTTTCACAAAGAAAGAATGTGAGTTGTGTATCTATAAATGGTTCAGTTGGAGTGTAATAATTTTCTTAATAGTATATATTGATGAAATATTACTCATTGGAAATAAAATACCATTAATATAGTATGTTAAGGTGTGGTATAATAAATACATCCCTATGAATGAATTGAGCGAGGTGGCGTCTATTCTTTTGGATCAAGATCTATATGGATTTATCTAAGAGGTTCCTTAACCTAATTAAATATACATAAATTGAAATGATACTGAAGCGATTCAGTATGGAACAATCCAAGAGGGGTTTTTCTTTCTAGTATCACATAACATTCATCTTTCCAGGAAAATGTTTCCTCAGAAACATTTGGAATGAAATAGAATGACATGTATATCGTAAACATCAGTGATTGGGTCGGTCATCTATGTTATTCTACATACTTGTCCAGACATCAGTGGTGAATTACGTTTGGTAAGAATATTTCAAGCTAAAACATCGGAACACCATTAGATGGAAGACAATACTATCCTTAAGTATCTGATACATAATAAGGATATATTCCTGATTTATGTATGATATTGTGAACTAGTCATCATAGGATATGAATATGCTAGTTTCAAAGATTATCAATATGGCATGACATCAGAAACATGATGCATATTCAGTTTTGAATGGAGGTGTTGTGATATGGAATAGATCACAGAAGGTTGTGGTTGTAGATTATACAAAAGATTCCAAGTGTATTGTGGATTAAAACGTATTTAAATAAGAATTATGGATGTGGTTCCTCATCCAAGAACTTGATGTGGATATTGTAGTAAATATCATATCACACTGTATTGTGATAATACTATTGTGGTGTCTCTTACAAAAGATCACAGTTTACATCATAGGATGAATCAAATAATTCGAATGTATTATATCTTGAGGTATTTTTAGTGTGGTGAAGTTACAGTGAGTAGTATTTACACTAAAGACAACACGACAGACCCCTTGACTAAAGCCTTGAATCAGCATAAAAATGACTATCATGTGAGGTCTAGAGAACTGAAGGGGATATGAAGTTTGATGTAGTCCAAGTGATATTTTGTTGGCTTTGGTTTCCTAAGACCATTTTTTGAAGTTTTATTACAAGTATAATCATTTTATTGAATATTAATAAAATATATTATTAAATATTGTTCTTTTTTTCATTACTCTATTGTAACAACATTGTAGAGTATACATCACATTAATTTGTTATAGCAGTTCCCTGTTATGATGAGAACCTTTATATGATACGATGATATTCTCAAATAATTTTGTGTTGTTGGATAACATAATATGATGTGTATCAAAGAACATAGATTTTCAGTTGTGAGTACTCGTAAGAAGTCGATACTTCATCTCATAAAGTGCGAACTTGGTAATATCTAATATAGAAGATTATGAGAACATATTTTCTAGTTGGAATTCCACATGTTTTGGTGTCATTGGATTTTCAATTATACACATGTGTGTGATGATCCTTAGACTTTAGGATTATAATTAATGAATGTTACAACTCATATACTTAGAGGTATTTCATAAACCATGGTGATTGAAGATCATGGAGAAGTTGGATTTGATGGGTGTGTCATGAGTGACATATCATTAAAGAATTTTTCAAGGAATTATTTTTCCCTTCTATCATTATGGAAGATGACATCTCATCCCTTTTATTTGAATAGAATTAACACATTAAATATTGTTTTCATAGTGCAATGATGTGTTTATTTCAGATAATCGATGAAATACATTTCATGAATATAGGTTGTTGGAACATATGTGAATCCATCTTAATAAGATAATGTGAAAAGGGGATTATATTATATAATGAGCATTTATTTGTGGTTTTTGATGTTGTGACATAATGTTCTTTTGGGTGACATGACTCATTTCTGGACAGTAATTTTGGATATTAGGAAAGACCGTTTAATACCAATGTTAATGAATCTTAGAGGGTCACACACTACGTGTTTATGTTGATATCGATTAAATTCTATTTGAGTTTAATTAATGGAATAAATATTTTTATCATGTCTGAGAAATTATTTTATTCATGTTTTATAGACTGCATAAATTATATAAATACTTATTCACCAGCTTGTGAATAAAATATTTATTATTTAATTGAATATTTTTTAGTATCCCAATATATTCTAGAGGAGTTCCAATGGGCCAAGACTGAGTCTGGAAACAAATATAAATTAACAATATAGTTACTTAAAATTTTTTATTTCACAAGATGGAGCGAGCCAGAAAATAATAATAATATAATTATTATTATGTGTAATGGGGTCTATTAAATGGTAATAAATGTTATTTAATGTTTGGTATGAAATTACATAATATTTTAACTTAAATCATAACTCTATAAATAGACAACTATGTCAATTGTGAAGATCATCCAAAAAATTGACAATATATATTTTTTCCACACTAGAAATTATATCTCAACTCCTCATTATATCTCCCTATCTGTAATCACAAGTGTAAGAGAGATTTATTCCAGGCCAAAGAAAAATAGATCAATAATTAAAAATGAAATACATTTGATTCACCGTGCTAGCACCCAGAGATCAAGTGGTATTTCTCAAAGATCATATGATTATGGGTGGATCATAGCTAGAGATATTCTGTAATGGGATCTTCATAGTGAAATAAATGTAATCTGAAAGGGTCGTTTTGGATGATCAAAATTCACAAACAAATAAAGTACATAAGCCCAGGTATTATGTATTCAAATTTTAAATATTTTTTTATAAATTTTACATAAAAGATCCTTTCTCTTGGTTTCAAGAAACGATTATGAAAAAAAATTAATATTATGCCCACATTCGCACACTTACACTACACCGATAACCAACTATCTCATGGACAAATGTCAAATATAAGTACAAGTGGATATCATATTATTTTTAGTATGATATAAACCCATTATAATACGAACATGTGTTTCGATGAAAATTATTTTCTATTAAAAAAACAAACATGCATCAAGAAAAACAAAATGTTCATCAAAAGTAATCATCCTAATTTAATATTAGGAAACTACAGAAAACCCTATGATAAAAAATTTTATTCAAGGGATAAACTACATTTCTAAAAAATGGGTGCACTTCCTTCTTGAGATAGTGGGAGGATGATTGACTTGGTTTTAGTCAAGGAATGAGATACACATCCAGTTAGCATAGGAATGAGTTACACAAGAGGTGTAGAATATAATGTTCCAGAGAGACATACTATATATGAATGATAAAACCATGATGAAAGGTTTATATTCACTATGTATGGTGATACATTATTCAATAAGAATAATAAATCATACAAGTAAGTATTATATTAAAATTTCCTAAAATTAAGAATACCAATTAAAATTCAATAACATATTATGTGTATCAAATTAAAGGGGTACTTATTATTTGGAATATTTTGGTGGGTATTAAAGTGAGATGATACATGGGTAGTACAATAATTTTTCTAATAAGGATCAATTGGTAATACCAATACATTATGCATAAATCCATTAGAATTTTAACTGTCGTAGCTAATTTCTATGAACATATTATTGAGCATTGGTTGTCAAGACACAAATCATGGAATGTTTATATATGAAGCAACATGAATGGGATGGTGACATCATAGAATTTCAATAAGGGTACAAGTTACTGAGATCCTATTTAGGATTAAAAGTTAGTAACAAGATCATTGAATATTAATTTAGAATGGTTCATTTCCATGTTTCTACCAGATATTTGTGGGAGGAAAATAATTTCCCATGTCTAATCAGTTTGGTAACATATGGAGAAAAATTATTGTTATTACTATTAGATAAGACCAGGATGAAAGTAAATCTCTAGTGGCTGAATTTAAAGTAGAAACCTTTGTTTTAGGGAAAAAGATCTACTAAGGTAGATCTAATGGTTTCTTAAAACTAGTCAATCATACATATACTGATAATTTATTTATAAATACAATTTGGAACAATTATAGAAAGAATTATTTCTACTGTCACGTGGCATAAATCTCTCCAATAAGACATGCATCGAAATAGGAGGATATTAAAGTGCCACGTTGATTTCTATGTTCTTTTTCAATGGATCAATCACATATTTAACGATATATACACGATTTGGAATTTCCAATATAAACATTATGATAGAAAAATATCAATTTCATACAAAAAGACTATAAGGGAATAGGTTAGAAATATCCAATTATACTTGGGAGAAAGTATAGAGGAAATATGAGTCGTATGTAGAGAGGAACAAATACTAGCTTTTAGGGGACACAAACCAGTCCTCCAGGGATCAATGTGACCAAATATCGTAGATAGAATAACATAATGAGAAAGACAAGCCCATTTAAGCTAGTGGTTTCCATATCTAAAAATACCATGTTCTTTGTATCTTCTTATAAATCTAAGAAGAATTGTATTAAGAAAAGTTATTTTTTCCAGTTCATGGAATTGAACCTAGTATGTATGGTTTTATAATAATATAAATTATTATAATTATACTACTACTACTACACAGGATGAAATGTTTTGATAGTTTAAAAGATAGATATACTTGGGGATGCAATGTCGTGAGAGGTTTTACTCAAGGAGATGAGGTCTCATATAGCAGAATAGCCACATGGTGGAAATGTGACAGACCCAAAAACTAAAGTCACGACTTAGAAGAAACATGATCTTAATTATGTGAGAGATAACAAGTATATTAAGAAAGTTATCTCAAGTGAAAGTGGGAGTGTTGTATTAGTTGGTTCTCTAGAACCAACTAAATAGTACATTTTGATTATCATTTCATGTATACAGTTAGATATGGATGATGTATAGTTACCATTATAGTGTAGTCATTTGTGAATCCATTATATAAATGGTAATGTCTATAGATTAATATTCATATCAAAATGTTATATAAAATACCATGATATAATTTTAACCTCAAGATACTGTGAAATTAATATTAAATATATTTCCTATGGTCTAGATACATTCTAATGATTGGATATAGTTGATGTCTGACTATCGGGTGTTGGGGTTCTAAAGCATTGACACTTCTTCTCCTGAAGTTCACAGGTGGTGATAAGTCGTATGTGTTGGGCAAAAATCCCTCAAGGTAACATAGCATAATTTTTGGGTTGATTGTGTTTGTCGACAAAGCAGGTTTCCACGGATAATTGTTGAGTTTCAGAGAAGTTTTTGACTATCCACGTTGACAAATAATTATGAAAAAGGAACAGACGATCTGGAGGCTGTACAAAAGATTAGTACAAGGTGGAAAAGGTATGAATTTTGTGAAGAGGGGCTTCATTGTTTGGAATTAGCGAAGACCAGAATAATGATGACAGTGATTCTCTACTATTACGACACGCTTCGCGAAGGGCAGAGGCTAAAGTGCATCATGGTGGTGAAGGGATTTTCAAGGGAGCATCACGGAGAAGGCGCGAATGAATTGATGGGATGCTCCGCGATTACGACGAGCTCTGCGATCGGAAAATTTTCGTTCTACTTCGCGATTTTGAGAGAATTTCAACGGGAACATCAGAGCTTCACGATTTGAGATGACGTGGCATTTAATTCGTGAGGAATGGATGAGGGTTGGTGGAATTGCCTATAAATAGAGGTTGACCCCTTCTAGAGAAGAAGATAGACCTTTCACAGAAAATCCTTTACTCTCATTTTGTGAAGGTGGTTCACGAAGGCTGGGTGTTTCACGAAAAAGTGGTGCTTCGCGGCAGCTAATCTAGCTCTGCAAAAGGAAGTTCACTTTGCGAGGTCACATGCTCTAAGGAGTGTGATTCGAGAAGAAGAGAGAGCCCTGTGACGACAAAAGCAATGTGAAGGCTTGAGCTTCGTGTGAGTCCTTCGTGAGGGTGCGTCACAAAAAGGCATGAGCTTCATGAAGGCTTGTTTGAGCTTCACGAAATTGGGAACCTCGTGAAGTAGGGTTCTATGCGAATGTGTTTCAAAAGGTAGTTGCCTAGTCTTCAGAGGTAAAGGGGTATTAATCAGTGGATGAACATTGAACTTAAAAATAGCATCTACCAACAGTTGAGGATGCATTCTTTCATGAAAATAAAGAGACCTACATGTCTATAAACTATGAGTGGATCTTCTGAAGAAGCAGTGATCTCACATCAGTTGAGAGAGCTATGAGTTCCCAAATTGTGAGTGGTTGTAAACTAGGAGGGACAGTGAGTCCGTTTCAAACTTGTAAACAGTAGTGCACTTATAATGGAAATGGTACATCAGAAAACTGCCGGTGTATTCTCCTTGTACATATCCCAATGATGGTGAACCATGTAAAAATCGCTATGTCCTATGAATGCTTTAATTTTTGTTCATACTCTACATCAGGAAGGAGAGAGAAGAGGGTTTTGTCTAATAGCAAAACAAGATCAAAAGGGGTGGTTGTTTTAATCTGTCACACCCTGATTCACCCCCCCCCACTCAAGGTATGTAGCCTGGTGGACCTAACAATATGTGAGATCATGAAGATAGACCTACCAATAGGAACAATTCTTGTTATAGGTGTCATTGGTTGTTCTTATCCTTGGACATGAGTATTGGTCTCCTGACTTGAGATCATTATCAATGACTGTCATTTGATTGTGTACATTGGTTCCCAGAAAAGTACATTAGAATGAAATTGGGGTGAGGTAGCTTGTGTTGGGTGTGTCTTTGATGATATTCCATTGGTTGAATGATCAAGATATAATTTTTTACTTTTGAGTCAAGGAAGTAATATATCTTGGGGATGGATGATCAGGATGGTAGTCCCTTCATAAATCCTTGGCCAAGGTATCCAGTGATAAATTTGTTTAGTTAGATCAACAAATAGTATAGCAAGAATGGATGATGGAACAATCGTGTGTACTACTTTATGAGATATCTAAATACAAATATATTATATTACACGGTGTGTTTTTGTAGGTCGGTTTTCATTGCTATGACTATTTCTTATCTATTTAGGTGTCTTGATGTGTTGCTAGAATCCATTCATAGTATGTGAATACTCTTCTCTACTATCTAGACAAGGTCTCAGAGGGTCACACATAGTAGCATATTCATGAATCTGATCTATTCTAGTGAAGAGTTATATAGGATATGGTGGACCCCATGATGTGGTCCGAGAGTTTTCCAGGTTATCGATCACTGATAAATCAATAAATTCATTTTTATTCAATTAATGTATAATTAGGTTGAATTTATTTATTAAAAGTGTTCATACGTGTGTAAGTAAATACAAGAAATATTATTATACAAACAAATATTATTTTACATTCATGGTTTGTTTAATATTACATGGAATTATGAGTGGAGTTAAATGAATTAGTTTTATCAAGTAATTTATTTAGTAAATTTCAGTTATGTGATTGAATTTAAATAATATTTATGATATGGTTCGGTTCATCTTAATTATTTATTTATTTCTTATTTAGTGGGTGATTTATTTTAGGGGTTCATAGAACCTTATCTGTGTAATTGAGTAATCCACTCTATAAGTAGGGAGAGAGCTCATTTGTGTTGAACTGTTCATTCCAATGGAATAAGAGCTTCTATATCCTCCTTCCTTCTAGTGGAAGAAAGTATCGCTTTGAGCACCGATCCATGAATGAATTCAATGGATCGAAGGCCGGAGATCAAGGTGACTGTCGAAATACAAAATTAATCATTGGAGTTTTGCTCTAGAACTCAAATTTGAAAAAACAGTGACCATGTAGATTCTTGGAGCATGTGTGGATGATCTAAAGGGGTTAGTCTTTGGATCCTTCAATAAATGATCATTGGTGACTCATTCAAAAAGATCATGATTCATTTTAATCAACTTATATGTTGAGTTTTATTTTACATGCTATTTTTAATTATGGAAAGATTATCATAACTCTACCTGGGTTGGATCGACGGAGACAATAAGTTTCATCACTCTAGTGTTAAAGTTTTAAAATCCCCAACTCACTGGCTTCTGTTTCGTGCCCCGATACTTTTAAATCTCTAATGCCACTTTTTGGGGATCTCTGAGACTATTGATCACTAGACGTTATCGACCTAAAATCACCCCACAATAGAAACAGAACCTCCAAAACATCCTTGGTTGTAAGGACTTCCACAACATGGTGCACCAGAATAGAGGAATTTATTTATACTATACTCACTTCACCTAGTCTAACTCTTCACAAGAACTCATGCAAAGCCTCATAATATTCAAAAAAGTAGAAATTAGATAATGAAATAAATTAACACTTATGGATTACATGCTTTCAATGTGAGTACTGCAAATATGGGAGAACACTTCTCCAATTTTTTATTAATTGGGAGTTACAAATGATTACAACATATTTAGTAAATACAAGGAATATCAATATACATTTTTTTCCTTGGTACAGTGATGTACAGAATACTTGTACAAGTTGTCTCATGCAACCTTTATAGTGGGTCTTATTTAGTCATCCAGTTGTGTCAGTTTTCGATCATTGCGGATGTCCCACCATTGAACTGTGGTGACCGTCAATCCCCTATAGCAAGACACACCAGACCGCTGACATCTGATAGATTTTCAGAAGTTTCCTAGTACACAACATCATGAAAAAAAACATTATGCATCTATTTCCCATTTTCATCTTTCAATGAACTGGCCAATGACATAACCATCGAAAGATATCACCTCCTGAAAAAACTACCTTCTTTAAATATTTCTACTTCCACTATCTAAACTCAAGGACAAGATAACTTTTGATATTTATACATCAATTTTTTGAAACAAAAAATGATCAAACATCACATTCCTAACACAATATGGTCGATCATGTGACAATGAATCATATTTTTACATAATGTCACTATCAGCTAATGTTTTTAGAATACTTTTATATGATATACAAAGGTGTAGATTACCAAATTTATAATTTTTTTGTGTCATTTTTTTGGATTATAATGTGACCTATCAGAAAAATCATATGTAGCAGTTCTGTTGAAAACCACCGTTCAATGTTTTGTTTCAGTTTTTTTGTTAGTGATTTTATAAAACTATCTCTAATTCATGGTAGTTTATTAAAATATTTCTATGAAATAGAGGTGGTTTTTTAGGGGTAATTTAAATCTATGGAAAATCAAAAAAAATTAATTTTTATAAAATTTAAGCAGCTCTTTTTAAAAAATTTGATGAGAAATAAAAATTATTATTAATTATCATTCATAATTAATTAAAATTTTAATTAACTATTTATAATTTTTAATTTCAAATTATTTATTCATTATTTATTTATTAATTATTATTATCTATTATTTATAATTTTTAAAAATTGAAAAAAATTTGTAGTTTTAAATTGTTAACTATTAATTATTTACTAATATTTAATTTTTAATTTTTAATTATTAATATATTTATATATTTACATATACATATACACACATATTTGTTTATATATGGGTATATATATATTATTTTTATTTTATATAATTCTATTTAATTTCATATATTTATAAATGTAGGTATTTATATATATTTATATAAATATATTTATATTTATAAATATTTATTGGTGATAAAAGGTACACATCATAAAAAAAAGTATCTTCTATTAAATATCATATTGTATTATATAAATATAGTTAAATTAATATCCATATAATGTATTTTATGAAATAAGATTTATATAATACTAAATTTGTATTTACACTTGATATATAATAGATTTGTTGAAAATTTGTCTATAAAATAGTTTAAATAAGTATTTATTTAAAATTTACTAATTATTATCGATTAATATGAATTCGATAACAATTTAGTGATATAATAAATTTTTAAACTAACTAATATCTTAAGATAAGTTGAAAATAATACTTCTACTTAGTAGTTGAGGTGATGCTTGAGTATTAAACCCTATAACTCTACATCCAAAAAACCAGGGTTCGAATCATGGAGAGCCACTTTGGGGATTTATGACACAGGTGGTGATGTGGTGTGGGAAAACAGTGATACAACCATGATGCATGGTTGGTGACTTAGGCAAGATAATGTAGAAATGATGCTACGTTGGGCTATTGGGTTAGATTCATGGGTCACATCACCTTGGGACTATAGGTTATGTAATGGGTCCCCCTCTACCCAGATAAAAATATTTCTTTGATTTCATAACAAAATGAGGCTTTGGCCCCACCTTTTTTTAAAAATATTTCTACAATAAATGGTCATAATTTCAAATGACTGTAACTTTTGATTCAGATGTCTGTTTGTGTTCCAAAAGTTATCAAATTGAAAATTGCAATGATATCTATGAAATTTGGTAAAAGGGAACATAGTACCCTATTTTTATCAATATAAATGTATGAAAATTCATATAAATTGAGTTTTTATATGGAATGCCTTAATTTTTAAAAATTCAGTTGAATTTCAACTTAATTTAAGATAATCTTCTTGTTTTTTTAGTGAAGACTGAATTTGTTCCTCAGGATTACATTCAAATGGACAATCTTCTTATATTTTTAGTGTTACTTATAAATACAAATATGAAAAAAATTATACGTGTTTTCATGTTTTCATATACTTAAATATATAAATTTAATTAAAAAAATAAATATTTAAATGTATAAATAAACAATATGTGTGTGTGGGTTTGGGTGTGTGTTTATGTATCTATATATGCGTTTATATGCGTTTGTGTGTATATATATACATTTATTTATTTATCTGTAATTATATGTAATTATATATGTAAATATGTATTTATATTTGTTTAGGTGTATTTATTTATAATTATATATCTTTTCAGATATTTATATGTATTTATGTACATTAATTTATTCCTATATGTGTATATATATATATATTAGTTATTATTTATAAATATTTATATGTATTTATATTTATATTTATACTTATATTTATTTATTTTTTATGTATATATGTAATTATATAAAATTATATATATATATATATATTTATTTATATCTCAATATATTTATGTAAATTTATTTATATTTATATATAAATAGATCTTTCCATGTATTTATTTATATTTATATTTATTTACTGATATTTATATTTATTTATATTTATTTATTTATATTTATTTTTTATATACTCATATATATATATATTAATGTCATTATGACTATATATATATATATATAATTATAGATATTTATATAAAAATGCCTATATGTATTTATGTAAATTTATATATATATATATATATATTAATATATATTACATTCATGTATGTATTAATATATATGACATACATGTATATATATATGAATATATATATGTGTTTGGTAGAGTGTTTGTCGAATAATCAAGACGAAGAGGGTTCAAATCTCATGGTGGACATATATGCTCATTTTTACATGGTGGGTTTGGGTGGGCTAGAAAATGATGTGAATAATAAATAATTACAAAAATGAAAACCCCCCGCTAATTGAATTATGTTCTTGAAATCATCATGAAATTATTTAACCACAGTATATTTTAAATGCCGAGAAATGATTCATGACATTATTTCCCACAATGATTTTAGAAATGTTGTGAATCCATTTAGCAGTGCTTTATATAGTTTATAATTTGTGTTTTTGAAATAACGGGAAAAAGGGATTTAAATGTTGTTGCATACCGACAGACACACACACACACAAATATATATATATATATATATATGACTGATACACCACAATATATAGCAAAATCAAATGGAGAGTGGTAAATTGAGTTCAAGTTGGTGGTCCCCACCCACATGTTATTCCATGTCGTTTTTTACATTGAATATGGTTGAATGGCAGGACGGATGCTCCACCTCTAGCCACACCAAATAATTATGCAGTTATGAAAAGGTACATTCACATTAATGATTATATGTTGGTTATTTTTATATTATATTCAATTATAAAATTTATTCAATTTTTATAGTTTATATACAATGTAATTGTTTATTAGTTTCTTATTCATATACGCTCATATAATCCTTGACTAAACCAACGATTCCCAGATTTTCAAAAACCAAACATAATGAATCTTTTATTGAATTTAGAAAAAAAACCTATGTTCTAATGATATATATATATATAAATATATTACTTTTTAAAATTAAAAAATTTACATTTTTGATATTTTTTTAACTTTATGAGGCCCGAGACATTGCTATGAACAACACTATAGTTGGTTATTTAATATCAACAAAATTATGATGTAGGTCACTATTGAATGTTTGTTACTTCGAATTATGGATAATTTATTATATGTTTAAATTTATAGTTTATTTATATTCATATTCATTAACTCATTTAAATAATATTTTTCTCTAGGTGTATTTCCTTAAATTATGCGATTTATATATATTAAGACTATAAAATGAAATGAAATTTGTTGGATGATAATTGAAAAGTGAATGTAAAATGAAATGAGAATCATATATTTAAAATTATGTTTTTTTAACATGCAATTAATACACCTCCCAAACATTTCCCTCATCCCACCAAACAGGCACCAGACCCCATGCACTATGCTAGATTCAACCTCATTGAATGGCCTCATCATTTTTTCATATAACATTGAAAAATATTTCTTGAGTTTAACCTAAAATCAGTTGTTCTTCATCCATTAATCTCCATGCACTTGACGTATTTCTCCAAACCATCTCTTACAGCATCTTTTTCAATTATCTCTCACTAAAAATCACAATAGTGTTGGTATGTGTGTGTATTCAAATTTGTACACACACATACAAACAAATAAACAAACACACACACATATCTATATTTTAATTTTTATATATATATATACATATATTTCTAATTGAAAATATGATATATATCTATATACATGTACATTTATATTTATAGATATTTATATAAATATTTTTTGGTATTTAATATATTTATTAATCAAGTATATAGTTTCTTCGAAATTGAAATTAATATTCCCAAAATTCATCTGATAACATATAGTACGATATGGTATTATGATGATCATGAAATATATAAGAAAAAGGAATATATTTATGCCATTAGGGTATATCATATTTTATTCCCTCTCACACTAGGGTTCTCTGGTTGGGGAATTGGAGGGGGAGGATTCTTCAGTGCATTCCCCCTCCATTTTCCCATTTTCAACTTTTATCCTCCACTTTGTCTTCCTTTCAACTGGCTTTCCTGAGGTTGAGATTATTTGTCCTTTCCTCGTTCTTGGGGCTGCTCCATTTCCACATTTGTGACGGGATGATGACTATTGATGATCCACTCGACCCTTTCGGTGATTTCAAGGTGATGTTACCGATTTGACTATTCTGTAGGGATGTATTGGTAGTCTTGTTGTATGTTATATGAGGTTTCTTCCCTTTGACTGCTCATACCCAGATATGGAATTCCTTTAATCCTCTCCTAGTCAGATCTGGAGTATTGGAAACCATGATGTTTTGGGTTCGTGGTTCAGTAGTCATAGGACCTTATCTTTTTTCTCCCTTGAAGGTTTCATTTGGTGTTTTTTCTTGGCCACCCTTATACCCTCCTGGAAATCATTTTCCTCTGCAACTCTCGTACTCGGAGATGGATCGATGGACCTAAGATGTTTTCAAATATGGGTTGGTGGCCATCGGTGTTCTGGGTGCGACCAGAGTTGGGATGGTTACTACTTATTTTAATATATGATGATTGAGTTATTCAGTAGTGACATTATCAATGTCAATGGTATCATTTATATTCATGGATCAGTTGATTGGTCAATGTTTCTTCCTTAATGTGTTTATATGGGAAACGATGGGGTGACAAGTTTTATTGTGGCCTTCGGATGGGTACGATGATGACATGGTGTATGGGTAATGAAAAGGTTGAAGGTTATTTCTGTATAGATATTTAAAGAGGTTAAGATTATGGTATGTGGGTTCACATTGGCGTTGTCTAACGATGTCGCTGATGATGTTTTTTGTTGTCATGGGCATAACTCGAGGAGGATCGCTGCTTGAGGATTGGTGTCCTGAGGTGTCCTGGTGGTGCGGTGATAATGGTTTTTGGTTGATTTTGAATATTGAATCAAAAAACATATTTCATAAAAGTGGTTTTTGAGTTTTTGTATTTCGGTAATCTCATGTATGGTTCGGTTATCGCTCAACGAAAAACAAGATTTCAAAATTCAAACAAAAATAGAATTTTCCAGATCATGGCATATCATATTTTATGATATAATAGAGACCATATTGGTGTCCCTCCAATTCGTATTTTATAAAAAAGATGAATCACAATGCCCATTAATCATACTATACAATCCATTTGACACTATTAGTATTCTTATACGGAAGTGGGGTGTTAGTGAGTTAACACCCGAATCTCCTACAGATAGGCTATTAGTGATTAAACATTTCATTAGATGAAACAAATGAGGGTTTGTGGTCAAGGGTTTCATGAGATGTAAACAATATCATTTCCCATTCATTTGAGAAATGCATGAATAAATGCATGGATCAAGGATCATCACTATATCCTATATAACGGAACCTACTGTTATATAATGGTTTTGAGCTCTCTCGTGCATTCTTGGTTGAAATTCTCTCATTCTAACAGCCTTGTTCCTCTTCACCCCTTGTTTTCACCAACCAATACCATGTCATGGGTGATGAGAGGACCCAACTCTAGCATCTAATGATTCAACACAACTTGTAGATACCTCTGAAGGACGGATGTATTTCTGTCACCTCTCATATGATCTTCATCAAACACATGAAGATGGAGATCACAATGTAGAGCTAAGGTGTAAAGTACACATATGAGAGTTTCATTATTTTTTTATTTGAATGATTTTAGTTATCTAGATTGGTGTTCTAGGATTTGGTTTCTATATTGCTAACAGTATGTTTAACTAGTATTTTTAGATCCTTTGAAACTGAATAGTGGTATCAAAGACTTACTATGATTTCTGATTCGTGAAATCATGAAAAAAATAAATGTTTTGTCAAATTGTATTGCATTTCTTATTCTATATTGTTAAATATAATCAAGAATTTTATTCTTCCCAATTGATTTTTGAATTATGATATTTGATACCATATGCATTGATTTAGAATACATCCCTCGATTTGGTATTATTCATAGCGTATGACATCGGGATATTGTATTCAATGATAGTGTTGTTATGTCATGGGTTCAAAATAGAGCACTGTATCACACTAGAGATATCGATGTGACTCATAAAATGTGATTGATAAGAATGGGTTACACTGTTAATATGTAAGGAAAATGCCAATGATTAATTTGGGTTTAATTACGTATGATTTATTCGTTTCCCGCAGATGTGTAAAAAACCTAGGTAATCTGTTTATCATAAGCTGTGATAGGATTATCAATCGTAAAATAAAACTGTTGTCACTTAAATGTTTTAACCATCACAACCTATGAATTTTAGTTTACAAATCCTTATATATCATTAAATATGGTTTCAAATGAAAAATTGTTTTTCTTAAAATTCATTTATGAAGTTAATTATATAATTTATAAATGGTTTTAAAAAAAATGTTTTTAAATAAAATAATGAAAAAGTGTTTATAATTAATTAAATAATTTTTTTGAAACATTTATTAATAAATATTCCATAATATTAAATTTTACTATTAAAATACATTTTAAAATTATTGGCATGATTTATGATTTAAATATACATTGTTTACTTAGAAGTGTAAGGGTAATTTATAAAGTGTTTATAAATTATGAAAATAAGGATAAAATATAAAAGTGTTTATATTTATATTATGAATAGTTCATAATAATTAATTTTATTTTTTCAAATTAATGGCCATATTTGAATAATTTTTTTCAATCACATCCAAATAAGTTTTAATGATTAATTTGATTTAGGTTGAAATAATAATATCTAATATTTAGATTAGGCAAAAATGTTTATCAAAAAGATTTGTAATATAAAATGTTTATATATCATGTAATATCATATATTTAATGTAAAAGGTCATATGATGTGTAATATTAAATAGTTCTATTTGGAATGAATATTAAGTGTTTTTATTTAAAATTAGGGAATTTATATAATGTAAGATAATGTTAAAAAATGTTTATAGTATTTTTTAATTTATGAATGTTTTATAAATATATACATTTAAATATGAGAAATGTTCATTTATAAAAAATATATTCCGTTCTTTATTCCAGAATATATTTATTATATTATCAATTTTTGAAGGCTTTAGATTAAATTGTTTAAATTTATATATATATATTATCATACATGCATCAAAGGAGTTACATGTTGTGTTTGATAATGGATTTAGTTTCTACCTTGATACAAACTTTTATTGAGTTACCATATTGAATTAAGTAGTTAATTAGGATTCATACATATTAGTTGTTTGCATTATGATAGAATTATGATCATTATTGAGTGATGTATCCCTAGGCAAAGAGACATTGGGTCAGACTTATCACTAGCTTGGAGGCTTATTCCTTATTCTAGGAAATTAGGGGTTGACTATCTATGGCTCCAATGTAAGATCTCGTCTTTTTTTAGGCACGTTATTTTTTTGAGTTTTGATTGAACCTATTTTAGTTGAGTCTCCATATCCTTTAATCCTCTGTGTCCTAGTCCCTTTTTTGGATATAGAGCATTTACTAATGAATAATGAACTAATGTTCATGAATGTAGGTTCGTTTGAATTAATGTAGTCCATATATAAAAGTTACAAGGGCTTATGAGGGGATTTTATATGTTTTGTAAGGATTTAAATTTGGTTTAGGATTTTCTTGCGAAACCTAGGTTGAGAGTTGTCCTCTAGACACTTTCACATCATGAAAAGTTTACATTACTTGAATTTATTTCCATTCACAAGTCATGATCTGGTTCAATGAAAAAAAAGCTATACACCATGAAGTGGGTCCACATCATGATAATGTCAATTGGGGTCATTTTAAACCAAGGTGACATGTTTTTCATCATATCTTTTAAATCAATAAATTCATGTTGTGAATGGTTTCATTATGTGAAAATCTCATGACTGGAAGTTTTAAACCAGACAACCCATATTAGTTTTCTTTCAATATACATGAAAATCTCTATCTTTCTCTATAGGACCCTAGGGAGACTCTAGGTGATTTTGGAAAAATTACATCCCTTTTAGACATCACAATCAACTACTGGATCACCTGTGAGTTTTTTAGTTGGTTTTCCACTCTCTTATTTTTTTCACAATTATCACAATGTAATATATTTACCATTGTTGAATATGGTTTTTATCTTCATGTTGTATGATATATTTTTTCCTTTTGATCACCATATTATTCGTTCTTTGTTGGCATTACTAGATAAAAGTGTTGTTATGATCACCATATAAAGGTAGGTGGTTATAACAAACCCGTTTGGCCTATTTATAATTGTATGTATTTGCAATGTAATGTGATTACAGTGACATGAAAAACACATTTAATAAAAGTTTATTTGGTGATGAAAATTATATGTTTGGACTATTCCATAGATCCTTCTAGATCCAATAGTATTGATACCTCTCTTGTTGTTACCCGTATGGTGTGCCAACCCGAGAACAATATTGAATTGGATAGGGGATTAAAATAAGATTTATCATGACACGAGACCTTAGGTGATTTCTTCTGGTAGATTCACCTTGGAAAATCGATTACATCATTGTTTAATGAATTGGTAATTGAAAGAAAAATGGTAATTTGATAAAACGACCTTTATGGCTTATGATATTATGTTTTTGTATTCTTTCAGTTATAACATGTGTTGTGAGTGATGCTAAAAAGGTTATATAAAGGGTTGTGCCCGGTGATGCTGAAATGCTTATATAAAGTTATTCACCTGGTTATGCAGAAATTATTAAATAAAGGGCATGGAATGGTGATATTGTAATGTTTATAGGGCTTGACTAGGTTATGTGATTTTTTCATGAAAATGTGGTTACGGTTGGAACTGTTGTGCTACATACTCAAAGTTATTTAGACATTGTGACGAAACAGGTTGATTGTTGTATTATATGAAATTTATTTTTTAATACAGCAGTTATCTCTTTATTTGAAGAAATTTTTATCAGAGTGGTTTTTTATACAAGGTGGTGTCAAACAATTGAGTTTTACTCACACCATATTTTGGCTACCTATTGTTACCCTAGTAGAATACAAAGTTACAAGTTTGGAAAAGGGAAAATGACCTTGTTATACATTGTTGCATACTGGATGGGTTTGAACGTAGATATGAGATCAAAATGGGGTTCAGGATTGGGATATTTTTAGTTATTCATGTAAGCATGGTATTTTATCTATATTACATTTTGTTGACATTTAGATACATTCCATCCTATCATTACATTATCAATTTATTATAATTGGATTGTTCAGTTGACATTTATTTTTGGTCCATTCATTGTGTTTTATTCTTTTCTCTATTTCTACTACTCTGATATTTCTTTTTTATTTCTTCTTTGTTGTAAATATATACCAAGTGGTATAGTTTCTCCCCTATGTTTCCTACACCGCAACTACTAGTTGACATCCTCTAGAATATAGGGAAACATGCATGAGATCCAATAACCAACCTGATTTGTCCATGTATAACGTACTGGATAAGGAGATGTTACATCAAGGATTACTCTTGTAGAAATTACTGATTTCATATAATTCTACGCTTTTAAATTAAATCCTTCCATGTAACTTATCTATAAGATGCATCTTGGTCTGTATTGATATAATTAGAGTTTATGTTGGGTTAGAAATATAAGTATCAAATTGTGTTAAGTGTTACACATGAATATAATCTAATTATTTTTGTGTGTGGAAGAAATAAAATTCCAAATTAACTCATTGGATGCATGTATATATAAAGGGAATAACATGAGATATTATGGTGAGATTACAAACCCTTAAAAAAAATTCTATGTGTTAGATTCCTTCCAAAAAATCAAATTTTTAGCCCTCAGTCATCCAACTAGGTTTGTACAGGCCAAAGGAGGCTGGCCATGGAGTATATTATATAAGATATGTTGGAAATGGAAAACATTAAGAGTTATGTAATCATATTCTACTATAAGATTTGGGTTTCATTTTTCTTGGTGACCTAGTGGGTTAGGATACGAAAGGAATATAGTTGGATTTCTCCATATGATTGATTTGGAAAATAAATTCTGATCAACTAACCAAGTGTCATATAAGATATGATTCAGATGATTTCAAACCTAAATAACTCATCTATTAAGTTTTCACTAAATATGGTTCATTTTCATAATAAAATATATATCTTGTCCCACTAATGGTCATAATGAGTTAAAAAGGGGTCATCATTTTAGTGTGATGCCAATTAATAAAAGTATTTATCAAATGATTGTAAATGATTATAATTGTCTAATAAAATATTCTAAAAAGAATTAGCAACATCAAAATATATTTTCAGATAAATCCCTAAAGAGGATAAGCATAATGTAAGAAGTTCTTATGCCTAGGAACATAAGAAAAGTTTTATGATGGAATAATTCTATATGTTAGAGCGTTACCTTACTAAATAAAAAATATGTTTATGTTTTCTAGAAATTAGAATCAAGATGCTCATGAGAAGCACAAAATAATTCTCATGGGATTTCAAAGACATTAGACGAAAAAATCACTTAAATAATTTTGTCTCCACTTATATACTCAAATTGATTGGGCACACCGATGAATTATTGAGACTAGATATTTCCTTAAGGATCGTTATAAAAATATAATTCATTTTATTGTCATCAATGTAAATTTTCTGACAATCTAAATGAGTTTAAAAAAATGATTACCCAATATTCTCAAAGTGTGGATGGTAATTGAACTGGAAATGTGATATATGGGTTTTGGGTCTATATTGACCATACAAGTGGTAATAGTTCAAACTAGAAGAATAAAATTTAGTTGGAAATTCAAAAAAAATGTCTCTATGAGTAGGTAGACATGATTATTGAAACCAAAAGGTAAAATCAAAAAGGAGTAAGGATTCCATAGGATGGAATTGTTTGAGATGAATAAAGGGGTCTGTGGAACTCTATGGAATATCCATTTCAAACATTAGTTTTATAGTAATCAATTATTTCTTTTTAAGGGCATATGATAACGAATTTATGTTTTATAAGTGTTATAAACATAAAAAAGTTAAAAATCAAATCAAGGATTGATAGAGTATGTAAATTTCATTCAAATCAAGAACTGAAGAGTTTCGACATTAATAGATTGAATGTAAATGTATGTATATATATCATATTAATCTCACTAAATATCCTAAAATAGTTTAGGGAACGTCGATATAAATTGTTTCATTTGGTTACCATATAATGGGAGTGACTCGTTATCATAATGGGTTTTAATATGTGTTAGTAATTGATAATGTAAATTGTCACATTCACTACCAAGAACGTCAACAATGTTTTTTTGATGGAACAAGGTTCGAGAATAATGATGATGTACTTAGATATTTTTCTAAGTATAAAAATAAATTATACATTGTAACATTTTGTGTTGCGGAGTTAATAATTTTGAATATGTTCAATGATTTTACCATTAGTAATATGATTTCTAAGTCTCTCTATTATTCACAAATTCTTCATTTATAAATTTTAATCACTAAAGAGTTTAGTGGGAGGGTTTTACTATTTCTCACAAAGTTATATTTATTGAATTACATAGAGATATAATGAGATAAAAAACACTTAAATGTTCATAAAATGTAAGGATGATATGGAAATATATGATATATGATATTTTAGATTGGTTTTTATTAATGGGATTGGTAATTATTCTTAATGGTGTTTATGAATATGAAATCTATTATGTTAAACATATTGAAATATACAATTTATAATTATGTCATATTGGATACATATATGGACATATTGATATTCATTTCACGAATAGTGATGATAATTATCCTCTCAATGTATGACTTTATGTTATCCCTAACTAATCATCTTCATGGAGAATTATATGTTCTAAAAAAAATTTATATTAGTGTTAGTATGATTCTTATATCGAGATATAAAAAAATAATCCTATGGAACAAAATGGTTTTGGTGCACTTGATGGACCATTATGTATACCACATGGAGTTCTATACACTATATCTTTGGTATACTGTGGTTCGTGGATCATATATAGAGTTCCCACCTCCTGAGGTTGATGAGATACCTATCATGTGAACCATTGTAATTTTTTATCTTTCTTACATAATCCTTAAGACATTTCTAAAAAATATAACATTTGATCCCTCGATTGAGTTAGACAGAGGAATTGTAAGACCATACATAGACAATATATAAGATTTTATTATCTATTAGAATGATGGGATGTCATGTGCTCATCCATAAAGGTTAATGAAATGTGATTTATTCATTAACATGGTCGGTTTATACTCGAATAATCAAGAACATATGAGTAGGATATATGAGATTATAAGCCACTGTGTCCCATGGTAACTCGACTTATTTGAAAAAGGTATCATATTAGAATTCATTGGAACCAAAGCTTCATATTTTTTGGATTTAGTGTTAATCAGGTTATTTGGGTGTTATATTAACTATGACTCTATCTGGTAATATTTTTTAAATAATTCTGGGGGACTTTATTTTTATATAGTTAATGAGAAATTAGAAAATTCATGGAGAGTTTCTTATGAAAGTAAATATCATTTGAAATCATCATAAGGTTTAATTTGTAATGTTATTTCTAAAATCATAATCATAGAAACCCCCCCCCCCCATATGCATGTATGTTTGGTATTTTGGAAATGGAATGAATAGGTACCATGTGTTCATATGGTTGATTTGAAAAAAAAATTAAGGTTCATTTGTTGTGGAATCTGCTAAATGCACATAACATCTTACAGTCGAAAGGATTTTTTAGTAAAATGTAATGACTTTATTAGTTTGATTTCTGATTTCAAAAGGTTGAAAATATCATTGTATGGTTCATCATAGGGTTGACTGGTGATCATCGTAAGGTTGATCAATATATATAAGTTTCATCATAAGGTTTAACGATGTATTCATAAGGTTGATCTCTAAGTGGTCTCAAGATGTACATTGACAGTTCATGCCGTATAGAGAAAATGAGGGGTGGAGGCCTAATCCGTGACTAAAGGGGACCAACCATCCTAGATTTCATTTCTTTCTTCAGGCATAGAGAATCCCTTCAATAGGAAGGTTGGGATATTCTCATAGGCCTTCAAATTTTTAGTTAATTACATATCGAACTAACCATTGTGTAAACTAACTCCATGATTCTCCACAACTCATTGCACAATAAAAAAATCTCACCATGAAATATCTCTTACTGTATCCACAAATAGTCAAGGTATATCAACAACCGCATGGAGATCCTCCACAACTAGTGTGAGGGAAACCAAGAAGTTGACTTATTGGCTTCCTTTTCTCCACATGATGGACCGGTTATCTATTACTTGGGATTGTGATCTATTCCCCATGAATGTTCTAACATTTTTATGCGGATGTTCTATTTCTCCATTACTTCTGTCCCTCGAAGCCCCTGTCTCTCTCCCATTTTTTGTTTTTGTTTTCATGTGGTCTCTTTTTTCATTTGGTGTAATCCTTTGGACCCTTATTATAGTAATAATAAAAAATGATGATGGGAAGGAGTTAGCATCACTAGGGTCCACCCTCAACCAATCCCAAGTAGAACACCAACAAGGGAAGTTAGAGAACAACTGTATGCAGGAGAAGTTTAAGTTATCGGAGATAACCATATGTTCTCTGTTTTTCGAAAAACCATATGGAAATATCACAATTTAACACCTTCCCCTTATGTTATATTCTAGTGTTATTAGAGGTTATGTACCTAGGGGCGGAGTTGTGTTATAATGTAAATTATTTATGAAATTAAAAGAAAATTTACTCTTATAAATTATTTTTGAAGAATATATCAACCTAATATAATGGTAAAATATAGATAATTAGAGAATTAATTGGATAAAATGGATTGCATATTTGGAATCAAGATTTTGAAATTATTAATGGTGGAAAATTTGGTAATTTTTTAATAAAATAGTAAATATTGTAAAATGGTTGTGTACAATAAAACACTATAAATACAGTATATATAACATCATATTTATGTAATAATGACTCATTTCATATAAGGAAGTTCTATATAACTATTTTTTTCACTGAAAACTATATTGGTTAATTATGGGTCGTTGCAAATAACAATGGATATGGTGGAGAACTAATGGAATGTGGAATAATGCAATAATGAATAAATTATTTCAATGAAATTACACTCACCAAACATATAAATTCACACCCCTCCTCTCATTATTTGAATAAAAATTCAAATTTACATCTTCATTTATCTCTCAATTATTCTCTCCCTTATGTCTCTCTTCCTTCTTTAAGAGTTTGGTTGGATCTATGGTCCAGTTCCCAACATAGAAACTCAAGAGAAGTAATAGTCTCTAATTCTCTGTCTTGAATTCCTATTTGAATTTAATTATTTATAATATCTTTTAAATTCTCATTTTATCTTAATAAATGATATTTATGATTTTTATTATCTAATAATTGAACTATTTTTATGGATACATAACCCAAATCCCTTACACTATACCCTTTTGGAAAACTATTTCCATGTAAAAGTGAGGGATGATATTCTCTCTTTATAGTTACTATTTACATTACCATTATCATAACCTTTTTAATCCAAAATTTTTTATCCCATTATTGTGTTTATTTCATTTTATATTTTAATCTTAATACATATAACCCATTTTAGGATTAATTTCAATCACATTATTCCAAATTCATAATAAATTACTATTCTTATACTTCCTCACAGCAATGAAAATCCTATAACTTTCTCATGTAAAAAGTGTTTGATTTTCCAAGAAAATAAATCTTTTTATGTGTTCTATATGTGTAAATGGTTTTATATAAATAAATCATGGGGTAATAACCAAAAATAGGGTTTGATGGGTGCATCCTAGCCATTATCCCGGTGCACGATGAGTGGGCCCTTATTGCACACATGAATTAACACTCCTAGGGGATATGCTATAGATAATTATCTTAATTTTAATATAATAAAATGAAACATTTATATGGTGGTTTATAATTTTTTTCTTTATTAGGTCTCCTACAAATGAAAATACAATTTCCTAAACACATTTAAATCCCATCAACTTGATAAGTACCTATTACCAATAATTTCGTATAAATCACTTGTTGTGGGTACTTTTTGAAAACATTAATTCCATAATTATTATCTATATGTGATTTAGTAATTAACATAGTAATTATAATTAATTCATTAATTGGGTAAATCAATTAATGTCCCATATAATTTATTTTTACATTTGGGAAGACAATGTATGATGATTTTATTTGAAAAAATGTGACGTGTATTTCTATATTGTTCACACTCCAACAATATTCCATGTATAGCCTATAATGATTGGGAATTTAATGGAATGCATTGGAATTTTATGTGACAGGTGGTTCCTAGAATTATATATCCCCTTAGTTCAATATTAAGCCTCATGGGATAATTATGATAGGGTGATGCGAGAATCCATACCCTTTAAGTATAATGTATTGGAACAAGGTCTCAACAACATTATTATGATGTATGATATCATGAAATTCCATATTTAATATTTATTTTGATCCATGTGAATATTAATTTCTCTTTTTTCCATGGATTAAACATAATTATTCATTCTTATGGATTAAATTTTACTCATGATGTTTTCTATTCCATAATTATCATTTATTAGGTTCTTCCATATGTTTTTCACTAACAGTGGATTTGAGATCACGGCCATTAAATTGTTTCCCCTTTTCCCAAAGTAATGATGTGGAGTACTATAACTGAATGAGGAAAACATTGTGAAATAAATGCATGTACTTTTATGGTATAATGTTTTAATTTATGTATCCAGTGTCTTGAGTAAAATTAATCCTTGATTATTAGATGGTAATATCTTGTACTCTATTTCACATGTAATAAATAAACCACCAGCTTGGCGAATCCTGGGTTATGGGTGTTGCATTTTTCATTAAACATCAAGTTAAAAAATTAATTTAAAAATAGTGAAATGAAATAGGACAGAAGAAGTGAAGTGATGTAGTGTTACTCTAAATATCTATATTGAAGAAGTAGAAGAAGAAGATAATGATTAGAATGAAAACACCTATTTTTTTCGTGTTTTTATTTAAATTCATGAACAAATATGTAAGAAACTTTCTAAGTGAATTTTTTTATTTATTTGACTCATATATTGTATAAATTGTTTTGAAGTGGGCGCGAACCTAGGATCTGTGGTGAACCCTTCCCAAATAATTATAATAACTATAGTATATAGTTTTAAAACATGGTATGTTAACACCCTATCGATGTATAATCCTTGGACTAGAAATTTTGGTGATCAAAGTAAATCTTTGTGTCCTTTCATTCATTTGATGCATTCAACTATTTCTAGTTTGTATGAAAAACCAAACAATTTGTATTTATATTTCTAACATTAGGCTTAGAACCAAAAAGTGAAAAAAAAATCCACACCCTATTTCACCCCTCCCCTCTTAGGGTGTATCAGGATGTGGTTTCAACAAGTGGTACCAAATCTAGGTTCCACGAAATGAATCTATATAAAAAATGCATTTTTATGTAAAAAATAGTTAAAGAGAAAGGAATTCCACTTTTTTATTGGAGAAACTACCAAATTTATAAGAATAGAATAATGTATCATTTAATATCTCTTAGACTTGTTATTTTCTCTTCATATATTCATTAATTTCAATCTAGTTATGTTTTGGAGTTTTTTATAACCGAATCATATTAGATGTTTATTGATATTGAATTCAAAGAACAAAATGATTTATTAGGATGTTTATTAAATAGATCATATATAGATAAAAGTGATGATAGGTTGTACCAAAAAGGATATGTGGGATAAGTTGACTAATATTTACTAATTTGAGAAAATGTTCATGTATGAAAAGTTTCATGAGTTACAGAAATTTTTTAATGAATTTAATAAATATCCTGATGAAAATATTAATGGGTTCTTCAATTCTATTATTTTGGTGGTCATATATATTTGGTTGTTTGTTAATGAAATTGAAGACGTTAATTTTATAAAAAATATCTTGAGGACACTTCCAAAACTCTATAACCAAAAGGTGTTGTCTCTTGAAGAGATTAATCTATTCAAGTTATCACAGGATGAATCATATATTTGTTTGGTGTCAAAGGAAATGTGAGATAAGCCTGAGAAAACAAAACATCCAAAAATGATATGGGATTCAAATCCTTGAATAATATTCATATCAATAAAGGATTAAAATCTAAACTTTTTAAATCCCCTCACTTTACATTTTGTTTCAAGGTACAATGGTTTTGAGAGGGATTTTTAAGATTAACTAGAGGCTAAGAAAGAGTTATTCTCATTTTATGGTCTATCACACTATTTCAATGGGTGTGGTGCTGTTCTTTTTTAAAACAACATTCGAGGCTTGAGCATGGGGTAGACCGTTTTGGACATGGGCATTCTGAGTTTGGCCATGGAGTATGCCATTTGGTTATCGGGACAATCATGGAAAGTAAAATATATTTCTTGAATGTTTGGTAAGGATTTTTTCCTATATGTTTCTCTTATGTGAAACATGGAGGATTAAATGTCTTGGGGGCCTATTTTCATAAAGCTGGTTTGGAATAACACTTGGCAGGTATCTCTGTCAGAAACAAGAATTGGGGATCTATCCATGCCATAGTGCTCGTAGTGGTGGTGTTAAAATGACATGGGGTTTTACACCATGTCATGGTGGAGTCCATTGTGGTATTGAAAAAGGTTTAACACTAGTTAAATGGGTGTGATATTCTAGATTAAAATTCCTTGAGAGGAAAATTTCCAATTAACTAATTGCACTAGGGGAATTCTAAGAGCCCTTATACCATGGAGGTGGATCATTGTAACTTCCTCTATAAATATAGGGTTATCATATACTTGGTTTTATTTTTATTTTTCTATTCTCCTAAACAAAATATGAACCCTTAACCTCGCACCACCTTCCAACCAAGCCTGTTGAGATATAAAACCTTTTGGTTCATCTAAATTGAAGTCTCAAATCAATGTATCATATTCTATCTCTTTTCATCATTTTTTCACTTATTATTTATCTTCTAGAAATTCATTTTTGGAGTACTAAACTATTTTGTTTATGATTATTCGAGCTAGAATTCATGGTGGTTTCCGTACATAGGTTCTTGGGGTAATTTCCGTCTATTTTAGTGTTGTTCCCTCTAGTGGTGGTTGATTCTTGACCATCCATTCTTTCAAGGAAAACATTGAACATATAATTGATTTATAGGATCTATTACTTGTCCTATTATTATTTTTACGTTTTAATTAATAATGATTAATCACTATGTATAAATTGGTTTTATTATCCTTAATATAATAATATTCCAAAAGGGAATTTAAAGCTGAATGATTATTTAATAATCTATAAATTTTAAGGAGAAGAATAATTATTGCATGCTTTTGATTAAATTATGCATTGTAATTAATCACATTATTAGTAATGAATATTATTATTCTATGGATATAAATATTATCATGAGTAAAATAAATGATTATTTTTAATTAGATAATTTCATACAGTTTATAATTAATAATCGCATGTTGAAGTGTTAACTGTGATTTTTATTATTAATTGTTTTTCAATTCTAGAAATTAAATAATTGGATAGGGAATCATCACATTTTTAGATAATTAATATTTTATTTTAATTATTTAATTGATTTTTTGGTTGTGATAACATATTCCTTGTGATTTTTATTTATACTACCTCATTTTATTTTAATAGGTAGTGAAATTTATGTTTAGTAGTATTTATTGTTCTTGTTAGCATAGTTTAGATACTAGAGTTTTATTAATAACATAAATCTTGTATAGGGTTATAATTAAATGGAAGCTGCATGATAAAAAAAATCTTCTACTCATCTTGGAAGTGATAACAAGGAATAATACTTGGGAGCACGTTTATATTTATAATTAGTTATGGTTAGTTATTTACCTTTTGTTTCCTTATGTAAATATTATATTCATAATGAAAAGATTAAATAAATATGAAATTAAAATTGTTTTTAGTCAAATAATATATGTTTGGGGAAAAATGATAACATTACTTATTGCGAGAGGCTTAAATTCCTCGATTCCATGGATTTAATGCCTTTTCCTACGTACAGAAAATAAATTTTAAATGTATGTAAGCTATAGGGTTTTAGATACAAGATTTTTCTATTTATAACATTATTGTTTTTGGGATCCTTTAATCAAAAATGGGTTAGAGGAAAAGGGATAAATTTATTTAGAATTGATTTGATTAGTGATGTGTTGGGATCCTGGGATATAGTGATGGTCAATGCTGATGATGGTAGGATAAATTATACAATGTATATTGTTGTATGACACTAGGTGGTTAGGATAAGTTCATACCAGTGATTTCTCATAGATATATTTAATCTCAGATGATACATTCTTGATCATTCTTAATGGAAAAATTTCTATATTGTATTTACATGAAAATATTCCAACTACTTGATGTAATTTGAGGTTATTCACTATAAGTATTATTTTGAAGTGGTAGCATAGGATAAGTCCTATAGGAAATAGATAGTTATGATATGATAATTGGACTAATGAATAAATGATTTGGGTTACTGGTGTTCACATAAATGAAGATATGCTTGATAATATAAGGTAATAATCAATAATATCATTGATACATGGTTTAAAAGACTGTATATTGATCTTGTAAATGAAGTTAGTAATAATTAATTAATAGATATTTGATTAGTTAATTAATTATAGACATGAAGTTTGTCTTCTTATTTGTTACCTATATCTTAGGAGTGGTAGTTGAGGGTCGAGTGGAATGATAAAATAAGATGTATCAATGTTAGGATATTTCCCATAGTGTGGATGTTTGTGATATTTTTTATATTTTTTTATTTCATATGCTACCACACCTACATTAGTAGGTAAACCATTCAAAAATGTTTTGAGGGGATAATTTATACCACATCTAGTATGATGAGTGAATTGATGAATATATACACCCTCTACCATTCTCTCCCTCGAGACATAGATGAGTAGGCGTATCCCTGGCTATAATGGAGTACGATATAGGTTGAGTTCCTTCTAGGGTTATGATGACTCAAAATTTTACTATATATTTCTGTGCGGGATGTAATAACTTGAGTGATAAAACATTATTTTATCTAGAAATGGTGGTCTCAACTTCTCATGGGTGTTCATGAATGTGTTATTATGGCTTAAGTTATAATCCATATACATATGATTTAATGGGTTCTAGACACACACTTGGTTACAATTTGGATAAAATTATGATAAGAGATATCTAGCCACACATGATATAGTAATAGAGGTGATACCATTTCATGAGGTGAAGGATTTATTATAGGAGGTATGATCACAATATTTTTTTTGGGGAGTGATTATGACAAACAAGTAGTGAAGTGGAAGCAGGATACCTTCAATCAAACACACACACATGTGACATTGATAAATAATGGTTTATTTTGGTGTGTTACTTTCAATGTGAGGCTTGTTTTGGATGATAAACTATTATTACCTATTTAGGTGAAGAGTTAGTTTCATCTACCTATTCCATAGGCTTTAGTATACTTATTTCACATTTTTTCTATGAGAGTTTTCAGAGAGGATCATATAGGTTTTACATGTTATGAAAACCCTACATATATATAGACTATTTTTTAGGTCCAAAAGAGTTGGTTGGTGATTGGGATGGGTGGTACAATCTTGGGGAGTTTTTTAGAATCTATTGGTGCTTTGTGGTCACTACCAAGGATTATCTTTTTGAACTTGTTGTTTTGGTTTTGGTTTTATCTATTTTATATATGAAATTTAATTTATTGGCATTACATCTGTATTTATTTATGGGGTTTGATAGTGGTTCTTCTCATATTATCTCTTACTCCTAAAACTTTTATAAAGTGAAATGACTCCCATGTGAATGATTTATATACCCTCAGTGCTAGTGACCATCATATAGACTATTGGATGATTGATTTGAGTGACATTATATCAATTTAGTCATTTCTAGAACATGAAAGGTACCTTTATGTGGAGTGGATGTCATAGAGTTGTATTAGAGCTGATGGTTGAGACATATGGTAGTGTTGGGTGTTAATAACTAGTGAGGATGCGTGGGTTGTTAAGGAAACAATATCAAATGGTCTTATTACATCCTACAAAAATGGGAAATCAGCTCAGAAATGGGATTGTATAGCCACCTATGATTTGCTTCCAGTACCTTATTTTTTACATAACTTGCTATGTGAAGTGATGCTACTTATTGGGTAGAGACCTAAGTAAAGATTATGCATCATGATGTTTTGATCCTATGTTTTAATTGGGAAGAAAATGAGAAAAATGTTGAAATAAAGTAATGATTAAATTAATCAAATTCTAATTTTTTTCCAAATTTTATTGGTTTTAAGGTATTTTTATTTTAAAATTTTTGAACTAGGTTGATGTTCCCATCAGGTTTGTGAATATAATGTTTAGAAGGATGTTCCAACAGATCACCACTGAATGGAGGTTGACGATGAAGACTATTGGAGGATTAAACATCGTGATTTCTTACACCATGGTCTACAGATGTACGATAGATCAATTTAATATCAATATATAGAATATTAGATTGAAGAGGTAGAAATATCTATTAGTTTAGTATATTTTTAGAGATATCACTAGGTTTCATATCAGAATGATGTTGTGTGGGTAATCTCGGTAGTGGTAGATTTTGTCCCTTAGGGAACATGATGAGTCATATGCTTCATGGGAAAAGTTCATGGATTAGTTTCAAACCAATTCCCTATCTTTTTACTATGGTCTATTGTTATCAAGATAATCTTACCCTTAAATAGGGGAGTTCCAGTGTTTGAGAGTTTAGAATCAGGTATACAAAACTTTTATATTATGATTCAAACCTTCTATCGTGTGAGGAGGCTAGGTAAATGAATTTATAGGAGGATTTTCATCTAGATATACATTTCTAGGTCACTCTTGTAATGTTGAAAGCATATACTAAGGTATCTTAGAATATAGAGGACATCAATAAGACATTGGCTCCGACCAGATCATCATTATATGGGAGTCTCTAAGAACTTATTCCTAGTATAACAATGATTAGAACAACATAGTTTCTTGTCTATGGGAAGAAGTTTCAGTCCAAAGAGAGTAGGTTTCAACCTTCTTTAACTGATTTCATTTGGGATAGAAATTATTAAACCAATACTAGTGGTTTGGTAATGGTTTGTGTCTCTCATGGTGGTTTTGGTCATCATAATCAAGAGTATATAAATTTACTCAATAAATAGTGTGTTGCTTGTAGTTTGATATGATCGTAGTTATCGTAGCATTTTCAGTTTACGTAGCACCAATAATAGGGGATCTCAGTTTATGATCACCTAAGGGGGATGTGGTAGGAAGAAATAAACCCTTTTATATCCCTCATCCTTAGGGAAAATGTGTAGAGAAATATTATAGTGGTGGTCAAAATCAAGGCTAGAGAGGATGTGGATCATGACTTTCCCAGATGAATGCTTTAGTGTTTCCATAGTTAGGTGAGCAATGTATCTTAAGAGGGAATATATTCCTATTTTATATATAGTTTTATAAATTGTTGGATTCAAGAGATATGCACTCCTTTGATTCCCCTCTATAGTATTTTCTATCATACATGAGGTAGATTGACTTCTAGTGACCTTAACAATGACGTTTTCAGTAGGAGGTTCAGCTTGCATGTATGCAATGTACCCAAACCAGGATCCACTATACAGGTGCCCCGAGCAAGGTTACCACATAACCTCAAATGTGCATCCTCGTACACCAGAGGTTACTGAATAGTGGTGAGGGTACAGTAGATCGTGGGACGAGACTATACCTTTATTACTAGTGTAAGACACAATAGGTAAAAAATTAAATTTTGAAATCTAAATGAAATCACAAATGAAAATTCATAATCAAACTTCTAAAAAACATGGTACAAACCACAACCAACATTAAACTATGTCATTCCACTCTAGAATGTTCCAAGTGAAATAAACCCCAAAAAGAAGACATATTGATGAATCCCCAAATGGTCCTGACTCCATGTTTGAATCCTCATCCATACACATCACAAGCCTGACTCAACTCCCAAGAACTGATCCTTTTCCCTTATCTTGAACTGAAATTAGGAAATTTTCATAGGTACCCAATAGTGCTTGAGTAGGCTATGAGTACACCTCAGTGGGCCACCACCAATGGTGTCTAAAAAATATCTAGTCTAATAGATAGTGCATAAAAATACTAATAAAATGAATAATTAAAAAATTAAACATAGTGCCATTAGATAACAATATTTACTTTAACCATTTCCAAGAATAGTAACATTTTCATCATTTTTTTAATCTTAATTACATAATTCATTATCGACTTGTGTTACTAGTGTTATGAACTTACATAATTCATACATGGGTTTAAGTCAATCATCACTATGCATAAGGGGATAATTCAAGTCCCTATCTCAATAAGGGTAAACTTATCACAAAAAACTCATTATCCTCACCATGAAGATTCAGTTGGGTGGAATGCAACTATTTTTGGAATAGATCTTCACCCCCTTACCTAACTCATGCATTGTGGGTTGAGTTTCTATAATAACCCTTCTCTTTATTTAAAACTTAGAAATAATTTATTACATTAAATATTCAGCGGATACAAGATAGAATATTGAGAGGTCTAGTATATCTTGGGCTTAGAAACATTACATAACAACCTAGAACATAAAACACAACATCTTTATTGAAAACTAATATTACATGACCACATTATTCCTTCGTACATAGCATTGAATGGGATAAATTGATGACATGCATAAGAAGAGGGTCAGCTATAAATCCCAGTAGGGGAGTAAACAAGGAACCACATGAAAAATATAGTACATGTAGGAAATAATCATATCAATTGAGTACAAGAGAAACATGAACATAAAGGCCTGATATAGCATTATTATCATAACATGGAAAATGTGGCTTCAACATTTTATATGATATTTGCATGAGAAAAGGCTCATTTCCCATTGATCCTGATTAAAACCTAATTTCCCTTGAATTATCATGATTAAACCCTCATTTCACTTGATTTATCATGATACCAATCTTTTTCTAATGCATTAGAGTTCTATCAGGGAACACCCTTATTAATAATTTAATTTCAGGCATAATTGTGCCACATAGATCATACAACAAAGATTCATTACACATAATAATTTGTTACATGATAAAGGAATGTTTAATTAATAAATGAAAATCTATAATCAATATGTAAATTTTCATAATGGTGAAAACCCTTGATAATGAAATTGTCCTGGTATTCACTACACAATGACTTTGGGTTGGAAAATCACAACGCAATTTTTTCCAGCATAACGACGTGACATAAGAATTCATAAAAATGGTTAATGGGAGTGAAATGGGTGTCTCATAATATTTAAATGAATTGGAAATTACTTGGGGTCATATATATACATGTCCCAACATATGTAATGGAATTTTGATTCATAATATAAAAGAACTTCTTGATTGTAAATAAGAAGATTGAAATTCCTTACGGAATTTCGGCATGGTAACAGGTGTTCATGGGAGGCATTAATGAGAGTGAAATGGGTCTCTCGTAATTAAAACATAAGGATGGAAGTATAGGGTAGGTTATAAACCATACCCCAACATTTTTAATTGAAATTAAAATAGTATAACAACATTAATAAACATGTACAAAACTGAGAAAAGAAGAAATCCCTTATAGAATTCTAGCATGGTAATGGGTGTACTTTGGAGGAATTAATGAGAGAGAAGCGGGTCTCCAATAATTAAAACATAAGTATGGAAGTATAGGATAGGTTATAAATCATGCTCCCAACATTTGTAATTAAAAATACATGGGTATTGAAATATAATAAACTATGACAAAAATGAGAGAAGAAAAATCCCTGACTTGGAAGTGTGATCACAGAGGCTTGGGAGAGGCTTGAGAGGTGATTCATGGGAGTTTGGGGCTTCTTGGGAGGACTATTGTAAAATGAGGGTATGGTTTGTTTGAGATCAAAAGGTTTTGAGTGAAGAGGAAGTGGGAGCTTGGGAGGGTTTATATAGAAAAAGGAAGATAATTATTAATTATTTATGTTTTGGACCCTACACATTAAATTAATCAAAACCACAATCAAACCCATGGTTTTCCCCTAGTTTTTTTTTCAAAAGTGGTGTGGAAAAAATTATTTTATAAGGCCACCTTCCTAACTTATTAAACTATTATTCTTGCTTATGTGGATGTGATTCACACTCTTGTGGAAATCATTTTAAAAAGTTAAAATAATTTATAAGTCTTAGAGGGTCCACTAATGATTTGTAAAATAAATAAAACAAACCTAAAATCACATAATTTTAATAGTAAGACATATATTGACCGAAAATACAATTTTTAGTATTTTATTACATCACTATTGAGTTATTATGATGTCATAAAATACATTATATAACTAAATGATATTTAATTTTTACCCAAAAATATGACTATCTCAGAAAATTATGAAAACATCACCATTAGATAATTTCGACATCCTGATTCGAAAAATAATATTAATTTTATGAAAATAATTTTATAAATATGTGAATTTTTTCTTTAAAAATAAAAATGAACATTTATAGAAAATTCACGAGTTTTCACAAAAACCAGCTTTGAAACCTGAATAAAAAATCACAATTTTATTCATAAAATTTGTACGATAATTTATATTTAATAAATAGTACTTTTTTAATAATTTTTTATTAAAATATTATTTAATTCAAAAAAAATCAATTCATCCAAAAAGATTTCTTAATAGAATTATAACTAAAAAAATACTATTTGTGCTTTAAACCCCATTTACAATGTAATAGTAGAAAAATGTATATATATTCATTATTATATAAAAAATAATGTGCATAATCATAGTGATAAGGTCTTGTTACATTACCACTTATAACACCCGGATAAGACTGAAGGGTAAGGTGTGTGTGATCATGATAGACTATTGGGGTGGCTGGATAACATCGCTAGGGAGGTAATCTCTATCAACATCCACTTCTCCCATAGGGGATTACTTTTAGGCTTAATGTGTTGAATCTCAACATGGGATTGGTCAATAGAAAACACCAGTGATGTCATATCCTTTCTGATGTCCGAAAAATGGGTTTTGTATGGAAAAATTCTACAGGATGAGGTCCTCACATCCTTTGTCTTACTAAATTGGATTTGTTAAAGCCCTATATTTATACTAATCATGTGGTCACTATTCAACGAATATATTAGAAATGGTAACAATTCATAATGGTATTTTAAAATAAAAAACATAAAACCCTGGAAGTACATATATTATATAACCATTTCCTATAATAATACATTTAATTAGGTTAAGAAAAAATTCCATTATTTAATGTTTGGTTTGTTACAATCTTCCCCAATAAGAAATTTCACACTCAAAATTTCATTTTCCAACACTAAACTAGATTTTGGTAACTCCACCTCATCACATTCTCTGATTCCCACATTGCTTCATCATACTTTTGGTTTCTCCAAAACAATTTCACGGGGGGAATTGTCTTATTTCGTTGAACTTTTTCTCTACATTTTAAGATCTTTAGCAGCTTCTCTTCTTAATATAGGTCATTATACAATGCTACCACCTATGTATTGAGTACATGTGATGGGTCAGGTATGTACTTCTTCAAGATTGATACATGAAATACATCATGTACTTGGGATAGGTCGGTGGGAGTTCTTGTCAATAGGCCACTACTCCAATGCTATCAGGGATCTCAAAAGTGCCTATTTACCTTGGACTAAGAATTCCCTTCTTCCCAAATCTTATACCCCTATTCCATGAAGATATGTGGTGGAATAACTTGTCTCTGAAATAAAACTCTAGGTCTCATCGATGATTATCAACATATCTCCTTTTTCAAATCTATGAATCTTTAATGTGTTGATGGATGGTCGTAAACTTCTCCACTATTTCATCGACCATTTTTGGAACTAAGTGTTTTCTATCCCAATCTTCATCCCAACATATTGTTGTCATGTACCTCTTTCCATAATGGGATTCACAAAGAGCCATTTTGATGCTTGATTAGAAACTGTTATTGTAATAGAACTCAACTAGAGAAATATATTGATCCCATCATCCCTTGAAGTCCATTGAGCATACTTTCAACATATCCCCTAGTGTTTGGATTGTCCACTCTGATTGGCCATCAGTTTGAGGATGATAAGTTGCAATAATGTTCAGATAAATATTCAGAGCATGTTGCAGATGGCTCTAGAACATATAAGTGAATCTTGGATCGCAATCAAGATAGAATTAAAAGTGGTACTCCATGCAGCCTTGACACTTCTATGATATATATCCCTGGTAGTTTATCCAATGTGAAATCTTCTCGAATTGGAATAAAGTGTATGGTCTTTATAAGATGATCCACAAAAACCTAGATAACATTGTTTTTTGAGGTCTTTAAAATTCCATTGACAATGTCTATGGTGAGGTTTTCACATTTCAATGCTGTAATGGGTAATGGTTGCATCATCCCCTTATAATTCTTCCTCCCATCATTCACATACTGGCATACCATGCACTTTGATGTATACTCACAAATATCCTTCTTAATGTTATCCCACCAATAATTCTCTCATAGATCTCAATACATAATTCTTTTTCCTTAGTGAATGGTTAAATCCGAACTATGGGAATCATTCAAAAGTTCATTCTTTAACTCCATATTTGATGAAAAACATAGTCTTTCACAAAATCTCACAGTTTCTTCTTCATAAACAATGAACTCTGAGGATTTCCCATTTCTCATAGTTTCTACTTTTTTCTGAATTCCCACATCATCCTTTTGAGCATCCATTAAACTTTACAAAAGAGATGGTTAAACAATCATTTGTGAAAGGATTAATGATGTTCCCTTATTTATGATTTCGATGTCCATATTTATAAAATCTAATAATATTGGATCATTTTCAATTTCTATCAATGATAGAATCTCTTGGTCCTTTCTAATTAAGGAATCTACCACCCTATTCTCTTTACCAGGGTGGTAATGGATTGAGCAGTCAAAGTCTTTGATCAGCACTGACCATCTTCATTGTTGCACTTTCAACTCTTTTTGTGTGAATATATACTTGAGACTTTTATGATCCTTATATATATTTCACACTTCTACCTGAATAGGTAATGTTGAATTTTTTTAAAAAGAATATTACTGTAGTAAACTCTAGATCATGTGTTGTATATTTTTTCTCATGAACTTTCAATTTCCATGAAGCATAGGCAATGAAATTTTTATTTTGCATCAACACACAACCCATTCCCTTCTTCAAAGCATCACTAAATACCCCAAAAAGTTCTACACTTGTGGGTAGTGTGAGCACAAGTGTAGTTATAAGCCTCTTTTTTAACTCCTTCAATCTCTAATCACATTTATCACTCCAAGAAAACAATACTCCCTTCCGAGTTAGGTTGGTAAGAAGGTTGGACAATCTTGTGAAATTTCTCACAAATCCGCAATATTATCCAGCTACCCCCAGGAAGCTATGGATATGTGTTAACAATGTTGGACCCAGTAATCCATCAAATATTGTTCTCTTTGAAGGATCCACAGATAACCCTTTACTTGTGAGGATATGACCCAAGAATGAGAACTCCTTCCACCAGAACTCGTAGTTTCTATACATTTCATAGATCTTCTTCTTTCTCAAGGTCTCTAGTATAGTTCTTAGATGCTCCTCATGGTTATCCTTTTTTTGGATTATATTAGAATATAATCTATAAAAACTAAAAAAGTTTTTTCAAGGAAATATCTAATGATTATATTTACAAAGTCTATAAAGATTTCTGGGGCATTGGTTAGTTTGAATGGAATTAGGATGAATTCATTGTTCCCGTATCTAGTACGGCAAGTAGCCTTGGGGGTATCCTCCTTATCCACCCCTACTTGGTAATATCCCAACCATAAATCCACCTCGGAGAATAATTGTGCTCCACGTAGTAGGTCAAACAATTCATCAGTTCATGGAAGTGGATACATGTTCATTATTGTGATTTTTTTGAGCTCATGATAATCAAAAAAAAGTTTCATTTACCTATCCTTCTTCTTGATAAAGAGGACTAGTGCACCACATGATGAAGCACTTCGGAATATAAACCCTTTATCAAGATTCTCATGTAGTTGTTTCTTTATCTCGTTAAGCTCCAAAAAATACATTCCATATGGAGTATTGGATATTGTCAATGCCTCTAGTATAAGTTCAAATGACAACTCAACATCTATTCTAAGAGGAAGACCAGGAAATTCCTCGGGAAACACTTCAACAAATTCCCCCATAATTGGCATGTATTCAAAGATGGTTGCTTCTTTAGACTCAATCATATGAGAAAGATACGCATGCTCATATGGTAGTAATATCCATGCTTGAGGTGATGTTACTAAGGAATATTCATCCTCCTCCTAGCTCTTATATAGAATCAGGGGTCGATTAGCCATATAGAGACTGATATCCCTCACACAACAATTTACTTTTCCTCTATATAGGGAATGAAAATCAATGCTATGAATTTCATCAAATTCCACCAGAGGAAGTATAAGAGGTTTTCCAGGAAGTATAATCCAAAAATTGTGATAGGGGAGTAGTTATATTCCAGGGATGCAATGATTTCCCCATTATCGGTTCTCACAGACATCTTTACTTTCATGAATTGTGGTGGTGTTGGTATTTTTCTAATAAACATTCTGGATATAAAATAATGTGTCAAAACAGAATAAAAAGGTACATTCTCTATTCTTGAATGAATAAATAGCATTCGTGTCACCAATTAATTGTTGGGGTTCACTTTAGCTGTATTGATGGAAAAAGATCTCCCTTTCTACCTTGGATGTTGTTAATTGCTTCTGAAAACCCTTGGCATAGGGAACTGGTTTCCAAAGTTCCTTGGTTCTTTACAGTTGAAGCAATGAACAATGCGTTGAGGTTCGAATAGAGCGTTCCTCTCCCCTATCGCATCCACAAGTTTTTCTTGTAGGTAGTTAATGGCCAGCTTCCTTATCTTACACTCCTAAATCATTTCCTCATCTCTATCAGGCAATATCCTCGGTGATTCTCTCTGCACCTTTGGCAACCGGGGTGCGGGATTTTCTTAGCACTGTTTGATTTATCCATCGGACCACTATAATTTAAATTCACCCTATGCTTTGTATTCCCATGATTACATAGAGATTCTCCGATCTCCATTTCAGCTTTTGAGGGCACACCAGACAATTTCTTCAGAACTCTCAAAGTCACGGATCCCTAGGTCTTTCCGTATGCTAGATTTTAGCCTACCAAAGAAGCAGTAAACCTTTCATTCGGGGGTAACGGCAAAGCCAGAAGCTTCTCATGCAGGCCTTGTAAATTTTTACTCATATACTCGGATAGATTCATCTCGTTTTTTCTTGAGTTCAAGGAGGTCCCTTTCTATCTTATTTTAGAGGGCGCGAGGAAAATAATTGTCAAAAAACATTTTCCAGAAATCCATTAATTCCAATGCATCGATCTCCTCCTCAAGATTTGTATTTCTAATCAATGTCCACCATTGATCAGATTCACCCTTGATAAAATAAGTATCCAAAAGTTCCTTCCCCTGTTCATAAAATTGAAGGATAGAGAAGATAATTTCAATGGAGTTATTCCATTGTTCAGTGATTGAGGGACCAGATGATCCATTAAAAGTATGAGGCCTTTGTCTCATGAATCTCTTAATTCTAAATTGTTATTTCTTGGGGGGGTGATTGTTCTTCTTCACCCATTTTTCTATTAGAAACATAAGTTAACTAAGATATTATCATGATAATTTTCACGATTCCCACTCACATCAGATTGGGCATCCCATTAGAACAGTCGTCACACTAATCTACGCATCAGTTTTTAGCCCAAGTCCTACTAGTAAAATCCATTGGCTAGAATAAAAGGAATGTTTGGGGTAACACATAAAGGTTAATCCAAAGAAAATACATATGACATATAAATTAATTTGGTTTCCTTAATTTATGAATTGATAGTCTTAAATATATGTTATCCATGATCTACATCCCAACATATATTCTTAGGGGATTTTTTTAATTCCCTTATTAATGGTTCATACTAAGATTATGAATTTTCCAAAGCTTAAATTCCAAGAGTTTCGTAACCAAGAGTTCAGCAAGGCCCATTTTTGTGCACCAGTTCCTGATCGAGTCTACCTCAATGTGGTGTTTTTGGGTTTTACCACTAGATACATATGTGCCAGAGCCACCTCTACCTGATCATATCCAGATAGGGTTGTATTTTCTAGATAAACCAATTAATCAATACTCACCAAAATTTAGGGATGTTTTTATTATACTTAGTCTTATACCTAAGACATTCACTAGTAATTTCTAATCATAAACCAGAAATAACTAAACATATCCTCTGATGCCAACTATAAAAAAAGTTCTTTTTATTTCGCACTTAAACTCATTTTATTTAATAAAATATTCACTTTATAAAAGATATAAGATTGATTGTCCTTGTTTATTTGGGTCCTAGGAACATTACATAACAACTTAGAACATAAAACACAACATCTTTATTGAAAACTTATTTTACATAACCACAACATTCCTTCATACTTAACATTTAATTGGATAACCTGAGGACATGCATAAGAAAATGGTGGGATATAAAGCCCAGTAAGGGAGAAAAAAAGGCACAACATGAAGAATATAGTACATATAAGGACCCGCACTTATTTCATACATAATCTTGAATTTATTCAAGAAAACACTTCATTTTACATTGAGGATCTTTTCAAGTTTAGAGCTTTAGAGAATTAAGACAAAATATTCACAACATTACACATTGTTACATAGTGGATACCATAAAATCAGTTTCCATTTTCCTCAGAATATAAAACATTAAAACATAAAACAAGACTCCTTGACAATTCTTCAACATTTAACATGTCTTCCTTCCTTGTATTATTCATCCATTAACCTGTGAAAAATCATTTAAAAACTTGGGATGAGCACAAAAGCTCAGTAAGGTATGAAACAGAAGGAAAAATCTCATTAGTCCATGAATACACAAGACATATGAAAACATTTTCAAAATACACGATTTACACCCATAAAATCTTACTTTGTGTAACATGAGATTTACACAAGATCCACACAAACATAATTATAATCATAGAGGTATATTGGGGCATTACTTACATAATCTTGTAACCATCTTGGCTACCTTAAAATTTGTAACCCTCACGGCTACCTTACTTTGTGTAACCATCACAGTTACACTTGGAGTAACCATACGGCCGACCTCCAACTTACTCATACCCAATGCATTGGAGGGAAATATAGGTCCCACCCTTCATCATAAACAATGCCCAATAACCAAAACATAATCATACAACATAAACAATAGCATAAAAACATTGCCTTTGAATCTTATAAAACAGAATTTTAAAAGAGGATTTTAGAAGAAAAGTCCCTTATAAACATCATATACTTGAAGTGATACTTAATTGAGTGGATGGAATATGTATATACTCTGTAAATACACATAATTAAACATTATATAAACAGAACCCATCACACAAACAATTTAAATAGCACATAAATTATAAAGTAGAAGGTTAACCCAAAGAATGGAAATCGGGTTAAGAATTCCCTTACCTTGGGCTTGTCCTACTTCAAAATTGTTTGAACCTCCTCTTGATCTCTTCTCCTTGAGATCCTTCTTAAGGGCTTTGATTTTGGTCTTTTGGTGAGACCAGCAGCTCTAGGACGTGGGGAAGAAGATTGAGGAGGGAATTTGGCAGAAATTAGACAATGCTCAAGGCTTGAGAGGTGTGGGAGGAAGAGGGGAGTGAGGGTGGTATTTATAGTGGAGGAGGGGAGGTATTTTAGATTATTTTAATTATTATTATAATATTTTTATCAAGACTATGAATAATCTCAAATCAAGTGGCCTTAATTAGTGAAAATATCATGTGATTTCAAAGCAAGTGGCCTTGCATCACTTATGATGTCATAAATAGTGCATTTTTACTGATAAATTGATTATACGGTATTTTACCGTATTTCACTATTCACCGAAAATTCAAGAGTTTCAGAAAAATACCAAAAATTTACCCCAACCATTTTTCGACGTGTAGAATTCAAAAATGAACTCCATTTTTCAAAAATAATTTTCTAAATATTATTAATTTAATTTTAAAATAAGGTCACACTTAATTCGAAAAATAACAAAATTGAAGTGCAATTAGTTTTATGTGACATTGGAAAATTAATTAAGATCCCATTATCCTATTGCCATGGGAAAATAAAATAATAATATTATTTACTATTCATGAGGTCATATTACTATTCATATTACTATTCATAAGGGCATGTTACTATTCACCAAAAAAACAAGTTTGTTCCATCAGACTCGAAATAACATACTGAACACAATTGTAGATGACAGTTTCTTGAAATTCAAAACATAGAAGAAATAAAATTATGTTTAAAGGATACTTATAAATATATACTTTAAACAAAATTTCAAGCATTTTCAATTTATTTTTAGAAAACCTTGGGATGTTACATTATCCCCACCTTCTTGAAATTGCGTCCTCGCAATTTTATTTACTTATTAAACAACTGAGGGTATTTTTCCCTCATAGCATTTTCAGACTCCCATGTTGCTTCTTCAACCATGTGGTTTCTCCACAAAACCTTTACCTGGTGGATTACCTTATTCCGCAATACCTGTTCTCTTCGATCAAGAATCTGAACCGGTTTTTCTTCATAAGAAAGGTTCTCTGCTAGCTGAACTTCTTCCGGCCTCAAGACAAGTGATGAATCTGGAACATACTTTCTCAACATCGAAACATGAAAAACATTGTGTACCTGAAACAAGCTCGGAGGCAAAGCTACGCGGTACGCAACTGTTCCAACTTTATCCAAGATTTCAAAAGGACCGATGAACCGTGGACTTAGTTTCCCTTTCTTACCGAAACGCATCACACTTTTCCAAGGAGATATTTTAAGGAAAACATGGTCACCTACCTTGAAAGAGAAGTCTTTCCTTCTATTATCTGCATAACTTTTCTGCCTGCTTTGAGCTATCCTCATGTGTTGCTGGATCATCCTCACTTTCTCAGCCACTTCCTCTACTAATTCTGGCCCCATCAACTTTCTTTCACCGACTTCATCCCAAAACGCAGGAGTCCGACACCGCTTTCCATACAAGGCCTCAAAAGGTGCCATCTGAATACTGGAATGGAAACTGTTATTATAAGAAAACTCAACTAATGAAAGATGCTGTTCCCAACTTCCCTGATAGTCCATTGAACAAGCTCGAAGCATATCCTCCAAAGTTTGAATCGTTCGCTCTGACTGCCCATCTGATTGAGGATGAAAAGCTGTACTGAAATTCAACTCTGTGCCCAAAGACTTCTGAAGTCCCTTCCAAAATTTAGAAGTGAACCTGGGATCTCGGTCAGACACAATGGAAAGAGGAACTCCATGTAACCTGACAATCTCTTTGAGGTACAATCGAGAAAGCTGATCTAATGTCATTGTATCTCGAATAGAAAGAAAATGAGCAGACTTTGTTAGCCGATCAACAATAACCCATATCGCATTGTTACCTCGAGAAGTCTTTGGTAGTCCCACCACAAAATCCATGGATATATTCTCCCATTTCCATTCTGGCACCGGCAAAGGCTGAAGCATCCCCTTCGGTAACTATCGCTCTGCTTTAACCTGCTGACATGTCAAACATTTCATTGTAAAATCAGCAATATCTCTTTTCATCCCATTCCACCAGTAATACTCTCGAAGGTCTCTGTACATCTTAGTACTTCCAGGATGAACAGAAAATGGAGAACTATGAGCTTCACACAACAATTATTTCTTCAGCTGGGAATCACAAGGCACACACAACCTTTTTCCAAACCTTAAAACACAATCTTTATCAAGATTAAATTCTGGAAACTTACCCATTTTAACCAATTCTACCTTTTTCTGTAGCTCACAGTCTTCCCTCTGCGCTTTCATAATTCTGTCTGACAACGAAGACTGCACTGAAACCTGAAACAAAACAGATATATTCCCTGCACCAACAACTTCCAAGCCAAAATTTATCAAATCATTAATCAAGGGATCACGTTCCAAACGTAGCATGGTTAATGATGCATGATTTTTCCGACTTAAGGCATCCGCTACTTTGTTTGCTTTTCCAGGATGGTAATTAATCGTGCAGTCATAATCCTTTATCAGTTCTAGCCATCTTCTCTGCCTCATGTTTAATTCCTTCTGAGTGAATATATACTTAAGACTTTTATGGTCAGTATATATTTGGCATTTGGTTCCGTATAGATGATGCCTCCATATTTTCAAAGCAAAAACCACAGCTGCCAATTCCAAATCATGTGTGGGATAATTCAGCTCATGAGGTTTAAGTTGTCTCGAGGCATAGGCAATTACCTGATCATTCTGCATCAAAACACAACCAAGTCCCTTCAAAGAAGCATCACTGTAGATGACAAACTCACCATTCCGGGAAGGTAAGGCCAAAACTGGAGCATTCACCAATCTATTCTTTAGTTCCTGAAAACAAACATCACATTCCTCTGTCCAAACAAATTTAACCCCTTTCCGTGTTAACTTAGTTATTGGGCTAGATAACCGTGCAAAGTTCTTAACAAAGCGTCGGTAATAACTTGCTAAGCCCAGAAAACTACGAATCTCTGTAACATTTGTGGGTCTTGGCCATTCATCAACTACTTTTGTTTTGGCAGGATCAACTGTTATTCCATCCTTATTTACAATGTGCCCAAGAAAAGAAATCTGTTGCAACCAAAAATCACACTTGCTGAATTTTCCATATAGTTTCTTTTCTTTTAAAGTTTGTAAAACAACCCTTAGATGTTTTTCATGCTCCTCTTTATTTTTAGAAAAAACCAGAATGTCATCAATAAATACCACCACAAACTTATCCAAGAACTCATGAAATACTCTATTCATAAGATTCATGAATACAGCAGGTGCATTAGTTAACCCAAATGGCATAACAACAAATTCATAATGCCCATATCTAGTACGAAAGGCTGTTTTCGGGATGTGATCCTCCTTCACCTTCAGCTGATGGTATCCGGATCTCAAGTCAATCTTGGAAAAGTACTGAGCTCCCTGGAGCTGATCAAACAAGTCATCAATATGAGGCAAAGGATACTTGTTTTTAACAGTGATGTTATTCAAAGCTCTATAATCAATGCAAAGTCTCATGGAACCATCTTTCTTTTTAACAAACAAAACAGGGGCTCCCCATGGTAAAGTACTGGGACGAATGAAACCTTTGACAAGCAAATCCTGCAACTGATTTTTCAATTCAAGAAGTTCTATTGGAGCCATACGATATGGGGGTTTTGAAATTGGCTTAGCATCAGGAACTAAGTCAATTGTGAATTCAACTTCTCGTTTAGGTATGACACTGGGTAACTCCTCAGGAAAAACATCAAGGTATTCATTTACCACTGGCACATCATTGATTTGAATAGTTCCCTTGTTTTCAACAATATGAGCTAGATAACTTTCATTTCCATCTTTCAGTAGTTTCTCAGCTTCTTGATATGTTATCAATTGTATGGGTTCATTCTTGTATACAAACTGAAACTCTTTCTGAAAAACAACTTCTTTAGCTCTACAGTCAATCTTAGCATGATAACCAGAAAGCCAGTCCATCCCCAGAATAACTTCAAACTCGACTAAGGGTAAAACAACAAGGTTTGCAGGTAAAGTCTTTCCACATACCACAATAGAAATATTCTTATAATTCCTCTTTGCTATAACATTTCCCCCTGGTGTTTTAACAACAAGTTCGGGTATCATTTTTTGAGGTGATATTTCCAATTTACTAGAAAATTTCTCAGAGATGAAGGAATGTGTAGACCCCGTATCAAACAAAACTTTAGCAAAATCTGAGTGAACAAACAAAGTACCTGATACAACTTCATTGGATGGCCCAACATCTGCTGACGTAGTCGCAAAGGATCTCCCTACACCTTTCTGCTTGTAGTCTGGCTTCTTTGCATCATTTGGATCCCTCTTTGGACAGGCATTTGCATAGTGACCCATCTCACCACATTTAAAACACTTTACAGTTTGCTTATCAGGATTAGTCTTTGGATCATTTTCATTGCAATCTCGGGCCATATGTCCAAACTTACCACATTTAAAACACTTCCCAGTTTTGATAAGACATTCCCCAGGGTGCTTCTTGCCACACTTTTCACATACTGGAAACTGTATTTTCTTACCATCAGATTTCATTGGTTGATTCTTACCCATTGCTTTCCAATTTGACCTCTTCTTCTCTTTGTTTCCAAATTGCATGTGATCGTCAGCAAACTCCATCTCTACCCTCTCAGCACATCGGACAAGTTTCTCGTAACTTTTGAATTCACGGGAGGCCAACGCCCTTCGATACCTTGGCTTCAATCCTGAGTAAAAGCGGTTGATTTTGCTATCGAGATCCAGAATAAGATTCGGAGCATACCTCGCCAGTCGGGTGAAGTTCGCCTCCTACATAGCCACTGAATCTTCCTCCTTTTGTTTCAGTTCAAGGAATTGTTTCTCCATTCTAAGTCGCACCACCTTAGGAAAATATTTTTCAAGAAAAAGACTTTTAAATTCATCCCATACTAAGGCATCAAAATCCTCTCTACCCCTGATATTCCTTACCATTGACCACCACTGATCAGCTTCCCCTTCAAAACGATAAATGGCAAGACTTACCTTTTGATTGTCTGAACATCCCATAACATCAAATATCTTTTCAAGGGCCTTAATCCATCCTTCTGCTGCCACTGGGTCAGAAGATCCACTGAATGCAGGAGGATGTTGTCTCATAAAATGTTCCACCACTGTCATGTTCCGTTGGGGTACATCTATTTGTCCTCTTGCATGGATGCCACCACCATTTATTGCCTGTGTTAGCTGAGCCATTACTGTCACAAACTGCTCGGTTCCAATCCCTACCATTCCGGGCTGTTGATCAGGAAGGATGTCATTCTGTCGGTGCCTATCCTCTTCAGCATCCATGTTCCTTCTGCGGACAACCATTCTAAACAAACATTTCTTAGATGAAGCAACATGGTAATCTTTAAATGCTATAACAAATTAAACATAGGGTGAGAATTATTTATGGTTTTCTATTAGCATCACCTTAACCCCTAAAGTCATCTAAACCATCCTCTGATACCAACTATAAGGACCCGCACTTATTTCATACATAATCTTGAATTTATTCAAGAAAACACTTCATTTTACATTGAGGATCTTTTCAAGTTTAGAGCTTTAGAGAATTAAGACAAAATATTCACAACATTACACATTGTTACATAGTGGATACCATAAAATCAGTTTCCATTTTCCTCAGAATATAAAACATTAAAACATAAAACAAGACTCCTTGACAATTCTTCAACATTTAACATGTCTTCCTTCCTTGTATTATTCATCCATTAACCTGTGAAAAATCATTTAAAAACTTGGGATGAGCACAAAAGCTCAGTAAGGTATGAAACAGAAGGAAAAATCTCATTAGTCCATGAATACACAAGACATATGAAAACATTTTCAAAATACACGATTTACACCCATAAAATCTTACTTTGTGTAACATGAGATTTACACAAGATCCACACAAACATAATTATAATCATAGAGGTATATTGGGGCATTACTTACATAATCTTGTAACCATCTTGGCTACCTTAAAATTTGTAACCCTCACGGCTACCTTACTTTGTGTAACCATCACAGTTACACTTGGAGTAACCATACGGCCGACCTCCAACTTACTCATACCCAATGCATTGGAGGGAAATATAGGTCCCACCCTTCATCATAAACAATGCCCAATAACCAAAACATAATCATACAACATAAACAATAGCATAAAAACATTGCCTTTGAATCTTATAAAACAGAATTTTAAAAGAGGATTTTAGAAGAAAAGTCCCTTATAAACATCATATACTTGAAGTGATACTTAATTGAGTGGATGGAATATGTATATACTCTGTAAATACACATAATTAAACATTATATAAACAGAACCCATCACACAAACAATTTAAATAGCACATAAATTATAAAGTAGAAGGTTAACCCAAAGAATGGAAATCGGGTTAAGAATTCCCTTACCTTGGGCTTGTCCTACTTCAAAATTGTTTGAACCTCCTCTTGATCTCTTCTCCTTGAGATCCTTCTTAAGGGCTTTGATTTTGGTCTTTTGGTGAGACCAGCAGCTCTAGGACGTGGGGAAGAAGATTGAGGAGGGAATTTGGCAGAAATTAGACAATGCTCAAGGCTTGAGAGGTGTGGGAGGAAGAGGGGAGTGAGGGTGGTATTTATAGTGGAGGAGGGGAGGTATTTTAGATTATTTTAATTATTATTATAATATTTTTATCAAGACTATGAATAATCTCAAATCAAGTGGCCTTAATTAGTGAAAATATCTTGTGATTTCGAAGCAAGTGGCCTTGCATCACTTATGATGTCATAAATAGTGCATTTTTACTGATAAATTGATTATACGGTATTTTACCGTATTTCACTATTCACCGAAAATTCAAGAGTTTCAGAAAAATACCAAAAATTTACCCCAACCATTTTTCGACGTGTAGAATTCAAAAATGAACTCCATTTTTCAAAAATAATTTTCTAAATATTATTAATTTAATTTTAAAATAAGGTCACAGTTAATTCGAAAAATAACAAAATTGAAGTGCAATTAGTTTTATGTGACATTGGAAAATTAATTAAGATCCCATTATCCTATTGCCATGGGAAAATTAAATAATAATATTATTTACTATTCATGAGGTCATATTACTATTCATATTACTATTCATAAGGGCATGTTACTATTCACCAAAAAAACAAGTTTGTTCCATCAGACTCGAAATAACATACTGAACACAATTGTAGATGACAGTTTCTTGAAATTAAAAACATAGAAGAAATAAAATTATGTTTAAAGGATACTTATAAATATATACTTTAAACAAAATTTCAAGCATTTTCAATTTATTTTTAGAAAACCTTGGGATGTTACAGTACATGTTTTCCAATAGGAATATCAATGGATGAAAAGAGAAACATTAACATACAGACATGTTATATCATGACTATCATAACATTAAAAATGTGTCATTAACATTTAACATGATATCAACATGAGGCAAAGATCATTGCACATGGGGAAAGAGTAAACCCTCATTTCCCTTGAATTAACATGAGTAAACCCATATTTCACATGAAATATCATTATAATAATCTTTACCCAATTCATTAGAGTGCTATCAGGGTGCACCCATATTAATCATTTAATTTCATGCATAAGTGTGCCACAAGGATCATATAACATGAATTCATTAAACATAATCATTTATTCCATGATAAAATAATTTGGAATTAATAAATAAAACTCTATAATAAATAATAAATGTACATGAAGGAAAATACCCTTCATAAATAAATTAGCATAGTATTCACAACACAATGACTTTGGCTTGGAAAATCACGGTGTAATTTCCACAGCATAACGACATGACATAAGAAATCATAAAAATGGTTGATGGGAGAGAAAGGGGCGTTTCATCATATGTATATGAAATGGATATAAATATGATAATATAGATACATTTCCCAAAATATTTAATGGAATTTAGATTCATAGTACAAAATAATTGTGTGAATGTAAATAAGAAGAGTAAAATTAATTATGGAATTTCAGCATGGTAATAGGTGTAGATGGGAGCCATTAATACGAGAGAAAGGGGTATCTAAACTATAAAAAATTAGTATGTAAGTATATTTTAGGTGATAAATCATACCCCCAAATTTTTAATTAAGATTAAAAGGGTATAACAACATTAATAAAGTTGGACAAAAATGAGAAAGGAAGAAATCCCTTAAAGAATTTCTGCATGGTAATAGGTTTACAAGGGAGACATTAATGAGAGGAAAAGGGATATATAAACATTAAAACATAAGTAGGGATGTATAGGGGAGGTTCTAAATCATACCCAAACATTTTTAATTGAAAATATATGGACATATAAACATAACGAAAACCTAGAAAAAATGAGAGATGAATAAATCCCTTACATGGATGTGTGATTCCAAAGGCATGGGAGAGACTTGAGAGGGGATTGTTGGGAGATTAGGGTGCCTTGGGAGGATTCTAGATAAAGGATTTCAGGGGTTTATCAAGCTCCAAATGTTTTTTGTGAAGAAGAAGTTGGATCTTGGGTGGGTTTATATTGGAAAAAAGTGGGAATTATTTATTATTTATGTTTTGGACAATACATATTAAACTAATAAAAACCACAGAAAACCCCATGGTTTTTTACCCATGGTTTTTTCAAAAGGAGTGGAAAAAAATATTTTATATGTTCAATGGTAGAACTTCTTAAAATATTAGGCTTCCTTATGTGGAGGTGAGTCACACTCTCATGGAAATCATTTGAAAAAGATAAATGTTTTATATGTCTTGGTGGGTACACTAAAGATTTCAAAATAAATAAAACAAACCTAAAATTTCATTATTTTAATTGTAAAACAAATGTTTCCCAAAACTCCCATTTATAGTATTTTATTTCATCACTATTGGGCCATTTCGAGGTCATAAAACACATTACGTAATTAAATGGTATTTAATTTTTAACCGAAAATTCAACTATCTCAGAAAATAATGAAAACATAACCATCGGATAATTTCTATCTACTATTTTCGAAAATAATACTAATTTTATGTAAATAATTTTCTAAATAACTGAATTTTTTCTTTTAAAATAAAAATCAACATTTATAAAAAATTCATGGGTTTTGACAAAAATTACTTTCAAACATTAATTAAAATCACAATTTTATTCATTAAAATTATATGATCAATTATATTTATTAAAAAGTAATTTGGTAATAATATTTATTCAAAATTATATTTAATTCAAAAATCCATTAATTCATCAAAAATATTTCTTAATTGAATATTAACTAAAAATACTATTTATACTTTATAAACCATTTCCAAAGTAACTATAATAAAATGAACGTATATTCTTTATTATATACAAAAATAATGCACTTTATCATAGTGATATTGTCTTTTTACATAACCCCTTATAACACCCGTAAAAGTCCTAAGGGTTTGGTGTGTGATGGTGACCTTCTCTTGGGGTGTCTCGGATAACATCACTCAGGTGGTAATCTCTATCAACTTCCATTACTCCCATAGGCGATTAGGTTAAAGATTAACGTGTTGAATCTTGGATTGGGCTGGTCAAGAGAGAAGCACAGTGATGCCACCTCATTTCGGAGGTCCAGCAAATGGGCTTCGTATAGAGAAATTATATTACATGAGTCCATCGCTTCCTTTGAATGAGTAAATTGGATTTGTTAATGCCCTATATTTATACTAATCGTGTGGTCAATGTTAAATGTCTATATTAGAAAAATTAAAAATTCATAATGGTATTTTAAAATCCAAAAACATAAAACCAAGGAAGTGCATATTTTAGATAACAATTTTACATAATAAGACATATAATTAGATCAAGATGAATTTTAATTAATAAAAGTTTGAGTCGTTACAGTTTAGAGCATCAGTCTAAATCGACCCGTGGGTGTAGAACCTCAGTTAATACCCCTTACTAATAAGCCATGTACACCTGCTTATATATCCATTAATCACACATACTATAACAAAAAAAATTCAAAACCAATACACATAACAGTCATGATCCCTAAAAATCATCATTGAAATTAATATCCATCCATAAACCATCATCACACTTACCATTTACATTACATAGTCCATTTTCACTGATTCTCATTTTCATGCCCCAACCTATTTGGTATATACAATTCTCCCATATCATCCCTTTTAACATATTCATAAATAATTTTATGGAATATCATTTAACATATTTATCTATTAAAAATACACTAACAATTGACCATATTCATAAGTTCATTTTCACTATCCTTCCTAGGGACTTAAACATATTTCATAATTTATTTGAAGCATCCAAACTTTAACCCAATTAATCCCTTGTAATTCCTTGTTAATCAAGATCTTAATCAATTATCAAAACTAGGGATAACTACTAATATTCCATTTTCATTTCGACTAAACATATTAACATGATCAATAGGTGATCTACATTATCACACATTAATTATACAGTTGAGTTTACCAATTCCATGGTTTCGGAATGTCAGTGCACCCCCTAGATGCCCCTAGAATGTTTTATTCAACCTTGATGAATAACACATGGATCATAAGGGGTTAAATTAATCATTTCACTACTAGAAAAACATGTATTTGCGACGGGGGCCCGTCGCAAATAGCCCGTTGCTGAAAACGCCGTCGCAACTACACTTATTTGCGACGGGCCCGTCGCTAAAGCCTTTTTTTGCGATGGTCATTCTCCCCGTCGCAAATAGTATTCCGTATTTTTGTAAAAAACTTTTAAAATAGTTTTTGCGACGGGACCCGTCGCAAATACCTTTTGCGACGGTACCGTCGCAAAAACTATCTTTTAAAAAAATTAAAAACTATTAATAATACTAGTATTTGTGACGGGCATCGCATCCCGTCGCAAATACTATCTTTTAAAAAAAATAAAAAACTATTAAAAATACTAGTATTTGCGACGGGTATAGTATCCCGTCGCAAATACTATAAAAAAATAAAAAAATAAATTATTAATAAATTATTTTAATTAATATAATAATAGAATTATAATTTACAAATGAAAATAATAAATTATTTTAATTACTATAATAATAGTAGAATTATAATTCAAAAATAAAAAATAATAGAATATTAATAAATGATTTAATTAATATAATAATATTACAATTATAATTCATAAATAAAAAAAATATTAATAAGTTATTTTAATTAATATAAAAATAATAGAATTATTTTACATTCAAATATTAAAATAATTCAAGTATTACAAAAAATATAATTAAATTATAATATTATAAAATTTTAATATATATACAAAATTTTAATATATATATAAAATTTAATATTATCAAATATAAATAATATTATTATTCATATTAATATTGTTATTTAAAAATATAATATTATTAATATTTTATAATGAGACAGAAACTACGAATAGAAAAAAATATATTTTGATTTCACAAAATTTATAACAGAAATACAAACTCTAATCTGAATGAGGGGGGGGGAGGTGGGGGATCTGCAGATGGTGGTGGAGGAAACTCCATCCCTAAAGCATGAGTGAGTCGGCGCATGTACTCCATCTGCTCCTGATGCTGCTGCTACCACCGACTCGCCTACTCCTCGTACAGCTGCTGCTGGCGTCGACGCTCCTCCTCATGCTGCTGACGCATCTGCTCCTGCTCCTGTCGGAGACTCTCTATCTGTGCAGTCTGAGATCGCAACTGATCCTCATACAGTGTAGAAGAAGATGCACGAGCTCTTCTCGAGCTGGATGCCGACATCGCAGCACTGCCATAATAATCTCCGGGAGTTAGTCGAGAGCCGATACCAACTACCCGGCCCTTCTCGAAGGCATACTGGGTGGCCTGCATCCATGCCGCCTCATCAAACTGACGGGCAGTGGTCTGATCTGATGACGCGGCCTGACTCTCAGGCCGGGCCTGTGCCGCTGCGGCCTCATATGACTCCTATAGTTGCAATTTAAAATTAAAATTGTGAATATATTATATGCAGTTAATTTTTAAACTTGAAAACAAATAATACTGACCACGATGTGATGCTGACGATCACCTCTGAGCTCCCCAGTAGCAAGATCACTATACATCCTCCGATATACGTCGTACTCTGTAATATCGAGGTGCTCGACAACCTATAAGAATAAAAAATAAACTGTTAATATTTATAGTTATATAAAATATTTATAAATAATGTACGTACCAGATGCTGTCTATGAGTACTGAAAGAACGACTCTCAACTCGATGAGTCACCTCCTGTCTCCCCCGATTCTGCCTCCCCACCGATGATCTCCTCTGAAAGGCACCACTCAACCAGTGCGCACATAATCCATCCCATACATGGGATGAAATATACTCTGGTTGGTGTGCTCTACATGACTCCTCAAAATCTGACACTCCTGCTTTCTTCATCGCAGCTTTTCTTAAATTGTGCAAAAACTGACGAAGGCGATCACGCATGGCTACCTCCCATGCCTCGTGGATGGCGTCACGCATGGTATCCTCGATTGGATACCATAAACCGTACAAATAAATCAAAATATCAAGTTAGAAATGATATAATTTTCAAAATAAAAATTATTTATTTACGTACGTACCAACCAATGGCCGAACATGGCCTGCTGCACATCAATGGGAATCTGCTCCCATGTGGTCCACTGCTGAGAGAAATAGTTGCGCAAAATAGCGCTGCCCTTTCCGAATTCTATATGCGGAAAACTGAAAAAATAATAAACATTTATTATGTGAATAGATTAATGAAATCTTAGTCAAATCCACAGGTTATCACACCTCCGGGTGCGCGGATCAAACCCAAGACGTGGACGTCGCTCGGGGATGGGGTCAGGAATCATCAATCGTGCAAGACTGCGCCCCCTCCGCGTACTCCCTGGAGCGCCTGCAGGCTGAGGGTCATCTGCCAGCAACTCATCCGCATCGAAAGGCAGGTCAGCATCCGTCAACTCACGAAATGTGGCCTCGTCCATCTGAAACAGAAAATGTTAATGTTAGCAAATAATTGATAATTACTATTATATATACATATATACATATTATGATTGTATATAAATACCATGGAATGCTATCAGTGTTCATCTTCATCATCATCTTCATATATGTCAATGTCATCTTCATATTCCTCCTCAACATCATCTATATCCATTCGAGTTACAGTTGCTTCATCTCTTACCGTTTCAAATTCATATGTGACATCATTAATATCATCGTCATCACCGACTCTTAAATGTGGGGTGTCGTCATCGATACTCATGTCTCTTTGTAAAAAAGATTGATTTTGAGTACTCTCTTGAAAAAATTCAATTCATTGCACATCAGTGAAAGCACATTCACTTTGACTAAACTGATTGTCTCGAATTTTGATTTTTATTACACTCCACCAATCAGTCAAGTCTCTTGATGTTGCACAGTACTTTTCATAATAAACTTGATATGCCTGTTGAGCCAATAAGAATGGTTCATTTACTGCGAGAACACTTTTACATTTAATATCGATGATTCCATGAGTCGGATGAACACGCACGCCTCTCTCTGTATCCAACCACCGACATTTGAACATGGTTATGTAATGTTGTTCAAGATAACAGAGTTCAATGATTTCATCAAGTATGCCATAAAAGTCAACTTCATTTTCTCGATGATGAGATCCTCTCAAGCTAACTCCACTGTTCATTGTTTTTTTTGATTCCCCATATGCATGTGTGTGGAATCGAAATCCATTCACCACATATGCATTATAAGTTTTAACAAGTTTGGAAGGTGGGTTACTCAATACACACAGTCGTTTGTCAATTTTATCAGCATGTCGAGACACCTGAAAATTTGTGAAATAATTATCAATATAGTAAACTATACATTGAATGAGTTTCTAAAAGATAAAGAATTTATGTTACCAGTTTTTGAAACCACTGAGAGAAATTTTTCAGTCGACGTTCTTCGAGAGCAGCTGTTGTAATTTGTGGAATTTGATTCTTGATATGATTATCATACAACCTATAAAAACTAAAGTTATTTACTGTAACATAAATGATAGAATAAGTGATATAAACACTTACAGTACAACGGATGTCATCTCTTCACAGTTGAGCAGAACATACGTATGAGCTCTCTGATGTTCATCATCTGAAAGCCAGCGTTCATAAACTCCACCAAAACCAAGCTCTGACTGGTTGAAAATAGATAATTGATTGTCGATTTCATCAATATTCCTCTCGTTCCTTCCCATTCGGTTGTGTTTTGAAGGATACACAGATTCAAATTAATGGGAGCAGAAAAAAGATATTTCCTCTTGCAAATAAGCTTCTGCAATAGATCCTTCAACAGATGCTTTGTTACGTACTTTTCTTTTCAATTTTTGCATGCATCTTTCAAATGGGTACATCCATCGAAACTGTACCGGACCTCCACATTTGGCTTCATATGGAAAATGTAACATCAAATGTTCCATTGAGTCGAAGAAAGACGGCGAAAATATTTTTTCCAGTTTACATATAATTACAACAACATCTTTTTCAAGTTTTCCTAGAGCATCATAATCTGCCGTAGCCGCACAAATTTCCCGAAAAAAATGAGACATGTCTGTTATGGAATCCCAAATCACAGAATTCAACAGACCTCTTAATCCAATGGGTAGAAGTCTCTCCATTATAACATGACAATCATGACTTTTTAATCCAGTAATATGACCATTCTTTACACATCTACCCAAATTGGAAGCACAACCATCTGGAAGTCTCAAATCTGCAATCCACTGACAAAATAATAAACGGTTTTCTTTAGACAGTGTATAAGCTGCTTTTGGTTTCCGTAACCTTTCTGTTCTGATATTCTCAAATAGTTCCAATTTTGGACGCCTGCAAATTTGGGCAAGATCTAAACGTGCATTTACATTGTCTTTGCTCTTTCCTGGAATATCCAAAACTGTATGAAACAAATTATCAAAACAGTTCTTCTCAATATGCATGACATCTAACATGTGGCGGACCAACAAATCAGACCAATATGGAAAATCCCAAAATATGCTACGTTTAATCCAATTGTGTTCTTTCCCAAAACCAGAAATTTTCTGTTGGTTTATTGTGGGACCAAAAGTGATGGGAGGTAATGAAAATACAACAGATTTTAACTCCGAACCTGATAGCATTTTTGGAGGTCCATCCATTTCAACTGTTCCTTTTCTGAAATGAGATCTGTTTCTGCGAAAAGGATGATCAGCTGGAAGAAATCTGCGATGAAAGTCAAAATAACAAGGTTTCTTTCCATGAATGAGCATAAATGCTTTGTTCTCTCCCATACAGTAAGGACATGATTTCTGACCATGTGTACTCCAGCCAGATAACATCCCATAAGCCGAGAAGTCACTTATTGTCCACATCAATGCTGCTCTCAGTATGAAATTCTGTTTCGTTGCAACATCATATGTACTGACACCAGTACTCCACAATAAATTTAATTCATCAATCAATGGCTTCAAATAAACATCAATATTTTTCTTCAGATGTCCTGGAATTAGTAAAGTCAAAAAGATATATGGCTCCTTCATCAACATCCATGGAGGTAAATTGTACGGAGATAAAAAAACAGGCCAACATGAATATTGACTACCATAAGATCCAAACGGACAGAAACCATTAGTGGAAATTCCCAGTCGAACATTTCTAGCTTCTAAAGCAAAGGATGGATGCACTCTATCAAAATGTTTCCATGAATCACCATCGGCTGGATGATTCAAGCTTTTATCGGTTGAAATATTCTCTTTATGCCATGACATCATTGTCACTGTATTCTTAGACATGAATAAACGCTGAATTCTGGATGTAAGCGGAAAATATCTCAACTATTTTACAGGAATCAAACCAGACTTCCCGTGTTGTCCTTCTTTATATCTCAGTTTCCCACATGTGGGACAACTATTCAACGACTCATTTTCCCCAGAATATAAAATGCAGTCATTTGAACATGTATGAATCTTCTGAAAAGTAAGTCCCAAATTTCGAACCAACCTCTTACTTTCATAGTAATTTGCAGGTAAAAAATTTCCTTCGGGTAACAGTGTTTTCAGCAAAGAAAATATCTGGTCAAAACAGGTATTTGACATTCCGTTATCTGATTTGATAGCCATAAATTTTGCAACTGCTTCTAATTTGCTCATCTTGCAGCCAGGATATAATGCATCCTCAGCAGACTTCAACAACTCATAAAATTCAGACGGTCCCAACTCAGGATTTGAAGCTATATCAACCGGAGTTTCGGTATGTTGAACAGATGAACCTGCAACATCATGTACTAAATCTTGAAACTGGGATGGATCCGGAATCAAGTTGGTATCACCTGCTCTGGAACTGCGTTCACCGTGTTGATACCAAAAAACATAATCTGCTTGAAAACCAAAACGCAAGAGATGTTCCCCCACTTTGTCAAACATGTCAAACGTTCTCAATGCACATTTTCTACAAGGGCATTTTATCATTCCTTCTGAAACAAATTCTGGATTTGATGCCGCAAATGATAAAAAAATCTCCACCCCCCATATATATACTGGATTTAAACCAGAACCATTTGGATTTCTACGTTGATTTATCCATTTGCGGTCATCTAATAATGACTGTTGACGACCTCGTTGTTCCATATTTTTCTATAAAATATAAAAGCATTACTGGTTTTGAATAATTTGTTAGAAAAAACACTCAAGTAAGGATTGAATATATTGAGAATAAAGCAAAACATGTTACAAATATTGATAATTTTAATATTATATTGATTTTTTATTTTTTTAAATAATACCAATATAATTTTTTTCATAAATATTAATTATATAATAATAACATCATTACATTATTAGTATATTTTATTATTAATATTAAAATAATATAATTTTCTATATTATATACAATTCTCCTTTCATATGTGTGTTTCACATTCTGTCTCCACATGTAATATTGGCATTCACTTTCACCTCTCCATTGGCGAGTAGGTTGATAATTTTGAAAAAGAATGCCAATATTACATGTGGAGACAGAAAAAACACAGAAGAAAAGAGAATTGTATATAATATAGAAAATTATATTATTTTAATATTAATAATAAAATATACAAATAATGTAATAAGGTAATTATTCCTAATTATTGGTAATTATTTCAAATTATTTGTAATTATTCCAAATTATTGGTAATTATTCCAAATTATTGGTAATTATTCCAAATTATTGGTAGTTATTCATAATTTTCGGTAGTTATTCCTAATTATTGGTAAATATTGGTAATTATTGGTAAATATTGGTAATTATTGGAAAATATTGGTAATTATTGGTAATTATTGGAAATTATTGGAAAATATTGGAAAATATTGGTGATTATTGGTAATTATTGGTGATTATTGGTAATTATTGGTGATTATTGGTAATTATTGGTGATTATTGGTAATTATTACTAATTATTGGTAATTAATACTAAATATTGGTAATTACTACTAATTATTGGTAATTAATACTAATTATTGGTAATTAATACTAATTATTGATAATTAATACTAATTATTGGTAATTAATAATAATTATTACTAATTATTGGTAATTATTACTAATTATTCTTAATTATTCCTAATTATTACTAATTATTACTAATTATTACTAATTATTGTTAATTATTACTAATTATTACTAATTATTCCTAATTATTACTAATTATTACTAATTATTACTAATTATTACTAATTATTAGTAATTATTGCTAATTATTACTAATTATTGCTAATTATTATTAATTATTACTAATTATTAGTAATTATTGATAATTATTAGTAATTATTGATAATTATTAGTAATTATTACTAATTATTGGTAATTATTACTAATTATTAGTAATTATTACTAATTATTCGTAATTATTACTAATTATTCGTAATTATTACTAATTATTCGTAATTATTACTAATTATTGGTAATTATTACTAATTATAGGTAATTATTGGTAATTATTGGTAATTATTGGCAATTATTGGTAATTATTGGCAATTATTATTAATTATTACTAAATATTGGTAATTATTGGTAATTATTACTAATTATTGGTAATTATTACTAATTATTGTTAATTAATACTAATTATTGTTAATTATTGGTAATTATTACTAATTATTGGTAATTATTCCTAATTATTACTAATTATTGGTAGTTAATACTAATTATTGGTAATTAATACTAATTATAGGTAATTATTACTAATTATTGGTAATTATTACTAATTATTGGTAATTATTACTAATTTTTCCTAATTTTTCCTAATTATTACTAATTATTGCAAATTATTGGTATTTATTGGTAATTATTGGTAATTATTGCTAATTATTGGTAATTATTGGTAATTATTGGTAATTATTGGTAATTATTGGCAATTATTGGTAATTATTGGTAATTATTGGTAATTATTGGTAATTATTGGTAATTATTGGTAATTATTGGTAATTATTGGTAATTATTGGTAATTATTGGTAATTATTGGTAATTATTGGTAATTATTGGTAATTATTGGTAATTATTCCTAATTATTGGTAATTATTTCTAATTATTTCTAATTACTCCTAATTATTCCTAATTATTCCTAATTATTCCTAATTATTCCTAATTATTCCTAATTATTACTAATTATAAATAATTATTACTAATTATTCCTAATTATTCCTAATTATTCCTAATTATTACTAATTATTACTAATTATTACTAATTATTACTAATTATTCCTAATTATTCCTAATTATTATTAATTATTACTAATTATTCCTAATTATTCCTAATTATTCCTAATTATTCCTAATTATTCCTAATTATTGGTAATTATTGGCAATTATTGGTAATTATTACTAATTATTACTAATTATTGGTAATTATTGGTAATTATTACAAATTATTACAAATTATTGTTAATTATTGGTAATTATTCCAAATTATTGGTAAGTATTACTAATTATTGGTAATTATTACTACTTATTGGTAATTATTACTAATTATTACTAATTATTCTTAATTATTGATAATTATTGATAATTGTTCCTAATTATTCCTAATTATTACTAATTATTACTAATTATTGATAATTATTGATAATTGTTCCTAATTGTTCCTAATTATTCCTAATTATTCCTAATTATTCCTAATTATTCCTAATTATTCTTAATTATTCCTAATTATTCCTAATTATTCCTAATTATTCCTAATTATTCCTAATTATTCCTAATTATTCCTAATTATTCCTAATTATTCCTAATTATTCCTAATTATTCCTAATTATAGGTAATTATTGGTAATTATTGGCAATTATTACTAATTATTACTAATTATTGGTAATTATTGGTAATTATTGGTAATTATTACTAATTATTGTTAATTATTGGTAATTATTCCAAATTATAGATAATTATTACTACTTATTGGTAATTATTACTACTTATTGGTAATTATTACTAATTATTACTACTTATTGGTAATTATTACTAATTATTACTAATTATTGATAATTATTACTAATTATTACTAATTATTGGTAATTATTACTAATTATTACTAAATATTCTTAATTATTTATAATTATTGATAATTGTTCCTAGTTATTAGTAATTAAATGAATAATTACCAATAATTAGGAATAATTACCAATAATTACAAATAATAACATTATTAGTATATTTTATTATTAATATTAAAATAATATAATTTTCTGATTTATATACAATTCTCCTTTCATCTGTGCGTTTTCTATCTACACATACAAATAATACATGTGAAGACAGTAAACACACAGATGAAACGAGAATTGTATATATATAAAAAATTATATTATTTTAATATTAATAATAAAATATACGAATAATGTAATAATGTTATTATTCCAAATTATTGGTATTTATTACTAATTATTAATATTTATTCTTAATTATTAAAAATTATTACTAATTATTCCTAATTACCATTAACTATGAACAATACTAATAATTTAAATTTATTAAGTAAGAAAACAATATAAACATAATTAAATTACAACTAATTAAGAATAATTGAAACTAATAAAAAATTAAAAATAAATATTAAATTAAAATGAACATAAATACCTTGAAAATTGATCTGCTCTGATCGTTCTTCAAAACTTTAATATCTGCTCCGAAGAAAAAAATTAAACTGAAGAAAAACTCAACTTTAGAAACACAAGTTTGAGAGCAGGAGAAGATAGAGAATGAGAATGATTTGAAAAAAACGGATGGGGGTATTTATAGGTTAGATTATTTGCTACGGGTTTATTTGCGACGGGTACCGTCGCAAATACATTAGCCCGCATTTATTACGGTCAACGGGTAAATAGTTATTTGCGACGGGACCCGTCACAAATAACATACTATTAGCGACGGGAAAATATTCCCGTCGCAAATACCTTTTACCGCCGCCGGTTATTTGCGACGGGAATATTTTCCCGTCGCTAATAGTTTTCCCGCGATTTGGCGCGCATCGCGGGAAAACTATTTGCGATGGGGAAAGCAATCCCGTCACAAAAGCCTATTTATTTGCGACGGGTAAATACCCCCATCGCAAATAAGTTTTTAACGGGACTATTTGCGACGGGATTTATTCCCGTCGCAAATAACCCGTCGCAAATACCCATTTTTCCCGTAGTGTTTATACACCCATTTTACCAAATCTCACAAAAGGAATCAAATTAATATCAATAGATAATCAATAACACAACCAAACCTGGAAAAATCAGCACAAAAACTATGAGATATATCTTATAGACCAACTATCTAGGATCCATTGATGAACACACTCTTAATCATAGAAATAAATAAATATTAAAACACCCCTTAATTCCATAACCTATATTCCACAAAAAAATAGTTCTTTAGGGATTTAGGAGAAAATGAGAGAAATTAAACATCATAATCCGGAAAAAGAAAGCCAATGAAGGGTTAGACATACCCAGAGCATTGATCCACAACTAGCAATACTCCAAATGAACAATAATCGAGGGAAAAACACACATGGGAACATTGGGACATCCTAGTTCATATATACGATGTACAGGACGAATAATGATGGAAAATTTGGCAAAAACCATAAAATCCATAGGTGGGAAACATGGAAATTCACACGTCTAATGAGGCGCACTGGTTGGATGCACAGTTTTCCAAACAGTGCACCAACCACACTCCCTAAAGAAATGATCTGCACGATTACCTAGCGATCCCCACATGGTTTGGAAAAACCATGAGAAAACCATGTGGAATACCTATATTAATGTTTTCATAGTTTTCCTGGGAAGGATTCATGGTTTACTTAACTGTGCACCAACCATGCGCCTTGCACTGGTTGGACCGGTTTCCCTTTTATTTGTCTCCCAAACCTCTGGAACACCCGTAGGGCCCCTCATACTCCTAGGAATCCATTCATTAACCAAAAACAAGATATTAAATCCCAAAATTAAATAATTAAACACCTCCATGACGTCTGAAATATTACAAGCTCCCCAATTTATAAAAGCTCGTCCTCAAATCATATTCCCAAGCATCACTGATACATTGATGAAAAGAGATTGGGACATTGGGCCCTCATATCTGATCATGCCCCCACATTTCTTCCCAAAAGTTTTCATGCTTCCATAGAACACTAATTTAATGCCTAAACATTCCCCACAAGACATTCTCAATATGGTATACAACACAAACTGGATACTTCTAGAAGGATGCATCAACCTCAAGATAAAATTCCTCAAAATTAACCTCATGATATGGGTCAGTGTGACACTACCAAAGGTGTGAAACAAGATAAACATAGTACATTCCACTATACCTCTATCGAAGAGCCAATTTTTATGAAACTATTGTGATCCTCTCCTTGTCTCATACAGCCTTACATAAATGGGTTCCAACATTCCCTTTTTTTGAATTCGATGGTGACCCAAACTTGGTAACACCCATAGAAACACTCAATCACCCACCATAAACTCAAGAGATTGATGAGACCGATGAAAATATGAATTTTACCTACTCTGAGCCATTTCCATGAATTTCGGAATAAACTGAACTTTTTTCAATGTGTCTTACACGAGACTCAACCCCAACAACCTTGATTCCACAGCTTCTAGACAACATAACTAAGATATACAAGGAGTCCCATAGAGTTCCTCAAAAGTTTCCATTTGCATCATATCCTAAAATATATATTCTTAGGAATACATAATGAACGACATGTTTTTCCCATAAACCAATGAAATTTAGGACACACTCCCTCAACATGTTTTCTATAACCTAGGTTGTATGCTCGAACTACTCATCATTATGTGGGAGAAAAGACATACTCAAAAACACCAGACAACCAAGAGAATTCTGTAATCTTTTATAGAATCATGAAGTAAAATAAAAATCATGATCTAAAACTATAGTACATGGTAATACATGAAACCACACTGTCTCCAAAACATATAAATCACCGAACTGATCAAATATGAAAGTATCTCAAATCGGCAAGAAATGTTCCACTTTAGTCAACTAATCCACAACTACATAAATTAAATCATTCTTCTGAGGAATCCTCAAAAGTCCCACTACAATATCCTTGGTAACACTGTCCCACATCTATTATATAATGGGAAATGGTTATAACAGAACACTTGGGCATCGATTCTCAGCCTACACCTACTGACAAGTGAGGCATCATGCCACAACAACCAAAACTTTTTCTTCAATCCTGGCCACTAATACTACCTATGAAGATCATGAAACATATTATTCAAACTATGGTTCACATTTCACTTTTATTCATGAGACTCATGCATAAAATCTTCATGCATACTCATTGGCACCAAAACATGGCCATGAATATACACAATCACATCAACCCCAATAGACAAACCAGAATGTGAATCTGCACCATTGAAGATTTTCCTCACATTGTAACCCTCTTAATCCACATATTGGATCTCCTTGACCATACTCAAAATCATGGAATCAAGTGTTATGAATTTAAGGGTCATCTTCCACTTCCCATAATGCATCTTTAGATTCACATCATCCAACAATTACATTATCTTCTACTTGGAGCTGGACTCCCAAACCACCTGACATTGAGTTTTCTGACATAAGGCATCTGCAACACTGTTTCCCATTCCCGAAAAATATGCCAACTTGAAATCAAAATTATGAATGTACTCAACCCATGTCCAGTACTGAAGATTCAAATCACACTGAGAGAGGTTGTACTTAGGACATTTATGATTAGTATACACCATGAACCGCTCTCCCAGCAAGTAATTCCACCAGCATAATAAGGTATAAACTACTACAGCCAATTCAAGAATGAGATTAGGTTAATTTATTTCATGAGGACTTAACATTATTGAGTCATATTCCACAACATAATTCTCCTACATCAACACTAATCCAATTAAAAAACCAAATGCATCACATAATAAGGTTTATCTTTTACCTTGATCGAGTAAGATCAAGATCAGTGCAATTGTCATCCGCTTATTCATTTCTTGAAAAGAAATCTCAAATCACATAGAACACTCAAACATAACTCCCTTCTTTGTTAATTCTGAAATTTGTGCATCCAAAAGCGATTAATCCTTGATAAACATTAGATATTATGCCACTAAACCTGGAAAACATCAGATTTCAGAAACATTATAGGATTCCCCCAAGACACAACTACCTTCACATTCTCTGATTACATTGACACACCATCCTCAGAAATTATATGACCCATGAAATTCAACTTATTGATTCAAGATATACACATTGATTGCTTAGTGTATAGGATAGTCTCTCTTAGATTACTCAAGATGATATCAATATTTTTGGCCTGATCATCATGAGTTATAGGGTACAAAAAGATTTCATCAATGAAAACTACTATAAACTAATCTAGATATAGGTGATGTATTTTGTTAATTAAATCCATGAATAGGTCTTATGCATTGGTCACCCCGAACAACATCTCTATAAACTCATACAACCCATACCTGCTCTAAAAATCTATCCATGGTATGTCATAAGTTATCACCCTCCACTGATGATATCCTGATCTCAAATAAAACATGGAAAACACTGAAAAAACTCTCAACTAGTCAGAAAATTCATCGATTCATGGAAGATGGTTTCAGTTATTAACCATCATCTTATTCGACTTATTATAGTTGAAACACAACTGTAACGACCTATCAGCCTTATTGGTAAATAGAATTGGAGATCATGATGTAGATTTACATGAATAGATGATAACTTTCCTCTCTTACTCTTCTTATTGGGCCTTATGCTTTTCTAGTACTTTTGGAACCATCATATATAGTAGAATAGAAACTAGCTCTACCCATAGAAGTAACTCAATCAAAAACTAAACATTTATCCTAGGTGGTATCCCTGAGAAATACTCAGGAAAAACATCCTAAAATTGATCCACAATGGTATGGAAGACGGGTTTCTCTATTCCTCCCACATCAATAAAAATACAAGCCACTTGTCTTATGAGATCTCCCAACTACTGTAAAACTAGCCTTGCATGGCTTTACCAAACATCCCATTCACCCCATTGAAAATAAGTGCCCCTGGAGAGACATAAATGTTACTCGATAACAGTAACAATCGATATGGGCCTGATATGATACCATCCTATCCATACAAAAAATCTAGTCAAAACCTGACATCTCGAGGAAGAAAAAATCCCACATAAAATGGTAAAAACCAATATTTATAGAAAAACTCTTAAATTGTATGATATCCTCATCTTGCACCCCCAACAGAGTATCAATCCATATAACCCCCGACAAAATTCCACTTGTAGGCCTAACATAACAAAATACTAAGTAGATATAAAAGTGTTTGGTGGTGTCTGTCTCAATTAAATCACTAGAAAGCATTAAATATACTATAATTATACCTTTAACTATATATTATCCTACCTCTACACCTCTAGGTATAGAATAAACTATGTGAAGCATACCTTCCCCTCTACTCGGGGCCCCGACCTGAGTATCTAGCACTATACTACCATACTGTATAGACGCTCTCTCTCTAGGGTACCATGTCCACCACCCCAACTAGTAAAACTCGTAGAACTCCAACAGGATTATTGATATGGTGTACCAAACCCCCCAATTGAACTTAGAAACTAACCATGACCTCCATTTGTGCCCAGCGGTCGAGGGTTCCTACTGAACCTCTCTGTGTGCCCCAACAAACCACACAATCGACACTCAAATAGTGGTTGGGGAAACTGACCGTGCATGTTCCTCGACCTACCACACTATCTACACACACCTGATTTCCACCCCGAGAGGATAGACCTCTCATTTTACTACACTGTTCACTTCCTCCCTGATTGAAACTACCAAAATGGAACTTCCTACCCTTGGAAGATGCACCACTCATCCACCCAATTGGAACCAAAAGACCACTATCTAAAGCCCCATTCGGGTTCCCTTCTAAGATATGGGTCTGGTCCACTATCTCTACAAACCTCTTCAACTTTAATATGTTCATATGGGTCCTGATCTCAGGTCTATGCACATCTTAGAAATGTTTTTCTCTAGATACCTCATCTCCTGCCAATGCTAGAACGAAGCGGTGTGAGTCAATGAAATGGATAACAAAATCTATCATTGAAATATTTCGTTGGGTCAAACTCATAATCTCTATAGCCTTATCCCACCATAACTATTCTAGATATAATTTTTCTAGAAAATTTTCCTAGATATATTTCCATATCATTCCTTTGGACTACTCTATCTTAACCATGATGTCCCATCAACGTTTTTCCAAAAATTCAAATATATAGGCCTCTAACTTTAATCACTTATTGGGAGGAGTCTCTAAGTGGTCGTAAATCATCTAAATTGAATCTATCTAGAAATTATCTACCTATGTCCCACCCTCTCTAGTAAAATATTGAGGGTTATGCTGTTGAAACTCTGTAGTCAGCTCGAACATACTCAGTACAAAACACCCTGGGTCATGTTCCATCATTTGCATAAAGCTAGAAATGTTCTCACAAAAATGATCTTCTATATTAAAATAAATTACTATGTCTTATTCCTCTACTATCGAGGGAGCATTCTTAGTTACATCCTCTTATCTCTGTTCTAGTACATGTCTTCGATGTGGCACATCTCTATAATTCCATACATGAGCTTTAGAACACTTAACATCAAGAATCCATAGTTCATATAAAATAAGCATCTCTAATATTCATAAACAACAAATTTTCATAAAATATCCCAAAGGCCATAATCATATCCCACACACTACCCTTGACTACCACTACCTTGAGTTATGGATAACATGGGGTAAACTAACATAAATAATTATAAGTCATTCATTAGACACTGTTTCATAAATATTTCCTTTATTAATATGAAAAACATTCCTCCTAGGAAAAATTTCCCTTTCTCAACTTGATATAATAAAAAATTTAATTCACATATAACACATCATTATACAAAATTATTTAACTATTATTCAACATTTTATTTCCTGTTTACCAATTTTCATCAACCCATTAGACATTTTTGTTTTCGAGTTCTCCAAGAAGTTCAAATGAATTATACCTTTAATACCCCACACACCCATCATGTGTGTGCCTATCATGATTCATGTCACTTACATACCATGGTTCCTACAATGATGAAATGTTATCAAATGTAAAACCAAAAATCAAAAGAAATAATTCCCACCCAGGAAACATGGGTTTTCCCTCATACATAGGTTAGATAATCCCAAGCATGAGATCATTTCCAAGGCTCAACACATCCTATTTTCTTTTCTACCATCACAATTAAGAATACCACAAAAAATAACAACTCTGACTCCACTTTATAATATCCCCGACCCTGGAGGAACTAAACTGGTGCCCAGAGTCTGGTCACCACATGAACAAAAGTGCACCTCCCCATAAACCATAGGTTTTCAAATAGTGGAAAGGGACTGATAGATTACATGAGGAGAATATAACCTCATTACCAGAGTAATCCAAAAGAAAAAAAATTAAATAGTGTAAACTAAATATTATTACCAATAAACATTCATAATTAAAAAAATCCCAGAACTAGGTACAAACCACAACCAAAAATAAAATATTTCATGACATGCTAGATAGTTCCAAGTGAAAAAAACTCAAAATAACTATAAACATCTGTATCCCGAAACGATTATTACTCCACGTAAAAAACCTCATCCATCCACATCCCATGTCTGACTCAACTCCCAAGAACATTGAACTTTCCCTTATCCTGACCTAAAAGCTAGAAATATGCTCAGGTACCTAGTGGTTCCCTAGTAGGGTTTGAGTACAACTCAATAGGCCACCAACAATGGTTTCTACAAAATATATTTTCTAATGATAGTTCATGATATACTAAACAAAATAAAAATATACAAAAGATAAATTAGTGCTAATAATTAAAAATATTTGCTTTAACCATTAGTAAAATTAGTTCCATTTTAATCATTTGCATCATCTTCATTACTTAATTCATTATCATTATTTTTTATTGCGGTTACACACATATATCATTCACAGACTCGTTTAAGGAATTAATCTCTATACATAAAGGAATAATTCATGTACTTATCTACCAATGGATAAACATATCATAAAAACACATTATCTTCAACTCAAATCCTCAGTCAGGGAGGAATACAATCATTAGTGGAATAGAGCTCTATCACCATTCCCTAACTTGTGCATTGTGAGGTGGATTTTAAAGACTTACTCTAACTCAACCCATGGGTGTAGAAAATCAGTCAATACCCTAAACTACTAAGCTATGTTCACATGTATATATATACATTCATCAAAAATACCATAACACAAACCATTCACAACCAATACATGTAATAGTCATGATACATAAAAATCAACATGGAAATTAATATCAAGCCATATTCCATAAACACATTTACCATTTACATTACATATCTCATTTGACCCAATTCATATTTTCATGCCCCATCCCATTAGGTATATCCAATACTCCTTTATCATCCCTTTTAATATATTCATCAATTCCTTTATGGAAACCCCTTTAACATATTTTTCAATTCATAATCCATTAAAAATGTACAATATTAATCATTTCTTATATAGTATCCATCCTAGGAATTGTGACATATATCATAATCCATTTTACACATCCCCACTTTAACCCAATTAATCCATTGTCATGTTATGCCAAACAACCCCTTAAGTTGTTATAAATATTATGAACAACTACCAAAGTTCAGTTTTCATTTCAACTAAACTTATTAACATTTTTAACAAGGTCTCTACATTATTAAATGAAAATTCCACATTTTAATTTACCAATTCCTAGGTTCGGGAATGTCGGCGCACTCCATGGATGGCCATAGAATGTTCTATTCAACCTCGACGAATCCTAATGGCATAATAAGGGATTAAATTCTTCATTTAGACACCCAATTTTACCAAATATCACTAAATTAATCAAATTCACATCAGGAGATAACCATGAACGCAAAAAAACATGAAAAAATTAACACAATGACTATGGGATATAACTTATAAACCACCCACCATAGATCCGTCAATAAACAAACTTGTAATAGTATGACTAGATCTAGATTCAATAACCCCTTGAATCCTTAACCTAGATTCCACCCAAAAAAGAGGGTTTTAGGAATTTTAAATAAGATGTGAGAATATAAAAACCCTAATCTAAAAAAAAGGATGTGAGAAGAGGATTAGATTTACCCTAAGCATTGATCTGCAACCAACGACACTCTAAATGGCCAATAATTGAAGGAGAACCATCATTGGAAGTATTAGGTCATCCAAATTCATCACTATTGTTTCAAGGAGGATTAATGAGGGAATTATTGGGTGAATATGTTAAAATTGCGATGGAGAAAACTTTGAAATTCAAACATTTAATGCAGCACATGGTTTGGCCGCACGATGTTCCAAACCCTATGCCAACCGTCCACCAGCCACTATCCCAAATGAAATTAACCCCACAATCACCCAGTGAGTCCTATATAGTTTTGAAAAATGTGTTCCGACCATGTATAACACCTATAGTTAAGGTTAAATGGTTTACCAGGAATGGATGCATGGTTTACTTAACAGTTCACCAACCATGTACCCTACATAGGCTAGCTATATTTTCCATCCTCTCATACCTCAATCTTATGGAACACCCCCTAAGGCCCCTCATAATATAGGAAAACTTTTAATTATCCAATAAAAAGATATTTAAACAAAAAATTAAATAATTACATACCTCCGTGAGGTCTAGCGACTTACATTGTATGATATGTAAAAAGCCCATGAACTAGTGCTTGGGTAGCACTACTCTTGGGGAGATTTATTATGTTTATAGATATAATGATATTAAATCATCCTCAACTTGGATTATCTATATTCACTATAAATTATCATGTTTTAGTTTAGTATGTGTGTTATATTATATGATGGTGGTGGAGACCCGAAAGATTTTGTTCGCAAATGAGACCATTTGATGGTTTAGTGGAATGTCGATTCACTATATTCATTGATATCCAAGCTAATGATTACATCAATGTAGGATCAACAAGTGGTGTTTCCCAATGTTTTTGAATCATACCTAGATTTATTCATAGAAGAGGTTGTGATGCTACCCACATGATCAGAGATCGAGTTGGGATAGATTTGCAACTAGGTGTTTCTTTAATATTGATGTCCCCATATTGGATAAAACATTATGAGCTATGGGAGATATGGATTCATATTGATGATCTCTATTAAAGAGGTCTAATTGATCCTTATTTGTCACCTTAGGGAGATCAAGTTTTGATTGTGATTAATTAAAATAAAATTCTATGGTTGTGAATCATTTACATTCATTTATACATGTGACATAAAAGTATTTTTATCCACTCACATATAATGACGATTTATTATATCAATTAAATAGAGATAGATTATTCTTTAATATTGAATTTCACATTGGATATCCTCAAATGTGTGTAAAGGTTGATGATATCTTGAAGATAAATTTATTATTTAATTATTGGAATTATATATTTTTTGTCATACTTTTCAGAGTTGTGAATTCTCTAACCATGTTCATGGGGTTGACGAATGAAGTGTTTTGTGAGTTTCTGGATTATATTTTTTGGTCTATATCAATTAAATCCATACATTTTAAACAAAAAATAATGACTATAGTGGGAATATGTGATATTTTTTAGGAGTTCTTTTGTTTCATTAGTAATTTAAGAAGTATATGTGTGTGAGTTAAGAGATCATAAGTTTATCGTTTTAGGACATGTCATATCTTAGTGTGGATTATCCATAGACCATTCAAATATTTAGGGGGTTATTTCTTGGATAGCCCTAAAGAATGTTTCATAAGTACATAGGTTTCATGGTCTAATTGAATATTATAAGAGTCTCCTGCTTAACTTCTCCTAGATTTTGAATCATATGACAGTGCAGAAAGGGAAGGGTTTGGTGTTTCTATGGAATGACTAATTCCAGGATACATTTTAGTGTTCAAAAGACAATCTTGTTAGTGCTCAAGTCATTTATATGATGTAGGAGGGTGCTTCATTAGGTTTTTGTTGTGATGCTTCCCATCATGGTTTGGGTCATGTGTTGATACATAAGATTGAAGTTATCTCATATGGGTCTTGATAGTATTCCCTCATGAATGTAACTATGCCACCCATGATCTTGAGATTTTTGTGATAGTTTTCACTTTTAAGTTGTGGTGGAACTACTTTATTAGTGAGTTATTTGTGGTCTTCATGAATAAAAAATCATGATGTATGTCTTATCATAGAATGAATTTAATTTTTGGATGTAATGGTGCAAATAATTATTGCAAGAATTTGTATTTCATATTTCCTTTACACTTAATAAAAGTAATTTCATGGATGATTACAAGAGAAGGAATTGATGTGGTGGTGTTGTGAAAGAGTTTGTATAATCTTCTAGTGTGATAGATGGTTTATTAATATTTCACTACGATATGGGATATGTTGATGATAGAAGTTATATTTATCAGATAATAGTGTATTCATCCCTAGAGAAGTAGGTGGAGGAATCCCATTATGGTAATTCTAAAGTAGAAGTTTGAAATTATTTATATTTATGTATATATTCTCCTATGGTACGTTTTAAAGATTAAAAAATCAGATGTTATTCTAGGGATATCCTTTTATATCTTCATTGATGCATGGGGTGGTTCTCTGTACACTGTAAAGTATTTCATTAGTGCTACATCCTATTTTAAGAAAGGTGTAATGTCTCTAAGACAATATTTTGTGGATTATTTTAAATAATTTTGTTATATAGGTTTTATCTTGATTTATAGTCCTCTAGGAGGATAAGGATAAGAATTGTTTTCCTGGTGGATTTCTGTAGTCGGATGTTGTTCCCCAGTGTAAGTGGGAGGAATTTTTGATAGACTTAATCCCCAATTTACCCAGATCTAAGGGTGGATAATCTACTATATGGGTGATTTTGGACCACTTGATGAATTCATACAACTTATTATCGATCAGGGAGTTGAGATTAGCAATGGAGTTTCCCAGGAAATATCTAGAGGAGATAGAGAGGCTTCATTGGGTTATAAAGATGATTATCTTGGATCATGATCATCGTTTTACCTCCATGGTGTGGAGATGTCTCCATTATGAATTTTTTATCTTATTTATTCTTTATAAATTCTTTTAATCAATAAAAATACAGTCATATAGATCAGACTACCCAATATTTAGTGTACATATAGATTTAGGTGAAATGGATTTTAGTGGTTTTTTGGTGAGGCACCTACTCATGGTGGAGTTCAATTAAAAAATAGTTATCACACCATTATTGGTAGAACACCTTTTGAAAGTCTATATGGTTAACCTTTCTATTCACCATTGTTCAAAACTGAGGTTATAGATTTTTTTTCCTAGTTTGAGATTGGTGTAGAGTATGATATAGAAGGTGCAGGATATTTGTTTGAGAATGACGGTAGAACAAAATCATATTTTTTTTAAACTAATCATAGGAGGAGTCCTCTAGAGTTATATGTTGGAGTTAATGTGTTTATAAAGGCGTATCCTCATCATGAGATGTTAATGTTTGGTTATTGGAGTAATATTTCTCTCTAGTTTGTTAGTCCTTTCGAGGTGATGGATTAGGTTAGATCCATGGTGTATCAATCAACCCAACCCCCATAGATGAGTAATACTCATTATGTAATCCATGTTTCATAGATTCTCCAATATCTCCATAATGATTCATGTGTTATTAATTGGGTTGAACTAGATGTTGAGGACAATATAACCTTCAAGGTTCGACCTATCAAGAACTAGGCCACTTAGGAGAATGTTTTTTATAAACATATATACCTTTGGTTCATGCCCTGTTCTGGCATGGTTACATATAAGAGAGAGCATGGGGGTGATATCCATATATGGGGGATCAATATATTGAGTGGTTTGATGCTCAACCATCCTTATTTTGACACATTTTTCAACCTTATTGGGATGTTCTATTTTATTTTTGATGATTTATAAGATTTATTATCTTTATTGATGACGTTGTGTAGTTAATAACTCTTTTTTCATGTTGTGTTGGTTTTTTTCCAATCGTACCATGATCGTTGAGAGGTACCTCATAGGGTGGTTATTTTCCCCGCTTTCCTCTTCTCTCTATGTTTTATTTTAAACTCTTAAGGGTGATAATTTTTTGATAGGTATATTATGTATGGGAAAAAATTTTAAATACATTATATATACATTTTACTAGGCCTTATAGGTTTAAATGGTTAATTTAGATATTTTATAGAGGTTAAATAGGATTTATAGACATTTTTTAGGGTTAACATGCCATTTCAATGGGTGTGGAGCAGGAAATTTTGAATACTAATGGAAGACATGATCTTGGAGTAGGCCGTTTTGGCCTTGGGTGTTTTGATTTTGGTAATGTGGATGACCTTTTGGTTCTGGGGAGAACCAAGGAGAGTGAAACATCTTACTCATACATTTTAAAATGTGTTTTTCCATGATGTTTATATTATGAGAAACAGATATTAGTATATAGATTTAGGATTATATTTTGTGAAATCAATTTTGGGAATAGTTTATGGTGTGTCCTTATAACACAAAATGGTATTGTGAATATTTTCACGATGTAGTGTCAGATTCGGTTGGGGTAAAATTTATTAGGTCTTTACACCAAAGTGTGGTTGAGGATTTATTGTTGGTTGAAATCGTTTGAAACTGATTTTAAAGGTTCATAATCTTTGGGATTCAAATTCCTTGAGACTCAGATAAACCTTTGACTAGATGCAACATGTGCCTTATAAGATCCCATATTCTATGGTGATGGATCTTCGAAACATCCTCTTTAAATTTAGGATCGAATTATCATTGGATTAATTTTTTCTCTCTTCTCATGAAGCATAAATAACCCCTTGAACTCACAACACCTTCTAAATAATTCTCTTGAGATATTAAACAATTTAAGTCGTCTATATAAAAAGTCTATAATCAATGTATTCTCCCATTTCTCATCTAATCCCTATTTTCCTTCTTCTTTATCTTTTGAAAATCCATTTTGGTTTAATACACTATTTTGGGTTGAGAATTTTAGCTATTGTTGATAGTGGTATTTTTATCTTTGGTTCAAGTGGTTTTTTCTTTTATTTTAATTGTGTTTCCCTTGGTAGTGCTTGATACTCATTGATCCCTTATTTCTCAAGGAATATTGAACTTCTAATTGAGGTTTTGGATATGTTACATATCAATTATTTATATCAATGTTTTACATAATCATGGTTTAGATCCATGTCAAAATGGGTATTATTGAACTTAGTAAGATAATAATTTGGATAGTGAATCACATGTTAAAATATTATTCAATAATCTATAAATTGTAACGAGGATAACAATTATTGGATGTTATTATTTAAATCATTCTTTAGAATTGATTACATGGTTAGTAATGAATATTTTTATTTAAGGGATATGAATATTATCATGATTACAATAAATGATTATTGTTTATTGGTTAATATCATTATACATAGAATTAATAATCACATGCATTAATGCTATCTTCGTTTTATCTTATGATGTGAACTATTTTATAATTATAGAAAAAAATGATTTGATTGGGAATTATAACATATTTAAGATAATTAATATTTCATATAGAGAATTAATTAAATGTTTGGGTTTGGATACCATGTTATTTATGATTTTTATTTATTCCACCTATTGTTTTTTATTATGTAGGGTCATCTATGTTTGGCAGTATTTGTTTTTGTTTTCAGAATGATTTTAATACTTTAATATTATCAACAACGTAAAGTAAGTATGATCTTATAATTAAATATAAGAGGAAAGAGAAAAATATATAATTAGCATACAATAATTGATAACATTGAATAATTCATGGAAGCATGTTTCTATTTTTTCTAACAATGGTTATCTATAAACCACAGATTTCTTTGTGTGGATAACCTATGAGTAATGTACCCATTATTTAAAGATGGAATAAAAATGGTTATTTGTTAAATAATAAATGTGAGGGGATTAATGATCCTTTTCAATGAGGCATGAGGATTTAATATATCGATTCCATGGACATAGTTCATTTTTCTAATGTAGAAAAAAAATTATTTTAATTGCATGTGTGCTCTTTGGATTTAAGGCCTCGATTATTTGTTGATAATTTTTCTATGGTTGGAAACCCATGATAAGAAATGGGATAGAGACCTATAGATTTATTTATTTTATATTGATTTGATGGGTGATGGGATTTGAGACTGGTCTATAGTTATGGTCAATGATGATGTTGTTGGGATAGATTATACTATGAGTAATTGTGTAGGACGTCAATACCTCAAGACAAGTTTAGAGTGGGTATTTCTCATTGATATATTTCTTCTTTCTTGATACTTGATTATTCTTAAATAATGTCCATATGTATAGATGATATTTACATGATCAGTTTTCAACCGGTTGACACATTTTGATGTTATACATTGCGAGGGAATTCCTATTTTAGTATCCTTAGCTGATTCCCAGAGTACCCATATGCTTTAAAAATGACAATTAAACTAATGAATGGATGGTGTTAGGCCATGGTTTTCATATAAATGAAGAAATCCATGAATAAATAAGTATAGAATTTAATATTTTATCAATATATGGTTTAAAAGATTATAATATTAATCTTAGAAATGAAACTGATAATAATTAATTAATCAATAATTAATTAATTAATTAATAATGGACTTGATGCTTGTGTTATTATTAGATATATAAATCATTGAAATGATAGATGAGGCTCTTATACTAAAATAGTGTCAGATGTGTCTAAGAGAGGTACATACCCTTAATGTGGATGTGTGTGATATTATTTATTATTTTCAATTATATATGCTAGTACACCCATGTTAGCATGGAAACCAACACAAAAATGTTTAGGGTTTTTTTCTCAGACATCAAGAATGGAGAAGGAATGGATGAATATCTTCTCCATCTCCCACAATCTCCCTCTAGACATAGACTAATAGGCATATCATTTGCAATAATTACTTGCAATATAAGGTGTATTCCCATTAGGGATATGAGGATTCATTGTTTTACTATACATTCATGTGCGGGAATTAACGACTTGGGGTATAACATATAATTTTTTCCAAATATGGTGGTTTTTGATTTCCATAGGTGTTCATTCATGGGTAATGATGGATTGAGGCATAATTCATATATGTAGGATTTAATGGATTTGGGGAATAAACATGGTTACAATTTGGATATGATGATGATGAATATGCCAGGATGCATAGGATGTAGTAATGGGGGTGAAACTATTGCATGGCGTGAAATATGACTTATAAGAGGGATGATCATAGGATTTAATCATTTGGGTGTTATAGTCACAGACTAGTGGAGAAGTGGAAGTGGGGTACCTTCATTAATATATATATATATATATTCCTTTAATATGGAATGTATTATTTATATTTTTTCTTGGAGATTGATAATTGGTGAGGATAAAAAACCAGTATTACTGATTTTTGTGATGATTTAGTTTCAAGTGCTTATTCGCTAAGATATAGTAAGCCTCTTTCACATTTTTTTCATTAGAGTTTTTAGGGAGGATCTTATTTTGTAGACATGTTATACACACCCTATGCATATAAAGATAGTTTTTTAGGACTACGAGATATTTTTGGTGATTGATCTGAGTGGTACAGGATTTGGGAGTTGTTTAAGAGCTATTATAGCTTCACAATCACTACCGAGGATTTACTTTTGATACTTGTAGTATTCATTTCAGTTATATTTAATTTAATTATGACTTTACCTACACTGGTATTTATTCTGTATACATGAGTTGTGTCAGTTGATAGTTCGTATCATCTTATCTCTTCCTCCTTAATCTTATATGGAGGGTAATTCCTCCCATGTGTGTGATTAATATACCCTCTCTTCTTGTTGTCATCCAGTTACCTATAAGAGGTGGAATTTGGGTGTCATTGTATCTTTTCTTTTTTGACCTAGGAGGGGTTCTTTGAGAGGGAGGGGTGTAGTGACCCTCATTTTTCATACATAGATATTATATCCTTTTATATTAATATGCATTATATTACAAAAACACATGCTTTGGAATTGTAATTCTATAGTTCCTTTTGAAACATAGAAATATTAAAAAAAAACTCTATACATGAGCTACATCATCTCCCATTATTTTCATCATAACTAGAAACCTTCTTAGATATATCATACATAATACATTTCATCACAACCTGGGGTAATAAAACATTAGAAATTGAGAGCTCAATTCCATAGTAAGGGTAATCAAGGGAGATACATAATCATAACATGAGAATAACATTTGAAATACAAACCCTTCATATCATAGATTTTAATTCTAATTCATAGTATAAATATTGATAGTTCATAAGACACGAATCATTAGGGTATCAAAGATCACAAGCAATGAAATAATAACATTGTCAAAAGACCTAGAATTTTTTCATTCAAATAAACATAGAAAATCATTTAAATGGTAGTCAATGATCATACCAATGTTATCATAGTGGAATGGGTTTACTTCCGAAACCATCATAGTATTCAAGCTTCACTCCCAAGAATATCATAGAAGAAAAATCCCCTTAATGAATCGGGTTCACACCTTGTTCTAGTTATTCCTATCTCATGTGATATAAATATTTACTCAATGAATTAAGGGGAGATATAGGTCCCACCCATCACATAAAAAATAATACATATGCAGGACCAATGTTCATAAAACATTTAATCATATCATAACCCATGAAAAAGAGAAAATTTTTATAATCATTTCAACATTACATCATAGAATAACCAGTGAATATAAGTGGTTTTTATAATAATTTCGTTAGGGTATAACCCATGGAAGAGTAAAAATTCTGATAAATATCAATAAATTATAAACATAAACTATTTAGAGAAATAATAAGATTGGTATTCATAGATCATATCCTTAGTAACACATATGTGACGTCAAAGAATATCATATTAGATAGAAATTTTTTTTGAATTACCATTGAAAACATTTCATGAGGAAAATAAATTTTCTTTGAAAATCAATTTTTAAAACTAAAAATTCATAAAAAAATTTTAATTCCTTTTCTTTTATAATAATCTTTGAAACTTCTAAAGGAGGATTTAAAAATTATTTAAACCATTTATCAAAGTAATTACACTCTACACTTTGATTTTTATTTTTAAATAAAACATTCTGATGATAAATTTCATTCAAAATACACTAAAAAAATTAAAGAGCAATATTCAAATAAAGTATTGGTAATTATGTCATGAAATTTCATTCATGTTATACACATTTAAGAAAATATTCCTTTTAAATTTTCAGTAAAATAAAAATGTGTATTGTTTGGAAAACGACATGAAGATTCATTTTAAAACATTTTTTAAAAATTAAAAATGGGTAAAAATTTATAATAAACAATTTGAATAATGTTAAAATAATGGGTGAACATATTTTTAGAAAACATGTTTTTGGAAGAAAATGTGTTTTCGACCAAAGACATAAATGAAGATGATTTTTCTTAAAAACATTGTTTTAAAATCATGAGAATATAAAGAGAGTAAAATGAAGTAAAAAACAAATATCCAACTTACATTACAAGAGGATAATAAAATTCAAGAGTTTCTTGAGAGCTTGATCATAAGATTTAATCATTTAAAGCATAATCATAAACAATCTCGATAAATGATGATATTTTACTATAAAACTCTCACTACATCGATAACATTGAATCATAATCCCAAAGAATGAATAAAATTAAATTAAACTTATAATATCTTGTAATGAATGATATTCATGATATAACATGTCAAAGGGGCAGTATATACACCTCATAAAGAAGATAGGTGCATAACATGACCTTGGTCCCCAAGAAGGAAAGTAGTGACAAAAATACCTTACCACTTTGGAAAATTTTGAACCATAAACCACATGATAGAGAGATAGGTAAATGGATATTTAAATTTGTATAATTTTTAATAGAAGTGTAACAACCTATTACCAACTTTCAGGTAATCTCATTATCTTAGCTTATTTTCCACTTTAATTGGGTGCTTCATGGGATTAACAAGGATAGATCACATTTTTAGGGAAAATGACCTAATATTTATCGATGTATGTTTCATTGAATTAATTAAGTTTGGGTAAATATCAATTATTGTTTCTTCAGGGTTATCCATGAGTTCATAGGATTCATGAGGTGATTTGGGTTTTCATGTAAGAATCTACAGTTTCTATAGTCTTCTGGAGAAATATGTGTCATGTAATGGGAGTACATGCTATGTATGTTCCAAAGGTAAGATATCAGGAATTTGGTGAAAAAAGTGAAGTTATTAAAAATAATGTAAGGATTACATGGTATGTAACAATCAAAGACCAATATTTAATATAAATTTGATTATTTTTTTAGGGTATGTGATCTCTGTGGATTATACACTATGAAAAATGAATTTACACCTTTAAATATCTCAAGTAGGTCCATTAGGGTTCTCTATGTGTGAAATGTTATTTCATTCATCTGTATGTCCTTTGGATATTGACCTAGAAATATTATCTGATGATTTTTGGAGTTTACATTCAACTTGGATTGATTTTTTCGACGATTGATTATCATTGCAGCTGGTTTTATTCTCTTCGGGTGAGTGAGCCTTTCTATTTATTCATTTATTTGATCATGGTAGCATCATTTTGTTGTGTTATTGGATCTGTTCACCCATGGTTATATTTATTATTTTTTACCTCTAGACCCATTTTAAGATCTTGTTTTTGGGGATATTCTTTCATTATTTGTGGTGCGGCGGGTGTTAGTTCTTAATGTATGTCTTGATTCCTCTCCTCTACTAACAACATTACTGAGTTGAATCAATTTTACTATGTCTGGGTTGATTATAGGTACTTTGTTGTGGTTTTTAATCATTTATTAGTGGGTTCCATTTTGTCCATGTGCGACCCTATGTTTTGTGGTAGGTGGTTCCAACTATATCCTTTATTGGTGAACTACATTTCTATGGTTTGGTAAATTGTTTTATTAATTGAAATGGCATGATATACATGATTTTGACTATGTGTGTGGAAATAGTTTTTATAAATGATGGTTTTTCAATTCTTTTGGTAAATGAAAAGGGGTTTTAATGATTTTTGGAATGGTTTTCAAATAATGAAATGATGAAATGGATGGATGAATTGATGAATTAATTTGGAAAATGGAGGAAATGGGAATCCTTGGGTACATAGGTAGATGGTATAATTATAGGTATCATCCATTTTTAGGGGGTTTACTAGTGGGGCTTATCTCTGCTCCCTAGGCCTGTTGTTCTAGAGACTTATTAGATATTTTGGGGGGTTCACTGGTTGGTATGTTCTTTTTCATCTCTAGAACGATGCATATGTCTAGTGGATTGATGCATACAAAATTGTATATGTTAGTTACAATTTTCATAGCTATACTGACATATTGTGATCCCTGGAATGATGTTATGTGTGCGGCTTCCTGGATGATTTGGGCTTATGCTTTTGGTTTTCACAATTTTGTGTACTTATATTGACCTGATTTGGGGAATGTTGTGTGATTTGTTTTGTTTTGACTTGATATATATACTGAGATATTTGGATATGAACTGAATTGAAATTGATTTAACTAAATTATTTCAAAATATTGAAAAATGGGAAATATATTTTTTCCATGCTTTTGATATAAAAACTATTAAACTACTATCATCCCTTATTTTCATTATAGTTTAGAATTCTTGGATTTCTGTTCAGAGGCTCAATATGGAACATCTAGGTGAGAGCTTATCGAGCCTATTAGATCATACCATGCAAACCTCTTCAATGGTTCGTATACCTTATTATGTCTTTAAAATCCTTGTAAGGAAAGACATCATAGTGAGGTGGTGAGGTTTTCTACTAGCTGAGTTGAGTATCTAGTGGTGAGATGGTGGGAGTTTTCCTATTCTATAACATGGTGTAGTTGTTTTTATTTCTTTATATTTCATTTTTGGTTGTAATAGTACTCTGATATATGTTTATTTTCTTTTGTTTTTAGTTTTCATCTATTTATTTTCACATATGGAATATATATATACTTTCTGTTGTTGTATCTATTATATATATATATTCCATGTCATTGCTTCAAGTTGGGAGAAATCATTACCTCTGTTTGTTTTTTGATGGTCAGCTTCTTATCACTAGCCCATGTGGATTGGGAATTCCCTTTAGGTATGTGTCTGCTCAGGTCAGGTGATAGTTTAATGGGGTATCAAGGTTGTGTTCTACATGGTTTGGTATAAGAGGAGATTTTTCCCCAAGAGTCTGTTTCTTGGGACATCTGGTAGGTTGGAGATAAGATTGTCTAGACTTGAGAGATATATTACATTAAGTGTCTGGAAAACTTTTTATTTGATGAGAGTCATGTTATCATGGGATATTGAGTTGTGTGTCTCCTATTTTGGGTTCTTCTTATTGATATCAATTTTTTATTAGGGGTTTTCTATTTTGAAATAATATTTCCCTATAATAGATCATTTATTTGTTTCGGTGTGTAGTAGTATGCCTTCAAGATGAGTTCTTTGAGTACCTCAAGAGGGTGTAGCTGATGATCCTCAATTGAATAATTCAATGGATCATAAATTTATTGAGGAAATTTTGGGAGCAGTCCATATTGTTAACCATAACGTCCCATAAGTGTAGAAAAAAGTTGTTATGTACAACCATGAGCTATAGGGGAAATAGATTGATCATGAGAGTTCTTGTGTTTTAACCCACCATTATTTAATGGTACAAGTGAACCTAAAGAGGTGTAGGATTGGCTTGAAAATATCGATCAAAATTTTAATTTCATGGAAACACCTAATAGTATCAATGTAATGTTCACACTATTCAAAATCGAGGGTCCTAGTAAGAGTTTTTGGGATTCTATGGTACCGGAAGACAAACATAAGGGCTTGGAATGGATGCCTTTTGAGACTCTCTTCTATTAGTAATTTTTTCCAGAGTCGATGATGATGTAAAATTTCCTGTATTTACACTATTTGTACCTGGGATACTGTTTTTTTGTGGGCATACACTAATTATTTTTCTAAGCTAGTTTGTTTTTCACAAGTGGTTATAAATAGTGGTCATATGAAAGATAAGAAGTACCTGTAGGGTTTGTAATTTGATATTATATTTCAACTGTTTATGATAAATATTTTATCTTATATGGATATATTGTTAAATTCTATGACAGAAGAGATGAATAGTTTATGAAAGGTCAGAAATTATTTCCCTTATCTTCAACATAATGGAAAATTGAGTGGCGCACCAGGGAAAAAGTGGAAGTGGAAGGCTCATCGTAGGAGTGGTGGAGGTGGTTCTCAGCAACATACCTCTTCAAAACTTATAGTTATAGTAATTGGTGTGCCACTATCATGCTATCACTATGGCACGCTCAAATATACACAGTTTTCTTGTCCTTCACTAGAAAATATGTTTAATGCGTGTGGATGTTATGGTCATCTGCAATACTTCTTCTAAGCCATGTCTACTCCTTGATATATTTAGGGATTGTTGGATCCAAAGTATACTACAACATTGTTAGATACTTCAAATACTATAGGTTTTTGGCCATAGGCCTCAAGAGTGAATCCCCTTCATAGAGTAGACATGACTCTAGTAGAGGTAGACGCAAGTCCCTTGACAATAAGAGGTATCGACTTTATTGAATCCTCAACACAGTTTTATTTATTTAATACAGGTTATTCACACTCATTTATATCTAACAATTTTTTTATGTGTTTAAACGTTCAAATGAACTCATTTTATTTGTTATGTAGTTTGAAACACCTATTTGGAATAGGAAATAGAAGGGGTTTTAGTGTCCTTCTTTAGTAATATGAATACCTGATGAAGGTTTAGTATGATATATTCTTATTCTCAGTCCGGATTTATACAATGTAATCATTAGTAAGGATTGTCTTGTTTCACATAGAGTTAAGTTTTATCTTCATCATAAATGTGTCTAATATATTATGGTTGATTCATGCCCATAAGTGCTTTAGAGAGAGTGTGATCCGAGGTCTGGACAGGCAAGACCTTCCCGCCTAGGGCTTAAGAGTTTTTTGTCTGAGTCTATAGTTGAGTCTAACAAAATTTCATATATTGTTGATCATCCCACCATTTTTCAGTATTTTCATATTGTTTTCCATCAATTATTTTTAGGTATTACTCAAGTAGGGGAGGTAGTGTTTATGATTGACCTGGTTCCTGGGACATAGCCGATATTAATACCTTCATATCATATGGAATCAATAGAACTAAAAGAGCTCAAGATTCAGTTGGAATAACTGTTAATAAAGGGTTTTTCTCACCCTAGTGTTTTTTCTTGGGCAACCTCAATGCATTTTTCCAAGTTGGAAGATTGTTCACTCTAATTATGTGGGGAATATCGTAAGTAGAATTGAGAATAAATTAAGAAAAAATATACTTTTCCTTGTGTCGATGATTTTTTATCAATTAAAGGAGGAAATGTGGTTTTTGAAGATTGATATTTGCTCGGGTTGTTATCAAATCAGAGTTTGGGGGTGTGATATACCAAAGATGAATTTCAAAAGAAGGTATGTCCATTATGAAATTCTTGAAATTCTAGGTGTTATAACTAATTATCATGTAGTTTTTATGGATTTAATGGGTCATATATTCCATCAACATCTCAAAAAATTTGTGGTAGTGTTCATGGATGGAATTTTTTTCAATAACTATCTGAGCGATAGTACGAGCACCATTTTAGTATGGTTTTGGAAATCCAAATAAGTGACCATTTGTGTGGAATGATTTCTATATCAAACACATGGATTAAAAAAGTGAAATTATTATGGATTGTGATTTCTTATCTTGGATTATCATTCGATCCTATGAAGGTTAATTCTATGTTGTCATGGAATGAGCCACAGAATATTTTTGAGATTCATTGTCTCCTTGTTCTTACTATATACTATTGATGGTTTGTCATGGATTTCTCAATGGTGGAATCACCTTTGACATATATTATAAGGAATGGGATGAAATTAATATGGGAAAAAAGTTTCATTTTAATTTCAATAATTTGAAAATATTTCTGACATCAGCCTTAATTTTTATCTTACCTGAGCCTGATAAAGGATAGGTGGGTTTCATTGATTCTAATTGAACCTGTCTAGTTTGTGTTCTCATGTAGGATGATCGTGAGGTGGATTCAAACTATCACAACTTTTAACCACATAAATTTAATTTACCCCACTCAATATTTAGAGATTACCACAAATATTCATGTGCTTAAGTGTTGGTGGTTTTATTTTTCCAGGTAAATTTTTATAGAATTTTATAATCATAAGAGTTTAATTTATATTTTTTCCAGAAGAACATGAATCATATGTAGTGGTGGTGGGGTGAAAACCTATGGAAGATTGAATTGAATATTCCATAAACCTCAGGGAATTGTTATATCATTGTAGATGAAATTATATAGAATTTTTCATTGTAATATGTTCTTCAATCAAAGGAAGGGTGAAACCTTATGTAGATTTTTTTTCACATTCATCGGTATTTTCAGGAGGATGTTTCAGGCATGGTTTTGACCATTGTTTTATTATCTTCATATCTCCCTGGGTTTATTATATCGATTCAATATAATGATGATGAGTATAGAGGAATTTGAGAAACCCTATATGGAGGGGAGACCATTTCAGATTGGTCTCTCGTGGCTTATGGTATTCTCAGCTTTGGGGATCAGTTTGTTACCCCAGATTCTATGAGGAGATTGGTTTTGTTTAATTATCATATTTCTTCATGGGTTATTTATCTGAGAACTATGAAGATGTATTATGACATGAGGCAGTTATTCTGGTGGTCTGGTAGGAAGCACAAAATTTCTGATATTGTGTCCCACTGTAACACTTTATAATAGACTAAGTAAGATAATTGAAAAGATTTTGGGATTATTCATCCTATTCCAGTGTCAGTTTGCAAATGGGATAAGGTATCCAATGTATTTTTTTATTGGATTTACATAAAATCCCCATGGTATAAATTCTGTCTGGGGGGGTGATTGACCATTTTACCAAGTCATCTCACTTTAATCCCATCATAGACACTACAAAAGTTGAAGATTAGGGATATTTTATGTACATTAAATTGTGAGGTTATAGGGGGTTCCTTCATCCTTTATTTCAGATAGGGGTACTATGTTTACTTTGAGGATTTGGAAAATCATCCATGTGGTGATGGGGACTCAAGTTAGATTGAGTATAACATATCATCCGTAGACACATGGTCAGAAAGATCATGTTATTAAGGTTCAAGAGGATATGCTTCATTCCTATGTCTTGGATTTTGGTGGATCTTAGGATATCCATCTGCGAAATATTAAGTTTTATTATAACAACTGTTATAAGTTGTCAATCAGAATGTATCTATTTTAATATTTATATAGTCTCTCGTGAAGATCACCTCTTTGTCAGGTAGAGGTGGGTGATTCTTTTTTATGGATTCGAGTTTGGTTTAAGAGACATCTGTGAGGATTTAGTTTATACGTCAACATCTGGTTACAGAACAGAGTTGTTGTAAGTTTTAAAGAGATAAAAAGACTCCTTATATTAGAGTTTTCCATATGTGACTAGGTTTTATTGAATGTTTCTCCTCACATGGTTCAATATCATCATATAAAATTGGAGATGTTGTCTTTGAGATATATCGGACCATTTGAGTTCATTAAGAGGACTGGGAAGGTTACTTATTAGTTGGAATTTCTGGTCTAGTTTATAAGAATTCATGAGGTTATCCACATATCACATCTCAAGAAATATCTTTTGGACTCCTATCAAATTTTGAGTTGTTAAGAGATTGAGTAAAATCTTGATGTTTCTATTGTCTAGAATCTAGTTGAGATAATTGAATCTAATGTGAATGTATTGTGTGTGAATTTGATTCTATTGGTCAAAGTGTTATGTAATCCCAAATCATATTATCATGGTACTTGGGAGAACAAGTCATTAATGAGGGATCTGTGGCCTCACCACTTCACCAGACTTCATTTGTACACATCAAGTCTAAGCAATGGAAACTCTTATGATGGGGTGTTTATAATAAACTATTACCCACTTTTAGGTAATCACCTTCTCTTTAATTATTTTCTTATTTATCTGGGTGATTCTTGCGACTCCTGAGAATAGAGATAATTTTTTAGGGAAAATAAACTAATGTTAGATGTTTTATGTTTGTTTGAATTAATGGTGTCTAGGTATAAATGTGTTAATGGTTTTGTGGGGTTCTCCCAAAGTTCAAGGGATGCCTGAGGTGTTTTAGGTTTTCATGTAAGAATCTATAGTTTCTGTAGTCTATAGAATAAATATACACTATGTAGTGGAAGTATACACCATCTACGTTCTTCAGGGTAGATGTTCTGAATATGGTGTATTGAATGAAGTGAGTACACACCATTTATAGATTACTTGTAGTATCATAATTAAAGACCCGTTTTTTATAAAAAGTTGATGGTATTTTTTAGCCTATTTGATCTTTATGAATTAGAAACCATGCAAATAGATTAAACATCATTTAAATGTTGTGATCAGGAATTTTAGGGCAATTTATGAGTGAAATGATTTTTTATTCTTCTACACCTTCTTTGGATCTACACCTAGAAGGTTTTGTCTAATGATTTTGGGGTGTCAGTTTGATCTGTATTGATTTGTTCAGTGATTGATCACTGTTTCGGTTGGTTTGCGTCTCTCCAGGTGAGTCAAATTTTCATGTTCTTTGTTTCTTTGATTATGATAGCAATATTTCATTATGTTGTAGAATCTATTGACCCATGGCGATGTTTATTCTTATTTCCTTCTGGACCAATTGGAAGGTTTTTTCTAGAGGCTACTCTTTATTTAGTAATGGTGTAATGGGTGTTCTTGATTGAGGTATGTGTAGATTTATCTACTATTCTTAACATTTTATTTAATTGAATCAATTTTAATAAATGTAGGTTGATTATAAGGGATTAATTTTCATTTTTGAATAATTTCATTTGGGTTCCTTTGGGGGTGTGTTCGACCTAGTGTTTTGGGGTAGATGGTTATGCCTCTAGCCAACGTTTGGGAACAATATTTCTATGGTATTGATAAATTGTTTTATTAACTGAAATTCCATGATATAAAGGATTTTCATTGTGTGTATGGAAATGGTGTTTTATAAAAGATTATTTTCCCTTAGTTTTGGTAAAAGAAAAAACGGTTTTCAAATCATTGTAAAAAGTTTTTCAAATCATGAAATGATGAACTGGTTTGATGAATTTATTTTGAAAATAAAGAAAATGGGAAGCCTTAGGTACTTAGTTGAAAGGTATTATAATTTTTATTTCACAGTTTATGGGGGTTTTCTCATGGGTATTATCTCTTCAACCTTGTCCTATTGTTCTAGGGACTTGTTAGACTTTGGGGGAGGGGTGGGTTCACTTGTTGGGGTGTTCCTCGACTCTCTATACTCAATGCATATGTCCAGTGACTTGATGCATATGTGATTTTTTATGTTATTTATTAATTTATTTGCTATCATGACCTAATGTGATCTCTAACATGATGTTACCTATACTAAATCTTGGAGAATTTGGGCTTATAATTTTGGATTCTTCTGTTTTGGGTAATACCATGGAATTGATATAAGAAATTATGCATGATTTTTTTTACTTTCACTTGATATATCTATTGAGATATATGGATATGAACTACATTGAAACCTACTTTTCCATATTTTTTTGGAAATTTTGAAAAGGGGGAAATAAAACTATTTTCAATTCTTTTGATCCAAAAACTATTAAACTATTACCGTGCCATATTTTCTTTAAAATTGGGAATTATTGGATTATTATTCAGAGACATGATGTTGAACATCTAAGTGATACTTACTGAGCCTGTTAGCACACACCCTATGTACCACTTCATAAGTTCATAGAACTGATTTTGTCTTTCAATGTAGGGAAATTCCTGGTACTATAGTTAGGGGATGAGGTTCTCTTTTATGTGAGTTGAGTAGTTAGTGGTGATATGGTGGGAGTTGTCCCACTCTATCACATGAAGTAATTTTTTTCATCTTTTATATGCCTTTATGGTTGAACATGAACTTGGAGATTTGTTTCTTCTCATTATCTTTTTAGTTTATACTATTTTGTTTCAGTTATGGAATATATCTATATTTTTTTATATTTTATCTATTATATATATGTGTCATGTCATTGCTTCAGGTTGGGTGAAAATAGTCACTCTATTTGTGGTTTGATGCCCTAGTGCTAGACACTAGCCCATGGGGATCGGGAACACCCTTCTGCAAAATTTCATATCAGTATGGGTGCCTATTTGAGAGTGTATCTGTATGAGGTTCACCACAATAATCATCATAATATATATTAATGTGTGATTTTTAAACCACATAAAATAAATTTGTGGTTAATATGACATTTGTCTCCCAAAAGTAAAAATTGAGATGGAAATCCATTACCTTAAGTCCCAACATCCTTCATACATGTTTCCCATGTATAATATATATAAGTTTATTATACATCTATTATAGAACCTTACTCAAATTTATCATTCCATATATGACTTAATTGTGACCTTTTATCACCGTTTTTAATAATTCCTTGTTATAATTATGTTTTTGGTAATAGCTGCTTTGTTTTTTGTGTATGTTTTTATTTTTTATTTTTTTATTTTTTATACTCTTATTTTTATCATGGTTCTATCATATCAAAAATTTTAACCATGATATAAATAAAATATATATTTTTATATATGTTTTTATAGTAATACAAAATATTTTGTGATAGAAAATGAAATACACCATTCATGGTGACAATAGGTCATACTTATGCATGAACACAATTTCCATTTTCTGAAAAATGAAATAAATAAGTGTAAGTAATATATTACCATTAGAAATAATTTTTATGCTATATATATCAAATATATTCATTAAACCCATACATAGTACCTGATATGTAAAAAGTTAATGAATCGCATTGCTTCGTGAGGGATTAGTCCATCGTACGCATGAGCGACATTATCATATTCCCACAAAATGGAATGAATAATGGAACATGTGATATAATAATTATATAATTATAATAATATCCTAAATATAATATATAAATATTTAATCAATAATTTTATTTATCCTTGAGAGGTGGTGATGGAAAAATAACAACATCGGTTCATGAGGCGGTAGTCCATTTGACACATGAATGATGATTTCATTATTCATTTCATAAAAGAGGAGAAATATTGACAATATGTAATTAAAAAAAATAAAATTTCATTAAATGGAATATACTAAGTTTATTATGTAAGCATGTTTTAGCAGGAATTTAGGAGGTGGGGGAATAAATTCAATAAAACACTCGATTAGGGACATTACACCTTCTTTAAACAACTACTTTTCGATTACACCAAAAGGATTCTTTGTCTGGATTTATAAATAAATATTGATTCTTGTATTGTACAATGAAGTCAAGGTGGAAATTTGATTAGGTGTTTTTTGAACCAATTGGTTTTGAATGTGTGAGGAGTAGATGAGAGGGTGTTCCCTTTTATAAGTGAGGTGAGTGACACAATTGTAATTTTTAAAAATAATATGGTATGGCCATGTTTATTAGATGCCAAAAGGCTCAAAAATGGTAAATTATAGATACTAGAAGAGATAATTTCTAAATAATTTCATAAAATTAGTGTTTGAAAAGTTTTGGGTCATTTTTAACCTTTATCTTTTTCCGTTTAACCCCCTCGTAAACCCATTTTACCTTAACTGCGATAAATAATTTTTAATAATTTTACTATTCATTACGGTAAAAAATTAAGTTGAACATATTTGATAATATAAATTATTTCTATATAAATATGGAATCCATCATTACAAATTCCATTCACAGATGTGTAAAAATTTAAATTAAAATTAATCCCATGGATGTGATGAAAAAGTGTGTTTTCAAAAAGAAAATGTACAAAAGATAAAAATATTTTTATATCAAAATTAAATATTAAATTTATTAAAATGACCTACATTAGATTAAATGGATATATAATTGAAATAATTTTTCCTTTAAATCCAAGATAAATCAATTTTTTATTTTTTAAATTCTATATAAGAAATCACAATTCTTAATATAAACCACTATTTTTTACTATTAAATAAAAAAATATCTTTATAGAAAATTGCAGATAAATTACTCTATGATAATTATGAAATTAGGATTTAAAAATTGAATATAAATATTTCAAATACATTTTATAAAATTGGAAGAAATAAATTTTAAAATAAGAGCACAAAAGGTGAGAAAACAACTGTTTTAGAAAAGATAGTTTTTAAGAGAAAAAAGGATTTATTCTTATCTCTTGAATAAAAAATATGATATTATTTAAATATTTTATTAAATATATAGTATATAAATTTCATTAAAATAATTCAAAATAATTGATTTTATTAATTTAGTAAGATAAAACATGTTTCTGTGCATAAAAATTGTTTTTTCAGAAAAAGTTTCTATTTATTTTCGAACAGTTTTTATTTTCATTTATAATTATTTAATCACCACAGAATTTATTATATATACATGTGTAAACCATATATTCTCATAATTTTGGTAATCATATTCATACCTTCCAGTCAAATATCAAGAAGATAAATTCTATATTAAATAATAATATTTCATATTTTGATTAAGCTTAGTGTAGAATATAACACAAGCTAAACATAGTTTTAAGTGTAACATAAGTAAAAATCTATGTTTCATGCATTTAATGTTAAGCTTGGTGTTGCGTTTAATTCATAATTTCTAAAAGATTAAATATATTTCAAAATATCAATTTCACAAAATCATAGGGTGTTACATTGTACCCCCTTCTATAACAACATGTTACCATGATTAGGTAATTTTCCACATTTTCTAAGCTTTCATTCAGTTAAAAATCCTTTTATGTGATTTTTTTTGGGTTTAATACAGACTGTAGAACAAGTAAACGCGGTTTTCCTGAATTAAACATCATATACTTGGTGCTGGTTGTATGTCATGGATTGGGATATCGGACCGTGAATGAGAAGATCGCGCCGTGAGCTGCTACACACTGTGTACCTGAGGTACACTTCATGAAGTGATTAAATATTTGTTTTCAATCCAAGGCAACAAGTTTTTCAACGTACTAATCTAGCTTGGCCTACACATCGTGGCCCCTTATTATAAGTCATGACCCGGCTTGTGCCTAGCTTAATGTCACAAATTTGGATTTTTTCTTGGTCCTTTTCATTCTAGACTTCATGGATCTTTACCTAGAAAAGTTCAAGTGCATTTTTTAGAGACACAACTCCATCAACAGTATGAGGTACTGTTATGGTTTCTTTACATTATATAAAGCCTTGTTTTATTTGGGTTCCTCTCATTACTTTATATTCATAAATTTTGTTAATGGTTTGAGCCAGGAGGTGAAGTTCATAAGTGGGATGATGAATATCGATACACCATTGGGAACATGGTCTAGTGATATCTATTTATGCAATGGATGTTCACTTGATATTGGAGAGTATAGTTTCCTTTGGTATATATATGTACATGATATAACAGGCTTCAACTTGATTATGAGTATTGACGAGATAGTAGCATACTGAGCCCACATAGATTATTAAAAAATGGATAGTGACCTTTGTATCTCATGAGGGTGACCATTATGTTCTTTGTGGAGAATGGGATAACAATTCTGGCTGAGCTGGGCCAATTACTCAGAAATAGAGAGAGCTCATAGACAAAGATTCTAGTATTTTGTTGGATGATGGGAGTGGTTGGAAAGACATCCTTACCCCAATAGTCAAATAGTTTCAGGAGGTCTTTACTGAACACTTTTCAGGGCTTTTTTCTTGAGAGAGATGTGGAATTCACTATTGACTACTGTCAGGGGATGATCTGGTATCTATTCCACCACACAGAATGCCACCGACAAAGCTTCAAGAGCTCAAAACATAGTTGGAGGAATTTGAGGATAAAGCGTTTATCTGTCCAAGTACGTCGCCTTGTTTATCACTATTTGTTTTTCAAAGAATGTTGATTGGTGTTTAATCTTGTGTGTCGATTATCATAAGTTGAATAAAATGATTGTGAATAACATATATCCTATTTTTTGTATTGATGATCTGTTTGAAAAACTGATGTAGGCTTTTGTGTTCTAAAAGATCAATCTGTGATTAGGGAATCATCAGATGAGAGTTAAGACCATTGATATACCAAGAACTGCTTTCAAAAGTAGGTACGACATTTATGAGTCTTTCATAATGTAATTTGGGTTGACAAATGCTTTAGCAGTATTTATGGCCTTGATGAAAAGGATTATTCATCCATACATAGATCAGTTTGTGGTGGTGTTCATGAATGACATCTTGGTGTACTCTAAGAATCAGGATGATCCTTACCAACATCTGGAAATCATCCTGGGTACACTAAGAGAGCATCAAATATATGCCAATATATTTAAATTTATGTTTATATTGACAGGGTACACATTTTTGGGAACATCATCTCAGAAGAAGATGTATAAGCGGACCTAGAAATAGTGCAGGCAGTGGATTCTTGGGAGCCTCCCAAGAATATTTTTTATATCCCAAGCTTTTTGGGATTGGGTGCGTGTTACTGGAGGTTCATCTAGGACTTTTCCTGATGGGCATCATGACTTTTAGGATTGAAAAATGAATGGATTGAAAAATTAAGGGATAATGTTTGATTGGTTAGGATCATGTGAGAATTCTTTCCAAGAATTGTTGACATGCTTGACATTGACACCAATTTTTACCTAACCTTAGTCGGGTGAGGATTACATGGTGTATTGTGAAACATCTAGTATTGGACTCGTATTTGTGTTGATTCAATGGGATCATGTCGTTGCTTATGGGTCTCAGCTGCTGAAGCCTCATGAACGAAATTATCCTACACATAGACTAGTGTTGGAAATAGTGGGTAATTCTCTTATGTGTTGGAGACACTGTATTTTGGGTGGAAATTATTTTGTTGTTATGGATAACAAAATATTAAAGTATATATTTTCACAGTGCGAATTGAATCTTCAACCTTAAAGATGGGTATAGTATATGATGTCCTTTGAGATTGAACTGGAATATACACTATGAATGTGGAGTAGTGTGTTTGATGCCATGATCCAGAAAACATAGACTCATGTGGTATATGAGTCCCATGCAGAGTGGAAGATGTTGAATTTGTTTACAGAAATTCATGTGATAGTATCATTGATTCAATAGAAGATGACTCTGTTTTCTGTAGTAGTGGAGTCCACACTCCTGAGACGGATTAGGGATAGGCAGTATGTAGATTAAGAGTGTTTTTCCTTAAGGGAATGCCTTAAAAGTGGGGTGACACCTTCAGATTGGATAATAGATATAATGAAGCATTATTTACATACATTTTTATTACTTTAATATTTATGTATATTTATTACAATATATAACAAAACCATGAAAGGACTGTATAGGTATAATGTCTTTGAAAATGGGAAACATAAACAACTAGATCATAAAATATCTACATTATCTCTTGTTTATTTCATCATAACTAGATTCCATTTTGGAATACCATACTTAACACCCATATTCATGACCTGGTTAAATAAAACATATAAAAAGATGCGCAAAAATGCTCAGTAAGGGTAAAAAAAGTAAATATAAATATTATCTTATTCATTAGAACAAAAAAATTGAAAATCTTATCCTGCATATAAAAGATCACAATATCATGCCATGGGGTAACTAATAAAATTGAAATGTAATACCAATAGTTATAACATAAGACATGATATTTTGTTGTATATAGACATAAGCATAGAAAATCATTTCGCGTTAGTCGTGGATCATTTACAAGACCATCATAGCAGACAAAGTCCATCCTTGAATTGAGTTCACTCCTTGTTCTCGCCCTATATCACTAAACTAGATTTACTTCCCATTATATCCATGGTTATCTCATGATATATAAATATTTACCCAATTCATTAGAGGTAGATAAATGTCACAACCGTCTCATAATGAAATCATTCTTATATGTTCCATGAAAACATAAATCATTCACCATGGCATAGCTTAATAAATAAAATGGGTTTTCTTAATCATCATTCCATCATAACATTATATATATAAAATATCATTCGATCAATAAAAAATCAAATAATAGTAATTATAGTGATAGAAACATAACCCTATTTTAAGATCACTATCCTAGATGGAAAATAATTTTGATAAGACACTAAAACTTAATTCTTGAGTAAAATATTCTTTCTTCTTCTTAAATGTTTTCTTTTCTCAACATGCCACCAAATTTTAAACGAAAATAATTTAGTTGAAAAGAAACATGAAATAGTGTAGTTAATGATTCATAAAAATAAATAATCATGAAACTAAAAAAATCCATTCATGCTGTATAAGATAAAAAAACATTATTCCCATACTTTTTTTCAGAAAATTTAAAAAATAAATTGTACAGTAAACAAAAGAAAGATTCCTTACATACAACATAATAAAAATAAAAAAGGGTTTAAAATGAATTTAAATATACATATAATAATATTAAACATTTTATGAAAATAATTTTAGAAAACATAGACATGGATGCTAAATATATCTCCAGTAAACACTTACGAATAAACAATCTTGGATAAAAATGAGATTGGAAATGTTATCCCTTACCTTTGGTTAGATATGATTCGTATGTATCTAAAACTCCTATATAATGATTTAAATAGTGATAATGATATATTCTAGAATCATTATCATTTTTATGTCACATTTATGATCATATTTTCATTCATTTGTTAGTAACATTTGATTGTTTCTCGTTATTTAGGTATTAACTGCTTTATGTTCTTATGTATGTTTTGTCAGATAATTTCTTATTCCTCTTTTTAGATTATAGTCATATTTTTTACAGAAAGGTATTATTATAATATATATCATATTTATTCATTCAATTCATTTTTACAATCACAGTTTAATGACGATTACATTGAATGAATCACATTGCACCATGGAGACGGTAAGTCGTACGTACGCAAGAGCAGCGATATCGTTCCCATAATAGTTGAATGGTATTAAAGTGGATGGTTTATAGTATATCAAAATTTGAACCATGTTATATTAATCTTATATATTTATTATTTCAACCATTATACCCATCCAATTAAGGTGGTGGTGTAAAAAAAATCACACCACAACGTGGAGATGGTAAGTCGTACATACCCACAGGTGGTGATTTAGTTTTTCATTTGGTGGATAGAAGGAGAAATAGTTTTATTTCATATTTATAATAACATATCAGTATATGATTGAGTATATTTTTAATAATTTATAATGAAAATACTAAATAAGAGGAAGTGTAAGAAGAAATTAATTTTAAAGAATCAGTAGAAGAGATTACTTCTTCCTCGACACACCTCCTTTAAAATTCCCCTTAGGTCACTAGTGTTCGTATTTTTAGAAGACCATCACATCTAGAATGTAACTAGAGATGTTGCGAAGATAATGTTTTACATTTTTTCTGAGCATGATGGCTCAAAATGTAGTGAAGAGGAGAGGGAGGAGGATAAGAGGGTAGAAGGGAACTTTAGGAAACTCTCAAAATATTAATCTATTATAAATACAATTTCAATAAAAAATGGTCAAAAACTATTTTAATTAAAATATAGAATGATTTTAGTTTAAACACCCATCTTCCAATAATTTTTAGACAATTTTTTAATATTTTTTAACCTTATCTTTTTTGTTTAACCCTTATTTTACCTGTTTTAATCTTATCATGATATCATGTTATTTACACATTTTTGGTTAATATAATTATCCTATCATGTAAAACGACAAAAAAAAGTTATTTATGACATATTTGAACTTATATTAACCATTTTGATGAATATTTTCTTTTATTAATTTAATGTAATTTAATAAAATATTTATGTTTGACGTTACATATTATGCTAATTTTGGATACTATTCATACTTGAATTTTTGAAGAAATTCATAACAACCTAATTCTATCGAACAAAAAGAATTAAAACGTCCCTCCTATGTCAATTTAATCCAAATAATTTGTTTATGGAAACAAGATGTTCAAATTAAATGTTTTTTAATATTCATAAATTAATTTATTTGAATCTTTCATTAAGGAGTTAATCACTACATCATAATTGATTCATAAATAAATATATTTATCTATTGACTAAAAATTATAAATAAAATAACATGATGTAGGAACAATTTTTAGCTTTTTAATAACGTTTTATATACATATATATCAGTTATATAACACTATATTAAAACTGATTTAGTAAAATATATATGTTTGTGTTATAATTATCTTTTCTTTAAATTAATTCTCATAAAATGTCATTTTCACATCCATGTGAATCTATAGGGTCTCAAAATATACAAAAGGATTCCCATGGTTAGAACTATCTAATATAATATGATTAGGGCACGTTTTAAAGGAGGCATGTCGAGGATTGTTTTATACTATTAAATTATTATTTTACCCTTATTTACTAGATCTACCCTTTAACCATGATAAATAAAAATAATTACTGATTTTACTATTCATAATGTCAAAAAATAAAAGGTACCTATTAACACAATTTTAAATTTCTTATTCAAAATATGGAATCCATTTTTTCCAAATTCAATCATAGATGTTTCTGTAATTGGTTTAAAATTAATCTTGTTGTTGAAATGAAAAATAGGTTTTAAAGTTAAAACATTGCAAAAGATTGAAATGTTTTTACCTATGAAATAAAAGTAAAAATAATTTTAATGAAATAAATTATATTAAATGGTAAATATATATTATATTTATACTTTAAAACAATCCAATATTATAATTTAACCATTTGAATTTTCTCAATGAAAAAAGATTTTTTTAATGAAAATTTTGTGTTTTTCTATATTTATCAAAACATTAATGTTATAAAAAATTTATCAGAAATTTATCCAAGGTAAATTTTTATATCCTTCTTCAAAATAAAAATGTTTATGTTGAAATATATAAATTATTAATGTGTTAAAATACTAATTTAAAATGGGTTCTCCAATCAATGGTGTAAAAATTAAGCTTTAATATATATATATATACAAACATGTAGGTTATTATACATAAAATTGGGTTTTAATCATAACCTATTTCTAAAATATCTATTGGATGAATATAAAACCTATTTTATTAAGTATATAATGAATATATATCTCAGTAATTTCATTACCAAATAGAATTTTCAAAAACAAAATACAAATACCTAATTGATTTATATTCTTCATAAATAATTAATCGACAATGAATTCTTAATTCACTTTCATAATATTGTTATTATTATTACACTTAACCAAAGGGCTAGGCTATAACAATAATTTAATATTAAAGGCATTTTTTGGTTCGTTTAAACTCTTGATTGTTTTCTAAGCAAGCTACTATAGAATATAAATTAATTTAAGAAAATATTTTATAAAAACATGCATGTGTTACTTTTTACGCCCCTTAAACTGAATTTTTCCCTCAAAATTCATCACACGAAAAAAATGAGGATACCTCTCCTTCATTAAATCCTCATGTTCCAATGTAGCTTTTTGAAATTGGTGGTTCCTCCGTGAAACATAAACCAAATGAGTGTTCTTGTTTCGTAAAACATTTTTGCTACAATCCAAAATATCTATTGGTTTTTCTTCATAAGAAATATATTTCTCCAGTGATATAACTTTTATGCTTTGTACATATAAAGAATAGGGTATGTAATTTCTCAGGAGAGATACAAGGAACACATCATGAACTTGAGATAGATTTGGTGGAAGCTCCAATTGGTAAGCAACCTTCACAACATAATCCAATATTTCAAAAGGACTGATATACATAGTGCTCAACTTTCCCTTCATTCCAAATCTCATTACTCTCTTCTAGGGATATTTTTTTAAGAACAACTGATCACCCACTTCAATGTCTTGGTCTTTTCTTAAGTTTTTATCATAACATTTTTGTCAAATCTGAGATTCTATTTTGTGTTGTTGAATAGATCTAACATTTTCATCGATTTCATCAATAAGATCAAGTCCTAATAGATTTTTTCCACAAATTCATGCCAATAAGTTGGAGTTCTACACTTCATTCCCTGGAGGGTTCCATAATGATCCATCTGAATGCTGAAGTGAAAGCTATTATTGAATGAAAATTCCACCAATTGTAGGTGTTGATCCCAACCTACTTTGAAATCCATAGAGAATGCTATCAACATGTATTCCATAGTTTGAATTGTCCTCTTAGATTGACCATCTGTCGGAGGATGATACAAATTAATGAAACATAACTCTATATCTAAAGCATGCTGAATACTTTGCTATAACTTCGAGGTAAACATCAGATCCTGGTCAGATATAATGGAAATTGGTACTCCATTTAATCTTACAACTTCATTTACATATATCTTGTAAATCTGATCAAGAGGGAAATCATCTCTAATATCAATGAACTGTGCAGACTTTGTAAGGTGATCAACTATATCTTATATAGCATTATTCCCTATGGATGTTTTGAGTTGTCTGATAAAAAATTCCATAGTGACGTTTTCCCATTTCCATTCAAGTATGGGTAATATTTGTGGCGTCCCCTTAGACTTATGTCTCCTATCCTAAACATTTTGACTAACCAACATCAACAGACATATTCAGTGATATCTCTTTTCATTCCATCCCACTATAAGTACTCTTTCAGGTTCATGTACATATTTGGGATTCCAGGGTGAATATATAATTAAGAACTATGAGTGTCATCCAATATCTCTTTCTTTTAATTTGTTATGGGAGGAAAACAAAAACAGTTCTGAATACTTATTATTTCATCATATTCAAGGTTGAATTCATGAATATTTCTAAACTTATTTTCTAACTCTATATATTTCTTCATTTCCTCTTTAATCTTCACTTGTATAGATGATTGAAAATTCATTTGAGAAATAAAATATTTCTCCCCTTCTAAAAAAATTTAAAGAACCATCCTTTGAAAATCCATAACTATAGGATCTTTCATGGCCCACATCATGGATAAGATAACATGGTCTTTTTATATCCAAGAATCTACCACCTTGTTCGCTTTACCAGGGTGGTAATGTATTGAGAATTAATAATCTTTAATCAACTCCAACCATCTTCATTGGCACATATTCAGATCATTTTTTCTGAAAATATACTTTAAATTTTTTTTATCCGTATAAATGTCAATCAATTCACCAAAAGATCATTTCAATATATTTTAACTGTAAATATTACCATTGATAACTTCAAATCATATGTTGGACAGTTTTTCTCATGTATTTTAAACTGCCATGAGGCATAAGCTATCACCGTATCATTTTTCATGATAACACACTGCAAACCATTCTTGGATGCATCACTGTAGATCACAATATTTTATCCACTACAAGGAAGTGTGATCATAGATGCACTAGTTAACCTTCTTTTTATCTCTCTTAAATTATCTTCACATTCCTCTATCTAAATTCTCTCAAATACTTTGAGAGTAAACATGGATATTTTATTATATTATCATGAAAAATATTTCACAAAATGTTGATAATATCTAGAAAAGCTAAGATAACTTCAGATCTCAGCTACTATTGTTGGTCTTGATTATCTTTTAACAACCTCTGTTTTTGTTGGATCTATAGATATCCCCTCTCTTGAGATTATGTGACAAAAAATGAAACTTTTTCAAGCCAAAATTGACACTTGGTAAATTTGGCATAAATATTCTCCTTTCTCAGGGTATTCAGTACAATTATAATGTGACCATCATATTCTTCATTGAACTTTTAATAAATAAGAATATCATATATAAAGACTACAAAAAACCGTTCAAGATAGTATCTAAAGATGTTATTCATTAGATCCCTAAAGATAGTATGGGAACTAGTAAGATCGAAAGGCGTCACTATAAATTCCTAGTGTCGATAACTTGTAAAGAATGTCATCTTTTATATATCCTCTTTTTTGACCCTTAATTGATGATATCCTGAATGAAGATAAATCTTGGAGAAGTATTGATCTCCGTGTAGATGGTAAAATAAGTCATTAATGTGTGATAAAGGATATTTTTTCTTGGATAGTGATTTGGTTAAGTTCATGATAATCAATGTAGAGTACCATTGATCCAACTTTCTTCTTAGTAAAGAGAACTACTGCTTCCCAAGGTGACACACTAGTACGTATGAATCTCTTGTAAATATTATATTGGAGTTACTTATTTAATTCCTACAACTAAATTGTTTCCATTCTAAAATGTGTCTTTGAAATAGGCGTAGCACCCAGTATGAGTTATGCAGAAAACCGAACTTCACGATTTTGTTGAAGACCTGGAAATTCCGCCGGAAATTCATTATCAAACTCTCATAAAATGGGAATATTCATAATCATGAGTTTATCCACAAACATTTGAGATAAATAAAATTTATTTATTTGAATCAAGACCCTTAATATGGATGAAATTTCTACTAGATGGTTATATTCATCATTGCATCGATAGATGATCATAGATTGATATGTAATATGAAATGTGACTTCCCTTCATTGGAAATTGATATGGCCTCTATATAAAGTAATCCAATCCAAGCCAAGAATCACATAAAATTAAAATATAGGAAGTATCAAATGATTTTCAAGAATCACTTTCCCACAAAATTAAATCAGAGAAGAATTATAAACTTTTGATGCGACCATTATGCCATTTGGAGTTGTCATTGCTAAATCAATATCTAATAGTTGAGGTAATATGGAGATACCCTTAAAAAATCTTCAAAAATAAAAGAGTAGGTGGATCATGAATAAAATAAAACATTCACTTCTTTAGGGTGGATGGTAAGTTTACCTTTCCCCACTTCATTATTGTATTCCATGATGCCGATAGTAATTTCATATGACCTTCATTTTCATTTGGACATAAAAGTTTGATGATGTCAAACATCATCAATAACCCTTGGATTAGGGAATTGATTTTCATAATGCCCCATCTCCTTTCACTTGTAACACTGAAGTGTTGAAGGTTTATTATGTGCATCATTTTCATTGTTCACATCATTGGAAATATTTTTCCTATCACTTTAGCATTCAATTTCATGATGACCTTTTTTCACATAAAACATTTAATAGTCCCTTTAAGACAATTCCCTCCATGTTTCTTTCCACACATTGAGCATAAGTGATAGACATCCTTTTTTCATGTGATATTTAGATTTTCCAAGGAATTCTATTTTCCTCTTCTTTTCAAACCCATACAACTGATGGGTTACTCCAATCTCCATCTCATCCTTGATAACACATCGATCAATTTCCTCATATCTATTGAAGTCCCTTATGGATTATTCTCTATGGATACTTGATTTTAAGCCACTATATCAATATTACTATTAGGCTGGACAATAATTCCATAATCATACATAGAAATCCTTTTAAAATTTTCTTCATAGGTATTAATGGACTCATCATCCTTTTTCTTAAGTTCAAGGAACTCGTTCTCTATCTATGTTCTAAGAATATGAGGAAAGTACTAATTGAAAAATAAGTTATTGATATTGTCTCATTCCATGGACATAATTTCATCTCTTTGCCTCATATTCTTGATAAGATTCTACCATTGATCAGCTTCACTTTCCAAACAATATGCTGCTAAGATGACTTTATCATGTTCAGAACATTATAGAAATGAAAATACCTTTTCAGTGGAACTGATACATTTTTCAGCCACTAATGGATCGAAAGACCCACTGAATGAAGGTGAGATATGCCTCATGATGGATTAAATAGAATGTTTCTCCATCTATTTCTCATTTGGATGTTGGAAATCATTCATATCATGAGAAATCTGTGTCATCATGGGGACAAGATTTTTCATTGCATATCCCATAACATTTGGTTTCTTAGGGGGACAATATTTTCATTCCCCATAACAATCAGAAATAATGTGGTTCCCTCTAGTTCCATCCATTGACTAGAACCAAAAATTATATTGTGAGAAACACAAATCATAACAGGAAAACCGCATAGTCAAGAATAAAATATCAATTTTGGACACTTTAGGTTTTATCCAAGGTTATTCATGGTAATTTCTAAATTCCTAGGATTGTATCCTATAGAGATAAATATCCTTAGGGATTTCTTATCCTAGTTTCCCAAGGTTGACTATACCCTTCCTTTGATAACAACTATAACAACCCATTATTTACATGCATTGAAATTACTTCATAATTGAATTATATTTGTTACAACCTATTACAAAACCATCAAAGGATTATATAAGTATAGTTTCATTAGAAATTGGAAAACATAAACAACTGGATCATAAAACATCTACATTATCTCCCATTAATCACATCATAACTAGACTCCTTTTTGGAATGTCATAATTAATACCCTTTTTCATGGCATGGGGAAAAGAAACATATAAAGGGTGATCCCAAATGATCATTAATGGTAAACAAAGAAAATATCAATCATTACATATTTATAAGAACATAAAATTTAAAAATCTTATCCTGCATATAAAAGAAAAAAATATCATGTCATGAGATAACTCATTAAAGTTCAATGTAATCCCAATATTATAACATAAGACATGAAATTTTGTGGCATACAAACATAAGCATATAAAATCATTTAATATTAGTCATGGATCATTGCTAAGACCATCATAGTGGACAAATTCCCTTACTGATCTGAGTTTAATCCTCATTGCATCCATGTATCACAGAACCATATTTACATACCATTATACACATGCCTATCTAAAGAGATATAAATCTTTTCCAAATGCATTGGAGGGAGATACAGGTCCCACCCATCCCATAATGAAATACTTCTTACATGTTCCAGAAAAAAATAAACCATTCATCATAGCATAACCCATGAAATAAAATTGGTTTTATTAAACATCATTCCATCATAGAATAATCCATATAAAATATAATTCCATCATTAAAAAAATAAAATCTTAGTAATGATAGGGATAGAAACATAAACCTACTTCAGGAGCATCATCATAGTTGGAAAATAATGTAGATAAAACACTTAAACATAATTCTTAATGAAAATAACCTTTCTTCTTCAAAAAAATTATTTTTTCAACATTACATGCAATATTAAAATTATTTTTATAGATTACTTAAAATCAGCACATGGTTTTTTGGGAATACTCATAAGGTTAGACCAAACCATTTGGTCTTTACATGCACCCCATTAAATGGTCCATATGGTTTCTCTTGAGAGGGTGAATGATATGAAGATCTATGTACCAACAATAGAAAACCCACTATCTAAGTTTGAATAGTTTGGCTATGGAGGGCCAAAGGTTTGGGAAAACTATGCGCCAACCATGCACTAGCCCATAATTTTCAAAACATATGAATTTTTACCTGAAATAACCAAAAATGAAACCCAACCAAAACATAGTAAAATGTGGTTTTAGGAATACCTAAGAATATTAATAGGATATTTCCACATTCTCAACGTTGAAACTTTCTATCCCTAAAAATCTTGTGATTAAGCTTCCACGCTAAAGAGATGAGTCCACTTCCACTCATTACTGCCTCACTTTCCCAAATCTCAATTTTATCTGAACCATGCTACCATAGCACGTGAACCAAAGGCATTATATTCCCATGAAATACCATGGTTTCGGAATCAACTAACCAGACCTGTAGTTTAGTAATCACTTACGAATAAATTTTTTTAGAAAACATGGTGTAGGATGATAAATATATTCCTAGTAAGCACTTATGAATAAATAATCTCAAATAACGACCAGATTGAAAAAGTTTTCCCTTACATTAGATCTGATATACTTCGTATGTATCTAATAATATTTTATAGTGATTTAAATACTATTAATGATTTATTCTAGAATAATAATCTTTTTTATGATGACATTTATGATCATATTTTCAACTATTTGTTAGTAACATTTCATTAATACTCGGTATTCGGGTGTTAACTGATTTATGTTATTATGTTTGTTTTGTCAGATAAGATATTATTCTTATTTTTAAAATATATTTATTTTATTTAGGGAATGATATTAGTAAAATACATGTCATTTCTATTCATTAAATTCATCTATATAATCATGGATTAATGAAGATTATGTAGAACGAATCACATCACACTGTGGAGACGGTAAGCCATACGTACGAACCTTCAAAAATATCATTCCCATAACTATTGAATGGTAATGAAGTGGATGGTGTATAGTATTTCAGAATAATAACAATGTTATATTAATAATATATTGTTATTATTTTAACGATTATACCCATCCAAGTAAGGTGGTGGTGAAAAACAGATTACACCAAGGTGTGGAGATGGGAAGCCGTACTTACGATCACATGGTGAATTAGTTTTTCGTAGGATGGATTGAATTTGAAATAAGGTTTTTTAATATTTATAATAACATATAAGTATATTATTGATACTTATGTAATTATTTTATAAAGAAACAAATAATTAATAGGAAATATAATAATAATGAAATTTGAAATAACCATTAGAAGAGACTACCACTTCCTCAACAGGCCTGCTTTAAATTTCCTCTTAGCGCACTAGAGATGGTTTTTTGAGAAGAACATAACCTCTGGAATGTAAATATAGATGTTGAGAAGAGAAATTTTTAGGTTTTGGATGATAATGAAGGCTCAAAAAGGAGTGAAGATGAGAGGGATGAGGTGCCCTTTTATAAGAGAGAAGAAGGGCACTTTAGGAAACTCTCAAAATATTAATTTATTATATATTTAATTTTGATTATAAATGGTAAATAAATATTTTAATTTAAATATAGGTTGTTTTTGGTTTGAATACCCATCATAAAATAATTTGAGACATATTTTGAATATTTTTTATACTTTTTTAGTATAACCATTATTTTACCCATTTTAATCTTGCTGTGATATCATGTTATTTACACATCTTGGGTTAATGTAATTATCAAATCTTCTAAAACGACCCAAAAATGTTATTTATGAAATATTTGGTCTTATATTAATCATTTTGTGGAATATTATATTTTTAGTAATTTAATATCATTTAATAAACTATTTTATGTTTTAAGTTATGAATTATGTCAATTTTGGACAATACTCATACTTAACATTTTTAATAAATTCAAAACAAACTGATTTCTTCCAAAAAATGAAATTAACACAACCCTAATATGTCAATGTAAACCAAATTTTTTTTGGAAGGCATAAAAAATGATCAAACTGAATTTATTTAAATATTTCTAAATTCATTTATTTGAATCTTTCATTAATGTGGTTATCACTACATAATAATTGTGTCATGAATAAATATATTTAGATAAATTTGAAAAATTATAAATAAAATATCATGATAGTAGAAATAATTTTTTCTATCTAATTAATATATATAGGCATAGATTTCAGTAATAAAACTCGTTATTAAAATCGATTTAGTAAAAGATATTTGTTTATGTTAAAATTATATTTACTTTAAATTAATTCTTATAAATAGTCATTTTCTAATTCAAGTGAATCCATGGGGTCCCAAAATAGACCCATGGATTCCCATGGTCGGAAATATATCATCCAAGAGGATGAGGACATGTTTTAGGGTAGTTTTATACTATTAAATTATTATTTTTACACTTATTTTCTAGATTTTCCCTTTAACCATGGTAAATAAAAATAATTACTGGATTTATTATTCATAATTTCCCAAAATAAAACGTACATATTCAAACAATTTGAACCATATGATTCCAAATATTGAATTTATTCTTCAAAATTCAAAACATAGAATTTTCAATAATTAATTTTAAATTCATACGGTTTTTGAAATGAGAAAACGAGTTTTAAAGGATGAAACATTACAAAAGATTGAAATGTTTTTATATATGAATTCAATTTCAAATTTATTCTAATGAAATAAATTATATTAAATATTTAAAATATATTCTATTTATACTTTAAAACCATCCAATATTATAATTTAACCATATAAATTATCTCAATGAAAAATGTTTTTCAGTTAAAATTTAGCGTATTTTTACAATTCATAAAAACATGAAAGTTAAAAGAAATTTATCGAAAGTAATTTTTTTATCTATATTCAAAAACAAAATTTTTATGTTACCATATCGAAATTATTAATTTATCAAAATCATAATTTAAATTGGGTTCTCCATTCAAGGGTATAAAAATTATCCTTTTCAAAAAAATACGTATATATAGGTTATTATAAATAAAATAGGGTTTATTCATAACCTATTTCTAAAATATCAATTGGATGAATATAAAAAATATTTTATTATGTATATAACATATATATATCATATTTATTTCATTTCTAAAAGTAATTTACTAAAAAAATAAAAATAATTAATTGATTTACATTTTTCATAAATAATTAATAGCCAACAAATTCATAATTCATTTTCATAATTTAGTTATCATTATTCCGGCTATCATAATAACTCGAGTATAACTGTAATTTTATAATACGGTCATCTGATGGTTAATTTAAACTCACAATTTCATGCAAAGAAAGATACTAAAGAATAAAAATAATTTAAAGAAAATATTTCATAAAAAAATCTAGGCATTACAATAGATGAGGATGAGATCATATATGTCGAAAATCAAGTTGTTGTGCCTATGAGTATGAAATAGGAATCCATGAAAAAATTTCATACTTCTAGGCGGTCGGTGCATCTTGGGGTGAAAAAAATTGTATTGGGGCCTACGACGGTAGTTTTTAGTGGCCAGGCCTGAAAAGGGACATAGAAGGGTTCATAACAAGATGTTTCACCTATCAACCGATGAAGGTAGAGCATCAACGACATGGAGGCCTATTTCAGTTATTGTCTATATTGGAATGGAAGTGGGAAGATGTGACTATGGATTTCATGGTAGGACTTCTAAATACTGTTAGGAAGAATGATGTAATTTGGGTCATTGTGGATCGACTAATGAAGGTATAAAACATCATGCCTATCAGGGAAACCTTTAATTTAGAAAAATTGGGAGAACTGTATGTACGAGAGATAATTCATTTTCATGGGGTGCCACAGACTATATTTTCATATTGTGATTATTGGTTTACTTCACCATTCTGGCAGGGCTAATAGAATTTTCTTGGTACAAAGACTCTGTTAAGTACGACCTTCCACCCAAAGATAGATGGTCAGTCGGATAATACAATACATGTATTAGAGAATATACTGCGAGCATGTGTGCATGACTCTGGTGGTTCTTGGGATCATTACATGGCTTTATTAGAGTTCACCTATAACAATAGTTATATGGAAACTATACAGATGGCACCATATGAATAACTATATAGAATACCTTGTAGATAATCTCTATGTTGGTTCGAGGTGGGTGAGTTAGAGATGTTCGGACCGAGTCTCATTTAGTAGACATCAGAGCAGGTGCAGTTGATTTAGAAACACATGGATAAAGGCTCAGACTAGGAAGAAGTCATATGATGATAAGAGGAGATGACCCCTAGAGTTTACATAGGGTGATTGTGTCTTCCACTGGGTGTCAACTACATTAGGTCACCACAGAATATAGAGGCAAGGAAAGTTAGTGCCTAGGATTGTAGAACCATTTGGTGTATGACCAGGGGTGTGTTTGGGTGAAGTTTTACTAGAACATGGGAAGACAGGGGGCTATGCACGGTTTTCCCATGGTTTGGGAAAACCGTGCACAAGATAACCATGTAGAAAGTGGAGGTCGGCACAATTGGTGCATGGTTTTCCTACCATGCGGAATTAAGCCATGCGGTCAGTGTGAGACTGAATGATTGGATTATAGTTTTCCCTAACCATGCACCTCTACCTAGGAAACCATGTGCATATGATTCTAATTCCTAAAATCAATTTAAAAACCACCCAAACCCCCTGAGACTCTCATATTTTGACCATGGATTAGGCATGACAATTTCTAGCTGTTTCCAAAGCCTCCCATTAGGATTTTGAGGTGATCCAAACATCGTTCTTCGAGATCCAAATTCTACATTAAATTTCTTCTCTCTTCCCAATAAGTGGATATCATCCCGTTGATTCTCCCATTCTTTCTTCTATATTTTCTATATCTTTTCATGGAATATATACCCCATTCTAATGGATCTAAACCTATGAGTTTCAATCTAGATATGTGATTGTGGATCTAGATCTATATTTTTATGATCTTGATGCCTATGATCATTATTTTGGTTTAGTGATTTAGATATGATGTTTTATCGATGACGTTGTGCCACTCAGATATTAGGGATTTCTATTGGGCTAACCTCTATCAATTATCATAGGTAGGTGGCCTAAATTGAACTACCATATTTGTAATATTGATATGTGTATGTGATTTAATGATTCGTTAGCTCCCCAGGATAATTGAATTCCTAAATTGGAGTAATTACGAATGTGGAATTGACTTGTGTCTCCTTGGTTAATAATTGATAATTGAATCACGGAAAAACCCAAGAGGGATTCCCAAATAGTAATTTTGGAGATTTTTTATGAGATTAGGTATTATAATTAAGATATTTAATAGATTGTGTTAAGATAATTAATTGGGGGGAATTAATTATGTGACATAATATTGATCAAAGAAAATTAATTGTAATAATTAATTACAACATGTTGAGATTTGGTATAGAAAATTAATTATGAAGAATTTATTATGGAAAGATAATTGTGTTGATTGATTAATAAATTGATGAATTAATTAATGGTTATGTGCTTAGTTAATTTTTTAGTTAACTAATGGCCTTTGAAATGTTTAACTAATAATTAGATTAGTAATGGAATGATATGGCTAATTCATGTGAATTAAACAATGATTAAATGGTTGTGATTTCTTTTATGCTGGACATGGAGGCCTATATCGATAAGAATTTGGGACTTGGACATAGTGTTCCTCCCCAATAGATATCAAATATTGAGATTATGGGGTTCCCGGCCTGAAAACGTACACCAAATGAGATATAGAGTGATAGGATTGATGACCTACACATAATGAGATTAGGGGTGATATGCATGGGGTGCTACACTTAATGATATTTTGGGTACTAAGAATGACGAAAAACATCAAATGATTAATAATAATGAATTATTATTCAAATGGGAAACATTAATTGAAATTGGCCATATGTGATGATTAAATATTAAATGATAATGTGATAATTGGTTGATTATGCGTTTTATTTATCTCTTCATAGAACTTCATACACAATATTTTGACTGGAATCATTATAGACACCATCAATGGTGGCCTACTAAGTTGTACTCACACCCTATTCAAGCCTCTAGATCAGCACACAAGTAGACATTGTTGTTTAGGATAGGATCAGGGCAAGGCCTTGGGATAGGTTTCTATGTGGATTGAAGCATGGGTAATGGAACCAGACATGGTTCATGACCTGATTAGAGTTGTTGTTTCTTTACTTTGTGTTTCATTTTAGACACTTGACACTTGCATTGGAATATCATGTTTTACCTTCTACTTGAGTATTTTATTTTATTGTTTTACTATCATATGACAAGGTATCATTTTGGTTATTTATACACTTCCACATTTGGATATTGTTTTTTTTCTTTTTTTGGGGATTTCATTATGGTTAAAGAGTGTATAGTCTCCCTAATATTGACTTACCTGACCCTCATTGATAGTCGTCACCCTCTGGAATATGGAGAGGCATGCGTGAGGGAATGTGAGCAATTGGATCGGGTCACCATTTAGTGGATGATTGTTTGGGAAGTCACAAGTAGAGGTAGGATTGAGTGGCAGATACCACTAGATTGTTTTTCAATTTGGTAGTGTGTGACACATCACATCTATATCCCTATCATGTTTTACGGTGGTGAAGGTAAAATGGAAAATCTATAGTATCCCAAAAGAAGGTTTTCCCCTACAATAGAATTTTTGTAAGGATGCTCTTCTATAAACAAGTTTAAAAGAAAGATAATTTTTTAGACAAGAAGAAGAAGTCAATGAATATTAATTGGAAGAAGAATAATTTGAGATTAAATAAGATAAATTGGTTAGTATTATATCCATATTGAAAAATGGGAAATTAAAATAAGAGTATAATCCAGAGACTGAGGGTAGGGTTAACCTTAATGATGAAAATAAAGGTTCTCCTAAAGAGATCGATACTCAATGAAAGATAATATATGAATTGTTAATTTTCTAATAGAATCCTTAGAATACATGGATCATTAAGTAGTCGAAATATTTTAACTATAGGGTTAATTTGAAGATAAATAATCATGTTATACATGTGTGGGTGAAGTAACTAACAAAAAAATAAAAAACAAATAAAATATTAATGAAACTGACGATATCAAGACTTTTCAAAAGGAAAAATAATATAGATTTGAAGCACCAAAATAAAAATATGTTAACATGAATATTAAGTTCAAAAATTAAACTAGAATATGGTGAATATAAGAATAAATATTTTATTTGGGATGTTCTCTCATATAAAACTATTAAAAACATCCCAACATTGTTAACCTTGTGTTGGAAAAAAAAATTATGATCAAATAAATAAGTACATAAAATAGGTATTAGATATGAGGATGAGTGCTAAAAGGATAGTGAATCAATTCTATAAAACATGGGGAATTAAAAATAATGGGACAATATTATTTAATAACAAAATAGTCATTAGTTATAGAACCGCACTAAGGAAGAAGACATGTGGACGAATGGGAGTGGAAAAACATTTCAAGTCATGAAATTCTAGTATTTTGGATTTCTTGGACACACAATAAACTATTTCTTGGAATATTGAATCAATTTATGTGGATAACCACCATGATAAAATAAAAGTATAATTCTTATATATCCTTTGACCCAAAGATGAAAATCATTTTATGGATATTTTTTTAACTATTCTAATGATGGAAATTGATACATTTATTGAAGACAAAGAAGATGTAATAATTATTACCATTAAAGGAAAATATGGTTGAATACAAGAAAATTATTTTGAGAACTAAATTTTATCAATTATAAGAATAAGGATAATATAATAGCACTTCATATGATGTATAATACAAGGAATTGAATTATAAAATCATAACCAAATATAAACATTCTTAAAAATAAGTAAGGATGAAGGATAATAAGATTCAAACAAAAGTCACACTAAAATATACTAATAATGATAAAAATTTGATCCTTAATAGTTGGTACTCATCAGACATGACTAGAAGTGATAATATATTAATGAATATAAATGATAACCTCTATAGAAAAATCCGGTTTTGGAATGAAGAGAGAACTAAAAATAAAAGGAATTGGATAGAAACAGCCACCAGGAGAAGTTCTCAAGAACACATATGTTCTCTTGGTAAATATCTTGGGGAACAACCTTGTATGTGTATGTCAGCTATGTGAGTCAAGGGAAAAGTATTTTTAATAAATAAAAATATAATTAAATTCTTGTATGAGAGTATTAGGAAACAACAATAATATCTTAAAAGTTGATAAAAAATGAAAATGTATTTTATTATGACAAAAAAGAAAATAAATTCTGAAATCAGAGTCTGGAATATATTCACCCATAAAGAAAAGAGAATTTTTCCATAAATAAAGACATGGTTGAAAATTCTTTACCAATATCATGATTGAGAGTTAATATGTGAAGCATGAATGGAAGGGAAGATGGTATGAACTGTTATTAAAGAAGAAGAAGAATAAGAAGAGAGTGTCTAATCTACTAGATCTAGTTCCCACAAACATACATCTTTTAATGAATCTATATAAAATTATGTGAAATAAAATATTCCATTATCTTCATTGATGATCATATTAAAATAACGTGTTAAATTTTCATACATATAAATATATAGGTGATTGTTTACATGATGAGATATAAAATGATATTTAAAACTAAAATTTTCTTTATTATCAGGACTCTTCGATCTTACAATGGAATTGAATATAAATCCATTGATGTTGAGAATTATATTTAAAAACATTTTATTATTAATGAAATATCCTCAGACAGAGGACCATAAAATGTATTAGTGGAATGTTGAAACTGGATACTGAATAATATAGATATGACATCATTCATTGAAAGCTAGTTATCATGGTTTTACGAGAAATAGGTTATTAATGTTGTGGTATAAAATCAAAATTAAACATTTCTAAGACATATATTACATCATAATCTCAATGATATGTGTCATTGGAGGAATCTATCCTTGAAACAATTGAAGGTTTTTTAAAGTAAGTTTTACATATAAAATAAACAAGGAAATCAATGTAAATATGGAAATACAATATATGAAGAAGTTTTATTGGTGTATTAATGAAAATAAAATATTATAAATATATATGAAAATGGCTTATAAATATTATAAAAATAAATGGTATTAAATTTATCTAAAATAGTGAAGGTTAGAAAATTTGAATCTCATTTATGGTTGATCTATGCGAAGTAGATGATGGAGAAAAAATAAAAATAGAATTTAGAGATGGTTCATCAAAAGATTTTCCCTAGATCTGGGTTAGAGGATAAATTGATTATTAAAAAATTTATCCTATATCCATGGGAAGGTAAAATATAATTGAGGTTAATTCATTATAAATTATTTGAGAAATAGTTACACTAACATTTATTAAAAGATTGAGTTCAATACATAAACCTGCTCTATTATCCACAGTGGAGCCTATATCATTCAAATAAGCTAATAATATTGAATCTTGTATGAGAGCCATAAATAAGGATCTACATAAAATTGATAAAATTAAACTTGGGAACATGTGGAGAGACCCCAATATCTCAAGGTGGTATGAACTAAGTAGGTCATCTGAAACAAATTTTATGAACACAATATAATGGTTTGAAACAAATTCCAATTAGCTTACAAAGTCCATAAAAAAGTTTAAAGTGTTTATTGGGATGATAATTATTCACCAGATGAATGGATTCAGTCGATCAAGTTGTTCTTGTTAGTTTCTACAGAAATAGACATAGAATATTTTAAATTGTATTTGAAAATAGATTTCTTAAATGGGATTCTTAAGAAGGATGTGTATATATATATTCCCATGGGAATAATTAATGGAAATGATGAGCATAAATAGTGTAGTTTGGATAAGTTACTATGTAGATTAAAATAAGAACCTCATGTATGGTATGATTTACATGACTAATATATGAGGAAGATATGGTTTTAAAGAGGTGGGGTTGATCATAATTTATATGTATAAATTTTTAGGTAAGAAAAACTTATAGAATTAGTATATGAGGATGGAATTATATTGATAGGTAGAAAGAAACAATAAATGGAAAAATTTTCTATGGTGATGATCTCAAAATTTGATATTTCACTTATTAGTGAGCTTGTATACTGTCCAGGTTGGTAGGAGATTTATGAAGTAAGAAAAATTTTTATCTTACTAAAATATTATGCAAATAAAATATGTATAAAATTTGATATACATGATTTAAAGACCTTATCAACTCCCATTTTTGTTGGAACAATGCTTGGGAAACATAAATATGTATTGAAAGTAAATACTACTCTTTATATAAGGTTTTTTGGGATTCTAATCTATTTAAAATCTAATCAACTTTATAGTAATTATGCTATTAGTTTATCAATTTATGGTAATCCCAATGAATAATATTTGGAATTAGAGAAATGGATTATGAAGAACATCAATGGTACTATTATATAATTATTACTCTTTAATACCTAAAAGTAGTATATGTTATTAATAATATATGATTCTAACTAGGCTTGTGATATGTTCAAAAGTAAGTACATATGTGTAGTTTCATTTTTTACATTAGCACTACATGTTTATGATTTTTGATAGAAAACCAAGAATTTAAATCACCAAGAACAATAGAGGTATAATATATTAATGTTAAAAAGGTACACACACAGCTTCAATGTATTTATAAATAGCTGAATGATCTAGTTGAAGAATTGAAACATCCTATAAACATTTTCTACGATAACAAAAGATTCATTGGACATAATAGAAATATGATGCATCAATCTGGAAATCATAACATTGAAATCAATTATAATTTTATGAATGAAAATTTGGATCATGGAAATTAAAGATAAATTGTAATGGATCTAATAAAAAGGTGAATGGTATTATGAAAAATCACTTTGATACTTCTGTTTTGGAGAAATATGGTTTGAACCTTGGTGTTCAACCACTTCCTTAAAACTAATATGATCAGGGAGGTTCCTGTATTCTAATTTTATTTTAAATAATTACTTTATTTTTTTCTTATTATTAGTGGAGATGATTATATGGTTTGTATTTGAGATGAAATGAGGAGATACTATCCATGGTAAATTATTTCAGAAGATTTTAGGATTCATCTAAATCTATTTTGACAACATTACGACCCATAATATAATCTATTGTTTCCAATATAGATAATAGGCTCATATATGAAAATTTTCTCAATTTCTAAGGTTTTTAAAAAGTGTAAGTGCACATATTTGGAAGAAAAACTCACCTTTTTATTTTATTCTCAATGGGACTTAGAAGAAGAAACATTATATGAGATATTTATAGAAAATATAAAGGTGGTAGTTGGCCAAATATATGTTTGGGGAGCAAGATGAGAAAGTCCTTGAGAAATACCTGAGGTGTGAATTTGAAGAATAAAAAAAAACCAAAGAGGTAAAATGATTAAACAATAACTTGAATTCTTTTTATTGGATATCAATAATATTATTTTTGTTTCATATTATGTAAGTTTCAATCTTGGTAATTTTTTTGGAATAATTGTAATAAATTCAAGTTTTTAGAGTGTTTATATGAAATTTGTAAAGTCATATTGAGTTTCTTATTCATGAAAGGATTATTTGGAATCTTCATAATCCATAATATGGAAATATATTATATAATGATAAAGGCATGTATTAACACTATTTATTCACATATATTTGGTATTTGAGGAAATTAATGAATAGGTACTTTGTGTTCGTAAAGTTTATTTGGAACTTCATAAGGTTCATCAGTAGTGAAATGCAACAAAGTCACGAAGCACACTATGATAAAAAAAATTATTTTTCATCAAATTCAAAGACTTAATATGGGTGATAAATTATTTAAAAAGGTTTAAAACATCATTACAAGGGTATTCATAATTCTTATCATTCAACATCATTAGTTTGATATTACTCCAGAATGTTCATCCTAATGTTCAATCATGTCTTCTTAAGGTTAATTTGTGGGTATCACAAGGGTGATATGTTAACTTTGTGAGGTTTATCATGGAATCTTTGTAAGGTTCATGCCTTTATGAAATTTGGAAATTATGACGTGTGTTAAGGATACATCATAAGGTCCAGTAGTGAACTTTTTAAAGTTCTCCACCTTTGTAAAATTGGTTGTTAGAGGATAAGCTGGGGGGTTATATGGTTCACCTATTTTACAACATGAAGCTTGGTTTTTCCATATCATCGTGAGTTTTAGAAAATCATAGTCAACCACATTTATTTAATTTAGTATTATCAATCCTAATTTACGGTTGATATTTCAGTAAAAAAAAGTGTGTACAGATTAATGTTTTTATTGATAAATAGGAAATGAATTTTTAGGGGAGTTACTTTGTAATTTTATTAGATATTTTTATATTGATATTGTATTGGGATTTAAAGGAGAATTAACTAAAATATTTCTAAAAATTTAAAATACCATAAATATTATCACTATTGTATGCATGTATTTTATTTATAAAGGGACACATAAAAATTTCTTGATATTGAAATATCCATTTATTTAGGAAATAAATTAAGAAATTAAATGGGAGAGTCTATACCATATTCAATGGGGGAATATAATGCATAATTCATGGGAGATTCTATAGCATCTAGATTTAATAACAATAAGAAGAACAAAAATATAATAACAAAAATCCTCATATTGTTTAGTTTTATTGATTTGATTTTGGAAAAATATTGTAATCAACCTATGAGTTTCATGATTGTATTTCCTTGACTTGTGTAGTGTGTGATCGTTCAAGAAGAGGGAGTGAAAATATGATCAATAGAGAATTATTCAAAAATCTCTTTAATAACTATAGTGGAAATTATTTCACCATGGTAAATTGATACCCCCATCAATGTATGTGCCTTGGACTATCCCTTATTGGTGAACCAAATAATATGTGGTGTCAAAGAATTGTTTTCTTATGTTAGGATATTGCATTTTTTTATGAAAAAAAATTATATTCGTACTTCTAAATATAAATAGTGATAAGGAAATGAAGAGTGCAAAATAATTTCACATCCTAATTCACCAATCCCCTATTATGGTGTCTGGAGCTATGTTTTCAATAGAATTAATGATTTCATATGATGTAGTTTGTGTCTATAGGTATAGAGATACTTTTGTTTGATGAATATCATGCCATATCCCTTTATTGGTTGAGTATAATTGATTATTTTATAGATTTTAATATTTTCTTCCATTTATGGATCTAGTGATTCATATTTGTTTTCAATGATAAAAAGTCCTAGGCAGTCATACACGATAGTTGACTAAATGATAATTGAGTTTGACTTATAGGGAAGTTCGAAAAGTTTTTATAGAGTTCATATAAAAGTGTTTTGGATGGGTCTTCCGAAAGTATTGAATATGATATGATACACGATGATGTTAATGATAAATCTCAAAAATTGTATTGGAAAATATCTGAAGGGGGTTTTGGAAATGGTTTCACATGTTTTTTTATATGATACCACAAAAGGTGAAGTTGAATGAAAGTATTTGAGGATTTAGTGAAAGTGGGAGATTTAAAGGGATATACCATAAAGCCATGTTATATCATATAGTATGATATGGTGTTTCATAGAATATAAAATTCATTTTGAAAAGGGATTATATTTATGATTTTTAGTTATATCAAATTTTATGATATAAGAGATATCTCATAGGCTATCTTGGATATTAATATTTTATAAACTAGACGAATCGTTGTGCCAATGAGTTGTATGGTATGATTCATTTGGAACAAATACGACATATCTAAGGAAATGGAGTGTGGTTAACACTTAGATCTCCTATATTTAAAAAATCATTGGATATCTTGTACTTAAATGAAATGAATGTGAGACTGTATGTTTTGGGGTTACATGTGATGTTACTCATTCATTTGAGAAATAAGTGATTAAATGCATGGTATTTGTGAGAATCCTCATATCATATATAATGGATCCTACTTTCATATTATCTCTTTAAGATCACCTGTGCATTTTTTAGGAACTCTATCGTTCCCATATCTCTATTTGACTTCACCCTTTACCTTCATGATGCACTTTTATATTGTAGATGATGAGAGGATCTTTCTTTTGAATAAATTGATTAATCAAAATCCCTAGATACATCCAATGGAGGTATTTATTTAGGCTTTATCTCATGAGATATTCATCAATAACATGAATACAAATATCACAATAGCATCTCTATGGTGTAAGGTACACATATAACAGTTTCTTCATCTTATGGTTTTCATGATTTCATTTATCTAGCATGGTGTTCCTGGAATTGGGCTTATATATTGGTATTGTTGTGTTTAATGAGTTTAATTATATCCTTTGAAACCCATTAGTGATATATATGTAAATATTTTAGAATATATATATATATATATATATATATATATATTAATAATGTTAAATCTAATGTTATCTATATATTATTTTTAATTTATAGTGTATACATATACTCAGATATATACATATATATCCTTAGTTATATTTTGTTTATATATTCACAAAAACTTATATATATATATATATATATATATGTGTGTTATATATATATATATATGTTATATATATTAGGATTTATATTATTATATACATCTACATATATATGTATATATTTATATGTTATATATTATATATATATATATTATGATTTATTAATATATATATATATATATATATCAATGTGTTATATTTATATGTGTGAGTTTATATATATATATATATTTTTTTTTGTGTGTCATATTTATACTAGAATATATATATATATATATATATATATATTTGTTATATATGATTGAATATATATATATTGGTATTTATACATATTTATATACAATGTTTTCTTGTATTTTCATAATTTATTCAACTAATATGTTTTTTGATTATAATATATATATATATATATATTTTAAAATATTTATATATATGTGAATAATGTAACATGTAATGTTTTCAATATAGTTTTTTCATTTATGGTGTGTATTTATATATAATTTTATATTGTATTTTTAATATATGGTTAGACATACTACTTAAATACATTTATTTATATATATGATTTGTAGTGTATATTATTATATATGTTTTACACAATATATATTTGTTTTTTATGTTAATTTATATATATTATTTATATAATATTTTTGTATATGTTATATTAATGTTTATATAACCTTATATTGTGTTTCTAAAATATATATATATAATCTAACCACCACACTAAGTAAATAGAGGTATTTTTTATTAACAAATATCATTTTCATTGTATTTATCATCAATTAATTGCATGGTATAACATTTCATATCTTTTATCGATGATAAATATTATGGGAAATATATTTTTTCCCTGTGATTTTGGTAATGAAAGGATATACAGAATCATTTTTCAATTAATTAGAGGATGCCCCCTATGGTTTCACAAGCATCTAATGTTGAACATTTTATAGATGATGCCTTTTATTTTAGTGAGGATAATAGAGTGGGAAGTTGGATAATTGATAAGAAGATTAGGTATTGAATTTTAATTATTTAAATTGTGATGCATATAATTTATTCTATACCATAAAATGTTAATCACCATAGTGAGAGCATATTATTGATCCCAAGGGTGAGGAAAAAGTATTCACGAAAAGAATCTACAAAAACAAGAGTGAAATTAAATGATGATTTTAAGAAAATTAGTTAAAGAGATATGAAATGGTAAAAATCATAGTTAGATAGAAAACTTGTAATCAACCAATTAACCCAAATAAATAAATAATCACTACATATATTGGTATTGGTACTCGATCGAATGTGTCAATTTACATAGATAGTTTTAATAATGAAATACTAGCAATGGAGGTGATTTTTTGGGGGGGAAATTACTATAATATACTATTACACATTCCACTATATTACCCTGAATACTGATTGTTTTTTATTTGGAATAAAAAATTTATTCTTGATTATTTTATAATGGATTTGTTTTTTTAGTAATTGGAAAGGCCCATAGAGGTTTCTAAATAATATTGACCACTAGGTACATGAGATATACTAATGGGAAAGTCAAACCTTACCCACCAATGTTATTTGAAAAATTCATCTCCCAGGAATCATAATGGTATTTCATTTTCAAATGTGAGGATGAGAGTTTTAAGTCACATTCATATTGATTTTAATTTTTCTATTATTACATATATGAATTTTTTTTCAGATTGGTCACTCTATAAAAACAAAAAATTTGTGAATAGAATAAGAAACACACATAAAATCCAACATACCTCTACCATAAATCAGTGTGGGGTATACTGAACTTGAAACAAAACTCATACATTCTTAGAAATTATCCTAAAATAGTTAATATAAAAAATATTTGGAATATCTATTTTCAAATGTAAATTGATAAATCAAATCACCCCACTACCTCAATCCCATGTCATGTAGATTGTAAGGAGTCTGGGGTTAATAAGATGGCCCAACTCGTATATGAATGAACTGAAGAAGTATATGAAGAAAATATGAGTTGAAAGTTACAGTTACGTAGAGATGAAAAAGAACTACTTGTGGTGGGTTTTCATCATTCAGAGGAGTATGGATGGGATAATGGGGTGGGTTTTAGAGTCTCCTTAAGATAATACATTATAAAATAAACTAAAGAAGTTTATTAATAAGGAATACATAAATTTATAAGATAAGATTTCAAATATGAATGATGTATTATTTGAACAAAAAACTCATGAAATTGATGGAAGAGAGTAAATTAGTGAGTCAACTACTATAACTAGAACCAAAAAATCAAGTTTTGAGTGCAGTTGTTCCCCATATAAGTGAATCATACTACAGATAATAATTATTTTAGCAATTTTTTATAATATTCATATATTTAATAGACACTGATTAAATATTTTTTTTGAAAATTTTTCACAGTGAAACAGTTTGTGACCTATATATCTCATAACCCACATACCAAATTGTTTACAGAGGTTTAGTTCACAGTATTAAGGATGATACCATTATTTTTTCACCATTGTTGGTATCTCATGTTAGGGAATGGATTTAGGTAGCTCATGAGAGGTGTTTTGAGCTACCTATTCCCATTGATGATGTTGACATCCAAATTGTCAAACACGATATTCGAACACATGTCACATGGTCAAACAATATTATTTACATCCCTAATAAGAAAGTGGTATGACATTTGTCTCATATATTATTCTCATTAACTATTATGAAAAATAAAAAATTTATAAATAATGATATGTTATTATACATGGGTAAACAAATATTTATTTCAAGGAAGTGAAAGGGATCAATTACTACATCATAAATGTGGACTGTGAACCATAGTTTTGTTCCACCGCTATTTAATAAAAACCAAAAAAAATTAATTGTCCTTAAAAATTCATATTTTTAGAAGGGGAATTTTGTACAATATTATTTTTGAACATACATTTACAATAAATACATTGTTTATTTTATTAACTTTCCCAGTGTAAATGAAATTTAATAGTGAAAATGGATATGAGAACTCATCAAACATGTATATCTGAGTCATGTTGAAAAAATTTCATTCTTTTTATTTACTAATATATGATTTCTTTTATAATTTTTATAGTGTCTCTTAAATCATATTTTTATAAAAAAAAGCAATTGATCTATAATTAAATCACAAATTCATACTCATATGTCCCCATATACATTAATCGAAATTAATAATGATGGAAGAAGATGAAGTTTTAGAAAAAGAATAAAAAATTTAAAAAGTGTTTTAAGTAATGTCATAAGATGATAAGTTATCCATCATACTTACCATGAAAGTGTAAAATTACATACACTAGTTTATGTTATTATAATTTTTCATTATTATTCTACAGTACTCATTAATATTTAAATTTTTTTAGGAGGAATTTGTGGCTTATTTTGATAAATATAATTAATAAAATGATATTGTTTTTAGACCCACTTGTAGGATTTCTAAAAAATCAATTGCACATGATTTTCATTTTTAATATACTAAACATTATATTTTAAATATTTTATGTTCTTCTAATTATATGTTACAAAAATTTTCATAACATCCATGTTTTATTTTATAGTGTGGTTATAATGTATCATGTGTTAATGGGTTTAAAGAAAATGAAAATCAAGAAGATACCTATGGACTATTTTATCTGATAAACTGATTTGGAATATATATACCAAAAATTTAGTATTGAAAAATATTTCACAAAAAAATTATTAAAATTTTCAATGTTATTGCAGTTCCTGAAACAATTAAATAAGATAGGATATGGTTATTATATTTGTAAATTTATGAAATACATCAATAACTATTAAATAAATCAAATCCCATTAAAAGTATCAACTATATTTTTTTTACTTTTGAATGCATACACTACTAGTTGATATCTTTATTAACCATAATTTATATATTTTTAGTACGTTGTATATAGTTTTAATAAACAAAATTTATATGACTAGATAGATGAATTCAAGGTTAAATGTGATGGTTTTATTATGTCAAAATATTCATATACTTCCTAAAAATATATTTATCTACAAATTATTTAATTTTTAATATAAAAACATTTTTCATAGTTGAGTATAAAATCATATTTATAAAATTAATTTCACAAGATGAATTCCATGAAATCAAACTAATAATGTCATGAAACTCTATGAAAATCATTATTTATGAATTTTTGGCATGTAAATATGAAATACATGTCATTATAACTCACTTTATGGTTGGAATCTATAAAAATTATTATTTTCAATTCAAAAGTGACATTTTAGTTCAAAATTTGAATTGTGTACTCAATTCTAATAAAAAACTCTTAGAATGTAATTAATCTCAAGTAAAATTCTTATTAATGAATTTTTGAAATGTAAGAATGAACTATATGTCCTCCAGACTCATGGTGTGGTCGGAATGACTAAAATAATTTGTTTTTAATTTAAAAGTGACATTTCAGTTCAAAATATGAATCACACGATCTGTTACATGAAAACACATTTACAGTGTAATGAAAATTTTGGAAAATAATAATTTACTATATTTTAGCATGTTAGGAAATGCAAGGATAATTATGTTGTAATCATTTTTAACATATTCAAATGAACCACACATCATTCCAACATGGAATGTTGTCTAAATTACCTTAAATGATTTTTTATTCATTTTATGAAATTATGAGGTAAAAAATGAACATCACATAATGAAAAGTTGGTAAAAACATAGATTTTCAGAAAACAAAATTCAATATTCATGAAATAATTTTAACATGTAAGAACAAGACACAATTAATTTCAACTCATTGTGTATTTAAAATAACTAAAAACAAGAAATTTTATTTTATAAATGAAAATTTAGTTAAAATCAAAATTCACATAGTCAATTATAATAAAACATTCATGTGTCATCATGAAACTATATTGAGATGAAATATAACTCATTTTCACATAGATTAATGAACCACACATCATTTAAAATCATAGTGTGTATGAAATGATCCAGAATGGATGTTTTCTATTTAAAAATATAAATTATTTTTCAAAACATGTTTCACAAACTCAATTATAAGTAAATATTAATAGAATGTCATGAAACTCTAGGAAAAAAGCCATTGTTTCTTTTTTTGGAATGTAAGATCTAACAATATCTCATTTTGACTCACCATGTGGTAAAAATGAATGATAAGATGTGTTTTTATTTTAAAAGTTGTATTTTCATTCAAAACACACATCACAGGTTTAATTATGAAAAAGCAAACTCATAATTTTTTGAAACTCAAGGCAGACGACCATTGATGCATTTATAGAATATATGAATGACCATAACATTATTCTAATTGATTGTGTGGTCAAAATAACTAAAAATTGATGTTTTAATTTTAAAATTGATATTTTTATTCAAAATGTGCATCACACAACAAATTTCCGGAAAAGAAAATTTCAATGTCAAGATACTCTATTAAAAAAACATTGAAATATTTGTTACATAAAATAAAAAAATTCACCTCATTCTGACTTGCAGTGTGGTTGGAATGAAGGGGAATTTAGGGTTTCAATTTAAAAGTGTTATTTTATCTCAAAATGTGTGTCACATGCTAAATTTATTTAAATTATTCTTATATTTTCATGAAATATTTATAAAAAACAATATACATATTTTTTCATTAATTAACAAAACAAATATCATTCTGACTCACTGTGTGGTCAGAATCACTAAAATATCAGGATTCAATTTAAATGTGACATTTTAGATTAAAACGTGTTTTATATGATCAATTCAAAGAAAACAACCATATAATTCAATAAAAATATTAGACAATTAAAATTGATGTATTTTTCATATTGGAATGAATTTCTTGTCCTTCCAACTCATGGTTTGGTTGGAAAAATGAGAAAAAAAAATTTCAATTCAAATGTGTAATTTTAGTTCAAAACACATACATCTAGATCAATTTCAAGAAACTTATCTAGGATTATCATGAAACCAAACTAAAATATATGATGGTTTATTCTTAGCATATTTGAAATAACTGGACATTATTCCAACTCATGGTGTGGCCCAAATGACCTTAAATGATTTTTTTCGTTCTTTAATTTATATGGTACAAAATGCACATCACATTCTCGAAATTGAGAAAAAAAACTTATATTTTAAGTAGATTCAATGTCAGTAATATCTAATTAATTTTTAAAATGTAAGAAAAAACAACAAATAAATATTACTCAGGGTGTGATCAAAATGATTAGAGATATATGTTTTCAATTTTAAAGTGATATTTTAGTTAAAAATATGTGTCAGATGCTCAATTCAGAGAAATCATACTCAAATAATAATGAAATTATAAAAATTATTTTCGACACAATTTTTATATGAAAGAATAAATCATATATCATTCAGATTGAATGTCCCATCATAATGATCAAAATACATGTTTTTATTTTAAAAGTGTAATTTTAGTTCATAACACATGTCAACTGATCAATTATAAGAAAACATCATAAAACTATTTGAAAATTTTTTTTTACACATTTTTGGATTGTATGAATGAACTACACATCATTATAAATCATGGTGTGGTTGGAATTAATTTGATTTTTTGTTTTCAATTAATGTGACTTTTTAGTTCAAAACACATGTTACCTACTCAATTTCAAGAATACATGCTCAATTTTTTTAAACTATAGTATGAAAAAAAATGTCACATTTTTAGAATGTAAGAATGAGTCATAAATTATTGTTACTCACAGTGTGATCAGAATAATTGAAAAAAATTGTTTTCAATTTAAAAATTCCATTTTAGTCCAAAACATGAATTACATGCTCTAATCCAAGAAAAAAATTTCAAAATGTTATGAAACTATAGCAAATGACCAATGACTCGTTTTTTTCATTTAGTAATAAACTTCACATCATTCCAACTCATTGTGGGGTAAAAATTAGCAAAGAAATTTATTTTTAATTTAAAAATGAAATTTTAGTTTATAGAATGCATCATATACCCAATTCATAGAAAAAATTCTTAAAAAGTATTGAAAATTTAGAAAAATGACCATTGAAAGATTTATTCCACATAGTAACAAACCACGCATCATTCTAACTCATGTTTTCTTCATAATGTTTGTAAATATATATCTTTATTTTTAGTTATTTTTAAAAATTATAAGTGTAATTAATAAAACACATTTCTTCTATTACTTCCCATATTTTAATTAATTTTATTAAAGGTTAAACTCTTAGTTTTATTATAATTGAAAGGATTTTTTCTTCATCAACCCACTCTTTAGAATTTTTTTTATGTAAATTTTTATATTGATTAATTTTTTAAAAATACTGAAGATAAAATAATTATATCAAAATAATAAGATTAATATTTTTGTTTTCATTAAACCAATATATTAATCTATGCATATATATTTTATATTTGTTTTTTGGACTACTAAAACACAAAATAGTGGTTAAAATAGTGTACTCGTAATTTATCAACAATAAAAATGAACTGATATAACCCCCCCCTTCGTTTGAGGTATTTTCTTGTTTTATGTATTATATTTTATATTTTGACAGGTTTTTTCGGTTTTATTGATATTAAGTGGTTCTCAGTGTCTTAAGAAATGGTTTCAAATTCTTAAGGTTTGATACGAGAAACACCACACAATAGTGGCCACTATCTTATGCCTAAAGTTCCCATCTGTGAAATGATGAGTTTTCGGGTGCGGTGGAATAAATGGGAAAGTTTTTAGGATTGTGCATGAGTAAAAATAGTGAAAAAATGGAAGAAACACTCCATAGTAGAACACATGGTTCATTGGGAGTGTATATGTGTAATAGGGGTACACCAAAATACCCATGGGAGGTTGTGGTCATTGGGTGGCTTTGGGAATGGTTCACTATGAGTTTTGATGAGGTACAAGGGAATAAAGACCTAAAAAACATTGGGACTGGTTGAGGTCACATAAAAATCATGGATTTATGAAAAAAACGGTAGTTTGGTCATTATGGCGATCAGGGGTTGAAGATAACCATGGGTGTGTTGGACACACCATGTCATGGTGCTAGTTATCACTGTTTTTTCCTTTAAATGGACAAATCAAGGCCCATGTTTTATGGAGGTATTATCATCCTAGGTTGAGGCTATGTGTGATATTTAAGCTATGATTTTTTTATAGATTTATATTCAATCACTCCCCTCAAAACCCTTAATATTCTTCTCTTAACTAGGGATGTATAGTCAAATATCTTTTTAAGAATGATTTGGGTGAATCTTCTCTTTAGAATTTTTTGTGTGCTATTTACTACTTGGTAAAACTATACATTTTGTTTTTATAATTATTGTAAGATGTTAGTGACTTTTATCTTTTCTTTACTAATTCTCGAACTTCAGGGATTATATTTCTAAATTGTTACTTGTTCTTTTCAAAGAAAAATTGTCATGATTTATTATCAGCAAAACCCTATTTGTTTCAGGATTTGGAAAACCTTGGATTTTTAATAGTAATAGGAAAAAATATCTAGTTTCGTGACTTAAATTTTAAACTTGAATTGACACATGTAACATAATTTATAAAATAACTTAAATATTTTTTATCCATAAAAATTATTGTTGGAATGAGAACATGGAATATAGAGTATGACATGAGTTCATTTGCTCTGTATGGGGTGTTTATAATTTGGACTTGGTACCTGGTGCAACTTCAGGCACAAATAAAACTACAAACAATGACTAGGATTGTGTTTGGATGAGTTACCACTCACGATTAATGTTACTATCATGGAAATCATGTGTGTTTATTCGTGAAAGAACATGTAATGATTATTCAATGTGGAAAAATGGATGATATGTTTCTCTTACATAATTTTAATTGAATTTATGTGGAAAAATACATTTTATTTCATCTCATTGTTTATTAATGATGTGAAATATGAGATAAATTTTTCCTATAATAGTGTCAAGAGTTGGGAAGTCTCTTAGTGATTTTCTGTTGGGTTATATACTCATTGCCTGCAGAGGCGCATTGATGTATATACATACATTGTTTATCATGACAGAGGTACTGGAAAAGTCTCATACTTCTCTAGTAGAGAATCATGATTCTATATTCTTTTCATAATGGTTGGATCTTAGAGGTGTCTATGTAATTTGATTCGATTGATTCCACATCATTGTTTTTTTCAGTAATTTTTTATTTTTTTTGTTTTCGGTTTCACTTTTTCCTACTACTATGATTTCGTTCAGTTTTGGATTTTGAGTTTAATTGTTTACATTTCATCCATCATATAACTTTGGTTTGGTTGTTTATATAATTTTGTATATAGGGTGTTATTGTTAAAATGGAAAATCATCTACCAATTATTTAATAATCTCCTGTCATTTACTAATATGCTTTGGTGTCTAGGGGAAGCCACCGAAGTTTTGATGCACCTTAGCTCTTTCCAAGAAAATGATTAAGTTTGGGTTGTTACAAATGATATCAGTTTGGTTGGTCAGTATTCAATATGGTATCATGGATATAGAATGTATTAAGACCTGAAATGTATGGAATAAATAATATATCTAACCTATTTATGATAAACTTCAAGTAAGTAGGTTGGTTTAGCTAGAAAAAATGTTTTAAAACACTTCTTGGAATGTCATCACCCCATTGTCATGGGTTTAGCCGATGAGGGTTTTTCATCATGAATTAGTAAGGATACATCCCACATGAATGAAATAATATATGTGATGTTTTTTTGGTTATGATTTGGAAAATGGTGAAATGATAACATTGTTTTGTATCACCTAACGCATCTCATATATTATTTACATTAATCTTGGTTTGACTTTAAATTCATTCTAGAGGTTTCAGGTGGACATTGTTTGAAAATTTAGTTTTTTGGAGAATATAGACCATTTAAATTGTTGGTACATCCGTATTACTAACATTATAGTATGACTCTATGTTTTTAAAATGGGATCTTTCATGGTTTTAGAACAGTTAACGTTACTATGCATCTAACCAAGGAAAATTGTATGGGGTCTGGGTATTTTTCTAATGGGGTTTCATGGTTTAGACAAATCATGTGGATTGTCCCAGGAGACAGTGTGGATTGTTTTTTTAATGATATAGAAGCCATTCTTATTTGGCACATGGTTTTTCTAACCACACTGCCAAACCATGCCCAAAATATTGAAGCTTTAAAAATTTGGGTTTTACCATTTTTCCCTTGTTAATGTTTACACATAATTACCCCATAATCTCAGGTTATCACAACATAATCATTCTCTAATGATCTAGAGGCTTCTCCCTTATACTCTATGTGATTTCCCTTCCTTCTTAATGTATTTTTCAAGGAATGTTTTGGTTTTCTTTTAGTTTCATCATCCTTTATTAGATCCTTAAAACATATCTCATTCTCTTGTCTCGTTGGAACCCATGTGGAATTTTCATTTCATATTTAATGGGTTTTATAGAGTTATTATGTTTTTATTATAAATCTTGGATTCTGATGACACAATATACTCTTCCCTGATATCAATTTTTGAAGTTTATTTATTATAATTACATTTTTAAGGTATGTGTCTATATACTAAGGGATAATTCAATGATGTTCTTATTTTTCTTGTAAACTCCTTTGGGATTTTGATTTAAATTATTTTTTTTAAAAATGATTTTTAGGAAAAATCATATTTTCAAATGTGTTTCAATTTAAAAAATGCATTTCAAAGAAAAGGTTTGAGAAAATTATTAAATTCTGGTTTTGGATTAAAAATGGCTTTCAAAGAACCAAAGTGGATTGTATTTTCTTTGAAAATGTTTTATAAATTGTGATCATGGATTTTAGAATTGATTTGAATAAACATAGAACATTGGGTATCCTTGGGAATACTGAGAATAGACATTCCACTCATAGTGTGTGTAATGAAAATAGAGTATTTCTTTCACATTAGGGGGTGTAATTCCACTAGAGGTTATACGATTTGGATCCACTATATGTCTAAATTGGGGATTTATTTTTCATTTCTAGTGTGTAAACACAATGGTTAGATCCCAAATGGTGTGATTTATCATTTATGATTGGATTATCACATGATGTATTGTGTTATAGTAATTTTCTCACAAGATTTAAAATTATGGATTGTGTCATGGTTGTAATTATTATATTCTTATATTATAGTGTACCCATGGATTATATTGATTATGATTTCATGATTTTCAATAGTACTTATCATATTCCCTATCATGTTAATGTTATAGGCTTTTTTAAAAATAATAGAATTATATAAAAATTGTTGTGATTTATGAAAATATTTAAAGAAATATATTTGATTTAAATATATAAATATTTTCTAATTGATATTTTAATTTTTATAGATTTTATGGTGGAATCCTACTGGTCATTGTTCACAAACCCTATTTTTTTCTTTGGATAGATATATACTTTTATTTTCAGGATTCAAGTAAAGGGAAGGGAATTTTATAGCATGTTTTATTCATTTTTCATCATATCCTTTATAGAGAGAGGTTTTGGAGGTGATGGTTGGTCATAAGGATACCTTATGGTCTTTTCAGGGAGTACTTTCTAGTTTAGCATGTTTGTGTTGGATTTTATGGATCTTTTTGGTATCCATTTCATCACATTTGTGCTCTAGTTATATGTATTTTTTTATATATGATAGTTGTTTTCATTATCTTATTGCACCAAACAACCATGGTGGGAATTCGTGGGTAGCTTATCTTGTTTACCTGAGTTGGTTCATTACATGTTTTCTAAAATGGATAATTATGATATGGATGAAACCAAGAGTTTTTAAGAAATGATTTCATGTGATGGTTTCAGATGTAACATAATTTCTCATTGGGATTATGGAAAACTCGAATTTGTTGGATTAAATGGATCACTTGAAATGTACATGATGTTAATTCCATTGTAACTTCCAATTTTTTGGACTGGATTCAAAATTCCATGTAAGATTTTACTTTTTGGTTGATCGATGGTCTGAATATTTGATTGATACTTAGAATGTAAATATGAGAAATAGAACACATGAATGTTTTATTTATAGATGAGTTTTAAGTCTCCATTGGTTTATTGGGAGTTTGGTCTAGTTTTATAATCATTGGGATTTAAATGAAATGGTTTTTGGAAAAGAAGAATAAGGCACACAGTTGGAAAATGATTAGTTTAACCATGAAAATAAACCTTGTTGCTCTTTAAAAATTTGGAAAGGCTATTTCCCCCCTACATCCTTTAAGTTTATTTTTTCCACTTTTCCTTCCCATTTCATACACACAGGGGGCTGATCAAGATCCTCTCCTCTTTTATATGCTTTGAGCCTCCTTCTCTATCTGACCATTGAATCAAACTCTGCCAGGTGAGTTGGAACCATATCTGTAATATCTAGACTCATCATTCTCTTCATCATTTATATCACCATATAGAATCTCAAATCCATGTGTGCTTTATTTCCCTATTTTTTAGGGAATTCTATGATTATTCTAATTTATTCGATTCTTTATTGAATCAAATCTCAATATCAGATGATTCGACCATCCTAAGTATGAGATATGTGATCTATTTTCTTTTCCTATAAATTTTCACTATTAATAAATTAATTTTGTTGTGATGCACATTGTATATTGCATGAATTTCTCAAAAAATGAAATAATATAAATTGAGTTATTTATATGAAAACCTTATTTTCCCATTTTCCTAATCCCCGTTGCAAAGTTAGAGATCAAGGAACTCCACCCAAACCACCTCTTAAGGTGAGTTTGATCTTATACTCCATGTACCATTATTTATTATGATTTAACTACCTAGTGGGTGTGTTCTTAAATGCATTGGAACAATTATAAATTCCTTAATAAAATAATTTTTTTTAGGTAAACCACTTGTTCCTTAGTGAATTATATTTACACTTTGACAGAATGTGATTTATAAAGGAAATGGCCCATAAACTTTATACATGAAATGTGGTATGGCATGCTTAAGTACATAGCCTCTTAAATTTTCATATTTGAATTAATTTTTGGAATGATTAGGTAAATATCCATCTCTAATACTTAAAATTAAATTGTTAATTGATTTATATGAATCATGATGGATACTCGGGTTACAACTTTTATAATTTCTTGGATAGACTCAAAGGCTATATGAAATTAATATTCCATGAGTAATACTTGGGTTTATAAGATTCTACAATGTGCTTTCATATTCATGTTTCATTCTTTTAGTTTTTTGGTAAATGGTATAAATGGGACTAGTAATGTGTCAAAACATGATAAATAGCTTGTGTCTGGGTCCATCCAATCCACACATGAGTGAAAGATCATGTTTTTAGGGATAGGACTGTAGTTCTATATTATTATTGATTATTATTTCAACATAGGTGATCATTTTACTTCTACTGTTTATTAATTGATTGATTTTTGGATTTATTTTCACCCTTGGCTCAGAATGTCAAGTAAGTATTAGGGTGTGCATCATTCTAAGAACATAGATATTCATAGACCATGCATATTCAATGGCAAGTAGATTTCATTGCTAGGATGTATAAGAATTGTTAATGTTACTTGTGTGCTTATTAACATGACTATTTGTATACCATGTTAGGTATTCCATGGGAATTTTTATTTGTATACCTTTTTATGTTTGTTATTTATAATTACTATATGTCTTCCTTCCTAGGTGACTATTTATCATGCTTAGTTTTACACCAGGCATCTATAATTTATGTTACCATGGGTGATTTTATACCATGCATGTGAATTCCCTTGCAACCATAGTATATTTCAACGATTATTTCCTTGTTTAGTGGTATTATTTCTCTATGACAGTATACCTTTTTTAGGATTAAAATATGTAATTTTTTATTAGAGTATCAACATCATCCTAAATGGTGTTTTCCCATATATCTTGATGTTGGAGTGTTATTTAATCAATTACCGCTTGTCTGATTCATAGATCATTGGTTAAACGAACTAAAATGTGAATGGTCACAATTAAATAGTTATCAATTTCTAAGTTTATAAATCATATGAGAAACTTAAAATCTAGGAATGGAAATCATTATTATTGGACCATAATTGAAAAATTGGTTACAGTTACCTAAATTCCAATTATAACTTATATAGGAACTACCATTATAATTTAGGAATGATGATTCATCTAACTAGAACAGGATGCATATATTTATAAATGATGGGTTTTAATTTTAACATGAATGATTATTTATTTTAAATGAAATGTAAATTGTGAATTTTGGGGCTTGTACCTCTATCTTTTTGGGCATGAAAGTTTGTGTGGCTAATTTCATGAAATACACAACTGGACCCAAGCAGGTCAGTTGGGGCATGTTTCTAATGAGAAAACTAGACTCGACCCAAGTCGGTCGATCATGATAAGATATGATTATGTTCTAAACCCATTAAAGGGGTTTTAAAAATCTTTAATTAAATATTGGGACCCTTTTAGGTCACCTTTTTGATTCATATTCCTTGGTACTTAATCACATGGGGGTGTTTACTTGCTAAATGGGATGTTTTTTTAATGTTTCCACATCCACATATATAATTACATATAAATTTATGATGGAATATTATATAATTGGTTCCGACCTAAATGATAAAATACCATAATCTATTTTTATATATTTTATTATATTAGACATAGGTTAATTAAAATTCTAGTTTCAACATAAAGAGTTTTCTCCTTTATAGATTTCCAACTAAACATTTCTTTAATGAAGATAACTGTGAGACCTTATGCCTAAATTCTCTAACTCATTAGAATGAATTGTAATATAGTTTTCTTAATGCCATAAGGCATCTTCCAGGTATGATGATAAGTAAAGATACATTATCAACTGGTATTTGATAAATCTTTGTTATGAAATATTCAAATGTTTTAAAAACAATTAATAGGTTAAATTCTTTAGAATGAAGTGTTTTTAGATGCATTTATATATTGAATCCCTTTGCATGGTTTATCATGACTTTTTATTTAATAAGTGCTTGGGATAGGAACATGGATGTTTCATGTGGGTCTTGGTTTCCTCTATACTAGGTTTTTTTGGACCTAGAGGTTAGGTGATAAAGCCTAGTGACTTTGATATGAGGGTATCTCAGTAGGGCTAGTGCCCTGAAAACCATCAGACATTGGAAAATTCTTGTGATGGATTTCTAATGAGAGGTGATGTCCAGGTTCTATTTTTCTGAGGACTCCTAATGATAGAGAGACAACCTGGGTAAATGGTTGATCATTAGACAAGTTAAACCTTTTTCAAATGATTAACCAACATGTAATTCTCTAATTCAGTAGGTTAGACATTCCCTTGGAATGAGGGGATTGTTTTTTATTCAATTCACCTTCCTTATTTCCTATGGTATATCACTTATCAGGAAAGTGTAGAACCATTTGTGCTTCTCAAATATCATAGTAGCATAATTTGTTACACATAGTGCCTTTAGATTTAAAGATGTTATGTTTAAAGTATGATGTTTGAGTAAAAAGTTCACATAAATATTTATTTATTTGGATTCAAGATTTATTACAATCAATTGTGAGCACATGAAGGATGTTTTTATGTGTCATATATATTGTAGAGTGACCAGGTAATTGTGAAATCATTATGACCATCGTAGCTTTGAGATTGATATGAAAAGTTGAGTTTTTCCAGTTATTTGGGATAATGTTATTCAATGGATTGTGTGATATTTCACGACTAATCCAGATTTTTATTTGGATTTCACACTTGTTGATGATGATGATGCATGTGTACGTGACATGGGATAAGCGTCATGTGTGTGTCTATAGGTGAATCTGATCTAGTGAACTTATGAGTAGATAGTTTTCCTCTCTTCTTGTGATCTTATTTCTAAATTAGTTTTATACATATCAATGAACTAGGTTTTTTAGTGGCGGAACATGTGTCATCAGATGTTTTCAACTCTTAGTAACATGAGGACTAGAATACTCTTAAGGTGGGGACCATCAAATTGGTCATAAGAAGTGTTTCCACCAAAGTAGAAGGAACACTATCCTAAGGGAGCATTTGAAAATGGTCAAAATGGTCATATATAGTTAATAGAAATTGTGGATTCTTGTTTTCAAGGTGATTTCCAATGGAGATCCTATCATAATGAGACTGAAATCCCCAGTAGTATGACCAGCTTGACCATGTTGACGAATAACATTCTAAAACATTATTCAGGTCTAAAATCAAGTAGTACGAGAGTGTACACCTACTGCATAAGGTGATTTGTGTACAAACCATTTGTTTCGGTTACCATTGAGATAACCAGTTGATGGGTGGATAAGTTTTAGATGAGGTTTAATGGTTTTATCATGGTGATTTTAGTAATAGTGACTCGAAGATTGAGTAAATTCAAAAGAGGTCCCATTGTATGGGCTATCCTATATTTCAATTGGGCACTGTAAGGATATTGACCCGAGTTAGACCTAAACACTAATAGTCGGGATACATTATGTCAGGTGTTGGATAATGTTATTATATCCTATTTTAAGTGTGAGTGTGGCTCGAAAGGATCAATATGTGCCTTCCAGTGACATCCAAGTGTACTCATGGTTTAGTGATGATCAGAAATCCAATCTTGAAATCATCCTGAGTATGATGAGAGAGCATTTGGTATACACCAAGGCAATGTAAATTAAATTTCCTTTATATTTTTATGGATAGAATCCTTGGAAGTGAACTCAAGTAGAAGGATAAATGAAGACTTATGGTATGGATTCCACTATAGGTAGTGGGTAGATGTTCCACTTGAGATAAGGGTCATGAAAATGCAGGACCAGTCTTTAGATAGTTGGAACTTATATGTAATTTTATAAAAAATAACGAGGAGTTGTTCAACTAGGGGATATCACCAAAAGTCGGTAACGAGCTTCGATGAACATTCTCAATGTGATATTGGGATGCCTCCACTTAAGATAATGGGGGTCAATATTTTGAAATGAATCAGTAATCTAAGCTGAGTGTTTTTGAAAATATTAATCTGAATGTGGTTCGACTTGAGATCTCTCTAAAATAGATATATTGTCCTTTTAGAACCATTTTTTTCATGCCTGGGTTTATGTGAGTTCTATAAAAAGTGTTTTCTATGATTTTCAATGAAATACAATGTGAATAATTTTGACATTGGTCAGTCGGAGTTGACCATTGAGATTCTAATGAGGTCCAGTAGTAGTGTTCTCACCTATAATTGGCGGTATCATTTTAAGAAACATGTTGGGAGCATCTATAAAATGCTACAGATGTGATTCAGTAGGCAGTTCTAACAAATTTTTGGTCAGGGATCATAATTGGATATTCAAATGTAATGACCTATGTTAGAGAGCTCCATAGGCCTCTTGGTAAAATATATGATGACAAGATAATGTCTCGATTTATATAGGCTTGGGTAAGCTCCATATAGATGTTTCATCCATGGTTATGAGAATTTTCTTGTAATTACCCATTTTTAATCAATAGAATTCCCTTATTATAATTATTCCTTACGGTATAATAGCATTATGAAGCCTAATGACATATCATGATAGTAAATACTATGTGATCATTAAACATAATTTATCCACTTCTATGTTGTGAATTTTGAAAATCTAACATACATAGTTGCATTCATGGTGATTTTTGGATTCTAATAGGAAAAACTTAATTTTTGGTGAATAGTAACCTACCCTTATGAATAGTAATGTGACCCTTATGAATTGAAAATCTTCCAAAATAATTGTGACCTTACCCATGAATGATTAAACAAAATTTAGGAATCTTATAAGTGGAAATTTGACCATAATAAAAGTATTTATTTTTTTGTAAGTCATAAATAAATAATTATAATTAATTAACTAATTTAAAAGAAAATTTATTTTCATAAAATGAATTCATAAATTAACAATATTATGTCTTCTAGTTTTATGATATTTTTATAAGACCTTATGTAATTTTTTAAAACACTATAAAATTACTTTTAATTTTAAAAACTGTATTTTTCTATAAATTATGATTTTAATAAAAAAATTAAATTGATCATATTTATAAAAAAAATATTAAAAATGGACTTAATTTATGGATTCTACGTGTCTAAAAATGGTTAGGGTGAGTTTTTGGGATTTTTCTGAAGTACATGAATTTTTTGGGAATAGTAAAATACATTAATTTACTGTATAAAAACATTATACTTTAAATCCTCAATTACTAAAATCCCAAGTGATGTAAGTACCCAAATATCGAACTCACATTCCCTATTTTATACTCTTGGTGATTGAATCATCACTATTTCTTATCTTGGTGGATATTAATTAACTAAGGATTAAAATATTAACGGAAGCCCTTTCCCCTCAACTATAAATACCAACCTTCACTCCTTCATTTATTCACACCTCTAAAGCTTCAAGACATGTTCAAATTCTATCTAGAGATCTTCCCTATACCCTTACCCACGACCAAGATTTATTTTACTCATCAAAAGATGAATACTAAGTTTCTAATGGTGGATCTCAAGAGGAGGATTCCAGAATTAATTCCTCTCTCTCTTTTCATTCATTTTCCATTCAAATTTATTTTCTTTTAATTTCTTATCCTAAAATTCTCTTATCCAAATTTCATGATATCTATATTATTATTGGTATTTTGTTATGATATTTTTTTTTTAAATATTACAAATTATACTCCACCCTCTCTTTGTCACTGAAATGAAATTGTTCCCTATGATGTGTTAATTTACCTAAATCATGGGTGATGCACTTCCATTTTTGATCAACTCAATCAAGGATGTTAATAAAACAATAAAATGGTTGAAAAAATATTTTAAATTTCATTTTATATCCACTATTATTTTCTAGAACTAACTTATTTACATGACACTAAGTGATAAAATATAACAAGTTTGTTGTGATCAAAAACCACCCAATTTAACCAATAATGATAATCATAAAATTTTATCAAATGATTCATCCACATGGTATATAAAAAAATACATTATAAGATCATTTATATTCATTTATCATATCTAATAATATATATTAACAATTCTAGATGTTGAACCACATTTGAAACGAACATCCGTTCTTGAATACAAGTGATCCGTTCAAGAAATCCACAAAAACGAACATTCCTAATCAATGAATTTAAACTCTATAACTTATCCAAATTCCCATAAAATAAATTAATGAAACCATAATTAACCATTTTCATGTATTAACATTTATTTAATTTCTAATTGATGAATATAATTTCATTATACTAGACATTAAAGTGAAGAAATCATTCGGATACAAGGTAAGGGGAAATTCTCGAACCCAACTTTCATTTTTCAGGTTCTCCCTCTTTCACACCGTTTTTCCAATGGTTACTCCTCAAAATTTATTTTTTTCATCATTATCTTACCTTTTCTGGGATATACATGTTTCCAACATGTGTTTATTTCAAATAGAATGTTTTCCAAAAGAACTATTCTTTAAAAAACACACCTTTAATTCTCACTCATGGTTGATGGTTCTTGTATCTAGTATGTCATTCCCTCTTTCTTTTGGGAGACCAAAGATTATGAATTTTTTATTATGTGATAAAATCCATTAATTTACATGATTTATTTATGTTAAATGTTGTGAAATGTTCAATGTGGCCTGAATAATAATGAAAATGTTATGATGTTATGGTTGTTCCCAGAATTATATAGCACAATATAAATGTTTGAATGTGATGGGTGCGCCTAGAATTATATAGCACTCCAATGAATTAGTTAAAGTGATGAATCTCATGATTTAAATGGAAATGATTTGTGATCATAATGAAATAATTTTTCAAAACTATGTGTGATAGTTTACCACTAATACATGATGTTTCATTTTTTGAATTACTACATTTCATGTCTTTTATTAATTATTCCTATCATGTTCATGATCTTATGCCTATGTTATGATGATAAATATTATTATCATCTCATGTGACATTTTTCATGTTTTATCTATTCTCTTATTGAGGTTTTAGCTCACCAATTTTTGATATATATCCCCTGGGTAACTACTTGTACTAAAGAGGTGTCAAGATCCAGAGACAATTTAAAGAAGATGTAATTAAATAAATGTATATGTATTTTTTTTTAAAAGTTATGAATGGTCCTTGTTTTCCCATGAAACTAAACATTTGGATCCTCTAGGAGTGATAATTTATTTTATTCATCACTAAAATGATGTAAATGTAATGTATGAAAAGGATGGGCATCTATATTTTCTCGAGATTAAATATCTTATGTACTATATGTTTGTAACAACTCATGGAGGTGTATTAGGTGTCTGGAAATGTTACATAGCTATTTGAATAAAACTAATTAACCAAATAGGACATGTGTTGTCTTATTTAATTATTAAGGATTGTTAGGGATGATAAGTTCTAAGGTGGTGAGATTATAAATTCTTGTGTTTTAGACTAGGTTGAAAATTCCATGTGAGTTTAAAAAATTTTGTTAATGGATGGGCCAAATATTTAAATGATCCATGAAATGTAAATCTCGGAGTTGGAACACAAAAAATGTTATTTTTAGATGAGTTTTATGTCTAGGGCGGTATCTTGAGAGTTTATTCGAGTTTTAGATATTTTGAGATCTAAAGTTAAGAGTTTATGAAGAAGTATAATGAGGCACACGGTTGGATAACTGTTATATTAACCACATGGATCCTCTATGAAACATGTTTTATTAAGGTTAATTATTTTTTATACTATGAAACCATCTAGTAATAACTGTGTGACAAGGTGAAGGAGTGACGGGGTGACCCATATAGTCTATGCATGGTCTTCTCAAAGTGTGCTCCTATCCCACAACCTTAGTTCCACTTAACTAGTAGCACTAAATGGTTAGCGTACGATTAGATCAAATTGTGAAACCTAACCATGAAGTATGACTCTTCTAGACATAGGAGGCCACACAGTTGGTGCATAGTTTTCAATACCATACAGTCGTTCCATATGGATCTTTGAAAATAGGGAAAAGACCATCTCCCCCCTCTAATATTTACGTTTATTCTCCTAATTTTACTTCCCACTTCATGAAAAGTATGGGGATGCTCGAAATCATCTCCCCACCCCTAAAATTTCGAGCCTCTTTATATGCTTGACCATTGAATCCAACATCGCATGGGTTTATTGGAACTGTATCAGTAAGCTATTAACTCTTCATGCTTCAGTTCTTTATTTAATCTCTCATTAATGAGTATTAAATCCTTGTAAGATATGTTCCATACTTATAAGTAATTTGTTGAATCTTATAATTTATTCCATTTTTTCCTGAATAAAAACTTGATATCATATAGATAGACATTCCTATGAACATGTTTTAGGCCTAGTTTCCTTTCCCATAATGTTTAATAATTTATAAATTACAACCATTTTTATACACATTAGATTTTTTGTGCATTGATCTAATAACATGAGATACTTTATATTTAATTGATTAAACCACAACCTCATTTTCCCTTAGCCACTTTTTGTGGTAATAGGTTGAAAACCTCAATCCTAAACACATATTATAGTGAGTTCTATTTCAAACTCCTTGTACTTTTTTTGGATTATGATTTAACCACCCACTGGGTGTGTTTATCAATGCATTTCCACAATTACAAATTCCTTAAATAATTAAAATAATTTAGGTAAAATAATTGGTCCTGGAAGAATTATATTTTATAATGGAAATCATTTTGTTTATAAGTGAAATGGACCAAATGATGTATATTTGAATTGTGGTATGTAATTCTTACATACATAACCTCCTAATGTTTCATATTTTAAATAACTAGTGGCATTATTTGGAACATGGTAATATATAGTCCTAAAAATTAAATGTTTAATAGTGTCTTTGTCCCTTGAGAGATACTTGTGTTCCCTCTTGTGGAACTCCTTTGACATGCTCATAGGATTTTTGAATTAATTATACAATGAGCGATAATTGGGTTTCTTTTTTAAAGAACACCATGGATAGGCTCATAGGCCGCATAAATTATATTACACCTTTAGGGATACATGTGATTCTTTATTATGGAATTCAATGAATAGGATCATAGTCTAGTTTTTTCACATTCTTTTATTGGTACTTGGGTTTCCTTTTTATGGAATACCTTGGATAGGCTAATAAGGAAATGGAATGTTTGTGGGAGAAACTTGGGTTACCAATTTACATCACTCAAATGAAGGGCTCATATATGAAATGGGGTTACATTAATTCTTGAGATATACATGGGTTACACTTTATATAATGCCTTGGATGGGCTCATAGGATAAATGAATTTTACCTTTCATGTTTATTATTGAATATGAATAATGATACCTTTATTATGATGTTTATCACACTCATTTATGGATATCTTGGATTATAAACAAGGTTCTTAAGACTACATTATAATTACAAAATTTACAACAATGTGGATGCCTTGTATATATACCAGTGATTTGATATCTCTACATACATATATTCACATATATTATTATATATACATGTGGGCTTGTTCATAGATATTTATTCCTTGACCAAAGTAGTTATATTCGACCAGGGGTCCTTGAGGAACCTTATTATAACTTAATTAAATTTATTTATTTATTTTCTTCTTGATATACATTCACACTGCTTATTTTATATACAAATACAAGATTTCATTATACACTATTGGTGGTGGCCTACTGAGTACATCTCATGCACTGTTCGGGCTACCATTTTACCAACGTACCCAAACATATCTCATGATTGCAGGATCAGGTTATTAAATTCTGCTTGTGTTTGGTTATCCTTATGATAGAGTACATGATCAAAGGGTCGATCCCATGATTTTGATGATATTGGGGATGAACATTGTGAATTTTATTCATTTACATTTTTTATCAGTCTAAGCATGTACATTGTCTACCTATATATGTTTATATAAGAACAGGTTCATGGATAAATATCATTCATTTGTAATTTATTTTGAGTTGTTATTATATTCCACTTCCTTTATTTTCACACTCTTACCACGATGCTAGAGTATCCACACTGTACCACAATAGACATTTGTTGATATTCGGTAGCCTTTGGTGTATGGGGAGGTGCTCTTGAGGCAATGTGGCTAATTAGGTTTGGTTTATGATTAGTGAAATGAGTCTGGGACACTACATACATGACTACTGAAACGTTTTATAAATAATATTGACCAATATTCCATCTACAACAAAGAGATAAAACAATTCCTTGTTAATTTTTAATTAATTTAACTACATTAATAAATACCTTGGTTTGGAGTTCTTTCTTCAATACATGTGTTTATTTCCCAAAGTCGATTCGATTTTTTTTCACTGATGAGGACCAACAGTAGATCCATTCTAGAAGTGATTCATATGTCCCATGTTGATCATATAACATCACTAATTGTATTTTAGGTGCTAGTGTGGTAGTAAAAATCATCTTACATCACTCCTTTCATCATAACCAAGATTCATTTGGTCAGGAAATGATCATCTCATGATCTCTCAAAATTGAGATAAATGGAGGAAGGGATAATCTATTGAGCTTAAGATAATATCCATGAGATGTTATTCATCAAAAGAGAAATATACAGGGAGGTGGATGTTATACACACTTACTAACTTCTCTCAATTCTCACAATTATATATTTATAGACCCAGGGTTAGAGTTTCATATAAAATAATTCCACAAATACCCTTACTAATATGTTAAACCAAAAAGGAACGTCATCCATGTATAATAATAATAATATTTCTTTATTCAGTGGTGTTTCATATTGGACACAATGATAAGTATTATTTATAAATCACTAAATAAATATTAATATACAGATTTATAAATCGTTCTTATCATCCTCCTAGGTAATTATTGACTTTCTCCATAAATATGATAAATAAATATTATATTTATTTTCTGATAAATAAAATATTTATTTTAATATTCATGGAGTCAATTAAATTATTTATTAATAAACAATTATTTATTACCATTTTACTAACAAGTGATTAAAAGTATACAATTAATAGATAAATAAATATTATTTTCATAGTCTGGTGAATAAAATATATATTTGGATATTCTCATAATAAAGTATCTGTTAATGAATAAATAATTATTTATTACATTGAGAATGCAAATATATAAGTACAGATTATATATTCACATAATTAAAAAAATTACCTTTTGAATAATTATCTATTTAATATTTTAATCCGTTTTGTAAATCCTGAATAAATATTACATCACAATTTATAGAATAATATTTATTCTAGCATTAATATATAAATAATATTAAACTGAGATTAAAGGAAACACTTTCTGTGTAACTCCCAAGGCATCTTCCTCTGTGGAATTAGTTATACTTTCCCAAATTACAAGATTTTTGTTAAGAAATGTGTTATGGAACCTATAGAGTATGATAATATATTGCAACAATAATAACCAAATATGAATGGTCATTGTATAATATAGTCCCTTTATAGGTATATTTCATCAAGTAGGTTACACACCCATGCCATCATCCTATATGATTGATATATATATATTTCTTTTACCATCTAAAATGTACTCATTGTTACAGTATGACCATGGTATTTAATGTGATGGTTCCATTTCAATTAAAGGGTAAAATTATCAAATTTCATAAATATGGAAGGTAAAAATACTTAATCAACTTATTCATTAATAATATATCATCTGTGACATACCCAACATACCCAACTTCACCATAAAATATATCTCAATTATTTATGGTACTGCGTTATTGTGAGTGGATCAGGAAATACATTAATAATAATATTAAAGTCTAAGGACCTTTACACAAACTCACAGATAGAAATATCTGATGATACATGAACATGAATAATTCTTATAGGTGAGTCTGTAATAATATTATCTCATCTTAGAGATTAACATGTGAAACATTTATGTGATGAAACTTCATATTCTTATGAGCACTCACACTTGATATTATACATACCATTTTCCCCATTATATAATGTTATCCAACCATACACAAAAATTTAAGAATATCATCATGAAACCTCAAGGTTCTCATCATGGAGAGGAACTTATATGAACATTTCAATGTGAATGATAATTTAGGACATTACCACATTATTGTTATATATAAGAACAATCAATAAGTGATAAGGTATTATTATTAAAATCCATGAATATAAAATCAATATAAAGTACAAAGTAGTTTGTTTTAGGGTGACAACCCAAATAGACCCCCACTCTTACTAGAGTCAACTACTAATGAATATTTAGATCTCACATGTTAATCATGATTATAGTGAGTATCACTATTGCAAATGGGCCTACCATGTTTTCATGACATCAGTATGAAAATTACCATGTATGTGCGGAAAATATTCTTACAGAAGCATCAATACCTTGTGAAAATACCTCAATTAGTGACATTACCAAGTATCCACCTCTAGTTGCCATACTATAAAACTGATATCTTTGTTAAGTCTATTGTGAACTATTATCATAATAATGATGAAACTTTTACTTTTATTCTAACCCTAAATATGAATAGGATGTTTCTAAATTTCATATTAAGCTACATATAATGCCACACTATACTGAATAATTGTAGATATGACAACCAATGGATGAAATAAGTTTTCATTGCATATTACCTTAGCCTTACTATGATACTATATCAAATTTATCTAAATTATGACAAGTGTCCAATTACCTTGACCTCTAGAAATCCCAGTCCCCCAAACACCATTAACTCATATAATTCTATAATATCGTGTAATTTATGATGGTTCTAACAACATGTCGGAGTAGTTATGTTGGATCTATTTTATATTCACTTACTATGCATCATGAATTAGTGACAACAAAAATCAGTACATATCATTCCTTATGAGAAAAATTCCTAGAATGTAAGCTTTTAAAATTATTTTAATCTCAATAATTTTTTTAAAGGCTTTTTCATGTCCACTATAAATATTATATGCCAACAATAATTTGTCTTGGATTATTTCAATATATACTATGAGTTGATTTATAAAACCCATGGATCTATTTTTTATAGATCTTTTTTTAGATCATGGATTCTAATTAAATCCATTCATAGATAAATTCATTCCTCATTTATAACAAAATAGTAAGAAATACCATTTGGTTTCTATATTTTATTAACATATCTATGTTCAAAACATTTATCTCTCCCTTTAACAAATTTCAGAAACATGTCACTTATTCATTTCCAAATGAATACTCTATGATCACTATGTAGGATTTTACCAAAAATGAATTTATTTAATATGTATATATTATTGGAATTTTTTGATGTCAATAAGCCTTTATAGTTATTCCTTATAGACATATACCATAAGGCCTGAGTTTTGGTCCCATCATATTAACATATTCCAAAAGGATTCCTCAAAATGAGGTTGCCTTGGAAATCAATAACCTAATATAATGATCATATCTGAATTATTTGACAATTATAATTCAAAATAATTTTATTCATTGTAATTTGCATAAAGTTTTTTCCATATACTAAACCTTTAAACAATTTATCGTTATTTATTCATACTGGAATTTACCATCCATGCTTCGTTTTCCTTGAATACTCACATGTATTTTCATGTATTTTCAACATTCAAAATATGGAGTCCCTAAATCTTAATACATGTAATACATTTATTGAATTCATGAATACATTTCAATATTATAATTTTTCAACTCACCAATTCATTGGAGAAATATTTATTTCGAATGAACAAAATATGTACTGCCCACCATGTTGAAGTCAAACAACATCTTTGGTTATGTATTCCTACATAAAATGTGTTTCCAGGACAACTCATCTCACTATGATCAGTGAAACCTAAATTCATATGAAAAATCATGTGCATCTAGAGCCTTAACCCTTAGAAGTTATTTCCTCTCCTGTTATCTTTAAAGATACATGATTAATTAATGGAATAATTCTTGGTCTTAAATATAAGTTTATATCCCTAGTGGATATAATATTATTAAATAATATTAAATAAATATTTTATGTTAATTTTTAGAGAAATATAAATTTTAAAAATTGATATTTAATTACAATTTCAGGTTATACCCTAATAATTTCTTACAATATAACAATTAATATGATATCCATTAGTCAATATAGTTCAAAAATGGTTAGTTGTTGAAATTATATTTGAAAAAAATGACTTGGAAGAAATAATAAAATATTTAAAATATATATAACACTCATCATTGACATTCCTTTTACTACGATCATGATATTGATGTATATAAGGAAATGTGAGTTTAAGAATACCTTTACTCCACATGTATGATCAATTGTTACTTGGATAAGATGTTATCCAACAAGCTAGCTCAAAGGAAACTCTATCATTAATAAGTGCAGTCAATTAATTCACATAGAATTTATATATCTTTTAATGGAATATCATAAAGTATATGAACACACCTATAGCTTTGGAATAGTTCACAAGGCCTTTTTAAACTAACTCTAAAATCATTGAGGTGCACATTAATTTGCAAGGTTTTTTTATAAAACATGATAAGTAGTTTGTTAGAATACCTATTATATTAGCTCAATATAGTCTAAATCAATTTTTTTGGTGTCAAAAGATATCTAATTTTTTTTTTATTTGTAAAATCATCATCTTTATACAACTGGTAAATATTCTTATTTTTTATATTCATCATTCATTACAATGGATATATGTGATTAAAGAGTTACTAAACCATTATTTTAATACAAAGTACCATAAAATATTATTCAAAATGTGAAATAATGACTTATTGTTTCTATCCGGATACTAAGAAAAGAAAATTAGTAACACTCATTTCAAACTAAAATCAATCCATTCTCATAATTTTGAAGTTGTGAATTCCCACAACTAAAATAGGAACCATCCTTTCTCAGACTCTGGGTGAATTCACCCTACTTATTATAATATTTCCAAACATTCTTAATTCTCAAATGATAATATATGTAAAAAAATATTGTATTTTAATTCCCTATAATTCCTATGGAAATATTATATTCAACGATGAATGTTTCAGAAGATTATAACTACTTATAATTTAATTTATTGAAATTATTTCAAAAAATATTTCCATAAAAAATAGACGTAAATATCCTCATTTTCATTTTTATCCCTCTAAATCTTCTATCTAATTTAAATAAATTATAAGTAAACCATTTTATTTAAAATTACATGGGCATTACAACTTTATATTCCATAATTTTCACCACATGGGGTGAAGAAATTAGTCTCCATGAAATAATATTTTTATAGTTACAGAAAAAACAAAAGGCTTTAAAAGCAGTTTAACTATAATGTTCCCTTAGTCTTGGATGGATAAATAGAATCCTAGTGGTAAGGATTGTAATATGAGACTCATGGATGATATCTTATCAAAATAAAATCTTAAATTTTAATAATTTATTTATGTACTTGAAGACATTGTTACATGCTAAACACCCCATTTCCTATTTATACTCAAATAGTGTAGCAATAAATGAAATTAACTTTAATTCCCTTTTTCTTCCTGTAAATTTATATATAAAAAGATATAATGGGGTAATAAACCTCCATATATCTTCTTATTCATTCCTTTTCACCTCCTCTTGTTGGGAACATGACCGGGTTTTGGGAATTTTGACACATAGTAAAAATTACCTGATTGTAAAGTAGTCTAAAACATCTATGGCCCGTGAGGAGATTTATGATTTTCAGGAACTGATCATATTTAAGGAATAATAAAAATGTTCATCATGGTTTTTTTGATATTTTTTACAATAATTAAAACAAATATATTTATACATTAATTTATTAAAAGGTACATTTGATGAAACATTTTAATCATTTTATTACGTTTCCCACTATTTTATGAGGTCAAAATGACCCTCACTATTAAAATTGTTATGTCCCATGATATCATATATTCTAGTAAAAAGGATAAATAGTATCATTATTATAATATATACAAAGGCCATGAAAATTGTATCTTGGTTTTAGGTAGGCGGTCCTTCCAACATTGGGATTTTATCTCTTCTTTTAATTGAGTGGACTCCCTAATTCTAAAATCAGAGCTGAGATTCCCTCAAAACTTTCTACCAAGAATAGTATTTAGTAGAAAATTTATATTAAATTAAATAGAATATTAGTTATGTTGACCCACTATCATTTTTTATATTTACCAATCACTAAAAGATCCCCTGACAAAGGCCTGAACTAATATTTTATTAATGAGTCCATCTTAAATCAGATAATCGAATGTGTAGTGACTTAATATTAACATGGTATAATATTTTATTATGAATAAAGTACCTTATTTTATATATTACAAGTATTTTATTATTAATTGGATTTTAATTATTTCATTAACCATGTACTGATAAAATATTTTTTGCAACATATATTTTATTTTAATTCAGTATTTTCATATTATACAATTTATTTAAAAAATAAACCATGCATAAAACATAAATAAAATAAATGAATCGTGGAATGATCATGATATTTATATTGAGGTTTTTTATTGAATGGAAAATAAACAAAACGTATACTATATCAGAAAAACACGTTAAGCCCCTCTCATCTCAAGTTTTCTTCATTCTACCTCTTTCCTGTGTATCTCAATGGTTTTGTTTTACCTTGGATCTATCTTGATCCAAATCCATTCACCTGGGAGCTCCATCCTTATAATTATTTTACATCACTCATTTTTGAAGGGAACTAGGAAGGGGGTTTTGATACAAGAAACCATGAGAATAGAAGAATGTACATAATAGGGATGGATGGATGAATCACATACAATCAATTTAATTTAATAAAATAATTAAAAAAACACATAAAACGCTAAAATTGAATGAAACTATATAGATACAAAGGTTATTCCAAGCTCATTATAATACACTTTTACAATGAATTCACATTTATAATAACTTTCTAGCATTCATTTTTATTCGTTATCTTGTTATGATAAATATATGTGAATTAATTCGATTAATTATTAGATTAGTCAATTAATTCAATTTATCATAATCTCTATCTAATCTATCATGGAGATACACATTCATTGTAATTTAAAATATAATTAATTAACCAATTTTATTTAAATTTACTTATGTGCCAAACTTGTACATAGAGGCATCATGATGTGTACTAATCTAAACTACCAAACATGGTCTTTGTTTTAAATAGTGAACTCATATGAAATATCACACACATGACATGTGCTGTAATTTCAAGGTGTTTACTGTAAAATAAATGTCAGAGAAAACATAGAATAATTATGATGAATGTATTAGTTTTATGTTGTAGAGTATACAGTATGAAACAGTTATTCCAGACTTATAGTTCCTTATTTTACATTTAATTAATTAACCTGTTAATATAATATAAAACATATAAATCTATATATACTACCAAATTAATAACACATCGAATCATATTGATGAGGTTTATTGGAGTAAAAAATTAATTTCATTTTCTGTGTAAATTAATATATATAGTATACATTCTATATTGACATGTATTATTCTTATATAGGTTACAAAAAGTTATAACGCGTGGAATTAGTTAAATTGTGTGTGAATTAATTATTTACCATGTGAATTAATTACACGGTATGTAAATTAACTACACCATGTGTGTATAAATCACATCTCATGTGAATTAATTACCATGTATATAAATTTATTACATATCATGTTAGTTATTTATGTGGCATGTTAATTAGTTACACTAAATATTAATTAATTACATTACATGTGTATAAATTGCATCATCTGTGTATTAATTACACTCATGTAAATTAATTATACCACCTGTGATATATCTAATTACTCTATTTCTATTAACCACATGACCACCACGTCATGTGGGGTTACAATGCATTTTGGTGATTTACATTATGGGTAACCTTAGAACTGTGTGCCACCCCTATATGGTTATTTAAAGTTATTTATTTATTTATAAAATGGTTTTGGGTTATATGAATGATAAACAAATAGGGGAAAAAGTGATCATGAAAAACGGATTGAAAGAAAAAAAAATTATTGAGATGAAAAATAACTTTTAAATTCATAGACAACCTAAAATCAATACTAATTATAAATTGAATGTGACCACTTTGATACCACCTGATGGTTCTGGATACAGATTAAGAGCCTACTGGGCCTATAGATAACTAATCACTTATTGGATTCAACAGACTCTGCCAAATATACATGAAGTGAACACCTTGACCGACAAAAAAAATCTGAAGAATATTGAAAAATAGTTTTTCCAATACTAAGAATGTGTACCTTTTCACATTAATTTTTAATTATTTTAACAGAATAATGAAATTCCTTATTCTATATTTTTTTTCTTTAATATAGGGTTGAAAAATAAAAGGCCATTCAGTTAATTTTTTTATTATGTTGATAAATACCCAATGTAGTGCCCTCTAATAATGATCCACACATGCTCTTTTTACCTTAGAACATCAATGATGATACTCTGAGTTCTAGAAAAATATATTGATTGGGTTTCACCATTTGATTTATCACAACCATGATCCCTTAATTTTGGAAAGGTCCATCTCTAAATCTCTCCATCTCGAGAGAAATGTAGGAAGAGATAATCTCTAGAGATTTAGTGAAAACCCTAGAGACATTCCTCATTGTGGAAAAATTCTCTAGGAGGAGGATGTCGTGCAAAATGACTGGCCTCTTTTTGGAGTCAGTTTCCTAGAACTGACTTCAATGTGCATTATTTTTACTTTTATTCATGTTTTGTAATATTTTAAAATTATATTTTCATATCAAAAAATTTCTTCTACACTACATTTTATGTGATAATGGCTTAAGTTTAATTATCACATTGAATGGTTAAAGTAGTTCCTCACTATGATGACAACCTATAACTATCATGAAATTATTATAAAATATAAGTTATATATATCATTTGATAGAACAAAATTGATACATTCCATCAGGGGTGGAGACTTATAGGACTTTGAGGCACTTTTTGGTGTAGGACCTTTCTAATGTCTAGTGCAGGAAATTATGAGAACATTACCCACCAGTAAGAAATATATATTTACATGTGTCATTGGATATTTTTATCAGTATATGTGTTTAATGTGATGTTGTGTTATTTAATGAAACTTTGACACATCTATTATTGTGAAATTAATTAGTTTTTTAATGTGAAATTGTCTTTATAATAGAGAATCATTAAATTTGTAACAAATAAATATGAATTTTATTTTCTTTGAAAAATATTCTTTAATGGTTGATTTTTTTAGTGATCATTTTTCATTGTTTAGTTATTTAATTTTAATATAACATTTAAATATTATTTCTTGTCAAGAAATTCATTGATAAAAATGTTTTTTCTCTAACTGGTTTTTGATAAGGATTTAATTTTTTATGAAAATTCATTCATTATTTTGTTTTTGGATTCATCTAGGGGGAAGTTTAATAAGGAAATAATTTGTTTATATTGTAATTTTTTAATTTTGAAGAATTATTATTCAAATAGAATCTAGATTATTTTACCATGTTGTTCATTTCTTTTAAACTATTTAAATCACATATTAATTTCTATCAAAATTTTTTGTTTGAATTTGATTACTTTTTATTTTACTAATTCTGGAATTCTATGTATTTTGGATCTGTGTTGAAAATATTACAGATACCAAAAGTTATCATTCCTTATATAAATCATCCACATGTGAAAAATAAAATATATTGTGCCTGAAAATTAAATCACTAGTGACATATAATAAAAAGGAGAGAGAGACTACAAAGATTCTGATTGCCTACACCTTCCCATGAGCTACTACACAACCACAATCCATTCAACCATAAATCAAAATATTGCGGTCCACCATTCTCCATTATTTTTTGAAATCTCCCACATCAACCAAAAATATTTCAAGATGTTTCATGGATAAAAAAACAACAATATTTTTCATCCACAATTTCAATCCATTTTTCCAAGGGGAAATGTATGTTCTGATTGTCCATCAATTGCGCCACCATTCAAGAAACCATGCTGGAAAATTCGATAGATAGTAAGTTAAATCCACTAACAACATGAGGAGATTATTTTTAATATACAACCACCACCATAAACCATGGATGAACTTACTAGTTGATCTGTACTGCAAAACACCTATACAAGCCCAATCTACTCAACCACTTGCACATGAGGAAGTTTCAACAAACCTGTGATGAATTCACGGTTCTCGAACTAGTTTACCTAGATAAACCTGAATATTTATTGAGAAAGCAACCTAAATCTCACTGAACTACACCAAAATGTTCTATTCCTCATAACCTGGGGCTCTTTGATTCAATCATCTCAGTAGAAGAATATTCTTTCCACTATGGGAAGACATCCAAAAATCTAGATCTCAATGTTCTATTTGGACCAAAACCACCATTGAAGATGCTTCTGCATATGATAAATAAATAGACCAGAGAACCTGATGTCAATATACAGCCAAAGAATTTGATCCAAAAGAAATCTGAAACAATACATTCAAGTTCCACTATGTAAGATCACTTGCCAAATGTGGAAGAAAACCCCAATCTAAATTCAAAATACCTAATTGATGAAAATACGAGGTGATGTATCATGTACGATGAAAGCCACTACCAAACATAACCATAGATGCACCTATATGAAATTCCACCCACCATTGATCTAAAATAATTATTACAAAATTGAATTAAATTCCACTATATATGGATGTTTATCATGGCCAATAGAGGGAGAATCCATGAGGTCTCACTGCCGCCTGATTACATGATGCTGGTTTGCTGAATCCCATGGCCCTTTATTTCAAAAAAATAATATATATTTATAATAATATCAATATAATTATATATATAATAGTAATATTATTAAATATATAAAAAATTTGTTTCAACCCCAACTAAATACATCTAAGTTAAAGGAGGAAAATAGTTTCATAAAGAATAAATATTTTAACACATAATCATATTCTTTTTTTTAAATGAGTGAATCAGAAAAGTGTCAGGGTGAATGAGTAGGCTACATGAATCATTTTTTTATGAAATATATAATGGAAGTTGACCTTTATAAACATATAAAATTAGGATATTATATCATGGACACAGTTTGGAAGAAATAACTTAGAATGGACCTGCATGTCATCACAAGAGGTTAACTACTCTCCTAGGTACTTCACTCGGAGCTTGTCAAGAGCTCGTTAGGGCATGCCATTAGGATTTAATCAACTATTATTTTTAAATTTCATTGCTTTATTGTTTTTTGTATAAGGGTAGGTGTTCTCCCGTATTACATATTCCCTGGAGATGGGACTCAGTTATAATTATTGTTATCCCTTGTTCCTTCCACTGTTAGTATATTTTTTATACTTTGTAAGTACAAGTTTCTTCTCATTATTCCTCCTCAATCTATTGTGATATCAAAAATTAAGAGACGAGGTGCTAATTTTGAATTCTAGAAATAATATGTGAATCAACTACACTTCTTGAAGATCCAAAAATTATGTTGATCATCATCTGTATTCATTACTCTTAGAGTACAGTGATTTTGTAAGTGGTTAAATGATTGTGTGACCTCCCAAGAAAAGTTCCCATCACTCTCTATTATTCATATTTATCCCCTGATTTTCATATATAACTAGGGAGAGTTTATGAGAGTGGTTCTGTGATTGAAGATATCATAAATATCACTTTTTCCAGGAAGAGATTCTTGGCTAGAGTGGTTTTATTAGGCGACACTTTCACTTTTGTGGGAGTATTTATGTGTTAAAAGAAATTCGGAGTGTAGGTTCTCATCATTTTGGGTGAGAGATGTGGGTGACATGAGTGACTGAACATCAACTAAGTGAGGATGAAAAATTATTTAATTCACATGAGATCACGAAAGGTTATAGATGAGTGGATCAACATGAATCTAGGATCATTTTGTGGAAACTTCCTCTCCTTTTTCCTTTTCTTGTTGTTTATTTTTAATGTTTATAAATTGTTACATAATTCATTACCCCACTTCCACTATGTTTTTCAATAACACCTATACATGTTTTTTCTACTTTCAAAATTTAAAGAAGAAAACAAAAATGTTTTCTTGGAAGACCATTGTGACATTCAACACTGCATCTTTGAGATTTACTACTAAGTTGACAATTATTCTATATTTTGTGTTATAAATATATTTATAAACATCCTCAAGAAAAGAATGTTCTCATCAAACTATAACCGTTTCTGGGTAATCAACGTATGTTTTAATGGGTTTTCCACCTTTCTATTTAATTTTTCAAAAATGAGACACAAAATGTGATAAACACTAATGACACTAATTCCATGAAACTATTTGATCTCGTTCATGAAATTGAGGAGGTTCTTGCTACATTTAAATGTTGGGTTAAACAATGAAAACATAGAGAGATTAAAGATGATGAAATGGTTTATCATGATGAAATCATGAAAATGATTTAGGATGTTATAGATAAGATCATAGAAAATCAAGGAGATATGTATGTATTATATAAACCTACTAAAAATATTCGAGAACATAACTGAGGAGGAAATGGAAAAGAATCATGGAAAGCGAAATGAATCTTGAGCTTCCAACATTTGAGCCATAAATTCCCTTTGATCCACTATTAGAAAATCAATGTCCACACACTGAGAATTTTACTAGGGATTGTAGGAGATAGGATATGTAGAACCTGATAAAGGTGGACAACATTGGAAAAATAATTTGTTTAATATTCATTATGATGCATTTTAATACACAAACCCATTTGCTAATTTTTAAATGATAGAGAAGAATGATCTAATATAATAAATTCTCTACTTTTCTATGGAAGATACAAATAATGAGGTGATATATTTTGAAGAGAGGATGAAGGGGGTTGACAACCTCACTCATGACTCAAAAATACTCTTAAGAGAATTGTTCCATCAGGAGGAAGATAAACAACACTGATTTAAGGAGATGACAGTTTTATGGAAGAATCTATATTTTTATTTGACATTGAGTACATTAAATCTGATTTAAATCTTTTTTACCCCCTTAAATGTATTAAGGATTATTTTACCTTTGTGATTTCATATATATTTAATAGGAACTAGAGGCCAGACAGATTGAGAAGTTTTGGTAACTTTAAATCATTTTTTATAATTCAATGTTTAGAGGTGTTGTTAAAGAATAGACTTTGTTAGAACCCTACATGGGATTCAAGGATGATGTGGTCAATTTTTTTATTGTCAATGAATAATTTCATGACTGGATTTATCTGGAGGAAAAATCAAATTCAATATTGTAATTAACACATCTTATTCAACCTATCAATTAAGATGAAGAAGCATAATTCTACATTATTTTTACAGCTCAAGACCAGTACTCCCAAATCCAATACTTAAACCACAAACTTTACAATTATGTCATTGATATCAATAAATGTGAGGCAATTTTTTCCCATCCAAAAATAAAATAAAATAAGGAACTATTGTATATTTTTACATACCTAAGCATATTTTAGGTCTAATGTTTTGGATAATTAGGAAAAAAATTAAAAATTTGGGTTCTTAGGAAATTAGTTTATAAAGATCAGCATCCTCTCACACTATACCTAGATTTTTATATTTCATATAATGTTTTCAACATCTCCTATAAATCCCTTTACATATGAATCCTTTTTAAATATAAATAATTTAGAATCATTCTTCATAACCAAGGAAAAGAAACATAATAAAATGGTGAGATAAATGTTCCATGAGGGAAAACAAGGGATATATCAATGATCACATAAGCATTACATGAGCATAAAGGTATAAGAACAAAATATTAATAATTAAAACCAATACCTTGAATATTAACTATCATAATATTATGTCATTACTTGAATCTTGGTAATTTTATAAGACATAAATTATAATAAAATCAAAGAACATGAAGCACGAGATCACAAAGTTAGAATAAGACATTGATTTGAGGCATACACATAAGAATAGGATATCTTATGTTATGGTTATCCACTAAGATAGTAATAACATATTATTATTGGGATAACCACCCAAGTACCTACTTTGGGCTTCATATAACCACCCATGTACCCAACATTGGCCTTGAGATAGCCTCCCTTGTACCCTTTTTCGGATTGGGATAACATCTCATATACCCTTTGAGCTCATAAAACATTAATCACTACCTAATTCATTGGAAGACATATATATCCCATCTATCAGATATTAAAAATAATGCATATGTATTCCACAAGGTCATAAAATAGTCATCATATCAAAATCCATGAAAATAAATGTGTTTCATAAAGATTGTTTCATAGAATTCCCAAACCATCTAGAGAAATAATAAACACGGTATCATTGGATCATATCCAAATTAAATCATTTGTAACATCAAAGGATGTAATAATTGATGGAAAGTTAATTTGAAAGATAACTTGGATCATTTATTGTTAAAAATACCAATTTTACTTCAGAATAACCTATTTTGAAATAACTGAGCAATTAAAAAGAAAAAAATTTCTTTTCAAATAGACATGTAAAATTTTGAAGGAAGATAAAAAAGATTATTCATTATTGTTTTAGAGTATTCCCAGCATGTGTATGTTAAAATACATTCCTTATAGAAACTTCACAGAGTACCTTATTGGAAAAATGAAAAAAGAAATTCCATTAATTATTTTTTTTAAAAAAAGTGAAACATTGGTAAAAAACTTAAAAAAAATGAAGGAAAATATTAAATTCTGTTTGGAACTTTTTTTTGAAAACATGGACATTGAGTATAAATATTCTCCATAGTGACTTAAACAAATGAAATCCCAAATAATGACGAGATTATGAAATTAACTCTTACTACTTTGGTATCATATGAATCATATGCCCCAAGAAATAAAGAAGTGTATATGGATATGTAAATATAATAATTTTCCTGATAATAATCATAAAATACATTCTTGGGTACTATATAAACAATAGAAAATAAATAAGTAGTATACAAGACATATGTCTAATAGAAGTAAAAGTGAGTAAAAATTCCCTTACATTGACTTAGACTCATCACATATGTCATTTATATTTTTGAATAAGAAAATATATTAATTATTTAATTTATTAATAATATTTTTAATTTTATTATTCCTTTTATCTCACTCATTATTATTTTATAATAATTACTTAAACATTTATGTTCACTTTGAACTTTTTAGTGATATTTGGTACATAAGTCCGAAATGAATTTAGTAGGTAGGATATGGTCAAATAAATAATTATTGCATCATATGTAGAATAATTATCATGAAATATTTATCATTTATAAAAATAAATTATAGTTTTAAATAAAAACATTAAATATAATTAAGAAAAATGAACTTTGTTACAATCATGGTGATGTTAGGTCGCACGTACACATTATTATCATTTCCAATTTTCAAATATAATTATGGAAAAAACTATATATTTTGTTATCATTCCAAAATTATAATCTTATAATATATATAATATTACTTCTTTAAATGTTCTTATATATATCATCCATGTGATGTGGTCATGAAAATCAAATCACATTGCTTTGTGGAGGTCATAGTACGTAGGTATGCACAAATGACATTATCATTTTTTAGTGCATGAATTGGTAAGAAGGTAAATTATATATTCTATTTTTAGAATTACAAATATTTCATAAATATCATATATAGAAATTAATTTCATCATTATAACCAGTAGAGAGAGATTGTGATGGAAAATGAATTAAATTGGTTCGTGAGTCGGTAGTCCATCATACACACAAATGATGAATTCCCTTCACATTTGACAGATATTGGAGATGGATATATTTTATTTAATTGACATAATAACGTATAATAAAATTTAGGATATTTTGTTTTATTATTTTATCATGGTTGTAGAAAATTTGAAGGACTTGGAAGATTAAACAAAACAAAAACATAAAGATGAAAACTATAGGTCTTCGTTGGAACACCACATTTGATTAAAAACTTCAGACCTCTATGATTCGTATTATGTGAAACATAATGAATATGTAATTTTTGGAGGTTTTATAGGATGTTATTTGGGTTTTTATTCGCTGAAACAAAATGGGTTTTAAGTGTTATGGAATGAGAAGAATATGTTTTTTTATACGACATGGGAGGGACACTCTTAAAATTTCCAAAAAATAATATATTAATATAAATTAGTACTCAATTAAAAATTCTAAAAACTAATTTATTTATAATATATGATAATTATGCATTTAAATAATATAATAAAATTAAAATTAGATAGGTTATTTATATTTTTTAACCTTATCATTTGGTTTTAACCCCTCGTTAACCATTTTTAAACATACTTTGAGAACGTGGTTTTTTTCTATTTGAGGGATATCATAATTAATTTAAATGAAAAAACATAACATAAATGGACCATTTTTTATATTATAAACCAATTTTTTATCACATAAAATAATAAAATATTTTTAGGAATTTTAAATAAATCAATATAATATTATTTATCTTAAAATATCAATAATGCCAAATTTTAGAACTATTTATAATATTGACCTTAACAAAACCAAGATAACACATATGATTTGAAAAAAATATTTTAAAACATACCCGAATTTTCATGCTAATCTATAAAATTTATGTATCAAATTAATTATCTCATATTATAATACTTTTTCTATATTTAATATCATTTATTTGATTTTCCCATTTATTTATTAATTACAACATCAGTAGTGAGAAATAATTTTAGTAAATTATTTCTTCACCAAAAATTAAAAATAACTAGACATGATATACATAACACTTTTAGATTTGGTAATATTTTTTTCAGTTTAACAAATCCCCCAAATAACCTTATTTTATAAATATTATAGTTATTAAAAACTAGAGTATGACATGTTTGGCTTTTTTTGAAATAAATTATTATAAATGTGGTAATTTTATAAAAATGGACATGAAATAACATAAAATAAAATATTTGATTCATTTTCATGAAATGTATAAATATAATATAATTAATTCAAGTATTATGTTCATTTTAGAATCCTTCTCATTTGTATTTTTAACATTAATAAACTAATTTACCCTTCATTGTAGTATCAAAAATTACAAAGGACACAATTATTGTTGAATAAAATTAAAATGGATATATTTACTAAATTTTTACATCATGATTCCATATTTGGATTCCATTTTTCAAAATTTAGAATAATAAATTAGAAGAATTTAAAATTTAAAGAAATTTTCAAAACGCGATGAAAAATAGTTTTTTTCAGAAAAATTTCCTTTTAAATATAAAATGTTTTTATATTAAATTATGTTATAAAATATATTGACCCTAGATATTTACACCTATTATTATCAATCAAATAAAATCCAAGTATCGTGGAGCCTTTTGTATTTGGAACATTATGTACATATTTTAAAAAACAGAAAATATTTCTTTATTAATATCCCATAATGAGATCATAACTTCCATTGAGATAAAAAATATAAATAGGTTAACCTAGGGAATACATAGACAAAGGGATAGGAAAAAAATCCTAGTAAGCGAATAAACAAAAGAATAAAGTCTAACACATGAGTTAGAAGGCATATTATGACTTCAAAATTTGTTTTATACGAATAAAAATTTGGAAGAGTAACTTATATAAAATAGAATAATAAGATCATAGAAACATAAGATTGTTGTATAAATACATAAAATGAAATAAAAATTATTCAATACTAACTTCCAATACTATATCACATTATAGAAAATGTCACATAATGGATTAGGTTTACCCTCTAATCCCATACATGACATCTCATTATACTATAAATTACCTAAAACATTAGAGAACTATATACGCACACACATCATAACATGTTCATGAATATGTGTGTCACATGAATAATCAATAATAAATATTACATGTACAGGTGGCCCATAGAATGAAATGAGTATCATAATCATGTCCTAAGGAATAACAAGGAATATCATAATGGTGTCCATGAAAGAATGGATTTAATTAATATAGTCATTCATATGAAAAAATAAGCATATATAAAGATAAATTTTGTCTAAGTGAAGAAAAATTATATAAAAAGAGTGTATAAGAATCTTTATAAATGATCCACTTTAGAGCAGTTTAAGGGAAAATATTAAAGAGATATTAAAGAGGAAAATATATATTTTTTGTATAAAACTAGAAATTAACTTAGATAGTTTTTCGGGATGAAATGAATGATTTTAGAAAAATAATTTTCGCATAAAAAATAATATGGGATGTACTTGAAAATGGTTAAGAAATTGGGAAGTTACATTTAATTAAGCTTACTTATAGAAAGAAATTGAAAATAAAACCTTTTTAAAGATGTATTTACCCATAAAAGAAGAATTAATTGATATGAATAGAAAATTTTCGAACATATACACATAATTTATTATAATTCTATTATAATAACGATGAAATAAAATTGGTGAAAATTAAGATAAAAAATAATCCAAAGGTAATTTGGATGTTTGGAGAGATCCCTTACCTTATGTCTGAGAGTGCATTCACTTTCACTTAATGTCTTGGATGATGAAATTAAATTAATTAATAATTTAATTCATAACTTCTTAAAATTATATATTTTTTCCTAAAATTTTATAAAGTTCATTTATGACCATTTCAATATGTTATAATGTTTAATTTTGTTTTTTAGAGTGTTCATTTCATTATTTCATGGTTGTTTAATGTGAGTATAATTATGTAAGTTCATGAAAAATGAAAGAAAATCCTTATAAGTGGAATGAAATAGTATTAATATACTTCTATAATTTAAAATGGTACCGTATATAATTTTTTTCAGATATGATAATGATTCATTAGATAAAACATTAATAAAAAATGATGAGTTTATTTTTTTTTTTACTTTTTACGACTAACACGAATTGGTATCATTTTTTTAATTTTTTGTTTATATATTGGTTACAGAACATTAAATAAGTTAATATAACCATATTATAATCTAGTTTAACGATTATAATAGTTTTAGGACCCACTATGAAGGTTTTAATGGAAAATGAGAAATTGTTATCCATGAAGGGGGTGAATTAACATATCAAGGATGATGTTTTTATTTTTAATATAAAACAGGAAGAGAAGAGATTCGATGATGGATATTCCATTAACATAATAAACTTCTATTTTATGTGAAAACCAAAAAAAGAATCACTCTAATGACCAAATTATTATTCATAATGGTCACATATTTTCCCTTCATTTGGTTTTATTTGGTGACTAAATTATTATTATTCATTTACCTAAATAATTTATTTGGGTTCTATATGTGAATTATGTGATTTAAACTATATGATATAATTATTGGTAAGAAAATTACATATATAAAATTTTGGTTTTTTACATAAAATAAATTTCAAAAACCATAATTGAATAATTTTAAATTATTAATAACAAATTAAATTTTAAAACTCAACCAAAATACAATTTTTCTTTAAGATTACATTAAAATAAAAAAATAGGTTTCAAAATTTTTTTAGTAATTCTTACTATTCATTTAAAATACAATATTTTCAAAAAAATTAAAAATTCACATTTAGATAATTTTTATATGATAACTTAAAAATGAAATTAGTTTTTTAAAATTTATTAAAATATTCACTCATTAAAATAAAATAAACCGTAATTTTGAAAAAAAATATTATTGAAGAATAAAATAACATTACAAATAAATGAGTGATTATTTTATTGAAATTTATCATTATATTTATACTGAGTTGTACCAGTATATTTATTTCATAAATTAATTATTTCTATAAAAACACTCAAATTTATAGCTATGTTATATTAATCACATTTAAAAAATAATATTTCATTGTTTGATTAAGTTATGTGTTCCATATCTTCTATGATATCAAACATAGTTTTTCCTTTTAAGATCTCAGGATTTTAACTATATTCCTTTCCCCCTCCAACACACCACAATATATTTACTGACAAGCAGTATAAATTAAATTATGATGTCCAATGGGTATTCTGAAAAAATATCACTAATGTTGGGAAGAATCAAATATATTGGTACTTATCAAATAATCCACATACACCATCATATTGGGGTTGAATCATAGGTTTCCTATTTGTGGACAGTCAAAACACAGCACCCCATGGGGGCTTATAACAATATTATCCTTATCATTTTTCCTCTTTCATTTAAATTTTATTAGTGTTTTGAATTGTGTTATTTTTTTCTAGGATAATAATAAGTAAGTGATTCCATGTGGAATCCAATAATGTAAAGTATGTGCTTCATAATGAAAATAGAAGGATTAATCACTCAAACCTATTTTAATTTCATTTTGAGCTATAAATATGGAAATCCTATATATATTTATTTTCATCTATAGGTCCTGAAACTGAAAACCAATAGTGATATTTCATAGAAAACTAGTGGTGTTATTTTTTTCTACACTTTAATGAGAAAATATATACACCAGGGAAGTTATAATTTTAATTATATATTTACAATTCATTTTTCTATATAATTCTAGTAGATAATTGTGAGTTAATTCACCAAGATTTTTATTTGGAAAACAATTACAAACTTGTTTATATTGCATGCATGTTTATCTTATCTAATTATAGAATGGTAACAAATAAAATTGATTTGAATTTCAAGTCTCGTTATGAACCCCAATAAAATAATATGGCCTCATTTTTTATCTTGCTTCTTTGTGATCCAAATGAAAAATTAATTTATCTGTATTTAAAATTATAAATCATGGAACTAAAAATTAGTTTTTAAAAATTGATTGGATGCATAGAAATTGTACACTTTTGATATTTTATACACCCCCCAAAAAATATGTGAACATCTTTACTGAAAATATATTTTTATTTAAACTTTCTCATATATTTGGATTCATCATGAGGAGTAATGTTATATTTTAATTGTGTTGGATTGATGAATTTCCCTATATCTTACCTATCTTTAAATTTTATATACATAAAAAACCCATATTTTTTCAAAACACCTCACTTTTGAGTAATAATTCAATGATGTATTTAAATACAATAAATATTTTATTTAAAAATGAACATATTAAGAGTATTTAGGTTTCTAATGTATAACTCTTTGGGTCCTACATAGGGTAAATTATATTACTCATTTTGAGGGCTTTCTCTATGTCCAATGTTGTGCGAATTGAGTGATTTTTTTTGTTTTTTTATTCACTATCTTAGGGAAATATTTCTTGAAAACTAGGAAAAGTATGTTAGATATTTTAGATTAATATATATTGGGAATATAACTTGAAGAATATGTAGTTTGAACTTGACTCGAGTTACATAGACTTGGTAAAATAGAACACCTTAGAGAGCCATATCAATTGAGAGTAATATAAATCCTTTGAATATGGAGTAAAATAAGAAATTAGGATCCTAAGGTGAGTCTTAGAGACAAGGTTACTAGGTGAGTGTCTGTAAATAAATAAAAATTTAATAAGTGAGTCTATAGTTCTCTTCATTAATTTACAACTAGGAAAAATTAAAATAAAGTGTGTTCAGAAAAATGAGCACATTAAAGTGTGGTTATTCTTTAAATCAAATGAACAAGGTAAAATTGATTTATAAGAAAATATTTTTAGTTTCATCCATAATTTGGAATTTTGAAGTTTGGTTTAAGGAACCTAAATGTGAGTAAAACTTGGTTGTTCCTCTTGTTATAGATTTAATTCCACTACTATCACTTTGGTATGCACTCCTGGAATTGGAATTAGAACTAATATTGAATTAGGGTAGTATAAATAATTTAAATATGAGGTATTAAATTTTTAGGAATGAATAAAATGATTATTTTCATTCATTTGGACATATACAATTGATCCTTGGCAGGGTGACCATAAATTTTTCTTATGAGTCTTTGTAAATAAATTATTGAACGAGTGGAATTATCCATAAGAGAAATTGATTATGTGCTGGGGATTTGTTTTTTTTATTATTTTGTCATGCTTTTTCACATCTATTTTTGTAACATTACTTAGTTTTTTAATTTGAAATTGACTCTACAATGGATTACCCTTGAATGTGGAACAAATCCAGTTGAATTTTATTTTCATTGAAAAAAATCTTAAAATTGTATTTTTAGTGATAATTTTTCTTTGATCAGTGATTTAATTTTCATATAACTTTTGAAAAATAATTTTTTTTGATATTCATTGAGAATGTATTTTTTTTCAACTGTGTTTTTATAAAGCATTCATTTTTAATGATATTTCTTTCATTATTCCATTTTTGGAATTCATTTAGAAGGTAATTTAAATCAATAATTTATTTTCTTATTTTGGAATTTTGGAATTTTGATGAAATTTTATTGAAATGGATTCTAACTTGTTTTAAATCGTTTATTATTTCTTTTATAATATTTAAATCATACATAAATTGTTGCAGAAATATTCAGTTTGAAATTGATTAGTTTATTTTTTACTTATTCTAGGGTTTTATGTTTTTAGGAACAATATGGAAAATTTTGAAAAATCCTGAAGTGATCGTACCGTGTATGTAATCGACTATGTGTCTTTCCAAGATCTTCCACGACAAAGGAGAGAGAACGCGTAGTATGTAATCGATTGCTCCTTCCCTCAAGCTATCGCATGACCACAATCCTTTAAAAAATAATTTAATAGCTTCTAGTTGATATTTTTGAATTACTTTTTTTCAATATCTCACATCAACTAAAAATACATCATGATTTTGAATGACCTCCTCTAATCTACTATAAAGAAAAGGAGACTCTCTATCAACTGCAAATCTTATCCATTTTATCATGGGGGTGTAGTATCCTAGGTAATTGTAGAATAAGACTTTTTCAAATCTACTAATATTTAGGAATTAGATATTTATTTTACTTTAATTGGGATTCTATCTCTGATATAATACTCAACACACAACAATGTGTTTTTCTGAAATCTTATGTTGCACATAAGACAGAGTTATAACAAAAAATAATATATTATTAATATTATAATTCTAAATGATAGTTATCACCTATATGTTGTATTGGAAATAATGAAAAAAACAATAAATATTAAGTTTACCCATCTTTATAGAATATGAATTAATTTCTTCCAATAAATTCTTGAGGCTTAAAATGGCAACAAATCCAATTTTAAGCATAAAATACTATAATATTTTTAAAAGATAATTTTACCACCTTTTGAAGGAGAACCATTTTTAAATATTTTTCTGTATCATTTATATGTTCTATTTGGAAAAATAAACTTCTTATTTTGAAGCTACCATCAAAATTTACTTTTGTTGAATTTTTGTATTTTTTTGATAAAATTCATATTTTAATGAATAGTGAGAAATACTACATTTCATTTCAAAACTGATTTTTCATATTATTTATTTAAATAGTTATATTATACTTTTAATTAGTTTTAAAACTAAATTATATGAATTTTGTATTCATTTAATCTAATTTATTTTATTGGAAGAAATTTATTATTGAAATTGCAAAGAAAAACTATGTCAGCTATTCAATGTTTGCATAAAAACCCCGTTTTCTCAATCCGACAAAGGAATTTATTTTAAATTAAATTCTTCCACTTAAGAAAATATTAATTTGAAAAATAACATACATGTTTGTAATTATTATTAGAAATTTTTTCCAATAGGATCAAAATAATTTTAGGTCAATAGTAAATTTAGAATTTTATTTACTACAGTTAAATATAAATTGGGTAATTAAAAGTAAATATAATATTATAATAGCATAAAACTACAAAAACACTTGTAATAATATTATTTGATGAATTATTGTTGACTAAGATAACTCTTGGGTCAAATTTGTGGCCTCTGGAATCCACTTGGGTGTGATTATGACATTTATAACATTTAATTTAAAGCATGAGGAAATAAGTCCTATTCGTCTCTTGTTACTAAAAAATATTAACATGGGTAATATAAGAGTTATATTTGAAAATAAAAAGAATTTATAAATATAAAAATATTACCTACATCATTGTAATTTATATAAAAAATATAAAAATTAAATAATTTGTTTTAATTATGACAAAAATATGATCGAGTAATAGATTTATTAAAGAAAGAATCAAATAAATGATATTACTAATATTAAAATAAATTTAATTTAGAATATTTAATTTCATCCATGTATTTTCTGGATTAATATGACATTTTAGGAATTATTTGATATATTTTTTATATATAATTAAGTTGTTATGATTTTTAAAAACAATCATGTGATGAATTGTGTCAGAATTGACAAAATTCATTAACTAAAATTATAAAATAACTAATTAAATGATATAAAATTTATAAAAACACAATAATCGTCCCAAAAATATTACACAACACTAAAAATGTCATTAATGACTGATTAATTAGTCATTTTTCATGGTTTGGTTATTATTTTAACTCTGAAATAGTCAATTACTTAATAAAACGATAAGAGTTAAAAGGTGTTAAAACAAAAAGGCAAGGATTAAAAAATATAAAAACATTTATAAATCTTATTGGGTGATTATATTTATACCCATAATTTTCCTATATTACAAATAAATCAAATTTGACCAATTTGGAATCAAAATTTAATTTATATTAATTTAATAATTATAATAATTCTAAGGGTCCCCATCCCCTCTCCTATAACAAGACACCCATTAAAATATATTAATATCATTTAAAAATCCTTTTGTTTTGGAAATTATCTCCACAAAACCGTTCATATAATCCATCCTCACATTCTTGAATCCTTATTTTAGGCATACCAACTTTCTTTAGAGGTGTTAATGTCTTCTTTTAAGGTGATCAGTAGAAGAAGAGGTACCATTTTCATTATGTATTTCTATTTTATCTCTTTTTCAATTTCCATAAAATATTATCCTTCAATGATTAAATAATAACTCCAGTATCCTAAAAATATTGAGATGTTATTATGTAAATATCATCTCTTAAATACATATTCACTTCCATTAAATGGGTATGGAATTAATCATTCTTGTGTACTCATGAACTATCAACTTCAAGAACCGATTTAATTCATTTCCTCTTTCCATATCTTATGACATGTTATAATAGAGGAATTAATATTTAAATATAATATTCATGGAATATTGAAAACTATAATATATAATATGTAAAATATTTATTACTTCCACGCGTATAAGTATGATAATGTTCATGCGTACGTGTGAACTATTAGCTCCATGAAGCGATGTGACTCGTTTTTATTCATTCTATCACTTGTATGATATATATAATTATATTTAAAGGATTAATATTATATTAATTATATTATTATCATTCTTTAAATATGAAATAATTTACTCCTCTTTATATAGATCAATAAAAAATGAGGAATTTACTCATGCGTACGTACAGCTTACCGTCTTCATGATTATAACATCATTCATTTCTCACAACCAAAATTCATGGTTTGATTTAAAGGTATAATTTTCAATTAAAATGACAAAAATTTCATGAATATTATTTTTGGGGATGAAGGATGTACAACTACATCGACTATTAACATCATGTCAAGTTCATTTTTGAATAAATTACCAAATATCGACAAAATGTTTGACATGGACTTAAATAATTATGTAATTATTATAACATGGTAATAAGTGATATTAAAGGAATAATGAACATGAAAAAATTTCTCAAAAAAGTATAAATTAACCTAAGTTTATTATTCATGATGATAAAGAACGTATGAGATGATTCTGACTCGAGTTGAGGGACGTCATCTAAATCTCCATTCATGGAGGCATATTTCGATAATATACACCACCTACTTTTATACTGAGGATAATTAACCCCTTGGAATTCAAATTTTATTCAATGGTTATTAAAATGATTATTTTTGTATGAATTGTTTTACTAAAGGGAAAAAAATAATTCTTTTAATCCGCACGACGATAATGACTTTTTTACAGCCATGACCATTATTTGATATTCAACTTCCTCTGTAAGACATAACATTTTAAAAGGAAAATAAATACCATATTCCATTTTTTGTGTTTTTCTATTAAAATTGGTTTTGATAAGGGATTTATTATGTCAATATCATGAATTTATTTCTTATGATTGCAATGTGGAAATGTTATTTTTTATTTATTCTTGTTAATGTGTTATTATTATGTCATGGTTCCTAGGAATTGATTATGTATACAAGTGGTTTCGCGATAATTCAGGGGTAGGAGAAACTGTGATAGCACTCCAATTAATTGGGTAATGAGATGGAGTTAAACTATAAGTTTTATCCTAAGAGATTTAGGTAATATACATTGATGGGTATTTCAAAGGATATCATGAAGGTTACTCCCTATGTTGCTGTGAAATCTACACTATAAAAATAATATAGATTCCAAAAGTTTTTTTTTATGATTTATGATTGTTAATATGTTTTATAGGAATCTTAAGATATCATGAGGTGTGTTAAAGAGTTAATGTTTTATGGGTGAAAAGTTTGATTTTTCAAAAATATTTCAATGATTTTTACGTATTCATAGACTAACTGCTTCATTACATAATTTATACCTCCTATAGTGATTTTTGTGGTCTTCATAAGTTTTTCAAATATTTTTCCATAAGGTATAATGAATGGTATGAAAAATGATGAATTAAAGATGATTGTTATGAAGATTTTTATCAAGAAAAAAATAATTATTTATTTAAAATGTTTTAAATTATAAAAAATTACATATTGAGTAGGCTTATCTACATTGTAGTATTTGAGTTGTTGTGTAATAGTTATGGAATATTATCAAAACCTATAAACCTAGAAATATCATCAATGGGAATTCTTGATTTAACACATGATTATGTAACATTTAAGTTCAGGTCCTCATAGTTGGTATTACAGGTTGGTTGTGATAACTTTAGGGGTTAAGATATTATTAATAGAGTATCCGTAAATTATTTTTTACTTTATATTTAAATTGAAATGATATATAATTTAAATATAATTATGTAGCTTCATTTAAAATAAGTCTTTTCAAAATGTTTTTTATAGAGGAAATAGGGAATCTATACTATGATAATATCCAGAGGAGAACAACCTTCCAAACCAGCAACCTGAGATTAATAAAATCAGAACTGAACAGTATGCTACTGTGATGGTGCATTTGACTTATGCTATTAATAGTGGTGGTATCCATGAACAAGATAATCCATATCAACCACAAAGTAACATGCTGGAAGTGGATCATTTCATGAGGCTACATCCCCCATCATGTAGAGGGTCATCTGACCTCGTGCCAGTTGAAGGGTGGATTAATGAACTAGAAATTTTTTTGATTTCATGGGGTGTTTAGACAATCAAATGGATTGTCTTGTTGTTTACCATTTAAAAGGTAATGAAAATCAGAGGTGGTATGTGGTTAAGAATATTAGTGATAGTTAAGTGATTGATCCCATGGCATGTGATCAATTTAAGAATATATTTCTAGAGAAATATTTTCTTCTGGCAGTTCGACTTAGGATAGAAAAAAAATTCTTGGAATTAAGGTATGATGAGTATTCTTCGGCTGCAAACGAAGCCAAATTCACTCGATTAGAATGGTACACTACAAATTTCATCTATTATCTTGAGAGTAAAATCAGTATTTTTACTAAGGATTAAACCCAATTTATGTAATGGTGTTGGATACTCATGAGTTCAAAAGTTATGAAACATTTATTTCATATACAGAGATGGTGGAAATGGAGTTTCTCGATGATCATGTGTTCTTTGAAAAATAGAAAAATAATTGGTCTAGGTAGAAAGATTAAGGGAAAAAAATTTCAAAATAGAATGATGGTAAAAAAATGATTTTTACTGTTTTTTAAAATTGTGGTAAAAACCCATTATGGAATTTCTTTTGAATTCTATTAAGTGATTTTGATGTGGTAAAATGAGACATGAGGCTCATAAATACACTAAAAAATATCTACTTAGTGGTAAGAAAAAGTCTGCTATATAGTAATTATTATGTTTCAAGTTCAATGAGGTGGGTCATTATGAAAATGAGCATCTGAAAAAGATCTCCAATAATAGTAAGAATCCAGAATATTAGCAGAAAGGTTTGGTGAAATCCTTTGCAACAACATCAAAAAATATTGGGTCATAAAATGATGTGGCGTCAAGTATATTATTTTTTTATTATGATTATTCCAATGTGTTTTTTTATTCAGGGTATACACATTATTTCATTTCTAAGGTATTTTCTAGTAAATTTATAAATTCAAGATTCATAAATAAATCAAGAACTTATTGTAAAAACACATGGGGGAAATGTTAAGGAAAAATGAAATTATAAGAATTTTCTTGTACTTATCTGTGGAATAAATTTACATACAAACCTTTTTGTTTTTCCTCTATTAGAGTATGGTGTTATTTTGTGTATTTATTGGCATTCAATTTAACATGATAATATATACTGTAGAGGTAAAAAGGTTTCTTTTTATAAATACTATCATTTTTTGTACAAGAATGAACCCTTACCATTGATAACATATCAAGAAGCTGATAAACTATTAAAATATGGAAATGAATGTAACCATGCATGTATTTTTGAAAACAAAGGAACTGTTCAGATTAATGATGTGCCCATAGTAAATATGTTTCAAAATGTTTCTCTTCATGAGTTCCCTAGTATTATACCTTATTGAGAAGTTAAATTTACTATTGACTTAGTTCCTGATGCTAAGAAAATTTCAAAACCCTTTAATGAAATTGATCAAATTGATATTTTAGAGTTGAATAAGAAATTGTATGAATTATTTGATAAATGTTTTATTCTACCTAGTACATCACCATGGGGTGATCATGTCTTGTTTTTTAAATAGAAAGATTGTTCAATAAGTCATTTCATTGATTAAATAACCTTAAATAACATCAATATTAATAACATCTATCCATTACTCATATTTATTATTTGATTGATCTGATAAAGGGTGCATAATACTTTTCGAAGGTTGACTTGAGGTTGGCGTATCATCAGCAGAAAGTAAAGGAAGATGACACTACGAAGGTTATGTTTCTGAATAGATATGGCCATTATGAATTTGTATTTATTCCATTTATATGAACTAATCTGCCTTCTATATTCATAGATATAATTAATAGAATATTCTATGAGTCCCTGTATAAGTTTTTGGTTGTGTTTGTTATTGACATTTTGGTATATTCTAAAAGTAAATCAGATCATGAAAGTCATATAAGGGTTGTTTTTCAAACATTAAATGAAAATAAATTTTATTGGATATTTAGAAAGATTGAATTTTTGTTGCAACAGAAATTTTTCCTTGGTTACATTGTTTCTAAATATGGCATAGTTGTTGATCCTACTGAAATAAAACATGTTAAAAAATGGTCCGGACCCATTTATTTAACAAAGATTCATAGTTTTTTATGTTTAATAGGATACTATTGATGTCTTGTTGAATATTTCGAATCGTTATCCATCCCAAAAACTAGGTAAATTTAAAAATGTGTGACGTTCGTCTGGATAAAATAATGTGATAATTGTTTTCTGGAATCAAAAATAAGATTGGTGAATTATCGAGTTTTGGCCTTACCTTCTAGAAATGGTGAACTTTTTATATACAGTGATGCTTCATTGAAAGGAAATTGTTGTGTTCTAATGTAGAATGATCAGGTAATTACTTATGCTTCTTGTTAGTTGAAACCACATAAGTTTAATTAACCTACATATGATTTGAAATTAGCTGCTGTTTTGTTTTCATTAAAAATTTAGAGGCCTCATTTGTATGGTGTAAGGTGGGAAATATATAATGATCACAAAATTTTGAGTTATATATTCACTAATAAATTATTTAACATGAGACTGAGGATATGGATGGAATTAATAATTTATTATAATTTCATGATTCATTATCATCTAGGAAAAAAATAAAGTGGTTGATTCTTTGAGTCGAAAAATTAATGCTACATTAACCATAAAATGTTTGGAATGAGATCAATTGGATAATGATTTTATGAAATTTGGATCAGAAGTTGTTGGTATAGAAAATTTTTCTATTTGGTTTTATGTGGTAGTGAAACAATCTATATCAGATAGAATTAAGAAAGCATAGAAGGAACAGATTGAGTTTTAGAAAAAGGTAGAATTGTTTTAGAAGGGTATGTTACCAGAATTTTACATTGATAAAGATAGTGTTTTTCTTTTTGTAAAAAGATTATGTGTGCCCTATGATTTAAAATTGAAGAAAGATTTAAAATTCCAAACTCATAGTTCTCTTTTTTTAGTTCATTTAGGAATCTCTATGATGTAAAAATACCTTTGGGAGTATTAGTTATGGGGAATAAAAATAGATATTGCTGACTTTTCACAGATATGTTTGATTTGTCAATAGGATAAAGAAGAGAGAAAGTTAATGAAGGGGATTCTTCATCCTTTTCCAGTGCCAATATGGAAATAGGATAATAAATAAATAAATTTTGTAATGGGATTACCAAAGACTTATCTAGGTAACAATACAATCTCAGTTATTGTTGATCGATTGACTAAATATGATAATTTTCTTCCTATTAGAGATACATTATCTCTATATCAATATTATTGGTTCTGTATTAAAGAGATAGCTAGGAAACATGGATTCCCCATATCTTTTTTATCTGATCATGATCCCAAGTTCACTTCTCTCTTTTGGAATGTCCTTCAGAAGTCATTGGTTACTGAATAAAATTTTAGTGCATCTTTTCATCATCAATCAGATGGGTAGTTAGAATGAACATTTTAGACACTGGACGATATTCTCTGTGAATTTTCAATGGATTACCAAGTATTTTGTAATAAATATTTTTATTAGGATGGTTTTTCTTATAATAATAGTTTCATTCATGTATAAAGACGGAACCATTTGAGGCAATATATAGAAAGCGGTGTCGAATTTCTATCATTTTGTAATGAAGTTGGTGAAAGGAAGTTGATGGGACCAGAATTTGTAGTGGAAATGGCAGAAAAAGGTCAATTGATTTATAGACACATCAGGATATCACCGAGAGGGTAGAAGGTTTAGTTGAATAACTAGAGAAAAGATCTTTCATTTTATGTAGGTTATCATGTATTTACAAAATTTTCTCTCTAGTAAAGTGTGATGTTTTTTGGTAAGAAGGGTAAGCTGAGTCTGTGATTCATTGGACCCTATGAAATCTTAGGGAATGTTGGATCAATTGGCTACCAAGTGGATTTACCTCCGAGTATATCCCATTTACACAATATTTTTCATTTTTCAATTTTAATAATATATATTATAGATCCATCTCATGTTTTGAGTCCATAGATAGTTTAGATAGAAGAGAATCTATCTTATGATGAACAAGAAATCCAGATTATAGACCATAGAGAGAATGTGTAATGAAATAATGTGATTCATCATGTTATGGATTTTTGGAAAAACGATATAGTTGAAGAGGAAACATGGGAATCTAAAAATTCTATGAGGGAGAAATAACCCCACTTATTTTATAAGTAAATAAAATTCTGAGGAAACTATTTCCAGAAGGGGTAAGGATGAAGCATCCCATATAATTATTGAATAAGTTCATTTCCAATCTATTAATATTTATGAATTTGATATTAATTTTAATTTAACGGTGATTAAATCTCTAATAGCATACTCAACATGCAACAATGGGTTTCTTTGAAATCTTATGTTGCACACAAGACTAAGTTATACCGAAAAATAATATATCGTTAATATTACTATTTTAAATGGTAGTTATAGACTAGAAATTTTATTGGATAGAATGAATAGAAATAACTATATTATATTTACACATTTTTTAATACTATTAATTTCTTTCAAAAAAATTCAGAGGCTTAAAATGAGAATAAATCCAATTTTAAGCATAAAATACTATTATATTTTTAAAATTTAGTTTTACCACCTTTTGATTTAGAACCCTTTTTAAATAATTTATTTATGTTTTACATGTTCTATTTGAAAAAATAAACTTCTTATTTTGAGGTTGGATAATAAAATTTACTTTGGTGTAATTTTTTGTATTTTTCGGATTAAATTCATATTTTAATGAATAATGAAAAATAATGAATTTTATTTCAAAACTGTTATTTCATATAATTTAATTATACAGATAGATTTTCCTTATTATTATTTTTATAGTTTAATTAGATTAATTTTTTCATTTAATATAATTTAGTTCTTTAGAATTAATTTTATGTTTAAATTGAATATAAAAACTATGTGAACTTTGGAAAATTCACTTAAAAAGCTTGTTTTCTCATTCTAACAATGGGATAAATTTAAAATTCAATTATCCACTTATGTAAATTTAATTTTCAAAAACTAACATACATAGATGTAATGAGTTTGACAAATGAGGTCCAATTGGATTAAAATAATTTTCTATGAATAGTAACTTTTTTATTTTATTTACCACAATTAAAGGTAAATAGGGTAATTAAATGTAATAATATTATTTTTATAGTATAAAACTACCCTAATACTTGTACAAATATAATTGGATGAGTTATTGTTGACCAATATAATCTTTGTGTTGAAATTGTGTAATTTGGAAGCAACCTGGGTATGATTATGACATTTATAACATTTAATTTAAAGTAAAGGAAAATATGACATAATCATGTCTCTTATTAATGAATTTTATTAATATTGGGCAATATAAGTGATATCTTTGACTATGAATAGTATTTATAAATATGAAATGATTACCTATATCCTGTTAATTTGTTTATAATTTTTATGAATTAAATAATTAAATTTAATTATGGCACAATGATGATGTAGTAATAGATTTATTAAAAAAAAGAATAAAATAAATGATATTAATAATATTAAAAGAAGTATAATTTGAAATATTTTATTCCATCCCCGAATTTTGAAGATGATTATGACATGTTATTATTGTGTTGATATATTTGTTCGAATGAATCAATTTTTTATTATTTTTTCTAAAAAATATCACATAATAAATGGTTTCAAATTTGACATAATTCCTAATATAAATAATAAAATTACTAATTGAATGTTATAAAATTTATATAACTCCAAAATTCATCCAAAGAGAAGAGATAAATATAAAAATTATATTAATCACCCATTCATAGGTCATTTGGCATGATTTTTTAATTATTTTAACTCTCAAAGTGTAAATTACAAAATAAAATGGTAAGAGATAAAAGGGGATAAAACAAAAAGTTAAGGATAAAAAAAATATAAAAAAAGTGTCTAAATTTTATTAGATGATTATATTTCAACCCCTCCTCATCCTATATTTGAACTAAATCATCTTTTACCAATTAGGAATTAAAATTGAATTTATATTAATTTAATACATATAATAATACCAAGGGTGCCACTCCCCTATCCAATAAAAAGACACCCATTACTCTCTATTACTCACAAATTCAAAAACTTTTAAATCAAACATGATCTATCAAAACCCCTTCCTATAATCCCTCCCCACATTCATTAAGCCTTATTTTAGGAAAACACCATCATTAGAGGTGTTAATGTGTTCTTTAATGGTGATCAACCAAAGAATAGGTGTCGTTTTCTTTAAGTATTTCTATTTTATTTCTTGTTCCACCATCTCCAAATATTGTTTTTCCAAGATGAAATTATTAGTCCAATATCCTATATTATCTGTGATGTTATTACATTAATATAATCACTTAAATCCATATCCATTTCATCAAAATAGGATGGAATTAATATTTTGTGCAAACCTGTGAACTATCACCTCCATAAACCAATCTAATTCATTTTGCATTGCAATATCTCACGACTAATTATAATAATTGAATTAATGTTCATATGTGATATTCATGAAATATTAATCATAATAAGATAATAATATATCAATTATGTTTTTTACTTCAATGTTCATAGAAGGATAATGTCATTTGTGCGTATGTGTGAACTATCGCCTCCACGAATCCACATGACACGTTTTTTTCATTATATCACTTATATGATATATATATATATATATGTATATTTAAATGATTAATATGATATTAATTTATTTATGATCATTATATAAAGATAAAATAATAATTAACTCCTTTCCATAATGATCAATGAAATATGAAGGCGTTACTCATGCGTATGTATGCCTTACAATCTCAATTATTATTATGTTTTTTATTTTTAATAACCATCATCTTGGTTTAATTTAAATGTTAAATTTATGTATAAAAATTATAATAATGTCACTAATATTATTATATATATTATTTATTTATGACCATATAAACTATTGACATCATACCAATTTCATTTTCGACTCAAGTACCAATTATTAACAAAACATCCAACATGAAGTTCAGTCATTATGTAATTATTATAACAAGGTAATAAGTGATATAGAAGGAATAATGAACATGAAACTTTTTCTGAAGAAATTATTAATTAACCTATTTTTATTATATTTGAAGATAAATAATTTATGGGATGATTCAAACTTGAGGTAAGGGACTATATCTCTCTCTCCTTTTATTGAGGTGTATTTCAATAATTTACATCAAATTCTTTTATATGGTGTATAATTAACCCCTTTGACATTTAATTTCATACAACGATTTTTCAAAGGAATGTTTTTCTATGAAGTGTTTTTCTAAATGACCAAAGGATTGTTTTTTAACATATCTGGTGACAATGACATTTCCTCCATTGTGATTATTATTTGATATTTGGATTCCATTATAACTTAAATGTTTTTAAAAGTATAATAAATACCACATTCTATTTTCTTTTAATTTTTTATTTAAAATGGTGTTGAGAATGAATTTATTAGGTCAATATCTTGAAATGATATCTTGTGATTTCAAAATGGAAATTTTATTTTTCTTTTATTATTGTTAATGTGTTTGTATTATGTTATGGTTTATGGGAATATTTTTATTTATATGCTGGTTCCATGATAAATTGAGGGTGGACGTGCCCCTGATAGCTATCAAATGAAGAGGGTAATGAGATGGAGTTTAACAATAATGTTTCTCCTAAGGGATTTAGGGAGTATACTATGATGGGTATTCCAAATGTAACCATGAAGTTTACTCCCAATGTAGTTGAAAAATTACAATTTAAGTATGATTTAGTTTCCACAAGTTACAATTATTATTTATTATTAGTAAGAAGTTTTTCAGTAATATTACTATTTCATGTGGTATGTTAACAATTTTATGTTTTATTGGTGAAAATTATGATTTTCTGAAACCTTTTTCATGAGTTTTTAGTATTCATGGACTAGCGGTTTCATTATATATTCTATATTCCTTATTAGATTTTTATGTTCGTCCCATTTTTTAATGTTTTTTCCAAATTTTGTAATAATGGTTAAAACAAATGAATAATTCAAGATAAATGTTATGAATATTCCTATCCAGAGAAAATCACGATTTACTTTATAATTATTCAGATTATGAAAAAATGGATATTGAGTAGACTTGTCAAATTTTTAATATTTTAGTTGTTATGTAATAGTTATGGCCTAATTCTGTAAAACACTATACCTGATAAGATCCTCAATGTAAAATCTTGATTTAGCTCAACATTATGTAATATTTTAGGCTAGGGCCATATAATGATAATATATGTTTGTTTGTCCAACAAGGTTAAACACCCTTGGGGGTGGGTGAATCAAAGTTAGACTTTATTAAAACAATTTCCCCTTTGGTTCTTGTTTCATATTAAAAAAACACTTATCTCTCTATTTCTCATAGAAATCTATGAGAAGAAATGAAAACATGCATATGACACATCAGTTTTACATGGTTCACCTGCATTGGGATACAAATAAAAATAATGAACCATAAATGTTCATATTTACCAAATCTACTAAAGCACACTAATATAAACAAGTTTATATTTCACTCGCTTTCACTCCTAGTTCAGTACCAATCATAATTTTAAAGATCACTAATCTCTCAACTGAAGTGTGTTAACAACTCCTTAATAATATTCTTCTATTGATTTCTGGAATACAAATGTTTACACATCATTTTGTGTATCACAAAACCATACTTCTACACACATGATGAATACACCCTTAATATCAAATTTATGTAAAAATTCATATCGGTCTTATGATATTCACTATCATATAAACCTATCCCAACATTTTGAAAACATTCAACTCTTCAAGAAATATTTTTTATTTCACGAAGCTGGAATATTTCACAAAACTCTCTCATCTTTCATGAAAATTCCTTCCTTCATAAAACTGATGTTCTTATGAATCCTTCATGGAAGAAAATACTTCATGAAATTATTTCACTAAGTTAGAGCCTTTGAATATTTATCAAGGATACTTCTTCAAATGAGGTGACCATCTTCTTATTTGTAGATATTTCTCCCCCTTTGTGAAACCTTCTTGTTTTCCATGACTTTTTTCCAAAAATCTTTAATATATTCATTCCAATCACAACCTTATTGAAACATTCATGAGATTTTTTGTAGTCATGAAATATACTGTGTAAAAAATCATTCATTAACATTACAACTGAACTTTCTCACCTTCTTTTTCAACAAATAAAATAAACCCAAAAACATTACAAACTCATCATGAGGGATTATTTCCAAAAAATGTTCTGATCAACATGACTCAATTAAAGATAACATGTGTACAAACTCAATAGATTGAAGGTATCCTCCATAAAATACATGGAATTATAATTTAGACCGCACAACTGACACCATTAACTTTTCATGACCTTCCTAGAAGATCCATGTTCCTGAACCCTTATGAAAGATGAATCTTATCCACCACTTGTGGGAGGCATTTTAAACCAACCTCTAATGAATCCATGAATGCTAAACGAGTTTTCCTAGATAAACCTGATCATTAATGGATATGAAAACCCAAATCCCACTAAATTACACCCACCTGGTCCATACCTTATAACCCAATGCTCGCTATTGAAACCTCTCTTGTGTAAGAAGATGCTCACCACTATGAGAAGAAGCCCCAAAATAGAAATCATAATGATTTCATAGACAATGGGAGTGTTGTTGAAGATTTTAGTTCATACGATAAATAATGGAACTAGAGAACCCGATGCGGATTTATAATTATAGCTCTCTCTATCCCCAAACAAATATGAACCAAAACATTCATGTACCACTAAGGAAGTTTGCATGCCACTTGAGGAAGAAAACCCCAATAAAAGATTCAATATATCCAATAGATGATAATAGAAGGTGATGTAACCTATTTGAAGGATTACACTAATGAAAATAACCATCATTGCACCTGTTCAGTGATCCAAACTCTACCGATCTAAAATACCAAACTCCTGGGATAATGAAATACCATCAGAGATGGATGCTGATCTCAACTAATTGATGGAGAGCCCCCTGAGCTCCCTTCCCCTTAATAATGTCCAGACACCAATCCAATAAAACCCCATGCCCTTTATTTAAACATGTATATATATGTAATAATTATTATAATATTATAACTAAATATATATATATATATAATATAATTATTATTATTATTTAATTTATATTTATAGATATAAATAATAGAAATATTTCTAAAAATATAAAAAAATTGTTCTATTTTATCCAATGATGTTCGAGTAAAATGGGTAAAATAATTTCAAAAGGAATAACCATTAAATAATTAATCTTATTGTTTTCTGTCTACCTGAATGAAGAATGTATCAAGTAAAATGTGATGGTGACATCAGTGATTTTGGATTCAATCTATTTCTATAGTTTCACTTTTCACATTGATAAAATCAAGATATGATATTGTGGACACTATTTAGCATGAATAATTTATAAGTGATGTGTATGTCATCACCATAGGTTGTCTACACTCATAAAGAACTCACTCTGATCTAGTAATGATCCCATCAAATCACGTCTTGTGGATTTCACTAATTGTTATTTTTGAATATCACATAATTATTTTTTTGTATAATTGGATACGTTCTAAATTGTTTTTATATTACCAAAAATGGGACCCAGCCTCTAGTTTTTTTTTCAAAACTTATTTCCACAGTTTCATTGTTTTTTCTACTTTGTAAATACATTTTTGTTCCCATTTCTCTTCTTCAATGTGTTGGGATCTCGAACCTTCACAGATGAAGGGATAATTTTCAAGTCCCAAACTACGAAGTGAAACCTCAATGCTAATTAGATATCAACACATCATACAAATCATTATCCTTCCTCATTACTCTTTGTGGAAAAAGAATGTGAGCCTGGGGAAGTGAAATCATAACCACAGAAGGGAAGTTTTCTTCACACTTTTCTCTTCATATTTATCACCTTCTTTTCATGGATAACATGAGTGAGTTTGTATGAGTGGTTTTTGTGAATGAAGATATTCTAAATATCACTTCTACTAGGAATTGATTCTTTGATGGAGTAGTTCTATGGGGTGGAAATTTCACTTTTGGGAGAGTATTTATGTATTTGAAGAAATTATGAACATAGGTGATCATCATTTTGGGTGAAATTAATGGGTTACATTAGGGGTTTATAATCCATTAAATGGGGTTGAGAAATGATCAAATCAACTTGAGAACAATGATAGGTAATAATGAGTGGATCAACCAAAAAATGATCTTATTTCTTGAAAAAGTCATTCTATTTTTCTTATCATTCTATCTTTTTTTCTTTTTTAACCAATGGTTTATCATTATATTCCATACACCCTCTATGTTTTAAAAATTTTCTATGAAATTATTTGTCCCTTAAAAAAATTATTGAATAAAATTTTGTTTTAGGAATATCCCTATGAAAATAAACACTACTTCTTTAAGATCAACACCTGAGATAGAAATTCTGTTATATTTACAATTATAAATATATTTGTGACCTTCCTCATAATAAAAATTAACACATCATAATGATCTATATAAATTAATTTTATTATTAATTCATTACATATGTCACATAATTTTATTTATTGATGAAATACATGACAATATATTCTCACAGTGAAGTAGGATATGTTAAGTGCATCTCAAGTGATGTTGTATTAATGAATAATGTGATACATGATTTATCCCTTATATTCTTTAACATAATTTGATATCTTTGGAATTTTGAATTGAATTGATCTTCTTGACTTATTCTATGGATATGGCAGTGTTGTTAGTAAGTTTATTTTTGAAAATTCAATGAAAGAGACACCACTAATATAGGTTGATGACATTAACATGCTAACTACTTGATTAGAGATATCAAGATAAACATATCATATCACAAAGTGTATGTTCATAACAGGTTAAATTTCTTTGTAAAATTAGATTCCTTATCTATGGGAGTCTTGACATGTTTCTAGACATTAACAATGGACTTTAGGAAGTGTAGCCTAATGCTACTAGAAAAGAGACCTAGAGGGTAAAACTATAAGTGTATTCCGAACCTCAGTTAAATTCTATATAAATTTAAAATTTTGTTTAAATATTATTTATTAATGTGGTTTAATAATTATTAATATTTTTTTAACCATAAATATTTAATCACCATTTATTTGGGAGAATATATATACGATCTGAATATTTATTAAATATTTATTAAATAGGTCATTATTTATTTATTTACGTGAATATAAAATATTTATTTATTCTAGTTTCTTCACAACGTAAAAAATATTTATTTTTTTTGTTACATGAATATTTAGTAAATATTTATTCACTATTTTAAGTGGATAATATATATAAATATATATTGGAAAATAATATAGTTATATTTATTTAATTAAATAAATAGTCATTATTCAACGAAAAATAAATATTTTGGAGGATTGACAAACCTAATTTAATAGTATAGTGAGAAATTACATATTCTATATTTTTTAAATAAATTTTAATTTATTTATTGAAAAAAAAATATTTATTTTCTATCCTTGACTTTACCACATGAAATGTAAATAAGAATATTATTATTGTAATTTTGATTTGTGGTTCATCAGGAGTTACGAAAATAATAATGGCCCTTGGGTAATTATTTATTTTCTAACACAAGAAATATATAAACCTGGTTATGAAATTTTGTGAAAATATATAGAGACACATTCTTTTGGATGAGTTCTAAATATATTCCTCTAATTTCCTAGAAAATTTCCTTCAAAAAAATATTGGATGAATATAGATAAATTCTCCTCCTCCACCGAAGCGAATACATTCTCCCATGAAGGATTTAGTTTCGGTCAACATAAATCATCACAAGAGATTGATTCATCCATTATAACACCTAGATAATTCTATGATGATGATTAGATGTTTACAAGGCAAGTTTCAAGTTCCACTAGCGGTAATCTACACTGGATTCCTCTTACAAAATGAAGGTATGATAAGAGCAGTGCAATGATTCGTCAATAAAGAAAGAATTCAATAAAAACTAATGATTTAATTAAATTAATTAATTATAAATTATTTGTTAAATGATAAACTATATATATATATATATATTCTAGGAACACATTTTATATTGTTTTGATGAGAAATATCAAGAAGTTAATTATGAATTTCTTTGGTATGGGGTGTCACTACTTCCTCTGCTCCCCATAACAGTCATGTGCTACTAGAGAGGTCACATAATAATTTATAATTATTTATAATTAATTGATCGATTATATAATATTTTTTTTATAAATAATGAAGAGTGATTTTAGATTCTATTGGGAGGTGATGAGGATTTTGGATGGTATACACAGAAACACAATGTGTGATCGAAATCACATATTGTGTTCCCAAGATCACCTCACCAAGTAATTTTGCTGGATAAATGAGACACAAAGCAGTAATGACGCATATAGAATTTAATAAAATCTTCCTGTTGATTGGGCTATCTTGAAACACAGTCATTTGTACCACTCGGCATGTATCTATCGTAGATTTCATGTGCCTTCAAAATTTAGAAGAAAATTTCTTGCTAAAAATGTGGTCAAATATGTGTCATAATTACTCAATATACTATTAGCCTATATCATTAATGAAAAACATGATTTTAGCAGACATACATGGCATATGAAAAATTAATCTATGTATATAAATAACATGTTGAGTCCACCAGTGTGTTACACGGACACATGATAAGTTGAACACTCAATATGTAGATAATCAATACACACAAAGTATTCCTACTAAGATATATTCCATGTCTTTATATTATTATCCTAGATACATGAAAAGTGAAGGACATGGTTTATAGCTTATTATTATAAACCATGTATTCTATAAAGGAAAAATTAAATTACATAAAGAATAATTAATTTCAACATTAATAACCTAATTACATTGTTCACATTGGATGCATTGACTATGTAATAAGGTTTGAATAATTAATAAATTCTCAATTAATGTAAATGGAATTAATTAATTAATTGAATAAAATCATGCATGTTTATCTTAATAATAAATACTGAATTAAATTGTATGATGGATAGTATAATTTTTCATATTCATTGCATGTATGTAGATAACTATGATATTAGTACAACTTGTGTATGTTATTAGTTTATTTAATTTTTCATTACATTATGATTGTAATAATTTATAAAATTAAATAATTTTTTGATTCATTCATATCCTCTAATTATGTAAGGGTTTGTGTGCCCATAATTTATTTTATGTAACCCCCCGCCATTAACCAGGACATTGTCTCCCATCACCTACTCATAAGTAAAATAATGTAATGGCTAGATCTTCTAGGAAAGTGGATGTTGTTAACATTCAGAGTTGAGGAAACAAAATCTAGGAGGCATGGAATAACATGTGTGGAATGTTATAACTCGAACCATACTTGGTTCATGAAATTAATTTCTTAGAGTCAAGTGTTGGTTTTTTATCCTCCAGATAAACTAACCATTAGAGATTCTCATGATCATTCCACATTATTTTTTTCATTTCCCTCGGTTGAAGGGTTAATTAGTTGTGGATATTTAAATAATTAAATTAAATCACTAAAAATCATGAAATGTTGAAGTAAAATTAATATTATAATATGTCTATACATTATAAAAACATAGTTAATCACTTAAGTAAAATCCAATTAATATCAACAACCAGGTGATTTGATATAATGGGTTATTCACACATAAAGATAAAAATCCATTAGATAAAATATTAATTCTTTATAACCTTCCACTACTAGGATATAAATCAATCCATTTTTCAAATTTCTAGACTAGCCTCAATTGGGTTACTTTTAATTATTTGGGAATCTCTATATTGAGTATTATGATGACTTATCCCATATTGCATTAATGGTTGATCACCTCTACGAGACATAGTGAAAATAGTTGAAAAGGTGTTGATGAAATCCTAATATAGGATTTTAGGATTGGGGAGTCCACTCAATAGTGTTAGGAGTTTTAGGTTAATGCTGTTGGAATGTTACACCTACTTAAATACCTTCGAGTACCTTTTCAGACCTCCATTTCGGTTATGATAAGGGACATATAGATTCATTACATTGTGATATATGTGCGATAGTATAATTCAAAACTAATGGGGAGGGTCATAATTTATTGATTAAAATATTGGACATTAAAAAAATAAAATTAAATCTATTATCTAAATTGTAATCTAGATAATGTACTTCAACCATTCAATTATTTATTATAGAAATGTAAACTCACATGATTTCAATAATATCACTACAATACATTCTAGATAAGGATAACCATCCCAATAGCTTGAATTTATAGGAATGGTATAAATTCAAATGTGTTATACTATTCCATGAAAAAAATTATATTTTTTGAAAACCCCTATTACCGAGGCGCCTATGTAAGAGGTTAATAAAGAAGAAATTTGTCTCAATATAAAATATGTGTATGATGCCACATAAATTCAATGGATCATGATTTATTCAATTTATAGTGAATGTTTAAAACAACATGAGCATTTGGAAGTGTATATCATAATTTCTCACCTTCATGACATTTATCAAGATAAGGTGGAAAAGAGATATATTAGATCTCTAATGAACTATTCATGTGAGATTTTGGATAATACAAACTAAATAGGACTTTCATAAACAAGATGATTTTATATTTTGAGGGCTTAAACATATTGGGATTTATGATACCTAATGATCTATACATATATCTCATTTTATCCTAACTACCTAAGAATTTCTACAGGTGTATTTTTACTTATAATATGAGAAATACTGAAAAGACTCATTCAGAACTCCGTACTCTTATTCAAAATTTTGATAAATACATGGTGGGTGAAAAACTTGTTGACACATAGATGACTTATTTTAATGGTATTTTTTATGTAATTTCCATTTCTTCTTTGTTTCATGGGTTTCCCATGCATTTTTCGGATGAATGGTTGGGTTTTCAATATTTGGGCCAAACTGTGAGCCCATTTCTAGTTATAAAAATAAATTTTTTCTTTTATAACTCCTCCATTTTTAAAAAATTTCACCTATTCCACTTCCACCATGGCCTCTCCTAAAATATTAAAACTAAAATATCCATTTTGGCCCCTTACAAATCCATAATCATGGTGTATTTGGGTTATTTATTAAGTTATTGGGTCAGTCAACGAGTTCATATCCAGTTTTTAAAAATTAATTTTTTTTCTTTTATATCATAGACATTTTTTAATATTTTTCAGTGATTATATCTCTAAATAATGCCCACTGACCATAGGAGCAACTCAATGTTCTCTTCTCTATCTTTGGAGCTCATCTTTATCATGGATTAGGGAAAAATATCTCACCATTTCTCAAATTGTCTACATTTGAAAATGTAATTATCTACATTCATTACTCCACCATTTTTACTCTATTACCCCCATTTGAATTCCTACTTGACCTCATCAGCCTTATTGGAATATTAATATCAGTTTTGAGTGCTTGGAGATTCATTTATTGGTGTATTTATGGAGATTTATTCAGGATCTCTCAAGTAAGTGGGTTCCCTTCCTTCATCCTCCCATTTTCTTAGGGTTTCTTCCACTTTTCTTGAAGTTACTAATTTATAGAAATAATGGATTCTAAATTAGGGTTTGATATTGGGATTCTTGGTCTAATATTGTGGTTTTAGGTTTGAGTTTACACCCTTGTGGTGCTATGGTGGTGCGATTGAACTTTCTAACATGGATTTGGTGTTTTTGACAGTTGTGGTAGGTGATTCTATGTGTAAGAACTACTATATGAGTTAGACTTTCTTGATTTATAATTTTAGCATACTCCTTCATTTTTCTTGTTTAAAAAATTATTTTTTGTGGAATTTGTTAAATAATTGATTTTTAAATCCCATTTGTTTTGTAAAAATGGGTGTTTTAGATGTGTGTTTGATGTTGTAACATTTGGGGTTGTTTTATAATTCATGGAAGGGTTTTATTAAAATGTTGTGTTGCTGCCAATTTTTTGATGGGGTAATATTGGTGGTAATAGTGTTTTCAAAGATGTATTTTAGAAGAGATTTTAAAAGATAAGATGGAAGAGATTGATACGTGGCGAGACAAGAACCTGGCGAGATCGATGAACCCTAATGCTAATCTCAGATCTTTTGTGGATATGGTGGCTTGGAAATCAGTTGAAGAAGTATCTTTCCAAGTTAATGTGGTACCTGAAGTTCCAATCAATCCCACATTTTTTCGTCATCGTGGAAAAGCCGCGGTCTAGTTCTCAACAGAAGAGGAAACATCTCTTGCGTCAGACTTTCTCTTTGCTATCATTCAGAAATTTTTGAATCGTATACGTTCTTTGAAGTATTTGGGATCTTCGCTGGAGTCCTTCGGATTCATGTGTTTTCATATATGTCTCCTCAACCCTACACATTTCATCTTTAGATTTGGATCAGAGGAAGAGTATTATAGGCTGTGGGTCAATCGATCATGGTTTTTTGGTGGTTGTTTCATTAAAGTTTTTAAATGAAAACCTGATTATGATCTATATGTAGAGTCTCTTATTGGGCCGATTTGGGTGGTTTTTCCTGATCTTCTCCTTCACTTGTTCAATCAAGTGGCCCTATTTCCCATTGCTAGCCTTCTTGTAAATCCCTTAAGGTTAGATTCAATAGAAAAATCCCTTTAGAGGCCATCTATTTCTAGAATATGTATAGAAATTGACGTTTTACAACATTCTTCCTCACACATATGGATTTAGTGTGGTGAAATTGGTTTGTCTCAGAAGATTTTCTATGATAGGATGCCTGATTATTGTCACAAATGCCTTTGAATTGGATACTCATCTAACAGTTGCGACAAAAGTAATGTATGTCATAAGAATTAGAAACCCACATGGGTGGAAAAGAGTTTCATAGTTGGCCCTTCCAATATCTCCAAAATGGAAAAAATGGAAAACAATATTGGATTGGATCAAACCCAAGCCCCTAAAAATCAAATTTCAGATTTTATAGCTTATGTCCTTGACAACACTATTTTCCCTCCCATATCTAAAGAAGATCCCATTAAAAATCAGACCCCTCTTTCAAATGATAAGAGTAAAATTGTTTTCCATGATCCAATCACTATTGAGGAATGGAGTGATCACTTATAGTCTCAAGAGTAGGAATGTAAGGTTCATATTGATGCTTCGGATTCCAGTGACTCCTCAGTTGAGGAAGAGGATAAGCTTATCCAAATTGAAGAGTCCTATTTAAAATCTTTGGGAAAGAAAGGGAAAAAACCTATGGTGGATGAGGATGGATTTATCACTCCAAATATGAAGAAAACACGAAGACATATAGATTATTCTCATACGGAAATCACTATTGTGACTAGATCATTGGATGCTTCCAAGAGGGAATCTACTGAAAAAGTCGACGAAAAACCTTTGATAGCTTCCTCGAGCATTGTTTTTTATTAATTATCAAATAATTTCATAGACCAAGAGATCCAGTATAGGAAAAATCATATGGAAAGGCAACAAGAAATTTCCCATCAAGAGCTTCAACAGGGTGTGATTTCTGCTTAACAATATCTTAATAAAAAACATTTCATTTTCAATGAAATGATGATGATTTCTATCAAATATACTTGATCTCAGTGCTATCCCTTTTCAGTCTTCCTTTTTTATGCTTTTCTTTCAGAGGATTTGGATTGTAGTGGCAGTTGACATGAGGATCATCAGATTCCTCTGCCTTTTCTGATTATTTCTAACTTGTTTCTATTATGGATTGGCTGTCTTTATTAGCTGATTGTTCTGACTAAATATTTTTCCTAGCTGTTAGAGTGTTTTCTTTCTGATCATGATATTCCTAGGCTTGGTCTATTTTCGTGATCTGAGGTTGATTTTGATCTACTTATGATATGGTTTAGCTATTTTTTTTGGAGACAATAGTCAATTTTTTCGGCTTCTCCTAAATGTTTTACTGAGTTCTGGACTATTTGGTTTTCATGGTTTGATATTTTCATTAACATAATTTTGGATGACGACTCCCTTGATATTTTTAGGAATTTTATGTGGAATATGAGGACTAAGAAAAGCTGGAGATGGATGGTTCAACTCCTTACTGAAGGAAGGTCATGCTGCCCCATTTTTTATCACTATTTGGAAGTCTTTAATTTTAGATTTTCGTATATTTGATCTACATTTTTGTATCCCCATTAACTCCCTGCAGATGTAAGTTCTTTACAACTCGTGTTTGTAACACTAATTTTTGTTTTTTAATAAATTTCATTTGGGGAATGAATTGGGAAACCAATTCATGTCACCACCTTTTTTAAAAAAATAGGTATTCTAGATGAATTTTTTGGCAAAAGTTTGGTTACATTCCTTGAAATTGTTTTCTAAAAATTCTAAGTGGTTTATTGTGTTATATAAAAGGGAAAAATCATATGTGGATACTATTTTGAATGTTTGTGACCTCAACTGATGTTATTTTGGGAAATGTATTTTGGTAACTTGTGGAAATTGTTTGAGCACAAAGGGGAATGTACGGGTATCTAGGTGGGTGGATGTGTACTAGTACGCTAGTGATTTAGAGTGGTTTTTTCCCTATTTCACATAAATTTTAGAAATTGGAAACACTAAAAAAACTATGATTATGATGATTGGGGATCACTAGGTTATGGTTTTTTTTTCAACTAGTGTCTCGTGCATGAGAACAGATATGGTTATGCTTACTATGCCCTGAGGTATGAGGTACATGGGGCTCAAAACTAGCTAGTGCATAAGGGTGTTCAAAAGATTTGTGCCCATTGACAATTTGGTATTTATCAATTTATTATATTGTGTTTGGATGTAAAATTATGTAGCACATATGTTTCATTAAAAAAATTATTCTTTGAAATTCCCCTTTGAAAACTGTTTACTTTAAAAGTTTTGGTCTAAAGATATTATTTCCACCATTTCTTATTTATTAAAACATGCACAGATTTTATCTTGTATAGATTACTATATATAATATTTTGGTGGTATAATATTGGGATTATTATCACTCTATACTTAATCCTTTGGATGTAATTAGAAATGATCATTTTTTACATAGGTAAAGTCAAGGCCTTGGGTTATGGTGGTTCAGGTTGTTAGTTTCCTTCCATAGTACGGTGTTGTAGAGACACCTTGCGGGTGATGACCCCTTTTTGTGTGGTGTTACATGGGCTGTTTTTATAATAATTTTATATATATTTGGACCTATTTTTTCATTGTTAAGACCATGTATTTAGTTCTGAATTTTATTTATGGCTTGTTTAGTTTGTAATTTTCAGATTTAGTTTATTGACTCTTTTTGGTTGTTAAATTATTCTAAACTATGTTAAATCCTTCCCAAATTAAAATTTGAGATACATGGGATATTTTTATAGAACATGGGGATAGATAACACCATTAATTCCATACCATGGGCTGGTTTTGGTGATAGTTTTTATGGTGACCAAATTCGGTTTGTGGAAAAATGGTATCATAGGCAGGTTAATGTTTTTGGGTTATATTATTATTTTGGAATGAGTCGGGTAAGACAGGAGCTACGACTATTGGGGAATAGAATTTTTTCATGAGTATACTATATGACCTACACCTCTCATGACATACCTCAAGTCACAATGGGACATTGGAATTGTTTTGTTTGACTTCACTACCAGGTGAGACCTGTGGGCTGCAGACTGCATGTGGACATTGGGTGGGGGTGAATTATTTGATTATTTTAGTTTTGTAATTTGTTTGGACTATTTATTCATGATGTTATTGTTGAATGTTTTCATAACATTTATACTGATTTTTTATCTTGAGAATGTTTCCTTTTGTAGAAACATGCCTCCTCGGAAAGCTCCCATGCACCCATGGGAGGATGCAAGAGAGAGTTCTCCCTCACTGCATGATCGGAGGCTAGAAGAGACTATGGTTTGGGCCATCCAGGATCTAGGATAGGGAATATATCTTATTCTAGCTCTTATTAGAGAAACATTCACCAGCCCTAGGAGGGAAAAATCCCATGAGTTTTGGGAAAACAATCCTTCTACTTTCTAAGGTAGCTCAAAACTCCAGGAAGCGGAGGATTTGCCCGAAAAGATAGAGCACATGTTTGAGTTCCTAGACACACCTGAGGAGGTTATGGTGAGATGTTGCTCGTTCTTATTAGGGGGTCCCGTCTGATAGAGGTGGGAATTAGTTATTCTAGTTGGGAAGCATGAGGAGATGAGCTGGAAGGACTTCAAGGTTATATTAAATGACTGGTATTGTCTTGATGTTTTGGAATATGCTCGATCTCGAGAGTTTATGGAACTTGTTCGGGGGGATCTTTATGTGACGGATTATTCCATCTATTTTGGTGATTTGTTTTGGTATGCTCTAGAAATGGACTCCAATATGCAAATGAAGGCCCAGAAGTTAGAGATATGTTTGTGGCCAGAGATCTATTCCCAAGTCCTCAGGTTCAAGAGGAAAACCTATATTGAATTGGTTGATAGAGGCTGTTTGGTGGAGATCAGTCGAGAGTGGATGGATGGTTTCTATGGGTTAGTATTAGGAATGGGTAGTGGTAGTTCTTCTGAGAAGAATAGAAAGAAAGAGAATAATGGGAAGAAGGGAGGTGGAAGCTCAGTCCAACCTTCCTGGTAGTTTTCTTCAGTGGCTTCTGATGCAAGGTCTATTGTGTGCCACCGGTATGGGAGGCCAGGTCACATCCAACCAGCATTCACATCTTCTCTGAACACCTATGACCATTGTGGAGTTGTGGGAAACTTGCAGTATTATAGGATGGCACATCCACTCTAGAGTGGGGCAGGATTTTTGGCTTCCAAAGCAGTGGAAGTTAAGTCAGAGCCATCTAGAATGATGGGATTTTGGTTTGGTGGTTGTGGTGGCAGGGTAAGTTCATCGTCTAGGCAGATCCTGTTCAAGTCATAATCAATAGTGTGTGGTTATTCTCTGGTAGAGACTAGGAATATTCTATAGCTAATTATAATTTTTATACCATTTTCCCTTTTTCATTCATATATATCCTTTTTCAAACACAATGAATTTACCAACCGAGCTATTTTCTTTTGCGATGGAATTGGTGACACCACTAGGAACGAAGAAGAAGCAAGGTTTCAGGTGCCCATCGTTTTCAGTTTCCATGTTAGGGGTTGAAATGTAGTGGTAAATCTTGGTATTATATATGGATATACATTAAGTGATACATTGCATGGATTGAATGTTACACTTTCAAGATCACATAGATTTCAATAGGTGATAGATAATTTTAATGGCACGAGATGGGAGTTATCAGGTTTTCATTGGGGAATGGGTTCATCGGTTGGGTCATGCAGCACCTCCACTCCAAGAGGTGGGGAATCTTGTCTTCTGGTTATCATCACTCACATTAGATGACGATGTTCTTTATTTTGAATGTGGACTACCTCAGGTAATGGATGAGTTTCCATAGGTATTCCCAGATGTTTTTTCAGGATTACCTCTAAAGTGTGGTGTGGAGTTCTCGATTGATTTAGAACTGGGTACACATCAAATATCTATTCCCTCATGTTTTATGGCCCTTGTCGAGCTAAGGGAATTAAATATACAGCTAGAAGATTTACAATACAAATTATTCATCCATCTAAGCATCTCTCCTTGGGCCTCTCCAGTTCTTCTTGCGACGAAGGCTAATAGATCCCTCCAGTGGTGTATTGATTACTGGAATCTGTACAAGGTAACCATAAATAATAAATGTCCTTGGCCCCGAATAGTTGAATTATTTGACCAGTTAAAGGGGAAAATGTGGTTTTCAAAAATAATCTTGCATTTGGGTTGCCACCCAATCAAGTTGAAAGAGTCAGATGTTCCAAACACAGCATTCCGAAGAAGTTATGACCACTTTTATTACATGGCCATGCACATCGGATTAACCAATGCTCTAGAGGTCATTATGGAAATCATGAATAGAGTGTTCCAACAGTATCTTGACTCTTTTTTGTGGTATTCGTGGATGACATCCTTGTTGACTCTAGATCCCAGGAGGAACATGAACATCATTTCTGTATCGTGTTGGGAACCTTGTGAGAGCACTGCCTTTATGAAAAGTTTTCCAAGTGCACTTTATGGATTAGGGAGGTGATGTTTCTAGGGTGATTGATCTCAGATTAGAGAGATTCAGTGGTCCTATAAAATATTAGTGTGGTTATTTCATGGGAGAATCAAAATAATTTGTACGAGATCAAGAGTTTTCTCGGCCTGACTGGTTAATACATGCACCTTTTTTGGGATTTCTCTCTTCTTGCTTCACCCGTGACCTTAGTCACCAGGAAAGGAGTGAAGTTTGTATGGGGCCAAAATTTTAGGAATCATTCGAGGATCTGAATAGGAGGTTTACTAATTCCCCCATGATGATTTTTTTCAGAGGCTAGAAATGGGTATGTGGTGTTTTGTGATGCTTCATGTATGGGTCTCAGGTGTGTTCTTATATAGGGTGATCACGTGCTGGCGTATGGTTCTCAACAACTCCATCCACATGAAAATAATTATCAGACCCATGACTTGGAGTTAGTGGGTGGGATGAATGCTTTGATGAATTGTAATCATTACCTCTTTGGGGTGATTTTTTTGTCCACTATGATAAAAAAACATGGACTACATCTTCTCTCAGAAGGATCTCAATCTAAGGAAGCGCTGCTAGATCGGGTACTTGTTGGGGTTCAAATTTGACATTGTCTATACCCTGGGAAAAGGAAATGTGTAGGGGGATGCTTTTTGTATAAAGTACTAGTGCAAGCCTCGAGTAAGTCCAGTGATGGGGGGATTCTGATGGGTTGCTTTTCCCATATGCATGTAGAGGCCAAGGAGTCCAGTGGAGGTGTGTTTTTTGTGATCATTCATTTGATTCCTTCCCTCTTAGAGTTTATTATTGAAGAACGACATAGTGATGAGATTTGTCACCTGTCAAGGTAGTTTCTTCATGGTAGGGAGACATCTTCTAATTGGTCATCATATCTTGAGGGCATCTAATGCTTCAAGGTACAATCAAAAGTTATTTCATCTCTGTAGAAGTCGGTGATGCAAGATAGCCCCCAGCCTTAGGGGGTTATCTATCCAGGTTCCACAAAGATGTATTATGATTTGTGTTAGTATTTCAGGTGGCCAAGTATGAGACGGGACATAGATGACTTCATGTCGATATGAAACATATTTCAATAGGTTAATACATGGAACTAAAGTCCCTTCGGTTTTCTCCATCCATTACCCATTCCTATATGGAAGTGAGAAATGGTGTCAGTAAGAATCTTTATTGGATTTCCTCATGCACTTCTGGGTAAGAATTCCATATGGGTAGTGATTGATTTTCTAACCAAATTATCCCACTTCATTTCATTCAAAGATATAACTAAAGTGGATGAGTTGGGTAGTCTGTATCATTAGAAGGTGGTAAGGGTTCATGGTGTTCCTTTAGTAGTTGTCTCCGATAATGACCCCCATTTCACTTCATGGTTTTTGGAAGGCCTTCAGAAGGCCATGGGGTCACATATTAAGATTAGCACAATATACCATCCCCAAAAAGATGATCTGACAGAATAGTAGAATCAGATACTGGAGGACATGCTATGTGCATGTATTTGGACTTTGGAGGTTCTTGGGATAGCCTTTTGGGATTGGTTGAATTTACCTATAATAAGAGTTACCAATCCTCAATTTGAACATCTTTTTTTAAGGAACACTATGGTCAGCCTTGTCGGTCCCCCCTATTTTGGGATAAGATTGGTGAGACTTCAATGTTGTGGCCGATCCTTATTCAAGATACATCTGACATATTAACGTTGATAAGGAAGTGCTTATGGATAGTTCAAAGTTTCCATAAATCTTATGCAGACCAGAGGCGTCGAGACCTAGAGTTTTCTGTGGGTGACTGGGAATTCTTGAAGGTGGCCCCTTGTCTAGGTCATCGTCATCTAGGAAAGCAAGGGAAGATGACATTGTGGTATGTAGGTCCTTTTAAAATAACCTTACAAATTGGAATGGTGGAACCCATGTTGTATTTTCCTTCTCAATTATCATCCATTCATTACATCTTCCACATCTCCTAGTTGAAAAACTACTGGCTAGATCTGTCCCATGTACGGAATTGGGAGGTGTTGGATATAGATCTCAATTTTCTGTTTTTGAGTGGCCAGTGCGAATAGTTGATTCCCATGAGAAGGTGATTCATGGAAATTCAATTCCACTAGTTATAGTCATTTGGTAGAATGGGAATAATGTCTACAAAACATGGGAGTGGATGTTGTGGGTTGAGAAAGAGTATCCATTCTCGTTTTCCGATCAAGCTTCAACTTGACTTTCGGTAGTGGAAATTCTTTCATGGTGGGGAGAATTATCACATAAATGACATATTTTAAAGTTATTTTACATTTTTTTCCCATTTTTTGGTGAAGGGGTTTCCAATGCATTTTATAGGAAAGGATGGATTTTCATGATTTGGGACAAACCATGATCCCATTTCCAGATTTTAAAATAAGCATTGTTTCTTTTATAAATACTCTATTTTTCAACATTTTCACCCATTCCACTTACCAATTATCCTCTCGTGACCTATTAAAACTAACACATCTATTTTGACCCCTTAGGAATACATTGTAATGGTGGTTTTGGGATATTTATTGTGGTATTAGGCTAGCCCATGATCCCATTTCTCGTTTTAAAAAAAATTATTTTCTTTTTTTATATCATATTAATTTTTTATTTGTTTTCTATGTTCCCACCTCTTACTCAAGACCACTAACCCTAGGTGCACCCACATATTCTCTTCTCCCTCTTTGGAGCTTATCTGCATCGTGTATTATGGTAAACATTCTCATGATTTCTAAAATCATCAATATTTGAAAAGGTAATTTGTTTCTTCCATAACTCCATCATTTTTTACTCTTTTCCACCATTTCAGTTCACACATGACCTTCTCAGACTTATTCTAACCTCAATATTAGTTTTGGCTACTTGGATATTCACCTATTGGTGTATTTGGAGATATTTCTTAAAGATATTTCATGTAAGTGGGTTTTCTTCCTTACTCGTCCAATTTTCATATGGTTTCATCCATTTTTCATGAAATTCCTAATATTTATAAATTAGGTATTCTAACCCATGCTTTGATCTTGGGTTTCTTGGTCCAATCTTGGGGTTTTTGGTTTGATTTAACACCCTTCTGGTGTGGCGGTGGTGCAGTTGAACTTTCACACTAGGATTTGGTGTTTTCGCACATGGGGTAGGAGATTCCATGTTTAAGCACTAATAGACGAGTTGTCCTTTCTTGATTTCTATTTTTATCATACACTACCTTCATTGGGATTTCTACAAGAATTATTTTTGGTGGAAGTTTTTAAATAGTTGATTTTTAAATTCCATTTTTTGTGTGGAAATGAGTTTTTTACTTGTGTGTTCGATGTTGTACCACTAGGAGTGGTTTTATAAATAATGGAAGGGTTTTATTAAAAAAAATTGGCTTCCAATTATGGTTTGGTAAAAATTTGTGGCCATAGTGTTTTCAAAGAATGGTTTTAGATGAATTTTATGTGCAATGTTTGGATACATTACTTTAAATTATTTTAGGGAAATTATATGTGTTTTATTGAGTAATATTAAGGGTGAAACTAATGTGTAACTATTTTTTGAATGTTTGTGACCAGAAATGATGTTTTTATCTGAAAATTAATTTTGGAAACATGTGGAAATTATTTTGGAACAATGGGGAAGCCTAGGTATCTAGGTGGGTGGGCGGGTAATAGTATGCTAGTGATATAGAGTGGTTTTGTCCCAATTTCACATATCAATTTGGACATTTACAACACTAAAAAACTTAAAATTATGATGATTGGGGACCACTAATTTAGGGTTATGTTCCCAAATAATGTCTCATTCATGAGGACATGTATGGTTATGTTTACTTTACACCGAGATACGAGGTACATGGGGCCCAAAACTAACCATTGCCTAGGGGTGTTCCCGAAATTAGTGTTCCTTGAATATTTGGTGTTTATCATTGGATTATGGTGGGTTTGGATGCAAAATTATTCATCATACATGTTTTATTGAAATTTTTTCACTATTTGAAATTTTCCTTTGAAAATAGTTTACTTTTAAAAGTTTTATTCTTTAGAAGATATTGCCTCCATTTCATATTTATTAAAACATTCTTACTTTTTATCTTATATTTATAACTATATAGAATATTTTTGTGGTATACAATTGGTATTATGCTAACAACCTACTTACACCTTTGGGTGTAAGTATACTAGATCATGTTTTAAATAGGTAAAGGTGAAGCCTTGGGTGATGGCAATTCGGGTTGTTAGTTTCCTTCCATGGTGCGGTGTTGTGGAGACAGATCATGGGTGATAACCCCTTGTCCATCGGTCTTACTAGTGATGTTTTTATGCTACTTTTATATATAATTGGACCTCCTGTGACATTTTTAAGACCATGTATTCAGTTATAAATTATATTTATGTCTTGTTTGTTATGTAATTTTCAGATTTAGTTTATTGGTGGTCTTTGGTTGTTAAATGATACTAAACTTGGGTAAATAATTCCCAACCCAATATTTAAGATACTCGGACACTTGTACCAGAACATGAGGATAGGGAACGCCCTTTGGTCCTTTCCATGGGTTGGGTTTGGTTCTAGTTTGGATGGCGACCAAATTTAGTTCGTGACACCTGTAGTAGTTATGGTGAATATGAAAACGATGAACAAGGAAAAGAGGTCCATGAATAATATGAAATATAAGTATCATAGGCACAAAACATCCATTAGAAATAATATCCAAAGAAAATTAATGTAAATGGATGTAGTATTTTTACATGTGGTAAGTTGGACCACTTGAAGAATAACTTCACCTAGTTAAAAAAATTAGGGGAAGCTTTATGTTCTTTAATTATAAAGTGAACTGTTTTTATATCTACCCATTGAGATTTATATATAGCTATTGGTTCTCCCATATATATTAAAATATAGGAATAAAGTTTACTTTTAATGATTTCCATAGTAGAGGTCGATTTGTGGGATTGCAATGGTGTTAAGTGGATGACATTGGAGAATACAGTTTCTGTTGGGCAAAGAGGAAGCATGTAGTGGTGTGAGGTATATTAGTATATATTTTAATATATAGTTTCCCAAATCCTAAATTAATTATCTTGCACGTCAAATTTATAATTTATTTATTTATTATCCTAAGATAGGAATCCCTCATCTACGAATTCATTTTTTGATGTAGACGTCAATTATCTAAAAATACCATTTCATATTTCCTTCATTGAACTGTAATGATCTAGGATAGAATACCTATAATGGTTATTCCCACATGCTCATTTGATCTCCAATAAATTCCAATTGATCTACATGTGATATTGTGGTGAGTTGATTATTTTATGTGATTCTTGTTGATGCATCATCATTTGATATTGAAGGGATATCTCTTTCATTTCTCTTTCTTGAGAGGAAGAGAGAATAGAATATTCTAGAAAAAGTTTTGTTGTGTGAAACACTTCTCAAGTTATGATTCTATATTCAAAACAAAATAGATAAAATGGTACATTTATAGAGCTAAGGTTTAAGTTAATATCATTATTTAATTGAACATAGTCCCCTAAATAATATAATACTCCTTACTGAACCCCATGCAAAATAATAATATTATTATTATTATTTTGGGGATCTCACCAACTCGCACAATAAAAAACATACATTATCCATTTTTCTAATTAATATTTTTCACTGGACTCGGTCTTTATCTGTTCAGACTCTTCTATCATTTATTTAACTCCCAAATACATATTTATTTTAAAAACTTTATCTATCAATATACATTTTAGATCAATAATATGGGATAAAAATTATCCCTTGGTCTTGAGAATTATATCTATTCAACTAATTAAATTCAAATAAAATTTAATCAAGATCATCATAAACACTTATCGTGTAACCCTATAGGATTATTTCACATTGAAATTATATGGGGTTGCCTAATGTCCAAGAATAATATCAAGCAACAGGTCAAGGAACCCATGATAAATATATTATTGTTTCAATGATAATAACCACATACAGATGCTCACTATGTAATATAACACCTTAGTCTCAATATATCATTAAGTTGTTTTCACATCTGTGGTACAAACCTATATTCTTGATATAAATTTCTGTGACTATATTAAATAAACATGTCGTTTCACCATGGACATGGAATTTAATTTTATATTTGTATTCTAATAAAAGGGGAAATATATCAACTTCCCTAAATATTTGATGGAAATATACTTCCTCGACTGATCCATTAATAGAAAGTCAATAATGATGAACTTCCCTACCACACCATGAACATATGGAATCATAGTTTTCCTAAAAAATATAAGTTAAAGTGACATTAAATGCATTAATGATATTCTTAAACTCTAAGGATTATTATACAAGCTCTCAGATAGGAATATCCAATGATACCAAAACATGTAAAATTCTTACTAGAGGGTATGTTCTCATAATCTTTAAACTTGGAGATTACCAAGTGCAGATATAATGAGAATAAGACTAATCCTCTTATGAACACTCAGACATAACAGTCAATATACTATGTATCTAATCATATTATGTTATCCAACCACATAACAATATTTTAATATATCTTCATTGCACTTCAAGGTTCTCATCATATCAGGGAACTATTATGACCATATCAATGTGATGTATACTCTAGGAAATTATTGCATTTTAGTCATAAACAATAATAAACAATATGTAATAATAAGTTTTATTAATATTCAACACATAAAATATACATGTAATCAAAGTACAAAAAGTTGTTTTGATGACACAAAACCTAAGAAACTCCCATGTAGGTGAGAGCCATCTACCCTCAACTTTTAGTCCATTATGCCTCATATGATAATAATGTTTCATCTAATTCAAGGCCAAAATAAAGGGGTCTACCATGTTGTCTCCCATATAACCATATATCATTGAATCATCACCAAACTAATTAAAATCCTATAGTAGATTATACTTAAAAGCATGATCTTCGTTTTCTAATGTGACCTTGTCACTTTTGTAGGAGGCACTGTTGTAGTATTATCAAAATAGAGTGAAATATCATCTTTAATGCCAGGTATAATGTCTAGATCTTTGGAAAAGTGTCACATATATAATGGTTCCTTATCTTCTTTAGAAGCCAAAATATACTCATACTATGTTGTAGAATCTTTGATCACAACCTTCTTTGAGCTCTTCCACAAACATAACCTCTATTAAAAGTGAATATGTATCCCATTTGTGACTTCATAGCATCTTGATCTATATTGAAACAAGAATCTTCATATCCTATGATGACTAGTTCCTCATCTCCTCCATAAACTAGAATAATATACTATTATCCCTCATATTCTTATGGATAGTCTTAACTACATTCCAATGGTGTTCACTTGGTTCAACATGATATCTTCCCACCACACATAATTCATAGGTGACATCTAGAATAGTTCATAGCACAACATACATGAATAAACCAATCCCTAAAGAGTTTGAAATCCTTTCCATTCTATTTATATCCTCATGTGTCTGATGAAACATTTTACTAGAAATATAAATGCCAAGTGACATTTTTAAAAAACCTCTCTTTAATTGTACCACACCAAAACTCTATTGTATCTTGTAAATGTATGTACATTGACTTAGGCCAAGTATTCTCTTGGATATATCATGATAGATCTTGATCCAAATAATATATTCTTCCACACTCAAGCCTTTTATAGAGAATCATTTATTCAACCACTCCTTAATAGACTATAATACTAGTATTTTGTTTCCAATAAGTCATATGTCATCAACATATACTATTAAGAAAATTATTACACTCCCACTAAATTGTTTGTTGACATATGGATCGGGTTTATTCTTTATAAAACCAAATTATTTTATGTATTCCTCAAAATTAATGTTCTATGACCTAAATGGTTGCTTTAATCCATAAATTAATTTTTACAATTTATATATATTGTTGGAAACTTTTGGAGTCACAAAAACTTTTGGTTATGCCATATAGAAATATTCCTAAAGTTTCCCATTAAGGAAGTATTTTTTGATATCCATGTTCCAAATCACATAATCATCCTAAGGATTAATGGAAAGTTGAATTCTTCTTGATTTTAACATTTCAATTAGTGAAAAGGTTTATTTGTAGACAATACCTAGACTCTCTTTAAACCCATTTATAACCAGTCACACCCTATAGGTAAAGAGTATTCTTTCCATGTCTAGTTTATTCCTGAATACCCATTTGAATCTAATGTTATATACATGCATTGGAGGATCTACCAAAATAAAAAAAAAATCTTTGGTACATTGAATCCATTTTGAATTCATATATTTTATCCACAAGGCTATATATGTTACACTTAATAATTCCTTATAGGTTACAGGATCATTATTATCAACTAATAATGAGTCAAAATACTCTATGACTAGAAAAAACATAACAATATAGTTATCTAACATCTACTATACTCCAATACTGTACTTGTTCCACTGTAATAGTTTATTCTTCAATAGGGATTTGTGGAATTTGTTCATATGCCAACTCTTGTTCACCTTGAGTCTCAACATAATCAAAGTATATATTTTTACCAAAATCACTTTTATATATTTTCCCACTCTAAAGGAATATGGCATGTCTTTCCACTGTTACCTTTTTTTAAGAGGTCAAATAGGTAATACCACATTGTTTGTTTGGGGTATCCTATAAAGGCACACTTTGTTCCATGGGGTGATTGTTTTTACCTAAAGAGGGCCTAAAAAATGCTTTACAACCCCAAATATATTAGTATAACAACACAAGTTTCATTTCATTCCATATATAATATTTTATACACTCTTCTTATTTACAGGGCACTTGGGTTAGTATTTTTTCTACTATTTTTAATGTGTATCCCAAAATAGAAAATAGAATAATCAAATAACTCATCATTGATCTCACTATGTCTAACAATGTGAGGTTCCCCCTTCCACTAACAGTATTCCACTAAGGTGTATAATGATGAGTAATTGTAGATAGGATCCCAAAATCACATAAGTAATAAATGAATTATTGATTAAGATATTATCCACTGTGGTTTGCGTAGGTTTTCATAATATTCTCACCAAGCTATTTCTCAACCTCATTCTCTCATTCCATGAATTTATCAAAATAACCCAAGTTATACCTCATTATGTTGACATGTCTATATCTACTAAAATCATCAGTAAAATTCATGAATTAGGAGTACCCAAACCTTTACTCAATTGGAAATATTACAAACACATATGTAGGTAATAATTAATGAATATCTTTAGACCTTTAACCTTTTTCACTAAATGGATATTTGGATATTTTATCTTGTAAAAATGTGTGGCCTATACCAAGTGGTTTTTTTAAAATAATTTTAATATCTATCTTGATATAATATAGTAATGTGATTTTCATTGACATAACCTAGATAGTGATTCCATAATTGGGTGTGGTATGAGTCCTATAAATTAGTTTCATTGTCTATTTCAATTACTTAGTTTTTGCAATCTAACACATAAATACAATTATTTAAATTTGTTTTATGATAACAAATTATATATTTAAAAATGAATTAAAATTTATTTTTGAAAATGAAAATAAAACCATCTATTTCATGTTTGGATTCAGAAATAATATTTCTGGTAATTGAAGGAACATAATAAAAATCCTCTAAAACCAAGATCATTATAGCTGACAATGTGTGGTGGTAGTCCCCAATTGCTAAAACAAAAATATTAGCACTATTGGATGCTTGTATATCTACCTCCAATTTTTTAATATTTTTTAATATACTTGGTTGTTATATTTGAATATATATGTGATCATTAAAAGATATATCAAATACCCAATTCGTAGAAACAGATAAATTCATCTTGATAAAAAGCACAAGAATATTACCCTCGCTTCTTTGGTTGGGTCAATTTTTTCTTCCAATGGACCTTCTTCCAACATGTTAAACAAATAAAATCATGTTCCCTTACATAACCCTTGAACTTCCTCTTATTGGAAGGGATTGAAGAATATTTGGGCTTATATATCTTCTCTTTCCATTTTCATTTGTTAACCATAAGGACCAAATTATTTTCACACATTGTCTCCTAATCTACTTGGAGAATAAGATTGAGAATATTTGGTAGAGACATCCCAATTTTGTTTATATTAAAATTTAAAACAAATCTAGAGAATATCTATGGGAGTGATGCTAGATTGTGATAGATTTCTAGTTCTTTAGTGAGTTTAAACCCTTGAACCTTTAGAAACTCAATATAGCCAACAATCAGGACTACATGTTTCCCTACTAGGGTAATCTCTCCAATATTTCTCTAAAAGAGGGCCTTGGAAATATCAAACTGTTCATGTCTAGTCCTCTCATAATAAAGTCCATAGAGGTTCTTAAGCATGCTATACCCATCAATTTTTTCATGAGACTTCCTGGGTTCACTATAAATAGGAGAAATCATTAAACATTGAACTTAATTCTTGTCGATAAAATGTTTTTCATAGATGAGATACTCTTTTTCACTCACCCATTATAAAGGATGATCAGGAAGTGGATATTCTAGTACATAATATTTCCATTCATGGTGAAAAAACAATCAAAATGTCTTCGATCCACTCCTAGAAGTTAATTCCCTTAAGGATATTTTATTTCTCAAATATAGATCGCAGGGATAGAGTGGATTTTGAACATTACATTTTATTCTAGTATTAAAATATAAGATTCTTAGTAATTGTATTGATTAAAAAAATATGTTGGAAATAATAAATAAATTTATTTTATTAAATCTTCCACCATTTTATCAAATCCTAATAGTCCTTATCATTGAACTTGGAATGTCTATTTTCTTGTACATTCAATTGGTAAGAATACATATATCCCTTTTCATAACCCCAAATAGATATGTTCAAGCTACTTGAAGGTATTTAGATTGGAAGGTAATTTCCAATTGCAGTTTTACAGCTCCATGAACCATTCAGTGGACTCCCCTATCCTGAAATCCTAACTTTGATTTCCTCAACACTTGCCTCCAAGTTACATCATGTCAAAGTAGGGATAATTATCTTTATATTTTATGCTTAATTATACCAATGACCATTATAAGAACTCAAAATAAAATGTAAGTGTCCCAAATAGTGTTGGTCAAACAATTATTTTTAAGGATTTTATTCTTAATCAAGCGATGGAAGGCCATGTATGAATTAATACATATAGGAGGGATTGTAATTTAGTATGCATAAATTTTGTCTTTTTTACCCTTTAAAAGTCATGTTAATTTTAATTGGATGTTACGTAATTAATTAACCATGTTGGATAAAACATTTAGAGATAATTAATATATTTAATTTATATATTTTCAAATTAATTCATCTATTTATGTGATTGGAGTCTCATATCCATAAAATAAATAATTTCATAAATAGAATTAATTAATTAATTAAATGAACCATTCATGAGATTTATCAGACGATTGATTTAATAATAAAAAATCAAATCAACCTATGAACTAGGGGAAAAACTATTGTTCTTGATCTTAGCCTAAGTTATAGCATTCCATCAATCAACCTATGCAATTGCTAAGTTAGAGTCATTATTTTTTTCATCTGGAACCACCTCCATATGCCTTAGGAAACCCTTTTAATTAAAAGTATTTATAACTCACATGTAGGTAAGAGAAAAAAAGACTATATAAATGGGGGTTACATAAATATCCTTGGATGTGAAGGTCCTATATAAAAATAAAGCTAGGTATTAATCATAGACCATCAAATTTAATTTAATAATAAATAATTTCAACCGCCTGAAATAAATTTAATTAACTAATTTTCAACACATACACTAGTCTTGGTCTAGCTCATGAGTGGTCATACATACAATGTATATGCAATATGAAATGGAAAACATTCATTTTTTATCCATTAATTATTATTGAGATAAACATGGTTTCATTAATTAATTAATTTTTCAATTGATTAATTAATTCCATTTCATCATAATGACCATCCAAACTCATTTTGGAGATACAAATTATTTATGGAATTCATGGAAAATAAATTTTATAACCAATAAATACAGTTTTATTAGTATAAATTAATTATGCAATTAAAATTCTTTAAACACACTATTATATTGTGAAAAAAAAGGTGCCAATCAATAGAATAATGCTTTCATATTGAAATTTTAAATTTAATGTAATTTAATTCTATGTATTTATTGGGATACTACACAACATGTAATATCCAATTACACACCATATACCTCAGTTTCCATATATACAGGGTACACTCATGGGTATTTCACATGTACCATTATTAGACTACATAATGTGTATTAATGAGTTACACGCCATGTGTTCCACTTATTATGTGCTGGAGATACATGTATGGGTCCTAAAAGTGTATATCAGTGGATTACATGTTGTGTATAGGCCATATATATATATTTTGGTCCAAATTACAAATTCTCGTGTAATCCATTGAATAATTTGTGTATTCTTAGGCAATACAATACATGACATGTACCACCAGCTACACACAAGAAATCTCTATTGCTGTGTATCTTGAAAACAATATTGAAGATTATGCATGTATTTCGAATAAGTTAATTGATGAAAAACAGGTCGTGTACACCACATATATATTGTTTATATCATAAATGATTCTGGTTATCAATCAAATAGTGCTTTACCATGTATAATGACCACATATACTATTCTATTTCTGCCACTAACTCTTGTAGATTACATGTAATGTACATGGTATACACGCCATATAATCTGACATATTGTGTGTTGTGTTGGTTGGTCAGCACGTGGTGTACACCACATGTAATAACTCGGTGGAATACCATGTATCCCAAGACATTACATGCTGTAGTGTACTAGGTTATATGATGTATACTACGACTACACACCATGTAACCCTGTCTTACTAGAAAAAAATGGCAGTTTCTGATGTCATCTCAAGCCATTCTTCATATTTTCTTAGATCTTTAAGAAAATGAAACACTTAGAAAACATGATTAATTTTTTTAAAAAATTTAATTAAACATGGTTTAATTAATGAATAATATTAGATAGAAATTCAACCATGATTTTGTATCGATCAATAGTAAAACAAATAATTTTAAATTTAAACATTACCACATTGATATCACTTGCTGGTTCTGGGTGAAGTGTATAAATGATCGTGCAATCAGACTGGGAGGGGTGAATTAGGTGTGACTATTTTATACAAAATTATTTTCTTTTCATAAACCCCCATAAAACCTCTTTCACCTATTAGGATGTGTAGATCATGTATGAAATACCAAATGTAAATGAAACACACCACACAATATTTTTACATGGCTCGATACTAAGACTTATTTTTTTACTGCAACCGATTATACCCCCCAATTAAAAATTCTTTATTATACACACGCGGTTACAATAGGGACATTCTCATATCCATCATCATTGAGTCCACTAGTGTTCCACTCTATAGTCCCACTAGAGACTACATGTTCCCATCTACACAAGTAAATCTGGAGTCCCATAGGAGAATAAAAATACTACATCCCATATTGTTACTAGTATCCCACCAGCCTACTCTAGAGTCCTATTATAGACATCCACTACATCAAATTCCCACTAAAATTCTTCACAATCATGAGTCACACAAGATATAATCCACTAATAGGATAATCATATAATCTTCCTCCGTGATATTTCTAGATCAAACTATCCATTGTATAATTCATGAAACATTTCACTAATTTTGTTCTTGCTAAAATATTTCTGGTCACCTGTAAATGTCCATCTTCCTCAATACAACACTACTCAGGAATATATTCTTTATTATTCTGAAGAAACTACCTCACATAATGTTGAAAACTCATATACACAATTTCTTCTAAGTCATTGATATTAAAATTGTCATGGCTTCAGTCTCAAAATAGCTTCACACTGATCGTGAAGTATATATTTCATGTTCACTTTTAAAACTTCATTCATGTATAAAGTACAATGAATGGTTATCTAGCATTTTGAAATGACACACATGCACAAGATCCACACTTTTCTTATTTGTTACACTACAGACACATAGAATAAACACACAGTGTCCAATGTTTATTTAATATGAGTGAAATGTATGTTTTCTATTCATAGGAATACACATATGAATGGTTATCCATGAAGTCATGCATGCGATGTTTGCCTTATGGAATAAAAACACCTGGTATACTTTATTTTAATACATGCACCACATATTTTATGTTTTCTCAATTCATGTGGCCTTCCCTAAACCTTCACACATATCACATGCACGATATTTCATCTTCCTTAGTTCTATTCATGTGTATCATGCATGTGAATGTGAATTATGAAAAAATTATGTCTCATTCACACTAATACTTCATTGAAAATATAATTCTCACATTGAGGTATATTATCATTCATGTATATAAAAAAACTATCACTATACAAATTTCTTCATTCATGGGAAAATGGATTAGTTATTAGATGTTTATGTGTGCACGATCATCTTCCAGAGATGTTGTGTGTGTAAACACTACCAGTGGTTCCTCAAAATCTTCACGGTAGATATATACACACATATATGAATCGTGCTATCACAAATTCTTTGTGAACTCTATTCATCATGATGAAACAATATTTTGTCATCCACATATAGTTTTCTAGTGGTTTATCACAGTATTACTCCACCTTTTCATAGATACAAAGTGATCGATTCTTCTCTTTTGAAACAAGAAAAATTCATATAAGTTCAACTTAACTCTATAAAAACCCTCATAACTCATCTACCAAAATGAACTCCTTAGTTGGTATTTATTGAAAAATTGCGCTGACCTAACTCATATAAATTATCGTACTTCAAGCGTGCAAACCATCTCTTTCGTGATAACTAAAATAACCATAACAAAAACCTTGTATTTTATGAAAGATACATTTCTTCATTTTAATATTTGTTTTATGATGAATAAGAAATTTCATAATCTTGTGATCAACCATGAATTTTTAGAATAATCAAACATAGCTTAGAGGCCTCAGATCGAGCTTATTTCATCATGTTAATAAAACTTCAAGGAATAGAACTTTGGTGTGAGGCTTTTTGAAGAAAACAAACTACAATGCTTGATTGGATGGATCAAAAAATCAAATTAGTGGACCACACAATCATAGATATTTGTTGAGATGATCAAATATCATTGATGATCATGTGTGTAGATCAGATGGCTATGAGTATTTCTATGATATAGTATCTGGTCCCCACATCAAAACGAACTCGCTCCCAATACTCCTTTATAAAAGATCACACAACTCATTCAGTATAGTAATGGTTACTGAGATCTCCTATCACTCCTTGGAATCACCCAATACCAGGCCTCCTGTTTTATATCATTCATTATTTTTACCTCAAGAAGGCTCCTCTTGCTTCACCTATGACACCAACAACTTTCCCCAATATGGATCCCCCAACTATGGTTGACACTCATGGGACCCATAAAAAGCTCTAGTTGAGGTAGCTAGGGCTTACTAGATGGCTGGATTATTTTTTGATGAAAACCCATATTTTGTACTTCAAAAGAAATTTCAAACCAAAACAATATTCTAAACCCAACTCCATAATTCCCAATTCATTAAACATTTTTACAATAAAAAACCAAGATCATCAAAAAATAGTTCATCTATGCTTTTCAACATTTCTTCAACATACTGAATGATTATCAGTATCATAAGGTCTTCATGAAATGTAATAAACATTGTGAAATTTCATAATATCATCTTCACATGTTTTGGTAATTAAGAAAAGATCTCAATTCATCACAAATTAATACTCATTACCTTTTTCATTTTCTCAAGAAATTGACAAAAATTTACACTTCCACAAACAATAGGGATTTTTTAATCTCCCCCTTTGGATTTGTTTTTTATATATATTTTTCTGAAATTAAATGACATCCTCTCCCCGTTACTAGAAATAATTCCAAATATAAAAGTATGGGAAGGAATTATCATTTCCAAAATTCAAATTCTATGAATATCCTCTTATTTTATGACACATATTGTCCAATTTACTTTTGAGAAGAATGGAATTAGTATATCAATAAAAAAGATCTAAAATCAATCAAATATAAATCTAAGTGAGAAACTATCAACACAGAAAAGATGGGTGATTAAATTTAACATCAATACAGTCAAAGAATTTCAATTATGTGAAACCGATCACTTAAACTTTTTAGAAATTGATTAGAAGTTTTTCAAAAAATCCTCGGCATACATCTCAACAAATAGATTAGAAACATTTCAATTGAAGAAATTATTTACCCTTCCAAATTACCTTTCCCTATTTTCATCATGTAATAAATCACTAACCATTTAATATTGATGAATTTTTTATCATCAAAATAGGATTTTTTGACCCACAAGCCTCAATGATGACAAAATTCAATTTACAGATTTTTATCTTTTAGAATTAACATATGCATAACTCACCAGAAAATCTAATATCCATATTATGGCTACTGAGAGAGAAATATTTTAGGGCTAATCTTTTGTAATCCCCCTAAATAGATACACTGGATACTTTCTTCATCATGATAGTCATTTATCAAGAATAATCTCTAAGTATCTTCTAATATTATGTGAGATGTTACAATGTGATTACCTGATGCCAATAGTTTTCCATTATGGTCATCATTAATGCTATATGAAATTAAAATATTTTATAAATTTAGGTCTCCCCAAGAATATATGCTTCACCTTTAATTACGTATAAGAAAAAACACAATATATATGGGAATAATGGTATTCTTAAATTATCCTTAGTTCGATTAGCAAGGTTGATAGTTTCTTCTCAACCCAACAATATTATTAGATGAATAATGATTCATCACATCTGATAAAAAAAATTAATTTCATATTTCCATACTTATTCCAACATTATTACACCTTCCAACTATTATAGACATATGATAAAAACTTTTTTAAGAACATTATCAGTCTTTACATTATGGGTATTCTTCTTTATCCCATCACTATAAGTCACCACTACTTTCTATTCCTTTTTCTAGATTTCTTCTTGACCATATTTCCATTTCAAACATCTTTTACCAGAATTTTGGGACTTGTTTCACCTATCACACAAAACATTAGAATTCATCAAGTTACCTCCTTTAGGAATCTTTCCATATTCTTCATCAGATATTTCATTCACCAAATGTATCTTGTTATTTCTCTTTTGGACTGATTATTTCATTGATTTCATCTTGATTCATTTCGTATGATTTTTTATGTCCAATTTAAAATGGTCCAGGATGGGACCTTTCATACCATAATAGAAATATCATTTATTTGTTGATACACTCTTCACATAATCCAACAAAAATTTCTTGGGAGTTTTTTTATTACTAACCTTCTTATTTTGTTCATATGCCAAGGTTTCCCTATCATCTACATTTCATACCTACTTCAGATATTGTTGTGGACTTATATTCACATTAACATGTGATTTTTTTATGATCCATAGTTAACAGAACTCATACTAATAGTGACCAATTTTTTTGTAATACTCATATAAATTTTAAAAGAAATCATATCTGTTCTTAATAAACTAATTCTATTTCATGGAATTTTACTTCTATCCTAAAGGCTCCAAATTCTCATCAGCATTAATCCCCCTAAATGCTATCATTTTTTAATTTTCGTAAAATGAATGATTGTGTCATTAATTAATTATTTGGTGCCCAAACTTCCAAGAACACCAATAATAGACAAACAATATTGACTTCTTTCGTGATAAGTTCAAAATATATTTAACATTTTGATGCTTATGGGGTGCACATTTATTCTTCTACACATTACTTGAGGAATAAATTTTTTTTATTTAACCATGATTATCCATATCTTAATGATTAATATTAAATATTCATAAAATAAACCTTAATACCCAAAGATTTATCAAGACAAAGGGATACCTTATTTAAATAGTCTACATTATATTTATTCTTGAATAATCTCAAGATCTTATTTTCACTAGATTCAATCATTTCAGAAATAGGACTATTATTAGATGAATCCAAAGAAGTATTTATTTTCTCAACAACTTGGGAAGTCTCATATTTATTATATTCCAAATTTTTCATTTTCTTTTCTAGTTAAATACACATTATGTTGAGATCAATATTCTCATATTCAACAAATTTCATGATTCCCCCCACTAAATATTCATTTTCTGAATATCAACTTCATACATCTAATTTTCATTAAGTAAAAAATTATCGATCTCCTTGATTATATCTTCTCTACAATACATCAAAGCTTATTTAACATTAATAAATTTAATATGATGCTTTTCAAGTTCATTAATAACTTCTATAATAACAATTTCAAAAAAAATTTCTCACTATCATTACCTTCCAATTATTTAATAGCTCCAAAATATATTTATTTGTAAAGAAATATTGTTTCATACTTTTATTTCACATGTTTTATGAGAATGTAGGCTAAGCCAACCTTTATATTTAATGATTATTTCATATTATTAATCTCTTATTAATGTTTTAATTTTTCATACCCAAGTAACTTGAATTCATTGATCATATATGCAACCACTTCTTTAGGAATTTTCTATAGTTGTTTTTTGATTTCAGAAGTGATGGTATCATTATCATATCATGAACTCAATTAATAAAAATTATAAAAAACTGATATCTATGAAAAAATTAAACTCTTAGTGTCATCATCATGTATTTTATTTTCATTTATCCTTAAACAATTCTTTAGTATCTTCCCCACTCTTTTATCCCTTTTTTCAGAGTCATGACTGAAACTTCAACATTTATAACATCAAGAGGAGAGATAGTATTGTTCATATGAAGATCTTATGAATTTCATTAAAACTCAAATAAGAAATTATATTCTTTAGATGAAAACAACATGACAAGTATAGTATATCAAATCAGAGGTGTAAATTATCCCAGATACTAATTAAAGTGTCCAAAGGATTGTGTAGTCACACTGATAGGTGGGTGAATCAGGTGTGACTTGTTTATACTAAATTTTTTTCTTTTCATAAACCCCCTTCAAAACTCTATCACCTATTAGAATGAGTAGATCTTTTGTGTAATGCGAAATGTAATGAAACACAGTACACAATATTTTTACGAGGTTCAGAAATAAGACATGCATCCTTGCTATAACCAGTTATACCCCTATTTATAGTTTCATTACTATATGTAAATTTTTATCATAGGAAAAGTATAATTACCTTAAAAATTAGTCACATGGTGTTCCACCCTATAGGCCCACTAGAGATCATGTATTCCCATCTACAAAAATGACTCCCAAGTCATACAGAAGGATCTTTATACTATATCCCATGGTGTTACCAATATCCCACCAGCCTAATCTAGAGTCCCACTATAGACTTCCACTACTTCAGAGTCCCATTGAAGTCTTTATAATCCTATGTCAAAAAAATATTTGATCTGCTAATAGGATGATCTTATAATCTTCCTCCATGAGCTTGCTGGATCAAACTGTCCTATGTACAATTCTATTAACCTTTCACTAATGTTTTTCTTACTCAAATAATATTAATCACCTATAAATGGCCATCTACCTCAGTATAATATAGATCGGGAAAATATTCATTCTTTTTTTGAAGAAATAGCCTAAATTAACATTGAGAAATCAAATACAAAATTTATTTTGAATCACTAACATTAAAATTGTCCTGGTTTTAGTCTCAAAATAATTGCACACTGATCATGCAATTTATATTTCATGTGCACTTGTAAAACTTCATGTATGTATAATGTACATTGTAGGGTCATATTACTTTGTAAAATAAAACACATGCATAAGCTCCTCACTTTTCATCTTTGTTACTTTCCACACACATGGAATAAACACACATTTTCCCATGTTTATTTAATTTGACTAAAATATATATGTTTTAGGACTTTGAATATATATATGCATAGTTATCCCTGAATGCATGCATGTGATGTTTGTCTTATGGAATCCAAACACTCTATCAACATTATTTTAATACATGAACCGTCAATATTATGTTTTATATATGCATGTGGCCTTCTCAAACACTTCTCACACACATATCACATGCATAACCGTTGAACTACCTTTGTTTAATAAATGTGAATCATGCATGTGAATGTGTATTGTGATATAATTCTGCCTCATGCACAATAATCATTAATGAAATCTATAATGCCCACATTTTGGTATACACTCCATTACATGTAGCAAAAAACTCTCATAGTGAAACTTCCTTCTTGCATTGACAAACCCAAATGGGAATTATATTTTTATGTTTGAATGTTCTTCTTCTCAATATTTAGTGTGTGTAAACACTATCTATGGTTACTTAAACTCTTTGTACAAGAAAAAGAGACACGTAAATGAAATTTACTATCTAAAATTCATGGAAAAACTCTATTCATAATGAAGAAAAACTAGTTTGGAATCCATATATATTTCTTTTGTGGTTTCCTATGGTATTACTCCTCCTTCATGCAGATTGAAAGTGCATGGAACTTCTCTTTTCGAACCAAACAGATTTATTGAAATTAAACTTCACTCAAAAACAAAACTCTCCAAACTAAACTACGGAACTGAACTCATCAGTTGGTATTTATAGAAAAATTTCACAGACTTACCACAAGTGAATAGATTAACATCAAGCTTGAAAACCCTCTCCTTAATGAAAAATAAAATCACCATGATGGAAATCTCATATTTTCTGTAAGCTACATAACTTAATTTTTTTCTTTTTTTATTATTTAAATGAAGTAATGTCATATTGCAATCATCTATGAATTTTTAGAACACTGAAACAAATCTTGGAAGGCTCAAATCGCAATTTTTTCATCATCGCAGTGAAACTTAGATGAATATTCCTTGAGCATGATTCTTACTAGAGAAGATGAATTTCAGTGTTTTATTGGATGACTTAGAAAAAAATGATTCAATAAAATAATCATGGAGCTTTTCTGGGGTGATTAAACTACTAGGATGACTAGGAATGTAGATAGGACAAATAGGATGCTTTCAGTTCTACAATAACTAGTTCTCACATCGAAACAAACTCACTCACGATGATCATTTATAAAAGATAGCACTAATCCTTCAGCCTGAAAAGGGATACTGAGAGCTCCTATAGTTTCTTTTCACTTCCCCATGATATGAATCTTATCTGTCGCCATGATCGCTTTGTGCCTCATGTAGGCATGCCTCTTGATTCACCTATGTCACCTTTAGCTTCTCTCGTGTTGGTCCCTCATCTATGGATGACCCTCTCAGGTCCCTCCTATGGATTTGGTTATGCTCACTAGGGATTTCTGTATGGATGGCTAATTTTTTATTGAAAACCTATATTTTGTACTTCAAAAAAATTCCAAACCATCTAAATATTCTAATCCCAAATCTTCCATTATAATTTCATCAAACATTAGAAAATACAAAAACCAAAATAATCAAAACACTGTCCATCTTCACTTTTTCAAAATTTCCTCATCATTATAAATGAAAATCAATATCATAAGGTCCTTTTCAAATGTAATAATCATTCTGAAATATCTAAATTTAATTTTCACATGTGTATTCCATTAAGAACAGCTCTCCAATCATCACAACTAACAATCATTGGTTTATACATATTCTCAAGCAATTGAATACAATTTCAACTTCAACAAAAAACATGGCATCTATACTGGGAAAAACAGAAGTGTGTTCCAGTGGGAATTTTATTAAAATTTCTTTTAATAACAAGTCTCTCTAATATTTGAGTGAGGATATTTAACATCAAATTTATACTTAGTTTATTTAATTTAAGAAGAAATTAATTTCGAATGTGAGAATTATTTCTTCCAGGTGGATATTGATCATATTAAAAGACCATTATAGATTTAATTCATTCCATAATGAGGATACAAGGATATAATCCCTCTATCGGTGATCCACATGTGCTCCCTTGATCTCCAAGAAACACCAATCGGTCATTAGGTGATATCACAGTGAGTCGATTTTATTATGTTATTCATGTTGATTGATCATCCTTCGATCTTAATGGGATATCTTTTGACTATATTATTATTAAGAGGAATAGATAAATTAGGAGTCAATAGAGTTTTGTTTATCTGAATATATTATCAATTATCAATTTTGGATGCAAATTTTGAAAATGATAAAAAGATTCATTTCAATCCATTTTCTAGAAATTAAAACATGGGTAAAAATAAATTTAAAAATTTATAAGATAATATTAAAAACCTTTTTTAAATTTATTTAGAAAACATGGACATGGAATAGAAATAACACCTAATGGGGACATAAACATTAACATTCCTAAATAATGATGAAATTTTTAAATTAACCCTTATCGTTTTGGTATCATTTCAATCATAAGACCCATGAAATAAGTAAAATTAGATGTATATGTAAATCCAATAATATTAATGATAATAATCAAAAAAAACATTCATGGGTGTTATACACACCACACAAGAGAAACAAGTGTTATGTAAGCTATATGTCTCACAAAAGTAAAAGTGAGTCAAAAATCCCTTACCTTGAGTCTAACTCATCACGTACGTTTTTTATTATGTTGAATAATAAAACTAGATTAATTATTTAATTTCATAAGAGAAATTTTCATGTTTATTATTACATTTATCTCAATCATTACAATGTGCTAAAAATTACTTAATAATTTATTTTCATGTTGAACGGTTTATCAATATTTGGTACATAAGTCCAAAATAATTTTGGTAGGTTGAATATGGTCAAATATATTATTATTCCATAATATAAATGTAGGATGTAAATATGCATGAGTAACATTTCCATTTTTCAATGATCATTATGGTAATAAGGTAAGTATTATATTCTCATTAAATAATGATAATCATATAATATTTATAATATCACTTGTTTAAATAATCATATATATATCATCTATGTGATTTGGTTAAGAAAATCAAATAACATTGCTTCATAGAGGTGGCAGTACACAGGTATGCACAAATGACATTATCATTTTTCAGTGCATGGAATGGTATGAAGGTAAATGATATATTATAATTTTATAATGATAAATATGTAATTAATTTCATATTTAAACATTAATTCCATCATTTTAACCAGTATTGAGAGATGGTTATGGAAAACAAATTATGTCGTTGGTCGGTAGTCTTCCATACACATGAATGATGAATTTCCATCTCATTTGATGGATTTTAGAGATGGATATAGGTTATTTCATTATAAAAAATAAGTATATATAGGATAATGGTTTTCTTATTTTAGAATGGATGATGAGTATTTTAAAGAGGTGGAAGAAGTAATGAAACTAAAACATGAAATTGAAAAACATACCTCTTTTTTAGAAAACCACCTTTGATTAAAAACTTAAGACCTCTAAGATTGGAATTATGTAATGTCCCTTAATTTATGTATAATTGTTTTTAATTATATGGAATTATTTCAAGACCGCAAAATCTAACGGTGCGTGATTCCGAGGCTTGGAGTGCCCGGAATGATCCGTCGATGTTTTGTTAATCTTTAATTAGCGGGCGTAAGTAGTTTTCCTTAAAAGGTGAATTAACTCATAAATGGTTGCCCGAATCAGAATTCTAAGGGCACCATTGCATTTAGGATGGTAGTTTTACCCTTGGTGTGACTTATGTTTATTCAGCACATGCCCCCTCTGAGAAAACCTGAAAATGGAATAACCATAAATAAAATAATTAAATAAAGTTATTTTATTTTTCAAATGCTTGTAGCTCAGGAACAGTGACTCAGATTAAAAATCTGAAACCACCACTAAGCTTGTCAGGGTTTGATATTTTGAAGAAGATACTGACATTCCCTAGAATGGGCCATAAATAAAAGTCAGTTTTTGGCCATAAATAAAATAATTAAGTGAAAATTATTTTATTGTATAATCCATAACATCTAAATGGTTACTCGGATAGAAAATCCACGAGTACCATTAATATTTTTGGGGAGTGTTCTCTTTAGGCAGAGCCTACCGTTGACCGGTGTGGGTCTCGGGTAAAGGTTATTAATTTATTGAACATTTTTAAGGTATGTTTAGTAAAACAATGGGAGGTGTTTTTTAACTTTTCAACCGGTTCTCAGATTAAAAATATGAGGGCACCGTTCAATCAGCAGTGTCGGGATTCGCTGAAGGGATACATTACATTGACCGCAGTAGGTATGGATAAAAAGTTATGTTTTGTGACTTTTTAAAAAAAATACAATTATTTTATTATTTTATTTTTCTTTCCTATCCTCCAACAGACAAGAGGAGTGTGGGGCCAGCGATATGTCATGCGACTAAATGGTTTGACCTTTCAATCCTATGTAATGACGTTTTTGGTGAATTTGGAAGGTTTCTAGTTTATGATCCCCCATTAATTCCCCCACTTATTTACTTACCCTCCCCATATCCAATATATATGGATCATGTTTAGGGGTATCACCACAGCTTCACGAATAAATAAAGTGTTGTAGGAGTGTCATGATATCTAAACCATTGAGGATGGAGACGATCCTAGCAGGAGGAGACGGGTGACATCGAACCATTAACCGGAGGGTGACATATAAGAAACGTCTTTGGAAGCCTGTTGCGGGAACGAAGAGCAACAACCCACCTTTAAGCGCGGGCGTTTTATCGACGATTCGAGGTAGGGGTTTTACATTTCTGTTTATTTAAAATGAATTCATAAACCCCTTTATCCTCCCTTGTGGTTATGAGCTAACACGGAGGGCGCGACATTTATGAACATGGCACGGACACTCTGCTATCTTGCTATCCTTGCACCTCTATGGAATATCGTCGGTGTAGTGACACTAACCGGCTATGAGGAAGGCGTGCACTGACACATGCCACAATAGGAGGTCATGACACAAAGCCGCATCGGTCATCAGAATGGCTGGAACTGGACGACCATGAAGGAGGAGTGGTGTGCTGTCATGATCCCCCGGTGAGAAGAAGGTCATGGCTCATCAGCCGCGGTGGATGGAGGAGGCAGCCGACACTTCGGCTGGCCATAGAAGGAGTGGTGGCACGACCAACACACTGCCAGAGAGTGGGAGTTTGTGCAACCATTTCTCCATCGGTGGACAAGAAACCGCGGATGATACCACGGAGGAGGCAGAACCCACACCTCCAGCGGGTTCAGTCGCGACTCGGTGGCGCCCACGCGGCGCCGCCACATTGCAAACCGAACGGACACCAGGTTGTTCACGAGTTTGGTAGACCATGGATCACACCCCCCGTGCCGGATAGGTAAGAACCCTTAGCAAACCACTATCATACAGGGCCACCGCCTCAAGGGATACACCCTGATCGAGCTAGGCTTCCCCTTACGGGCCGCCCTTTTGTGTGTCGCCCCATATGGCCATGGTTGCCCCTTTGTGGGTATCCCCCATTACAGGTCCCCACCCCTTGTGGGCACCCCATTGTTGGTCGGGCTGCCATTATGGGTTTGGTCGGACCTCGTCCAAGCGGGTGGAGCTCGCTGTCACCTCAGCCAGATCGGGTCGGACTAGGTCGGCCCTGACCCAGGTCCAACCGTGCCTAGAAAGACTAAAAGGGCCATATCTTGAGAACCAGATGTCCATTTGATAAATAGTATGTGGTGATAGGATCCTTAAATTAGGGAGGTTTTTTGAGATACTCAATATTGGTTTTGGAGAATTTTGGGGTATGTCCGGGTTGGATCAAACACAAGTCCAACCGGGCCATCGGTACTAAAATGCATGTATCTTGAAAACCGTGCATCCAATTGACAATCTGTTTGGGGAATTTGGACTCTCTTGAGGAGACAGATATATTGGAATAATTTTTGGCGACTTACATGGATAACTAGATGCATCGTGTGTCAGGAGGAGTGGTTCTTCCAAGAAGACTATGTACAAAACTGTGCAGCTGAGTGAGACCAGAAAATTGTTCACTTTGGACTCCTTACGACTCTATGACTGGCCCAATGGGAAGTGGCTCTATGTGACCCAGCATACCCAAAGTACACATCATGTATGGGTACCTCATTCCAGGAAAGGTGGGAAGTGGATTTGTGTTACCCGGTAGGCCCACGGTGGGAAGCAGTTCTGTGTGACCCTAAATTGCCACGGTACCCATCATGGTTGAGTACCACAAATGTCCATGGTTACTGGGAAGCGGCTCTGTGTGACCTAGAAGGCCCAAAGTGTAATGCCGCTCTGTGTGACCTGGAATTCACACGGTACTATCAGTTATGAGTACCACAACTGTCCAAGGTTAGTGGGAAGTGGCTCTATGTGACCCGACAGGCCCATGATGCTCGTCAGAGGAGGAGTTCTACTGTAGTCGGGGTTTTGAATGATCTGATTGATGATTATTCTATCATTGAACTAAAGTGATACATGGTATGATCTGAGTCTTTTACCTTAATGGAGGTATCTTTGTGATGTTACTTTTTTGGTACTTCAACATTTGTGTTGTTACCTATGTGGTACTTCTATCTTCGTGACAATACTTGTGTGGTACTTCTATCTTCATGGTGTTACCTTTGTGGTACTTTTATCTTAGTGGTGTTACCTGTGTGGTATTTAATCTTTCAGGGTGTTACCTTTCCAGTATTCCTCTCTCATGTAAGAGAAAAGTTTATCTTGATTACTTGGTTATGTGTATGGGCATATACCTAAGTTGAGTTGAAGTATTTCTTAGTGGTATTTTATTTGTGGAACTATAGAAGAACTACGAGGTATTGGGGTCCCTACTGAGTATCGTTATACTCACCCCTGCATGGGTTATGCCTGCACGCTATTTTATCTTGTATAGACGACGAAAAGAATTGATCGAGGCTAAGGGAGCCAGGACTGGATGGTATCTGGAGGTGGACCATTAGGCATGACGTGAGGTAGGGACTACTGTTCATGAGCTATACCTACCCTTTCTGTAGGATCCTCAGTAGACGATCCAGGAGTTGTGTATACAATTCATTTGTACTCATACTTTCAGTTGGGGTTGTATTCTGGCCCCGTTACTTTCATTATAGTTTTTCTACTGCATTTTACATTATGGTTTCTTCTTTTTGTGTTCATGGACAGTGTGTCTATATAGGTTAATAATCAATGCCTTCCCATTATAGGGAAACACCTTTCTGGTGCTAGTCTCCAGCACCTGGCCTATAGAAGGTGGGTTTTGGGTAGTCACAGCATGGGCCCTAGGGGATGGGTCGTTACAAATTATGTGAATAATAAGGCCTATAAAATGATGAGACATATTATAGTAAGGTGTTTTGGCTATTATTCTATGAACAAAATGGGGTTTTAAGTGTTGAAGAATGAGAATAAGAGGTGACCCTTATAAGTGAGTGTAGGGGAACTCTAGGAATTTCAATTAATATTATATTAATATCAATTAATATTCAAATAAAAATTTCTCCAAAATAATTATTTTAAAATATAGGATGAGTATTACTTGAAATAATCTAATCCAAAAAAATTAGAAGAGTTTTTCCATTTTTTATTAACCTTATGTTTTGGTTTCAACCCCTCATTAACCCTTTTTAATCATATCAGGACAAGATGGTTTTTTTCTATTTGAAGTTAATGATAATTAATATAGACAGCAAAATGGGACAAACATGGACCATTGTTGATATTATCAACCATTTATTAATCACTTTGATGAATCTAATAATTTTTGGAATTTAAAATCATTTAATAAAATATTATTTACTACAAAATATAAATAATAATAATTTTAAGGACTATTAATTAAAATGACTATAATAATATCAATATAACACTTATCATTTGTAAACATTATTTCAAAACATACCCAAAAGTTCATGTTAATCTATAAATTTTTTTGGACAACCTTAATTATGTCAAACTATAATACAATTATTATTTGTTATATCATTAATTTGATGATTTCAATAATTTTATAATTACTACATCAGTGTTGTGAATGCATTTAAGGTAATTATTTCATTAATAAAACTTAAAAAAATAACCATGATTAAGATAAACATTTTAGATTTCAAAATAGTATTTACAGTCTAACATATCCTCTGGATAACCTGATTTTAAAAATATTATTGTTATTAAAAACAAGAGTGTGACATGTTTGAATTTTCATGAAATTAAATATTATAAATGTCATAATATCATAAAAATAGAAATAATAATACATATAATAGAATATTTTATGAATATGGATTAACATTATTTATATAATTAAATTAATTCAAGTGTTAGGGTCATTTATTTATCCTTTTCATTTTAATTTTTATCTTTAATTAACCGATTTACCCTTTATTATGGAAACACAAATAAAAAAGTTTTTTATTAACCAAAAATAAAATGGATCAATTTAATAAATTTATATATCATTATTCCAATTATGGAATCCTTTTTTTTTAAATTGAAAATAATGAAGTCGAATAATTAAATATAAAATCATATATGCAAAATGTGATGAAAAATAGTTTTTTAGAAAAAACTCATTTTAAATATACAAATTTTTATGCTAAATTCAGTTATAAAATATAGAAATCATATCCTAATAAAAATATTGTTAATTTATTTATGGAATAATAATACATCAAATAATAACCAAGGATTGTATATTCTAGTTTCTTTGGAATATTCATATCATGAAATTAAGAAATAAAACAACTCTTTATTAATCTTCCATAATGAGATCCAATCCTCCTTTGAGCTCATACATCTGCATAGGATATCCTTGGGAATTCATATACAAATGGATGAGCTAAAAATCCTAGTAAGGGAACATGCACAGGAATAAAGTGTAGCACATGAGTTGCAAGTAATATGATGATATAAAAAGGCACGGTAAGTGAATAAACAATTGGAATCATAACATATTGAACTTGGAATAATATTATCATGGAAACATATGAATGTGTAGGAAATACATAATATGACATACACATGAGTTAAGTCAAACGTCCAAGACTTTATCGCATGGTGGACAAAGTCCCATAATGGATTTGGTTTACTCCATAATCTCATACATGACATATCATGAGACTAAACATTTCCCAATGTATTAGAGCACTACCTAGGAACAACCATCATAACATGTTCATGAATATGTGTGCCACATGAATTGTCAAACATAAATAATACATATAAGGGTTACCAATTTAAAGAAATGGGTATCATAATCATATCATAAGGCATAACCAAAGGGAATATCATAATGGGGTCCCTAAAAGAATGGATTTAAACAATACACAGTTATTAATAAGGGAAAATAGGCATAGATAATGATAAATTATGTCCCGATTAAGTTAAAGAATATAACAATAGTGTTTAAGAAACTTTATAAATAATCCACATGAGGGGGGTTTAAGGGAAAATATTAAATAGAATTTCAAGTGGAGAAAGACATAATTTTAATGTAAAACCCAAAATGAACCATGATAGTTATTAATGATGAAATGAGCTATTTTAGAAAAATAATGTTGGATTAAAATATATTTTTTATGTACAAAAAAATGGGTAATAAATTAGGAAGTTCCCTTTAAATGGAATTACTTATTGGGAGAAATTGAAAAATGGAACCGTTTTAAAAGATTTATTTCCCAAAAAAGAAGTCTAAAATAATTCTGATACATATTTTTGGAACATAAAAAATCATACAGTAGAAGTACATATGAATAAAGAAGAAATAAATTGTATTAAAGAGAGATAACGTGTAATCCAAAGGTAATTTGGTGGTTTGGAGATATCCCTTACAATATGTATGAAAGTGATCTGTACTTACACTTAATTTCTTGAAAATCAAATTAAATTCATTAATAATTTAATTCATAACCTCATAAAAATATATTTTATTTTTTAAAATTTTATTACTTTCATTTATGTCGATTTCATTGAGTTATAAAATTTAACTTCATTGTTTTTAGAGCATTCATTTCATGGTTTCATGGTCGGTTCACTAGAGTATAATTATAGTTTTTCTTGTAAAATGGAAGGAAAACAATAAAATAAGGAGGAAACAATATTAATATAATTCTAGAATTATAAATTTTCCCATATATCAATTTATTTTAGATATTACAATGATTCATTATATAAAACATTAATGAAAAATGATTAGTTTATTTCTGTGGTTTTCACGACAATCAGGAACTAGTATTGTTTTATTTAATATTTTATTTATATATTGGTTATAGAACATTAAATAAGTTATAATACACATATTATAATCTGGTATTGACATTATAATGGTTTTATGAACATCCTTGAAAGAGATAATGTAAAATGAAAAATATCCATCAATAAAGGTGGTGAATCGACGTATCAGAGGCGATTTTTTATTTTTAAGATATTATAGGAAGAGAGGAGATTTTATGATGGATATTACATTAACAAAATAATATAATAGTATATATATGATACTGGAGTTACCATGCCACATTTTATAGGGTATTTTAGGATAATCTAGAATAACAAAATAATTTAAAAGAAAAAGAAAGAGGATTTTACCTCTTGAATATCGTCTCCTTGAGAACCTCCTTAAGGAACTTGGGTTTGGACTTTTATTAAGACCAGAATATCCTAGTTATGATGAATATAATTGGGAAATTAATTAGTTATAATTTATACAAACCACAAGTCTTGATAGGTTAGAAGATATGTGGTGGTGATGGTTATATTTATAGGGGGAGAGGGGTGTTTCAAATTATTTTATTCATTTGTTTATTATTTTGGGTCAAGAATATCAAGTGTATTGATTACTAGGACTAAATAATGTATATGGTTATATAAATTTCTAATAAATGGGTTATTACCTCATATACCAATCATCCATGACTCAATAATTTATTTATCAACATATAATAGTAAATTCCATAAATTACAATATTTCACTATTCACAAAAAATCAACTATTTTAGAAAAATTAAAAAATTTCACCCAAACCATTTTTTTGTTGTGTAAATTAAAAACCTGAATCCATTTTATTAAAAATAATTTTATATATATGGGAATGTTAATTGTTTATTAAAATCATCATTTATATAAAAAAATATTGATTTTAATAATATAACTGATTTTTTGACACTTTGAAAAGTTAATTAATGTCTCATAAAATTGTGTTATTATTATAAAAAAATAATATTAATTTATTAGTATATTTTAGGAAATTAAATTTTCTTTAATGTCATTAAATTAATTATAAAATTTTAAATAAACATTTCCGTTTTACAAAATACCAACCCTCAATTTATCATTTTTAAAATATTTGTTTACATATTTAATGATATAAATGTATAATATATTCATTTATATGATTCCTAAATTTTATTTATTCTTTAATAGGTTATTTTACTATTATATCTACAAAATTACGATTCCTCACGATCATATTAATATTCTAACGGTCAGGTTATTATTCCAACTGTCGGATTTTTAACAGACATATGGTTTTCCTACTTCCTATAAATAACTATTATTTAATTCATCACTCACTAATATTTTACCAAGGATACATATACATTCATATTTAAAATGAATATTTTATTATTAACATTTTTTTTATTTCTATAGCTTTGTTCGGGAGTGTGGTTATTCTAGTGGATCATGAATATCTAAATTTTCCAATTCTTGTTATCTTATTTTTCATTTTTTATCCCAATGTAATATTAGGAATTATTGTTGGTATATTTACTGACTAAATTGTTATTCTTCATTTATAAGAATAGTGTTTTTATTTGGTTCTCTATGTGATGTATTTTCTTTATACTATATGACATTAATATAAGAAGGGAAATTATATTGATAAAATTCTGGGTCATTACATAAAATAAATATAAAAAACAAAAATTCAATTATTATAAATCAAAATGAACAATTAAATTTTAAAACTAAACCGAAAATATAATTTTATGTAATATATAATATAAAATAAAAATACATTTTTTTGAAAAAATTAGTATTTTTCACCATTCATTCAAAAATAAATCTTTTCAGAAAATTTTCAAAAACCCCCATTAGAAAAATTTGATATTTCAAAAAATGAAATTATTATTTTTTATATTATTTATAATATTCCCTCATAAAAAAAGAAATAAATTCCATTTTTGAAAAAAATTGAGGAATAAAAAAACATTACTAAAAAAAGTGATTATTTTTAAGAAACTTATGAAAACATTTACTTTGAGTTGAACCTATATATTTATTTCCTAAATTAGTTATTCATATTAATACCCCAAAATATAATAGCTAGGTTACAATGGTAATATTATAAAAATAATATTTCATTATTTGTTTAAGCTTAGGGTTTCATATCATGTATTACATAGAAAATAGTATTTCCATTTAAAATATCATGATTTAAAATTTATTATTTTCCATATACATCACTTTATAAGAGATTTAGTTTCCCTTAGTTGGTATTAAATGAGTATAACCAATCGGTATAGAAAAAATTATGATCATTGAAGTTGTGAAGAATCAAATCTAGTAGTTCTTATCAAAAAATATGCATCCACCATCAGACTAGGGTTGACTCACATGGTGTTCAATTGTGTAATGTCAAAAGATAGCACCACTTATGGGGTTATCCAAAGATTATACTTCTCCCTTTTCTGTCCTCTCTCATTGAATTTTTTTAGTGTTTTTAATTATGTGATTTTTCTTGTAGGATATTAATTGAGAGGTGATTCCATGTGAAAACTAATCAAGGAAAACATGTTCTTCATAATGAAAATCAAAGGATTACTCTCCCCAAACAAAAATTTTAATGTATTTAATTTTTATCTATAAATATTAAAAAACAATGTTAAATTTTTAACATCTTTAAGGACTTCAACTAAAAATCTAGAGGGAGATTTCATAGATGACTAGGGGTTCTTTTATACTTCAATTTAATGAGAAAATATTATTCCCCAGGGAAGTTCAAGTTTTTATTCTATCAATTAAATTCTATTTTATATATGATACTAGGATTTATATGTAAAGGAATTCTAATTTAATTTCTTTATAAAAAATTTTGAACCTATTTATCTTACATGTGTTTCTAGCTTCCATATTTCTAAATGATAAAAAATAAAATTGTATTGAATTTCGAATCTGGCCATCACCAACAAGAAAATAATATTTATTCATTGTTTGTCATGATTCATTGTTATCCATCTCCAAAATTATTTTTTCTATATTTAATAATATAAATCATAGAATTAAACAACTGATTTTACAAATTTATTAGATTTGTGGAAATTCTTCTATTTTTAAATTTCATGCATCCACCAAAAAAATATGTGAACTAATTAATTGAATAACTCATTTTAATTAAACTATATGATACATTAGAATTCAACCTTAGAGACAATACAGTGTTTTCAATGTGGGGGAGAGTGGAATTTCATTTTCCATTATTTGTACTTAAATTCAATAAACATAAAAAACCCTCTATTGTTTAAAAATTACTCCCTTTTTGAGTATTAATTCAATGATGTATATAATACAATCAATATTTTTTTTATAAATAAACATTTATGTGTCTTTATGTTATAAAAATAATAACTCTTTGTGTCTGGTATAGGGAAAATTTCTATGACTCATTTTCAAGGGTTTAATTGAGTCCAAAGTTGTGATAATTGAGTGTTTGATGAGTTTTTTATCAACTTTATTAGGGAGATAATGCATGAAAACTAGGAAAACTAGGTTTGATATGTTATATTCCCATGGAATTGGAACTATATCCTGAGGAATTGTTAGTTTGAAATTGACCCTAGTTACATAGAATTGGTGGAATGGAACACCTTAAAGAACTAGATGAATTTAATGTAATATAAATCCATTAAATATAGATTAAAATAAGTATTTGGGATCCTAAGTTGATTCTTCAAGATAAGGATTCTGGGTGTGTTTCTATAAATATAACCAAATTTGATAAGTCCTTGTGTAATACTATGCACAAATTTATAACTTGGAAAAATTAAAATAAATGGAATTGTAATAAATAAGAACATTATGGTGAGGGGTATATTTAACCCAAAAGAACAAGGGGATAATTTATTTTTATGAAAATATTTTTATTTTTAAAAATAATAAGGAATGTGGTACTATGGTTTGAGGAAGGTAGGAGGGAGTAAACTTTGTTCATCTTGTTATAGATTAAGTTTTACTTGAATCTCTCTAGTCTATACTCCTTAAACTATAATTTTAATTTGTTTTTAAGTAAATATGTAAGAAGAATCACATAGGAGGTATGACATTATTAGAAATGGATTATTTGATGATTATATTTTATTCGGACATTTTCAGTTTAACCTAGGTCGGGTGACCCTCAATTTTTCATAAAGTATTTGTAAATAAATTTTTGAGTAGTTATAATTACCCATTAGTGAAATTGATTATGTGTGAGAGAATTTTCTATGGAATTATTTTATCACACTTATCGTATCTATTTTAGTGAAATTAATTAGTTTTTAAATGTGAAATTGACCTTTTAATGGAGAATCATTAATCAGGAAGAAATCCATTTGAATTTTCTATTCCTTGAAAACTATTCCAAAAATTTATTTTTTTAGTGATAAATTGTCATTATTCAGTTCTATAATTTTCATATAAATATTTAGAACACCTTTTATTATGATATCAATTGAAAAAATATTTTTTATCAGCTATTTTTTATAGATATTTCATTTTATATGATAATTCATTCGTTAACTCATTATAGAATTCATCTCGATAGTGATTTTATTTAGGAATTGATTTTATCATTGTTCACTACAAATCATAATTTGAATTCTCACTACTCTCTCATTTGATGTGTTCTCACTACTCCTTCAGAATATTTTTATTTTGATCACTAGAATCAAAATAGTTTAAACCTCATTGGATGCATCATGATGCTCTACATCCTCCCACATGATGAATACCCATTTACCATAAAATTTATTAGAAAATTATTTTAGTTCTCATATGATTCACATTCATGTAAACCTATAACAAATTTTTCGAAATTCCCCAAATCATTAGGAAATATTTTTTATTTCATGAAACTGCAATCATTCACAAAACTTTCTCAGCCATCATGAAACTAATTTCTTCATGAAATAGATTTTCATATCAATCCATTATATAAGAAAATCATTCTTGAAAATCATTCATGAATTTAGAGTCTTTAAATGTCCATTAAGGATACTTCTTTAAATGATAAGGTTACAATCCCATTTATAGAAATTTCTTCCCATTTATGAAACTTTATTTCTCTCCACTGCATTTTTTCAAATATCATTAATATGTTATGGAAACTCACCACCTTCCTGAATCATTCATGATATTTTAATTAGTTTTAAATCATTCCATGTCAACAATCATTATATAACATTACAACTAACCTTTCCAAACATATTTTTTCAAAAAATGAAATCAACCCACAAATATTACAAACTATCCTTAAGATAATATGTACCAATAAGGTTCCAAACCGCCATGACTCTATTCAAGAAACCATGTAGCCAAACTCAATTGATCATAGGGAACCTCCATCAACAACATGATGTCATGGTTTCAACGATAAATCTTCCACCATAAACCATTGATGACCCTCCCACTGAATCCATGATTCTAAACCACTATGGAAGAAGGATTTGGTATGCCACTCATGGAAGGAGTTTTAAACTGAACTCTGATGAATCCATTGATTCAAAACTAGTTAACCCAGACAAGAATAAGCATTAATAGATAGAAAATTAAAATCCTGCTAAAAAACACCAATATGATCCATACCTGAAATCCCAAGTATTACTATTGAAGTCGCTACGATGGAATAATATTCTCGCCCCTATATGTAGACACCCAAAAATAAAAATCCTTATGTAGCCATCTACATTGGGACCCCCATTGAAGATTCCAGTCTATATGATAAATAAGGAAACTAGAGAACCCAATGCTAAATTGTTTTCATATATCTCACCAAACCTGATGAAATATGAACAACAAATTTCAAGCACCATAGAAAAATCTCACATGCTTCTTGATGAAGACAACCCAATTCTAAGATTCAAGATATAAAACTTAAGATAAATCTATGGTGATGTAACATGTGTGAAGGAATTCACTGATGAAAATTACCATAATTTCACTTTTTTCAAGCTCCAGCCTCTACCGATCTATAATACTTATCTCACGGGAAAATTATATTCCACTACAGATAGATACCAATGTCATCCTATTGAGGGAGAAGCCACCTGAGTTCCCCACCACATAAGGATGACCAGATGCCAATATGTTAAAACCCCTAGACCTATATTTCAATATCTATATATATTTATTAATTATAATAAAAATATAATTAAATATATATATAATATGAAATTAATAATTAATATATATATATATAATAAAAATATAAAAACTATAAAAAATAGAATTTCAATTTCATCCAATGATGTCTGTGTCAAAGGGGTAAAATAATTTCAAAAGGTTGAACTCTTTAAACACCTAATATTATTCTTTTTTGTCTACCAGAATAAATAAATTGTTAAGGAAAATGTGGTGGTGATTCAAGTTATTTTGGAATCTAGATATTGTTTCAGTTGTGCTTTCCATATTGAGAAAATTGGGATATGATATTGTGGACAATATTTAGCATGGAAAATTTAGAAGGTATATATATGTCATCACCAGATGTTAACTCCTCTCATAGGAACTTCACTCTGAGCTTTTCACAATCTCGTTAGAGAACTCCATATGGATTTCACTATATGTTATTTTTGATTGTCACTTTTTTATTTCTTTTATAAGAGGAGTTGTTCTCCTTTAGTTTTATATTCCCAAAGAGGGGACTCCGTCTATAGTTTTTCTTTTCCCTAGTTATATCCATAATTTCTCTATTTTATTACATTTTAAATAAATACTTTCACTCATTACTCATCCCCCTTGTGTTGTGATATGAAACATTTAGAGATGAAGGGATAATTTTATAGTCCAATTCAATAATGTTAAACAATAATGCTAATTGGAGAAACATAAACTACTAGAAATATAGGCTATAGCCATGGTCTGAAACCATGGCTATAAGACCCAAAATTGTGGATATAATTTATATCCACTGTTCCATTGACCTTGGATGGTATTGGCGTGGCTATAGGGCAAGACCTATAGCCACTATTTCAAACCGTGGAAGAACATTAAGCCACATTAATCTTTTATCCATGGTTTAAACCCATGGATAAAGGCCATAAAATTTCTTAAAAAACACCCCATTGCACCCCCTTCAACACCCCCTGCACCCCCATGCCCTCCCCAGGGCATCCCCCCTTGCACCCCACTGGACAGCCCCCCCCCCCCCCACCCATACCCCATTGCACTCCCTGGACTTCCCCCTTGCACCCTCGTGAACACCCCATGCCCCCCCTACACCCCCTTGAACACCCCCTACACCCCCATGCCCCCTAGACAGCCCCTACCTCCCACTGGACTGCCACGTTTCACCCCACTAGAACACCCCAAGGCACCCCCCAAGAGAGCCTCCTTGAAGACCCCCCCCCCCCCCCTTAGAGACCCACTACCCAGCAGACCCCCCTAACCCCCCCCCCCCACGGACACCCCATGCATCCCCATGATCACCCCCATGCCCCCTTGCACCCCCCAAGATGGCCCCTTGAACATCCCCCCCCCTCCTAGACAACCCCTGAACCCCCCTCCCCCCTCCTCAATAGAACCACCTAGACACCCACCCCCCTACACTACACCTGCCCCCCTAAAGACACCCCCAAGACACACCACCTACACCCTCCCCCATACCCTGTAGACCCCACTTTCACACCCCATCTCCCCCCTCCTTGACACCCCACATGCACCCTCCCCCTTGCACCCTCCCCCTGGACAACCCCGAGACACCCCACCTGCACCCTCCCCCTCCCCTACAGACCCACCCTTCTCCTAGACATCCCACCTTCACCCTCCCCTACATACCCTACTGAAACATCCCCCTTCCCTATAGCCCCCACTTCAAGATAGCCCCACCTGGACACACAAATTCACTGCACCTGCACCCCCCCCCCACCCCTCCTAGACACCCCACCTACACATTCTTCCCTTCACCCTCCCCCCTCCCATGGACAACCCCAGGACACCCCACCTGCACCCTCCCCCCTGCCATGAAGAAATCCCTCACCTGCAGACCCCCCTGCACTCTCCCCTGGACAAACCCTAGACACCCCGTTCACCCTCTCCCTGCCCTGTAGTCACCCGCGCACCCCCCCCCCTTCCTAAATAGTATCCCCCTACTAGGTCCCCACCCCAGATACCCCTCCCCCACACACACACACACCATATCCCCTTGCTAAGTCCCCACCAACGTTCCAGTTTTCCCACTACACACCCCTCTCCCCCTGTACACCCCCTGAGTTGGTCCATCATGACATGAAGATCACATAGAAATGGTTTGGAAATTAAATTTTGAGTTCTTGTTATTTGGTGTGGTATAGTAGGTTGCATAATGAGGGAATAAAATTCTACATGGAATAAATTGATCACACCACAATTTGGCAATGATATTGTTAAAGGAAGACATTGCCCACACCATAATTTTCCCACATAGACATATTTTATCAATCTCATGTGGGATCTTTCAGACCACTCACTGGTCATAGTGAAACTGAAGAAGGATGAAATAATGAGTATGAAATTTGTCTACTCAAGTAATTGGATGAGGATGGAGGTATTTATTCATCTTGTACAATTTAGGCACTTCTTGGGTGGGTTTAACACATCGCTTACAATATTTATGGAAGTAAATTCTAAGATAGATGTAAGGTAGAACTAGTAGGTAAAATAGCCTGGAGGGTATCAACCAAGGCATAGAATGTCTAGAGGAGAGGCTTCATGATAGTTAAGATGATGACATGTTTGCAAATCTGGTGGAAAAACAAACTACTCTAGCGGAAAGAATCCTAGAAATGGAAAGAACTTGGAGGGAAAAATCAAGTAACCTCCGGGTTAAAGAGGGTGATTGGAACACATCCTTCTTTTTTACATAAGTGAATGAGAGGAAGGTGTTCAAAAAAATCAACATAAAATTGGATGAGTATTATGGAAGTGGGGGTGGATGGGAAATTGAAAATTGATCATTTCATGGAGCTTCTTGTAGGAGACACCAGGACCACCCCCCCCCCACAGCCCCCTTGCACCCTCTACCCCACCCCCTTGCACCCCCATCCTCCTTGCACCCCACTTGCACCCTCCCCATGCGCTGCCAATTTTCCCACCCCCCCCCCCCCCACTTCCCCCTTTAACCTCTGCCCCACCCCCTTGCACCCCCTGCCCCCTTGCACCACACTTGCACCCTCCCCCTTCCCTGAAGACCCCTCGTGCACCCCCACCCCCTGCCAGTTTTCCCTCCCCCACTGATCCCTTTCACCCCCTTCCCTACCCCCTCCCCCCTTGCACCCTCCCCCTCCCCCTCCCCTGAAGACCCCCTACATTGTAGACCTCCCCCTCATACCGGCCCCCTCCCCACTCCCCCTCCCCCTTCCCCCTTCCCCCTTCCCTACAGACATCCCCCTGCCCTGCAGACCCTCCTACATGAAGTTCTCAGTCAGTATCCATGTATCACTAAGAGGGGGAGGGGTGAATCAGTGATATTTCTTTCTTTATATGTTTCCTTCTTATTGAAACAAACTTCTCCTCCTGTTAAAGATTTTCTTCTCTGCTAAACACACACAACCATAGGAACACAAGATTTACAGGGTTCACTACTCAACAAGAGTAGCTACTTCCTTGGTATGGTACGAAAATAATCCAGTGCCACACAATCTACTAGAAAACAATTCTTTGATGCGGAATACAATGAGTATTATATACCCTTACACTCATGTAGCAGTTTCAAAACAATCTGCAAGCACGTGTGCACCCTCTTAGAACAACTAGGGAATTACAGTTTTTTAGTGCTTCTGTACAATTGAACAGTTGTATTCTCTGAAGTACAAATCTTCACTTTCTTACCCAGAAGCTAGTAGGAACTCCCTTATGTACAACTAAATATTTGTGAAGACCCCAAATTTTTCACGCAGCCTTTAGGGTTTCTTGCACGCAATTCAAATGGCTTGCGTGTAAAAATTCCCTTTTGGCGGGAAAAACCTTTTTCGCGCAACTTCCTTTTTCCACACAACATTCCACTTTTCATGCAGCTTCCCACTTTTTTGGGCACCCTTCCACTTTTCACACAAACCACTTTCTTTTCACGCAACTCACTTATCATAAAATATTACGCGCACCAGAGCTCATAATTTCTTCTAAGTGTCGAGAATATAAAATGAGAGGTGTTCACCTCATATTTATAGTCCTTTTTAACTCTGTGCAAAAAACACTAATCCGCGCATAAAAACCACTTCATGCACATAAAAAATATTTCCCGCAACATCATATTTTGGGCAATTTCCCAATGTTTTCGCGCACCTCAATCCTCTGCAAATTTTCAATCATCTAACCTCGAAACACCTTTTGTACGAAAAACGTCATTCATCTATTTTGCGCACCACGCCAATATTTCACGCACCGCTTTATTTTTCACAAATCCAGCTAATATTTAGTGCAACCAATATTTTTCATGCATCCTGCTGATATTTCTCTCATCCAGCTATTATTTCATGCATCTCACTGATATTTCACGCATCCCGCTATTATTTCTTACACCGTTTTTTTCGTGCAACTTGGCTAAATTTCAAAGCACTACATACCTTTTCCATTTTTCGTTGTTCTGACGTTAAATCATGCCTTTTCAATTTTTCGATGTTCGGATGTTAAATCACACTAAACTATTCTTTTGTGCCTCCTCCAGATTCTCTGTCCCTTTGTCATTTCTCTCTTCACTGCGTCCCATAACAATTATTCATATTTCATCACGAACTCCACTATTGTGATATATATCCTTTGATATATAAGATTTAGCATCATCAGAGTTACAATGGGAAGTACTAAAACTCCCCTATCTTTTAGTAGCATCATTCCTTCCAATAAAAACATTATATGAATGGCATCATCATTTCTCCCCCTTTCCTTCATAAGGCTTGAATCACAAGTTCTCCTAACTTATGATATTATTGAAATACATAGCAGTAAAGAATCATCTGGTTTTAAGTCCTTTACAAAGTGAATTTATTTATCTTCTTTTACAATAATAGACAACACTATACAAAAGATAACTCTTAAAACTTCATTCTCCATCCAACTTGGTCCCAACATTACAGACCACCCCCTTCCCTTCATTACTCCCCCATTCCACTCCCCCGCTGCAAACCTCCCCCCTCCCCCCTCCCCCCTCCCCCTAACCCCAGCCCTGCAGACCCCTGTAGAGAAACACCTAGCCCAGCAGACCTGCCCTCTCCCCTACCCCCTCCCCACTCCCCCTACCCCCATGTAATAAATTAGTCAAATATATATTGGAAATTGTTCAAGATTAAGGTGGAGGTATAATAAACAGTCTATATACATTCAAAATAGATTGATTCATGGTGTGAATATGATAAAACTACACATATTTTGGATGTTGGAAAACAATGTGGGCGATATAAAAGATATACCATTAACAAGATGGTGCAGATGTATTACAGATCAAAATTGGTAATAGGCCTTTAAAAAAATTAATTGGTTATAAGGATAAAACAAATGGTGTAATGTTCTATCTAACTCAATAAGTGGTTTTAAACAACCACATTTAATTTCAAAATCCAAATATGGAGTTCCTTGCTGGAATAATGAAGAAAAATTGAAGTATAGCCTGATCAAAATTTGAAGAGGTGTAAAATATATATTTGAACGTTTCAATGGTATTAAACCATCATTGAAGATAATAAAGTGATATAAGACCACATTTCAATTTGTATGGGACTGCCAAAAATATTAAGACAGCTCTAGTGGAGAAGAAATGACCTTCATGTATTACATGTATGTTTATTTATATAATAACAAGTGTTATCAGCTAACAATTTTCCAGATATTGGGATGATTTTGGGGGAGAAGAAATAGAATTAAAAATAACTATTTACCTGTGTTCATGATTATTTCCAATTATTATTTGGGGGAATTAGCGATGAGAACTTTATAGCTATTTAGCCTTATCTGAAGAAAACAGAGTTTCATTGTGAAGAAGATACAAAGAACATCAAGTGGTATAATGAGTTTTAACAAATGTTGTGTATCAATTGATATAATATTTGGATGTATATGATATTTTAAAAATGTTTAGCTATTATCTTTTATTTAAAAAGATTAGTGACATTGAAAACAAGATATTTTTTTGTATAAAACTCGGGTTTCCAATAATGAGCTCTGTCTTGGTAGGGTTATATAATTTTTCAATGACTCAATGGTAACTATTAAATTCACTTACATAATATTTTTGATGGAAAATGCATATAAGGGGAAGAATGTTCCATGGTTCATGAATAATGAAAGGATAAATCTATTATTCTTAATGGTATGATAATACTTTGATTTATTTTAATAATTGAGGATTAGTTATTGAATCCTTGACTATAGAATGAACCACTTCTTAGTGAATTTGGATAATCCATAATGGATATGTAAATGATTAATTTGGATTTGTTATGAGTGTTTTCACTATAGTTCCAAAATTTGAATCCTAACTATGGGAAAAGATAAAGAACTCGATGATATGGTAATCTTGAACAAGTCATGGCAGTCAGCATTGAGGGAAGTGAGGAAATGACTAATTCAAAGAGTGAATAAGGTTCATTTTTAAAAAGTAAAAAAATTATTGGATAAGAGAGAAAAAGGATCCATCCCTACTTATTCATAAGATCTAGTATTTTCTCCCATGAGGCAATGACTAGGATCAACTTCAACTAGCATTTAGTGGTGAATGAGGAACACAACACTAGTAGAAAGTGGTTTTGGGAAGAGGAAATAAGATCCTAGTGAGAGGTGGAACAAAGAAGTATCCATGAACTGGTGGTTTTGGTATAGGTTAGTACCAAAGGACTTAAAAATTGGTATATGTATCATATTTAGTGATGAAATAGTGGATGTTTTCACTAAAGTCTAATGTGGGACTTAGAAATATAGTGTCGAAAAGGAGAGGAATACCACCCCATGGTGGATATGGACCTTGCTTATAGTGGATAAAAATGGATAGTATTTTTGCACCATGTCATGGTAAAACTCATGGATATAATGTTTTATTTAAATTATTTATAAAATAGTGGAATCATGATAATTTTGTAGTCCATTGTCGAAGGAATAACGATGAATATAAGATTCCTAAATCACTTTATAGTGAAATATTTAAAAACATTATCTGAATTAAAGGAATATGTTTGACCATAATAACACCATAATAAAACCATGTACAAGACATTCCATCCAAATCATGTTATTCAATTAGTTATGATGTTGTCATTATGGGTAATCTTATCTTAAATGTCTAACGACACTTAAAGGGTGTCCTGGTTCAAACAAGCATTTTAATAAAAAGAGGGAAACCCCCTACAGGTATATAAAAAGGGTCAGGTACGATTTGTGATTTATGACTAAAAACAACATGAAGTATAAGGAAAAAATCAATATAATAATTTCAAGGATGGTATACCAATGTGAGTTTTGGGAAACAACGCACCTCCGTTGGAGGGGTTTTATTACAAAACCATGACTTATTTATCAAACAAAACAATTTTCTTAACAAACACGTATTCGAGAATTGAAATTTAATATAAACATGCAGAATTAAGAAGGTAACTAAATTCAATTTAAAACATTCTTGAAATAAAGAGGCTAGGAGAAGGACCCTACCTCAACCTGTTTTTGATGACGACAACTCAAATCTTATTTTTTTCTACTTGCATGCACATGAAACATCTCATATATATAAGGACACCTAGACCCTATGTATATATTTTCATGTCCAAATATGATCAAGGGGGTCCTTAGATATATGTTTATACTTGAATATACCCCATTACACTTACATGTGTATGCATTTTTCATATCTATATATAAGAACTCCTAGCCCCAATATATATATTCTTACTTCCATGACTGAATATATATAAAGGGGGAACTTATATATGTATATTCTTACCTATTCATACACATGTAATCATTTTTCAATGGAGACTCGAATCCACCTCAATGAAATCCAAAACATGCTACAAAAATATAAAGAACCCAAAAAGAAAAAAATCCCTAATAAAAATTGGGCCAAAGAATAAAAATAGAATAATCCATACCCAAATCATGAACTCACTATCTTAGATGGTGGTCGATAGAACCGACCACATCATAAGAAACCACCTATAATAAAAAAGTGGAAAAAGAAATGAGATATAATGAGTTCTTATATATATGTGATTAGTGTGTCAACTATAGATGATAAATGATAAAATAATCCATAACCAATAATGAAAAAATAATATTTAGATTGATATGTACATCCCAATACTATATAAGATGATCATTAATAAATATCTTTATTTTTCAGACATCGCCTTCAATTTCCTATTCAAAAATAAAAAATTACCAAAATATGGGAATAAAGTAAACATCCATCAGCACTTAAAAGCCAGAAAAAGGGATTAGACGTTGTTCTTAACCTAGAAAATCCATTCCATTAATGTATAAATTACCTAAAACTCTTAATTCCTATATCCTTCTTAAATTTCAATATTGAAACCTCATTGTCTAGCAAATTATTCTTCTAGAATTCACATTTATTCTTAGGCCATATAGATTTATCAATTTTATAAAGAAGAGAATTTTCCTTCATTTATTCTTACTCAATCCTCTTGGATTTTTCAAACTAGTTTTCTAATAAGATTAGACAATATTTTGGTGTGTAATCTTCATTCTTCTTGATTGTATATTCCTTATTTGTATAAACTATTTTCAAACATGCGATAATTCATTCTTTCCTTTTATCTTTGAAAAATTATTATTGTTATGAAATCTATGTCATAAATTCATAACAATTTGGACTACTTAGTTTCCCTTCCACACACACTTTCAAAAACCTCTATAGTACACTTATTAGCCTCCCTTTCAAAACTACACACTAGAATTATCAAGAACTATCCCACTAAAATATCAAGTTTTGATACTTAACCCGACACATTGATCTAAATGACATCATAGAAATAGAGAAGCTCTAAATAGCCTATTTACCAATATAAACTCTTCATAACTAAATGAGCACACTGAATATATCTACCATTATAGGTAAATCATTAATTTTGGTGCGGTCTTGGAACCAAATATGGTTCTTCCAACATCCATCTCCAAACACTAGATTCATTCATTTACTATCTAAGTTCTCACAACCATGATAATTATCACCATCCCTTGATATGGATTTCACTAAAAAAATACGGTTTTGAATCTCCCAACTATAGTATTATTGATACTATCATCAATCTTACATACACATTTCTAGTGCCTCATATCAAATTATGATCACTATAGAAGATCCTAGCACAATAATCTCAACAAAACTTCTTCATTTAAAAATAATCATATTTAAAACACACATTATATCCAATGAAAATAATACATTAAAATATATTAAATAGAGAAATCTAAATTATAGAAAAAAATAACATTAGGAATACATAAAAAGTATGGTAATAAAAGCCCCTTCACCTAGGTTGGATTGTCCCAATAGAATAATATAGAAACCCACATCTCAACACATACATGAAACCATTTTTTCCCATCCCAATACTAAAGGAATGCTTGCACATTCTTGATACATGAAAAATAGACCAGGGTTCATTTATTTTTCTAATATTGATTTGAGAGATTACTTATTCAATTTACTCTGTCACCCTCATAATGAGGCTCACCAACCAATATTCATTCCTACCCAGTTTCCATCCTTCTCTATGCACCTTCCTATAAATGGACGTATCTACATAGATACCCTCGTCTTTCTTGAATATCTACTAGTAGGTGTCCAGATAAAAGGAATATTCTCATACCTATAATGAGATCATTAGAACATTTTCAAAATATAATTTCTTTATGAATAAATTTCATTTGAAGGATGGCATGAAGTGAATATACCTTTCAAATTTAATGGCATACTCCATTACTGATTTTCATAATGATATAGCTCTAATAATCCACAAAACATGCTCTTATTCTGTATATATTCCATAGCCTCTCATAGAAGATGGAATGAAACCTGATCCATAAAACCTCCTCATTCCTTCTTTTATGATCAAATGTATTTATCCATTCTAATTTATCTCCGTTGAATTTAGAAATATCTAGTTTTATCCATATCTCCTCTAGAGTACTAATCTTTCCAAATAGGAACTAAACATTCATCAACATAATCTAAACATCCTACGATCCCATGTCACTATTCAAAACTAGATACTTCTACTCTTGGAACTAATGGATAACATAGAAAACCATTGTTTTTCCTTTTCAAAGGCCTTGGTTAATGGATCAATATAGTTTTAATACAATATGAGATAAACAACCAATTGAGCATATTTCCCATGAGAACACACTGTTATCCTAATTATATGCTTTGTTGATGAATTTTGACTCAATATCATCTCATAATAACAACATTATTAATTAAAAACCCATCGTGCCACAATCCTAAGCCTGAATTATTACCAAAAAATCATGAAACTATATTTAATCCTTACTTCAGAACAAAATATAACTTCCAAAACACTAAACCCTATTGTTTATCATAACAATCTAAGGGTTACTCTCCTACACAACAAGAATACCAACCAAACCCCACACATTTACCAAACTGTGGTATTACCACCAACCCAAACCCCCAAAGACAAATCCAAACCATAACCAATACATAGCCATCATACTCCAAATGACACCCTAACACCCGAACTCACCTGATTTGAATAAAAAATGTATCTAGTTTTTCATGCATCATTTGTTATTTTAAACCACCTAAAATCCCATAACCATATAAATTCCAACCATTGGAAAAAATACACAAGTGAAATTTGAGGATTAAAACCGTAAATACCTAGATCTTGTTGAGAACATCATAATATGTTTTAAGAAGTTCACTTCTAAGATAATCACCACTTTTTGAGTTGATGAACACCATAACAGGATAACTTGGTGAGTGGGAATCATTTCTGACAATGGATATGGGTTTAAAAATATAATTTGTAGTGTAGAAAAACTTCACATTGGTGTTTTTTTAGTTACTCCCATGATAACTTTTCAAATGGGCGCTCAAATCAGATTGGTATGGCACTAAAGAATCAAAGGTTTTCAATGTTGTTGAAAAATACATAGAAGAAGCTCCCCTCAGTTTTCATCAGGAAAACACCACATGCTAATTCAATGACAGGAATCAGCAGTCACATATAAAAAAAATTAACTCCTTCAAATTTGAACCACAAGACATGCTAACAGGATTATTAATGCATAAAGGAGAATTTAAGAAAATAAATAGAGAACATAAAATTAGGATTAAAAAACCCAACATCCCCAATTACTTGGAAGAAAAGACAGAGGGGGCTTTCATTTAATGCACCATACAATCGTAGGTTCTCTGCGAAAATAGATAATTAGGTGATAAATGAAATAAGCAGGAGATGTAAAAAATAAAATCGAATACAAATTAACAAACTAGTTCTAGAATGTAACTTCACCTGACAAGAAACGAATCAATAAGGATAAGATGGAGGTGTGTGGAAATTACAAACAAGCAATCAAGTCTACTACAACATGAATCCAAAAAAACCAGCCCAAGAAGATATAATTTATTTGAACAAAAAAAACTAAATGCAACTACCAATGACTAAATAAAGAGAAATGATGATAAAAAATTCCCAACTATACAGGATGTCAAAACTAAATCATCTCTGTCTCCCCCCCCCCAACTCTCCATAGTCATCTGGACCATGTGCTTATCATTCCATAATGGAAATAAATAAAAATAAAAATAGAACACTGTCCACTGGAGGATGATGCACTGATCAAAAAAACATAAGAGGTTTATGGTGGGAGTGAAATAGAAGGAGAGTGATTCAGGAATTACACAGATATTTCAAGCTGAAGGGCCAATGGATTCCTTCTTCTGAAGGTCTGCTGTGAATAGTGTGAGAGAGGTGGTGAGAGAGGTCGACAGTTTAGAGAGGAGGGTCATGATGAGGGAGGTCAACAACAAGGTGAGAGAGGGTGTTGATTGGAAGAGTTCAGAGGAAGGCGATGCGGTGAGATATGTCGACAGTTCGGAGAGGTAGGTTGTGAATCGTTGGAGGAGGAGAGGAGAGCCCGATGCAGATCGAAGATCCTAACGCATATATAAAAATGATGTTTTTAGCCACATTTATCCATGGATGTTTAATTAATGCATAGATATAAACAATATATAGCCACAAACCTATAAAAATGTGGCTATTGATCCATGGTTTTTGCTTAAATTTCTAGTAGTGATATATCATACCAGTCATTATCCTTCTTCATTACTCATGGTGTATAATGATTATGTGAGTGGTGAAGCAAGAGCATGACCATGAAAGGGTGGTGTTCTTATCTCTTTCCTCTTCATATTTATCCCCTTATTTTATTGGATTTCTTGAGATAGTTTCTATGAGTGGTTGTGTTATTTAATATCTTGTAAATATCTCTTCGATCACCAAAAGATTTTTGGATGGCGTGTTATTATTGGGTAACACTTTAACTCTTGAGAGATTATTTATGTATTGGAAGAAATTATGAACATAGGATCTCATAATTTTGGGTAAGCTCAATTGGTTAAATGAGAGATTGAGAATCCTTTATGTAATGTTTGTAAGTTATCTAATCCACTTGTGATCAGTGATAGGTGGCATATGAGTAGATCAACATGAATCTAGGCTCAATTTTTGATAAATTCCTTCTCATATTCTAGTCTTTATGTCTCTCTTTGTTTTTTATCCACTAGTTCTTCATTACATTCCCAAGTAACTATTTTTGTAAACACTATCAATGATGGTTATTCTTCCTATATAATTTATATAGGAAAACCCAAAAAAATTATTTGTGAAGATCACTTGGACATTCAAAACTTCTTTCTTCAGATTAACCCCGGATTTTTAAATTATGCAATATTTAGGGTTATAAATGTATTTGTGACCAACTACTCGATAAGGATTAAATCATAATAATGATACCTGAAATTTAAGTATATTATTAATACATTACATATGTAACATTCTTTGATGTATTGATGAAAATTGTGATGACATATTCTCATAGTGAAGTTGGATATGTTGAGTGGATCACAACTGGGGTTATATTAATGGATAATGTGATAAAAGATTAATCCCTTATTTTATTTAATATAATTTTATATCTCTGAACCTTTTATGAGAATTGGACTTCCTGATTAAGTCCATATACAATGTGGTGTAGTTAGTAATTATATTTTTAAAAATTCAACGAAAAATACACCGAGCATATAGGTTGATGAAACTGCTATGCAAACTACATGATTAGATATATCGAGATAAAGGTATTATGTTAAATATTGTATGTTCATAGGAGGTTACATGTCATTATGACATTAGATTCTTTCTCTATGGGAGCCTTCACATGTTTTTAGACATTAACCTTGGAATTAGTAAGTGTAGCCTAATTCCACTAGGAAAAAGACCCAGAGAGTCACAACCTAAGTGTATTCATAACCTTAGTTAAATTATATAAAAATTTAACATGTTGTATAAATATTTTTCCCTAATGTGGTTTAACAATTATTTATGATGGTTTGATCGAAAATATTTAATCAGGAGTAATTTGAGAGAATTTTTATATGAGTTGAATATTTAATAAATATTTTTTTATTAGGTAATTATTAATTTATTTATGTAAATATAAAATATATATTTATTATAGTTTATTAAAAAGGTAAAAAATATTTATTTTTTAGTTACATTATGTTTTAATAAATTTTTATTTATTAGATTCAATGAATATTATATATATATATATATATTCAAATAAAGTAGTGATATTTAATTAATTAAATAAAAATCATTATTCGAGGAAAAAAATATTGGGGAGGATTAGTAGATTGTGTTTAATGGTCTAGTGAGAAATATCAAATTATATATTTTATAAATAAATTTTAATTTATTTATTGAACAAAAATAATATTCATTTCCAATCATGTATCTTAGCATATGCAATGTAAATATTATTATTATTATTATTTTTACATGTGGATCATCGATAATTAGGAAAATAATAATGTCACTTGTGAAATTATTTATTTTCAAACAATATAAATAGATAAACCTAGCTACGACATTTTTTGAAATTATATAGAGCTGCATTATTCTTTGTGCACAATGAGTTCTAAAGAGAATCCTATAAAGTATTAGAAGGATTCCTTCCAAAAAGGCTCTAAATGTAGTAACCCCTGTTTCTAGTATGTGACCTTTACTTGATGATTTTCATGGTTATAAATTAATGGGAGATGAATGGGAGAGTTGGGGGAACTTTGAATGAAGTTTTAAGGCAAGGGGAAGTCGCATGGGTGGTGCACGGTTTGTCTAACTATGCGGCCAAACAATGCGTAGTTGGTCATTTTGATGCAGTGGATATGACACTATTGGAGAGTGGTTAGAGAGACTGTGCAAGGATGTTGTGTAATGGTCTTCCTAGGTAGTGGCTGATGCATGGTTAGCACACGTTTTGTCTAACCATGCGAACTAACTATGAGGGAACTTTAGTGAGATCCTAAAAAAGTGGATCCAACATGTTTTTCCTATAAAAGGATTTTTTTTCTTCTATGTTGCCGTAACATGGGATTTTTCTTCTCTTTAATCCAAATAAGGTTCCCCCATCATTCCAGAGGTTATCTGAAATCTTCCCTTGGCGAATCGAAGCCAGATTATTGAGGTATGTGGTCATTCTCTTTCATTATTGATTGGTTTCATTAATCTACTTAGATCTACATCTCCTATTCGCTCGTTTTCTTATATATAAACCTTTTATGGGTAGATATATGTGTGTGGATTCGAAAAATGATGAGTTTTGGTCTTGATCTTTCTAGGATAATATATCTAATGCGGGTTCTTGGATAATCGACCCAGTTTTCTTGTGTGTTATTCATTCATTGTGGTTTTCGTCAAAACCCTTGAGGTGGGAGGATTCACCCTCAAATATTCATGCTATAACTGATTGGATTAGTTTCAAATTGGTTTATTTTAATGTAATTGACTGTGAAAACAATGGAATAAATGTTATTTAGTGATAATTTATGGTTTTAGTAAAATTGTGAATCATGGTGAATTGTTGTACCAAGTGATTTGGCTTCTTGAATTTAAAATGATGATTTTTAATTATCGATTTTATGGAATTGATAAATGGATTGATGAAAAATGGGGTTTCAATATAAAGGGTGTTTTATTGAAATGGTGATATATTGAAATCACTTTGATGGATTTGGTTTTCAATAAAAAGGTGTTTTTATTGAAAAGGTGTTTTGGCATGATCTTTGGGCAAACGTAGTGTGTGTTTTCATTTATCTTATCTGATTCTTGGATGAAATATGACCATGTTCTCAGCTCGAAAGGGTTAATGTCACATGGGATAAAATTACCTTGTGATAAATTGGTAGATCAATGAGAAATCACCCATGAGTATGGAACTACCATAACAAAGCATGCAGGGTTGGTTGCTTGGGATTGTTGAATGGATGGGTATGACAAAAATGGATATTATGAAATGGTTTTTAATATTGTTTAGTTATTTTTATGAAATAATAACATTATTTAAAAATTGTTATAAATTTTACTTGTATGCATTTAGTTATAGATGGTTTGGGAAACTTGTATATATTTGGTTATAAACTGTTTTGAGAAATTTTTTTATATAAATTTTTTTATGTAAATGTTTCTAACTCTTTTATAATAGTGTAATGAGTAGGGAAGACATTGGGGAAAACCTACTGAGTTTTATATTCACCCCTTCTTGGCACCTTTGTGCTTTTGCAGATGCTATTTTCAAGGACAGGGGAAAGGGTAATGTTTCCCACATTTTTAGCACTACCTCATGATGTTTGGGATGTTCAGTGATTGTGGAGATAGGAGAATTTAGAGAATGGAGTCTTGTGGTCTTTTGAGAGTCTTTAGTAGTTTATCTTTCATGTACTTTGACACTTATTTGATCTTCTTCTATTGTGTACATTGATGTTTCTTGAGATACATGAAGTTGTTTAGTTGGCTTCATTTTGTTCATAAATCCTTTAGTGTATGGTTTGGTTATGGGATGTTGGTTTATTGAATTATTTATAAAAGGTTAAATCCTCCCCCACTTGTACTTTAAACCCTTTGGTATTTATTTCTAGCCTTTGGCATCTTAGGTTTGTCTCTTAAGCCTTAGTAAAGACTCATTCTACTCTCAAGCCAATGAGAATTGGTGGGTCATTGCAAATGGTATCAGTCAGGTCCTTCCTTTCTGGAAAAAATCATAAGTATTCTTGGTCTTCAAGTTGGAATTCCTTTTCATCTATTCCTTGGATTGTAATCCTAGAAAGAAGTAGGATTGTGAGAACATGACATGTATATAATAAAAGGACATAACTAACCCTTTTATGCTGAACATCATGTTATCAGGGTGTTGGGTACATATGTTTTTTTAATACACTTCTAGAGTGTTAGAAATCCCATTATCATGGGTTTATCCAATGAGATGAACATGACATGAATTGTAAGAGGAATGAAATCCCACTAGGATTTCATATCTCATTATGAGTAATGATTTCAGATTTTTTGAAAAGATTTAAATTTTTGAAAAATGCAGAATTTTTCTTCAAATGAATGATTTTGAAAAGGGGATATTTGGTAATTGTATAAAATGATTTGGTTTCCAAAAGAAAGGTCTTTAAAAAATGGTTGAACTTGGAAAAGGTTGTTTTGGGAAAACAATTTTGTGATAGTCGATGTCATAGAATTTTAAATGCTAAGCCATAATTTTCTAGAGAGAGAGATTGATAGGGTTATCGATAGGTTTAGAAAATAGTACCTTGTTGGCATCATCGAAACCAACCCAAAGAAGCTGTGGAGAATGTTCTTCCACCTGAACCATAGGTTAACCTAGATCATGTTTAGAGTATTTTATAGGATTTTCAAGCTATGGATACAGGGAATTGGAGGAATGACCAATGACAAGTGGATCATACCACTCAGTTCATGAAGAAGAATCTGCCTAACTTCTGAGTTGATTCTAATCCTACGAAGGCATAGGTGTGTCTGAGTAGGATGAATTGTGTCTTTAATTTAATCGGAACACCACCATACCTCAAAGTCAAGATGCAAACTTATTTGACTGAGGATCTTGAAAAAAAGTGGTGGTATTTAGTAGGGCATTCTAAATTTTATGAGTTCATTACATGGGAAGATTTTGATGAATTATTCAACAAAAAATTATATCCTCATATATTCAAGATCTAGAAAATGACAGACTACTTCATCATGAAGCAGGAGAGTCTCTCTGTCATAGAATACATAGATAAATTCAAGAATTTAGTCTGTTTTTCCCCATAGGTTGTAAAAACTCCCTCCTTTATAGAACACATCATTGAATCATGGCTATGGTAGGATATTCGGTCGAAGATTATGGTGCTTGTTATTACAGATTATATAAAGATGGAAAACAGAGCGATTGTTGATGAATGTGATATCTCGAGGTTGATAGGAGGAGGAAGGTTGATACCTTCCTCCACAACCCCAGAGAAAACCAGGTTGCATTCAATGTGGTGTGCTTGCCCACGTAAAGAGAGAGTGTACAAAACAACCTAGATCATGTCATAATTGAAAAAAATGGGAAATATTTAGTTCTATTGTCGCAGTTCTCCAAGTATTGGCACTCGAGACATTTCTATAGCGTCACAAGTATCGTATGCTTCGACAGGGCGAGGACAGCCAAATCATTCTTGTCAGTAGAATAGAGCAATCCATGGTGATTCTCAATAAATCTTGACACCTTAACCAGGGTAATCTCAGCAAGGAAAGAAGGAGAACAATGCAACGACAAAAAAATTGTATGGTGCTGAGCAGATGATTATCGATGATCTGGACGGACCATCTACGGTGAGAGGTATGATTCTTTTAAATTCCTCCATTGTGAAAGTACTCTTTGATATTCGTGCATTGTGTTCTTTCATTTCATCTTGTGATATTTATTTTCTATGTTTAATGTTTGAATTGATTCCTTATGTTTTAATATTGCAAACTCTCTTTGTGAAATAGAATGTCAAGCCTTTGTGTGTTGTGCATGTGTTGTAATTGTTGATGGAGGTGAGCAGAAATGTGACTTCAAGATGTTGGACATGGATATCTAAGACATAATCCTAGGTATGGATTGGTTGACAATGTTCAAATCACATATCGACAGTTATAAGATAACAGTTAGTTTCATAACTGATGATGGCATCAAGCATCTCCTTATAGGAGAAATGATGGTAAAGAATGGTGGAGATAGGTTTTTGGAACCAACGGTGGGAGCGATATCTTATCAGATGGAAACATTGACTTTGAAACCAATGGAAGAGATTATGGAAAATAGTTTTCCAGTAGTTGTTGATAAATTACAATATGTCTTCCCCAAAAACTTCTCAGGGTTACCACCTCTAAGGGACATGGAGTTTACAATTGTTCACCTTCTAAGGAACAGTCCTATTTCCCTTCCATCTTAGAGGATATATCCAAAAGAGTTATGGGAATTTACTATTTAGTTAGAGTAACTGGAAGGAAAGGGATTCATTTGGCCATGTACTTATCCGTGCGCAGCACCAGTTTTGTTTGTGAAGAAATAAGATGGAATTCTTTGAATGTCTTTATTATCGTAAGCTTAACAATGTTGTGATAAAGAATAGATATACTCTTCCACTAATTTATTATCTTTCTGATCAATTAAGGTGATCTCAATGGTTCTCAGAAATTGACTTGGGATCTTAATATTATGAATTGTTAGTTCTGAAGGAGGATATTCCAAATACAGCTTTCAGAAGCAGATATGGCCACTATGAATATGCAGTCATTCCTTTCGGTCTAACGAATGCACCAACAGTCTTCATGGATTTAATGAATCATATATTTCAGTGATATCAAGAATCTTTTTTTGTGGTGTTTGTGGACAACATCTTGGTGTATTCAAATACAAGATCTGACCATGATGAGCTTTTGGAAACAGTCTTAAAAATCATGAGAAATTACCATCTGTATTCTAAATTATCAAAGTGTGATTTTTGGATACAGGAAGTACATTTCCTTGGCCATGTCATTTCTAAAAAGGGTGTTTCAATTGATCCTGAAAATATATAAGTTGTTTTCTTTTAACAACCACTGAAGAATGTTTTTTAAATATGAATAGTTAATGGTCTAACAGGTTACTACCGACGCTTTGTGCGTTATTTCTCATGACTTTCTTCTCCAATGAAAGCTCTGACAAAGAAGAATGCAACATTCCAATGGACAGAGGAATGTTAGAAGTCTTTCTATGAGTTCAAAGATCCGGTTACATCAGCATCTATCTTGATTTTACCAGAATCAGGGACATGGGTATGTGGTGTACTATGATGCTTCGGGATCAAGGTTGGGTTGTGTTCGCATGAAAGGAGACCATATGGTTCTTTATGGTTCAAGGAAGTTTATTCTGCATCAGAAAACATCCCAACACATGATTTGGAGTTAGCTATAGTTGTCCATGCTTTGATGAGATGGAAAAATTATCTCTTTGGTGAGAAATTTGCTCTGTTCACAGACCAAAAAAGCACGAAACAAATTTTCTCACAGAGATATTTAAATCTAAGGCAAAGGAGATGGATGCAGTATCTATAGATTTTTGACATTGACTTGATGTATACCCTAGAAAAAGGGAATTCAGTGGCGGATGCATTGAGTGTAAAGTCATATGCAATGTTGTCAAAAGAAGCTTCAGATAAATGGAAGTTGATGTCAGTTCTAGCCAGCATGCATGTGGAATGTGAAGATTGGGGTGATATTTTATTTTTATTTTCAGCTACGCTTGATTCTGATCAGGTAAATGTGGTCAAAGAGGCACAAACATATGATGGAGAATATCAGGTTATGAGTTTAATACTCAGTGGTGGGGGAACATTGAGGGATAGAAACATGTTGGAAGTTCAGTTTTTGTGGATAGTCCTGAAAATGAAGGTGGCTGAGTTCGTCTCATGATGCTTAACTTGTCAGCAGGTTAAAGAAGAGAATCAAAGACTATCAGGAATGTTGTTTTCTTTACTTATCCCAGTGGGAAAATGGGAGTAGATAGCGATGGATTTTGTTATAGGTAATCCAAGAACGGATTAAAAACATGATACCATATAGGTGATAGTGGGTCTGCTTACCAATTTGGCCCATTTCATCCCTATTCATAAAACTCATATGGTGGAGGATCTATCTAAAATCTACATCTGAGAAGTGGTACAAAGGCTTGGCGTACCAGTTTCAATAGTCTCAGACATAGATCTGAGGTTCATGTCTCTTTTTTGGAAATAGATACAGAAATATATGGGGACTCTTTGACTACACGTTGTATCATCCTTAGACGGATGGGAAATCTGAGTAGATGATATAGACGTTGTAAGACATGTTGAAGGCTTGTGTAATGGATTTTGGTGGGTCATTGGAAAATCATATACCCTAGGTGGAGTTCTCATACAATAATAGTTTTCGAGCCTCGTTATATATGGATCTGTTTGAATCATTGTATAGGTTTCCTTATCATTATCCACTATGTTGGGTGGAAATAGGTGAAACTTCACTAGTTGGGTCGAGCCTTGTCTAAGAAACACTGTAGAAGATCCAGCTGATCAGAAAAAAGACGGAGAAGGATCAGAGTTGTTAGAAATCTTATGCAGATCACCATTGAAGACTATTTTCGTCATCTGTGGGTGATCATCTCTTCTTGAGGATATCTCCAAGGATTGGAAATCCTTATTTTGTGAATCCAGGAAAGTTCTCTCCTAGATTCATAGGCCCTTTCGAGATACTAAAATTGGTTGGAGAGGTGGCATATCGGTTGAAATTACCACTATGGTTCTGTTTGGTGCATAATGTGTTCCATGTATCCTAGTTGAAAAACTATTGGCTTGATCCTGGCCATGTGATCATATGGGATCATGTTGACCTGGAACTAGAAGATTCATTGAAACAAATCCCCGAAAGGATTCTGAATAGAAAATAAGAAGTATTCTGTGGAAAATCACTAGTTTAATGCGGGTTTTATGGGAGTATGGTTAGATTCAAGATGATAATTGGTAACGTGAAGAGAATGTGAAGGTGTCGTGGCTATAAGTCTTTTAGTTGTTTGGTGGTTTTCTACATTTTGAGGACATAAAGATCAATGTTGGTGAGAATGTAGTACCCCCAATTTATATTTTTTAACCCTTACATGATTCTTTTCATGTTTATAATGTCACTGGTGATGAATTGTAGAGTTCCGAGAACATTGAATGATGTTTTGTGGAAAAGGGGAAGTCGCATGGGCAGCGCACAGTTTTTCTAACTGTGTGGAAAAACCAAGCGTAGTTGGTAATTTTGAGGTAGTGGCTCCCGCACAGTTGGAGAACGGTTCGAGAGACCTTTTGATGAAGTCGTGCGAGTTTCTTCCAAGTGAGTGGCTAACAAACAGTTAGTGAACAGTTTGTCTAACCGTGAAAACTAATTGTGCAGGCACTTATGTGAGACCCTAAAAAAGTTTATTTCACACGTTTTTTCCACTAAATGGATCGTTTTTATTCATAAGAGGTCATAACATGGGATTTTTCTTCTCCTTAGTCCAGATAAGGTTCTCCCATTGTTTCAGAGGTGATCTGAAGGCTTCCCTTGGAGAATCGAAGCTTGATTCTTGAGGTATGTGATTGTTCTCCTTCGTTCTTGATCGGTTTTTTAGATCTACATAGATCTAATTCTCCTTTTCTTTCAGTTTCATAGATCTATGCATGTTATGGGTATATCTAAGTGTGAGGATGCCAAAAATGATGAGTTTTTTTCTTGGTCATTCTAGGATAAGTTATCTAAGGCAAGTTCTTGAAGAATCGACCTGTTTTTCTTGTGTTTTTTAGTTCATTGTGGTTTTCTTCAAAAACAATGAGGTAGAATGCCTCAATCTCAACTCATCTTGATATAATTTATCGGATTATTTTGAAATTGTATTATTTGAATGTAATTGATGATAAAAATCAAGGAATAAATCTTCTTTAGTGATGATTTATGGTTTTAGTTAAATTGTGAATCTTGGTGAATTTTTATGCCATGTGATTTGGGTTCATGAATTTAAAATAATGATTTTAAATTATGGATTTTCTAGAATAGATAAATTGTTTGATGAAAAATGGGGTTTCAATAAAAATGGTGTTTTATTGAAATGGTTTGATATTGAAATGACTTTGATGGATTGTGTTTTCAATAAATAAAAATTTTTATTGAAAAGGTGTTTTGGCATGATCTTTGGGCATAAGTGGTGTGTGTGTTCATGTTTCATATATGAGGCTTGGTTGAAATATGACCTTGTTCTTGATCCATAGGTTTAATGGCACATGGGATATAATTACCTTGTGACAACTTGGTAGATTGACGAGAAACCACTCATGAGTATGGAACTATCATAAAGAATCATTCATGGTTGGTTTCTTGGGTTTGTGGAATGGTTGGTTATACCAAAAAAGATATTGTGAAATGGTTTTAAATCTTGTTTTGTTACTTTTATGGAAAAATAACTTTCTAGAAAAATTTCTTTAAATTTCACTTTTATTACATTGATTATAAATGGTTTTGGAAACATGTTTATATTTTGTTATAAACTGCTTTGAGAAATTGTTTTATATAATCATTTTTATGTAAATGTTTCACACTCTTCTATAAATGTGGCATGAGTAGGGAAGTAATTTGGGAAAAACTGTTGATTTTTATACTCACCCTTTCTTTTCACCTTAGTGCTTTTACAGATACTATTTTCTGAGGTACGGGAAAAGGTAATGTTTCCCATGTTTTTTTCACAACCTCTTGATGTTTCGGATGTTAAGTGATTGTAGTGCTTGGATAATGTGGAGCATGGAGTCTTGTGGTCTCATAAATTCTTTGGTATTTTATCCTCCATTTACTTTTACACTTATTTTGTCTTCTGCTGTTGTGCACATTGACGTCATTTTAGATACATGATGTTTTTTAGTTGTCATCCTTTTGATAAGGCATCATTTTGTGTATGGTTTGGTTATGGGTTGTTGGTTTATTGGCTTATTTCTAAAAGGCTAAATTGTCCCAACAAGTACTTGAAACTCTTTGGAATTTATTTCTAGCCTTTGGAATCTTGGGGATGTTTCTTAAGGCCTAGTAATGACTCATTGTACTCTCAAGCCAATGAGAATTGGCGGGTCATTACAAATGGTTTCAATCTGGTCCTTCCTTTGTGGCACAAATCATCAGTGTTCTTGGTCTTGGAGTTGGAATTACATTTCATCTATTCCCTGGGGTGGAATCTTAGATAGGAGTTGGATTGTCAGAACATGAATTATATAGCATAAAATAACATATCTAACCTATTTATGCTGAACTTCTTGTTTCCAGGGTGTTGGGTACATAAGTGTTTTGGATACACTTCTAGAATGTTGTAAATCTCATTGACATGGGTTTAGACATTGATATGAGAATGAAATTCATTATAAGAGGATTGCATTCCCACTAGGATTAGATATCTCATTGTTAGTATTGATATAGGTTTTTGTAAAATCAGGTAAACTTTTGAAAAATGTAGAATTTGTTTTCAAATGAATTTTTTTGAAAATAGGATAATTGGAAAATGTTGAAAATGGTTTGGTTTTCAAAAGAAATAATGACTTTAAAAAATGGTTGAAAATGTAAAAATGATGTTTTTACGAAAAAATGTTCTGATTGTTTATGAGATTGATTTTTAAATTCTAACCTATCAGTTGATAGAGAGTAACATTGATGGAGTTTGCGGTTGGTTTAGAAAATGGAACCTACTAGGCATTGTCGAAACCAACCCAAAGAAGATAAGGAGAATATGGTTGCACCTAAACCATGGGTGAACCAAGATATGGTTCATAGTATTTTCCTGGATTTTCAAGTTGTGGATATGGGGAACCGGAGGAATGATCCCCGACATGTGGATCATACCACTCAGTTCATGATGTTTGAATCCACCTAACTTCCAAGGCGATTCCGAAACTGAGAAGGCGGAGGTGTGGATATGTTGGATGAATCGTATCTTCAATTTCATCGGAACTCCACTAGAGCACAATGTTATAATGGATAATTATATTCTTGAGGATCTTGACCAATAGTGGTGGGATTTAGCAGCGCAGGCTAAATTCGATGAGGGCCTTACATGGGAGGATTTTGTGGAATTGTTCAACAAAAAATTCTATCCTCATATTTTCAAGATCTAGAAAATAGTGGACTTCTTCAACCAGAAATAGGAGAGTCTCTCTATTACAGTGTATGTAGCTAAATTCAGGAATTTAGTCTGTTTTTTCCCAAGGGTTTTAGAATGTGCATCTTTTATGGCACACATCTTCGAATCCGGGCTAAGGCCAGAGATTCGATTGAAGATTGTGGTGCTCTGTATTACTGATTATACAAAGATGGTGAATAGAGAAACTAAGTATGAATTTTATATCTTGGGATCGATAGGGGAGGAATAATGATACCTATAGGATATGGTGGGAACTCAACCTCTGGGGGAAAGTAAAAAAAGGGACATCTATTTCCAAGGTGGAAGTGGAAATCAGAATCAGACATTTGGATCAATAACCCTACCTCTATGACACAAAGAAAAGAAGGTTGATTTCAATGTGGTTCTCTTGACTACATAAAGAGAGAGTGTATGACACAACCTAGAGTAGGTCATAATTACAACAAGATGGAACATCTTTGGTGCTATTTTCGTAGTGCTACAATGTTTGGTGCTCAAGACACTTCTTAGGCATCACATGAATCATATGCTTTGACAGGGTGTTGACCACAGAATCAGTCTCATCAGTAGAATAGAGCTAGCCATGTTGATTCTCAAAATATCATGACTCCTTAACAAGGGAAATCTCAGCTTGTCAACAAAGAGAAAAATGCATTAATGAAGCAATTATATAGAGCTGAGCAGATGATTATCAATGATCAGACTAGACCATCAACGGTGAGAGGTACGATTATTTGGAATTCTACCATTGTTCAAGATCTCTTTAATACTAGTTCATCACATTCTTTCATTTAATATCCTAATGTTTATTTTCTATGTTTAATGTTGGAATTTAAGCTTTCTATTTTAAAGCTTCAAACTCCTCTCGGTGAAATATAATTTCAAGCATTTGTGTGTCGAGAATGTGTTATAACTGTTGACGGAGATGAGCTAAAATGGGACATCTCGATGTTGGACATGGATATCTATGACGTGATCTTGTGTATGAATTGGTTTACAATGTTCAAGGCACTCATTTTATATTATTGGAAAATTTTTAGTTTCATAACAAATGATGGCATTGAGCATCTCTTCAGAGGAGAAATGAGGTTAAAGAAAGGTGGAAATAGCTTGTTGGAACTGAAAGTGGGAACGATCTCCTATCAGATGGAAGCATTGACTTTGGCACCAAGGGAAGATATTGAGGAAAATAGTTTTCCAGTAGTTTTGGATCAATTTCCAAATGTCTTCCGTAAGAACATATTTGGGTTACCGCCTCTAAGGGAAGTGAAGTTTATGATTGATCTCCATCCGAGGATCAGTCCTATTTCCCTTCTATTTTATAGGATGTCATCAATAGAGTTATAGTAATTGAAAGTGTAGTTAGAGGAACTGGAGGTCAATTGTTTCATTTGACCAAGTACATCTCTATGGGTAGCACTAGTTTTGTGTGTGAAGAAAGTAGATGGAACCTTTCAGCTATGTGTTGATTATCATAATCTTAACCAAGTTATGATAAAGAAAAGATATCCACTTCCACCCATTGACGATCTGTTTGATCAATTAAGTGAAGCTCAATGGTTCTCAAAAATTGACTTGTGATCAAGATATCACCAATTGCGAGTTCAGAAGGAGGATATTCCAATGACAACTTTTAGAAGTAGATATGGATACTATGAATATGTAGTCATGACTTTCTATCTAACAAATTCACGGCCTATCTTCATGGATTTGATGAATCATATATTTCAGCAATATCTGCGTTCTTTTGTTGTGGGGTTTGTGGATGACATCGTGGTGTATTCAAATACAAGAGCTGACCAAGTGGAGCATTTGGTAACAGTGTTAAAAATCATGAGAGATCACCTTTTTTATACCAAATTATCAAAGGTTGAATTTTGGATACAAGAAGAACATTTCCATGGCTGTTTCATTTCTGAAAAGGGTGTTTTGGTTGATCCTGAAAAGTTAGAAGTTGTTATATCTTGAAAAACAACAAAGAATTTTTTTTGAGATACGATGTTTTCTTGGTCTAGCTGGTTAATACCGACGCTTTTTGCGTGATTTCTCACAACTAGATTCACAAATGATAACTATGGGAATGAATAATTCCTTATTCCAATGGATAGAGGAATGTTTGAAGTCATCCAAGGAGTTGAAATATCGGATTACAACAACATGTATCTTGATTTTCACAGAATTTGGACAGGGTTATGTGGTGTACTGTGTTGCTTCGGGATCAATGTTGGGTTGTGTTCTCATTCAAGGAGAATATATGGTTGCTTATGGTTCAAGGGAGTTAAGACTGCATGATAAGAACTTCCCAACACATGATTTTAAGTTAGCTCTAGTCGTCCATGCTTTGATGACATGGTGATATTATCTATTTGATGATAAATTTATTGTGTTCACAGACCACAAAATCTTGAAACACATTTTCTCACAGTGATATTTATATCTGAGGGAAGGAGATGGATGGAGTATCTCTATATGTTTGACTTTGACGTGATGTATACAGTATTAAAAGGGAATTCAGTGGAAGATGCATTGAGTAGAAATTCATAAAATCAGTTGGAAAAAGAAGCTTCAGATGAGTGGAGGTTGATGTCATTTCTAGCCGACATGGATGAGGAATGTGAAGACCGAGGTGAGGTTGCATTTTTCTTTTCAGCTACGCTTGCTTCTGATTTGGTAAATGTGGTAAAAGAGGCACAAACATCTGATGCAGAATGTCTGGTTATGAGTTTAAAACTTAATGGTGGGGAGACCATTGATTGATGGAAACTTGATGGGAGTTCAATTTAGTGCTTTTGAGATTGAATAGTTTTACCTATGGCATGTCATGAACAACTCCTTCATGCTTACCACCATTCAAGATGGGTTATACATCCTGGTATACAAAAGATGTATATGGAGTTAAAGGTTCAATTTTTGTGGAGCAGCATGAAAAGGAAGGTTGTGGAGGTCATCTCGTGGTGCGTATCATCTCAGAAGGTTAAAGCCGAGCATCAATGACTTGGAGAAATGTTGCAGTCTTTATGTATCCCAGTGTGGTAATGGGATCGAAGAGCAATTGAATTTGTTATAGGTCTTCCAAGAATGGTTCGTAAAAATGATACCATATGGGTGATAGTGGATTGGCTTACGAAGTCAACCCATTTCATCCCTATCCATGAAACTCATACGTTGGATGATCTATCAAAAATCTACATCTGAGAAATGGTAAAGAGTCATGGAGTACTAGTTTCAATAGTCTCCAACAGTGATCCAAAGTTCACTTCTCATTTTTGGATATCCTTACAGCAATCTCTTGGGACTCAGTTTTCTATGAGCACAATGTATCATCCTCCAATGGATGGGAAATCTGAGGAGACAATGTAGAAATTGGAATAAATGTTTTATGCTTGAGTAATGGATTTTTGTGGATTGTGGGAAGATCATATACCCATGGTGGAGTTCTCATATAATAATAGTTATTATGTCTCAATACATATGGCTTTGTTTCAAGCATTTTATTGGTGTCCTTGTTTTTCTCCATTGTGCTAGGTGTAAATAGGTGAAACATCACTAGTTGCGTCGAGCCTTGTACAAGGAACAGTGGAGAAGATCATTTTGATTAGAAAGAGGACAGAGATGGCTAAGAGTCGTCAGAAATCTTAGGTAGATCACCATCAAAGACCGTAGTCCTTTGTTGTGGGTGATCATGTATCTTGATGATATCTCCATGTATTGGACGTCATTGTTCCGGGAAGCAGGGAAAGTAATATCTTAGAAACATAGGCCCTTTAAGGATAATAGAATGAGTCTGAGAGGTGGAATATTAGTTGGCATTACCACCATGGTTCAGTTCGGTGCATAATGTGTTTTAGGTATCTCAGTTGAAATAATATCTGCTTGATCCTGACCATGTGATCAGATGGGATCACATTGACCTAGAATCAGATGCTTCATTGGTACATTTCCCATTATGGATTGTGGATAAGAAGAGAAATTTTTGGGTCTATTGTGGGTTTTATGGTAGCATGGTCATATTCTGGAAGAGACATGGGAATGTGAAAAGGAAGTAAAGGAGTGGTGGCTTGGAGTCTTTCAGTAGGGTGATGGTTTTCTTCTTTTCAAGGATGGAAAGGATAATGGTGGGGAGAATTTGTTACCACCAATTTATGGTATATAACCCTTACATGATGTTTTTCATGGTTATAATGTTAAGGGTGATGAATGGGAGAGTTGGGAGAACATTGAATGTTGTCTTGAGGCAAAGTGGAGTTCGCACAGGCGGCACACTATTTGTCTAACTGTGCGGTCAAACCGTGTGTAGTTGGTCATTTTGAGTTAGTGGCTCCCACACAGTTGGAGCATGGTTAGGGAGACCATGCGAGGAACCCATGCGAGGGTCTTCCTAGGTAGTTTCCAACACATAGTTAGATTATGGTTTGTCTAACCATTCGAACTAACTATGGGGGAACTTAAGTGAGATCCTAAAGAAGTGTATCTCACACGTTTTTGCCTCTAAATGGCCCATTTTCATCCTAAGAATCCATAACTAGGGATTTTGATTCTCCATAGGTCAGTAACGGTTCTCCCATCATTCTAGAAGTGATCTGAAGGCTTCCATTGGAGAATCAAATCCAGAATCTTGTGGTATGTGATCGTTCTCCTTTGTTCTTGATCGGTTTCATATATATACTTAGATGTACTTATATCTTCTCTCGGTATCTAATATCTTCACCCGTTCTGGGTAGATCTATGTGTGTGGATGCCAAAAATGATGAGTTTTGGTCTTGTTCTTTCTATGAGTAGAGACCTAAGGACGGTTATCAGAGAATGGACCTGGTTTTCTTTTACATTCTTAATTCGTTGTGGTTTTCATCAAAACCACTGATGTAGGAGGATTCACTATCAACTCCTCTTGCTAAAATTGATTGTATTAGTTGTAAATTGGTTTATTTGAATGTAATTGACTATAAAAAGCATAAAATTAATCTTCATTAGTGATGATTTATAGTTTTACATAAATTGTGAACCTTGGTGAATTGTTGTTCCAAGTGATTTGGAGTCTTGAATTTAAAATAATGATTTTAAAAAAGGGATTTTCTAGAATTGTTAAATGGTTTGATGAAAAATGGTTTCTCAATAGAAATGGTGTTTTATTGAAATGTTTTGGTATAGAAATGACATTGATGGATTTGGTTTTCAATAAAAATGTGTTTTTATTGAAAAGGTGTTCGGGCATGATCTTTGGGAATACATGGTGTGTGTGTTCATGTTGCATATATGAGGCTTGGTTGAAATATAACCTTGTGCTTGGTGCCAAAGGGTTAATGAAACATGGGAGATAATTACCTTGTGAAGACTTGTTAGATCGATCAGAAACCACTCATGAGTATGGAATTGTCATAACAAAGCATTCATTGATGGTTTCTTGGGTTTGTGGAATGGTTAGGTATTCCAAAAATGAATATTTTTAAAATAGGTTTTAAGTATGTTTAGTTTTTTAATGGAAAATAACTTTCTGGGAAATGTGGTTTAAATTTACTTGTATGCCTTTGGTTGTAAATTGTTTTAAAAACTTGTTTATATTTGGTTATAAACTTTTTTGAGAAATTGTTTTTTATAATTTTTTTATGAAAATGTTGGTAACTCTTCTATCCTAGTGGTGTGAGTAGGGAATTAATTGGGTAAAACCTGCTAAGTTTTATACTCACCCATGCAAGTCACCTTGGTGATTTTTCATTTTCTATTTTCCAGGAAATGGGAAATGGTAATGTTTCCCACATTTTTAGCTATACCTCGTGATGCTTGGGTTGTTCTGTGATTATGGAGATTGGAGCATGTGGATCATGGAGTCTTGTGGTTTCTTGAGAGTCTTTAGTAGTTTATCCACCATGAAATTTGATACTTATTTGGTCTTACACTATTGTGTACTATAATGTTTTTTGACATACATGAACTTCCCAGTTGTCTTCCTTTTGTTCATTCATTCTTAAGTGTATGGTTTAGTTATGGTTTGTTGGTTTATTGGATTATTTCTAAAAGGGTAAATCATCCACCACTTATACTTGAAACCCTTAGGAATTTATTACTAGCCTTTGGCATGTTGGGGATGTCTCTTAAGGCCAATTAATGACTCGTTGTACTCTCAAGACAACGAGAATTTTCGGGTCATTACACTAAAGAATGTAGAGAAATTCTCATCCACTACCAAAGAGAATTCCTTCTCCCTCGAAGGATTTAGTTGTGATCAACATAGATCATCATACGAGATAGATTAATCCATTATAACACCTAGAGAATTCAGTGATGGCAATAATAGGCTCATAAAGCATTTATGGATCGCCACTAGAGGGAGTCTACACATTATTCTTCTTACACAATGAACGTATGACAAGAGTAGTATTCTGATTCATAAATAAAGAAATAATTCAATGAAAATTAATTCTTAAATTATACAAATAAATTATAAATTAAATGTTAAAATATAAAATCTTTATATATTATTTGAATGTATTTTATCTAGTTTGGATGATAAATCTAAATATATTAATGAATAATTTTATTGGTAAGGGGTCCACTGCTTTTGTTGAACCCCAGAACATTCAAGTGGTATTAGAGGGGTCACATAATAATTTATAATTATTTATTACTCATTTATTGAATTTATAAAGTATTTTTACTTATTCACTTATCAGTTATTTATTAATTAATATAAATTTTAATTATTTTTTTAAACATATTAATTATATCAATTATTGTATTATATCACCATAAACTGATTAAAATCTAATGAGGATCATTTATAGATTCCATTGGGAGGTATTATGGATTTTACATGGTAGACACGAAAACATAAAGTGTGAATGTAAGTATATATCATGTTCCCAAGTTCAAATAACTTGGTCGTGTTGTGGGATACATGACACACCAAGAAATAATGACATAGAGATCATCTACAGCACACTTAATGTTGATAGGGCCATCCTGAAACAAGGTTTCTCTACCACTCAGCATGTAGTTGTCGTACATGTCATGTGTTTACACAATTTAACAAACATATCTCACTCAAAATGTGGTAAAATATGTGTCATAATTTCCCATTCTATGGACTGCATGTATCATTAATGAGATACGTGATGTGTTGTTAAAATACATGACATGTGACTGAATAATATCGACATCTAAAGGACGCGTTGATTCAACCAGTGTGTTACGTAGACACATAATAGGTGGAACATGAAAAATATAGATCGTTAATACATAGAAATTAATCCAAAAAAGATACATGTAATGTCCCTATATTTTTATCCTAGATACACAAAAATTGAGGAACATGGTGTATATCTCATTAGTATACACCATGTAGTGTCCTAGTAAGGAAAAAAGAATTAAATTACATAATGAAAAACTAAGTTCAACATAAAAACCTCATTACATTGTTTGAATTAGATTTATTGACTATGTAATAAGGGTTGAAGAATTTATAAATTATCAATTAATGTAAAGGGAATTAATTAATTAATTTAATTAATTAAAATATGTTTTTCTTAAAAATAAATAACTATTTTAAGTGAGCAATGGATAGTATAATTTTTCACATTCATTGTATGTATGTGTATGAAGACAATCATAGTACAACCTGTGTATGCGATTAGTTTGTTTAATTTATTATTACATGATTTTATAAAAATTTATTAAATTAAATTAATGGAATATGAGTCATTCATCTCCTCTTATTATTTAAAGGTCATAGTTCCCATAACATATTTTGTCTAAAGACCCCGCTAACCAATCCTTTATTTTCCTTAACTTGGGTTTGAGTAAAATTATGTAATGGAAAGAGCTCCTTGGAAAGTGGATGTAGTTCAAGTTCAGAGTTCAGGAAAAACCAATCTATGATGGATGTAATAAAATGCATGGAATATAGAATCCCAAATCATACTTGGTTCATGGAGTTAATTACCTAGATTCAGGGGATGGTTTTTTATAATATAGATAAACTAACCATTAGAGATTATCATGGTCATTCCACTTTATTTGTTTTATTACTATTAGTTTCATGGTTAATTAGTTATGGATATTTAAATAATTAAATAAACTAATTAAAAAAAATACCATAGGGATTTAAAATAAATATTATAATTTGTGTATAAATTATCCAGAAATGGTTAATCATTAAATTAAAATCCAATTAATATTATCAATAAAGAGATAAGATAAAATTGGTAGTTTACACATAGAGATAAAAATCCATTAGATAAAATATAAAGTTAGTATAACCTTATAGAACTTGGATTGAAATACATTCATAGTTCAATGTTCGTAACCAGCCTCCCCTGGGGTGCTTTAAATTATTAAGGAATCTCTATCTCGAGTTTTAGGTTGACTAAACCCAACTTACCTTAACAGTTGATTACTTCTGTGAGACTCAGTGAAACTAGTTGAAAAAGTGTTAAGGAAATCATAATATAGGATTTAAAGATTTGTAATTCTACTCAATAGATCAATGATCATTGAGTTAATGCTATAAGAATGTTACTCCTACATAAATACCTTCAAGTATCTTGTCAGACCTCTTTTTGGGTTATGATAATGGACATGTAGATCCGTTCCATTGGGATATATGTGTGATGAGATAATTCAAATCTAATGGAGAGGGTTATAGTGGTTTTATCAAACTATGAGAGATTAAAAAATTAAAATTAAACTTATTATCTAAATTAAAATCCAGATAATGTATTAAAACCCCTATCTTATTTATTATAGTAATGTAATCTCGCATGAATTCATTAATATAATTTCAATCCATTCTATATAAGGATAACCTTATCATTGGATAATATTTCTTTGAAATTTACAAATTTCTATGTGTTATACTATTCAATGAACAAAAATTATACGTACCGAAAAACCCTATTCCTAAGGCACCTAGAAAAGAGACCACCGAATAATAATTGTCTCTCTATATTAAACATTTGGATGATCCCACATATGTCTAATGGTACATGTTTTATTCCATGTTTAGTGATATTTTAAAGAAACACAGGGATATGGATGCATATAGAATCATGTATCACCTTCATGTTATTTATCAAGTCTTGGTAAGACAAGAGACATATTAGATCCCTAATGCACTATTCATGTGAAAGTTTGGAAAATAAATTCCATCTAGCTGTCACATAGACAAGATTATTTTCTATATTGATTGCTTAAACATATTGGGATTTACAATAAATGATGATATGTGCCTATATATCATTCTATCGATACTACCTAAGAGTTTCTCTAATTTTATTATTAATTATAATATGAGAAATTTCGAATAAGAAAATGAAGAATAAGGGAAAGGGGCCCAATAAAAATATGAAGTCTAAGGCTCATCAGAACCATAATTCCATGAAAAAAAAGATTGAAGGACAAATAAAGTATAATGATGTAGTATACTGTACAAGTAGGATGTTAGGCCACTAGAAGACGAAATTCACCTCATTAAATAAGTAAAGGGTAGTTAATTATTTATCGAGTGAAATATTTCAAAATATATACATTGGTATTTATATATATCTCATGGTGATCACATATTTATTAAAATATATGATTTAAGTGGATTTAGAACGATTCCCATAGTAGTAGTGGATTTGTTGGCTGCCAAGGGTGTGAGGTTGGTAGCCATTGGAGGATACTATTATTTCTAGGCATATAATAAATGTACAATGGTGGGAGATATATTAATATTTATTTTAATATAAATTTTGACCAAACCCTAAGTGAGGATCTTGCACATTAAATTTATAACTATTTTATTTAATATTAGAAGAAATGAATACCAAATCTGATAATTTATTCCTCGATGTAGATATCAGTTTTCCAAAAATTCCCTTTAATATTTCCTTCATTGCACTATGAGTATCCAAGGATATAATCCCTTTAGTGGTTATCCACACGTTCTCATTAGATCTATGAAATACACCAACATATCTTAAGGTGATATAATAGAGAGTTGATTATTTTACATGATTTGTGTTGATTGCTCATAATTTGTTCTTGATGGGATATCTCTTTTGTTTCTCATTTTTTAGAGGAAGAGAGAATGGAAGAGTCAAGAGAGTTTCATTGTCCACAATAATTCTCAAATTTCTATTCTAGATGCAATTCACAAGAAATATAATTGCCTATTTATTGAGGTTGGTTTTAGGTTAATATAATAATTTAATTACATATAGGCCCTTCAATAATATAATAATTCTTAATTAACCACATGAAATATAATAATAATATTATTATTATTTTATGGTGCACACCAATTTTCACAATAACAATTATGATTTAACCAACTTGTTAATTAATATTTGTCACTTGACTCGATCCTGGTCCATTTGAAATCCTCCAGAATTTATTGAAATCTTGAATAAATATTTCATTTAAATATTTCATTCATCAATAACAATTTGTGATCGATAATACATGAATAAAATTATCCCATGGTATAAAGAATAATATTTAATTAATTAATTTAATTCAAATATAACTTAATCAAGATCATATGAATCACTTAGTGTGTGACTCGTAGGATTCATTCTCATTTTAATTATGTGGGTTTTCCTAGAGTCTAATATCACTATCTAGTAATGGATCAAGGCACTAAAGAGAATGAAATTAATGTTTAAATGGTCAAAACAACATACAAATGATAATTGTTTAATATAATCCCTTTGCCTCAATATCTCATCAAGATGTTTTCAAATATGTTTCACCAACCTATATGGTCCGCACATATTTCAGTGAATTTTTGAAATAAAATTGTTGTTTCACCATGGCCTCTAAATTTAATGTAATGGTTCTATTCTAATAAAACGTATAAGATATCAACTTCCATAAATATGGAATGGACAAATCCTTCCTCGACTAATCCACTAAAAATAAGTAAATCGTGACACACCCAACGTGCCCTACCTCACCACAAACATATGGAATCATGATTTTCCTCAGATAATATAAGTGTGTCAGTCATGTCATGAATTAATGATAATATTAAATTATAAGGATCAATACAGATGCTCTCAGATAGTAATATCCAATGATACCAAAACATATATAATTATTACTATTTGATCTATTATCATAATATCTCATCATGGATATTACCAAGTGAAAACTTAATGAGAATAATCCTCATCCTCTTACGAGTACTCATACCTTATAGTCAATATACTAGGTGTCCCAAAATAGAATGTTATCTAACCATAGAAACATATTTAAAAATATCATTATAACACTTCAAGGTTCCCATATTAGTTGGTATCTTATATGAATATATCGATATGATGTATAGCCTATGACATTAATATATTATATTAATGAATAATAGTAAATAATATGTAATAATATGTTTTATTAATATTCAATACATCAAATAAACATGTAATGAAAGTAAAAATAGTTGGTCCTAGGAAACCAACTTCAAAAAACTCTCACTTTGGTTATATCCATATTTCTATGTCTTTTAGTCCACTAGACCTCACATGATAACCATGTTTCTACTAAGTTAAGTCTTTAATCCAGGGTTTCTCCACATTACCTTCTGTGATCATAACCTTATTTGAGCTCTTATAACTCATGGAACTTTCATTCAATGTTAATATATATATATATATATATATATATATATATATCAAATCTATGATTTTATAGTATCTTGATCTATTTTGAACCAAGAATCTATATATCCTTTGACCACTAGTGTATAATCTCATCCAAAAACTATAAACATATCCTTAGAATGCCTCAGATATTAATGGATTGTCATGACTACAATCCAATAGCGGTCACCTAGTTCTGCTTGATATCCTTCAACCACACTTACTTCATGGGATACATCTAGAATATTACATAACATAAAATACATGACTTACCCAATAGACGAATTTTATGAAATAATTTCCATTCTATTTCATTCCTTATGTGTTTGAGGAAACATCTTCCACGAAATATGAATTCCATGTGAAACTAGAAATAATCCCCTTAGGATTGTTCCATAAATAATTTATTTGTTATCTTTTCAATGTATGTACTTTGACTTAGGATGATAAATCTATTGGATTTATCATGATAGATCCTGATCCAAAGAAACATGCTACCTCGCCTAAGTCTTTCATTGAGAATCAATTATTCAACCAAAAATTAACTAACTATAATAGTGGTATTATGATTGTAAAAAGTAATTTTTCATCAATGTATACTATATATAAAAGGATTACACTCCCAATAAACCTTTTTTAGATATAAAGATCACATTGATTCTTTATGAAACCAAATTCCATTATGGATTCATCAAAATGAATGTTCCATGACCTGGATTCTTAATTTAATCCATAAATGGATTTTTCAATTTGTATATGTTGTTGGAATCATTTGGAGTCACAAGCCCTTGGGTTTGTGTTATATTGACAAATTCTCAAAGGTTCCCATTAAGGAAAGGAAATTTTTATATCAATTTTCCTAATTGTATAGACATGGTAATCCATAATGGAAAGAAAAATTCTGATTGATTTCGACATTGAAATTTATGAAAAGGATTTGTCATATTCAATGCCTCTACTCTCTTTGAACACATTTATAACTATTCAGACCATAAATGTACTGAGTTTTCCTTCCATGTATAGTTTCATCATGAATACTCATTTTCAACCAATAGGATTTACATCCACTAGAGGATCTACCAAAATATAAACTTTGTTTTAGTACATGGAATCTATTTCATAATTTATGACTTATGGCCACTAGGAAATATATGGGAAAGTTATTTCTTCCTAATAGGTTAAAGGATCATTATTATCAACTAATATTTTGTCCCTATCCAAGATGGATAGAAAACAATATGACTTTGGTTCTCTAACCTCTCTTGTACTCCTACATAGTACTTGTGTCTCTAGGAAAGTTTATTCTTCCATAGGGATTTGTTGAATATGTTCTTGTTCCAAATCTTATGTACCAGAAGCCTAAACATTATCAAATTCTATTTCACTCTCACTATATATTTTTGATATCTTCTAACTCTCAAGGAATATGTTGTGTCTTTCAACTATTACCTTTTTATGAGGGGTAATATTTGTAATATCACCTTGTTTATTTATGGTATCTTATAAAGGTAACCTTTGTACCTTAGTGTGGATTTTTATTACATGAATAGTCCTGAGAAAATGATTTGTAACCCCACAAATGTATGTATGAAAATATATGTTTCTTTGCATTCTATAAATGGTACGGTATACCGTTTTTTTTCTTTACTTTTCACGTGGTTTAGTCTTTGTGATGTTGTTTGTAACATTTTTCCCCAAAAATATTATTGAAGAATCATATGACTCCTCATTGATCTCCCCATGTCTAACAAGGTGTGGTTTGTCCGTTCACATATACAATTCCACTAAGGTTTATTAAAGGATTTATTTTAGACAGGATCCCAAAATCTGGTGCGTAATCAATAATTTCGTGATTAATATATTCTCCACTATGATTTGAGAGGAGTTTCTTAATCTTCAAACCATATTGTTTCCAAACATAATTCCAGTATTACTTGAATTTATCAAAATAACCCGAATTATTCCTCATTAATTAAACATTTACATATCTATTTAAAACACCAGTCAATGTTATCAATAATGAGTACCCACACCTTTCCTCAATTGGAAATTGTCCACACATAACTGTAATAACTAATTAAAGAAGATCATTGGCCCCTTCAATTTTCCACTATATGGGGCTTTAGTCATTTTACCTTGAAAATTTCATGTCAAATACCATGTGTTTCTTGTTAAAATAATATATACATCCGTATAGATATAATTTTTTCAAGAACTTTTTTCCCATGACTTATCCAATTATTCCATATTTGGGAGTGGTATGAGTCATATGAAGTTGTTTCATTATCTAATTCCATTACATGGTTTCTGTAATCCAACACAAAAATCAAAATATTTAAATTTTACATACCATAAAAATTTATATCTTTATTAAAGAAGAAAATTTTATATCTAAACATGAAAATAAAACCATCTATATCAAGTATGGATACAAAAATAATTTTTTTTGTAACAGAAGAAACATAATAAAAATCATCTAGAACCATGATCATTCTAGTCAACAATGTGTGGTGGTAGTCCCTAACAGCTAAAATAGTATGTTTAACTCATTTGGATGCTCGTAGATCTACATACACTCAATCAATATTTCGGAATCTACTTGTTTCCTATACTTGAATACATACTTTATCATCAAAATCTATATATAATACCCAATTTCTTGAAATATATAAATTTAACACAATAACAATTTCATCAGAATCATACCCTAGCTTAATTGGCTTCTTGTAGTTTATCATTCAATGGACCAACATTCCTCATAAAAAACATATTATTCCCTTTCTTTCCACATGATATTCCTTTTCTTGGAAGGACATGAAGAATCTTTGGGATTAAATATGTTTACCTTCCAATTATATTTTTTCACCATGAGGACCAAAGGCTTTTCAAAATTCCTCTCATTTTCCTCTTAGCGAAGAAGAGTGAAGATATCTGGTAGAGACTTCCCTATTTTTCTTATAATTATATTTACAATAATGATAGAGAATATCTAATGGAGTGATTCTAGATTGAGATCAGTGCCCAATTATTTAGGAAGTTTAAACCCAAGAACTTCTACGCACTCAATGTATCCAATGATCTTGACTACCTGAGGCCCTGCTGGGGAACCCTCACCAATCATACTCTAAAATATGGCATTGGGAATATCAAACTTTTCTTGTCTGATTTCTCTTGGTAATGACTATGTAGGTTCTCAAGAATTATATACACATATTGTTTTTCATGAGACGCCATTAGTTCACAAGAAATATAAAAAATCATTAAAAATTTAATGTTCACCGCATCAATCAAATTTTTTTCATAGATGGTAAAATCTTTATCACTAAAATCTTGTTCAAGAAGAACAAGAAGTGAGGATTCTATGATGTAAAATTTTTGTTCATGGTTAAATGTAACTTGAATGAAACTGAACCACTCATAGAATATTCTACCAATGATGAGATTTTATTTATCTAATATAAATCAATGGGATAGTGTGGATGATGAACTTTCCATTTTTTATACAATTAAAGGAGAATATTATTAGTACTTCTCTTGATTAAAAAATATGTGAGAAATAATAAATTATTTTATTTTATTAAATCTACCACTATTGTATCAATTCCTAATAGACCTCTTCAATGATGTTGGTTTTCCTTATTTCTAGGACATTCTAGTGGAAAGGATCCATATTTCACTTTTCATAACCCTAATGAGGGATGTTCAAGTTACATGAAGCTATTTAGAAAGGGAGGTATTTTCCAACTATGGGATTACAGCTCCTTTAAACATTGAGTACACTCACCCATCTTGAATTTCTGATGTGGATTTCTTAAACACTCACCTCAAAATTACATGAAGTCTAGTGAGGGATAATTCACTTGATATAAGATGGTTAATTTATCCAATAAACTTCATAGTAAATCCATGTTAAATATATGTGTCACGTCAATGGTTAGTCAAACAATTTGTTTTAAGGATTTTATTCTTAATCAAATGATGGAATTCCTTGTATGAATTAATATACATTTGATGGATTGTTATTTATTATGAATAAATTTTATCTTGTTTTATCATTTTCAAGTCATGTTAATATTAATTTGATGTCACTTAATTAATTAACCATGCTGGATAAGACATTTACACGTAATTCACTTATTTAATTTCCTTCTTTGCACATTAATTAATTTATTTATGTGATCTTGGTATCACATCAATTAAAAAAGTAATCTCATATACACAAATAAATAAATAAATAAATAAACCATTCAATGTCATTATCAAAAAGTTTATTTAATGATATAATGTAAAATCAAAATATGAACTTGTGGAAAAAACATATGTTTTTTGTCTTGGAATAAGTTAAAAACTTCCAATTATCCACCTTTATAACACTTAAGATGGCATCAAAATGATTTCATCTTGAACTGCCTCCACACACCTTGGGAAACTCCATTAATTAAATGTATTTATAACTCACAACCAAGTGAGGGGAACTAAAGGATTGTTTGTAGTGGGTTACATAAATATATTTGGACATGAAATTCCAATATAATAATGGAGGGATGGATGATTCACATACCATTAAATTTAATTTAATAACAAATAATTGAAAACTGATGTCATAAATTAAATTAAATAAATGACAACACGTACACTGGTTCTGTTCTATTTCATGAATGGTTGTACCTACATAGTATACACAAAATTAAATGGGTAACATTCATTCATTTTTCTATTATTTATTATCAAGATAAATTTTTTTGCATTAATTAATTAGTTAATTAATAAATTTATTAATTCCCTTTTATCTTAATGACAATCCAAATTCATTTTGAAGATACCCGTTATTTATGGAATTCATGAAAAATAAATGGTATGACCAATAAATATATATTTATTACAGTAAATTAATTAATAATTTAATATTATTTAAAACCATTGTTAAAATTTAAAATTCATGTTGTGAAAATAATGAAAATAATGTTTTAATAATACAATTTTCAGTGTAATGCTATTTTATTCTACATATTTATTGGGTGACTACAAAATGTGTAATATCCTGTTATACGCCTTGTACCTTGGTTCCCTTTTATACTGGGTACACACCTGGGGCTTCTGCATGTACCGTGGTCAGAATACATAGTGTGTATTAATAAGTTAAACGTAACATGTTCAACTTTTTTTGTTATCAAGATACATGCCTGGGTATTTGGTGTGAATATTTGTGGATTACACAATGGATATATTCTAGATAAAAATTTTGTGGTATGAATTCCACATGCCTGTGTAACTCATCAAAAGACTCAGCATGTTCTCAGGTAAAATACTACATGATGTGTCTTGCCAGCTACACACCAATTATCTCTAATTTCGTATGTCCATATAACCAGATAAAGGATTCATCATGTATCTAGGACGTGGGAATTGATGTAATACAATTCATGTACACCACATACATGTTGTTTATATCATAAATTCTTGAGGTTATCAGTATCATAGGGTTTTACCACGTATAAAGACCACATAAATTGTCCAATTTAGGTCACTAACCCGTGTATACTACATGGAGGGTATTGTGTATACACACCATTTAATCATAAATATTATGGGTTAGGTTGTATGGTCAACATCTGGTGTACACCACATATAATTACTATGTTAAATGTCATGTATTCTGGGACATGATTGGGTTCAATATACTTGGTTACATGACATGTTCTCTGGCTACACATCATGAAACCCTATCTTACATGTTTTTTTTGGGAAATTTATAATGTAATATCTTGTAATTATATATTTATTCATAGACCATTAAGAAAATTAAAAACTGGAATAACATGATTAATGTATTAATAAGATGATAATTAAAAATATATTAAAAAATGAATAGTCTGAAATGAAAATTCCAACATTACTCCATATGGATTCACAGTCAAATAAATAATTATAAATTAAAACATGATCAAATTGATGTCGGTTATTGGTTTTGAGCACAATGGTAGTGTGTGATGGTGGGAAGTATGTTAAAATTTCTTTTAATATTGAGTTTCCTGAAACCCCAAGCAAGGATATTGAAAATAAAATTTATAATTAATTTATATAATTTCAGAATAAATGAATTCTTGATATGAGAATTATTTCATCCGTGTAGAAGTTGATCATCATAAAAGAACCTTTCATATTTTCTTCATTGTACAATGATAATCCAAGGAAATAATTCCTCTATCAGTGATGCACACATGCTCCATTGATCTCTAATAAATGCTAATCAATATTTGGTTTCCACCACAATTATTAAATTGTCATGCACTATTCATGTTGATCACTAATCCTAAATTATTGATGAAATGACTCTTGAATTACTTATTCATGAGAGAAATAAAGAAATGAGGATTTTAGAGAGATTTTATTTGTGCAAAAATATTCTCAAGTATTTATTTTAGATAAAATACACAATATAAATAATGTTCTATTTAAAGATATGGGGTTTAGGATAAAATAATTATATAATTGCATAAAGGACCTTAGATAATATAACAATACTTAATTTACGCCATGTCACATAATAATTATATTATTATTATTTTATGTGTGAACTAACTTGTGTAATAACAAATATTATTTAACTAGATTTTTAATTAATATTTGTCACCAAACTCAATCTTGGTCCATTTGAACCCCTCTATCATTTATTGATCTCTCGAATAAATATTTAATTTAAATATTTTATTCATCGATAACCATTTTTTATTGATAATACGTGAATAAAATTATCCCTCATTCATGAGAATAATATTTTTTAAATTAATCAAAATCAAATATAATTTAATCAATATCATTAGAAACACTTATTTTGTGACCCTCTAGGATTATTTCTCATTGAAATTAGGTGGATTTGCTTAAATTATAATATTACAATCTAAATATGGGTCAAATCACACAAGAGAAATAACTTAATGTCATAATGACAACTATCACAAATGAATTCACACTGTGTAATATGATCCTTTGGTATCAATATCTCATCAAGAAGGATGCATATCTGTGTAACAAACCAATATGCTCAATAAATCATTCTTTTACTGTCTGAAATAAACATGTCATCTCACCATGTCCATGAAATTTAATGTTATGGTTCTACTATAATAAAAGGGCTTTGATATCAACATCCATAAATATGGAAGGAACTAATTCTTCCTTGAATTCTCCATTAATGACAAGTCAATTGTGATGCACCCAGTGCACCCTACCTCACTGCAAACATATGGAATCGTGTGTCTTGTCAGGAAATCAAAGTCAACAATTCATGATAATAATTAATGATATTATTAAAGTCTAAGGAAAAATACACATGATCCTAGATAGTAATATCTAGTAACACCAAAACATATAAAATTCTATTGGCTAGTCTGTTTCATAATGTTCTATCTTGTAGATTACCAAGTGTGAACATCTTGGTAAGAAGAATCATCCACGTATGGTTACTCACACCTAATAGTATATATACTATCTATCCCATAATAGTACATAATCTGAATGTAGAACTATATTTGAGAATATATTTATAGAATTTCATTGCTATCATCATAATAGAGAAATTCTCTGAACTTATCAATATGATGTATAATCTATGTCATTATTAAATTAAATTTATGTAGATTAATGAACAAAATATAATAAGAATTTTTAATAATATTCAATACATCATATATCAATGTAATCAAAGTAAAACAATTTGGTCTTAGGACACTAAATCTGACAACTTACACCTTCCATTGTTAATTGGGATATTATTGGTTTTAAAATATTGTTATTATGAATCAACCATTACCAAAAACATAATTTATTTATCTTACTTGGATAGAGATTTTTTTTCATATTTGGAAATAATTTTTTTATTTCATAGGGATAGTTTATGATATGGTATGTAACAATTAAATAATGATATATATATATATATATGAAAACCAAGTCTTTATGTTCTTAATGAATCAAGTTCTTAGGACTCATCTGAGATCCACATGTGGTATCATCCTCTTCGTCATGTAAAAGATAAGTTTATTAAAAAACTATATCAGAGTGGTTAATTATAATCTTTTGAGATAAAACCACATGATAGATGGAATTCTTTTTTACAAGTCAAAATTACCAATCCATATTTGGATGGATAAGGTGAAATATCTATAGAGATTCTAAAATTGGTATACACTAACATGTGTGGATCATTTATAATAAAATATGGATATGTGTATTGTCACATCATTACTTTTACTAATTACTTGAGTGTATATGGATATGTCTACTTAATGTGGTATAAGTTAGAATATATTAATAAATTTAATGAATTCAAGAATTTAGTATAGAATCATCTTGGTAAGAAGTTGAAGAAACTTTTAAGTTATCACTGTGGTAAATATCTTAACCAAGAATTTATCGACTTCCCATAAGAGTGTGGGATCCTATACCAAGTAACTATTCCTTATACACTATAGTAAAATGGTGTTCATTAAAGGTGTAACTGTACCTTTCTTTTCATGGAAAGGTTTATGATGACAGATGAAGGTCTTTTATTATCCTTCTTGGGATATACATTTCACATTGTAGCACACATTCAAAACAGAGTACCAACTAAGGTGGTATATGGGATACCATATGTGTTTTTGTTATGAAATAAATTCATGTTGTCACATACTCATGCATGGGGTTGAAATGAATTTTTTAAGGTTAAATATGTTTACAAACTATCACCCCAAAGAATGATGTGTGTCTTTATAGGGTATACCGAGAAAATAAAGGGATATTGTCCATACAACCCCACATAAAATATGGTGACTACCATAAAACAAACCATTTTTTTCAGAGAGAGAACATCCTCAAGAAATATAGTGGGAGAAATATTGACTTCGATGAATTTTATGGTCAAGATACCCAAGATTTGGAATAGGAAAAGGTTCCATAACTCCCCATTGGAGATGTTTTTCTAGAAACATAGGTATTGTTTTAGAGCATCAGAGAGGTTATAGAACCAGAAAGATATGGTTTTCTAGTCACTAAAGTTGGTGACTCATTATTGGGTGAAAATAATGTTACTATTTCATATAAGTAGGCATTAAAGAGATAAAAAGCTATAGTATGGAAATAATCCATGAATTATAAGATGGATTTATCAAATTAGAACCATGTCTGGGTTTTGGATGGTCCTCAAATTGATGTAAATCCCACTAGGTGAAAATGTGTATTTAGTATAAATATATACATGCATGAAAAAATAAGTACTAATAAAGAAATTCCAGTGGATAAAGGGTTATAATCCCATCAAGGAATTGACTTTGACGAAACCTTTTCTCTAGTTTCAATGATTAAATCTATTGAATTCTACTTTCCATAACAGATTTCCTTAAATAATATAATTTATTGTTTAAGGTAAAAATATACTTCTTTAATGGAAACCTTCAAGAAGACATTAACATAACACCACCTAAAGGGTTTTTCACTCTATAAAATTATAATAAGATATGAAAGTTTCAGAGATATATTTATGGGTTAAAGAAGGAATCTAGGTTGTGGAATTTTTGATTTCATGAAGACATAAGAGAATTTGGCTTCATAAATAATGAATGTGAGCCATGTGTATACAAGTGGTCTATTAGTAGTGTGGGTTGATTCGTAGAAGTATATGTTAATGATATATTAATTATTTTAAATGAAATACCAATCTTATAGTTAGTTAAGTACTGGTTAAACAAGTGATTTTCCCTTAAGGACATAGGTGAAGAAGTATATATCAAGGGAATAAAGATCATTCCTGCTAGATATAAATGGATAATTAGACTAATTAAAATTATATAAAATGACCTAATACTAAAAATATTTAGTATAGAAAAATCTCATAGGTTATTGGTAGTAGTCTCACATTGTATAGATATCTTAAAGAAAATATTTTCATAGACCCAACATAATAGAGAGGGTGATAGAGAAAGAGTTAACGAGTATGTTCTCATACGTATTTGTGATAGGATATATCATGTATGTCATGTTGTGTTGTATTCTTAATTTTTCCTTTTAATTTTTAATGGTAAGTTTGATATAATGTTGATCCATGATAACAACAACGGTCTACTAATAAGGAAATAATTTTGTATCTGAGGCGTCCTAAGGATATATTGCTGGTATATAGAGGTTATGAGGAAGTTTTAATTAGAGGATATACTAATTATAAATTATAAATAGATGATAATGATTCAATGTCACAGTCAGAATATGTCTTCATTCTCAATGGAGGAGCTGTAAGATAGAAAATTTTGAAAAATATCATTGTTTCCAATTCTATAGTGGAGTCCAAAAAGATAGATGTTTCCCATTATATTGTAGAGTCCAATTAAGTTGTGATGTATCTATCAAAATATCCATGGTAAAATAAAAAGATGAATCACATACTCTAAAAATATCACCAATTGATCTTCTCAAAGGTGAAAAGTCACTGTGAGCAGAGCTTCCACAAAATAAAACATTTGGAACCATTTGAATAAAGCCTTATCTTATTAGAATCATGAACAACATGTGACATCTTGTATACTAAAAATTTTTAGTAGTTGGATCTAGTTTAAGTGGGGGTATATTATAGTTTTTTACCTATAACCAACTTCTATGTACTTTATTGTTACTTGTATTCACGTATTTTAATATTTATAAAATAGTTTGTTACATCTATATGACACAGTATATGATAATTTCCTCAGTATATTTCTGGAACTGAAAGGTCATTGTAGTTCCTCAATATGATTGTAACCAAGATGTGTTTCTATAGAATTATTAAATGTAATTTATATATCCAAATGATATCATTTTATGTGACACAAATGATACATGCTATCAGGGGTGGATAATTATAAGACATTGAGACACTTTATCATGGTGTGCACTCTTGGCAATCTTCCATGAAAGAGATTATGAGAGCATGACCCACCAGTAAGAAATACATATTAATATGTTACATTATATGTTCATATATGTGGACAAGATTAATGATACATATACTTTAATATTGTTATTATTGTTATTACATGTCAAAATTCATGTACTTTTATGTATTAATGAAAACACTGATGACATATTCTCATAAAAAAGTATGATACGTTGGGTCTATCATGTGTGATGTTGTATTAATGAAATATATGAGAAAGGATTTATCACTTATTTTCTTTAGTATAAGTAGATATCTTAGGACCTTTGATGGGAATTGAACTTGATGATTAAGTCCACACCAATTATGATATTGTTAGAAAGTACATTTCTAGAAAGTTAGAGAAAGAGACATAGAGAATATAGTTTAATGAAATTAACATGAAACCTAATTTATTTTAGATATAAAGGCCAAGAGATTTTATTACATGGTGTTTGTCCAATGGAGATTCATTATCTCTAAGAAATTAACTCATTTCCATATTGAATACTTAGAATATTTCCATATTCTAATCATGAAATTTTTGGTACCGTAGCCTAATTCCCTGTGTAAAGGGGCTTAGAGGGTCACACACTATGTGTATTTAGAAACTCAGTAAAATTATATATTAATTTAACATGATATATGATTATTATTCCTATATGAGGTTTAATAATTATTCATGATGATTTGATCAAAAATATTCAATCACATGTTACTAAATAGAATATATATGTTTGTGTGTGATTTGAGTATTTAATTAATATTTATTCACTAGGTAATTGTTTAATTAATTGTTTAAATATTAAATATTTATTTATTTGGGTTTATTCACAATGTAAAAATAACTACATTTACTTAGATACCTGAGTATTTGAATAAAATATTCACTAGTTTTGATGAATATAATATTTATATATATTAATTAATTAATAATGTAGTGACATTTAATTAATAAAACAAATGTTCATTATTCATGGACTAATAAATTATCATGAGGATTAAAGGACTAATTTAAATGGTATGGTGAAAAATTCATATTTAATATTATTTAAATAAATTTTAATCTATATATTAAGAGAAATAATATTTATTTTTTATCAGTGAGTTTAGCACATGTAAATTAAATAATAATAATAATATTTGTATCATTTATATATGGGGTTAATTGGGCCTTAAGATAATAATTATTTCCCTTGAATAATTATTTATTTTTTATCCCTACCACTATATAAACCCGGTTATGACATTTTGTACATGTATATAGAGAAATATTATTTCATTGTGCAGATTAAGTTCTAGAGAGAATCCTCTCAATCCCTAAAGAGATCTCCCCCTAAAAATTTCTAATGATTGAAAAGAAATTGTCCTCCTCCACCAGATTGAATTCCATATTCATTTAATGATTTAGTTTACATTAACCTTGATCATCACACATGATAGTTTCATCTGCATTAACACTCAGAGAATTTTATAGTGATGATCGAAGGTTTGTAGAGTGTGTGTGGATCCTAACTAGAGAGAATATACACATCATTCCTATGATACAATAATGATATTTTAAGGGTGGTCTATCAATTCATTGATTAATAAATTATTCAAAAAATGTAAATTATAAAATTAATTAAATTAATTATAAATTATAAGTGAAAAGGTTTTCTCTTTAAGTATTGTGAGAACACATTTTATTTTGTTCTAAGGAGAAATTAGAAAAACAAAATTGTAGAATTTTGTTGGGAATGGTGCCAAATTCTTGCACTGAGCTCTAAAACCTTCACCTATTACAATTCTTACATATTTTTATTTATATACACATGCTTATTGTTTCATATTAAATAATTGCACAAAGGCCCTTAATAATATATTAAACCCAAAGGAACCCCATGTCATGTAAAATAATAATATTTCTATTTTATTTTGTGGCATGCGCTAACACACACAATGATAAATTTTATTTATTATATGGTTAATAAATATGTATCCTTAGATCAATAATTAGGTCCACTAGACCACCTTGAAATTTATTAAATTTTTAATATATATTATATTCATGTTTTGGTGAATAAAATTTTTCTTTCAATGTTCACTTAATTAAATAGATTATTTTTTAATAAATTATTATTTATTATCTTGTGAATAGAAAGATATGAATATTATACTTTCAATTAATAAAATATTATTATATTCCCTCTTTAGTGAATAAAATATTTATTTTGATATAGGTGAATAAATTATTAATTAATGAAAAAAAATATTTATTTGTTACCTTTAAAATAACAAAAGATAAAAAAATAAAATATATTCACATAATTAAAAAATTACACTATGAATAAATATTTATTAAATATTTGTGAACATTTAATAAATCATGAATAAATATTTCTTCTCATTTTAGAGAAAAATATTTACTACAATAGTTAAATATAAATAATATTTAACAGAGATGAAAGAAAACATTTTGTTTGTGACCCATTAATAATCTTCCACGATGGAATTATGTGGGCTTGCCTAATGTTTAAGATTACTATCTAGCAATAGGTCAAGACACCTATATATGAAGAAGATATATTACAATGGGGAAAACTATATACGAACACTCACTGCGTAATATAATCCCATTTCATGATATCTCATGAAAAGGTTTCACACCTATGTCATCATCCTATATGCTTGACATGTCTTTTCATAACATTATGAAATAAACTCATCATTACACCATGTACATGGAATTCAATGTGATGGTTCCATTTCAATAAAATGTCCATGATGTAAACTTCAATTAATATGGAAGGTAAAATCATATTTTAGATTATTAATTAATAACATATCATTTGTGATTCACCCTTTATAACCAACTTCACCATGAGTTTCCACACCATGGTTTATGAAAATACATAAAAGTTTGTGATTCACTACATACATTAATAATAATATTAATTTCTATCGGCCATAACACATTCTCACATATAGGAATATCAATGACTCATAAATATGTGGAATTCCAACTAGCAGGTCTATTATCATAATATCCCATCTTGGACATCACGAAGTGGGATGTTTTTGAGATAAATCCTCATTATATTATAAGTAATCACACCTAATAGTCTGTAAACTATGTTTCCCATTATAAAATATAATCCAATAATAAAATAATATTTAGGAATATTATCATGGTAATTCAAGGTTATCATCATTCTGGGAAACTTCAATGAAATTTTAAATGTAAAAGATATTATTTGATGTTATCACATTAAAGTTATAAAGATGATTAATAAATTTGTGAAAAGGTATTAATATTTAAATCCATGAATATTCATGTAATAAAAAGAATAATGTATCTGGTTCTAGGGAATCTAATATATTATCAAAAATAAGGAAAATGGGCATTTTCATTGTGTTGTGTGTTGATTATTTCGAGTATTCTTTTATGTGCAGGCCTTTCAGGTGTTCAATTGTTTAATGGATCATGATATGTGTATGGAACTAAAAATATAACTATTGATAACTTAAATTAATTGTAATTTAATAAATAGTAATCAGAATCCATAATATTTTAGGATAAATTAAGAAATTTTTGAATGAGTACATTAATGAATAATTAAATGTTTTCTAATTTTATTCTCCTAAGTAACTATACCCATATAAAACCATAGAGAAAATTTACTAAATTTTACTAAATTTTTATTAGCCTTATATTTTATGTTTTCAATAACTTTTCATGCGTTAATTTATTATAATTATTTGAATGATTTTGTATATTTTCAATGATTAAACAAAGATGATTCTAAAACATTGAGTTATTATTTATTTGGTTAATTTCATGTCATGATAAAAAGAATAACATTTCATTGATATTCATTGTTGGATTTGTAATCAACGAAATAGATCTAGTATGATGAATAATGTATTAAGTAAAATTAATTTATTCTAAACGTAATAACCTGTTGTCATGATTTGTTATTGTAATTTTATAGTTATTGAATAGTGGTCCACTAATGAATTATAAAAATTTAACTATTTTTTTAAAATATTTCAACCCTACTAAAAATAACATATTATAGTTATTTTTTTGTTTATGAAAATTAGTGAGGTATGTACGCCTAATAAGTATAATAACAAGTGAATTTATAATATGTCAATAGTGATGGCCTAGTGTAGTGTTTTAAGTTATTTGTAAACATTTTAACAAATAGTTCGTTGGTTATGGATGTGTGTGTGATATGTTTTGTTTTGGATATTTAATTCCTTTATTAATTAAGTATCATAATTTTTTAAAATAATTTTCCTAATATTATGGATAAACTTGGAAAAAAATGCACTAAAAGATGATATAATAGTTATTCTCATTAATTTTTTCATTTTTGAAATAAATTTAAAATGTTTAATATTTAGACACATAAAGTAACTAGTCTTTACCTTAACCAGGTTGATTATTTATGAGATAATAACAAATTTGTCACCTTTTTATTCATATGAGATGATTTACATATTATGTTTTATTTTGGTGTTTAGATGATTTGGTTTCTTTTGTTTATGTGGTATAAGTTGATGGGACACATTTTGATGAGAATGATGTTTTAAAATTACATAATGATATTTATAGGATTTATTTTAAAAAAATTTTAAAAAAAACATTTTTAGAAACAGTATTTTCAAGAATGTTTCGTGAAAAAGTTAAGACATTTTCTACTCATTGAAAGATTTAAAGAACCTTTATTAAGATGATTTTGGGGATAAATACTGTCAAATGGTATACATTTTATCATTATAAAATATATTTTTTTATTTATTTTTTGGATGTTAAATTTTATAAATATGTAATTGTTGCATGTTTATTTTTTAAATAGATTTTAAAAAATAAATTTCAAAACAATTTTACAGATATTGGGTTTTTAGAAATGATTTAAAGTCTTTTTTAATTGGGTTTTAAAAAAATCATCTTTATTTAATACCTCGTCGTCATTTTGGAAAATCAAATTATTTTTTTCATGTAGTTTGTGAGGTATTTGAAAACTAGTCAACTGGGAATTGAAACATTGATGAAATAATGGAATTGAAAGTGGTGAATTATTGTGCCAAAATGGATATAGTTGGATATTTTATAGAAAAGTTGTGGAATTTGTTGTATTTTCTGTTCTAGATAATATTGTTGTGACTATGATGTTGGTTTTTTTAATGATGTTGTAATTTATATTCTTTTTGTCATGATTCTTCATTACTAATATGTCTACTTATTGTGTTAGTTTCACTATTTTTTTTTCTTTGGTTATAAAAAAAATATGTATAAAGGGAATTTGGTTTGTGAGAAATAATTCATCCTTGGATGTGCATTGAAAAATATTGTGGGTAGTGGGATATTCCAATATTTAGAGTCGCAATCATGCCCAATTGATAATGGAATGATCTATCTTGGGTCATATTTGATGTCATAAAAGTTTCACTTTTGTCATCTATAGAATGCAATGGGACTAAGAATTCAATTTCATAATGGTTGTTATTCCTAATGACTCACTCTCATAGATTCTTATGGAGTTGTTAATTATTTTACAACAAAAATATAATGTGAATCTATAAGGGTAATAGTCTTAATATTAGAGTTGAAAACTATATATTGTTAGTCACCAGTTGAACTGTGAGAACTACTAGTCTTTTCAGGATAATTGGGAACCATCTTGGGTCGACATTCTCAGTTTTCTATGGTCAGTTGGGAATAGGTTCTGGCTTGGTTTCCTTAATTGATGTTTTTATGAGTATTGGTTAGTACATGGTTATTTCAATAGATTTAGTAGTAACCATGATGTTTTCTTAGATACCTTGAGGGATATAACCCTATGTAGTTAGTGGGTTATTTAAAATTCCATGATGTGTCTTCTAATGTATGGTTTCACAAAAGAATATTCTAAAAAGGTCTCATAGTTCATGATCAATTTTTTAATGGATATCTAAACTTTCCATTCCCTAGGTGTTGGGTTATTAAACATTGGATCATGCATGATTCATGGGTTAAATCACTAACATGAACTCGAGTTGCATGGACTGTGATGATGTCATGTTTTTCTATTAGCTAACTCTCATTCCTGAATATAGTGACCAAGTTAAAGAATGTTTAGTAGTATAATACTCATAGTATTAATATTATTTTAAACCATAATGGTGGATAGATATCTAGGGGTGTATAAAGGATGAATATTCTCTCAGGTGTATTAAACCCAATTTTGGTATCTCCTTGTTTCAATATAGTTTTAAGTACATTTTACCTCCAAATGTAGGGAACTTACACAATGTAACAAACATTGAACACGAAACAATGGGAATGTGTTGATGTTTATCTATACCTATCTAGTATGGAAGGTGAAATATCCTTGTATTTTGATTCAATATCTTCCAAAATAACGTTATAACTGATGTGCATGTTTATCGAACCATTGAGTAAGTTGTTTTCATTACCCTTTGAGGAATATTTTTCCACGGAGATCTAGTAATGGGTTATGCTTGGGAAGTGTTGACCTTTAATCAGGTGTTTATTATCCTTTTATTTCACTAATATTTTGTTTCATATTTTGGTTAGTGGTTAATTCATTAACGTTTGAAAATTAGGTGAGCTATGAGTATTGGATAACCCCTTCTATCGAAGAGGAAAATAGAAAAATATTTATTCTAGTAGGAAGTAATTGATGAACATTGGTAGTTTGTGGTAGTTTATTTCCTTTGAAAGAGCTTTCATAAGATTCTTGTTATTCATAGATTCTCTATATGGATATATTTATAGAAAAACAAATTGGTTCATGTTAGTTTCTTTTTTTTATTTGGACGGTCATTATAAATCAGCGTCGTTATGGAAGAAACATGTTTTCCTAGGATATTCTTAGTCATAAAGGGTTTTCAACTATATGGGTAATGGAAATTAGTTTTTTAAAGAAGTAGTTTTTTGTGTGTAATCACATTAATCTTTTATTATATTTCATGTTGTTCTATTTTTATCTTGTGGTTAAAGTTTATATCAGATTCCAATTTCTTATCGATTATGCTCTTGTGACTCCTGAGTTGATTATTCTAATTAGTTATTTTTTCTATTGTATCTTAGGATGAGCATTATAACCTAATTTTAGGTCAACACATAACTTTGGTATGTTTATAGTTATAGAATAGATAATTCTTTAGAAAGTACTAGGGTTTAAATCCTTTTGTGTTGTACTAGTTGTTTGACAATATTTCTCATCACTTCTAGCCTCTAGCTTTTTGAGGATGGAAATACTTATGGTAAAGAGAATGTAATAACTCTGTCTTGTGGAATTTCATTGTTTTTCAGATTATATATAATCTATTTGATTGTTTTCTGGGGTTTAGAAAGATCCAATGGTGGTTAGAGTCTTAAGGAAGTTTTTTAACTTTTTAAGTTGAACCATGAGCAACACCATACTCTGGTGACAACTGTATTGTGTAAAATGTTCTCATATTCAAAATGGAGAGTCATTAACCATGGTGGAGTAGAAAGAAAATTCCAAGAGCTTGTGCATGCGTAAACCTGGTTCACCACAACACACAAGATGTTGTGGTTCCATTATGGGTTTATTGGGAGTGTTCTTATGTAACATAATAATACTAAACCACCAAATAGAAGTATGATCGCTAAGTGGATTTGGGCAAGGTGCAGTAGGGTCTATCTATGGAACAAAGGTATATATAATTAACTACACCCTGATACATGGAATTGTGGATCCAAAAGTTCTTGGGATTATGAAATCAATCATAGTTTAGTTTCCATAGTGAGCTTGCATCGGAGATCACCACGGGTTTGGTGGACACACCATTTCCCGGTTTCCATTAAACCCATTTTTTTGAATAGCCAATTCAAGAACTGAGTCATTATGAGGAATTAGAATATTCATGTGAAGTTGTGTATGATCATTACCTGATGATTTTATGGATATTTAGACTCAGTATCACCCCTTAAAACCCATTCTCTTTATCTCTTGGCAAGGTCTTTCAAATCACAAATTTTAAGGAGAGAGATCTGGGTGACTCTTCTCTGTCAGATTTTATGTGTGATAATAGCCACAGGATAAGAATTTCCCCTTAGTTTTACTAAATATTTTAAGTGTTTTGTGGCTTTTCAATTTTTTCCACTCATCCTATAACATGATTACTTATTTTTATAAATGTTTTCTTATAACATTCAAATAAATCCCATAATCATTTCTTGTTATAAACCGCTCTTTATTTAATTATTCAATGGACAATGTATTTTTAAGGGTTGTTGGAAAAACCCTTCTGTTTCATGATTTAAATTGTACACATTAATTAACACATGTAACATGTTTGATAAAATGACTTATAAAATCATTTACCTTTAAAAGGGATTATTGGAATGAGATCATGTAATATACGAAATGGCATGTGAATATTTTCAATGGGTGGGACCTTGTTGATTCAAACATAATACCCAGTGCCACTTGGGTCACATAGATTATTATCACCACTGATCATATTAGTGTATAGATGAGTTAACATTCATGAGTATTAGAACTATCATGTCATTCAAGTGTATGTGTGTGTGTGAATGTGGAATGGGTATGCCAAGTGGAATATATTAATGAACTATATATTATACTTAAGTTTAATTTATTTAGTTTGCAAATTATTTTCGATTTCCTTTCATTTTTTAATAATATTTTAAACCATGAGATTAAATTTTCATTTCTTAGTAGTAGGAGTTAGTATGTCTCTTGGTGATTTTCTTCTGGGTTGTACACTCACCCATTTTATATTGACCTTGGTGAATATAAAAACGTTTTTTAACATGATATTGGTAAAATAAATTTCTTTCAATTCTCTTTTGGAGAATGATGATTATGCATTATCAAGATAGTGGTTGGATCTTGCATATTTCCATGTTTAGTGGTTGGAGTAATTCCACATTGTTATTTCTATGTTAGGATGTCTTTTAGTTTTTTGTTGTTTGTTTTGTTCCAATTTGTTTACTACTTTTATTTTCATTAGTTTTGGATTATTGACTATATTTTTACATATCATGCATCAAATAGATTTTTTTATCCTGTTTTTATTATTTTCTTGATAGTTTTTGTATGTTTAAAAGTAAAATATTCCCCAATGATTAAATAATTACTTGGAATTTATTATCAACCTTTAGTGTTTGGGGGATACCACCTAATGTTATTGGAACCTTTAATTATTCCAAGCTATTTGTTTGGGTTATGTTGGTATAGATGAAAACCCTATTTTCTCAATACCTTATTACAACTGATAACCCCCCCCCCCCCCCCACACACACACACAACATCAGTTTTATTAGTGATTTTTTAAAAATAATAAATGAATTCGTGAGTGCTGAAAAAGAATTAATATTTTATAGTGGGACCTCATGTGTGAGAAAAACTAATCCAATAATAATTCATGTCCATACTACCCCCATGATATTGTAAGGATAAAACAACAAATGTGAAATTACATTGTTGAAACACAACCAATAGTTGTAAAACCTATGTCCTCGAGGATTAGGAAAACAACACATTCCATCAGGGCACCAAAAGAGGAGCATTTTAAAACAATATTTTATATGAATAATTCTTTTTCTCATAAAAACAATCATAAATTGAAATACTTTGGATTTAAGTGAAAAAATGTCTTTATATAAAAGTCTCATTATATTTTCCCTGATGTTTCATCATGCCCCCATTCAAAAACATGCATCGATATGGATAAGAAAGAACTTGCATCCTAGTTATATGAATGTAACTTCAGATATATATAATATTATCATAATGATACTAAAAATATTAACATAACAATTATGTAGAAACTAATACATATCAAGTCTTTATCAATGTGTGTTTTTGGATTTTCACCACTAAAAACACTAATGTTTCCAACACTTTTAAAAGTTGGTATATTTTATCAGCACTAATGAAAACATTAAGGAAATAACTTTTTATTACTACTAGTTTTGGTATAGGTAAATGGGAATTTTATCAACCCTATATCCAGTTATAATAAAATTTTTCTACTTTTTTGGTATGCTTCAACAAGAATATAACACCACAATAAAAAAAATATATAAAAAATAATTAAATTTTAATAAATTAAATTAAAATTACATTATTGTCACTTAAATACATTATAATTAGATTTTTTGTTTATTATAAATATTTAAACTTTCTGAACAACAGAAAAATCCAAAAAATTGGGTACAGAGTGGATCTAAATTCTTCTTATAAGACCTCGTGACTGTTTGAGTGATTGAAATTTGAGGAATGTTTGAATTTTCAATAATGGTGGATGGGGTTATTTTTGAAATTGAATGTTTGCATATTATTATAAGGGATGTAAAATATCATAAGATATTAACTATACTTGGAATGAAGAGTTCAATGGGGTTCAGAGGTCTCTGGATTGGACTAGGTTTTGGGGGCTTAGAGTATAGGTTTTTGGAGTTTCATCCTGGGGTACATAGTTAGCAAATTTTTTTTTCTAGACATACCCGCAACAATGTATATTTATCTAAAGAAAGAACATAGTTTTTTAAACTCTTCAAGGAGGTCCAAGAAACCAAGAAACACTTGTTGTAAAATGCATATCAATTTTTCATTGTTGGTGGATGGTTTGTCAAATTGTTCGCCTAACTATGTGAAGGGGAATGTTCAGGAGAGTAAGGTATTCATGATGGGAAGATAGTTTATCAAACCATGTAACTAAATCATGAACCCATTTAAAAAGATAAAAATACATTTCTACCCTTATAACCATGCACTCTCTTTACCTGATTTGGGACCCCTGTTGGCCAACAAAACCACAATGCACTCCCCTTATCCCTCTTCTTATTTTTCATGGTTCTCCAATGATTCATAGGCTTTTTTTTACTTTCAATTTCTATTAAAGTCTATGGGTGATTTTATCCCTCCACTTTCTTATTTTTTTCATCTTCCTTTTCCATTTCTGTTATTTATGTGGGTTATTCCATATTTTTAGTGTGTTTTTCTAATTATTCATTTTCACCCATTTCTACTCAAACCATTGGAAGATACCATATGGGTGGGATCCTATGAGGATATGGTAGGTGGTATATATAATTTAACGTAGAGCCTATATTGTTTTCTATGATTATGTCTGGTGTGCTCATTCAAAGTTTCACCATGGTTTGACCAATTTTATTTAAAATTATTTATTTTCTATTTTCCTGAGATAAATTCATGTTTAATATTCCTTATACCATAAGAACTAATGTTTTAGGTGGATTCCTAATGGGTATAATAACCTTTTAATGTAATGATTTATTTAAATGAATATCTTATGTTTTAACTGTTTTAAGTGAGAAATAATGTTGAATTAATGTCTATGAAATGGGATCTCACCACCATCTATATTTTTCAGTGGATTTAAATTTTTGGGGCCTAAAGTAATTTCATAAAATACTAAGTGATTAATATTGGAATATGTGATACCTTGGATTTAAATTATTAATATGGAAAATTATGTTGATATTTAATAAATACTTTTTTCATTTTAAAATAAGGATTGTGAAATATGATTTCACTAAAATTAATGATATTGAAGTGATATTGAAAATTGTGAAAAAATTTCTTATAAAATGGAATGAAATGAGAATTTCATATTGATAAAATTTATTGGTGAATTAAATTTACAAATTATTTTATGAGGTATGAATTTAGTAAATCGCCTGATTAATGATCACTGGTGCCCCACATTTTATATATCATATTATAACCTATGGGTGGACTCAATTTTTTTATATAGATTTTTTCTCAAATGGGAATTGTATTTTATTAATTGGTAATTGGTATTAAAATATAATACAATGTTTAATTGTAGTGGTGTCCTTTGGATTCTTGAAAATTAATAAGAGTGAATTTTAAATTAATCAGATTTTTTAAAATGATTACTATTGCTTGGGAATGAGGAGTTGAGTTGCTAAATTCTATATAACATGTGCTACTTTTGAGTCTTTGGGTGAGTATATGAACTCATTATGAAACATGATACTTGACATGGGAATGCCAAGATGAACACCTAGATTCTGTGGGGTACATAATCATGGGATGTGACATGGAATATCAGTATGAGAATACAGATTCTATGTGATACATGTTTACGGAGAAATAACAATGAATTTTTAGATGAGAGCCCAAATTCTACTATGAGAATATGGATTCCATGTGGTGACTGGTATTTATTGAATGAAAAGATGAGTACTTGGATTCCACATGACACTTCAAGATAATGGAGAATGAGAGAATAACCTCCAAGATTACTTCTAGATATTTATAATCAATACATTCATCAAGACATACCCAAATACAAACCAATAATATATGAAGTAGTTATGGTTGATTTTTATTACAATCCTAAGGATCAATATCATTATAGTAATCCTATGGTGTTACACGGAACCCAATGAATCAATTTTTGTTATTGCTTTAATTTTAAATAGTTTTAAAACTAGTAAATGATTTTTCATATTCTTATCAATAACACTCCTTTATTCACTGATCTTCAGACATTTTATTTTTGGGACACCATTGGTAGTGTCTGATTGAGTTATACTCACACCCATTTGGGATTCCACAGAACATGGGTACCCAGGAAGACTCTATTCTAGATCACATGTCCAGGATCAAGGAAAGGCTAGATGCTATTGCTTCATGATTTAGATTCCTTGGATAGAGTCAGCTGATGGGAATGGGTAGGACTCTGTACAAGTTGAGGAGAGGCTATTAGAGTCAATTTACCTTTATTTATTTTATAATTCTTGTATATGATCAACCCATTGAGGATCTAGTTCTTATGTATTGAATATTCATTTGTTATCACATGTGATATTGTATTTATTTTATCATCACTTTACCTTATTATTATGTTAACCTTGTTTTTATTGATATCATTTTACTTATACAATTTTAGTACTCTGATATAAGGGAATATTCTCCCCATGATGTTATCATTTACCCTCATAGCTAGTCGATATCCTTTGGTGTACGTAGAGGCATGTCTAAGGTCGTATGGTGCACTATTCTGGGGAACCAGTCGAGTGGCCTCTAGGTAGGTGGGTTAAAAGTGTAAATGGAGATGTTTTTATTTTTTCTAGACAACTTGGGAATTATAAACATGAGACTATGATATGTTAGATCGTGGTAATAATATCAAAATAGGGTCTTTGCAGCCCCATTTATGAGAGAATATCCATGTTTATGGGGAAGGTAATTTCGATTCTGGTATTACACATTTACAATTAATTGATTTCCACCATTAGTGGTGATCATGGGTGTGATTTTATTGATTTACAGGATTTAAATATCTTGGTCTAATATAACTAGAGGGTTTTTTCAAATATTCAACATACTAAGAAGGTAGGCTGATGTGACATCCTCTTGTTTCCTATGATTTATAGTTTCTTGGGTTTTACATGTGATGGTGTTTTAATTATTAATTTTGGTTTATTTTTATGTTCATTTACATTTTCTAAATATTTTAAATGATTCAGAGGGGTTATTATTTAAATTTTATTAGGAAATTTATATGGTATACATATATATTTATGGTGACATTCTATTTGACCAATACATTATGTGACTTCTCGTTAATTGGAAGATATAAATGAATTATTTTGTTATGGTATTGGTTATATAAATTGAATATGATAAACCTATAAGGAATTTTTCCACATAACATGTGAATGGTATTCTCTTTAACCAATATCATGGTATGTTAAAATGAATAAATTTTGGATATTTTTAAATGTTATATAATAAGATGTTTTCAAAAATTGAATCTATGCTTTTAAATTGAAGTGTTTTGAAATAAATTTATATAATAAATAGTGAAACCATGTGGTCATGGTGATTAGTACTATTTTGGTTAATGTGACTTAAACATATGTATGGGGTGTTTTCGGCTAGAGAGTGGGATAACATTACTGGTGAGACACATGGATATGGGTATACTAAATATAATTTTGTTTCCTATTGTGCCTTCAATTGAGATGGAACCTTGGAGAGGTCATATGTTGTATTTTATCATTATTTCTTGTGAAAATTGTAGGTTTGGGAACCTTTTGGTTGTGTAGTACATTAGAATGGGTGTCCGGGATTGTAGTTTCATTTGCGTGGTTGTGTATTAATGGGAATGTGAGACCTATAGTAAGTCTTTAACCTTGGTTTATTGGATGTCGTGTGTTGTGGAACAAGGGTGGGAGTGAAATCCAAGAGTAGTGGCTTCTGTCAAAGAGAGTGATATTTAATATAAGTCTCTAACTGGTTTCAATTATGCATGTTCTGTGATTTAGGGTGACTGTGGCAGAGGTTAGTTTGGTGTTATGTGTGGTTTGGGTGTTTGAATCATGATGATTCATTTGCTTGTGAAATTTATTAATGGAACATAATATTGAGATTCTAGTAAGGTAATGGTTATTCCTTGCATCTCATATTGTAGAAACACATCAATTCCTTGTGGTTTGGTTTTAAATATAGTTTTGGATGTGTAGAATCATTCATTTACCTAAACATACCATTTTGAAACTCTCAATATAGGTATCTATATTGAACCTAGGTGGATGACTCTATAGTTGATGGAACATGTTTTTATGGTTCTATTCTTGGAATTATTCCCTAGATGATTAGTAGTCATGTGGATAGACCTTAATACTAATAAATTTTAGGATTGTTGGATGAAATATCCAATATGAATCTAGATCAGTATTACTAACATGCCCATAGGAATGGAAGGATGTTTTAGTGGGAATGTGATCCTAGAATTGGTCATGCTTGACTCATTGGACTTTTATTTTTATTGGTAAGTGGTTATAGGGAAATGGGAAACACTAGGTTTTTTGTGATATTGTGGTATTAGAAACACTAAGAAGATGTTTGATGTCATTTGTGTTATGAAATCCATTGTCCCATGAGAAAGTACCTATTAATTTTCAGTGATATAAATAAATATTCATGCACTATACCTGAATCATGTAAGTTTTTGGAATGTCGAAATGGGAAATTCACATTTCTATAGGAGATTGTTTAGGTTATTAAGAAGATCGAGTGTCATGGTGTCAGTAGTTCTTCCAATAACATTATATCACGAAAGATTGTAGTAGAGTTGTGGGGTTGTAGAGAGTCTCAGTTTAAGGTCCACTCTTGAAGAGAGTTGGGTGGGATTTGTTGTAATTCTTGTGGTAGAGAGGCATGAGGCCTTTGAGTTGGGTTTTAATGTTTCATTTTGGTGGGTGGTGGCATTGTGGATAGATCAAATTTTGGTGGAACCAATGCTTGAGTTTGACCTAGAAAAATATGTTAGGTGTTGGATATGTGTCAAGAATGTCCTGGAAGAGTGGCATGTGTTTTTTGGTAAGAAAATTTGTGGTTATTCTTATAGAGAGGTGTAAGGGGGGTTGTATGGTAGGGAGTGTACCATCATTCGTCGAAGGGTGAGGTACTTATGATAGACTAGTTATTGGTGAATATCGTGGGTACCATTTTAAAACTCTTGGAATAAGTTGTTGTTAATGTTTAATTATTTACTAAGGTGAGAGTAATACAACCACACATAATCATTGAGTTTGGTTTTGTTTAAATCATAGTCTAGGATGGTTGTCTGTTACATTCAGTGATATAGAAATAACAATACTCTTATAGTGGAGAGTGATGTGTATTTTGAGAGACTTTTACTATTGTTCTATAAGGACTGTGGGAATGTAGAACTAAAAGTGGAGAGGTTGTGGTGGAATCATGATTCTATTGAGGTGTAAATGTGATGTGTGTCTAGATTCCTCAGTTAATGAAAAACAGGGTGTTAGATTTATGGTGTATTGAGACCGAGCATTATCTTCCAAACATATATGATTTTAGATTAGTATGAGGGTGCTTAAATTAGCAGTGTGTCAGGGAGTCTGAAAAGTCATAATAATTATTTTGGTTCTATGAGGTTATAATTATGTAATATAACTAGTAGTCTGGTATGAAATTTAATGGTTGTGCTCAGATGATCACATGATGACTTCGGGCATGATGGCATCATGATTGGGTAGTTTAGGGATTCATAGACAGATGGAGCTGGGCACTCTTAATACGAATCTACAAAGGATGTTTAAACATACATTTTAATATGGAGTTGAATATGGTAATTTCTAAATCACAACAAGCATTTCATTTAAAATATGATAGATTCACTTTTGGGATTAATCTAGGATCTCATAGAAAATTTGGGTTGTTCTTAGCTTGTTTATGCATGACTATCATGTGTCCATTCCAATTTAGATATCAGTAACAAAGATTGGTATTGGGGATTAAAAAGGGTTCTTTTGGATGATTGGATGTGTTAGTTTAGGAACTGTATCAGGCACACAATTTGAATGTGGGTGTGGTGTTTGATTATAAAAGTCCAGTATAAGAGGCACCTGATCATTGGTAAGTGGTTTTTATAAGCTAAATCTTATGTCTGGGAGCACCGTAAGATTATCATGTGTTTGGATGATGGCACCATCAGTGTTCAAGTTATATGGTTTCAATAAAGCACCATCACATTGTTTTATTTTTAATATGGGTTTTGGATCGGGTTCCTACAGTTTAGATGCCTTGGGTTGGAGGTTCTGCATTAGAGGTGTGTAGGCATTTGGAGTGAAACAAGGCTAGTTGGTAGTTTTTATAATCAAAATAGGTGGGTGATTCATATGTTTAACCATTGGTACATAATAGGTACAATTAGTAGTTTTAGTGGGGATATTTTAAGACCATGATTCCATTCATGTTTTTAAAATTTTAGGGACTTTTGAATTTTCAAAATGGTGGATGGTTAGGTTTTTAAACCCCATGTCAAATGGGATGGTAATGGTTAAAACCACTAATAAAATCTTATTTGGACATTTAATGAAGTTTGCAATGTGTTTTGGTTGTCTTTGGAGTGGACCAGGTGTTTGGGCCTCATAGTTAGGGTTTTTGGAGTAACATCTTGGGGCAGATGGATAGAACATTGTTTCTGCTAACTCTGCATTCCAACTGTGTGGATTAATCAAAGGAGGAGAACAGTTTTCTAAATCATGTGAGGGGGAAAATAAACCTTGAGAACACCTATACTAAATTTAAGAACCAATTTTTATAATAGGAATGTGGTTTTTCAAATTGTGAACAAAAGTATTTGATGTGAGGTGTTTAGGATAGTGAAGTCTGTATATTTGGTGCATGGTTTATCAAATTCTATGACCAAACCATTACTTGCCTTAAAAACTGTAAAAATACCTCATTTCCTTTTTTACCCTCATCCCTATTTACTTGATTTTGGGCTCAAAATTTTCTAAAAACAACACCACATACGCCCCCTTCTCCCTCTTCATCTTCACTTTCTTCATGTTTCTCCCCTATTCAAGGGATATTTTCTTGTTTTCACTTATGATTGAAGGCTATGGGTGATTTTATCACCCACCCCCTCTTGCATATTTTCCTATTTTTATTCATTACCATTTGAGATCTTATCATTTATGTTCTTTATGCCCTATTTTAAAGGCGTTTTTATGGTTATTCAATTTATCCCATTTTTTCTCAAATAAAAGGGAGATATCATATGAGTGGTATCCAATGAGGATAAGGCAGGTGGTCCTTATAATTTAATATATATTCTAGCTTGTTTTCCAATTGTTTGTTTAGTGCAGTCATGTTATCTTCTTTACTCTATATAAAATGTAATTTTAAATGTTAATTTTGAGTTTTTCTAAGTTAAATTCCCATTTAATATGGATTGGACCAAAGGAACTAATGATTTAAATTGTAATTCATAGTGGGGTAGAATAACCTTGTAATGGAATGATATATTTAAATGAATATTTTAGGTTTTAAATATTTTTATGGGGAACTTATTATGAATTTATGGTTGTGAAATGGGATTTCACAACCTTCAATATTTTTAAATAGTTTAATTCATTGTTGGCCCTAAAAAACAGCATAGAATTCTAAGTAAGAAATGTTGAAATATGGGATTTTTTTATTTAAACTTATACTCTTGAAATTTATTTTGATCCTTAAGAAATGGGTTTTAATTTGAAATAATGTCTATGAAATGGGATTTTAGAATAATTAATGATCTTGAAGTGGTATTTCAAATATTCATATGGTTTCTTAAAAAATGGAGGAAAAAAGTATTTCATATTATTGAAATGAGTTGGTGGATTGAATTTTTTAACTATTTAATGGGGATTTATTTTGGTAAATCACTTGATTAATATTATTTGTGGACCTATATTTTATAAAACATAAATAAACTTATGGTCAAAACTCATGTTTTATATAATGGATTCTTTTCCTAATGGGAATTATGTTTTATAGTTAATAAGGGGTGTTAAAATTTAATATCATTATTATGGTTAGTGGTGGCATGGGTCCTAATGAGAAATAATTAGATTGAATGTTTAATTAATCAAATATCTAAAATGATGCCTAATGTTTGGGAAGGAAGAGAACGTAGATTCCATATTACATTTCATACATGGAAATTTGGGGATGATCATTTGAATTAAATATGAAACATGATAGATGATATGGGAATATCTAGATGAAAACCTAGATTTAGGGGGTATATGAAGCTAGTATGTGATGGGGAATATCCAGATGAGAAATCAGATTCCATGGGAATGCTATAATGTTTATCTAGATTTTATGTGATACTTAGTTCTGAATAAATTATGGGGAATGTTGGGATGAGAGCTCAAATTCAATGGGAATTCTATGAAGAGTGTCCTGATTTTGTGTGATGATTGGTAATTGGGGAATGTTAGTATGAGAAATTATATTCCATTTGAAACTTTGGGATACAATGGAACGAAAAAATGACCTCCTAGATACTAGGTGGATATTTATAGTCAGAATGGTCATCAAGATTCTCTTAGAGACACCCCATAATTGGCTAAAGTAGTTATAGTTGATCATGGTCACACGCCTAAGGACTGACAATTGTATATCTCTCCTCACATGTCACCATAAACCCAGGGTATTAGTGGCTGTTACTTATATTATTTTAAATAGTTTAAAAACTATTAAATTGTTTTCATATTTTTATTAATAGAATTTATACATGAACTAATTTTAAAATTGGTTATTTTTGGGATGTCTTTAGTGGTGTCCAACTGAGTTTTACTCACAGCCTTCTCAGGACACTATGAAAAATGGGTACAAGAGAAAACCTTGATATTTTTTTGTAGGTCTAGGTTTAGCAAATGGCTCGATGTTGATGCATGATTCTGGCTTCCTTGGTAAAAGTTGGATGATGGAATGGATAAGGACTTCAGAAAAGTCATGGATAGTTTGTTGGCCTCACTTCACTTCTATTTATTTTATAAAAGTTTTTTATGATTCGAGCATAGGGGATCCAGTTAGTATGTTTGGAAAATTAATTTGTAAGTGTATGTGACAATGTATTTATTTTATTTTCACTTTCCCCAATAGAATGGAGTACCTTTTTATTGTTGGTTTTATTTTACATTTTATGTTCTTGTACACTGATATGAGGGAATTGTCTCTCCATGCCATTTTCATTGGCCCCCCCACCACTAGTAAGTAGCCTCTAGCATACAGAGAGGCACACTTGATGTCTTATGGCTTACCTACCCAAGGCACCAATAGAGTGGCCATTGGGTGGAACGTTACACCATGAACCTTAGGAACTCCTTATATTAGGGACAAATTATGCTACCAATTGATGAACACACCACCCCAAACTCATAGAAAAGAGTCATGTGGTTGTAGTAAAAAAATTGTGATTATTTTAATAAAACTATAAAGAAATAAATAAAACATAAATATGATATAATAATTAATAAATTATAAATAAATATAAAGGAAAACATGAATGATGAAACATAGTACATAAATGAAATGGATAACATAATACATAAATAATAAATATTGTTAAGTAAGACCACACTCTTCATGAATTTGATATATTTTCACAATGTGAGGAAAATTTAGTTATACTAGCCACACTATATATCATGTTATATTAAAATTAATTACTACTTATCGCAAATAGATAACTAATAATTTTTCAAAAGTGTCATAATAATGTGAATAATTTTCCTTTTTTTGACTATGTGAAGCACATTTAAACAAAAATGAAAATTGTAAATTGTAAATAATCTCATTATGTTGTATTAGTCATGTTTTATATTATATTGATATGAGATTTATTAATATATGTCACTAATGAATAAATAATCATTTTTTAAATGTTTCATTGAATGTTTCAAATTTTTTATTAGTTTTGGGTGCACGATATGTGCTTTGTACTAAATTGTCATGTTGAAATGAAAACACATACCCTCAATCATTATTGACAAGACCGTGAGTTTGATTGATGTGAGGTTAATTTATATGCATCAAAAATGAAATATAAATATTTTTTATTATATATAAATAAAATAGAAACATTTTTTCTCGGTTTTGAATATGTGATGCATGTGTTGAACTAAAATGTCATTTTTAAATGAAACATGCACTTTCTATCATACCAGTAAAACCATGTATCAGATTGTTGTGAGATTAATATATACATGCCACTAATCAATTATAAGTCTTTTTTATAAGGTTTCAATAAGATCTGAAAATTGTTCTTAGTTTCTAGTTTATGATGAGCATGGTGAACTAAAATTTCCCTTTTAATTGAGAAGACTAATTTCCAATCATAAGGGACACAATGTGTATTTTATTAATATGAGGTTGATTCTTACACATAAAAAATTAATCAAGGATCATTATTAAAAATTATCCTGAAATTATGGGTGTGTTTTCTCATTTTTGAGTAGGTGATGGATGTTTTTGAAATAAAATGTCACTTTTAAACTATAAATGTATACTTTGGTTGTATCATACATACCGTGTGTCATATGTATGTGAGATTAATTCCTATACACAAAACATATATTAACATTTTTCCTAAGTATCAAGATAATACGAACACATTTTCACTGTTTTGAGTATGTGATGCGTATTGAGAACTAAAATGTCACTTTTAAATTAAAAAACACACTTTTGATCATACTGGATACATTGGGTTTCAAATTGACATGGAGTTTATTACTACACATAAAAAATGAATCAAAATTATTTTTCTAGACGTATCATGATATTCCTAGATCAGTTTCTTAGTTTTGGGTATATGTCCTCTATTATGAACTAAAATGTCACTTTTAAACTAAAAATAAGAAATTTTAACAATACTAGCCACACCATGTGTCAAATTTATATGATATTAATTTCTACATGTCACAAATATATTATTAATATTTTAACAATTGTTCAAAGACAATCCCAAAATATTTTATTATTTTTTGGTATGTGACACGCGCAGTGTACTAAAATGTTAGTTTTAAAAGAAAACATTCAATTTCTATCATACCTTCCACAATATAGGTCAGATTGAGGTGCAATTATTCATACGTGTAAAAAATTAATTTTAGATATTATTTAAAGTTTCATGAAAATTCTAGTAAGTTTTATTAGTTTGGATTATGTGATACGTGTTTTGAATTAGAATGTCTTTTTAAACAGAAAACATGGAATTTTAATCATACCTGCCACACCATGACTCTGATTACTGTGAGTTTAGTTCCTACACATAAAAAATTAATTATCAATATTTATTTTAATGTATTAATACAATATAATAATTTTTTCTCTGTTTTGAGTGTGTGATCTTTGTTGTGAACTAAAATGACACTTTTAAATTGTGGCACACAGTTTCTGTCATACTAACCACAACATGTGTCAGATTTATGTGTGGTTGATTCCAGCACATTAAAAATGAATCATGGATCATTTTCATAACTTATCAAGAAAATATGATAGTGTTTTATTGTTTTTTTAGTTTTTTACATATGTTTTAAACTAAAATGTTTGTTTATGTCCACCACTACTCATTTTATTAACTGAATTTGTCACTAAGATTTACCATTTAAAAGGCATATCTCTAGGTCCTCTTCTAACTTGTTCAATAAATATTAATCTAGTCTCATTCCTCTTATTATCAATGTAATAAAAAAAATTATTTTGAATACTTTCATTATTAATCTTATCTATCATTGTATTCCCATATCCGTGTCTAAAAATTTCATTTTTGCTACCACTATTTTTTCTTCATGGTGTCCCGTTATTGGGAAATAATCACTACCATATAGAATATATAGTTTAATAATAGTCCTTTAAAATTTATTGTTATATTTAAAAGATATTTTATAACCAAAAAGTAACCTGAAATACTTTCTCCATTTTCTCCATAAATATTGAATATAACGAGAGGTATCTATGTTCATACATCCATTACATTATATAAATGAACCTAAATATTAAATATGATCAAATTTTGAATGAAAATGTAATTTGAATAACATATACATAACATTACTATACAATCCTTTACTAAAATAGTACTCTAAATATTATTTATAATATTTACTCAGATATAAAATTTTCGATTCTAAATTCACTCTTCATAAATATAAATTAAAATGATAATAAAAACTGAATAATTAGTATGTAAACCACCTATTCTTGTTCTATGATAAATAAAAAATATAAAACATGATAATAAATCACATCTTCGTGATTTTTATAAAGATTTTGACCCCATATAATCTTCCCAATCAACCCAAAATATAAATATTTCTCATTTGGATATATCGATTTTCAAAGTCCTAATTTTACAAAAAAAAATATACATAAAAAAATTAATAATTATTTTAAATTAAATTATAATTACATGAAGAAATACCTTTTTGGGGATTCTAGTTTAAGGATAGAATATGATATATTTAATAAATGTACAAATTTAATAACCAAAATCAATGTGATAACATTATTTTTCACTAAAGAAATAATAATAAAAATTATAATATATTTTGATATATGTTCTGATATTAAAATATTAATATATATACTCTAATAATTATCCATTTATATAAATCTATTGGTTTTTTATATGCATTATCAATCCTTATACCATGGTTTTCAGGATAAATAAACACCACCCATTCATAAAATATTTCTTTTTAAAACATATAATTTCAATTACATTTATAAAATACTGAATGTAGTGTATCAAAAATTCATATGTTATATCATGTGTGGTCAATTTTTTCTATGTATATGAACTAGATTCCAATAATATATATTTGGATTATCTAAATTTTTAAAATTGGGAATCCAATTATTCCAAAAAAACAAAAAGGTATAAGTAATGGAAAAAATGAAAATATACTTTATTTGATTGTATTTTATATTTTTACCCCTCCATTATAGGTAATAATAAGATCATGTAATTTGTAATGATATTTTCAAATGATGTGTCCACCTATTTTTCCTGCACTATAATTTCATTTTTATCCATTGATGTTTTTTTGTAGAAGTTACATGAGGGATAACATATCCAAATTTTTATTTACATGGTCTTCTATTTATATTTGTTTGATATAAATGCATATAGAAAATATGAATTGTATTAGATAATAATTAACATAGTTGATCAATTATTAGGAAAAAATATTATAATAATGTACATTATATATACATTCCCAACTAAGGCTCCTGTCTATTCATGCTTTAGAATTTTATTTTCCTTCCCGATACTAATCATGTCAATGATTAAATCTCTATACATTTGTTCTTCGTATTCAATATAGGAAATATTTTGATATTGGAATTTTTTATCTACATGAACATGTAATGTTATAAATGTGGTGGTATAATTGGTGGGTTAAAGGTTCTCTTTAAAGGTTCATTCGATCTATTATTTTATTTTTTTGGTTATCCTGACTCGGCATTTTTGTTTCCCCATCTATTTCCCTTTTTATAAAAATAAAACCCAAAATATTTTTCATCAGTTTAAAAAAAATGAATATAAAGTTAATTGTAATGTACATTAGTCATTATAATAATTTATGTTTATAATATTTAATGACTATATTATGAATGTTCCAAAAATAGGTTCAGCCATGTAAAGATCAAGATAAACAGTGGGAATATGTATCTTCATTCTCAGTTTGTGAGATACATGAATCACTACTCTCAAGTGATATTTTGAATTTTTTTATTTTTCATAATATAAACATGGATATTATACACGGTTACTCTCAAAAAAAGGCCATTAGTGTGTGAATATAGTTATAAAAATAATCAATTTAACCCTTTAAAATTTTAGTAAAAGAAATCTATCATTAGATGTTTGATTCACATTTAGTAGAAACTATTCTGATGTAATAAATTTGGGTGAGGTAGGAATTTGAGGGTAATTTCTAACCAAAAGGATGGGGGTGTGGATCTTCATTTTTTTGTTTTTTATGTGCTGATTCTTCTCAATGATCCCCTCAATAAAACTAGTTTATCACATTAGCATGCCAACTAAAATTTTCTGTTAGAGAATATACCTATGACTGTGTCTTTTTCACTTTATCATCTTTACCCCATGTATCTTTACTCTGTTAATGAATTCTTATCGATAAACTCCAAAACATTCACCTTCAATATGTCCATAATATCCTGGATGATTTTATGCCATTAATAGTAGTTGTTCATTGGATATAGTAGAGGATGATTCTTAGGTTTAATATAGATACAAAATATATTATAATAAGTGTTTGTTATTATGTCAAATTGTTTTAAAGGTGAAAAACTTCTAATATGTCATACTTACACTTGATTCACATACTTTTTATGCGTTTTTATATAATATTTGTTTCATTTTTTTTAGTCGGGCCTCCTTCCATAACACATGAAATTGGAAGGAAGTGACTTGAGATTATGATTCATTAAAATATTTATAAAAAAAGAAACATATTTATGTGGTTTTTTAATATAATATAAAATTTTTATAGTATATTTAAAATATAAACCGTTTTTTATTCAAGTGATACATACCTCATCCTTTCTTTTAGGTAGAGGTACAATGGATTTGATGGATGATATTTTTTTAAACTATTTTTTGTTTCCTAAATTAATTTTTTAAATCAAAGAGAATAATATATTAAATCACAAACAAAAAATTACTAATTATAATGTGCATTAAATGGTTCATCCTCCAAATGGCCAACAAAATCATCCTAGGTTTCTTGGATTATGATGTGTTAATATATATCTAGTGGATTGGGTTTTACATTCCCCTCAACATTCATAAGATAATGTTTCATAATAAGTTTTTGAAATTTTCTATGAGCCTTTATAGTGAACATTAATATAAATATCATCCAATAATAATATAATTTAAATTTAATCTTCAAGGTATAATGAAGACTAAATTATTGTTTTATTCTTGAATTTTATTATAAAATAAATAAATCATTTCATAATGTTAATCTAATGAATTTACAAATTAAATTATATAGTATAAAAAACCATTTCCCATGTATTTATATCAATCAACATGTACATCTGAGTACTAAACACAATGTAAATAATGAAAATATCCTTGTTATGGTCAATATTTTGACTATGTACATTCTACTAAACATCATTTTCTTAACCTTTACTTCTAACCGTAACTCGTTTTACTAATAGAAGCATGTTATGACACTCCCATATTTTTAAACCATTTTTTATTAAACTTATAACATTAAATAAGCTTTAACATTGCCAACATATAGTTCCTTGAAATTGGTGGAATAAACAAATGGAGAATCCAATATATGCAATAGTTACACATTTAATTTATATTATGTAATATAGAAGTGAACTTATAATATTAATAAGAAATAAACTGTATAAAAAAATTATAGGCATTTATCATTTTCATTGAATTTTTGTCCCTAATTATTGAAGGGAATTTTCCCCTCTATCAAATATCTAAACCCCATCCTTGTTTTCCTCTTTAATATACAAGACACTATCTATATTGAGACCACCATGAAATCTTTGTGAAATCCTAATGAAAGGGTTACACTCTATGGAATTTTAATTTTACCCTCCAATTGTTTTAGTCAACAATATAATAGTTAAATAATTTGTGTTTATATGATCTGAGGCATAAAATACTTATACTAGCTCTAATTCCATTATGACTCATTCACCTTGGTACCCTTTCTGAAATTTAGTTTTATGACTACAAATTAATTTATTTCAACTCCACTCTTGTTATCAACAATTTTTCATCAAAAATTCATCACATAGAAAGTTGTATAATCCAAATCACACATTTTTCAGTGATTCAAATTTTTGACATATTCACATTAATTGGATTTTTATAATTTATATAATATAAGTTCACCACTTATACCAAAATAGTAACTCCACTATTCTCATCATACAAAATCCATATATTTATTTTTTATTGAAGATATAACAAAACAATATATAACTAATATAAGATAATACATCTACACTTGTTCCTCTATCTATACATCAAAGTCATTATGAAATTTAATTCATATTTTTTATATGACATATTAAAAATATAGTCTCAAAATCATCTTATAAGTTTTTTGTTATGGGTATTTGATATCCATCTTTCATCCCGTTGTGTATTTTAATACCTAACAATTAGTTTATGTGGATTAAAATTTCACAACATTTATACTATTATATAAAAAATTAAGGTAATGTACTCCCACATTGTAGTAGAAATAAAGACAATATCCCTTCTACTAATTTCTTGAACAATAAGTTTCCAATTGTAATGTGATTTTGGGAGACCAGTTCTATCAATATCAGACAGGTAATTGGAACATAATTCAATAGATTTCTCTATAACATACCTCTACACAATATAACCTTTTGAAAGAATTTTATTTTTGATAAACCCTTTCAAAATATTCATATATCATTCAATGGGGTATATCAAGAAGTAATGTATAAGTCCACATAATTAGATCTATTTAACCAAATGAACTGTCATGTTAACTATTATTTAAAAAAATGGTGGTGGGTAGAACATCTTAAATTAACATAATATGACAACAACTTACTTTTACAAAGTTAAAACCTTTACCTTTTCTATAACATCATTATATATAACTTTGAAAAATAAGAAATAACTAGTTAATATGTTTCATAAAATTTATGGTATAGTGCAACAAAAATCCATAGATAATAAATCATACTTAAAATATTGATTGTCATGTTATTTTGAGACCATTTACTTCAAATAAATCATTGATTTGATATTATTTATATTTTATTAATACCACTATAGAACAATTACACCATTATGGATGTTTCAAAACTGAAATCTCACTTTCCTGGAAAGAGTGTATGCTGTTGGAGGAAGAAAACTCCATAAATGACCATTTACTATCACTTAGTCTTCCCTTATCCCCATATCAATCATGTATAACCTAGCCTAAATTTTATCTTTTGTTTTTCATCATTTATTTAGTAATTCACCAATAAAATTATCATATATATTATTTTTCTACATGCATAACATTAAGAAAATGTAAGATGTATAGATAATTGAACCATAGTAGTTAAAAAAATGACCACATTTTCCAACCCATTTTCACATAGTTTTTCAAAAATGGTTTACCAAAAACAGTGAAGATATCATTTACATAGTTAAATTTTACATCACATATTAATGGAGAAGGATTTTTTTCCTTTTTTTAATTCCCATCAAATGATGTCACCCAAGATTTGTATTTACTATTAGGTCGGAAAAATATAAAGTAACACAATAGTGGTTAATTTTTTCTTTTTGATAATCATACACAATTCTGACTATTAACACCCATTGTGAATTATACAGATAAGTAGTGTTTTCTTCCGTATGAAAAGATATGTACTAGATAAAAAGTAAGATAGAATATATATTTTTATATTGGTTCATGGCACAAATATTCCCCATTCTAATCCACCAATCATTCTCACTATGATCTTGGTTAATTTCACTATAATGGACCTCTTATTAGAACTCCAAAAATCCATAACTAAGTGTTCGAAGTTGATACATTTTCAAAAAGGCTAAACACTGAGCCTTATGGTTATTTAATATAGATTGAGTTATCTACAGATTAAATAGACTAGATGAGACTCCACCGCAATTGAGTATAAACATTTGATACACCAAAAAATAAAAGGGGTTTGATTTGTTGATTTAGTATTAAAATCACAATTATAGTAGCATCAATTGATTGTATACAGATCTTCTTATTCAGAAATTAAATTCTTCAAGAAATATTATTTATGAAGTTATCATGGTTTTAAATGATCTTCAATAAGGATAGAAACACACAATAGTAGTAAATCTATAGTAGTATGAGATTGAGCATTTATGTCTCCAAAGTGTAGTCTCTTTTATAATCGACCATTTCTTGTAGTAGTACTGTAAATGATTTTTAACTGAATGTAATAGTATATAATAATATGTGACTTTTATATCTATATATTGAAAACATACACTGGTAGAATATATAGAGCATAATTTTTTTTCAATTCTATATCTATGAAATTCACATGGTAGAATATAGAAATTCAAATCTGAACTAACCATGGGAGTCGTAACTTCCCTTAAGAAAAAGGGTGATTTTCACTGATAAAAAATGTTCTTTAAATTGATCATAAGGAGCTTTGAATTTTTCAAAGATAATCATTCAATCAGTCTGAAATTATTCCAAGACTGATATATGTAACTCAAATAAAATCTCTGTTTTAAAACTCTGATAAAGAGTAGACAAACATAGGGTTGAACTACGTAGCATAGGGTTCCTTCAAATATACAGTTCATTAACCATAAAATAATTTGATAACATAGTGATCAATGTAACATAGGGATGATAATCTATACATTAGTCCTTTTTTTATAAGAATCAAAACATAGTATTGATTAACCATGCATTCAAATTATCAAACGTATGATATGAATAGTAAATATAGAAACCAACATAGGGTTGATATTCCATACATTCATTGATTCTTGAGTGTAGGGTTTCTGATCTATATGAAAACTATGATTCTTATCATATGGATGATGATACACACATTCATTTACTGAACTTAGGGTTTGAACAATGTTTCCATAATACGTCATGTAACTCACATTTTGAAAAATATAAATAAAAATGTGATATATTTTCCTAAAACATTCATAACATAAATTCATTAGAAAACCATCAAGGGTATTTTTGGGCATCCGAATCAATATTTAATATAGAGTATTGTTGAGAAAAAACATGACCAACATTCTCCCCCTTTTTGATGATCACAAAACCCATAAAATTTTTAATATAAAATATAAGAATTATAAAGATTAATAATATTTTTTGATTTCACAATATTATTTCAATTAAAATAGTTGTCTCCCAAAAATTATCAAAAATATTCAAAAATTCTCCCCAAAATATGAAATGTGGTGGGTTTTAAATATTCTCCCCATTTGTTGATATCGAAAAGAAAGTTCAGAAGAATAAATGGTGTAAATCATAGTTGATATCACACTGAACTGTAAATAAATATTATATTATACTATTTACAAAAAACGATATGTAATTTGGTAGTAGAAAGTTGAAAATTTCGAACTCAATAAAAAAATTAATATAAAACACAAAAAATTAAAAATTAAACTAAATTATATTTTAAAAAAGATCAATGGTTTGAAAAATTAATGATTACATCCAAAATATAAACTCAAGAGGTCTTCAAAATGAGGGGTAGATGTTATATTGGTTTCCTTTTAATGAATCTCTGTTGGTTGTAGATTCTACAGTTGGATGAGGATTGGTCTTTACAATACTCTAAATTTCATGAAACTTTACCAATAGACCATGAAAATAGTAGTTGAAGACATTTTTCCATTATTGTAGAAGATTTAGGGAATATTGAACAACCTTAAGATTTCCACCATATTCACTTTAAAGAACTCATTCCAATATTGTTATTATTGAATAATGAATTTTAATCTATCTATGACTTGAGGTATGGTTGTTCCCAAACAGGATTCATTAGAGGTCATCCAACTGATCAAAAAAATTATTTTCCCAAACAACATTTTGAGGCGTACTATGACACTAGAGTGTGTGTAGTCTATTTTTGAATTCATCCATAATAGAAGTTATAACTTCTAATATCTTGATCAAGTCAGTAGAAGTTGGTTTATGGGTAGAGGATGAAGGCTGGTGACTATCCTTGATAGACTGAAATTATCTCCCCCACATAAGTTTTATCTCACCCAATTCAGACTTTTTAATAGATTCATCTTTTAGATAATATAATTCTATATCCATTGTCCCTATAAAGCCTTCAATATCTTCAATTGAAATTATGTTTTCTTAACAATATTTGAGTCTATTTTTATGGGATTCAAACTCATCTCATGGAAAATTTAAACTCCTTATCTCTTCATCTTTCATCTTCTCATATTCTAATTCCTCTTTCAAAGATAAGTTCTCACTTTCTAAATGAATTCCCATTCAAATTAAATCTTCAACATATGTGTCAGAAGATTCTTGAGTCATAAGCCTTGTAGATTTCCCACCTTCCAACATACCCAAACTTGGATCTCTAGGAATTTTTTATCTGTTTCTCAATATAGATACTTCTTCAATAAAAGAATTAGGTATAATCTGAGAAAGGTTGACAAGGGTAGTAATAACTTCCCTGCAAACATCTTGACTTTAAACCTATTCCTCAACAGCATCATTCACTTGAGATTTTTAATCAACTAAATTTTTAGCTTCATCCAAAATATCAATAATATTGATTGAATCCCTTATAATTTGATAAATATAACCCTGTTTAGGTCTAGATTTGACCTCTTCATCAGGCCTCTATCTTACAGAACCAACGAATGGAATCGTCCTTTTCTCCCCCTAAGCATATGCCATCAAATTTTTTTGTTATTTAGCTCCAACAGGTAAAAGGCTATTTCAGGAGTTACTCCAAATATATCCCAATTTCATAAGTATCCCAACATTGAGAATATTATCATGATGAAATCTATATCCAAGAATCATATTAAGGATTCTTTCTTTTCTAAGAAATAACAAGGAAATAGTCCTTCCATAAGTATATAATCTCATCGTTGCTTCTGTCTTGAATCAATGACCTAAATACCACACCATAAATCGATGGAAACTGAATATAATTTGATTCAGAAACAAAAAAAAATAATGTACATATCAGGGTATAGAACATTCTTGAGCACTACTTTTCTTGGAAAAATCCCAGTCTGAATAAATATCATAAGGACTCTTCTTTCTAGAGTAAGGTCCTTGTTCAATACTTAATTAATTATCTTTGTCCCAAATAGAGAAAACATAATGTGTTCTTGCTTATATTTCTCATAATTTAAACTTCTTAAATCAAAATGAAAATCCCCCTCGTGGGGAAAGCGTGACAACTTAGTTATATCCATCAAAGAAAGAGTAAACTCAGTATCATGAATCTTAAAAATTATGGAATATTCATCAATTACAATACTAAACTCAAAATTACTACAAAATTATTTTACCTCTATATTGAACATCATAGAAGTACTATAATATCCAAAAGAAAAATCTTGTCCTTGAAACTGAATTTTTATCTTTAACGACTAATTTTTTTGATTAAAATATTCAAATTCAATCACCTTACCTTGAATAACATTGTAATACATAAATAGTAGATACATAGACACACCCAAATTAGAATCTTAAAGTATTCCTAGAATATAAATTTTTAATGTTTTTGAGATTTATGGTTCAAAGTTTTAGGTTTTTGGTCAACCAGAATGAGAGAGAGAGATGGGGACTCTATAAACCAAAGGGATGTGAAGGATAAGAGAGGGAGAAGACTGATGTTTTTCATGCATCATTTGAGAATGTACTAATTACTTTTTAATTTTTAAAAGACAAATAAAAATAAATAGAAATGAAATTATTTTTAAATCTTATCAATATAAAACCAAAAAAATAAAGAATTAAATATAACATATACAAATTATTTAAGATAAAAATAGTGAGACTGTGAAAAAAATAAATTTATAAATAGTTATTTAAAATTAAATAATCCTTACTCCCCCTTAATAAAATCAAAACTATCACTGGGAAGTGGTTTAGTGAAAATATTAGCTAATTGATATTTAGTATTATCAAATTCAAAAGTTATATCCTTTTTAAAAACATTATCTCTTAGAAAATGATGTCTAATATCAATATTCAAGGTCCTAGAATAACTTCTAGTGTTTTTTGAAATATTTATAGAACTGGTATTATCACAAAAAATATGTATACTATTAAAATTTAGTTCAATGTCCAGTAGAGTGTTTTTCATCTACAATTCTTATGCACATCAACTGCTAGTAGAAACATTTTCTTCCTTGATTGCTGATAGGGAAACTGAGTGGTGTTTCTTACATCACCGTGATACTAATGATTATCCAAAAAAGAGATAGGTTATTTATTTTTTTCAATCTAATCTAAAACCCCCAAAAATAGTAGCTGAATATGCAATTAAATTAAAATTAGAAGTTTTGGGTAAATAAGATATTGGAAAAAAGTTCCCTTTAAATATCTAAAATCTCTTCTAATAGTAGTAAGATGTGAATATTCTAGATTTGAATGAAATATAACACATAAACATATAGTAAACATTATCTCTGGTCTTCTAGTAGTAAGATACAACAAACTAACATTCATACCTATAGATAAATTGTTGTAAACTGGTTTTCCAACTTCATCCAATTAATGTTTTGTATTAGTAAACATAGGAGTTATATATGTCTTGATATTCTAAAGTAAGACCATTACCTATAAATCAACAATATATTTAATTTTATTTAAAACATTACCATAATACTTTTTATAAATTTTATCTCTTCAAAAATTCATTTCTCCCATAATAATCATTTTAAATTCCTGTTTCATTAGTTTTGAAAAATCATTACAAAAATCATTATTTATCGAACCAAAAATAACATCATCAATATAGATTTGTACTAATAAAATTTTATTAGAAATGTTTTATTCAAAAGTGTTGGATCTAAAAATCTAATTTTATATCCATTGTTCAATATAAAAGATCATAATCTTTCATACCAAGATCTAGGTTCTTGTTTAATCACATAGAGAGCTTTAGTAAGTTTAAAAACTGAATTTGGATTTTGAGGTTGTTTAAAACTAGAAGGTTGTTTAACATAAACTAACTCCAATAAATATCCATTTATAAAGGCATATTTAATATTCATATGATATATTTATAATTCTTGTGGGACGAATAATCTAAAATTATTCTATTAGATTCCAATCTAGCTATAGCGGAAAAGGTTTCATTATAATTTATACCTTTTTCCTAATTATATCCTTTAACTACTAATCTAGCTTTATTTCTGTTTATGATCCCCTGATCAACCTAGTTATTTCTAAAGACCCACTTTGTTCCAATAACTGGATAATTAGATGGTCTTTCTAATAATTCAAAAAACATTATTCCTTTTGAATTATTTAGTTCTTATTTCATTTCAAGAATCCAATATTCATCTCCTAATGCTTGTTCATTAGTCATAGGTTCTAACTAAGACATAAATGAAGGGAATTTGGCTAGGTTTCCTAAATTTCTTCTAGTTCTAATTTCTATATCTAGGTCTCCTATAATAGTTTCTAAAGAATGGTTCTATAGGGTTTTAGATTCTCCAGGTAAGACACTTTCAAGTTCTTCAGTTTCATGTTCTTCTGAACTGGACTGAATTTTATTCATATAATTTTCAAAATCAACATTAGGGGTTTCAAGTTTCATATTTTGATAAAAATTAGTAACTTCATATGATTTATCATTATGTTAAATAAAAGGGTTAGTTTCAAAAAACCTCATATGAATTGATTCATCAATAATCCATTAATTTTTATTAAACACTCTATAAGCTTTAGAAGTAGTAGAATATCAAAAAAATATTCCTTCATCAGCTTTGGGATCGAACTTTTCAAGGTTTTCCATAGTATTCAAGATATAAACCTTGCATCCAAAAACATTAAAGTGAATTACATCTGGATTTCTGTTATTTCAAAGTTCATAGGATGTCCTTTTGAAAATATGACTTATTAAAACTGTTTTCAAGATTCAACAGGTTAGTCTTATAGCTTCTACAAAAAAGTAGGTAGGAAGACTATATTCATTTAGCATAGTATTTGATAGTTCTTGAATAGTTTTATTTCATCTTTCAACAATTTCATTTTATTGTGGTTTTCATGGTACATAGAAGGTGTGTTTAATAGCCAAATTTTAGAAAAATTAATTAAATTATTTATTCTAAAATTCTCCACCATGATGACTTCATAATGAAATTATTTTAAAAACTTTTTATTTTTAAAAAAATTTATAAAATCCTTCAAAAATAGTGAAATCTTCACTATTGTGTTTTAGAAAATAAACCCAAGTAAATTGAGAATAATCATATACTAAAACATAGAAATATAATTTACAATCCAAACTTTCTACTCTGGATGGTCTCAAAAAATCCATATGAATAATTTCTAATGGTCTAGAAGTACCAATTTTGTTAAAATATCTTAAATAAAATCTTTGCTGTGTGACAATTTTTCAGGCTTCATAGAATCTATCATTGTAAAATTTAAGACTTGGAAAATCATAAACGAACCGTTTCATAAAAAAATTATGTAATGAATAAATATTACAATTTCCAAGTATTCTATGCCTAATCCATGACTCATTTTTCGTAAAATTTAAACATTTCAATTTCTATTTACAATGGAAATTAAAATCCAAAGTATAAACATTATCAGTTCTAGGTACTCTAAATGTACAAAATTTATCTTTAAATACTGAAAAGGAATTTTCATAAAAGTCAACATAAAAACCATCATCACAAAGTTTTCAAATAATTATCAGGTTATTTTAATCCCTTACACATATAATACATTTTTTATTGAGATCGTTTTTGGATTTCCAATAGTTCAAAATCCACTAATATTTCCTTTCACACTGTCACTGAATGTGACTATACCACCATCCATTTGATTCAGCATATGAAAATTTTCTTAGTCTCAACTCATGTGCATGGAACCACCATGGTCCATATCCCATATGGATTTTTTATTCCTATTACCTATTTCCTGTAAAATTAATTAATCAAATGTCTGGTTTGGTACCCATATATTCATGGGTCTTAAGGTGTTGGTGAGAAATGATCATGGAATATAGATCTTCTTTATTTAAACATAATTAATATCACATGATTATAAAAATAGAAACAAAATTAATTTTAATACCACTAATTTGAATATTTTCAAAATAAAAATTATAAGTTTAATGACCTTTTATTCCCCAAAAATAACAGATAGCATTTTTCAAATTTTGCACAAAATTATTCTTATACAGTTTTGATTTCATGCCCTTAATTCCTACACAAAATATTTCTCTTTTAATGAAATTATTTTCAAGAATTTCATTTAAATTTTTTATCTATTAATAAAAGTAATTGTTGTACTCTTATAAGATTATACATCATCTTGCAATTCATTAATCATTTTTTCAAGATCAATACAGTTTGATTTAGTGGAATTAAATTTTTAAACTAAATAATGAAGTTTTAATAGGATAGTATTTCTTTATCCTAAAAAACTATGTGAATATTTTTCATTGATTTATGTTTTTAAAAAAAGAATAACATTTATCTTCTATGATTGTACAATATGCAGCTTGTTTACCACTTGAAATAATATCCGTACATGAATCATAAGAGTAATAGGATTTTACATCTTGTTCATATTTAGCCATAAATCACATGTTAGATTCCGGTTTTTGTGTATATTTCATTGAATTGGATTATGAGAAGCATCTAGAGTCTTCAGACACACTCCACAGAGCTTTCATTGCTCTTTTTCCTTTATGCTCATATTCAGAATTTTTTTATATTTCATTTCTTCCTCTTTCTTTCATATTTCAATTGAAGGAAATCAGGTCTGATGTGACCCAACTTTTTGTATTCATAGAATCAAAATTCACCAAGTTCTTTCCCATCCTTTTTAGAGGATTTTCTAAATCCTCTTTTCTTCTTGTAGAGTTTACTAAACATTCTGGCTAGCTAAGACAGTCTATCTCAGAATCTGAGGAATCTGAATTTTTCTTAATTTTGAATTATTGTTTTGATTTTCTTTTATAATTTTGAGATTTCACTTTAACAATAGTATTTTTCATTTTTACTGTAATATTATTGTCTTTAGCTTTAGATAATTGGCCAATATTAGTGGATATGTCATTCCCTTTTGAAGGTAGTAATCTATGTACTTTCAAAGCTTGATCAAATTGTTCGATAGGTTCTCCTAAGGCTGTAATATTGTTGAAAATTTCTATAATTCTTCCATTAATTTTCATGATTCTTTCACCATAAAACATTCTAAAGGTTTCCTACTTTATATTTTTTGTATAATGACTCATCGTTCAATTATTTTTCATTCTTTTATGGGTAACTACAATAGTTTTTCACAACTCATATATTGTAGTAGGTTATGAAACCCAATTAAAATCATTAGTTCTAAGACCAAAAATAATATAATTAATCGCTTTGGAATTAATGTTATACTCATATTCAATTGATGCATCCTAAGTATCTGTTTTTTTACGAATCTTATAAAGAGTGGCGATTTTAGAATAGACTTTGAATCCATGATTCTTTAGATATATGATCATTTGATATTTCAACCATCTATAATTTTCACCATTAAATTATAAATAACATATCATATACATTTTTTCACTTTGATCAGCCACTTCCATTTCCTTTTTATAGACCTTATTCTTTTAGATTGTTATAGATTTATCTTAAAATCTCACCTCTAATACCAATTTTTAGGTTGGAATAATAAAATTTAACACAAGATGGAGGTGAATTGTGTCTTTTTGATAATCTTCCATAATTATGACTTTTAATTCTCTTTTTGATTTATACAGATATGTATTGTTTTTTTCTATATTAAAGATAAGAATTTGATAAATATAAAGACATAAAAAAGCTTTTTATAGTGGTTTGGTTACAAATATACCCTATTCCACTACACCAATCACTCTCTCTATGAGCTTGGTGAATTTATCTAGAATGGTCCTCCTATCACAAAACCAAAAATCCACAACTGAGTGCATACATTTGATACCATTAAAACAAGTCTAAACAAAGATCCTTATTGTTCTTTAATAGAGTGCTGATTTTTAATAGATTATATTGAGATGTTGATAATCCACCACAACTGAGTACGAGCTGTTGATACTCCAAAAAATCAAAAATATTTTGATTTATTTATTCACGTTGAACATCAAAATTGCATCCGTAGTAATTTACATTATATGGATCATCCTCTTGTTAAATGAAAGTATTCTGAAAATAATATTTCTAAAGTGATCCTTATTACAAATTATCTTTAAAAAGGATATCAAAGCAAGGTAGTATTAAAATTATAGTTGTATCATTTTGAACATGTATGTCTCTAAAGTGTAGTCTCTTTCAGAGTCGATCATTCGTTACAGTAGCATTGTGATATATTTTTACATGAATGTAATAGTATATGATAATATGTGACTTTCATATCCTTGTATTGAAATGATACAATAGTATAATATATAGAGAATAAATATTTCTTGGGTATTCTTGATCCATGAAATTCACCTAGTAGAACATGAAAATTAAAATCTGAATAAACCAAGGGAGTTATAATGTCCCTTAATAACGTGGGTGATTATCTCCCATAAAAATGATTATTTCAATTGATCATAATAATATTTGAATCAGTTAATGAAAATATTTCAATCATCTTGATATTATTCGAAGATCAATGCATATAACATGGATAAAATCTCGGTTTTAAAAACTCTGATATATAGTAGAAAAACATAGTGTTGAACTGCATAGCATAGGGTTCCTTCTAACATTCGGTTCTTTAACCATACTTTCATCTGCTAATAACGTATGGATCAAAGTAACATTTGGATGATTATCCATATGTTCATCCTTTTCAGCATAAGAATCTAAATTTATCATTAATTAAGCATACGATAAATTTACCGAACATAGGTTATGAATAGTAAATCCAAACGCCAATATAGCATTGATATTTCATACATTCATTGATTTCCAAATATAGTTTTTCTAATCCATACATAAACTATTAATCATAGCAAATGGATGAGGATATGTATATTAATATACTAAATGTAGTGTTTGAACAATGTTTTCATAAAATATCACAGAGCTTGAATTCCAAAAAATTTAAATAAAAACATGATATGCATTCCTAAAACAGTCTTAATGTAAATTCATTATAAAAAAACCAAGGGAATTTGTGAGCATAAAAATCCACATTTAATATAGAATATTTTTTAGAAAATACATTCCCAACATATATGTCATCAAAGTGAAAATTTATGATGTCCCAGAAACAATATCTTCATGGAATGTTTCAACCAAATTGAGTGTGTACATTCTTCACAAATGGGTAACAATAATATTCCTTTAATGTTATATCCTAAAAAATTTCCATTAGAAAAAAGTCATTTATTATCCTGAAAATAATGGTTATTTATGTGAACTATTTTTTCCTATAAGAATCATGAAATGTCCCTCTTGAATCCCACATGAATTTTAGATCTTTGATCAATATGACCAAATATACATCAATAACATTAATAATTTGTTTTAGTACAAATATATTTTGAGATAAAATAATTTTCTTTCACTTCATACATAACCATTGTTTAAAGTTATAATTTTCCAATATAATTGGTCATGTAATATTAGTACTTATTTTGACAAAAAAAGGATTAATTCCAGTTATAGATAGTGAAAGATAAAGGTTTCTTAACTCATTTATAAATATTGTATACTCAAGATCAATTTTATTACATCAAGGTGGGTCTTCTAGGTTATTAATTTTCCTAGTTTTAATCATTATATCTACATAAAATATCAATTTATTTTCAGTATACTCACTTCTATATATCTTTCTAAACCTTGAAATTATTATAAAGTACTACATAACATTTGAATGAATTGATTTACCTTTCTTGTACCAATTCATGCCACACTTAGATTTGTTTTATGTGATTCATGGTCCTTGGGAAATAATATATAGTCATTTTGATTGTAATTTACTCTTTTAGAGATGGTGTGCATTGAACATAACATTTATTCAGTGTCATATATTTTACATGGATTGTCATTATATTCTAGTAACAAAACATTTAAGAGTGAAATTTGTTTTGTAAATATCTTGTAGCTTAATCCATTTCCATATTTTAAAATGGATTAAATAATGTATATTTGATACCATAAGCATAAAACTTCCTCTTTGAACAACTCTTTAACTATTAAAAAGATTTATAAAATCAAAAAGTCCATCTTAAACATCCATGTTGATTTCTTAAATATGATATCCATCAATGATTATAGTCATACCCATATTAGAAAATCCACACACCATAGTTTTACCCCTGTCACAAGCTACATTAAGTTGTTCTAAATATTTAGTATAAAATTTATAACTTTGATATATTCTATGAGAAATTACATTTTCTTCCAACTGATCTAGATATATTTTTCTTGAAGAACAACAATTTATTTTAGAATGGTTATATCCATGTTGTGTTTCAAACATTATGATCTCTTTAACACCATCCGCATACCCCTTTTTCATACAATTGAAATCCATTTATTTTCAATTCATATTCATCCTACTTGGTTAAAAAATATTCAAATTTAAAACAAATAAATAAATACATAGAATGTGTGCATATAATGTATCATTTTTTACATATTAAAACTATATAAAGTATGACTATAAAAAATTAATTATCAATTATAATAAATATATATATAAAGAACAAAAATGAATAGATATAAATTATAATTTTTATAATACATCGAAAAATATATAAATATACTAAAATTGGTATATATAAATATAATTTTATATAATATATACATACACACACAAATATGTAAACAAATTAAATATTTGTGTCTAAATAGATAAAAATGTAAATGTGTGTGTGTATATAAATCTAATAACGCATTAATAATATATATATATATATATGATTTTAAAGTATAAAATATAAATCTCAAGAATGTGCTTTAAAATTTTAAAACATTCAAAAATGACGTATATAAAAAACTTATAAATTTAATGAACATACTATTATATTTGTGTGTGTTTATTTATATATAAATATTTAAATATATACTCTCATAAACACACATAAAGAAAAACATAAAAACATATTTATACAATGAAAAGAATATAAAACATATAGACTTATATATATATATGTATATATATATATATCTCTCTCTCTTTGTTCATGTGAATATATACAAAAATATACAGATGATTATGCAATGAAAATAATAATAATAAGGGATCGAATTAATCCTATTATATATATATATATATATATTTATTTATTTATTTATATACACACATATATATCGATTTAAAAATATAGAGAGGGATTATATTTTCATATGGTTATAAGAATAATAACCACAAAATTCATAAAACAAATTATGAAAGATTGGTTGACAAATCCTTAAAAACAAGTTAAGAACAACATACCTTTGTTTTTTAGGGTCAATTCATCCAAAATGATCCATATATGTTACAAAAAATTCCCAGTTCCATGAAATATTGATCAAAAGAGACTGAAGCAACTGTTAGGTTTCTGTTAAAAAGATAGAAAAAGTTTTTTTCAGTGAAAACCAAAAAACAATAATAAAGAAACATTTATCATCACAAAAATTTTAAAAGTTTTGTCACAACCCAACCCACTATAGCCTTCATGGATGGAAATAAGCCAAGGGTGACTAACCCAATCCAGCCTTCAATAGGTCAGTGGCTGGAGACCAGCACCTAGTAGGTATAACACTTTCATGGGAGGCCTTAGCCTAAGGTACCTTTACACATACACACACATCTCTAAGCCCATACAATGATGAAATTTAAAATCAATCTAATAAAAAAATGAATTCATACATCGCAGTCCCATAATCATAGTATAAAAAAATAATTTGAAGAAATAACATCAAAATATAATCCCACCAAATGTAGTAATGAAGTCCAACATGATAGTAATAGGGGACTATAGTAAAATGTGGCTCTTGGTATGAACCACAGTCTATCTACCACAAATATATGATCTATCTTCTCATATTCTACCATGAACCCCATAAACCATTTGGTCATCTCCATAATCCATGACTCATGTGGGCAGATCCCACGAAAGGGTGAGTATAAAAATACCCAGTTGGACACCCCAAAATCACTAAGTATAAATAATCAAGAGTAGTTATCTTCATAATCTATGTCAATCATAAATGAGATATAAAATAAAACATCAAAATATATTCATATTTCACACTATGTATTGAGGTAAGGTAACAATCACATTACTATATTAGGATACTACTTTAGTTTCTATGACCACACTCTCTTGAGAGAACTCACTCTAGGATTCTGATAGCACTATTGGAATCCATCCTAGATATAATGATCATTAGGTCTCTCTATGAGGAAGCACACATTAGATTTCTGAAGAGATTAATAAAATATTTTTGGATCACACCACGGTCTATGGGTTAGTACCAACTAATAAAATATGGATTAACCCACTATGTATGGGATCGATACCCATATATAATTATCCATGCCAATTCTGAGAACCCCACCTAGGTAAAACAGTGATATAGTATCATTTCCTTGCATCTAGGAGGGATTCCTATAACTATATTTGAAGGTAATCCCATGTAGAGGAACAAAATCCACTATTTAGTAAATAATTCTATTTTATACTTTCATAGAGATGGATCATGGAAACAAAAACTTAAATAAACAAATCTATGATGCAGGTAAAAGGTCACCAAATCATATTTGAATAATTACATGGCATGTACTTTCAATACATGGCATATACCTTTGGCATCGGGACTACCTGGGTAACATGACCCACATATATTTCCATTCTTGTGTATAAATATCAATGTTTTTGTACCTACATGTGTCTATGTACCTATATATGTTAAAGAATAAGTTCGTATTTGAGTACCTGACTAAACCCATGTACTCTGGCCATGTTGTGTACATAGCAATGTCTATGCCTATGTACCCTCAAAGATACACACTGAGATTATATTTAAGGGTCACATTGTGTTTGTATCATGTCACATGGTGTGTGATATTTAACTTTATAAAGAACCCTGGCACCACAGCTTGGTCCCCACACATGTTGTGTGTTCATCTGTTATACATCATGTAGTGTGGAAATTTTCAAAATCATAGGCCTTCACATGGATTACTCTTATGACACTACCACAATGATTTATTCCTTGAACCTTTCCAAAAACCATAGATATGAGTCAACTAAGCTCAATATTTACCATATAATGAATTTGTATCCATCCAAACTAACCAACAAACCATCATTGTCAATCCATTCCATCGTTGTATGCTGAAACCAAATTCGGAGGTCCCAAAACCTAAACCTGGTCAACAATCATTTCCACACATCATGATACATCATCATTCCTAGACCTATATCTATGGTATCAATATGTTTCTCTAAGAAATGTGTGTTAAATGATTTATTTACCATTATTTATTGAACCACCATCCAAAATGAATGCTGATGGTGAATGTGTGAAGAACGGGGGAAGAAATACACCAAAAACATAATGAATAAAACAAAGCCAATATTCATTTTAACCTTGATTAGTTTCTATTAGAATTAATAATAAAGAGATATAATTAAATATCTGAAGAAATCCCCAAATTCCCAGCATAATAATCCCATAACCCTAATACAATTGATTTGTGAATCAATTTGTTAGTTGATTGATTCAATCTTTTCATAGAATAAGATAAAAAGTATAAATACAAATAATTTAAATTTCCTAACATGATTTGGATTGATCAATGATGAATAATGAATCTAAATCATTTTCATTGGTGAGATCCTATAATTTTTTTGGAATGTATGATCCTCGATCCATCTTTTTCGTTCACCAATCCTTATTACAATTTTCGCTCTCAATTATTAGGGATATCTGGATAACCATGAAAATTATCTATAATATTGCTTAATTATAGGAAGATTATGTCACTTTGTTCCTTCAAATAAAATTTAATTATTTATTTATTTATTATTTATTCCCGTGAAAACTTTTTCACAAAATCCTCATGCCGACAAATATTATGTCACACCTATGGTAAAGACTATATCCTGAAATTAATAGCGACATTAGATTTTTGATCTGAGACCCAATTTAGAATTTATTCCTCATTTTTAGGAGAAGTAATTGAATCTTATTTTAATATATTTAATATTTTTTAAATATCAATTCTAGGCTCACCAGACCTAGGAATCTCTCACCATATCAACACCTATCTCTAAAAATATTAATAGACGTATTTCAATGTTTTACATAAAAGAAACCAAGTCATTAAATTCACCCGACTTTAGGTATTTTAAACCTAAAAATCAAAAATTACTACTTGAAAATAAGTTTTTTGTGATCTCACATTTTTGTTTCCTTCTCCCAGGTGCTCTCTTGAAGTTTCTCATAATTCCAATTGGAACACACTAAAGGAATCACTCACCCATGGAGGATCATATCCTACCAAACCTTAATCTCAATAGATTACTATAAAATTTTATCTCTATGCTCGATATATAGCTCAACCCCATAAATAACATGATATTGGTCATGAACAAATCTCCTCAGCTGTGACACTTGGATGTTGTTGTGTACTCAATATAACTATGGATATAGAGCCAGGTGGTATGCTACCTTGCTGACATTGCACAGTTTTTTAAAAGGTCCAATTAATATTGGATATAACTTTTAGACCCATCAAAATCTCTATTATCCACATTATGGTGAGACATTTAAGAAAACATTATCTACCTCATCAAACCCCAGAGGCCTCATTCATTGGTCTTCATAGTAATTATGATGTATCTATGTTGTCATCATCCACTCCTAGATGATCTACACATTCTCTATCATAGCTCGCACATATCTGTTCCCACGAGTGCTGACTCTCCCAAATTAGTACAACAAATTGGTGACCTATAGGGTTTTCCATATATTTTCTCAAATGTTGTCTTACAGATGGCGGAATGGTAACTTTTATTGCACACTAAATCCACTAAGGGTAGATGATCCTCCCAACATGAGCCAAAATTATGATATTCAACCTCATTTCATGTCTTACAGAACTTGAATGGTCTGCTTTATCTTCCCATCAGTCAAGGGGTGAAAATACCTACTCAATAAAAACAAAGTCCCAGATTCCTTCTATAATCCCATAAATAATCATGTAGTAAAGTGAGTATCATAGACTGAAATGATCATTGAGGGAGCTCTATGGAGCTAGACTATCTCCTTCACATAAAGGCGTCCTAATATCACTACTATGCTCTACTCATGAATTGTTAGTAAGTGAGACAATTTGGTGAGTTGATCTATGATCACATAGATGGAATTGTATCATCTTAACATGCATCATAAACCTATCATGAAGTCTATAGTTATTTCATCCCACTTTTACTCTGGAAACTCAAGGGATTGAAAAAAAACCTTCTAGAACCCGGTTCTTATCCTTTACCTTCTTCAAGAGACAAGAAATACTACACTATTCTCCATTACTACCCACAAAAACTAACATCATACATCCTGGTACATCTTTTACTCAAATGGATGTACTACCAAATGAGATGCATGAAACTACCTCATTTCCTACCCACGAAATGTCACTAGTGCCATCATAAATCCTCTGAAAACATTAATGTGCTTCCCACCATCCTAAATTCCATCAGGAGATTGTGCAATGGATATCATATTATATAAAGACTCGGAGTCACTATCTCCTAGATTAGCTTCCCTAAGATACAATTAAAGTGGTGGGGTAACAACCAAAAACTGATGATATAAAGCACCACCCACATCCCTAAAGGACAACTGTAATGTCACTAAATACTATGATGGCTTGGCCAATAACTAAGAATATGATCTCTTACTAAGAGTTTTTTCAACCACATTCCCATTCCCAGGAGTATAGACTATCTCAAAGTAATAGTCCTTGATTAATTTGGAAATCTCATCTGTCTCAAGTTATGATCCTTCAGAGAGAATATATAATTGAAACTCTTGTGGATATAATATAAAATAGATTTCTCACCCATAATTAGTGTCACCTCATCCTCAGTGGGAATACATCCATTTACAACTCAAGATCATGGGTCACTTAGTTCTACAATTGTGGTATCAGCTACAAAGACACATAGGGAATCAAATCATACATCTTCATTCACACACAACCATGCCTACACCCTGAAGCATCATAGAACATTTTGTACTCAACACCCTCTTATAAAAATATCAAGTTGTGGATTCTCATCAACCTCTTCCTCAACTCTTGAAAATCTATATAGAACCTCTTCATCCACATGAAAGGTTACCCCTTCCTATTAAAAGATATCAAATTTTATGAAATCATAGAGAAATAATACCCAACTGAAATGTAGTATCCTTACAACCCATGGAATCTCTTCACCTCCGTCACACTCTTGGGTGGGTCCCAATCTTACACTTCCTCAACCTTTTCCAGGTCCGCTATTACACCACTAGATGAGATAACATGTCCTAGAAAGTGGACCTCCTAATTCATGAACTGACACATTGAGATATTACTATAAATATGGTTCTCTCGGATGGTGTCTAGATACATCCTCAAGTGTCACATGTGATCCTCATCAGACACTAAGTACACTAGGATATCACCAATAAAGACCTCAAAAAAACAGTATATGAAAGGCTAGAATAACCATTTCATGAGTCCCTTTAGTAGTATTGGGTAATTATTCATACTGAAGTGCATCACCAAGTAAACATAGTGAATATAGAAACATCTGAATGTCATCTTCAATATATCCTCAACCCGTAGTCATAGCTAGTGATACGTTGATCTAAGGTAAATCTTTGAAAACCATAGTTCCCCTATCAACTGATCAAAGAAGTTGTTAATATTCCATAGTGGACACATATTCTTCATGGTCACTGAGTATAAGACCTAATAATCCATTCATAACCTAATGATCTTATACACCTTCTTGAAAAACAACATTGGAGACGCCCAAAGGAAAACACCGGATCTCACGAAGCCCATATTATGAAAATCTTCCAACTGTACCCTCAACCCACGAAGAACTACATGATCCCTATGATATACTGGAAAAAAATATTAGGGTCTTCCCCTAGAGTAATTAAATGTATAATTATAACTCTCTATATTGAGGTAATACTAGAACTTCTTTAGGTAATACATCCTCATACTCAGTCACCACAATAGGAAACTGATAGCCCATAACATCCACTACTCCAAGATTCAAGCTATCCAAGTGGTGAGTAATTGAGATAAATCGCATATGTATGATTTCATTAGACTCTAATTGGCTCTCCTTCTCTCCTAAAAAGGAAAAACTAATCCCATTAACATGTAAACACTGCATACTATGCCTAAAACATTCAATCTTTACATAGACAGTGTGTATCCAATCCATAGATAAAATGATGTCAAAAGGCCTAATTCATACCAAAAAGATATCCCATAATAAAATCTATCCTCCAAGATTCATATCAATCCATAAAAATGAGTTTGATCACTTATTCATCTAGGTAGGAATCTCTAAGAATAAGGGTTGGTCCAATGGCTCAACTAGGAACTTTGGGTCTAGAACTAGGGATGTAGTATGAAAATAGTGTATCAAGCTTGTTTATATAAAAAATATGGATAATGTATAAATGAAAAATATCATACATATAATAATAATGGAATCCTTTGGACCATTGGCTTCCATGAAGTGCATCTATCCTCACCCATATCCTCTAGCTCTCGAAGCTTGGCGGTGACCATTTGGGGGTAGTGGTGGAATCATAGAAAACCATCTACCACCTCTCACCAATCTCCTTTCCTATCACATCCATCTCCCTATGGACCTCCCTATTCCTACCACTTTTTCTACCTAAGAGGCCCTTCCAATATCTCTCTAACTTCCATACAACTAGTCGGATAATCCTGTATGATATGTCCCAAACCTTCACAAGATTAGCATCACCTCTCCCTATGGTAACATGGACCGCCCAAAGATCCCTAAACAGAAGAAACCCAATCCTGATATCACCTCCTGAAACATCTCTCACATATATAACCCTTTTTTCATTGTCTACATATTACCGAAGTCTCAACTTCTATGTACCCACTACTAGCACCCATTGTCAACTTCTTCTTGACCAAAAACATGTCTGTCACTAAGGAATTGCCTAACTACCCATAATAAATCGGAATGAAAAGAGTTATAACACTGGTCCAAATATCTCTATATATACCTCACTCAAAGTTCCATACCATAATGAATGGTTTCCAAACCATATCCATCGAGTATTGTGAGAGGTGTGTAAACCTGGATGAATACCCATTCATAGTCATGCTAGCCTCATATAGATGTAGAAGAATCTGGATTTTCACTTCTCTCATTATAGCTGGAGAGTACTCTCCCTTGAAAAGATTTATAAACCCTATCAGTGAATTATTTTCCTCATCATACAATAGAACCCCCAGATTCCAACAAATACTAGTAGAGCAATGAAGAAATATCACTACCAGGACCACCATTGGGATTGTAGGTGTCCTAAAAATACCAAATAATCATGAAAATTCATGGATTCAATCCTCATATTCACATGTATTTGGATCACAACTGAACCTAATAGGATTATGATACTGAATCTCATGAAGCGCTCTCAGCCTGTGCACCTCATATTCTAGTACTATAGGCACCATTTTCCACTTTATGGGTGGATGTATGATTTAAAATCTCTTTAGAGTCACTACCTCCTGAATGGTTCCTTGTATCAAATCCTCATAACTAAGGGGATCATACTCTCAATCTTTCTGCTAAATCCTAGCTGGAAATCATCATTGAGGAATCATGTAATAGGAAAGATGCAACCCGATCAATGAGTACATGAGAGGCCTTATCCTAAGGTTCATATAGTAAAGAACACTTATCCATTCCCATGAAATTCTGAAATGTAAAATAAAACTGATAAATAATTCATTATTACATCTAAATCCCAAAATCATAGTACCAAAAAAATACAAGGATGAAATAAGGTCCAAATATAAGACAACCAATAATAGTAAATAAGTCCAATCTGATAGTAAGAGGGGACTACAGTAAAATGTGAGTACCAGAATGAAACATGGTATATCAAGAAAAAATAAAAGCACTATCTACCCCTGTTAAACAAACAAACTCATTGAATAGTTGATCATCTATATAGGGAATGACGTGTGTGGAAAGAGCCCATGTACAGGTGAGTATAATAATACCCATTAAGACACCCTAAAATCACTTAGAATAATTAATCAAGAGTACCCATCCCATTACAAGATATTTTAATCATAAATGATACCTACAATAAAATTTCAAAATATATACATAGTTGACACTATGTCTCATGGTAAGTTCATAACACATTAGTAGCCTAATATCATTATCTAGAGTATGTAACCAAACTTGCTCGGGAGAACCCACTCCATAAGTCTGATATCAGTGAAGGAGTCTGTCCGAGTTGTTGTGCTCATAAGGTATATTCATGAGTAAGTACACACTAGAATGCTGAATAGATAGATACACGGAAGGAGATCACACCCAAGACCATGGGGGAAATACTGACTAACCTAATTTGGATTAACCCATTAAGTAGGGGGTCGATGCCCATGTACTATTAGTCAATTATAAAAACACCACCTAGGGAAAAAGATGATAGAGGATCTTATACTATCCTTATGGATGGTTTCTTACAACTCTATCTGAATCTAATTCCCCTGAGAGGATCACAATCCTTTATGTAGGATGAAATTTCATAATATACTCTCAAACGGATGGATCATGGGAACACACCCTTAAAAAAACAAGTTCATTATAAGGAGAAAAAGGTCTCCAAGTCATATTTGAAGTATTACATGGCATTTACCATGAGTACACAACATCCCCCTTAAAAACTAGGTCTATCCATGTATCACGGACCATTCCCATGTCCATTACCATTTACACATGTTCGTATCCATGTAACCAGATGTTTTCATGTACAAGATTATGTCTGTGTACAAGGTCATGTCCATGTACATGAGTCATCTTGTGTACTATGATCATGTGGTGTACCTGGTCATCTATCCTCCAAGATACATGATGTGCTTCCAGGGCCCCATACAAGGCCTATATTCTTCCATTACACATAGTGAAGTGTGGAAATTTCTAGAATCAATGGGCCTTCACATGGATTTATCCTCCACCTGTTCCCCAATAATTTCTTACATGAATATTGTTGAAATCATATATATCAGTCAACTGAGGTTGATTCCCACTAGATATTTGATTTCTGGCTATTCAAAATAATTGGTAGACCATAATCATCAAACTATTCCATTGTTTCACTCTAAAACTACAACCATTTGTCCCAATATCATAACACAATCCACATTCATCGCCACGCATCATGATACATCATTAATACCCAACGTAGATTTTTAGTATCAATCTATTCCACCAAGAAACGGTGGTGCAATGATTAATTTCCCAATATTATTTAGAAAAATATAAAAAATTAATTCTAAGGATGAACACATAAAGATTGGGGGAATAAATGTTCAAAACACAAACACAAATAACAATCATTGGAAAATGTTCAAGTTTTCCTCAATTATTTTCTACTATAGAAATGAATGAAGGGATAAAATTAGATAGAAAGATAATTTCACAAATTTGTAAAATAATAATCACATAACCACAATAAAATTGATCTACGAATAAATCCATTAGTCGACTGATTCATGTTCATCATAGGATAATAAAAAAGGATAAATCCACATAAGAAAATTGTCCTACCTCGAGATGGATCAATTTCTTATGAAGAAAAAATTTTCTTTATTTTTATTGGAATGATTCTTGATTTCCTATAGAATGAATGATCCTTGATCCATCATCATCATTCTCCAATCCTTCCACCAACGTTCTCTCTCATTTCACAGGGTTATGAGGATAAACATGGGAATTATCTATACGTATTCTTAAGTATAAGAATATTAGGTCTATGTGTCTCTAAAAATAAAATTACTCAATTATGCATGTGGTAATTGTTTCATAGGCATGTGATGATAACAAATATTATGTCATTCATAGGGTAAATTTCACATCATGAAGTAAACAGCAGGCTCAGGTTTGCAATCCAAGGATACCTTTACGAGCTATTCTTAGTTTGTAGGAAAAATTCACATGCCTGATATTAATATATTTAATATTATTAAAATATCAATTTCATGCTCACCAGACCTCGGAATCTCATTTCGTCTCAACGGCTAGCTCCAAAAATAATAGTAGATATATTTCAGTGATTTACATGTGAAAAAATTATACAATACACACTAACAAAGTTAGCTATTATTTGTGCTAAATTTAACGTTGATAAATTCATTAGTTTATCAGTGCTCATTTTAGTGCTTAATAAGAATATTTATGAGTGATAAAATCAGTTTTAGTAAAAACCAAATTAAAAAAATTAGTAATATGATAAAATTTATTTATTAATAGTAATTTCATGTTTAAAAAATACAAATAATTAATAATTATATGAAATTATATAATACTAAAAATTTTCTATATAAAATATTAAATACTAATAATTATATTTAAATAAAATTAGTTATATTACTAAAAAAATTATTTTTTTAAAATAGCTAAATATTATAGTCTAAATAAGGAACATATTATTCTATTTAAAAATATAAAATGTATTATATTTAAATAAAAAATAAATTAAATATATTTTAGTTATTAAATATAAATATTAAATTTACTATCATTTGAATTTTAAGAAAAACTATTCAAAATATTTAATATTTAAATTAAATTTATTTTAGAAAAACAAAATATATCATTGAGTTTTGTTAATCCCCACATAGGATTCAATTGATAGATACCCTGGGGGGGTTAATCCGGGTATGGAAGTTTTTAACTTAAATAATTTTTCCTTAAACTCTAATCACCCAAGATGATCTTAACCTCATTATTTGTAGTGTCACTCTTAAGTTCTTCATTTAATGATAATGATTTTATTGAAACCTTATTAGTATTTATAAATAATTTAGTTTGTTCAGTGTTAATTTTTCCACACATACAATGTATATCATTCATAATATAAACAAAGAAATAACATAAGACACATGGATTTTTACTTGGTCCACCCATATTGGGATAATCCAATGAGAATGCATTTTACAATGTGTTGATTCACTAGAAATCACTAAAATCATTGTTTGGCGGTGGGGTTATTATATATAATATGTCACTCCCCTTATAAGTTTTATATATAGCTTACTACTCCCCTTATGAAATGTTTCACTCCCATTACTCCCCCTCTTTCTCTCACTAATCTATATTTGAAATCACTTTTGGCATGTATTCCAGTAACAAAACAACGTTACAATTTCTACCATGCCAGATTAGGTTGGTTAGTTAGATCTCCATTTGTTGCTTCTTTAAAATATTTTTGTGAATCACACCATAAACATTAACTACACCTTTCCATGATTCATAATGTAAAATCCTCTATTTTATTTGGATATATCTTCAATGATTACCAATATTCCTTCTATTCAAATCTTCTTCTTTTTTAGAATATGACTCTCATAGTTTTAAACATATTATTATTCAACTCTATAAATATCATATATTTCAATTATCACCTACTAGAAAAACCCATAATTTAATATTTATGGAGATATATATCTCAATAAATCTTGACTTCTTAAAATCAATTCTATCATTCAAACATAATATCTCCATGTTTCCGTTAAATAAGATTTGTGATCCTTAAGAAATATTGTGGAAAAATAAATACATCATTATTCATTTAATATAAGTTAAAATCATACATTTAATTCATTTATTTCCTTCCTAAAATATAGGTAATTCCAAATAAGGAAATTTGTGACTCATCTTCTTCACAGTAAGACTACCCAATGCAGGACATGACTCTAAAATTACACTAAAACCTCAACACAATACTAAGATTCCCACTGAAAGCTCCATGGCATAGAATTCCACTTTTTGGAATGTAACATTTTCTCTGTATTTCATGTATTACATTTGAAAAATATTTCATGGTGAAATCATCAAGATTTTTCATTGATTAGTGCACTACGGTGTGACTCCCATCAGCATGACCAGATCACCTTTTTATGGGAATTCTATCTCCTAATTAATGAAACACCAAAAGTGTGATCCTGATCTATTTTATATACCAGACTAATCTTATAGAACCATTAAAACCATACCAAGATCTTATATAGTGTGTAACCATATTTTAAGACATGGACATATCTAAAACTGGTCACATTTCACACTATTTATAAAACCTTACATTTCAAAAAAAACATTACACGTCCCTTCAAAAAAACATTATATAGAGAGGGAGGTTTTGTTCCTTTTCTTCATTCTACCTCCACATCTCAAAAAACATATACAAGATCCCAAATATATTACATAACTCTCAAAACATACATAATATATTTAGATAGATTATAAAATTACCAAATTTTATATAGAATCCTACAATATATTATACAACTTTAAAAACATATGAAAATGTTTTAAATATATTTCATAACTTCTAAAACAAATATAGAAGCCTTAAATATATTACATAAAACTGACTACTTCATACCATTTATATTTTCCTAGTCTGTTTCCATAAAACATTAGATGAAAATCAAGATAATATATTACATATTTAGGGAATAATACAAACCTAGATAATTTTCATTGAAATCCAAATAATTTCTTATACATTATATCTACTATGTATGCCTTTTACATATACTATTCTTCCAAAAATATATTACTGCCAAAACACAATTTTATTTAATATTTTTTGGATAATAAATGAAATAATTTCCTCACACTGTGATAAATATTTTAATTTGTATAATATTTGGGATTAGATCATTCATTTGATAATTTGATGGAAATTCTAGTTTTACCGTTTTAAAATTCACTTTAGTCTTTCGGGCATTAATATTTTTTAGTAAATTATTTGATTTCAAATTTTCTAATTTTGTTCTTGATGTAATGAGATATAAATTCTATTTATGACATGGGAGTTGGATCATGAATTTTAGTGGTGTAAATGGCCCATGAAGATAAAGACTGACTAAACTATTCAGATTGGACATCACTTCACCAATTGAGACGTATCTTCATCATCTGGGCCTTTCATGGAACCAAATTCTAATGGAAACTCTGGGAAATGATTATGAACAAATAATACTTCTATAAGGATATCCAGGTCATGTGTTTTGGAGGCCAACAATTTGCTGCAAGTGTGATTAGACAATTTTTCCGAATTTCCCTTTTGCACATAAAAAAATCATGTAACCCTAGCCCTCCCAAACTAAATTTAAATGATATTTTCCCTTTTTGGGAGGATTGGTGGAGGAATTGGAAAGGTTTTGGAGAAACGGTGTCTCTTGGGATCCCCTCACAACTATTGGAAGAAGTAAGGTCGTGTGCAAACATCTTTTCCAAGAAGGCTCTCCTCTCCCACCTCCTCTTTGTATTTCTTTGGTTTCATGCTTGTATCTTGAATTTTTCCTGAATTAATATTTTGTGTTTTTTAATTTTCCTCATCATCATCTTCTTCTTTTCTTCTTATTGGTCTGGAATATAAGATTGGAGACGAGATTGGGTGTTCCCCCAATCAATAAATTGCTTATGCAAAACTTGTCTCCAATGAAAACTCTGCCCATAGAAGTGTGATTTCATTCATAGTTGATCTAATCCATACTCCCTATATTTATTAATTTTGAATCTATAAAAATACTATAATTATTTAGTTGGGATCAATTAATTGAGTTTTAATTTCTATGTTACTTGATCGACTTCCATTTGTCTGTGTGGTCGGGTATATGTAAATCGTGAGAGTGAAACGTAAACCATAAACTCTAATCAACATGGGATTGAATTGTAGGGTCCATTTCCCATCCCAAACTCAATTAATTCTCCACTAAAATAAGGATATTACTCTCTAATTAACCGATTACCACATGTTGGATTTTGGATCTCTATTAAACCAGGGTGTTGCGATCAGAGGTCCTGAAGTTAACCTAGGGCTCATTTTCCCAAATTTGTGGTATTGTCAATTTCTGTAGGGTTTGGGGGTTGAAAAGGCTAGGGGATTAAAATTGAATGAATTATAATCATATGGTATAAGAATAAATGAATGATAAAGGGGCCATATTAGATCAACTATGTCTTCTCATATAAGTATTTTTATTGAAATTTTGTCTTTGATTATTCCATCTCATTCGCTTGTTTAGTGTATTGTCTAAAAGTCACAAAACCTAACCCCCACATCTTGGGTTTCATTTGTCATCACTTATTTATTATTATTTTTAAAGACTATTAAGGTTTGTTTAATTCACTTCCTTGTTGATAGAATGACCTAGGTTAGCCACTGTACTGCACTTAGTAAAATCAAAAATAATTATTTTTGAGAGTGTGTGCGATAACTCTCATAAAATTTGAACTGTTGTTGGGGAGGAAAATGTTTTATTTAATCAATTTTTGGTAAGTTATTTATACATATTTTTTATTTTGTTTCTCTTATTCTCATCCCTTTTCATTTAAATTTTTTATTCCCCACCCTTTTTTTCTCTTGAACCATCAATTAAAACCTCATTTAATGATATTGGTGTCTGCTAATTTTTGTTTCTATCATTTTTTTATTTATGACATGATCCCATCCTAAGAATATATTTTATCTAGATACCAAGATTATGCACATTCTTTAGGGCTCTAATTAGACTGTCTCATTCTACAGGAAGTGTCGACATTTACCCAACTAGGGAATTCCTCCACTCTAAGAATTTTGAAATTGGAAACCCTTTAAAAACAAATGTTAAAAAAATATACAATGGATAAAAATAACAAAAATGAACTCAATAGGACTATTCAATAGTTGTAGGCACCTGATATTAATTATCATCCCACATGCATTACATATCAAACTCTCGAATCGGACATTGAGTTGAAATCTGAGTTAATACATCTTCTTCCAGAATTTTATGGATTACCTGGTGAGGATCCAAATAAATAATTGAAATAATTATATGTGGTTTGCTCAACCTTAAAACCAATAAATGTCTCTGAAGATAAAATAAAACATAGGGCATTCCCATTCTCACTTGATGGAACTTCTACTGATTGGATGTGTTATTTACAACCTGAAGATGTAACATGTTGGAATGATTTGAAACATCTTTTATTGTAGATATTTTTTCCAGCATCATGGTCTACATCCATCTGAAAGGAGATCTCAGGGATCATTAAGGAACATGGGGAGTCGATGTATGAGTATTGGGAGAGATTCGAGAAGTTTTGTGTCAGCTTCCCACATCACCAAATCAGTGAGAAACTCCTCATATAGTAATTCTATGAAGGACTCACACCTATGGAAAGAAGCATGGTAGATGTTGCAGCTAGATGGGAATTGGTCGACAAAACACTAGCAACTGCATGAGCGTTGATAAAAAAGATGGAACAAAAATCCAAAAAACATGGATATCGAGGTACCCCACAAGTTAGAGGAGTACATAAGGTAAGTATATCCTCTCTTGAAATTAATTTGACTGATACCATGTTGCATGAATTAACAACTATGGTGAGAGAAATTTCTTTGGATCAAAATAATTCCTAACCCCCCTTATTCACGGAATTAGGGAATTACCACTGAGACAAGCCACCCAACTAACTTTTTCCCCCAACTACAAGAAACAGAATATTGTCCAGCAGTGTTTCTTGGTAGAACATTTCAGCAACAACAACAAATATATCCCCAAAGGAAGTTTGATTCATTTTCTCTAATATACAAATAATGGTGTAAGGATCAATTGAACATGAGGTATGTATCTGGCCAACAACAAATGCCCCCCTTTCACTAAAACTTCCATCAGTATCCACCTTACGAGAAGGGTTTCCAACAACCCCAAAGGAGATTTGAATCCCAGACATTATCAAGCAAAAAATATGGGACTTCTAAACAAAATTTATATTCTATTACTGATGATCTTTTGAAACAAATTGTTCATAATAAACAGAATGAGCTGAAGAGTCAAGGTTCTGAGAAAAGGGAGTTGAAGACTCAAATGAGCCAGATTTCAACTACCCTTCATGAAATGGTAAGTAATAATTCCAGAAAAATACACTCCAAACCTTCTCCAAATCCCAAGAGGAATGTTAGTTACATCACATTGAGAAGTGGGAAGTAAATGAATGATACATCTGTACCTCCCATTCCATCGGGATTCACCTCAACACCAGAGAATCCCCATTAAAAACCAGCTGATGAGAAATCGAAGAGTGATCAATGGAAATGAGAGGATCAATCTTGGAAGGAATGTGACAGCACTCATTACACCAACTATAGTGATTCCAAAAAAGTGAAGGAATCCTGGAACATTCACTATCCCATGCACTATAGGGGAGTTACACTTTTCTAAGTCATTAGGTGATTTAGGAGTGTCTATAAATGTTATGCCTCACTCTGTATTCTCTTCTTTACAGGTTGGGAAGTAGAAGCCGACAAGAGTTGTGGTGAAGATAGAGAATAGAGCTATGGAATATCCAGTGGGAGTCCTTGAAGATGTACTTGTTAGGGTAAGAGTTATGATCTTTCCGAAAAAATTATATGTTCTTAACATAGAGGATGTTCAAGTAAGTTCTCGTGCTCCAATTCTATTAGGTAGACCCTTCATAAAAATAGAAAAAAATGATAAATGTCCATGATGGTATACTTTCCATGTATTTTCGAGATGATGTTGTGATATTTAATATTATGGATTCCAAGAAGCACCCCTCATAGAACTATTATGGTTTTGTTATCTCCCATTTCGAACCACAAAATAAAAAACCCATGGAATGTGATTGTATTATGCTTAGGGAGATTATGATCATTGGTTCTAGTTTTATGTATAAGAGAACTTCCACAAACATTTCTAATGTACAAGATTCTATTAGATTTGGTTTTGAGATAGATTCGTATTTTGATTTTAATCATGTGAACTCTGATTATGATATGTATGTTGTGTAAACTGATGGATTTGATGAACTATTCTATTATTTTGATGATGTATGTTCTGATACTAATGTTGTTTGTGCACATATTTCAGTTCCTTCACAATCCTCGTCCATAGCGTACCCCCCTGTATTGGAACTTAGGACATTTCCACCAAATCCCAAAAACTCATACTTGTTGATTGGTAAAAGATTACCTATTATCATTTCTAACAATCTCGTTTTTTGAACATGATGAAAAACTTTTGAAACTTTTAATAGAGAACATTAAAGAAATTTGGTGGACCTTGGGTGACATATTAGGTATTAGCCCCTTCATTTTGATGCATATGATTCTTTTGGAGGATGGGACTGAACAAGTGAAGCAACCACAAAGGATACTCAATCCAACCCTTTTCAAAGTTGTTAAAAAAGAAGTTCAGAAATTTCATGAGGTAGGTATAATATTTTCTATTTCAGATTCTCATTGGGTAAGCCATATTTAGGTTTTTCCTAAGAAAATTGGTGTTACAGTTGTTAAAAATGATTAAAATGAGTTAGTTTCAATGAGGGTCAAAAATAGTTGGCGTGTGTGTATTGATTATAGGAAACTATGTCAAACCACTCGCAAGGACCATTTCCCCCCTCCCATTTATTGATCAAATGCTTGAGAGACTAGCTGGGAATACAAATTATTGTTTCTTGGATGGATTTTCTCGATATTTTCAGGTTCCTATAGCTCTGTAGGATTATGATAAGACAATATTCACTTGCTTATATGGCACATTTTCCTACCGGAGGATGCCATTTAGACCATTCAATTCCCCAGGTACCATCCAAAGATGCATGGTGAGTATTTTTTTCTGATTCTCTTAAGACCTGCATGGAGGTATTATGGATGAATTTACAGTATATGGATCTTCATTTGATGATTGTCTAAATAGTTTGGAAAAGGTGTTGAATCTTTTTATTCTGAAGAATCTAGTCTTGAACTTTTAAAAGTGTCATTTCATGGTAGAGCATGGCATTGTCTTATGACATGTAGTGTCAAAACATGGGATAGAGGTTGATAGATCTAAGGTATATATCATTTCATACTCACCCTATCATCCATGTGTACATGATGTTAGATAATTCCTATGGAATGTAGGGTTTTATCGGTTCTTCATCAAAAATTTTAGTAAGAATTATATTCCTTTGTCATGATTACTTCAAAAGGATTCTGATTCTGTGTTTGATTATTCATGTAGGGTAGCATTTGATGAGCTGAAGAAGTGTCTAACCACTCCATTGATCATACACCCCCCACAATGGGACATTCCATTTGATCTTATGTGTGATGCATCCAACTATGCAGTTGGAGCTACTTATACCAAAGGGTGGATGGACATTCAAATTTGATTGCCTATGCTTCGAGGACATTGGACATAGCAAAATAAAACTACACAACCATAGAAAAGGAGTTACTTACTGTCATATTTTCTTTATATAAATTCTCTTTATATTTATTGGGCTCTAAATTAGTTTGTTTTTCTAACCATGCAGCTATAAGGTACCATTTTAAGAAGCCAGATGCAAAGCCAAGACTTATGTGATGGATTCTCCTTCTTCAAGAATTCTATATTTAAATAAAAGACAATAAGGTGTGTCAAAACCTAGTGGTGGACCACATGGGTAGGATTAATCACACGCTAGAGGATGACACGTTGACCTAGGTACCACTTCAGGACACTTTTTTCGATGAGCATCTTTATTCTATCTCAGGTACACATTTTTTGTATGCTGATTTAGTGAACTACCTTATTACATCTGAAATCCCTACAAATTTAAATAAACATCATGTCCAAAAATTAAAAAGTGAGTCTCGGTATTATATTTGGGATAATCCATACCTCCGGTGCATGTGCAGTGATCAAGTTATTAGGAGGTGTGTTCCTGATCCTGAGTTTGAGTCTTTTCTATGATTCATTCATACACATGCTTGTGGTGGTCACTTTAGACCCCAATGGATATCTGGAATGTTTTGGAATCTATATAATATTGTCCTAGCTTATTCCATGATTCACATGTGTTTTGTAAGTCATGCTCTCATTGCCAACACATGGGAAACATTTCTAGGAGACATGATATGACCCAACAACCCATACTATTCTGTGATATTTTTTGAGGTGTAGGGCATTGAATTTATGGGTCATTTTCCTAGTTCATTTGTTTTTTTTGTATATTTTGGTTTCTGTTGATTATGTGAGTAAATTGGTGGAGTCTATGGCCACCGAGATTGAATATTCTCATGTTGTAGTGTAATTTATCAATACACAAATTCTTTTTAGGTTTTGAGTACCAAAGACCATCATTAGGGACCAAGGGACACACATAAGCAATCAAGATTTGGCTTCCCTCCATTGGAAGTATAGGGTGACACATAAAACATCAACACCATGACACCCCCAAACAAATGTCTAGGCTGAGGTTTCAAATGGTGAGTTGAAACACATTTTGGAGAAAACTTTGTAGTTTAATATGAATGATTGGAGCAAGCAATTGGATGATGCACTTTGGTCTTATAGGACAGTATAAATGACACCCATTGGTATGTCCCCATTTCGAATTGTTTTTGGGAAAGCGTGCCATCTCCTCGTGGAAGTCGAGCATCGGGCTATAAAGAAATGAAAAATTGATTTGGCCAAAGATAAAATCCAAAGGAAGCTACAAATTCAAGAGCTTGAGGAGATTTTATTTTCTTCAAATTAGAACTCAAGGCTCTACAAGTAATGTTCAAAATCATCTCATGATAGAATCATCCAACAATAGGAGTTTTATATTTGAGAGAAAGTTCTTCTATACAGCTCACGACTAAAGATGATGTATGTTAAGTTACGTTCCAAATGGTTAGGTCCTTATATTGTATCTAATGGTTTTTCTTATGGTGTAGTGGACATCACACAGGAGGACACTGGATGGGTTTGTACAGTCAACGGACAACATTTGAAGAAATACATTGAGGGACTTCCAACTGATGCAGTGGATTTCATCACACTACAAGACCCCACCATCACTTGAGTGTATCAATCTATTCTTAACCCTTTCACTTTTATATTATTTGTCCTATTTAAAATTTTGCTTTTCATGATCACATATCATCTCATTTGATCACATTAAAGAAAATTAAATATTTTAAGTGTGGGCGATGGGACAATATTTTAGGGTAGAAATTTGGGGTTTTCATTTCTATGATTTTTGTGTATTTTCTATTAAGTTTTTGGATAAAATTTTCAAAAAAAAATAAAAACACAAATAAAATAAAATATGTATATATATATATATATCATGTAACATTATCATTTGGAACATAAGGAAAATTCATGTCTTCCAAATTCATTGGTATAATGATAAGCATGAGTAATATTTCATCGTTAAGGGTTGATTTTTATAAAATTTGATGTCATCGAGGATATGATTGGTTATGTCATAATAAAACCTTTTAGATTTTGACACCATTCATTGTGATTTTTGTTCATTGTAAATTGTGACATAAATTTCTCTATACATCTTTTCATACAATCATGAATTGTGAGTTTCTCTTACCCAATTGAATGTCTATTTAGGGTAATTATTTCTTTTTAGATTATAATATGGTCTTCCCATATGTTCGTTTCTCTTCCGATCATTTCTATTATTGTACCAGAGAGACCTGTGCATGTGAACCTAATATCTGACAATTGTACGCCCTAAAAAATATACAAAAGATTATATATTAATAAATAAAAAATAAAAAAATAGTCAACAAAGAGGGGAGTGAATAAATGTACAACATGTAGGGATATTTAGGTCTGGAGCTCATGGTTTTACTTCTTGGAATTCTTAAATGAGTGGGTTTTGGAATTTAATTACAAAGGATGTTGAAGAGGATCGGTGGAATAGAATCAGGTAAGAAGAAAAGTTTTATTGAACCAAATATACTTGATAAAGGGTGGAGAGACAAGCTTGAAATGATTGTTACACACACACATGGGGAATTTGTGGCATAATAGACCCATGAATTATTTTTTCTCTGATCAGTGTTATTAATCTTACTAGATTTTTTTTTGATAAAACCTATTTTAAAATTTATTGAAATTGACTCTTGATTGGATTATTACATTTCCTATTTTTCCACTATGGATTGTGGAATATGAACATGCATATCTTTTCACAATTTTTTGGAATACATTATACGAGGTTTTGCCCAGGAGTGAAAAAGGGTAAGTGTGGGGGAGTTGATGAAACACAATTTTATTGAATATTTTATTGATAATAAATGAAAAATTTCCTCACATTGTGCTAAATATGTTAATTTATATCATATTTTGGATTATATCATTCATTTGAAAATTTGATGGAAATTCAAGTTTTACTCTTTTAAAATTCATTTTAGTATTTTGAGAATAAATATTTTTATATAAATTATTCTTACTTGAAATTTTATAACTGTGTTTTTGAGTTAATGAGTCAAAAATTATATTTAGGACATGGGATCTGGATCGTGCATTGGAGTGGAGTAAATGTCCCATGAAGACAATGTTGTACTGAACTATCCAGATTGGACATCACTTCACCATTTGGGCTGTATCGTCTTTATCCAAGCTTATATTGGGTCCAAATATTGAGGGAAGCTCGAGGATAGGATTATGAACAAATAATACATCTATAAGGCTATCCAATTCAAGCATTTTGTGGGTCAACTATGCAGTACAAGTGGGATTAAACAATTTGTCCTAATTTCATTTTCACACTTTAATAAATCATGTACCCCTAGCCCTCCAAAACTCTATTTAAAAGATATTTTCACTATTTGGGAGGTTTGGTGGAGGAATTATAATGGTTTTTCTAAATGACTGTCTCTTGGGATCCCCTCGAAACTATTGGAATAAGTAAGGCCTTTAGAAAACATATCTTCTCTGAAGGCTCTCCTCTCCCACCTCCCCTTTGTATTTTTTTCATTCATGCTTGTATATTGAATTTTTATTCAATTAATATTCTATTTTTTCAATTTTATTCTTCTTCTTCTTCTTCTTCATCTTCTTGGGATGGAATATAAGAGTGGAGACGAGATTGAGAATTCCCCTATCAATCCATTGCTTATTCAAAACGTCTCCATAGTGACAACTCCGCCCATGGAAGTGTGATTTATTTTGTAGTTGATCTAATCTATACTACATTCATTTGTTCATCTTGAATTGATAAACATATTGTAATTCATAAATTGTGATCAATTAATTGAGTTTTAATTTCTATGTTACTTGATCGACATTCATTTGACCGCATGGTTGGGATTGTGTAAATTGTGAGAGTAAAACTTAAACAAAAAACTCCAATAAACATGGGATAGAATTGTAGGGTTCAAGTCGCAACCCAAACTCAATTAATTCTCTACTCCAGGGAGGATATGCTACCCTAATTGATCACTAAACACAAGTTGGCTTTTGTATTTCCATCAATGTAGGGTGTTGCGATTGGATGTCCCCAAGTTATTCTAGGGCTCATTTTAACAAAATTGTGGTCTTGTTAATTTCTATAGGGTTCGGGGGTTGATAAGGATAGGGGATTACAATTGAATGAATTATAATAATATGGGATATTAATAAATTAATGATGAAAGGGATGATTAGATCAACTATGTCTTCTCTTATAAGTATTTTTAAAGAAATTGTGTCTTTGATTGTTCCATCTCATTCGCTTGTTTAGTGTATTGTCTGAAAGTCAAAAAACCAAACCCCCACATCTTGTGTTTAATTTTTCATCACTTATTTAATTTTTTTTGTTTTTTAATTATATCCTATTAATGGTTGTTTAATTCACTTCATCATTGATAGAACGAACGAGGTCATCCACTCTGTTTCACTTAGTAAAATCACAAATAATTATTTTTGAGAGTGTATGCGACAACTCTCATCAATTACATATTCAAGGATTTTTACAAAATCATAGAATTCATGTCAAAATCGTACTTTTTTATAATTCCTCCAAAATAAATTCCAAACTCCTCTAGATTTCTCTAAAAGCACCAAAATTTTCTTCAATACCATTTAAACCAAAAATATATATAGTACATACCCACACATGAATTAATTCATCTTTAAGTATACTTATCCTTATTCACTATCATATCATCTGAAAATTTTATAATAATACCTCAAGATTTGGCATTTTCATCTTTCACTTAAATTCAATGCTACCAAATATATTTTGTAGTTGAATTTAAATATAAAAACAATAATATCCACTGGTCGAAAACAAATCTGACATAAATTAATCACCTTGATTACCAATAAATTTAACACATCATCTTCACTATTGGGATTCCATCATTATCTCCCTTTAGATTTATTGGTAACACTATTAGGAATCTAAATGAATCTAATTGTGATTATGATTATTCTTAAATTACCTTTTAGGGATGGATATACTCATGGTTTCATGATTCTTATTACCCCCCCAATAGAAAATCAAAAGCATTGCCTCAAAAAGTGACTGATGTAGATCTTTGAATAACTTTTATATTAATAAACAGGGGTTTCACATTCATCTATATTATCACTATACCCATATCTTCCTGATGTCTAGCACCAAAAGATCCTCTTATTTAACTCTTATAAGATTCTCATTGATGTCACTTGAAAAGTTTTCAACTTCAACACTTAATACAAGTTTTTGGTATATTAAATGAAATTCCACTTATTGAAAACAATATTTTCACTAGAGTCTTCTCCTTTATTATAATTTCTAAATTCTTTGGGAAAATAATAAATTCCTCCCCATTTATCTAAAATCCCTATAAATAATTTGATATACTAGGATCCCCATTTTTTAATACACTTAAAGACTCGTATAATTTCATTGCTTTATTCAACTGTTCCACACCATTTCATATTTGACTTTAAACTCAAGAAGCTCCTTCAACTATAGATTCATTTAATATACTTTTTGTGAATAATCATCCGAGAAAGAAATTATATGTCAAAAGCACCTATAATATTAATAAGGAAACACTTAGTTTAAGAAACAATATATTAAGATAATAATATCTTTATTGTTCATTTCACTCACCTACTTCACTAAGATGCATGTAGTCTCAATTTTCAAAATTTAACAAGGAACACATTCCAAAGTATATCTTTGAAAATCACATTTTCACATAAATTTTGATATGAATTATAAAAAATAATACCAATTATCAATCTATATCAACCTTTGATATCAAAAAATAAATAGTATATATCACAAGTAATCATGAAACAAATAAATCATGAAAAATTTTTTGTTTCCACTTATACATAAAGGTATAATCTTCCATATTAAATGTTTGATATCAATTCATAATATATGATCATGACACTGAAAATCAATTGGAACTTGATAAAAACTTGAATACCACTATTTAATTCTCCAATTATTCTTGTTTCACTCATGTACATTAAACTCTAGATTCAATAAAAAAACACTTACACTGCTCCATCCATCAATTGGAACTTAAAAAGATATAAAAATATCACTTTATTTTTTTAATGAAACTTCCCCATGGATTGTATCTCCCGCAAAAATTGAAAAACATAAAAAATAGTAAATAGAATTTTAATACACGGTGAGAGGGATGTACCTAATTTCCCCATGTGATGAAGAAAATAAGTTACTATAGACTACTATTTTTTAATTTATCCTTAAATTATTAATCAATATTCAATTATAAATTAGTTTTTATAAAATATAACTTCATTCTAACTTCTCTTGAATTTTTATTTTTCTCGTGGTCTAAATCACAAACCACACTTCCTTGGGTATTCATGTTATCATGGATCTCATAACACATCATCATTTAGAATTAACTATTCCATAATAATTTCCTATATTTTCTATCCATACATGAATTAAAATTATTTTTAACACATTCCTTTACTTGGCATAAATAATTCAGATGAGATTTTTTTACATTTAAACATATTTATTTTTTTACAAATATTCTTCTTGAAATTTTAAGACGTATTTTATTGAACAAAAAATTTAGAACACTTTTTATCACCACTTTCACAATGTTTATTTTATTCAACCAACCCATGAAATATATTTCTTAAAGAAAAAAAAATTAACAATGAATACAATATGGTTTCCTCAATTCCATCCAACTGAACTTATCATAATATTTTTAATAGATTCATGATTAGCATGGTAATACTTTTCTGACAATAACAATAACTCCTTTATGGTGTTTGGAATCTCTATTTAGAAAACATTCCATCAACATAACAATAATATATATATTCCAATTCTTCATAGAAAAAGATATAAATAATACCATTAATACTATAATAATAAAACATATTTATATATTTACCTTTGGAACTCATTTTTTTCTTACCCTTTATAGATACTTTCTGGAATTTGTTTCCAATGCCTCCATTATTTTCCATTTTCTTAGGAATGTTCAATTTTATCTTCTTTTCATACATTAAATGGTTTACATTATGGATATAGTAGGTTTTTACTATGGAAAATTTTCTTTTTAAAATAAAAATTCTTTCATGCTTCTCCTGTAATAAAACATTATTTTTCTTCAACTAACTATTTCTTAGTGAAGGATAATTAAATAATATGTGTAAATAATATTTTAGAATTAGAATACCCTTAGAAATTGATTATTATACTTCCTTATTGAGTGATATGATCTCCTCTTATAGTTTCTTCTTTTTTTAATTGCCTCAAGTTAAGCATTAATATATTTATTGAGTTTCTTCCCATTAGTCATCACAACTTTTAATATAAGGGAATGTTTATCTAGAATGAAACTTTTCTCCTTTATCTTTGTGTTGATATAATTAATATAATATTTAATTCTCACATTTTTCCTCCGTGAATGATTTTTCAATGTTTTTAGAAAGTTCATCCTTTTTAGCCTAAATCTTTTTATCTTATTTGGGGTCAAGGAACTTCTCCTTGGCACTAGTTTAGAGCTTCAGCATTTTTTGGAAATATCCTTCAACTATAAAACATGAGAAACACTTTTTCCCTTAGATCAGTATCCATATCAACTTGTCCCCTGCTCAGGCTTTTAAATTTTTCAATATAAAATTTCATAACCTTTACATTTATCCCCCAAGACTTCTTATCCTATATTAATTTCATGTTTTCTTATTGAAACCACTGATCTACCTCTTATGATATGTGTTAAACATAAACCTTTAGACTTTTTAATACATCATAATCATTATCAGATCCAATATCTCATGGGATTCTAGGTTCATTATCTAAATCAATAGCATCATTATAAGCATTAATGGATTCACAATCAAAATCAACCATAACATTTGTCCAAAAAAACTCTTGAAATTTTCCATTTGGATTAAAATTTTCCGATAAAATATTCTAACATATGGAATTTCCTTATAGATTTGATTCTTATATTAATTATTTACGTTTCCCATTGAACTAAAAAATGTAAGTGTGGAAAATAAATCAACTCCCAAAACCAAATAGATCAATTAAAAAAATACAAAAAATAAACTTATGATTTGATACCAATTGCTAATCCCCATAAGAGGTCCAGGTGAGAGATAACCTGGGGGTGAATTAGGATATGTAACTTTTCCAATATAAACTTTTTTCCTGAAAAATCATAGTTACCTATATGATATTTACCAAATTATTAGTATAGTAACCCACAGGTTCATCCTTTAATGATTTTTATTTGATTAAAATATTTGTAATATTTATAATTTATCTAGTTTTCTCAATAATTCTTAACCCACACACAAAAAATTTATCATTTGGAATATAAATAATAAAACAAAAATAACACATGGATTTTTATTACTTCTCCGTCATTGGTATAATCCAAGGATCATGTAATCAACAATGTTTTTATGTCTTGGAATCCAATAAACTCATTGTTTTTGGTTGTTTTAAGATGTGAATGAGATCAACTCCGACACAATATTTCGGGATATCTCACTAATTATCAAGTTAAAATCTTATCACTTACACTCTTTCACACACTTTTCTAGATATGATAACTATTTTGGAACATAACACAATCATAGAACAACTTCATTGTTGCTATCACACTAGAAGTAGGTAACTTCCATTAATCTCAAATTCCTACTAATTTATAGGGTCATTTTGAATCTTACTACAAACAATAGCTACATAATTCCATGATTAATCATGTAAACACCTCTTTTATATTATTTGGCTATATATTCAATGAGTTCTAATCTTTTTTCAATTTTCTCTTATTATTTTCTGAAATAAATATCTCACATGATTGGATATATCAAAATTCCACTCTCAATATCATATATGTCAATTTTCCCTTATATCACACAATATCCATTATTAAATATTTATAAAGATGTAAATATCCATAAATCTTGACTCCCATAAATTATTTTTCCAATTAATAGAGAAAATTTCCACATTTCATTTTTAGAAGATCTGTAGTCCTCCACAAATATAGTGGGAAAATCCATCCAACATTATTCTTAAAATATAATTAAAAATAAATCATTCAATTCCCTAATTTCCTTCCAAAAATATACATAAATAAAAATAATAAAACTCATTGACTCAACTATTTCATGGAAAGACTGCACATTGCACAAAATAGCTCTCAATATCTACTAAAAACATGAAACCATGCGACTATTTCCATAAAAACATTATGGTGTGGAATTACCCCTTATAGTGTATAAAAAGTATGTAAAAAATTCATGGATCACATCCACAAAAAACATCATGGTGAAATATTTTGGATCCTCCTTGGACTCTCATTATCCTGGTGTGATCACATTTTTTCCTGGAATTCCATCTCCCATATACTAAAACTCTATGGGTTTGATCCTGACCCACATTGTATACTAACCATATAAGGTCTCAACCTTAAACATTACATAATCATTAATTAAGTTAATAATTCACACTGAGGATCTTTTCAGGTTTATAGTTTTAGAGAATTATGCCATAATAATTACATTACATCTCAAATATTACAAATAAGACACTTCTACTCGGTATCAATTTTTTAATAAAATAAAAATTATTAAAAGAAAACAATAATTCTTTTTTTGAAATAGATTTTCTCAAATTATTCATTTCTCTTACCCTGCCTTATATCCTATGAAAAACATTTCAAAAACATGGGATGAGAGTAAAAAACTTAGTAAGGGTTATAAAATAAAGAAATAAAACATTAGTATTTCATTAAAAAAATAATCACTTTAACATACCTCATGAAATCATAAGATTTATGAATAACACATAGAAATCATAAATCATAAATGTGTCTTGTGGCATCCATAATATACTTACGTTGTAGCTTTCACAGCTGCATAGGGAGTTATGTTTGGATTACCCATCATAGTATATTCCCTAAATCTCTTAGGAGAATCATTTACTTTTACCTATATCATGTTACCCAATGAATTGGAGAGATATCACAGGCCCACCTTCTCAACGTTTATCACGGAACCACCCATATATGTAAACAATACCCAAGAACCATAGTATATTCATTACACATAAAACAAACATAAAATGAAAGATGACATTTCCACATTTCAATGACAATATATCATTTCAAGATATTGAAATAATTAATCCTTCCTCAAAACCATTTTCAATAACCAAATACACAAAAAGAGTATATGGTAATTACTTTCCTTTTAAAATCACTACAGCTTGTAGAGGAATCCAAATATCAAATAATGCTTGTGGGGGTGGAATGTTCATTGTAACTGTGTATGTTAAAAAGAAACAATCCCTTTTTCATTTAGTAAAATGCTACTTAGAAAAAAATTACCTTTGAATTAAATCAAAATTCAAAGGGGTTTATACACTGTATAAAATAATGTCGTTTAGTAAACAAAATATGCCTCAATGAAAGATGATTTAGATAAAGTCCCTTACTTTATGTACGACTTGACTCTTTCATTATTTAATCTCATGAATAATAAACTAAAGTTAATTTATACCTACTTCAAAACCATTTTCAATTTTATTATTCCTTATATATCAATTATTACAATGTTTAAAATTTTACATAATCATTTGAGTTAATAATGGTCGTTTTGTCGATATTTGGTACTTGAGTCAAAAAATGAACTTCTTATAATTACATGTTGTCCCTGTGGTCAAAATTCCATTATATCAAAAATTATATTCATGATTTAGATATTATATATATAATATATATCCATTATATATATGTACTTATAATAGTAAATAACATTTGGATATAATAAATGAAATGCATTGTTCATGGAGATGGTAAGACATACGTACGCATGAACGCTGCTTTAAATTCTATTTCATATTTAATGGAATTAAAAATTAATGATACATAGGTATATTATAATTATAGTATAATATCATATATAATTTCATTAACTTCATCCTTTATATGTTCCATGCATGGCATGGACGAGTCATATCACTTTGAGAGGGTGGTAGTCCGCACTTCCTCAAATTAAATTATCATGTTTACCTATTATGGAAATTATAACGGAATGATATAAATGAATAACCTAGAATCATAGAGATAATATAAATATATAATATATATCACATATAAATGCAGTTCCATCATAATGGCCACCATGAGTGGTGGTATGAGATAATTGAACAATAATTGTTTCGTGAGATAGTAGTTCACCGTCAATAGAAACAGTATGTTATAAATCAATTAGATAGAGGTGTGTAGATGTTCAGATAAAATCCTTCTCATAAAAACAACATAGTATATTTATGATACTGTTTTTTTTAAGTAAAAAATTAATATGAATAGCATTGGGAGTTAAGAAGTAAAATAAAATAAGAGAAATTGAACGAAAACATTACCTTTTAATCGGGTAACTCCCTTTATTTTTAACCAAAAGGATTTCTTGAAGTGCCTTCTAACTAAAGTAATGCTTCTAGGTTGAATATAGGGATGTTGGGAGATTATTTGAGTATATTTTGGATGATCTAAGGGTCTTTAGAGTTGTGAGTAATGGGTTAGAGGTTGTGACTTTTTATAAGAGGGAGGAGGGGCTCTTTAGGAAAGTTTGAAAATATTATTTTATTATAAAATTATATTTCGTTTCAAAAGGTAAAAAACTTATTTAATTTGAATACAAGGTACATATAACTCGAAATAAAATCATCCAATAAGAATTGGATAGGTTTTGAATATTTTTTAATCCTTATCTTTTTTTTATTTAATACTTTGTTAACTTATTTAACTTTTACCATGTCCTCTTATATATTCATACTATATGGTAAATATATTTACACAAAAATTCCAAGTGACCCAAAATGGATTAATAATGAAAATTTTAACATCATATATTTATTTTCTATAAATATTAGATTTTTAGGATTATTGTATCATTTAATGTAAGGGTTGGTGTCCTGAGAAACAACTATTTTGTACATTGATTACATGAGTGTACACTTATTATATATTTTTCAGTTTTCTACATGACTATAATATAATAATGTCCTGAAATATTAGTTGCGTTGATAAGGTCATGGAAGATCCCTGCTATGATGAGAACCTTGATATTCTATAACAATATTCTTAAATAAAGTTCTACAGTTGGATGACATACTATGATAGGACACATAGTATACAGACCGTCATGTGCGAGTACTCGTAAGAAGACGAGACTCTCTCTCAGGGAGTTTGCACTTGGTAATCTCCAAGATGGGGGATTATGAGAACAGACATGCCAGTAGCAATTTTTCATGTCTTGGTGTCATCATACATTGTTATCTATTAGTGTGTGTAATGGTCCTTATACTAGAAGATTATCATTAACCCATGTCATGACTCGCGCACTTAGATTTGCTGATTAAAACCATCAAGAAGAGAGTTGGTAGGAAGTACGGTACGTTGGGTGTGTCACGAATGACATGTTTTTAATGGATAAGTCAAGGAAGGATTTTTCCCTTCCATATTTATGGAAATAGATATCTCGGGCCCTTTGATTGAAATAGAACTGTCACACAAATTCCATTGCCATGGTGTCACGATGAGTTTATTTTTTGAAGTCATAGAATGACAGATCAAGCATATAGGTTTATGACACTGCCATGAAACCTTCTTGATGAGATATTGAGAAAAAGGGATTAAATTACACAGTAAGCATTCGTATGAGGTGAAACGTCAATGCGGTCTCAACTTCTTTCTCTTGGGTGCCTTGACCCGTTGCTAGACAGTAATCTTGGACTTTAGGCAAGCCCACCTAACGCCAACGAGAAAGAGGCCTAGATGGTCACACACTAAGTCTATCTATGTATCTCTAGTAGAATAAATATTATTCCCATATGTGGTTTAATAATTATTCAAGGAAGCCTAAATCCTTTTAATTTTGGGGGAAGAATAATATGAAAACAAGTACACGTCGTGTGTTAATGATTATGCACCGTGTAGTTTTTATTTTGAAAACAATTACATGCCCTGTATTAATGATTTAACGCCATGTAGTTTTTAATGAAAAACAAGTACATGTCGTGTATTTATGATTATATGCTATGTAGTTTTTCTAGTCGGGATTTTGAGGAAATAACGTTTTATTAAATGATATTTATTATAATCAGTGTGGGAACATATCAAGGAATTAATAATTCGACGTGTGGTTTACAAAAGAGTTAATGAAAAAAATAAAATGGGTAACATGTTTATTTATTGTCATAACTCTACAAACTCAAACCTGATTATAAATATCCGCACATCCCAACATATTTTCCTAAGAATCGTTGTGCATAAAAATTCTAGATAATTCTCTCAAGACTGAAAGAACATCGTCCTCTAAGAACGCTCTCAAGACCGAGAGAGATCCACCTCCATTGGATCAAGGTGATATAAGGCGGACAACCCAAGAAAATTCTTCTCCATGCTAACACCCGATTATTCCATTGGTGATGTCCAAAGATACATGGTGCACATGTGGATCCCCACTAGATGAAATCTACACTTGGATTTTACGACGCAATGACGAATCACATTGGAACGTGATCAGAAATATCAACGAAGAAACAATGCCATAAAAGGTACTTCTTATCAATTAATTAAATTAATTATAATCAACCTGCGATGACCCTTCCTTTAGGCTTCCGAGACTTTTCTTCTTCTTTGTCTATTTATGTGATTTGATCCGTGGAGACTGGCATTTATCATCGTATTGATCCCGGATTGATCATTGAAAATGACAAAAATCCAAGTGGGCCCATCCACCCATGAGCTTCTACTGCACCCGCAACAATAAAATTCTATCAGAGGGAGGTTACAACATTGATTACAGTTATTTAATTTTCATTGATAATTTACTCATTTATATTTGATTCAATTAAAGATAAATTGTTCTATAAAACTGAATAAATGAGATCTGTTCTTCCTCCTTCATTTCAAGATTCACATCTTAGAAACGAACTATTAATTTTAATTTTGATTAAATTAAAAATGAGGAACTCATCTTGAAGAGCTTCTCTTTCTATCTGTACAACACAAGAATACACGGCGTGTAGTTAAAACTACACACCCTATACATAGGTTCAACGAACTGGTACTGGTCCACCAAACCACGTCGTGTTAATTGAGTATACCTGAGTATTTATTACACCGTGTTGACCAGAAATGAATTGCGTGTGGGAACTATAATACATGGAATGTATGTTGAATCAACATGTTTTTTATTCCGATCTGGCCCAAGTGAAACCGTGTACAAGGAGATTCCATGTTCCGCGTACATGGGATTACCAGGCTGGTAACCGCGTAACAAGGAGGTACACGCCATGTTATATTAATCTACACGCCATTTACTAAATAATTTCCAAAGTACAGAAAACATACCAAAGCCCTCATCTTGTACTTTGGATAAAGGGTGAAAAAAACACGGCATGTAGGCTATATTACACGTCGTGTACTTTCTAGAAATAGAATTTCACCAGGTTATCTCCAAAAGTACAAAGACATGTGCAAGGAATAGGCATGAGATAAATATCAAGGAAATTATGAAAGTAACTTAAGATAAAGAATTGATTAATCATAAGATCATAATTAATTGAATTCAAGCGCAACTTATCTTGAATAAATAGAATGATTAAGAGAATTTGAATTCTAAATATGTGTCAATGTCATTTCATTCTATGGATGATCATGAGATAGACCAAAGACCATTTGTATGTGTGTATGGTTTCATTTAAATTTGATTAATTTAAATCTATTGGCCTTCGAGCCTTCTTCCAATAAAATGTAGGGGATGTGTGCCCATGGTTTCTTCAATGTAAACCTCATGTAATGAAGGATCTCCCAAGCTAGTGGAGACAGTTCAAAAAAATCTAAAGCTGAGGCCAAACCAACCCAAGAAGATGCAAAGGTGGACAGATGGGAGCTGCAAAACATGAACCATCAGGTTCAAGTTGTTTTCCCTAGGTCAGGGTTAGCTTATCAAAACTGTTAGATAATCTAACCAATATAAGCTCATGATCAAGATATATTTTTTTTATCTGATTTCATGGTTTATTTATTATGGATGTGTTGTCGCATTCACATAATTAATGAAATAAACAAGCATGCAAAGGTGGAATAAAATAAAAACAAGACTATGAGTAAACATTATCAGAACACGGTTAATCACTTAAGAAAGCATCACTTAATATTAACAAGCATGTGATAATGAAAAACTATGCATAAAGAATAAAATCCCTCAAATACCATATTAAGTCAGACCAAGCCTTCCGTTACTTGATTTAGGGAAAGACTAAATAAAACTATGTGTTGGACCAAACATTTTGTGACACGTACTTTTATAAAGGAAGCTCTTATGAAAGTTTCGGGTTCACTTAAACATTTTACATCAACAGGAGTAGCCCTTGCTAGAATTGTTGTAAAATGGAGGCAGGTGTTGAAGAAATCCAAGTCAGGATTTCAGGATTGGGGAGTCCACTCAACAGATAAAGGAACTATATGCTCACAGTTGACAAAGACCTGCCAACCTAAATTCCTTTAAATAGCTTGACCAACCCGTGTTGGGGTTATGGGAAGGGTAATATGGATCCTTGACTCTAGAATTTCAATGCAACTAGACATTCTAGGTTCAATGGTGAGGGTCATTGGGAATTGATGAAAAAGTGGGAGAATTAATAGATTCATTTATTATTTTTCATAAAATGAAATCAAATGGTACTGATAAATCTGCTCTTTTAATTTGTAGAATCAATATGACAAGCTCGTCAACCACAATTTCTCTACGATCATTTCTGGACAAAGAAAAAATCTTAACCGACAGTAACTTTCAAAAATGGTTTAGGTGCCTTCAGGTTATCCTACGCCATGAACGAAAGTCTTCATGCTGGAGTCCTCACTTCCTGATTCTCCTACCCAAGGGGTGAGTGATCAAGATTTCCTAATCTATGATCAACATTTGAACGATTCACTCGACGTTCAATGTATGATGTTATCATCAATGTCTAGTGAGCTCATGAAGTATCATGAAGACATGGATGCCTATAGCATGCTCAAGCACCTCTATGGTCTATACCAGGAGAGAGAAAGACAGGAAAGTTTTAAGATCTCCAAGTCTCTATTTCATATCAAGCTTGGAGAGAGTGCCCCATCCATTCCTCATGTAGTCGAGCCCATTGGTTACATTCAGTGCTAGGTGGTTCTAGGGTTTAAAATCCCCATAGAACCGAGTACCGATCTCATTATCCATCACTCCCCCCTATCTTATCTAACTTTATTGTAAATTTCAACATGAACAACATTGAGAAGTCTCTATCTGCTCTTCTTATCCTTATTTGCCAAGTGGACAATGATATGAATCATGAAAAGCCTTCTGTCCTTATAATGAATAAAAGGAAAGGTAAGGCAAATAGAATTAAGCCCAAAGCTTCTTCAAGGTCTTCCAAGAAAAGGAAGATCAAAGGGTAGGTAAGAGAACAGGATGTTGTTTATTTCTCATGTGGTAAGTAGGGCCACTGGAAGAAAAACTGCACCCAGCCAAGGAAGTATGGGGAAGCTTCAAGTGCTTTGGTCATCGAATGTAATCTATTTGTTTCTAAAAATTGGTTATTAGATACATATTGTGGTGCTCACATATGTATCCAAATATAGGAACCAAGTACATTCAGTAAGATTGGTCGAGGGGAGGTAGATCTACGAGCAGCCAACGGAGCCAGACGTGTTGTTGTAGCTGTCGGGGACTACCACCTCAAATTGCCAACTGGAATGATCTTGGTGTTAAAGGGTTTTTATTATGTTCATTCTGTTACTAAAAATATTATTTCAGTATCCAGATTAGATATTTATATACTCATCTTCATGTTTGGAAATTAATGTTTCTACTTTTATAAAGATAGCATTTGTTTTGGTAGAGCACATTTATATAACGGCCTTTATGTGTTAGACTACACAAACCAAGTAATGGCAATTGATGACAAATTTAATTCACATGACTCATACCACACCCAACTTTGGAATCACTAGCTAGGTCATGTCAATGAGAAACTTTTGAAAAAATTACATCAAGATGGGTATTTATATTCTTTCAAACTAAAACCACTTGGTGTATGTCATGCGTGTCTACAAGGAAAAATGACCAAATTCCCCTTTAGTGGGAAAGGTGAAAGGGATAAAGAGCTTCTACAATTAGTTCACATAGATGTATGTGGACCATTTCCAATTGATGAAAGGGGTGGGTTCTTGTACTTCATAACTTTTACTGATGATTTTAGTAGATATGGATATATTTACATAATGAGGTATAAGTCAGATTCTTTTGATCGGTTAAAAGAATACGAGAATGAAGTTGGGAACCAACTTGGTAAGAAGATTAAGAAACTCCACTCATATAGAGGAGGAGAATATCTTAATCAAGAATTCATTAATTTTTATGGGAGTTGGGGATTCTATCTTAACTCACTCCTCCTTATATGCCTCAGTGGAATGGCGTAAGTGAAATGAGTAACCGCACCCTGTTGGACATGGTGAGATCAATGATGAGTCATGCAAGTCTTCCATTATCCTTTTGGGGATATGCATTACAAAAAGAAGCACATATACTAAACAAAGTACCAACTAAATCGATAAATGGTCTTCCATACAAATTATGGAGAGGATGCAAAGCCATGTTATCAAATTTACATGTGTATGGTATTGAAGCATTTTTTAAGGCCTCTTCAGGTAACAAGCTTGCACCCCGAGGCACAAAGTGTATCTTTAGAGGATATACCAAGGAAACAAGGTGATATTACATATACAACCCCTCAGATAAAAAGGTAGCAGTGGAATGACACGCCAAATTCCTTGAGAGGGATCACATCTCAAAAAGAGATAATGGGAGCAAGATAGACTTCGAAGAATTCGAGGCTCAAGATATACAGGAGTTGGTACAAGAACACATTCCTCAAAGCCCCATGGAAGAAAAATCTGTTCCAGAGACACAAGAACTATGTAGGATCACGAGAGAGGTGAGAGAACCAAAAAGATATGGTTTTCATGTCACCGAGGATGGTGACTCATTATTGGTTGAAAATGATGATCCTTTTACCTACAAGGAAGCAGTTGAAGGCCTAAATGCTGCCAAGTGGCATGAAGCCATGAATTCTGAAATGTATTCCATCCACCAAAACCAATTCTGGATTTTGGTAGATCCTACAGTTGATATAAAGACTGTTGGTAATAAATGGGTATTCAAGAAGAAACTAGACTTGGAGGGGAAAGTAAGTTCCTATAAGGCACGAGTGGTTGCAAAAGGTTTTAGACAGCGTCAAGGAATTGACTATGATGAAACCTTTTCACTAGTTGTGATGCTAAAATCCAACAAAATCTTATTGGCCATTGCTGCTTACCATGACTATGAAATTTGGAAAATTTATGTAAAAATAGCATTCCTTAACGGGAACCTCAAGGAAGATGTCTACATGACACAACCTAAAGGGTTTGTGACTCCAAAGGATGCCAACAAGGTATGAATGCTGTAGAAATATATCTATGGATTAAAGAAAGCATCAAGGTCATGAAACATTTGTTTTGATGAAGCTGTAACAAAATTTGGATTTGTTAAGAACGAATGTGAGCCTTGTGTCTACAAAAGGTTTAGTGGAAGTGAAGTTGTTTTCCTAATAGTATATGTTGATGGAATATTACTAATTGGAAATGAAGTACTTGTATTATAGTCAGTTAAGGAATGGTTGGATAAATGCTTCTCTATGAAAGACTTGGGCGAGGAAGCATATATTCTTGGGATCAAGATCCATCGTGATAGATCCAAGAGAATGCTAGACCTGACTCAAAGTACATACATTGACAAGATACTGAAGAGATTCAATATGGAACAATCCATGAGGGGATTGTTTCCAGTGTCACATGGCATTCATCTTTCCAAGAAAATGTTTCCTCGTACACATGAGGAAAGAAAGAAAATTGCAAGTATTTCTTACACATCTGTGATTGGGTCGGTCATGTATGTTATGATATGTACAAGGCTAGATGTTGTTTATGCATTAAGTGTGGTAGGTAGATATCAAGATAATACAGGAGACCTTAAATGGATGGAAGTCAAGACTATGCTTGATTATCTAAGGCGTACTAAGGATATATTCCTTGTTTATGGAGGAGATGAGGAACTATTCATCAGAGTACATGTAGATGCTGGTTTCCAGACTGATCAAGATGACATGAAGTCACTGACTGGATACATCTTCAGTTTGAATGGAGGTGTAGTGAGCTAGAAGATCTCAAACCAAGGTGTGGTCATAGATTCTACATTAGATTCTGAGTATATCGTATCTTTTGAGGTAGCTAAAGAAGTAGTATGGATGCGAAGATTTGTACAAGAGATGGATGTAGTACCATGCAGTAAAGATCCTATCACACTCTATTGTGATAATAATGCAGTGGTGGAACTTGAAAAAGATCGAAGGTCACATCAGCGGACAAAGCACATACTTCGGAAGTATCATCTCTTGATGGATTTTTCTCAAAGATGTGAATTTGCAGTGAGCAGTATTTCCACGGAATACAACATGGTGTACCCCTTGACTAAATCATTGACTCATCAAAAACAAGATCATCATGTGAGGTCTAGCGGACTAAAATTCGTAGGTAGTTGGCTCTAGTCCAAGTGGGAGTTTGTAAGGTTTGGTGTCCTGAGAACCAAATGTTTTGTACATTGATTAAATGAATGTACACTTATTTTATATTGTTCATTGTTATGCATGAATATACTATCATAATGTCCTGGAATATTTGTTGCATTGAAAAGATCATGGAAAATCCCCGCTATGATGAGAACCTTGAAATTCTATAACAATATTCTTAAATAATGTTCTACAGTTGAATGACATACTATGATAGGACACAAAGTATACAGACCGTCATGTGTCAGTACTCATAAGAAGATGAGACTCTCTCTCATGGACTTCGCACTTGGTAATCTCCAAGATGGGAGATTATGAGAACAGATCCGCCAGTATAAATTCTGGATGTCTTGGTGTCATCAGACATTGCTATCTACGAGCGTGTGTAATGGTCCTTAGACTGGAATATTATCATTAACTCATTTCATGACTCGCGCACTTATATTTTCTGATGAAAACCGTCATGAAGAGATTTGGTGGGAATTAGGTTTCATTGGGTGCGTCACGAATGACGTGTTGTTAATGGATAATTGGAGGAAGGATTTGTCCCTTCCATATTTATGGAAGTAGATATTTCAGACCCTTTGATTGAAATAGAAATGTCACACAAATTCCATGTCCATGGTGTCACGACGAGTTTATTTCTAGAAGTCAAAGAATGACAGATCAAGCATATAGGTTTATGACACTGCCATGAAACCTTATTGATGAGATATTGTGACAAAGGGATTAAATTACACAGTAAGAGTTCGTATGAGGTGACATGTCAATGCGGCGTCAACTTCTTTCTCTTGGGTTCCTTGAGCCTATGCTAGACAGTAATCTTGGACATTAGGCAAGCTTACCTAATGCCAATGACAAAGAGGCCTAGAGGGTCACACACTAAGTTTATCAAAGTATCTTAAGTAGAATAAAGATTTTTCCCATACATGGTTAAATAATTATTCAAGGAACAGAAAATTGTTTTAATGTTGGAGGAATAATAAAATTAAAACAAGTACATGTCGTGTATTAATGATTACATGCCGTGGAGTTTTTATTTTGAAAACAAGTGCACGCTCTGTATTAATGATTACATGTCGTGTTGTATTTAATGAAAAACTAGTACACTCCGTGTATTTATGATTACACACTATGTAGTTTTTTTAGAGGGATTTTTGAGAAAATATATTTTTTTTAAATGATATTTATTATAATAAATGTGGGAGCATGTCAAGGAATTAATAATTCAACACGGGGTTTTCAAAAGTGTTAATGAAATAAATAAAACGCGTAACGCATTTATTTATTGTTATAACTCTACAACCTCAAACCCGATTATAAATATCCTCACAACCCCAACTCTTTTCCTAAGAATCATTGTGCACAAAAATTCTGGAGAATTCTCTCAAAACCAAAAGAACTCCATCCTCCAAGAACTCTCTCAAGACTGAGAGAGATCCACCTCCATCAGATCAATGCAATCTAAGGTGGAAAACACAAGAAAAGTCTTCTCCATGCTCGCACCCAGATATTCCTTTGGCTATGTCCAGAGATACGTGTTGCATGTGTGGATCACCGCTTGAGGAGGTCTACACTTGGCTTCTACGACGCAATGATGAATCACATTAGAACATGATCAGAAATATCAACGAAAAAAGAACGTCATAAAATGTACTTATTATCAATTAATTAAATTAATTATAATCAACCTTTGATGATCCTTCCTTTATTGTTCTGGGACATTTCTTCTTCTTTGTTTATTTAGGTGATTCGATCTGTGGAGACTGACGTTTATCATCGTATTGACCCCAGATTGATTATTGAAAAAGGAAAAAATCCATGTGGGACCATCCACCCATGACCTTCTGTTGTGCCTGGGACCCTCATTTAATAAAATATTGATTAATTTGAAAACTCTTTTATATCAATTTTAATACTATTCATATCATGTCTTTTTGAAAAACCCAAAGTGACCTGATTATTTCAAAAAACATTAATTAATTAAAATATAACAAGTCATAATAATCTATAAAATTCATGTATAGAATAAAAAGGTTAAAAATAAATTTATTTTAATATTTATAATATCATTTTTTGGAATCTTTTATTAATGAAGCAATTACTACATCACCATTGTGTTGTAATTAAATTTTTTTTAAGCCAAAAAATTATAAATAAAATACCATGATGTAGGAAATATTATTCACTTTCAAATGAATATTTTTAGTCTAATAGATCACTTATATTACCCTATAAACAATTCTATTACTAAAAGATATATGTTTATGTTATTTTTTTACAATAAATTAATTAATATAAAGTGTCATTTTCACTTATAAGTGGCTTTATGGGGTCCCAAAATCGATCCAAGGATTCCCATGGTTATACATGTATTTGAAAATAGGATTAGGACATATGTTAAAGTAATTTAATATTATTATAATATTATTTTTTACCCTTATTTACCAGATTAACCCTTTAACCATGGTAAATAAAATATTTAATGAAGTAAATATTCATAATGTCTAAAAATAGAAGATACCTATTTACACGATTTGGAACTCCTGATTCCAAATATGGAAAACATTTTTACAAATTCAAAACAGATAATTGGAAGAAATTAATTTAAAATTATTTCACATTTCCAAAAAAAAAGTGTATTTTTGAGAAATAATAACTATAAAAAGATTTACCATTGTTTATGTCCAATTTAATAGTAAAATTACTTACAAATACCAAAATTGGATTAAATGGTAAAAATATAATCCAATTACACTTTCAAAACAATTAAAATAATTATCTAACTATATAAATAAAATAGATTAAAAGGTAGTTTTGAATTAGAAAGCATTATTTTTCAATATTCATTAAAAAATGAACATTATCAAAAAATACAAAAATTTCATCCAAAGTAATTTTTTATGTTTCAATTATAAATAAGAATATTTTTTTTCAAATAGAACATATAAAAGTGACATAAACTAGATTTAAAAAGGTTTATCCATCAAAATGCGGTAAATAGACCTTTTAAAGAATATTAGAGTATTTATGATTAAAATTAGATTCATTCCCATTTTAAGCCTCTAAATTTTATTGGATAAATGGAAAAACATTTACCAAACATGTGTAATCATATTGTAGTTAGTTATATTCATTCCATCCAATACGATGACTATGTGTTAACTACCATTTAAAATAATAATATTATATTATTAATTTTCAATATAACTCAACCTTGTGTGCAATGTAAGATTTCAAAGAAAACCATTATTGTGTATCGGGTATGCCATCAAACATAGAATTCCCTTTAAATTAAAATTAATACTTAATTTAAAAATATTAATAAATAGGAAAATCTCAAATTCATTATTTACCTGGGATGTTACATCCTTCCCCCCTTTTGGAAATTGTTTCCTCACAATTTTATTCACTTATCAAAATAAATGAGGGTATTTATCCATCGTAGAATTCTCAGATTCCCACATTTCCTATTCAACCATATGGTTTTTTCACAAAACCATTACCTGATGAATTGACTTACTTCGCAACACTTTCTCTCTTAAGTCCAGAATCTCGATTGGTTGTTCCTCAGAAGAAAGATTCTCTTCCAACTAAACTACATATAGACTCAATACATGAGATGAATCTGGAATATACTTTCTCAACATTGTATCATGAAAAAAATTGTGTACCTGGGATCAAAATGGAGATAAAGCCACTCTATCGGCAACTGATCCAACATTCTCTAGGATTTCATAGGGTCCAATGTACCTCAGACTCAGCTTTCCCTTTTTACAAAACGCATCAAACATTTCCATGGAGAAACTTTGAGAAAGACATGATCCCCTACCTCGAAAGAAAGAACATTCCTTCTGTTATCTACATAACTTTTATGCCTTCTCTATGATATTCTCATGTGCTTATGAATAAATTGATCTTTTTATACCATCTCTTCTACCAATTTTGGTCCCATTAGTTTCCTTTCACCTACTTCATCCTAAAAAGCTGGTGTTTGACACTGCTTTCCATATAATGCATCAAATGGTGCCATGTATATACAAAAATGAAAACTGTTATTATAATAAAATTCAACCAAAGAATGATGTTGGTCCCAAATTCCCTGGTAATCCATTGAGCAAGCTCGTAGCATATCTTACAATTTATGAATTGTTCTTTCTGACTGCCCATATGATTGTGGATGAAATGTTGTACTAAAATTTAATTCAGTACCCAATGACTTATGAAGGCCTTTCCAAAAGTTATAAGTAAACCTGGGATCACAATCAGATACAATGGAGAGAGGAACTCCATGCAACCTATCTATCTCTTTAGCATACAACCAAGAAATTTGATCTAGAGGAAAAGTATCTCGAATAGGAAGGAAATGAGAATATTTAGTCAATTGATCAACAATAACCCAGATTTAATTATTACCTCAAGATGTCTTTGGTAATACCATAATGAAGTTCATTGATATATTTTCCAATTTCCACTCTGGAACCAGTAAAGGTCGAAGCATCCCTTTCGGTAACTGCCACTAAGTTTTAACCTATTGACAAGTCAAACACTTCACAGTAATGTTAGCAATATCTCTTTTCATTCCATCCCACCAATAATACTCATGAATGTCTCTGTACATCTTAGTACGACCAGGTTGAACTAAAAACAGAGAACTACAAGCATCATATAACAACTCTTTCTTAAAAAATGAATCACAAGGCACACATAATCTCTTCCCAATACTCAAAACAAAATCATTATCAATGTTAAAATCATGAAAATTATCCTTCTAAACCAACTCTAAATTTTCTACAACACAGTGTCTTCTTTATACACTTTCTTAATTCTGTCTGCTAGGGATGATTTCACTGACACCTGAAACAAAACAGAGTAATTTTCTGCAAAAACAACTTCTATGACAATGTTCATCAAATCTTTAATCAAATGATCTTGTTCAAAACATAACATGGTTAATGTAGCATTTATCTTTCGACTCAAAGCATCATCCACTTTATTTTCCATTCATGGATGGTAATGAATCGTACAATCATAATTGTTTATTAATTCCAGCCATCTCCTCTATCTCATATTCAATTCATTCTAAGTGAATATATACTTCCAACTTTTTAATTTGGTATATATTTCACATTTTACTCTATATAGATTATGCCTCCAAATTTTTAAAGAATAAACAATAGCAGATAATTCCAAATCATGTGTAGGGTAATCTAACTCATGAGGTTTCGACTGAAATTAAGCATAAGCATTTACCTAATCATTCTTCATAAGTACATAGCCATGTCCTTTCAATGAAGCATCACTATAGATAATTAACTCACCATTTTTGGAAGGCAGTTCGAAAAATGGAGCATTCACCAATCTTCTTTTCAATTCCTGAAAAAAAACATCACATTATTTTTTCCAAATGAATGTAATACCTTTTCGTGTTAACTTTGTCGTTGGGCTAAATAAATGTGAAAACATTTCAACAAACCTCTGGTAAATACCTTTTAAACCAAGAAAACTAGAGATCTTAGTTATGTTTGTGGGTCTTGGACATTAATAAATAACTTTTTTTTAGAAGGATCAATAGTTATTCCATTTTTTGAAACAATTTCACCAAGGAATGAAATTTCTTGTAACCAAAACACACAATTGCTAAATTTCCCATACAGTCTCTTTTCCTATAAGGTTTTAAAGATAACCCTTAAATGACTTTCATGTTCTTATTTACATTTGGGATAAACCAAAATATCATCAATAAACACAACCACAAACTTATCTAAGAACTCACTGAAAATTTTATTTATAAGATCCTTGAATATAGAAGGTTCATTAGTTAATACAAAATGCATAACTAAAAATTCATAATGTCCATATCTTGTATGAAATGCGGTCTTCGGAATGTCTGCTTACTTTACTTTAAATTGATGGTACCCCGACCTCAAGTAAATCTTTGAAAAATACTATGCTCCTTAGAGATGATCAAACAAATCATCAATATGAGGAAATGGATACTTGTTCCTAATAGTGATGTTATTCTGTGAAGACCCGCAAAATTCAAGGGAAAGTTTTTCTTAATTTTCTTTGGGATTTTATAAGAATGCAGTTTCTGAAGGCACCTGATTCCGAGGCCCGGTGTGCCCAGAATCAATTTCCGAAGTTTAGCTCGAGTACGTTTAGTGAACGAAGGAACGTGTTTATATAACTTTTGAACCGTTGCTCGGAATCGAATTCTGAGGGCACCGACGGAATTGCAGTGCCTATTATTACTTAGGAACACCTTTTTCGGAGTTGTGTTTGCTCGGGTGAGGTTATTATTTAAATGGGTTAACTAAAGAATAAAATAAAATGTTGTGCAACAAATTTTATTTTTATTCTATGTAGTGATAACCTAGGCATGGTGGTTGGAGTGGGACCCACTAATATCCTAACTCCACTAGGTAGGATATTAGTGAGGTGGGGCCCACACGAGTCTCACCCCCTTTATTTCCTTTTTACCTCCCACGTGAAATTAATTTTGTAACTCACCCACGACCCCGTTTTAAATACCAAATCAACTCTCTTAATTAATGAATTGAATTAAGTTTTTCAATTTAATAAATTCTTGAATTCATTTTAATTTTGAATTGAATGTTGGCTTGTGTGTGTTAATTAAATAAGACAAAGTCTTATTTCTTTAAGGGGGATTTCTTTGTGCGAGAAGGTTGGAGAGGAATTTCTCAAGCCTTGGAATCTTCATCCTCCACCTTAAAGAACACGAAGAACACACTGTCACCGACGAAGAACGCCGACCTCCGATGAAGGACGATTAATAACGATGTTTCCTCAGAGATCGACGATGCGATGTCGTGTACCAGGATGCCGATGATCCCCTTCTCCGCAACGTCGTGTACCGCGACACCGGGTACCACGACGCCGACGATCCTCCTTCCGCGACGCCGTCTTCCGCGATGTCCCTTTCCCGCGACAAACCTCATTTGACAACTTCATCAAGGTTGGGGTTTGATTTTGGTTCATGAATTTTCTTGACCGTCCAAATGTCAATTTCATAAGCTGCATGATATCGGATTAACGGGAGGAGGTTGGACCACATGAACACGGCCGGCCCTCCTCCCCCTTTGATGATGTGTTTATCGCGGCACGAACAAAGGTAGCGCGGTGAAACGGAACCGCGCAAAAAAAAAAGAATGGGCGAAGAAGCACAGCACCGTCGTGTCGCGCCATTGAGTCTGAACAAAGTCGTGGTTCCATCGCGCCTCTCCGGAGAACCAAGAAGAAGCCGTGGCCAGAGCGGGGCCACGGCGGAGGGGCGCCGCATCTTCGTGCCCCGCCGGTCGGACAAGGCCGCGGCTCAAACCCGCAGTGGTGCAAGGCGGGGCGGCCGGAACCACCGGCCGCTGGCACCGCGGAGGGGCGGGACAGCGGGGTCCCACGTCGGCAGCACCGGCCGGCTGGACCGGGCCGACTGTTTCGGAAGGGAGACCGGGGGTCGTAACCCCCAGCTGGCAAGGAGCTGCCCCCACATGGGGGGGTTCAATCAAGGGGGCAGCACCCCCCCCCCCCCATTCCGCGAAAGCTCAGCCGAGCCGAGCTGTCTGGCCACGCGGCCACGTCCGTGCCAGGCCAACCAGCCGCCCAGATCGGGCCGCGCTGGTTGGTTCGGGTCGCGCGCCACCGGGCCGAGCCGCGTTATAGTGCGCCGGACCTGGACCCGGTTCAGGACGACCCGGTTCGGGCGACCCAGGGGGTCTATGGTCGGGTCGGTCCGGGCCCAAATCCCCCTAAAACTGGATAGGTTCGTTCTTTTGCCAATATCATGGGCTACGGACCTCCAGTCGATGCACCATTAGTTGTGATGAAATCCTTGGATTGAGACGGTTGTTTCAGTATATTAAACCCAAGGTTTCGGAGAGCATTGGGTACGGCCGGGTTGGTTCGAGCACGAACCCAACCGGGCCCTCAGAGCGGAAACGCTTATAACTTGAGCTCAGGAAGTCTGTTTGATGTGTCATCGACTTTATTGGATTCCTCTTACTGAGACAGACCTTTTGGCTTACTCCGCTCAAGTTTTTGATGCAGTTGGAGTGCGGTCGGGTTGGTTTTTACTTAAAAACCAACCTGGCCCCTAGAACGAAAAGGCCAATAACTCTCAAACCGGGCGTCCGATTGACGCGCCGTCTGTCACGTTGAGTTCCTCTTGTCAAGACAAAACTTTGAGATACATCAACTCTGGACTACGTGTCAGTTGATGTATCGACCCTTTGGCTCGTATAGCGGACCCTCTCGGAAATGAGCATGTTGTGTGCGGGAACCCTAGAGCTCACTGCAACTGCGACGACAGCATTGAAATCCTCCGTGGGTTCGGCAGCGATTGAGACAGCACTAAAATCCCCCGTGTGTTCCGTAGCGATGAAGACCATCCTGAAATCCTCCGTGGGATCAACGGCGATGAAGACTACACAGAAATCCTCCATGGGTTCGGCAGTGTTGAAGTCCGTACTGAAATCCTCTGTGGGTTCGACTGCGATGAAGACTGCACTGAAATCCTCCATGGGTTCAACAGTGATGAAGACCGTACTAAAATCCTCCGTTGGTTCGACGGCGATGACTACTGGTCTTGTATCCTACGTGGGTCTGGTAGTGTTGACTTTGTTCTTGCTATCCTACGTGGGTCTGGCAGAGTAGCTGGTCTGTATCCTATGTGGGTCCGACAGCTTAGCTGGTTTAGTATCCTACGTGGGTCCCAGCTTAGATGAATCAGTGGCTACATCTGATCATCTCTATCACCTTACGAAGAAGTATAGCTGTGTGAGCTGAGTCTTGTATTTCAATCAATATCTTCGATATGATTGACTTGCTTTCTTATGTGGATTGGGTTATGTTATCCTGTGTGGATTGGGTTGTACTCTTATGTCGACGTGATCTAACTTGGGCTCGGATGTTGGAGACGAAGGGGAATTGATGACTTAGGTATATGTATGGGTATATACCTATGTAGTGCTGGTTGTTACTTCGTGATTGTATCTTTCCTTTGTGGATTATCCTTTGTGGATTCTGGAAGACCTTCAGGGGTCTCGGGGTCCCTACTGAGTAGCGTATTCTCACCCCTGCACGGGCTATGCCAGCACTATGTTGTGTTGGATGCAGATGACAGACAGCGCTGATCGTGGTTGAGGCTTGTGGAGAAAGTCGCTACCTGGAGGTGGACCACTGGGCGAGACGTACACGGGGTGGACGACTGGACTTGAGGATCTGAGGAGGCTATATGTACCCACCCTTCAGGTGGAACTTTCAGTGGACTGCTCGATGTTTCTCCTTTACTTTCTGTTGCAGTACTTCCTTTCCAGTTGTACTTTACTTTCAGTTTGGGTTTGTATTCTGGCCCATTTACTTTCTGCACTTACTGTTGTACCCAATTTTAATTAGTGTATACTTCTGCTTTCTTACTCTGTGGTGTTTGATTACTTTATAAAGGAAATGCCTTCCCATTTTTGTCGGGATTTATGCCTTGGTGCTAGTCGCCAGCCCCTGGGCTATGGGAGGCGGGCTTGGGGTAGTCACGGCACGGGTCCCGAGGATGGGTCGTGACAAATTGGTATCAATGGGAGGTTGGTTTTACCGCAATACTCAGGACTCTGATCTTTCTTCTATGTGAAGCAATAGTGTTAAGGTTATTGAGTGTGTTTATTAGTCCAGGGAGTCCAGTGTTGGTGCGGTGGCCGACGTATTCATACACCAGGACCCTGACTTCTGATTTCTGACCCAATGCACGAAAACATTGATTGTATATGTGTTTCAAAATGTTTTCTTTGTGATTACTTTGTTTCAGATCACCAGGTATACTGTTTTGACAGTGGTGCACCTGTTTCTTTTTCGGATGGCCCCATGATGGTAGCTAGCTAGGGTTCCGAGCTTTGTGTGAGACGACAGCCCACCGAGTGGTGAGGCCTGGGTACAGGACCCTTTTTCAATAGAGGCACCGGCTGTACCTATACCCGCCGAGCCACCAATGCTACCAGCCCCAGCCGATGATAGTGCACGTCGCCTTAGTGCACTGCACGAGTTTCAACATCAGAGACCGCCTAGGTTCCGCGGGCAGACAGAACCTCAGGCAGCCGAGGATTGGATGGAGGCTGTAGTTCGAGTTTTCAGGTTATTGGGGACACTAGCTGACCTCATGGTGATCCTTGCAGCGAGCCTCCTGCACGCGGCAGCAAGTAGATGGTGGAGCTTGATGCTCCAGGTGCACGACGAGGCATCACTCCTCTGGATGGACTTTGAGATCCTCTTATTCTCGGAGTTCCTCCCAGCCACCCTCTGTGCGGTGCGCATCCAAGAGCTTCTAAAGTTGCGGCAGGGCAGCATGACGGTCGCCCAGTACTCGGCGAGATTTGCCGATCTCTCGCACAATTCGACGGACATGATGCGGGACCCATTCATCCGGGCCCAGACCTTCGAGCAGGGACTGAGGCATGAGATCAGGGCATCAATGATCTCCCTCAGCATTCTGGCACAGGCAGGAGTACTGGAGCGAGCCCTTCTCATAGAGAGCTTGCTTTTCGAGCATGTGCCAACAGCAAGACCTACTGTAGGGTGGTATGTAGCAGAGTCGTCTGCAACTGGCAGTCGACGGATGTCACAGGGATCCAGGCGGACTGGACCATCAGGCAGATGACCTCAGAACACTAGCCCAGAGCCGCGGGGCACACGACGCAGATCTAGCCTTTCGAGGAGCATGCAGTGCTACGCAAGCGGTGGGCAGGGCCACATGGTCTGTGACTGCCCGACCCGCCGTGCAGAGGAGCAGCAGACGGTTGAGGGGCCACCCAGGAAGAGGCAGAGGTTCGACTGTGGTGGTCCGTATAGAGCAGGCGGGTGAGGCAGGGGAGCTGGCCGAGCAGCAGGTGGTGGGCGACGCTTTGAGGATTTACTACCACCACCACCATGAGGTCCACCCCGACCACAGGGAGATGTCGGGCAGAGACAGGCTCAGATTCAGGCAGTGGAGGCCTATGACCATGGTGCACCAGAGTTGATTTGAGGTACTATATGTGTCTAATCCACCCTTTCTGTAGTTCTTATAGACACACGAGTGTGTCATTATTTTATTGCTGCTGCCCTTGTTCGGAGCTCAGAGATTCCGACGGAGCCGTTGGCTCGATCCTTACGGATAGAGAGTCCTACGGGATCAGACTCGACGATTACGCACTGGTGCCGGCAGTGTGAGATTACTCTAAGAGGCGAGAGCTTTGTCTGGGATATTCTTGTAGAGGCATCGAGGCCTTAAGACGTCATCTTGGGCATTGATTGGTTATCTAGAATCCATTCTCAGATCGACTGTATTAGGCGCAAGGTGCGGTGAGTACGCACCGACGGGAGCAGGTTCACCTTCACCGGCAATAAGGGAGTCTTTGCAGCGTAGGATGGAATCACTTAGAGGAGAGGATAGCCCATCACCCATAAGTTGGATACCATCATCCTAGGAGCAGTTGACGTGAGAAGTCCTAGTTTTCTTGTAGTGGTGGATCATTATGTGGACGTTTTCCCTGACGACGTTCCAGGAATACCTCCTCGCAGAGAGGTAGACTTTTATATTGACCTGTACCCCAAGATAGCCCCGATATCCACTCTAGCATATTGGATGGCCCCCTCTGAGCTTTGAGAGCTACAGGTACAGTTGGAGGACTTGTAGGGAAAGGGATTCATCTGACCTAGTGTTTCCCCCTGGGCTTCCTCGATTTTGTTCGCTAAGAAGGCAGACTGAATCTTGTGACTATGTGTCGACTATCGTCGCCTGAACCAGGTGACCATGATGAAATAGTATCTGCTACCGAGGATTGACGACCTCTTCGATCAGCTCAAGGGATAACGGTGGTTCTCGAAGATAGACCTTAGATCATGCTGACATCAACTCAGAATTCGAGACGAAGACGGGAAGAAGATGGCCTTCAGATGTCGGTATGGACACTATGAATTCTTGGTTATGCCATTCGGCGTAACCAATGCTCCAGCGGTTTTCATGAGTCTCATGAACAGAATCTTTCCGCCGTACCACAATCGATTTGTCGTGGTTTTCATCAACAACATATTGATATACTCGACCACTGAGAAGGAGCATGACTACCACTTGTGAGTTGTACTAGACACACTCCATGAGCACTAGATTTATGGAAATCTTTCGAAGTGTCACTTCTGGTTACGTGAGGTCCACTTCTTGGGACACCTCATCTATGAGGTGGGAGTTGCAATGGATCCTGCAAAGATCAATGCAGTGATAGCTTGGGAGCCACCCAGGAGCGTGACAGAGGTGCGGAGTTTCTTGGGTCTAGCTGGGTACTACCAGAGATTTGTGCTAGACTTTTCTAGAGTTGCAGCACCACTCTCAGATTTGTTGAAGAATGGGAAACCCTTCGTGTGTTTAGACAGATGTCAATAGAGATTCCAGAAGCTGAGACAGAGATTGAACAGCACACCTATCTTGAGGCTACCAGAGGAGGGAGTAGGGTACGTAGTCTACTGCGATGCATCAGGGACTGGACTCGGATGTGTCCTGATACAAGTGCGGGCCGTGATCGCCTATGGATCACGTCAGTTGAGGTAGCATGACTAGAAATACGCTACCCATGACCTGGAATTAGTAGCAGTGGTCTTCGCTCTGAAGATGTGGCGACACTATCTGATGGGAGAGTGCTTTACATTCTACTCTGACCACCAGATTCTTAGGTACATCTTCTCGTAGAAGGACCCGAATCTGAGATAGCGGCGATGGCTTGAGTTCCTCCAGGACTATGACTTTGAGATAGTCTATACTCAATGAAAGGGGAACGTAGTAACTGATGCTCTTAGCAGGAGGATGGGAATTCAGCTACTCGGGGAGGCGACGGAGCAGCTAGCCTCTTTGCAGATATCCTTCATGGATAGAGATGGAGTAGCCTTCCTTCAGTAACTCACAGTCACTCCTCCATTACTAAAGTGGGTCAGAGAGGCACAACGTGGGGAAACTGACTGTGAGACGCGGCGTGTGAAGATATCCTCAGGACAGGCACCTGATGGATTCTCTATAGGAGGAGAGAACGTCATCCTTTTTAGAAGACGTACCATGGTACCAGTTTCTTTACAGGAGGAGGTTCTGAGAGAGTATCACACTTCCCCTTTAGCGGTACATCCAGGAGTGGCGAAGATGTACCAGGATCTCAGACGACAGCACTGGTGGCCGGGTATGAAGAAGGTTGTGGCAGAGTTCGTTTCTCGATGTCTCACCTTCTAGTAGGTGAAGGTAGAGCACCAGGTACCAGCAGGCTTGGTACAGCCCTGGGAGGTCCCGAAGTGGAAGTGGGATAGGATATCTATGGATTTTGTGACTGGACTTCCATCCACTTCCCGAGTTCACGACTCCATTTGGGTGATTGTCGACCGACTCACCAAGTCGGCCCACTTCTTACCCGTCAGAGAGCAGGGCTCAGTGGAGAGCTTGAGATGACTCTACATTCAGGATATTGTACGGCTTCATGGTGTGCCATCATCTATCTTCTCCGATCGAGATGCTCGCTTTACATCCCGGATGGTCAGACGGAGAGGACCATTCAGACTCTGGAGGACATGCTCTGTGCATGTGTCCTCGACTTTGGTCGCAGATGGGAAGATCACTTACCCTTGGTGGAGTTCGCATACAACAATAGCTACCACTCCACCATCGGGATGGAACCATACGAGGCATTGTATGGCCGACCTTACAGATCACCTCTTTGTTGGACAGACCCTGGGGAGTCAGCACTTATGGGACCGAAGATGGTCCAGGCCACGACAGAGAAGGTCCAGGTCATCCAGGAGTGGATGAGGACAGCTAAGAGCCGAAAGAAGTCGTATTCTGATAGGAGGTGGAGGCTACTAGAGTTAGAGGATGGCGACCACGTCTTCTTGTGGGTCTCACCTCAACGTGGATTACGGAGATTTGGCCGGGGTGGCAAGTTATCTCCGCGCTTCATCGAACCGTTCCAGGTTCTCAGTAGGATATGCGAGGTGGCTTATCCCCTGGCTCTACGACCTCAGTTGCATTGGGTTCACGACGTCTTCCACGTATCTCAGCTGAGGAGATACGTGCATGAACTGATGCATATCATCGACCATGGGAGTTGGATTTGACAATGGGGCGACTTTTGCGGAGGTCCTGGTGAAGATCGAGGATCGACAGGAGCAGGTCCTACGTCGATGGTCGATAACTCTATTGCGCATCAGATGGAAGCACAGGAACCTCCATGAGAGCACTTGGGAGCGGGAGGCTCAGATGTATACACAGTACCCACATTTGTTCCCCAAGTTTATGATGTATCTTTATAGGGACGTAAAGCCCTAAGGAGGGATTAATGTGAATACCCATAAAATTCAATGGAAATTTTTTCTTAATTTCCTTTGGGATTTTACAAGAAAGTAGTTTCTGACAGCACCTGATTCTGAGGCCCGGTGTGCCCGGAATGAATTTCCGAAGATTAGCTAGAGTACGTTCAGTGAACGAATGATCAGGTTTTTCTAACTTTTGAACTGGTGCTTGGAATAGAATTCTGAGGGCACTGACGGAATCGCAGTGCCTGTAATTTCTTAGGAACACCTTTTCCAGAGTTGCGTCTACTCAGGTGAGGTTATTATTTAAATGGGTTACCTAAAGAATAAAATAAAATATTGTGCTACAAATTTTATTTTTATTCTATGTAGTGATAACCTAGGCATGGTGGTTGGAGTGGGACCCACTAATATCCTAACTCCACTAGGTAGGATATTAGTGAGGTGGGGCCCATACGAGTCCCACCCCCTTTATTTCCTTTTTACCTCCCACGTGCAATTAATTTTGTAACTCACCCGCAACCCCGTTTTAAATACCAAGTCAACTCTCTTAATTAATGAATTGAATTAGGTTTTTCAATTTAATCAATTCTTGAATTCATTTGGAATTTAGAATTGAATGTTGGCTTCTGTGTGTTAATTAAATAAGACAATGTCTTGTTTCTTTAAGGGGGATTTCTTTGTGCGATAAGGTTGGAGAGGAATTTCTCAAGCCTTGAAATATTCATCCTCCTCCTTGAAGAACACGAAGAACACACCGTCACTGACGAAGAACACCGACCTCCAACGAAGGATGATGAATAACACTGTTTCCTCGGAGACCGACGATGCGACACCATGTACCACAACGCCGACGGTCCTCTTCTCCGCAACGTTGTGTAAAGCAACGCCGTGTACCACGACACCATGTACCGCAACGCCGATGATCCTCATTCTGCGACACCGTCCTCCGTGACGTCCCTTTCCCGCGACAAAACTCGTTCGATGACTTCATCAAGGTAGGGGTTTGATTTTGGTTCATGAATTTTCTTGACCGTCCAAACGACAATTTCTTAAGCCGCTTGATATCGGATTAACAGGAGGATGTCGGACCGCACGAACCCGGCTGACCCTCCTCCCCCTTTGATGATGTGTTTATTAAGGCAAGGACAAAGGTACAGCGGTGCAACGGCACCGCGTGGAAACAAAGAAGAACGGGCGAAGAAGCGTGGCGCCGTCACGCTGCACCGGAGAACTACGAAGAAGCCGCAGCCGGAGGGGCGCGGCGCCGTCGCGCCGCGCAGGTCCGACAAGGCCGCGGCGGTGCAAGGCGGGCGGCCGGAACCGCCGGCCGACGGCACCTTGGAGGGGCGGGACCGCGGCGGCAGCACCGGTCGGCCGAACCGGGCCAGCTGTTTCGGAAGGGAGATCGGGGGTTGTAACCCTCGGATGACAAGGAGCGGCCCCCACGTGGGTTGGGGGTGCAGTTTCAATCAAGGGGGAAGTGCCCCCCCCCCCTCATTCCACGACAGCTTGGCCGAGATGAGCTGCCTGGCCACGCGGCCACGTCTGCGCCAGGCCAACCGGCAGCCCAGGCCGGGCAGGGCCGCACTAGCCGCGCCAGGCCGCGTCGGCTGGGCCGGGCTGCGCCGGTTGGTTCGGGCCGCGCGCCACCGTTCCGGGCCATGCCCTAGTGGGCCGGACCCGGACCCAGTTCGGGCCGACCTAGGGGGACTCGGGCCGGGTCAGTCCGGGCCCCAAACCCCCAAAAACCGGACAGGTTCGTTCTTTTGCCCATATCTTGGGCTACGGACCTCCGATCGATGCACCGTCAGTTGAGATGCGATCCTTGGATAGAGACAGTCGTTTCGATATATTAAACCCAAGGTTTCAGAGAACTTTGGGTATGGCCGGGTTGGTTCGAGCATGAACCCAACCGGGCCCTCAGAGCGGAAACGCTCATAACTTGAGCTCCGAACGTCCGTTTGACGTGCTGTCAACTTTGTTGGATTCCTCTTAGTGAAAAGGACCTTTTGGATTACTCCACTCAAGGTTTGGATGTAGTTGGTGTGCGTTTGGGTTGGTTTTGACTTAAAAACCAACCGGGCCCCTAGAACAAAAAAACCAATAACTCTCAGACCGGGCATCTGATTGACGCGTCGTCTGTCAAGTTGAGTTCCTCTTGTCGAGACAAAAAATTGAGATACATCAACTCCGGACTACATGTCAGTTGATGTATCGACCCTTTGGCTCGTGGAGAGTACCCTCCCGGAAACGATCATGCTGTGTGTGGGAACCCTAGAGATGGTTGCAACTGCGACAACTACACTGAAATCCTTCGTGGGTTCGGCAACGATTAAGACTGCACTGAAATCCTCCGTGGGTTCGGCAGCGATGAAGACCGTCCTAAAATCCTCTTTGGGATCGATGGTGATGGATACTGCACAGAAATACTCTATGGGTTCGGCAGCAATGAAGACCGTACTGAAATCCTCTATGGGTTTGACGGTGATGAAGACTGCACTGAAATCCTCCATGGGTTCGGCAGCGATGAAAACTGTACTGAAATCCTCCGTGGGTTCGACGAAGATGACTATTTTTATTGTATCCTACATGGGTCTGGAAGTGTTGACTCTGTTCTTGCTATCCTACGTGGGTCTGGCAGAGTAGCTGGTCTGTACCCTATGTTGGTCCGACAGCTTAGCTGGTTTAGTATCCTACGTGGGTCCTAGCTTAGATGAATCAGTGGCTACATCTGATCATCTTTGTCACCTTACGAAGAAGTATACCTTTGTGACCTGAGTCTTGACATTCAATCAATATCTTCGATATGATTGACTTGCTTTCCTATGTGGATTGGGTTGTGTTATCCTGTGTGGATTGGGTTGTACTCCTATGTGGATGTGATCGAACTTGGGCACGGATGTTGGAGCCGAACAGGAATTGATGACTTAGGTATATGTATTGGAATATACCTATGTAGTGTTGGTTGTTAATTCGTGATTTTATCTTTCCTTTTTGGATTATCCTTTGTGTATTATGGGAGACCTTCGGGGGTCTCGGTGTCCCTACTGAGTAGGGTATACTCAGCCCTGCACAGGCTATGCACGCACTACGTTGTGTTGGATGCAAACGACAGATAGTGCTTATCGTGGTTGAGGCTTGTGGAGCAATTCAGTACCTGGAGGTGGACCACTGGGCAGGACGTACACAGGGCGAACGGCTGTACCTGAGGAGATGAGGAGGCTATCTGTACCCACCCTTCAGGTGGGACCTCTAGTGGATGGCTCGACGTTGCTGCTTTACTTTCAGTTGCAGTACTTCCTTTCCAGTTGTACTTTACTTTCAGTTTGGGTTTGTATTCTGGCCCATTGACTTTCCGCACTTACTGTTGTACCCAGTTTTACTTAGTGTATACTTCTTATTTCTTACTCTGTGATGTTTGTTTACTTTATAAAGGCAATGCCTTCCCCTTTTTGTCGATATTTACGCCTTGGTGCTAGTCACTAGCCCCTAGCCTATGGGAGGCGGGCTTGGGGTAGTCACAGCACGGGTCCCAAGGACGGGTTGTGACATATTCAATGCTCTATAATCAATAAAAAGTTTCATTAATCCATCTTTTTGTTTAACAAACAAGATAGGGAAACCCCATGGTGATGTGGTAGGTTGAATGAGGCCTTTATCTAATAACTCCTGCAATTTATTCTTTATCTATAAAAGTTCAATTTGAGCCATTTGATAAGGGGGTTTTGAAACTGTCTTAGCATCAGGAACTAAGCCAACAGTAAAGTTAACTTCTCGATTAGGTATTTTACCAAGAAACATATCAGGAAAAACATCAAGATACTCATTTACCACTGGCACATCATTAATCTGAATAGTTCCTTTGTTTTAAACAACATGTTCAGGGTAACATTAATTTCATTCTTTTACTTGTTTCTCAGCTTAATGATATGTTATCAAAAGTGAGGGTCCATTCTTATACACAAACTAGAATTCCTTCTGAATTCAATATTTGCATGATAAATGGAAATCCAATCCATACCCAAAATAACATCAAACTCTACTAGATGCAAAACAATATGTTTTTAGGTAGACTCTTTCCCCACACAAGGATAGGGAGGTTCTTATAATTTCTTTTTGACTCAACATTTCCTCTCGTTGTTTTTACCATAAGTTCTAGATTCATATCTTGAGATGGAATGCCCAATTTACCAGAAAAATTCTCAGAAATGAAATAATGTGTAGACCCTGAATCAAACAACACATTGGCATAATTTGAATAAACAAACTGTGTACCTAATACTACTTTATTAGATGGCCCAACATCTGCTGAAGTAGTTTCAAAGGACTTCACCACCCCTTTCTTCTTGTAGTATAGCTTCTTTCCCTCAATTAAGTTATTCATTGGACACTCATTTGAATAATGACCCATTTTATTAAACATAAAACATTCTACTAATGGTAAATCAGATTTTTTATTACCATTACCTTATTCTCTTTCAATGCAATTACGAGCCTTATGCCCCATTTTACCACATTGGAAGCACTTACGATAATTCAAAATACATTCCCCATTGTGATTTTTACCACAATTTTCACAAATTTACACTTAATTTTCTTACCATAATACTTTTTTGAAGAGTTCTTACCTTTCGTTTTCCACCTTGACCTCTTATTTTATTGCTTTTCAATGAACACATAATCATCGGAAAACTCCATTTACACCATCTTTGTACATCTAAAAAGTGTTTCATATCTTTTTAACTAACAATAAGCTAATTACCTTTAATACATTGGTTTTAATCCTGAGTAAAAACTATTGATTTTACTACTAAGATATCGTATGAAATTTCGAGCTTACCTTACTAGTCGATTGAATTTTTCTTAATAAGCAGCCACTGAGTTATCTTCCTGCCACAATTCTAGGAATTTTTTTTCCATCCTAAGACGAACAACCTTAGGATAATATTTCTCTAGAAATATACCTTTGAACTAATCCCAATCAAGAGAATAAATTTCTTCACTATCCCTGATATTTTTCACCATCGACCACCACTGATTGGCTTCACCTTCAAAATGGTAAATAGCAAGACTATCCTTTTGATGTTTTGAACACCCCTTGACATCAAAAATATTCTCTAATGATTTAATCCACCATTTATCTACCACAGGGTCAGATGATCCTCTTAATGATGGGGTATGTTGCCTTATGAAATGCTCTACTATTGACATGTTTCTCTGTGGTTGATCTAGTTGATCTCATACATTGATACCACCACCATTTATAGCCTGAGTTAACAGTGCCATCAGGGCAACAGACTATTCAATTCCAATTCCAACCATATCAGGTTGCTGATTTGGAAGGTTTCCTTCCTCCTGATTTCTTTCCATCATAGCGGCCATGTTTCCTCTATGGAAAACCATTCTAAACAGAGAAATATCTTAGGCTAAGCAGTATGGTAATCTGTAAATTCTATATCATTGTAATTTTACCATAAATTAATTTATGGATATTAATTTAATAGTATCCTAAATCCTAAATATATCTAAACTGACCTCTGATACTAACTACATGAACCTGGCCTTAAATATTACATAATCTTGAATTAAGTAAATAACACACATTGAGGATCTTTTCAAGTTTATAATTTTATAGATTTAGTCCATAACTATTACATTACATCTCAAATATTACTAATATAACGACCCAAAGATTCATTAAAGGAAAATCCTTCTTGATCTTATTAAATATCTCTTTATATAAAATGTTTTCATAAAATTTCAACTTCATTGGTTTTATGATAAGAATTTTGACCGTTACTTTTATAGTCATTGAACAGTGATCACATGATTAGTATAAATATAGGGCTTTAACACATCCAATTTTACTTAGACAAAGGAAGCGATGGCCTCATCCAGTAGATTTTCCCCATACGAAGCCCATTTATCAGAGCTCGGAAAAGTGGCCGCATCCTTGGGCTTCGCTCTTGACTAAGCCCAAGCTGAGCTTCACTATGTCAATCTCAAATGGGACCGTTTATGTTATAAGTGGATGTTGATAGAAATTACCACTCGAGCGATGTTATCTAAGACACCCCAAGAGTCTCTCACCATCACACACCTTACCCTTAGGTCTTCTGTGGCTGTTTTAAGGGGTTATGTAACTAATCTATATTACAATGGTCATGTACATTATTTTTGTATATAATAATGTATATAATTTCTTGTCATTATTGATACATTTTAAATAGTTTTTAAAGTACAAATGGTGGTTTTAGTTATTATTTAATTAAGAAATCTATTTTATTAAATTAAGGTATTTTTGAATTAAATAATATTTTAATAAAATATTATTATAATTATTGTTAGGTTAATTTTATTATATATAAATGATCATATAATTTTATAAATGCAATTATAATTTTTATTAAGGTTTGAAAGCCATTTTTGTCAAAACCCATGAATTTTTGATAAATGTCAGTTTTTATTTTAAAAGTGAAAATTAACATATTTAAAATATTATTTATATAAAATAAATGTTATTTTTGGAATCAGGATGTCGAAATTATCCAACAGTGTATTTTTCATAATTTTCTGAGACAGTCAAATATTTGAGTAAAAATTAAATACCGTTTAAATATATAATGTGTTTTATGACATCATAATGACTCAATAGTGATATAATAAAATACTATAATATTTATGTTCGGAAAATATATGTTTTACCATTAAAATAATGTGATTTAGGGATTATTTGGATTACTTTTCAAAGCATTAATGGACCCCTCAAGACTTATTAAACACCTTGTCTTTTTAAATTAATTTCCATGGGAGTGTGACTCACCTCCACATAAGCAACCCTATTATTTTAAGAAGTTCAGAATTTGGACTTATAAAATATTGTTTTCTTCTTCCCTATTCCAAAAACCATGGGAAAAAACCATGGTATGGTTTTTGGTTTGGATTAATTTAATATAGGGGGTCCCAAACCCAAATAATAAAGAATTCTCTCACCTTTCTTATATAAACCCACCCAAACTCCCACTTCCTCCTCACTCAAAGCCTTTTAAGTTCGTCCAACCTCTGCCCTAATCTCTCTAGAATCATCCCAAGGCTCCCCAAGCTCCCATGAATCCTTTCACAAGCCTATCTCAACCCTTTGGAAGCACACATCCAAGTAAGGGTTTTTTCTTCCTTTCTCGTTTTTGTCCAATTTTCATTAAGTTGTTTTGACCTTTTAATTTCAATTATGAATGTTGGGGTATGGTTTCAAACCTCTCTAATACTGCCCTTTTTATGTTTTAATGATGGTAGACCCTTTCTCTCTCATTAAATGCCTTCCATGAACACCTGTTACTATGCCGAAATTCCGAAAGGAACTTCCCTCTCCTCTTTTACATTCAAGCTATAATTTTGTATCATGAATCTAAATTCCATTAAAATTGTTGGAAAATGTATCTATATGACCTCCTTACATTCCATTACATGTAAATATGATGATGAACCCCTTTCTCTCTCATCAACCATTTTTATGAATTCTTATGTCACGTCGTTACGCAGTCGAAATCGCACCGATTTTCTAAGCCAATGTCATTGTGTAGTGAATACCGTGCTCGTTTCTCCATAAAGTGTATTTACCTTTATACACATTTACTTATTGGTTATAAAGTTTCATGTATGAATTCCACATTCCTTTATTGTGGAATAAATGATTATGTTTTATGAATCCATGTTTTTTGACCCATGTGGAACACTTATGCATGAAATGAAATGATTAAGAGTATCAAGATACACCATGTGCAATGAGTGTTGACTCCTGACAATTCAATTGCAATGAGGGTTTACTCGTGATTCATTTTCAATGAGGACTTACTCATTCTCCATGTGCAATGGGCCTTGGATCATGGTAATTCCATGTTAAGTGTTCTTGCCACATTTCCATGTTATGATTATCATGCTTTATCATGACTTTATGTTCATGTTTCTCTTGTGCTCTATTGATATGCCTAATGTCTAACATGTATTGTACTCCTCATGTTATTACATGTGTATTCCCTTACTAGACTTTATAGCTCACCCTTTTCTTATGCGTGTCCTTAGGTTATCCCATGCAATTCTATGTACGATGGAATGTAGTGGTCATGTAAAGGAAGTTTTCAATAACGATGTTTTATTTCATGTTTTAAGTTTTTATGTAATGATCCTAATCCCCAGAGACACTAAAAATCTCAATATTATTTGTTGTATCAAGTGAAGTTTTATGTAAAAAATCATGTTTAAATTGTAATAAAAAGAAGGGTTGTCATAGTTGGTATCAGAGGATAGGTTTAGTTATTTTTGCGATTAGGATTAGAAAACCCTAGTAAAGCCTTAGAGACAAGACTAAGTACAATATAAACGTCCCTAAGTTTTTGTGAGTATTGATTTAGTGGTTTATCAAGAAAATACATCCCTGTCTGGATAGGAGCATATAGAGGCGGCTCTGGCACAGATGTATCCTAGGGGTAAAACCCGAAAACACTGCTTTAAGCAAGACTCGAATGGGAACTGGTGCACGATAATGGGCCTTGCTGCACTCTTGGTTATGACACTCCCGGGGGATATGTTTTGATAAATTAACAAGCTTATTATGAACCCTTATTAAGGGAATTAAAAAAAATTCCCCTAAGAAGATATGTTAGAAAGTATATCATGAAAATCCTAGATGGAAGCCTATAGACTCATGAGTTAAGGAAATGAAAGTTTATTTATAAGTAATCAACTTTTTTCTTTGGATTACCCTTTATGTGTTACCCCTAACTTTCCTTTTATTCCAGCCAATGTCCGGTAATAGGAGGACTCGGGCTAACAACCGTTGTGAAGATCAGGGTGATGACTGTACTAATGAGATTCCAAATCCAATGGGAGCGGGAATCGTCAACTTTATTACGCTTCTCTCTCAGCTAACTCAAGTTTTAAATAGAAACACAGGTCAAGAGGAACGTTCATCCCCCCCTAAGAAAGAACAAGTCTTTATTGAGAGCTTCATGAGACAAAGGCCTCCTACTTTTAGTGGATCATCTGATCCCATGATCGCTGAACAATGGATCAACTCCATTGAAAAGATATCCTCCATCCTTCAATGTTCTGAACAAGATAAGGTTATCCGGGAAAATTATCGTATGGAGGGTGAAGCTGATCAATGGTGGACGTTGATCAAAAATACGAAGCCTGAGGAGGAGATTGAGGCATTGGAATGGAAGGATTTCTGGAAGATGTTTTTCGATAAATATTTTTCGTGCAGCCTCCAACATAAGATGGAAAGGAAATTCCTTTCCCTCAAGAAAAAATATGAAGAATCTATTGGAGTGTACGAGGAAAACATCACAAGGCTTGCACGATACGCTTCCGGCTTTGTCGTTACCCCCGAATTCAATGTTTACTGCTTCTTTGGTGGGTTGAAACCTAGCCTACGGAAAGCATTAGAAATTCGTGACTTCGACAGCTATGAGGAAATTAATCGATGTGCCCTGAAGGTCGAAATGGAGATTGGAGAATCACAAGGGTGTCATAGGGATAGGAAGCGTAAGGTGGACTTCAATGCTGGTGGTCCGATGGATAAATCTAATGGTGCTAAGAAGATCAAGCACCCCACTTTCCAAAAGTGCGGAAAGAAGCACCCTGTAAATTGCCTTAAGGGGATGAGGAAATTCTTCATGTGTGGAAGAGAAGGGAACCTAGCTGTTAACTTTCGTCAAGAAAGACCCGCGGCTATGACAGAGGATATGAACGCTCCGCTCGAACCTCAACGCATTGTTCAATGCTACAAATGCAAAGAACCGGGTCATTTTTCAAATCAGTACCCTAATACATGGGTTTTCGGAGGCAACCAACAACCTCCACGGCAGCAAGGAAGAGCTTTTTCCATCAATTCTACAGAAGTGAACCCCGAAAATGAAGTGGTGATAGGTACAGTAGTTATTCATTCAAGAATAGCGAATGTAATTTTTTATTTAGGTTCTACGCATTCTTTTATATCTATAAAGTTTAGTATAACAATCCCAGCACCACCACAAATCATGGAAGTGAAGATATCGGTGAGTACGGAAAATGGGGAAATAATTGCATCCCATGAATATAAGTCCTCCCCTGTTATAATATGTGGATTGAATTTCCCAACGAACCTCTTAATACTCCCTTTGGTGGAATTTGATGCAATTCTTGGCATGGATTGGCTTTCCTTTTATAGAGCCAACATAAATTTTCCGGAGAGGGAAATCACACTCCATATGGAGAATCGACCCCAGATTCTTTACAAGTGTAATGGGGAAGATGAATATCCTTTAGCTCCATCATCTCAAGCATGGATATTACTACCTTATGAGCACGCGTATCTGGCTCAGATGATTGAGTCCATGGTAGAAACCATCCTTGAATAAATGCCTATTGTGAGGGAATTCGCTGAAGTGTTTCTCGAGGAACTGCCTAGTCTTCCTCCTAGAAGAGATGTTGAATTCTCAATTGAACTTATATCAGGGGCTTTACCAATATCCAAGAATCCATATAGAATGGATGTTGTAGAGCTTGAAGAGCTGGAGAAACAACTACAGGAGAATCTGGATAAGGGGTTTATATGCCCAAGTGCTTCACCCTGGGGTGCACCAGTCATCTTCTTCAAGAAGAAGGATGGGTCAATGCGGCATTGCATCGATTATCATGAACTTAACAAAATCACGATAAAGAAAAAGTATCCTCTCCCAAGAATTGATTACTTGTTCAATCAGCTACATGGAGCACAATACTTCTGCAAGGTAGATTTGCGGTCGGGATATTATCAAGTAAGGGTGAAGAAGGAAGATGTCCCCAAGACTGATTTTCGTACAAGATACAGGCACTATGATTTCATTGTAATGCCTTTCGGACTCACCAATGCTCCAAAAATATTCATGGACTTGATTAATAGAGTCTTTAGAGACTACCTAGACAAATTTTTGGTAGTCTTTATAGATGATATTCTAATATACTCTAAAACCAAGGAGGGTCATGAGGAGCATTTAAGAACTGTACTATAGACTTTGCGCAAGGATAAGCTCTATGCAAAGTACAACAAGTGTGAGTTCTGGTTGAAGTAGGTCTCATTCATGGGCCATATCATCATAAGCAATGGGATATCTGTGGATCCCTCCAAAACAGATGCAATTGAGGGATGGTTGAGGCCAACATCAGTAACAGATATCCGTAGCTTCTTGGGGTTAGCTGGATATTATCGACGATTTGTGAGAAATTTCTCATGATTGTCCAACCCTCTTACCAAGCTAACTCGAAAGGGAGTAAAGTATGCTTGGAGTGATGAATGCGAAGAAAGATTCAAGGAGTTGAAAAGGAGGCTTATCACTGCGCCCGTGATCACTTTACCCACAAGTGGGGAACTTTTTGTTGTTTTCAGTGATGATTCAAATAAGGGAATAGGTTGTGTGTTGATGTAGAATGATAAAGTTAAAGGAAGTTGAAAATCCATGAGTGAAACTATCCAACACATGATCTGGAGTTGGAGGCGGTGATGTTTGCCTTGAAAATTTGGCGGCATTATCTCTATAGAGAGAAATGTGAGATATATACTAACCATAAGAGTCTTAAATATATATTCACACAGAAAGAGATTAATATGTGTCAGAGAAGATGGATAGAGCTCATCAAGGATTATGACTGTTCAATCCACTACCACCCTGGGAATGCGAACAAGGTGGCAGATGCCCTAAGTAGAAAGGATCCAGTGATTCTATCAATGATGAGAATTGAGAAGGATCCAATCTTCTTAACTTGATGAAAATGGACATGGGAATCATAGAGAAGGGAACATCATCAATCCTTTCACAAATGATTTCTCAACTGTCTATTTTGGAAAGGTTAAAGGATGCTCAAAAGGATTATGTAGGAATTCAAGAAAAAGTGGAATCTATCGAAAAAGGGAAATCCTCGGAGTATAATGTTAATGAAGAAGGAATTGTGCGGTTTGGGAAAATACTATGTGTTCCATCATGTCCGGAGCTGAAGAAGGAACTTTTGGATGATGCACATGGTTTAAATTTCTCTATTCACCCAGGGATCACAAAGATGTATCGAGATCTCTGAGAAAACATTTGGTGGGATAATATGAATAAGGAGATTGTTGAATATACATCAAAGTGCCTGGTGTGTCGGCAAGTGAAGTCAGAGAGGCAGAAGTATAAGGGGATGTTGTAACCATTGACCATACCAGAATTTAAATGGGAGAACATAACCCTGGACTTTGTCACCAGACTTCCAAGGACATCCAAAGGCAACAATGCAATCTTGGTTGTTGTGGATTGTTTTATAAATACTGCACACTTCATTGCTATTCGGGTGGATTTTTCATCGGATCAACTAGAATGGATATATATCAGGGAAGTGGTAAGGTTTCATGGGGTACCACTATCTATTGTGTCTGACCGAGATCCAAGATTCACCTCTATGTTTTGGAAGAGTCTTCAACATGCTCTGAATACTGAACTGAACTTCAGTACGGACTATCATCTTCAAACTGATGTCCAATCCGAGCATACTATCCAAACACTAGAGGATATGTTGAGAGCGTTCTCAATGGACTTTAAAGGAGGATGGGATCAACATCTTCTTCTGGTTGAGTTCTCTTATAATAATAGTTTCCACTCGACCATCCAAATGGAACCATATGAATCCCTGTATGGGAAAAGGTGCAGAACACGGGCATGTTGGGATGAGGTCGGTGAACGTAAGCTTCTTGGACCAGAAATGGTCGAGGAAATGGTGGGGAAGGTGAAAACCATTCATAAGCATATCAAGGCAGCCCAGAGTCAACAGAAGAGTTATGCAGATTATTGTCGACGAGACCTTGAGTTTAAAGTTGGAGACATGGTTTTTCTAGGCATATCTCTGTGGAAGAAGGTCATGAGGTTTGTAAAGAAAGGGAATTTAATTCCAAGGTACATCGGCCCATTCTAGATTCTTGATCGTGTCGGGGTTGTGGCCTATCGACTAGCACTTCCGCATACTATGGCAAAAATACATGATTTATTTCATGTATCCCTCTTAAGTACATACCGGACCCTTCACATGTACTCTCTTCAGAGGTGGTACAATTAGAAGACGATGTTTCTTGTGAGGAGCAACAAGTGAAGATCTCAGATCATATAGAAAAAGTTCTACAAAATAAGACAATTCCCCTCCTCAAGGTGTTATGGAGAAACCACAAGTTTGAAGAAGTGACTTGGTAATTGGAGGAAATGATGAAGCTGAGTTACCCTCATCTGTTTTAGTATGGGAAGTGGAAAATTTCATAGGAGAAATTTCTTAAGGGGGGAATATTGTAACAACCCAAAGTTTAATTAATGGAAAATCCCTCTTGATCTTATTAAATGTCTCTTTATATAAAATGTTTTTATAAAATTTCAACTTCATGGGTTTTATTATAAGAATTGTGACTGTTAATTTCATAGTCGTTGAACAGTGATCACATGATTAGTATAAATATAGGGCTTAACACATCCAATTTAACTTAGACAAAGGAAGCGATGACCTCATCCAGTAGAATTTCCCTATACGAAGCCCATTTATCGGAGCTCAGAAAAGAGGTGGAATCCTTGGGCTTTGCTCTTGACTAAGCCCAAGATGAGCTTCCCCATGTCAAGCTCGAATGAGACTATCTACGGGAGAATTGGAAGTTGATAGAAATTACCACTCGAGCGATGTTATTCGAGCCACCCCAAGAGTCGGTCACTATCGCACACCTTACCCTTAGGTATTATGTGGATGTGTTAAGGGGTTATGTAACTAATCGATAGTACTATGTTCATGTACATTATTTTTTTATATGATAATGAATATAATTTCTTGTCATTATTTATACATTGTAAATAGTTTTTAAAGTACAAATGGTGTTTTTAGTTTTTATTTAATTAAGAAATATATTTTATTAAATTAATGTATTTTTGAATTAAATAATATTTTAATAAAATATTATTATTATTATTATTAGTTTAATTTTTTTATATATAAATGATCATATAATTGTATGAATGCAATTATAATTTTTATTATGGTTTGAGAGCCATTTTTGTCAAAACCCATGAATTTTCGATAAATGTCAGTTTTTATTTTAAAAGTGAAAATTAACATATTTAGAAAATTATTTTGATAAAATAAATTTTATTTTTGGAATCAGGACGTTGAAATTATCCAACAGTGAATTTTACATAATTTTCTGAGACAGTCAAATTTTTGAGTAAAAATTAAATACCGTTTACATATATAATGTGTTTTATGACATCATAATGACCCAATAGTGATGTAATAAAATACTATAATCTTTATGTTCATCCAATATATGTTTTATAATTAAAATAATGTGATTTTTGGTTTATTTGTATTACTTTTCAAATCATTAATGGACCCCTCAAGACTTATTAAACACCTTGTCTTTTCAAATTAATTTCCATGGGAGTGTGACTCACCTCTACATAAGCAACCCTGTTATTTTAAGAAGTTATGACTTTGTCCTTATAAAATATTTTTTTTCTCTTCCCTTTGACAAAAACCATGGGCAAAAACCATGGGATGGTTTGTGGTTTGGATTAATTTAATATAAGGGGTCCCAAACCTAAATAATAAAGAATTCCCTCACCTTTCCTACATAAACCCACCCAAGCTCCCACTTCCTCCTCCCTCAAAGCCTTTGGAGTTCGTCCAACCTATACCCTAATCTCTCTAGAATCCTCCTAAGCTTCCCCAAGCTCCCAAGAATCCTCTCAAAAGCCTCTCTCTAGCCTTTGGAAGCACACTTCCAATTAAGGGTTTTTTCTTCCTTTCTCATTTTTTGTCTAATTTTCATTAAGTTGTTTTGCCCTTTTAATTTCAATTATGAATGTTGGGGTATGGTTTTTCACCTCCCTCATACTTCCCTCTTTATGTTTGAATTATGGGAGACCCTTTATCTCTCATTAAATTCCTCCCATGTACACCCATTACGATAACGAAATTCCGAAAGGAACTTCTCTCTCCTCTTTTACATTCAAGCAATAATTTTGTATCATGAATCTAAATTCCATTAGAATTGTTGGGAAATGTATCTAAATGACCTTATTACTTTCCATTACATTTAAATATAATGAGGAACCCCTTTCTCTCTCATCAACCATTTTTATGAATTCTTATGTCACGTCGTTACGCTGCCGAAATCGCACGGATTTTCTAAGCCAATTTCATTGTGTAGGGAATATCATGCCCATTTCTCCATAAAGGGTACTCACCTTTATGCACATTTACTTATTGATTTTAAAGTTTCATGTATGAATTACACATTCCTTTATCTTGGAATAAATTATTATGTTTTATGAATCCATGTTTTATGATCCATGTGGCACACTTATGCATTAAATGAAATGTTTAAGAAAGGTGTACCCTTATAGCGCTCCAATGCATTGGGTAAAGTATAGTATCATGATACGTCATGTTCAATGAGTGTTTACTCATTATAATTCATGTTCAATGACGGTTTTCTCATGCTTCATGTGCAATGAGGATTTACTCATGCTCCATGTGCAATGGGCCTTGGCTCATACTAATTCCATGTTAAGTGTTGTTGCCACATTTCCATGTTATGATTATCATGTTTTATCATACCTTTATGTTCATTTTCTCTTGTGCTATATTGATATTCCTAATGTATAACATGTATTGTACTCCTCATGTTATTCCATGTGTATTCCCTTACTGGGCTTTATATCTCACCCTTTTCTTATGCATGTCCTCAAGTTATCCCATGCAATGCTAAGTATGAGGGAATGTAGTTGTCATGTAAAGGAAGTTTTCAATAATGATGTTATATTTCATGTTTTATGTTTTTATGTAATGATCCTAAGCCCCAAAGACACTAAACCTCTCGATATTCTTTTTTGTATCAAGTGAAGTTTGATGTAATAAATCATGTTTAAATTGTAATAAAAAGTAGGGTTGTTATAACTAGGTAGACTCTTTGACTCAGTATCCATTTTTTAATAAAATAAAAATTCTTAAAAGAAAACAATAATTATTTTCTTGATAAAAATCTTCTTGAATTCTTAATTTCTCTTACACTTCCTTATACCCTGTGAAAAAAAATTCAAAAACGTGGGATGAGTATAAAACGATCAGTAAGGGTAATACAATAAATAAATAAAACATCAGTATATAATTTCATAAAAAACATAAGCTATTTAACATACCTAATGAAATCATAAAATTTATTAATAACACATAGAAATCATAAATCATAAAGGTATCTTGTGGAATCCATAACATACTTATGTTGTAGCTTTCACTACTATGTAGGGAGTTACGTTTGGAATACTCATCACAGTATATTCCCTAAATATCTTAGGAGAAACATTATTGTTTACCTCTGCCACATTACCCAATTAATTAGAGATCTATATAGGGCTCACCCACCCTTTGTTTATCATGGAACCACCTATATATGTAAACAATGCCCAAGAACCATAGCATATTTGTAAAACATAAAACAAACATAATGGAAAGATAAAATTTCCAAATTTCAATACCAATATATCATTTCAAGATATTGAAATAATCAATCCATTCTCAAAACCATTTTCATTACCAAAATACCTAAAATTAGTATATGGTATTTATTTTCCTTTTAAAAACAGTATGGCTTGTAGAGGAAGCCAAATATCAAATAATTTTCGCGATGGTGGAAAGGTCATTGTCACCGTGTATGTTAAAAAGAAACATTAACTTTGTCATTTAGTAAAATTATTTATAGAAAAATATTACCTTTGAATGAAATTAAAATTAAAGGGGGGGTTACACCATATAAAAGAAAGTTGTGTAGAAAACAAAATATGTCTCAATGAAAGGAGATTGGGACGAAGTCCCTTACCTTGTGCCCGACTTGACTCGTTCTTTCCTCAATATCATCAATAATAAATTAATGTTAATTTATACATGCTTTAGAACCTTTTTAATGTTTATTTTTCTTTTATATCACTTATTAAAATGTTATAAACATTACATAATAATTTGAGTTAATAACGGTCATTTTTCCGATATTTGGTACTTCAGTCAAAAATGAACTTCTTATAATTACAAGTTTTCCATATTGTAAGAATTACATTATATAAATAATTATATTAATGATTTATATATCTTATATATCATATATATCCATTATATATATATATATGTATTTATAATAGTACATTACATTTGGATATAAGAAATGAAATGCTCCGTTCATGGAGACGGTAAGCCATACGTACGAATGAACACTACTTTCATTTCTATTTCATATTTAATGGAATGAAAAAATAATGATACATAGATATATTATAATTACATTATAATATCATATATAATTTCATCAACTCCATCCTTTATATGTTCCACATATGTCATGAACGAGTCATATCACATTGAGGGCGACCGTGATGAATGAATGGTTCGCGGAGGTCAATGTCGGTTCGCGAATGAGGCACTTCGCAAAGGAGCGAGCACGCGGAGGCGAAGGAGCTTTGTTTTCACGAAGAATTCGGTAATGGAAAAATGAAGGGATCCTCGTATTTATAGGCATGGTCCCCTACCAGATCCACCTCTCTACAGCAAACCATCTCAGTTTTAGGACCACTTTGCATCGGAATGGCCTCCTCTTCATTCCAATCAGACCCCATTCCGATGGGGGGCATTTGTAGGCTCTTAAAAAAAATCCACAAAGGAGATTCTACCCAAATACCCCAAATAATTGGGGAAAATAATCAAAATAAGGGACACAAATAGGACAAGTCCGCGAACCGGTCCCATGGAAATGCAATGTGGCCAGGCCACACGAAGCGCCCCCTCCACAAACCATTACCATTCATGAAATGGAGGTGGAGAGCCTCCCCGGTCATGAGGCAGGATGGGCGCTAGTCCGGTTCACCATCATGAGCTACCCCAACCGCAGACCACGTCGACCGATTCAATCCACACCCTCTGTCGTTCGCGGAATAGAGGTGGAACCCTCCGCAGCCATAGAGTACTCCCTGAGTTCGCCTCACGGAGGAGGGGGGAAGCGTCCAATACCCACCGCGAATCGCAGATTGACCAAGTCAGCAGTAAACCGGGTATTTGGTTATGGGCCTCCGCAAAAGGTGTTGAGAGGACACAAATACATCCCTTTCCCTACTCTATAAAGGGGGACTAAGGGGGAAAGAAAAAGAGGTCAGAGAATTGGAATTGGATTCAGAGGGATTAGAGATTCGGAAGGATATCGGTTGAAGGAAGGCTTCAGATTTTGTAAACAGAAAAATTCCCATTCGTGAACCATAGTAGGTATATGAATTAACATGGAATTTTAAAACGCCTAATAACTTGGTGAACCACGAACCTCAAGTAACAAGAACAAGGAAAACCGTGAACCATACCCCCTCTGTGGATGAATTCCCCGCGGACCAGGGAGTTTATGCCTCTTTTCCCATCTGTCGCACCGCATAGCACTCTCCTATGTGGGCGAAGCCCTGACCAACAAGCCTCCAACCGGCGCCGCCCATGGCCGATGCTACCTGCCTGGAACCATCCGCGAACCACCCTGGTTCGCGGATCTCACCAGAAGCCGCGAACCACCCTAGTTCGCGGGATGCCAATCAGTCTACAGACCACACTGGTTCGCGGATGGCTTCTCTAGCTGCGTGGCACTTCCCCACGTGAAGGGCTCCACCACCCATACCTCTCAGTGGCTTTCCAAATAATTCGGTGTTCTCATTTCCCGAGCCAGATAAAATCCTTCCGATCCAGCCAAGTCTTCTACAACTCCCTCATGGGCCTATTCATCGGCCCCGAGCCGAGGCCTCCACTAGAGCCACCGGATTCGCGTGGTGTAACTTTTAGGCGCATCAGTATGCCATTTTGAGTTCACATACCCACTGTAAGTAGAGGCGAAGGGGTTTCCCCGACCCTTGAGCAGATTACTAAGGCATTCCTAGGTTCACATTTCCACGGTAATGTGGAGTCTGAGCTCGGGTATCCCCTTTCTACACCTCCACTTGTTGAGAGTTCCTTGGAGATGGTAAAATAGCCATCAGAGGAAGCCCTCATGCACTGCAAGAGAGGAGATGGGCACAGGAACACCCCCTTTCCCTCTCCCGCTGAGCTTTTTTGTTATGGGCCTCCTTAGAGTGTAAACCCTAATACATCGCTTCGGGCATCCACCTAGGGGTAATCCCCGACTTAATGGGCCACTCTCATGCGTAAGCCCCACTCCACTTCTCATGGATGCACCTCTCGCGACGTGATCCTATGGTCCCTGCTGCCTCTTGTTTCTCACACCAAGCATGAATCACGTGGGCTTAGAGAAAGAATCGACCATAAAATCCCCTTATGGGCCTCCTCAGAGTGTAATCCCGAATCCATCATTCCAGGATGCCCCAGAGCATAAGCCCCAAGCCAATGCGAACTATGTTGACTTTGATCCCTGCCTCCTAGACAGGGTACGTTGGAAGCCTCCATGAGGTTTAAGCCCACCACCCATCGGACCACCCGGCCCATCTTCACGTCGGCTCCCTGACACCAATCCGAACTATGTGGACTTTTATCCCTATCTCCATGGAAGGGTACGTAGGAAGCCTCAAAGAGGTTCAAGACAAAAAACCGGTCGATCTGATTGTCTTCACATCGGTTCACCAAGCTGCTCCCAGCACCATCTCAATGATTCCAGACTCCATGGGTTCATTAATCCAACAAGGGATGGTAAACCTCAGGCCTAAATGACTCTGATTCCCCTACGTCTAGATGACCATTTCCCACTAGGGTTAAATCCATGGATACTATGTTTGGGTATAAACTAAAGATTCGTGAACATATGAATACATCTTAAATATATAAGAGAGTCCCGGAACAGGCAATAATTCCCCCCAAAAAAGGGTATGATGAGCCCGACTGCCCTTCCTCTCGACCAATGTGAGTTTTTAAGAGTCGCTGGTCAGACCATCCGGCGAACGCCTACCTTTGCAAAGCAGGTCCACCAATCATTGGATACGGAGCCGTTGGGAATTTCGAGGCCAAAAGCCAAAACGGAACAAATACTAATAGTTAAATAATAAGAATATAAAACTTATTAGATAAAATATATAAAAACTAAAATATTAATTCTAAACTTATTAATAAAACTTATATAAATAAATATAATACTTTTATGAATATAGTAATTATAAATTAACTTTTTTAGGAGAAAAATAACTATAAAATATAATAACAATATATAATTTCATAAATTTTAATAATTAAAATAAAACTATTTCTTATGATAAACTAAAATAGTAATTTTAAAAAATATTTTCAAAAAAACTAAATACCATATTATTAATTTAATGATTTATTAAATACTTTAATTTTAATTAAATTTAATTATTAGTTAATCAATTTATTAATTAAATAAATTAATAAATAATAACATATAACATAGAAGATTAATTAACAATAATAATTAAAATAATAACTGATAAATATTTAATTTTACATTTAACATTGGTTTATAAAAGTAAAATTTTTAATGTTGAAATATTTAGTTATTTTTATTTTCTAATTTTGAAGGTTCATTAAAGGGACTGATAGACATCCATATTCATCTAACCAACTCACCCAGAGTTTGTGACGTGAGAAAAACTAGTGTGACGTGCCATTCACGATAAAATGCACGCGTGAGATGCTTAAGTAAAGGACTTTTTGGAGTCGGTGGAAGCGAGCGGTGACATGCAGCAGATGATGGAGGATATAAAAATAAATTTACTATATAATTTGGGGAGACTCTCATTCTGATTTCATGCCACACGATTAGAGAGTGGAACTCTCGAGAGACACCAAGTGCATTACTGAAGAACTGGAGTCACATCAGAGCAAGAAACAGTAAACGATCTTCATCTTCAAAGGGAGGATCCTTCTTCCTCTGCTTTTTAATGTTTTACATATTATTTCTGCTGTTAAATTGAATATGATCTTAGAATAACTTTGTGTGATCAGGGGTATTGAATTTATACTTGTTTATAATTTCTTTTTCTTCATTTTAATTCTCTCAATGAGAATATGATTCTTTTGGTGAGATTGAATTTAGTTCTCAAATCATGAATTGAACCTTCACCTTTTTGAACTTAATCTCAAACTCAATGATCATTCGGTGAGATCGATCATCATTTCTATCTATCGAACATTCAATTAAATTTAACATCTTCTTAATCTTTTAGTGAGAATGATTTTTGTTGATAACTTTTAATAATAATACATTTTTAAATATTGTTATTGTGTTAATATTATGAATAATAAATTTTATGAATAAATATATTAATATTATAATAAATTTACTATTAATAATATGTTAAATGTATTATTAATATTAATATTTTATAATAATTGTGTTAATATTATGAATAATAAATAATAAATATATAAATATTATTAATAATAAATCAGTTAATACATTTATCAATATTATGAATTTTAAATGTATAAATATTATTAATAAATGTATAAAAACAATGAATAATAAATTTATTCATATTATGAATAATAAATTTATTAATATTTTCAATAATAAATGTATTAATATTATATATATTAAATGTATAATATTATGATTAATAAATGTATTCATATTAAGAATAATAATTGTATTAATATTATGAATAATAAATTTATTAATATTGTATATAATAATAATAATTGAATAATAAATGTATTAATATTATGTATAAATAATAGTAATAAATGTATGAAATGTAATATTTTGTATACATGTTTTTCATAATATATTATTACCTATAAAACAATAAAATTAAAAGTAATAACATTAATAATTGTTTTAAAATAGATTTTTAATGGCTAATATATATATATATATTATTTTCAATTAATTATGTTGGTGTATATATTTTATTTATTTTATATGAAAATATAATTAATTATTAACTATATAAAAAATTAATTACTTAAATAATCATATTAATTAATGCATGTTCGGTGCTTCTTGAGTGGTACTACCCTCTACATTCCATCAAAGAGGCCAAGGGTGTAACACCCCTAGAAATTTAGAATTAGATAACTATATGTTAGTACTCTTGTCTACAATATACACATTTCTTTTCGAGAGCCTACATAATTAGAATAACATAGTTAAGAAAGCTTGGGTTGGAGTAGTGTCAATGTGGGTAACCTCCTTAGACGTTTCATTGGGTGTGTGTGAGTAAGTAAAAAAGCACACTAAAAGAACATGTGTTGGACTATAGGGATAGTCATTAGTGTGATAAGGTACTTTGGTGAGTAATAGAATGTGGTGTGTTGGGAAGACAACTAAGGTATTACCTGAGACCCAATGCTAGCTTCTCGGCCCAATGAGTTTGTGTCATGACAAAATGTATTAGATACAACACCCATCTAGAAGTGTGGATGCACTTCATGTGTTTGAAGAGTGGGGTAAAAAACTAGGACATTAAAATTTAAAAGGTTAGGAAGTGTAATTCCCCTGGAAAACTTATTCCTAAAATACTAAATGTTACTACCCATGTCTACAAGTGGCACATTTCTTTTTAGGACCTTGACTTATTAGAACTCCACATTTAAGTGATATTGGCCTAGAGTAGTGTTATGATGGATGATCTCCATGGATGTTTCACAGGGTATGTTTGAGTGGGTACAAAGCACACTAAAAAATATGTGTTGGCCTATGGGGACAGTCATTAGTTTAGTAAGTGAACCTAGTGGGTATTTTCCTATGGTGTGATAGGAAGGAAACCAATGTATTCTATGAGACCTATGGGGTCATATGACTAAGTTCATAGCTTGGGGATTTTGGGTTCTTATAGGGGGTTTAACCCCTAATGACCCCAAGTTCGAAGGATTTTTATAGGTCACTGAAATAGTATTGTAGTAGCAATGACACTGTAGTGGTGCTGGATTTTGTAGAAGGTATTTTAGTAGCTACATTCACTATTTTATTACTATTCATTAAAAGGGATTTCAGGAAAAAAATTGGCTTTTTGCCAAGAAATTAGGACTTCAATCCAAAGGGTCTCTAGACCATCAAATTTTGTGGTCTATGGTCTATCCATGTTCCAAGTCCTTAGAACCTATGGGAATTTTGGCCATTTATTTTTTGAGCATATGGTTCATGTAAGGGTTCCCTCTCAACCCTTTTTAAAAATGTTTTATTTCATTAATAAAAGTGTATTAACCCCAACTTGTTTAGATAAACATTAACTAATAATTTTAGTATCATAATAATAAATAAATAATGAAACTATAAATTTTTTAAAATTATATATATAATTTCATTTTATAATTTCTTTTAAAGATTTGAAGTTTCATTTTTTTCAATTAGTCCTCAATAATCTTTTAATATTTATAAATAGACATAATATGGTATGTGGTAAATTTATATACAATATCTAAACCCATGAAACACAAAAAATCTAACCATAAGAGCCAACAACAAAAAATATTCAAAAAAATCAAAGAAATAGTGTGGGTGGGATGGAAGGAAAAGCCTCAATCTAGGAGCCTTTTCGAGTCCTACCCTCAAGTCTAGAACTACCATGATGGTCACCTCAAAAAACAATATTTCTCCTTCTCCACATCAACACTGAAAAAAATATCACATATCCCACCATATGATGAATTTGGTGATCTTTACCGACACCTAGAATCAAACTTTCACCGAAAAACAACCATCTAAATACCACGCTAACAAGACAATATATATATATACCATTTTTAGTATTAGTTTTCAATTAATTATTTACATAGATGACTATTTATTCACATTTAAATATGTGTGTGTGACTATTAGAGTAATTGAAGGTTATATTTGTGTGTGTGATAGGTGAACCCAATGTTGGAGTTGGTGTTCTAGAACCAACTATTTTTAATTTGGATTACATGTATATTCTAATATTTTAATATTAATGAAACAATTTATTACATATTTTTCCTTTTTATGCATGAAATTTATGTAATAATGTACAAGGGTATCTATCTCATTAATAAGGTCTTATGAGTTCCTCATTATGATGAAAACCTTGAAATGAAAAAAGATATTTTTAAATATAGTTCTATAGTTGGATAACATTCTATGATGGATAATATAGTATTCCTATTATCAGGTGAGAGTAATTGTAGGTGGATGAGGCTTCATATCATTAATTTCACACTCGGTAATCTCCATGAAAATATATTTCAAGAACAGACCGACCATTACGAATTCCTCTTATTTTTTGTCATCATATATTCCTATCTACATGCATGCATAATGGCCCTTAGGTTTTAATATTATCATTAGTGAATTTCGTGACTTTCACAGTTATATTTACATACCAAAAAATTGATTCCATATGTTAATGGGAAGTATGGTATATTTGGTGCGTCACGAATTGCGGCATCCCGACCCAGATTCCACTCAAAGGTGCTCCGCACCCAGTTGCCCATGTGGCCCCAAGCATGTCTTAACATACAATAGAGCCTAATGACTATAAGAGAGAGAATATGATGGCTCTATAGGGAGTAAATTCCCTCATGTTAGAGTGGAGCATAGTGAAGTAATAACATATAAATAGAAGAAGCAGTATAATGTGAATAAGCAGCGGAAATAAAGGTAAAAACCAATATAAATAGAATAATTAAAAGATATAAACTTAATCATATAAAAATTATAATTTCATGACATTTATTTATAAAACTAGAAATTAGGTATATATAGAAGCAACCAATACATACTATACAAAAGAATCAAAAAACAATACAAAAACAATCCAGCTTGCTAATTACCAGCCCAATCATCTAGAAACAAGATCCATAATAAAGTAACCAATCAAGATCAGGTTTCCAAAGTGGGATGCTTCCCCTTATCAACACTTGCATATGTATAATCTTCCCACGTACCAATGAAATCCTATATTGGGTGTGAGATAAAACTCAATAGTTCACCACTAACGGTTTCTATACAATCTAGTCTATGAATATAAACTTATCAATGTGAAAGTATTTATAAATGTCAAGTAATTCCAAAATGATTAAACATACCTGCTTCAGCCTCAGCTAGTAATTTCTATGAAACGTGAGATTATTTAATTAATTCTTTTAAGTTCAATTTATATAGGTAAGTAATGAGAAAGTGTTAACAGTACTGTAATAGATCATCATAATAAGTTAAGAGGATCCAAGGTGTATCCATGGTATCCTTGGCCTTAAGTGACAACCAACTCATAGTAATAAGTCATGAAGTCTAAAATAAAAATGGGTCTAAGATTAATCCAAGGGGCTCGCCGAAGGAATTCCATTTTAATTGATTCTAACCGAGTCCAGGTATTTCATCTGAGGTAAACATGAGCTAAGAATGACTGGGGCCAATGGGGTGAATCCATGGAACAACATGTCTGGAGACATAAATATGGATATAAAGATTGTATCCAATGAATCCTAATATATAGAAGATAGTGAATAGATCATATAATGTCATCCATACATTCTCTAGTAGACAAGGACCATATTCCAAGGTGGGTATCTCCCTTGTAAACCATCTCCTTGAATTAGAACAGCATCCTCTGAGTGATCAATGAATTCCCTCAAGAATCCAAGGCTGGATCAAGTTTGACCAATCCTATAAAGATAAAAAAAGATCCATATGTAAAATTCACCTCATACATATATCATTATTTAAATTATTCCATGTAATACTCATTCTATTTTATAAATGATTTGGTTTATTCCATTACCTTTCATCAACATGACATGGTTAATCAATACCTACAACCATTTATCATATTAAATAAATATTCATTTATTAGGTTCATCCCTTTACCTATTATAATCCTGACATGGAGGAATAAGGACATGAAACTAGATACCATTCAAATATATTTAACTTGGCCAAGTAATAAATAAATATACATTCCGTTAAACAATTAGGGATTCATTTATTAAATTGGAAAACATAAATTACATGGTTCAAGTGGTGAATATGTGATTTCCATTATCAATTTATACTTCACTAATTATATAAGAACACTTTCCTTAACAAGGTCATGTACAAGAACATCCGAATGGTGCCACGGTAGACCCTCATGGGTCACTAAGGAAAAAACAAGGAAAAAACTACTTGGGGTGGTATGAGTTGAGGTCATAACCTTCAAAAATGTTAGGAAAAATATATAAGGGGCATTGTAACATGACCACAATGATTATAAGCATGGAATATTAATTTATAAAGCAATTCCCAGTGACACTCGAATGCAAAAAATGTAAATATTTTATAAAATAGAGAGACATTGAGAGATGAGTCATATTCCACCATCCTTATTCATGTAGCACTCTCCTCATCCATTATAATCCTTTTTTTTTGCATGTATATCAAGAAAATGGATGAAAATGTCAACTCCCTTGAAATAGGGAATATGGTTCTACAATAAATGGAAACATCTATGGAATGAAAAATGATGCACTCAGTCTGGCGAATAAATTTCTCACCTATAGAAATCCAACACGAAAAATTGAAGATTGATCAAAATTTAGATGGAAGAACTATCAAGAAACCTAGGATATGCCAAGGTGGGAGATCTAATAGGATAAATGAAGTCCTCCTATCACTAGAAAAGGGAATCAAGGGATATGGTTGAGTTAATTAATCATTTCTAGGAAAAAATAGTCTTTTCCCAAAAATTATTGGGTCGCATGGTGTGGCCAAATAGTTGGCTAAACTATACTCACATCACCTCCTCAAGAGGGAACCCTATATAATTTGGCCACACATTTTTAGAAAATGTAGACTAAATGTGCTAATTGGGTCTTTAAAAATTTATAGACAACTCGCACTAGCATGAAACTCATGAAACACATTTTGGTTTGACAATATTCCATGATCATCGCTCTGAACATCCCAAACGGTTAGGAGAAACCATCCAGGCTAAGCCACATGGTTTCTACTAATTGTGTGGCAGGTGGTTTCTTCCACCAATCAAGGTTATTATGTATGATGAAGCCATCAACACCCCCTGAATATTTCATGAACTCATTAGGAATCCATAAAAGATCAAAATAAAATAATTAAACCAAAATTTAAAGGATCTATACCTCATCCAAAAATAGTGTTCTTATAGTCTTCACCCCTAAGTTACCTTTCCAAGGATGATAGAATATTATTTGAGAATAACTTAGGCCACTAGGCATGTCTGTTAGCCTCCCGCTCCTAGGTCTCATCCTATACACACTCATGCTACCATAGAACCTGTACTAAAGGGATATACCAACTTGAGAGAGCCTTTATTCTTAGGTCAACAATTTGTATGGGATACTCCTCAAAAAAAGCATGAGAATCGAATTAAACATCCATAGGATAAAAAGTTCGAGATGGGGCGGTATGATATCCATTAAGTTATGAAACCTGGGAGGCATTAGGAATGGCACAGTACCTCTAAGGTAAAATAAAGAGATACCATATCTGTATGAATTTATCTAGAATCTCAAAATCCCTAAAAAATTGAGGTGATAATTTCCCTTGCCTCTATATATGTATATGCCCAAGCCTATCTGATACCTGAAGGAAAACATGATCCCCTACATAAAGCTCCAGATGTCATTGATGGAGATTGGCATATCATTTCTCTCTAAACTGAGTAGTATAAATACAGTTTTTTATTATCTGAACCTTAACCTACATCTCTTGTATGAGATGAGGACCTAGTAGCACTGCCTCACTATCCTCTAACTAGCACATGGGTGAACAGCATGTCCAACCATATAAGGCCACATATGGATCCATCTAAATCATCTCCTAAAATCCATTATTATAGGTGAACCTAGTGATATGTGTATGCTTATCCAAAGGAATGCCATAATTAATGATACATGCTCATATCATGTCCTCTAATACATGTATCATACATTTCAATGGGCCACTGATCTGGCGGTGAAAATATGTATCCAAAAGCACATGTATATTAGTATCTCTCTGTAACCCCTTCTAAAACTTCAATGTGAAATGAGAATCCCTATTTGAAATGATATAATGAGGGACCCCATGTAGCCATATGATCACATGATCAATAATTTATAAGGTCTCCTAGATTGGGAGGAAGTGGGATACATTCATCAGTCAATTCATGACTACCCAAACCTCATCCCTACCTCATGGTGACCTCAACAATCTAATGAAAAAATCAATTAAAACATATTCCCATTTCCATTTTGGGGCTAGAAACTACTGTAACAAGCCAGTAGGACACTGGTTCTTTTCCTTCACCTACTAACATGTGGAAAACCTAGTAATACAACCTATTATCTGACATTTCATTCCAGGCCACCAATACTGACTTCACATATCACTATACATCTTGTATATTCTTAGATGAACTTCCCACTAATAAGCCTGGGAATCTCACATCATCTCATCTCTCATGTATGTAAGAACCCATCCATGTTCATATATATGTATGATGTTTCTTCCATCAATAGACCAGTCAGGACGTGGATCCTCACCAAAAAGACTCTCTTAGATAACCAAGCCTTCAGTATCTGAAAATTGACTTCTCTTCACTCAATCAAGGAGTGTAGAGGTGACATCTAAGGCTATAATACAATATTGTTTATGACTCTCATGAAACTCCATATTTTTATTTGAATTAAGTTTTATTAGTATCCATTAATTGATGGATTTCTGCATGTCATGTGCATGAGTTATCTGGCTCAGTGCATCAGGTTCCTCATTTCCCATTCTGGCTATATATACAAGCTCAAACTCAAAATACTATAGGTATTCGACAAATATTCACTGTCTATGTTTCAAATCACACTGTGTGAAGATATATTTTAGGCTCTATTGCTCTGTATACATAACAAAGAGATCACCCATAATATAGTGTCTTTAGCTATGTAAGGACTGGACAACAGCTACTAGGTCAAGGTCGTGCATCAGGTAATTAATCTAATGAGGTTTCAACTAGCAAGACCCTTATGTAATGACTCAATCCTCCTACATTAGTATTAAGCCCAATATAATGCCTAGTGCATCATAGAACAATGTATAACCTCCACTAGGCTATGGAAGAATCAGAATTAGTGTCGAGGTAAGCCTTCTTTTCACCTCCTGAAATTCCTTCTCACAAGCTTAAGACCATAATAACTTGACACCCTTCATTTTCATACCAATAAGAGCTACATAAAGGCATGAAAATTCCTATATGAAATTCCATTAATATCCATTGAACCCTAATAAACTATATATATCGGACACATTCTTGTGATCCTTACTGGATAACACATCACTCACCTTCTCTGAGTCAACATATACTCCTGATTCTAAAATAATATGATCATATAAGTCAACCTTATCCATCAAAAAGTGTCACATAACATGATTAGAAGAAATATGATTCTCTTTTAGTGTATTTAATATGACCTTAATATGATTAGAATGGTCACTCTGAGTATGATAATACACCAATATTTTATCCACAAATACCATGATAAAGGAATCCAGAAAAGGGTAGAGAAACCTATTCATTATGTACTTGAAAATGGTGATCACATTCTCAAGACCAAATGGAATATCCAGATACTACCAACTTTATAATGTCATACATTGTATATCTAAAGTCCTGACATACACCTGATGATAGCCCGATCTCAGGTAGATCTTCGAGAATACTCTGGATCCTCAGAGCAGGTCAAATATATCATCTATATGAGGTTTTGGATATCAGTTCTTAACCATAAGCTTGTTAATCCATTATTAGTCCACTTATGATGTAAGGGTCCCATTCATCTTCTTGGAGAAAAGAATGTGTGAACCCCAAGAAGAAGTATTGGGTCAGATAAAACCCTTTGATTCTAAATCCTCCAACTACCTCTTTAGCACCTGGATATTATTAAGTGAAATCCTATATAGATGAATAAATATTGGATCTACTCCTGGAACAATCTCAATCCTAAACTCTACCTCTCTCTCAAATGGAAAGCCAGAAAATTCATCAAAAAAATTTTCCCTGAAACAATCTACTACCAGAAGGAAATCAATCTATTGTAAACCCAGATCCTACAAAAAAGGGATAGAAATATGGGTGGTCCCTCCACAAAGACCATGATCTTCTAGACCTGCTCTATTGGTCTGGAAATTCCATTCACCCCTGTGGAAATAACTATCACCCTCTAGTGATGTAAATGAAACCCTACGATAATAGAATTCCACATAGGTGTGATATGGAACCATACAATCCATTATGAGAATGTAATCTAAACATATCATCTCAAGTATGAAGAGTTCCCATAAGAATGGATAACTTACTACCTCAAGGGGATAGTCCCAACAATGGTGTATTCCCTCATACCACACTCTCAGTGGAGTTTATAGTGTCATCACACCACAGTAGTACTAGATTTTTTAGCCTGATACTTTCCATGGTTGATAAATAGATAAAGGAATGAGAATCACCTATATAAAATATCAAGATATGTTAGTTTATTCTACTATAATAGTACCTCATACAGTAGATGGTCCTACACTCTGATACTTTGGTATTGGCAATAAGTCAAGCAACTGACCTAATCCATGGTTATGTGTCATAACTAGACTACACTAAGAAGGTATGCTCCACTAATACTAATAATTAGTATTTTGGATACCATGTAAATGACCTCCTCCTCAGACTATCCTCACTATGATACTCTAACTTCTATCCAAATGCATTGAAACTAATCCTTCCCTTAATGGTGGAGCCAGTGCAGATACTCCTCTAGTAGAAGGAGTGGAAAGGTATGACCGAACCTTTGAAGATGACCCATGTGTCTCCATGTAGGATACTCCATCGATTATCTGTCACACTGAGGCTTTGGAATCCCCTACCATCCACATAGATGGCATATAAGGGAGCTTCCAGTATGGATACTCTGGACACCACTACTCTTCTAAGAAAACACAAGGTTACTCATCCTTGTACTGAAATAACTATTGTCATGCCTCGACACTGATCCTCTGTCCCTAGTACTATCTTGTTCTCTCTAGTTTTTCTCATTGATAATATATTGATTAATGATCTCATAAAATGTAGATATGAAAATACATTCACTTTAAAGAGGATGAAATAATTGATCCCATCAATGAAATTAATTTCTCGTGAAAGCTCACTACTTGATAGAATCAGTAAAAAGTGTTTCAACATAGAAAAACATGTTTAATATTCCATAGCATACATATAACCATACTCCATGTGCATGAACTCTCTGGCCCAGTAATCTCTCAGTATCGGAGGAAATAAGTAATCATAGAAGGTATTTAGAATTCAACCCAGACCATTCCTTGATAACGATCTCTCTTAGTAATCACGTTCCACCAGCACCTAGTAGAATTACGAAGCATATAGGTGGTTATATTGACCCTCCTCTCTAGATAAATCAAACTATACTCAAATATATAAAGAAGAACTCCATCCAATAGTCGGTAGCACAAGGAAAATCATCCCTCAAAAATATGGGAGGATGCTACTATTGAAACTCATGAGCCAGATCATCTATAGTAGGTGCAGTTCATGGTGAACCCTTTATGAACTACATCATAAATAGAAAACCCTCTCCAAGATGAGCATTAGTTCCCAGTTCTAGTATAGTAGGTGGTACCTCATGTGGCGCTCCTAGGGTTATGACTGGAATCTCAACATCCACCATCTCTGAAGCATAGTCATCTCCAGCCTCCTAGTGCATGATACGAGGACATCATGGTGTAATAGATCTAAAAATTCCAATCATACTCCTTAGATCATAAATTTAGAGTAGATAGATACACTTGTGGAAGAGTATCATAAGAATAAGATCTCACTACCCAAGGTAATACCCAAACTACCCACTTAGAAGTACAGGGTATTGCTAAGTGCTCAAATTTAACTCACAGGGGTTCCTATAGATTAAGGGTCAATTACACATTTCTTCTTCATTTACTGGAAACCATTTCATTTTCTAAGTCAATTTCTCCATTTAAATTTAATTTTTTCTCATATGAATATATCAATTTTTGATTAAATGGATCGGCATTCCAAGTTAATAAAATCCCATGCACTTTATAATTAAAAGAATCACTGATTTAATTTCATTTATTTATTTGCATTAATTCATAAAATGTAACAAATAATATAAAATGGATAGACTCATTGAATTACCCATTCCAATTCATAGGGGCCCATACACCTCAAAAATCAAAAATAGTAGTCACTAAATCATATCCAAATTCCAAATCATGTAATCAAAGTTACATAGGTGACATGGGTAAAAAAATCTATTTAAGATGTCACCATCAACCTATATAGGGAAAGACTATTTATATTGATGTTGACACTTTAAATTACCAATTTAATTACCCTACAGATGATGTTAGCAGCATAGGAATAAATAAAAACCATGGCTCGCCCAATAATCATAGGAAACCTAAGTAATGAAAGTAATGAAATGAACCTATATGAAATGGCTTGTGCATGGCATGTGAATTACAAGTGTTTATAATGATGTATGAAATAATGATCCTTATCGTTCCATACAAAATTAAATTTCCATAAATCATATCAAATATCCTAAATCTTGTCCATTACCCAATGGTTAAATAATATCAACTGTAAAAAGAAAAAATAGAACAAAAATTTCCCATTCTTATGAAATGTGGAATTTACCCCCAAATGGGTTAGTTACTCCCATGCATGGCTTAAAACCAAGTTCCAACATGTTCCCAATATCATTTATTTATTCCAAAACAATATGAAAAAATAAAAAGAATAATATCTTATACAACATTATGGCGTATCAGTTTGGGTTCTACTCAAAGGTGCACCAAACACGGTTGGCCCCATGGCGTCAAGTGCACCTCCTGATATGCCAGAGGATTCTGACTGGCATTGATGGCCTTGAATGTGTTCATAGGGAGAATATTCTATCATGTTAGAGGGGATCATAGTAGACTAATAATAGATAAATAAAAAAAGTTGTATAATAGGAATAAGAATCGTAAATAAAGGCCAACATCCAAGCTTAATATAATAATCAAAATCTAGAAAATGAATCATATACGAAATTATAATGTCATGTCATGTATCTAAAAAATAGGAATGTAGGTATACATGGTAGTATGTAATACATGCTATAAAAAAGAATCAAAAATAAGATAAAAATTATCCAGTATCCTAAGCACTAACTCGGTCATATGGTACCAATCTCTATCCTAAAGAAAACAATCAAGACCAGGTTTCCAAAGAGGGAAGTTTCCCCTTATAAACACTTGTATACATATAGTATTCTTGAGTAATAAGGGTGGATCAGATAGGGTGTGAGATAAATCTCAGTAAGACACCACCAACAACAGCTATACAATTCAGTCATTGAATATAAACTGGGAAGTGTTCAGAAATATGTAAGTGTAAATAAATACCAAAATGATAACTCGTACTTTCTACAGCCTCAGCTGGTAATGTCTCTAAAACATGATATCATTTAATTAATTGTTTATGTTCAGTTTATATTGGTAAATCAGGTGAATATGTCAATTTCACTATACTAGATCCTAATAATATTGAAATAGGATCCAAGTTGTGACCAAGGAATTCTTGACCTCATGGATTAGTTAAATCATAGTTATAACTCATGGAGCCTAGAAAAAATGGGGTCTCAATAAAATCCAAGGGGCTCACCTAAGGCATCCCAGTGTAATAGATTCTAACTGAGTCCAAGGATCTCATCAAAGGTTAACATGGTGTAGGTATGATTGGGCCCAATGGGATGAATCCATGGTTCCAGATATTCAAAGGCATCAATATGTTTCCAAGGAGTGTATCTGAGGCATCCTAATATCTGGAAGATAGTGAAGGGATCCAAGTAATTTATGTCAGGAATCCTCTAGAAAGAAAAGTACCATGTTCCAAGGATGGTATCTCCCTTGGATACTAGATCCTTGAATCATAATGAAATTCTCTGAGTCCTCAAAGAAATACCATTAGGAATCCATGTTTATATCAAGTATGACAACTCTTATAAAGATAAAAAGGTCCATATACAATAGTCAGCTTATACATATATCATTATTTAATTTATTCCATGTAATACTCATTAATTTTTAAAATCATTTGGTTCATTACATTACCATTCAACAATAAGAAAATTTTAATTAAGAGATGCAACCATTTAAAATTTTAATTACATATACATGTATTATGTTCATTCCTTTACCTTTAATAATCATGAAAAGGGGGATATGGACAATAAACCAAATACCATTCAATACCATTTAACTTGGACATGTGACAAATAAATATAATTTCCGTTAAAAATTTAAGGATCCATTTATTAAATTAGAACACTTACCTTCGAAGGGTCAAGTTTTGAATAAGTTCTAGCCATTATCAGTTCATATTTCATTTATTATATAGTTAAACTTACCTTAACAAGGTCAAGTTTGAGTACACCTAAACAGTGCCATGGATAAACCATCTTGCGTCACTAATGAAAAAATAAGTAAAACCCCTACTTGGGATTGTCGGTGATGAGGTCATAACCTCCAATGATGTGATGAAAATATATATAAGGTTTTCTAGAACATCATCACAATGATTATAAGCATGAAATATGAATTTAAGAATTAGTTATTGGTGATTCTTTCATATGCACAGTGGAAATAGTTTATGAAATAGATAGAATTTGAGGGATGAGTCAAAGACCACCTACCTTATGCATGTAGCAATTTCCCGGTCCAGTATCATCCTTTAGTTTGTCTAATATTAGATTAAAATAGAAGAACAGATCAACACCCTAGAAATAGGGCATATGGTCCTATATTAAAATAGAATCATTCAAGAAATTAAAATTGACGAACCGAGCCTAAGGAATGAATAACATACCTAGAGGAATCTGATGAGACAAAAAAAATCATCATGAGAATTTAGATGGGAGAGTTATTAAGAAACCTATCCTCTGCCGAGATGTGATATTCAATGGGAGAAATGAATTCTACCTATCACTTGAAAAGTGAAACAAGGAGGGGGTGAGTTTATTAATCATTTAAGGGAAAATGGTTTTTTAACCAAAAAATTACTAGTTTTCCCAATCTGGACGGACAGTTCGCCAAACCATGAACCAACTATGCGCACCTCACTACCTTAAGAGGGAACCCCACATGGTTTAGTCATAGGGTTTGAGAAATAATGTTTCAATCATGAAAATTAGATCTATCAAAATTTTCATACAACCCACATGGGAGCACAGTCCTGGGTGTATGGTGAGGGCAGATTGTGTGCCATGTTCTTCCCTCTAGAATGCCATGCTTGGTTAGGAGAAACAATGCAGGTTGGGCTATATATTTTCTACTAACTGTTCTTCCTAGTGGTTTCTTCCACCATTTAGGGTTCTAAGAACTAAAAAAATCCTTGAACTCCCCCCCCCCCAAAACATCCATGAACTCATTAGTGCTCCATAAAAGGTCCAAATAAAATAATTAGACCAAAATTTAAAGGACCCTTACCTTATAAAAAAAATCATGTTCTTAAATGAATCACATTTTATTAAAGGAAAATTTTAAATAGTAGTTGTCCCTTTAATATTTATTGAATTTGATATCTCAGTACATTGATTGAAATGGAATCATTACATTAAATTATATTTACATGGTGCAATGATGTGTTTATTTCAAATAGTCAAACAATGATGTATCAATATTAAAGGTTGATGACACATATATGAATCCTTCTTGATGATATATTGAGACAATGGGATTATATTTCACAAAAAAAACATTCATATGTGTTTTTCGATGTTGGGGCATTAAGTTATTTCTCTTGGGTTCCTTGACCTACTTCTAGATAGTAGTCTACAACTTTAGGGGAGCTCTCTTAATTCCAACGAGAAAGAACCATAGAGGGTCATACATAATGTGTTTCTGTTGATCTCGATTAAATTATATTTGAATTTAATTACTATAATAAATATCATTCTTAAGACAGAAAAATAATTTTATTTAATTTTTATTTATCACATAAATTAAAAAAAAATATTTATTCACTAGATTGTGAATAAAATATTTATTTTATTTCTTGAGTATTTAATAAATATTTGTCAAATAGATTATGAATAATATATTTATTAATGAATAAAATATTTAATTAAATATTTAATTAAATATTTATTTTGTTATTGAATAAATTATGATGAATAAAAGTTGAACAAGATTGTGTCTGGTGATAAATAGTAATTTTCTAGATGGTAAAATAATATTTATCATTGTGTCAGTTACTACAAGCAATTAAATAATATTATTATTATTATTATTATGGAATGAAGTAAAATTAGGTTTGTTATATTATTTAATACCCATTAATAAATTAAATAATATTTTAACCTAAAACATAACTATATAAATAGATGGTTACATATATTTTGTATGGTTATTAGATAATTAAGAATCATTGTGCACAATGAACTTATCTCTCAAATATTTCCTACTCTCCTCCCCTCAAATATGATAAGTACAAGATAGAATCCTTCAAGCCTAAAGGATCTTAAAATTTTCAAGATGATTGATCCACTATTCTAGCACCCTAAAACCAATTGGTGATGTTTTAAAATCAAAGTATCTCATGGGATCACTGCTAGAGGGATTTTACACTTGGATCCTATAGGTGTAGAGACGGTAATCCAAAAATTGTATTTTATGAAGATAAACAAAATCTATGAAGAAATATCATAAACTGGGGTTTTATTTCTTCAAATCTATTTAAATTAATTATAAATTTAACATGAAAATGATCCTCTCTTGGGGTTCTGAGATTTTCTATATCAATATTCGATGTAGAAATTTCATTATCTATGATGTTTACATTTTTCAAAATTGGTGATTGATCCATCCAATCTAAAAAACCATTAGAGTTATTTACCCACCAAGGTGAATCCAGTTTGTTCAGAACCTTCATGTGGTATTCTAGTGGTATCATTTTAAATTTAAAATTATTTAATTGATTTTTGATCTATATGCGCTTTAGTGGTTATATCTTTCATTTTCAGATTATTCATTCTTCATTGTAATGTTTAATTAACATGATTTTGATGTTTTAATTACAAGGTTCATGATTCATTTTTTCAAAAATGACTATGAATATATGAAAAATGAATAAAGATTCCATTTTGTGGTGCTGAGGATTTTGGTCGGTGAGATTGGGTTACACACCATATAGGTAGAGTACATGTTATGTACCCAAGTTCACTACACCTAGAAATGTTTTTGGATACATGAAACATCATGAAATTAGTAAAAATAGTGTATTTATTTACACTAAATTTAGATGGAACCACTCAGAACAAAACTTGTTGGATAATATGGTATGTAGCTGGCATACATGTCATGTTACCTATATGGTTTAGTGGTGAAATTCATGCTAATTTTATTGTTGAATACAGGGTTTCTGTCCGCATGATACTAACAACCTATGTAATTAATGAAATTCATGGGGTTTATCTAGAATATATGGTGTGTAATTAATTAATTATCATATCCAAAATAAAATCTGAGTTATTTAGTGGGTTATGTGTACATGCAACAAGCATGATACATGACATGTAGCTAGTTAGTACACATTGTGTAGTTCAGTCAAGGTACCTGCCAAATTCCCAGGGGTTTATAATGGGTATGAAGTATTCGAGGAACCCATCTTGTAGATCATAAGTATATTTTGTGTATTCTACCAATAAAATATGGAATTAAATTACATTAAATAAAATTATTTTCATCCTTAAAATCTAATTACACTACCGGCACTAGTTGTCTTTGAGTATGTAATAAAGACATTGAAGAATTAATAAATTCTCAATTAATTTATTTTAATTTTATGTAATTATTTTTCATTCCATTTATTTTTCCTAAATGAATTTATGATGAGTATCACCATGATAATTTGGATGACAATTAAGATAAAAGGGAATTGATAAATTAATGTATGTGTGTTTATCTTAATAATAAATAATGCATCAAAATGTATATTAACCAGTGTAGTTTTTCATATCTATTGCATGTGTATAACCATTCATGAGAATTACCAAGATTTATGTATTAATTTATTCAATTTAAAATTATTTATTTCATGGTTTTCAGTTATAAATTATTAAATTATATATGATAGCATGCAAGTCATCCCTCCCTCCTTTATTATGTAAGACATGCATGTCTAAGGTAATTTATGTATTTCCCCTTAACCAATCCTTTAGTTCCCTTCACCTGTATGTGAGTTATAAAATACATATAATTAAAGGGGTTTCCCAAGGATTGTGGATGTGGTTCAATATGAAACCAAACCAAGTGATGCATAGGTCGATAGGTGGAATGTTTTCACTCGTTCCAAGACCGACCAAGTGTGTTTTACCCTATGTAATAGGTTGATTTATAGTCCACTCAATAAATTAACTGTTATATAATATCATGATTAGTTCGTTTATTTATATATTTTTTTATTTCTTATACATTATTTATTTTATAGATATAAGCTTGTGATCACCAAAATAAATGGAATAATGTGAAATGATGGAATTTAAATAGACAATTTATATATAAATTTTGTTTCAAAACATGGTTAATCATTTAAGTAAAATCTAGCTAATATAAAAAATAAAATTAACTGACATAAAAATAAATCTTTATGCATAATAAAAAATTCAATCAACATAATTTTAATTTACACTAAGCCTTACATTACACGATTGGGAATGAACTCTATATAACATAGTTTCTAACTAACGAGTATGAAATTTTTGGGATGACTTAACAAATTTACATAAATATAAATAGCCCTCACAATACATGGTGTATCTTAGAGGAAAATTTGGAGGAAATTTGAGATAGTATTTTTGGATTGGGGAGTCTACTCAACAGATCAATGGAGTAGTAATCCCATCATTGGAAAAGACCTTACAACCTAAATACATTCAAATAATTAATAGATACCTCTCTTGAGTTGTGAAAAGAGTCATATGGATCCTTTCCACTGTAATTTCAAAGAAACCATAAATTATAATTCCAATTATGAAGGTTTCTATAACTTGATAAAATATTGGGAGAATTAATAAAATTTAATTCATTACGACTCACATAAATTGTAATCAAGTGAAGTACTAATAATATGATCTATTATAATTTTATAATAATGGAAACTTCATCATCCACATTATCACTAAAATCAATATTAGGGAAATACTATCTCTATACAGGCAGTAACTTTAACGAATGGTTTATACACCTTCAGGTTGGGTTGCACCATGAACAGATATCTTATGTGCAAGAATACTCATTACGAGATCTACCTGCAAAGGAGGAAAGTGATAATAAGTTTTATTTCTATGATAACCACTTGATAGATGTGGTTTTTGTTTAGTATTTTATTCTTTTATCAATGTCAATTCAACACGTGAATTCTAATGAATACATGGATTCTTATATCATTATCATGCATCTTTGTGCTTTATATCAAGGGTGAGCTAATCGTAAATAATTTGAGATATCCAAGGTGTTAGTTTAGATTAAACATGGAGATTTTTATCCATTGGGTCCTCATATAGTCAAAATCATTGGAAATATTGAGATCCTAACGGTTCTAGGGTTTAAATTTCCTAAATAATTGTTCACCAATTTCATACTTGAATCACTCAATTTGAGATTATCACCCTTTTTTATCAATTTAAATATTAACAAAATTAAGAAGTCTCTAAAAAATCTACTCACCCTTCTTATCCATGTTGAATAGGATATAAAGCTCAAAAACCATCTATCGTTATGGTGAATAAAAGAAAAGGCCCAGAAAAGAGCTATAAAACCAAATCTTCTACACCACACCCTTCATAGAAGATAAATCTTAAATGGAAATAAAGGGACCATGATTCTATATATTTTTCATGTGGAAAGAAGTGTACAATAAGAAATATTACACTAAAGAAAAGAAGAAACAGGAATCTTTAGGTGCATTTTTTATCAATTTCAATCTATATATTTATATAAATTTGGTATTAGATGCAACATGTGGTTCCCATATATGTATTCAAATATAGGGACCAAGTAGATCTTGGATGATTTATAGGGGATAGGAATACATATGAGCTTCCAACAAAACCATAAATGATATCATTTCCACTGGGGACCACCACCTTACGTTTCCGATGAGAATGGTCTTATTATTAAGGGATTTTTATTATGTTCCATATGTTACTAAAAACATTATTTTTTTATTTAAAATTAATACATATGGTTTTTTTCATGTTGGTAGATAAATTTTTATTCTTGTATAAATATAGAATTTGTTATGGTATGTAATATTTGAATAATTGTATTTATGTGTTAGATTAAACAAACCCAATATATTAATTTGATAATGAAATAGGTTCACATGACTCAAATCACACCAAAATTTAGAATCACCAGGTAGGTTCTGTAAATGAAAATCATTTTACTAAATTAATCCAACATCAATATTTAGATTCTTTTGATCTAAAACCACTTTGTGTATGTCTTGGATTTTACCAAGTAAAAATGACCAAAGCCTTATTTAGTGTAAAAGGTGAAAGGTCCAAGGATATTCTTTAATTAGGTCATACTAATGTGTGTGGGCTATTTCGAGTTGAAATAAGGGATGGATAATACTACTTCATAACATTTATAGATTATTTAATTATATATGGATATGTCTTCTTAATTAGGTTTAAATTATATTCCTTGAATATATTCAATTAATACTAGAATTTAGTTAGTAACATTTATGGTAAAAATATTAAGAATCTCTACTAAGGATTCAGTGGAGAACATCTTAATCAAGACATCATTGATTGTTTACAAGATTTGTTGATTCTACCCCAACTCAATCCTCCTTACACACCTCGATGGAATACTATAATTGAAAGGAGGAACTGAACCTTTTTAGACATGGTGGCATCAATGATGAGTCTTACGAGTCTTCTATTATCCTTATGGGGATATTCATTGTTGGAAGTAGCACAAATACTAAATAAAGTTCCAAAAAATGAGGAAAATAGTATTCTATAAAGATTTTGTGTGGAAGGAATCCCATTTTTTCATACTTATACGTATGGGGTTGTGAAGTGTGTGTTAATACCTCTTCAAGTAGCAAACTTGCACCCTTGAGGAACAAAGTATATCTTTATAGGTTACCCTAGGGAAAAAATGGTATATTACCTATACAACAAGTCATATAAAATTATAAAAGTGGTAAGACATTCTTTGTTACTTGATAGGTAGAACATATCTAAAGGGGATTGTGAGAGTGAGATATAATTTTCTTATTCCCAATCTCAAGGTACATAAGAGTTGGAATAGGATCAAATTAAACAAAGAACCGTGGAAGAATATATTTCAGAGACACAAGTACTATGTAGGAGTAAAAGAGTGGTTAGTGAACTATAACATTATGTTTTTTTAGTCACTAAGGATGGTGACTCATTATTAGTTGATAATAACGATCTTGTAACATATAATAAATCAGTATGTGTCACAAATTTTTCCAAGCGGTAAAAATATTTGAATTCTGAAATGGATTATATGTTCCAAAACCAGGTCTGGAATTTGGTATATCCTCTTGTGGATGTAAATTATATTGGTTGTAAATGTCTATTCAAGAAGAAACAATAAATTTATGGAAAATTCATTACTTATAATGCATGATTCATTGAAAAAGGTTTAAAATAGTGTTAAGGCATTGACTACTAAGAAACCTTTTTACTATTTTCTCTACTAAAACCAATAATAATTATACCTTCAATTTAAGGTTTCCATTACTATGAGATTTGGAAAATGGATTTAAAAATAGATATACATAATGTGAACCTACCTAATGATATCTATTTGATACAACCTGAAGGTTGTGTGACTCAAAAGGATTATGAAAATGTATGAAAATTGTAAAGATCCAATTATGGATTAAATTATGTATCCAGATCATTGAACTTTCTGTTCAATAAATCCATAACTAGATTTAGTTTCATAAATAACGAACGTGATCCTTGTGTCTATATGCATCTTAGTGGAAGTTCAGTTATTTTATTAATATTATATGATAATGACATACTAGTTATTAGAAATTAAATGCCAGTATTACAGTTTATGAATTCTTTCTTGAATAAATTATTCTCTATAAAGGACTTTGGCAAAGAAAAATATATTCTTGGGATCAATATCCATCATGATATATCCAATAGGATTCTCAACATAAGTAAAGTTACATGAATTTAAAATATACTAATGAAATTTAATATAGAACAATCCAAGAGGGTATTATTTCCAATGTCACATAGAATTCATCTTTCTAGGAAAATGTGCCCTCAAATACATGAGGAAAGACAAAAAATGGAAAAGATTCTATACATTTCTGTGATTGAGTTAGTCATGTATGATTTTATATGTAGTATTATATATGTCACTTATGAATTATATTTAGTAAGAAGATATCAATCTGACCCAGGTTACCACCATTGGATGGAAGTCAAGATTGTATATATGTATCTAATGAGTGTTAAGGACATTATTTTATTCTATGATGTAGATCAGGACCTAATCATCAGAGGATATACATATTCTAGTTTCCAAATAGATCAATATTATCTAAAATCACAAAAAAGATACATCTTCACTCTGAATAAAGGATTTTTGGTATAGAAGAGCTCAAAGAAAGTTGTGGTCACGAATTTAATAATAGGGTTGGAGTATATTGTGTTATATGATTCCACTAAAGAAGTAGTTTGGATATGAAACTTCATCTAATAACCTGATGTGGTGCCAATAATTGAAGACCATGTCACACTTTGTTGTGATAATATTGGACTAGTGGCTCTCACTAAGGATATAATGTCACATCAATAGATAAAGAATAAACATTATAAGTATCATCAATTGAGTGATTTTTTTGAAGAGGAGAAGTTGTATTGAGAAGAATATCCCTGAAAGAAAACAAGGTGATCCTCTTAATTAAAGACTTTTCTCATAGGAAATAAAATTATCATGTGTGGTCTAATATATTGAAATTCATAGGTAGTTGGATCTAGTCCAAGTGAGAGTCTGTTGTAATTGGTCTTCTAGAACCAAATTTTTGTAATTTAGATTACATGTATATTAAATATTTTAATACTAATAAAACTTTAAATTATGTATTTTTAATTGTACTTCAATACTTTTATGTAATTATGTACTTGGTTCTTTTTCACATTGATAAGTTTATAGCAGTTCCCCATAATAGAGATATAATTAAATAAAATTCTATTGTCAGATAATATTCTATAATGGGTCACATAATATGTTTAATATCATGTGAAAGTAATGATAAGTGGATAATGCTTCATCTCATGAAGTTCCCACTTAATAATCTCCAAGATGGGAGATTATGAGAATAGACCTTCAAGTACTAATTATTTATGTTTTTTGTCATCAGATATTCCTATCTGTAAAGCTTGTGTAATGGTCCATAGAATTTTAGATTATCATTAATTCATTCCATGAATCATGCACATAGATTTACTTCACAAAACCATGGTTACATATATTCATGGAAAATAAGGTATGTTCAGTGTTCCATGAATGACATGTTATTAATGGATAAATAGAGGAAGTATTAGTCCCTTCCATTTTTTTGGAAGATAATATCTCATCCCTTTTATTTGAATGGAACCATCACCCTAAATTCTATAGCCATGGTGTAACAACATTTTTATTTCATTTAGTCAATGAAATATATATCAAGCATATAGGTTGATGACTAGGATTTGAAACCTTCTTGGTGATATATTGAGACAAAGGGATTATATTACCCAAAAATATATCATATGCGGCTTTTAATATTTGTGAAACTAAGTACTTTATCATGGGTTCCATGACCCATTTCTATATATTAATCTTGGAATTCAGGTTATATCACCTAATTTCAATGAGAAAACAATTCCCAGAGGGTCACACACTAAGTCTTTTATATATCAATTAAATTATATTTAAATTTAATTATTGGAATTAACATTAGTCTCATGACTAGTGAATAATTTTATTCTTGTTTTATTAATCTAAAAATTAAATAAATAAATATTTGTTTATTAGACTGTAAATATATTTTTTTTATTTAATGAATATTTAATAAATATTTGTTTTATAGATTGTGATTAAAATATTTATTTTTGAATAAAATATTTAATTAAATATTTATTTGGGTATTAAATAAATGTGAAAGAATAAAAGTGGGCCAATATTGTGTTTCGTAATAAATATTAATTTTCAAGCCTATCAAATAAAATTTATCATTTCCCCAGTTAACAAAAAATATCAAATAATAATATTATTATTTTTATGGCCTGGGGTAAGATTGGGTTTATTATATTATTGAGGTTCATTGAGAAATTCCATAATATTTTAACCTCAATACAAACTATATAAATATATGGTTATGTCTTTTTGGTAGGGTTAATTGGGAATTTAGAATCATTGCACATAATAAACTTCTCTTTCAACTTTCTCCTTCCCTCCTCTCAAGAACGATAAGAACAAGAGAGAATACTTCAAGCCCATGGGATCTTGAGGTGATCAAGATAAACAATTCAAGATGATGGATCTATTATGCTAGCACCCTGACATATATCAGTTTCATTTGGAGATCAAAGGAACACATGTGGATCACCTCTAGGTGAAATCTACCCTCGTATCCTATAAGTAAAATGATGATAATACAAAAAGTATTTTTTCCGATGATTAATAGCATCTGTGAACAGTGATCCAAAGATGAGGACTTATTTATTCAAATATATTTAAATTTATTATAAATTTACCATAATAAATATCCTCTCTCTGGGTATCAGGATTCTTATGTCAATATTCAATGGTAACATTTCATTGGGCATGATGTTCACATCTTTCACAATTGACATATGATCCATCATATTCAAAAAAAAACCATTATGGTTATTCTCCAACAAAGGTGCTTCCAATGCATCTGAAACCTTAAACCATCACATACCTATGTGTATCCAGCTATATATATTTATAAATTATTAAAAAAATCGATAATAATCTTTTTATTCTATAATGATTTATATTTTAAAATATATTTCATATGTAAATTTTTTTACATTTATTTATATGTTTATTTATATTTACTAAATATTTATATATTTAATAATATAATTGTATATAATTGTAATATATAAATATATAAATAAAAACACACACAGATAACTATATATATGTATATTATTATTTATATAATTTGAAAATAAATATATACATTTATATATAAACTGTATTTAATGTATTTATATGTTTAGTTATATAGTTTATATTACTATATTTTATAATATATATATGAAATTATAATTTTTTATATAATTACTAATAAATATAAATGAATATATATATATATATAATATTTATATTTTATGGGGAAATGGAAAAGTACTCGATATGTAAGGGTTATTTAAGAGGATACGTGAGGGTTACTCCTAGAGAATATATAAGGGTTACTATGTGAGGTTACCTTTATCAGAAATTAAAAAGACTTGATAGAGGAGCCATTATCATTTCTAAATAAAAACATTGGTAAAGGGTAATATTTATCAATTCTTAAAAAATTGACAAAGGTCTCCCTTTATCAGCGCTTTTATTTAGTGCTGACAAAGGAAGACCTTTATCGGTGATTTTGTTGAGTGATGATAAAGGCTTATCTTTATTAGTTCCTTTTTAGTAATAATAATGGTTAAAACTAATTTTTAGTGGTTATTTAGTATTGAAGGATGACATGGAAAAATCAAAATAGTTGTCACATGAAAATATAGTACCTAGAAAAAAAATAGATCCTTAACCTATTGAAGGAGAGAGTTCCAATTGATTGAGAAGGGGACAGTCATAGAATGGGATGAGTATATATATAGTATGGGAAGAGGATGTTCAGAAGAGTGGGAAGATGGATGCTTGATGGATGTAGATATGATGAGAGTAAAAGAGGTAGAATATAGTTTATGACCTGATACATCATAAAGTATTAGGAATATTAATGGAAGAGTGTTAAAAGACTCCAAGTTGGTTTGTACTATCCATTACCTATTTCACATAGTTTTTTTCTAGAATAAGGATGGTTAGTAGGATATATGTTCCCCATGCATTCCTAGACTGGTTTTAAAATGTGAGATATCCCCCTTCCTTTATAATAAATAAAATAAAAAATTAAAGAGAAAGAGATAATAGATATATACACAATTTATATCCCATTAATTTATATTTTTTTATTCAATTTTATTTAATATCTTCCATATTTTATTTTAAAATATATTTTGTTCAATTATAATGTTCATAAAATAATAATATTTTTTAGTGTAAATAAATTTATTAAAAAATTATTTTTTTTAATCCTCGATAAAATATTTTTTAAAATTCATTTTTATTTCATACCTTATACATTTATTATAAAATAAATATTACAGAAAATTTAATATCAAAACATTTTTATAGAAAAATACTGGTATAAATGTTATGTAAAACATTCATTTATGTTTTACCTCAAGGAATATATTTTTTAAAATATGAGTTAACGGACTTTATATATTTTTATACTAATGATATAAAAAAGTAATTAATAATTTATGTATTTTCTCAACATAATAATTTAATTATAGAAATCATATGAATATTTTCAAAGTGAGATTAATAATAAGTAAGTTTATTTTTTTATAAACTCTATACACTCAGTTTTGTTAAAGGCCTCCAATTTTATTTAAAACTATATTTAATTTTTTTGGGTTCTTGGATTTGTTTTAAAAATCTCAATCAATACCTCCCCCTTTGAATAAATGGTCTCATGGTGACCAAGGATATATCAAAAGTAGATTTATAGCATTTATCCACTGTTGAAAGAGTAAAATAAGGATTTTTATTAGCCAAATAGCATCCATATAAGGGTTCTTTTCCTTCAAAATATTCTATTGATAATCATATCAAATTATGTGTTTGCATTAATTAATGATCTATATGAAATTAATTTAGTGTAATAAATTAGACGCAATATATGATTGAATTTATTCTTAATCTTTTGTATAATTATAGAAAAATACATTGATGCTTCATATTACACACATTTAAGGTTATTATATTTCTTCACTTAATTGAATCACACATTATGGATTGGTTAACCTATTTTGTATAATAAAAGGTCCCTACTCTACTCTAGTAAAATCTATAAAAACCAATAATCTTTCTATAATTTGGTTTGAGGTGTAACTTAATATTTGACGGTCTACCAGTAAGAGACTAATTCGCCTTCCTTTTTTTCATGCTCTTGTTAATTATTCAAAAACTATGACATCCCGACCTAGCTCACTCAATAATAATAGCCAAACATCCTCAAGCATGTATCCCGGTATGCCAGAGTCTTTCGTATGGAAGCTAGGGTTTATGATAATATGATGGTAATATTATACCCCCATATTATATTGAAGCACAATAGTATAATAAGCTGATAAAAACAGCAGCATAAAAAATAAATAACCAATAAAGGAATAATTGAATCATCGAGATAGCATAAATAAACAGGTAAAAATCATGACCAATGTCATATAAAAAATGATGTTGATCACGTGAACCAATACAAAATGGAAATACATGGGAAACAAAGCAATATAAATATACATCATGCTATAAAACATGAAAAAAGATGATAAAAAGTTATCTTTAATAGCATCACGAGTATAAGTTCAGTCCTATACTCCCACACTCTATCCTAGTACAGATAAATTAAGAACCCATGGTCGGTTTCTTTCCCTTGACCCTAGCTGCATCCATACAGATTGTTTGGGTATCAATAGGCATCCCAAATAGGGTGTGAGATATACTCAGTAGGACACCACCAATGGTGTCTTATGAATTTCAGTTTTTGTATATAAATAAGTAGTAATCATGTAATAATATAAAATATGAACAGAAATACATAATCTCATGTTGAAATAGGTTCCAAATAGGACCCTCGTCCAATACCACCTACTTCATCCTAAGGTGTGATTTCTCTAGAAGTTTTCTCATTTATGATTTTTTTTAAAAAGAGACACAAGACCCATCTCATAACCAAAAAATCCTCCATGGATCATATCAGTATAACTGATGAACATGTCCCATAGCAATTAAAACATTACAAATGAAATAAGTAAGGTTGTCATGTATTTAAATTATTTACCTAATCCAATATTATTCTTTAACTGGGTAGACACATCATTTATGATAATCATTCAACTTACTTATTAGAAACCTTATCATGTTCAATTTTTTCCACATTAAAATCACAAGTATATCTCCAGGTGAACTATAAAGACAACACCCTATAATCTCATCCATGGAATTTCTCATAGAAACCTAGGTATCACACTATGAATGGTATAAATTCATTTCCCTATGAATATATCCTTAGAGTCCCACGTAAGGATCAAAAGTGTCACTCGTGGAATAAAATGATGAAATTACCGTTGATCCCATCATTGAAATTCCATACTAGGAACCCAAGTGTCACTCATGGCATTATATAATAAGCCACCATTTGTTCCTATCCTTGACATTCCATATTGGGAACCCATGTTTAACTCATGGCATAACACAATACACCATCCTTGTGTTCTTATACATGGTTCTCTTATAATAACCCATGTATCACTCATGGTATGATATAAATCCATTTATAAATCATTTTAATTCATTAATCCTAATGATTTTGTACTTGTAATTCTGATTCATAATCCATGCTTCACTTAGGGAACGTCATAATGAATGGACATGGTCTCTAAGTCTAACCATGCAATTTAACATCACATTTAATTCCATTTTCATTTTCATTTTTAAAGATTAATTCTATCTCACCTTAGAAGGTAGTTAAATTTCACCGCATAGGCTTAAGAGGCCTATAATGGTATCAATCCATCCATATTAATCAATTAATCAATCTCATTTAACTAAACTTAACCTATGTATTACATGGTGAAATAATGCACAAAAAGGGGCAGGTCAATTTTGGGTCTTCAAACCTCTTTGACAATTACAAGTCACAAGGGTCATTTAAACATAGGCCCACAAATTTAAATCAAGGAAAATTCATTTTTTAAGCGATGCATGGAAAGTCCTATTTGAAGAAAAACTATGTGATATTTACTCAACTATACATTAAGAGGAAAACATGATACCAACTACCTTATACGTGTGTTGGATACCTCATCTATTATTTTACTCTAATGTGTCCTAGAATGGGATAAATAAAATTAATATAAAATTCCCTAAAATTAGGGAATATTATCTCTCACATACTTTTAATTGAATAGGGTGAGTTAAATGAATAATGGAATCAAGAGGATTGGAGAGCTTATTATTAGTTATCCAATTTAACTGACAATGAAGGAATCAAAGTTTGAACAAAGAATATAGGTTAAAGCCTAGAATAAGGTGGAAGTAGGAGATCCCAATAATGATAGATTTTAATGATGAGAAGTGAGGGGGAAAGAGATGGAAATTTGTTTTAAAGATTGTCAAAATGGCCATTTTACCCAACTTTTAAAGGGTACACAGTTTGGTCGCGAGGTTGGACAAACCTTACACAAAATATGTGCCAACATTCTCCAAAATAAACACACCCTATCTTGGTTTAGATGTATGGTTTGTAAAAAACATGAGCCAATGTGCGGGGTTACTTCCTAAGTTTCACTTCCCATGTGACTAGGAACACTATTTGATAAACCATGTGCAGCCTATGTAGGTCGACTCTATTATTTATAAGAAACTCCTAGAATGGATATATAGCCTCATATTAATGGTTAAGTTAACTACACACCTCCTTTAATTTGGAATAATGTTTGAGACACACAGTTACTCTTAACCATGCATAGACTATGTGTCTTAGGTTTCTTCTCTAAAAACTCGAGCTCTACGCTCGGAAAAAATTTAGACACTCTCAAACCCCTCATTAAACCTTTAGAACTATATTAGTGGAAAAAATATTTATACTAAAATATAAAGGGGTTATACCTCATTAGAAAATCTAGGATATTAAAATCCCCCTTCCATAAAGCAACTCATCCTTGAGTTTACCTTTTGATGGTGGTAAAGCATCATTTGAGAATAACTCTATCCACTAAGCGCGTTCATTAGCCTCTCTCTCCCAAGTCTCTCCTATACACAGTCATGATTCTATAGAAATCATATTAGGGGAAATAATATCTTGAACATCCTTCATTATATGATCAAAGATCAAAATAGAATTATCCTCAAAGGATGCATCTGTCTTCAACGTAACCTCATCAAGCTAAAGAATATGAGATGGGTCTTAGTGATAGAGATGACGCTACTAAACATAGAAGATATTGTGAATGGATTAGTACCTATGAGGTAACAAAAACCAATATTCTACTAGATTGACTCACCTCAAGATCTCAAGAGTCCTTTCATATTGAGGCGATAACTTCTCTTGTTTCTAAATCCATCTATTCCTTAGTCTAGGTGAAACATGCAAGAATATCTGATCCCAAACAATGAAATCTATAGGTCATTTGTGGTAATCTACTTATGAATTCGACCTATATTGATATATATAGAAATTATTCAGGATACTATAAACCTACTTAAGAGTATCTTGAATGATATGAGGTCCCATTAGTGCTTCCTCTATTGCCTCTAACTAGTATAGGGGTGAATGGCATGGTCATCTATATAAATCCTCATATGGAAACATCTTTATAGTATCATGGAATCTATTATTTGAATAAAAATTTTAATGTGGTATGTTCTTCTCCCAATAACCATGAAAATCCATGATTCATTCCTAGAGTATGTCCTCTTGTACATGTATCCTATGTTCATAATTCCCATTGGTCTGTAGGTTATAGGCTATACACAAAAGTACCTGTGAACCCACTGCCCTCTGTGGCCCCTACCAAAACCACAATTTAAAATGAGAGTCTCATTATGATACGATATTATATGGAAATCTCTGAAGTAATATTCTCTCTCTAACATATATCTTTCCTTACTCATCCACTAAAAATGTCTCTCTAATAGCTTAAAAGTGAGTGATCGTTGTCAACCAGTTTATGATCACCCATAACATGTCATAGCCTTTAGGTGGCCTAGGTAATCTTGTTTCAAAATCTAGAGGGACCTCATACCATTTCCACCTAGTAATAGGAAATGGATTCAAAATCTATAATTGATGATGGTGATCTACCTTCACCTACTAATAGTTGGAACATCAAGTAACGAAACCATATATCTTCCTTTTTATACTAGGAAACCACTACTCAATGCATAAATCATAGTATGTCTTTGTAATACTAGGGATTTACCACCCAATTAGATTTATGAGACTCTCAAATAAATTCCTCTTTGAGGTCTATAAGAACCCAGATGTTTACATGAATGCATAAGACCTTATCCACATAAATGATCAAACCAAGTGGTGGATCCATTCCTAAAACACTTTCATATAGGAACAATCCCTTGAGATTGGAAATTTTCCTCAACTTTACTCTATTAAAAATTTAATAGGTTTCTAATAGTTATTTGATTATAATAAATCTATTATGATACTAAACCTCTAAATGTATCTCCATAAAGAGGGTCATCAGATATACTCGCTATTGGCCTCCTGAAATGCCTATTTCTGAGTCTTCTGACTTAGAGAATCATTAAAAATATTTCATTTACCAAGCATAAAAGAGGATAAAATTAAAAAAAATGTATGTATTAGTCCCATATCCTCTACATGACATTCATGTCATGCTATGTAAATATATATATAAGGCTCTAGTAGTTTGTGTACACCACAAAATTCTCTCCCATTGAGTAATGCCTCCAACAATGTAAGGAATGTACCACAACTGCTAACTTGAGATATTGTATTTGTTAATTTTGATCATGATGACTCAAATAAAGATCCATGTATTCCAAAACTCAATCTCCTTGCATCAAAATTCCTACCAATAAAATTACGGATACATCAAAATAAACTATATATCCACTATTAGGATAATGTAAAATCAATATTGGTACTGCAGTCAATATCCATTTAAACTCTCTAAAGGATTACTCACATTCTTCATACCATGTAAAGTTGAAACCATTCTTGGTAATGCCCATGATAAATGTTTCAATTCTTGATAAATACTATATAAATCACCGGTAATATCCCTCCGTGCCCAACAAAATTTTTATATCAAATTTTTTCTTGGGATGATTCTAGGAAACAACAGATCTCACCTTCTGTGGGTCAACAGATACTACTATATCTTTGATAATGTGAAAAAATAAGTTTAGATCATCAATCCCAAAGTATAATTTGATGAGCTTATATTACAGCTGGTTCTCTCTCAGTGTTCTCAAAACTATATCATGATACTGGTGATGTTCATTTTGAGTATGTCATTACACCAAGATTTTATTCATGAAGACTACCATAATTGAGTCTAGATATGGGTGGAAAACCCGATTCATCAAATCCATAAATACTACTAGAATATTCTTAAGACTAAATGACATAACCAAATACTCTTATAATCTATATCTACTATGATATATTATAAGGTATATATCATATGGTCTAACATTTACCTAATGGTAGTCTAACTAAAAATTTACCTTAGATAAAATACTAACTCCTCAAATCTTGTCGAAGATGTCATATATATGTGGTAATGGATGTTGGATTATATCTATAATCTATTTCAACCAATAGTAATCCCTGAAAATTATTACGGTACCATCCACCTTCTTGGAAAAAAGGATAGGTGAACCCCGTGTGGGGTACCAGTCCATATAAAAAACTTAGCTTCCAAATCCTGCATCTTCTTATTGACCTCCAATAACCCATGAAATGTATGATGTTTCCATCCACCTTATTGTAAAAAAGGATAGGTGGACCCCATGGGGGTACTGGTCCATATAAAACCATTATTTTCCAAATCCTCCATATTTCTCTTGATCTCCTACAACTCATTCATAGTCATCCTGCAAGGAATAATGGATACAGAGGCTGCTCCTGAAACTAACTCAATAGAAAACTCTACCTATCTCATATGAGGTAGTATAAAAAATTAATCCTAGAATAAATATATAAAAAGATCCACTATAGGTGGAAAATCATTCTGACACATTCCTGGATCATCCATATAAATGATATTAATCTAAGTTGTCACTTTTCCCATCCCATGAAACTCTAGTCCAGGTCGACCTTCCAGGACATCCCATTCACCCTTGTGAATATAACTAGATCCCTCTAGTGATGTGAAGGATACTCTCTAGTTATAGAAATCAATATAGTAATGATAAGAAATCAACCAGTCCATCCTTAAAATGATATAAAATCCTACCATCTCAATGATGAAGAGGTCTCATACTAAATGATACACAACTATCTCAAGGGGGACTCCTTTCACTGGTGTACACATTCTTATTGAATTCCCAATGGGTTCTTGAGTTTTATTACACCACCGGATTAATGAATATCATGAACTAGTCTCTAAAAATAGAAATAGATAAGAATGAGTGGTAAGAACCTATATCAAATAAAGAAGAAGCTATAATAGAAACTACTAAGATCATTCCTCTAACCTTATATGGATCGATACTTTGATCCTCATGGATCATAAATATTTCATACATATGGACCTATCCATAACCTTGAGATACTTCTTGAATTCCATGGATAGGGACACTCTTCTAAAACTATAGGATCGGACTCTAGATCCCTTGGTCATGACCACCTCCTCATCATGATCATCCAGTAGTAATCCATCTCCCTGATTAATGTGGGACTATTGACCCCACTCTTATATGTTTTTTTTGTGAAAATTCTATCTCCCTACACAATTAAAGAAAAAATCTACAAAATGATGAAGATGACTTTTCTTTCCACAATACCAGCACTAGACTATATCCTATATACACTCGGTCTTTGTATGTCCTAGCCTACTACACTGATGGGATGCCACCTGGATACCCGACCATATACTCTTTCTATATCTACCCCCATAAGAATACTTGAAACAAAACTTTTGGATGCTATTAAAACCAATTTTAGGTCTTGGAGCCAAACATCCCAACCTCACACCTTCAGCTTCATTCAAGTTACACTTAGTAATGAGTGCCTAATTCACTATTCCAAATATAGTATTCAACTAGAATACATTCACATGTTATTAGATTTAATACCCAAGACCATCCTCAAATCATCTAACCCAGGTTAACTCATCACCCAAAAGGTTTGGTGTGAAATGATAGACCTTTGTTAAATAGTCGGAGTAATCCATAACTAATAAATTTTCCTACTCCACGTACATAAACACTCTAACTCTCTCATCCCTCAACATCATGGGATAGAAATAATTATATAAGGCCATAATAAAATCACTCCAAACCATATTTTGATGATGATCGTCTTTGGTAATAATGTCCAACCATCACGTGGAATAATCTCATAGAATATATCTAGTAGGATTTACTCTCCTCTCGAGAGGTGTCTTGAGATGCTTGAAAATTGATATAATGGGATCTATCCATGATTTCATAGCCTGTGGACCTCCATCCCCTAAAAAATGGATGGATTCAACAACTAAGATTCTCATTTAAATTATAACATAGTAGGGCCAGGTTGTGAGGCTCCGTATATAGTCTTTATGTTCCATAGATTCCTCTATTTAAACTAGGATTCAATACTTTGGTCGTATATAATTGGAGGTGACTCAAGTTGCAAAACATGATGTAATAATAGAGGCTCAAGGCCCACCACCTCTGTAATATGGTCATTTCCACCCTACTAGCACATGACTTGAGGATTTCATGGTGGAATAGCTCTAAAAAAATCCCACCGCATTCCTCACAAATGATATTATAATGATGTTGATCATAAATATATGAATAGTTTAGGTATAATTATTCTATATAAAATTCACACTTCTCTACCTTCTCCTAATTCTTGGTCTGGGCGACATATAAGACCATAAGGAATCGCAGGAGATACTACCAACTTCCCACTAATAAAGTAAGGTTTGGGTCAAGTTCTGTGTTTCCTATCAATAGTTTTGGTTTGTAGTGTTTCAATTTCATGTTATAGATGAAAAAACCCTTTAGGTTGCAATTGGAATCACCATTTAATGGTAACCATTTCCTTTATTCATTAAGAATCAATAGTTCATACTCACTTTTTCATATATAATAGCCTACTTAAATGACTGACCATTCCCAATATATAAAGTACTACTCTTTATAAGTTGTAATTGCAATATCAAGTAATTTCAATATGGTTTATACTTTTAGTCCCACAACATAACAAGTTCATATATGATGGTTTGATTAAATTTGTTACCCTTCCCAATTTATAAAGGCTGATATACTTTATTAATTTTTATTGGAACCCATTTAATCACAACCATAAATATTTCATCTCATGCAACAAATCATATATGGCTCAAACACATCACAATTGGTTAATTAAGGTTTCAATATCATGATATATGTGAAAACACTATTTAGGTTGTTATAGACACTTTTATAACCATTTTTGTGTCATAAATACAACAAGGAATGTTATCATAAGGAAACAATACCAATAAACATTGCAATAATCACAAAATCCTGGTATACATGTAAACCTACTGAATCTATACCTAAAATTGTATATAGATAAAAATGGAACAAAATAATACAATAGAGAAATATAATCTATATTGAATGGAATATTCATAACATGCTTATATCTATGTGCCTAAAATGATGGACGGGTCCAATACCTCCTTTTTGTACCAATCCAAGGGTAAAAGTGAATCCATATCAATAATAATAAATTCCACCTATCAAGTGTTCCACCTAATTTTGAAATCAATACAACTATAATATGCATAATCTTGAATAGAAAATCCCTTCCCATGTAATTTTTATTTTCCCTGTATGTGGTTTAGCTACTCTCATATACAATATCATTACAAAATTCCAACAAATTCTTAGTCTCCGGTCTATAAAACCAAATAGTAATAAAAAAGTAAAATAATGCTTTGATATCACTATGTGACATCCCAACCTAGATCACTCGATAACAGTAGATGAAATGATGGCCACATGTCCTCAGGTTTGTCTCCCCATATTCCATAGGTTGTCAACTAGTAGTAGGGTTCTATAATAGTATGGTGGGGATATTATACCCTCATATTAGAGGGAATAACATTGGTATAATAAGTATATAGACACAAAAATTATAATAAATAAATAACCATCAATAGAATTAGTAAACCATCCATATACCATAAATAAACTGGTAAAAACCATAACCAAATTCATATGGAAAATTATTCTAATCATGTCAATCTATATAAAATGTGAATACATGGAAAATAGAGCATCTTACATATACAAACTGCTATACAAAAAAAATTATCAAAATCTCTCTTTAATAAAATAATTATAATAAGCTTAGTCTTATGATCTAGTACTCTATCTTAGTATAGATAAATTAAGAACCCATAGTCAAAACCTATCTTTGATACCACTTTATGACATCCCAACTTAGCTCACTCAATAAAAGTAGTTGAATCAGTGTCCATATAGCCTCAAGAATGTCTCCCATAGGCTAGAAGCTTCTGAATAGAAATGTGGGTCCATGATAGTATAAAATAAATACTATACCCCCATATTAGAGTGAAGTAGAGTGGTATTATAAGAAGATAAATAGTGAAAGTAAGATAAATAAATAACCATTATGAGAATAAGTAAACAATCTAGATACAATAAATAAACTAGTAAAAACCATAACCAATGTCATATTAAAAGTTGTTCTAATCATGTAAAGAAATAAAAAATAAGAATACATGGGAAATATAGAAATCGGAATATAAAACATGATACACAAAAATGAACAAAATATCTAAAGCTATATTCAAAAAAATCACAAGAATAAGCTCATTCTTCTTCTCTTGTACTTCATCCTTGTGTAGATAAATCAAGGGAATAAAACTGAACACTTTACCTTATCCCTACTTGATTCCATGAAGTCTATCTAGGTACCAATCAGTGTCCTAAATAAGTTGTGATATATACTCAGTAGTGCACCACCAATTGTTTCTAATGTCTTCCAGTCTATGAATATAAAGTATTAGCATGTAGGTAATAATATAAACTATGGATAGAAATACATAATCACATATTGGACCATATTCCGAATAGTAAACCCATCTGATACCTGCTACTTCAACCAAATCCATAATTTCTATAAAATATTTCCCATTTATTATTTTATTTATAAAAGAGACCCAAGACATGATTCATAGAAAAGGCATCCTATGTGGATCATGTCAATATAAGGGATGAACATGTCCCATATAATTTATAACTTGGGATGTGAAATAAGAAATTCCATCATGTATTTAAAGTATATACTTAATCCATGTTTGTTTTGAGACATGGAATACTTACAATTTATATTAATCAATAAATTTAATTATTAGAAACCTAAGCCCGTCTAAGGAATTCCTCATGAGAAACTCTAGTATAGCTCTAGGTGAATTATAAAACCAACACCCTATAAAATTTTCCATGTAATTCCTCAAACGAGACTAGGTATCGCTCTAGGTGTGGAATAAAATCATTTCCCTATGATTCTATCCTTGGAATTCCATATAAAGAATCCATGTGTCACTCATGGCATAAAATGATGAATTACACTTTGAGCTCATCCTTGTAATTCCATACCGGGAACCCAACTGCAACTTCTAGGATGATATAATAAGCTTCCCTTTGAGACCATCCCTAGAATTCCATAATGGGAACCTAAGTGTTACTCCTGGCATAATACAATCAACCCACAGAGTTTTCCCATCCATGGATTTCATATAAGAACCCATGTATCGCTCTCTATGTGATATAAATCGATTTATAAATCATTTGAATTCAATAAGCCTGATGAGTCCATCCAGGGAATTTATAGTCAGAAACCATTTTTCAATCATTGTATAGCATAATGAATGGTAATATTATCTTAGTCTAACCATACCATTTAACATTAAATTTAATTCAGTTGGCCTTTCCATTTATAAACAGTCATTATAACTCACCTAAGAAGATTGTTCAATTTCATCGCCAAGGCTTAGGAGTCCTATCATGGTATAAATCTATCTATATTGATAAATTAATCTATCTCAGTAAATTAAAAATATTATCCCTATTAGAAGGGGAAGGAACACATTTAATGGTGTGGTTCAATTTGGGGTCCTCAACACTCATCAGTGATTATGGGTTATAGGGGTCATATAAACATTGGTCTACACATTTAATTCAAGGAAAAATATTTTTTGAAGTGATGTATGGAATTTCCAGCATGCATCACAACAATATGATATTTATTCAACTAGAATTTAAGGGAAAATAAAGAGACAACCTACCTTAGACATGTAGTGGATTCCTCATATGTTATTACCCTCTAATCAAAACCATAATGGGAGAAATTGAAGAAATGTAAAAATTACCTAAAAATAGGCCATATTAGCTCTCACATATTTAGAATTCCATACAGAGATATGAACAAAGAATGGAAGTAAGAGGATTGTAGAGCTTAATGGTAACAATCCAATGAAACTGATGGTGAAGGAATCAATGTTAGGACAAAGAATCTAGCTGAAAGCCAAACTTGAGGTGGAAGGAGGAGCTCCCAGTCATGATGGATGTTGTGTGGGGGAATGGATAGGTAAAGGGATGAAAATTAGTTTTAAGGAAGTGGAATTGGTCATTTTAACCAACTTTTAATGTGTGCATGATTTGGATTCATGGTTGGTCAAACCATGAGATAACTGTATGCCATCACTATGCAAGGGATCCACCCCCTCATGTGGTTAGTCTATACTATATGGACAAACCATGTGCCAACTTTGTAGGGTTATTTCCTAAGTGGGACTACCCGTGCAACTGGAACATGATTAGAAAAACCATATGCAGCCCATGTGAGTCCCATCTATAGTTTCTATGATGCTTATCATGCAGTCATGTGGCCTTCTCTGCATGGTTAAGTTAATCATGCACCTCCTCTTACTAGTATGAATTTTTGAGCTGCAATGTTACTCCTAATTGTGCACCAAGCATGCCCTTTAAGTTGATTCTCTAGAAAATAGAGCTTTGGGCTTCAAACAAGCCATGGACACTCTGAACCCTTACTTAATCCTTTAAGCAATTCTATTATAGGAAAAAACATATTTATTCTGAAATATAAAGGATTCATACCTCATTGAAAGATCTAGTATCTTAGAAAAATGATGGGCAGGAAGAAGCATTATTGACCCAACACAAGAATCAGGAATATATATTTAGTTATCATTTTAATATTTTATTATCATATCATACTTTATGTCTACAATGAATTTCAATTTCAGTTAAATAAAAAAGAATTTTTATTCCAATTTTATTCCAATAGGTATAAAATACACAAATTCATATATAAATTATGATTTTTTATTATTTTTATTACTATTATTATTAGTATTATTATTATTATTAATATTTCGATCTTACAATTGAGTTGAAAAGAGTTTCTCCTCTATTTCATTTTGTTCGCGGTGGGCATCGCTGAAGGGGATTCATAGTGATGTTCCATTTGGTTCACGTTCATTTGCTGATGTGATGAAGGATTCAATTTCAAGGCAGAAAAAGAATGAGGCTCGTTCGCTGCCTTCCTCAAATGATTCTCATCATGGAAGAATTATTAGTGAGGGCACATCTTCTAATGTAAAGGCCAACACTGCTGCGTTGGCTGAAAGATTGACGATGGGAAAAAATTCTTTAATTTCTCGCATTGTTTTACCCAAAGTTATGCGGCCTTGGAAACTTTAGGACTTGTTCAGAAAAATTTCGATGATATGGGGTTTTCCTAGCTAGAAACGTATCTCACTTGGTCGAGGATTTTTTTCATTGACTGTATCCATCGAATGACTTGAAGCTTCATTCTTGGAGATTTGGTTCTATATTTCTAAGACCTGGTTGGATTCATCTACATGAGTGGTCTTTGGATTTTAATATCTCATAAGCCAAAAATTCTTTTTCTCAAGTCTGGGTTCACCTACATGTTCTCAACTGGGTCCTTTGGCATCCGAGTATTTTTCATGAAATTGCCACGACAATAGGGTCCCCCATTCAGCTTGATAAGGAAACTGAATATGTTAGATATGGGCACTTTTCCAGTATTTTGGTGGAATTTGATCTCAAATACACTCTTATTGTAAAGGTAACACTCTCCACCCCCTCAGATAATACTTTAATTGATGTTGAATATGAGAAAAGGCCTCTCTACTGCACTGAATGTATGACTGTTAGAGACTCTTTGGAGATGTGCCAAAAGAACACTACTTGTAAAGAGTGTGGGATGAGAGGCCACCCCTCCAACCTTTTTCGACGAAAGGCATCTGAGAAAGACTCATCTTTGTCCAAGTCTGCTAATAAGGACATTGATTCTCCTAAAGAGACAAATCATATTGGTGTCGATGCTTTGAATTTGGAGAATTTTGTATCTCAAGTGTCTCTTAAAGGAAAAGAGATTGAACCTTCTGCACTGAATCCTGTTCCTGCTTTGGTTGATGACACTAAACACAATGATGTTCAAAAAAATGTTGATTATCAACAGGAAGTACAGAAGCTTTTTCATTCTTCCCTTTTTCCTGGTAAATGGGGAAATGTTTCTGATGATGAAGGGGGAAAAGCTGGACTCATTGGTCCAGGCAGTGGTGGATCTATCTCTTTCAAGGATGTTGTCCTAAGTGTCGAGGCAATAATGACTGATAGCGAAGATTTATCCTCTGTTCCTTCAAAGAGAAGACCCTGCAAGGACTACTCTCAGACCCCTAGGAACGTGTCTACTAGATCATCTTCAAAGATGTCAAGAAAGGTTGAAACAAACTACCAGAAGGCCTTTAATTCAGAAAAGTCTCAATCTGAGTGGGAATGGAGACTCTGATTATGGGAATGAAATGTCATATTATGATTTCTAGTTTTAATGAATGGGGGAAATTATGTTTTTTTGACCTCGTTCTCCATTTCTATATAAATTCTTTCACTCTTAATAAATGTTTAGAAGCTTTTCTTCTGACTGGACCTCATTAAAAAAATAACATATTGATATATTATTTTTAATGTAATTTTTGTTATAAATATGATGTTTTTTATTTCAATTATATTGAATACCCTATAAATGTTTTATTTTATATGAGATAAAATTATTACATCATATCATTGTATAAAATTTTTATTTATTATGATTAGAGACCTTTAGGAGGGATCCTAATAGATAAATATTTTTTTGGAAAAGGTATATTTCCAATGGATATTAAATAATTTATTTTTGAAAGCATCTGTATTTATCCTTTTTTAATTATTATTTTTTTATGAAAACATCATTAACTAATTTAGACAAAATGTTAAATTTGAAAAACTATGAGGACTAGATATAATCTACAGATATTTATTTTTCCATCTCAATTTTGGATTTTTCTTCGAGGGAAGAACAACCCCAAGTTATTACTATTTAATCCACTACAACTCAAAGGACTTCTTTTAAAAATGGGTGAATTCTAATAGTGTGTGTTTAATGGTGATGAACTACAACATTAATATTTTTATAGGTCAAAGTATTCAAGATAACAATAATTCAAAAAAATTGAAATCAATTGGTGAAAAAATTAAAACTTTTGATAAGACATAAAAAAATCCAATATCTCTCTTTTATTGAAAATACCGTATATGATGACATTCATGGTGTACAAGGACACAAAATGTGAATGTGGAATTATTTTAATAATATAAAGTCTCTTAATATTAATCTTTTGTAAAGTTACATAATATGGAATCTCTTTGGAGTCACTTTTTACTCAGTTTGATGTTCTAAGAACCTCATATAATACATAAAAATATGAGTAGAGCAATAATGAAATGATTTCAATAGTCATTCGAGAATAAGAATCTATGAAGAAAGGAATTTCTCATCACATTAAATTCTCATGTATGTATTCTAGTCTTAGGGATGGGAAAAGGATAAAAAAGGAAAGTTACATAGAAATAATGGTCAAAACATGGGATAAAATGAGAATTTTTTCAATGGAAATTGCAAGTACTATAAAAATTATGGAAAAAAAGTAATTGATTTTCATATCAATAAATAATAAATAATGATAATAAAGGTACACTCATGGATTTGACTTATATTTAATCCAATATAGTTTATATTCCACCAATAACCTGGTGGATAGATTTAAGAGAAACTTTTCACATTGTTAATTCTATTTAGGTGTTCACAATAATGAGGAAACCAAATAATGCTGAGTCAAGGATAATTATAGGAAATAGATCTACAGATTCTATGGTGGATATTGGGGTTGGATCTTTGAAACTGCATTTTGTGCATGCAATTTTGTTAAATAATATTGTTTACGTACCTTCAATGAGATGAAATTTAATCTTAGTTTCAATTTTGGATCATTGTAGATATGATCTTATGTTTAAAGATAAGGATTTTAAAAAAACATTTAATTCCATTATTATTGGTTGTGGTATAATATGAAATGATTTTCATATATAAAATTTGGGTATGATGACTAGGAATTATGTTATTATAAATAAGTATGGTTGAATTGTTGAAAGATCATATATTTTATGGAATAAGTGTTTGGGACATATCAGTAAACCTTGAATTAAAAGATTATTTAAATATGGAATTATACCTGACATGAATTTTTTAGATTTAAATACATGTGTTGACTACATCAAAGAAAACATTACTAAAATATTAAGAAACAAAATAATAGGAAGATATGAGGATGTTTTAGATTTTATTCATACTGATAAGTGCGGACCCATTACACCTTTCCTGGGTGGATGTAAATATTTAATCACTTTTATAAATGATTTTTCTAGATTTATTTGGGTGGATATACTTCATGGGAAATCTATTTGATTGAATTCATTTAAAGCATTCTATGTTTCTATATAATTGAAGATAGCGATAATGATCAAATGCATATGATCAAACATAGGGGTAGAATATTATAGAAGATATGATAATCTGTTCAAAATAATGGAAATTTTTATTGCTTTATTAAATTTTAGTTTATATAATTGATTTACTATATGTAAATATAAGAAAATATGTATATATTTAATTATAAATAAAAATATAATATGATAAAATGATAAAATTTAAAATCTATAATATCTATATGAATTGAATCCTTGGGAGTAAATTCAGTCTCCAATGAATAAGGATAATAAGACCCTCTTAAAAGAAGTTGAAATCCCATAGAATATTAAAAAATTTGGGTATCCCAACTAAAACATGGTTTTTGAGGCCTTTCAGACCTTTTTTACCTCAAAAAATAGTGACTAAATCCCCTTAAATCCAAACAACATAGATCTCTTCACAGACATTGATTTTATATGTGGTAGAGTACAAACAGACATTGGGATCAGAAGTTATGGTCGTTTGAAATTATAAGTCATGTTTTCAACATATCATATATTTTTCATTAATATATTGAATTTTTATATCATTAAATTTTTATTAAATGGCTATTACTTGATAATAATTATCAAATTATTAATTAATAATTATTTTTAATTATTTTATAATCCATTTTTTCACTAAATATATTATATATTAAGTGTAAATTCATATTTAGTCTTGTATAAAGAATAATAAATAAAATATATTATATTTATATTAATATATATATATATATTTTTTAATATATGTGTTTAAATGATATATAAATTTTTTTATGAAATATAACATTTATTAATACTATTTTAAAGCACTGATAAAGGGTACTTTTAACAGTGTTAAAAAGTGCTAAACAAATGGTGCTTTTATAAGCGATGATAAAATTACCCATTATTAGTGTTTTTATCTAACAAAAATAAAATTACGCTTTATAAATGCTATTTTAGAGATGGTAAATGTCACCCTTTATCAATGCTAGAAAAAACTGCTGATAAATAGTACTTTATCAATGCTAAAAAAATGTGCTGATAAAGGTGATATTTAGTCAGTGGTTTTTTTAGCATTGAAAAATATACTCCTTATCATCTCTTTTTCCACTTCTAATTAAGGAACCCACTTTATCACCACCCTTAGTTAGCATCGATAAAGGGTAACGATTAATATTACATAATATGTAATGAATCGACCCATTGGGGCCCACATTGTCAGCAGATGGTCAGGTTTCCACAACCTTAATCCCACCTATAATGACCCATAATTTACATAAATTGTTATTAATTCATAATTTAAGCACACTTATTACAACATATAACAAAACCATTAAATGACCGTATAGGTATAGCGTCTTTAGAAACTGAGAAACACAAACAATTGGTTCATAAATCATTTACATTATCTCCCATTTATTTCATCATATCTAGAGTCCCTTTTGGAATATTCTACTTAGTACCCTTCTTTCTGACCTGGGGAAAGAAAACATACAAAATGGTGATCTCAAATGCTCAGTAAGGGTAAACAAAAGAAATATCAATCACATCATATTCATAAGAACATAATATTTTGGAAAACTTAACCTGCAAAAGAGATCATAATATCATAACATGGGATAAATCATAGTGGTGAAATGTAATCCCAAATAATCATAATGTAAAACATGAAACTTTTTGGCATACACACATAATCATAGAGAATAATTTCTTATTATTCAAGACTCATTTCCAAGACAATCTTAGCAGACAAAGTCCATTTCTGAACTGAGTTCACTACTCGTTTCAGTCTTGTATCACTGAACCGGTTTAACCTGATGTTCCAGCCATGTCTATCTCATGAGATATAAATATTTACCCAATTAATTGGAGGGAGATATAGGTCCCACACATCTCATAGTGATACCATTCTTATGTGTGCCACAAGATCATAAATCATACATCATAACATAACCCATGTAATAAAAATGGGATTCTTAAACATCATGCCATCATAACACAATCCATATAAGATAGAAGGACATCATAAAAATAATTTCATCATAACATAATCAAAACAATGTAAAAATAGTGATAGAAGTAGATCCCTATATTATCTTATGTTGAAAATAATTTTGATAAAATGCTTGTACTCTATTCTTGAGGAAAATATCATTTCTACTTCAAAAACATTTTTCCTTTATTAACATGTCATACAATTTTAAACTAAAATAATTTGATTGAAAAATAAACATGAAAACTTTAAAAGGAAGCTTCATGGAAATAATGTTTCATGAAATCATAGAATCCATTCATGTCGTATAAGTTAAAAAAACATTATTCTCGTACTTTGGATGAAAAAGTCAAAAATTACCTCATACTAAAAACGAAAAAAGATTCCATTCATATCTTTTACTAAAAACTCACCAACAAGTAATATTGGATTTAAAAAATTGTAGGAGGATAGAAATAATATTAAATATTTAGGAAAAATGGATGTGGATGATAAATACACCCCAGTAAATACCAAAGTATAAACAATCTCGGATAAAAATGAGATTGTGATATTTTCACTTACCATAGGTCCGATTTGCTTCGTATGTGTCCGAACCTCCTGTATAATGATTTAAATAATTTTATTGACTTATTCCAGAATTTTAATCATTGTTATGATATCATATATGTCCATATTCTTAGCTTCGTATTAGTAATATTTCATTGCTACTTGTTATTCAGGTGTTTATTGTTTTTTTGTACTTATGCGTGTTTTGTCGAATAAATTCTTATTATTATTTTTAGGTTATAGATACCTCATTTCCAGAATGTTATTAGTGTAGTATATATCATATTTATTTATTAAAATCATTTATATAATCATTATGCAATGAAGATCATGTAGAACGAGTCGCATCACATTGTGGAGACGGTAGGTCGTACGTACGCATGAGCGATGATATCATTCCCATGATCGTGGAGTTGTATTGAAGTGTATGTATACTATTCCAGAATAAATATCACTTTAAAATAATCATGTATACTTATTCTTTACACCATTATACCCATCCAAGTAAGGTGTTGGTGGAAAATAGATTGCACCACGGCGTGGAGACGGTATTCTGTACGTACGCAGGCGCGGTGATTTCATTTTCCATAGGATGGATAGAAGGTGAAATAGTGTTGTTTCATATTTATAATAACATATTATTATATAAGTGATACTGATGTTATTACTTCATAATGAAACAACTAAGGAAGAATAAGTTGAAGAATAAAGAAATTGGAAAGGATCGGTAATGGATATTACCTCTTCTTTGACGCGCCTCTTCTTAACCTTTTCTTAGGGCACTAGGGATGGTATTTTAAGAAGACCAGGACCGCAATTATGTTTTTTCAGAATTTTATAAGATAATTTGGAAGGGTTTGGAAGAGCATGATGGCTCAAAGTGGCGTTAGGAGGAGAGGGAGGAGGTTCCCTTTTATAAGGGAGGAGAGGGGCACCTTTGGAAAAACTAAAAATATTATTTTATTATAAAGTCATATTCGGTTTTTAATAGCTCCAAATTGATTTATTTCGTAGCTAAGGTGGGGATGGGTCTCAATACCCTCATAAAATAGAATTTGGACAAGTTGAGGTTACTATTGTAACCTTATCATTTAGATTTTACTTTAAGTTCAATAATTTTACTTTTACCGTGTCTTCTTATTTTCTTACACTATAAGGTTAATAAACATACTATAACAATCCAAAATAACCCCATGTTGTTTATTATTAATATATATAACCTTATCTAAGTCATTTGTCCGAACATTATATTTTTAGGAATAAAATAACAATTTATAATATAATATTTTTTAAAAAAACTATTTTATGTCATTTTTAACACTATTGGGTAATTGATTTTTGTGAAAATCAAAACAACGTTATTAGTTCACAAAAATTTAATTAAATCCATAATAACATGTCATATTAACCTATAAAATTAGTGTAATTCATAAAAAGTCTCAAATTACATTTATTTGAGTATTTATAACATCAATTATGTTAATATTTCATTAATAAGATAATTACTGCATCACCATTGTGTCATAAATAAATTAACTTATTTAAGGTATAAAAATTATAAATAAAATAACATTATGTATTAAATCTTTTTATCTTTCTAATGAATATTTATAGTTTAATCTATCTTATGTATAACCCTATATTAAAAAAAAATTAGTTATTAAACTTTGATTTTAACTATTTTAACTCTTCTTTAAAAAAAATAATATTAAATGTCCTAATCTAATCCAAGTGGACCTGAAAGGTAATATTTTATCCCTAATGTTTTTTTGGGACGAATTAAACTTATCCAATAGAATTAGGAAATGTGTTAGGGTATTAATAATATCATTTTTACCCTTAATTACCCTATTTACTTTTAACCGTGGTAAATAAAAGTAAAAGGTTACTATTCACCAAAAATTATTTTCATCTCATTGAACCACATTTTACTTACTGACATCAACCATGTCTCTCGGATTTTTGAAATTCCATTCACAAAAGCGGTAAAATTAAGTTTTATTTAAATTTGCAAATTCTCCTAGGAGGTGGGTAAAATACGGTCAAAAGTTCAATAAAATTTCTATATATCTAAAATTATTATAAAATGACTCCAATGAATTACATTGAACTTATATAGGTATTATGTATCAATTTTGACCTAAAATAAATTTAAATGAAATAAATAATTATTTAAAAAAAAAGTCGGTTTTTAAATAGTAACCCAGTGTTTTCACTATTCATCAAATATTTAATGTTTTCAGAAAAATACCAAAATTTCACCCTAGGATAATTTCGATATTCCAAATCCAAAAATGAAGTCCATTTTGAAAAATAAAATTTATAAAATTTCAGAAAGTGGTTATTACGATTCATAACGAGTAGTTTTAAATATATTTTAATAGCATATCGTTGTTTAGTGAAACTTGGTATTGCATACAACACAAGCTATCGAGGAAGGCCGCGATTGCGTGTAAATCAAGCCAAGATAGTGTTGTGTGTTTTGAAATATTCCTTTTATGATGGATAAAAACAAAATATTTCTCATAAAAATTTTGGGTGTTACATTCTACCCCCCTTAAAATGAATTTCGCCCTCGAAATTCATCACATCGTAACAAACAGATGAGGATACCCTCCATCATCATATCTTCAAGCTCCCATGTATCTTCTTCTAATTTGTGGTTCCTCCATAAAACTTTCACCAAGCGAGTGGTCTTGTTTCGTAGAACTTTTTCGCTATGATCCAGAATCTCTATCGGTTGTTCTTAATAAGAGAGATCTTGCTCCAGTGGTACAACTTCTGAGCTGAGTACATGTGAAGGATCGGGTATGTACTTTCTCAGGAGAGATACATGGAACACATCATGAACTTGAGGGTGATTCGGTGGAAGCACCAATCGGTAAGCTACCTTCCCAACACGATCCGTTATTTCGAGAGGACCGGTATACCTAGGGTCATCTTTCCCTTCTTTCCAAATCTCATTACTCTCTTCCAAGGAGATATTCGTAAGAACACTTTATCACCCACTTCAAACTCTAGGTCTTTTCTTCGGTTATCAACATAAATTTTTGTTGACTCTGAGCTACTCTTATGTGTTGTTGAATAGATCGGACATTTTCTGCCATCTCATCAACATGATCAGGTCCTAATATCTTTCTTTCCCCAACTTCATCTCAAAAATTTGGAGTTCGGCATTTCATTCCATATAGAGGTTCATAGGGATCCATCTGAATACTGGAGTGAAAGATATTATTATAATAAAATTCCACCAAAGGTAGTTGTTGATCCAAACCACCTTTGAAGTCCATAAAGCAAGCTCTTAACATGTCTTCTAGAGTTTGAATTGTTCTCTCAGACTGACCGTCTGTCTGAGGATGATAAGCAGTACTGAAGCTCAACTCTGTATCCAGAGTATGCTAAAGTCTTTCCCAAAACATCAAGGTAAACCTTGGATCCCGATCAGATATAATGGAAAGTGGTACTCCATGCAATCTTACCACTTCCTTTACATATATCCTGGCAAGCTGATCAAGATTGAAATATTATCTAATAGCAATGAAGTGTTCCGACTTCGTAAGACGATCAACTATAACCTAGATAGTATTATTGCCTTTGGATGTTTTAGGAAGTCCAGCAACAAAGTCCATAGTGATGTTTTCCCATTTCCATTCAGGAATGGATAATGGTTGTAACATCCCCTTAGACTTATGTGTCTCAGCTTTAACTTAGTGACAAACCAAGCATCGAGAGACATCTTCAACAACATCTCTTTTCATGCCATCCCACCAGAAGTACTCTTTCAGGTCCCTATATATCTTTGTGCTTCCAGGATGAATAGAGAATGAAGAACTATGAACCTCATCCAGCAGCTCCTTTAATTCTGGGATGGAAGGAACACAAACCCAATTTCTGAACCTTATTATCCCATCAAAATCAAGGTTGAATTCAGGAACATTTCTCACCTTCTTTTGTAACTCTACATCTTCTTTCTGTGCCTCTTTAATCGTCACATGTATAGATGGTTGATCATTCATTTGAGAAAGATAAGATTTTTTTCCCTTCCATTATAATTACAAGATCCATCCTTTATAAATCCATAAATATTGGATCTTTTGTGATCCTCATCATGGATAAGTTGGCATGGTCTTGTCGACTTAATGCGTCTGCCACCTTGTTTGCTTTCCCAGGGTGGTAATGAATTGAGCAGTCGTAATCCATAATCAGCTCCAACCATCTTCTTTGACACATATTCTTCTCCTTCTGTGTGAAAATATACTTAAAACTTTTATGATCAGTATAAATATCACACCTTTCACCATAAAGATAATGCCTCCAAATATTTAATGCAAAGATTATCGCAAATAACTCGAAATCATGAGTTGGGTAATTTTTCTCATGGATTTTCAACTGTCGTGAGGCATAAGCTATCACCATATCGTTTTTCATAAGAACAAACCCCAACCCCTTCTTGGATGCATCATTGTAGATCACAAACCTTTCTCCACTACAAGGATGTGTGAGTATAGGTGCACTGGATAACCTTCTTTTCAACTCTTTGAAATTATCTTCACATTCCTCCATCCACACAAACTTAACTCCTTTTCGATTCAACCTGGTGAGTGGATTAGATAATCGTGAAAAAGCTTTCACAAAACGTCGATAATATCCAGCCAAACCAAGAAAACTTTAGATCTCAGTTACTTTTGTTGGTCTCGACCATCTTTCTATAACCTCTGTTTTTGCTGGATCCATAGATATCCCATCTTTTGAGATTATGTGACCCAAAAATGCAACTTTTTGAAGCCAAAATTCACACTTGGTAAATTTGGCATAAAGATTCTCCTTTATCAGGATCTTCAATACAATTCCCAAGTGATCTTCATGTTCTTCCTTTCTCATTAAATAGACAATAATATCGTCTATAAAGACTACCACAAACTGATCAAGATAGTCTCTAAAGACTCTATTCATCAGATCCATGAAGATAGCAGGGGAATTAGTAAGACTAAATGGCATCACTATAAATTCATAGTGCCCATACCTTCTACAGAAATTCGTTTCTGGTATATCCTCCCTTTTGACCCTTAATTGATGATACCCTGAATGAAGATCAATCTTGGAAAAGTATTAAGCTCCACATAGTTGATCAAATAATTCATCAATGTGTGGGAGAGGATATTTTTTCTTGATGGTGATCTTGTTAAGTTCTCGATAATCATTGCAGAGTCTCATTGATCCATCTTTCTTCTTAACAAACAGAACAGGTGCTCCCCAAGGTGACGCACTGGGGAATATGAATCCCTTATCAAGATTATCTTGGATTTGCTTCTTCAATTCTTGCAACTAAATTGGGTCCATTCTATAAGGTTTCTTTGAAATAGGCAATGTACCCAGTACGAGTTCTATTGAAAACTCAACTTCATGATTTGGTGGAAGACCCAAAAATTCCTCCGGAAAGACATCATCAAACTCTCGTAAAATGTCCATATTCCAAATTTTGAGTTTCTCACTAACCATTTGAGATAAATAACCTTCATTTAGTGTAATCAAGACCCATAAGATGGAAGAAATTTCCACAGGAAGGTTATGTTCATCCTTGTATCGATAGACGATCATAGATTGATCTGGAATATGAAATGTGACTTCCCTTCATTGGAAATTGGTATGAGATCCATATAAAGAAAGCCAATCCATGCCAATAATCACATCAAATTCCACTATAGGAAGTATCACAAGATTTTCAGGAAGTACTTTCCCACAAACTTCAATCGGAGAAGAATTATAAACTTTTGATGCGACTGTGGTGCCATTAGGGGTTGGCACAGCTAACTGAACATCTAATTGTTGAGGTAATACGGTGATACCCTTAGAAAATTCTTTATAAATAAAATAGTGGGTGGATCTAGAATCAAATAAAACATTTTCTAATTTAGAGTGGATGGTATGTGTACCTTTCACCACTTCGTTATCATACTCCACATCCATGATAGAAATTGCATGTGACTTTCCTTTGTCTTTAGACTTAAGAGTTTGTTGACGTCGATCATCATCAACAACCCTTGGATTAGGTCATTTATTATCATAATGCCCTATTTCCTTTCACTTGTATCATTGAAGTGTAGGAGGTGCACTCTGTGTAGACTTTTCTTTGTTCGCATCACTAGACATCTTCTTCCCAACATTGCGGCATTCAAATTCCCGATGACCTTCCTTTCCACATTTGAAACATTTACTTGTCCCATTAAGACAAATCCCTACTTGTTTCTTTCCACACTTTGAGCATAAGGGAAAACTCATCTTCTTTTCAGAGTGCTCTTTAGATTTTCCTTTGAATTCCATTTTCCTCTTCTTATCAAACCCATATGACTGATGGGTTACTCCAATCTCCATCTCAACCTTGAGATCACATCGAATGATTTCCTCGTAGCTATTGAAGTCCATTATGGATAACGCCCTTCGAAGTCTTGGTTTTAAGACACTAAAGAATCGATCAATCTTACTCTCAGGTTCGATAATAATCCCAGAAGTGTACCTTGCAAGTCGCATAAAAGTTTCTTCATAGGTACCAACAGATTCATCATCATTTTGCTTCAGTTCAAGAAACTCCTTCTCCATCTTTGTTTGAATAATAAGAGGGATGTACTTATTGAAAAATAAGTTCTTGAACTTGTCCCATTCCATGGACTCAATTTGATCTCTTTTCCTCGTATTCTTGATAAGATTCCACCATTGATCAGCTTCACCTCCCAAATGATATACTGCTAAGATGACTTTATCATGCTCAGAACATTGAAGAACTGAAAATATCTTTTCAGTAGTACTGATCCATTTTTCATTAACTAATGGATCAGTAGACCCACTGGAAGAAGGTGGACGTTGCCTCATGAAGGATTCAATAGAATGTTTCTCCTTCCTTTGCTCGTTTGGAAGTCTTGCATGATTCATATCTTGAGAAAGTTGTGTGACCATGTCTACAAGATTTTTCACTCCAACTCCCATAACGTTTGGTTTCTCAGGGGGACAATCATTACATTGCCCGTCGCATTCCGCATTAACATGGTTCTTTCGGGTTCCATCCATTGACTAAAACCAAGAAGAATAGTGTGAGCAACACTAATTATAATAGGAAAAACACATAATCAAGAATAAATTTCACACTTAAGTTCTTACCATTGTCTATTCATGGCCATTTCTAAAACACTAATATTCTGTTCTATGCTTAGACTTATCCTTAGGGTTCTTACTAAGGCTTTCACTTCCTAGTTTCCAAAGGTTGAATATACCTTTCCATTGATACCAACTATAACGACCCATAATTTACATACAATGTTATTACTTCATAATTGAAGCACACTTATTATAACATATAACAAAACCATGAATGAACTGTATAGTTATAGTGTCTTTAGAAACTGGGAAACATAAACAAATGGTTCATAAATCATCTACGTTGTCTCCCATTTATTTCATCAAATCTAGAGTCCCTTTTGGAATATTCTACTTAGTACCCTTCTTCCTGACCTGGGGAAAGAAAAAATACAAAAGGGTGAGCTCAAATGCTCAGTAAGAGTAAACAAAAGAAATATCAATCACATCATATTCATAAGAACATAACATTTTGGAAAACTTAACCTGCAAAAGAGATCAAAATTTCATAACATGGGATAAATCATAGTGGTGAAATGTAATCCCAAATAATCATAACTTAAAACATGAAACTTTGTTTCATACACACATAATCATAGAGAATTATTTCTTATTAATCAAAACTCATTTCCAAGACTATCTTAGCGGACAAAGTCCATTTCTGAACTGAGTTCACTCCTCGTTTGAGTCCAATATCACTGAACCAGTTTAACCTGTCGTTCCAGCCATGTCTATATCATGAGATATAAATCTTTACCCAATGCATTGGAGGGAGATATAGGTCCCACCCATCTCATAATTATACCATTATTATGTGTGCCACAAGAACATAAATCATACATCATAACATAACCCATGTAATAAAAATGGGATTCTTAAACATCATGCCATCATAACACAATCCATATAAGATAGAAGGACATCATAAAAATAATTTCATCATAAAATAATCAAAACAATGTAAAAATAGGGATAGAAACATAACCCGATATTATCTTAGATGGAAAATAATTTTGATAAAATGCTTGAACTCCATTCTTGAGGAAAATATCCTTTCTACTTCAAAAACATTTTTCCTTTATTAACATGTCATACAATTTTAAACTAAAAGAAGTTGATTAAAAAATAAACTTGAAAACATGTAAAAGAAGCTTCATGGAAATAATGTTTTGGGAAATAATAAAAATCCATTCATGTCGTATAAGTTAAAAAAAACATTCTTCTCGTACTTTGGCCGAAAAAGTCAAAAAAGTACCTCATACTAAAAACGACAAAAGATACCTTTCATATCTTTTACTAATAACTCACCAAAAAGTAATATTGGATTTAAAAAATTGTAGGAGGATAGAAATAGTATTACATATTGAGGAAACATGGATGTGGATGATAAATACACCCCAATAAATACCAAATTATAAACAATCTCAGATAAAAATGAGATTGTGAGATTTTCCCTTACCTTAGGTCTGATTTGCTTCGTACATGTCCGAACCTCCTGTATAATGATTTATATAATGTTATTGACTTATTAAATAATTTTAATCATTGTTATGATATCATATATGGTTATATTCTTAGCTTCGTATTAGTAATATTTCATTGCTACTTGTCATTCAGGTGTTTATTGTTTTTTTGTTCTTATGCATGTTTTGTCGAATAAATTCTTATTCTTATTTTTAGGTTATAGATACCTCATTTCCAGAATTTTATTAGTGTAATATATATCATATTTATTCATTAAATTCATTTATATAATCAATATGCAATTAATATCATGTAGAACGAGTCGCATCACATCGTGGAGACTGTAGGTCGTACGTATGCACGAGCGATGATATCGTTCCCATGATCATGGAATTGTATTGAAGTGTATGTATACTATTACAGAATCAATATCACTTTAAAATAATCATTTACACTTATTCTTTACACCATTATACCCATCCAAGTAAGGTGGTGGTGGAAAACAGATTACACCACGGCGTGGAGACGGTATTCCGTACGTACGTAGGTGCGATGATTTCATTTTCCATAGGATGGATAGAAGGTGAAATAGTTTTGTTTCATATTTATAATAACATATCAGTATATGAGTGATTCTGAAGTTATTACTTCATAATGAAACAACTAAGGAAGAATCATTTGAAGAAGAAATAAATTGGAAAGGATTGGTAATGGATATTACCTCTTCTTTGACGCGCCTCTTCTTAACCTCCTCTTAGGGAACTAGGGATGGTCTTTTAAGAAAACCAGGACCTATAGGATGTTTCTAGGGAAGTGTATAAGAGAATTTGGAAGGTTTTGACCGAGATTTATGGCTGAAAGTGGTGTGAGGAGGAGAGGGAGGAGGTTCCCTTTTATAAGAGAGGAGAGGGGCACCTTTGGAAAAACTAAAACTATTATTTTATTATAAAGTCATATTCAGTTTTTAATAGCTCCAAATTGATTTATTTGGAATATAAGGTGATAATGGGTCGAAATCCTCTCATCCAATAGAATTTGGACAAGTTTAGGTTACTATTTTAACCTTATCATTTAGATTTAATTTTAAGTTCAATAATTTTACTTTTACTGTGTCTTCTTGTTTTCTTACACTATAAAGTTAATAAACCTACTATAACAAGCCAAACATACCCCAAGTTGTTTATTATTAATATATATAACCTTATATAAGTCATTTTTCTGATCCATAGATTTTTAGGAATAAAATAACAATTTATAATATAATATGTTTTAAAAAAACTATTTTATGCCAATTTTGACACTATTTGGTAATTGATTTTTTTGAAAATTAAAACAACATTATTAGTTCCAAAAAAGTTAATTAAATCCATACTAACATGTCATATTATCCTAAAAAATTAGTTTAATTCATAAAAAGTCTCAAATTACATTTATTTGAATATTGATAACATCAATTATGTTAATATTACATTAATAAGATAATTACTGCATCGCCATTGTGTCATAAATAAATTAAATTATTTAATGTCTAAAAATTATAAATAAAATACCATTATGTAGGAAATCTTTTTATATTTCTATGGAATATTTATAGTAGAATTTATCTTATGTATAACTCTATATTAAAAATGTTTTAGTTATTAAGCATTGATTTTAACAATTTTAACTTTTCTTTAAATAAAATAATATTAAATGTCCTAATCTAATACAAGTGGACCTAAAGGGTAATATTTTATCCTTAATGTTTTTTTGGGTCTAATTACACCTATCCAATATAATTGGGACATGTGTTAGGGTAATAATAATATCATTTTTACCCTTAATTACCCTATTTACTTTTAACTGTGGTAAATAAAAGTAAAAAGTTATTATTCAACAAAAAATATTTTCATCTCATTGAACCACATTTTACTTACTGGCATCAACTGTGTGTCTCGGTTTTTTGAAATTCCATTCACAAAAGTGGTAAAATTAAGTTTTATGTAAATTTTCAAATTCTCCTAGGAGGTGGGTAAAAGACGGTCAAAAGTTCAATAAAATTTTTATATATCTAAAATTATTATAAAATGACTTCAATAAATTACATTGAACTTATATAGGTATTATGTATCAATTTTTACCTAAAATAAATTTAAATAAAATAAATAATTAATTAAATAAAAAGTCGGTTTTTAAATAGTAACTCAGTGTTATCACTATTCATCAAAAATTGAAATTTTTCAGAAAAATACCAAAATTTCACCCTAGGATAATTTCAATATTCAGAATCCAAAAATGAAGTCCATTTTGAAAAATAAAATTTTTAAACTTTCAAAAAGTGGTTATTACTATTCATAACGGCTAGTTTTAATAATATTTTAATAGCATATCGTTGTTTAGTGAAACTCGGTATTGCGTAGAACGCAAGCTATCGAGGAAGGCCATAATTGCGTGTAAAGAAAGCCAAGCTAGTGTTGTGTGTAGTGAAATATTCCTTTGATGATTTATAAAAACAAAATATTTCTCATAAAAATCTCGAGTGTTACTCCACCTCCATATTCCAAGGGCTGGAGACTAGTATCGAGATGGAATAACATAAAATGGGAGGAATTTTCCTAATGTACGTATACACATGAACCCAACCATTTCCATGAAATAGTGTAAAGGAATATTATGTAAAGACTGTAACATCTATAGATAAACCATACAAGCAAAAAACTATAGGGAATACCTCATAGTACAATAGAATACAACCAAAGTGTAAAGGAAAAAACATATGCCCATCTAGAAATGATGTCCTAATGTGAAACAAACTTAAAATGAAGAAAAATGAGAGCACACAACTCATAATCTCCAAACCTAATCATAATATGTGGTCTATGAACACAGGTGTCACTATGATCTGTCATAATCACCATTGATTTTTCTATCATTGACATAAGATATGACATATACAGGAAAGTCCCATATAGCATTGAGTATATACATAACTAGTAGGATTCCCAAAAAAATTAAATAGATCGATAAATATATACAACAATATTCAGATCAACCCAAATAAAAAGGGGATTGAAACCCAACAGATACACACACACCAAGATATATATATATATATTCTCAAAATTAAACCCAAACAAGAGAGAAAATGGTCCTCCATCTCACAGCCCATCCAAAGTCAAGGAGTAATCCTATAGATATAGAATTATTTCACTAATTACCAACATCAATTAAAACCTTAATAGAATAAATCTAGAGGGGACTTCACCTCGCAACTATGTTGCACATCCAAGGGAGAACACTTCTCTTATGTATGACCCGCACACTATCAGAGCTCAAAGAAAGAGGAGTATCGCTCTATAGGTAGAGAACCTGCACCATGTAATATTAAGGGTAGTATTGAATCTACCTATATAAATAATTAGGGAACCTGAACCCTGGTGTTACAAGGGAGTACTAAACCTAATATCACTCAAATATCTTGAGGAACCTACACCCTGGTGTTATAGGGGAGTATTGATTGGTACATATCTATGATAGCATGGGTAACCTACACCCTTATGTAAAATGGGATTACTGACCCTAATATATCTCTAATATTATGGAGAACCCTGGCCTTAGGGTAATAGGGAAGTATTAACCCTAAAATTTATATGATGATCCCACCTCATCACTTTTATTTCCAAGCATCTCCTTAATAAGCTTCTTGCTTTAAATATATCACATCGTATCTCAAAATACATTATAAAGGCCACTATCATGTTCTACATGAAAAAATACTTAGGATAGGCTAGTCATGGACCAAAATCAGAGTCTAAATGAAAAATATATGAGAGGAAAAATATTCTCATAGGATCACATGGGGTATGGATGGTCCACATGGTGTGTGTCCCTATTATGCTTCCTAGCCATGTTCTCTCTGGATAGAGCTCATAAATCCATATTTCTATACATTATTTTTTCATTAGGATACACGGCGTGTATGACCTCATGAGGTCTCATTAATTCATCTAGTCCTTGCCCATGTATTCCTACATGTGTTTCTGTACTTTGTTACATAGCATGTCCATCCACACTGGGCCCTAGGCATGTTATACTAGCACAAGGATTGGCCACCTGGGTAGGGTCATATGGCATGTATTTCCACCTATAAGAAATGTGATATTTGACTTTTTTGAAAACCTTAGCACCGCATCTAGGGGAATTTGTGCCATGTGATCTTCTGGGATACATGTTATATAGTCGAGATTTTCAAAGAATGTCATTTTCGTCCATGAAATTTCCAGATCCTTTCTTCTTAATGAAAATCATGCATGTTTTCTTCCCTAAATAGTATGGAACCACCTCCAAATGTCATTTCCCAACATTCAATGGCCAAAAATAGAATTTTTCAATCTTCTAGAAGTCTTCATCACCTGCCATTTCCCTTAGCACCCCACATTGATTCCCATCACCACTCCGGATCCATGATCCATGAAGCATCACCCATAATCCATCTCGATCTTCCCACAAAACACTAATCCGTTCTTTTTTCTCCAAACCACCATGAATCTAGGGGTTCGATCATGATTAAACCTACATAGGTAATGTTGAACCAAGAACCTATGGTCTAATGATGAAGAACATGAAGTACAGGGGGATGGAACATGAAAATAGGAAAACAATCATTAGCCTAGTGTTCTTCACCAATGATCATAGATCAAATAAATTAGGGCGAGAATGTGTCAAAATTCAATAAATAAATGAATTAAATAATTTAAATAATCTACAAGGCTCATGAAATGAATTTTGGGTCATATAATACAAAGAAGATAATAAATCATTTCTCAATATTTTCATCAAAAGGGGGAAATCCATAATTGATGATCCCTAACTCCAAAAAATATTGATCATTAGTGAAAAAAACATTCACCAGATAAGTATAAGACCCACTGTATAAAATACCTCTCGATCCACCTTGATCTGATTTTTATTCATCACCCAATTATGATTCACCAACTAGGAATGCTCTCAACCTCCTCATAGATATCACAAGGGTTAGACGGATAACCTTTGAAAATCATCATAAAATTTTATTTATAGAAGATTTTAATTTTGTAATTTAATAAAACAAATAAATTATTTATTTAATTATTTTAATTAAATGCACTCACCATTGGATACCTCAATTGGAAATCCAGCGCCAACCAACCTTAGGTCACACCAAGGGTAAACCCCATCTTCTTGAATAAACCATGGTCTTGGATGTCCAATCTAAGGATCTATTCAAAATTCATTACATTATTCTCAAAAATCTTCATGTGTGTGATATTAATAAATTTAATATTTTTATAATGTCAATTCCAGGATCACCAAACCTTATAATCTCAAATTGTCTCAGTGCCTAGCTCTAAAAATATTCCTTAACAAATTTCATTGTCTTACAAGGGAGAAATAGAGTCACTACATTATTCCCCCCCATAAAATTATTTTTTCCCTAAAAAGAATGAGATAATATAATAGGTGGGAATATTGAGCTCAAATTTCTATTTCCCACTCCCATTAGATCTCCTACATTCTCTCATTCTTCCATAGCACAAAAACTATGGAAATAGTCAATCCTCATAGGATCCTCTCTTATCGATCCTCAATCTCCACCAGGTACTCAGGGAAGGTGTCTCCATATTTGACGTACAGATCACCATAGTCAATAATGTGTGTAGGATCATGGACGTATCTCCTCAACTATGACACATGGAAGACATCATGCACTCTATCCAATTTTGGGGGTAAGTATAGAAGGTAAGAAACCTCACCAACCCTCCATAATATCTTAAAAGGATTGATAAACCTTAGGGATAGCTTTCCTTCTAGGTCAAACATCTAAAATCCTCATCATGGGGTCACTTTCTAGAAAACATGATCCCCCTAATTGAACTTTATGGGCCTATGATCTTGATTTGTGTACGATTCCTATAGGATTTGGGCTATCCTTATATTCTCACAGATCACATGAAATTTCTCCATCTCCTCCAACACTATCTCTTTCCCAACTAGATATATCTCTCCAATATCATCCCATAATAAGGTTGACCTAAAGGGTATCTTGTTCAAGGAATTGAAAGGATTCATGATTAACATAGAGTTAGAGTTATTATTATAAGAAACAATACCAATGGAAAGTGATACTACCAGATCAGAAAAAATTCCAAAACACAATCCCTCAACATATCATCCATCACCTCGATAGTGCACTTGGTCCTCCCATACATATGCTGTTGAAATGTCATACTCATCAACAACTGGGACTTGAATTCCTACTATAGGACTCTCCAAAACCATGATGTAAACTGCATGTCTCGGTTGATGATAATTGTCAAGGGTACCCCATAAAGCTGGAAAAAATCCCTCACACACTAAAGAAATTAATGATTCATCACCATAAACTATAGATAAGTTTCACTCTCCTCCATCAGGGTTGTCTACAAAGAATCCAATTGCTTAGATGCCTCCACCACCAAATGATAATGGGACTTCCTGCTAAGAACATCTACCACAATATTTCCCTTACCAGGATTATAGACTATCTCAAAGACGTTGTTCTATAGGAACTCCAATAAGTACCTATGTATTAGGTTCAAATCTCACAATGTGAAGATATACTTGAGAATCTGATGGTCTGAGTAAACAATAAAGTTCTCCCCTAAAATATAGTGCCTCCGCATCTTCAGAGAAAAGACTACGACTTCCAACTCTAGGTCTGAGTCTTGTAGTTCTGATCATGGGGTCTCAACTCTCTCTACCCATATTGGTTCACTTAATACATCTACACCAACATGCATCTAATCCCAACTCTAGAGGCATCACAATACACAATGGACTCCATTCCCTCCTCTAGTGATATAAAAACATTATCACTTGTCCGCCTCAGCCTCATCTATTCAAAGGCTCTATGACACTACTCATTCTAGGTAAAAGGATTCCATTTCTATTTTATACCAGTTAGAGTGGCAGCAATCTTGGATAATTGTTTCATGAACCTCCTATAGTACCATGAGAATCAATGAAAACTCCACACCTCTGACATGATCTTGGGTGGATCCCAATAAAGAACTAAATCAATCTTTACTAGGTCCACAGATCTTCCAAGAATTAAATGTCATGCCCTGGGAAGTGAACCACATGGATCAGGAACTAAAACATTAAAATCATACCATAAATTTTGGTTCTCAGAATTAATTCTAGGACCATCCTTGAGTTCTCTTCATGATCCTCCTTTGATTCATAGTAAATGATAATTTCATTAATGAAGACAACCACTAATCAGTCCAATTATTACTGGATGATATATTTCATAAAATCCATAAACACGATGGTGGAATTCATCACATCAAAGGGAATCACAATGAACTCATATTATCTCTAGGGAAATCTAAATTATAGCTGAATAATATCAGTATCATGAATCCTCAACTAGTACTATACATACCTATGATTGATCTTTGAGAACCAACTCACACCTCATAGTTAATCAAATAGGTCTTCAGTCCATGGAAGGGTGTACATTTTATTTATCGTGACCATGTTTAGGTGATGATAATCAACACAAAACTCTAATATCTCCTCCACCTTTTTCACACAAAAAACAGATCTTCCCATTGGGACACACTAGTTCTAATAAAATCCCTATCTCGAATGTCCTCCAACTTCACCCTCATCTCTTAGAGATCATTAGGAACCATCTTATCTGACTCAAAAGATATCAGTATGGTCCAAGGGTTAAATTAAATACATAAGTCCATATCCCACCTCAGAAGTTGTCCCAAAACATCCTTGGGTAATACATCCATAAATTCCTCCACTACTGAAGGAATCCATATGAATAAAGAGTTTGATACACCAAGGACTAAACTCACCAACTAATGGGTGATGGTATGTAGTCTCATGCATGCAAGGCCCACATTTTCTTCCATGAGATCTCTCTCATGCAAAAAGAAGAATCATGTCCCATCCATTCAATGTATTATGAACTGTTTTTTATGAATATCAATCTAAGATAAAACCATGGAAAACCAATCAATGCCCAATATTATGTTATAAGGTTTCATTTTTATGACCAAGTATTCCCATGAGAAACTATCTCCACTATGTGATAACACTACCAGAAAATAAGTGATATTGAAGAATCACTCCATCTTGGAACCTCTATCCATAGAAATGGGGATAAGATCTCAACTGGAATATCAAAATCTCGCACTATAAATAATTAGATTAAGGAATCAACCACACCTATGTCCAATAAAACTAATTCAAGAGTATAATAAACACAAATCAGACCTCGTATCATCTCATGTGTAGCCTTTTCATATTCCTCCAAGGTCTACAACTACATGTGGCCCCAACCACCATCTCTCTAAGCCTGACATGGGCCATATGGTGGTGGTGGTGGTGGTAGGATCTCATAATGTCTCCCTCCATCAACTACTCCTCCCTCTGGATCTTATCCTTTTCCTCTACCATATCCACCTCCCTGATGTCACGACCCATCCTAGTGGGGCCCGTGCCACAACTCCCCAAGCATGCCTCCAATAGGCTAGGGGATAGTGACTAGCACCAAGTAGACATATCAATAACATGGGATTCATTTCTTTAGTACTTGTATGCACACACACATCTCATATCCCATGGGGCTGAAAAGTAAAACCCACAAAGAAAAAATTCATACATACCACTATACCCCAACTAGAGTATGACAGGAAAGTAAAGTACAGTAAGGTAAACTGAGCCAGATTACAATACCACAAAAAAGAAATTTTGTAAACAAGTTTCAGGAACTCATCAACATAAAACCCTACATGATCCAACCTTAAGGAAAGGTGATGGAACTATTGTATAATGTTGTAGGTACACTTATGTATGCCAGATCTCACAAGGCTTCATTCGGTCTGGGTCCACCCTAGACTTAGTCACAAGGTTTTCTTGTCTTCACAATATAGGACACGTGTGGGAAAAGCCTGTGTAGGGGTGAGTATAAAATTACTCTGTATGACATGTAAAGACATGGAAATTTCAAGGAAAAATTTATTCTTAATTTTCTTTGGAATTTTACTAGAACTCAGTTTCTGACGGTGCCTGATTCTGAGGCCCAGTGTGCCCGGAATTAATTTCCGAAGTTCAGCTCGGGTACGTTCAGTGAACGAACGAGTGGGTTTTTCTAACTTTTGAACTGGTGCTCGGAATCGAATTCCGAGGGCACTGATGGAATCACAACGCCATTATTTTCATAGAAATTCCTTTTCCAGAGTTGTGTTTGCTCGAGTGTGGTTTTTAATTTTTGGGGTTAAGTTAAGAAATAAAATAAAGTGGTGTGACAACTCTATTTTATTTCACTTAAAGCCACTTAAGCTAAGTTAAGCGGATAGGGTGGAACCCAAAAAAAAATATCCTACCCACTTGGTAGGATATTTGTGAGGTGGGGCCCACACGAGCCCCACCGTTTCTTTCCTTCTAAGTAACACACCCGCACACCCCTCTTTAATGAAAGTCAACCGTGCGTTTTTCTAGTTAAGAAACTCCTCGTTAATTAGGCAGTTAAATCGTTACAATTAATTCATTGAATTAATTGTTCGTTTCCTTTCTTTTGAAATTCAAATGTGTCATGTGCGTTAATAAAATAAGATAACTCTTATTTTATTTCTATTGGAACTTGTGGTGTGGAGAGGATTTGGAGGAAAGTGTTCTTCTTCGACGAAGAACGGGAAGAACGGTTCAACCTCCGACGAAGAACGCAAAACCCTCGGAGATCGACGACGCGACGCCGTGTACCGTGACGTCGACGATGCTTCTTCCGCGATGCTCCTTCCGTAACATTTCTTCCGCGACGATCCTTCTCTTCCGCGATGATCCGCACCTTCCGCGACGTTTCTTCCGCAACGAACTCGCATTCGACGACAACGCTTGAGGTAGGGAATTATGTTTGAGAATGATTTTATTCCCTCATTTCATTCATTCTAAAGAAAACAAGGAAACACGGATCAAATTATTTTCTAGTTGATCCGCACACGTTTTTATTGCGGGTTGGAAATTTTTGTTGCGGGAAATTGTGGGGGCTTATTTTTTTTATTGATCGTGATCCCATCTATCGCCTTTCTTGGTTTCACTTTGGGCCGCCTGTTATCATACTAACAGGGGGAGGTTGGACCGCATGAACACGGCCGACCCGCCTTCCCCCCTTTTTGTTTGAGTTTGTTGCGGCACGTGAAAGGCAGCGCGGTGTCGTTGCACCGCGCAGAAACGAGATGAAATAACATGGCGAAGAAGAGCGACACTGTCGCGCCGCGCCGTTGGGGCCGAACGAAACCGCGGGCGGAGTCGGGGCTGAGGAGACGATTTGAAGACCTTGCGTTTTGTTGTCGAAGTTTGGATTGATGGATGATGGTGAAGTGGGCTGTGAAGGCGTTTTGAAGGCTTTGCAGCGAAGGTCGGGTCTCGGGATGATTTCTGGAGAAGACTGCAGGCGAATCGGACCAGCGGAGCGCGTCCGGTGGTCCGCGGAAGCCCCCGTCGGCGCGCCACGCCAGCGCGGCGGCGCCCGCAGTTGGGGGCGGAGGCGCCCGGCACGCCGTCGGAAGAATCCACCGTGGCTTTAGCAGCGGCGACGGAGCTCGGTCCCGTGACCGCGCGGGACCAGAGGGCGGCGGCGGGACGCTGCCGGCTGCCACGTCCGCTGGCACGGGCGGCCCCACGCAGGGGCAGCGCCCCGCTCCGCTCCTCTCGGTCGTGACCGGCCGAGCCGACCCACCGGCTGGGCCGGGTCGCACCGAGGCCGGGTCGGGCAACCCCGACCGGGCCGGTCCGGGTCACGCCAACTGGGTCGGACCCGTACCCGGGTCGGTCCGGGCCTTGACCCCCCATTTTCGGAACCCTCACGGTTTTTCGCTCATATCTTGAGCTGTAGACCTCTGATCGACGCACCGTCAGCGGCGTTGCGACCCTTGGACCGAGACGGTCGTTTTGACATATCGCACTCAAGGTTTCGGAATACTTTGGGTTCGGCTGGGTTGGTTCGGGTACGAAACCAACCGGGCCCTCGGAGCGGAAACGCTTATATCTTCAGTTCCGGAGGTCCGATTGACGTACCGTCGACTTGGTTGGTTTCCTCTTGATGAGATGGAAATTTTGGAATACTTATCTTGAGTTTTCGTTGCTGTTGGATAGTGGCCGGGTTGGATTGTACCAGAAATCCAACCGGACCCCCTGGAACAGAAAAGATGATATCTTTCAGACTGGACGTCCGTTTGACGAACCGTCAGCAGGGTTGGTGATCACGTGGAGAAACGGTCCCTATGAGTTTACCCCATGAGAGTTCGGGATAAAGTTGAGATATAGCCAGATTGGTTCGTTCACGAAACCAACCGGGCCCCTGGGACGAAAAGGCTAGTAACTCACAGATCGGGCGTCCGATTGACGCGCCATCTGTTGCGTTGATACCCCTTTGACGAGGCGGTCCTTTGAGATACATCTTCGTGGGACTTTGTGATACTTGGAGTATTTACCAGTAGCTTGTGGAGTAGTCCCCCCTAGAGACGAGCATACAGAGTACGGAGACCGTGTAGACGACCGAGACCTGACGACTGCTTGACCGACTCGACTTGGAGTGAGTCGACTAGCCTAGTGGACGAAGCGCCCGGTATTTGGCGGCAGACCCACGGTGGACGGAGCGCCTGGTAGTTGGCAGCAGACCTGTAGTACTCCACCGGAGGAGTACCTCTGTAGGCTATTAGGGGGAGCGCCCGGTATTTGGCGGCAGACCCAAAGCGGACAGAGCGCCCAGTATTTGGCAGCAGACCCGCGGTACTCGACAGGAGGAGTACCTCAACAGACTTGGATTAGTGAGCAGTACCTCGGAGTCGTGATAGGACCACTTTACACTCTAGAGACGGGGCTCTTCAGTAATTATGGTTTCGAAAATGAAAATCCTGGTTTGAGCTAAGTCTATGACCTTTTTGTTTCCTCATGATTGAGGTGGGTTACTTGATAACTTAGGTATATGTATGGGAATATACCTGGGTAGTGGTTATCCATTGATTTCATAATCATTGTTCTTCATCATTATTGAGATGGGTTACTTGACAACTTAGGTATATATATTGGAATATATCTAAGTAGAGGTTATCTGTTGAGATCTTCTTTGTGGTTATCCTTGTTGGTTTTAGTGAGACCTTCAGGGTCTCAGGGTCCCTACTGAGTATCGTTATACTCACCCCTACACGGGCTATGCCCGCACCTCATTGTATTGGTTGCAGACGATGGGAATTGCTGACAAAGGCCGAGTGTTTGGGGACTGGACGGTACCCGGAGGTGGACTACACGACAAGTCAGTACCCGGAGGTGGACTACACAACGAGTCAATATCCGGAGGTGGACTTCATGGCGAGACGACACTCAGAGGAGGTTGACAGGTGAGAGCGTTGTGGAGGCTTTCTGTACCTACCCTTCAGGTAGGATCAGTGGTGGACGATCCAGGAGCTGCGCCATCTGTACCTACCCTTCAAGTAGGATCCTAGGAGGACGACCCAGGAGCCGCTTCCATTCTTCCAGCTGTTGTCTTTTTCTGTAGTACTTTTGTTCAGTTGTAGTTGTACTTTCAGTTGGGTTTGTATTCTGGCCCATTTACTTTTCAGCACTTCTCTTTGTACTTAGTGTTTTACTTCCACTTGTACTCTGTGGTGTTTGTTTACTTTTTTTAAAGGCAATGCCTTCCCAGTTATCAGGATTTATGCCTTTGGTGCTAGTCTCCAGCCCCTGGCCTATGGAAGGCGGGCTTGGGGTAGTCACGGCATGGGCCCCGAGGACGGGTTGTGACAAATTGGTATCATAGGAGTCGGTTCTACCGAAGAACTTATAACTCTGATATTTTCTTTCTGTGATGAAATAGTGTTAAGGGTACCGAGTGTGGTCTTCAGTTCAGGGAGTCCAGTGTTGGTGCGGGCGGCCGACGTAACCGTACACCAGGACCCTGACAACTGATTTCTGACTTTGTGCATGAAAACACTGATTGCGTGTGGGTTTCCAAGAGTTTTTAAAAGTCAGCTCACCAGGTATAAATCGTTTGACCGTGTCATGTTTGTTTCTTTCAGGATGCCTCCCCGCGGACGACCAGCTAGAGCCCCGAGAGTTGTTCTTACTGACAGCCCGCCGAGCGACGTGGCCTCAGTACAGGGCCCTATCCCAGTGGAGGCACCAGTGGAGGTACCGGCAGTACTACTACCCATTGGGCCCCCGATTCCACCAGCCCCAGTAGTAGAGGGTGCATGTCTCTTGAGCGCATTTCACGAGTTCCAGCACCAGAGGCCACCCAGGTTCAGGGGAGAGATAGACCCATAGGCGGATGAGTATTGGCTGGAGGCTGTGGTGAGAGTCTTCAGGCTAGTGGGGATGCTAGCAGATTTCATGGTGATCCTTGCTGCCAGCCTTCTTCAGGCAGAAGCAGGCAGATGGTGGAGCCTGATGCTTCAGATGCATGATGAGGTGACAATTCTTTGGGCAGACTTCGAGATCCTGTTCCAGTTAGAGTTTGTACCAGCCACCCTTCGAGCGGTGCATATATAGGAGCTACTTCAGCTGCGGCAGGGTAGCATGATAGTGGCACAGTATTCAGCGAGGTTCATAGACCTCTCGCGCTACTCCACAGATATGGTACGGGACCCATTCTTTAGGGCCCGAACCTTCGAGCAGGGGATCAGATGAGAGATTAGAGGTTCTGTTGTTTCTCAAAGCATTCCGACCCAGACAGGGGTGTTGGAGAGGGCCCTCTTAGTGGAGAGTTTCCTTGCTGAGCAGTCTCCAGCAGCAGGACCCACCACTATCTGGCTTGCGGCAGAGTCTTATGCAGCATGCAGTAGACAGATGACGCAGAGGTCCAAGAGGACCAGACCTACCGGTGGCCGACTGCACGACTCAGGTTCAGTTGTGCGGGGGAACCGGGGTGGAGTCAGAGCCATTCGTGCCGAGAGTGGACAGTGTTACTCCTATGGTGGGATTGGTCACAAGGCACGTGACTGTCCGACACGCCATGCAGATGACCAGCAGTTGAATGAAGAACCTCCTAGGCAGAGGCAGAGGTTCGATCAGGGAAGACCGTAAGGAGAAGGCGTCCATGGAAGAGGAGCAGGCCGTGCAGCTAGAGGTGGACGACGCTTCGGGGTGTTTCCACCACCACCACCAGGAGGTCCACCCCGACCACAGGGGACAAGAGTACATGGGAGAGCTCAGCTTCAGGCAGCTGAGGCCTATGGTCATGGAGATCTGGAAGCAGATGGACAGGAGTGGGACTAGCTCCAGACCTGGAGGCTATTGATCATGTTGCTTCTAGTTCCATGTTGTTGTTGTTGTTGTTGTTACATTCGTGTCTTTGTACTATGAGATTCAATAATAAAAAGACACTTATCTTTGTGATGTTTTCTTTCCTGTCCTTTTGTTTGGTTGATAATGAGTGGTCCCGGTTAAAACTATTGACTTCAGCCTCACCTTCGAGATTTCTACTGGAGGAGACCCAGTGACCACACACTGATGCCGACAGTGTGACTCGACCCTTGGAGGCGAGAGTGACAGTTGGATCTCTTAGTAGTTACGTCGAGGCCTAACGACGTCATCCATGGCATGAATGTATCATTCATGTCAGGATTGACTGTATTAGGCAATGTGCATGGTTCATCCAGGGGATGATACCGAGTTTCTCTTTTCGGTAAAGGAGAAAATTTTAGTAGCTCTTTCAGATCATAGGCAAAGAAGGTGCAGATCATCCAGGAGCAGATGAAGACTGCACAGTATGGTAAGAAACAGGAAACTGGCACCAGTCTTAGAGACTCAGGCATGTTAAATGTTTCCAGAAGTGGAAGATTTAAGGAGAGATGAGTCTGCAAAGCAGCAGAGGTGGAGGCAGAGCTAGGAGAGCATCATGTGGTGGTGTACTTCTTAACATGCTACAACCACCCGCCTTAGTTATCCCTGCCAGGCTTAGAGAGCTGGAGGGCGGAGGAAAAGAGTAGCTGCATGTGGTCAGGGAGAGTGACCCAATGGCTCTAAAAAATGATTTAAGGGACAGTCTATGTCCACTACTAGCTGTTGTAGTAACAGACATCGATATGAATCATTCCTTCCTTCAACGAATCTTATCCCAGACCAAGAGTTTCCGGTAAGCCGTAGACTTGACCCTCACCTCTGGAGATACCTTGGGAGAAGACTCGATAATCACAGTTACACCGACAGTGTGGTCAGACCCTCGAGGCGAGAGTTTCGGTTGGAATCTCTTCGTGGCAGCATTGAGTCCTTACGACGTTGGTTTGAGTATGGACTGGGCAATCACAGTTCATACAAAAATTGATGGTATTAGGCAAAAAGGATGTGGTTTAACTATGAGGTCGGGATGGGTTTTCCTTGGTCGGAGAAAAGGAAACCCCAGGCAGCACAGGATAAACTCATGCATAGGAGGGTGCAACCGATCACTCTTGAGTCGGTCAACCTTACCCTCGTGGCAGAAGTCATTTTGAGTTCCAGTTCTAACAGGAATTGGAGACCTCTAGAGTTCGAGGATGACGATCACGTTCTTATACGGGTCTCACCTCGATGAGGTTTACGGAGATGTGGCCAAGGAGGAAAGTTATCTCCGAGGTTCAGCGGACCTTCTTAGGTCCTCAGCTGGGTAGGCGGGGTGGTTTACCGATTGACCCATCCACCTCAGTTGCACTAGGTGCACGACGACTTCCACGTATCTCAACTGAGGAGATACGTGTGTGATCCTTCACATATCATAGACCATGGGGAGCTGGACGATGGCGATAGGGTGTCTTCCATGGAGGTTCTAGTGGGGATCGAGGATCAACATGAGCGGATCCTATGTGCATGGTCGATTCCTCGGGTGCGCTTTCATTGGCAGTACGGGAACCTCCAGGTGAGCACATGGGAGCAGAAGGCTCAGATGCGTGCTCTGTACCGCTTTTGGGACCCTAGTTTGTGTTAAAGCTTTACGAGGACGTAAAGCCCTAAGGTGGGAGCAATGTAAAGACCTATAAATTTCAAGGAAAAATTTTTTCTTAATTTTTTTTGGAATTTTACTAGAACTTAGTTTCTGACAGCGCCTGATTCTGAGGCCCGGTTTGCCCAGAATTAATTTCCGAAGTTTAGCTCGGGTACGTTCAGTGAACAAACAAGTGGGTTTTTCTAACTTTTGAATCGGTGCTCGGAATCGAATTATAAGGGCACCGATGGAATCGAAGTGCCAGTATTTGCTTAGAAACGCCTTTTCCGGAGTTGCGTTTGCTCGAGTGTGGTTTTTAATTTTTGGGGTTAAGTTAAGAAATAAAATAAAGTGGTGCGACAACTTTATTTTATTTCACTTAAATCCACTTAAAATCCACTTAAGATAAGTTAAGCGGATAGGGTGGAACCCAAAAAAAATATCCTACCCACTTTGTAGGATAATTCTGTGGTGGGGCCCACATGAGCCCCACCGTTTCTTTCCTTCTAAGTAACGCACCCGCACCCCCCTCTTTAATGAAAGTAAAACGTGCGTTTTTCTGGTTAAGAAACGCATCATTAATTGGGTAGTTAAATCATTAAAATTAATTCATTGAATTAATTATTTGTTTCTTTTCTTTTGAAATTCAAATGTGTCATGTGCATTAATAAAATAAGATAACTCTTATTTTATTTCTGTTGGAACTTGTGGTGTGGAGAGGATTTGGAGGAAAGCATTCATCTTCGACGAAGAACACGAAGAACACGAAGAACGCTTCGACCTCCGACGAAGAACGCTAAACCCTCGATGATCGACGACACGACGCCGTGTACCGCGATGTCAACGATGCTTCTTCCGCGACACTCCTTCCGCGACGTTTCTTCTGCGATGATCCTTCTCTTCCGCGACTATCTGCACCTTCCACGATGTTTCTTCCGCGACGAAGTCGCATTCGACGAAAACACTTGAGGTAGGGAATTATGTTTGAGAATGATTTTATTCCCTCGTTTCATTCATTCTAAAGAAAACAAGGAAACACGGATCAACTTATTATCTAGTTGATCCGCGCACGTTTTCATTGCGGGTTGGAAATTTTTGTTGCGGGAAATTGTGGGGGTTTATTTTTTTTATTGATCATGATCTCATCTGTCGCCTTTCTTGGTTTCACTTTGGGCCGCCTGTTATCATACTAACGGGGGGAGTTCGGACCGCACGAACACGACCGACCCTCCTTACCCCCTTGTTGTTTGAGTTTTTTGCGGCAAGTGAAAGGCTGCGCGGTGCCGTTGCACCGCTCAGAAATGAGAAGAAAGAATGTGGCGAAGAAGCGCGACGCCGTCGCGCCGCGCCATTGGGGCCGAACGAAACCGCGGGTGGAGTCGGGGCCGAGGAGACGATTTGAAGACCCCGTGTTTTGTTGTCGATGTGCGGATCGACGGACGATGGTGAGGCGGGCCGCGAAGGCGTTTTGAAGGCTTTGCAGCAAAGTTCGAGTCTCGGGATGATTTTTGGCGAAGACTTCAGGTGAATCGGACCACCGGAGCGCGTCCGGTGGTCCGCGGAAGCCCCCGCCGGTGCGCCACGCTGGCGCAGCGGCGCCTGCGGTCGGGGGCGGCGGCGGCGGTGCCCGGCGCGCCGCCGAAAGAATCCGTAGCGGATGAAGCCGCGGCGGCGGAGCGCGGTCCCGCGACCGTGCGAGACCAAAGGGTGGCGGTGGGACGTGGCCAGCTGCTGCGTCCGCAGGCACGGGTGGCCCCACGCAGGGTCGCGGTTCTTCACGCGGGGGCAGCGCCCCGCTCCACTCCGCTCGGCCGTGGCCGGCCGAGCCGACCCACCGGTCAGGCTGGGTCGCGCCCAGGCTGGGCCGGGCCACCCCGTCCGGGCCGGGTCGCGCCAACCAGGTCGGACCCAAACCCGGGTCGGGTCGACCTGGTTCGGGCCGACCCGAGGGGGTTGGGCCAGGTCAGTTCGGGCCCAGACCCCCCGTTTTCGGACCCCTCATGGCTTTTTGCTCATATCTTGATCTTTATACCTTCGATCGATGCACCGTCAGCGGCGATGTGACCCTTGGACCGAGACGGTCGTTTTGACATATTTCACTCAAGGTTTCGGAATACTTTGGGTTCGGCCGGGTTGGTTCGGATATGAAACCAATCGGGCCCTCGGAGCGGAAACGCTTATATCTTGAGTTCTGGACGTCCCATTGACATGTCGTCGACTTTGTTGGTTTCCTCTTGATGAGACGGAACTTTTGGCATACTTATCTTGAGTTTTGGTTGTAGTTGGATAGTGTCTGGGTTGGATTGTACCCGAAATCCAATCGGACCCCCTGGAACGGAAAAACCGATATCTTTCAGACTGGACGTCCGTTTGACGAACAGTCAGTGGCGTTGGTGATCATGTGGAGAAGCGGTCCCTATGAGTTTACACCATGAATGTTCAGGGTAAAGTTGCGATACGGCCGGGTTGGTTCGGTCACGAAACCAACCGGGCCCCTGGGACGAAAAGGCTAGTAACTCACAGACCGGGCGTCCGATTGATGCGCCGTATGTTGCGTTGAGACCCCTATGACGAGGTGGTACTTTGAGATACATTTTCGTGGTACATTGTGATACTTGGAGTATTGACCAGTAGCTTGTGGAGTGGTCCCTCCCAGAGACGAGCAAACGGAGTACAGAGACCGTGTAGACTACTGAGACCTGACGATTTCCTGACCGACTCGACTTAGAGTGAGTCGACTAGCCCAGTGGACGGAGCGCCCGGTATTTGGCGGCAGACCCACGGCGGACAGAGCAGCTGGTAGTTGGTAGCAGACTCGCAGTACTCGACCGGAGTAGTACCTATGTAGGCTATTAGGGGGAGCACCCGGTATTTGGCGACAGACCCACAGTGGAAGGAGCGCCCAGTATTTGGCAGAAGACCTGCGGTACTCGACAGGAGGAGTACCTCAGTAGATCTGGATTAGTGAGCAGTACATCGGAGTCGTGACAGGACCACTGTACACTCCAGAGACGGGGCTCTTCAGCAGTTACGGTTTCGATAATGAAAATCCTGGTTTGAGATGAGTCTATGATCATTGTGTTTCCTCATGATTGAGGTGGGTTACTTGATAACTTAGGTATATGTATGGGCATATACCTGGGTAGTGGTTATCCGTTAATTTCATAATCTTTGTGTTTCCTCATGATTGATATGGGTTACTTGACAACTTAGGTATATGTATGGGCATATATCTAAGTAGATGTTATCTGTTGAGATCTTCTTTGTGGTTATCCTTGTTGGTTTTAGTGAGACCTTGAGGGTCTCTGGGTCCCTACTGAGTATCGTTATACTCACCCATGCACGGGCTATGCCCGCACCTCGTTGTGTTGGTTGCAGACGACGAGCAGTGCTGATGGAGGCCAAGTGTTCAAGGACTGGACGGTACCCAGAGGTGGACTACACGACGAGTCAGTACCCGGAGGTGGACTACACGACGAGTCAGTATCCGGAGGTGGACTTCACCACGAGACGACACTCGGAGGAGGTTGACGGGTGAGAGTTCTGCGGAGGCTATATGTACCTACCCATCAGTTAGGATCCATGGTGGACAATCCAGGAGCTGCGCCATCTGTACCTAATGACCCAAGAGCTGCTTTTGTTCTTCCAGCTGTTGTCTTTTTCTGTTGTACTTTTGTTTAGTTGTAGTTGTACTTTCAGTTGGGTTTGTATTCTGGCCCATTTACTTTTCAGCACTTCTCTTTATACTTAGTGTTTTACTTCCGCTTGTACTCTGTGGTGTTTGTTTACTTTTTTTAAAGTCAATTCCTTCCCAGTTATCAGGATTTACGCCTTTGGTGCTAGTCTCCAGCCCCTGGCCTATGGAAGGCGGGCTTGGGGTAGTCATAGCACGGGCCCCGAGGACGGGTCGTGACATGACACCCCAAAGCCACAAATCAATTCAAAAAGGAAACATACAGTCATCTCTACACATGTATATGTCTATGGAATATATGACAAGAATATCCAGATATACTCAAACCAAAGCACATAGTCTAGGGTAAGACATTACCACTATATACCGACACTAGGGGTTTAGTATGAAGATTCCATGAAGCACACATCTAGGAGAACACACTCCTGAGTCTGATAGAACTAATGAAGTCCATATGAGAAGTACCGTAGAATGGAAACGGTCATGATAGATAGATATGTAGAATGATCTGAAGAGAGATATGATACATTGAATGAGGATCATAGTAAGGTCCATGGGGTGATACCAACTAAACAATCTAGATTAACCCACTTAGTATAGGATAGATTCCTAGTGAGGTTAGTCAAGTAAATACTGAAGACTCTACCTAGGGCACGAATAAGGAATATAGGATCTTCTCTAGGCCTCTCGAGGGATTCCAATAACTCTATCCTAGAATTATTATAGAAGGAATCATACTCCTATGAGTAAGAAATAATATCAAGAAACCATTAGGGAAATGATAAAGGGAATGAACCAAAACTGAACTCTTTTAATATATGGTGGATGAGGCAATCAATTTACATATAAAAGAGAGGGTGTACGATGGGTAGTAGTCACACTCATTGTTTCCCTTGACCCTGGGTACTACCCATGTAAACAGCATGTTTCACTAGAAATATTTCCAATCTAAGACCCACCATTGATCTCCTAAGGACTCTCTCATCACAAGGGTCCCAACACTACTAAAGGCGCATCAAAAGGATTTTATATTTAAATGTTATGTTCATTTTACTAAAAAGATCTAAATCAGGTCCAGTCCAGGTCTGACCCAACCCACCGGGCTCGGCCTGACCCACTGACCGACCCGACCTGGTCCAGTCAAACTGACCCAAACTCGCATGATGGACCTAGTCTAGCCCAACCAGTTGGGCCTCATCCATCTCAGCCTGTTGGGCTACCTGGACTGTTGGGCCCACTTTTCATTATGGCCTAGACTAGTGGGCCACCTGGTGTGGCCCCGTTCCTCTGGTCCGGTCAGCACACACATGGGCTAGTTCATTCACCGCACGTGGTCTTCCCCACCGCATGCCCCTTGGTCCACACAATTTCATTCATTATCCCATATGGTCGGACCCCCTCATTCATGCATGATCAATTCACTCTGCCTACCCGCGACCTCAGTTCTGACATGGGCTCCCACGCAATCCCCCCATCATACTGCGTTATACCTCCACCAGCCAACCTATTGATGGCTCGTTGTCTGCCTAACTGTCATCCTGGACCAGCACCCTATACCTGCATCGCCACTTTCTAGAACTGACTAGAGAAACTACCCCAGCCGTCGTCACCCAGACTATCATCGTGCGCCACTGTACTAGCCAAATCTTGTCGCACCTTCATCATCACACCTCTGATGCGTCATCACGAGCTTGGATCTTCAATCTCTATTCATTTCCCCAAGAATCAAGGGAACAATGATCATTCTTTCATAATTCACGATGAACATGAAGAACGTCGGGGGAGAAAAGCACAATGAACAATGTATGGAATGAACCTCATCCATTTTTTCCTTCTGACCTCAATCTATTCTATAAGAATGATCAAGAAAACATTAGAAAATCTCCATAAACAAACCCCAATAATAAACCTGTAATTAAAACACATACCATAAGGAAGATCAAACCATAGGTCAATCTATTCGTGGGTTAATCTACATTTATAATTGATTCTACGAATGTGGAAATAAGTAACTAAAAATCACAACTCCCTACCACAAGGTTTGATCACTCACTTTAGAGGATTGATCTCTATGTCACTGTCGTTGGTGAGATCTATCAAAACAGCTAATGTCGATCTCTGATCTGTAATCTCGTCATCGTTCGTTGCTGATAGAATCCTCCAAGTTCCTCTCTCCACTGCCTCTAGGGAATTATAGGGTTATGATTCTAACCATGGAACCCTTCTTAAAAGGAAAATTAAAAGAAACATTGTTGTATCAAATAAAAATATTTTTATTCTTGATGCATCCAAAAACTATCTTTCACAGTCGATCCGCACTAGTTGATGTTAAGAATCATCTAGGAAAAAATCACTACTCTAAATGCAATAGTTCCTTAGGATTTCTTATTTGGGCACCAGTTTAGAAGATATTCCAGTTTTTCAGGAAAACCACTCATGCATGTTGTTTAATGATTAATATTTTTCAAAAAATTGTTTCGGGAACATCTAGCCTCGGAATCACATGTCATATCAGCACCTGGTCATGAAAAAATTTCATATAATATCTTAACATAATATAGAGAAAAAATATAGGACATTTCATTCTATCCACCTTATGGATTTACATCCCCAAAAATCCAAATACATCACTACTTGAAAAAATGTGTGTACTATACATGAATCTGATCCTCACACTCCCATGTGCTCTTCTAGAGATTCTCATACTGCCACTAGTCACAAACCAAGGGAATTTATAACCACCAAAGTATTATCTCCTACTAATCCTTGATCTCTACCAGGTATTTAGAAAAAGTCTCCCCATCCTCAATTTCCAGGTTTCCCCAATCAACGACGTGTGATAGGTCATGCCCGTACCTACTCAGATGTGACACTTGGAAAACGTCATGTACCTAGTGAAACTGTGGGGGTAGATTTAGGAAATGCACCTCATTTACAACCCTATGTGGTATCTAAAATGGTCCAATGAACCTCAAAGATAACTTAATTCCCTGACCATATCTCAACAACCCACGATGAGGTGAGATCCAAAGGAACACAAGGTATCAATCTTCAAACACCAAGGGAATCTATCTCCAATCAACATATAACTTTTGTCAGATCTTCACAACCTTAATATTATCCTAGACAATCTACACCTTCTTATTAGTAGCTCGCCCCAACTTTGGGACCATGAGTGTTAACTCTCCTGGGTTAGTCCAGTAAATTGGTGAAATGCCCCGACCCTAGTTACCTAGAGTCGGTGCATTATTACATAACATTGGCATGATTATAAGGAATCAAGTCCTGAAGGAATAATTAGTTTTTCATACTTGGAAAACATATTACATACATTAACTCTACATTAAAATATCTAACTTAAAATAAAATATATAGAATCCATTGAGAATTCTATTATTCTCCTGGCTTAAACCTACATATAAATCATAATACACTTTTTTGGTATCGTGAGAAAATAAAACATAAGAATGGAGTGATCTCAGATGCTCAGTAAGGATAAAAAAATAGTGGAATCTATCATAAATAAGAATAATCATTTTAATCAATGTATAAAACTAAAACACAGTCCTTTTAAACATAAACTTCATCATAATATGGAAATGATAAATCAAATAATTCCATTTACTTATTCACATGGATATTCTATGTAACATCCCAGGTAAATAAAGAATAAGACATATTTCATATTATTAATATTTGTGAATTAAATATTAATTTTACTTTAAAGGGGTTTTTATGTTCGATAGCGTACCTGATACGCAACAACGGGTTTCTTTGAAAACTTACATGGCATAATAATAATATAATATTATTATTTTAAATTGTAGTTAACTCCTATCAGTTGTATTGGTGGGAATGAACAAAACTAACTACAATATGATTATACATGATTTTTAATGTATTTACATTATCTAATAAAAAGTTAAAGGCTTAAAATGTGAATTAATCTAATTTTAAGCATAATTTGCATTAAAAGGGTCGATTTATCGCCTTTTAATGGAGAACCCTCTTCAAATATAGTTTGGGTTACTTTAATACATTCTATATGACCAAATAAAATCCCTCTTTATAATGGGGACATAAAAATTTACTTTGTGTAAATTTTTTGGAATTTTTTTGATAAAGTTCATTTTTTTAATGAATAGTAAAAAATATTGTATTTTAATTCAAAAGTGCATTTTAATGTAATTTATTTATATGGTTAGTTTATATGTTTATTTGGTTTTAAAGTGTAATTATAATATATTTTTAACATTTAATCCAATGTTGGTCATTGAAAGCAATTTCACTTTGAAATTGGACTTAATCAACTGTCCATCTTTTGATAGTTATTGTTTCTTAAAAACACGCTATTTGTTTTAACAACAGGAATTAATTTTTAAGTTAATTAATGCCACTTTTATGTTTCTAATTTGGAAAAATGAAAAAAAAATTGAATTCAGAATATCGAATATAGCTTAGCTGAATTTTTGGTATTTTTCTGAAAGACTTCAATTTTTGATGAATAGTAAAACCACTTAGTGGTAGTTTAAAAACTGATGTTTTCATTTAAATGAAATTTTACAACTTTTGTGAATTGAAATTTAAAAATCCAACATTCATTTTTGTTATCAAGAAGTAAAATTTGGTTCATTAAGATGAAAATAATTTTTGGTGAATAGTAACTTTTGACTTTTATTTACCACGGTTAAAGGTAAATAGGGTAATTCAAGGTAAAAAGAATATTATAATAATTCAAAATTACCATAACACTTGTCCAAAACTTATTGGTTGAGTCATTAACGACCATGGGCATCTTTGGGTATATTTTTGGACCCCTTTTATTCACTTGGGAGTGATAATGACAATTTAGATTAATTAACTTAATGTAACGGAAAATATGACAAAAGAAAATATATTTTAGTAAATTAATTTTTAGAAGGGGTTATATAAATTATCGTTTTGTCTATAAATATTCATTGTAAAGATAAAAATATTTCCTATATGATAGTATTTTTTTATAATTTTTATACATCTAATAAATTAAATTATTATTGACACAATAATGATGCAGTATTAACCTCATTAATAAATGATTTAAATAAATAAGATTATAATTATTAAAATATTATCCAAAACATGTACAATTCTGATTGGATTATTATATTTCTAATATGAGTCATCTTACCTTCGACCTTAATGATTTTTGGACCTTTAAAAACCTAATAGAATTATATTATAAAATAATATTTTCACACTTTCCTAAAGAGCCCCTCCTTTCCCTTATAAAAGGAGACCATTTCTAACCAATTCCTTACACATATAAAGCCATTTGGATCATCCAAACTCTTCCCAATTAAGCTCACAACATCCCTCTCTGCCTCCTAGAATCCTTACCTTATACAGAAGGCACTTCAAGAAGTCCTTTGGTTGAAACCAATGGGAGTTACCCAAATTAAAGGTAACGGTTTCTCTTAAATTGTTTTCTTTTATTTTACTTATCCAACCCCTAAAATATTTTTATTCCTTTATTTTGTAACAACACCAGTATCCTCAATATACTATTATGTTATTATGAATTGTATTCTAACTACACTTACACACACCTCCATCTAATGGGTGAAGAACATAATGTTCTTGTGGATGAATAACTAACGCCTCATGAAATGATGATTGTTCAATTACATATTACTGACTCTCATGGTGGCCATTATGATGGAAATGTATTTATATATGATATATATTATGTTTATTATTTCATTTTTCTTCTGTACTACCCAATTTTTATCAAGCCTTTATGGTTTTCATAGTGGGTAAATACGATAATCTCATTTGAGGAAGCGCGGACTACCGCCCCCTCAAAGTGATGTAACTCGTTAATGCCTTATGTGGGATGTATAAAATATTGAGTTAATGATATTATATATAATATTATACTGGAATTATAATATACCTATGTATAATTATGTTTTAATTCCATTAAAATAGTAAATAGAAATGAAAGTAGCGTTCATGCATACGTACGGCTTACCGTCTCCATGAACGGTGCATTTCATTTCTTACCTCTAAATGTTATGTACTATTATAAATACATGTATATACTTGATATATATGATATATATGATATCTAAATCATTAATATCATTCGTGATATAATGAAACATTGACCACATTAACAACATGTAATTATAAGTATTCCATTTTTGACTCAAGTACCAAATATCGACAAAACGAACATTATTAACTTAAATGATTATATAATGTTTATAACATGTTAATAAGTGATATAAAAGGAATAATACACTTGAAAAAGGTTCTTAAGAAAGTATAAAATAACATTTAGTTTATTATTCAGGAGATTAAAGAACGATCGAGTCAAGTCGGACACGAGGTAAGGGATGCGACCTCTCTCTTTCTTTTCAAATACTCTCTTTTATGTAATTTATTTTATGCTCTGTGTTATTATGTTGGAGGATGTTATTTTATATTAACCATAATATAATTTTAATTTTAATATTATTAGATACCCCCTCTTACTCTCATCAATTCATTTTAAGAATTTTTAAGTGGTGCCGTTAGGCTGCTGAATTTTTGTAAGGGGTTTTCTTATCTCACTTTTCAATTTCGTGAGATTTCCATTGTTCACCACTTATTTATTGCATATGGTGTAATGTGTACTTCCATTGATATATATTGTCGTGATTATCTTTATACTCATGGTATTTTGTGATTAAGTTGGTGGTTATTATCTTTGGGTCATACGACTCAGTTGATTACAACGTGGTAAAGGGTTTCATCTCACTTTTTATTCCTGTGAGATTCATGCTATATTTGCCATTATTTCCTTTTGTGTGGTGAATTTAATGCACATGATTGTACTATTTGTGTAATATAATTTAATTTATTATTATTTTCATATTTATTGTATGATCCTTCTTTCATGTGGAGTGTGTTTTTTAAATTACCAAATCGGTACGGGAACCATTCACCCTCCTCTTTATAAAAGACTTTTTTTGTTATGTATTTTAATTTACATCTTATTATGTTGGGATATTTTCTTCTATATACTTATTGATTTAAAATTTATATCCAAGTGATGAGATTACTTTTTTTATCTCATCAACTCATTTTCTGAATTTAAAAGTGACGTTGTTAGGCTGTCGAATTTTTACATGGGAACCTCTTAACCCAATTTTAATTCTTCAAGTTCAACTTGTACTTCTTGATTATGTCATCCAATGAATATGTTTGAATGAACTATAATTGTTTTAAAATTAATATCCACTTATTTTGGGTGTATTTATATTTTCCACACATAATTATGTGATTTATTTATCCTTATTTTAAGGATACCATCTTTATAAGGGATTTCATCTCAATTTACATTTCCATCGAGACTTCATTGTTGTTATGCACCAATTCACTCTTATATGGTGTATATACTATACTTTGACATATTATATCATTAATCCATTTATTCTCATGATATTATAAAGTTTTTATTAAATGTTATTCCTCAATTATTTTCATTCAAGTGTCTCACTTTTTGTTAAAAAACTCTTTAACTAAAATATAATTTTATATGTTTTAAAGATTTATTCTTCTAAAAGTTTCTCATTAATGTCCTTGTTTTAAAAATGGGTTTTAGGATTTATTTATATGGAAATTAATTTTTTCAAATGATAATTAATTTAAAATCTTTAAAGTGGTATGGGACACTTTGATTCAAAAATCTCTTTTTAAATGGTTTTGAAAATGATTTGTTAAAACATTGTATATTTCAATATCTTGATTTGATATATTGGAATGTGGAAATGTTATATTTACTTTATACATGTGTTATATGTTATTATTATGTTATGGTTATTGGGAATTGTATACGTATATGGGTGGTTCTGTGATAATCCTAGGGCGGGTGAGCCCGAGATAGCTCTCCAATGCATTGGGTAACGTGACGGAGGTAAATGTGATGTTTCTCCTATGATATTTATGGAATATACTGTGATGGGTATTCCAAGTGTAACTCCCTACATAGCTATGATAGCTACAATTTATGTTTGAAATGTATGCCATAAGTAACCTTTATGATTTATGATTTGCGTGTGTTATTCATAAATCTCAGGATTTCATAAGGTATGTTATTATTGAAAAGTATGGTTTCATGGATTTGTATTTATTATTGGGCTAATGTTTTCCTTCCTTATTTTATAACCCTTACTGATATTTTTATGCTAATCCCAGGTTTTTGAAATGTTTTCCACAGGACTTAAAGATGAACGGGTTCAAGGATGGGATCAAGGAAAAGTCATGTTGTCTAAAACATAGAACTAGACATGGGTTTTTTTAAGAGTTTTTTTTTATTTTATGAAAAAATGGATTCTGAGTAGTAGTGTATAATTGTAATATTCAAGTGTTATATAATAATTGTGGCCTAATTCTCTAAAACTCTAAACCTAAAAATATCCTCAATGTAAATTATCCATTTAATTCAATATTATGTAATGTTATAAGTCTGGGTCCTTATAATTGGTATCAGAGGTCGGTTTGGAAAAATTTAGGGATTATGAGTTTTCATTAGACACATGGTTAGTTCCTTTGACTATTATTTTAGTTAAATCCTTGTTTTATAACTTTTTCAGATCAAGGAAAGTCAGTTACAAATGGAAGGAGGAGGATCTCAAATGACATTTCTATCTCTTCCTGATGACAAGCTTGCAATAATTATTGCAAAGTCATGTTCGGATGATTCTGAAACTTTTTCTATCATACAACTCACTTGCCAGAAGTTGTTTGAGATATCAAACACCTCCACTATACCTCGTTATCATCGTGGATCATGGGTTTTATTTAGAAAAATCCTATTTTCACAATATTATAATATTTTCAAGAAAGGTAAATATTATCAAGGCATTTTCAAATATTTTACCTTATCACAAGATTTTGAAAAATATTATGATTTTAAAAAAGGTCCTGAAGAAGGAGACCCTTGTGCAACCTATTTATATTTAATTTTAAAATATAGTCTATCAGCACATACTTATGGTATTTAAAAAGGACCGTTAATTGAAAGTTTCAACTCAAATTCGGTTCGACTGTTTTATAGAAATCAAGTTTTATAAGATGTTTTTAAATTATATGTCATACAGGATTATTTTCAAAAACTATTTTTGTGTGAACACCCATATAACCCATTTTGTACAAGGTGTATTTGGATGGAGGAATCAAATGATTTTGAAGGATATCTAAATCATTATTTCAATGCATAGACCTTCTAACTACGTGAACAAGATGATGATGAATCCAAAAGGACACCATGATCAAGGTATGATGTTCTTCATTTTGGGGATTGTTTTATTCTATCATATGGTGCTGAAATAAGACTTCAAGAATTAATATGTTGATATCATAATGAATTTTGATTAAAATGAGAGCTATAAAGGAACCTTTGAGGCTAAAACATGTTAGGGTTATTTTTATGTTTTATAAAAAGTACAACCCGTAGTATGGGTGACAAACTGTCGCATCCGGCAAGGCTACAGGAATCAAACCCACAACCGAAGGGTGACAAGGGTGCATTTCCTACCACTAGCCTACTTGAAGTTCCTGGTTAGTATGACTTATTATTTTAGTAAATTGATTTTATAGAATAAGAATAATTTGTTTTGGAACTTATGTTTTATCAAATGGATATAAATTTTTTAGAAAAATGATTTTTTGATTAAGTTGTAAAGGTTGTTTTAAAAGAAGTTCTCTCTTTTGAGGAAACACTATATGCCAAAGGAAGATAGAATAATTTTGGATTTCAATTGTATAATAATGGTTGAAAATTTATTTTGGAAGAATCTATGTTTTTATTATGGACACATGATGATTTGATTTATTTATGAAAATTATTAACCTATCATGGAGAATATGTGATTAGGTTAATTACTTTTCATTTTGAGATTTTATGAGTAACTGGTGTTACTTGGATATAAATGTTATGATGTATCTTAGAAGTCTATGTAATTAAATCCATGTGATATTTGGGTTACAATCACAGTTTGGATTACTTTTGAAGAATTTTAGGGACAATTGTCCATTGAGTGGTATTTTTTGATCTTTGGGTTTTTTTATACAAATTTTAGAGATTAATAATAGTTTTCTTCTTGTAAAAGATTTTCCTTTTTGGGTATTATCTGATCTCGCACTAACAATTTTGGTTTTAGTTGATGTCTAAAGAAAAGGGAAATAGATAGTTATCATTTTGTGGATTATGTGATTCTCTAGAAGATGATTCTTGTGCTTTTGATGTGACCAAGTCTTTTTCAATGCTCATCGTTTAGAGAAATGATTAGTTTTGGTGGAAACTTATTAAAAGATGAAACTCTACATAATGGTAAGTATATTTCCTTATGTTTTTATTCTATGTGGAATATGAATTCCTCAAAATTATGAAAAGGAACGTAAAACAAAAATTTTGTTGGTTTATGTTGCCTACTGGGTAATCAAAGACCGTTTACACAGATCATAAGTTTTTGATTTTCTTGTGGTTAACTTTCTTCTAATCATGTTTCCTATCACTCTCCATCAGAACTTGGCCCTTTGTTTTCTCTTCTATATCGATTTTTTCCTACATGGAATCCTAGTATGGGTTATCTCGGACGACCTATGTGCTTTTATTTATTTCTTTTCAAGTGATAGTTTTACTGACCCTTTTTCCGATGTGGGAATTTCACTGAAGTTTCTGAGCCCATTTGTTTTTTAAATTGCGAGGACGCAATTCCCAAAAGGGGGGAAGAATGTAACATCCCATGTAAATAAATAATAAGACATATTTCATATTATTAATATTTGTGAATTAAAAATTAATTTTACTTTAAAGGGGTTTCTATGTTCGAAAGCGTACCCGATACGCAACAACGGGTTTCTTTGAAAACTTACATGGTATACTAATAATATAATATTATTATTTTAAATGGTAGTTAACTCCTAGCTGTTGTATTGGTGGGAATGAAAAAAAACATACTACAATATGATTATAAATTATTTTTAAATGTATTTAAATTATCTAATAAAAAGTTAGAGGATTAAAATGTGAATGAATCTAATTTTAAGCATAATATGCATTAAAAGGGTCGATTTATCGCCTTTTAATGGAAAACCCTATTTAAATCTAGTTTTTGTTACTTTAATACATTCTATATGAACAAATAAAATCCTTCTTTAGAATTAGGACATCAAAATTTACTTTGTGTAAATGTTTTGGAATTTTTCCGATAAAGATCATTTTTTAATGAATGGTGAAAAATATTGTATTTTAAGTTAAAAGTGTCTTTTAATATAATTTATTTATATGGTTATTTTATCTTTTTATTTGGTTTAAAAGTGTAATTAGAATATATTTTTACCATTTAATCCAATGTTGGTCATCGGAAGCAATTTCACTTTGAAATTGGACTTAATCAACTATCCATCTTTTGATAGTTATTGTTTCTTAAAAACACACTATTTGTTTTAACAATGGTTATTAATTTTTAAATTAATTAATTCTACTTTTATGTTTTGAATTTGTAAAAATGAAAATAATTTTTGAATTCGGAATATCTAATATAACTTAGGCTGAATTTTTGGTATTTTTCTGAAAGACTTAAATTTTTTATGAATAGTGAAACCACTTAGTGGTAGTTAAAAAAAATGAATTTTTCATTTAAATAAAATTTTACCACTTTTGTGAATTTAATTTCAAAAATCCGACATACATGGTTGTTATCAAGAAGTAAAATGTGGTTCATTAATATGAAAATAATTTTTAGTGAATAGTAACTTTTGACTTTTATTTACCGCGGTTAAAGCTAAATGGAGTAATTCAAGGTTAAAAGAATATTATAATAATTAAAAATTACTAACACTTGTCTAAAACTTATTGGTTGAGTCATTAACGACCATAGTCATATTTTGGTCTATTTTGGGACCCCTTTGATCCACTTGGGAGTGATAATGAAAATTTAGATTAATTAACTTAAAGTAGAGGAAAATATGACAAAAGAAAATATATTTTAGTAAATTAATTTTTAAAAGGGGTTATATAAATTATCTTTTTGCCTATAAATATTCATTGGAAAGATAAAAATATTTTTTATATGGTAGAATTTTTTTTATAATTTTTATACATCTAATAAATTAAATTATTAATGACACAATAATGATGCAGTATTTACCTCATTAATAAATGAATTAAATAAATAAGATTATAATTATTAGAATATTATACAAAACATGTCCAATTTTTATTGGATGATTTTGTTTCGAATATGAGACATCTTATCTTCGACCTTAATTATTTTTGGACCTTTAGAAACTGAATATAATTCTATTATAAAATAATATTTTCACACCTTCCTAAAGAGCCTCTCCTCTCCCTTATAAAAGGAGACCATTTCTAACCAATTACTCACACCTATCAAGCCATTTGGATCGTCAAAACTCTGCCCAATTAAGCTCCAAACATCCCTCTCCTCCTCTTATAAACCTTACCTTTGGAATAAGGCACTTCAAAAAGTCCTTTGGTTCAAACCAAAGGGAGTTACCCAAATTAAAGGTAACGGTTTCTCTTAAATTGTTTTCTTTTATTTTATTTCTCCAACCCCTAAAATCATTTTATTCCTTTATTTTGTAAAAAACCAGTATCCTCAAGATACTAGGATGTTGTTATGAATTGGATTCTAACTACACATACACACACCTCCATCTAATGGGTGAAGAACATAATGTTTCTGTGGATGGAAAACTAACGCCTCATGAAATTATGATTGTTCAATTACATCTTACCGCATATCATGGTGGAAATTATGATGTAAATGTATTTATATATGATATATATTATGTTTATGATTTCATTATTCTTCTTTAATACCCTATTTATATCAAGCCTTTATGGTTTTCATAGTGGGTAAATACGATAATCTCATTTGAGGAAGCGCGGACTACCGCCCCCTCAAAGTGATGTGACTCGTTAATGCCTTATGTGGGATGTATAAAGGATAGAGTTAATGATATCATATATGATATTATACTGGAATTATAATATACCTATGTATCATTATGTTTTAATTCCATTAAAATAAGAAATAGAAATGAAAGTAGCGTTCATGCGTACTTACGGCTTACCGTCTCCATGAACGGTGCATTTCATTTCATACCTCTAAATGTTCTGTACTCTTATAAATACATGTATATACATGATATATATGATATATATGATATATAAATCATGAATATAATTTGGGATGTAATGAAACTTTGACCACATGAACAGCATGTAATTATAAGTAGTCCATTTTTTACTCAAGTACCAAATATCGACAAAACGAACACTATTAACGTAAATGATTAAATAATGATTATAACATGGTAATAAGTGATATAAAAGGAATAATAAACCTTCAAAGGGTTCTTAATAAAGTATAAATTAACTTTATTTTATTATTCAGGTGATTAAATAACGATTGAGTCATGTCGGACACTAGGTAATGGATCTGACCTCTCTCTTTCTTTTCATGTACTCTCTTTTATGTCATTTATTTTATGCTCTGTGTTCTTATGTTGTAGGATGTTCTTTTATATTCACCATACCTTAATTTTTATTTTAATATGATGATATAACCCCTCTTACTCTCATAAATTCATTTTAATAATTTTTAGTGGCTCCATTAGGCTGCCGAATTTTTTTAAGGGATTTTCTTATCTCACTTTTCAATTCCGGGAGGTTTCCATTGTTCACCACTTATTTATTTCATGTGGTGTAATGTGTACTTACATTGATATATATTGTAATTATTATCTTTATAATCATGGTATTATATGATTAAGATGGTGGTTATTAACTTTTGGTCATACGACTCAGTCGATTACAACGTGGTAAAGGGTTTTGTCTCACTTTTTATTCCTGTGAGATTCATGCTATATTTGCCACTATTTCCTTTTGTGTGGTGAATGTACTGCCCATGATTGTAATATTTGTGTAATTTACTTTCATTTATGATTATTTACATATTTATTTTATGATCCTTCTTTCATGTGGCGTATGTTTTTTAAATTACCAAATCGGTAAGGGAACCATTCACCCTCCTCTTTATAAAAGACTTCTTTTTGTCATGTATTTTAATTTACATCTTATTATGTTGGGATATGTTCTTCTATATCCTTATTTATGTAAACATTATATCCAAGTTATTATATTACTTTTTTTATCTCATCAACTCGTTTTCTGAATTTTAAAGTGACGTTGTTAGGGTGTTGAATTTTTACATGGGAACCTCTTAACCCAATTTCAATTCTTCGGGTTCAACTTGTACTTCTTGATTATGTCATCCAATGAATATGTGTGAATGACCTCTAATTTTTTTACACTTAATATCCACTTATATTGGGTGTATTTATATTTTTTACACATAATTATGTGATTGATTTATCCTTAATTTAAGGATACCACTTTATAAGGGATTTCATCTCAATTTACATTTACATTGAGACTTCATTGTTGTTATGCACCAATTCACTATTATATGGTGTATATACTGTACTTTAACATATTATATCACGAATACCTTTATTCTCATGATATTATAAAGTTTTTATTAAATTTTATTCCTCAATTATTTTTATTCAAGTGTCTCTTTTTTTGTTAAAAAACTCTTTAACTAAAATATCATTTAAAATGTTTTAATGATTTATTCTTATAAATGTTTCTCATTAATGTCCATGTTTTAAATATGGGTTTTAGGATTTATTTATATGGACATTAATTTTTTCAAACTATAATTCATTTAAAATCTTCAATGTGGTATGGGACACTTTGATTCAAAAATCTCTTTTAAAATGGTTTTGAAAATGATTTGATAAAACATCGTTTATTTCAATATCTTGATGTGATATATTGAAATGTGGAAATGTTATCTTTACTTTATACATTTGTTATATGTTATGATTATGTTATGGTTATTGGGCATTGTTTACGTATATGGGTGGTTCCATGATAAACCTAGGGCAGGTGATCACGAGATAGCTCTCCATGGAATTGGGTAACGTGATGGAGGTAAACGTGATGTTTCTCTTAAGAGATTTAGGGAATATACTATGATGGGTATTCCAAGTGCAACTCTTTATGTAGCTATGATAGCTATAATGTAAGTTTGACTTGTATGCCATAAGTAACCTTTATGATTTATGATTATTTTGTGTTATTTATAAATATTATGATTTCATAAGGTATGTTATTATTGAAAAGTATGGTTTCATGGATTTTTATTTATTGTTGGGATAATGTTTTACTTACTTATTTTATAACCCTTATTGAGCTTTTTACGCTCATCCCAAGTTTTCGAAATTTTTTCCATAGGACTTAAAGATGAACAGGTTCAAGGATGGGATCAAGGAAAATTTATGCTGTCTAAAACATGGAACTAGACATGTGTCTTTTTAAGAGTTTTTTTTATTTTATGAAAAAATGGATTCTAAGTAGTAGTGTATACTTGAAATATTCAAGTGTTATGTAATAGTTATGGCCTAATTCTCTAAAACTCTAGACCTAAAAAGATCCTCAATGTGAATTATACATTTAATTCAATATAATGTAATGTTATAAGTCCGGGTCCTTACAGTTGGTATCAGAGGTCGGTTTAGACTACTTTAGGGATTATGAGTTTTCATTAGACACATGGTTAGTTCATTTGTCTATTATTTCAATTAAATCCTTGTTTTATATCTTTTTCAGATCAAGGAATGTCAGTTACAAATGGAAGGAGGAGGATCTCAAATGACATTTATATCTCTTCCTGATGACATGCTTGCAATAATTATTACAAAGTCATGTTCAGAAGATTGTGAAACTTTTTCTATCATACAACTCACTTTCAAGAAGTTGTTTGAGATATAAAACACCTCCACTATACCTCGTTATCATCGTGGATCATGGGTTGTATTTATAAAAATCGTATTTTCACAAAATTCTCATATTTTCAAGAAAGGTAAATATTATCAAGGCATTTTCAAATATTTTACCTTATCATAAGATTTTGAAGCATATTATGATTTTAAAAAATGTGCTGAAGAAGGAGACCCTTGCGCAAGCTATTCATATATGATTTTAAAATATAGTCTCTCAGCACATACTTATGTTATTTTAAAAGGACAGTTAATTTAAAGTTTCAACTCAAATTTGGTTCGACTATTTTATAGAAATCAAGTTTTATCAGATGTTTTTAAATTATATGTCATACATGATTATTTTCCAAAAAAAAATTTCTGTGAACACCCATATGACCAATGTTGTACAAGGTGTATTTGGATGGAGGAAGTAAATGATTTTGAAGGATATTTAAATCATTGTTGAAATGCATGGACCTTCTACCTACGTGAACAAGATGAGGATTAAACCAAAAGTACACCATGATCAAGGTATGATGTTCTCCATTTTGGGGATTGTTTTATTTTATCATATGGTTCTGAAATAAGACTTCAGTAATTATGATGTTGAGATCATAATGAATTTGGATGAAAATGAGAGGTATAAGGAAACCTTTGAGGCTAAAACATGTTAGGGTTATTTTTGAGTTTTATAAAAAGGACAACCCGTAGGATGGGTGACAACCCGTCGCTTTTGGAAAGGCTGCAGGAATAAAACCCACAACTAAAGGGTGACAAGGGTGCATCACCTACCACTAGCCAACTTGAAGTCCCTGGTTAGTGTGACTTATTATTTTAGTAAATTGATTTTATAGAATAATAATAATTTGTTTTGGAACTTATGTTTTATCAAATGGATATACATTGATTAGAAAAATGATTTATTGATTAAGTGGTAAAGGTTGTTCTGGAAGACGTTCACACTTTTGAGGAAACATTATATGCCTAAGGAAGATAGAATACTTTGTGATTTCAATTGTGTAATAATGGTTGAAGATTTAGTTTGGAAGAATATATTTTTTTATTATGGACACATGATGATTTGATTTATTTATGAAAATGATTAACCTATCATAGATAATATGTGATTAGGTTAATTACTTTTCAATATGAGATTTTATGAGTAACTGGTGTTACTTGGAGATAAATGTTAAGAAGTATCTTGCAAGTCTATGTAATTAAATCCTTGTGAGATTTGGGATACAATCATAGTTTGTATTAATTTTGAAGAATTTTAGGGACATTTGTTTATTGAGTGGTATTTGTTGATATTTGGGTTTTTTTAGACAAATTTTAGAGATTTATAATAGTTTTTCTTCTTGTAAAAGATTATCCATTTAGGGTATTATTTGATCTCTCACTAACAATTTTGGTTTTAGTTGATGTCGAAAGAAAATGAAAATAGATAGTTCTCCTTTTGTGGATTATGTGATTCACTAGAAGATGATTCTTGTGCTTTTGATGTGACCAAGTCTTTTTCAAATCTCATCTTTTAGAGAAATGATTAGTTTTGGTAAAAAATTATTAAAACATGAAACTATACTTAACGGTAAGTATATTTCCATATGTTTTTATTCTATGTGAAAGATGAATTCCTCAAAATTATGAAAAGGAATGTAAAATAAAAACGTTGTTGGTTTACGTTTCCTACTGGGTAATCAAAGACCATTTACACAGATCATAAGTTTGTGATTTTCTTGTGGTTAACTTTCTCCTAATCACGTTTCTTATCACTCTCCATCAGAACATGACCCTTTGTTTTCTCTTCCATATCCATGTATTCCTACATTGACTCCTAGTATGGTTTATCTCATATGACCTTTGTGCTTCTCTTAATTTCTTTGAATGTGATTGTTTTACTGACCCTTTTTCCGATGTGGGACTTTCAGTGAAGTTTCCGAGCCCTTTTTTTAAATTGTGAGGATACAATTCCCAAAAGGGGGGCAGGATGTAACATCCTAGGTAAATAAATAATAATACATATTTTATATTATTAATATTTGTGAATTAAATATTAATTTTACTTTAAAGGGGTTTCTATGTTTGATAGCGTACCCGATGTGCAACAACAGGTTTTTTTGAAAACTTACGTGGCATACTAATAATATAATATTATTATTTTAAATGGTAGTTAACTCCTAGCCGTTTTATTGGTGGTAATGAAAAAAACTAACTACAATATGATTATACATGATTTTTCAATGTATTTACATTATCTAATAAAAAGTTATCAGCTTAAAATGTGAATGAATCTAATTTTAAGCATAATTTGCATTAAAAGGGTCGATTTATTGCCTTTTAATGGAGAACCATCTTTAAATATAGTTTTTGTTACTTTAATACATTATATATGACCAAATAAAATCCTTCTTTAGAATGGGAACATCAAAATTTACTTTGTGTAAATTTTTGGAATTTTTCCGATAAAGTTCATTTTTTAATGAATAGTGAAAAATATTGTATTTTAATTCAAAAGTGCCTTTTAATATAATTTATTTATATGGTTAGTTTATATTTTTATGTGGTTTTAAAGTTTAATTAAAATATTTTTTTACCATTTAATCCAATGTTGGTAATAGGAAGCAATTTCACTTTGAAATTGGACTTAACCAATTGTCCATCTTTTGATAGTTATTGTTTCTTAAAAACACGCTATTTGTTTTAACAACGAGAATTAATTTTTAGATTAATTAATTCAAATTTAATGTTTTGAAATTGGAAAAATGAAAATCATTTTTTAATTCTGAATATCGAATATAGCTTACGTTGAATATTTGGTATTTTTCTTAAAGACTTTAATTTTTGATGAATAGTGAAACCACTTAGTGGTAATTAAAAATACTGACTTTTTCATTTAATTGAAATTTTACCACTTCTGTGAATTGAATTTAAAAAAAACGACGTACATTGTTGTTCTCAAGAAGTAAAATGTGGTTCATTAAGATGAAAATAATTTTTGGTGAATAGTAACTTTTGACTTTTATTTACCGCGGTTAAAGGTAAATAGGGTAATTCAAGGTTAAAATAATATTATAATAATTCAAAATTACCTTAACACTTGTCTGAAACTTATTGGTTGAGTCATTAACGACCATGGGAATCTTTGGGTCGATTTTGGGACCCCTTTGATCCACTAGGGAGTGATAATAACAATTTAGATTAATTAACTTAAAGGAAAATATGAAAAAAGAAAATATCTTTTAGTAAATTAATTTTTATAAGAGGTTATATAAATTATATTTTTATCTATAAATATTTATTGGAAAGATAAAAATATTTCCAATATGATAGTATTTTTTATAATTTTTATACATCTAATAAATTAAATTATTAATGACACAATAATGATACAGTATTTATCTAATTAATAAATGATTTAAATAATTAAGATTATAATGATTAAAATATTATCCAAAACATTCCCAATTCTGATTGGATGATTTTATTTAGAATATGAGTCATCTTATCTTATACCTTAATGATTTGTGTACCTTTAGAAACCGAATATAATTATATTATTAAAAAATATTTTCACACTTTCCTAAAGAGCCCCTCCTCTCCCTTATAAAAGGAGACCATTTCTAACCAATTCCTCACACCTATCAAGCCATTTGGCTCTTCCAAACTCTACCCAATTAGTCTCCCAACATCCCTCTCCTTCTTCTAGTAGACTTACCTTAGTCACAAGGCACATCAAGAATTCCTTTGGTTCAAACCAATGGGAGTTACCCAAATTAAAGGTAACAGTTTCTCTTAAATTGTTTTCTTTTATTTTACTTCTCCAAGCCTTAAAATATTTTTATTCCTTTATTTTGTAACAAAACAAGTATCCAAAATTTTCTATGATGTTGTTATGTATTGTATTCTAACTACACTTACACACACCTCCATCTAATGGTTGAAGAACATAATGTTTCTGTGGATGGAAAACTAACGCCTCACTAAATGATGATTGTTAAATTATATCTTACCGCCTCGCATGGTGGCCATTATGATGGAACTTTATTTATATATGATATATATTATGTTTATGATTTCATTATTCTTCTATACTACCCAATTTATATCAAGCCTTTAGAGTTTTCATAGTGGGTAAATACGATAATCTCATTTGAGGGAGCGCGGACTACTGCCCCCTCAAAGTGATGTGACTCGTTAATGCCTTATGTGGGATGTATAAAGGATAGAGTTAATGATATTATATATGATATTATACAGGAATTATAATATACCTATTTATCATTATTTTTTAATTACATTAAAATAAGAAATAGAAATGAAAGTAGCGTTCATGTGTTCGTACGGCTTACCGTCTCCATGAACGGTGCATTTCATTTATTACCTCTAAATGTTGTGTACTATTATGAATACATGTATATAGTTGATATATATGATATATATGATATCTAAATCATGAATATCATTCGGGATATAATGAAACTTTGACCACATGAACAACATGTACTTATAAGTAGTCAATTTTTGACTCAAGTACCAAATATCGACAAAACGAACATTATTAACTTAAATGATTACATAATGTTTATAACATGGTAATAAGTGATATAAAATTAATAATAAACTTGAAAAATGTTCTTAATCAATTATAAATTATCTTTATCTTATTATTAATGAAATTATAGAACGATCGAGTCAATTCGGATACGAGGTAAGGGATCTACCCTCTCTCTTTCTTATCAAGTACTCTCTTTTATTCCATTTCTTTTATGCTCTGTGTTATTATGTTGGAGGATGTTATTTTATTTTCACCATAATTTAATTTGTATTTTCAAATTATGAGAGACCCCCTGTTACTCTCATCAATTCATTTTAATAATTTTTAAGTGGCGTTGTTAGGCTGCCGAATTTTTGTAAGGGATTTTCTTATCTCACTTTTCAATTCTGTGAGATTTCCATTGTTCGCCACTTATTTATTTCATGTGGTGTAATGTGTAATTCCATTGATATATATTGTCATTATTCTCTTTATACTCATTGTATTCTATGATTAAGTTTGTGGTTATTAACTTTTGGTCATACGAATCAGTTGATTACAACATGGTAAAGGGTTTTATCTCACTTTTTATTCCTGTGAGATTCATGTTATATTTGCCACTATTTCCTTTTGTGTGGTGAATGTACAGCCCATGATTGTAATATTTGTGTAATTTACTTTTATTTATGAGTATTTACATATTTATTGTATGATCCTTCTTTCATGTGGCGTATGTTTTTTAAATTACCAAATCAGTAAGGGAACCATTCACCCTCCTCTTTATAAAAGACTTATTTTTGTCATGTATTTTAATTTACATCTTATTATGTTGGGATATGTTCTTCTATATCCTTATTGATGTAAAATTTATATCCAAGTTATGATATTACTTTTTTTATCTCATCAACTCATTTTCTGAATTTTAACGTGACTCTGTTAGGCTATTGAATTTGTACATGGGAACCTCTTAACCCAATTTCAATTCTTCAGGTTCAACTTGTACTTATTGATTATGTCATCCAATGAATATGTGTGAATGACCTCTAATTGTATTAAAATTAATATCCACTTATACTGGGTGTATTTATATTTTTTACACATAATTATGTGATTTATTTATCCTAAATGTAAGGATACCATCTTTATAAGGAATTTTATCTCAATTTACATTTCCATTGAGACTTCATTGTTGTTATGCACCAATTCACTCTTATATGGTATATATACTGTACTTTGACATATTATATCATGAATCCCTTTATTCTCATGATATTATAAAGTTTTTATTAAATTTTATTCCTCAATTATTTTTATTCAAGTGTCTCTCTTTTTTTTAAAAAACTCTTTAACTAAAATATCATTTAAAATGTTTTAATGATTTATTCTTATAAATGTTTCTCATTAATTTCCATGTTTTAAAAATGAGTTTTAGGATTTATTTATATGTACATTAATTTTTTCAAATTATAATTCATTTAAAATCTTCAAAGTGGTATGAGACACTTTGATTCAAAAATCTCTTTTTAAATGGTTTTGAAAATGATTTGATAAAACATTGTTTATTTCAATATCTTGATTTGATATATTGGAATGTGGAAATGTTATATTTACTTTATACATGTTTTATATGTTATGATTATGTTATGGTTATTGGGCATTGATTATGTATATGGGTGGTTCCGTGGTAAACCTAAGAAGAGTGAGCCCAAGATAGCTCTCTAACGCATTGGGTAACGTGACGGAGGTAAACGTGATGTTTCTCCTAAGAGATTTAGGGAATATACTGTGATGGTTATTCCAAGTGTAACTCCATATGTGGCTATGATAGCTATAATTTAATTTTTATATGTATGCCATAAGTAACCTTTATGATTTATGATTTGTGTGTGTTATTTATAAATCTTATGATTTCATAAGGTTTTCTATTATTGAAAACTATAGTTTCATGTATTTGTATTTATTATTGGGCTAATGTTTCCCTTCCTTATTTTATTACACTTACTGAGATTTTTACACTCATCCCAAGTTTTTGAAATTTTTTCCATAGGACTTAAAGATGAACAGGTTCAAGGATGGGATCAAGGAAAAGTCATGCTGTCTAAAACATGGAACTAGACATGTGTCTTTTTAAGAGTTTTTTTTTTATTTTATGAAAAAATGGATTCTGAGTAGTAGCGTCTACTTGTAATATTCAAGTGTTGTGTAATAGTTATGGCCTAATTCTCTAAAACTCTAAACCTGAAAAGATCATCAATTTGAATTATCCATTTAATTCAGTATTATGTATTGTTATAAGTCTGGGTCCTTACAGTTGGTATCAGAGGTCGGTTTAGACAACTTTAGAGATTATGAGTTTTCATTAGACACGTGGTTAGTTCCTTTGTCTATTATTTCAGTTAAATCCTTGTTTTATAACTTTTTCAGATCAAGGAAAGTTATTTACAAATGGAAGGAGGAGGATCTCAAATTACATTTCTATCTCTTCCTGATGACATGCTTGCTATAATTATTACAAAGTCATGTTCGGATGATTGTGAATCTTTTTCTAGCATACAACAAACTTGCAAGAATTTGTTTGAGATATCAAACACCTCCACTATACCTCGTTATCATTGTGGATCATGGGTTGTATTTATAAAAATCCTTTTTTCACAATATTCTCATATTTTTAGGAAAGGTAAATATTATCAAGGCATTTTCAAATATTTTACTTTATCACAAGATTTTGAAGCATATTATGAATTTAAAAAAGGTGCTGAAGAAAACGACCCTTGAGAGACCTATTTATATTTTATTTTAAAATATATTCTCTCAGCACATACTTATAGTATTTTAAAAGGACCATTAATTGAAAGTTTCAACTCAAATTCGTTTCAACTATTTCATAGAAATCAAGTTTTATCAGATGTTTTTAAATTATATGTCATACATGATTATTTTCGAAAACTGTTTTTCTGTGAACACCCATATGACCCATGTTGTACAAGGTGTATTTGGATGGAGGAGTAAAATGATTTTGAAGGATATCTAAATCATTGTTGCAATGCATGGACCTTCTACCTACGTGAACAAGATGAGGATGAATCCAAAAGGTCACCATGATCAAGGTATGATGTTCTTCATTTTGGGGATTTTTTTATTTTATCATATGGTGCTGAAATAATACTTTAAAAATTAAGATGTTGAGATCATAATGAATTTGGATGAAAACAAGAGGTATAAGGAAACCTTTGAGGCTTAAACATGTTAGGGTTATTTTTGAGTGTTATAAAAAGGACGACCTGTACGATGGGTGACAACCTGTCGCTTCTGGAAAGGCGATAGCAAACGAACCCACAACTGAAGGGTGACAAGGGTGCATCACCTACAACTATCCTACTTGAAGTCCCTGGATAGTATGACTTATTATTTTAGTAAAATTATTTTATAGAATAAGAATAAGTTGTTTTAGAACTTATTATTTATCAAATGGATATACATTGTTTAGAAAAATTATTTAGTGATTAAGTGGTAAAGGTTGTTTTGGAAGACGTTCTCTCTTTTGAGGAAACACTATATGCCTAAGGAAGATAGAATACTTTGGGATTTAAATTGTGTAATAATGGTTGAAAATTTAGTTTGAAAGAATCAATGTTTTTATTATGCACACATGATGATTTTATTTATTTATGAAAATTATTAACCTATCATGGGGAATATGTGATTAGGTTAATTACTTTTCAATATGAGATTTTATGAGTAACTGGTGTTACTTGGAGATAAATGTTAAGATATATCTTGGAAGTCTATGTAATTAAATTCTTGTGAGATTTGGGTTACAATCACAGTTTGTATTGCTTTTGAAGAATTTTAGGGAAAATTGTTTATTGAGTGGTATTTGTTGATATTTGCGTTTTGTTAGACAAATTTTGGAGATTTATAATAGTTTTTCTTCTTGTAAAAGATTATCCTTTTAGGGTATTATCTGATCTCGCACTAACAATTTTGGTTTTATTTGATGTCTAAAGAAAAGGAAAATAGATAGTTCTCCTTTTGGGGATTATGTGATTCACTAGAAGATGATTCTTGTGCTTTTGATGTGACCAAGTCTTTTTCAATTCTCATCGTTTAAAGAAATGATTAGTTTTGGTAGAAACTTATTAAAATATGAAACTCTAATTAACGGTAAGTATATTTCCTTAATTTTTTATTATATGTGAAAGATTAATTCCTCAAAATTATGAAAAGGAACGTAAAACAAAAACGTTGTTGGTTTACGTTTCCTACTGTGTAATCAAAGACCATTTACACAGATCAAAAGTTTGTGATTTTCTTGTGGTTAACTTTCTCCTAATCACATTTCCTATCACTCTCCATCAAAACTTGACCCTTTGTATTCTCTTTCATATCCATGTTTTCCAACATTGAATCATAGTATGGATTATCTTGGATGACCTTTGTGCTTCTCTTAATTTCTTTGAGAGTGATAGTTTTACTGACCCTTTTTCCAATGTGGGACTTTAGTGAAGTTTTCGAACCCTTTTTTATAAATTGCAAGGACGCAATTCCCCAAAGGGGGGAAGGATGTAACATCCCAAGTAAATAAATAATAATACATATTTCATATTATTAATATTTGTGAATTAAATATTAATTTTACTTTAAAGGGGTTTCTATGTTTGATAGCGTACCTGATGCGCAACAATGGGTTTCTTTGAAAACTTACATGGCATACTAGTAATATAATATTATTATTTTAAATGGTAGTTAAATCCTAGCCATTTTATTGGTGGTAATGAACAAAAATAACTAAAATATGATTATACATGATTTTTTAATGCATTTTCATTATCTAATAAAAAGTTAGAGGCTTAAAATGTGAATGAATCTAATTTTAAGCATGATTTGCATTAAAAGGGTCGATTTATCACCTTTTAATGGAGAACCATATTTAAATATAGTTTTGGTTACATTAATACATTATATATGACCAAATAAAATCCTTCTTTAGAATGGGGACATCAAAATTTACTTTTTGTAAATTTTTGGATTTTTTTTGATAAAGTTCATTTTTTTAATGAATGGTGAAAAATATTGTATTTTAATTCAAAAGTTACTTTTAATCTAATTTATTTATATGGTTAGTTTATCTTTTTATTTGGTTTTAAAGTGTAATTAGAATATATTTTCACCATTTAATCCAATTTTGGTAATTGGAAGCAATATCATTTTGCAATTGGGCTTAACCAACTGTCCATCTTTTGATAGTTATTGTTTCTTAAAAACACGCTATTTGTTTTAACAACGGGAATTAATTTTTAAATTAATTAATTCCAATTTTATGTTTTGAATTTGGAAAAATGAAAATAATTTTTGAATTCTGAATATCGAATATAGATTAGGGTGAATTTTCAGTATTTTTCTTAAAGACTTTAATTTTTGATAAATAGTGAAACCACTTAGTGGTAGTTAAAAATACTATCTTTTCATTTAAATGAAATTTTACCAGTTCTGTGAATTGAATTTCAAAAATCCTATGTACATGGTTGTTATCAAGAAGTAAAATGTGGTTCATTAAGATGAAAATAATTTTTGGTGAATAGTACCTTTTGACTTTTATTTACCGCGTTAATGGTAAATAGTGTAATTCAAGGATAAAAGAATATTATAATAAGTCAAAATTACCTTAACACTTGTCTAAAACTTATTGGTTGAGTCATTAACGACCATGGTCATCTTTGGGTTGATTTTGGGAACCCTTTGATCCACTAGGGAGTGATAATAACAATTTAGATTAATTAACTTAAATTAAAGGAAAATATGACAAAAGAAAATATCTTTTAGTAAATTAATTTTCAGAAGGGGTTATATAAATTATCTTTTTGTATATAAATATTTATTGGAATGATAAAACTATTTCCTATATGGTAGTATTTTTTTTATAATTTTTATACATCTAATAAATTAAATTATTAATGACACAATAATAATACAGTATTTACCTCATTAATAAATGATTTAAATAAATAAGTTTATAATGATTAAAATATTATCAAAAACATGTCCAATTCTGATTGGATGATTTTATATTGAATATGAGTCATCTTATCTTAGACCATAATGATTTTTGGACCTTTAGAAACCGAATATAATTATATTATAAAATAATATTTTCACACTTTCCTAAAGAGCCCCTCCTCTCCCTTATAAAAGGAGACCATTTCTAACCAATTCCTCACACCTATCAAGCCATTTGGATCATCCAAAATCTGCCCAATTAAGCTCCCAACATCCCTATCCTCCTACTATAAGCCTAACCATATGCATAAGGCACTTCAAGAAGTCATTTGGTTCAAACCAATGGGAGTTACCCAAATTAAAGGTAACGGTTTCTCTTAAATTGTTTTCTTTTATTTTACTTCTCCAACCCTTAAAATATTTTTATTCCTTTATTTTGTAACAAAACCAGTATCTACAATATACTAGGATGTTGTTATGAATTTTATTCGAACTACACTTACACACACCTCCTTCTAATGGGTGAAGAACATAATGTTTCTGTGGATGGAAAACTAACACCTCACTAAATGATGATTGTTAAATTATATCTTACCGCCTCTCATGGTGGCCATTATGATCGAAATATTTTTATATATGATATATATTATGTTTATGATTTCATTATTCTTCTGTACTACCCAATTTATATCAAGCCTTTAGGGTTTTCATAGTGGGTAAATACGATAATCTCATTTGAGGAAGCGCGGACTACCGCCCCCTCAAAGTGATGTGGCTCGTTAATGCCTTATGTGGGATGTATAAAGGATAGAGTTACTAATATTATATATGATATTATATGGGAATTATAATATACCTATTTATCATTATTTTTTAATTCCATTAAAATAAAAAATAGAAATAAAAGTAGCGTTCATGGGTACGTACGACTTAACGTCTCCATGAAAGGTGCATTTCATTTCTTACCTCTAAATGTTATGTACTATTATAAATACATGTATATACATGATATATATGATATATATTATATATAAATCATTAATATAATTCAGGATATAATTAAACTTTGACCACATGAACATCATGTAATTATAAGTAGCCTATTTTTGACTCAAGTACCAAATATCGACAAAACGAACATTATTAACTTAAATGATTACATAAAGTTTATAACATGGTAATAAGTGATATAAAAGGAATAATAAACTTGAAAAAGGTTCTTAATAAAGTAGAAATTAACTTTAGTTTATTATTCAGAAGATTAAAGAACGATCGAGTCAAGTCAGACACGAGGTAAGGGATCTGCACTCTCTCTTTCTTATCAAGTACTCTCTTTTATGTCATTTCTTTTATGCTCTGTGTTATTATGTTGGAGGATGTTATTTTATATTAACAATACATTAATTTGTATTTTAAAATGATGAGATACCCCCTATTACTCTCATAGATTCATTTTAAGACTTTTTAAGTGGCGTCGTTAGGCTGCCGAATTTTTGTAAGAGATTTTCTTATCTCACTTTTCATTCCGTGAGATTTCCATTGTTCACCACTTATTTATTGCATGTGGTGTAATGTGTAATTCCATTGATATATATTGTCATTAGTCTCTTTATACTCATGGTATTCTGTGATTAAGTTGGTGGTTATTAACTTTTGGTCATACGACTCAGTTGATTACAATGTGGTAAAGGGTTTCATCTCACTTTTTATTCCTATGAGATTCGTGCTATATTTTCCACTATTTCCTTTTGTGTGGTGAATGTACTGACAATGATTTAACTATTTGTGTAATTTAATTTAATTTATTATTATTTTCATCTTTATTTTATGATCCTTCTTTAATGTGGCGTATGTTTTTTAAATTACCAAATCGGTAAGGGAACCATTCACCCTCCTCTTTATAAAATAATTCTTTTTGTCACGTCTTTTAATTTACATCTTATTATGTTGGGATATGTTCTTCTACATCCTTATTGATTTAAACTCTATATCCAAGTTATGAGATTACTTTTTTTTATCTCATCAACTAATTTTCTGAATTTTAAAGTGATGTCGTTAGTCTATTGAATTTTTATATGGGAACCTCTTAACCCAATCTCAATTCTTCAGGTTCAACTTGTACTTTTTGATTATGTCATCCAATAAATATTTTTGAATGAACTCTAATTGTTTTACACTTAATATCAACTTATATTTGGTGTATCTATATTTTTCACACATAATTATGTGATTGATTTATCCTTATTTTAAGGATACCATCTTTATAAGCGATTTCATCTCAATTTACATTTCCATTGAGACTTCATTGTTATTATGCAGCAATTCACTCTTATATGGTGTATATACTGTAATTTGACATATTATATCATGAATAACTTTATTCTCATGATATTATAAAGTTTTTATTAAATTTTATTCCTCAATTATTTTTATTCAAGTGTCTCTCTTTTTGTTAAAAAACTCTTTAACTAAAATATCATTTTAAATGTTTTAATGATTTACTCTTATAAATGTTTATCATTAATGTCCATGTTTTCAAAATTGGTTTTATGATTTATTTATATGGACATTATTTTTTTCAAATGATAATTCATTTAAAATCTTCAATGTGGTATGGGACACTTTGATTCAAAAATCTCTTTTTAAATGGTTTTGAAAATGATTTGATAAAACATTGTTTATTTCAATATCTTGATTTGATATATTGGAATGTAGAAATGTTTTCTTTACATTATAGATGTTTTATATGTTATGATTATGTTATGGTTATTAGGAATTGATTATGTATATGGGTGGTTCCATGATAATCCTAGGGCGGGTGAGCCCGAGATAGCTCTCCAACGCATTGGGTAATGTGATGGAGGTAAACGTGATGTTTCTCCTAAGAGATTTAGGTAATATACTATGATGGGTATTCCAAGTGTAACTCCCTACATAGCTATGATAGATACAATGTAAGTTTGATATATATGTCATAAGTAACCTTTATGATTTTTGATTTGTGTGTGTTATTCATAAATCTTATTATTTCATAACGTATGTTATTATTGAAAAGTATGGTTTCATGTATTTGTATTTATTGTTGGGATAATGTTTTCCTTCTTTATTTTATAACCCTTACTGAGCTTTTTACGCTCATCCCAAGTTTTTGAAATGTTTTCCACAGGACATAAAGATTTACAGGTTCAAGGATGGGATCAAGGAAAAGTCATGTTGTCTAAAACATGGAACTAGACATGTGTCTTTTTAAGTGTTTTTTTTTATTTTATGAAAAAATGGATTCTGAGAAGTAGTGTCTACTTGTAATATTCAAGTGTTATGTAATAGTTATGGACTAATTATCTAAAACTCTAAACCTGAAAATATCCTCAATGTGAATTATTTATTTAATTCAATATTATGTAATGTTATAACATCGAGTCCTTATATTCTACTAGTATAATAATCACATGTAATATCAATAGATAATTTCATAATGAGGGAATGCATAATTTTGGACATAATAACCACATATTCAAGGCCTTGTGCCAAGACAAAAAATAAAAAAAATCAAGGACTTGTGCCAAGACACTAATTTGTCTCGTGGGACCTACCGATGCATCATGGGGCTATATCGGGCCCCACCCATCACTTACTAATTCCAATGTATTCCTCATATGAAAATGGTGAAACATAATCTAAAAATTATTATTAAAACTAGCATACAAAATTTAAATACTTTAACCACAAACCATGAATGGTATAAAAATAACACATCCACAGTCAAACATAACTCATTAAATACAATATGGAAGATTTTATTATAATAAATAAACCTCAATAAAGAATAAAATACAATTAAGGATATTGGCATTGATGAAAATAATCAGTAAAACTATTTGAGAGAAATATCTCATTTTCTTGAAAATATTTAAAAGTCGCACTATTTGTCTAAGAATACATTTAAAAGAGTTTTTTGAATCAATGTGTCCCATACCAAATTTAAATTTTTGAAAGGAATTTTAATTTTAAAACATTCATGTATATATAAATAAATCCTTAATACCATTTTTAAAACATGGGAAATAATGAGAATGATTTAGAAGAATAAATCATTAAAACATTTAAAACAATATTTTAGTTTAAGAGTTCCTAACCAAATGAAAGTTGCTTGAACACAAAAAATTGTGGAATAAAATTAATCAAAAAATTATAATATTATGATAATAAAGGGATTAATGATATAATATGTCAAAGGACAGTATATACACCATATAAAAGTGAATTAGTGTGTGACAATAAAGAAGTATCAATGGAATGTAAATTGATATGAAATCCATTATAAAGACTGTATCCTTAATTATTTGTGAAAAATATAAATACAATCAATATGATTGGATATTCATTGTAAATAAATCAGAGGAAAGTCAGACATATTCTTGTAAAAACAAAACCAATGACTTGGATGTTTAACTCAATGAATGGAAATTGAGTAAAGATTACCCTTATAAATTTCATATCAATGACATGAGAATTTATAAATGGAGTTATTATGTGTATAAAAAGTATATATACACAAATATGAGTGTAAATTATAGCATAAATAAATAAATTTTTATTCCACACATAATCTTGGAGTAAAATAATCAATGAAGTGTGTGTAAAACCCAATGAGTGGAAATTGAAATTAGAAATTCCCTTAAAGATTCGGTAACTTAAAAAACATACACCCCATGAAAGAAGGATCATAAAATTAATATGTAAATACACATAAATTAAATTATATTAATCAAAGAATACAATCATGGGTAGTACATACACCACAAAAAAAAAGAAATTGTAGCAAATATAGCATGAATCTCACAGGAATAAAAGTGAGATGAAAATCTCTTACCTTGTACTTTTTCTTAGTCAATGGTATGATAAACTCCTTTATGATGGTTAAATAATTTTTATTAAATTATAAAATAACAACACACATAAATATGATATAATATATGATCCTATTATATTACTTTGTTAATAATATCTCAGTAGTATCATTGTTTTGGGTGTTAAATAATTCATTTTCCTTTACATGTTTTGTTACGTAAGTAATGTTTTTTATAGATAGGCTGTATTTTATTCATATCCATAATGATATTAAGTTCTTAAACATTATTTTTAATCATCAAAAGAAAATTTTTCTTTAATGGTTACGATGGGGATTGAAATCTTATAACGTCGTGGAGACGGTAAGTCGTACGTATGCACGATCGACAATATCATTCTATCAGTGGTGAAATATTATGTAATTGGATGGTATTATATTATATATAAAGAATCTTTAACAAGTTATATTTATTATTTACATCAATTATAATAATTATTATACCCATCAAAATAATGAAGTGTTGAATAACAAGCTACACCATGACGTCGAGACGGTAAGCTATACATATAGACGTATGGTGAAATTTTCATTAATAGGATAGATATAATAATGACTATGGTTGTAACATATTTATAATAACATCACAGTATGTAGAAGTTACTAGAGTTATTATTTTTTTGTGAAAAAAACAAATAAATACGAAACGGAAGAAGAAAATAACTTTGAAAGAGGTGATGAAATAATTACCTCTTCTTCATGTGCTTCCTCTTGATTTGAACAAAAGGGATCCTTAGGATGTATTTTTGATATAATTAATGACTCTAGGATGACATGAAGGTAGTTGGGAGGATATTTGAGTAGGGGTGGCCGATCCAAATGGATTTGGGGGTGTGAATTTTAGAGAAGGGGAAGTACCCTTTTATAAGATAGATGAAGGGAACTTTAGGAAAATCTTGAAATATTAATTTATTATAAAATCATTTTCAGTTTATAATAGCTACAAATGGATTATTTAGAGTATAAGGTGGGGATGGGTCTAAATACTGTCAACCAATAGATTTTAGACAATTTTACTTCACCATGTTAAACTTATCTTTTACATTTTACTCTTGGTATAATAGTTTAACATTTACCATGTCTTCTTGTATTATTACACTATACGGTTAATAAACATACTATAAACTAACAAGAGAACCTCAAGTGGTTAATTAATGACATATATATAATTATTTATGTACTTTGGACGAACCTTATATTTTTTGGAATAAAATATCATTTAATAAAATAGTATTTGTTTTAAAAACTCATTTATGTCAATTTTGAGACTACTTTGTTTTTTTTAAGTCACAACAACATGATTTCATAAAAAATACATTTAATTAATCCTAACATGCCATATTCACCTAGAATATTTGTATATGGCATAAACATTTTCAATTTACATTTATATTTATATTTATAATATCAATTATTTTAATATTTCCTTAATAAGGTAATTACAGCATCATCATTGTGTCATAAATAAATTTAATTATTTAATGTATAAAAATTAGAAATAAAATGCTATGATGTAATAAATCTTTTTATATTTCTAACGAATATTTCTTTTTTATTTTTTATTTTGTATAATCCTATATTAAAAATGGATTAGTTATTAAAATTTGAATTTAACGCATTTTACTCTTCTTGAAATAAAATATAATAAATGTATTAATATAATCCAAATGGATCAAAAAATCATATTATTTTACTAAGGTTTATTTTGGTCTAAATACAGTTATCCAATAAAATTAGGACATGTGTTGGGGTAATTATAATATCATTTTTACCTTTAATTACCCTATTTACTTCTAACTATGGTAAATAAAATTCAAAAGTTACTATTCACCATAAATTATTTTCATCCTATTGAACCATATTTTACTTACTGATGTCAAACATGTCTCTAAGATTTTTTAAATTCAATTTACAGAAGCGGTGGTAAAAATATTTTTTATGCAAATTTGCAAATGTGCTTAGAAGGTGTGTAAAAGACGGTAAAAAGTTCAATAAAATTTTATATATCTAATATTATTATAAAATGACTTCAATGAATTAAAATGGACTGATATAGGTATTATATATCAGTTTTATTTTAAAATAAATTTATATTTAAAAATAATTATTTAAATAAAAAGTCCCTTTTAAACAATCACGCAGTGTTTTTCACTATTCATTAAAAGTTGAATGTTTTCAGAAAAATATCAAAAATTATCCCAAAGATAATTTTGATATTTAAAATTCGAAAATGAGGTCTATTTTAACAAATTAAAAATAAATAATTTGTATTAATTAATTTAAAAATAATTCTCGTTGCAAAACCAGAAAGCTGGTTTTTTAGAGGTAAAAACTATTAAAAGATTGATATGTGATTATGTCCAATTTAAATGTAAAATTACTTCCACTGACCAGAATTGGATTAAATAATAAAAACATAATCTAGTTATACATAAAAACCATTAAAATTTATAATTTAACACTATAAATTATTTTGATTAAAAAGTTGTTTTCAATTAAAATTTAGTATTTTTCACTGTTCATCAAAATATGAAATTTATCAGAAAAGCACCAAAAAATTATCCAAACAAAATTTTTATGTCCCATTTATAAATAAGATGTTTATTTTGTAAAATTGAATATATAAAAGTGTCAAATATTATATTTGAAAAAAGGTTCTCTATTAAAAGGATGTAAAATTGCACTTTTTTGAAAAATACTTCTTTTATAAAAAAGTTGAATTTGTTTTTATATTATGTCTAAGAAACACATAATATGGATGCTAAAATTATATGTATTATATAAAACTCAAAATTCAGTTAATTATATTCATGAACACTTTTTGAACGTATAGTTTGGTAACTCGTGGTGCGCTCAAACTTGGTGTTGCGTATAACACAAGCTATTGAATAACTTTAAACAAAATAACTTACTACGAAATATTGGGGTGTTACATTCTTCCCCCATTTTGGAAATTTCGTCATCTCAATTTTAAAATAGGGCTTGGTAACTTTATTGAAAGTCCCACATCATAAAAAGAGTCAATAAAACTATCATTTTAAAATAAAGAAATAGAAGTACAAAGGTCACCTAAGATAACCCATACTAGTATTCCATGTGGGAAAACATAGATATGGAAGATAAACTAAGTTTAAAGTTCTAACAGAGGGTGATTGAAAACATGATCCAGAGTAAGTTAACAACAAGAAAACAACAAAATTGCGATGGGTTAAACAGTCTTTGGTTTCCCAGAAGGGAAAGTAAACATACAACATTTTTGTCTTAAGATGCATTTCATGAAGTTGAGGAATTTATTTATGATATTGACTAAGAACATAAATATATATACATAATTTTCAATTATAGTTTCATCCTTTAATAAATTTCTACCACTAACTCATCTTTTCTCCAAATAATGAGTATTCAAGATGACTTGGTCACATGTGAAGTGCTAGAACAAACTTCAAGAGAATCACATAATCCACAAAAGATGAAATATATATTTCCCTTATATTTTGAGATTAACCAAAACCAAAATGGTTAGTTCAAGATCAGATGATCCCCAAAATGGATAATACAATATAGAAAGAAATACTAATTTTAATTTCCAAAATTAAACAAACAATTCCCAAAGTTAAATAAAGATCAGTCAATAAACAATTTTCCTTAAAATCCTTCAATATAATACAAACTAAGATTGAAACCCGAAACATAGAAAAATTTAATCACATATTCTTTCATAGTAAATCTTAACATTTATCTCCAAATGACATTAACTACTCTTAAAGACTCGTACTTAAGAGAAATTAACCAAATAACATATTCTATATGATATGTTAATCATTTCCATTAATAACCTAAATCTCTATAAGTCCAAAATAAAAACATATATTCTTCAAAAATATTAATCCTCCATTACTACTCAAATGAAATCCCATATTATTCTATTTTCCTTAGGCATATAGTGTTCCCAACAGAGAAAACGTCTTCCAAAATAACATTTTTCACTTAATCAGTAAGTCATTTTCCTATACTAAGGTTATCCACTTGATAAAACATAGTATCCCAAATCAACTTATTATTGATCAATAAAATCATTTAACTAAAAATAATTAGTCACACTAACAAGGTAATTCACGTAGTCCAGTGGAAGGTGATAAATCCCAGTCACACTTTGGTTGTGGGTTCGATTCCTACAGCTTTGTCTGACGTGACGGGTTGTCACATGGTATGCATGTTTTCCTTTTTCAAAAACTATATTTTATATCATTTCCAAAATGATATTAATTCCTAAAAATAACCATAACATAATTTAACCACAAATTTTATCTCATACGTCGCATTTTCATCCCAAAAAAGTAATAACCTATAATTTCCTCAAATTCAAGGATTATATAAACTCAAATAGTTCATTATAACTATATTCACAAAAGAAAAGATAATTATTCCTCAAATAACATTTTCACATAAAAACTGTAGGGTTACACATACAAGAGAAAAGTCTTCCAAAGTAATCCCATCAATAAAGAGCATTAAAACTTTTAAAAATTTTGCCATCCATTTATTCTCACATAGGTTCTTACATGACCTAGTGGTTATCCTATAGAATAGGGAATTGACTTAGGTAATGCCTAGGTACCCTACATTTACAGAAAATGACTGTAAATGGATTATTAGGATCATTTTTGTTTTCTTCCATAGTACTCTTCATTTTTCCTCAGAAATTATGTACTTTATGTCCTACTTTCCCACACATAAAGTTTTTCTTTATTCCATTATGACACTTTCTTCTGTGACTCCTTCCACATTTCCGGCATGATGTAAATTGGGCTTTCTTTTCTCCATGGTCTCCACTGTTGGAGCTCTTATCATTCTCATCCTTTCTCTTCTTTGTTGAGTTTGGGAGTTGGTTAATGTATATTTTTTTGATCATATTTTTGGAAACATGCTTCGGCATGAACACTATATCTTTTACGCCTATCAACATTCCATTTAGTTTCTCATTTCCACCATCTTTCCCACCTTGTACATCATGATCAATATTACTATGACTTCTTTGGAATCCATCCATTCACTAAAACCATAAATCATAGTACGAGTAACAATATTCATAAAAACATTTATAGAATATCATGACACCGTATTTTTAATCCAAAACACCTTAGTATTAACCAAGGTTAATTGTCCTCATCTTATATTAAAATCCTTCAAATCGGTTTGTAAATAAAATTCAAATTTTCCTAAACATATCCCCCTGGAGTGTCAAACCAAGTGTGTAGTGAGGCCCATTGTTGTGTACCAAGATACCACAACTCAATATCAAAACTCTTTGTCAGAGTTTTCACTCCAAGGTACATCTATGATAGAACCATATCCACTTGTAGTATCCAGATAGGGATGTATTGCTTAGAAAACTCCCAAAATCTCTAAATTACAAAAATTATTGGATGTTCTTATTTACTAATCCTCAACATCTATCTTAGGGTAATGTTTCCTATTCAGAGTTTATCTAAATCTAGTTTCCAAGGTTATTTCAAAACTTCCTCTGATACCAACTGTAACGCCCCAAACCTAGTTACCTAGAGTCGATGCACAATTACATAACATTGGCATGATTATAAATAATAATGTCCTGTAGGGCCAATCATTTTAGCAATCATGGAAAATATATTACATACATGAACATCAAATTATAATTTCAAACTTAAAAAACAACATATATAATCCTTTGAGAATCCCATTATTCTCCTGGCTTCAACCTGCTTATAAATCATAATACACTTCTTGGAATCTTGAGAAAATAAAACATAAGATAGTGGTGAGCTCAGATGCTCATTAAGGATAACAAAATAGAGGAATTTATCATAAATAATATTAAACATTTAAGTTAATGTATAAGACTAAAACATAATCATTTTAAATTTAAACATAAACATAATATGGAATAGACAAATAAAATAATTACATTTAATTGTTAACATGGATATTCTATTAGTAGAATGATCACATGTAATATCAATAGCTAATTTCATAATGATGGAATTCATATTGTTGAACATCATAAACACATAGTCAAGGCCTCGTTCCAATACTACAAATAAAAATTTTGTCAAGACCTTGTGCCAAGACACTAATATGTATCATGAAGCCTACTGATGCATTGAGGGCCTATAGTGGGCCCCTCCTATCACTTACTATGTCTAATGAATTCCTTATATGAAAATGGTGAAACATAATCTAAACATTCATATTAAAACTATCATACGAAATGTCAATACTTTTACCACAAACCATGTATGGTATAAAAATAGCACATCCAAAGTCAAACATAACTCATTCAGTAAAATACGGATGATTGTATTATAATAAATGAAAATCAATAAAGAATAAAATGAAATGATGGATATTTACATTGATGAAAATAATAAGTAAAACTATTTGAGAGAAATATCCCCTTTTCTTGAAAACATTTAAAAGTCACACTATTTATCAAAGAATTCGTTTAAAATATATTTTTGAATCAATATGTCACATACCACTTTGAATGTTTTGAAAGGAATTTTAATTTTAAAACATTAATGTCCACATAAATAAATACTTAAAACCATTTTTAAAACATGGACATTAATGAAAATATTTAGAATAATAAATCATTAAAACATTTAAAATGATATTTTAGTTAAAGAGCTCCTAAAAAAATGAAAGATGCTTGAATAGAAAAAAATGAGGAATAAAATTAATCAAAACTTTATAATATCATGAGAATAAAGGGACTCATGATATAATATGTCAATGTACAGTATATACACCATATAAAAGTGAATTGGTTCATAACAAAAAAGAGGTCTAAATTGAATGTAAATTGAGATGAAATACCTTATAAAGATCGTATCCATAATTATGTGTGAATAATATAAATATAGTCAATATGATTGGATATTTAGTGTAAATAAATCAGAGTTCATTCACACATATTCTTGTAAAAACAAAACCAATGACTTGGGTGTTTAACTCAATGAATGGAAATTGAGTTAAGATTTCCCTTATCAAGTTCATATCAATCACTTGAGAATTTATCAATGGATTAATTGTGTGAATCAAAATTATATCCACATAAAGGGGAGTGTAAATTACTACATAAATAAATTAATAGTGATTTCACACATAATCTTGGAGTAAAATAATCAATAAAATGTGGGTAAAACCCAATGAGTGGAAATTGAAATCAGAAATTCCCTTACCGATTTAGTAACTTACAGAACATGCACCCCCATGAAAAAAGGATCATACAATGAAGATGTAAATACCCATAAAATAAATTATATTACACAAATAATACAATCATGGGTAGTACATATACCACACAAAAGAAAATTGTGCCAAATATAGCATGAATCTCGCAGGAATAAAAGTGAGATGAAAACCCCTTACCTTGTACTTTTCCTTGGTCGAGGGTACGTTAACCTTATGTATGATGGTTAAATAATTTTTATTAAATTATAAAATAACAAAATACATAAATATGATATCATATATGATCCTTTAATATTACTTTTTTAATAATATCTCTGTACTATCATTGTTTTGGTTGTTAACTGATTCATTTTCCTTTATATGTTTGATAACGTAAGTCAGGTTTGTTATGGATAGGATGTATTTGATTCATATCCAAAATGATATTAAGTTATTAAAAATTATTTTTAATCATCAAATGAAAATTATTCTTGAATGGTTATGATGGGGAATGAAATCTTATCACATCGTGGAGATGGTAAGCCGTATGTATGCACGAGCGACAATATCATTCTATTAGTGGTGAAATAATATGTAATTGGATGTTATTTTTGATATAAAGAATAATTAACAGGTTATATTTATTATTCAAAGAAATTATACTCATTATTATACCCATCCAAATAATGAAGTGTTTAATAACAAACTACACCACGACGTGGAGATGGTAAGCCGTACGTATGCACATATGGGGACTTTGTCATTCATAGGATGGAAAGAATGTTGAATATGGTTTTACCATATTTATAATAACATCACAGTATGTATAAGGTACTAGAGTTACTATTTTTGTGTGGAAAAAAACAAAGAAATGTGAATTAGAAGAATAATATAACTTTGAAAGTGGTAATGAAATAATTACCTCTTCTTCGGGAGCTTCCTTTTGATTTGAACAAAAGGGATCCTTAGGCTGGATTTATTATTGAATTAATTCATCTAGTCTGAATTGAGGGTTGTTGGTAGGATATTTTGGCAGGGTTTGGACGAGACAAATGGATTTGGATGTGTGAATTCGAGAGAAGGGGAAGTTCCCTTTTATTAAAGAGGCGAAGGGCACTTTAGGAAAATATTGAAATATTATTTTATTATAAAATCATTTTCAGTTTCTAATAGCTCCAAATGGATTTATTTATATTATAAGGTGGGGATGGGTATAAATAATCTCAACCAATTGGTTTTAGAAATTTTATGTCACCATATTAACATTATATTTTAGATTTAACTCTAGGTTAAATAGTTTAACATTTACCATGTCTTCCTATATTCTTACACTATATGGTTAATAAACATACTATAAACTGAAAATAGAACCTTAAGTGGTTCATTAATGAAATATATATATCATTATTTATGTCCTTTTTCCAAATGTTAGATTTTTTGGAATATTATATCATTTAATAAAATTGTATTTGTTTTAAAAACTCTTTTATGTCAATTTTGACAATATTTTGTATTTGGTTTTTGTGAGTCATAAAAATCTTATTTATTCGAAAAAAAATAAATTTAATTAATACTAACGTGTCATATTCACCTATAAAATTCTTATATGGCATCAGAAGTTTCAATTTATATTTATTTTAATATTGATAATATCTTTTATTTTAATCTTTCATTAATATGGTAATTACTGCATCATCATTGTGTCATAAATAAATTTAATTATATAATTTATTAAAATTATAAAAAAATACTATGATGTAGGATATATTTTTATCTTTCTAATAAATATTTATAGTATAATTTCTCTCGTGTATATCCCTATATTAAAAAAATTAGTTATTAAAATTTGAACTTAACACTTTTAACTCTTCTTTAAATAAAACATAATAAATGTCCTAATCTAATCCAAGTGGATAAAAAATTATCAAATTTTTGACCTAAGGTTTATTTTGGTCGAAATACACTTATCCAATAAAATTAGGTCATGTGTTGGGGTAATTATAATATCATTTTTACCTTTAATTACCCTATTTACTTTTAATCATGGTAAATAAAATTCAAAAGTTACTATCCACCAAAAATTATTTTCATCCTATTGAACCACATTTTACTTACTTATGTCAACCATGTATTTAATATTTTTTAAATGTAATTCACATGACCCGTAAAATTATGTTTTATGCACATTTGCAAATGTGCCTTGAAGGTGGGTAAAAGACGGTAAAAAGCTCAATAAAATTTTAAATATCTAATCTTATTATAAAATGAAATAAATGAATTAAATTGAACTAATATAGGTATTATTTAATATTTTGACTTTAAAATAAATATAAATTAAAAAATAATTATTTAAATAAAAAGTCAGTTTTAAACATCGACACATTGTTTTTCACTGTTCATCAAAAATTGAAAGTTTTTAGAAAAATACCAAAAATTCACCCAAAGATAATTTTGATATTCCAAATTAAAATATTATTTCTATTTTAATAAATTAAAAACATATAGGTTTTATTAATTAATTTAAAAACAATTCTCATTGTCAAAACCAGAAAGCTTGTTTTTGAGAAGTAAAAAATATCAAAAGATTGATATGTGTTTATGTCCAATTTAAATATAAAATTACTTCCAATAAATAAAATTTTATTAAATGATAAAAATATAATCTAATTATAATTCAAATCCATTTAAATTTATAATTTAACACTATAAATTATTTTGATTAAAAAATTTGTTTTCAATTAAAATTCAGTATTTTTCACTATTCATCAAAATATGAAAGTTATCAAAAAAGCACCAAAAATTTATCCAAACTAAATATTTATGTCCCTATTCTAAATAAGAAGTTTATTTTGTCAAAATGAATATATAAAAGTGTCAAATACTGTATTTAAAAAAAGGTTCTCCATTAAAAGGATTTAAAATTGCATTTTTTAAAAGATACTTCTTTTATCTGAAAAATTGAATTTGTTATTATATTATGTCTAATAAATGAATAATACGGATGTTAAAATTATATGAATTATATAAAATTCAAAATTCAATTAATACTATTCATAAATTCTTTTTGAACGACAAGTTTGGTAAGTCATGGTGTGCTCGAACTCGGTGTTGCGTGTAGCACAAGCTATTGAATCACTTTAAAAAAATAACTTACTATGAAATCTTGGGGTATTAAAATTTGTGACATGCAGGGTCTCCTATACAGAACCACGAATGGTTCCATACTAATGGTGTAGTGGTAGCTGTTGTTGTACGAAAATTCCACCAATGGTAGGTTATTGTCCCAACTATGACTGAAGTCCAACATGCAATCCCACAACATTTACTCAAGAACCTGAATGTTTCTCTCATTATGGACATCTGTCTAGGGATGAAACACTATGCATAAGCGCAACTGAGTCTCAAACTCCCCTAGTAATCCCTTCCAAAAATGGGATTTGAAACAAGTATCACGATCTGAAACAAATATCTATGGAACTCTGTGAATATGAACTATCTCATGTACGTAAATGCGTCTCAAGAACTCTATTGAACTCTGTTCTAGGATAGGTAGGAAGTGGACCGACATGGTGAGTCAGACAAAAATCACCTAGATGGTATCATTTCCACTGTATGTACATGTAAAACCCATCATGAATTCCATCGATATCCCATCCTACTTCCACTCTGGCACCTCAAGGGGTTAGGTCAAACCCACTGGAACCTAGTTCTCAGCTTCTATATGCTGACAAGTGAGGCATCGAGAAATGAACTTTTCAACTCCCTTCTTCATTTTGGGGCACCAAAACTAATTTTGGAGGTCCTAGTACATCTTCACCACACCTAGATGTACTACCAAATGGGATGTGTGGAACTCCCTCAGATCCTCTACCTGCAATATCACAAGTACAAATGTGCATATCAAAAGTACAAATATGCATCCTCAAAAATGAACAACAATCTCCCCACCTTTAAAATATCCATCAGGAGAATTTTGTGTGGATAAATGATCATGTAGAGTCTCACAGTCAGTATCCCCATTATATGCCTCCCTGAATCTCTGTAAGAGTGTAGGGGTAACAACCATCAACTGGAGGTAAGCTTCCTCAACTCCATCTTCAAAGGATAACTACAACAAGGCCAATAGCTCTGACACCATGTCTAACAAATGTGAACTTGATCTTCTATAGAGAGAATTTTCCACCATGTTTCCCTTCCTAGGAGTATAGAAGACCTAAAATTCATAATCCTAGAGGAAATATATCCACTGCCTTTATCTCAAGTTCGTATCCTTCTGAGGGAAGATATACTTGAGACTCTTGTGATTAGAGTAGAAGATAAACTGCTCACCCATCAGGTAGTGTCGCAACATCTTCAATGCAAAGACTACCATTGCTAACTCAATATCATGGGTCACATAGTTCTAATAATGTGATCTCAACAGGCCTAAACCATAGGCAATCCCTACTAGACTATGAATCTAGACACAACCAAGATCGTTTCTTATTTCATCACAAAACAGTACGTACTCGACACCCTCCTCGGGAAATCTCATGATTGGAGCACTCATCAAAATCTATCTTAACTGCTGGAAATCCTACTAGAACTTCTCTGTCCACACAAAAGGTTTCCCCTTTTGGTTCAAATCTATTATAGGTGCTGATATCCTAGAGAAATCTGGTATGAATCTCTAGTAATTGCCCACCATCCCAATGAAGCTTTTCACCTCCGTCACACTCCTAGGTGGATACCATACTAAAACTGCATAGACCTTGGCAGGGCCCACTACCACTCTATATTCTGAGATAACATGTCCCAGAAAGTGGACTGCCTGAATCCATAACTAGAACTTTAAGAGTTTCCCATAAATCTAGTGCTTTCAGTGTACGTCTAGAACCATCCTTAAGTGTCTCATGTGCTCCTCCTAGGATGCCAAGTACACAAGCATATCATCGATGAAGACAACCAAAAATTGGTCTAAGTATGGCTGGAATATATGGTTCATGATTCCCATGAACACTGATGGGATTTTCATCACATCAAATTACATCACCAAGTACTTATAATGATTATAGTAGCATATTAAAGTAGTCTTTGGTATATCCTCATCTCATACTTGTAGCTGGTGATCTCTTGATCAAATGTCAATGTTAGAGAACCATTATGACCTGGTCAACTGATCTAAGAGGTCATCGATCCTTTGTAGTGGAAACATGTTCTTCACAGTCACCTAGTTCAAGAAACATTATTCCAAACACAGCCTTAATCTCCCATATGCCTATATAGAAAACAACTTTGGGGCCACCCAAGGTGAAACACTGGATCTCGTGAATCCCTTTCTCTACAAATCCTCAATTTCACCCTTAGATTACAAAGCTCTGTGAGAGCTATATGATATGCTGGGGAGGATATTGGTATCGTCACGTGGTTTAATTCGATGCATAAGTCGATCTACCGGTGGGGAAGTAATCCTAGAACATATTATAGGAATACTTCCTCATACTCTACCACTAATACTAGGAACTATAAACTCAAGACCTATACTACTCTGATGGTTAGGCTAATACACTTTTTAGTGGTCGGCTACACCCTCCTATGCATGATTCCATCTTGTGCTTCTTGGGTTTCCTTATCACCAACAAAGTAAAACATTGTTCCATTACTCTGAAGACACCGCACCCTTCACCTAAAATAGTCAATCTAAGCATGGGTCAAATAAAACAAATCCATACAAAGAATGACGTTGTAAGACCTTGACCCTTCTACCAACAGGTTCTAACCAAAACTCTCACCTTCAAGGGTAAGGTCACACTGTCAGTATAGTGGTGTGGTCATTGATTCTTCTCCAGTAAGTGTATCCAAGAGTAAGGGTTGAGTCAATGGTTCTATTGGAATCTCAAAGTCTCATACAAGATGTGTGGAAGGAAAGGAACAATTAGAACCTGTGTCTATAAGTATTATAGCTAGAGTAGAAAAGAAACATATAGTACCTTCAATCATCCCTTGAGACCTTGGGTCATTATCCTTGACCACATGCAATTATCCCCATCCTTTTTCTCCAGATCCCTGAGCATGGTGCAGACCACCGGGAGGTGGTGGTGGAAGCAACTCAAAACATCAACCACCTCCCACTGCTCTCCCACCTCCTCCTCCATGTACGCCTCCCTAAGGAATTATATGTTCCTACGTCTACCTCCAACTCAATGGTCCATCCATTTTCTCCCTGTCAGTATCATGGTGGGTCATGAAATCTCGATTGAGATGTCCCCTTCCATAACATTATTAGAATTTCCTCTCCCTAGGATGACTGGATCCACCCCGTGAACCCTGAACTATAAATCCTCTATCTTGGGACCTCATGAAATGTCTCCCATGTTAGGATCCCTGAGACTGACATCAACTCCCTTCTTCCAAAGTCTATGCACCTGCCTGTCCTCAATTGACTTTCACCATCTATCTTTTCTCATCTAGGAATATCTTGACCACCAAAGCCTACTCAAACACTCAATAATAAGTAGGAATTATCATAGGGATAATACAAGATTGGATGTATCTACTCATACCTTTCTCAAAGGTTTGAGATAGGAATTACTAATCTCTAACCATATCCATCAAGTACTTAGAAAGGCTAGTCAACCTTGACGAATAATCAGCTATTGTCATACTACCATGATACAGCTGAAGAAGCTCCTGTATATGCGCATCTCTTATCATTACTGGTGATAATTACTCTATTAATAGGAACTTGAACTATTTCCATTAGAGCTTTTCATCATCATGAGTCTAAATAGTTAGACTCCATTGTCACCATAGTGATCCCTACAGAAGGCCTGCTGCTAGGTCCACCATCTGATCTGCTAGTGTGCTAACTAGACAGAAAACTGAGGTCATCACCTCAATTCAATCCTTTGCCTCCTGAGGGTCAATCTCACCTTAAAAAAAGATGGTTCTAGGTCTCTAAAACTCATTGATCAAACTTATCTTACACTCCTCATCTACTGGTACTGCAGGTACCACTAGTATCTCCACAGGTGGTGGTATACCCGGTGCACCACCTGGAGGTAACATCTTGGAAAAGTTCCATGTAATAAAGCCTCATCACTGAGGGAGGAAAGAGTTACCCTTACACACATTTTAGCAAGCATTTTAGTAGGAACTGTAGTAGGTAATGTTCGGTACTTTATCAGCAGGAACTATTCATCTGTTTGGGCTTTCAGGCTGCCAGTTTGGGTCTCGGGTCCTTTAAGGCCTTCGGGCCACCCAATACCTTTGGTACAGTAAGCCTTTTGGACCACCTCAAGGCCTTGGGATTCCATAAGGCCTTCGGGCCACATCAAGGCCTTTGGGCCACCTGAAATTGTGCTTAAATGACTGGACATACTCAACAAGGAGAAGACTCCAAATGAAGGATTCAGCGCTGGCGCATTCACTAGAGTATAAGCTAAGAATATTTTTCAGAAAAAGTGGGTATGGAATTGCCATTAGGACTAGACTATACATGCACGGAAAGCCTTTCTGAACAATCCAAGTGATGTTAGAGAGCTAACATCATGATGAATAAGTTGGGGAGGAGCAGATTCGTATATTTATAGACTGTATATTTCCCTAAGACCTACGGGTCCTGTAATCTCTAAGCTTATGGGCCTTATAAGGGTTCCCCATCATCCCATGAAAGGGGGGTTATCAAAAATCAATAATAAAAAAAGAAATATTTTGGTCCATTCGTGGGGGTATGTGTCATGGAGGAATCCTGAAAGAAAAAAGGATGTACCAAAGTCAATGAGTATATCTAGATTGCTTACTCAAGAAGGACATGGAAATAAAAACTCATTCGTATATGATACATGTACCATTTTTTCATGCAACCAGTGTTCTAATGTACCGAGTTGAAAAGTAAGTTATTAGAATCCTATTGTATGGATACATTAGCCGATACACCGACACTGGATTCCCTGACCTGAAATCCAAACTCTGAACACTTAACTTTGTTTCCCCAAACCAATCTCACAGACTCCAAGTCCTAAGGTAGAACCAACCACTTTTGATACCACTCTATCAGGACCCATCCCAGTGGGTCCCATGTCATTACTTCCCAATCTTGCCTCTAATAGGCCAGGGGCTGGTGACTAGCACCGAGTAGGCATATCACTAACATGGGAGGTGTTGCCTTAGTACCTCTATGCACACACACATCTTCAATCCTACAATGCTGAAAAATAAAAACCATTAATAAAAAATCCATGCATACCAATATAACCCAACCATTATATTATATGAAAGTAATGTACAGTAAGGTAAATTGTACCAGAATGCAATCCCACCAAAAATAAAGTCAGTAAAAAATTTCCTGAAACTCATCCGTAGAAAACCTTACATGATCCAACCTAAAGAAAAGGTGTTGGAACTGCTATCTGAATTCATTGGGAAACCTTGACATACCTGATCTCATAAGGCTCTGTCTAGTCCTAGCCCGTCCTAAAATCTTTCAAAAGGTCACTCGTCTGTAGAAGACATGATACATGTGGGAAAATCCCATACTGGGGTGAGTACAATAATACTCAGTAGGACACCCTGAAACCATAAAGAAATACAAAAAGGAAAGATACAGCCATCTCAACAAAGGTATATTTCTACAGAACAAATATCAATTATATCAAGATATAATCAAACCATACCACACAGTCTAGGGTAAGTCATAAAAACATTACACCAACACTAGGGATTTAGTTTGAAGATTCCAAAAAGCATACATCTTAGAGAACACACTCCTGAGTCCGATAGAATTAACTTCATTCATCCGAGAAGTACTATTCTTTGGAAATCATCATCAGAGAGAGATACTCTGAATGATCTGAAGAGAGATATGATACATCAGATGAGGGTCATATCCTGGGACATGGGGTGATACCAATAAATCAATCTAGATTAACCTAATACATATATGATTGAGGCTCGGTGAAGTTGGTCATGTCAATACCGAAGACTATACCTAGGGCACGAAGAAGGAATAGAGGATCCACTCTAAGCCACTTGGGGGATTCTAATAACTATATCCCAGAAGTCCTGCTAAAGGGATCATACTCGTATGAGTAGGAAACGATGGTGACAAACCTTCAGGGAAACAATAAATGGAACAAACCCAAACCAACTCCTAAAAGATATAGTGGATGGGGTAATCAATTCATATAGAAAAGAGAGGGTGCACGGTGAGTAGTAGTCACACTAGCAGTGTCCCTTGACCCTGAGTACTTCCTCTGTCAATGGACCATATCACGGGAAATATGTCTGAGCTAAGGCCCCCCATTGGCCTCATAAAAACTATATTGTATCAAGGATCCAAACTCCACTAATGCCACATCAAATGGATGGTCCATTTGAATGTAATGATCGTTTTAGAAAAAAAATATCTAACCTATGTCTGGTATTAGACCGACAAGACTCGCCAGACTCGGCCCGACCCGCTGGCCGACCTGACCTGACCCGTCCTATTGTGTCACCTGTCCTAGATAACCAGGTTGCCTGGCATGGCCCGATTCCCCCGGTCTAACCCAAATGCAAGGGGGGTGGTTCGTTCACTACACACGGTCTGCCCCGACCACATTCCCCATATTCCACGCAATGTTGTTCCGCGTCCCACGTGATTGGCCCACTTTGTCTATGTGTACCCCGCACACTCCACCTATAGGCACCCTCTCCACCACCATGGCCTCCCACACAGTCCCCCTGCCATACCATTTTCTGCATCCTCCAGCCACCACATTGGCGGCTCATCGTCCGCCTCACCGTCGGCCTAGTCCATCCCCCTAGACCCATGTCGCTGCCTGCCTAAACTAACCAGATTTGTTTCCAAACCCACCTTCATACACCACCATCCCTTCCAAATCGCATTTTTCCTTCTCTTTTGCAACTCTAATGTGTCATCATGATGTTAGATCTTCAATATCGGTTCATTACACCATGAATCAAGGTTGAAATGATCATTCATCCATACAATATGAAGAACACGAATAAGACAAAGAACATCGAGGGATAAAAGCACAATGAACAACCCAAGGAACAAACCTCACCTATTTTTCATTCCAGCCTCAATCCATTCTACAATAATGTTTATTAAAACAAAAGTAAATCTCCATAAACAAACCCTGATAATAAATATGTAATCAAAACCTATCCTGCAAAGACAATCGAATCACGGTTCAACCTATTCGTGGGTTGATCAGTGACCGCCATTCATTATAATAATATGGAAAGAAATAACTAAAATAACAATTTCGTGCCTTTGGGTTGGATTGTTTGCTAAAGAGGATTGATCTTCGCATTTCTTCCATTGGAATGATTGCTCAAAACGGTGTCCGTCAATCTCTGATCTGCAATCCCATCATCATTCATTGCTGAGAGAATCCTTTAAGTTTATCTCTCCAGAGTATCTAGGGAATTCTAGGGACATGATCCTAACCCTGGATCCCTTCTTAAAAGGATAATTAAAAGACACATCACTATTTCGAATAAAAATATATATTTTTAAAATATTTTTATTCATATTACGTCCAAAAACTATCTTTCATAGATGACCCATATCGGACGATATTAGTTCTCTCCTAGGGTATACTTGCTGTTTTTAATGCAATGATTCCCTCAGATTTCTGATCTAGGCAAACTTTTATATGTTATTCTACTTTTTTAGGAAAACCTCCCAAGCGTGATATTTAAAGTTTAATATTTTTCAAACAATTATTCCAAGAACATCGGGCCTCATAATCGCATGTCATATCAACTCCTGGTCCTTAAATAATTCCATATAATGTTTAAAAATAATACATAGAAAAAATCCATGACATTGCAGTTGATGGTTACCTGGGTCAGGTCTAGGAGATCACTGGTCATGACATTGCTTATGTTGTGGAGGTCCAGCCACCATTTTTTTGTCCTGCTTGACATGATGGTTCTATCAATCATGATCCAAGTGATCATGTGTGTCACAATCAGAACATAACCCCTCTATAGGAAAAATAGATCCTATTTTCGATCCATAATCCACATAACAACATGTTCAAGTCTGATAATGCTCCCTCTATTGAGATCTCAACATATGACCTCTTACATACTATAAACAACTCATCTAAATGCTTCCCACCACTGGATCCAATAGCTCAATGCCCCATTGTAAGAAATATTTTAGTCATCATAGACCTCTCTAGCACTCCAACATAAGTGGGTAGACATAATGAGACCACACTGGATTGAATGTCTCTACGAAGACCCTACTCAAACTTCCTCACCTAAAATAATTGGTCTTGTACTATATCATGGGATTATTTGGTAAGTTCATTGAAATCCACCTCATACTCAAATACTATCATACTAACCATCTGCAACACAAGAAACTCATAGATCCAAATTAAGTGAAAGAAGGATGGATAATAATCCTCAAAAAACATGTGTTGGATGTTAAACAATGAGAACTTCATCTTTTCATGGGTCTATGTAACCAAAATACACTGGTGCCTAGTTTCTCCATGGAAAATATTAGCTGCCAGTGTAACCATCTTATCTGTTAGGGCTTGAGAAATCCTGAAGACTTGTGAAACCAACTCAGGCTAATCCTCTACTTCTTATGGATCAGACTCACTACGGAACCTTAGTGATCTGTAATTATAGTACTTGTGGAGTTCACTAAACATGTGTGAATCCTTAACATGAAATTATAATACTAATTGATGCTCTTTGGGAGGGGTGCTGAAGCCTTATCACCTTGAGGAAGAACATCAAGGGATGGCCGCTGAACTGAGGCCTCATCACTCATTAGATTGTAAACATGATCGTAAATCAGTAACCTAGATGGATGTCTTCATAGAGGCATCCTAAATTTAATCAATACATGCCACTGTTAGGTGAGCATATATATATATATATATATAGGTATATGACTCAAGAAGGATATTTAAAGGACTCAATTATATATGAATCATGTACCATTGTTCCATACAACAAATTTCTTGGTATTTTGACTCGAAATCAGGTATTCGACGTCCTAATGTATGGATACCTCAACCACTGCACCAACACTTGGTTCATCAGCCTGAAATCCACACATGAGAAACTCTAAAATTGTTTCCCTATGTTCCCAACCAATCCTTATAATGTTACAACTCCCAACACCATCCTAAATTCAAACCATATTTAATACCACTCTATAACAACCTGACTCACCACGTCCAGCCTAACCGATGGAAGGTTAGGTCACCACAACCCCAAGCCCACATCTATAGGCCAAGGGTTGGAGACAAGTGTCAGGAATTCATAGCATAAAATGGGAGTCATTTTCCTAATGTACCTATACACACGCGCCCAACCATATCTATAATGTAGTGATGGGGGATAAAAAGTAAATATTGTAACATATTTAGATAATCTATTCTTAAATAAACTCCATGGAATAGAACATAGTACAATAGAATAAAACCAAAGTGTAAAGGAAAAAATACAATCCCACTTAGAAATGAAGTCCCAACCTAAAAATAGCTGAAAATAATGAAATTTGAGAGATAACGACTCTTAATATCTAATCTTGACCACTGTACATGGTGTATGAACTTAGGAATCACTATAATACACCATAATAACCATCAATATGTCTATTATCTGCATAAGACACGACATATGTTGGCAAGGCCCATGAATAGGTGGGTATATACATACTTAGTAGGACACCCCAAAAATTGAATGGGAGAAATAGAGAGGTACAAAAATAGTCATCTCAACCCAAAGAAAGAGATAAAAGAAAACCCAACTGAAACACACACACACACACACACACATATATATATATATATATATATATATTCTCATATTGAACGCCAAATGACAGAGAAATGAGATATTTATCTCACAACCCAGCTAAAGTCAATGAGTAAGCCTGCAGCTCCATAAGTCTATCATCGATTCCCTGCATTAAAAAAAACCACACCAAAATATGTGTAAAGGGGAAGCACCTCATAAATACTCTCTATAGCAAAGGGAGAACAAATCTTTTGTGGAGGACCTGCACCCCGTCAGAGCTTGAAGAAGGATGAGTACAGCTCCATAGGTAGAGAACTCATGCCATATAGTAGTAAGGAGAGTAAATACCCTACTCATAAAAATATATGGGGAACCTATTCCCTAGTGTGATATTGGAGTAATGACCCTGATATCTCTCTTATATCCTTAGGAACCCTCCTAGTGTGAATGGGGAGTACTGACCAAGTCATCTCTTTTATTTCATGGGGAACATATGCCCTGGTGTATTGGTGGAGTACTAACCCCATCATCTCTCTAATATAATGGGGAACTCATGTCCTAGTGAAACAGGGGAGTAATAACCCGGAACTACCAAAAATAAGAACTTTTATAGTGTGAAAAATTGGATTTAATAACACTAAAAAAGAACTATTTTCCTAATTTCTGTAAGGGGGCCCTTTATGAGTGAAAAACAATCGTTGATAAAGGTAGTATTTTATCAATTCTAGTTTCGTGCTAAAAAAATTCTTATTTATGGGTGTTATTTAAGGTATTAATAAAGGGAACCCTTTATTAGAACTTTCATTAGTGCAGATCAAGGGGGCCATTTTTAGTGCTAGAAATAGTACTGATAAAAGATGTATTGTTTTAGTGTGCTATTGAAATTACATCATAATGTAGAAAATACCCATGTATGAAAACGCACTTCTATAAAAATTCATAATTTAATTGAAATAAAATTTATATAAAAATATTAAAAAACTATATTATATACATGTCAAATAATTTTTTGTATAATTACATTTGAAATTAATATCCAAAAACATTTAAAACCATCAATGGTTCATTGTATTTGGCCCTCACAACCACCTCACAAAAAATCCTTATCATGGCATCAATTACTAAACAAACCACCCCATCCCAAGAAAAATAATCCACCCATATTAAAAAATTTGTATGTTAGTGATACAATAAATAAATAAATGAAATATGAATTTGAAACAATACATTAAAAAATAATTTTAAATAAAAGGACACACTTGGAAACACATCATTCACACCATGCATCAAATTGAGGTGGGGATGATTCCTACACATGGTACCTAACTTGTGGATCATTTTCCTAATGTATTGAAACAATTTGAATCTGTTCCATCATTATTGAGTATTTCACCTATATTTTGTACTAAAATTTCATTTTAAATTGAAAACACACACTTTTAGTCATACTAGTCACATCGTGTGTCAGTTTGATGTATTATAGGTTATTACACATCCAAAATGACTTATTAATAATTTCCCTAAATTATAAAGATAATTTGAGAACATTTTCATGGTTTTTAGTTAAAAGAAAAAATATAATTTCCCAAAAGATCTGTCAAAAAAATAACTATTAGATAAAAAACACTATATTTTATTGGTTCTTGACCCATTTAGTTGTTTTCATTATCTCAGTTTCAGTCTCAAAATCTAATATCTCATGAGAAAAAGTAGCTACGAACAAACCACCCCAACTCATAGAAAATAATCCACCTATATAAGAAAATAATTATTATGTTATTAATACTATAAACAAATAAATTATAGATAAATATGAAACAATACATTAATAAAATGTCAATTTTAAACTAAAACCACACAATTTGAGTCATATTGGGTACACCGTGTTGAGTTCATGATCATAGTACATGAGTGAGTCATCCTTTTTTATTAAGTAATTTCTCAATGATCTCTATAAAAATTTATAAAATAAGTATCATGTAAATATTATGAGGAAATTAACTAAAAAGTAGATAAAATGATGATAAAATCAACTAAATAGGTAGTAGGAGGTCGCATCTTCATGAAATAAGGGTACATACTGACACTAGGTTTGTTTCCCAATTGTTTCAAAACAAATCTATTTAATATTGGGAATATTAGGGCTTTTTATAGTCATGGTAGTACTAGAAAAATATAAATACACAAAGTACTAATAAATATTTGAAATGAATTGGTAATTAACTTCGAAAATACTTCTTTAGGGATGCTAGTTTATTAGTGCTATATGATATCTATCATACATTTAGAAATATAATAACCAAAATATTTTACATTGGATTCTTTAAAACACTTCATAAATATTGATAAAAATAACTATTTTTTTTGTTATGTATTTTTATAGTGAAATCTTATTATATATACCCTAATACTTATCCACTTCTATAAGTCGACGGGATCCTTGTACGCATAGACTATCCTCATTCAATGATTTTGATGTTATTTAAACACCACCTTATCATAACATAATTCACATTAAAACATAGTATAAAATATATATAACATGAAGTTTACTTCTAAAACGTTGGATTTTGTATATCACAAATTGAAAAGCTTCATCACATGTGTTCAGTTTGTTGGGTACTCATATGGTGAATCCAGAAAAAAAAATGCTGGAGTATCTAAATTGACTATAATGAGTATCTAATGCTTCCTATAAAAATGGAATAAGTAATTAAAGGAATGAAAATATATTTTTTATGATTAAATTATAGAGTTTTTCCTCTGTATCATTGGTAATATGATGATTTGGTCGTCTGTATGTTTGTTTTTAAATGCTTTGGTTATTTTTTCCACTATTACATCAATTCGATCTAAATACAAATAGGTTAGTTGTGTAGAAGTGGTGTGAGGACTAATGAAACCATTTTTATGTTTACAGGTTTTCCCTACAAAAATTACTTATATATATTACTGTAATAAATAAGAATTTTATTTATTCATAATTAACATAGAAGATCATCTATTGGAAAAAATAACCTGAAAATAGACCTCATGTATAAATTTAAAACTGAGACTCATAGACATTCATACTTGAGGATTTAATTTACATTATCATGAGAAATTAAGTCTATAATGGTCTCTCTATACATTTGTTCCTAAAAGTAAACTATAACATTACTACCATGTTGTAACCTTGTATCTGAATGAACCTTCAATGCCAGTAAATGTAGATATTGAACAGGTGGGGTAAAGGTGATTTGTGAAATTATATTCGATTGGTCGGTTGATCCTTCATATATTTTATATTTTACCTTTTGTTTCACCCCATTCCCTTTGTCTTTTTTTAATAACATTCACTAGTTTAGACTTTTTTCAGTAATTATTAAAGGGTTAGTATGAAAAATAAATTGAAATGAATACCTCCTTGTTGACATATTTTTTACAAAATTCAAAAGTCATACTATGAATGATATAATATCTTTCTTGACCAAATGATTATTTGTTTCATCATGTGGAATAGGTATCTCTGCACTCCGCTCATGATCTATGCTAATCCTCACTCTTACATAACATGTCAAAAGTTGTTTATTTAGTATATTATCTTCATGGAAATTGATCACGGTATCCCTCACAATAAGAAGATGTGTGGGTGTTGATATATATAAATCAAAATCATTTAAGAATTATAGTTTATCATTACATGAAAGGTATCATTGTCTGACCGATTTACATTTCACAAAAACAATAATGAGAATATTGATTTCCTCATCAAAGATAACTCTATGAGGGGATTGGCTCGCCTCAATGCTGGTGTGGGTGGGGGGGGGGTCTTCATGCAATGTTTATTATTGAGTTTTTTATTATATTTTATTATTCTCCATAACATTTTCTTGAAACTCATCTTTCCAATGAAATTTTTCTTCGATATAATCTAATCATTCCTGCATCTCTTCTATTTTTTTTATTTTTATCCTTCTCTTTTTTTCTCAAAATTTGTTTGGGGTGTCACCCCAAAACCTAAACCTCTAATGTGGCCATACTGTTTTGGATACTTCTAGGCCACTAATCATAGTTTTTCATCTATTATATCTTATAAGGGTTCTTATGTCTAATTCAGAAAAAAAATAGAAAAATAAGTAATCATTTTTATGTAATACGAATTTAAAGCAAAACAAATTTTTATTATTTCATACTAAAAAATGCTTCCCAAATTTTTTTTAAGTATATGTCCTTAAAAATTACAGATTATAGTGTTTATGAACAATAAATCACATTCAAGGATCTTTTTGGTTCATATTTTTATGGAATTAGGATAAACTCTTAAAAAGTAAACTAATACATTACAAGTGGGAACTTTTAATTAGTATCCATTTCTTCTACTAAAAAAATATTATAAAATAAAACATTGTTTATTTATATGATATTACTTCAAAATTTTAATCTTGTCCTTATCATTATCCCTACTCATCCTTTAACTTTGTGAAAAAAAATTAAAACCAGGTATGTTCACAAAAAAGATAAGCATGAAACTTACAAATGAATAAAAACATTAGTTCATTGAAAAACCTAAAATCACATTTAATGTTAATTGAGTGAATGAAACAAAAAAATCACATGAAAAAAATAAAAATAATCCTAAGAATAATCCTTTAATCCCCACAGTAAACAATTTAAAAAAACATTAAGTGACATAGAGAATCAGATTCATAAAACCATTTCAAAACCCTTTTTAATTGGAATAACCATATGATTGATTTCAAATATAATCAATACCCAATGAATTGGAGATCTATAATGGGGATCACCCTTTGTATAATCTATATCAGACTAACCTGTAAGAAATAATGGCTCTTGATCCATTGAGTAAGCTATATCGGGTTCAACTATGAGATATAATGGGGATCAACCCTTCATATAAATGGAATAACCAGTATAGTCAACATCCATCTCTAAAGTACCAAATTCATTATAGGATATAACATAACCACTCATCCTTAGTTTATCATATAACCACTCAACATTGGTTAATCATGTAACCACCTTTCATTGGTTTATCACATAATCACCCATCATTATAAATAATTTCTATAAACTATAACGTAAACATTAATCATGAAATAGTGCATCACAAAAACACTCTTTGAATACATTAATCATTTCATTTTGAAATCACTCATTTTGAAATAATGTGCATGTATAATGGAAAACGTTTTCATTAAAAGTAACCATATAAAATTTTAATTTAATATTCAAAATATTAAAGTATCATGAAATTGATAAATTATGTTCATGCCATATATGTTAAAAACATTATTTTTGAAAAAGAAACTTTAAAAAGAATTTTTAAATGAATTTCCTTTATATAAAACCTTAAAATGATTCGTTTTTTAAAAAAAATTAGAGGAATTAAAAAATAAAATTTTTAAAAAATTTGTGTGCATAAAAATAAATTTAGAAAATCATTTAAAAACCATGTACTTGGATTATCGATATTTAGGGAATAAATCATTAAAACATTTAAAATGATGGTTTTGTTTAAGAGTCCCCTACCTTGAGTCCGAATCATCACATATGTTTTTTATATTCCTGATTAATAATCATAGGTTAATTATTTACTTTCTTGAGAACCTTTTAGAATTTTATTATTCCTTTTATATCACTTATTACCATGTTATAACAATTACATAAATATTTATGTTCACGCCAAATGCTATGATGATATTCGGTACTTGAATCCAAAATAATTTTGGTATGATGTCTATATTCAAAGTGTTAATTAGTATATAATCTTGATAATAATATTCATGAAATAATCATAACTTTATTACATAAATTATACTTTTAAATCCATACATTAAATATGGAAATGAAAAAATGAAATGTGTTACAATCATGGAGACGGTAAGTTGTACGTATGCACAAGTAACATTTTCATTTCTCAACGATCATTATGGAAAGAAGTTAAGTATAATATTAAGTTTATAGAATTATCATAAAATCATTAATATAATATTAATAATTTAAATATAATTATATATATCATCTATTATATTTGGTGATGAAAAATTAATCACATCACTTCGTGGAGGTGATAATTCCCACGTACGCATGAATGACATTGTCATTTTTCTGTGCATGGAATGATCAAAAAATAAATGATATTTTAACATTTAATAATGATAAATATTTCATAAATATTAATTATAATCATTAATTACATAATTATAACAAGTCTTGAGAGATGGTGATGGAAAATGAATTATATTGGTTTAGTGAGGCAGTAGTTTGTCATACACACAAATGATAACTTCTTCTCCCATTTGTTAGAAGTGAAGATTTATTTGGGTCATTACACAAACATAATAATATATAATTATATTTACCATAATATTTTTAATTTTAGAAAGTTTGAAGAATATTTTAAGTAATTAGAAGAATAAATAAATCAAAAACACTTATTTAAAAATGATACATTTTTTTAGACAATCACCTTTTTTAATAGCTTAAGGCCACTAAGGGTGGTGTTAGGCCTAAAATAAAATTTCTATAATATGGTTAGGGATTATATTAATGTATTTGGATAGATATTTTCTGAACAAAATAGGTTTTGTAGTGTGAATAAAAGAGATGATTAGGTTCTCTTTTATAAAAGAGTGGAGGGGCACTCATTGAATTTCTCAAAATAATAAATTAATATAAATTAATTTTTTATTAAAAATATATCCAAAATAGTTTATTTAGAATATATAATGTTTATGGGCCTAAAAAAAATTATCCAATAAAAATTGGATAATTTTTAACAATATATTAATCGTTATCTTTGGGATTTAACCCATTTTACTCTTACCGTGATAGCGTATATTTTCACTCTTTAAGGGTCAATATAATTACTATAAAATTAAAAACCCATAAATGGTTCATGAATGAAATTTTAAACTATATACCAATAATTTTGACTAATAAAATAAATTCTAAAATTTTATAACATTTAATAAAATATTATTTATTTTAAAATAGCATAAATGTCAATTTGGACGCTAGAGATTACTTTGACTTATAAAATAATCAATACGAAGATGTATCATCAAAAAACTATTTAAATACATCAAAAATATGTCAAGGTAGTATATAAAAAAATTATGACACTAATTATTTCAAATTATATTTATTTTAATAGTTTTAATATCATTTATATGATTTTTCCATTAATTGAATAATTATTGCATCATCATTGTATAATTATTGAAGGTGGTTATTTCTTAAAAAAAAATTAAAAATAAATATCCATTAAGAATATAAATATTTTATATTTCAAATGAATTTTTATATTCTAACATATCCACTATATAACCCCATATTAAAAATATTTCACTTGGTAAAAACAAGAGTATGTCATGTTTGACTTTCCTTTAAATAAAATATTAAAAAAATTAATCTCATAAAAAAGTCCATAAATGGTAAAATTACCAAAACTTTAATTATTATAGAGAAACAGTAGCTATATAATAAAATTTTGGAAAGTTATATGGTCATTTTATAATATTTATAATATTATTATACCCCTTAATTACTCAATTTACCCTTAACCGTTGTAACAAAAAAAAACTAAAGTTACTATTCATATTGGCAAAAAAATGACCTATTTACTAAATTTTCATCTTATTATTCCAATTATGGAATCCATTTTTCAATATTAAAAACACATAAGTGAATAATGTTAATTTAAAATTAATCCCTTAGATGGGGCGAGAAGCGGGTTTTTAAAGTGAAAATGTTCAAAAGTTTGAAATGTTTTTATATCCAATTTAAATGTAAAATTGATTAAAATGACATGAATTATATTAATTTATTTATAATTGATATACTTTTACTTTAAAATCAATTTAAAATATAATTTTACATTACCAATTATTTAGATGAAAAGTCAGTTTTCAATTAAAATGTTGTATTTTTCACTAATCATCAAAAAACGAGACTTATTAGAAAAATAAAAAAATTAAACCATAGAATGTTTTGATATTTCAATTTAAAAAATGAATTTCATTTTTTAAAATAAAATTTATAAAAGTGTTCCAATTTATTTTTAAAATAAGTTTTCCATTAAATGGAGGCAAAACATCCATTTAGAAAAATACATCTTTTATGTGTAAAAAATGGATTTATTATTATTTTATGGATATAAAAAATATTGTATGAGTTTCAAAACATTTTATTGAATATATAAATATAATCCAAAAAGAGTGATTTTTTTATTTTATTGGTATAAAGCACACTTGTGCACATTCAAATATTTTTTTCAGAAAAAATATTTCTTTTTATTTTCAAAAGTGTTTTATTTTCATTTATAATTAATTAGACACAAAATAATTAATTATATATACATGTGTGAACTATATTTTTATAATTCAGTTAATACTATTCATTATTTCCTTTCTAACATCTAGAATGTAATGATAAAATTTAAAAAATAATATTTACTTGTTTGTTTAAACTCGACGTGGCATATCTTGTACACTATCAAATAAAGACTTTACGTTTAAAAACACTGGAAGTTACATTCTTACCACCTTTAATAAATTGGCTCCTCACAATTTTAACTCGATCTTAGTAATAAGGGTTCGATTAATCAATATAACTTTTAGGAAATCCCGCATCGGAAAAAGGGTTAATAAAATATCCATTTGAAAACAGAGAAAGGAAAGTATGAAGGTCGCCTTAGATAACACATACTAGTGTTCCATGAAGTATAACGTGGTCCTGGAAGAGAAAACTAACTATCTATTTCTAATGGAGAGTGATTGAGAACATGGCCATTAGAAATTGAAAAATCAAAAAACTATTAATCTATGATTGGTTAAAAGGTCATTGATTTCTTAGTAAGAAAAGTAAATGGATAATGTTTTTTATTTCATGATACTTTGTATAGAGTTAAGGAATTATTTTACTACCTAGACTAAGAACATAATGAAATATAATTACTCTAAAAGCATAGTTTCATCTTTTAATCAATTTCCACCATAATCTTAACTTTTTCTCTAAAATATGAGTATTTAAGATGAATTTTTCATGCTTGAAGCATTAGAATAAAATACTACAGATCCAAAAATCTATAAAAGTATAATGGTCTATTCCTACTATATTTATAAATTAACCAAAAACAAAATCATTAGGATGAGATAAGATAATTCCCAAAAAATTATAAAACAATATATGATGAAAAATTATTTTAATCTCTGAAATTCAACAGTAATACAGAATGTTCAACATATATCATTTAACAAATAAATATCCCTAAAATTCCTCAATAAAATCTACATTATGATTAAAACCCAAAAATAAAAAAGGATTTTATCATATAGACCTCCAAGATAGTATTAACATTTATCACCAAATAATATCAATTACTTAAAAAGTCTCATACCAAAATTTAATTTCCCAAATCATATAATCTCTAAGTATACAAAAAATTTCCGTAAATAACCGGAATCACCATAAATACATAATAAAATCATATATTCCTCCAAAATATAATTCAACCTTTATTTATCAAATAAAATATCATAGTATTTTATTTACCTTAATCTTATAAGATTCCCAAAATAATTAACATCTTCTGAAATAACATTGATAAATTATTCACCAAATCATTTTTCATTCCAAAATGTTCCAAAAATCAACTTATTCTTCATCTATAAAATATTTTAACTAAAAAAAATCATACTAAAGGTAACTTCACATAGGCTAGTGGTAGGTTATACACACTTTTCTCCCTTTAGTTGTGGATTCAATTCCCACATCCATGCCGAATGTGAGGGGTTATCACCCACCCTGTGGGTTTTCATTTTCCTAAAACTATATAATTATAATCCTTATAAAATTCCATAAATGTGAGAAAAATCCTAAAAAATAACCTTAATATTTTTTAACCTCAAAGTATTCCCATACATTTCATTTTGTATCCCAAAATGTAATAACCCATAATTACATAAAAATCAATGTCTGTAAAAATATTTTTAATCACCATAAAATTTGATAACATAAATCCTGAAAAGGGTTTTATAAGACATTTTTCTTGTGAAAACCCCTAAAATTGAAACCCATGATGATATCCATAACTCTTATGAACACATACTAATCTGTAAAGTTTTCTAAAACTTTCATATGATACTAACTATATGGACCTAGCCTTAAACATTACGTATTATAGTGTTTTGAACTAAAAACCAAATTCAAATATCTTTTCAATTTATTGTTCTATAGATTTAGGAAAACCTCTTACAAAGAATACCATTAAATTAAAAGTGGACACATCTACTCAGTATCCATTTTTTCCACCAAAACAAATATTCTAAAATAAAAACAAGGTATTTTTGATGATATAACATAAAAATGGACATCATGTTCTCATCCTTGTCCTTAATCATCCTTTAACTCGATGAAAATCATTTTAAAACTTGGAATGAGCAAAAAAGATCATGAAGAGACATAAAAGGAAATAAAACCATTAGTCCAGTGAAAAAAATGAAAACCCATTTATTGATATTTGAGCAAATGAATCAAAACATTTTCAAATGATAAAACAACCACACATTTTCCTATAAGAAATAATATAAAACCCATTGCAATAAATTTAAAAAAATGTTAGTTAGAAAATCATATTCATACAACCCTTTAAAACCATTTTTAGTTATAATAACCATATGGATGACTTCAAATATAATCACAATCCAATGAATTGGAGATCTATAATGGGGATCAACCTTTGTATAAGCTATATCGGGCTCACCTATGAGCTATAATGGGGTTCAACACTTCCTATAAGCTATATCTAGCTCAACCGTGAGCTATAATGGGGCTCAAGACTTCGTATAAATGTATAATCCAAAATGGTTAACTTCTATATACATAGTATCCAATGCATTAGTGGTTATAACATAACCTGCCATCATTGGTTTGTCACGTACCCACATATCTTTGGTTCATCACATAACCACTTGTCCTTGGTTTATCACCTAACCTACCATCATTATTAAAAATTTCCAATAACTATAACATAAACATGAATCATGAAATAGTGCATTATAAAAATACTCTTTGAATAAATTTAACCTTTCATTCTAAAATCACTGATTTTGAAAGACTGGTCATGTACATTTGAAAAAAATTCCTTTGAATGTAACTATATAAACATATAATATAAGATTCAACGTATTAAAGTTAAATTAAATTTCTAAATTCAATTCATGAATTATATATAATAAAAACATTCTTTTTGAAAAAGGGACTTTAAAAGAGGATTTTTAAAAGAAATTATTTGACATAAAACCATAAAAAGATTCATTTTTTAAAAATTTGAGAAAAATTGGAAAATAAAATTTTAAAACATTTATTTCCATATATATAATTTCACAAAAAAACATTTAAAATCATGGAAAATAAAAGGAAAGAATTATAAAATAAATCATTAAAATATTTAAAATAATGTTTTAGTTAACGAGTCTCACACCTTGAGTCTGACTCGTCACATGCATTATTTATCTTCCCAAATAATAAAAAAAGTTAATTATTTACTATATTTATAATCTTATTAAAGTTTATTACTCCTTTTATATCACTTATTATATTTTTATAACAATTAATTAATTATTTAAGTTCATGTCAAATGCTTTGATGATATTTGGTACTTGAGTCCAAAATGAATTTATCAGGATGTCTATAGTAAATGTTGTCATTATTCTATAATTTATATAATAATATTAAGGAAATAATTATTTATTTTATAAATCAATCATACTTTTATATCGATCCATTAAATATGGATATGAAAAATGAACTACGTTACAATCACGGAGATGGTAAGTCATACGTACGCATGAGTAACGTTTTCATTTTTCAATGATTATTATGGAAAGAATTTAATTATCATATTAAAATTATATAATGATAATAATATAACTAATAACATATTAATCATTTAAATTTACTTATATATGTAATATATTTGATGTGGTGATGAAAAACTAATGACATCGCTTCGTGGATGTGATAATTTACACATGTGCATGAACGAAGTTATCATTTTTCTTTGCATGGAAATATATTAAAATAATGATATATTATATTTTCATAATGATAAATATTTCATGAATATAATTTATAATAATTAATTCCAACATTATAACCAGTCTTGATAGACAGTGATGGAAAATGAATTATATTGGTTCGCAAGGCAGTGGTCTACCGTACACAAGAACGGTAACTTCTTTTCTCATTTGATGGAAGTAAAGATGGATTTGGGTCATGGAACAAAAATAATAACATCTAATTAAATTTAGGATACTGAATTTATAATTTTATCATGGTATAATAATATTTTAAGGAAATGGAAGAAGAAATAAAACAAAAACACTTAATTAAAAATGATATCTTTTCTTTGGATAATCGTCATTTCTTAAAACCTTAAAACCACTAAGGTTGGTGTTATGAATAAAAAAAGAGATCTATAATGTCGCGATGGATTATAGGAATGCATATGGCTAGATTTTATGTCAACCAAATAGGTTTTTAAGTGTTAATAAAATAAAAGAAGAGGTTTCCTTTTATAAGTGAGGGGAGGGGCACTATTGAAACTTCTCAAAATATTAAATTAATATAAATTAATTTTCTATTTCAAAGGCCTAAAAATAGATATATTTATAATATAGTCTGATTATGGGTTAAAATAAATTCATACAATAAAAATTATAAATTTTTTTATGATTTATTAATCCTTATCTTTTGGCTTCAACCCTTATTTAACCCCTTTAACTCTTACTTTGACAACATGGAATTTCACACATTGAGGGTTAATATAATGACTATAAAAAAATAACCACAAACAGATCATGGATTAAATTTTATAATTTATCCAAATTATTTTTAAAAATATCATATTTTTGTAATTTTATATCATTTAATAATATATTATTTGTTTTCAAAATGTCAATTTTCGTACTATTTGTTACTTTCACTTTTAAAGATATCAATACAACAATATTTCTTAGAAAAAACTATTTTAATTAATAAAAAATATGTCTAGGTAAACTATAAACTTTTTGGATGACATTAATTAACTCAAATTATATTTATTTTAATAATTTTAATATCATTTATTTTATTTTTTAACTAATTGAATAATTACTACATCATTATTGTATAATTATTAAAGGTAATTATTTCTTCACTAAAATTTGAAAATGAATTTACATGATGAAGATAAAAAATTTATATTTAAAATGACTATTTATATTCTAACATATTATCAATATAACCTCAAATTAAAAATATTTCACTTGTTAAAAACAAAAGTATGACAAGTTTGACTTATATTTAAATAAATTATTATAAAAATAATAATATCATCCAAATGGACATAAATGGTCATATAAATGATATTTTAATTATTATTGCTAAAAAATACACATAAAATAAAAATTTGGAAAGTATTAGGGTCATTTTATAATATTTATAATTTTATTTTTACCCTTATTTATCTGATTTACCATTAACCGTGGTAACAAAAATTACTAAAGATGCTATTCATATTTCCCAATAAAGGACCTATTTTATAAATTATGAACTTATAATTCCAAATATGGATTCCATTTTTCATAATTCAAAACCCATAATTAGATGAAATTAATTTTAAATTAATCTCATAGATAGGGTAAGAAAGTAGGTTTTTGAAGTGAAAATGTTCAAAAGTTTGAAATGTATTTATATCCAATTACATTTTCAAATTTATTCCAATTACAAAAATTAGATTTATTGATATATAATTGATATAATTTAAATTTAAAAATAATTTAAAATATAATTTATCAATAAAAATTATTTATATAAAAACTCATTTTTCAATTAAAATGTAGTGTTTTTCAATATTCGTCATAAAATAAAACTTATTTTGAAAATAATAAAAAAAACAAAGTATGTTTTAATATTCTGACTTAAAAATGAATTTTATTTTGTAAAATAAAATTTTAAAAAATTTATAAATTTATTTTTAAAACAAGTGTGGCATTAAAAGGCTGAAAAATTCCTTTTAGAAAAATACATATTTTCTATGTAAAAAATTTGATTTGTTTTTATATTATGCATCTAAAAATTAATGGATGAATTTGAAAAACAATTATTGAATAGATTAATATAATCCAACAATAGTTATTTTTTTATTTCATTGGTATAAAAACACTTGTACGTATTTAAATAGTTTTGTCAGATAAATATTTGATTTATCTCAAAACAGTTTTATTTTCATTTATAATTAATTAGTCACCAAATAATTCTTTATATATGCATTTATAAACTGTATTTTTATAATTTAGTTAATCTTGTACATACCCGTTATTCTAATGACTAAGTTATAAAGGTAACACTTAAATAATAATATTTAGTTGTTCCTTTAAGCTTAATGTGATGTATCTTGTATGATATCGAACTTAGTCTTTACTATTAAAAACTAGGGATATTACACTTTCTTTATTTTCTCTATTATAATCTGATATTTATTTACACATTCCTACTTCCATAGCACATGATGTGGGATATTGGTGTCTTTGGATTTGGATTCTTTAATCTACAAATAAATAGAGGAAAATAATTATGTTGTTGTTTCATGTCACATAAAAGTATTACAGTAGATTTAAAATATATACTATTTTTTCAAGTGAAGCATACCCAATCCTTACGTTACAGTAGAGTTATTTTGGTTTTTCTACCCATTTCTAATATTTATCTCTCAATTTATGTTTCATAAATTAATAATTTTTAATCAATGTGATTAATACACATATTTTTAAACAATGTATTATCATCCATAATGTACCTAAAAAGATGAATCCTCATGATGGCCAGTAAATTCATCCCATGCTTGTTGGATTATTATGTGTGCATGAATCCGATGGGGTTGTGGGTTTATTTTCTATTCACCATCATTGAGATAAAACTTCCTAAGAATTTTGTTAAAGCCTCTGTGATCCTTACCAACAAGCATTTATACAAATTTCCTTTGGATGTCATCTACTATAAATTTACTTTATAAGGAATAATGAAGAGTTTTCAATGTTTCTTATTTTTCATTTTTAGTAAAATAAAGAAATTATATCATAATTTAATCATAATATCTTCCCAAATCAGTGTCTTAAGTATAAGTACAACATGTTTCCCTAAATCTATATCAATCGGAACTTGCTACCAAGTGGTGATCCGAATGAAATTAATGAACATGTCCTTATTGGGGTTAAAATATTGGACATATTCATTCCATCCAATCTCGAATTTTATGAATTTGTTTCTATATATAATAATTTTTTTCTAACATTGTCACATTATGACGCTTCAATTTTTTTAGGGACACCAGTTATTAACCATATACCATTTCCTCATGTTAAACATCATCAACATTTTTTCCTCTAGATTGGTAGCATCATCATGTGTATAAAGTTGTTATTACACTACATTGGGAGCACTATTATGTTGAAAAAACTATTGTTCTTCAGGATTGGGAGCATTGTCACATGAAGAAGTCATTATCTTTAGATTTTGATGAACATTTAATTTAGATTCCATAAATATAGCAATGAATATAGAATAATATGAGGTAACATAATGAATATTAAAAAAACAAATATAACATGATTTTTGAACTCTCATTTTTATAAATGTTGAAGGGATTTGACCCTTATATCGAGTAACCAAATCCATTAATTATGGTATCCACTAACATACAAGAATCTGTCTATATTGGGACTACTATGAAATTATTGTGACGTTATAATGAAAGGGCCATCCTCAGTTGAATTTTCATCTGACCCTTTAGTGGTTTTGTCTGATAACAAAATAATTGATCACTTTTTGTTTGTGTGATCTAAATATAAATTAATTGTACATCATGGTATTCCATTATAAATCATTTGTCTTTGTGTCCATCCACACTGAAATTCACTTTCATGAATCCTAATTCATTCATTTTAACATAACTCATGTTATAAAACTACTTTCATTAAAAAATAATCACTTGTTATGTTGTATAATCCAACTCCCATATTTTTTTGATGATGCCAATGTATGAGATATTCACATAAATTGAATTTCAAACCTTAGCACCAGATACATGAATCTCTTTATCCACAAGTGTAACTCCACTATTTGTCATAGTACTGCATTCATCATTTTTATTTTTATACAATCTATACCATTAATTACATAATCACTATAAGATAATACATTAACACTTGGTCCTATGGTGAGCCATTGAAGTCATTCGAAAATTGAATCTGTATTTTCATCTAAATACATAAAAATATGGTCTTGAAACTATCTAATAAACTATTTATTATGTGTATTTGATATCGAAATTTTAACCCATTAAGGATTCAAATGTCTAAGAATTTATTTGTGATTTTCCACATATGGGAAAACCTCTAAACTGTTATGAAAAAATGTAAAGGTGGGTATGCTCCTTATATATAATAGTTATTGTCATAACCAATATTCTAGAAATTCCTTCACCCACAAGCTGCCCAATGTGATGATATATTAGTAGACTAATGATTACCACACCAAAAATGTATTCGGAAAAAAATATCAATGGCTTCTTCAATAATACATCTCTATACAATCCAACATTCTGGAAGACTTGAATTTTTTAAAAACTAGTTAAAAAAACTTCATATATCATTCAATGGGGTACATTCATCTATAATTTATAGGACCATATAGTTGATTGTCTCTTACCAATTTAACTATCAAATGAACCATCATATCAAAGAATGTTACTGGTAAGATAATTTTCAATTCACATAATATATTGGTAATTTCCTTTTCCATAGTTAAAAATTCCACTAGTTCTATGAATTAGATGCATATGGATTTGAAAAAGAAATAGAGTTTAGATAATGTACGATGGAAATTTTTAGAAAAAATTCAATGTAAAGCTACAAGAATTATATATTGCATCAAAAAATGATGTTCGTGTGATTTTAGATCCTTTTACTTTAAATCAATCATTTACATAATATTCTTGATATTTTATGAATACCTCTATGGACCGTTACATTAATCAAGAAGCTATAAAACAGATATCTTTCCCTCCTATCATGATTTTAAGTAATTGGAGGAAGAAAATTCTATTTTTTATGCTTCACTAGAGAAAACTCTTCATGTATTCCCATTTCATTTAAGTCCATCCTATCCTTAATCTTGTCCTTTATTTTTCTTGGTGCATTTATTAGTGTGCCAGTGACACTATCACTATCATGAAACAATTTGGGATATCATCTATCCTAACACCCATCTCGTTCCATGGAATATCCCGAAGGGCTTTCCCAATCCCCATGGTCTAGTAACTAGTGTTTGGGTATCAACAATTCACTTTAAGAATTATTTCACCCATTTATATAATCATAAAAAACCCACAATAATAAAAATCACAATAACTAATAACCATAACCAATGAGGTATATCAATTTTAAGATTCAAATTTTACGAATTTATAAAAACCCAAATGTACAAAAATAGAATGGGAACACAAAACTATCAACAATACCTCCATGCAATAATAGGGACATCACCCTCAAGACATCGCCACCAACACCTGTAAGAAGTGGGACACTATAAACTGGATCCACCATCACCACCACGATACATCTTTCCTTTAATTGGTTCATACCTAAAAAATTCTACATACACACAAAGGTATATGCAGGGTGTCATCCAAATGCTAGTAGGAATCAACCCAAAAGAAATATTTCATACTATAACATTATAAGAAAAAACAACATGCACATTTCCATGAAAATATTTTAAGGATAACTTTATTTGGAAACACTTTTCTTGAAACCCCCATTTTTCTCAAATAGGATTGCTTGAAATAAAAATATACACAAGGAATACTATAAATTGATGTCTAGAACCATATCACATAAGCATCATGTCACAAAATAGCACCATGGTAAAATCCCTATAAGTAACTAGAAAAATTGGGGCCCTAAGAACATCATACCTCGATGATCAAAAGCCTCCAACTCAACTACCAATAGTGTTCTCATGCATGAGCCACTACAGAAGATCTCATCCAATGTTTTAGTGGTCCAAAAACATTCTCATGCATGATACACTGGAGAGGATCTCATCCAATGTTATAGTGGTTTCCAATCATATAACATGTTTAGTTAGCGTTGTAGTGTAAATACTACTAGATGAATTTGGTCTAGGCCACTTCTGAGTAAACTAGCATACTAGTTCTAGTTCTCCCACCTAGATACTCAGGAATTCCCTTTATCATTAAATTACATTTCACATTTCACATAAACCATCACTTTCACATACACATTCCCAGTATCATAAGCACATAAGGAAATCACCACTTTCACATTTTCACATTGATATAATGGTCAAATCTATATAGAAACCACCATTTTCGATAAACAAAACCACTTCCCATTTCACACACACACCACAACCATTTGGAAATACATTTCACACCACTTTCACAATTTATGAGATTCATTTGGGAACATAAAAATAAGGTAACATATGAAATATAACCATTTCCAAGGGAAAATCCCCTTTTTTAAGTTCATACTCACATAAAATATTCATTACAACACACTTCACATCATTTTCACAATTCAAAGACACATTTAAGGTGCATAGAATGCAATCCAATATGAAAAAAAACCATTTCTATGGAAAAATCCATTTTCAACACATTTTTTCCTTTCAATCTCTTTGAAACCAAATTTCACACCTTCCACACAAGGTAGAGGACATTTTCAAGAAACACTGTAACAAAGCACGCAAGAAATATAACCAATTTATTTTCAAAATCAAAATTCAATCACATATTCATACCAAACAATTTTTAAAACATGTTTTTCACCACACAATTAATCCATATAAAACATTTAAAAACCTAGCAAGCAAATAAAAATATTATAATAGTGTAAAAGCATTGAACCACCTACCACACACTTGGAAACTTCTAGAAATCGGTGTGAAACCAAAATTGTACCACCACAAGACCCTATAAAGAAAATATCAAGCAATAATCATCAATATTTCCCCAAAAAACACAAGATCAAACTCTCTTTACACAAAACATCATAATGTAAAATAAGAAATCAATAAATAAGGAAGAAGAACCCTGTAAAGAGGGAGAAACCAAGTGAAAGAGGACTTGCTAGATGTTTTATTGAAGTTTCAAGGTCAAAACCACCCAAGGATTGGGGATAAAAGGCTTCAAGAAACATGGAGGAGGCTCCCATGGCTGAAAATACTGAATGGGGAAGATATGAGGTGTTTTATTATTAAAATCATAAAGGTAAAAAGTTAATTTTCTATTTTTTATGACCTGGGAAATTCACATGATTTTCCTACATGGTTTTCAAAATAATGCAGAAATTGTGTGTCCCTCGCTATCCACTAGGAAATAGTCACATGGTTTTCCCACACAATTTTCCAAACCATGCACCAATGGTGTGGTTTTCACTATAAAAATTTACCATTAGTTTCATGGTTACCTTATAAAGGGGGAACGGTTTCCCTTAACTATGCCCCGCTTACTACCAAGCCCAAATTCTCTACATTTCACACAAAACTCATGGGGAACACCATGAAAACTTTCCATCCCCAGAAAGTCACTCCAAATACTGATCTGAGAAAAAAAATGGTTACCCCTCCTCAAGCCAATACTTTCACTCCCAAGTATTATTCTCATCACTTCCATACTTCCAAAGAACTCAGTCCAATAGAATAGACTTTCTATAAAGGAATTTCTTCTTTAAAATCTAAACCCCACACTGGCTGCTCAAACACATATAAATTGGGATCCAAGTCTAACTCATCTTAATTCCAGACATAAGATGGACTTGGGTTGTACTTTTCCAACTAGGAGACATAAAACACAACATGAATTGATGTAAAATGAGAAGGAAAAGATAACATGAATTCCACCTTACCAATTAGCTCAGTAATCTCAAATGGTCTGATATACCTCGACATTAGATTCCCTTGATTACCCAAATTATGATAACACAATTTTGGAACCACATTCAAAACACTGAGTCTCCCATATACAAATCCAAATATTGGTGCCTCTGATTGACATAAGACTTATAGAAACTCTGATCTGTCAAACAATGTTTCTTGATCAACTTAACTTTATCATATGTTTTTTACACAGGGCTTGATCCCAACAATGAGGTCTCACCCACCATGGAAAAATAGAAAGGAGACCAATATGGTTGACTATAAATCACCTCAAAAGGAGAATTTCATATCAAGGATTAGTAACTATTGTAATTTGATAACTCAACCAATCCAAAATGGTTATCCCACGAACCACCGAAATCCAACACACATGCCTAGAGAATGTCTTCCAAGATCTGATTTTCCCACTCCGTATGAATATCTGTATTAGGATGGTATGTCATACTCAACATGACCTGTGACCCCAATACCTTCTGAAGGCCTTCCAAAAATCAAGAGGTAAAATAGGGGTCCCTGTCTGAAACAATTGCCAACAGCACACCATGAATCCTCAAAACCTCTTGAACATACAATCGACCAAAATCGTCCACTTTGGCTGAAACCCATATTGGAATAAAATGGGATGATTTTGTCAAATAGTCAATCACTACCGAAATGTAATTCCTCCCATGGGTTTTATGAGGTAATACAACAATAAAATCCATGGTAGTTTCATCACACTTCCATGTGGGAATAGGTAGCAGCAGAAGAAAATCATAGAGTCATTGGTGCTCTAATTTAACCTGTCGACATGTATAACACCGTGATACAAAATCATCTATGTCCCACCTCATACCTATACTCCAAAATTTTCAATGAATATCATAAAACATCTTGGTAGCACTAGAATGAATGGACCACTGGGAAAAATGGATATCCTTCATCACCACCTTCCTCACAGACAATGGAACCATGAAGGGACCTTTGAAGCATAGAACTCCCTTAGGAGACAATGACCAATCACAACCCACCATTAATAAACTTCATAGAATGCTCAAAAAACTCATCATTCATCTAATCCAACCTAATCAACTCAATATGTGAAGGTGTCAGCTACACACTGGCCAAGAATGCACCTCCACTATACTCCCTAGTATCCAAGTACATCTGAGAAAAAATACCCATAAAATTTATCTCATCACTAATGGCTATCCTTCATCACCACCTTCCTTGTAGACAATAGAACCATGAATCAACCATTGAAGCACGAAACACCCTTGGGATATAATGACCAATCATAAGGAATCTCCCCACTATTAAGAAACTACAAGGAATGCTCAAAAAACCCATAATTCAGTTGCTCCTACTGAATAAACTCAATAAGTGAAGGTGTCAGCTACACACAAGCCAAGAATTCACCTCCACTATGCTCCCTAGTATCCAAGTGAATCTAATAAAAAATACCCATAAAATTTCACTCACCACTATACTCTTTCAATTCATGCACCAACACTTTCTTGTTCAAGGCATCTTCCACCACATTACCCTTTCTTGGGGTATTGAATATATCAAAATCGAACCCCTGATGATACTCAACACAATGACACTGACTTAAATTAAAATATTTATAGGAGAAAATATATGCTATAATATTATGATCCAAATAATCTATAAAATTATCCCCAAAAAGATAATGACTCCATGTCTTCAGGGCATGCTTCACCCATACTAGCTCTAGGTCACTGGGTGGGTACTTCATTTCATATGGTCGAACTTGGTGAGAACCATAAGCCATCGCATGGTCATCCTACATCAGCACACACCAAATACCCATAATTGAGGAATCAAAATATACCACATAACCCTTCCTAAATTCTAGATAGTTCAAAAAAAGGGTTGTTGGAAAATTTTCGTCTGTGCTCCTCAGAGGACGCATGACATTCTATGATCAATTCAAACATTCCCCTTTTCCAGGTAAGCGTTGTCATGGATGAAGAAATCTTAGAGAAATCTTGAACGAACCACCTATAATAACCTATCAGTTCTAAAAGTCTCTTGATCTCAAAATCATTCTTCAACTAATCCCTTGATATAACTGCACTAATATTCTCAGGGTCGATCGAAACCCCTTATTATATGGTCAAATGACCCAAAAATTTACCTCCCTAATACAGAAGTTGAACTTATAAAACGTAGAATAGAGATTATGATCCTGAAGGGTGACTTGCACAATCCTCAAATGATACTCATGCACCTCATTGGTTCCATAATATACTAGGATGTAATCCATGAATACCATAACAAAGGAATCAATATATTGGTGAAACACAATTTCATAAGTTCCATAAAGGCCACTGGGGAATTTATCAATCCAAAAGGCATGTCCAAATACTCAAAATAGTTGTACCAATTTTGGAAGGCTATTTTTAGAACATCTACCTCTCTAACTCTGACTTGGTGATATCCAGAACACAAATAAATCTTATAAAACCACATTTCCCACTTAAGATGATCAAAAAGGTCCTCAATTCATGCATTTGGCTATTTATTATTAATGTTTTCCATATTTATCTTCTAGTAATAAATTCACAACTAGAGAGATACATCATCCTTTTTTGCAAACAGAATTGGGGTGGTCTGAGGTTAGATGCATTGGAAAATGAATCCTTTGGATTTAAAGTCATCCCGAAGTGCCTTTAATTACCTCAACTTAATGGGGCCCATATGGTACAAAGTAAAAGATATCAACTATGTTCCTAGATTCATATCAATAGAAAACTCCACCTCTCGGTCTGAAGAAAACCTAAAAAATCATCTAAAAAAACCAATGGGAACTCATCCTCCATAAAAGGTAATCCACCCTTAAGAGCACCATCATCATCCTATAACTTGAATGACAAGATCTGATAAAAAAAATATTTTCCTACTCCGAAAGTTGAGTTCTGAAACATCCTGATCGAGGATCCCATTCTCCATAAAAAAACATGGGTACTACCATTAGGTGTCGTAAAACTCACTCTCCAACTATAACAGTTAATGTATGCCTGAAAATTCACCATCCCATACATACATAGGATCACGGCCAAGAGTTCCATATTCAAAATAAGAAAATCCCATTCTAGTTCGACCCCTGACATGGTGAGTACGAAATACGAACACCTAAAACCTTTCTCTCACTTCTTACCAAGAGGAATTACCAACTCCATAGAATATAGAATAAGCTTAGTCGGAAACTTTAACACATCCACAAGATGTGAAAAAATGAATGATGCATAAGTGCTAGTATCTAATATAAAAATATCTAAAGATAATACAATTAGAATGGTACCTCAAACTGTCATAGGCCCTATATTCGATTCCACTAGCTCTTATCCACTATATAATGTTGCCTTGTCTTATCCTAACTCTAAGAATAACCACTAGCATGAAGCTCTTACATAAACTTACTCAATCAAGATGATGATCTATCCATGCCTCTATGACCTCAAAACTAAGAACCCACTATCTTGGATGGTTCTGACTGGGTCGTCGTCCATTCAGAAGCCGCACACCCTACACCACTCTGATATGGGTGCACCATCCTATAAAATCACTAAATGTACCCTATAACTCTACACTGGTGACAAGGTCTGGGTAGAGAGGAACACACAGGTCATGTGTTCCCTTCCTTCCCACACAAATAACACATTACTGGACCAACGTCATAATCCACAGATGAATACATCCAGGAGGGATGGCCTGAACTACCACCTCCCTTATTCCACTACTTATCCTGCTTCCTCTTCTTTTCAAATGAACTACTACTTCGCACTACTAACAATACTCTAGAGAAACTATTATTGATTTAATGATCAATCTATACCATCGTAGCATGATCAACCACCATATCATTGGTCTTTAACTTGAACAAGAATACCTGAGATCAGATTTCTAGACATAACCCCATCTCAAACATCTGATCTATCATATTCTCATTGGTAATGATCTCAGGTGTGTACCAAACTAACTCTGCAAAGCATTTAGAATACCCCATCATGAACCGATTTTCCAATCTAATACCCATAAATTCTTGGGACCTAGAGATAGCCAAAATCTCAGAAAAATATTACTCATTGAAAATGAACATGAAGTTCTTCCAACCAATTTGATCATGAATTCCATATTTCACCATTGAGTCACACCACTTATAACTGGAACTTCTAACAAAAATGAAGCACATTTTACCTTGACCACCTCAGGAGTATCATGGAACTTTAACATCATCACTATCTTCTTTAAGCCACTCCTATACTTCCTAAGTTTCTGTGCTACCTCTGAAAGAAAGAGGCTTCTTCTTGAGGAACTCTTGAGCCTTTTCCTTTCTAGGACCTCATTCGGCTTCTCCAACTAGAAAAATACCATATCCCACTCCTTGTCCCAAATCATAGATAGCCTGAACCACTACTTACACTAAACTATGATCAACTTGGGAGGGAGAACTCTCTCTATATTCTTCTCGTGGCTACACATGAATTATTCGAGGAGTAATTTTGCTACAACAAGAAATAACCACAAGGAAAACCATAATTACTATCATCAACACATAATCTGAAAATTTTCAACAACAGCAACAATTACCAACACCTTCATAGATCAAAACATAACCAAATATATCATGATAACAAGACCAAATAAACCAATCCACCCCCACCCAGTGTCCTTATATAGTCTATAGCCTATACGCCTCACCTGGAGAAGAATTAAAAATAAAATTTCCCAAAATCCCATGGAGACTCGAGTATTGTCATGAGGTGTGATGGCCAGGAACCCCACTTGAAACCATAACCTCAATCCCTGATAATCCTACCTCTAGTATATCCCGATGCATTCCAAAATATCTTGACCCAAAAAGACCGTGACCTGCTTTGATACTATTTTTTCACGATCCATGTTAGGATTTCATCCATCCTGACACCTGACCCAATCCATGGCATTGACCGAAGGGAATTCTCGACTCCCATAGGATAGATTCTAGTGCCTGGTATCAAAAATTTACTTTGGGAATTATTTCACCAATTTATATAATAATAATAAACCCACAATAAACATCACAATGGCCGATAACCATAACCAACAAGGTATGATAATTTTCAGATTCAAATTTTAAAAATTTAAACAAAACACAAAATTAAAACAATGTAATGGGAACACAAAACATTCCAAAATATGTCCACACAATAAGTGGGACATCACCCTTAATCCATCACCACCAACCCCAGCAAGAAATGGACACTAGCAACTGAATCCACCATCACCACCACGATACATCTTGCCTTTACCTGGGTCATAAATAACAAAGACTACAAACACCCAAAGGTGTATGCATGGTGTTATCCAAATCCTAGTAGGATTCAACCCAAAAGAAATATTTCATGCTATAACATTAAAAAATAAATCAACAAGCACATTTCCATGAAAATGTTTTCAGTAAAACTTTCTTAAGAAACACATTTTCTGAAACCCCCATTTTTCCATATAAGCATTCCTGGAATAAAAATATACATAAGGACTACCATATATTGACAGATATCACCCTATAACATAATCATCATGTCACAAGAGAGTACCATAGGAAAATATCTATAGGTAACTAGCACATGTGGGGCCCTAAAAACATCATACCTCGGTGATCAAAAGCCTCCAACTCAACTACCAAGAGCATTCTCATGAATGAGCCATTAGAGAGGACCTCATCCAAAGTTTTAGTGGTCCAACAACATTCTCAAGTATGATCCACCTGAGAGGATCACATCCAATGCTCTCGTGGACTCTGATCATATCATAAGATTTGTTAGTGTTGTAGCGTAAATCCTACTAGATGAATCTGGGCCATGCCACTTCTGTTTCAACTAGCGTAATACTTCTAGTTATCCCATATATATGCTTGGGAATTACATTTATGCTCAATTTCCATTTCACATATCACATAAATCGTCACTTTCACATACACGTGACAAGCATCATAAGAACATAATGAAATCACCGCTTTAACATTTTTACATTGATCCAATGATAAAATACACATGGAAACCACCAATTTCTATAACCAAAACCACATTCAATTCACACACACAACAAAACCATTTCTAAATACATTTCACACCACTTGTACAATTTACGAGATCCATTTGAAAACATATCAAAAAGGGAAGATAAAAAACAACCATTTACATGGAAAAATCCCCCTTTTAAGTTGATACTCACATCAAATCTTATTTACAACATACTTCACATAATTTTCACAATTCAAATATGTATTTAAGGTGCACAAAAAGGATTCCTATATGAAATAGAAAACCATTTCTCATGGGAAATCCATTTTCAACGCATTTTCACCTTTAAAAATTTTTGAAATCACATTTTTCACCTTCCACACAAGGCATGGAACATTTTTAAGAAACAACAGAATGAATCACATAATAAGTATAATCAATTTATTTTCAAAACACATCTTCCATTACATATTCCTACCAAACCCTTTCCAAAACATTTTTCCTACCACACAATTAATCCATAGAACACATTTAAACAACCAAGAAAGCATATCAAAATCATATATGGATGTATAATCATGGAACCACATACCACAACTATGGAAACTTTCTAAAATTAGTGTGAAATCACAACCACACCACCACAAGACCCTATAAAGGAAAGATAGAGAAATAATAATTAATATTTCCCCAATAAACATAATATCAATCTATTTTTAGGTCAAAGATCCCAATGGAAAATATGAACTCAAGAAAGAAGGAAGAAGAACCCTAGATAGAGGGAGAAACAAAGATAAAGGGGACTTAAATGATGTTTCCTTGAAGAATCGGGGTTAAAATAACCCAAGGATTGAGGTTCAAAGGCATTAAGAAATATTAGAGGAGGCTTACATGGATATAAATCAGGAATAGAGTGGATGGGAGGTGTTTTAGTGTTAAAATTGAAGATGTTACAAAGATAATTTTCCATTTTTTATGACCTAAACATGTCGTACTGTTTCCCACACAGTTATACAAACCATACAACAACCATGCATCCCTCACTATCGAAGAGGAACAAACCGCATAGTTTTCCCGCATAGTTTTCCAAACCATGTGGTTTCCATTATCCTAAATTACAATTATCCACACAGTTATCTAGGAAAGGGTGTATTCTTCCCCCTAATCATGCACCAACTGTGTGCCACCTTTTTCCAAGCCCAAATTCTCTATTTATTCACCCAAAACTCATAGGGAACCCAACAGATAAACCTAACTGTGAAAATAGTAAATGGAATATCTTGAAAATAAATCACTGATGTGATAGTCACATACATTATTTCAAGATTCATAACATCAAGAAAATGTATATGGTAATTCAAAAAAAAACTTTTCTCTTTTTTCAATCGGTTTTTGTAAATATTTTCAAAAATGGTTTACCAAAAGAAGTGTTCATATATTTTACTTTATCAAATAGTTGATCACTAGTTAGTGGGGATGTGTTCATTCATTCTTTTTAACTCCCATAGAATGATTCCATCCATGATAGGTACTTATGTCTTTGGGGTAGAAATATACGATGTCCTAGAAACACAGTCTTTGATGAATGTTTCAACATATTTGATTGTGTACCTTGTTCACAAATAGGAAACCATTGAGTTCCTTTAATGCTATATCCTAATAAATTTTTTTAATCAGGAAATTTATTTATCATCCTATACAACATGGATCTCAACTTTAAATCCTCATTTCTATAATCAACATACAATGTAACACAAGAATCCCACAATAATTTCAAATCTCCGATCAACAGATCCAAATAAACATCAATTTAATTACCTGGTTTTTTTAGTCATGATATAAGCATAGATAACATAATTTATTTTCATTTCATGCATAACCACATTAGAAAGTTATAATTTACCAACATAATTGGCTATGTACCTTGAGTACTTATTTGAGAACCAAAAGGATTCACTCCATCTATAGATAGCACAAGATGAAGGTTTCTCAATTCATTTCCAAATTCATGATACTCATGATCAATTCTCCTCCCCTAAGGAGAGTCTGTTGGGTTATGAAGTTTCCCATATTTATTTCTTGTATATATATGTCATGCCAATTTCCTTGCAGTCTCCTCACATCTATATTTGTTCTTAAACCTTGGAATGATTAGAAAGTACCATACAACTTTCGTATTACCCAATTCATCTTTCTTCTATCGAGAATCACCACACATTAGTGATATTTTAAGTGATTTGTGTTCCTTTTGAAACATTATATAGTTTGGAAAAACATGTATTATTTTAGAGATTATACCCATTGAACATAGCATTCATTTATCATCATATGTTCACTAGGAATGTCATTATCTTCTGGTAGCATATCATTCAAGAGAGAAAGTAGTTCAGTAAAACTGGATTCACTCCATCCATTTAAAGTTTTAAAAATATACAGCAATAATACAGATGAAAATATAGTATGTTTAGTACAACCCTCATACAATGGCATCTTTCAACAACAATTTTACTTCTAAAAAATTTTTGGACAATTATAATGTTCATCTTCAACTGTCATTATCATTACCTCAATACTATCTCCATTATCAATCACACCTATAATCACATCCTTGATATGGTCGTCATTATTTTCCACACTTATCATTATATCTGATGATCCATAAAACATTGTGTTACCCCATTTACTAGATATATTAACATTTTTACCATGTTTAGTCCAATATTTATAACTTTATTATATTCTATGATAGATCTTTTGTTCTTAAAAATCCTCTGGACTAATTAGTCTTTAATAAAAACATTGTAAGCATGGAAAAAGGATTTGAGAAGTGTTATATGCATGATCTTTTTCAAACTTAATGAACTCTTTGACCCCATCTCCATACTCTTTTATCATACGATTGGAATCCATCCATTTTCAATTTATATCCATCCTATTTGATTCAGTAATATTAATATTTAAAAAATATATATACACAAAAAGGGGTCCTTCAAATAAGGGGAACATAACATTTTAATGTTTCAAATAATTTCATCATTGTTTTAAGGAAATTAGTAAATGAGTTTAATAAAATAATTACTCCACTGGTGGTAGGTGTTATCCTATGAATTTATCCAAAATTATCACTGGTACCTGGTATTGGATGTGTGACAACTGGTCCTCGTAGATAGTACAGACACCCCGCATTAACATGGTTGTCGGGTCCTGGCCCGCTAGGTACCACCAGTTGCCCCGCAGACATGTGGTCCCCATCCTGAGTCCCACCCACATGCCCGAATGGGTCATCTGACTAAAGATATTCCCCACTGGCCAATGCATGTCATTTTCAGTTTGTTTTGTCCTCACTCGCACACAGCCTGAGAAACTTCCCAGAAGGTCACCCATCTTGATCACTACTCAAGGCCAAACACGCTTAACTGTGAAGTTCTAATCTGGTAGACTCCTAAAAAAGAAGGTGCACCTTGTTGACTTGAGTCATATCATTTAGTAATTTAACTATTTATCATTCGTGGGTGTTACAATCACCCCCCCCCCCCAGAGCACAACTGGCCCTCGTAGACAGTACAGACACCCCACCTTAACATGGTTGTTGGGTCCTGGCCCGCTAGGTACCACTAGTTGCCCCGCAGACACGTGGCCCCCATCCTTGGTCCCACCCATGTGCTCGAACGGGTCATCTGACTAATGATAGTCCCCACTAGCCAACACATGTAATTTCTAGTGTGTTTTGTCCTCACTCACACACACTCTGAAAAACTTCCCAGAAGATCACCCATCCTGATCACTACTTCTGGCCAAGCATGCATAACTGTGAAGTTCTAATCAGGTAGACTCAAGAAAAGGAAGGTTCACCTTGTTGACATGAGTCATATCATTTAGTCATTTAACTCTTTAACATTCTGGGGTGTTACAATCACCCCCTCCCCTTTAGAGCACAACATCCTCATTGTGGGCCTTACATCTCAACCCTGGTAGTGCACCACACTTAAGGTTGGGCACCACCTCTGATACCAAATGTGACAACTGGGCCCAGTAGATAGTATAGACACCCCACCTTAACATGGTCGTCGGGTCCTGGACCTCCAGGTACCACCTGTTATCCTATGAATTTATCCACAATTATCACTAGTACCAATTTCCCCGCAGACATGTGGTCCCTATCCGGGGTCCCACCCACGTGCTCGAACGGGTTATCTGACAAATGATAGTTCACATCGTCCAACACATGTAATTTCCAGTGTGTTTTTTCCTCACTCACAAACACCCTGAGAAACATCCCAGAAGTTCACCCATCCTAATCACTACTCCAGCCCAAACAAATTTAACTGTGAAGTTATAATCAGGTAGACTTCTAAAAAATAAGGTGCACCTTGTTGACATGAGTCATATCATTTAGTCATTTAACTCTTTATCATTCGGGGGTGTTACAATCACCCCCCTCCCCTTTAGATCACAACATCCTCATTATCGGCCTTACATCTCAACCCAGGCAGTGCACCGCACTTAAGGCTGGGCACCAGCTATGATACCAAATGTGACAAATGGGCCCAGAAGACAGTACAGACACCCCGCCTTAACATGGTCATCGGGTCTTGGCCTTCCAGGTACCACCAATTATCCTATGAATTTATCCACAATTATCACTAGTACCTGGAATTGGATGTGTGAAAATTGGTCCTCATAGACAGTACAAACACCCTGCCTTAACATGGTTGTCGGGTCCTGGCCCGCTAGGTACCATCAGTTACCCCGCAAACACGTGGCCCCCATTCTGGTTCCCACCCACGTTCCCGAACGGGTCATATGACTAAAGATAGTGTACCACACTTAAGGCTGGGTACCACCTCTGATACCAAATGTGACAATTGGGCCCGTCAGATAGTACAGACACTCCGCCTTAACATGTCTATCAGGTCCTGGCCCGCCAGGTACCACCAGTTATCGTATGAATTTAACCACAATTATCACCAGTACCAGGTATTGGATGTGTGACAACTAGTCTACATAGACAGTACAGACACCCCGCCTTACCATGGTCGTCGGGTCATGGACCGCCAGGTACCACCAGTTGCCCCGCAGACACGTGGTCCACATCCTGGGTACCACCCACATGCCCGAACGGGTCATCTGACTAATGATAGTCCCCACAAGCCAACACATGTCATTTTTAGTGTGTTTTTTCTTCATTCACACATAGATACCCTGAGAATCTTCCAATAAGTTCACCCATCCCGATCACCACTCTAGGCCAAGAACGCTTAACTGTGGAGTTCTAATTAGGTAGGCTTTCGAAAAGGGAGGTTCACCTTGTTGACATGAGTCATATCATTTAGTCATTTTACTCTTTATCATTCTGGGGTGTTACAATCACCCCCCCCCCCCCTTAGAGCACAACATCCTCTTTGTGGGCCTTACATCTCAACCCAGGCAGTGCACCGCACTTAAGGCTGGGTACCACCTCTGATACCAAATGTGACAACTGGGCCCTGTAGACAGTACAGACACCCCGCCTTAATATAGACATTGGGTCCTGTCCCACCAAGTACCACCAGTTTCCCCATAGACATGTGTTCCCCATCCCGAGTCCCACCCACATGCCCGAACGGATCATCTGACTAATGATTGTCCCCCCCAGGCCAACACATGTCCTTTCCAGTGTGCTTTTCCCTCACTCACACACACCCTGAAGAAATTCCCAAAAGGTCACCCATCTTGATCACTACTCCATGCCATGAATGCTTAACTGTGGAGTTCTAATGAAGTAGGCTCCCGAAAAGGAAGGTACACCTTGTTGACATTATCATATCATTTAGTCATTTAACCCTTTATCATTCAGGGGTGTTATAGGATGACTACTGCTCAGGGTAGTTTAAGCAACATATGTACATGTCTAGAAGAGATGGGGGTGAGTCTTAGGAAACCAAACGAAATAATAACTATTCGGGAGATGAATCTAATGAGGAAAAAAATTCTCCTTAAATCTAAATGTTCCCAGGTTGGGGAGTTGGCAAAGCACTAGACAACATTTCTTAGTTTGCTGCGTAAATTTGAAAAAATAAATTGATGTAGCTTGATCACTCCTAGGGGCTCCTTGATTGGTGTGACCAGGAGAAGGCTCAGTTGGATGGTCTTACACACACTCATGCTAAGATAGTCATTATAGTTTCATCATTTAAAGAAAGCCTTCAATTACCCCATAAAATGAAAATTCATTTGGTCTAAGGAATGAATTTCAAAACCACTTTTCTTCTTATGAGGCCAAGTTTGCTGGAGTGGGGTCAAGTTGGATATCCTATGGGTTTGATGGAGTTAGTGACATTCCATTTCCATGATATTATTATCAATCTATATTATGTAGAAGGTAAGATTATGTATATCTAGGAGGTCTCTAAAAGTTAATATGATCATATAAATATAGATACCATCATTTTTTTTACACATGTATACATTTATAAATATAGATACCTCTCACCCCGTTTCATTTATTAATATTGATACCACTAATATTTTTGACACATATTTTAAGGAGTGTTCTAAAATGAAAAGAAATTAGTTAATTCTGTTTGATGCATTGAAAAACTTTTGATGTTAGTGTGCATTATTAAGGCTCTATTTCAATCATTTACTATAACTTCTCATATCACTTAAATTTGAATTCATGCTTCCCAAAAAAGGGAGTTCCCTAAAATTTTACATTTTTGTTGATGTTTTCCACTATTTGACTATTTCATTTTTTATTTGATATATATTATCCGACATTACATATTCTACTATAGCAGCTTCATTATTCAAAGATTCCATAAAAATGAGTGAAGTGTACCATGATGTGAGTGTTATTTTTTATTTATTTTAATTTTCATTTTAATAATGATGACTCCCTTAAACTTTTTTTTTTATAAATTTAGTTATTAATTTTTTCATTAGTATTTTGACTTTAAAAATTTAGTTATAAATATATTGTTTCATATTATGCATGCATAGAAAATTTTAGTTATTTTTGTTCCATCGAGATTCAAGAATAACTCTAAACTAATTTCTAGTGCTTTTTTGTCACTATTATGGTCTAATTACTTTCCTCGTCAATTGTTCATCAGAAAGAAGAGTATTTAGGTAATTATTCCTACTCTAAATCATGTATTTTAGTATTTTTCTGTATTTATAATATTTTCATTATAAATACACTTTTTATGTCTATAAATACATGTAATATGAATTTTCAATCAAAATCTACATAGTTTTATAGGAATATTTAAATTTTTATGACTAAATAATTATATTCCATATGTATCATTTATTTTTTATTTTAATTGGTTCAATATGAATGTTAATTATTAACTTTGATAAATATTATTCTTTAAAAACCTAGTTGGTATCCTCCCCTTAACCAATGGGTGGACATTAAAAGTAAATCCTTTTCATGCTCGATTGAAAATATAATTATGAGGGTAAAATGTTCATTTTTTATAAAACAAGTCGCAGAAGGTCATCATTTAAATTTATTTTTATCCAATGTAAATAATAAACACATTTAAGGAAACCATGATTTAAAAAAATTTCTGATGTGATTCCATTTATAAAAAAATAAATAGTTCCATGACATGCTTTATAATACTCTTAGATTAAACTTAAGGGGAGAAAATAAACATTTTAAAACAAGTTAAAGAACAAACTTGAATATAAAACAATAATATTAAAATCATGGTAAAACTCTAATGACAATCAAACAAATACACAAAAACATGAACAAATATATCTTGTAATAGTATCCATTGATGTATATGAAAAATAAGAAAATGTAGGTTGAAATAACATCCAATAAAGTAGTAGAAAATTAGGAAAATATAGGTTTCAATATTATTCACTCAAGAAGAAAAAAATAGTAAAATATTTTCTATGTGACACACTAAACTAAAAAAAGAAATAATATGATGTCACTAGTTAGCACAACACAATGGACTAGTGGAGAGGAGTAGTATCAGGTCACTAGTTAGGATGACAACTAACCTAGTATAGGGGAGTTGTCTCACATCGCTAGTCATGAAAAAAATAAACTAGTGGAGAGGTACAATATCATGTTATTAAGGTAATTTACAATCCTATTGGAGATGTGTAATATCACATAATTAGTTAAAACAACACACTAAATTAGTTAGATTAAAAAGTCTTATTTCAAGAAATAAATTATCTTAAGAAAACCCCATTTTCAAAGTGCCAACATGGAATTTCAAAACATCTCTTGAAAATAAAACCACATTAAATTAAATTATAAAATCCTATGATAACATTACATTATTTCATAAACGACTCTTAACAATATCTAAATACAAATATCAGTCAAAATATCCATAAAACACCTCAAACAAACATTAACCCACAAGGTTCAATAAAAAAGAAAATATCATCCTTTGTTTGTAATGACTTTTCCAAAAAACACGAGTCTCGTCCCTTTAAGATCATAAAGAACAGAAGAATGATTTATAATTTAGAAAATCAATCTTAAAGATCCATAAGGCATTTAATCAAGTAATAGGAATTCATGGTATTTGAAAACCAGTTTTATATCAGAAAACATGAGTGGAAACCCCTTTATTATAAAATGAAAACCCAAAGAAAATTATCATCATAATGTAAAAGCTGCAAATTAATCATTATAGGACTCATAAGAAAAAATTAATATTATTAGAAAACAGAAGAAATCATGGTTTTAAATTTCAAAAGTCATGCATGGAGAAACCTACCTTAAATCCATCTCTTTCCCAATGTACCACACTAAACTAGAAAAATAAGGTTAGAGAAACCCTTATAATGCCATTATAAGCCATTAAATAAGAAAACTCAAGTAAAAATCTTGTCAGACAAATTTCTAGGTCACCAAATACATACTAGGAAAAGGAGAAAAGAAGTTAAGGAAAAAGGAGAGGAGGGGGAGAGATTTGATGTGTTTTATGTGGAAGTCGGGTGTTATGAATGATGTGATTGTTGGTGAAATGTGGTTATGGGGTTCAGTATGTGGCTACATGGCACATAAAAATAGGATCAAACTCCATATGCGGCCATAGAATAGATTTAGATATGCTAACAAAATAAATCAGCACATACCTTGGATTTCGAGATCGATTCGTCAAGAAAGTCGTGCGGCGGTGGTAGTGGTAGGCTTCAGTGAGAGTGGCAGGAGTAGTCTAGTTCTGTGAGAGCTTGAAGGTGCAGAGAGGAGACAACTCTGTTGGAGTTCTTTTTATAAGAACAAGTAATGATTTTATCCGCGCTTTCAAAAAAATATCGATAAAAAGTACTTTTATCAGCATTAAAATAGAAAGAGTTGATAAAACTATTCTTTATCAACATGATTTTAACGCTAATAAATATAAAATTTTAATGATATATTTTTTTATTTATAATTATAATTATAAATAAATATATTTAAAAATATTGGTAAATATTTATAAATATTTGTATATATTCAAAGGGCCTTTGGGCCATCAAAAAATGTAATGGGCCTCTGATACACTAGGTCTTTGGGTCATGTAAGGGATAACTATAAAACATATTGAAAAGAGGTATATATTTCCTTAATAAAAAAGGGGGTATTGAATGGGAGTGGTCGGTGAAGGGTTGTCAGCGCAGGGATTGTGATAGCATTGACCTTTTGGTGCAAGGACCAGGTGGTTGCGAGATACGACCTCAGGATGGGGTTACGACGACTTGGGCAGTTGTGGATTACAGGATGGCAACCATGGTTTGGGGAAAGCTGGTGAGTATTATGCGGGAGGGTGATGTTTCTAGGCCAGTTTGTTTGGGATTTATCTTTTGGACCATTGGTGTTTTTGATTCCTTAAATAATTGGGCTATGAGCCATGATGTATTTTGTGCCTTTTGTTGTGCATGTTGGGGGGTGTTTTTTTTCACTTTCTTGGTTGGGTGGCGTTCTATTTGCCACATGCTTTTTGGTTGTTGTCTTTGTACTTTAATAATTATTAATAAATTTGCGGGTCGATTTCGCTTGGTACCTGGACCTTCTTTGTAAATTTGATAATTTTTTATATATAAAATTATGAAAATGAGATTCATTTTTTATTAAAAGTTATATACATAAAATTTATATATTTCTTTAATATATATATATATACTTAGTATAATATAGATCTTATTTATAAATATATAAATAAATATATTTCTTTATTTATAATTATAATTATAAAAAATATATTTATAAATATTGGTATATAATTATAAATATATTTATATAATTAGATATATTTATATAATTATTATTATATATATTTTTTAATATATAAGTAAACATAATTATAATTATAATAAATATATATTATTTAAATATATTTAATATAATTTTACAATTATTTAAATATATATAGTTATATTTGTGTGTGTGTGGTAGAGATTTGCTGTTGGGGTTCCTCCTGAGTGGTTAACCCATAATCTTACATCCAAAAGATCTGGATTCGAATACTAGAAAGCCCTTAGAAGGATTTATGTCATAGGAGGTGATGCAATCATGACGCAGATAGGTGGTGATGTGGCCATGACGATGGCCCAATGATGCAGGCATGACGCTGCACTGGGCCTTCGGGCCATATTAATGGGCCACTAGCCCTAGGGCCTACGGGCTATATAATGGATCTCCCTCTACCCATATAGAAATAGGTCTTTGATTTCATAATAAAAAGAGGCTTCAGTCCCAACTTTAAATATATACACACACACACACACACACACACACACACACACATATATATATATTTAATTATAAGTTAAGATGTTAATAATTTTAATTATAAATAAACATATTTATAAATATTGGTATATAAATATAAACATATTTATATAATTAAATATATTTATATAATTATAAAATTTATATAAATAAATATTTATTTATTTAATTACATATATTTATTTATAAATATATAGATATATATAATTGTAAATATAAATAAATTATTACCTAAATATATTTATTATAATTTTATAATTATTTAAATTTATAATTATTTAAATTTATTTTTTATTTAAATATATTTATTATAATTTTATAATTATTTAAATATATATTTATTTATTTATAATTTTATAAATACTTTTTTTAAAACATTATATATATATGAATTATTAAAAATATATATTAATATATCTTATTTATATTAATAATTTACATGCATTTTTTAATTATTGTATATAAATAAACATTATTTTTTGAATATAAATATGATAATTATATATATATATTAATAATTTTTTAAAAAAAATAATCAACACTAAAAATAACATTGATAAAGATCCACCTTTTTCAGTGTTAAAAAAACTTTGGTAAAGGGTACACCTTTATCAGCGCTTTTTTTAACACTGATAAAAGTTTCCTTTATCATCACTTTTTGTTAGTACTGATAAAAGTATCCCTTTTATCATTGATTTTTCTTTAGTGATGATAAAAGTAGGCACTGCATTATGGGTGATTTTTGGTAGGGTCGACATATATCCGATGATCCCACGTGATCACTATCATCGCCAAGCGTCGCCTAAATAAGCATCACGGTCAGAACATCTCGCAAACTATCTTAGAAGTACTATGAAGACCACCATCGTGTTCTATGTTTAAAAGCATTCAAGATACGCAACTCAGGGGAAAAAATCCGAGTTCAAATGAAGGAGATACGAGAGGAAGAAGATTAACGTAAAAATACCTAATGTGTGACCCCACTCCACTATCTGGTTGTGTTCTCCCTAGAAACAACTCGAAAAAGCCATGATTCTATATATGGCGTGTCCTTTGGGATACATGGCATGTAGGACCACACGAGGTCTTGGTCGTGCATCTTTTCTCGTGCTTGTGTATTCCTACCCTAGTCTGTGTACTCCGATACACGATGTGTCCATCCACATGGGGCCTCAGGCGTGTGTGGCTTGCACACTGCTTTGCCACCTAGGCAGGGTGACAGAGCGTGTATGGCCACTCACACAGCTTGTGATATTTAACTTCATTTGAAACCGTAGTGCTATATCCAGGGGGCTACATGACATGTGTTCTTCTAGGATACACAATGTGTTGTCAGGATTTTCGTTGAAAACCACATTCTTCCATGCAGTTTCCAAGTCCGCACTTGTTTTCACGAATCACGATCGTTCGGCACCCAAAATCAGAGAGAAGTGCCTCCTACCATCGTTTCCCAGCCTCCAATGGTTGGAAAAAGAAATCTGGCGATCCGCTTGAAGTCTGCGTCGCCTCCCGTCGCTCGTAGCGCCTCACGTCATTGATTCAGATATAGGATCCACGAAGGATCACCTACAATCCATTATGATCTTCCTACAAAAAACTGATTCATTCGTCGTTTGCCAAACCGCCATGAATATGAGGGTTCAATAGTGCTTGAACCTGCCCCGCCAATGTCGAACTGCAACCTCGTGGGCCAATGGTGAAGAACGCGAAGAACAGTTGGGGGAAACCCATAAAAAAAGTTGTCAATGTCATTGGCTAAGCATTCTTGGACAACGATAATAGATTGGGGAAATTGAGGTGAGGACGTTGTATAATTCAAGAAATAAATGAATTAAATAATTCAACTCATCTGTGAGGCTCATGCCAAAAAACTAATTGTCGCTGAATTAAAAGCATATAATACATCTATGCACAATTTTTTAATCAAAAGGGCGGAAATCCACAATTGTCGAGACCTACCTTGAAGAAGAATTGTTCCTTGATAAAGAATGTGTTTGTGGGTGAAGGAGAAGGCTTGTTGTGTCTGTTGCCTCTTGATCCACCTCGATCCAACTATTGTTTGTTTTCGGAATCCGGTTCACCAATGAGGAATGCTATGGACCTCATCTGAGATCTCGTAAGGGTTTTGTGGTTAACCATTCATAAATCATCATAAGAGGGTTCTTATAGAGGATTTTAATTAGGTAATTTAATAAAATAAATAAATATACTATTTATTTGTTTTAATTAAATACATCTGTCAACGGCCACCTCAACTAGACGTTTGATGCCAACAAACCTTTGGTTGTCCCGATGGTAAACCTTGTGTTTTGAAATCAACTATGGTTTTCGATTTCCAATCGGAGTTCGTCTTTGTTAGGACCAATTGGGACCTATATACCCTGAAAGGGGGGGTGAATCAGGGTATGAATATTCTTTTTCAAAGATCTTCCTGCCCCACTGAATCATGACCTCTTTATTACAAGGGTCACTTTGTTTGTACTTGTGTGTTTGTTATGATCACTTATTTTCTTCTTTATCTGATGATGATGCTTTAAATGCAATGCAGGGAAGTAAGCAGGTAGACACAAAGATTTTTACTTGGTTAACCCTCACTGGGCTACGTCCAAGGAGCATACGCCAGCAAGTTGCCGGTCGTACCAAATTCCACTATTCTTCACTAGATGTGGATACAAAGGTTTGGGATATATTACTTCTATTCTCAGGCTCACTGCCTTTACAAAGATTAGAGTCAGCTCACTGCTTTCCCAAGGGTCACTCCTTGTTTCTCTCTCTCTGACTCACTGCCGGTGGAAAGGATCACCTTCTTCCTCTTCCTTCGCTCACTGCTCTGAAAAGGATTCACTCACAGTTTATAGACCTGTAGGTCTCTTCATTTGCATGAAAGAATGCATCCTCTGTTGTATGTGGATGCTCTGTTGAAGTCCAACTTTCACCTGTAGACGAATCTCTCTTTGCAACGAAGGTATCGGGCAATCCCCCAGCTTCCACGCAGCCCTGAATCACTGCCGGAAATCAACCTTACTTGGCGCCCTTCTCTAAGGCGGCATGCAAGTCTTGGCACGCAAGTCAACACTGGCGTGCAAGTATTTCTTAACACTTGCGCGACTCAAGCTTAAGCTTCTCCAAACTTGCGCAACGCACTTCCTTTGCTGCCCAAACCACCTCAGGTGCGCAACAAACACTTGGCGTGCAAGTCCCACTTGCGCGACACACCACCACTTGCGCGACCACCACACCTGCGCGACGGGAGCTCTGAATCTTCAAAGTGTTGAACTCCGGTGAGAAATGAGGAGGGGTGATCCAGTATTTATAGGCAATTTGACCACCCTGCGCGACGGCGCGCAAGTCTACCCTCGTCGCGCAGGTCTCGGCACACAGGTCTCTTCTGTCCTCCATGTCACTTGCGCGACCCACTTCCAAACATGCGTGAACCTCTTTCCTTTGCCATATTTTGATCTTCTGATCTTGAAAAACCAGAGGCGCACAAGTTGTCAAGCTTATAAGGCATTGGCGCGGAAGTCTCTTTCACGGCGCACAAGTCACCTACTCGACCTCACCAAAACTTGCGCGACCCTTATCCATTTGCCATATTTTGATGATCCGATCTTGAAAAACATATGGCGCGCACGTTTCCAAGCCTTCAAGTACACGACGCGCATGTCCCTTTGCCAAAAACCATTTTTCTTCATTTTTCGATTTTTAGGTTCAAGAATTTGCCAAACACTGGAAAACGGCGCCACCTTGCATCTGTTCTTTTTATGCCGCCTCCAGATCATCCATTCCTTTGTCGAAGATCTTGAATCAAACATTGATCGTCACCCACAACTCTTGAACTCGACATTCCACCATGAAATATTCTTTGTCAACAAATTTGTATGTCATGCTTTGTATTGTCAACAATCATAAAATAGATATTCACTTTGTCAACAAATACAATAATCTCAAAAATGCTTCAATGATGCCTTGAGAGATTTTTGCCCAACAGTCTCCATGCGTTATTCCATTATTCTCGAAAAACTGCACACGCTTGCTATTAATGTATTTAATATTTTTAAAATATAAATTTCGAGATCATTCACCCTTGGAATCTCACGTCGTCTTAATGTATGTCTCCGAAAATTTTTCCTAATATATTTCAAAGTATTACAATTCAAAATGCAGGGTTACTGTAGTGTTATCATCATTTCATAATTTATGTCTACGATGCATTTCAATTGTAATTAAATTGATCTAAAACATTTTTATTCCAATTTGCTTTCACCTCGCACATTTAAAACTTTTAGGGTTCTTTTATTTTTAAACATATATATCAATGAATATATATATATATATATATCTATATATACACATACATATATAGATATACACATAATGATACATTCTCTATTATACAATAACGTGAAAACCATTTCTTTGTCCCCTTTTATCAAGGTTTCACCAAATGCATCGGTACGCAGAGCAGGCCCTGATAATCCCAGCTAATGATGAGAAGGGGCTAATATATATATATATATACAGTAGCTGCACTGCATGTGTATGATGTTTGTGCCTGTATATTTATAATCAAATGGGTCATGAAAAGCCCACAATCCCTGGTCGAACATAAAATCGCAGACATAAAATTTACCTAACAATAGACGTGTTGGATAAAAGATGATGATGAGCGCTGTGGGGAAGATTATTCAGTTCCATGCCAATTCAACACATAAAACGCGTAGCAGAAGAATAACTGATCACAAAAAAAAACGACTCCACGAGGTGGGGCTTGATTTTAAAGGCTTCTGTTCTCAAATGAAGATTCAAGGACGAATCGACGACAGGATCGAGCACTCCTCGATTAATTATTTTGACTGATTTGGCCAGCAAGCATCACAGGAATCAGTGACTGCTTCATTATGGGGGAGGAAGAAGAGCAAAAGAAGCTGGCTCAGGAGCGCGAGGATGATGTGGAAAAGTAGAAGATGATGACGTGTATGGTAGAGGAGGAGGAGAGGAAGAGAAGGTGGAGAGAGGGTGAGGGAAGTTGAGCTTTGCTTTGGCGCCTTTGAACCTGAAGGCGGCGCGGTCGTACGCGACGGCGGCGTCCTCGGCGGTGGGGAAGGTCCCGAGCCACACCCGCGCCGCCTTTTTTGGGTCTCTTATTTCGGCCGCCCACTTTCCCCAGGGTCGCTGCCTCACCCCTCGGTACTGCCTTCCCCGCCTCCCATTCATGACGCCTTCGTCGTTTACATCGCCCCCTTTCACGCTCACCAAAACACAAATTGCAAATATTAAATACAGAAATCAGCATACGATACTTTTGGATCATTAATAAACCCCAAACCCGCTTATATATATAGAGTGAGGTGTACCTTGATGAAGATGATGGTGGTGGGAAGAATGATTGAGGGTGTTTTGGGAGGGATGATGAGCCGAAGCGAGAGCTCGAGGAGTCGGAGAGGGAAGTCGCGGGTGAAGAGGAAGGTGGCGCAGCTGGAGGGGTGGATCCATAGGATTTCCGACGGCGATGACTCTGGAAAGGGCCGAAACCATGACGGACATGTCGTACAGGGATCGAGCGGAGTAGGCCGGGAAGACGACGGTGGGATCCGGCGATCCAAGCTGCCCGCGGGGAAACCCATGGGCGCCTCCCTGCATCTCATGATCTAAAAGAATCGTCTGTTCCCGAGCTTGTGAAGAAGAAGATGAAGAGGATGCCATCACCTGGGGCAGCTGGTTCCTCGCCATGCTGACCGAAGGTGGATGAGATGCGAGAAGAGAAGGTAGGGCTTTCTGTGCATATACTGAGTTTTTTTTAGAGTTTTTTTTTTATGGGTTTTAAGAAATAAATTATTCGGGATAGGGGATTAGGGTTCCGATATTTTTAAAACTAGGTCTGGGAGGCCTAACGGCGTTCACGTATCCTTTTGCGGGAAAGGAAGCGTGAACGCCGTTCACGCATCTGTGCGAGGGAAAGGATGCGTGAACGGCGTTCACGCATCCGAGCCGCGGCAGTGATGCATGAAAGGCGTTCACGCATCCTTCACGGACTAGCTAAAGGATGCGTGAACGCCGTTCACGCATCCGGCCGAGAATTTCTATAAAAGGAGCTCCCCCCAAAACTCGTTGTTCTCTTCTGGTTTTTGTTGCGAAGCTCTGTAGAAATTCTTTCTCAACAAATATTTGCTGCTTTTATTGAGTTAAAATTTCTATTTAATAATTTAATTGTTTAATTGTGTTTATTTATTTCATTTGTATGTTTAATTGTGTGTATGATTTATTTATTTCATATGTTATGCATGAAATGTTTTGTATAATTTAATTTTCTTGATGTTGAATGTTTGTATGATTTAATTTTTTGAATGTATGTTGTCTGAATATTGAATGTTTTATGTTATGTCTAAAATGTTTAATGTTTAGGAAAAGTAATTTATGTTAGAGAAATTTATTTTAATGAATGGTTTTAATAACAAAAGTGTTTATTATGGAAATCTCAATTAGATCAGTTATAATAAAATTTATTAAATGTTATTAATAATTATATATATATATACACATGAAGTTAAATTTTTGTAAAAGAGGTGTAGTATTTAATATAGATTTTATATAATACGGATAATATAATAAATATACCAAAAAACACAGTATGAGTGATGACTGATCTTGAGATGATCGACCATGCATAATTGAAATTGCATGTTTTATTTTGTGTATGTTGTTATTCAATTTGTAATAATTGCATTTTTTCCGCATTGATGACCTGCGAGTCATCTCTCAGTTAAGTGTAAGGACATGCGTGTCCGCTTAAAATAATTTATGTATTTCATACCCCTAGACCCCCTCACATGCATGTGAGTAAATTTGTAATTAAAAGACAGACGCCCCGAAGAGGTGTCCCCGAACAGGCTTCCCCGAAGAGGTGTCGACGAAGATGCATCCCCGAAGAGGTCTCGACGAAGTGGCATTCAAGAACTCGTTCGAGAGGAGGCGTTGCTGTTTGATAGGAGATTGACGGTTGTTGAAATATTTGATAATAGAGACAGGAGTTCACCCATAGGTTGTGGTTAGTTTATCAGATAATGATAAACTAATCATAAGTCTCAAGATCAAGTCATGATTATATATTCATAAGTAATTAAACTTTATGAAACATTATTTTAAATTTTCTTTTGTGCTAATATCACAATCACTATACCTTAACAGTGATAAATCAATATATTAAAAAGTCTCAAGATAATTTAAAATTTTAATGTAGTGTATAATATTTTTTAAATTATTTTTTTATAGGTAATTATGTCTGCTCAAATATATTGCAATAGTGAGGTAATTTATACCGAGCAGGGTTTTAGCTACAGTGTACCACCTGTCAAAGTGGTAAATGTCCATGGTTGTATGACATTGGATGCAGTTCGTAATAAGATTCATAGTCGGTTAAAACTGAGTGCTGGACAAGCAATCACTTCAATTAGATACCGACATCTTCAATATCCTGAGCGTCTGTGGCACAGCGACTACCCTATAGTCGATGATGAGGATTGGATGGAGGCTTCTCAGTTATTCAGGCAACAGTGTATTAATGGTTTGATGGAATTATTTATTTTCATTTCTGATATTGATGTGGTGTAATCGATTACTACAGAACCATGCTTTGCGAGCTCTGTAGAAGCTGGTCCTTCACAATAGTCTTATTCATTGTCTCCTCATATGACTCCTGTGGAAGAATGTAATGAGGAAGATCATCAAAATTTGGAAGGAAATGTAGATGACATCCCTTTGTGTGCTGATATAGTGCATGAAAGTTTATCCAAGGAAGATGAATCTGGGGAGTCAACAGGAGATGATGTGGTTGGGAATGAACCTTCTGAGGTTCCTTTGAGAGATAGACATCCACTACATCCACCAGTTAGTGGTAATCAGCCTTCAGTTTTGAGTTCTTTAGTTGGAGGAATGTCTCGTGAACAATATTTTGATTGGGATGTCATTACACCAGCTTCTGAATTCCCTGGTATTATAGGGAATAGGCCTCCATCAAATGATAATGCCATTTGTGTTGGGCAGGAGTTCAAAAGTAAATAGGTCATGAAAAATGTGATAAAGAAATACCACATTGAGCGACATTTCACATTTGTGGTTTATGAGTCAAAGAAGACCAAATATCTCATTCGTTGTAAAAAATATGGTTCAGAATGTAAATTCCGATTAAGAGAAATATTTGATAAATATTTTGGATGTTGGAAGATAACCAAATTAGAAGGCCCACACACTTGTCTGCATCCCAGCTTGGCACTAGATCACTCTTCCCTTGATGTAGAGTTTATATCTACTGTTATTTGTGAGATGATACGAACAAGTCAGGATGTTCATGTTTCCCTTGTTCAGGAAAGAACTCAACAGCTGTATAACTATAGGATATCATACAACAAAGCTGGGAATGAAAAACAGAAAGCCATTGTAAAAGTGTATGGTGATTGGGATGAGTCTTATGCGATGTTGCCACATCTTATGAAATTGTTGTCTCTCAATAATCAGATTGTTTATCAATTGGACAGTGTTGAGTATGTATCCCAAAATCACCGAGTTGATCAGGGAAAGGTGAGGTTCAATAGGCTTTTTTGGGCATTCAGACCGTGCATTGCTGCATTTCCCTATTGTAAACAATTTATTCAGGTAGATGGAACATTGATTTATGGAAAGTATACAGGTGTTCTACTCATTGCTACCACACATGATGGTAATCATGCTCCTCTGCCACTTGCTTTTGCTGTTGTTAAAAAAAATTTTGAATGCTGGAGCTGGTTCTTGGCAAGTGTACGTGTTCATGTCACGCAAAAACAGGGCGTGTGTCTGATATATTATCGTCATCGAGCGATTATAGAGACCATGAGTAGTGATGGGGTTTCTTGGACTGAGCCGAATGCTTATCACCGTTATTGCATTAGACATATTTGGAAGTAATGTGCATAAGTAGTTTAGAGATGAGGCCATAAAGAAGGCGATCCTCAAATTGGGTATGGTTTTCTAAACTTTCTTTTTTTAACAAAATTTAATATCCATTTTAATACATTATTATATTATGGTTTCAGCATATAAACCCCAACAAGAAATGTTTGATCGACATCTTGAAGAGACCCGAACAGTTAATGAGGAGGTATATGAATATATGATGCAAATTTCAAAGGAAAAATGGTCATTAGCATACGATGGTGGCATGAGATATGGGCATATGACCACTAATATAGTGGAGTGCATAAATGGGGTCCTCAAGGGTGTGCCCAAACTCCCAATCACAGGGTTAGTGCAAGATACATTTTTTAGATGTGTTCACTACTTTGTTGACCGGTCCCAAAATGCCTACCAGATGATGGAAAATGGAATGCTTTTTACTCAGCATTTTCAAACTGATATTGACCAGATACGGAATGAGGCTTCACGATGGAATGTTATAGCCTTTGACAGGGAGAAGAGGAGTTTTCAGGTAAGACAGTGCTACGACCAGGGTACATGCACTAATGGTGGAGTGTTTGTCGTGATGTTAGACAATAGGTACTATGATTACGGCAGCTTTCAGGCATTGAGATATCCATGTTTACATTGTGCTTCGGTAAATATATCATGGGAGCCATATGTTGACCCGGTGTATCAGATGAGTACTTTGGTTAACTGTTATATTGCTACTTAGATGCCTGTTGGTGACTTCCATTCAACCTCATTTCCTGCTGATCAACTGACCATCGTCCCTGATATTTCTAGGTTTTCATATGTTGGTTTTGGTTTCATTTATAATTTTTTCAATGTCTGTCATTTTTAAAATTATTGGCTTCATGCTACCAGGTTGCGGCCCCGAGGAAGACCGAAGTCAACTCACATTAGAAATGAGATGGATTGGCCTCAGCAACGAGGGGGGAGAATACGATGCAATATCTGTCACGCAGAAGGACATACTCGTAAGAGATGTCCCCAAGTGGCAGGACAGAGTTTCACATCTCATAATCCATGATCGAGTCTGTGTACCTGCTCCATTTTTGTGATAAATATAATTTTCTAGAGCGCGAGTTGTACTTTTTCTGGAGGAGTTCAAGTGCCTTGTTTTGGAGTCATCAATGATCATTTTCATGAGAAGGTTGAAAGAATTGTTTTGAGGGCCTAGTTTACCTGTGGATTTATTTTTTCCTGTTAATTTTTTAATTTGCTATAGATATGAGCAGGTTAAATCTGGGAATACCTATTGGGGAGATGTTGAGAGATGAAATTCTCACTTATGAATATGGATGTTCTTGGTTGCATGTTTCCTCTTAGAGGTAGCTTTGGATTGTCTTCCAAGAGTACATGGTTTGGATTTTTCTTAAAGGGAATGGAATTTACTCTGATGATTAAAGTAATGCAATTTAATATAATGTCGAATAATGTTAATGGTTATTTAATGGATAATGGATAAATTAACAAACATAATTTCACCCAAAAAAATAAATAAATAATTTTTCACTTTTAAATTCTGGTTTTCTTATAAGATGTCTAGTTTTTGTAATGGAATCTGAGTGTCTGAGCATCATTAACTAATTTTGATTGTGAGACTAGGCTAATGTTGATTGTGAAACCAAATGAAAATGAATATATCATGCTTCCACTATTAATAAGTAACAATGATATCATGTGTGCAGATGACGTGTTTTCCATTGCTTACATCTCAGGCTACTCATGTATAACGACTGCTTTTAGAGGGACGTCCTGTTGCTCCCTTGAGTGTACGTTGATCTCACCATTTCCATCATACTGCACCACCTCTCGATATCCTCCCACATCTTCATCGAGTTGGATTCTATGGAGTAGCGATGTGCGACTTCACATTTCTTGATCATCAGCTCATTACCGCACTTGTAGAGAGATGGAGACCAGAGTCGCATACTTTCCATTTCAGTGAGGGGGAGATGACTATTACGTTGCAGGATGTGGCCATTATGTTGGGCCTCCCTATCGACGGACATGCTTTGACAGGCCGAGTTCCATCAGATTTGCCTAAGCTTGTTCATAGACATCTGGTCATAGTGGTCAAAGATGATGGCAGGACCATCGTCGGTGGTAGATTATGGATGCCTTGGTTAGACCATCACTTTACACTTTTACCAGATGATGCTGATGACGTCACCGTGATGTGTTTTGCACGCGCATATATTTTGAGGCTGATCGGTGGAACGCTTTTTATTGACCACTCTACTACTTTTGTGCACCTGAGGTATCCATCTTTTTTGGAGGATTTGGACCAGGCAGGCCGATATAGTTGGGGGTCTGCCTGCCTAACATATACATACAGGTCCCTATGCAGCGCATGTCGCATCGATAAGATGCAGATCACAGGATGCATGGTTCTTCTACAGATGTGGGTATGGGAGCACATACCTCGTTTATCTCTACATGCCCGTGCTCCATTACCCGTAGATATTGTAGTAGAGGCTCCACATGGACGTTGGTATGTTATTAATTCCTTCTAATATCTTACTTAATTGTATAAAATTCTTTTATGAAATGTAAAAATAAAAATGTTATCTACTGGTGGAGTCAGGCGCATAGACATTCAGATTCTCCCAGACATGATGTTCACGCCTACAGACTTATTTTAGAAAGCATTCGACCAGACGATGTAAGCAATTATTATTTATATTGTTAAATATTTACTTTTTTACTGTACATCTATTCATTTATTAATTGATTTTTCATTTTTTCTTTAAGATTACATGGATACCATATACAAATGATATCTTTCAGAGTCTGCCCCCATATTGTACAGTGATGCTTGATATCGGCTCTTGTATGGTCCCACTGATTCATTTTCATATAGTCGAGTGGCATCAGACAGATAGGGTTATGATACAGTTTGGATTCCTTCAGCATGTTCCTGACCCGCCCAATTAGTTGGATTCATTTCATTCCCTGAAGATGTCAGGGAAGAGAGATTTTTATTGGAGGAGCTACCATGCCAGATATGTTGCTTTATGGGATAGACGACGGGAGTCCCAGTTGCGAGGGGCAGGGACAATACATTTTCATTTGATGGATCAGATGGATTATGCAGGATGGTACATCAGGTCCCCAGTCAGATTTCTGGCACGACATGGACGGGGCTTCCATGACTTGGTATGCATTCTTCATTTCACTGATCAACATATTTTTTATTAATATTAGTTTAACAATGGAATTTTTTTTCGTAGGATGCTCGTATTTTTCATCTACTTTATATTTCTGATCCAGTGGAGAGAGCTACCTTTGTCCCATCATATTTTCACACCCTTGTATGACAGATGCTACCGTCGATGGACGAGATTTATCATGGCATTTTCTTTGATCCACCACCTGCTACGGAGGCTGCGGAGCCTGCTGAGCCTCACATAGATGTACCTGGGGGTGACGACCCTGTTATGGATGCTGCTGTTCCACAGGAGGAGGCTACTCAGCTTGCTCGGCCACATGATATTGTTCCACTGGAGGAGGGTGTTCAACATGATCAGTCAGATTCTCCTCCAGCTTCTCAGGCACAGCCGCATGTACTTACAGATGATGAATGGATTTAGTTCGATGTTTTATTGTAGTCATCCGCAGCAGAGCAGCAATCTACTTACTATGTTGGTGAGAGTTTCAGCCATCTTCCACTATCCTTAGATGCGGGCCAGGGTACAGGCGGTGAGACTGTACATCCACCACCTGTCACATAGAAGGATGTGGAGGTGGCTGTCGATGAGGATGCGCATCGTACGCCAGAGCACAGACGCAGACAGACACGGCGTGGATGCATCCAGTATACTCCTGGATGTGGGACAGAGGAGCATCCATGCCAGAGGCGTAGATTAGATTGACATTTGATTTATGATACATTTTGTATGTGTATTACTGTTATCTATACTTCTATTCTATTTTTAAAAAGTGTCTTACTGATATCAAATTATATACTAATGTATATATATATATGTATAATAAATAATATGATTAAATTAAATGATAAATATTAATTATATTAATTATTTCCAAATCAAATAGATTCTGGATGAAAAGATGCGTGAACTTGAAGAAATCTTGAAAAATATTATTGATCTCAGTGATTTAAAATTAGATGTAAAATCCTAGAATATCATGGAACTCGATTATTTGTTTACAAAAATTAAATTGCATGAAGAAGAATTTGAATGAATAATGGATATTTGTGAAGAGTAGATGATTTTGATTGAAGATCAGAATAACTAAAATATGAATTATAAGTTCATTTGGCCAATTTTGAGAAGATACATATTCAGACTTTATAAAAGGAAACAATTTCTACTAGTACGCAATCTAAAGAGTGAGATTATTGAGTATGCATCTCAAAACATAGTTTTACAGTAAATAAAGGATGAATGAAAGAGGTAAAAGGAGATGATTAAACTATTACCCATTAAAATATAAAACATCACCATCTAATAAAGACCTACATTATAAATAATTCCATTCAGTTTATAGTTGATCAACTTACAATGCTTTCTTGCTTCATTACTATTTGAGAGTATTTCACACTCTATCAACATACCAATATATAAATAAAGAGGTAAGTTGACATGGATTAAATCTTTATATTATATCTAATAGAGACCCAAGGATCTCTATGATATTTTTGGGAATTATTTAACAAGCATCAGATACAAAATGAGATTTGAAATACTAACCACACTAAAAATAATAGTAAGTCTAAAAGGATCATTCATAGGCTTGTAGATCAGCTAATATATTTCTTGATCTATTTCAAGAGATATTGTGATCAACAACATTTATTAGTGGAATTCATATATAATAACAGTTTCCACTTTAGAATACAAATGGAACCATATGAGGATCTTTATAGAAATAGATGTATAACAACAACATGTTGAGATGATGTGAGTGAAAGATGCTAAGATTATATCTTTCTCAATATATGTTAGAGAATACTCAAGCCATTCTATTAAAAATTATCTAATGAATATCTATTATTCATGAATATTTATTAATAATTATTAACATTATTTCAATATTTTCTATTATTTAATTGATATTTATTAATATTTCTAAATTTTTTACTTTAAGTTTATTAGTTTATAATTAGTAGTTATACATTTTGAGGAGCATTTGAGCTCTCTATGAGATGCGTGATCCCCGTTCACGTATCTTCAGTGGGGCTGGGATGCGTGAACGACATTCATGCATCCCAGACCCAGTTTTAAAAATATCGGAACCCTAGTCCCCTATCCCGAATAATATATTTCGTAAAACCCATAAAAAATCATTTTTTTAAATAAAAAAAATAATTATTTTAAAAAATAATTATTATACTGATTAGGTTATTTAAAAAAAACATGGGTCCAGCTCGATTGAACCCCTTCCGGGCAAACTCTACCCTTAATTAACTAAACCGGCCCAATGCAGATTACACAATATTAAGTTCTATTCCTAATGAACTCAACCTAAAATACTAATAAATGGATGATTTTATTAACACTAGAATAAAATTCAGGTAAAAAGTACTTCTATCAATGCTAAAAAAACACTAATAAAAGTGATCATTGGTCATCACTCTTTTATACGAGCTCGGTTACATCCACTACCTCAGAACACAACGTAAGGAAAAAAATTGCAATAAATCACAGGTTCGAGGACTTGACCTCGTGACCTGCCCCTCACACCCCCCAAACCATTACCTCCCCACCACCAACTGCAGGGAAAATACATCACCCTTTTATAGCGTAGGAAAAAACTTTTATTTATCAGCGATTTTAGCCAACAATAATAATGAGTACTTTTTCAGCTCTATGAAACTGTATCTTTGTCGGCAATTTTTTTGAACGTTGATAAAAGTACCTTTTATCAGAGATTTTAATTAGCGTTGATAAATGGTGGCCTTTATCTATGCTAAAATAGAAATAATAACATACATATTTCATAAAAAAATTATATATCATTAAAATAACACAAATTAATATAAAAATATATTTATATTGATATAAATATATTATATTTAATTAAATATGACTTATACACTTAATATATAATATATTTTTTGAAAAAATGACTTATACAATAAATGAAACATAATATAAATTACTAACTTGCTAATTATTATTGATTAATAGTCATTTAATAACATGTGGATGACATAAAATTTTAATAAATTAATGAAAAATGTTAGATAAATTGAAGACATGATTTAAATTTCAAATGATCATATTTTTTTATCTAAGTGTCAATTTGAACTCCACCACATATCAAATCGAAGTGTGAAAAAAAATCTATGACACGATGACCCAAGAGAAGCATGTTCGTTGTTTTTATGAGTTAAAAAAAGGCTCAGAGACCTCCAAAAGTGAATTTGTGTCGTAGTACATTATTTGTTAAACATTTGATTGAATTTCAGTCTCATTTGAGCTTGTTTTCTTGACTTTTTTCAGTGGAGACTAAATTAATTCTCAGATCTTATAGTCATATGGATATTATAGTGTTTAAATTTTCACGTTTTTCATATTGTAGTTTTATTTAGAATTAAATATCTACATATTTTTATTTATTTACATATAAAAAATAAACTGTACAAATAAATATTTAATCATATTTAAATAAAAATATTTCTTTAAATATATAAACCATTTGGAAATAAATATTTATTATTTAATTTATTTAAAATAAAACATTATATATCTATTTTATTTACCTTAAAAAATGAATATATATATATATATATATATTCCTATACAAGTAATGTTTATATATAAATATGTGTGTTCCAATAAACAAATATATATTTATGTTTATATTATAATATATGTAAATAAATACATATATGTAAATATTTGTGTGTGTGTGTGTGTGTGCGAAATATAAATGTGTACGTGTGTATAATATATGCGTGTATGTGTCTGTCAATACTGCGTAGATAAATCATATTTAAATATATTTTTATAAAAATATCATTATCATTAAATATAGTATATAAATAATTTATAATAAATATTTATAAATACATAATCAAAAATTTATATCCAAACATAAAATTATATGTAAATATGTATAAATATATTTGTAAATATATAGACATAAAAATATATACGAGTAAATATGTATAAAATTTATATCAAAATATACATTATAGATAAATATTTTAAAAAGGTAATTAAATACAATTACAAAAATGTATATGATTTTATGAATAAATATATAAATAAAAATGAATTATATATATATATAATTATATATATCATAAAATATTATACAAATTTTGATGGAGTAGTGGAAAGATGCTAGGACTTGAAGGAAGAGGTCAAATGAACAATTACAGGCATGAGCAAGCCCAAATGATGTGAAAATCATTAATAAAAATCTTAGAAAGCGCTGATATAAGGGGTGGGTTTGAGCAATGTTGGCTAGGTGCACGGTGGGCACATAGTGCTCATAGGGGGGAGTGAAAGTACTAATAAAAGTGCTGGGTAGAATGATTTTTTTAATTTTTTTCTAGATTTTTATCAAAGCTAAACAGAAGCGTGGATAAAGACAACATTCATTAGTACTAAAAAAGTGATGATAAAGATGCCCTTTATCAGTGTTAAAAAGCACTGATAAAGACAATATTTATTTGTGATTTTGTTTTAATGCTGATAAAATGTTCCTTTATTAGCGTTTTTGTAAGCACTTATAAAGGTCATGACTTTTAAGGGCGCTTACCATGTCAATGCATTTTAGCGCTGACAAAGCCCATTTCTATCACTTATAAAATATTGATTTATAATAGTCCAGGGTACAAATAACCTATATAACTGTTACAACAATACTCAAAGCTTCTTTTTATAATGAAGTTCTACTTAATATATTATTAATTAAAATTTATCAATCTCTATGCCATGGTTTCAGATTTCCAAATCCATGTCTCATGCAATAAAAAAAACTAATTATCAAGGTTTTGAGAACCATATTGGTGATCAAACCAGAGAGATGAGGGGTTCACTGTTAGACTAGTTTGACCGATTAAGATGAATGATCAAACAAGTTTAATTTTTTATTCTTAATATTATATTATTATTTTATATGAAAAAAATTAAAAAATTTAAAAACTCACATAGAACTGTCAATCTGGTCCATTTCTAACCCGTCTTACTGGTTTTGTGCGGGTTCAAGGTTACCAAAACCGATCCAAAGGACAAAATGGCCTAATACCCTAGACCCGGCTATATATCCCCCCAATTAGTCATCCGATCAGTCGAACTATCCGATCCGATATGGGTTTGAAATCAATGCTAATTATTTTAAATATTTTATAAAATATAATCTATTATTAATTATATAAATTTTATTGTTAGTTAGAAATTATACTAATCTATTAAATAATTGTTAATTATATTAATTATAATATTATTTTTATTATTATATTACCCACGTTATTATTTATAATTTATTTTATTAATTATTAAGTATATTAATGATGCAGTTGAGGTCCTAGAAAAGTGGTAAATGCTCCCCTATAATACTGTATTAACTAGGGTTCAAACCCCGAAAACCCCCAATTTTGGGAAATTTTCAGAAGACACCCTGACGAAAGGGTGGTGGCTACGATGCAAGGTAGCAACCATGGCATAAGATAATGGGCCAGGATACAGGGAATGATCAGTGGTAGGAATTGAGGAGGAGCACGATGTTGGAGTTGGTGGCCTAGAACCAACTACTTTGTACTTTATTCATTAATAAAAGCCTTATCACATCTTGTTTGTTCTTCTGCGTGACAATATATGTGATAATGTCCTAAGAAAAAGTGTTTCATTAAAGGGTCATAGCAGATCCCTGCTATGATGAGAACCCAGAAGTGCCATTGTAAGGGTTGGTGTCCTCAGAACCAACTGTTTTGTACTTTGATTACATAAATGTTCACTTATTATATATTGTTCATTGTTCTGCATGACTATAATATAATAATGTCCTGAAATATTTGTTGCATTAATAAGGTCATAGCAGATCCCCGCTATGATGAGAACCTTGAAATGCTATAACAATATTCTTAAATAAAGTTCTGCGGTTGGATGACATACTATGATAGGACACATAGTATACAGACCGTCATGTGAGAGTACTCATAAGAAGACGAGACTCTCTCTCATGGAGTTCGCACTTGGTAATCTCCAAGATGGGAGATTATGAGAATAGACCCGCCAGTAGTAATTCTGCATGTCTTGGTGTCATCGGATATTGCTATCTACGAGCGTGTGTAATGGTCCTTGGACTGGAAGATTATCATTAACTCATGTCATGACTCGCGCACTTAGATTTACTGACGAAAACTGTCACGCAGATAGTTGGCGGGAAGTAGGGTACGTTGGGTGCGTCACGAGTGACATGTTTTTAATGGATAAGTCAAGGAAGGATTTGTCCCTTCCATTTATGGAAGTTGATATCTCGGCCCTTTGATTGAAATAGAACTGTCGCATTAAATTCCATGGCCATGGTGTAAACGATGAGTTTATTTCAGGTAGTCAAAGAACGACATATCAAGCATATAGGTTTATGACACTACCATGAAACCTGCTTGATGAGATATTGAGACAAAGGGATTAAATTACACAGTAAGCGCTCGTATGAGGTGATACGTCAATGCGGCGTCAACTTCTTTCTCTTGGGTGCCTTGACCCGTTGCTAGACAGTAATCTTGGACTTTAGGCAAGCCCGCCTAATGCCAACGAGAAAGAGGCCTAGAGGGTCACACACTAAGTGTATCCAAGTATCTCAAGTTGAATAAAGATTATTCTCATACATGGTTTAATAATTATTCAAGGAAGCCTAAGTTGTTTTAAATGATGGAGGAAAAAGAAAATAAAACAAGTACACGTCGTGTATTATTATTACATGCCGTGTAGTTTTATTTTGGAAAGGAAATGAATAAATGAAAACAAGATATACACGCCGTGTACATTTAATGTACACACCGTGTAGTTTTCAATGAAAAACAAGTACACGCCGTGTATTTATTAATAAACTCTGTGTAGTTTTTTTTAGTTGGGATTTTGAGGATATAATATTGTTTTAAATGATATTTATTATAATCAGCGTGGGCGCATGTCAAGGAATTATTTATTCGGCATGGGGTTTTAAATAAAGAGTCAATGAAATAAATAAAACGCGTAACGCGTTTATTTATTGTCATAACTCTATAACCCCACACACCCGATTATAAATATCCTCACAACCCCAACTCTTTTCTGATACAAGAGAATCGTTGTGCACAACATCTCTGGATAATTCTTTCAAGGCCGAAAGAACCTCTTCTTCCAAGAATGCTCTCAAGACCGAGAGAGATCCTCTTCCATCGGATCAAGACAATCTAAGGCGGACAACGCAAGAAAAGGCTTCTCCACGCTAGCACCCGGAGAATCTTTTGGCGACGTCCAGAGATACGAGGTACATGTGTGGATCACCGCTAGAGGGAGTCTACACTTGGCTTCTGCGACGCAACGACGGATCACATCGACAACGTGATTGAGAACATCAACGAAGAAAGAACACCCAAAAGGTATTTCTTTATAATTAATTAAATTAATTATAATCAACCTGTAACGATCCTTGTTTGTGGTTCCGGGAAAAACCATCTTCTTTGTCTTTTTCTGTGATTCGATCCGTGGAGACTGGCGTTTATCGTCGTATTGATCCCGGATTGATCATTGCTAATGACAAAAAGCCAAGTGGGCACATCCACCCACGCGCTTCCGCTGCGCCCGGAACCTTCAAATGGTATCAGAGGGAGGTTACAACGTTGATTATAGTTATTTAATTTTCGTTGATAATTTACGCATTCATATTTGATTCAATTCGAAATAAATCGTTCTATAAATCTGAATTAACGAGATCTATTCTTCCTCCTTCGTTTCTCGATTCATATCACAGAAACGACCTTTTATTTTTAATTATGATTAAAATAAAAACGAGGAACTCATCCGGAGGAGCCGCTCTTTCTGTCTGTACAACATGGGATTACACGGCGTGTAATTAAAACTACACGCCGTGTACTTTGGTTCAACGAACCGGCACTGGTCCGCCAAACCACGTCGTGTGAATTGATTATGCCTAAGTTTTAATCACGCCGTGTTGACCAGAATAGAACGGCGCGTGGAAACCGGAATACACGACGTGTATGTTGGAACAACACGCCGTGTAGTCCGTTCCGACCCAGGTGAAACCGTGTACAAAGATAAGTCGCGTACCGCGTATACGGGATCACCAGGCCGGTTACCGCGTAACAAGGAAGTACACGCCGTGTATGATTCATCTACATGCCATGTACTCTAAAATTTCCAAAGTACAGAAAAAACACGCCAAAGCCCCGGCGTGTACTTTGGACAAAGGGTGAAAAGAAAAATACACGCCGTGTAATTATAAACTACACGCCGTGTACTTTCCAGAAATGGAATTTCACCAGGTTTCCTCCAATGTACAAAGACCCGTACAAGGAATATGGATGAGAAGAATCTCAAGGAAATTCAGAAAGGAATTTAAGATAAAGAATTGATTAATTATAAGATCATAATTAATTGAATTCGAGCGCGTCTTATCTTAAATAAAACGATTAAAAGAATTTGAATTCTAAATATGCGTAAATGTCGTTGCATACTATGGATGATCATGAGCTAGACCAAAGACCCTTTGTATGTGTATGGTTTCATTTAAATTTATTTAATTTAAATTTGTTGGCCTGCGAGCCTTCTTCCAATAAAATGTAGGGCCTGCGTGCCCATGGTTTCTTTAATGTAAACCCATGTAATGGAGGATCTCCCAAGCCAGAGGAGACGGTTCAAATCCCGAAGCCAAGGCGAAAACGACACAAGAAGATACAAAGGTGGACAGGTGGGAGCTGCAAAACATGAACCATCAGGTTCAAGGTGTTTTCCCTAGGTCAGGGTAAGCTTATCAAAACCGCTAGATAAGCTAACCAAATAGAAGCTCATGATCATGCCATCTTATTTTATTTCTGTCTGATTGCATGGTTTATATATTATGCATGTGTTGTCGCGATCACATAATTAATAAAATGAACAAGCATGCAAAGATGGAATAAAATAAAAACCGGTCTATGCGTATACATTATCGGAACATGGTTAATCACTTAAGCAAGCATCACTTAATATTAACAAGCATGTGATAATGCAAAGATACGCATAAAGAATAAAATCCCTCAAATACCATATTAAGTCAGACCAAGCCTTCCGTTACTTGATTAAGGGCAATACTCAATAAAACTATGTGTTTGACCAACCCTTGTTGGGACACTTACTTTTATAAAGGAAGCCCTTATGAAAGGTTTCGGGTTGACTTAACCATATTACATCAAGAGAAGTATCCCTTGCTAGACTTGATGTAATATTGGAGGCAAGAGTTGAGGAAATCCAAGTCAGGATTTCAGGATTGGGGAGTCCACTCAACAGATCAAGGAACTGTAAGCTCACAGTTGGCAAAGACCCGCCTACCTAAATACCTTTAAATAGCTTGACCAACCCTTTTTGGGGTTATGCGAAGGGAAATATGGATCCTTGACATTAGAATGTCAAAGCAACTAGACATTCCGAGTTCAATGGTGAGGGCCATTGGGAATTGATAAAATAGTGGGAGACTTAATAAAATTTATTATTTCTCATAAAATGTAATCAAGAAAGTACTGATGAATCTGCTCTTTTAAATTGTAGAATCAAAATGACAAACACATCAACCACATTTTCTCTGCGATCAATTCTGGATAAAGACAACATCCTCACCGGCAGTAACTTTCAGGAATGGTTTAGGCGCCTTCGGGTTATCCTACGCCATGAACGGAAGTTTTATGTGCTGGAGTCCTCACTTCCTGATTCTCCTGCCCCAGGGGAAAGTGATGAAGATTTCCTAGTCTATGATCAACATTTGAACGATGCTCTCGACGTTCAATGTTTGATGCTGTCATCTATGTCTAGTGAGCTCATGAAGTCTCATGAAGACATGGATGCCTACAACATGCTCGAGCACCTCCGTGGTTTATACCAGGAGAGAGCAAGACAGGAAAGGTTTGAGATCTCCAAGGCTCTGTTTCAGAGCAAGCTTGGAGAGGGTGCCCCAGCTGGGCCTCATGTAGTCAAGCTCATTGGCTACATTGAGCGCTTGGAGGTTCTAGGGTTTAAACTCCCTAAAGAACTGGGTACCGATCTCATTCTCGCATCACTCCCCCAGAGCTTCTCAAACTTTGTTGTTAATTTCAACATGAACAATATTGAGAAGTCTCTATCTGATCTTCTTATCCTCATTCGCCAAGTGGACAATGACATGAAGCGTGAAAAACCTTCTGTCCTTATGGTGAATAAAAGGAAAGGGAAGGCGAAGAGCTTTAAGCCCAAAGCTTCTTCAAGGCCTTCCAAGAAAAGGAAGATCAAAGGGGAGGCAAAGGAACAGGATGCTGTTTGTTTCGCATGTGGCAAGAAGGGTCACTGGAAGAAAAACTGCACCCAGCCGAGGAAGCAAGGGGAAGCTTCAGGTGCGTTTGTTATCGAATGCAATCTATCTGTTTCTACTAATTGGGTATTAGATACTGCTTGTGGTGCTCACATCTGTATCCAAATACAGGAACCAAGTAGATTCAGGAAGATTGATCGAGGGGAGATAGATCTACGAGCAGCCAACGGAGCCAGACTTGCTGCTGTAGCTGTCGGGGACTACCACCTCACATTGCCTACCGGGATGGTCTTGGTTTTGAAAGGATGTTATTATGTACCCTCTGTAACCAAAAAAATTATTTTAGTATCCATATTAGATACTGATGGATTCATATTCAAGTTTGGAAATGAATGTTGCTACTTTTATAAAGATAGCATTTGTTTTGGTAGGGCACATTTATATAACGGCCTTTATGTGTTAGACTACACAAACCAAGTAATGGAAATTGATAACAAAGTTAATTTACATGACTCATACCACACCCAACTTTGGCATCACCGGCTAGGTCATGTCAATGAGAAACGTTTGACAAAATTACATCAAGATGGGTATTTAGATTCTTTCGAACTAAAACCACTTGGTGTATGTCATGCGTGTCTACAAGGCAAAATGACCAAAGCCCCATTTAGTGGGAAAGGTGAAAGAGCTAAAGAGCTTCTAGAATTAGTTCACACAGATGTGTGTGGACCATTTCCAGTTGAAGCAAGGGGTGGGTTCTCGTACTTCATAACTTTTACTGATGATTTTAGTAGATATGGATATATCTATTTAATGAGGTATAAGTCAGATTCTTTTGATCGGTTCAAAGAATACAAGAATGAAGTTGAGAACCAGCTTGGTAAGAAGATTATGAAACTCCGCTCAGACAGAGGAGGAGAATATCTTAATCAAGACTTCATTGATTTCTTACGGGAGTTTGGGATTCTATCTCAACTCACTCCTCCTTACACACCGCAGTGGAATGGTGTAAGTGAAAGGAGGAACCGCACCCTGTTGGACATGGTGAGATCAATGATGAGTCATGCGAGTCTTCCATTATCCTTTTGGGGATATGCATTACAAACAGAAGCACACATACTAAACCAAGTACCAACTAAATCGATAAATGGTATTCCATACGAGTTATGGAGTGGACGCAAATCCATGTTATCGAATTTACACGTGTGGGGTAGCGAAGCATTTGTTAAGGCATCTTCAGGTAACAAACTTGCACCCCGAGGCACAAAGTGTATCTTTATAGGATATCCCAAGGAAACAAAGGGATATTACCTATACAACCCCTCAGACAAAAAGGTTACAGTGGCAAGACACGCCATATTCCTTGAGAGGGAGCACATCTCCAGAAGAGATAGTGGGAGCGAGATAGACTTCGATGAAGTCGAGGCTCAAGATACACATGAGTTGGTACAAGAACAGATTCCACAAAGCCCCGTGGAAGAACAATCTGTTCCAGAGACACAAGAACTGCGTAGGAGCACGAGAGAGGTGAGAGAACCAGAACGATATGGTTTTCTTGTCACTGAGGATGGTGACTCATTATTGGTTGACAATGATGATCCTCTTACCTACAAGGAAGCAGTTGAAGGCACAGACGTTGCCAAGTGGCAAGAAGCCATGAATTCTGAAATGGATTCCATGTACCAAAACCAAGTCTGGATTTTGGTAGATCCTCCAGTTGATGTAAAGCCTATTGGTAATAAATGGGTATTCAAGAAGAAACTGGACATGGAGGGGCAAGTCAGCACCTACAAGGCACGACTGGTTGCAAAAGGTTTTAGACAGCGTCAAGGAATTGACTATGATGAAACCTTTTCACCAGTTGCAATGCTGAAGTCTATCAGAATCCTACTGGCCATTGCTACTTACCATGACTATGAAATTTGGCAAATGGATGTCAAAACAGCTTTCCTTAACGGGAACCTCCAGGAAGATGTCTACATGACACAACCTGAAGGGTTTGTGACTTCAAAGGATGCCAACAAGGTATGCAAGTTGCAAAAATCCATTTATGGATTAAAGCAAGCATCAAGGTCATGGAACATTCGTTTTGATGAAGCTGTTACAGAATTTGGCTTTGTTAAGAACGAATGTGAGCCTTGTGTCTACAAAAGGTTTAGTGGAAGTGCAGTCGTTTTCCTAATAGTATATGTCGATGACATATTGCTAATTGGAAACGAAGTACCTGTCTTACAGTCAGTTAAGACATGGTTCAATAAATGCTTTCCATGAAAGACTTGGGCGAGGCGGCATATATTCTTGGGATCAAGATCCATCGTGATAGATCCAAGAAAATGTTGGGCCTAAGTCAAAGTACATACATTGACAAGATACTGAAGAGATTCAGTATGGAACAGTCCAAGAGGGGATTGTTGCCAGTGTCACATGGCATTCATCTTTCCAAGAAAATGTGTCCTCAGACACATGAGGAAAGAAAAAGAATGGCAAGGATCCCTTATGCATCCGCGATTGGGTCAGTCATGTATGCTATGCTATGTACGAGGCTCGATGTTGCTTATGCATTAAGTGCGGTAGGCAGATATCAAGCTGATCCAGGAGACCGCCATTGGATGGCAGTCAAGACTATCCTTAAGTATCTGAGGAGTACTAGGGATATGTTCTTGGTTTATGGAGGAGATGAGGAACTAGTCATCAGAGGACATGTAGATGCTAGTTTCCAGACTGATCAAGAGGACATGAAGTCGCAGACTGGATACATCTTCAGTTTGAATGGAGGTGCAGTGAGCTGGAAGAGCTCAAAACAAAGTGTGGTGGCAGATTCTACAGCGGAGTCCGAGTATATCGCAGCTTCTGAGGCAGCTAAAGAAGCAGTATGGATGCGAAGCTTCGTCCAAGAGCTGGATGTTGTACCGAGCAGTAAAGATCCTATCACACTCTATTGTGATAATACTGCAGTGGTGGCACTTGCAAAAGAGCCACGGTCACATCAGCGGACAAAGCACATACTTCGGAAGTATCATCTCTTGAGGGATTTTTCTCAGAGAGGTGAAGTTGCAGTGAGCAGTATTTCCATGGAAGACAACGTGGCGGACCCATTGACTAAAGCCTTGACTCAGCAGAAACATGATCATCATGTGAGGTCTAGCGGACTAAAAGTCGTAGGCAGTTGGCTCTAGTCCAAGTGGGAGTTTGTAAGGGTTGGTGTCCTCAGAACCAACTGTTTTGTACTTTGATTACATAAATGTTCACTTATTATATATTGTTCATTGTTCTGCATGACTATAATATAATAATGTCCTGAAGTATTTGTTGCATTAATAAGGTCATAGCAGATCCCCGCTATGATGAGAACCTTGAAATGCTATAACAATATTCTTAAATAAAGTTCTGCAGTTGGATGACATACTATGATAGGACACATAGTATACAGACCGTCATGTGCGAGTACTCATAAGAAGACGAGACTCTCTCTCCTGGAGTTCGCACTTGGTAATCTCCAAGATGGGAGATTATGAGAATAGACCCGCCAGTAGTAATTCTGCATGTCTTGGTGTCATCGGATATTGCTATCTACGAGCGTGTGTAATGGTCCTTGGACTGGAAGATTATCATTAACTCATGTCATGACTCGCGCACTTAGATTTACTGACGAAAACTGTTACGCAGATAGTTGGCGGGAAGTAGGGTACGTTGGGTGCGTCACGAGTGACATGTTGTTAATGGATAAGTCAAGGAAGGATTTGTCCCTTCCATTTATGGAAGTTGATATCTCGGCCATTTGATTGAAATAGAACTGTCGCATTAAATTCCATGGCCATGGTGTAAACGATGAGTTTATTTTAGGTAGTCAAAGAACGACATATCAAGCATATAGGTTTATGACACTGCCATGAAACCTGCTTGATGAGATATTGAGACAAAGGGATTAAATTACACAGTAAGCGCTCGTATGAGGTGATACGTCAATGCGGCGTCAACTTCTTTCTCTTGGGTGCCTTGACCCGTTGCTAGACAGTAATCTTGGACTTTAGGCAAGCCCGCCTAATGCCAACGAGAAAGAGGCCTAGAGGGTCACACACTAAGTGTATCCAAGTATCTCAAGTTGAATAAAGATTATTCTCGTAAATGGTTTAATAATTATTCAAGGAAGCCTAAGTTGTTTTAAATGATGGAGGAAAAAGAAAATAAAACAAGTACACGTCGTGTATTATTATTACATGCCGTGTAGTTTTATTTTGGAAAGGAAATGAATAAATGAAAACAAGATATACACGCCGTGTACATTTAATGTACACACCGTGTAGTTTTCAATGAAAAACAAGTACACGCCGTGTATTTATTAATAAACTCTGTGTAGTTTTTTTTAGTTGGGATTTTGAGGATATAATATTGTTTTAAATGATATTTATTATAATCAGCGTGGGCGCATGTCAAGGAATTATTTATTCGACATGGGGTTTTAAATAAAGAGTCAATGAAATAAATAAAACGCGTAACGCGTTTATTTATTGTCATAACTCTATAACCCCACACACCCGATTATAAATATCCTCACAACCCCAACTCTTTTCTGATACAAGAGAATCGTTGTGCACAACATCTCTGGATAATTCTTTCAAGGCCGAAAGAACCTCTTCTTCCAAGAATGCTCTCAAGACCGAGAGAGATCCTCTTCCATCGGATCAAGACAATCTAAGGCGGACAACGCAAGAAAAGGCTTCTCCACGCTAGCACCCGGAGAATCTTTTGGCGACGTCCAGAGATACGAGGTACACGTGTGGATCACCGCTAGAGGGAGTCTACACTTGGCTTCTGCGACGCAACGACGGATCACATCGACAACGTGATTGAGAACATCAACGAAGAAAGAACACCCAAAAGGTATTTCTTTATAATTAATTAAATTAATTATAATCAACCTGTAACGATCCTTGTTTGTGGTTCCGGGAAAAACCATCTTCTTTGTCTTTTTCTGTGATTCGATCCGTGGAGACTGGCGTTTATCGTCATATTGATCCCGGATTGATCATTGCTAATGACAAAAAGCCAAGTGGGCACATCCACCCACGCGCTTCCGCTGCGCCCGGAACCTTCAGCCATAACACTGTTCTTGAATATATGTTCTATGGCCGGATGATTTTATTTGAGGGACACAAATAATACAGGCCATTAGGGGTGAGGACTCATAAAACTTTGAGGCACCTTCTTATTGTGTGCGATCTTGGTAATATCCAGAAGGATATTATGAGAACGAGACCCGCTAGTAGGAAATCCACATTTCATAGTGTCATTGGATGTTATTATCTGCGGACATGTGTATTGGTCCTTAGACTTTAAGATTATTAATAATGGGTATTACAACTCACGCACTTAGATGTATTGATGAAAACTGTGATGACACACTGTTCGCAGCGAGGTAGGATACGTTGGGTGTGTTACGAGTAATACTGCATTAATAGATAATGCGAGAAAGGATTTTTCCCTTCTATTCCATAACGGAAGTAGATATCTCAGGCCCTTTAATGGAATTGATATAGCCTAAATAAATCCATGGCCATGGTAAGGTATGGGCGAGTTCAATTCTGGGAAGTCAAAGAATGAATAATCGAGCACATGTGTTGATGACACTAGCATGCAACCCGCTTGATTAGAGATATCGAGACAAAGAGATTATATTACACGGTAAGCGTTCGTAGGAGGTGACACATCATTGCGGTGTTAACTTCTTTCTCTATGGGTGCCTTGGCGTGTTGCTAGATGCTAACCTTAGACTTCAGGCAGGCACTGCCTAATGCCACTGAGAAAGAGGCCTAGAGGGTCACATACTAAGTGTGTCCATGTATCTTAGTTAAATATTAATTTAAAAAGTTAAATAAATATTATTCCCTACTATGGTTTAATAATTATTTAAGGATTCTTGATCACACTTATTTCGACACTAGTTATTCGAGAGAATATAGTGTGGGTGAAATAATATATTTATTAGCGAGTAATGAAGTTACATTTATTTAAGAAATAAATAGCCATTACTCAAGGTCTAATAAATATGGTGGAGAAAAATGGAAAATAAAAGTACACGCCGTGTATTAATTATTACACTCCATGTAGTTTTCCAGTAAGGATTTTGAGGATATAATATTGTTTTGTTAAATGATATTAATTATAATCAGCATGGATGCATGTCAAGGAATTAATAATTCGACATGGGGTTTCAATAAGAGTTAATGAAATAAATAAAATGCGTAATGCGTTTATTTATTATCATAACTCTATTAACCTCAAACCCAATTATAAATATCTTCACAACCCCAACACTTTTCCTAAGCCATTTTGTTGTGCACAACGGATTTGGAAATACTCTCAAGCCAAGAGAGAATTCCCTTTCCACCAAGAACTCCCTCAAGTTATGAGAGTGAGATCCTCCACCGGATCAAGGCGGTTGAAGGCGGACATCGCAAGCGTGCTAGCACCCGAAGATCCCTTCGGCGACGTCCAGAGATACGTGGAACACATGTGGATCACCACTAGAGGAATCCTATACTTGGATTATACGACGTAACGACGGATCACAAGATTGTGACCGGAGACATCAATGAAGAAATAATTCCACCAAGGTAATTCTTGTGAATTAATTAAATTAATTATAACCAACATATGATGATCCTATCTCTATGGTTCCGGGATTCCCTCTTAAGTTTTTCATTCTTCATTCTATTCTGAAGATTCGGCGTTTTAAATCATGACAGATCTCGGATTGAATGTTGCTTAACGTTAAAATAAAAGTTGGGAAAACCCACCAACAATCTTCCGCTGCACTCGGAACCTACACACCAAGGTGTAGTGTTGAGTGTGGTGATGGTAAGAAGAACACTATGGTGTGGTGCATGAGTGACACATCATAGAGTAGGAGCTCACAACACAGGAAGGCCAACCATGATGTAAGAGGGTGCTGCAGCATAGCCTAGGGTCCTACGTCGTGGTGTTGTGGTTGCCATTTTACTGACGGGGGATAATCCCATGCATTAAACTCGGTCGTTGGGCTGTTATGATATTTTAAGGGTTTCCTCACAAACCATTTAAAAAGGAGGATTATATTACTACATTAGGACCCGAAAATACCTCTCGGGCAAAGAATCTTCGAATCTCAGAGTAAAAGAAAGTGGAAGATGATGATACTTTGAATCCAAAGTCTCAAAAGGGCACGAGTCTGGTGGATACTAAACCTAGAAGGGAAGATATGGACTCATCCTCACCAGTGAGAATAAGAGTTGAAACTCAAAACTCCTTTGAATTGCTTTAAATAGTGAATATTTCCATTGAGGGGGGCTCTAATTATAGGAGGGATCTTTAGGATAAGTTGGATGAGGAGACTTTGGTTGATGATGTGTCCTTCAAGGTGGAAAAGTTTGATGATAATGGGAATCCATAGCAGAAACCTAAAACACGAAAGTGTGGACAAAAGCCATGTGGAAGGGGGCCTTGGGGGGCTTACCATAATATGATTATTAGATATTCTTTGATATAGTACCTATAAATCATTTAAATTCATATGAATTTACATGGTCCACCTTTTTAGGTAGATCTTCATGATGCGTTTTTCTTGACATTCTTGGATTTTCATCAGGATTGAGGCCAATTGCTTGTCTTAACCCATCTCCTCCTTTCACTATCGTTTCTCAAATTTTTCTCTAATAAAGGGTCCTGACCCTAGCTTGTTTCTATAATTATATTATCAGTTATTATTTATTCATTTAGAATTTTATTTGTTACTAAAAATGTTAAATATATTATTAATTGTCAACTATTATTAAACATTTTAATAATATTATTAATTGTTATTAATTATTTATATTATTAGTTTGTATTCAATTATTAATTAATTATATTACAAATTACTAAGTATATTGAATATATTATTAATTATTAATTATTATTAACTATCAATTATATTATTAATAATTATGTATGATGGAGGAGAGACTCCAGATGCGTGAGGTGGCTCACTTGTTTCGATTATTGATTTGATGGAGATTTCAAGTTGGCTGTGTAAAGACCCCAATCCTAGTATCCCAGATCTGATGCCTTATTTTATTACATTGGCATAGATACAAGACTCAAATCCCAAAGTACCAATCCATTTAGCAGCTTTCGAAGCTAGATTACATAAATGAACATTACATTACAACTTGAAATGAAAAAAAAACATAAAAACTCTATTGGAAACACCCATAAAATCCTAGATTATTTCTACAGGACATTCATAATATGCTTCTTCACATCCAGGTGAAAAATAATACAAAATAAAGGGGTGAGCTGAGATTCTTCATAAGGGAAAGCAATACAACGAAACCTATCATAAATAAACATAAACAATAAGGCATGATGAATAACTAAATACACATACCATTAAAACATAATCCTGAGCATAATATGGTAGGAATAAAAGATGATTAAATAATTCCATATAAATAATCACATGAGAATGAAACATAACCATGAATGTTATACTAGTCTAATAATCACATGTAATATCAATTACTACTATCTTAATGAGGTAATGTAAAATTTTGGACATCCTAAACATACCATCAAGGCCTTGGATATGATGTCTATATAAATGGGTAAGGCCTATGCCAAAACTCGGTGTAGTTTTTTTATGAGAACTATTGATGCATCGAGGGGCTATAGTGGGCACCTTGTGTCACTTACTAAGTCCTATACATTCCTCTTATGTCAAATAAAAATATATCATTAAATAAAACTGTCCCATATCACTTTTAAATATTTGAATCATAAAAATAGGTGAAAGTACTCAGATAAAATCATTGAGATATTATCGAGTGAAATACCCTATTTACATTTGGAATGAAGAGTTCTTTTGGAAAATCATTTTTATGTGTCATAAAATTATATTATAAACATGTATATCCAAGAAAAGAAAAGTGAGAGACAATGTAATTATATTTGAGGCATAAAGTATTTCCAACTGAAGTGAAAACTTGTAAAAATAGCATTCAAGAAACTTTAGAAATGAGTCGCTTTAGTGTGGTTTAAGGGAAAATACTAAAGAGTTTTTTAAAAAATAAAGACATAATTTTTGTATAAAAACTAAAATGTTCAAATAAAGCTTTTCATGATAAAATGAGGGATTTTAGAAAAATAGTTTTGGCTTAAAACAAATTATGGAGTGTACTTAAAAATGGGTAAGAAACTGGGAAGTTCCCTTAAACCGGTCTTGCTTATCAGAAGGAATTGAGAGGGGAACATTATAAAAAAATTACCTCACTATCAAAGAAATATGGACTGATCTGGATAAATGAGTTTGGAACATATAAAAAAATTATAATAATTATATAAAAATAAGTAATAATTACACTGGGCTAAAGGGAGGGAAATCGTAACCCAAATGAAAAATGGAGGTTTAGGGAGAATCCCTTACCACTTCACAACGGTCGAATCGTATTCCCCCTAAAATTAATGAACATAAAATGAAAAATTGAATACCATGAAGATAAATATACTCATGGATTGATACATAAAATGGAAGTATACATAGACCATACACTAGAAATAGTTGATAATATGGAATATCTGTCAAAAATGAAAGTGAGATGAGAAAACCCTTACCTTATGTCCAAAAACATTTTTCACTTGTACTTAACATTCTAGATAACGAATTTAGATTAATAAATAATTTAATTTAGAACCTATTCAAAATTTATTTTATTATTATTATTTTATTATGTTCATTTATGAACTTTTTGATTAATTATAAGATATAATTTTATGGTTCAAAAGAATTATTATGTTCATTTATATTAGTCGAAATTACATCTTCTACTACAGGAGCTTCATTATTCAAAGAGGCCATAAAAATGAGTGAAGTGTACCATGATGTGAATGTTAGTTTTGATTTATTTTCATTTTAATTTTAATAATGATGAATCCATTAAACTTTTTATTTTTTAAATTTAGTTATTAATTTTTCCATTAGTATTTTGACTTTACAAATTTAGTTATAAATATATTGTTTATATTATGCATGCATACAAAAATTTAGTTATTCATGTTTCTATCGAGATTCAAGAATCACTCTAAACTAATTTCTAGTACTTTTTTGTCACTGTTATGGTCTAATTACTTTCCTCATCAATTGTTCATCAGAAAGCAGAGTATTTAGGTAATTATTCCTACTCTAAATTATGTATTTTGGTATTTTTCTTTATTTATAATATTTTCGTTATAAATACACTTTTTATGTCTCTAAATAAATCTAATATGAATTGTGAGTCAAAATATACATAGTTTTTTAGGAATATTTAAATTTTTATGAATAGATAATTATATTCCATATGTATCATTTATTTTTTATTTTAATTGGTTCAATTTGAATGTGAATTATTAACTTTGAAAAATATGATTCTTTAAAAACCTAGTTGGTATCCTCCCCTTAACCAATGGGTGGAAATTAAATGTAAATCCTTTTCATGCTAGATTGAAAATATAATTATGAGGCTAACATGTTCATTTTTGATAAAAACAAGTCGCATAAGGTCATCATTTAAATTTATTTTTACCCAATGTAAATAATAAACTCATTTAAGGAAATCATGACTTAAAAAAATTTCTCATGTGATTCCATTTATAAAAAAATAAATAGTTCCATGTCATGCTTTACAATACACTTAGATTTAACATAAGGGGAGAAAATAAACATTTTAAACCAAGTTAAAGAATACAATAGAATAATAAAAAAATAATATTAAAACCATGGAAAAACTCTAATGACAATAAAACTAATACACAAAAATATGAACAAATATAGCTTGTAATAGTATCCATTGATCTATATGAAAAATAGGAAAATATAGTTTGAAATAACATCCAATAAAGTAGTATAAAATTAGGAGAATATAGGTAGCAATAGTATTCACTCAAGAATAAAAAAATAGTAAAATATTGTCTATGTGTCACACTAAACTAATAAAAAGAAATAATATTATGTCACTAGTTAGCACAATACAATGGACTAGTGGAGAGGAGTAATATCAGGTCACTAGTTAGGATGACAACTACCCTAGTATAGGGGAGTTGTCTCACATTGCTATTCATGAAAGAAATAAACTAGGGGAGAGGTGTGGTATCATGTTATTACTCAAGGTAATTTACAATCCTAGTGGAGATGTGTAATATCATAGAATTAGTTAAAAAAAATACACTGAATTAGTTAGATTAAAAAGACTTATTTCATGAAATAAATTATCTTAAGAAAACCCCATTTTCAAAGTTCCAACATGACATTTCAAAACATATCTTGAAAATAAAACCACATTAAATTACATTATAAAATCCTATGAAAACGTTACATTTTTTCATAAATGACTCTTAACTATATCTGAATCCAAATATCAATCAAAATATCCCTAAAACACCTCAAACAATCATTAACCCACAAGGTGAAATAAAAAAGAAAATATCATCCTTTGTTTGTAAGAAATTTTCCAAAAAACACGAGTCTCATCCCTTTAAGATCATAAAGAACAAAAAAAATCTTTATAATTTAGAAAATAAATTTTAAAGAGCCAATAAGGCATTTAATCAAGTAATAGAAATTGATGGTATTTGAAACCCAGTTTTATATCTGAAAACGTGAGTGGAAACCCCTTTCTTATAAAATTAAAACCCAAAGAAAATTATCATCATAGGGTAAAAGCCACAAATTAATCATTATAGGATTCATAAAAAAATTAAAATTATTAGAAACCATAAGAAATCATGGTTTTAAATTTAAAAAGTCATGCATGGAGCAACCTACCTTAAATCCATCTCTTTCACAAGGTACCAAACTAAACCAGCAAAATAAGGTTAGATAAACCCATATAATGCCATTATAATCCATTAAATAAGAAAACTCAAGTTAAAATATTGTTAGAAAAATTTCTTGGTCACCAAATACATACTAGGGAAAGGAGAGAAAAATGTAAGGAAAAAAGAGAGGAGGGGGAGGGCTTTGATGTGTTTTATGTGGAAGTCGGGTGTTATGGATGATGTGATGAGTGGTGAAATGTGGTGCAGGGGTGAAGTATGTGGCTACATGGCACATAAAAATAGGATCAAACACCATATGCGGCCAGAGAATATATCTAGATATGCTAACAAAATAAATCAGAACATACCTTGGATTTCGAGATCGATTCGTCGAGAAAGTCGAGCGGCGGTGGTGGTAGGCTTCAGTGAGAGAAACAACAGTAGTCTAGTTCTGTGAGAGCTTGAAGGCACAGGGAGGAGACAACTCTGTTGGAGTTCTTTTTATAAGAATAAGGCTTTTATCAGCACTTACAAAAAAATATTGATAAAAAATAGTTTTATCAGTGTTAAAATAGAAATATTTGATAAAACTATTCTTTTTCAACATGCTTTTAATGCTAATAAATATCAAATTTTGATAATATATTTTTTATTTATAATTATAATTATAAATAAATATATTTAAAAATATTGGTAAATATTTATAAATATTTGTATATATTCACAGGGCCTTCGGGCCATAAAAAATGTAATGGGACTCCGAGACACTAGGTCTTCGGGTCATGTAAGGGTTAACTATAAACCATATTGAAACGATGGATATATTTCCTTAATAAAAAAAGTGGGTGATGCATGGGATTGGTCAGTGAAGGGTTGTCAGCGAAGGGATTGTGACATCATTGACATTCAGGTGCAAGGACTAGGTGGTCGTGAGATACGGCCTCAGGATGGGGTTACGACGACTTGGGCAGTTGTGGATTATAGGCTGGCGACCATGGTTTGGGTAAAGCTGGTGAATATTATGTGGGAGGGTGATGTTTCTAGGCCAGGTTGTTTGGGCTTTATCTTTTGGACCATTGGGTTTTTTGATTCCTTAAATAATTGGCCTATGGTCCATAATGGATTTTGGGGCTTTTGTTGTGCGTTTTGGGTGGTGTTTTTTTCACTTTCTTGATTTGGTGGCGTTCTATTTGCCACATGATTTTTGGTTGTTGTCTTTTTACTTTAATTATTATTAAAAAATTTTAGGGTTGAGTTCGCTCGGTACCTGGACCTTCTTTGTAAATTTGATAATTTTTTATATAAAAAATTATGAAAATAAGATTCATTTTTTATTAAAATTTATATACATAAAATTTATATATTTCTTTAATATATATATATACTTAGTTTAATATAGATCTTATTTAAAAATATATAAATAAATATTTTTATTTATTTATAATTATAATTATATAAAATATTTTTATAAATATTTTTATATAATTATAAATATATTTGTATAATTAGATATATTTATATAATTATTATTATATATATATTAATATGTAAGTAATCATAATTATAAATATAACAAATATATATTATTTAAATATATTTAGTATAATTTTACAATTATTTAAATATATGTAGTTATATCAGTGTGTGTGTGTGGTAGAGATTTACGGTTGGGGTTTCGCCTGAGTGGTTAACCCATAATCTTGCACCCAAAAGATCTGGACTTGAATACTAGAAAGCCCTTAGATGGAATTTATGTCATAGGAGGTGATGCAATCATGATGCAGATAGGTGGTGATGTGGGCATGACGATGGTCTAATGATGTAGGCATGACGCTGCACTGGGCCTTCGGGCCATATTAATGGGCCACTAGCCCTAGGGCCTAAGAACTATATAATGGGTCTCCCTCTACCCAGATAAAAAGAGGTCTTTGATTTCATAATATAAAGAGGCTTCATTCCCAAATTTAAATATATATATATATATATATATTTATAATTTTAATTATAAGTTAAGATATTAATAATTTTAATTATAAATAAACATATTTATAAATATTGGTATATAAATATAAACATATTTATATAATTATATATATTTATATAATTATAAAATTTATATAAATATATATATTTATTTAATTATATATATATTTATAAATATATAGATATATATAATTATAAATATAAAAAAATTATTACCTAAATATATTTATTATAATTTTATAATTATTTAAATATATATTTATTTAAATTTATTTATTTTATAAATATATTTATTATAACTTTATAATTATTTAAATATATATTTATTTAAATTTATTTTTTTATTTAAATATATTTATTATAATTTTATGGAAGGCAGTGCTCAAATGAAGCTGTGTCCTGAAAGCCTCTTGCAACCCCTTCTATAGCTGGGAAGTAAAATGTGCATCATGATCAGAGATAATCGTCGAAGGTACTTTATGTAGCCGCACAATATCTTGCACATAGAGGCGTCTGAAGCTCTCTACTGAACCCTTCTCTCTGATCGGTAGGAAGTGGTCCGAAATGGTGAGTTGGTCGACGATCACCCAGATAGAATCATGACCTCTAGATGTATATAGAAGTCCTATCACAAAGTCCTTGGATATCCCATCCCACTTTCACTCTATGACCTATAAAGGCTGAACAAAGCCTATTGGTACCTGATGCTCCACCTTCACTTTCTGACAAGTGAGGCACTGAGAGACAAACTCTGCTACTACTTTCTTTATTCCCAGCCACCAATGTTGTCATCAGAGATCCTAGTACATATTCGCCACTCTTGGATATACCACTAGTGGGGATGTGTGGAACTCCCTTATCACTTCCCCCCGAAGCGACATTGGTAACATGATACATCCTCTAAAAAGGATGACGTGCTCCCCACCTTCAAAAAATTCATCAGGTTCCTGTTCTATAGATATCTGAGCACCTCGAGCCTCGCAGTCAGTGTCCCCATGCTACGCCTCCCTGACTCGCTAAAGAAGTGGGGGAGTGACTATAAGAGACTGAAGAAAAGATTCTCCATCTCGATCCACAAAGGATATCTGCAAAGTGGCCAGCTGCTCTATCGCCTCACCTAGTGGTTGTATACCAGATCTCCTACTAAGTGCATATGCTAAAACGTTCCCCTTCCCAGGAGTATAGACTATCTCTAAGTCATAGTCCTAGATGAACTCTAGCCAACGTCGCTATCTCAGGTTTTGGTCCTTCAAAGAGAATATATACCTGAGACTCTTGTGATCAGATTACACTGTAAAAAGTGCACCCATCAAGTAATGTCACCACATCTTCAAGGAGAAGTCCATTGCTGCTAAATCCAGGTCATGGGTAGCGTAGTTCCTCACATTCTGTCTCAGCTGCCGAGAACCATATGCAATCACTGCTTGCTCCTGCATCAGGACACATCTGAGTTCGGTCCCTGATGCGTCATAGTAGACTACATACCCTACACCCTTCTCCAGAAGCCTTAAGATGGGGCCACTAGTCAGCCTTTGCCTCAGATCCTAAAAACTTCGCTAGCATCTTTCTGGCCATATGAAGGGTTTCCCCTTCTTCATCAACAATGATAAAGGTGCTTCAACTCTGGTGAAATCTGGCCCAAACCTCCATTAGTATCCAGCCAATCCCAGGAAACTCCGTACCTCTGTCACACTTCTGGGTGGCTCCCAAGCAAGTACCAGCTCAATCTTCACTGGATCCACTACAACTCCAACCTCAGAGATGACATGTCCCAAAAAGTGAACCTCTCTGATCCAGAACTATTACTTCAAGCACTTACCATAAAGCTGGTGCTCTCGGAGTGTGTCCAGTACTACCTGCAAATGATAGGCATGCTCCTCATCGGTAGCTAAGTAGATCAGAATGTCACCAATGAAGACCACAACAAAGTGATCAAGGTATGGCTAAAAGATCATGTTCATGAGTCCCATGAACACTGTTGGAGCATTGGTTATGCCGAATGGAATAACCAATAACTCGTAACGGCCATACCGACATATGAGAGTCATCTTATGCACATCCTCATCTCACACTCTGAGCTAGTGATAGCCTAATCTGAGGCCTATCTTAGAGAACCAACGTGCTCCCTTCAGCTGATCAAAGAGGTCATAAATCCTCGGCAGTGGGTACTTGTTCTTCACAGTCACCTGGTTTAGGCACCGGTAGTCAACACAAAGTCTCAAGCTCCCATCCGTTTTCTTGGAGAACAAAATCGGGGTTGCCCAAGGAGAAACACTGGGCCGAATGAATCCCTTCCCCTATAAGTCCTCCAACTGTACCCGCATCTCACGAAGCTCCGTGGGAGCCATCCGATGCGCTGATTTAGATATCGATGCCATCTCGGGGTACAAGTCAATGTTAAAGTCAACCTATTTTCAAGGAGGTATACACGAAACATCATTAGGTAAGACATTCGCGTACTGGTCCACCACTACAGGATAGCTCAGACTACCCACATCAACCACTCCGAGGGTAAGGCTAGCCAACTGATGAGTGATCAGCTGCACTCTCCTCTGGGTAAGTCCATCCTGTACTGCAAAGGCTCCCTTCTCACCGAGGAAGGTAAACTTGGTCTCATCCATGTGGACACACCACACTTTGTGCCTAATACAGTCAATCTGAGCATGGATTGTAGATAACCAGTCCATACCCAAGATGACATCGTAAGGCCTCGACGCCACTGCTAGGAGATCTCAGCCGATGCTCTCGCCTCCTAGAGTAAGCTCACACTACCGAAACCAATGCATAATCGTCTAATCCTCTCCCGTAGGAGTCTCTAGCTATAAGGATTGAGACAACGGCAACGTCGGAATCTCCAAGATCCGAATGATGGCAGTGGAAATAAAATAATGACTGGAACATGTGTCTATAAATACTACAGCTAAGGTGGAGTAGACACAGATTGTACCTCATATCATCTCCGAAGCACCATGGTCATAGGCCTCAGCTGCCTGGAGCTGATCTCTCCCCTGTCCTCCTACTCTCTATGGTCGGGGTGGACCACCTGGTGGTGGTGGAAGTAATATCTTGAATCGTCGCCCACCACTAGCTTCACGAACATATCCTCTTCCACATCCACCTTCTCCCTATGAACCTCTGTGATCGAACCTCTGTCTCTGCCTAGTCGGTCCCTTGACCATCTTCTGATCATCCGTACGACAGGTCAGGAAGTCACGAGCCATGTGACTCTACCCACAACATGTGAAACACTTCCTGTTACTCACATGACTGGCTATATCTCCAGTACCCCGCACAACCGATCCGGAGTCATGCGGTCATCCACCAGTAGGTCTGGTCCTCTTGGACCTTTGTGACATATGTCTGCTACCAGCTACAGAAGAATCTGCTACATGAAATCTGGTGGTGGGTCTTGCTGCTGGCGACTGCTCAACAATATAACTCTCCACTAAGAGGGATCTCTCTAACACTCTCACTTGCGTCAGGATCCTGAGAGAAATCATCGAAGTCCTGATCTCCAGACTATGTCCCTGCTCAAAGGTTCGGGCCCTGAAGAATGGGTCCCGCACTATATCAGTGGAGTAGAGTGAGAGGTAAGTGAACCTCACTGAGTACTGAGCCACAACCATGTTGCCCTGCTCTAGATAAAGAAGCTCATGTATGCACATTGCGCGAAGAGTCGCTGGGAAAAACTCTACCTAAAAGAGGCTTTCGAAGTCTGCCCTAAGAAGCGTCACCTCGTCATGAACCTGGAGCATCAAGCTCCACCATCTGCCTACTGCTCCCTATAGAAGACTGGTGGCAAAGATCACCATGAGATCAGATGGTGTCCATACCAGTCGGAAGACTCTCACCACGGCCTCGAGCCAATCCTCAGCTGCCTGTGGGTCCGTGCGTCCCCTGAACCTGGGTGGCCTCTGGCGCTGGAACTCATGAAACACACTCAAGTGATGCGCACCCTTTACCAATAGGGCTGGTGGAATCGGTGGACCAATGGGTAATGGTACCATTGGTGCCTCCTCTGGTGCCTCTACTAGAAGAGGACCATGCACCGAGGCCTCATCGCTCGGTGGGCTATCAATGCGTCCTAAATCCGGAACCCTAGTTGGCTGTTTGTGTGGAGGAATACTAAAAAGAAACAGGTGCGCCATGGTCAATAATATATACCTAAAGAGATGACTCTAAGAGATCACAAAAAAACCGTGAAAACATACACACAATCAGTGTTTTTGTGCACTAAGTTGGAAACCAGAAGTCAGGGTTCTGGTGTATGGATACGTCGGCCACCAAACCAACAATGGATTCCCTAAACTGATAACCACACTCAATACACATAATACTATTTCTGTTAAAAAGATTAGAGTCCAATGTTCTATGGTAGAACCGACTCCTCTGATACCAATTTGTCACGACCCTTCCCCCAGGGCCCGTGCCGTGACTACCCCAAGCCCGCCTTCCATAGGCCAGGGGTTAGTGACTAGCACCGAAAGGTGTATCCCCTAAAACTGGGAAGGTATTGCCTTTATATCCTATAAACACATGCAACTGAGTACACAAAAAGATACAAGCACGAGTAAACTGTATAGAAAAAAGAGTGCTGAAAGTAAGAGGGGTCGGAATACAAGCCCAATAGTAAAGGTACAAGTACAACTGAAATACAATACAACTGAAGAAAGAGAAGGATATCTACTGGGTCATCCTCTGAGGTTCCTACATGAAGGGTAGGTACAGATCGCCTCCTTAACACTCCATGTCCGCCCGTCTCCTCTGTGTACCGACACACCATATGGTCCACCACCGAGCACTGTCCAGTCCTGGTACCCTCATCCTCAGTGAGCGATGTCCATCGTCTGCACCAAACACAAAAAGGTGCGTGCATTACCCATGCAGGGGTGAGTATAATGATACTTAGTAGGGACCCTGAGACCCTCAAGGTCTCACAAAATCCACAAAGGATAAACCACAAGGAATGGAATCAACTGACAACCCTACTTAGGTATATACCCATACATATACCTAAGTTATCAAGTATGCCCATCTCGATCATGAGGAAACACAATGTCCAACTCAAAATCCCAAGCTCAACTGTTCCACAAAGGAAGGAGTACCACAAAGGTAAGTACCACACAGGTATTCCACACAGAAGAATGCCACCAAGGTATCAACACAAAGGAAAGTACCACACAGGTACAGACTCAGCTCACATCAGGTATAACTTAGGTATAGAAGTAGAGATGATTAGATGTAACTACTAATTCATCTTACTTTGTTAAGAGGCAGACACACAAAGGATCCTAAATCATCATCAAACCCATAGAGGATCGTAGTACATCATCAGACCCACACAGGATCCTAGTACCTCATCAGACCCACATAGGATCCTAGTAATCGTCCGACCCACACAGGATCCTAGTACATCGTCAGAACATCGTCAGACCCACACAAGATCCTAGTATGTCATTAGTATTTCGTTAGACCCACACAGGATCCTAGTACATCTTTAGTATGTCGTCAGAACCACACAGGATCCTAGTACATCGTTATAGCCAGCTATAGGATTCTCGCACAAAGCTTGCTCGTCTCCGGGAGGGTCCGCTTCTCAAGACATTGGTTGATACTCCAACTACCACGAAGTCCCCTGAAGAAGTATCCCAAAGTACCGCCACATCATAGGGGTCTCAACGCAGCATACGGTGCATCAAACAGACACCCGATCTGTAAGTTATTAGCATTTTAGTCCCGAGGGCCCGATTGGATTTTTGCTCGATCCAACTCTATTATTACCCCAATTTATCCAAATATCCAGTGGGGTATAACAAAGGGACCGTCTCACTCCAAGGTTTCCAGTGCCATAGAAAGTTCGTCAAACAGACCCTTGGTACCAAAGTTATGGCTTAAAGAGCGGAAATGGGTCGGAGCTGGTCCATGTTTGGTCTGACTTATCCCGCTGGGTACAGCCCAGCCCATGCTAGGCAACCCGGCCCGCGTTGGGCGGCCAGCCCTAGGGGCCGGGAGATCACGGTGTGGTGCGAGGATCGTTGGGTGGCGCGAGGGACGCGATGCGACATGAGGGCTGCGGGGCGGTGCGAGGGCCGCGGGGCGGCGGGCGGGCCGCGGTGCGGCGCGGGGGCCGTAGAGCGGCGTGGGGGCCACGGGGCGGAATGATGGTCATGGGGAGATGTGGGGGCCACGGTTTCACCATCGCCTTTGTCACAACTAGATGTGTGCCGACCGCCGTATCCAAGTCCCACCGATGCCATTCACCGGCACCAGTCACCACCTTCTTCTATCGTGAGGAACACAACAAAAATTCAAGAAAAAAATTCAGAGAGGTCGATCCATGTTCGTTTGTCCCACACCCACCGTGTTAGGGCAGTAGCAAGTGATTAAATAAAACTTGCATGAATAATGTCAAACCCTACAAGCATCAACAATGTTTATTCCCAAACCCGAAAAAAGAAATCATTCACAAATCAACTAGTTAGAGAGTTAATCCACCTTCTTTATTTAGAAGGTAAGAACATGGGAATCAATAATCACACATAATTAAACCCCTACCTCAGAAGTTTTCTGACGAAGGTCATGAAGAAGGAGACGAAGTCATTGGGTATAGTGGTGTTAGCGTTCATCGATTCCGCAAGACTCTTCCGAATTTGGCTCAAACATCTTCCTTGTTCTTCAATTATGGAGTGCGTTCTTCTTTGGAGGATGTGTTTATCCATGATTCTCCAAATGTCCCCACTTTTTGCCAACACTCTCCCAAAAATACTAAGAGATGAAATTCCAACTTAAATTAAAATAGGTTTAATTTATGTTGACACCATAATTAAATGACACTATTTATTAAATAGATAGTTGGTATAATTAATTTAATAAATTAATTGGGATATGCAATTAATGGGGAGTTGAGAGGTTTTCTCCATTAAGGATGGGTTCAGGTGGTCCCAACCACCATGGATTCGAATTGGGGGTTTTAGTTCGGGTGTTCCCCAACTCTTAACATCCACATGAGAGTTTCAAATAAAAATAAAAATGTTAAACAATTTTTATTTTTCTTTTTCCACAAAAAAGTGAAAAACTATCTTTCACCCTTGACCTACTATGGTCGAGGTAAAGGCCTCCTTAAGAGAATACCAGCGCTGTGAGTTCAAAAATTTCCTCAGATTTCAATTCTGAGCACCAGTTCAAAAGTTACAAAAACCCGCTCGCACGTTTACTGAATGCACCTGAATTTTTTTTTTCTGAAAATCATTCCGGTCACACCGGGCCTCAGAACCACGCGCCATCAATTTTCCTAGACTTGTAAAATACTCATATAATTATAAAAAATTACATAGATATTACAGGTCTTTACATTTCATATTTCCAAATCCATGTCTCATGAAATTAAAAAAAACTAATTATTAAGGTTTTGAGAATCAGATTGGTGATCAAACCAGAGAGGCGATGGGTTCACTGTTTGACTAGTCTAATCGATTAAGATGAATGATCAAACGAGTTTATTTTTTTTATTTTTAATGTTATATTATTATTTTATATGAAAATAATTTAAAAAATTTAAAAAATTAGAGAGAACGATCAATCTGGTATATTTCTAACCTATCAGATTGGTTTGGTGGTGGTTCAAGGTGACCAAAACCGATCCAAAGCCAAAACAGCCTAATACCCTAGACTAGGCTATATACCCCACCAATTGGTCATCCAATCGGTCGAAATATCCGATCTGATATGGGTTTGAAATCAATGCTATTATATAAAATATATTATTAAATATTAACTATTATTAATTATATAAATTATATTTTCAGTTAGAAATTATACTAATCAATTAAATAATTATTAATTATATTAATTGTATCAATTATAATATTAGTTTTTAATTATATTACCCAAATTATTATTTATAATTTATTTTATTTTTTATTAAGTATATTAATTAGGTAGTTGATGTCCTAGAAAAGTGGTAAAATCTCCCCTGCAATACTGTATTAACTAGGGTTCAAATCCCAAAACCCCCCAATTTTGGGGAATTTTCAGAAGACACCATGACGAAAGGGTGGTGGCTATGGTGAAAGGTAGCAACCATGATGTAATATAATGGGCCACGATGTAGGGAATGATTAGTGGTAGGAACTGAATAGGAGCACCAAGGTGTAGTATTGAGTGTGGTGATGCTAAGAAGAACACTATGGTGTGGTGCAAGAGTGACACATCATGGAGTAGGAGCTCACGACACAGGAAGACCAACCATGATGCAAGAGGGTGCTGCGGCATATCCTAGGGTCCTACGTCATGGTGTTGTGGGCCACATCTTACTGACAGGGGACAATACCATGTATTCAACCGGGCCGTTCGGCCGTTACGCTATTTTAAGGGCTTCTTCAGAATCCATTTAAAAAAAAGATTATATAACTACTTTAGGACCCAAAAATACCTCTCGGGCAAAGCATCATCGAATCTCAGAGAAAAAGAAAGTGGAAGATGATGATACATTGAAGCCAAAGTCTCAAAAAGGGCACGAGTTTGGTGGATACTCATCCTAGAAGGGAAGATAGAGACTCATCCTCACCAGTTAGCATAAAGTTGAAACTCAAAACTCCCTTGAATTGATTGACTTAGGGAATATTTCCATTGAGGGGGGGATCTAATACTGGGAGGGATCTTCAGGATAAATTGGATGACGGGAATTTGGTTGATGACGTGTCCTTCAAGGTGGCAGTGTTTGATGACAATGGGAGTCCCTAGCAGCAGCCTAAAACATGAAAACGTGGACAAAAGCCATATGGAAGGGGGCCTTGGGGAGCTAACCATAATATGATTCTCAAATATTCTTAGATCTAGTACCTAGAAATCATATGAATTAATATGAATTTACATGGACCACCTTTTTAGGTAGATCTTCAGGATGTGTTTTTCTTGTCATTCTTGGATTTTTATCAGGATTGAGGCCAATTGCTTGTCTTAACCCATCTCCTCCTTCCACTATCATTTCTTAATTTTTCTTCTATAATAAAAGGTCCTGACCCTAGCATGTTTCTATAATTATATTATGAGTTATTAATTATTCATTTATAATTTTATTAGTTACTAATAATGTTAAATATATTATTAATTGTCAACTATTATTAAACATTTTAACTATATTATTAATTATTAATTATTATTTATACTATTAGTTTTTATTTAATTATTAATTAATTATATTACTAATTACTAAGTATATTGAATATATTATTAATTATTAATTATTATTAAATATCAATTATATTATTAATAATTATGTTTTATGGAGGCACGATGCCAGATGCGCGGGGTGGCTCACCTGTTTCGATTATTGATTGGATGGAGATTTCTAGTTGACCATGTAAAGACCCCAATCCCAGTATCCTTGATCTGATGCCTTTATTACATTGACACAGATATACGTCTCAAATCCCAAAGTACCAATCAATTTATCATCTTTGGAAGCTAGATTACATACATGAACATTACATTACAACTTGAAATGAAAATCAACATAAAAACTCTATTGTAAACACCCATAAAATCCTAGATTATTTCTAAAGGACTTTCATAATATACTTCTTCACATCCAGGTGAAAAATAAATCAAAATAAAGGGGTGAGTTGAGACGCTTAGTAAGGTTAAGAAATACAGTGAAACATATGATAAATAAACATAAACAATAAGTCATGATGAATAACTAAATACACATACCATTAAAACATAATCCTGAGCATAATACGGTAGGAATAAAATATGATTAAATAATTCCATATAAATAATCACATGAGAATGAAACATAACCATGAATATTCTAGTAGTCATATAATCACATGTAATATCAATTACTACTATCATAAAGAGGTAATTCATAATGCCATAAATCCTAAACATACCATCAAGGCCTTGTATATGATGTCTACATAAATGGGTAAGGCCTATGCCAGAACTCGGCGTATTTTTTTCATGAGACCTACCGATGCATCAAGGGGCTATAATGGGTCATGCCCATCACTTATTAAGTCATATGCATTCCAATTAAGTCAAATAAGAATATATATTTAAATCAAGGTGTAACATATCACCTTTAAATATTTAAATCATAAACATAGGTGAAAGTACTCTAATAAAATCATTGAAAAATTCTTGAGAGAAATACCCTATTTACATTTGGAATGAAGAGTTATTTTGGAAAATCATTTTTATTTGTCATAAAATCAGATTATAAACTCGTAAATCCAAGAAAGTAAAAGTGAGAATAATGAAATTATATTTTAGGCATAAAATATTTCCAACTGAAGTGAAAACATGTAAAAAGAGCATTCAAGAAACTTTAGAAATGAGCCAATTTAGTGTGGTTTAAGGGAAAATACTAAAGAGTTTTTAAAACAGTCAAAGACATAATTTTTTTATAAAAAATAAAACATTCATATAAAGTTTATCATGATAAAATGAGTGATTTTAGAGAAATAAATTTGGCTAAAATCAAATTATGGAGTTTACATGAAAATGGGTAAGAAACTGGGAAGTTCCCTTAAATAAGGCTTTCTTATTAGAAGGAATTGAGTGGGGAACCATATAAAAAAAATTACCTTACTATCAAATAAATATGGAATGATTTGGATAAATGAGTTTGGAACATATAAAAAAATTTATAATAAGTATATAAAAATATGTAATAATTACATTAGGTGAAAGGGACATAAATCGTAACCCAAATGAAAAATGGAGGTTTAGGGGGAATCCCTTACCACTTCGCAATGACTGAATCGTGTGCCCCCTAAAATTAATGAAAATAAAATGAAATGTTGAATAAAATGAAGATAAATATACTCATGTATTTATACATAAAAGGGATGTATACATACACCATACTCTATAAATATTTGAGAATAAAGCATATCTCTCAAAAATGAAAGTGAGATGAGAAAACCCTTACCCTATGTCCAAAAGAATTTTTCACTGGTACTTAACATTATAGATAATGAAATTAGATTTATTAATAATTTAATTTAGAACCTATTAAACATGTATTTTATTATTATTATTTTATTATGTTAATTTATGAACTTTTTGATGAATTATAAGATACAATTTTATGGTCATGGATAATTTGTTTCCTTGGTTTTCACTATTAGTATACCTGTATAAATGTATGGAGTATCATGTAAAATGAGAAATAGTTATCCATAATTGAAATTATTTGTTATTAATGAAATTAAATATTATTAAATGGTTATATTGGTCATTTGGTTTTTTTGTGTGAGGATTAATCATTAGATAAGAAGTTAGTGATAATTGTTTAGATTATTTTGGCGGTTTTTCGATCATCATAAACTAGTTTTGTTTCATTAATTAATATTATGTATATGTACTTGTTCCATAACAATAAATAATAAATAATACTTATATTTTAATCTATTTTAACCATAAAAATGGTTTTATGACCAACCCAGAGGTTGTAATTGAAAAATGAAAACAAGTCGTCCATGAAGGCGGTAAATCGTCAGCTTACAGACGATGTTTTCATCATTATAATAATACGAATAGGAGAAGCGGTTTGATGTTGTATTTTAAATTGAAATAATAAAATTATAGAATATAAAAGGTAATAGATTTATCATGAATTTTTGGATATAGGAGGTGAGGAGATTATATCAAAATAAAAGAAACTAAAATGAAAATAATGAAAGCGAAAGAGGATTTTACCTCTTGAATTATTCTCCTTGAGAACCTTGTTTGGGTAATTGGTTTTGGTATTTTGTTGGGACTAGAATCTCCTAGAACTAGGGGAGAGGCTTGGGAAGAGGATTGGATATAAATTTGATTATCTTCAAGGTTTTGGAGGTGTAAGCGGAAGAGGTGGTGAGGGGTGATATTTATATTGGAGGAGAGGGGTGTTTTTTGAATATTTTAATAATTAGTTTATTATTTTGGCCCATGACTATGAATAGTTTCAATTCCTATGAATAAATATAGAAACTATTGCATGTTATTTCGAATTAGTTGTTTCTTAAATTATGCCTGATGTTTTAATTCATGTATTTGTCTTAAAATCTTAAATAACATAAATTATTATGTTTCAATATTCATAAAATATTCAATTATTTTAGAAAAATCCAAAATATTCACCCTAACCATTTCTTGAATTTTAAAATTAAAAAATGAACTCAATTTTGTGAAAATAATTTTCTAAATATGAGAAATTTAATTTTTAATTAAAATAATCATTTATTTGAAAAATACAGATTGTAAAATTATAACTGATTTTATAACGCTTTATAAAAATTAATTACAGTCTCATAAAATTATTGTATAATTATAATACAATAAAATATTAATTTATGAATATATTCTGTGAAATTAAATTTTATTTTAAATCATTAAATTAATTATAAAATAGTAAATAAACATTTAGGTTTCACAAAAATACCAATAATTAATTTATTGTTTTTAAAATATTTATTTACTTATAACATGATATAAATATAAAATATTTTCATTTATAAGATACCTAAATTTTAATTATAATTCTATAGGTGTATTTACTATTCTATTGATCATATTACTATTCATAATGTTCATATTACTATTCTAACAGTCACATTACTATTCATAAAAAATGAAACTTATCAAAAAAATACCAAAAATTTGACCAAAGTAATACAGTTTAAAAAATCAGGTTTATTTTGTAAAATATAATTTATAAAAATTTTCAGAATCAAGATTTAAAATATGTTCACCAGTAAAAGGTGGCAAAACCATGTTTAGAAAAATATAGTCTTTTTTGTGTAAAATTGGATTTATTCGTATCTTATGCCATAAAAGATATTTGGGATGAATATAAAAATATTTGATTAAGTACATAATATATAAATATAAGTAATATATGTCACTAATATTGAATAATTTAATTTACATATATATAATGTCATTACAGTACTAAAAATAGTTTTTATAAAAATATATCCTTTATGATCCATTGGTTTTTATTTCTAATTAATTAGTAAGCAATGAATTAATTTTATAAACATTTGTAATATATATTTTCATAATCTACTTAATTTGATTCATTCCCTCCATTCCCAACATCTATGAGATAATAATAATAATTAAAAAAATAATATTTAGACATTTTTTAAGCACTATGCTATCGAAGAAGTTAAACTAAAAAAGCATAGCATATAATCTTGGGGTGTTACATTCTCACCACATTCAATAAATTTCATCCTCATAGTTTAAAAATAAACTTTGAAAAAAAGTGGTTCATACTTGAAAATTAATTTGTGGTAAACCAACATCATAAATAGGGTTAATAAAATATCATCTTAATAATAGGGAAAGGGGATTGTGATGGTGACAACAAAATTAGGATTTCAAATTGGATAACATTAGTTTGAAGTGAAAAGCTAGACATGTAAGAAATATATAAATATCATGTTCTGATGAAGAGTGATAGAGAATAAGGTCATTATAAAGTTAACCATAAAAAACCATAAATCTTGTGATCGGTTAAAATACCATTGATTTCCTAGTAATAAAATTAAACAGATAATGTTTTTGGTTTAAAATCCTTTTCCAAAAGTTGATGTGTTCTATTACTATATAGATAAATAACTCGAGAAAACTAACTTTATTTATTTACTTCTCATAATTTCATCCTTTGGTTGTGCTTCTATCTATCTATCTTCTATTTCTCAAACCAAAAGAGGGATATTCAAGATTATTTTTTCATACCTGAATCAATTTTTATAAATCATATGGCCCTTAAGTAATACCTTCTCCCTTTAAATGTTTACTAAAACCAAAAAGATTATCTCATGTTTTCTAATATGATAAATCATACATTATTATTAATCAATAATATCCTTAATCCATTCCATTAGTAGTTGAACTTAAGACTCAACAAAAACTTATCTGTCCAAATTCAAAGAAAAAATATTTAGAAGAAAGGTCACTAAATTTCAGAAAACCATCTTAACTTAATATTACCTAAATAATTTAGCTCTTATTTTCACATACCAAATATAAAAATACCTTAATAACCTTTAAACCTTTATGAAACATGAATTATTCCATGAGTAAAGTCCTTAAATACCAACATCTAATAATTTGAGCATAACAAAAACCATCAAATCACTAAGCACCAACATGATCACCAATACTATCCCACAAACATATATTTATTATTATCTCAACATCAAGAACATTTGTAGTGTTATCTTTCCCAAGTCACGTGTTTTTAAGAAGATTAACATACAACAGAATCATTCCTCTTGATTACTAGTGCTAATCATCACATGCTTCAAATTACTTAATGAATAAGTATTGTAGTACAATCCTAATATATCTCATGATTCATATAACTAAAAAATTGTTGATAAAATACTCAAATGAAATAATTCTTGAATCTAAACATAGGTATACCAATCATTCCACTTTGTCTGTGGTAACAACATAAGCATGACCATGATCCATTATCCCCTTTTGAGATATATTCCTTTGACACGCAAGAAATTGATTTTTATAGTGTACAATATCTTTGAAGTTGAATAATTTCACATTGGAAACCTTTTCCTTACCCTTTAATCACAAGCTTGGTGGCCTTTCAACACTTTTTGAAAACTATCATTCCATTCAAGAATGTACTAAGGTGTTTCTTTCTACAATTATCCCATGTGGGAAAAAAATTATTTATCTTCTTTCCTTTATCCATCATTTCCTATACCATTTTCTTATTCTCCTTCTTCCTTTTTAAGTCATAAAACATGGAGAATTATTTCTCTATCTTGATAGCACATGATACTATATCGTTGTATGATGACAATGTTTGGGAGACTTGTTACCTTCTAAATATTATCATAATACAATAAAAGATATGATCATTATTAAAATTCATATCATGTGAATTAGGGAGGTCTCATTACTTCTATGAGGTACCATTTCTAAAAAATGTCACACACTAAATTATTTTAATAATTATAATGAATAATCTCAAACTAGAAAAGCACTTAACATAAATTGAAAATTTATGCATAGCTAATCTCATAGTCATAAACATGGTTTCTTTGGGAACATATTTACATTTAAATCCTTCATAAATGGTTGTAAATAAAATGTGAATTATCCTACGCATATCCCCATGAGTTTCAAACTAGGGGCATAGTAAGGCCTATTATCTTATACCAGGTAATGCCGAGTTATGCCTAATGCACATTACCAGAGTTGTTAACACTACGTACATCTGTGCGAGAACCATATACACTTGTCATATCTAGATTGGGATGTATGGCTATGAAGACCCACAAAATATCTATCTTATTTAATTTCAAGTATGTTATTCTATGATTATCCTCAAAGTTTATATTTTGGAAATATTTTGTAATAAATGTTTTCTAAATCTAGTTTCCAAGGTTTCTACTAAACTTGCTTCAATACTAACAGTAAAGACTCCAACCCCAGTTGCCCAGAGATGATGCCTTACTTTATTTCATGGGAATAGATAAAAAACCTGAATCCCAAAGGACCAATAAAATTAGAAGTTTTAGAAGATATATTAAATACATGAAAATTACCTTACTACTTTAAATGAATATCAAAATATAAGCTCCATTAGAAACACCCATAAAATCCAAGATTATCCCAACAAGTCATTCATAATATACACCATCACATCCTGGGGAAAAATAGAAAAATAAGAAAGGGGTGAGATCAGATTCTTAGTAAGGTTAAGAAATACATCAGAATATATTATAAGTAAACATAAACAATAATGCATGATGAATAACTAAAGAAAAATTCAATTAAAACATAATCTTGAGAATAATATGGTAGGAATAAAACTAGATTAAATAATTTCATATAAATAATCACATGAGAATGAAACTTAACAATAGATATTCTACTAGTCAAATAATCACATCGAAAATCAATTACTACCATCATAATGTGGGAATTCACAATTCCGGACATCATAAAAATACCAAATGGGTAAGGCCTCGGTGAAAACTTGGTCTAGTTTGTCTAATGAGACCTACCGATGCATCGAGGGGCTATAGCAGGCCCCCCATCACTTTTGAAGTCCCATGCTTTCCTCGTATATCAAATAAAAAGATATATTTAAATAAAAATATCTTATATAACTTTGAAATATTTGAATCATAAACATAGATGAATGTAATCTAATAAAATCATTGATAAATTCTTGAGATAAATACACTTTTTTACTTTTGGAAAGAATATTTATTTTGGAAAATAATTTTTATTTGTCATAAAATAAGATTATAAACATTTATATCACAAAAAATAAAAGTTAGGGATAATGAATTTATATTTTAGGCATAAATTATTTCCAACTTAATTGAAAACATTTAAAAAGAGCATTTAAGAGTCTTTATAAATGATCCGCTTTAGTGCGGTTTAAGGGAAAATGATAGAGTCATTAAAACATACAAATAAATAATTCTCATATAAAACATGAATTGGAAAATATAGTTTTTCATGATAAAATGGGTGATTGTTGAAAAATAATTGCGGCTTAAAATAGATTATGGAGTGTATGTGAAAATGTGTAACAAACTGGGATGTTCCTCTAAACTGGGCTTGCTTATCAGAAAGAATTGAGAAGGGAACCTTATAAAACATGTACTTACCCATAAAAGAAAGATGAAATGATTTGGATACAAGATTTTGGAACACATATAACTAATTTATAATAATTATAAAAAAAGTAAGGAACAAATACATTGGGGTAAAGAGATAGAAATCATAACCCGAATGAAAAATTGATTTTCGGGGAGAAATGATTACCACTTTGCAAAAGTCGAATCATATGCCTCATAAAATTAATGAACATAAAATGAAACATTAAATACCATGAATATAAATACATTCAAGATTTGATACATCAAAGGGTTGTATACATACACTATATTTAATAAATAGTGGGTAATAAGGCATATCCCATTGAAATGAAAGTGGGATTAGAAAAACAATACCTTATGTCTAAAAGCATTCTAAAATTGTACATAACATCTTGGATAATGAAATTAGATTCATTAATAATTGAATTTAGAAACTATTAAAAATTTATTTTATTTATTATAATTTTATCATGTTCAGTTATGACCTTTTTTATGAGTTATAAGATATAATTTTATCATTCGGGAGAATTTGTTTCCTTAGTTTTCTCTATATGTATACTTGTATACATGTATGTAAGATCAGGTAAATTGGGATTTAGTAACCCAGAATTGAAATTTTATGTTATTAATGAAATTAAAAATGATTAAATGGTTATATAGGTTATTTGGTTATTTGGGGGGTGGATGAATCATTAGATTAGACGTTTGTGATAATTGCTTTGATTATTTTGGTTGTTTTTCGATCATTACAAAATAGTTTTCTTTCATTATTTAATATTAGGTATATATATTGGTTCCAAAAAATTAAATAAGATATAGTACATATATTATAATCTGGCTTAACCATTAAATTTTTGTATGACCAACCTTGAAGTTGGAATTGAAAAATGAAAACATGTCATCTACAAAGGTGGTAAATCGACACCACACGGAAAATGTTTTCATCTTTAGAATAAAAGGAATATAAGAAGAGTTTTGATGGTTTATTTTTCATTTACATAATAAAATTCAAGTATATATAATATACTGGAGTTATCATGCATTTTTGGACATAGGATGCGAAAATAGTATATTAAAATAAAACAAAGTGAAAAGAAAATAAATAAAGCAAAAGAGGATTTTACCTCTGGAATTCTTCTCCTTGAGAACCCCCTTAGGGAAATTGGTTTTGGTATTTTGTTGAGACAAAAAACACCTAGACATGTGGGGGGGGGGAAGATTCTTGGAAGTATGATTGAATCAAAATTGAACAAGTTTAAAGGCTTTGGATATATGGGGGGAAGAGGTGGTGAAGGGTGGTATTTATAATGGGGGAGAGATGTGTTTTTTTGAATATTTTAATCATTAGTTTTTTATTTTGGATCCAGACTATGAATAGATTTTATTCTTATGAATAAATATTGCAACTAGTTCTTCTGATTTATAAATATTGGTTTCAGATGTCATGAATGATGTTTTAATTAATGTATTTGGATTAAAATCTTAAATACAATAAATTACCATATTTCACTATTCATAAAAAATTAACTATTTTAGAAAAATCCTAAAAATTCACCATAACAATTTTTTAATGTTTAGAATTAAAAAATGAACTAAATTTTGTGAAAAATATTTTTTTAAATATTATAAATTTAGTTTTTAATTAAAATCATCATTTTCTTTTGAAAAATACCGATTTTAAATTTTAAACCGATTTTATGAAACTTTGAAAAATTAATTAAATTATAATAAAATTAAGTTATAATAATAAGGAAAAAATATTAATTTATGAATCTATTTTGGAAATTAAATTTTCTTTTAAAGAATTTTATTAACTATAAAATTGTAAATAAATATTTATGTTTCAAAAAATACGAACACTTAATTTATCATTTTTAAAAAATTTATTTACTTATTACATTATATAAATATACCATAATTTCATTTATAATTTACCCAAATTTTATTTATTCTTTCATATGTGTAGTTACTATTCTATTGGTCATATTATTATTCATAATGGTCACATTACTATTCCAACAGTCACTTTACTATTCCCCAAAAATGAAACTTATCCGAAAAATACCAAAAATTTAACCAAAGTATATATTGATATTATGATTCAAAAAATAATGGTTATTTTTAAAAAATAATTTATAAAATTGTCAAAATTCATATTTAAAACAGGTTCCCCATTAAAATACTGTAAAAATACATTTAGAAAAATATTGTCTTTTAGGTGTAAAATTGGATTTATTCTTATCTTATGCGAGTAAAAATATTTTGGATGAATATAAAAATATATGATTGAATATATAATATATAAATTTTATTTAGATCATTCAAATATAGTGTTTAATATGATTTATTAATTTAAAATTTCATCATGGGCATACCAATAGTTTTTATAGAAATCAATACTTTATGATCAAATGGGTTTTATTTTTAATTAATTGGCAACTAATGAATTAATTTTATAAACATGTGAAATCAATATTTTCATAATTTAATTCATTCCCACCTTTCCCAATATCTATGATAAAACTATAATAATTAAATAATTATATTTAATCATTTTTTAAGCTCATAAGCTATCAAAGAAGTTAAATTAACAAAAAGGCATACTGTAAAATATTAGGGTGTTTCATATTGTCTTGTTTAGAACATATAATCGACCCTATTTTATTTTGAACCATCATAGACCTACTTTAAAAAGGTAGATGTTTACTAGATCATTACCAAAATCAATTTATTTATTCCATGCTTGAGGGAATGTTAGGTCTGGTTCATCACACCCTATAATGGGGAGATTATTTCCAATTTTTGGACTCTTTTATAGATATAAGATATATTTGTGAATCTTTCCCAAATCCTAGTGTGGGACTTATTACCATTGTGATAATGATTTTATCAAAACTATACATCGACATGAACATCAATATATATATGAGGTTCACTATCTTTCTTTAATTAGTTAGTGATACTGTAGTTTTAAGCTACATAGCTAGACACATTGAAATTTATTACCATAAAAGGATGTGTAATGTGTTGTGGAGTTAGGATTAGGCCCATGATCGGGGATTCTTATATATCCCTATGAAGGGAAGAAGTACCCACATAGTTCATTTCCACTTAACGGGACATGTTTTACCTTTTAAGGTCATGTTACAAGGGACACTATGGTGCCTTTTATGGTCATGCAACCATAACCAAGGAAATTTACCTTTTATGTCATGTGTCTTGGACCCATGTTGTGTTGGGATTGAATCATAGGAAGGTGTCCTATGTATCCTGGTTTATGGAAATTAAATCCAATGTAATTCTAGTAGAATAGTTTAAGGGCGTGTGACAGGACCGCACCATGCAGTTTAGGTTCATGCGATAAGGACCTATTTGGTAAAACTCATAGGGATTATATCCCTTTGAGTAAGGATGGATATAAGGGAGTATGACCCTTTGAGGAAGGCTGAGTCTTAGGCAATATGGCCCTTTGGAGAAGGGTGACTTGTAGGGAATATGGCCCTTTGAGGTATGAAACACTCATAGGGAATATATCCCTTTTAGGTATGATGATTGGCTGGTAATATGACCATTTCAGATGGATTTTTTGGGGACATGGATCTACGTGGACGAGTTGGGGCTTACACATGGTTTTATAATTGGTATTCAGTTTATAGTGGATATGATCCTTTTAGAAAGGTTTTCTTGTAGGGAGTATGGACCATTGATAAATGTTTCATGTGGGATACAACCTTGTGAAGATGAGATGTGGTGTACACATGGGTTTCCCAACCCATGATTAGAATTGACAAGGAAACACAAAGGTATTATACATATTCCACCGAGAGATACCCGATAGAGGCAGTGGCTCAGTGAAGGTAGGTTTTCTAGGTTTCAACCAAGTAGGAGGACCTTTTAATGATGGGTTGTGTTTTACACCTAATAGGAGGACCAAGGTAGCTGAAAGCTTTCCATAGATAAGTAGTTTTATAGAAGGATGATTGGACCTATAGTAAATATGGCCTCATGGGGAAATAATTGGGGATTACAAATAGGTCACCGTATATATAGGTCCCTGTATCACTGATGAGTCCTAATGAAGAAATCATCAATGAGAATATAAATGGGGGTTATTTTTATGGAGGAAACTCATGCTCACATGGATCATTAAGTGGTATAGGTTGACTAAATTGAAACTTTGTTATCCTAAATGAGAATCACAAGCCTTGCATGAATCCACTGATTACCTCATGATAAAAACCCTCATTATTAAAGGTGTACGTGAATAAAAATCCATATAAGGACCTATTAGTTAGGTAAGATAAGAAAGAAATGAATTTTAACATAGAAGTACATGATTTATAAGGTGTATAATAGTTTTTATAACTTGATCAAGAATTTAAATAGGTAATGTGGAGGAAATTAATGAATATAAGGTAATATAGGGGATGTTGGAGAAGCTACAACCCTAGAATATGGAAAGTGTGAGGGTGAATGCCAAGTAGGAGACCAAGGTAAAAGGGGTGATAATGAGTGAGGATTTGGGAAATGGTTTTTACTAGTTAGTATCTAGGAGAATATGGTGACCTAATAAGAGGTAGGGGAAGTAGTCTCGCTGGTAAAGTGGTAGAAAAAATTGGCCACCCTAGAATGGGGTAGGACATAACGTCTCTCTAGTCATGATGTAGGGTGAATATGGAACCCTCGTAGTAGCCTTGGGTGAGGGTTTTACTATGTATGGAATCTCGGGTGAGAGTTCTCCCTAGTGTAATTATTATGTTATAAGTATTACTTATTACTTTTCCATTCCTTTAGTTTTGGAAATCACAAACACTCTCTTAAAACTATGTTTGCTAAATTTATATGTCCTAAGTATTTTAGTATGTTTTTATAGAAACAATTACTTTATACCATACATAGAAATGTTTCTAATGTATTAAAAATATAAAATTTATATTTTAAAATTTTATCCATCGAATTGAAGGTGCGTCTAATCCATTAGAATGAACTTTTTTCATTCCAGTGGTTAGAATTATGTCTTGTATACCCGACTGAAAAAAGCAATGACCATCATACTAAAAATGGAACTCATACATTAGGCTAAACTTCATTCAGTCCAATCAGATTGATAATCAATATGGAATTCCCTTGTACTAACTAATTTTTATCATCATAGTAAATAATAATTGTTTCTATCATAAGGAATAATTTTAGTTATTTAACAGTGCTAAAACAAAATGATGCTGGACATTCAATTATGCCATAACATTGTGAGATTTCAAAGAGATATCTATCCGAGGTCATTATGACTAATTCAAAAATATGACTGTTGGAGATTCACCTATAAATATAAGGTCATTTGATGATTTGGGAGCTGATTACATTTTAAACTCAATATATCTAAAGTTTTCTTTATATGAATATATCATTATAATTCCTTTGTAATACTTTAGAGAGTTTTAGTTATAAAGAATCCTTATAAAGATTGTTTCCTTAAGAAAATTTTTCTTTTGTATTATGTGTTTGATTATTATTAAAATAAAGGTATTTTGAGGATAGGAATATGGTGACTCTAATCCATCGGATCGATGGATTCTAGGGTTAGGAAGATAGATGTCAATCATTGTTGTGACTGAGGAATTATAAGGTTAGGAAGATAGATCTTATTCTGATCATTGTATTGATGGATTTATTAGTAAGGAAAGACAAAATTTATAGTAAGTATACAACTGTGGATACCTTCAATCATGGTTATTGAAAACCACTACTCTTAATGATAAAAGAGTTTATTGTTTTAATACATCTTGTATGTTATTATTACTTTTACTAGATATTTTATAGCTTGTTTCTATAAGTATTTTCTATAATGAATTTAATATAAAGTTAGTCTTCATACTTATCTTTCTATACTAATTGTTTAATTAGTGTAACTATGATTATGATAAAAACATAATTTGATATAATCAAATCAAGTGTGATTTAGATTCTTTCACTCTGATCATCATATGATTCGTGATTCCAAAAACATTACTTTAATAGGTATTGTTTTTTGATTAGTTTAAATCTTTTTAAACTAAAATTCCCCCCCTCTTATAAGTATAGATATATAAGATTATTTTATGATCCAATAGATATGTGGAAAAGAGAATAGGTAATCCTATTAATAGTATGATAAATGGGTTACCCTATTTGAATACTTGGGTAAAGGATCACTGAAGTTAAAAACAAGAGTGTGGTGCCACCCTAATTAAGGGACTTGGGTGAGGTATCACCCTAGTGAAGGGTCATGGCGAATGTTTCACCCATGTAAAGGTTCTTAGTCAGGGGTGTTTCCCTAGTGAAGGGTCTTTAGGTCAAGTTCATTCAACCTAGTTGATGAGGATCTAGGGGAAGTGGTCTTTACTAATGTTTTCGATGTATTAATCCTTCGGGTTGTTGGGGTTGGTTCTTTATAACCATATACTATGTACATCTAATTACCAAAATATTCATGGAGTGGAATATTATTTAATATCATATCATGTAATGATTATTCTTCTTTTCGACATCTATATGATAATTTCCTAAGGGTTATTTCTACACTAAAAGTTCAAATCAATTTTCCCCTATAATGAGAAATTAGAAGTTCCATGACAGTATTATTGAATAATTTTTGAGTCTAGATGATATCATTTGATATGACACAAATGATATAGGATATTAGGGTTAGAGACTCATAGGACTTTGAGGCACTATCTCATGGTGTACGACCATGGTGATATCAAGAAATGAGGTTATGAGAACATGGATCACCAATAGGAAATCCACATTTATATGTGTCATTAGAGGTTCCTATCCACCGATGTATATAATGGTCCTTAGACTGTAAGATTAATTTCAATTCATTTCACAAGTTACATTCTTTAACTTACAAACCAAAACTATGATGTTATATATTTTTGGAAAGTAGGGTATATTGGGTGCATCATGAGTGATATCACATTAATGAATAGTGTGAGAAAGGATTTGTCCATTCCCAGTTTAGTGGAAGTTGATATCTCATGTCCTTTTATGGTAATGAAGCTTCCAAAGTAATTCTATGTCTATGAAATCCTTTTGGCAAGTTAATTTATGGAATGTCAAAGAAAGAGACATCGAGCACATAGGTTTATGAAACAAGTAGGGAACCTTCTTTATTAGAGATATGAAGAAAAAGAGATTATATTACATAGTGAGTATCCATATGAGTATGTATGTTATTGTGGCATTAACTCATTTCTCTATGGGTTCCTTGGAATGTTTCTAGACTCTAACCTTGGAAATTATATAGTATTGTCAAATGCAATGAATAAAAGGGTCTAGAAGGACACACACTAAGTATATCCTAGACCTAAATTAAATTCTATATGAATTTGACATGTTGAATAAATATAATCCATATATGTGGTTTAATGCTTATTTATGTATGGATTGATTTAAAATATCCAGTCACTAGTTATTCTGGATAATAAATGTTAGTTGAATATTTAATAAATAATTATTCTTTATTAGTAGTAAAAAATAATATTTATTTTTTATTGGAGAATAATGCATTTATATTTATTTATTTAAATAAATAGTCATTATTCTAGCGATGATAAATATTGAGGAGAATTAATGGACTTAAAACAATAGCCCATTGAGAAGTAATATTTTAAATAATATTTTGAGTAAATGTTAATTTATTTATTTCTAGAATAATATTTATTTCTCCATAAGTGTAGAAAATGACAAGTAAATAAGTAAAATAATATTTTTATTCAGACATGGTGTTTTCTTGGGATTAATAAAATAATAAGGGCACAAGTGAAAGTATTATTATCTAACCATAACTCTATTTATACCCGATTATAACATTCTTAACCCTAATCATCATTGTTCACAATGAAATATTAGAAAGAATTCTCCCAAGACCTAGATAGATCTTCTCCTAGAACACTCTCAAGAATAAAGATTGATCCTAATCCTCCACCCTCTAGACTCTAGAGTGAATAAGAATAATAAGTTAATCTTATGGTGATCATTAACGATTGATGCAAGCGACATAGTCTTCTCTTCCAGGACAAAAGGATTTCTACAATGATTTTCAGAGGGTTCGTTATGCACATGTGGATCACTACTAAAAGTATTTTAACCGTGAGTCATATCACTATAATGATTAAATGACAAGAAGTGGTCTACCAAATATTTAATGAGGAAATAATTCCAATGCAATAAAATTCATTTATTTTAAAAAATTAGTTATAAATTATGTGTAATGATCACATATTTTTTTTGATATTTATGTCAAATAATATTTGAATTAATTTCATTGTTCTTGAAATTATTCATCATGTACATATCAAATTATTTATTTTTTAATAGTCATTTAATAACAATCGAATAAAATAAAAATTTTAATAAATTAATGAACAATCTAAGATAAGTTGAAAACATGATTTGAATTTAAAACGATAATATTTTTTATCTGGGTGTCCATTTAAAATCTACCACATATTAAATCAAATCATGTGAAAAAATCTATGACATGGTGACGTAGGGAAAGCCTGGTCCTCATTTTTGCGAGGTAAAAAAAGGCCCTGAAGTCCTCCTAAATAGAATTTTTTTCAGAGGTAACTTAATTTGTGAACATTTGATAGATATTCAGCCTCATTTGAGGGAATTTTATTGTCTTTCTTTCAATGGATACTAAATTTATTCTTAGGTATTATAGTCATATAGATATTATAGGCTTTAAATTTTATCATTTTTCATATTTTATTATTATTTATAATTAAATATATATATATTTTCCTGTATTTACATATAATAAATAAACTATATAAATAAATATCTAAACGTATTTACATAAAAAATATTTTAAAATATATAAACCTTTTGAAAATAAATATTTATTATTAATTTTATTTCAAATAAAACATTATATATACATTTTATTTACCTTAGAAAAATTGAATATATATATATATACCAATACAAGTAATGTTTATTTATAAATTTTTGTGTGTCAATAAAAAAAAATTATTTATGTTTATGTTATAATATATGTAAATAAATACATAATTGTAAATTTGTGTATGTGTGTATGTGTGAATGATAAATGTGTATGTATGTGTAATATATGCATGTATGTGTCTTTCTGTTTTCTGTAGATACATTATATATAAATGTATTTTTATAAACATATTATATAAATTACGTACAATAAATATTCATAAATACATTATGAAAACTTTATATCTAAATATATAATTATATGTAAATATATATAAATATATATCTAAATACACACACACACACAAATATAAAAATGTATACAATTTATATCTAAATATACAGTATATAGGCATATTTTTAAAATGTATTTAAAAATAAATATATAAATTTATATGATTTTAAGAGTTAATATATAAATAAAATGAATTATATATATATATAAATAAATAAATATATTGTAAAATATTATATAAATCTTGACGGTGAAGTGGAAAGATGTTAGGACTTGATTGAAAAGGTCAGAGGATGGATTCGAGGTGCAACCAAAGCTATAGGGTGTGGAAAATCACTGATAAAAGGATTGTAATGTGCAGATAAAGGGGGTGGGTTTGAGAAAGGCTGGATGGGTGTGTGAAGGGAACATAACACTGATGGGGGGGGGGAGTTGGAGCACTGATAAAAGTGTTGGGTAAAACAATTTTTTTTAATTTTTATTATTGATAAATAAAAGTTATGATAAAGGCCACCTTCATCAGCACTAAACAATGTATTGATAAAGGCACCATTAATTAGTGCTAAAAAAAGCACTGATAAAGATGGCCTTTATTAGTGATTATGTTTCAGTGTTGATAAAATGTTCCTTTATTATCATTTTCATTAGCACAAATAAAGGTCATGAATTTTAAGGGTGCTTAGCATGCTAGTGCTTTTTTAGTGCTGATAAAGCCTATTTCTAATTCTTTTAAAATCACAATCTATATTATCCAAGGGTTCACATAACCTATATAACTATTTACACAATATTAAAATATTCTTTTTATAATTAAGGGGTTCTTAACATATTATTAATTACTAATTATCAATCATAGAGTTATAGTTTTGAATTTCCAAATCCATGGCTCATGAAATTTCAGAACAAAAAAAAAACTAATTATCAATGTTTGAGAACCAACACGTTGATCAAACCGAAGAGAGGAGAGGTTCAGAGTTAGACTAGTATGACCAGTTAATTTTAATGATCAAAACAATTTAAATTTAAAATTTTAAAATTATAATATTATTTTATATTATAAATAAAAAAATTAAAAAAATCACCAAATTACCAAGAACGGTCAATATGGTCCATTTCTATGCTATCTGACTGGTTTTGTGCTTGTTCAAGGTGATCAAAACCGACCTAAATGCCAAAATGGTCTAATACCCTAAATGAGACTATAAACCCCACTAGATGGTCATCAAATCGGTCTAACCATCCAATATAGTATGGGTTCGAATAAAAAACTAATTATGTTAAATATATTATTAAATATTAAGTATTATTAATTATATAAATTATATTATTAGTGATCAATTATTCTTATTAATTAATTTATTATTAATTATATTAATTATATTATTACTTATTAATTATATTATTAGTTTTTAATTATGTTAGTCACATTATTATTTATAATTTAATTTATTGATTATTAATTATTAATCATATTAATTTCACAGTTGAGACCCTAGAAAAGTGGTAAAGCCTCTCCCATAATATTGCATTAACTAGGTTCAAACCCCAATAGCCCCCAATTTGGGGGAATTTTCAGATGACACCTTGATGAAAGGGTGGCAACTACGGTGCAGGGTAGCAACCATAGTTTTGGAAAAAGGACCATGATATAGGGAAAGATCAATGACAAGTGTTAAGGATGAGAACAAAAGTGCAGTGTTGAGTATGGTGATGCTATGAGGAACACTATGGTGTAGTGCTTGAATGATGCAACATGGAGAAGGATCCCATGACATAAGAAGTCCAACCACGATGTAAGAGGGTGCTGTGGTGTAACCTAGGGTCCAAAAATGTGGTGTTGTGGGGTTCATCTTAGTGACGGTTGATAATACCATGTATTTGATCGAGCCATTGGGCATTTTGGATATTTCAAGGGTTCCCTCACAACCCTGTTAAAAAGGAGTATTATATTATTACGTTGGGACCTAAAAATACCTATAAGGTGAAGAATTATTGAATCTTAGAGAAAAATAACGTATAATATGTTGAGACATTAAAAAAATGTCTCAAAATGGCACTAGTACAGTGGATACTCATCCTCAAAGGGAATACATGGGCTCATCCTCACGAGTGATAATATGAGTTGAAGCTAAAAAATCCTTGGAATTGATTGAGTTAGTTAATATTTCTATAGAGGGAGTCTCTCATCCTCGGAGTGATATTGAGGATAAGTGGTATGAGGAGGATTTAGTTGATGATGTGTCCTTCAATGAAGAAGATTTGGATGATTATAGAAATCCCTGATAGTATCCTAAAGCCTAGTGTGACATCCCATACCTAGCTGCCACATAACCTGTTCCCCAAGCCCGGTTGGCCACATAACCCCTGGAAAATATCCCCATAATCCAGGGGCTTCCAACTAGCTGTAGGGGTTTGTAGGTAGTATAGTAGGGAGACTATACTACCATATCATAGTATCACAATAGATACAACAAAAGTGAATAGCAGTGGAAGCATAATAAAGGAAAAAGATACTGTAAACAGTGGAAGAATAATCAAATACAGAGGAAGGCTGAATAACTGAATAACATAGAAAAATATTCAAAGGTAGTTTCTGATACAAACATTCATGCATGACATGCTAGTATAAAAGGAAATAGAAAACATGAAGTAGGCATGCTTAAAAAATGTGCTAAAGTGAAAAAAATCCAAAAGCTGCTCCATTGCATCTCAAGCCTAAGCCCAATCCTCTGATCCTAAGCTCCATCTAATAAATATGAATCATCATAATGAAGGGTGGTGTTTTCCACTATCCATACCTACATAAACACAATCTTTTAGGGTTCTAAAGGTGGCCCATGTAGGGTGTGAGATCAACATCTCAGTAGGCCACCACCAACGATGTCTACGTATAATATGATAGGTGCTCGTAAGTAAACAATGTACAACTAATAGTTGGACTGTAAAAAAATACGGAATAAATAATTAAACTCCCACTTAGGTTCCTAAAGGATACTTGGTGGGTCTACCTGCTTCAGCTCAAAGTTGGTATGTCTGATCAAGTCACCGTATATATATATATGTAGAGTATATCCAACATGGGATAAGAATTCCTCCCATCCATACCTATATATAGATATTGTAACTGGAATGGGGTAAGCATGCCTCCCACCCATACACAAATAGAGATTATAATAGGTGTGGGGTAAGAATGCCTCCCACCAATACACTAATCGAGATTGTAATTGGCCTAGGGTAAGAATTCCTCCCATCCATACACATATAGATATCAATACTAGAGTGGGGTAAGAATTCCTCCCACCCATACACTTATATTCAAAGATGGAATGGTGTAAGAATGCCTCCCATCCATTCACATTCAAATATCACATACGAATAGTAGTGGCATAACCATTCATATCATATATCATAAGGGAAATCCATCTTACATCATTTCAATTTTAACAAACAAACCATGTAACGTAATTCCTTTATAACAATTCATAATAAGGTAAAGGCCATTCCATCCCTAGAAACCATTCCATTGATTCCAATTCATCTTTAATGTTTATGCTATCTCATCCTAGCCAACTTAAAAATCCAACCATCCAATTTTCCTATCATGGAACATTTATTTCAAGACAAGGTGTCAAGTCCAACTAATCACATATCCATTTGGAAAAATCCAATTCAAAAGGGAATAAGCACCATTGAGGCACATTGGTACACATAACTTACACATGGGAAAATTTATGCTTCAATTAAAATCCAGGACGAAAGATAATTGTTAGGAAAAAATCCCTCAAGGTAACATTGTAGTATTTTTGGGTTGATTGTGTTTGTTGACAAAGCAGGTTTCCATGAAGAAATTTTCAAGTTCAAAAGAAGTTTTTGACAATCCATGTTGAAAAAAGAACGATGACAAAGGAAGGGACGATATGGAGGCGGTACAAAAGAGAAGTACAATGTGGCGCTGTTTTCCAATGTTTGCCAAATTTTTGGGGTCCAAAATTTGGAGGTTGGTGAGCATTGTGAAAAGTGGATATCCATGAAGATCATATTTTAATATGGAAAATGCATGAATTTCATGAAGAGAGGCCTCATGGTTTGGAATTTGTGAAGACTAGAAGAATGATGGAGGTGATTCTTCGCAATTACATCAAAGCTTCACGAATTAAAGTGTTGAAGCACATCGTGGCGGTGAAGGGATTTGAGAGGGAGCTTCATGGAGAAGGCGCGAAGGAATGTTGACGGTGAAGCTCCACAATTACGGCGAGCTCCACGATAGAAACATTTCCATGGTGCTTCGCGATTTTGAGAGAATTATGGTGGAAATTTTGGAGCTTTGCGATTGGTGATGACGTGGCACAGACTTCACGCGGAAGGGTCGAGGGTTGGTGGAATTTCCTATAAATAGAGATCGACCCCCTCGAGAGAAGTAGAGAATTTTCGAAGAAGATATTTCGCTATCGTTTCGTGAAGGTAGTTCATGTAGCCCATGTGCTTCGCGAAAGAATAGCTTCACGACGGCTATTATAGCTCCGTGAAAGTTCTGAGCTCCACATTGGCTTAGTGATCTTCGCGAGGGAAGTTTCTCTGCAACGACTTGAGCTTCGCGGGAGTTCTTCACGCGAGTGCTTCGCGAAAATGCAGGAGCTTCGTGAAGGCTTGTTTAAGCTTCCCGAAATTGGGATCCTTGAAAAGTAGGGTGCTTTGCGAAGGTCTTTCCAAATGAATTGCCCAGTGTTCAGGGAAAAGTGTTATTCATCAGTGGGTGAAATTTGGACTTCAACAGAGCATCTATCAATAGTTGAGGATGCATGCATTCATGAAAATGAAGAGACCTACTGGTCTATAAACTGTGAGTGGATCTTCTAAAGAAGTAGTGAGCTCACTTCAGTTGAGAGAGCAGTGAGTTCTCAAATTGTGAGTGGTTGTAAACCAAGAGGGACAATGATTCTACTTCGAACTTGTAAACAACAGTGCGCTTATAGTTGAAATGGTACATCGGCACATTTCCGGTGTATGCTCCTTGGATGTAGCCTAGTGAGGGTGAACCAAGTAAAAATCACTGTGTCCTGTGCATGCTTTAAAGTTTTCTCATACTCTACATCAGGAAAGAGATAGAAGAGGGTTTTGTCTAACAGCAAAACAAGATCAAAAGGGGAAGTTGTTTTAATCTGTCATACCCTGATTCACCCCCCTCTTAGGGTATCTATGCTAGTGGACCAAACAATTGGTATTATAGGGAAAGGTCAATATCAGTGTTTCTCTCTCAAATGGAGGTCACTAATCATAAAGGGATTCCAATCTTCGACGGGAAAAATTTCCAGCTATGGAAGAATCAGATGCAACACTACTTCTGATCATTAGGAATGGATGTGTTCACAACAGCAATGCATGGCATAATAGCATATAAAAATAGTGGTTCATTATCAGAAGTTGAGCGTAGAGAGTTGGATGTTGATGCCCAAGCAATAAATTCCTTAGGGGGATCCCTATCCAATCATATATATACAGAGGTGATGTCTTGAAAAACGTCACATGCCATGTGGGAAAAGTTATTGAATATATTTGAAGGGGATAAAATGTTCAGAGAGGCAAAGATTCAAGTGTTGTGGAACAAGTATGAGGATCTATGAATGAACCCGCATGAGTCTGTTGATGCATTCTTTGACAGGGTAAATGTTGTAGTGGAAGACATGCAATGTCTTGGAGAAGTTATTTAAGAAATTAAAATTGTGAAGCTTATCTTGAAGAAACTTCCACCTCAGTTCAATCCGAAAGTTTCGGTTTTGGAAGATAATGACCCGAAAGAGCTGACATTAGACAACCTACACAACACCCTTGTTGCATATGAAATGAGAAATGATGATAACGATGCTGGGGAAAAGGGAAAACCCAAAGAGGTGGCATTCAAGGACATGGAGAAGCTCACCGTTGAAGACTCTCAGGAAGAAGAAAGACAGATGAAGTGATGTCATTCCTCTCCTAAAACCTTCAATGAGGAAAATGAATGTTTAAAGGGAAACTTATAATTTCTTGTTTTTTGTGTGGAAAGGTTGAAAATCTTGCGAAACGGTGCCCCAAAAAGTTCCAAGAAGATGACGACGTCGATAAAATTGAAATTCCCAAGAAGAAGTCTTCAGCCTATGGGAAAGGAAAGAAATAGTTCAAGAAATATTTATTTAAGAAAAGGAACCTTCTTTAAAAAGAATATGACAGTTTAGATGAGTCTGAGGTTGAGGAGGTTGAAGAGATAAAGAATTGCAAAGACCGAGGAGAAAATGCTATGGTGGCAGTTGTTGGAAGTTCTCAGAATAAGAATGAAACCGAACCTGATGAAGAAGAAGATGAAATTGAGGGAAGAGTTTCTATACAAGAAGAGTTAGAGGCTGCTCTTGAAGAGATAGATGTTTGAAGATCCAAAATAATGAAATCCAACAAAGTTGTTCGTGATGCCAAACTCTATATGCAATAGTAGGAAGAAGAGAAGTCTGAGTTGATGGATGAAATCGAGAAACTCAAGTTATCAACACCAGAGGACTCAGAATCAGTTCGTGAGTATAAAATAAAAAATGAAGAACAGAAAAGGGAGATCGATAGCTTTAATAACACAAGGAAAGAACAAATCAAGCATATTGAATAACTTGAAAGAGAAGTTGTTGGTCTGAGGAAAAAGGTTAAAGATCATGAAAAGATCTTGACTCCTACTGGGTCATCAGGAAATCATATCACTCAAAAAACCAAGAAGCTGAAAGTGGAGAATAGTGGTTCATCAGAAAAGAAGAATAAACATTGTTTAGATGCTAAGACTGATGGAGGGGTTGATCAGAAACAGAATGCTATGAAAGTTGAGGTCAGACCGCAAGCACCCACTTCGAGACTGAAAGTGGATTTGGGAACAAGGTAGAATCAGAATATTCAGAGATCCCAAAGGGAATATAGCAGTACAGAAGTAACACAAAGGAATGCGCCTTATATCAGGTGTTATTGTTGTGAAAAAATGGGACACTCACAGTATGTGTGTTCCATAGAACAGAGATATCGAAGGGCACAAGAACAGAGGTGGAAGCCAAACAGATAAAGGTTCTCTAGAACATATTTCGAAGGGCACTATTTTTGGTGTGGAGGATTCGGGCACATGGCTAGGTATTACACATCGACCATACAAAGGAATATGCCAAATCAGAACCCAAATGTTCACAAATAACAGATCAATGAACCAATAGGTGATTTAAAAATGGAAAATAGATTTTCACCTCTAAAGGATTAAGCGGGTCCATCATACTCTGAGAAAGAAAAGAAGTCTCAATCCATGATGAGTGTGAAGGAAAAAATATGGACCATGAAGAAGAAGGATGAGAATGCCGTGGTGGCAGAAATTTCCCTTAAAGCATTAGATCGCTCTGGTGTGTGGATCCTTGATAGTGGTTGCAAATCTCACATGAAAGGTAATAAGGATCTTGTTACAGGCATGAAATATGACAAAGAAGGAGTTTTCATGTTTGGAAATGATGAAGGGCTGAAGATTATTGGCTCAGGAAAGGCCAAGTTTGGGGGAAAAGAGATGAGACATGAAGATGTCTTATTAGTAGAAGGCCTCAGTCACAATTTGCTCAGTGTCGGTCAACTATGTGACTTAGGACATTCTATAAGGTTTATAAAGAATATTTCTGTCATAAAAGGAAGAGACGGGTCAATAGTTCTACAGGGAAAAAGAACAAAGGGAAATATTTACCTGGTGAGTGGAGAAGAAGATATGTGTTTTCTGTCTAGAGAGGAAGAAAACAAGTTGTGGTATAAACAACATGGTCATCTTTGCCAACCATCCCTGGATGATCTGGTAAAGTTTGATGTAGCAAGTGACCTACCCAAGCTATCATGAAATCATACTCACACGTGAGATGCATGCCAACAAGGGAAGATCATCAGAAAGACGTATAAGGCAAAAGAAAAGAAGTCAACAAGAGTGCTCTAATTGGTGTATGTAGATGTTTGTGGACCCATCACACCAAGAGAAATTGACGGAAAGAGGTACTACATTTTTTTCATCGATGACTATAGCTGAATGGCATGGGTATTTGTTATTTCCCATAATTCCAATGTGTTCAGCTGCTTAAAACAGTACCGAAGGGAGTGTGAAAGGATGATTGGATAGAAAATTCTGAAGTTTCATACTGAAAATGGTACGAAATTCACAAACAGTCAAGTGGAATATTATCTCGAGAAACATAGGATAAGGCATCAAGTTTCTTCAGTAAGAACTCCCAAATAGAATGGAGTGGTTGAAAGGAGAAATAGAATCATCAAAAACATGGCCAGAACGATGCTCATTGAAAAGGACCTACCAGAGAAATTTTGGAAGGAAGCAGTTTTAACATTGGTCTACATTTCTAATAGGGATCTGTTGTGTCTGAAGAAAGGAAAGACTCCAAACAAGATGTGGTATGGAAAGAAGAAAATGGTGAAATACTTCCGAATATTTGTAATTAAGTTCATTATCCTCAATAAGGAAAAACATAGGAAATACGAGTCTCGAGGAGATGAGGGGATATTCCTTGGATACTCAGGAAAAAAGAAAGGCATATAAATGCTTTAACAAAAGGCTGGGGGAAGTAGTTGAGATCAATGATGTCACTGTAGTGGAGAATGAGGAGATCATTCAACAACGCAGTGAACAGTTTCCTGATGAGAGTGATGAGGAAGAAAGCAACACAGGGGAAGAAGAAGTGGCTGATGTTGATTCAGAAGAAGATACTGATGATGAGCATGAGGAAGTAAAGTCTGTATCAGCACAAAAGCCAAGGATTCGAGCTAAAATTGATAAGAAGAATATCATTGGTGATCATTCTGCTTCGGTTCAGACTAGGAGAATGAAATCACTACAGTAGACATCGTTCCTATCTCAGGTTGAGCCGAAATGCTTTGCTGATGCAGCTGAAGATGAAAACTGGATTCAGGCAATGAATTAAGAGCTAGATCAGATTGAGAAGAATCAAACATGGGAGATTGTTTCGAGGCCAGCAGATAAGAATGTAATCGGGACTAAATGGGTCTATCAAAACAAGATGAATGAAGATGGCACAATGATTCGGAACAAAGAATGACTAGTGTGCAAGAAGTACTCCCAGATCGAGGGAATAGATGTTGATGAGACATTTTTACCTGTTGCAAGGCTGGAGACATTCAGATTATTCCTATCCATTGCAGTGTAAAGGAAGTTCAATGTGTTCTAGATGGATGTCAAATCTTCATTTTTGAATGGAATTCTATAGGAAGAGGTTTATACTGAGTATCCAGATGGTTTTCTCATTCATGAGGATGAGAACAATGTTGGTAGACTTAAGAAGGCGCTGTATGGGTTGAAATAAGCACCAAGAGCATGGTACTCAAGGCTTGATCAGTACTTAAAGAAGATTGGTTTCTAGCATGGGGGAGTTGATTACAATCTCTATTTCAACAACAACAGTAATCAAAGGATGATGGTCTTGGTTTATGTTGATGACATAATATTTGGCGGATCAGATGAAGCTCAGTGCAGACAGTTTTCCGAATTCAAGAAATGTGAGTTGGAAATGTCAATGATTAGAGAGATAACATTTTTCCTTGGTCTACAGGTGACACAAGGAAGGAATTAAACATCATTTCACAATCCAAATATGCCAAGGAGGTTTTGAAAAGATTTAGAATGGAAAATTCCAAGGATATGAAGACTCAGGTAGCTACCCAGATGAAATTGTTCAAAGATGAGGATGGCAATGCAGTTAATATCACAAAATACAGGAAAATTATTGGAAGTTTGTTATACTTGACTGCAACAAGGCCTGACATTATATTCACCACATGACAAGCAGCGAGATATCAGAGTAATCCCATGGAAAGCCACATGCTTGTAGTAAAAAGAATACTTCGGTATGTCAAGGGCACAATGGACTTCATCTTGATGTATAATGGAAAATCTCAGTCAGAATTATTGGGATATACTAATGCAGATTGGGCCAGTTTAGCAGATGACATGATGTAAATGTCAGGAGGTGCTTTCTATCTTAGAGGACTATGTGTTTCTTGGATAAGTAAGAAGAAAAATTTCATTTCATTGAGAACCTCAGAAGCTGAGTACATTGCTGCCACTCAAGATTGCACACAGTTATTGTGGATGAAGCAGAAGCTTGATGATATGGGCGTTGATGTGAAGTCTCCGATCGGAATCCAGTGTAATAACTCAAGTGCTATAAATCTCAGAAAAAATACCGTCCATCATTCAAGGACAAAGAACATTGAGATAAAGTATCATTTTATCAAGGAGAAGGTTGAGCAGGGAATCATGAAGTTGGAGTATGTGCCTATAGAGCTACAGATTGCAGACATTCTGACAAAGGCCATACCCAAGGAAGGTTTCGAGAGGCATCGACTGGCTCTGGGAGTTCAGTTGACCCCCACCCTTAAAAGAGTGTGGCTATGGAACACCCCCTCCCCCCTCTCCCCGAGGTATGATATGTTTTTCCCTAATGTTCTCATATGTGTTTTTCCCCTGCAACATACCGAAGAGAAGTTCCCTTGGGGTTCGTTGACAAAGGGGGAGAAAATAGTAATTGTTCAAGGGGTAGTGAGTGTGGCTATTTGAGAAATCATGAATGATATGGGGAGAATATGACAGGTGGAGTAGTGAGATTGGGGGAGTGCAATGAGATAGGGGGATATTATCAAATCTGGCGATGCTAGAAGTGATCGATCAAAGGCTAGATATCACAACTGAGGATCGTGATAAAATCAGAATAGTGTGTTTGGAATGGTGAGATAAGGTTTCCAGCTATCACCAATTGGTGTCGGTATGGTTAAACAATTGGTATCTATTTTGCAACTGGTATCTGCTTGGAATCGACAATTGGTGTTTAACATGAAGTGTTTCATTTATGAACTTTTCATACTACTCTTGTTTCTCACGCCGAGCATTGATCATGTGGGCTTAGAGTACATGTTAAGTGATTCCTTGAACGCTATCAGAATCGCAAGAGTCGAATGGTGGTAGTGGATGGAAAGAGATTCAGAGAGGTATTAAAGTGCAGAAAATCATTCTGCGAAGAGTTGTCAACAAACCCAAAGGGGGAGATTGTTAGGCAAAAAATCCCTCAAGGTAACATTGCAGTATTTTTGGATTGATTGTGTTTGTTGACAAAGCAGGTTTCCATGATGAAATTTTCAAGTTCCAAAGAAGTTGTTGACAATCCATGTTGACAAAAGAACGATGAAAAAGGAAGGGATGATCTGGAGGCGGTACAAAAGTGCAGTACAAGGTGGCACTGTTTTCCAGTGTTTGCCAAATTTTTGGGGTCCAAAATTTGGAGGTTGGTGAGAATCGCGAAAAGTGGATATCCATGAAGAACATATTTTAATATGGAAAAGGCATTAATTTCATGAAGAGAGGCCTCATGGTTTGGAATTCGCGAAGACTAGAAGAATGATGGTGGTGATTCTTCACGATTACGTCAAAGCTTTGCGAACGGAAGAGTTGAAGCACATCGCAGCGGTGAATGGATTTTCAAGGGATCTTCATGGTGAAGGCGTGAAGGAATGTTGACGGTGATGATCCAAAATTATGACGAGATCCGCGATCGGAAAATTTCCGTGGTGCTTCGCGATTTTGAGAGAATTCCGGCAGAATTTTCAGAGCTTCGTGATTGGTGATGATGTGGTGCGGACTTCGCGCAGAAGGGTCGAGGGTTAGTGGAATTGCCTATAAATAGAGGTCAACCCCCTCAAGAGAAGTAGATAATTTTCAAAGAAGATCTTTCTCTCCCGTTTTGTGAAGGTAGTTTGCGTAGCCCGTGTGCTTCGTGAAAGAAGAGCTTCACGACCGATATTGTAGCTCCGAGAATGTTGCGAGCTCTGCATTGGATCAGTGAGCTTCATGAGGGAAGTTACTCTGCAACAACTTAAGATTCATGAGAGTGCTTCACGAGAGTGCTTCACGAGAGTGCTCCGTGAAAAGGCAGGAGCTTCACGAAGGCTTTTCTGAGCTTCACGAAATTGGCATCCTTGCAAAGTAGGGTGCTTTGCGAAGGTCTTTCCAATGTAATTTCCCAGTGTTCAGGGGAAAGGGTTATTCATCAGTGGGTGAAATTTGGACTTTAACAGAGCATCTATCAATAGTTGAGGTTGCATGATTTCATGAAAATGAAGAGACCTATAGGACTATAAACTATGAGTGGATCTTCGGAAGAAGCAGTGAGATCACTTCAATTGAGAGAAAAGTGAGTTCTCAAATTGTGAGTGGTTGTAAACCAGGAGGGATAGTGAGTCCTCTTAAAACACGTAAACAGCAGTGCGCTTATAGTTGAATTGGTACATCGGCACACTACCAATGTATTCTCCTTGGACGTAGCCCAGTGAGGGTGAACCAAGTAAAAATCGTTGTGTCCTGTGCATGCTTTAAAGATTACTCATACTCTGCATCGGGAAGGAGAGAGAAGAAAGTTTTGTCTAATAGCAAAACAAGATCAAAATGGGAACTTGTTTTAATCTATCATACCCTGATTTACCCCCCCTCTTAGGGTATCTAGCCTAGTGGACCTAACAATAAATCGGGTCCTATGTAATTTAAACCATTTGTACCAAAAAATAAAATTTCATGGTTTCACACCTATGGATGTCCATATAGATAAAATGTGATATCTAAATTGCTAAATAAGATCCAATTCACCTGTATCAAGGAACTAGTGTCATTTATAAATGAAGGAACCAAAAAAATTAGGAAGCTCAAAAAAGGCCGACACACAACCTGGAATATTAAATATGAAATGGAAAAAATCAAATGGAAAGCTACATGGCCACCAAACTTAGGGACATTGATGAATCCTCACTTGATATCAAACTCAGAATCAATGTAGGTTGGAAGAGATCTATGTTTCAGTCTAAAGCCCTAAAAATAGGACATACGAGCCTAAAAGCAAATAGTGTAAAAGATGGAAAAAATAATATAGGTAGGAGTAGAGATACTACGGAGCCTTACCATAGGGGATCCAACACCTATGAAGGATAAAGGATCAAACACCGGATGGATACTTCATATTAAAACCCATCTTGGAGGAGTTATTGAGATCAAGGTTGAGCATACCCTTTGTTCTGTCTACCGGAGAGATGAAAAATAGGTTGGATGGGTTTTAAAACATTAAACGGGAAAATGGTAATTTTAACCCAAAACCCATTACACATGTTTCATATGCATGGTTTACAAACCATGCACAAACCATGAGTTAAGGATATGTCCCCATAATGCAAAAGACTACATGGCTGTGCACCTGGTCTGTATGATTTTAGAAAACTTTTTCCTACTTGCAGGTGGCCCAATATGCAACCACACGGTTTATAGAAACCATACGGTCTAGGTCACACGGTTTACACTAACCATGCATCCTAGCCTACAAACCATTTATCCAGACCTCCAACCTTTGAAACATCCTTGGGCTCCCCTCAATCCTTTCTTAGGCCATAGAAAACATTTACCATGATCAAAGGAAAGATTCAAAATGGAAAACCAATGATTCATACATTGGTCAAAAGTCAGGTTGTTACCACCTCCCCTTCTTATAGAAACTCATCCCTGATTTTTTCTCCTGAGGGTAAAGAGGTACTGTCAACAATGAGTTATGGACTCTAAGATTATATATCAGCTTCTCACTCCTAGGTCTCATCTTTTACCCATCCATAGTTCCATATCACTCAAACAAGAGGAAAAAACCTACCCCATAGTATTTTCATGCTCTGATCCAGAATATGCCCTAGATAGGCCTCAATGTGAGCATCCATATCCATCTTAACCTCATTAAGCAGAAATAAATGAGATGGGTTTGGATAATATAAGTGAAGTTGAGATACATGAAATACATCATGCATAGACTGATATCTCTAAAGATGTTCCAGATGGAAAGCCACCGGTCCTATCCACATCACAACCACAAAGGGTCCAACAAATATTTTAGATAGCTTACCCTACATATGAATACATCTATGCCCCAACCTGGGTCAGAAATTCATGAAAACCTAGTATCCAAAATCAAACTTGAGATGTCGACGACATCTATTGGCATAAGAATGCTATCTAGACTAAGATGTCAACATGTGCTTCCTGATTAGCAAGACCTAAATTGAAGTATCTTATTTGAGAGGAGGCCCAAGAATAGCTGCTTACCCTAACTCTATCCAGCATAGAGGCGAGTGACAAGGCCTACCATACAAGGATTCATAGGGAGCCATCTCAATGGTATCCTGAAAGCTATTGTTATAATAAAAATTGATGAGGGGAATATGTTTCTCCCCATAATTCCCAATGTCGAGAATGAAAACACTGATCATATAATCTAGCACCTGTATTGTATGCTCTATCTGTCCATCGGTCTGCGGGTGATAGGCCATGATCAAAAGTACATGTATACCCAAGGCCTTCTAAAACCCCTATCAAAATAATGATGTTAAATGAGTATCTCTATCAGAAATGATAGAATGAGGTTATCCATGAGTATATACCATCTCCTTAATTTATAAACTTCTTATCTAGTCTACTGCGAAGGTCTCTCATATAGGTAACTAGTGTGTGACCTTCATTAGAAGATAAATGAAAAACCACACAACATTGTTTCAATGAGGTGATCTAGGTAAACCAGTCCTAAATTCCATTGAAACATCATCCCATTTCCACTAATGAATGGACAACAACTGAAGAAGTCCTATCGTACATTGATCTTCCGCCTTCACCTACTGACAGGTGGAACATAGAGTGATAAAACTGGCTATCTCATGTTTCATGCTGGTCCACCAGTATTGGAATCATAGATCTCGATGCATTTTTGTGACCCTAGAGTGAGTTTCCTATGATGTGGCATGTGAATCCCTCATAAAATCCTCTATGTTGTCTTCTCGGACCCATACACGCCCATAGAAAAATAGAGTATCATTCCCATGAACCATCCAACCAGAAGAAGTATTGTCATCTAAGACACTTTCCCATAGGAATAGGCCTTCATGATTAGATAGCTTTCTCAACCATAATCATTTTAGAAGAGTATATGTCACCACTAAGGATGAGAAAATAGTCTTACCAAGATCCTCTTGAACATAAACATGCATCTCTAAGAATATGTCCATAAGCTTCAATTCTTCTTTGGACTCTTGAATCACTTGGGTCTGAGACTTTCAGATCACAGATTCAACCACTAAATTTCCTTTCCCTAGAGTGTAGGTAAGCTCAAATTCAAAAGATTGCAGGAAATAGACCCACCTACGTTGCTTGAGATCCAGATCCCACTAAGATGTAATTGAGGATTTTTTGGTCTATGAACACCACAAAATGATCTCCTAATAAATAGTGTATCTAATAGTGTATGGCATGAACAACAACAACAACAATATTGAGGTCATGCATTGGGTAGTTCTGCTCATGATGCCTCAAATGATGAGAATCATATGCAAGAAATTTCCCATCCTACTTCATAACAACTCCACAAATATCACCTGACATGTCATAGTAGACTGTATAGGCCCTTCCTATCTCTAGAAGAATCAATATCGTCACTAAAGATAGTTTTCCCTTAAACTCCCAAAAGGATGCTTCACTAGCTTTAGACAATTCCAATTTAACACCCTTCTTTGTCAAGCCCATAAGTTGAACTTCAAGGTGTGAGAAATCCTGAATGAAGTGTCTATAATATCTGTAAAGGCATGAGAAAATGAGAATATCAAATACGTTCTTGGTATTCTCCCAATAAACTATAGCCCTCACTTTCTCTGGGACAATAGAAACTCCTAACTCTGGGATGATATAACCCAGGAAGTGGACCTTATTGATCCAAAAGTGGCATTTAATAAGCTTAACATAGAGATGATTCTATATCAGAATATTCAACATGATCTCAATATGGGTTTCCTGGTCATGTCTAGAGAATAAATACACCGAGATATAATTAATTAAGACAACCACAAATGAATCCATATGTGGGTGGAAGACCCGATTCATATGATCCAAGAAGACAGAAGGTGTGTTTATGAGTCTGAATGACATAACTAGGTACTCATAGAGACCATACAATCTTATAAAATACGTGAGAGGTATTTATAATGTTATAAAATGAACTTGAAGATAGCTTGGCCTTAGATGTATTTTTGAAAACACCTTCTCTCCTTAGAGCTGATCAAAGAGGTCATCTATTCTAGGTAGTGGGTATCAGTTCTTAATAGTCAGTTGACTCAACCAATGGTAATCCACATAATTTCTAAGGGTACAATCAACCTTATTGGTAACAAGGACATGTGAACCCCAAGGAGAATTACTAGGGAATATAAATAATTTAACTTCTAGATCCTCCAACTTATTCTTGAACTCTAGAAGCTCTTTAGGTTCCATCCTATATGGATTAATGATCACGGGTGTTGCTCCTAGAACAAACTCAATAGTAAACTCTACCCATCTAACTAGAGGTAGACTAGAGAAGTTTTTTTAAAAAATATCTAAATTTATACCCTAAAGGAGGAAAGAAAATAGTTTCTAACCCCTAACCATCAATGTAAAGACTGTCAATCTGTGCTATAACCCTACCCAACCTCTACTGCTCGGGTCCTGATCATGTCTCAATGATATCCCATTCTCCCATATACATGTGTGTAATTCCCTTTAGTTATGTAAATGTCACTCTTTGATGATTTCAGTCAATATGGGATCAGTAGGGAACTAGCCATTCAATCCCAATTTTTACATCTAAACCTTTCACATTGAGAATGTATAGGTTCCATTCGAAAAGGTAACCACTTATCTCAAGGGGGAAATTCTAAAAATAGTGAACGCCCTATGAACGGATACCTAAGTATCATGACCCATCCAAACAAGGTCCATGACATGACCCCCAATCCCACATCCAATAGGCCAGGGGATGGTCACTAAAAATGAGTTGGCATATCACTAACATGGGAGGCATTTCCTTAGTACACACACACCCACACACACACTCATCTCCAATCCCACAATACTGAAATGTAAAAACCACAAAGAACAAATGAATGCATACCACTATAACCCAACCATATTATGATAGGAAAGTAATGTATAGTAAGGTAAACTAGGCCTAAATACAATCCCACCAAAAGAAACTCTATTAATAAGTTTTTGAAACTCATCCGTAGAAAATCCTATATGATACAACATGAGGGAAAGGTGAAGAAACTACGGTCTAAAGTCATAAGAACCCCTCAGATTGCCTGATCTCATAAGGCTCTATCCATTATTGGTATACCCTAAACTCTATCAAAAGGTCACTCATCTACATAAGACATTACATGTGTGAAAAAATCCCATGTAGGGGTGAGTATAACAATACTTAGTTCAACAACCTAAAAACACAAAGTAATAGATAAAGGAAAGTTATATTCAGCTCTACACAAGTATTAGTATAAAAAATATATAACAAGAATATTCATATGTACCCAAACCAAGACACACAACTGAGAGATATGCTACAACTACCGTATACCATCACTCGGGATTCAGCTCAAAGATTCCACAAAGCGCTTATCCAGGAGAACACACTCCTGATTCTGACAGAACTGATAACATCTATATGAGAAGTACTATTTTTTGGGAACCATAAGGAGAGAGAGATATGTTGGATGATCAGAAGAGATATATAATACATCAAAGGAGTATCACAGTTAGGGCCATGAGGTGATACAAAGAAATCCATCTGGATTAACCCACTAAGAAGAGGATCGACACCCAGTGAAGTTGGTCACGTCAATACTAAAGACTCTACCTATGGAATGAAGAAGGATTAGAGGATCCTCTATGGGCCTCTTGAGGGATTCCAACAACTCTATCTAGGCAGTAATATTGAAAGAATCATACAAATGTTAGTAGGAAATGATACCGACAAACCTTTTGGAAAATAATAAAGGGAACAAACCCTAACGAAACTCATCCAAGGTATATTGGATGAGGAAATAAATTTATATGGAAAAGAGAGGGTGAATAGTGAGTATTAGTCACACCCAGCATGCCCCTTAACCCTAGGTACTACCCATGTCAATGGATCTTGTCACTAGAAATATGTCCAAATTTAAACCCACCGTTGGCCTCATAATGACCGTCTCGTCTCAAGGGTCCCAACACAAATGATTACTCACAAATCAGACATACATATTGAACAATATGGGGCTATGAAAGTTCGAGGGGGGGGGGGGGGGGTTACTCGACCATGGACCGACCCGGGTCTGACCCGTTCGGCCTAGGCCAATCCACTGGCCCAACCCACTCTGACTCGCTCTGACTCGCTTGGTCACACACCACTAGCTCACTCCAGGTTCCGTGTCCCCATGTCCCACGTGCTCTACGACTGCCACCCATGGATCTACTCCGTAATCCATATCCTACATCTCCTAAATGGCCCACAACCTCCACATTCCGCAGTTCCCATGTGGACCACCACTTCATCCATGCAGATCCTCTGTCTGTGACCCCATCCATCGCCTAAGGTCGCTGCCTCCAGTCTCCAATCCACACCGTCACATACCGCATGCTGCACCCAACCCCTGAACTACCACCACCTCACCTCTCTAGACCGATGCACTGAAACCATGATGATGGTCCCTTATACAGACCATTAGGCCACCTCTGGTGTCTGGAATCCAAAACTACTATAGATATTGGTTCCTCAAGAACCTATCCACATAGATCTAGAACTCGTTCTTGGTTTTCATCCAATCCGGGGGTCCAATTGTGTTTGGAACCACTTAGAATGTCGAACCATGGGCACAAGGATCCAACAGAGAAAGTTTAAAAAATGGGCGAGAGAAAGGACAAATAATTCCCAATGAACGAACCTCAACCTTTGTTCATGTCAGCCTCAATTCATTATCATTAGAAGGACGAGTGAAGAGAAATAAATTCCATTGAATTTAATCATACTGAAGACACATGTATCAAATCTTGTTTGTTAAATTTATCCAAATTATTCCAAGATTAAGAAAGGATGGAAAAACCATAAAACAAAAGTCTTACCTAGATACTGGATCCTCTGCTTTCTAGGTTTGATTTTCATTGGTGATCCTTCAAGAACGATAATCTATTTTGATCTTTGTCATCACCATTTATTCATAGGGTTCATCACCATGTCTTAGATAAATTCTAGGGTTACGGTGATAAACATGAATTTCCTAAAAAGGATTATTTTTTTAAAAAAAGAAAATACACTACGTTGAATAAAAATATTTTTTTATTAAAATATTTTTATTCCCGGTACATCTAAAAACTACTTTTCATAGTTGACCCATGATGGCCAATGTTAGGCCTCACCTAAGGTAAGCTCTTTGATATAAAACAATGGTGCCCTAATATATTTGTTCTGAGCACCCATTTAGAAGTTATTCATCTTTTTTATGAAAATTTATCGTGTGTGCTATTAATGTTTAATATTTTTTTCAAACATTTATTCCAGGCACACCAGGCCTCAAAATCACTTTCCATCTCTTTGTATAGTCTCAAAATAATTCCATATCATATTTAAAAAATACATGGAAAATTATGGGACATTACATTCTCCTAACCTTCGCGCATTATGTCCCTGAAAAAACAAAAATAAGGCTACTCAAAAAGATGTGGGTACCACCCATGAATATGAGCCTCTCACTCTGACGTGCTCCCCTGAAGATTCTTGTGCTATCAATAGACACACAACAAGGTAATCACAAACCCATGAAGGATCCTATCATCTTGAACCTCAATCTCCACTAGGTACTTAATAAAAGTCACTCCATCCACGATGTCCAGTTTACCCCAGTCAATGACCTGCAATGGGTCATGCATGTACCTCCTCAGCTATGACATATGGAAGAAATCAGGTACCCAGTGAAACTATTGAGGTAGATCTAGGTGGTACACCACCTTGACAACTCTATGCAGTATCTGCGATGGGTTGTTGAACCTTGATGAAAACTTGCGTCCCTCACCAAATCTCTATAACCCATGTCAAGGTGAGACCCGAAGGAACACATGTTAAACCTCCTAGAACTCCAAAGGTCTTTGTCTCCTATCACCATATGAATTTTTATATCTCTGCGCCATATTAATCCACTCCTGGATGATCTGAACCTTCTCAGTAGTTGCTTGCACCAACTCTGGGCCCATGAGTGCTGATTCTCCCAAGTCAATCCATCAAAGTTGTGATATGAATATTCTCTTTTACATGGAGTAGAATGGTTCTATACCAATGGTGGAGTGGTAGGTATTGCTGTACATAAAATCCACCAATTTTTGGTGATCTTCCCAACTACGACTGGAGTCCAACATGCGAGCCCACAACAAGTCCTCCAGAACCTAAGTGGTCCTCTTTGTATGACCATCCATATGGGGATGAAATACTATGATCAAGCACAATTAAGTTCCAAATGCCTCCTGTAATCCCTTACAAAACTTGGATATGAAATTATTATCATGATATGAAACTATTTTCGATGTCACTCAATGAATCTGAACTATCTCTTGCATATAGAGGCATCCCAATATCTCTACTGAACTCTACTCCTAGATAGGTTGGAACTCAACCTATTTGATGAGTCAATAAACTATCACCCAAATGGTATGATGTCCTCTAGACAAATATGGTAAACCCATCATTATTTCCATGGATATCCCCCCCCCCAATTCCACTCTGGAACCTCAAGGGGTTGGGTCAAGCCTGCTGGAACCTGGAACTCAGCCCACACTTGCTGACAAGTGAGGCATCGAGAAATGAACTCTTCTAATGCCTAATTCATCCTTAACCACCAAAATCAACGTCAGAGGTCCCGATACATCATTTACACACTAGGATACAACACTAAAGAGAATATATGAAACTCCCTCATAACGTTATCCTGTAATTACATTAGTACTGTTGTTCATCCTCTGAAAAGAATGATGTGCTCCCCACCTTTCGAATATCTATTAGGAGAATGTCCTATGGATAATTAATCATGTAGAGTCTCATAGTTGGTATCCTTATATTATTCCTCCCTAACTAATTTTAAGAGCATAGGGGTAAAAACATCAATTGGAGGTCATCTTCTCCATATCCATCCAAAAAGGGAATTTTTAATGAGGCCAAATGCTTGGACACCTCATCCAAAAAACTACGAACTCGATATCATACTGAAATTATCCGCCACTATGTTACCCTTCACAGGAGTTTATAAAATCTTAAAGTCATAATCCAGGAGGAACTATAGACACTGCCTCTATCTCATGTTCATATCCTTCTGATATAAGATATACTTAAGACTCCTGTGATCAGAGGAGATGATAAACTAATCACCCATTAGGTAGTGTCACCACATCTTCAATGAGAAGACTACTGCTAATAACTCAAGATCATGGGTTGCATAGTTCTTCTCATGTGGTCTCAACTAGTGTGAACCATAGGGAATAACCACTTTCCTCTGTATTAGGAAGAAACCCATCCTAGTTCCTAATACATTATAAAACACTACCTACTTGACACCCTCCTCCAGCAATCTATAGATTAGAGCACTCATTAAACTCTATCTAAACAAATTAAAAGCCTATTGAAACTTCTTTTTCCACACAAAATGATATGCCTTTCGATTCTGAGCTTTCATAGGTTCTGATATCATGGATAAATTAGTTATGAACTTCCAGTAGTATCCTTCTAGCCCAAGGAAGCTCCACACCTCCATCACAATCCTAGGTGGCTCCCATACAAACATTTCCTCAACCTTGGCTGGGTCTACTACTACTCCATTTTCTAAGATAAAATATCCCATAATGTAGAATTCCTGAATCAGAAACTGGTACTTTGAGAGATTCCCATAAAATGGTGCTCTTAGAGTATGCCCAGAACCATCCTTAAGTGTCTCACATGCTCCTCCTCAGACGTAGAGTACACAAGGATATCTTTGATGAAGACAACCATGAAACAGTCTAAGTATGGATAGAAGATCTAGTTCATGAGTCCCATGAAAACTACTGGGGCCTTCATCACTCCAAATTTCATCACTAATTACTCAATTTGACTATAGCGGCATCTGAAAGCTATCTTCTGTATATCCTCATCTCATAGTCACACCTGGTGATAGCATGATCAATGTTTAACCTTCAAGAACCATCATACCCCTCTTAAATGATCAATGATGTCATAGTTCATTGGTAGTTGATAATTTTTCTTTATTTTCACCATGTTCAACCTTCGGTAATCCACACACAACCTCAAGCTCCCATCTACCTTATTGGAAAAAAAATTGGGGCCACCTTGGGTGAAACACTGGGTCTCACAAAGCCCTTACTATAAAAATCCTCCAACTACATTTTCATCTAGTGAAGATCTATCAGATATATCCAATATGCTATTGAGGAAATCAATGCCTTACCAGGGTATATTTCAATGTAGATTTCTATCTCCCAATTAGGATGAAATCCTAGTACATCTTTTGGGAAGACAACCTCATACTCCACCACTACTAATGCAAACTAAAAACTCATAACATCTTCTACACTAAGGGTCAGGCTATCCAATTGATGAGTGATTGGTTGCAGAATCCTATGCTTGAGTCCATCCTATGCTTGTTAGGTTTTCTTTTCACCAATAAAGGAAAAAATCATTACATAATTAGAAACACACCACACCCTTCCCCTAAAACATTCAATCTGGGAAAGGACTAAAGATAACCAATCCATACCAAGAATGACATCATAAGGCCTGAATGCTACCACCAAGGGGTTGCAACCAAAATTCTCACCTCCAAGGGTAAGGTCAAACTATTGGAATAGATGTGTGAGCATCGAGTCTCCTCTAGTAGGTGTCTCTAAGGGTAATGGTCAAGTCAACAGTTCTACTGAAATCTCAAGGTCTCAAAAAAGATATGTGGAAATGAAGGAATGACTAGAAACTATGTCTATAAGTATGGAAAATAAAGTAGAAAAGACACATATTGTACCTCAAATCATCTTGGTAGTCCTTGGGTCATAAGCCTCAACTGCATGACGCTGCTCCTTGAGCCTAGCAGGGACAACCTGGGGGTTGTGGTGGTAGCATTTCAAAACATAGACCACCTCCCATTACTCTCCCAGATCCCCTTCCATGTCTTTTTCCCATCATATATTCTTGTTCCCACCTCTACCTCATCCTTTTTGGTCCATCCATTGTCTCCAGATCATTAGCAAGACTGGTTGGACAATCTCAAACAAGATTTCCCTTTCCATCACATAAGTAGTACCACCGCTCTATAGAATAAATATATCTACCTTGTGAACCCTAAACTACTGATCCTATGTCCTGGGATCTCCTCCCAAAACATCTCCCACATTTAGATCCTTAAGACTGATGTCAGAACCTTGCTTACAATGTCTCTACACCTGCCTATCCATAGCGGACTATCACTATCTATATCAACTCATCCAAGAAGCTCTAAAAAAAGGACCACTCAAGTACCCCCATCAAAAGTACGAATGCTCAGAGGGAAAATACTTGTTTAGATGTATCTATGAAGACCTTTCTCGTTGGACCGAGACCAGAAGTACTGATTCCTTACCATATCCATCGATTACTTCGAAATGTTGATAAAACTCAATGAATAGTAAGCTACTGTCAGACTACCCTCCTAGAGATTAAGAAGCTATTATATATGCACAAATCTTAGCATAACTAGGGATAAATACTCTCTAAAGAGGTGCTCGAACTCTGTCCATGAGAGAGTTTCCTCCTCGTGAGTCTGGATAGCCAAACTCCCCCATCACCTTACTGAGCCCTGCAGAAGGCTTGCGGCTAGGAACACCATCGGATCGACTAGTGTCCAAACTAGATAGAAAACTTGGGGTCACCACCTCAATACAATCCTCAGTTTCTTGAGGGTTAATCTCACCTTAGAACCTAAAGGGTTTCTATCTCTAAAACCCATGAAGCACGCTCAGCCTATGCTCCTCATTAGCTGGTACTGTAGGTACCATGGGTTTCCCCACAGGTGGTGGTACTGCTTGTGCAACACTTGGATGTAACATCTTGGAAATTGGTCCATGTACTGAAGACTCATCACCAAAGGAGTCATCCCTATGATTGATCTGTTGAATCATAGCTGGTATTCATCGTAGAGGCATCCTATAAGAAAACAACATGTACCACGATCAGTTAATATATCTGGATAGCTGACTCAAGAAGAACATAGAAACCAAAACCCATTACTATATGATTCATTTACCATTATATTCCCTGCAACTAGTGTTCTCATGTACGGAGACAAAAATCCAGTTATCAGTATCCTGGTGTATGGATACATCGGCTTTTTCATCAACACTCAAGTCCCTATCCTGAAATCCGAACTAGGAACACTTAACATTATTTCCCCAAACCAATCTTATAGACTCTCAAACCTAAGGTAAAAAAAACCACCTCTAATACCATTATATCAAAACTCATCCCAATGGGTCCCATGTTGCGACTCCCCAATCCCACCTCTAATATGTTAGGGGAAGGTGAATAGCATTGAGTAGGCATATCACAAACATGGGAGGCATTACCTTAATACTTGTACGCACACACACATCTCCAATCCCAAAATACTAAAAAGTAAAAACCACTAAGAAAAAATGAATGAAACCAATATAACCCAACCAGAGTATGATTGGAAAGTAATTTAAAGTAAGGTAAACCAGGCCAGAATACAAGCCCACCAACAGAAAGACCATTCACTTGTTCTGGAAACTCATCTGTAGAAAACCCTACATGATCCAACATGAGGGAAAGTTTTTGGAACTTCTATCTGAAGCCGTAGGAACAAATCAGCCTTCCTGATCTCACAAGGCTCTGTCCGGTACTATTCTACCTTAGACTCTTTCAAAAGGTCTCTCATCTTCACAATACAGAACACATGTGGGAAAAGCACATGCATGGGTGAGTATAACAATACTCAGTAGGACACCCCAAAACCAAAAAAGTAATAGACAAAGGAAAAGTATAGTCATATCTACACAATTATATGTTTATAGAATATATAACAAGAATATCCATATATACCAAGAACTAGACACATAGTTGATAGATAAGACTCAACTACCACATACCAACCCCCGGGATTCATCACAGATATTTCACAAATCACTCATTTAGGAGAACACATTCTTGAGTCTGATAGCACTGATGACATCTATATGAGAAGTTTTTTTTGTCAGGAACCTTCATGAGGGAGGGATACACTGAATGATCTAGAGAGAGATATTATACATTAGAGGAGGATCACAACCAGGGCCATGGGGTAATACCAAAAACTCCATCTAGATTAAATAGCAAAGTAAAGGATCAACACCCAATGAATTTGGACACATCAATACCAAAGACTCTACCTAGGGAAGGAATAAGGAATAGAGGATTCACTTCAAGCCTCTCAGGGGATTCCAAAAACTCTAACCTTGGAGTCCTACTAAAGGGATCATACTCATGTGAGTATAAAAAATTACCAACAAACCTTTAGAAAAATGATAAAGGGAATGAACCCTAATGAAAATCATCCATGATATGGTGTATGAGGGAATCAATTCATGTATAAAAGAGAGGGTTCCTGGTGAGAAGTAGTCACATCCTCCATGCCCCTTGACCCAAGGTACTACCCATGTAAGCACCCTATGTCACTAGAAATAGGTCAAAGTTACAACCCACCATTGATCTCATAAGGACCGTCTCATCAAAAGGGTCCCAACACCGCTAATGGCTCATCAATCAGATGTATATTTTGAAAGATATGGGGGGGTGGGGTTTAAAGGATCAGAAGGGGGTTTAATGTGCCACAGAATGACCAGGGTTTGATTTATTCAGCATGGACTAGTCCGCCGACCCAGTCCAGTCTAGCCCGCCTGGCCCACTTCAGCCCACCTAGCCCACTCCGGCCCACTCCGGCTAGCTCCATCCTACTCCAAGCCACTCTGGCCCACTCCGGACAGCTCTGGCCCGGTCTAGCCAACTCTATCCCACCTGGTTGCACCCCGCTATCCTGCTCTGGCCTCTGCATACTTGGCTCTGATGCACTCCATGGCCACCGCCCACGACTCTCCTCCGACCTCCACATCCCGTGGCTCCCATGTGACCCATTACCTTCATGCCCCGCGGTTCCCATGTGGTCTACCGGCACATCCACACAGCTCTATCTCATCTATGCGGCTCCACCATTATCAGCCCCATCCACCACATCTGTTCACTACCTCCAGTGTTTGGAATCCAAAATGGTTGCAGATATGGGTTCCTCGGTACCTGATCTACACCGATCCAACCCTCATTATTGTTTTTTCTACAATTTGAAGGTATGATCTAGTTTAGAAGAACCCTACATGTCGAATCGTGTCTATAAGTGTCCAATGATGAACACAAAAAGAATGAGGGAGAGAACGTACAAAGAACTCCCAAGGAACGAACCACAACCTTTGATTATGTTTACCTCAATTCGTTCTCATTATAAAGACGAATAAAGAGAATGAAATTCCATCTAATTTAATCCTACCAATGACGTGCATATCAAATCATATTCATTTAATTTTTTTGTGTTCATCCTAGATTAAAACATGTTGTAAAAACCATAAAACAAAAGCCTACCTAGAAACTGGATCATCCGAAGTGAAAGATTGATTACTATTGACAATCCATCAAGAATGATCCTTGATTCCGATCTTCATCATCACCATTTTTTGAGAGGGTTCCTCGATACATCTTATAGGAATTCCATGGTTATGGTGATAACCATGAATATTCTGAAAAGGGAATATTTTTTTAAAAGAAAAGTCCCTATGTTGAAAAAAATTATTTTTTTATTAAAATATTTTTATTCTTGATACATCCAAAAAATAATTTTCACAGTTGAGATACTTCGGCCAATTATAGGCCTCGACTATGGTAAACCTGTTTCTCTGAATGAAATAGTGGCATCATATTTATGATCTAGGAACCAGTTTTGAAGTTATCCCACTTTTTTAGGAAAACTGTTCATGCGTTCTATTAAAGATTAATATATTTTTTTAAACATTTATTCTGGGCACACTAGACCTTAGAATTTCAATCCATCTCAGCTTCTGGTCTCAAAGTAATACCATAAAATATTTAAAATAATACATGGAAAAATAATGGGAATCACACTAAGGGTGTATCTAGCATCATAATTCCGTGATGGTACACGATGTCAAGGGACAAAATATAAGTGACTGACTCAGATATGAAAGCGTGATATTCCCCAATATCAAATAAAGGAAACACTAAAATGGAGGTAACTAGAATAGTATATCATACTGTAGATAGGTAAAAACTTTTCTCCTGTGGCGTAGGCTGTAATGCATGTAACCATCCTGTACCATGGCCCTGAGTCACTGCCCGACTACCCTAAGTAGGCCTACTCTACTGGCACTGAGAATGATATGATTGGTTTCCTCTTCCTTAGCCACCACCTCATCTGAAATGACTGGAATTATTCTAGATACCTTACTATCATGACCCTATTGACCTAGCTACTGGTCGAGGAGTAAGTGAAGATTCCTACTTTCTATGCACTAGAGGGAATGTTCTACAAAAATAGTGGATATTATCTAACCTTCTACAGCCTCTACACTCAACTTTGTTCCACATAAAATACCTATTGAATTATCCTAGAATCCCACACTAGTGACATATAGGACAACTACTAGTGAAAGGATCCTGACCATTGCTACCTCCGTGAGGTTCATCAAAGCATCACTTTCTTCTAGAAGAAGACCCACTAGAATAATTAGGCGAGGAACCGCCATGGGTCACACAACCAACATCCATCAAAATTCAATCTATAATTAGGTCCTAGTTGATGATTTTAGAAATAGTCATCAATCTGAACACATTTACTTATGATTGGATGATATAACACATTCCATCATGAAATTTCCTAGCATCCATTATATGATCAACAACTATAGGAGGATCGAAACACTACCACTAAGTGAAATGGGATGAGTAATCCATAATTGACATGGTCACCTACTAAAAATTCATGAATTATCTATCTATGTTATCTCTCAGAGCCTGGGGAAATAAGTATTACAATAAGATAGTCTGTAAGTTGGCCCAAACCATCTCTTTATACTAGCATGCATGGGTGATGACACCCCACCACCCATTGGATGAATCACATAACATGTAAGAAGATATATTAACCTTATTATCTAGAGGAATCTCTAGGTGCTTGAAGATATAAAGGATCACCTCGATCCAGGACTCCTTGGAATGTGTTCCTCCATCCCCCGAGAAATTAGGGGGATGGTGTTGCTGAAACTTTTCATCCAACTATTCTATACTCAGGGCATGTCTCACTCTATATTTCATACTCTTCATCATATGAAATAATCCCTCTAAAAACTAGGAATCAACGACCATATTAGGTATAGGAGGAGTATCCATATGTGGCTCGACTGGAAGAACACATGAATGCTTAAGGTCTTCCACCTCAAGAACATGATCATTGCCACTTTTAGGTCACATGGTTCATGGATTTCATGGTATTATAATGCTACAATACAAAAAAATGTCTCATAAGAGATCCAATAATTCTAGATTATTGTATTTCTAGGATTGGTACTAAATCCTTTCAATAAGAACATACATGCCACTTTTCTTACTTCAAAATCCAAGAATAGACTTTGGAACAAACCATAACAAGCCATAAGGACAGAGAAACACCCACTACCTACTACTAAGGCTGGGTTCGATTCAGGTATCTAAGTTAGGAATGTGCAAAAGGGCTTCTATCTAGTTATAAACCATTTCACATTAAAAAACATTCTCATTAAAACTTTAAAGTAATTAAGTCTGCTAAGTCCAATGATGTGAAATTTTCTAATCCTAAAGGGCTGATAGACCTTATAAACCAAAATATGGCACTCACTTGGATGTCATTCTCATTTAAATTGTGCTTATTCATGTAATTATACAACTCTTAAATGGTTGAGCTTGTTGGAATGACAATTTTCGATTCATAAGGGCACATACACCTTATGAATCAAAGAGAGGCACTAACTAAACTCACACCATTTAATGGTACAAATTCTACAATAATGGTCAGGAAAAGTGTATATATGTGACAAGGCACAAAAAATATGCAACATGAAATGATTTCTGAAAATATAAAAGTGACATGAAAAAATGAATGGCTTATTTATATTGTTCTTATCATGATGCATTTACTATTACATAACCAACATTTCATTAGGTCTAGAAATGTAATCATAATTCCAATATCATAAATATCAATAACATCAAAAAAACATTTGAAGCACCCAATGATGAAATCATATCAACAGTAATAGAAAAATCAATAAAAATCATAAATAAGGAAACATGGTCTTTACCCCATACATGGGTTCACAACTCACTAGAATGATTTTTGACTAAGTCCCTAAGATGTACCAATCTCTATTCTATTATCTTCAAATAGTAAAGCAAGAAAGGAAATCCTCTAATACCACATTGTGATGTGCCAGACCCGACTGCCACTTAACTCATTCCCCGAGCCTGGTTAGCCACATGACCCCTAGAATGTATCCACATAATATAGGGGTATTCAACTAGAAGTAGGGATGTGTAGGTAGTACGATAGGGAGACAATACACCCATGTCAGAGTAATGCAGAGGATACAACAGAAGTGAATAATAGAAGAAGCATTATCAAGTAGATAGAAACAGTAAACAACAGAAGCATAATAAAATATAGAGTAAGACTAAATAACTGAATAACATATAAAAATAAGTATAGTTAGTGTCTAATACAAACATGCATTCATGGCATGCTAGTACAAAAAAATAGAAAACATTAAACAAGAATTCTAAACAAAAGTGATAAAGTGAAAAATATCCAAAATATGCTCCATAACATCTTGAGCCTAAGTCTAATCCTCTACTCCTAAGATCTATCTAAGAAATATGAATCAACTATATAAACAATGGTGTTTACCTTTATCTATACCAATATAAAAACAATCTTCTTGGGTGCTAAAGGATTTTTAAGTAGTGTGAAAGATAACCATCTCAGTAGGCCATCACCAATGGTGTCTATGTGTAATCCGAGTAAGTGATCGTATTTAAACAATGTGTAGATAATGAAATGAAAGTAAAAAAATTCATAATAAATAATTAACATCCCATTCAGGTTCCTAAAGGACACCTGGAAGGTCTACCTACTTTAACTCAAAGCTAGTATATCCGATCAAGTCACTATATATATATAGAGTATAATTGACATGGGGTAAGAATGCCTCCCATCAATACATGAATATAGAGACAATAACTAGAATGGGGTAATCATTCCTCCAACCTATATACATATATATATTATAATATTCATGGGGTAAGAATGCCTCCCACCCATAAACTTATAGAGATTGTAACTCATGTGAGGTACAAATGCCTCCCACCCATACACATATAGGGATTATAACTGGAACGGGGTAATAATTTTTCCCACCAATACACTAATATTCAATACTGGCATGGGTTAAGAATGACTCCCATCAATTTACATTCATATATATCATTATAATAGTAGTGACATAACCATTCATATCATATAACAAAAGGAAAATCCATGTTATATCATTTTAATTTAAACAAAAAATCCATTTCATGTAATGAATTTATAATAAATCATAACAAGGTCAATTCCATTCCATCCCTTAAAACCATTCCATTAAAGACAATTCATCTATAGGTTTTAATCCATCTCATCTTAGCTAACCTAAAAACCCAACCATCCAATTTTCATAATATAGAAAATTCATTTCAAGGCAAAGAGTTAAGGCCAACTACTCACATTCCCATTAAGAAAATTACAATTCAAAAGGGAATAAGCACCATTGAGTAACTGTGGCATACATCAATTACAATTGGTCCAATTAATATTTAAATTAATAGGTAATCCAGAAGCTAAATTGGGTTCCATTTATTTTAAACTATTTGGCCCAAAAATGCCATTTTAAAGGTGTCTCAACTATGGGTGTCCATACAGAGAAAAGGTGATATCTATACCCATAAAAGAGATCCAATTCACCTATACCAAGGCCCATGGAGCTTTTATAAATGATGAACAAACACAATTTTAAAGCTCAGTAAAGGCAGGATCATAGCATGATAAATTAAATATGAAATATCCAAAACTCAAATGGAAAACTATGTGACCCCTACCTTAGGGATGTCGATGAATCCTCCCTAGATATCAACTTTAGATTCGAAGCCAATTATAAGAGATATGAGTATCATCCCAACACCCTGAAAATTGGGAATATGATCCTAATACCAAATAGTAAAAAAGATGGAAAGAAGAACAAAGATTGGATTAGAGAGACTAGGGATCCTTATAGTAGGGGTTCCAATGCTTTTGATGAATCAAGGACCAGACAACAGATGAATCCTCCAGCTCAAAACCTATCTTGGTGGAGTTATGGAGCTCAAGGGGTTGAAGACCTTCTGTTCTTTTGGCTAGAGATGAGAGAAATATGATAGTTTGGTTTTAAAACATTAAAGTGTAAAACTAGTAATTTTTCCCCAAAAACCCACTGCGCACTGTTTATGAGCACAGTTTACAAATCATGCGCAAAACATGCATTAAGAATTTGTACCCATTAAGTAGCAAGATGCACGAACATGCACATGGTTTTCAAAATTCTAGACAAACCATGCAGACTTATAGGTTCCTCTATCTACAACCTCACAGTTTACAGAAATCATGCGGCATGGGTCGCACGATATACACTTACCATGAAGCCCAACCTGGAACCCATTTATTCATACCTTAAGGCTCCAAACTAGCCCCATATTCTCCTCAGTACTTCCCTTAGCTGTAGAAAAATTTACCATGATAAAATGAAATATTCAACAAAAAAACCAATGATCCGTACCTTGGTCAAAAGTCGGGTCGTTACACCTGCAGGCATAGACAACGACCCTGTCAAAAGGGGCCCCATAGGGATTACTACAATAAGATTCTTAGATGTTCTAAAATATAGTACCTAAAAAGCATTGGCATTTATACAGATTTATAGATCCAAACTCTTTAAGTAGATCTTTATAATGTTTTTATGGAATTTTTTAGTTTTCAATTAGGATTGAGGCCAGTTGCCTGTCTGACCCCATCTCTGCCTTTCTCTACTATTTATTTGTTTTTCTTCTCTTATAAAGAGCATTAAACCTAGAATATTTAAATAATTATATTACTAGTTATTATTTATTTATTTAAAATTTTATTAATTAGTAATAATGTAAAATATATTATTAATTGTCAACTATTATTAATCATTTTAGTTATATTATTAGTTACTATTTATTATTTATATTATTTGTTTGTATTTATTAATTAATAAATTATATTAATAATTACTAGGAATATTGAATATATTATTAATTATTAATAATATTATTAATAATTTTTTTCGATGGGGGAGCGACAACCTATGTGTAGGGGTTGCTCACCCCTTTCTATTACTGAATGGATGGAGACTTCTGGTTGACCATCTTGTTTTTGACATGAAATCAACCCACATTCATTTTAAACCATCAAAAACATTTATTCTAATGGCATACAATCACTAGATATTTACCAAAATTACTTCAAATTTTCCTCGATTGAGAGGATGGGATGTTAAATTTGTCACTCTTTAAGGGGAAATTATTTCTTACTCTGGGACTCTTTTATAGATATGAGATATGTTTTTGAATCTTTCCCAAATCCCAGTGTAGGACTAGTTACCACCGTGATAATTATTTGTTCGAAATGATGCATTGATGCAGACATCAGTATATATCAATGGTTATCTATCTTTCTCTTATTAGTTAGTAATACTGTAGTTTATATCCATAAAGCTAGACACTTTAGAGTTTATTTCAATCTAGGATGTGGTATTTTTTGTGGAGTTGGTATTAGTCCCATGATAAAGGATTCTAAGATATTCCTATAATGAGAATATGAAACCACATAGTTCAGTGCCACTTAGAAGGACATGTCATACCTTTTAAGGTCATGTGACAAGGACCACTATGCTGCCTTTTATGGTTGTGAAACCATAACCAAGTGTAGTTCCCTTTTAGGCCGTGTGTCTTGTACCCATGATATTTTGGGACTGAATCTGAGATAGGTGACCTATTTATCATGGTTTACAGAAATCAAAGACCGTGTAATTTGAGTTGGATAGTTTAAGGTTGTGTGATAGTAAAACACCATACATTTTAGTGTCACATGACATCGACTTATGCAATTAATTTTAAATTACAGTATCCATGACTACAAGGTGAAAGATACCTAGCATGGGTTGATGTGGGGATTACACATGAGTGGCCATTTTTGGTACAACTCATAGGGATTACTGTCCTTTGGGGAAGGATGGATCAAAGGGATTATGATCCTTTGAGGAAAGTTGACTAATAGAAAATGTGGCCCTTTGGGGAGGGGAGACTTTTTGGGAATATGAACCTTAGAGTGATGAAAGACTCATAGGGAATATAAACCTTTTAGTTATGATTAATCGCTGGGAATATGACCCATTGAGATGTATTTGACGGGGGATATAGCTCTCTGAGGATGAGTTGGGGCTTACACATGGGCTGCGCATTGGTTTTCACTTTATAAGGAATATGAACGTTTCAGGAAGTAATTACTACATGGAGTATGAAACTTTGAGAAATGATTCATGGGGGAGATATCCTCATAAAAATTAGTTGGGGTTTATGCATGGGTTGGCCAGTATGTGCTTGGAATAAATATGGATACACACAAGGCTTTCACAAATGCAACCCATAGATGAATCACATGGGCAGTGGCTTAGTGAATGATTATTTCAAGGAATACACCAAGTTAGAGGAGCTTTTAATTATGGGTTGAGTTTTACACCTAATATGAGGCCCAAGGTAGGTGACCGCTTCCTATTGATTGGTGGACGGATAGAAGGACGACTGGACCCATAGGGAATATGGCCTCATGGGTAAATAATTGGGTATTAAGCTTTGGAAACCCTTATATAGAGGTCCCTGAATCATTGATGAGTCATAATGATGAAATCATTAATGATAATACAATTGGGGATTATTCATAGGGAGGAAAGTCATTCTTTCATGGCTTATTAAGTGGATCAGGTTGACCAACTCAACAATTCGGTATCCTAAATGATCATCAGAATTCATGCAAGGATTCATTGATTAACTCATGATAAAAACCCTCATTATCAAGGGGATACCTGAATAAAAATATTTATAGGGACCTATCAGTTAGTTATGACAAGAAAGAAATGAATTTTATCATGGAAATACATGATTTTTAGGGTACACATTGGTGTACATGACTTGATCATATATTTCAAGAGATCATGGAGGGGGACTCATTGAATATGTGGTTAGAAATGGAACCCTGGAGAATATATCTCCATTGTATATGTCATGGGTGAGGGTGGATCCCATGTATGAGACCTAGGTAAAAGAGGATATAATGTGTGATGACATGGGTGGAGGTCTTCCCTAGTGAGTATTTAGGGAAATACGGTTCCCTAATATGAGGTATGGAGAAGCTTCCTCCCTAGCATGGTGTAAGGAAAACATTGTTCACCCGATAATGGGGTAGGAAAAATAATCTCCCTAGTAATTTGGTAGAGTGAATATGGAACCTTCATATTAATCCTAGGTAAGTTTTTTTCCCTAGTATGAAGTCTTGGGTGAGCGTTCTTCCTATGATATAGGGAAAGGTGAATATGGTGTCCTATTAATAATATGATGAAGGGGTCAACCTAGTTGAAGACTCAGAAAAGGGATCACCGATGTTAAAAACCCAAGTGAGGCTCCACCCTAATGAAGGGAATTGGGTTAGGTGTCACTCTAGTGAAGGGTATTGGGGGAATGTGTCACCCTTTTAAAGTGTCTTGGAGAACAGGTGTTTCCCTAGTGATGTTTCTTATGGTCAAGGTCCTTCACCCTAGTCTATGAGGGTCTAACAAAAGTAGTATTTCAGGATGGTTTCAATGTTTTAAACCTTCTGGTTGTTATATTTGGTTCCTTATATCCTACTACCTTGTACATTAGATTTTAAATATATTTAGGGTGTGGAATATTAATTAATATCATATCACATAATTATTATCATTCTTTTTTACATCCATATGATAATTTCGTAAGGGTAATTTCTACACTAAAAGGTTATAGTAGTTTCCCACTATGATGAGAACTTAGAAGTTCCATGATATTATTCATGAATTATGTTATATGGAAATATGATAACATTTGTTATGAAAAAATGATATAGGATATCTGGGGTGGATAAACATAGGACTTTGAGACACTATCTCATGGTGTACACCATCAGAAATATCAAGAAATGAGTTTATGTGAACATGGATCTTTAATTGGAAATCCACATTCATATGAATCATTCGATTCTCCTATCCGTTGATGTATATAATGTTTCTTAGATTTCAAGATTAATATTAATGCATTTAAAAAGTCATGTTCCTTAGTTTATCAATCAAAAACTGCAATGGTATATGTTTGTGGGAAGTAGGGATTGTTGGGTGGGTCATGAGTGATATTGAAATAATGAATAATGCGAGAAAGGATTTTTACATTACCTATATAGTGGAAGTTAATATCTCACATGCTTTAATGGGAATGAATATATCTAATTAAGTTCATAACAATGATTTCCTGTGGGAAAGTTTATTTATGAAATGCTAAAGAAAGAGATATTAATCACATAGGTTGATGGAACAAGTATGAAACATTCTTGAAAATAGATATTGATAAAAAAAGATTATATTACATAGCGAGTATGCATATGAGTATGTATTTTATTGTGGCGTTCACTCATTTCTCTATGGGTTCCTTGGAATGTTTCTTGATGCTAACCTTGGACTTTATTTTGTGTTGCCTAATCAAACTGATAAAGGATTAGAGAGCATCACACAATAATTATATCCATGATGTCAGTTAAATTCTATATGAATTTGAAATTTTGAATAAATATTATTACTGTATGTGGTTTATGATTGTTAATGTTTGGATTTATTATAAATATCCAATCATCATTTATTTGAGAGAATAATTATTTGATAAATATTTAATAAATTATTATTCTGAATTTTAGTGAAAGATAATATTTATTTATTTATTAGATAATAATTTATTTATATTTATTTATTTAAACTAATAGTCATTATTCAAGACCATATAAATATTTTGGGGAATTAATAGACAAAAATAAATTTCCTAATGAGAAATATTTTTTTTATATTATTTAAATAAATGTTAATTTATTTATTCTAGAAAAAATATTTATTTTCCACCAAGTGTAGAGAATGACAAGAAAATTATAATAATACTATTTTTATTTAGACATCGAGTTTTACAGGGATTAATAAAATTATATAGGCCCACATGAAATTATTATTATTTAATTATAACTCTATTTAAACCAGATTGTAACATTCTTAACCCTAATCATCGCTGCGCCTAATGAAATATTATAAGGAATTATCCCAATCCATAGAGTCATATTCTCATAGAACAAATCATGAATGAAAAATGATCCTCATTATACACACTCTCAAATCTATAGAGAATAAGAATAATCCTTCAAGCCTTGAAGTGAATCTTGTGGTGATCATTAATGAATGATGCAAGAATCATAATCTTATGTGCTGACACCTGAGGATTTCTATGACGATGTTAAAAGTTTTGTGATGTATGTGTGGATCACCACTAGAGGGATTCTTACCTTGAATACTCTCACTATAATTATTATATGAAAATAAGTGGTCTATTAAATCATTAATGATGAAATAATTTAAATTCAAGAAATTTATTTATGTATATAAATTAATTATAAATTATATGCGATGATCCTTTCTTCTTGTTTCTAGTATTTATGTCAAATAAATGCCAAATTAATTTCTTTGAATTGGGAATTATTCATCATGTGATTATCTAATTATTCACTGATTAAGAAATTTTTTGAGTAGGATACTAAAACATAACTTCATCCATTTTGTCTGAAACCTCCAAGAGGCATCTGAGTGGTTACATAATAATTTATTATTATTTATTGACCATTGATTTATTTACACATTTACTAATAGTTTTCATTTATTATATAATCATTCTTTAAATATAAATTTCGATATATTTTCTTATTACTCATTATTCTCAATCATATAATCTAAATGGATTAATTATAAATAAAAAACATCTAATGAACCCATACATAGGTTTTGAGGATTCTTTCCAGATAGCACAATAGTTCATAATGAATATCCTAAAGATACACTATCTGTACTCATGTTCACTACACTAGGATAGGGTTTGATAAATCTGAGACATCATATAGTTATTAACATGAATATTTCATTAAATACACATCACCTATTGATAGGGCCATCACGACACACAGTTATCTAGACTACATGTCATGTAACCCACTTACATGGCGTGTATTTATTGTAACACCCCGAGATTTTATGAAAAATATTCTTTTTAATTTCATTAATGTCTTGTGTTATACGCTACACCAAAAGGAGCTTTCACAACACACATCTCTGACCTGGCTTGAATTACACGCAATCGCGACCTTCCACGATAGCGTGTGTTGTACGCAACACCAAGTTTCGCTAAACAACGATATGCTATTAAGATATTATTAAAACTACCTGTTATGAATATTAATAACCACTTTTTAAAATTTTGTAAATTTTATTTTTCAAAATGGACTTCATTTTTGGATTCGGAATATCTAAATTAGCTTAGGGTGAAATTTCGGTGATTTTCGGATAACTTTCATATTTTGGTGAATAGTGAAAATTACTAAATTTTAATTAAAAACAACTTTTTCAATCGAAATAATTAATAGTGATAAATTATTAATTTGAGTGGTTTTAAAGTATATTTAGAGTATATTTCTACAATTTAATACAATGTTGGTCATTGGATGTAATTTCACATTTAAACCAGTTATAAACAAGTGTCAATCTTTTGATAGTTATTATCTCTTAAAAACACGCCTTTTGTTTTGACGACGGGAATTAATTTTTAAATTAATTAATGCAACTGATATGTTTTGAATTTGGTAAAATGGAAATCATTTTTGAGTTCATAATATCAAATATAGCTTAGGCCTAATTTTTGGTATTTTTCTGAAAACTTTCAATTTTTGATGAATAGTGAAACCACTAAGTGGTAGATAAAAAAACTGAATTGTTCATAAAACTTAATTTTACCGCTTCTGTGAGTGTCATTTCAAAAATCCGAGAGACACGGTTGATGTAAGTTTGTAAAATGTGGTTCAATGAGATGAAAATAATTTTTGGTGAATAGTAACTTTTTACTTTTATTTACCACGGTTAAAAGTGAATAGGGTAATTAAGGGGAAAAATGATATTATTATTACCCTAACACATGTCCAAATTCTATTGGATAAGTGTAATTCGACCAAAAACAAGTTTAGGAATAAAATATGACCATTTAGGCCCACTTGGATTAGATTAGGACATTTATTATTATTTAATTCAAAGAAGAGTTAAAAGAGTTAAAATCAAAGTTTATTTACTAAAACATTTTTAATACAGGGTTATACATATAATAAATCCTACTGTAAATATTAATTAGAAAGCTAAAAAGATTTAATACATAATGATATTTTATTTGTAATTTTTAGACATTAAATAATTTAATTTATTTATGACACAATGATGATGCAGTAATTATCTTATTAATGAAATATTGACATAATTGATGTTATAAATACTCAAATAAATATAATTTGAGACTTTTTATGACTTACACTAACTTTATAGGTTAATATGACATGTTATTGTTGATTTAATTAACTTTGTTCGAACTTATCATTCTGTTATGATTTTCACAAAAATCAATTACTAAATAGTGTCAAAATTGACATAAAATAGTTTTTAAAACAAATATTATATTATTAATTGTTATTTTATTCCTAAAAATCTAAGGTTCTGCCAAATGACTTAGATAAGGTTATATATATTAATAATAAACAATTTGGGGTTCGTTTGGCTTCTTATAGTATGTTTATTAACCTTATAGTATAAGAACACAAGAAGACACGGTAAAAGTAAAATTATTTAACTTAATGTTAAATCTAAATGATAAGGTTAAAATAGGTACCTAAACTTGTCTAAATTCTATTGGATGAGAGGATTTCGACCCATCCCCACCTTAGCCTCGAAATAAATCAATTTTGATCTATTTAAAACCGAGCATGACTTTATAATAAAATAATATTTTTAGTTATTCCAAAGGTGCCCCTCTCCTCCCTTATAAAAGGACACCTCCTCCCTCTCTTCCTCACACAACTTTGAGCCTTCAATCTCGGCAAACCCATGCCAAAATCTCATCTCCACTTCCCTAGAAACATCCTAGAGGTTCTTGTCTTCCTCAAAGACCAATTTTAGTGCCCTAAGAGGAGGTCTCAAAGAGACGCTTCAAAGAAGAGGTAATTTCCGTTACCAATTCTTTCACCTTTATTTCTTCTTCCACTTCTTCTTCTTAGGTTGTTTCATTATGAAGTAATATCATCAGTATCACTCATATAATGATATGTTATTATAAGTATGAAACAATCCTAATTCACCATCTATCCATCTTACGGATAACGAAATCACCGCGCGTGCGTACGTACGAAATACCGTCTCCACGCCGTGGTGTAATCTGTTTTTCCACCAACACCTTACATGGATGGGTATTATGGTGTAAAGAATAACTATACATAGTTATTATAACATCATAATTATTCTGATATATTGTATCATCCACTCCAATTCAATTCAACAATTATGGAAATGATATCATCGCTCATACGTACGTACGGACTACCGTCTCCACGACGCGATGAAATTCATTCTCCATGTTAACCATTTAAGAATGATTATAAAGTATATATAATCAATAATAATGAAATATATGACACGGTAAATATACTGGATTTATGTATATATATATTTCATCTACTTACTTCCATTCAAGACAATAAGGAAAGGAAAACAGCGTTCATGCGTACGTACGGACTACCGTCTCCATGAACGGTGTGTTTCATTTCATTTATCTATCTATTATATATATATATATATACTGAATATATATGATATATAAATCATATTTTATATTCTGGAAGTAAGTAAATCATGATATAAGTAATAATAATGTCAAGAACAACAAGTCCAAACACCTACGATAAATGAAACAATTTTACCCAAAACGCTCTTTAACATGGAATTTACAAAAGAACGGGTAATATAAAGTCATAAGTGAACCATATATGATATACTAACAATGAATATGATTCTGTAATAAGTAAATGACATTATTTAAATCATTATACCGGAGGTTCGGACACTTACGAAGCAAATCGGACCTAAGGTAAGGGATAACTGTGCAAATCTCATTTTTATCCGAGATTGCTTATTCGTAAGTATTTAATGGGGTTGTTGCTATCATCCATGTCCATGTTTTATAAAAGTGTATTCATGTATGTTTAAAGTCCTTTTTACTCATTTTGACTTTTACCCCATGGTATGGAAGGAATATTTCTTTTATTTACCCTAAAAGGTACTTTTTGACTTTTCTGACAAAAGTACGAGAAGAATGTTTTTTTTAACTTATACGACATGAATGGATTTTTAAAACATTATTTCCTAGAATCTTCCTTTACAAGTTTTCAAGTTTATTTTTAATCAACTTCTTTTATTTTATAATTGTATGACATATTAAGAAAGGAAAAGTGTTTTTGAAGAAGAAAGGATATTTTCCTCAAGAATTCATTTCAAGTGTTTTATCAAAATTATTTTCCATCTAAGATAATATAGGGTTCTGTTTCTATCCCTATTATTACATTGATTATGTTATGATCGAAATATTTTTATGAATTCCTTTATCTTATATGAATTGTTTTATGATGTCCCGATGTTTAAGATTCCCATTTTTATTTGGGTTATGAAATGATGTATGATTTATGATTTTGTGGCACACATAAGAATGGTATCATTATGATATGGGTGGGACCTATATCTCCCTCCAATGCATTGGGTAAAGATTTTATATCTCATGAGATAGACATGGCTGAAATGGTAGGTTATACCGGTTCAGTGAAATAGGACTGAAACGAGGGTGACTCGGTTCAGAAAGGGACTTTGTCCACTAAGATAGTCTTGGCAATGAGTCTTGACTAACAAGAAATGATTCTCTATGATTATGTGTGTATGCCACAAAGTTTAATATTTTAAGTTATGATTATTTTGATTACATTTCACTGCCATGAGTTATTCCAGGTTATGAAATTATGATCTCTTTTACAGGTTAATATTTCTAACAGTTATGTGATTTTGTATATGATGTGATTGATATTTCTTTTGTTTACCCTTACTGAGCATTTGAGCTCACCCTTTCATGTTTTCTTTTCCCCAGGATATAAAGAAAGGTTTTAGGTATAATAAAAAGGAAGATCTTTATGGGATATGTTGAAGATTTTTCACCAGGATTAGAGGATTATATTCCAAGTTTCCAAAGACACTAAACTATTACGGTCCTTTTGTGTGTGTTTTTGTTATGTACTAAGTATTCGGCAAATGTAATGTAATGTCAGTGTACATCAAGCTTCGGGTCTCTACAGTTGGTATCAAAGGAAAGGTTTAGTCAACCTTTGGAAACTAGGACGCGAAGACGTTAGTGAGATCCCTAGAGATATTTCTAAGGTATGTCTAGGGATGTCCCTAAGGAAAGGTATACATATAGGATATAGTCCTAGCGCTACGGTAATGATATTAGAATTTAACCTAAGATGTTAGATATTGAAGTTACTCCCCCTTTATTATGATTTTTGCATCTCACACTATTCTTTTTGGGTTTTAGAAAATGGCTGGAAACAAGATGATTCACGATAATGGAGGATATGATGGACAATGGAATGATATTCTTCATAAGCAATCAAATGAAATGGGATTTGGAAATCCAAACATCATTATTATGCCGAATAATCAATCTCATAATATGATCAATAAAGTAAAATTTGGTAAGTTTCCTGACTCGGCTAATAAGAGAAAGATGGAGTTTCATGATGATCATAGAGGAAAGAAAGTTCAATTTCCCCTATGTAAATCATGTGGGAAGAGGCATCAAGGAGAATGTTTCAAAGGAACTGGAAGATGCTTTGGGTGTGGAAAAGAAGGACACAAAGCCAGTAAGTACAATGGAAAAGTTTCAGTTAACACCATGGATGAGGATAATGGTGTTGCTACGACATCAACACTGGTTAAATGTTTTAAATGTGGAATGAACGGGCATTATGCAAACCAATGCCCTAAGGGAATGTCCCATGAAGAGAATCGGTATGGTCGTATGGGTAGTATTTTTGTTGATGATGATGAAGAGACTACAAATGATATGTGAGATGAAAGAATTGTTGAAGCTCGGTCAATGGTTTAAGAAGGTAGTGGAATGATTACATGTTTATCAAGTGTAATGTTGTACTATAGAATAAAAAGACATCTAAGGATTGTTACACTATTGTCTTTCCTTATGTTTTGAAAGTTTATGATGAATGGTATGAGTAACAATGAAAGGTTATTCAGATATTTTTTGGAAAGTGGATGATATGTTCATAATTAAGTGATAAAGAGAAAATGAAATGTTTGACAGTATTCATGAGCTCATTATTGATATAAGGAATAAGTGATATCATGGTTTGAGTATATAGAATTTTTTGATTTTGGTATGTGGAAAGAGTAAACTTTTGACAGCATTCATGTTTTCACTAAGGTTTAATTGGTATTCATTTTTCAAGAGAATACATGATTAAGGGATTCACATGATTGGAATGTGACCAACAAGACATATCTTATGATATATGGGGATCAATGATGGTATTAAATCTCTAGTAATTGTTTTCACTATATTATGATAGTGGACTGCAGTATTATGGATAAGCCTAAAGATTGGAATGGATTATGTTGGACATAAGATAGTATTGTTTAAGGATAGAAGTTTTTCGATATTATTTATGGGATGTTATAGTAATATAGTTTTAGAAAAAAGACAACCTGCAAGACGGGCGACAACCCATCGCGTCGGACAAGGCCGTGGGAATCGAACCCACAACCGAAGTGCGACTGGCCTTTATCGCCTACCACTGGCCTACATGAAGTCCCTGTTTAGTAGAAACTAGTTTTATTTTATTAAGCGGTATGATATATGAAGTATAAGTCCATTTTAGGAACCATATATGATTAATCTCACTAAAGAATGACTTATGTATATTTAATAACTTTTGCTAACCTTTTGTTTGAGACAGATGGAATGACCTGTCATACTAACACTTCACGAATAACAAATTCAACTTCATTTATTTAAGAGATGAAGTGGAAATTGTTCAAGGAACGAACAACAGTGAGATTGTACCAAAATAAAGTAAGTATTTATTCTAATTCAAATTCTTCAACTTTAGGGAAACGATCTTGAAAACCAAAAATGTTGTCCTAGTGCTCTTATATCTGATTAATCAGATGGTACCTTAGATCATCACAAATTTATGGATTTTTTATTGCTAGATTTTCCATAACCATGTTCTCTACCACTCTCCATCAGAACATGATGGTTAGATTTTTCTTCCACATCCATATTTTCACCTATGTGGAAACCCAGTGATTAGTTTATTTGGGTAACCGTTACGTTTCATAATTTTTCTTTTAAAGATTGTTTTTGGTATTCCTTTTTACGATGTGGGTTTCTATTAAAGAAACTTTCGAGTATTAAACCATTTATAACCCCGACGAATTTCGAGGGTGAAATTCATTTTAAGGGGGGTAGAATGTAACACCCCAAGATTTTATGAAAAATATTCTTTTTAATTTCATTAATGTCTTTTTTTATATGCTACACCAAAAGGAGCTTTCGCAACACACATATCTGACCTAGCTTGAATTACACGCAATCGCGACCTTCCACGATAGCGTGTGTTGTACGCAACACCAAGTTTCGCTAAACAACGATATGCTATTAAGATATTATTAAAACTAGCCGTTATGAATATTAATAACCACTTTTTGAAATTTTGTAAATTTTATTTTTCAAAATGGACCTCATTTTTGGATTCGGAATATCGAAATTAGCTTAGGGTGAAATTTTGGTGATTTTCGGATAACTTTCATATTTTGATGAATAGTGAAAATTACTAAATTTTAATTAAAAAAAACTTTTTCAATCGAAATAATTAATAGCGATAAATTATTAATTTGAGTGGTTTTAAAGTATATTTAGAATATATTTTTACAATTTAATACAATGTTGGTCATTGGATATAATTTCACATTTAAAACAGTTATAAACAAGTGTCAATCTTTTGATAGTTATTATCTCTTAAAAACACGCCTTTTTTTTGACGACGGGAATTAATTTTTAAATTAATTAATGCAACTGATATGTTTTGAATTTGTTAAAATGGAAATCATTTTTGAGTTCATAATATCAAATATATCTTAGGCCTAATTTTTGGTATTTTTCTGAAAACTTTCAATTTTTGGTGAATAGTGAAACCACTAAGTGGTAGATAAAAAAACTGAATTGTTCATAAAACTTAATTTTACCACTTCTGTGAGTGAAATTTCAAAAATCCGAGAGACACGGTTTATGTCAGTATGTAAAATGTGGTTCAATGAGATGAAAATAATTTTTGGTGAATAGTAACTTTTTACTTTTATTTACTACGGTTAAAAGTGAATAGGGTAATTAAGGGTAAAAATGATATTATTATTACCCTAACACATGTCCAAATTCTATTGGATAAGTTTAATTCGACCAAAATCAATCTTAGGAATAAAATATGTTCATTTAGGCCCACTTGGATTAGATTAGGACATTTATTATTATTTAATTCAAAGAAGAGTTAAAAGAGTTAAAATCAAAGTTTATTTACTAAAACATTTTTAATATAGGGTTATACATAAGATAAATTCGATTGTAAATATTAATTAGAAATCTAAAAAGATTTACTACATAAGGGTATTTTATTTGTAATTTTTAGACATTAAATAATTTAATTTATTTATGACACAACGATGATGCAGTAATTATCTTATTAATGAAATATTGAAATAATTGATGTTATAAATACTCAAATAAATATAATTTGAGACTTTTTATGACTTAAACTAATTTTATAGGTTAATATGACATGTTATTGTTGATTTAACTAACTTTTTTCTAACTTATCATTCTGTTATGATTTTCACAAAAATCAATTACTAAATAGTGTCAAAATTTACATAAAATAGTTTTTAAAACAAATATTATATTATTAATTGTTATTTTACTCCTAAAAATCTAAGGTTCGGCCAAATGACTTAGATAAGGTTATATATATTAATAATAAACAATTTGGGGTTCGTTTGGATTCTTATAGTAAGTTTACTAACCTTATATTATAAGAACACAAGAAGACACGGTAAAAGTAAAATTATTTAACTTAATGTTAAATCTAAATGATAAGGTTAAAATAGGAACCTAAACTTGTCTAAATTCTATTGGATGAGAGTATTTCGACCCATCCCCACCTTAGCCTCTAAATAAATCAATTTGGGGCTATTTAAAACCGAACTTGACTTTATAATAAAATAATATTTTTAGTTATTCCAAAGGTGCCCCTCTCCTCCCTTATAAAAGGACACCTCCTCCCTCTCTTCCTCACACAACTTTGAGCCTTCAAGCTCGGCCAAACCCTGCCAAAATATCTTCTCCACTTCCCTAGAAACATCCTAGAGGTTCTGGTCTTCCTCAAAGACCAATTGTAGTGCCCTAAGAGGAGGTCTCAAAGAGGCGCTTCAAAGAAGAGGTAATTTCCGTTACCAATTCTTTCACCTTTATTTCTTCTTCCACTTCTTCTTCTTAGGTTGTTTCATTATGAAGTAATAACATCCGTATCACTCCTATACTGATATGTTATTATAAGTATGAAAAAATCCTAATTCACCATCTATCCATCCTACTGAAAACGAAATCACCACACGTGCGTACGTACGGAATACCGTCTCCACGCCGTGGTGTAATCTGTTTTTCCACCAACACCTTACATGGATGGGTATTATGGTGTAAAGAATAACTATACATAGTTATTATAACATCATAATGATTCTGATATATTGTATCATCCACTCCTATTCAATTCAATAATTATGTAAATGATATCATCGCTCGTGCGTACGTACGGACTACCGTCTCCACGACGCGATGAGATTCATTCTCCATGTTAACCATTTAAGAATGATTATAAAGTATATATAAGCAATAATAATGAAATATATGACATGGTAAATCTACTGGATTTATGTATATATACATGTCATCTACTTACTTCCATTCAAGACAATAAGGAAAGGAAAACAGCGTTCATGCGTACGTACGGACTACCGTCTCCATGAACGGTGTGTTTCATTTCATTTATCTATCTATTATATATATATATACTGAATATATATGATATATAAATCATATTTTATATTCTGGAAGTAATTAAATCATGATATAAGTAATAATAATGTCAAGAACCACAAGTCCAAACCCCTACGATAAATGAACCAATTTTACCCAAAACGCTCTTTAACATGGAATTTACAAAAGAACGGGTAATATAAAGTCATAAGTGAACCATATATGATATAATAACAATGAATATGATTCTGTAATAAGTAAATGACATTATTTAAATCATTATACAGGAGGTTCGGACACTTACGAAGCAAATCGGACCTAAGGTAAGGGATAATTGTGCAAATCTCATTTTTATCTGAGATTGCTTATTCGTAAGTATTTAATGGGGTTATTGCTATCATCCATGTCCATGTTTTATAAAAGTGTATTCATGTATGTTTAAAGTACTTTTTACCCATTTTGACTTTTACCCCATAGTATGGGAGGAATCTTTCTTTTATTTACCATAAAAGGTACTTTTTGACTTTTCCGACAAAAGTACGAGAAGAATGTTTTTTTAACTTATACGAAATGAATGGATTTTTAAAACATTATTTCCAAGAATCTTCCTTTACAAGTTTTCAAGTTTATTTTTTATCAACTTCTTTTATTTTATAATTGTATGACATATTAAGAAAGGAAAAGTGTTCTTGAAGAAGAAAGGATATTTTCCTCAAGAATTCATTTCAAGTGTTTTATCAAAATTATTTTCCATCTAAGATAATATAGGGTTCTGTTTCTATCCCTATTATTACATTGATTATGTTGTGATGGAAATATTTTTATGAATTACTTTATCTTATATGAATTGTTTTATGATGTCCCGATGTTTAAGATTCCCATTTTTATTTGGGTTATGAAATGATGTATGATTTATGATTTTGTGGCACACATAAGAATGGTATCATTATGAGAAGGGTGGGACCTATATCTCCCTCCAATGCATTGGGTAAAGATTTTATATCTCATGAGATAGACATGGCTGTAATGGTAGGTTATACCGGTTCAGTGAAACAGGACTGAAACGAGGGTGACTCAGTTCAGAAAGGGACTTTGTCCACTAAGATAGTCTTGGCAATGAGTCTTGACTAACAAGAAATGATTCTCTATGATTATGTGTGTATGACACAAAGTTTAATGTTTTAAGTTATGATTATTGTGATTACATTTCACTGCCATGAGTTATTCCAGGTTATGAAATTATGATCTCTTTTACAGGTTAAGATTTCCAGAAGTTATGTGCTTATGTATATGATGTGATTGATATTTCTTTTGTTTACCCTTACTGAGCATTTGAGCTCACCCTTTCATGTTTTCTTTTCCCCAGGATATAAAGAAAGGTTTTAGGTATAATAAAAAGGAAGATCTTTATGGGATATGTTGAAGATTTTTCACCAGGATTAGAGGATTATATTCCGAGTTTCCAAAGACACTAAACTATTACGATCCTTTTGTGTGTGTTTTTGTTATGTACTAAGTATTCCGCAAATGTAATGTAATGTCAGTGTACGTCAAGCTTCGGGTCTCTACATTTATTACCCAATACAGGTGACTCTAAACTATGTAACTTGGAGTTAAACAACATGTATCTCCAATAAAAACCACATACTCATTTAATTTTCATGAACATCTCACACTTCCAGTCCCCAGGTGTGTGTTGTGGATTGATGATGAGGAGACATACTCAACCTCTAGATGAACTGTACGTGCTGTGTAAACTACATGTTTATGGAAAAGGTAAAATTAATTAATTATTTCATTTAAACATAATCAACATGTAAAGGTGTTTTATTTAACTATAGTACATGAAATGTGATAGTGTAATGGCCTGGACCTCTCTGGTCCATTACTTTGTCAAAATTCTAGTGTTTGGGGTGTCCTGGACACCATTGGTGAGATAGGAGGGCATTTGTGTCGATGGTGGGGTGTCACCATGGGGTCACCTATTGCTGCCACCAATCAGCCCTAGTCAGTGTCTCACCGATTAGTGCCATCTATCAGTTAGATAATCCATGATTGGTTCTACCCATCAGCACTGAATAGTGCCACTAAGGTATGCCAGGGTTCTTTCCCCAATTTTCCTATAACATATCTTTTAAGTCTCATTGCCACTTTTAAAGTGGTTTAAGACCATTTTAATACCTATAAAGGATATATTATATCCTCTAATAGTGGAAAGACCCTTGAATTACCAAAATATGTGGCCTTTTAAACAATTTCACACCCTTTTCTGCATTTCCAGTTAAACCCCTGTTATGCATTTTTCTCGGTTTAAATGTTACCTATCAACTCTCCATCGTGCCATGGTCTATCTCACTATCTCCTAGGGAATTATTAAATGTCAATTAATTCCAACATGTTCAACCTCCCAACCATGTGGTCAAACCATGATCCACTTTTCATGCTATTCGAAATCACATATCCCATAACTCTAGGTTCAGGCCTTTTTATCAGGCTAATATCTTCTTCCTCGGTCTCTTTTTCTCCCTCTTAGTGTGCTTGGATTTCCTCTTCCAAAGATGATTCATGCTTGCGTGAGATCCCTCCTATTCAGATATTATTGGATTTTCCAATCGCGCAACCCCATTCCTTGGTGCAAGGAGAAAACTTAGATCCTTGATCATCCATGTAGGTATTCTTCCTTAATCTCTCTTTACTTTGAATCATGCAGGATGGGTATTATGATGTTCCCTTAGGACATAGATGAAAATAAATTTAATGAAGATAAAAAATGGTCTTTTAAATAATAAAGGTATGGTTAAGATGATGATGTTGTTTTGTTTTACTTTTGTTTTTATATTGTGAATTGTGTGGGCTCATGTCCACTAAAAATCATAGTCATTACTGGTGCTTTCTTTCAAACTAATGAATCCTTATTTTATGGACGATATTATGATTGATTGAATGTAACATGGAAACTAATTAATCATGTTAAATTGGTTGATTAAATGGATTCTTGATGAATAATAACCCTCATGTGATCTACTTGATTAACCAAATGTAAATAAGGGAATTAATGAATGGTGTTAGATAAATATGAAAACATCCTTGCTCTATTATGGTGAAATGCATGGTTTTTTTGTTTGATGCTTTGTGGGGTGATTTAGATGGGAATTGAATCTATGGTTGAGAGGTTGTTGGTTTTCGAATCTAATATAGTGTGAACTCGATGATAAATTTTCTAGACTCGGTAAGTTGGGGATTGTTTTGGTTCCAATACATTGAGCGATCTCACAGGATCCCATTTTGATGTTTTTATCTACAAGAGAACTGAGAGTGATTGCCTAAACACCTACATGACTATTTTATTTCTGTTGTTGTTTTGGATTATGGTTATATATATTAGTTTCCCAGTGTGAATTAATATTTAAATATAATCACTAAAACATGATAATGAGAATGGATACAATAGGTAATGATTTTCCAGAAATGGGTTGTTCTCTGGTTGTTATTGTTGTGTACTTGTGCATGTAGGGGTAGAATAAATAGTGGTTGTGTGTAGGATCGTTATTGGTTTTCGGACCCTTAGTTTGGGGTGAGTTCTTGATTTTATATATGTATAAAATTTAGTTCTTTGGTTTCTTATACACACCCCACCCATGTTGAGCACTTCATGGAAAACACCCCCATTTCTTGGGGTCGGGTGTTTTCCCGAAATTCCTATGGGTGGATGGTTATTATCTTTTTTAATCTCCCTCTCCCAGGTATCCCAAGACTCTTTGGGTAGGTTGTGATGACCTGAGGTTAATTATATCCCAAGAATCTTCTGGCAGGGTGGTTTAGGTGGCCTAGCTGTGTGTGGGCAGGTTTGTCTCCCAAGTGTATTCATGATGAGGACCAGGTGTCTATGGGCAGGAAGTGTGGTTGTGGTGGCCCATGTGTTTGTGGGTTCAAAGTGTGGTTATGGTGGACCAGGTGTCTGTGGGTGGGATGTGTGGTTATGGTGGCCTAGGTGTTCGCGGGCAGGACAAACGTGTGGTTGGGATGACCATTATGGTTGTTATTGGGGGTAGCAATGGGAGTGCGTGGGATTTTTGGGTGTGGTCTAATGCATATAATGTTCTAAATAAATAGTGGGAAGGTGGTGTGGGGTACCCAATTATCTATGTGATATTACTATTAATTTCACTAGCTTTTATTATTTGGGGAGTGTGCCTTGGTGAGGCTGGGTGGATAGTTTTCCTTGCTAGGTGTTTTGGTTTCCACTATTTCTCATGGGGCATTAGAATGTCTCCCCACATATGCATGAAAGATTTTGGTTTACCTACTAAGTGTACCCTTATACTCAACCTATGTATATAAAACTACATTAAAGTTTCTAAGAGGACTTTGAGGACTGTGCCAGACATAACTAACTCAGGTGTCAGGATAGTTGTCATTGATGGTTTTCTTTTACTTTAGTAATTTCCTTCGGAGTTTTTCTTGTACTTTATATCAGTTTATTTTGAACATGAATATGGGAATGGATTCTTCGCTTTACATTTATCTTTAGTCCTTTGTTTTTTTGGGACTTACCACCTTATCTCATGATCTAGTTCTATAAAAAGTGTAATACCTTCCATTTATGTGAGATTCTATACCATTGGTGCTAGTCACCACTCCCGGGCCTACTAAAGGTAGGAATCAGGGGTCATTATCTCTCCTTCACCTTGAATATGGAAGTTAATGTAATCTTTCCATATTTTCCCTCATCTTGGAGAAGGCGAGTAGTGATAGGTTGGTTATATAAATAACGACCCAACCCTATAAATCTTTGACCCAGTATCGTGCTACCATTACATTGGAAAAACATATAAGTAAATCACACCCCAAAGGACTAAAAAGTTTAGTATTCTTCCTAAAATAGATACATACATGAGTGTAGTATTAAAAGATAATACACTAATTAAAAAATAATTTTTTTCTTTCAAGGATAATAACTTTATTCCATCTAGTATATTTGGACATATCTTTTATAGTACTCTTATTCGATTCTTAGAAAAAGGAAACATAATAAGGGTGAGATGAAATGCTCCGTACGGGTAAAGTATAATAGAAGCAGTAATGAATCAATGAGAATAATAATTATGGAATGGAAAGAAACTAAAAACACATAACATGTAATCAATAAACTAATATGGTAGTGCATAAAAAATATGGAAATGTAATAACCGGAAACATATTCCATTAAAAGAACTAGATTAGGAAAAATAATTATGGAAAGGTAAGAAACTGAAACAAATTTCATTTAGTCAATAAACTGAAAATGAAATACATATATAGATATGTTGACATAGAATATCATGGATAAATAATTAGTGAAATAAAAATGAAGGCAATGCTTAATTATTGGATGTCATGTTGGAGGAACATGAAAACCAATTCCTTCAAGACCATTCACAAAATGGTTCAAAATTATAGGTAGAAATTGGTTTAATTTTCCCAAATAATTCTTCTCATGATAACCTATCAATACATTGAGGGGATATATAAATTTTGAGCCCCACCCATCACTACCTATCCATTGCATTCCTCTTACATAGTAATTTATTTAAATAATATGACTTATATAATATCCATATTGAATACTGTATATATATTTATCAATATTTCCCCAGATAATCAAATAACTATCAAATTAAACATCATATGTAAAAATGGTATACTATTTTGGAAATAATAATATCATTGATAAATGATATGGATAATTAACAGAAATTAAATGTCTAATGATCATATTAAATTGAATATTTCAAGGAGACTAATAAAGGAACCAAGGAAGTGAATGTTAATACTATCCTTGAAGAAATCAATCATATACCATCTAAAGGAATAATAAATATGGTATTGATGTAACATATACCATGTGGAGTAAAAATAAAGGAATTTTATCATTGATGAATATAAATAAAATAAAAAGAAATAAAAACATCATTTTTATTTTGTATTTTTTTTAAAATAATTTACTTTTAAAATAACATAAAAACTTTTTCTTTAAAGCTAACCTTTTAAAGTTCCAAAGGAATATTTAAATCAATTAATAAGGATAAATTCGTACATTCCCTATGAGGGAAAAAGAACATCCATTTTTCCTGGTAACGGGTTTGAAAAATTCCATGTTTAGAAAGAGATAAGAATATTCCTTTGAAAAATTTGGTAAAAGAAAAAAGGGTAAAAATATGTTTAATAAATCATTTTGTAATGGATAAAAATGTTTTTGAAAACAGTTTTATAAAATTGGGTTTTTAGAAGAAAATAGGTTCTCTAACTATGAGAGAAATGATGTTGGGTTTTATTAAAAATATTTTCTAAAAAATTTTGAGTGCGAAGTGTGAAAAAATGGAGATATTTATTGATAAAGGGAACGAATAATCAGAGGATAATAAAAAGAAAGGGTTTATTAGATAATGATAAAATATATTCCTCTCATGGAAATTGAAGTGCAAATAATCCCGAATAAAATGAGATTGTGATGTAATCCATTGAAAAGAACATGACATAGAAGTGAGAATAAATCAACGAATAGAGTATGATTATCAATTTTAAATACACATAAAACAATTGGAAATACAATAATAGATATTAAAAATTGATTATAAACATAATTTTAGAATATTGATGATGATGATGAGTAATATAACCTAATGTAAAGGAATCGGGTTATGAAATTATTTACCACTTGATGGATTTTAATTCATATACCCTTAGAAGAAATAATTCAAATTGAAAAAAAATACCAGGAATATAAAATAAATCAGGATATAATATACAAAAATTTTCATTATAAACACCATATATAATAATTAAGTGGTGAATAAGACATTTATCCCACATATGTAAAAAGTGAGATGAAAATCCATCACATTGAGTCTAAATTATCTCGTGTGTCTTTATATTACTAAATAATAAATATATGTAAATTATCTATATGTTTCATAACATTTTTTATATTTATATTTTCTTTTATTTCACTTATTACCATGTTTTATAAAACTATATAAAAAATTTAGTTTATGTTCGGTGTTTTGACCAAATTCGGTTTATGTGTCAAAAACAACAATGGTAGGTCAACTATAGTCAAAGTGGTAATTATATAACATATCCATAATAATAATACTGAAATTATTATCATATTTATACATCAATAATACTTTTATAACTAATCATTAATCACGGTTATGAAAAATGAACCAATGTAACAATCATTGAGACGGTAGGCCATTCGTACACAGGAATAACATACCCATTTTTTAGTGATCATTATGGAAATATGGTTTGTAATATTAATATTTATAGAATGATAATTATATAAATAATACTATATTATTTATTCAAATATAATTATATTTATAATTATTTTAATTTAAAAGTAATCACATCATGTTGATGATGCGTTAGTCCACACATCCATGAACAACGTTATCACTTTTTAAGTGTGTGAAAGGGTAATATTGAATTTGATATTTTATATTTAAAGAATTATAATTATATCATGAATATAATATTTTTATGTTACATATATTAAACTAAAACCATCCTTTATACATTAAATGTATAGCATGAACGAATCACATCGCTTTGAAGGGGTGATAGTCCACACTTGCACAAACGATGTTATCGTGTTCCCACAAAATAGAAAGAATAAATGTATGTGTTATAAAATAATTAAAGAAGAATAAATACATAATAAATATCCCATATATTTAATATAAATATATTTTATATCATAACTACCAACCATGATATGTGTTAAAGGAAAAACAAACAATCATCCTTTTGTGAGGTGGTATTTCTCTATACACTGAAACGATATGATCATTATCCACTAGATGTAAGTGTGTGTAAGTATAGTTCAAAAACCAGAATAAAAACATATATTATAATTATTATACTTGTGTTATTCTATAATCATGCAATAAGAATAGTTGAGGTGGTGGATAATGAAAATAAAACAATGGAGCTTGAGGATGTTTTTTACCTCTTCTTTGGGTAACTCCTCTTGGTTTGCACCAAAGGGATTCCTTCGATGGATTTTATTCCCAAGATGATGATTCTAGGATTAGTTTTGATATTTTTAGAAAATATTTTTTAAGATCTCGGTCTAGAAAAAGTGACATGTATTGTGTGAGGAAGTGGGAGGGATGTGTGCCTTTTTATAGTGGAGGAGTGGAACTCTTGTAATTTTTTGGAAAGGTAATTCCACCCATTTTTTCCCATGTAATGTGGATCCAATAATTGTACAAATTATATAAAAGGTATTTAAGGGTATAAATATTTCATTTAAATGGATTTAGGATAAGTTTCTAGGTTATTTTTTCTTTATGTTTAAGATTTAATCCCATGTTAAGATTCATTTCACCTTAATCGTTGTAATTAATTTTAATTACTCTCACTGTATTTTTGGTCAAAAACAAAGTTTACCTTATTAAAAATTATAAATAATTATTATTAAAAATATTTAATCCATCTTTATAAATTACAAACATATAATTTTAATAAATTAATTTAAATTTAATCCCACAGATGGGATGACATAGAGGGGTTTTAAAGTAAAAATGTCCCAAAGCTTGCTAACTTTTATATCCAATTTCAATGTGAAATTGAATAAAATAATCTAAATTGGATTAAATTATTTATAATTTATATAATTAACTTTAAAAAATATTATAAATTTAATTTTAAATTATAAATTATTAAACGGAAAAGTAGTTTTGAATTAAAATTCAGTATTTTTTACTATTCATCAAAAAATGATATATTTATGAAAAATATCAAAAATTAACCCTAACATAATTTTTATATTTAAATTTCAAATATTAATTTTATTTTGATATTTAAAATCAATAAAATTTCCAAAAATTTGATTTAAAATACGTTCTTCATTAAAAGGCAGTAAGAGTACTTTAATAAAAATATTGATTTTCATGTATGAAATAGGGTTTATTATGATCTTTTACCTATAAAATATCTTGGATGAATATGAAAAATATTTTAATGAATATAATATATATATATATATATTAAATTAATATCACACACTAATTTCAATTAATTTAATTTATTTGGATAAAATCGCTTTGTGAGCACAAAAATAGTTTTACGAAAACATTCCCTTTATATTCAACTTGTTCTAATATTAATTTATTATTAATTTTAACCAATGAACTATTTTTATAATTGTTTAAAAAATAAATTTTAATATGTTAATTAATCCTATTGATAACCAATAATTCAATGGATAGGTTATATCTTATTATATTAAATAATAATGTTTTAATAACATATTGTTTTTCGGTAAAACTCGGTCTTGCGTGAAACACAAGCCATCAAAGAAAGTCAATGTTTCATGTAATGAAAGGTAAATCACTATTTATTATATTTAAAGCTATAAAATATATTAAATTATTTAAAATATTAAAAATACAATAATTTTTTAGGGGTTATATTCCTTTCAATGTTTGGTGTTGCGTATCATAGACTCCGTTGAATAAAAGTTACTCTTTTAGAATTTTCAGGGTGTCACATTATCCCCACCTTAAATAAAATGCATATCAAATTTTAAACTTGATCTTGGTAATATATTGTTTGAAATTTACTATTTTTAAATCCCACATCATAAAAAGGGTTCATAAAACATCTTATAGAAAAGAGATAATTAGAAGTACAATGTTTATATAGACTAACATATATCTTGGTTTCTATGTTGGAGAACATTAGTGGAAAGTGGAGGTACATTCATATAGGAAAAGCGTAAAAGTTTAAAGGGAGTTATTGTGGTCATTAATCACAAAAACAAATGATAAATAGAAGTTGAGGGCCTCAAATCCATAAGTCCATGATGATTTAAAGGACCATCGGTTCAATAACAATTAAGGTATTAGGGAAAACATTTGATTTCTATGTCATTTTTCTAATATTGGGTAATTATTTTACTACCGATGTATATAAGAAATTATAAGTACGTGATATATTTATATAAACACAATTTTATCCCTTTTTTGTGGTTTTATTAATTTTCAATTCATCCATTACTTAAAGAAAGGGATATCCAAAAATTAACTTTGACACCTAAAGCACCAAAATACACTTTTAATGGATTGTAAGACTAATGAAAGAGTGAAAAGTATAACTATTTGTCTCTAAAATTTTTAAAAAACTAATATTGTTAAGTCATTAATTTCTAAACCATAAAAGTGGTCCAATAGTTTATCATTAACATGTATTCTTCAAAAATTTTAAGTAAAAAATAACATATTAACCAGGAAATTTCATAGGTCAGTGGTTAGTGTGAAACCCTTTTCATCATTTAGTCAGGGATTTAAGTCTTGTTTCCTTTTCAAATTTAATGGGATATCACAAGGAATACATATTTTCCATTTCTAAAACAATATTAATATAATTTATAAAATAAATATAAAGGACATCCTGGAAATATGGTTAATCACAAAATATCATTTTAACTAAGGTTTTCAATAAAACCTCAATACATAAATACTTCATCCATTTTATTTCCACATAGGTTATTCTTTGGTCTATGTTTTATTCTTTTTAGGAGGTCATTAACCTAGTTACTGACCAGATTCCCCACATTTAAGTTAATGAACAATAAATGGATCCTTAGGATGAGATTTATTTCCTTCAATATTACTCGTCATTTTCTTCAGTAATTCTTCACTTTATGTCCTTATTTCCCAAACAAAAATCATTTATCCATTCTATTGAGACACATTCATAGTTGTCTCTTTCTGGATTTCCTGTATGATTGAAATTGAGCCTTCTTTTCTCTATGGTCTCCACCTCTCTAGCTCTTAGAAACATCTATCCTTCTCTTCATTGGTGAGTTCTAGAGTTGGTTATTATATATGTTTTTAATAATATTTTGGAAATATTGATTAGCTATAAATGTGATATCTTTCACTCTTATCAACACCTTATTTGGATTCTCATTATGACCACCTTTTCCCTCATATTCAATGTTTACCTGAATATTTATGGTTCCATCCATTGACAAAAAACCAAAAAGCATAGTGTGAGTAACAGTAGTCATAGTGAGAAAAGAATATGACAATTCATAGGATATCAAAATTATGAAACCTTATTTAAAATATAAAACACCTTAGGTTTAAACTATATTATTCATTTTTATTATCTATTCAAATCCTTTATAATGGTTTGTAAAGACAATGTGGATTATCCTAAGAATATCCATCGAGAGTGTCAAACAAGGGGTGCAATAAGTAATGTTTTCATATACCAAGTTATATTGAGTAAATCCTAACACACCTTTACAGAGTCATTATCCCCATGTACATCTATTCCAAAACCACATCCAATTCTAGTATCCTGACGTGGATGTATTTCTGTGAAGAACAACATAATCTATAGCTTACAAAAATTCTAGGATATTCTTCTCCACTTATCCTAAATGTTTAACTTATGGTTATTTTCTCTAATCTATGTTTTCCTAAATCTTGTTCATAGGTTTCTACTAATATTTATTTGATACTAACTATATCAACTCGACCCCATAAGTCATGGATCTGATGTAATACTACCATTAAATTGGCATAAGATACATGTAAATCACATCCTAAAGGACTGAATATGTTAGTAGTCTTGGTAAACTGGATGCATACATGAGTCTTGTATTACAAATTAATACACTAATTATAACATATTTTTTTCATTCAAGGATAAGAACATTATTCCATATAATATATCCCTACATATCTTTCATAGTAAACTACTTGGATTCTTGGGTAAAGGAAACATAATAAGGGTGAGATCAAATGATTATTAAGGTTAAAGTATAGTGGAATAAATAATGAATCAATGAGAATAATAATTATAGAATAGTCAATAACTGAACACACATACCATGTAATCGAAAAATTGATAAGTAAGTGCATAAAAAATATGGAAAGGTAACAATTGGAAACACATTACATTCAAATAACTAGAAATGGAAAACCCAATATTGAAATGTAAGAAACTAATACACATTCCATTTAATCAATGAACTAATAACGAGATTCATCCATAGATATATCGATGAAAAATCTCAGGGATAAATAATAACCAAATAAAAAAATGAAGGCAATGATTAATTAATGGACTCCATATAAGGGGCACATGAAAACCTATACCATAAAAAACATTCCCAAAATTGTTTAAAACTATAGGTAGGTACCTGTTTAATTTGAACAACTATTTTTTCTCATGAGAACTTGTCGATTCATTGAAGGGATATATAAAGTTGGGGCCTCACCCATCATTTCCTATCCAAAGTATTCCTCTTACCAAGTAATATTTTTAATAAATATGCCTTATGAAATACCCATATTGAATAAAGTATATGAATTTATCAATATTTACCCAGATAATAAAATAACATTAAAAGTGAACAATGTATGTAAAAATGGTATTTGGTTTAGTAAATAATAATATCCATGATAAATAATATGGATAATTATGGGAACTTCAATGCCTAATGATCAGTATAAATTGAATATTTCAAGGGGATTAATAAAGTAATACATGAAGTTAATGTCAATACTATCCTTGGAAAAATAAATCATAACCCATCCAGAGGAAGAATAAAGATGATATCAATAAAACCTATCCCATGTGGAGTAAAAAAGGGTTTTTGTCATTTATGAATAGAAATACCCTAAAATGAAATAAAAACATTATTTTTATTGTTGAAAAAATTCGAAAAATACATTTCCATGAAAATAATTTTTTTAACAAAAAATTCTTTAAGAAGAAATATATTTAACTTGAAAAGGAAGCTTCAGAACAATGATAGTGGGTAAATATGTACATGGTGTATGTGGTAAAAGGAACATTTCTTTTTCATGGTAAAAAGATAAAAAAATGAATTGTTCATAAAGAGACATGAATATTCCTGTGAAAACATTGAAAAAAGTAAAAAATTGAAAAATATGTTTAATAAATCATTTTTGAATGGAAAAAAATATTTTTGGAAAACTTTTTATAAAATGGGGTTTTGAGAATACAACAGGTTCTCTAACTAAGAGAGAAATGAAGTCTTGTTTTCTTAAAAACATTTTCTATAACATTTTGAGTACCAAGTGTGGAAAGTTGGTACTATTACTTTATAAAGGTCATGAATAATCATAGGAGTATAAAATGAAAGGGTTTATTATAAAATGACCAAATAGTTTATTCTGATATAAGTGTAAACAATCTTGGATAAAATGAGATAGTGAATTAAACCCTTGAAAAGTACATAATGTAGAAGTGGGAATCAATAAATGAATAGATTATGTCTCTAAACTATAAATTGAAATAAAATAAGTGGAAATAACTTAATATTTTGTAATAAGTGATTAGATACATAATATTATAATATTAACGACAATGAGGATGTAATATAACCTAATGGAAAGGAACGCGGTTTTGAAATTCTTTACAACTTGGTGAAATTTGATTAAAATCCCCTTAGAATAAATAATTCAAATTGGAACTTAAAATACCATGAAGATGAAAAAAATAATGATATAATATATCAAAATGTGTAGTAGATACTAAAGAACCCAAAATTATTAAAAGTTTTATTTGTGTTTTAATTGTATTCAATACACATGTTTGATAAAAAGGCATTGTGTCAGTAATCGAAGGTTGGTATTCCGGTGTTCTACAATTGAATTTTTCTGTAGAATTATACATATGTTTTCAAGGATATTTTAATTTTCAGAAGTTGATTTAAATAAATCATAAATTTATGTGTGAGGATTGTAGATCCATTCAATAGTTTTTAAAAAATGTGTTGTTAGTGAATTGTTTTGAGGAATTTTTTACAATATAAAAAAAGTTCAATGATTTATAATTATTGGTTGTATTTAAAATGTAATTGTGAAATGTGGTTATGGTGGTATTGATTTACATGAATAATGATTTGGTCATCTTTTTATCCTATGGAATATAGATTATTTTTTTATAAAGAATGTTTTAAAAAATAAATCCTAAATAGCTAGCAAGAGATGTATGTATGCGGCGATGAGCCACCATGTGGGGAAGTATGGTGGTAGAGTAATGAACCCAATATAGGATGGTTTTAGTAAATTATGTGAGGAGGACCAATAACAAATTCTGGAAGGTTTAAAGAGTGACTTGTATTATTAAGGTGTCATTATTTTTATCTCATTTCGATATGGGATTACTTAGAAATAACCAGGACCATCCAATTGTTCGAAAATTTTATTCTGGCCATACAATATTCAGCCACCTTCCATAATCATCCCTTCTATTTGATGAACTTCCTGAATATCTGATCCCCTATGCACGCTCTAAAATGAACCTTTACCAACCGATCTATCCGATGAATCATCTGTTCTATCCGAAAACATCTACGTGTTGTCTTCTATAGAAATCCATCGAAGAAGACTAATTCTTCATTATGTCCATGGAGACGTCGAACAAAGATCCATCCAATGATTCCCATAATTATTTTATCATTTTGAAAATCCAATGACGATCGAAATGTGATGCAACTTCATTTTCACCATAAATCGAAGATCAAACTACCAAATTTTAGTGTGAAGAAAATGAGATGTTATTCAGTGATGGTAATTTATTGTGATGTGAGGTAGTGAAAGAATATTTTGATGAATCTGATGGTTCTATGTCTTTTTCAGGATGATTGTTTAGTTTTTATGATTTCAATAAATACATTTTAGTGGATCATTTTTAGGTAGTGGATTATCTCTCATTCGAAGACCCTATTTTTCTTCTGAGATCCGAGTGTATTCTTGACAGAGAAACATAGACAATCTTGAACTTGATATTTTCAAAGGATTTTATTCCATGATTTTTTTAATAATATGAATTTTCAATCACATAACGTGTGTTTAAATTTTCCTGAATCTATTTTGTGAAGAACTAGAAGAAGATATCATGAAATAGAAAGGGATCAGTGTTGATGTTTATGTTTGTTTGAATGTTCTACATGATCTAATACTCTTTAAAACTAGTATTCTAATCAAGTAAATTTTCATTATGTATTTTATGTGTTGTGTTGAATCATGAAAATTTATGTGATCTATGTAAAACATTTACTCATTGTATAGGCAATGTGTATTTTAGTTCAAATGAAAGTAGAACTCGTAAAACCGTTTTTGAGAAGTAGAAGTGGAACCCATCAGCATTTGACAAGTATTTGATACTCCCAAATTTTCTTCATTATGAAAATGGTTTCCACGAAGTAATTAGATAGTTCTAAGAAAATTATTTGGATTTCACAAAGATCTATATGAACTGCAAGGCCATGTATTATACTATTGCATGACAAGTATTAAAACATACCTGGTTTGTGTGATTTGTTTGAGAAGTCAGTGTACTCACCTTTGAGAAAGTATTTTTCACGAATGATAAGTGGATTGTTAATTCATATTTTTATGAATACATTGAATTTAATATCATATATACTAGTTATGAAATACAAGAAACATGCATAGTTGAGGTTGATTGATACAATTAGTGTGTTTGATCTTTCAAATGAGATGTATCTGCAAGAAGGGAACTAAAATTGTTTTTTGTAAATCATATACATGTAAAATTCATTCATAAAATATATACATTGGGATCCTCTATGTATTAGGAAAAATAGGAAGCATTTGTGTAGGATTTATTGATATTTTGACAAAAAATACACCATATACATATTGATAGGCATGCATGGAAAAAGTAAAATGTAAAGGAATTGTGACAGTGTGTGTTAATGGTGACTCAGTGAGATTTTATCAAAAAGGAATATTACACTTAAACTCATTTGGGATTGTGCAAAGATAGAACAAGGATACTCACTTAAAAGGATGCAAAAAATATACTGTATGTGGGCATGGTAGAAAAGTGTACATACATAAATATAAGAAGTATAAACAGTGTTGTTCATTTGTTATTGCAGAAATAAGACACATAAATAGTGTTTAGAATTACATGTGTTAACTGTTTTCATGTTTTGTTGAGAATTACTTGCATAAATAATACATGGTGTCTATGTGTGTAATAATTATGTTGTGATGAAGAAATATTTCTTAGTAGATAAAAGATGAAGAAAACCTGCAATTTATTGATATAACATCAATTATTAATTCTATTTCTACAGTAAGTTGAATTGAGAGTGTTATCTTCTACAATTCAAGTGAGTATACTGATCTGACTAGCATATAGTGTTGTTGTTTATACTCAGTGGAAGTTGATGTGGTTCAGTTGAAGTGAGAAAGTAAAACATCAATATATTTCAGTGGATCAAATAGGAAGACCAGTTATGTGTTGTATTTATAGCTTGAATTTATGGTCTTCTTTATCATTATGTCTATGTTATGTTGGAAACAATTAGTAGGCTTCCAGAATAAAGAACACTAGTGGGTTGCTAGTATAATATTATAAAAGGTTCATACCTACCCAAAATGGTTTTAAGATGATACCTATCCATCACACATGTAATATTTGATTGATTTATAGTGAAGAATCTATGTCTTGAATTATAACAATCAAAACAAAGATGACATCACCCACATCGGGGACAAACCTTGTAAAAATACCATTTGTTTTTCTTCATATACTTTCTATCATGCATGTATTATAATTGTTTTTGTTAATAGGGAAGATTAATTCACTCTAAAAATTTTAAAGGTTCATATTAGAAAGGGGTAAGATTCATTCACTCTACATGATCCACTGGGAACTTTAGATACACAATAAAAAATAAGTAAGTGGTGAATATGTCATTTATCCCATAGAAGTAAAAAGTGAGATACAAATACCTAAAGTTAATTCCGACTTGTCTCATGTTTATTTATATTAGTGAAGAATAAACTTATGTTAATTATTTATTTGTTTTTATTTATTTTTATATTTATAATTACTTTTATTTCACTTACAACCATTTTGAGTAAAACTAATAAAACAATTAATTTTATATCGGGTGTTTTGACAAAATTCTGTTTATGTGTCAAAAAAACATTAGTAGGTCAAATGTGGTCAAAGGGATCATTATATTACATCACTGGTATACTAATCCAAAAATAATTAACATATTTATATAAAAAATATACTTCCAAAACCAATCATTAAATATGGTTATGAAAAATGAACCAACGTTAACATCTTGGAGACGGTAGGCTGTACGTACACATGACTAATGATCATGTTTTTCAATGATATTTATGGAAAGAATATAAGTAACATCAATGTTTCCATAATTATAATTATATAATAAAAACCATATTATTTAATCATATATACTTATATATATAATTATTTGGATGTAAAAGGAATCACATCTTGTCGAGGAGGTGGTAGTCCACACGTCCAAGAACGCGGTTATCACTTTTTAACTATATGAATGGGTAATAAAGAAAATGATATATTATATATCCCAAGAGGTAATTATGAAATTAATATAATATAGATTTTTTTATGTCACATATTTTTAATTAAAACTATTATTTATACATTCCATGTATATCGTGAATAAATCACATCACATTGAGGATGCAGATGTCCACACTTGCACAAACGATGTTATCGTATTCCCACAAAATAGAAAGCATAAAGGTATGTGAAAAAAAATAATTAAAGAATAATAAAAAATAAAAAATATCATATATATTATATATAAATATAGTTTCCATCATAATTCCTTACAATGAAATGTGGTGAAGTAAAAATGAAAAATCATCATTTCATGAGGTAGTAGTTTTCCGTACTCATAAACGGTAAGTTCATTTTCCATTATATGGAAGTGTGTGTAAGTGTAGGTATAAACAATAAAAAAATCTCAATATATTTATGTCAATTTTATTATTATATAGAATTTAATAAGAATATTTAAGTGGTTGGATAATGAAAATAAAACAAAGGAGTTTGAGGAAGTTTGTTACCTATCTTTTTGTTAACTCCTCTTGGTTTGCACCAAAGGGATTCCTTGGATGGATTTATGAAAAATGTGAGGATTCTAGGATTATGGGAGGGATGTTGAGTTACTATTTTTCAGATCTTGGTCAAGAAAAAGTGGCTTTATAGGTGTGAGGAAGTGGGATGGATGAGTGTCATTCAATAGTGGAGGAAGGGTGACACTCTTGTAAATTTATGGAAAGGGGATTCCACCCACATTTTTGCAAGTAAAGTGGATCCAATAATGGTAAAAACTAAATAATAGTGAGTATAGGATCAAAATATTTCCATAAAATGGGTATTTGACAAGGTTATAGGTCATTTTGACCCTTAATTTTAAGGTTTAGTAACTTGTTAAGCTTAATTTTACCTTAATCATTGTAATTAATTTTAATTACTTTCACTAATATTTTCAGTAAAAAAATAAGTTGACATTTTTATAAAATATAAAATATTTTGACTAAAAATATTTAATCCCTTTTTAAAAATTAGAATAACATAAGAGTTATAAATTAATTTAAATTTAATCCTGTAGATGGGACGACAAAGCGTTGTTTCAAAGTAAAAACATCCAAAAGTTTGCTAAGTTTTTATATCGAATTTCAAAGTTTAATTTATTAAAATGACCTAAATTGTATTAATTTATTTATAGTTGATATAATTAGACTTTAAAAACAATTTTTAATATAATTTATCTGTATAAATTAATAATATGGGAAAGCAGTTTTGAATTAAAATTATGTATTTTTCACTATTCATAAAAAAATGAAACATTTTAGAAAAATATAAAAAATTTCACATAACCTAATTTTTATGTTTTTATTTTAAATTAAATTTTTATTTTGACATATAAAATCTATGAACATTACAAAAATTGGATTTAAAAAATGTTCTCCATTAAAAGGTGGTAAAATTGTCTTAATAAAAATATAGGTTTTTATTTGAAAAATTTGGTTTGTTCTTATCAAATTTCTGTCAAATATATTCTACGAACTTAAATAAATATTTAATTTAATATATATATATATATATTAAATTAATATCACTCACTATTTTTAATTAATTTAAATTTTTAGGATAACACAACTTTCTGAGTATAAAAATAGATTTATTAAAACATTCCCTTTATATTCAATCATTTATATTATTAATTTATAATTAATTTTTATCCAATGAATTAATATTATATTTATGTGAAAAATATATTTTAAAATATTAATTAATATTATTCATAACCTCTAATTTGATAGCTAGGTTATATCTTAATATATTAAATAACAATATTTTGATAATATATTGTTATTAAGTAAGACTCGGTCTTCCGTGTAACATAAAATATTGAATAAAGTTGATCTTACAAGTAATATAATAAAAATTAGTATTGTGTGTATTGAAAGATATATAATATATTAAATTATTGAAAATATTATGTATACTTTAAATTCTTGAGGTGTTATATTCATTTCTACATTTGGCGTTGCGTGTAATACAAGATATCGAATAAAAGTTATTATTTTAGAATTTTTGGGGTGTTACAATATATATATATATATATATATATATATATTAAATGATCAATTAATTTCTGTGTTATATTTAATGCTACATACCATGAATAATTTTAATATACTAACTACCCTACAAGCATTAAAAGTCTTACACGTAATGAAATTTTCATGTTTCTGTGTGTCACTTATCAACAGTACATTACAGGTAGTTAGATGAAAATATGTGTATTATATATTCTATATTAGTAGATAGAATATGTCCATAAAGCATGAGTTATAGTTCATATGAAATCTCTCAATGTTTCCTTTAAGTATATACTTTGTACAAATTTAATTTTAAATAAAAAAAATTAATTTACTTTGACTAAAATTATAATAGATGGGAATAAAATGGATAATTTTAATGAAAATCAAGATAAATGAATTTTTTAATTATTAAATATATTTAATTGATTAAATAATGATTTATCTTAATTAAGAATGACTGAAATGAATGTTAGTTTATTAAATGTGTAGTCATTTCATATGTGTGGATGATCATGAGTTTATATCAACCTATGTATTTGATTATTTTATTTTAATTTATTATTATTTCATGGTGTTTGTAATAAAATTTTAAGATGAATTGATGGCCTTACACTCATCCACTCATTCCCATTATGTAAGTACCTTCCTACCCATGGTTTCTTTTGTATGAAATCCTAAACAATCCATTGGCTCCCCTCACATGTGTGTGAGTTATATTTTTATAATGTATGCAGATCCTAGGTGAGTGGAGGAAATTCATGTTTAGAACTAAGGGGAAAACAATACATGAGATAAAAAGGAGTGTAGGTATAATTATGCAACTCAAACCAGGCATGATTTTAGGAGTTTATTCCCTAGGGTCTATGGTCAGTTTATTATCCACCAAATAAAACAAACATTAGAAAAAATATCATGATCACACCAAATTATTATTATATTTTATTTTCAATTTCATGGTTAATTATTTAGGGATTTTTTATTGTGATCACTTAATAAATGAACTAAAAATCAAGAAAAATAGAATTAACCTTAATTAGAATATGCATGAATTTTATCTCAGTCATGGATAATCACTTAGGAAAAATCCACTTTATATTAACAAGGATTTAATAAAATAAAATGGGAAATTTATGCACAAAATTAAAAATCCCTAAAATTAAAATATTATGTCAGTATAGCCTTATATTTCCTGATTGAGAATTAAACCAGTAGATTGTAGTGTTTGATATAACCCTCTAAAGGAAATTTCCCATTAACATAGAGTTATAAAGAAATTTTGGGGCTAATTTAACTAAATTAACAATAAGAGAAGTATAACTTGTTAGAATTGGAGTAAATTTTGAGAAAATATTTGTGTAAATACATACCAAGGATTTTAGGATTGGTGAGTGTACTCAACAGATCAAGGATCTTTGAGTAAATATAGGTGAAAAAGACCTACCAACCTAAATACATTCGATTAATTGAAAAAGCACTCTCTTGGGTCATTAGAAAGGAAATGTGGACCCTTTGGAATAATATGTCCACATGAAAAGATACACCAAAACAAATTTTGTGGGATATTGGTTTTTAATAAAATATTTATAGATTAATAAATTGTATTTATTATCTAATATTTTGGAAATCAAGATAAAAATTTTATATTATTTAAATTAATATAAATTATGACTTGAGAAATCAGTATAATAATGATATATTTTCAGGATACAAACCATGCCCTCCCCGATACATATTTCTATATTTTCTACAATTTTTTTGTACATTGAACTACCAGAGTAAAATTTACACTTTTTTCCAGAATTTCCTAATCTTTCTCAGCCACCTCGACAAGAAATAAAACGAGAGAAAGACGTTTATAAGAGATACATGTGGATGATCCTACCATCCATTGCGTTGGGATAACAGTTTTTTCTGGAGAATTAATAATGAAACATAAGGGCATGAATGCCTATACCATGATATCCCATCTACAATATCTTGATAAGGACAAACAATGGTTTTAAATAAATGATGTTGTCACTACACAGTACTAGTTTAAATAAAGATAATGTACATAGTTGTTAATTTTTTTAATTAATTATTTATCCATATGTATTAGTTGTTGACATTTGGATTCTATATGGATAATCAATTATTCATTTATCTCATACTATCATACTATCTTCCATGTTATCATTATTCATTTAATTTATGAGTAGGAAAATATGGATGAATAAATTAGGAATATTTTGATGAATTGTAATGCTCGGACCCTAGTTAACCAGAGTCAATGTATTATTTTAATATATTGGCATGATTATTAGGAATCAAATAAATAAGGGAATATGAGTTTAGTTTCCTTGGAAATAATAGGTAAAAACAAAATTTTTACATTACATCTTGAAATAAAAAACATAATATTATCCCCTTAATATCCCTTAGACTATCCTTAAAGCTCAATCATAATATACTTCTTCACATAATAGGGAAAAATGAAACATAATAAATGAGTGATCTAAGATTCTTAGTATGGATAAACAATATAGTGGAAGCTATCATAAATAAGCACAAACTTTTATGGAATGGTATAAAACTGAAAAAAACCTTTTAAACACAATCTTCATCATAATATGGAAAAAATAAATCAATTAATGCCATATGAACATTCACATGGATATTATACTAGTCTAATAATCACATGTAATATCAATAACTATTCTTAAAATCAGGGAATGCATAATATCGGACATATTGTCAAGGCCTCATGCCAAGACCATACTTACATGTAAAACCCCAAACTATTTTGTCTCATGAGAACTATCGATGCATCGAGGGAATTTAATTAACTTGTCCCCAACCTGTAGGGATTTCATTAACCAGTCCCCAACCCATTACTTACTAATTCTAATGCATTCCTCATATGAGAAGGGTAAATCATAACCAACATAAACATTCATATTAAAACCATCATACGAAATGTTAATAATTTAACCGTAAACCATGAATGATATCAAAATAAAACATCCATAGTCAAACATAATATAATCCATTAAATAAAATATAGAAAATTGTATAATAATAAATCAACCCCAATTGAGTATAAACTTCCACAAGGATGTTGACACAGATGAGAATAATATAACAAAATCATTAAAACTATTTGAGATAAATATAAGTTTTTTCTTTAAATCATTTTAAAGACATGAAATTATAAAATAAAACACTTATTTTTCAAATAATCTTGTAATATTTTATGTAAAGTTTCAAAATTTTATGGTTTCATAATGAAAAAATAGCCGTTCATACTATATAAGTTTAAAAAAATTCTTTCCTTAATTTTTCCAAAAGGTCGTAAAGTACCTCATTGGGAAAACGAAAGAAATATTCATTTAAAAATATTTTATAAAAACTAAAACATGGATAAAAATGAATTTAAGTAATAGTAATAACATTTTGAATTAAATGTTTAGGAAACATGGACATGGATGATAAAGATTCCTTAATAGATACTTCTGTATAAACAACCTTGGATAATATTGAGATTCTGAAATTAAACCTTACATAAAACATTTAAAAGATTACTCTTTGAATTTTTTTAAATTATCATAAAATTAGACCTAAATTTTCCTCTTTAATCCTTCTTATATCCCTATAAATAATTATGTAAAATAATATCAGGAATATTTAATTAGAGAAAGGATTAATTCTTTAAACATTTAAAGCGTCCCATACCACTTTGGACATTTAAATCATAAACCTAATATCATTAAATCAATATTTAAATATCATGAAGAAAATTTATTCATTATATGAAATATATTAGGGGATGTACATACACTAAAAACATGAAATTAGTGGTGAATATGACTTTTATCTAACAAAAATAAAAAAGTGAGGTAGAATTCCCTTACATTAGGTCAAATACTGTCTATACCAGTCCAAAACTCCTATATAATGATTTTAAAAAAAATATTAACTTATAATAGATTAAAAATAATATTTATGATATCATATATTATTCATTTATAACTTTATATTACCTCTTTATTAACAATTTCCAAGTTAAAGAAATATTTCAAGTAATAATCGCTTTCTTTTTCACATGTATTTTGACTTGTTATTATCGATCGTATTACATTGATCATGATTAACATACTTATAGAATATATAAACATATTTATATATCATATATATTTAGAATATAAATTTATATAATAGATAGATAAATGAAATAGAGTACATCATTCATGGAGACAGTAGGCCGTGTGTACGCATGAACACTGTTTCGGTTTTCTTACCATTTGAATGGAAGTAAGGGAATGTCATATATTTAAAAAAATAATAAAAAATTATTATTATAGTAAAATTATTATATCATATATTTCATAATTATTCATAATATATATTTTTATAATCAATCTTGGATGGTGAACGTGGAAGATGAATCTCATTGCGTTGTGGAGACGGTAAGTTGTTCGTACGCACAAGAGACAATATCATTTCCTTAATGGTTAAATGGTATGTAATTGGATGTAATATTAATTATACATAATAATTATAATGTTATATTAATTAATTATATCCACTAAAATCATAAATATATCCATAAAAATAACGTATTTTTGAATAAAAAATTAGACCACGACGTGGAGATGGTAAATAGTATGTACACACAGATGGTGATATTTTTAATCATATGATGGATGAAATGAGAAATATTGTTGTTTCATGATTATAATAACAACTCATTACATGTATGAGTCTATATTTAGTACTTTTTTATAGAGACAACATATAAATAGGAAGTAGAAGAAGAAAACAACATTGAGAGAAGTGATAAAACAATTACCTCTTTTCGGGTATCTCATTTTAATTTGCACAAAAGGATGATTTATGATGGATTTATACACAAATTATAGACTCTAAGATGTAATGTATGAAGTTTTAAGGAGAATTGGGTTGCGTTTTTTCTGATCCAAATGGCTTTAAAGGTGTGAATTAAAGAGAATGAGAAGTTCCCTTCTATAAGAGAGGTGGGGGGAACTTTTGGAAGATCTGAAAATATTAATTTATTAAAAATTTATCTTCGGTTTTAAATATCTCAAAATTAAATTATTTAGAGGATAAGATAATGATGGGTATAAATCCTCTCTACCAATATTTTTTAGACAAGTTTACATCACAAAATTAACCTTAACTTTTGGGATTAACCCTTAGTTAAACTGTTTAACTCTTACCGTGTCTTCTTGTATTTTTACATTATAGGATTAATGTAGTTACTATAAAGTGACAAAAGAAACCCAATTGAATCATTTATAAAATATTTAAAACTATTATAGTTAGTTTTTTTGACCTGATATTTTTATGAATTTTATAACATTTAATAAAATATTATTTATTTTAAAGTATCATTTATGTCAATTTTGATATTATTCAATATTTTCATTTTTAAAAATATCTAACCCACATGATAACATATAACCAATATTTAAAATATTTCACTAACTCGTAAATATTTTATATAAAATTAGTTTATGTCATTAATTAAGTCAAATTATGTTTATTTTAATATTTTTAATATCATTTAATTGTTTCCTCCTTTAATAATTCAGTTACTGCATCATTATTATGTCATCATTTAATTTAATTATTTAATTACTAAAATTATAATTAATTATAATTATGTATATAAATATTTTACCTTTCAAAATTCTATTTACAGTTGACCATATCCCTTATATAACTTTATATTAAAAATGATTTAGTTATTCAAGTTTGAATATGGCACATTTAACTCTTCTTTAAATAAACTATAATTAATGTATTAATCTAATTCCAGTGGATTAAAAAAGATAATATTTTCTACCTAAGGTTTATTTTTTTTGGAAAAATAATTACATAATGAAATTAGGGAATGTTTTATGGTAATTTAATATTTGAATAATACTATTTTTACCTTTAATTACCCAATTTATCTTTAACCGTGGTAAATAAAATCCAAAATTTAATGTTCTCCCAAAATTATTTTGATCCTATTAAAAGATTTTTTTATACTTATTATAACCAGGTATGTCATATTTTCAAAATTCAATTCACAGAATTGGTAAAATTACGTTTAATGATAATCTACAAATGTTCTTAGAAGGCGGGTAAAAGAGATGTTCAAAAGTTCAATAAAATTTTATTTATCAAATTCTATTATAAAAGTGATTACAATGACTTAAATTCGACTAATATATGTATTATTTTTCTATTGTGACTTTAAAATTAATTTAATGTGAAATAATTATCTAAATGAAAAATTTTCTTTTTAACAATAATACAGTGTTTTTCACTATTCATTTAGAATTGAATGCTTTCAGAAAAATACTAGAAGTTTACCCTAAGATAATTTTAATATTCAGAATTAAAAAGTGAAGTCTATTTAAAAAAAACAAATTTCTATGAGTTTTTAAAATTAATTTTATTATTGTTCACAAAAGGACCTAAAATGTAGTTAGTTTAAGAAAATAGCATTTCTAAACATATAACTATTTAACCGAAACTTATACATTTAATTATAAATATGTTTTATTTTTGTGAAACCATTATAAATAACATCTAGAAATTATTTATTACTATATATATTACTATATTTAACGGCTATGTTATAAATATATCATATAAATAATTGCAACCCTAAAGTGTTGCTTCACAGAAACCAAATCTTGCGTGTTACACTAATTAACTCAATGTTGCGTGAAACAAAAGCTATTAAAGATAACATACCATGAAATATTTGGGTGTTACATGAAGCTTCACTAGGTAAATAATAGTTGAATTGAACTTGATTCCATAACACTTATGGTGAACAAAATGAATGGTAGGGTTGAAAATCCAAGAAACAACTCTAGGTTAATGGTCCCTTTGAAATGTTTTGAAAAAGGAGAAAAGAATTGGAGGTAGTTTGATGAACAAGGGGCTAGTTGTTTTTCAAGTAGACATTAAATTTCATTTTTAAGGAAGGTAAAATGAATTAAGGAATAAACAAACCTCTTCATTCACCTCAATTATATATTCATTGAAGTATATATGTCTTTTTCTTATTTATTGGTTATTTAATACATTTTTAATTTAATGAAAGCACCAAAGAAGTAAGGTAAGTTTTACTAGTGGATAAGAATGGGTGATTACTATATTAGTAGTAAAGAGAAAATATAATCATTCCATGTAAGGTGTGTTCTATTATGGATGAGAGGGTGTGATTTATATGTCAGTAGTGAGAAAAAAATTACTTTTTAATTAAGTTGTTTTCTCCCAGAAGTTGATAAAGGGTGATTCCTATGTCTATAGTGAGAAACATAGGACTTCAAATTTATTATTGTGTAAATTATAATTGAAGTATTTTTTATAATAAGTGTTTCCGATACATTTATCTTAATTTCTATTTAAAAAAATTAGACATTATTTATTTTCAAACATAATGTTGTTTTGGAACACTACCCTTAATAGTTCAATAAAACCATAATCATAAATAAACTTAATCAGGAATAAATGATGAATATAATTATAAAACTCATACACATTTGTTTAAATATAAATCTTCTTCAAGTAAAACTATATGTTTTGTGGTATTTACCAAGTAATATGTTTGGAGTCTTTGAAGATAAACATCTTAGGTATCTGAGAAACTTATATTTTAGACTATGGAACATTTAGAAATAATGGCATTCCATAATGTTTATTGAGCTAGTTTAACTACAAATCTTAAACTAATCTAATGTGAAACTAGAGGTAAATTTATATACTTCATTAAATTCCTTTAAAAAAATTTAGTAATGATAAATAAAAGTAATGGATGCACTTGTAAAATGATATAGGATCCCATGAGTGGGTTTTTAGAGAATATTTTAACCATGTTTTCATTGATCATTAAATATAGAGTGAATATTTTTTCCCCTAAACTCATATTACCTTACTCAAATCATTTAGATAGTGATATTATATGGTAAATATATAACGATAATTATATATATATATATATTTATATATACTTCAAGCCTTCCATGATTCATTTCCAGATATGTTTCACAAAAATAAAATTATAACAGCTAACCATTTTACAAATAAATTGACTAATGGATATCATATAAGTTATGATTTTTTGAGAGTCAATTATTCCACAACCTAAGGATTTTCATAAGATTTATCTATTAATCTATAATTAGTTTCAAATATACATGAAAGGAAACAAAAAGTACATCTTAATTAATTATCATAAAACTGGTGAGGATATTACCATCCCCCTGATTGAAATGTATTAATCATACATACTAAATTATTGTGAGGGTAGTAAAACTATTTTGAGATAGTGGGAGAAATGAAGGCCTTAGTTGAATCATGGATCTAAATTCACATGTTGGAATAATAACATTTAGCTCTACAAGTTTTAGTAAAAGGAATCTTTATAGAGACACATGTTGTGTAAGAAATATAAAACCATAGTGTTGGCCTTATATTCACCACAATTGGTGATATATATATATATATATATATTATTTGTTAAAAATAATGATTCCTATATGATGAAACAAGTAGTAACCTATATATAATTCAAAATTTTATTTTATATCAAAGTTTGATTCCATAGAGTAATAGTTTCAAATTCATGTTTTTTCTCCCACTGATGTAATGCTATTCAAAACCATATAGGGATGGTCACATTTAGACTAATAAATAATTGATTATTAATGAAAGGTTTACAATATGTAGACATAATCTATATTCACCTTGGTGGGTGATAATTCCTTTTTACTAATCATCATGTGAAATTCCATTCAAAATTTTAATTTTCATGGATTTTATAGCTTCATTTTATTAGGAACTATATCGCAATATCGTTATCTAAAAATGAAAATTTATGGGATATGTCTATGAAACACAATTTGAAAGGTTGGATTCATAAAGAAATACCAAAAATATAAATAAGTTTCAAGGATCCATTTATAGATCGAAACAAACATAATGATAATAGAAAATTCATTTGAAATGAATGCATTCAATAGTGTTTATTAGATGATATTGGGTGTGCTATAGTTTTCAATATAGATATGTTTGAAAACATATAAAAAATGACCAGTCTTATATTTAATTAAATCATCAAGTTAATTTATCTAATATAACATAAGCATAAAAACATCTTCTCAGAATCAATATCTTCTAAAATAGATCGTGGGCTTGGATTATCCAAGTCATATTATACAGTTGACTTAGTATTGGAAAAAGAAATGCAACATAGGAAAATATGGATTTATTGTTTCCAGTGTAATATAGTTTTCTTGTGACGTATATGCCACATATTCTTAAGATTACTTTGTAAATCCATCTCATATTATATTATATGTAAAGATAATTAATTTTAATTATGTATATATAATAGAATGAAAGTATCAAATGAGACCTAGATAAATACATTGGACGGTAGTCAGAACTATGATATAGATCTTAAGGAAGAAAAATTAGACAAGATCCTAGTAATTGGAGAAATTAGAATATACTTTTTAGGTGATATAAAACAAGTCTTCTTTAGATCACATTGACATATAATCCAATTAATACTATGATAATTTAAAGGTTAATTCTTATTACATCTAGTAGTAGTCATATTTATATTCGACCATGTATGTTGTGACTTATGATACAACTTAAGAAGTATGTTTATAATTTTTTTCCAGATTTTTTAGTTTTACCTAGACAGTGAAATTCAATAATATGATGATGAATTTAAACTATGGTATTATCCATTATTTTTGAGACAATAGAGGTAAACAAGTACTATAATCAGTTATATCATCTCATGACGTATTTATTAGAAAGTTTAGGTTGTATTAAGATGACCAACCCTAGGTAGTATGGTTGGATTAGAAGATGCAACCACATCTCAATAGAAGAATTTTTATAATGTGGGGATAAATATTTAAGTTATTCGACGTTGGATCTAGTGAAAGTGGATTTTTTTTGGAGTTTTTTCCCTTGAACCAACTACTATGTACATTCGATTTCATAAATATTCATGGTTTTGAATATTAATTAATATATTATCATAGAATTGCTATTCTTATACATGAAATCTATGTGATAATACCTTAATAGGACATGTCACACTAAAATGTCATTGTAGTTCCCTTATATAATGATAACCTAGAAGTTATATGAAAGTATTCATGAATATACTCTTTATGGATGGATGATATCATTTGATGGAACAAAAATGACATAGGATATCCTAGTTGGAGACTTATAGGACTTTCAGAAACTATCTCATGGTATACAACCATAGTAATATCTAGAGACTATGTTATGAAAACAAGGCCATCCATTAGGAATTAAATATTCATATGAATCATTTGAGGTTCCTATCTATAGATGTTTATATTTTTACTTATACTTTACCATTATTATTAATTCATTTAATAAGTCATGTTCTTTAATGTACTAACAAAAACCATAATGTTATATATTTTTTTGGAAGTAGATAATTTTGGTCACATCCTGAGTGATAGGAAACTATTGAATAATGAAACAAAGGATATTTACCTTCATAGTTTAGTGGATGTTGATATTTAATGCTCTTTAATGGGAATGAAAGTACATGATTAATTCCATTTCCATGAAATTATTTTGATATGTTTATTTCCAAAAATATAATGAAAGATATTTCAAGCACATAGGTTGATGGCACCATTAAGAAACCTTCTTAATAAATATATCATTATAAATGGATTATATTACACAACGATAATTTTTTAGAGGGTTCATGTTATTGTGATATTAACTTCTTTCTATATGGGTGACTTGCGGTGTTGTTAGATGCTGGCATTATACATTTGGCGGTGTTTCCTAATTCCACTGAGAAATGTTCCTAGAGAGTAACATACTAACTATATCTAGAAAATCAGTTAGATTCGATATTAATTTAACATGCTGAATAAATATTATTCTTCTGAGTGGGTTAATGATTAATAATTTTTTGATTGATCACAAATATATATTCATCAGTTATTCTAGATAAATTTTAGTTAAATATTAACTAAATATTTATTCACTATTCTCATGAAAAATAATATTTATTTATTTATAAGTGAATAATGAATTTATTTTTATTTATTTATTTAAAACAAATTCATTATTAAAGGCCCAATAAATATTGAGGAGGTTTAATGGATTGAGTAAAATTACCTAATGGGAAATTATATATTAAATATTATTTGAATTAATGATAATTTATTTATTCTAAAAAATATATCTCTTTATCAATGAGTGTAGTGAATTTCAAGTAAATAATAATAAGAATATTATTATTTCCACATGAGGTTTTTCAAGGTTTAATAATATAATAAGAGCTTATGAACAAATATTATTTACTAACAATAGTTCTATTTCAACCAAGTTATAACATTCTCAACACTAATTATTTTTGTGAACAATATAATTATCAAGACAATTATTCCATTCCCCATAAATAGATTCTTCTAGAACACTATAAATAATGGAGGTAGATCCTCCTCCTCTTCCGTATCAAATATAGATAGAACAAGAAGAATCCTACCAACCTCTAATAGATTCTTATGGTGGTTATGAATGAACAAAAAGTTTCATAATATTCCGTTCTACCACCTGAGGATTTATAGAACAATGTTTAAATGTTCATGGTGCACATGTGGATCACTTCTAGTGGGATTATACCATTTAATTCTCTCACTGAAATGATGGTAGGATAATAATTGGTATACTAAATCATCAACAAAGAAATAATTCCAACAAATGGAAATTCATTATTTATATAAATTAAATTCAAATTATATATTATAGTCCTATATTATTAGTTCCAAATTATATGTAAATTAATATTTAAATTATTTTTTTGTTCATGATATTCTTTGATATGTGAATCTCATATTATACATTGATTATGTCAAAAATCTGAGTAGGATAGGACATAATAAGCACTTCAACTATGTTTAAAACCGTCATGGGTAACTCTATTACCTTAAATTTTAGATTATTCACTTCGGTTTTAGGATTATTTAATCCACATTAAATGGTTTTTTATATTAGTTAAAACATATATCCTTGAGAACTTCTTCATTTACCAAAATTCTAATTTAATTTTTCTAGGAAAACATAGAGATCCTTGGGTTCTATTTGTTGGAAAAATATGGGACTATGGGGAATCAATGATCTGTATGGAAAGAGATTCATCCATGTAACCTTGAAAAAATATACAGGCACACAAGTGAGACTGTTCAAGTAGGTCGTATGATGGAGGTTGTCATGCTGGCACATTCGCACATGTGAGCTAAGGTGAAGCTAGGAAAATCTCCCTGGGTGCATTCTTGGGGACCTGGGTGAAGTGAATTGGGCATGTAAAGGAGGCCTAGTCGAAGTGACATGGGAATGTGTGAAATTACTTAGTCCCATGTGTGATCATATTAAAAATGAAATTTTCATTCAATATATAATGGTTTCTATCCTTTATTAAAAAGGAGTTCCAATAAACCCCCACCGACCTCAAAAATGGATCTAATTATAATATGAGGATCTAATTCTGGGGTAAATATGAATATATTTATGAGTAAAATATTTCTCCGGAAAAATAATTTATTCAAATAAAAAATATTTTTTCTTAGGCCATACTAGGATACGATGACTTTGAATATAGAATTATTTTCACATTGTGTGTGCATGTAATCAGAATATGCACACTGAAAGCTAGGTGTTCCACAACGATTTATGTGTAATTAAACTTGGGATAATGACTTGGATCAATCTATAAATATAACCACCCAACTGATATGCATTTTTTTACTTATGAAAGTAATGAATCTTTATTCGTTAAGTCTCACCCAAGTCTTTCACATTACCTAAGGTAATCACGAACCCTCATCATTTTCTCATTTCTAAGGGAAATGATGTTAGGAATGAGTTATATTCAAACAAAACTACCAATTGGGTGAAGTAACCTAGGTGAAGGTGTTTGGTGAATTCAAATTCACAATAAAACCTTAGTGATGATACCATAAAAAAGGCTACTTGGGAAAACAAACCTATGTGCATTACCTGGAAAAAATATTTACTTTGTTAAAATTTCACTTATTTAATTTTGTGATAATATTTTATTCACCTTAAATTATTTTCAAACATATGTTTTATCCGATTGGTAATATATTTAACTCCCTTAAATGAAAAATATCTCTCATACTGAAATCACTATTTCAAAAACCAAATCCACAAATTATATTGAAAATATAATAAAGAATGTTGATCCAACCTTTTATAACATTATCATACCATGCCCTCAGTCCCTAACATTCCTCCCAAAACAAAATTTACACAACTAACCATTTTCAAATAGTCACCCTCTATACAAATTCAAAATTTTAAAAAATATTCCAATTACAAAATCGGGCATCCACTTTCCCATCATGCATACCTTATCTCTATGAGTGTCTCTCAAAACAAGATATCACTCAATTAGAATATCATCTACAAGGGTAAGAATAAAGGGTTTTTTTTGGAATATACCCCACCATCAAATAATCTTACTAATAGAATCATCAGAGGGTATGGAGCCTTCAATGAGACCACCACCATTGAGGGAAATTCTTCACAGAGTGGTCATGGATCTACTAGATGAACCAAATATAATATTAAATGGAGGAACTTCTAAGAGGTATTGAAATTTATGAGGCTATTTGCACCTCAAAATTTATAATTTATTAACACCATGATCTTTTCCATGAATTGATTAGCCGATGCTACTCTAGGACAAAAAGTTTTCAGCCACTGCATGGGGAGGTTGACATTAGTTAATGGGACATCTATAGGATTGGGGAATTCCCCATTCTAGGTAGAATGTATAATGAATTACTTTTCCCAGTGGTCCTTGGGAAAACATCGAGCACAATCATTCCTTGGCAAGGAACATGATGAGGATAGTTGAGGAGGAGCTGAAGAAGGAAATATGCCTATCTCTAAACACTCCTTCAATACATGGATTAAAATATTTTTAGTACCTCACAGATCATAGAAAATGAAAAAAATTAAAAGTACCTACTTTAACTAGAATTCTAGCGCAACTGGGAACACCTACTGGTCTATTATTTATAATAGATAACACTCAACATAGGGTTACCCAACCAAGTTAGATTTGATACCATATTATCAGTTGGTGGGACTAATAATTATGTTTCTCAATAGGTGGTTTCTACTTTCCTGATATTCTCATATCAGGGTAAAGGTAACCAATTTTGTGATGGATATAAGATTAGTAATAGGTGTATATGTGATCCTTGTCATGCCTGTTCTAGGGAGTCTCTATCATGTATTGGTCTAGGTTCAATGGGGGTGAAAACCATCATAGGTAATACAACCCAATCTAATTTTAGTATGGATTGATAATGGTTTACCTTGGTGGCTATGTTTCTTGGAACATTGAATTTTATCCTGAATTTTACTAGAGATTCACAATACTAAATGTTGAATCTATAGACCACTTCCTAGGTGATTAATAAAAATTACTCTTCTCCCACTCATAAGATCCCATCATTTCATTGGATTTTGGTATCAATGAATCAAGTGTTCTATTCTCATATAGAATTGTGCTGCATGATGGATCACTTATAGGTATAGTTTACGACCAAACATATGTAAATCCTATAAACAGCATAGATTTTGATGAAAATTTAAATTTCTATAATATGTGAGACCACATATATACTATTAAGTGCATAAGAAGTGGAATCTGATGATACTATGACAATTAAATCTAAGTATGATACATATGATAAATAAACCAATTAATCCCCTACTGTCAAGTTCCCTAATTAGATTAATTCTAGGTCTTGTTGTCTAATGGGTTGAACATTACCCCAACACATCTTTGAGGGGAACCACATTAAAGATTCCAGTGCCACTCTTTCTAAAAAAATGAAACTTAATAAGAATATTAGTGGGAAGAATAAATTATCAAGATATACTCCTTGACTGAGGAAGAAGATATCTCATTATCTGGACAAATAATCATGGTATTTAGATTAGATGTTCACCCAATGTTACTAAACTAATTTACCAAATATAATAGTCAGGGTGATCTTATTAATAAAATCTCCTCAGAATATGATCTTTTTAAAATAAAACCCCTAAAGGGGGCTCAAATTTCAACCTTATTGGTAGAAAAATATTTTCTAATGAGTGATATGATCTTGAAATATATACTGGTCCTAGAATATGAGGTGATCTATGACATTGAAGTTCCTGCTATGAATTTAAGAACATGTGAAAGGTAATGAGAATAATATTTCTATTTTGATTACAAAAAAACCTATTTACTAAGATACAAATCAAGATAGACATGCTCTGATAAGTTTTAATTAGTTTGGGAAAATGCGACATCAATTATAGGGATTTATATTCCATCAAAAAGTTGATCCTATCCACTTGAAGAGATATATCATTCCATTAGAGTAACCTCCACAACATTTAAATAAAAATCCATCAAGTGGAATATGTAGAGTTGGCCACTTAGGTGATGAGGGGGAAATATGCTTAAGTGTTTTTGGCATTGAGAGTAGGTGACAACTCTAAAAAAAGGATAACATATAAATTTTTTCTCATAACATAAAATAGAGAACACTTGTAAGAATTATAAAGTATTCTCAGGGTCTCCCAATATAAAAATAAAATGTTTTACACCCAACTACATGATATCCCCCCAAATAAATTATGGTGGGGGGAATTTTCACTATTGTACACTTTTATGTAGGGTGGATGGAGTCATATTTGCTGATGTCATTGGGGTGCGGTGACACAAACTCCATGTGTATGTGATAAGGGTCAGATGAAGTGGTCAGTGATGCGATGCGACACCATAGAAACATAGTTGGTGTGGGGACACTACATGCGAGTAGGGTGATGCTGGTAGGGACACCAAAGGGCACAAGTGATCATGAAAATAGTAGGCATAAGGAAGAGTGATAAATAAAAAATGGGTAAAAATGAAGGAGGACTTGTGTCTCTTATGCAATGGACATTGGGACATGATATTTCAGGTTAGTAATATGTTATATATACATATATATGTATGTAAAAATAATCTGGTTAGTAGGATGGGTAATCCCTAAGAGGGGGACATGTCCTATATAACAAGACTTATGGTGTGAGTTTATTCTCAATTATACCCACACTGATTTATGTGTATAAATTCCAGAAATGATCTGAGAAAGAGTCCAAAATTCCTCTACCCCTTTTTAAAGAAAATAAAATCAAGCATAAAGAAAAATAAGCATGGAAATGGTTAGACTGAGGGACCAACCATCATCCATACAAATGAGAGAGATAAAACCAGTGATCATAAAATAGTAAATCATTTCCATAATAATACTCATATGTTATCACGAAATTAGATATCAGGTTACCTTGGTGAATGATCCCCTAAAACTCAGCATTATTCCTCTCTTGCTCCACAGTAAGCTTAGCTTTTGAATCTTCCATAGATGATCTTATAGACATATTAATTTCAAGATTGGACTAATCATTTCACAATCTCTTTTTGGGTGGTATTGAGGTGAATCCTTCATTATCAACAACCTTTTTCTTTCCCTTACATAAATAATCCATGTAAGAATAGTGGCCACCACTACAAATGATCTTAGGATCAATATTTTCTTTCTCTTTTATATTTATTACTCCTTATAACATAATGACTTGATGACCAACACCCAAATAACAATCATTACCTACTTGAGATCCCTCCAAAGAAGCTTTAGAGTAATCCACATCAATAGGTTGAACATTTGGGACCCACCCTTACATAAAATACACTAAGGGATAATTAAGAAATTATTATTATTAATCAAACAATTAAGTATATTATTGAAAATTAATGGTAAATTAATAATTATATTATTTTTTTATTCACTAAATTATTAATTCTTATCAATAATTAGTGAATAAACTAATAATATTAATAATTATTTTTTAATTATTTTTTATATTTTTTATATTATTAGTCATTTTTTATATTAATAATACTATTAGTTATATATTATTTTTAATTACATTATTTTTTATTAATTATACTAATTATAATATTATTTACTAGTTCTATTATTATTCATGTAATATTAATTAGGTATTATTAACAATAATATATTATTATTCTATTTCTACTAATGTGAAACGTGAATCCCATATTGAAAATATTTTAGATTTGTCAATCAATACTTCCTCATAAAGGGATCCAAGAGTTATATTTTGAAATTAATTTAATGTAATTAATTCTAAATAAAATAACATTTTTTGTTTAAAATATTATTATATATATATATAACAAAAATAAAAAAAATCCAAAAAAAATAATTGAGTTGAATGAACACTAACTACACTTAAAATTTTAAGCATTAAAGGCTTGCATAAATGGAGTTCACCCAAGTGAATTTATTTTTTAAAAAAATATTAAAAGTGATTATGTTTCATGAAAGTTGTTCATGCATGTATTTGGATCAAGATTACTTGAATAGGGTTAACACAAGTGGGGACTCATTTTGAAGAATAATTTTTAAATCAACCCCTTTGAATAATATTTTTTAATAAAACCAATATAAAAAAACTTTTATATACTTCAGGAAATAAAATAAAAAATAAAATATGTGGAATTAAATTAAAATCATTTTTATTAAAAATAATTAATATAATTTAAATAATTATATATTAGTTGTGATATTAATGAATCAATTTTATTTTTTATAGTCAATATTTAATTTTGATTTATTTAATAAAATTATAATATAAAATTACATTAAAAGTACCTTTAATTAAAGAATAATAAATAATTTTGGGAGTTTAAATGACAAATTCAATATATCAAAGTATTTATAGGTGTGTCTATAAATGTAAAAAAATGAATCCTACACTTGATTAAATTTTTATTTTTTTTGAAAAATTCCTCAACATTCAAAAATATTCTTTTTTAAATGCTTAATATATAAATGAATAAATTAATAAAAAAAATATATCAATTCCAAAATAGACCTGTAAATTGACCAAGATTTTTGGGTTAGGACAAGAAAAAACTAACCCATTAAATTAATTATGTCTATATGGACCAACCAGGCCTGAACTGTTTATTAATTAGGCCTTCAAAAAGTCTAATTAAGGTCCAATTTAAATTTTTTCAGAAGTTTTTAATAATTTATCCTTAAAATATTATTAACATAGATAAATTATATATATAGTAATCAAAAAATTAAAATATCAAATACATAATATTATATTTTTTTAAAAATATAAATATAATATAGCTTAATCGGGCACGACATACCACATATTTGGTAACATATTACATACCATGATCGAACCTATTATTAATTAGCTAATAAAAGTATGTCCATTTAATAATATTTTAAAAAACAATTAGCCCCAATAAGACCTTTTTATCATACTGGGCTTATCGAGCCGAGTGGATCTCTAGACCCATGTATAGGTATACTTCTAAGCTATTAGCAACTTCAATATATACACATTTACCTATATAAAATATGTTTTTTATTTTATAAAATAAATATCATTAAATTTCAGACATGTTAATAAAATAGAATAATATTTTTTAATATTTAAATTCAAAAAATTAAATTTTTTTATAAAAATCAATTAAAAAATAAATTACCAATAAAATTATTAATGTATTTTAAAAACTAAAAAAGAAACCCTCAAAATGTATTTTATATATTTAAAAAAATTAAGAATATTTTAGAAATATACTAATATCCTAATAAATTTACGTTAATGCACAAATTGTTTTAATATATAAAGTCATAAAATAAAAGTAATACACAATACATGTGTAACAACCCGCCATAGGGACCCGAGTCTCAAGACCCAAACTAGATCACCAAATAGACTCAAATGTATTAACCTAATCATCATAAGTTAACAACTAGTGTTAAGGGATACCATAAACCGTCAAGGAATGATTTTACCTCAATACATATACAAAAAAGACTAAAAATGCATGTGATATGTAAAATATCCTTTATTAGTAACCTTTGAAATTCATAGAAAAAATTAAAAGATATGTTTTATAAAATTTAGTGCCAAATTACAGTAACACATGAGGACCTAAGAAAATAAAACTAATGTAGTTCCAAGCCACCAACTATAAATCCTTATTTTATGTTTTCATTGTGGATCTAAAACTCTATATTAATAAAGTATGAGACCTTTCATTTACCTGTATCACAACCAATCAGTATAGAAGTTAGTTGAAGTTCACATGTTGGGGGGTCAATTTGAACATAGTAGGATTTCTATAATGACCCTGATAAATAACCATTCATGAATAAATCCAAAAAATTCATTTTTAACCAATAATACTAAAAATATACTTATCCCACAAATTGATTTTCCAAAATAATTTTAAAAAATGGGATATTATAATATAAGATATCCAAACAATTTTCTCAGAAGAAAGACTATCTATAAAATAATAAAATGATTTTATATTTAGTAAAATAGTTCATTAATCATGTTTTGTTCATGGAAATGTTTTTTTGAGAAAACTTATTATTTGTCTAAAAAACTTGAAAATACCTATTCCATGAAATCAATAAAAATTCACCATTTCCAGGAAGTCACTGAAAATTACCCATTACTAAAAAATTTACTTTTTTAAGGCTTAAAGGTGCACAACCAATCAATTTAAATTATTCAATAGCTATATTTTATTATGTGAAAGCCATGTTTCCACCCGTTCACACATTTAACCCAAACCCTTGCATTTACCTTGGTAAGGAGTGAATTTTCAACTTTTGAACATTGCTAACCTTAATTTATGATCCCTATGTTCCTCAATTTATCATGGTAGAATATTATTATTTTTCAAAATAGGTCTCACTAGAACCATTTTCACACATGAACTCACATTGTACAGATATCTAGAAAACTATATAAAAATAGTTTATAAAAAACAACCCCTTACTAAGTATTTTAACAAATATAGTTTATAATAAAAGAATATTTATAAAAATATCATGGTTTTTAAGAAAAACCTAGATAATAAAATCATCTCATAATTATAATAAGTTAATAAAGCATAATTTAAATATCTAATCTCATAGAAATTATCAAAGGTACCTACTAAGATGAGATTTCATTTTTTCTCTTAAATCCATTAAATTATTGAACATTTTAGCGTAAAATGACAACAGCACCATAATAATCCTTGTTAAATAGTAATTTATAAATAAGTGCTCACAGAAAATGTTGCTACAAATTTTGTTATAACCCATTACATATTAGCATGTATAAGGCCCCAAACTTAAAACATTACATACTCATGAGTTAAGTTAGGAATTATCATTGAGGATATTTTTAGGTTTATAGTTTTAGATAATTAGGCCCTAACTATTACATAACATCTCAAATATTACAAAGTAGACACTTTTACTCAATATCTATTTTTTTCATAAAACAAAAAAAATGTTTAAAAAGAAACATGGTTTCGTTTCATGTTTACACTTCATAATATTTACTTTATCCCATAAATGACTATATTATTCTTTAAATAATATGAAAAAATTTACAAAAAATTAGCATGATATGTATGGGGAAAAAAATAATGGAAACTGTTATCCTTGAGAAAACATGTAATTCATGAGTACTTTATCATAAAGTAATACTTTTCACCTTTAAGAAGTAGTAAATACTCCTCAATGAATATAAGCTCATTTATTAACCTTTATTTAACAAAAAATATCACAATGAAACCCCTAAAAATAATATATAACATATAAAGGTAACTTGTTACATAATCATACTTAAATGAAATAACTATACAGTCAACTTCCCCATATATCACTAAATGGAATAGCCACACAACTAACTTCCATATGCAATACATTGAAGGTTATAACATAACCAACCATCGTTGGTTTATCCTAGAACCAATATTCTTTGGTTTATCACATAACCATCCATATTTGGTTTATCATATAATCACCCATCAAAAGTCCAAGTACCATTATATAATCATAACACATAAAATATTGTAATTATTAACATTTCAATCACAAAATTTTATTTTCAATCATAAGAAATCATTTTAAGATATAAAAATAGTAAATAAAAATTTAAAACCATTTTTCATACCAAAATAAACAAAAATGGAATAATGGATTTCTTTTTTCCTTTAAAAAACATGAAGTCTAAAAGTGGAATCCATATATCAAATAATGGTTACGAAAGTGGAGAAGTCATTGTCACCTCATACATTAAAAAAACATTCCTTTTGTCTTTTTTTAAAGAAAGTAAAAAAATTAGTATAAAAATATTACTTTTGAAATCCTTGGAATGAATTAAAAGCCAAAGGGTTTGATTGTACACCTTTTAAAAGAAGGTGGTTTATAACATCAAAATATACGTCAATAAATAGAGATTGAGACGAAGTCCCTTAGCTAGAGTTCAATTTGTCACCTATGATCCTTGTTCTTCCAGAATAATAAAATTAGGTTAATTTATTTCTACTTCATAACCTTTTTAAATTTTATTATTCATTTTATATAACTTATTAAAATGTTATAATAATTATATAATTATTTATTTTCATGTCAGACATTTTTCCATATTCGGTACCTGAGTAAAAAATGAACTTGGTATGATCTCAATAATCCATGTTGTAATAAATACATCATATATATAATAATATTCATGAAATTATCTTATTTTTTTATACAAAACTTATACCTTTATGTCAAACCATGAAGTGTGGTTATGAAACATGAACAATGTTATATTCATTGAGATGGTAAGATGTTCGTACACATGAGTAACAATTTCCATTTTTCACTGATCATTATGGAAATTAGTTAGGTATTATTTATTTTTCCAGAATTATCATAACATAATAACATCATATTAATCATTTAAATGTATATATATATATATATCATACAAGTGATATAGTTAATTAAATGAGTCCCGTCGCTTCGTGGTGGTGATAGTTCACACGTACGCCCAACCAACAATATCATTTTTATGCACATGGAATGTAAGAAAATAATTGATATATTATTATATTATAATGATAAAGTTTTCCTGAATATCACATATGACCATTATTTTCATAATTATGACCAATCATGATATATTTCTATGTAAAACAAGTTAGATTGGTTCGTGGAGGTGATAGTTAACACGTACACACAAACGATTAACTGCTTTTCCCATTTAATGGAAGTGGAGATGGATTTAGGAGAAGATATTAATATAAAAAAATTTAATTATATTTAGGATATTGGAGTTATTTTTTCATTTTGTAAAAAGAACATTTGAAATAAGTGGATAAAGAAATAAAATAGAAATATTTAAAGAAAACAATACCTCTTCTTTCGTTGATCACCTTTGATGAACACCTTAACACCTCTAAGGAAAGTGTTATGCCAAAAATAAGGATTCAAGAGTATGGGGAGGTATTATAGGAAATGTTTTTGGTAGACATTGGCTAAAGAAAATGGTTCTTGAAATGTGAGTATTAGATAAGAGTGGATACCTTTTTATAGGATAGGGGAGGGGCACCCTTGGAAACTTTCAAACAGTAAAGTTTTATAAATTATTTTTTTAATTAAAAAACGAATCCAACTTGAGTTATGTATAAGATAATACGAGTATAGTTATATATCCTCTGATATAATATTTTTTATACATTATTTCATTTATTTTAAACCTTATCATTTTAGTTTACCATTACTTATTCTATTTTAATTTCAATTGTGGTAACAACATTTTATATTTTAAGAGGATACTAATTTTACTAATATGGGGTCAATTTACCATAATTGGACACTTATTGAAATTTTAGACCTTATTATAGACACTTTGAAAATTTTAATTTTTTTTTTTATTTTTAAACAGTTTAATAAAATATTAATTTTTTAAAAATATCAATACTGTTAGTTTTGACACAATTAATTTTATTGAATTTTAAAAAAAATCAAAAATAAAATATATAACATCAAAAAAACAATTTTTTAGACTTATATCATGTCATAATCACTTTTAAAATTCATGGATGACATAAATTATTTCCAATAAGTTTTATTTTAATATTTATAATATAATTTATTTGATTCATTCATTAATAAAGAAATCACTACATCATCATTGTGTCATAATAAAATTTAATTATTTAATATATAAAAATTATAAATAAAATACCATGACATAGTTAATATTATTATCTTTATAATTACAATTTATAGTCAAATATATCACTTATATAACCCCATATTAAATCTTTTTTAGTAATAATAGACATTTCTATAACATATTTTCCATTAAATAAAATTAAATGTTATAAATGTCATAATCACACTCATGTGGCTTAAAAATGCCAAAATCTAGGCTCAAGGATTTTCATGGTGTAAAATAACTCATACTATAAGATTAGAACAAGTTTTACATTAGTTTTATATTATTATAATATTAATTTTACCCATAATTACCCTATTTTCATTCAATTGTGGTTAATAAAAATAATTACGAAAGTTAGTATTCATAATGTTCCAATAAAAGAGAAAAATTTACATAATTTTTCCCTTATGATTCCAAATATATAATCCATTTTTCAAAATTCAAAATATATAATTGGTAGAAATTAATTAAAAATTAATCTCATTGATGAAAAAAGAATATGAGTTTTTTATGTAAAACATTCAAATGTTCACAAAGTTTTATATTCATTTTCATTGTGAAATTGATTATAAGGACCAAAATTAAAATAAATGATAAAAAATTTATTTAATTATATTTTAAAACTAATTAAAAGTATAATCTAACTATATAAAATAATAATATTAATATGAAATTTTGAATTAAAATGTAGTAATTTTCACTATTCATTAAAAAATGAATTTTATCTGAAAAAATAAAAAAATTAATCCTAAGTAAATTAGGATATCTAGATTCAAAATAATAAGTATATTTTAAAAAAAATTTCTTATAAAAGTGTCAAAAATTATATTTACAAATATTTGTCCATCAAAAGGTGTTAAAACTACCGTTTAAAAATATTAGACTGTTTTATGCATAAAATTGGATTTTTTCTCATTTAAACCTATAAAATTTACGATAAGATATTAATAACATTTTACAAACTGGTTTAAATAATATATTCCTAAATACGTTAGTATAGTTCATTCCATCCATTTTAACAGCAATGTTATAATTTAGCATTTAAATAATAATATTTAGTTGTTTGCTTAAGTTCGATGTGGCGTATCATGAATGCTATTGATCATTGTGTTTCATTTTAAAAAACATAGGATGTAACAAAATGACCTAGTGAAAAAAATATATTTAAGTGTACATGACTCCAATTGGGTTGTATGACCCCCTTTCCACATAGAATAGTCCCATGTAACTCTCTGGTTATAAATTTTACATGTAGGGGAGTTAGAGGGAGCACATTACAGTTTATGGAGCAACCCCATTCTAATTTGTCATAGAACATACTAAATTTCATAAAATCACATTTTTACACCTTATTTGAGAAAAATTTGAATATATTTTTTTTATGACATAAGAAAATCTCTATATACTATAAAGGATTTAATAAAATATATATACCAAATAATTATAAATTCTTTATGTCTCTGATGAATCTCCCAACTTCCAATCGCCTTCTATCAACCATTTTGTCTAAAATCCATCAACACTGCACGATATTGAGTGATATATCAAAAAAATATATAGTAATTATCATCCCTAAAAATTCATAGACCCTCTAATATGGACTCTCACGATAAACCACGATGACTCTATTTAATAGTTCAATTCATTCATAATTTAAAAAATCCTTTTAATTTTCTACATAACTTCACCCATAAATTTCACTATCGTATATTTTTCAATTTCAATCCAAATTTCATTGTCTTCCTTTTTCATTACTCATGGGAAATACTAGTATTACTATAATGATATTCCATGTCTTGTGATTAATTAAATTTAACTGATCATCCTAATTTTATAATTCCTCTAATTTGACCATTATAAACCCCAATAATCCTTGTCAATATCGTTAAATAATATAATTTCACATTCTATATCAAAAAACTATTTCTATATATTAATTACTTAGAGTTAATTTTTGACACCCAAAATAAAATTCTTCATTTCAAATCAAAATTTCATCAAATGAATTGTGAAAAATTAATTCCATAAACCAAAAAATCTTCTAACTACCAGAATCACATGATATCAACAAAAATTCAAAATTAAAATAACCAAATTTTAATCTTCTATACATTTCTATATAATTTCATATGTAAACTAAATCAAAACTCAACTTTAAAAATAAATATAAAAAATCATGGTGTTACATTCCTCCCCACTATAAGAAATTAATCCATGAAAAGTCACTAGTTAGGTTCAGTATAAAATATTTTTGGACACTCTTGAAACTTGTGAGATTCAATCACCTAATTATCCACCTGAATCTACACCTATTTCCATAAGAAGGGAATAAACTACAGCCTAAAAATCATTTCTAGTGAACCCACAATTCAAATATTCCTTTCAATATAAGTCATATATGGTTCCATTTTAAGATTTTAGGAACTCAAGACATTAGCCCCATCTAAAAAATACTTCCCTGATTTAAATTTTGGAAAAAATAATAAATTATTATTTTACATTGCAGTAATGTATAACAATAACCCAGTTAACCAATTTATTCTAAAATTTTAAAAGGTTATACATACCATGATGTTAATTTTATTTATTTTCCTAATTTTTATATTAAAACCTCAATGATACCATCAAAAAAACTTATTCCCCATCATCAAAATTCCAGTTCCATCATCAATGAATGAAACTAGAAATATATTGATTATGGTCTAAAATCATATTATTCCTAAAAAATTTAATTTTTCCATATTTTCTTAAACCAGAATAGGTTATACAATAGTATTTTCAATGGCCTTGATCTAAAATAATAGTGATCAACATGGTTAACCATATAATTATTTATATAGATCCTAATATATCATCAAATGATAACTACATTTAAATACAAACTACACTCGTTAAAAATGAAATTCTATAGATCTCTCAAATTTGAGCACAAATGATAAATGAATATCCTCTAATATTATAATTACTCACTCTCTTCATCCATCCATTAGAGGTTGATAATTTTCTCATATCATCAATTATGAACCCCTATCATTCTATATCCCTACCAAAATTGAGATGTAAACCTTATATCCCTATTCAAGACAATGAATATCAGAACTCCCTAAATTTAAATGATTTCTTTCTTATAAATCTTATAAATATCATTAAATGAAAATGATTCTTGAATAAGAAAGAAAAGTTAGGTCTGTAATTTCCCAAAATAAAATAACCCTGTAGAACATCATCAAGAGGAAACGATGTTTGTAACTTATTGAATTAGAATGAACTTATATATAAAATGTATCCAGAATTGAGAAGAAAAATTCTCTCCATCCACACAATGAAACACAACATAAACTAAACAAGAACTTTTGAAAAAAATGATTAAAGAACAATGAAAATAATATCAAAAGGGTAAATTTGTTTTAAATAAATTCCCACTCCATGGGGAGAATACTATTAAATTTTATTACGGAATTTAAGATGATTAAAATTAGTTATAAACACTCTAAAAATATCTAATGACTATAAATTTATATGTGAGGTTTCACAATAAACACCCAATCTTCCCGTTTCCTCCACCTTTTGGTATTTGCAAAGAGAATTCAATCTGTTTCCAATCTACTTGGGAATTCTATTACTTGGTTATAGGAAACCATAATCTTAACATTTATTTCTGGTGAATAGTGTGATCTTGGTATTCAACACATAAAATTAATATTACATGGATTTTTAGATTAATCTTATGTATCCTTTGAATCTTCCTGGTTACTCTTCTATAAAACATGGTTACCTCTAACATCACCTATACCTTTTGGATTCTGGTCTAGTTATAATATTGTCAGGCTACTTGGTTCTAGAATTTAGAATTTTGGTACCATAATATCACTATATCCACCGGTTTCAACTCTATAATTCCAAAATCAAAGATTCGTTATGTTGTAGGACTTAAATGAAAAATGATTCCCACACCCATGCATGACTAATAATTTGAGAATCATTTTCCAGGATTCACCACTAAGTCCCTTATCCATACTTACAACTCAATTTTGTTCACTTATAGAGGCATGATTCCCCCAATATGGTTTATATCATCATATCCCTACTGAGGCATGAAACCACTCCATCATATCATACATTATGAACATGGTTAGAATATCCATTGAATTCAAAACCCTATCACCATTGAATAGTTTTATAACTTTTTTCCATTGAAAGATTCTGAATGAAGGGATACTTCAATTGAATACAATTCATCCTTAAGTGTAATGAAAAATTACTAGGATAGTATGTCTCAAATTAATAATCATAGAATGTGTTCTAACCTTTCGTATTATTTTAAGATCCTCTAATAGCCCCTTCACCCAAATCAAACCCTTCCTAGATTCCATAATTTAAATGTACTCTACCACCATTTTTTAATGTGAAAATACTGGTTGAATCTTCATTGTCTAAATCATGTATGTGCCTCTGTATGTGAACATGTAGCTTATTGCACTCCTTAGAGTGTTTAAATATACCCCAAAGTATTAATCAACAATTTAATATAGTTTTTCATCTATTCCGAAATAGAGTGACAAAATTTTAGAATATTTATGATACCATAGTGTCCATATTACCCCTTGTTGGTGTTCTCTTCAATGATCAACCGTTAATATATTGACTACTTATACTACTTGTGAAATTTAAAAACTCATACAGACCAGGTTTTACATCAATCAACTAATAAATTATCAAAACATAACCATCACCATGTACTCACCCACTTATTCTATTCTAGGTTCTCTCCCCTTTCCAAGATTGAAATTTCTACCAGTGTGAGTTATAGTAAGATTTACTTCACTCATTCGAAAAAATTTCCCCACCTTTTGAATATAGTCACAACGAGTTAGGAAAAAATCATTGGAATTTAATTCCCTTACAATATGTATACCCACAATCCATTTTTCTATATTGAGATCCTTTATCTTGAAACTTCTATAAAATCTAGCTTTTATCTCCTCAGTCCTTTCATTCTATTATCCTTCTAAGAGTATCTCATCAACCTAGAGAATAATGATGATGAAGATACCATAATCAAAGGTTTTTTTCTAATAAAAATGATCCTCAGTTCTCTATAAAATTTTTCATTCTTCCATAAAGGTAATGAACTTCTAGTTCCAATTACCAAGTGCTTGTTTCAGCCCATACAAACTCTATTTAAGCCAAAATACTGGATCCTTATTTCATTTCTCTAAACAACCCTTTGATTTTAGCAAGTAAACATCCTTTTCTAAATTTACATGAAGTAAATATGTCTTAACATTTAACAACTCAATATGTATCCCTTCCCTTAAAACCATTTAAATTACTATCTAAATCATATTACAATTTATAATTGGAGAAAATACAAAAAAAACTACACATTCAATTTTCTAAAATCCCTCCACAATGATAATTTCCTGTTATTAGTTTATACCATAAAATTACTCCCTTATCTAATAAAAAATCTTGTTCAGAGGTGATATCTTTTTATCACATCATTCTGTTTGTTATTATGTCTCTAAAACATGTAAGGAACCCATTTAATCCCTCATGGTTAACTCTCTCTAACTTGAGTCACTATGAGTTTTAGCCACTTCCAGAATTTTTGGCTCTCTATCCCCTATGAGAAGTATGTTTTTCATATCATTTATGTATCTCTGCACTTTTCACTGAATCCTATAAGATCTCCACAACTAACTTTTTATCCCAACTCCTTTCAAAACCACTACCTCTAGAACATATCCTTTTGGAGTTCCACCCATTGATTATAAAATACATTAGATTTTTAATATTTATTACAATGGAAACACCACTAGAATATGAAATCAATTTGAAACTTATTTTGGATGGATTGATGTTTTTAGAAATAAGATACTCCTTGAACTATATATAACTTTTGTACATCCAATAAAAAAACCACAGTTTGTGATGATTCATTGATCTCATAAAAAATTTCCTGATGATTTTGATCCATCCAAAGGATCACCTCATTAAAGATATCATTTTATCTTCAGAAGAACTTTTTTATGTAATTATATCATAGAAAAAATCCAAATTCTTCATTTACATACACTATAATAGAACATAATCTATAATTATCCTCTAAATTGTCCCATTTCTAGAATCTAAGGGAAGATATGCAAGTGATCTAAAAACATTAAGATTGGAAATATCAACCTTATTTCCAGTCCCATAGGATTCTAGAAGTTCTTATCCTAAAAATGTGGAGGGATACATGTTTACTATATAGGTAACATAATTAAAATCATCTATCAAATATCCCATGGGGAAACCTCTGTTTAACCTTATTATCCATTACATCTCCACTAAAGTTTGATTCATCCTCCAAATGAAACCATTTTGTTATGGAGTTCCTTGTATGGTCTTTTTAAATAGTATTCTTTTCCACTAAGAAAACATTCATATGTCAGAAAAAACCAGATTAATATCCTTTTTAATTTATTAAATTAATCATTTAATTATATCCTCAATTTATAGACCAAGACATTTTAAAAATTTTGTTTTCTGATGTTTCTTCATAGGAACAAGGTTAAGGGAATCTGTGAACTGACCATAAAAAAGCATTTGTAACCATCCAGAGTTTAATTTCATGGTTATTGAATGGTTTTCCTAATTATGAACCATGCCCATGCTTCATTCCTAGACCACCTAGTAGGGGGTTCATTGTATGTTCATGGTTTCAAAAATAGTTCAACCAAACCTTATGCAATTAAAATTCATTATAAATAAATAAATGAATAAGAAAATAAATAAAACATGTTTTATTTGTATTATTTTTATTTTTCCTTTTCTTCCCCCTCTTTATCTTTAGGTCTCTCCCCTCCCCCTCCCCATCCCCATGCATCATGACCCATTGAGAAATTGGTATGAGTCTTGCATCCCCTCCTCCTCTCATCTCCCTCCCGACATGGTTTCTTGGTTTTATTTTAATTTGAGTTCCATTCATCTTGATAAGGTCTTCTACTCCCTTTACTCTAATTCATATTTGTTTTACTTTCTCTCCATTGCAGTGCATGTGACCTAAATGAACCCTAACATGATTTTGTTTATTCCTTTTGTTGATTAACGATTTCAAGGGTTCATGAGTCATGGTCAGGCCTATTTTAGCTATAGTTGTAAATGGAGATATGTTCTCCATCAAATCCCATTAGGGATTCTTCTAATTCTTCCAGTTTTATTGAATTTAATTAATTATTTTGTGATTTTTGGGTTCCTCATTATCATATAAGGATTTTTAGACCTCTTTGAGGATGAATATAACACATATTTTTAAAGGTAGTGAGTTTAAGGTAGGTTTCCCCAGGTTTTGGTCTTTAAATATTAGAGACTACATTGTTTGTGTTTCAAATTAATGTTTTTATTACATAATAAATTTAACATATTTTATTATAATCTTCATTAAAATATAAAAAAAGCTTCACTTGGTTTCCCTTATGTTTGAAGATATTTATTTTTAAAAACTATTGGTAAAAATTAATTAGAAACATCCTTTCATTTTAAATATTTAATAAATTTTTTGAATGACTTTTACTAGTGATTTATGGTATTTTAAATGGTGTTTTGATTTTTAAAGAAAATCCCCAATTTGGATGTTTTGTGTTTTTTTGGGTATTTCAAGTCTAACATAAAATTCTAAGAATAAATGAATCATTTCATGATTTGGATTTAAATAAATAATGATAATTTTTAGAAATATATTTTAATCTTTTTAATAGTTATCTGTACATACATGGGTATACTTTTATATATATATATATATATAAATATGTGTTCGTGTAAGTACAAATCCAAATGGGATTTTGTGTACCTCTGAAATTATAGGTATATTTATATAGAAACAAACAAGAAATTTTATATGAGTATATCTATAAAAGGAATAATTTCACTTTAAGGCCGATATTTGTGTCGATTAATAAAGTAAATTGAAAATTGGAGATTTTATTGTGGTTTATAAATGTATTTTTAATCCCAGGTTGTCACCATTGAATGTTTATTTTGAAAATCAAAACCCCCTTTTTAGGAATTCCCTTCGAATTATTTAAATTGAATTCTTAATAAAATGTGATGTGTGGATAATGCCTGGAAGGGGTTTTGTAGTTTTTATTTGTATGGATTATTGAAAGAGGCATCACTTTAAAGGGAATTCAAAGGTGAAGAGAGAAATGATTGGTTTACCTTATACATTTATGATCATGTATTATTTATTTATATTTGAAATACTCACTTTTATTTATATTTCATGTGAAGCCTCAAGTAGTTAGGAAGAAACTGTTGGTACACACATTTCACTAGTTTAGTACCACGTTCTAACTGGTGGTCTTAAGATATAAGATGTTATGATTGTGGGATATTCCTCTTGGATAGAATAGTGATGGTGACACAGAGTGATAGGGTATGTTTATTGTAATCTGGAGACAATCATTTTATGTAATTATTTAGTCATACACTAGTTTTCCCCCTAATCCCCTTTAGTTACTAAGATGACTTTAACTATTATATAATTGATGGTATTTGTGTTTGGATTTAATTGTCGATTTTCTTTTATATCATTTGTTTCTTTCTTATAAAATGGTTACTTTAAATTGTAATGAAAATAATGTTTTTAAATACTTTTAAATAGGTAATTTTCAGTTGAATATTTTAATAAAAAGGGAATTATCCTGGTAAAATTATATTAGTGATTTTTCTAATGGTTTGTTACTTTTTTCTCCATTACTCTAATAGGTTTGGTGGTTAGAGGTGTTTGGGGGGGGGGAGTTCTGAGTGTTTTTAGTGGAGGATAGAGGTGTAAAAGAGATGATATGGGAAATACATATTATGTAAATGTATTACACATCATGTAATAGTGGTTCACATCTTGTGTAGCTGGGTGGTTCATGAATTGCACACATCTAAGGGGTATCCCAAGAAAAAGGTACATATAGTGTATGTAGGATTCATAATTTATAATACATTTTCATGTTAAATCTTTAAAGTGATGTATATTTCATAAAAATTTGAAATTTTATGGAAACCCAAGGATTACATAGCATGTAATGGTTACATTATGCGTAACAAATAGGATATGGGTTATTTTATATCCCTTACACCTAAATTTTATTTCATTCTGCCATACCTCTCTCCTCATGTTCCAGAAGACTCCCAGGAACTTGAGAGGATCTTAACACCACATTTCTCTACACTTCAATCCATTGGTTTAGTGGATACCCATTTGAAATTCATGGTTGGTTCCACTCCCTTTTCTTTGGTTTTCTCTTGTTCTTCTCCCATGTATTCATGTGGTGACGTCATTTTGGTTTGGGGTGTGTGTTGGGATGTGTTTTTATGAACTTTGGGTGTAGTGTATGTTGATCAGAAGTTTCTCGTGGTGCAGTTGTGGTTTGTAGGGGTTTCTTGTTCACCATGTGGTTTATAATGAGTTATAAACCTTCTTTGAGGTATGGAATACATCATTTTGATTTATTGTGTATCATGTGGGACAAGTTTAATCTTTTTCACATATGGGTTAGGTTTATTTTTGATTAGTTAAAGTTAAATAATTATTTAAATTGAATTTAAGGGTAAAGGGGGTTGATTCACGTACTTTAATGTTTTTATATGATTGGGATTTTGTGGAATGTATAGGTTCGATGACTTGTTGAAAATTGTGGTCATTGGGGGTGTTGTTTTCATTGGATGATAAGTATTGTGGCTGCTATATTTTTTATGATATCACCCTTAAATTGAAATTATATAACCACTTAAATTTTTATAATAAAATGGCTTCCCCAGGATTTGGGATTGGGTGATAACACCCCTAAAATAAAAAAGAATGTGAAAAAAATCCCATATGTCAAATCTGTTGAAGGATCTTGATGTTTTTCAATGTGTGGCTATGCTTGTGGGATGAAAATGTGTGATTATGATACATGATTGTGGATGATGGTTAGTGGGTCATGCATTTGGGGTTACGAGGTGATGGTTTGTGGGCTTTGATTTTTGGGTGATGAGGTGATGGTTTGTGGGCCATTATTTTGGGGTGGTGAGGTGATGGTATGTGGACTGAGATTTTGGGTGGTGAGGTGATGGTTTTTGGGTTACACTTTTGGGGTGGTGAAGTTATGGTTTGTGTGATTTTTTTAGGGTGGTGGGGTGATGGTTTTTGGGCCATGATTTTGGGGCAGTGAGGTGATGGTTCGATGATAATGATGATCTATTTGTGGCATGTAGTTGCTTTTGTGCAAGGTGAATAGGTAGTGATGGAATAATTATTTAATAATGATTGAAAAGATAGGTTTGGTTTTGTTAATGGTATTGGAATGGTTAATGAATAATTAAATTATGGGGTGTGTGGTTAAATATGGTTGATGATAAAAAAAATAATGGGATGATTAATTGAAATTGGATGGAAGTGTGAAATGGGGATTATGGATTGTTGTGTGGTGTTATGCATTTAGAGGTGGCAGGGAAAGTGGTGATGTTTTGAGTTGATTAGTGTTTGTTTTTGAACCCATAGTTTGGGCTTGGGTTTGGCTATATATATATATATATTCTTTTACATTTCTTATGATTTCTATACACAACCACGTATGTTGAGAACTATGTGCCAACACCATCATAGTCATATTGGGAGTGTTTTTCTTGGCATATAGTGGGGAAGATGGATGACTTTGTATTTTCTATTTCCCACTATCTCTTCCAAGTGAGGTAGTTATTTCATAGTTTGTGATGGATGGAGGTCTACTAGTGCATTAGATAGTGGTTTTGATAACCTAGGTGGTTTTGGGTGAGATGTGACCGTGCTTGTGGGGTGGTTCCCTAGGTGTTTTTTAGTGAGATGTGATATTATCATGCCTGTGGGAAAAATTATGATGGGATTTGTTCATGGTAGGAAGAGGGAATAAGTTTTATGTCATTCATGTTCATGATACCCCACTGCTCTGGTTATAGTGGTGGATGTGTTGGGGCCTAGGTGTTTTTGAATAATATATGATCTGGTCGTGATTGTGGGGCGGCGAGCCAAGGTGTATGTTGGAATGATGTGATGTGACCATTCTTATGGGACTTTGTGGTTTACAGAAGAGATGGTAGCACTAGGACGTACAAAATTGGTGTAGGTTCCAGTCATAACAGAAGAACATGATAGGAGTGTACCCAACATTGAATATTACCATTATTGATGATTAATCTAGGATCAATATGATGATAAATGTCAGTATCCAATAAATTTAATCAAATATAAAAGGATAAGGAGATAACCCAAAACCGAGAAGAGAGGATCGATATATTTTATTTTTAATTAATTAAATTAATTTAAAGAATTACATCCAAGGTTATTATTTCTTTGTTGATGCATTCAGTCACGAGTCTGAGGTGCGACTTCATTGCGATGTATAATTCAAGGATCAGATTCCTCTAGCAGTGATCCACATGTTATCCATGTATCTCCAGACATCACTAAAGGAGGATTTGGGTGATAGCATGAAATATCCTTACACATGAAATGTCTACCTTCAATCTTATTGAGAATCACTTCCAAAGCATTCTCCTAGATCTAGTGGAGGATGATCTCTCTCATTTTTCAAAGTGTTCTTGGAGAGGGATTAGTTCTCTAGGATCGAGAGATTTTTCTCCAAGGATGTTGTGCACAAAACCATTTGTTAGCCAGTGGAATAAACCCTTGGATAATTAGAGAATAATAATATAATGTGGAATTTAATTCAGTAGTTAATAATAAATAATTAGAAAAAGTTCCGTTAATTATTTTATTATTCTATGTGAAACCCCATGTCAAATAATAATAACAATGTTATTATTTCCATGACATGTTCCTAAATTTCAAATTATATTTAAATATTTTAACTAAATAATATTTAATATTATTTCTCATCAGACCCATAACTTGGTTCGTCAATCCTCCTCAATATTTACCAGGCCTTGAATAATGATTTTTTCTTTATTAAATAAATAAAACTACATTATTCACCAATAAATAAATATTATTTCCACAATATATTCTCTCTAATAACTTGCAAAAAAAGAAATGCGATCAAGTATACTAGAATAATTATTAAACCAAACTAGTAATAATATTTACTAAACTTGTTAAATAATAATTTATTTACCTGAGATTCTGGCTGCACTTAGTGTGGGAACCTCCAGGACTCTTTCTAATTAGCATTAGGCGGGCTTTCCTAAAGTCCAAGATTACGATCTTGCAAGGGGCCATGGAACCCAATAGAAAGAAGTAAACATTTCAATGACATGTCAAATCATTCAAATGCTTACTGTGTAATATAATCCATTTGTCCTGATATCTCCATTCAATTGTGTTTCATGCAAGTTCCATCAACCCATGTGATCGATTTCTTATTAATTGACTTCCTGGAATTGAACTTCCCTAGAGAACACCATGGCCATGGATTTAGTAAAGATATTTCATTTACATAAAAGGGTCTAAGATATCTACTTCTATAGAAGTGAAAAATCCTTTCTCACATTATTCATTAATGCAGTATTACTTGTGACACAACTAAAATATCCTACCTTGATGTGAACACTTTTAATCATAGTTTTTGTCAATACATCTAAGCGTGTGAGTCATAATAACCATTAATAATATCCCTAATCTCTAAGGACCAATACACGCGTCCGCATATAGAAACATCCTAGGACACTTATGAATGTGGATTCCCTACTAGTGGGTCTTCTTCACATAATATCCTCCTAGATATTACCAAGGCCACACACAAAGAGAAGGTGCCTAAAAGTTTCATGTGTCCCACCCCTAATAGACTGTATCATTTGTGTCCCTTCAAATGATATCATCTGACCATAGAACATATATTCAAGAATAGTGTCATGAATCTTATAGGTTATCATCATAGAAGAGATCTTCTATGAAATGTTTGTGCTACAACTATTCTTAGGACATTATCATATACTATGTCATGCATAAGAACAATCAGAATTTGATAAGGAGTTTATTAATATTCATTAAATGAATACAAGTTTAACATAAAGTTGAAATAAGTGGGCTTCTAGGGCACTAACTCCAATAGGCTCCCACTTGTACTAGAGTGAACTGCTAACAACCTTAGGTCCACAAGATCACACAAGATATTCATGCTTCTACTGAGATAGGGCTTTAGTCAGGGGGTCCACCATATTCTCTTCTGTGGACACTCTTCTTAATGCAACTTCACCCATTTGATTGAAATCCCTCCATAGATGATACTTTTAGATTATGTGCTTTGACTGTTGATGTGACCTTTGATCCATTGGAAGAGTAACCATTGTAGTATTATCAAAATAAAATATAATGGGGTCATTAGTACTAGGTACCACATCATGATCCTGAATAAAGTTCTGAATCTATATAACTTCCTTGGATGCATCAAAAACTGATATATATTCATACTATACTGAACAATCAGAAACAACTAGCTACTTTTAACTCTTCAAACTCACAACTCATTCATTGAGACAGAAAACATATTCTGATTATGACTTTACATTATTCTTATATGTATGAAAACCAGCATCAGCATACCCTCTCATTAAAATATCCTCATCTCCTCCAAACACTCGGAACATATACTTAGTTCTTCTCATACACTTAAGGATAATCTTGATATCTATCCAATGTTGTTCTCCTAGATCTCCTTGATATCTATCTACCATGTTCAGTGCATATGAAACATAAAATCTGGTACATAGCATGGAATACAAGAGAGATCATATCGTTGATGTGTATGGAATCTTACTCATCCTATCTTTCTCATGTTGTGTTTGGGGACATATTTTATTGGAAATATTTATAACATTTGTAACTAGAACCAATCCCATCTTGGATTGTTCCATACCAAATCTCTTTAATATCTGGTCAATGCATGTACATTGAATTAGTCCAAGTATCCACTAGGATCTATCACAAATGATATTGATCCCTAGAATGTAGGCTACATCACCTAATTCCTTCATGGTGAAGCACATTTTCAACTAGTCCTTGATTTTTTTCAAGACTGGTATGTCATTTCTAATAAGCAATATGTCATCAACATACACTACTTGGATAACAACCACATTCCTATTAAAATTCTTGTAAACACATGGCTCACAATTATTATGTATGAAACCAAATTCTCTTATGGCTTCATTTAATAAAATGGTTCATGATATCGATTCTTACATTAATCCATAAATATATCTCGACAACTTGCATAACCTTTTAGTATCACTTGGTGTCACAAACTATTCTGGTTGTGTCATGTAGACATCTCCCTGAAGGTTCCCATTAAGGAATGTAGTTTTTACATCCATCTAACAAATCTCAAAGTCATGGAAATCCTCTATGGAAAGTATGATTCTTATGGATTTAAACATTGAAACTAGAAAAAAGGTTTCATCGTAGTCAATTCCTTGATGATTTTTAAAAACTTTAGACACTAGTCTTGATTTATAGGTACTAACCCAACATTCCATGTCTAGTTTCTTCTCGAATAACCATTTACACCCAACATGATTTACATCAACTGGTGCATCGACGAGAACTCAAACTAGGTTCTGATACATAGAATCCATCTCCAAATTCATATCTTTTAGCAACCTTGTAGCTTCTGGTCGCTCTACTGCTTTCATGTAGGAGAGAGGTTCATCATTGTCCAATAATAACGAGTTACCATCCTCAGTGACAAAGAAACTATATATCTATGGTTCCATTACCTCTCATGTACTCCTACATAGTACTTGTGTTTTAAAAAGTACCTCTTCTACAGGGACCCATGGAACTTGTTTCTATACTAACTCCTATTTATCTTGAGCATAAACATCATCTAAGTCAATATTTCTCCCACTATAATTTTTGAGGATATGCTCCTTGATAAGAAAGATGACATATCTTGAAACATTGACTTTCTTTCCTGAGGGGTTGTATAGGTAGTATCCCATTATTTCCTTGGGATACCCTATAAGGATACACTTCGTGCCCCAGGGTGTTAGTTTATTTCCTGAGAAAGCCTTAACAAATTTCTCACATCCCCATACATGTGTATGCAACAAAGTGGGTTTATTTCTACTCCATTGCTCAAAGGAAATCCCAATTTCCTTCTTAGTTGGTACTTGGATTAATGTGTATACCGCATTTTGCAATGCATATCACCAAAAGGATAATGGAAGATATACATGACTCATCATAGACCTTACCATGGCCAACAAGGTAAAGTTACTCCTATCACAAACACCATTCCACTATGGTGTATAGGGTTGAGTGAGTTGATATAGAATCCCAGACTCCTGTAAAAGGTCAATGAACTCTTGGATAAGCTATTCTCCACCTCGATCTGATCAAAGATTCTTTATCTTCTTACAAAGTTGATTCTATACTTCATTATTGAACTCCATGATTTTTTCATAGGACTCAGACTTATACCTCATTAAATAGACATATCCTTATCTAATCAAGTCATTAGTAAAAGTAATGAAGTAATAATATCCACATAAAGCTTATACTAGAAATGGTCCACACACATTAGTATATACCAATCCTAAAAGCTCTGTAGCCCTTTAACCCTATCCACCAAATGGTTGTTTTGTTATTTTCAATGTAAAAAAGAATGATATCTATCAAGTGGTTTTAGCTCAGACGAGTCTAAATAACCATCATGATAGAGATTTTTCAGGCGCTTCATGTTTACATGACCATGGAAGTGATTCCACAACCGGGTGTTGTATGAGTCATGTGAACTTGGATCATTATCAATTTCCATTAGTTCTCATAATTTTATACATATAGGCCACTATTTAAATGTTCCATACTATAACATATTTTTTCCTTATAAAAGTAACAACATTTATTTCCAAACCTGAAAATAAATCCCTCTCTATATAAACTCAATACAAAAATTATTTTCTTGGTAAAAATAGGAACATAATAACAACCATGTAAAAAAAAATCATTCCCATCGTCAATGTGAGGTGGTATTCACTAATAGTAAGAGCATCCAACCTCACACCATTGAAAGCTCGCAGATCCACCTCTACATTAGAAATTTTACAAAATCTACTTGGTTCCTTCATTTAATACATATGTGATCCCAAAAAGTTGTTTTTAATAACCAATGTTTTGAAATGGGAAGATTACACGTGATAACAAACACACTTTTGGCTTCCCCTTGCCTTTGGGTGTAGTTCCTCTTCCAGTGGCCTAACTTGCTACATGTAAAGAATACTGCCTCCTTTTTCTTTCCCTCCATCTGGATCTTCTTATTCTTAGTGGGATGGTGCATGAAGGATTTAGATTGATTATAAATCTTAGGCCACTTTTCCTTGTCCTTCCTCTTCCTATTCACTATAAGGACTATGGGGTTTTCACACCCCATGTCCTTATAAACTTTGGAAATCATGATATGAATCTCTGATAGAATCTTATCACTATTTTTCATATTGTAATTCCAAATAATTCTAGAGAAGGTATTTAGAATAAATGATAATATGAGATCTGTATGTAACTCATATGGGAATTTAATACCTAAGATGTATATATTCTCAATGTATCCAATAATCTTGACTACATGTGGTCCAACTGGTATAGACTCTCCAAGATTAGAAGTGAATGAAGTGTTAGAGATCTCATACCTCTCCTATCTCTCTTTCTCTTGATAGAGATCCCGGTGGTGAAACATCATGCTATAAGTATCCATTTCCCCATTTTTCTTCAAGATCTCATTGGTCATGGATGATAGCATGAGGTAATGAACATCCATAACATTATTCAGATGTTTCTCATATACAGATAGTTCCAAATCACATTCATCATTTCCAGGTGAAAATGTTAAAGGCTCTTTTATCACATAGAGTTTCATCTCTTGGTGAAGGATAACCTGAAGTCACCTTTTCCACTCCTATAAATTAGTTTATGTTAGAAGGTTTTACTTATTGAGTATGGATCAAAATGATATGATTGATTTCATTTTTGATGTTTTTTCTATAAAAAAGGTGAATAGAGTTTATGTACTTTATCTTGATAAATATAGACATATAAATAAATTAATATCTATCAGCCTTTCATTATTTTGTTGGAACCCAATATCCCTCACCGTTGGCTCCAGAATATCCCGTTTCTTAGATATTCTAGTGGAAAGGATCTATATTTTCCTTTTCATTACCCAACATGGGTTAATATAGAAAATCAGAAGGTTTTAGGAAGGCATTTCAAAAGCCAACTACATTAATTCTCGTCTCCTTGATCTGTTGAGAGGAATCCCCAATCAATAAATCATTAATTTTGGATTTCATCAACCTTTGCCTCTTAGTGACACCAAGTCCTGCTAGGGTAGTCAACCCTTGATGTAAACTATGTTAAGTCAACTGAAAACCTAAAATTAGAATTACACAGTAATTGAATGCTCCCCAACTATGGTTGGTCAAGCACTTTGAACTATTGTTCGATTCTAACCGAAGTAATGGACGGCTATAATGACTTAATATTTAATTAAGGAATTTTACCCTTTATATGTAAATTGTCACTTATTTTATTTTCACACTCTTGTTAATATTAAGTGGGATATACTTACGTGATTAACTATGTATAGATAATATTTACGCATAAGCTATTTTTTTAGTTCCATATTGTATTCTTTTTAGTTCATTAATTATGTGATAACATCAAACATCCATAATGAATTACCATAAAACCGAGAGAAATAAATAAAGGGTATGATCATGAGCTTTATTATTGGTTAGTTTATCTTGTCGCTGATAAACTAACTCGGACTTAGGAGATAAACACCTTAAACCATTTTAGGTTCATGTTTATAGCTTTCCACCTGTCCACCCTTGTATCTAATTGGATTGGTTTCACCTCAGCTCATAACTTGAAACAACTCCACTATCATGGGATCTCCATCCATTACATATGCTTTTAACTCACACTCGGGTGAGGGGTAAAAGGGGGTTTACATAAAAGAAACCATGGTAATGTAGGCCCTATATATTAATGACGAGAGGGCACACATGACAACAATTTTAATTTAATAATTAAATTAAAAAGGAACCAATCACATACAAAGGTCTAGTCAAGATCATGATCATCCACATACTTGCATTGAATTACACATTTAATAAAACTAACATTCAATTGTTTAATCTTTCCTATTAAGATAAATTATTCTTGAATCAATTAATCATTATCTTTAATTAATCAATCCGTATTATCTTAATTCTTTTATGAATTTCCTTGAGATTATCATCTATATCCTTGTACATAACATGTACCTTGGAGGGAAACCGGTGAATACCCATCCAAAACTACCCAACATGTATTATACTAGTATAAAATTTATTCTTTGCGATATGTATCATGAACCAAGAATTATAATTGTAATACAACTCATACATGATTTGAAGATCTTTGAACATTACGTAGATTTATATTAAACATTTATATATATGTATAGAAATATATATATCAAACACCTCTCACATGTTGTGTCCAAACTTTATACCCACACGAAGGTACATGTATCAAGGGTTACATAATATAATAATATTTTTTTAAAATCTGCATAATCTGGAAATAGTAAACAGTGTGTAGATCCAACAACACAGTGTGTACCCTCCTCACCATCCATCCGAAGTACGTGCCTGGGAAATGGAGAGTGAGGTGTACTTCAGAAGTCTCAGGATTACACGGCATGTCCAGTGGGACACATGATGCGTAGACTCAATGTCACATGGTCACCATTCGTGCAAGTTGTGTATGGTATACATGACACAACCTTAACCCGAAGGGACTACAGGCCGTGTCCAGTTAGCCACACAATGTGCAGTCTGGCTGACCATGCGCCAGTCTGTCCTGGTCAACAAGCAGTGTAATAATTAACTACACCATGTGTCATTAATGCACATAGATTGAGTAATAGAAAAATTATTCCAGATGCATTGAACACAACTACAAAGTGTGTAATCTGGATTACAGGGAATGTGTGGTAGATTACCAGATTTGTAATTCCGAATACATGGTGTGTACTATCATGTTACCTTGACAGAATCATCGATTCCTCCTAATGAGATCCTCAATTTAATTTTAATCATAAAATTATTTGTGTCTGTTAAATATATGAGAAAGAACACGTCATTAATTGATCTCAAAATTCATATTACAAGAATGATTAAACATGAATTGAATAATTGAATTATTAAAGAATAAAAAATAAACAAATTATTTAAATAATTATAAATGAAAATATGACCTCTTTGAAAACACTTGTAGTTTTTGGGCGTAGTAGAAGCGCAGGATGGGCGTGTACCCAAATTTAAAAATTTCTATGACCCATGATTAGTCCAGGATCAATATGATGATAAATTCTAGTATCCATAGAATTGAATCAGAGATATAAGACAATGGCTAGAACCCAAAACTCAAAAGAGAGGATAAAAAAATGTTATTTATAATTAATTTAATTTAATTAAATAATTACTTATAAGGCAATTATTTCTTCATTGATGTGTTCGACCATGAGTCTGAGGTGCGGATTCAATGTGATGTTGAATCCAAGGATAAGATTCCTATAATAGTGATCCACATGTGATCTACGTATCTCAAGACAAAACCGAAGGAGTCTTCAGGAGCTAGCACGGAAGATCCTTTCACTTGCAATGTCTGCCTTTGATCGTCTTGAGAATCACTTCCAAAGAATTCTCCTAGATCATTTGGAGGAGATATCTCTCGTTTTAGAGAGTGTTATTGGATAGGGAAGAGTTCTCTAGGCTTGAGATATTTTTCTCCAAATATGTTGTGCTAAAAACCTATGGTTAGATAGTGGAATGTCCCCTTGTCTAAATAGAGAATAATAACATAATGGGGAATTTAATTCACCATGTAATAATAAATTATTATCACATATAACATTACTAATTTTATTATTTCCTGGTAAACCCCGTGTAAAATAATAATAGCAATGATATTATTTCCATGACATGTGCTTAACTTGAAAATTCTATTTAAATATTATTTAACCAAATAATATTTAATATTATTTCTCACTAGACCCAAAACATAGTCCATCAATCCTCCTCAATATTTACCAGGCCTTGAATAATAAGTATTTATTTATTAAATAAATATAAATTTATTATTCACTAATTAATAAATATTCCATCATCAATATATTATCTCGAATAAATAGCGATGAAATAAATGTGATCAGACATACTTGAATAATTATTAAACCACAACTTGGAGTAATATTTATTCAAATTGTTAAATAATAAAGTATTTAACTAAGATACTGGCTACAGTTAGTGTGTGACCCTCTAGGCCGCTTTCTCATTGGCATTAGGTGGAATGCCAAAAGTCCAAGATTATTGTATAGCAATAGGTCAAGGCACCCAAGTGAAAGAAGTTGATGTTGCGACAATATGTCACCTCATATGAACACTTAACATGTAATATAATCCATTTGTCCCAATATCTTCAATCGAGGGAGTTGCATGCAAGTGCCATCAACCCATGTGCTTGATTTCTCATTTTTTGACTTATCAAAATTGAAATTTCCTACAGAAAACCATGACCATAGATTTAGTTAGGCTATATCATTTCTATCAAAGGGCCTGATATATCTACTTACATAGAATTGAAAAATCATTTTTTCACATTATTAATTAATGCAGTGTTACTCGTGATGCACCCAACATATCCTACCTCAACGCGAACAACTGTTGTCATGGTTTTCGTCGATACATATAAGTGCAAGATTCATAATACCCATTAATAATAATCTTAAAGAGTAAGGACCACTACACATGTATGTATATAGGAACATCCAATGACACTTATGAATGTGGATTCCCTACCAACAAGTCTTTTTCTCATAATATCCTCCTAGATATTACTAAAGACGCACACCATGAGAAGTTGTCTAAAAGTTTCATGAGTCCCCACCATTGATATCTTTTATCATTTGTGTCCCTTCTAATAATATCATCTAACCATAGAACAAATATTCAAGAATAGTGTCATGTCACTTCAAGGTTATCATCATAGTAGGGATATGATATGACCTTTTAGTGTGAAAGATATTATTATGAAATTATCACATAATATGTCATATAGAAGAACAATCCTGATGTGATAAAGAGTTTATTAATATTCATCCAATGAATATAGGTTTATTATATAGTAAAAAGAAGTTCATTTCTAGTGAAACAACTCTAACAATTAGTGTGTGATGGTGGAATATGAGAAATAAAGAGGCTTAGGGTATCCATTATTGTCATGACTCATGTTATATTATATTACATGGATTGAGTTATTTAGTGAGCATACCTTAGTGAGGTTGGGATAAATAGTTTACCTGTTTAGGTGCATCAAGATTTTGTTGTTTTCTCATAGGTTCATTAGTATGGTTCTTTAATATGTTCATGAGATACTTAATTTTCTTACTTAGTATACTTGTATTCTCACACTACATATATAAACTAATATTCAGGTGTCTGGGATGATTACATGGACTATGCTTGACATTACTAGCTTGGACCTTTGGATTTCTTCTGTGTTAGTGCTTTAAAATTTCTTTTGGGTATTTACATTTTATATTTTTATACCCTCAATGATAGTCTCCAACCCTGGGCCTATAGGAGGTGGGGATTGGGGATCATTATCTCTCTCCTCTCATTGTAGTATCTTTGGAGAGAGGGGTTCTTGAAAAATTGGTATCAAACGTGATGGTTGAGAGATAAGACGAGGTTTGGAGTTAGAAATGGTGAGGATTGCATGGGTTGGTATAGAAACTGTTTCATTGACCTTGGTGCATGACATAGGACATGGTGACCAAATAATACATAGTATTTTAGGGCCCTCGTGATCCAATGCATGAACTCTAACCTTATTGAAAGACTATGTGAGGTGGACCTGTCTGTAGGATAGAGACCAAGGAGATGTACATGCATCATAATTACCGGTGGTATTACATGAATTGGGTTGTTTAGGTAATGTTAAAAATTAATAAATTTAATTAAAATGAATATTAATGAAATTATATACTTTTAGGACTAGAAAATTATTGTTTTCCTTTCAGCCATAGATAATATTCATCATTTGCGTGTGGAACAAGTAGTTTAGGTTCAATAAGATAATTTGGTTGATAACTGTATGGTTGATTCGACATAGGAGGATGAGGGTTGGTACATGGTGTTTCATGATTTTCAATTATAGGATTTTGGAAAATATGAGGGTAGTGTTTTATATATGTATAAAGAGAGATGTATAGAAGATCTCTAGATTGCTTTCAGTTTGATCTAGGCCCCGATGGAGTACTAGGTCCCTTTGGTATCCAGTCAGATCCAGGGAGATATACGTTAGTGGTGGATTATTTATCTGGGAGAGTTGAATGAGGCTAAAGTTTCATGGGATTAATTTCAAAAGGAGTACCGGTAAATGTTCCTTTTGACGACCATGATGGTAGAGAAGAGGTAAGAGCATCTTTCTCTTCAGTTGGTGAGTATGTCAGTATATGAGTTGAGAATCAATTTCAATGACCTTATACATATTTCCCCAAATAATTTTCTAGATGAGGAGTTTATTGAGATAATATTTTCATCATTATTAATACATATTTAAGGATTTAAACCCATAAAATTTTTATATTTGAGTTTATTTTCATCATTTTTATATATTTGGTGTGTTCTGTGCTAAGATGTAAAAATTTCTTAATTCTGGAATTTTAAAATATTTTAATCACTTTGATATTAAGTAAACAAAACTTTCAATATCAATCCAATTGAAGTGATTATTTTTTAGGATTACAATATTTAGTGGCTTTAATGTTCTCTTTTAAAACCATAGCTAATTCAAATATCTATATCCCATAAAAATAAATCAATGTTAAAAATCTTTGTGGATGAAAAAGTGGACCCCACATATATAAATGAGGAATAACTCAGTCTACACACCTCCTATTTATATTATTATAATTTTATTTTAATTATGACTCATGTTCTAGTGTCACCATTAAATTTTGTGGATTTCTTTCACCCATTAAGGTGGATATTGAATGCACAACATTGATGGAAGATTTATATAATCCTCATCCAGAAAAAGTGAGACTGATTAATTTTTTCATTAATTCTATTATACAAGTCCAATTAATTTAAAATTTTGAGGATGGATATTAAAGTTCATTTTGAAAGAATTATAGTAAGGAACCTTGGAATTATTTGGCCATATTTTGGGAATAAAAAGATCCAATATTTGGAGTACATAGTTTTGAGGGGAAGTTACTTCAACCTTTTTTCTTATTCTTTAGTTTTTATTTTTATTATTTTTTTAATTTAGTTTTATTTTAAATGTAATTTTAATTTAGTTTCTTTTAAAGAAAATCTAATTCATTCATGATTTTTATTTTCATGCTTTATTCTTAACACCCTTCTTATTCTTCTTCATGTTATTATCTTTATTTTCTTATTTTATTTTTATTTTTCTTCTATTTTTATTTTTTGATTTCATGTGTTTGTTTTTCATCATATTATTTTCTCATCCACATTTTTTTGTAATTTTATTTTATTCTTATCTTCATTATCAAATTACTACCATGACTTCTTACCCTCAAAATTGAGGGGCAAAGCTGAGGCTTGGAGTGGGGGAGGTAAGTGGTGTTTTCAATTATTCTTTTCATATTTTTAATGTTTTATTCATGTTTTTTTTGAGAAAGGGTGATATTCATGGGTGTTGTTATCAAACACCATAAAAGTAAACTGAAAAGCATTTCTATGATTTTATTATATCATTCCCCTCCCTTCTACTGTAGACAAGATCTTTATACAAGAGAGTTGATGCATTCAGTGGATAAAATGGAATACGATGGAGGTAGATATTGGAAGGTGTCACAATATCGATTGAGGTGTGCCATCAACCTTGATTATAGGAGGAGGTAGAATCAATATTGATAAATGCATTAAATATTTCAAACCATTAAATAAAATAATAATAATTCATGCATGATGTCTTAGAATTGAATTATAAAACTGAATTTAAATACCAATAAGAAGATTGATGGAACCCATAAACCAAACTGTAAAGGCTATGTTCTTTTCATCTAATCACATAATGTTTAGAATTTAATGGTATTTTACAATTTCATGAAAGTTTCATTTGAGTTTTCTTTTGAATTTATTTTCTTATATATTAGTGTTTTAATAAAATAATAAAAACAATAAAATATAATTGGTTTAGGTCAATTAGATTAAATAGGTGAAGAAATGAGAAATCTCCTCAAAGGAGCGACCCTAGTTAGCCTATGTGCTATATTTGGAAAATAAAATGGATTTTACTATACCCTACGACAAGAATGCTTCAAAATTGGCACCATTATTGAGGATCAAATAAGTTTTTGCTTATATTTTTCTATTCTCACATTGTAGATATATTTTCATTGTTTTTATTAAACCTCACCGCAAATATATTTTTCCCATGATATTTTAAAGGGATTATTTATTTAATTTATGTAATAATTTCTCACAGGTGAAAGAACCAATTATTAACTCACCCTTTTTCAAGGATTATGGTGTTTCTATTGTTGTTAGACATGTAATGTTATTATAAAAATAAAATAACATGGATAAATAATTAAAATAATTTATATTTTTACTGAGGGAGATCATAAAAAAAACATATTTTTAAGTGATGGACTAGGAGCTAACTAAGTTGTCCCATTACATCAAATAATTCAATCAAGTGGACAAGGTCCAAGAAGAGTCCCCATTATCTTTCACTAATATTTTTGAGTAGATAAATGAAATAGAGGTGCATGAATTCCTGCATCCACATTCCACCATCCAACTCCTAGAGGAACTCACCACCAAATAAGATATTAATGCCAAACGTACTCATAGAGATGATAAATTCTTGGACTCAAACTATTTTAATTATATTAAAACTAATTTGAGTATCAGTCCTAATTGTTTTGAATTTTCATATTTGAAAAAATAATTCTAATCCCTAGAGGAATATTATGAAAACGATAATGTACCTATTTATGAACACTTAGATATCCTTAAACATATTTAATATATACTCGTGGTAGTATATGAAGTGATCCATGTGGTTCTTCCAGAAGAACCAGAGACACATGATTCTTATATAAAAGGGTAATAATATGAGATAGAATTTTTAAATTTTAATTTTGTTAAAATAAAACTACACTCCCAATTAACTTTTAAAATTTTTTAATGTATCCCATATAGAGAAACCCCTAGAAAGATAAGAAAATGTTTCACATTTCACAAATGAAGAGGAGGAGCTTCCATACTTCATCCTACCCCCACCATGAAAGTTGTACCACATTATGAAGGGTGAAGATCTGGTGTACTATTTACATGTAATTTTTCTTCCCTTGAATAAAGAATAAAAATCAAGGAAAATCCAAATGTGGTTATTCATGTCAAAGAAGATCCATACATCATCATACATTGGATAATAGCTGGTTTTACCCTATTAAGGTGGCAAAAATTCAGGGCCCACTTGGGGGATCATAATAAGATTTATCTTTAAAATATTTCTTGGAAATTAGATTTCAATTTCATTTTTATGTTTATTCAAACATGTATCCCACTCCCTCTTATCATTTTTTGATTAAATTAAATAATCCTTTTGATTAATTGATTAATTTTATTTTTTAGATTCATGATGGAATAAGGAATACCCAAATACCTATCAAGAAAGAGGGCTGAGGTTAATTTAAAAAGGTATTTTACTTTTATTTTTTATCTTCCAAACTGCTAACATATTTTTTCTAATATTCTGATCTGAGATTTAAATTAGAATAACATACCTATGCTTGAATTCATGCATTAAATGACTTATCTAGGAGACATGAGTTTATTAGGAATCCAATGATTCCATTTTTTAGATTTAAATGTTAATTATATTGAATGAGTATAATGGATAATTTAATTATTAATGTGAAGCGTTGATATTAAAATAAGGATTCATGATTTGAAAAATTAGTTGATTCATGTAAATGAAATTTTCTAATCATTTTTTCATGATTTGGAATTCTGAAATTTAGGTGAATTTATTTATTATTTTTAATAATTACATGAGTAATTTTCACCAATAATATGACCCATTCCTAAGAGTATTTCTAGACCAAATACATCCTATTTTATCTTGAACAAATTTCTTGAGTGATCTTGGGTCATATCACCTACAAGAACATGAATTTAAACTTTTCAAAGCTATAACTGTGAAAAAACCCATTTAAAATGATTGAGTTATATTTTGAAAATCCCTTATCCTTAAATAACACCTTTATATAATCCCTTTTTATTCCATAGAAACTATGAATGACCTTTTTAGGAATGATCCATGTTTCAAGACATTTTTATCCATTACTACCATCCTATTAGAAATTGTGATATATTTTAAAGTTGATGTGTGGGGTTTGTAAATTTCATTGTGAAAGGGATAATTTAAATTGTATGAAATAATTTAGGGGTGATTCTATGGGTATTGATAATGGGTTTTAATTAATTTAATGTACTCTTTATTGTTTTCCCATCCTAAAAAATAGAAAATAAAAAAATCACTAAAAAATATGAAAACATAATAGGCTGTGACTTGGGAAAAACAAAAATCCCCATTACTAGAACTATTTTTTTATCATATGTGGTTAGGTGGTGGATGTGAGGTTTCTATTAAGTATAAATTCTGAATAACAAAACAAAGAAAAATGATCATTGAAAAGGGGGAAAAAAAGTAAAAAAAATCATTGGGGTGAACAATTAATTCATTATATTTTATTTTAATCATAACCCTTACATTGAGTTTACTAAAAGTGGGAGTTGTTACAATTTGAAGTGTAGAATATCGTAACACTTTTATTTTTAATATCATGCCTTGTACAAAAGAGATAAACCTCCTCCTTGAGCTGTAAATTTTAAAGCATCAAATCCTACCAACCTTATGCCTCATAGTCATTTGAACCATTATTTCCATACATCAGGATTTTTCTGTAACATTTATCATTATGAATTAGAAAAAGTAGTTCCTTTACAAGACTATTTATAATGATAATGTTCTCATGGTATATTCATAACTCCGCATTAAGTGTGTCATGATAGATAAGTGAAGAAAAATTCAAGAGAGGTAAATCATGGTTTGGTACGATTAATAATAATGAATTTAGAAACATAAATGAATGAAAGGATAAGTTCCAAAATTTATCAAATGGGAAAAGTAAAATTTATGAATTTATTGTTTCTTTGAAAATTGAGAAATTAAATTTATATTTTAGGTAGTTTTTTTAAATTTTGATTTGACATTATTTTTTTATGATTTTATTACATTGGAATTTCAATATCGGAAACATTTGTGATATCCAAATTGATTATTTAGATTTAATGATAAGGAAAAAACATGGGTTAAATACGTGGGAGGAGTCTCATGTGATATTTCTTAAGGAAGAAATTTATCCTTCCATCTAGTATGTAGTCACCCATTTCTGTTTCCATCATATCTAGAGGTTCAAAAGAAGGGATAGGTGATCGAGTGGATGCACTTGTGAAGTGGTTTACCATGTGTGGAAAACTAGTAGGGTTCCTCAAGGACCAGAGTTTTTAGTGGATCTTCTTATGAACCAGGACCTCTATGTTTTTGACCAGCAGAGGTCAACCTCAGTAGCTTCCTTTACGGCTTTCTAGGGATATTGGTTTCCATTATTTTGTTGGGGGCTATGTGATAATGTGTGTTAGTGTGGGGTTCTCAGGGTTTGGTTTGAATTCCACTTGAGTGTGGGGTCCCCAAGGTTGGTTTTTAATTCCTACATGAGCGTTGGGGTTGTCGATAGGCTAATTATAGGCATGGAATATAACTAGAATTACATTGGGTTTATGGTTGAATGGAATGTATGATTCTGTTTTCATGTAAAGTTACGTGTAATGATTTTTTTGGTTATTATTATATGAAATTTAATGTTCTTTATTTGTAACATATCTTTGTTTTTTTCATTACATAACTTATCATGGAGGGGAATGTTTTTATAAAATTAATTTAATATATTGGTTGAATTTGACATTTACAGGGTTCATGGGTAGTCCAGGGGATATCCTATTAGGTGTTTTACTCACACCCTACATGTTCATCATCATACACATAATGATGATGTTAATTTGAGTTGCAGGTTGATTGAATATTAGTTTATTGGATGGTATAGAGTAGGAGTGGTTAGCTAGTAGAGACTAGCATAGGTTGAGTCGTAATTTGTAATTTCTTGATTTGTACATAGTTATATTATATTGTAGACTTTATTATATTATATATTTGTATTGTTATAAACATTTACATTCACTTAGTTTCTTTTCATACTTTTGTATATGGATCTAGTTGGATGATAAGATGATCCTTGATACCATTCCACATAGTATGCGATATACATTATAAATTTATTAATGATAATTTTTTGGTTATGGGAAATCACCAGGGGTTGAGTAACATTCTAATTTAGTTCAGGCACATGTTTGACTAGTCAAATCAAAAAAAATTGTTAAAAATGGTGTTAGTTTGGTGTTTCAGGGTAAGTTTGGTGTGGAGATAAGTTATATTGGGGAATGGGTGGTAAAATTTAAAAATGTCTGATCAACATATTTTTAGTGAAACCTAAGTTACCTAGAATGTATAGGAATCTGAGGTTTTTTATATGTTAGGATGAGTCACTATGTTTTATTTTTCCTTTGTAAGTTATCTTTTCCTTAGTGGACCAAGATGAACATTGTCTCTCTTGTATCATAGAGAACCATGATACAGATTTCAAGACATATGTTTGAATGCATGTGATGATTGATGTGATTTTTACAAAGGAATATAAATTTATGAAAAAGAATGGGTATCCCTTATTGTTAAATTTTGATAAATAGAGTCTTTGATATGTAATATTAGATATTTTTATTCTATGATAAATATAGGAAAATAATTTTCAACATAAGTGCATGAATATCAAAGAGTACTTGATATTTTTTATGGATTTTAAAGGATCTAATGAAACTCATTCATGGAAAAATAAATAAATAGAAACCCATAAAAACAAGATCACTTTTCAATGACACCAAAACCTTTTAATGTATAAAATAATGAAAATGAATGTGCACCTTTTACTAATAAATACACTAATTCATTTTTAATCAAATGTGCTCGATGGAGATCGTAAATAAGAAAACATAAAACTACCTATTCTAGGATGTATCCATAGGTTGGAGATAAATCATTTATCACATGGGTGTGATTCTACTCACACCAATTCTATGATAATATCTTTATATGGAAAATGGTGAGGAATAAAGAGAGCATAGAGTGAGGAAGAGGTTTGTCTAGAAATTTTCATCAGTTTCATGCACAGGAATTTCATGGACTTCATCCTTTATATAATCTATTGGGGACTTTCCCCGATCCCCATGAATTTACTCATGAATTAAAAAATTCATGAGTATATATAAGTGTTCAAAATTCCTTGTTACCTTTGGCGAGAAGTAATTCTTCCATATGTTCAAAAAAAATGATTGATTAATGATAGCCAATATGGGAGATATCTGAACATTAGTCCTCAACAGTCAAATTTCATGCCAAAGTAGTTTATTAAATATGTATATTAAGGGTATATATTATGAATTTTGATCAATTATATCATAAAATTTGATATAATTCATATCATGAACTATGATATATAGAAAAATACAGCCAATGTAAATTTATTTAGAGCATATGTCCATAAATATACCATTTACAATAAAACCTAATAGACTTTGTTTCATTTCAACTTTTATTTTATCATAAAAAATAACACATGAAGTTATTTCCAAAAATTATTTTGGATATATACCAAAACTCCTTTTTAAAGATATAATTAACATCAAAATGTATCAAGTTACATGAAATACCAAATGAATATCCCTAAAAAACTCCTTTTGGATAAGATGTAAAATATTATTTAGATAATATATGTGAACATATATCAATAACGAATAATTCAACTAATTTTTTTTGAAATCACAGGACTTTATATTATGGAAAACCAATACAAATTCCCAAATTCATAAATTTAAGCGAATAGTAACCTCTATTAAAGAATTAGTTCTACTCAAGCTACAAAGGTATCTAGAGTTATCTCCATTAAACACATGTATCTCTATAACTGTGTGTACAAGATGAATCATATACAAGAATGAATTTCCATATGATCCATTACTCTAATAAATCACGTGACCAAGGGATAAAGAGTATGTTAATTCCATATATCCCCTTTACATGTTTTAGATTATCTGAGTATAGACTGACCAGGTTGATGAATAAATCACATGTAATTCATCTTTATGGATGAACACATTATATTCCCCTCACCCGATAAGTAATAACATGATATTTGTTATAAAGGTATGTACATAAACTTCCTCAGTATATATCAATCGAGGGTATAGACTTCATACTCATCATATGGGAGAATAAATCCCATCTTGGTTAATATCTAAATGATGGCATGATCAACAATATATCCATCCACCCCTTTGTTATCTAATCCTCAAGGATTGTGTAAGAAAGGTTTAATGTAATGAACCAAGCACGTTCATCCATCCATCAGACCCTGAAATGGCCCATGGCATAGCCAAGACATGTTCCTGGTTACCTCGAGCTGGAAGAGTAAGAAACAAAAATAAAAGGAGACATGTATGACTAAAAATCACATCACCAAATAGATTAATAAATAAATAATAAGCTTCATACACATAATTTTAACAATTAATACATAAAATATACTATACCAGATCCATGGAATATGATAATACATATAAATCTTAAAGATAACAAAAATAAAAACCCAAACAAACCACTACCATTAATCTCTATGTGACTCTTGGCCACACACCTCATGCCAATTTAACCACCCCGCCAATTGGAATATACTAAATAAGAATACAGAATCCAAGGAACATGAAATAAATTAATAAGAGCTATATAAAATGAATGGTGTATTCATGGGGTGAGTGAAACCAAAACCAGTAGGCAAGGAACAAAAATATTATAAAATTCCGTATAAATGAAATTTAATTTTATGCTTGTTTGAAATACAATATAAAATAGATTTTTATTCATATTGTTGAAAAAATACAACACTACACTCAAAACATTACATAAAAATCCCACTTCATTTATATAAATACAAAAATCACTTAGAAAACCATTTCATTAGCCTCAACCCTTTTTTATTATAAAAATATATATTCAAAAAATCTTGTGAAATCACATTGTAAAACAAACCCTTTCTAAATACCATGAATAAAATTAAACATATAAAGGAAAATGAATGAATACCTTAGTAAGAACACCATGTCAACATGTTAAAAAATAATATGTTCTAGTAAAGAGATGACATGGTTCCATGTTTCCAAATAAAAAAAGTGAACACAATGAAGGAAAGTTACCCAGGTAGAATCACCAAGAAAACATGGAAAATTTTTAGACATCTTGTGAGGTGATTCTAGACATACATAGTTTAGAATTATATACAAGCCTATCGATGCATTCATATGTCTATAACCAACTAGTTTCCCTCTACTTCCCTCATCAGTGGTACTCCCCTAATAGACTTGGTAAACCGATCCCATTGGGGGTCTAGTCCATTTAATTAGGACTAGGTAGTAACCATCTCTCATCCCACACCAGGGCACCCAGGATCCCAACGTATGTCAATCAGTAAAATGTGAGAAAACCACATGGGATTCCATAATATGAAAACTTTAAATCTCACCTCAAATCCTACACCCTCATAAAAAATAACCCCTTCTCTCATATCAATCATATAATAACAAAATAATAAGCATTACACTTGTTAAGTAATCAATATTTCATTAATAAATAATTTCCCCCTTGGGGGTCACATCTCAATAAGGGGCTTAAGAGTATATCGAGTACCCAAAACATTTGAAAATCAATTAAATGTTATCACATTCCTTCACTAAAATAGATTTGATATTCCAAGTAATTTCTTCTTTGTTTTAATTTCCTTTTCAAACGATTATTTAAAATAAACTTTTGAAATGAATTTTTAAACATTTTCCAATACCCACCCACTTTAAACCATTTGGGAATTAATTAAACAATCAACAATGTTTTAATTAAAAATCTCCAAAATATCAAGAAACCACATTCTATTTGAATTATTAACCAAAATTAGGTAAAATAATTTAAAAGTATTAAATTTTATCGAAAACACACTCAATGTTTTTCAAATACATTTTATTTAAAGTAAAAAATGAAATTCCATATAAAAACTTCATACCAAAAATAAAACCACTTCAATACCATTATAAAACTAATTTGAATTATAACGTATAAATTAAACTTGACAAATAAATGATATAAACTTAGTAATAATATATGGAAATTCCATTTTAAGAGAATTCAAAAAAACACCTACCATGGCCAATGATAGTGAAGCCGGAAGTCATTTCCTATAATGGGAAACACTCAAAAATATCCTTAAGGAAGCCTCCATATAACCAAAAAACCAAAACCACCCCAGAATTAATAACCTACAACCCAAAAATATATAATTTAGATATATATGGTATTCAATATATAGGAAAAATAAAAAAAAAAGTGGTATTGGGGAAGATAAGAATGGAAAATAAGAATAAAAAAGGGGTTAACTTGGAAAAATATATAATAAACATGTTAATAGATCTTGGAAATAAAAATATAGGGGGGATGAAACCCCTCATTCGAGAACACCTTGGCTGGGAAAAATGAGTGTAGGGGGTATATATGGTTTTAGGGTTTCAAAATTAAAAATTTAAAAACTAAAATCTCATAATTTTTTACAATCAGGAAGTCATCATAGTTTGACATCACAGTTTATAAAACCATGAATTATACATACATATCCCTCTATTAAAACTATAGTGTAAGGGACTGGAACCTAGTATCCCTTCATTTATGACTTTGGATTTTGATAGTTTTTAGAGAAGTGTTCCAATAATTTTTGATGGAAAATAGGGGAGTGAAGGGAATTCTGTGGCATGGAGATTTGTATTGTGCTATAAGGGTAGTGGCTATGGTGTATAGATCCCAATTGTGGCATAATCCCCCAAGAGGATGGTATTTATAGCTACTACCTTTTTTGGAATATATATATCTAGAGTAGGGAAATGGAATAGACCCTTGGATTCTTTGCATAGAGAGGATAGATATGGTGTAGGGATTTAAGGGGTGGGTTGGGGCTATTGTACTAAATTTATTACCCCTATGGTGTAGTGGCAGGTTGTGACGTAGCTTCTACCTTGGAAACAACATGGTTGAGAAATGGTGGTCTAATATATATCATAGTCCCTCTCCTAAAATATAGTATATATGGAATGGACAATATCATGTTCCTTGGATTTTGTTTGATCAAGAAGAATGTGGCATGGTCTCCTACTTTACACCATAGTCTATCCTATTTTTCCAAATTCTGTTCTACGGTGTAGGGGGTTTTACTAAGGTTTTATATTTTCCAGTTTGTCAATAAATATCTAAATCACTTATAATACCACTTTTCTCCCATATTTTTCTCTCAGACCTTAATAATCCAAGAGATATTTTCAAAGTCCTTTACAACACCATTCTATCAAGTCAAAACCTCACCTTCTAGAGATCAATCTGTGGTGATCCAATGTGAGTACTTTTTTTTACGGGCTCTTCACCATTCAATTTTTTTCCTCCCATTTATATTTTCCATGCTATGGTAGTTGATTTCCTTTGTTCTTATGAAGTTATTTTTTTGTTAGCACATTCCTGGCAGGAAATATTTTGGAGGATATTGGTTCCTTGATGGAGAGGTGATTAGGGATCTATGTCTTTGTTCTATTCATGATCAAAGAACATTGATATACTTGAGGTAGGGTATTCATTTCTTTTCCTTTTATTATTATGTGAAATCGTAAATTTTTCATTGTCTATCCATTTAGATAGTGGTGGAATTAACCTTGATAAATATTAAATTAGATTAAAGAATGAAAATGGTTTATGGTTGTAATGATCACATGTGTTCCGTCACCATGATAATGGGTTTCCTCTAGATTTACCAGATAGTGTGCTATATATGTTATTCTTAGTTTATCATATTTGTTGAGATTTGGTTAACATGTTAATTTTTATGAAAATGATTAAATAATGTAAATATAGTAATTATTGGTTGAATTGAGAATTTAAGAGGAATATTTTCATTATAGTTTTTATTATTTTATAGAAATAAAATGATGCTTAATTCATGTTTAATAAAAATGGTCTTTCCATATGTTAATGGAATTAGATAGAGAACTTAAAGATGAAACACATATTGTTGATATTAATAAAGAGGCATGTTAAATGGAAAATATTGAAGTCATGTTTTAATCATTTAATATATTTTAATAGCATATGAATTAGGTTACTTATATTTGTAACCTGTGATAAATTAATTGGTTGATTAAATATGGTAATAAAAATCTTTTTATGACAATGATAAATGTTTGGGTATGTGAGATACTATTTCTATGAAAAGGATGGATGCCTTGTTTTCAGGGCCTAGTTTTCTAGATGACTCTATTTTTCATTTTCTTCCATCTATGTTTTCACTAGATGTGAATCACTCTATACAATATTATATGAGTCTATGATTGATTCTGGTTGGTAATATTTGGGTGGAGAGGCCCGAGTTTGTGGTTGCAGTCGATGGTTTTGATGACAAGATGCATGGTGATACACATGATGGTGTTGGGAATGGGACCAAGATAGATAGAAAAAGTTGAATCAGGTATTTTCTATTATTGTGATGATAGATATATGAATTCTTGTTGTTAATTTTTTTTATGTAAGAATGAACATGTTGCCTATTTGTCTACATTCCATTCCCCACTACTCGAGGCTGCTGGTTTTTCTTGGTTATGAATCATCTTTTTGTAAATAAGGATGTTTCATAGAGTACCTAGAATTATAGAATGATAATAATGTTTAATCATTATTTTATCCCAGGGGGTTTGTGCTTGTAGGAATGAAAATATGTTAATATTGAGAAATCATGGACTCAGTTGGATTATTCTTGGAGGGCATAGACTTCAATTTGATGGATAATGAATTTTATATTGGTGTAGTAATAACTAATGGATAATTAATTAATTAACATATGGTTAAATGTAAAAATGAAGAAGAAAACTTAATAAAGAACATTTAATGCTTTTTTTTCATATAGGATCTCGTTTTCTTAGTGGTGGAAGCTAGGTGTATTAGAGATGATTCCCTTAGTTGATCCTAATACTAGGTTAATTCCCATAGTGAATTTTTGACTAATATTTTATCCTGTATATTTTATGATTTCATATGCTACCCTCCCATGTCAGTAGGATGACTGACACCTAGTCGACTTTGGGAGGATGTTTTACCCAACATCCAGGTTGTTGAGGAATAGATGGATAACTACCCCCTCTAGGATTGTTCTATTCTCCTAGTAGTATTATGTGAAGGTATGCATGGCTATTGGTTTTAAAAATATATGTGTGTAGAGGGATGTAATATCTTGTGGTCATTTCACACACATGTATCTATAGATATAAAAATCTAAGGATTATTATAGGAACGATGTGTATAGAATGGAATGGATTGATGTAGATTACTCACCGTATGGGATGTAATGTATTTTGGTACAATACACAATTTATGATACACAACATATGTGATTTGATCTATCTTGTAAACTGGTCAGTCACTATATAGAGATGTGGCATGGGATGATGAGATTAGGTGATGCATGTGATGCTTGTTATGATACCGTATTCTAGGTGTTTTCAGGCTTTCTTTTTTTGGAGAGAGATAGATTAGGACGTATGATGCATGGGTGTAGTATTAAACCAGTGGGGGAAGTAGTAGTGGGGTACCCTTGATTTTTCTTTATAATATATGATATATTGTATGAATTAATTGTTAGGAGATGGACATGGTGTGGCTGGTAAGCTAGTATACCTATTTAGGTGATGAGTTAGTTTAAGTTATTATTCATTAGGATTTATCATGATTTTTTTAACTTTTTCATGAGAGGATCCATGTAGGATCCAACTAAGTAGACCTGTTATGCTCACTATATGTATATATTAACTATTTTCAGATTATTAAGAGAAGGTTGGATATTAGGTTCAATATTACTAGCTCATTGTTATTTAGGGAGCTATTTTGGATTTATGGTCACTGTTAAGTTCCTATTTTTGTATTTTTAGTTTATTTTCACTTGTATTATGTTTTTATGACACTATATGTATGTAAATTGGATTTGTATTTACCTTTATCATGAGTTAGAGTTTATTGGTGTCCTTGTCTTATATACCATTCCTCATTTTCATTTAGAGGGTAATGCCTCCCATTTAAATGTAAGATATTACCTTAGATCTTGTAGCTAACCCATAGTCTATTAGTGGTGGGATTTAGGTGGTCATAATCTCTATTCTCTCATAACCCACCCATGAGGTGTACCATTGGGGGGAGGGGTCATGACATATTGGAATAAAAGGTTCTGGTTCAGGGATATGATGTTTTTTGGAGTCATTAATAGGTGAGACTGCATGGGTTGATAGAGAATTATTGTTATCCAAACATATTATGCAAGGTAAAAATTGGATATCAACTAGGAGATAAGTATTTAAGCCCCCAATGATCTAATGCGTGGACCATTTAGTTTATTAATATTTCTAAAAAAGTGATATTGGTTTTGGGCTAGATACATCAGAATAGGATCATTCATCATTCATTATTATTCCTATGTTTTAAATCGGTAGACCATGGGATTAGGTTTAACCACGAATAGATAAATAAATAATTAATCATAAAAATTCCAAATTTTAGGTTTTGGATTCTCCAACCATTTTTAATTTTGTAGGCATGGCTCTAGGTTGACGTCCCCACCAGGTTCAAACTAATTATGTTCAACATGACATGACTAAATTTCACTATAGAGTAGAGGTTGATTATGAAAATACTTGGAGGATGTAACCCCAAGAGTTTCAGCACTGAAGTCTACAAAAGTATGAAGAATTTGTTTTGGACTCAATGACAGAAGACTAGTTATAAGAGTTGGAGATAACTTTCAGTTCGATCCTTTCTCATAACAAACATTGGGATATATTGGAATTAATGATGCTTCATGGAGTGTTGAGGTAGTGGTGGATATTGTTACTTGGGGGTCATGAGGTATTGAAGGTCTTGTGGGGGGATTTCAGTAATTGGATCAATGAAGAGTTTATTTATTTGACCATGGAAGATGCCAATTTATAGGGATTAATTACCCTTTGATAAGTGAGTTCTTGAGTGTGGGAGTTCATGATCTATTTATAAACCATTATACATTATGTATCCGACCTATTTTTAGAAAAAAATTATAAGGAGGGGAATTTCTATGATTCTTCGCGTATAGATATACAATGTCAGGACACCCCATTCTTATTGATGATAAATATCATGATTCTAGGGAGAGAATAGGTTAATGATAGGATAGTAGATAGAATCATGTTATCATAAGAAGGGAGTCATCAGGACTCTCCAACAAGTATATATGTTGTCTAAAGTTTCTAGTTTCCAAGATAGAAGAGCTTTTTGATAGTTGGGGGTAGGTACCAACCCTCATCATCCCATTTCTCTAGAGGTGGTTGATCTCATCCCTTTGCATTGGGATATAGCACATGTATTTATTATAGGGTATGAGGTCTTATGTAGTGAGAGTTCCTAAAAATTCTAAGTAGGAATCATGAACCATGTGTTCCTCTTAAGGATCCTTCAATGAGTTAGTTTTAGTCAAGGCATCAAAAACAAGATGCTCCATCTTGGGATCAGTAGAGAGGAGTCAAAGAAGAAATATGATAGACCTGAGATACTCCTAACCATAATAGAGTAGAGAAAAAACATAGAGGTGGTCTTTATCTGGTCCAGATAGGCTCTGTATAGCTTCATGATGTAGGCTTTCATATGCTAGGAGATCCAGATGTCGTTTGAGGTATGATATTCTTGTTTACTACTTAAGAACACACCTTGTTTGATTTAGGTGCCAAACACTCCTTATCACCTACCATGGTTCATTATTTATTTCTTGAGGTGAAGAGTATTTTAATTCCCTTGATGTTAAATAGAGTAGTTGGAGGTCAAAGTTATTTTTATAAGGTAAGTAGAGACTATGATCTTGTGCTGGGGTAACACTGATCTTTGGGAGACTTCCTATGTTTAAAAATATAACCATACAACATTATCGATTATATGGATAGGTTATTTTAAATCCAAGATATTTTGGATTGCTTTAGGATATAAGTTACATACTATGATGTTGACAGAGAGTCTTCCATTTTCATTTGAAAGCAAGACACTCAGTTGGGTTAGAGGCATGTTCCACCCTTATCTTTCATGATGGCTGATATGATATTGAGTTCACCATAAGTTCATCTGAATGTATTTCCTAGTTCTTTGGAATTATACCATGATGTTTTTACTAATGAAGTTAGGGAATGACCCCCTTCATGAGAGGTAAAGATTGATAAAGAACTATAGCAAAGAATTTCCCTAATATCAATATCTCCATATAAGATGGAACCTTCTATGTTTTGGGAGCTATGAGTATATCTCATTGATCTATAATAGTGAGGCTTTGTATAATTGATTTTGTCACCATTGGGTGCACCATTTCTCTTTATAAATAAGGCCAATGGAATTTTACATCATTTTATTGATTATTATTATCAGAATCAGGGAAAAGAGAAGAAACAATATCCCAATCTATGGATTGATGATTTATTAAATTATCTAAAAGGATAAAGTTAGTTCCATAAGATCAATCTATAGTCAGGATATCATCAGATGTGGGTGAGGAATCCATATTTCACAAATACCACTATATAATGCCATTATGGGAATTAATAGTTCATTGTGATGTTGTTTAGTGTGACAAATTCTATAGATGTATTCATGTGTTTTCAGAACCTAGTATCTAGGTATTTTTTGGATATGTTTTTGGTGGTTTTTATAGACATCATCCTTGTAGAACTATGTTTGAGATGAGGTGTAGATCATATATATTCCAAATTTATAGTTCTTCATGGTTATCAGCTATTTTGGAAGTTGTCAAAGTGTGAGTTCTATTATCTTATTTTTTGTTTCCTAGGGCATGCCATGTCCCAATGATAAGTGGTTTTGGACCATTCGAGGATAAAGTTAGTCATTTATTATAAATACCCCATGATAGTTACAAAGTTATGAAGGTTACTTATTATTATAGGATATTATAAGATATTTCTAGCCAATTTCTCTCAAGTGGTGAGTCCTTCGATAAATTTTTTTAAAAGTAATTATGTGTTCTTTTGGAATGATTAGTTTTTTTTCATTTTTTAGGTATCTGAAAGAGATTTTGGTTATTGATATAGTTCTTCATTTTCAAGAAGAAGGAGTTATGTTTGAAATTTTCTATGATTCTTTTCATCTTGGTTGGGGATTTTTTGTGATACTTAAGAGTTTTGTTTTTTCATATGTCTATTAGTAGTTAGGTATCCATGATTTTAGCTATGAAACCTATGACCATGAGTGGGTTGCACAAGTGTTCCCTGTGGATATGAAAAAATTACCTCATTAGTGATAATTTTGTGGTTTGTACCAATCATAATAGCCTGAGGTTTGTATTCTCCCTGTATGTCTTGAACATGTAGTAGTGAGGGTGTATGGAATTCGTATAGGATTATGAATTTGAGATTTCATACACACTAGGAAAGGGTAATGTTGTAGATGATGTATTAAACATGAAGTCATGTGGGGATGTTGTGCATGTATTTAGTGATTCTTAGAGAGTGGTAAAAGAGTTCTTAGTGAGGTATCACAATATAGGAGTGGTTTGAGGAAGAAGATGTCTTTTTTAGATGATAGTCCAGTCATCCTTGGTGTTGTAGGTGGAGGATTCATAGATTAGGGATTTTGAGGTGGTGGTTTCTAGATATTGAGCAATATTTAGTGATTCCCTTTTTTGTTGGTCTATGGATGGACACCCTTATTGTTGGTCTAAGGACAAACATAACTAGTTGTTTTTATTGGGGAGTATTTTCATCCCTCTGGATATGCATGAGATATTTATCCATGAGTTCCATAACTCACCCTTGGTGGTACATCCTAGCATGAAAATTATATACCGAACTCTGAGAGGGTATCTTTAGTGTATGATGAAGCATAAAGTTTCAGAGTATTCATCCCAATGTTTGGTCAGTGAGAAGGTGAGTCTAAGCAACATGTTCTTAGTGGGATTATCCGATAATTTAATTTTTATCAGTTAAAGTGGGAAGATATCTCTATGAACTTCATTACCTATTTACCATGATCTTATGTAGGATTTAATGATATATGGGTCATAGTGGATCATTTTATAAATTTATCCCACTTCTTAGAGATCAAAGAGTCGAACTTAGTAGATGCTTTGTCGAGCTCGTACCTAGAAGAGGTGGTAACATGCCACAAAATCCTGAGGATGATCATCTTTGATCATGATCCTCATTTACCTATAGTGTTTGGAGAGGTCATTGAAATTATATTAGATCTTAGTTATTCCTTAACACTACTTTTCATTCTTAGATGGATGATAATATAGAGGATACTATCCAGACTCTTGATGACATGCTAAATTCTTATGTCCTGGATCTTGGAGGTTTGTGGATGAGGAACCTACCTTTGGTAAATTATTATTAAAATAATAGTTGTCACTCTTCCATTGGTATGACAACATTTTATGCTTTGTAGAGACAAAATTTCCATTCATTATTATACTATACTAGGGTCATGGAAATAGTAATTATCAAGCCACAACTAGTGTAGAGCATGATAGAGATGGTTTAGGTGATTTGTGAGAGGTTGAAAATAGAACATGATCATTATAAGTCCTATGATAATCGTGGATGAGATCTTTAGAGTTTGAAATTAGATATATATTGTTATTAAAGGACACTCCTTATCATTGGAAGTGATGTATTGGTCTCACGAGTAAGCTTTCTCCCATGCTTGTTGGGCCTTTTAAAGTGTGGTCTCATGTTGGATATGTGGCATATCATATAGCACTTTACCAATAGATGATATATATACATGATGTTTTCTATGTTTCATATATCCAACATTATCATGATGATTACTCCAACATCATTTATTGGGGTGATATCAATGTTAAAAATGATGTGACCTTTGAAGAGTGGCCTATAGAGATCCAGGACAGCCATGAGAAGGTGTTTCTAAATAATGTTATTACCTTGGTTTGTGTCTTGTGGTGAATTAGAGGTGTAGAGTAGAGAACCTAGGAATGTGAGTCAAAGAGAACTGGTCAGTACCTCAATCTATTTATTTTATATATCTACTCTTGTAGTGATTCTTGTTTTTTGGATATTGACCTTTAACTAGTTTATTATATGGTTACCTTACTAATGTTTTTTTCTCACCATTATATTTTTTGAGAGGTATATTACCCATTAGATTTTTTTTATTTGGTTGTTGGTATTACTTGGTTGGTATCTTAGTTCCTATAAGTGAGGTTGTTGACCTCCGGTGTAGGTGAAACTCTTGAGAGGTATCTCATGGGGTGGCTACTCAGACAAACCCTTTTTTCATTCTTTTCTCGGGGTTTGGATTTAAATTATAGAGGATGAGAATAGTTTCAGAGGAATGTAATATAATTGAACTAATACTAGTAACCCTTAATTTATGATTTTTTGGGTGTTGGAGGTGTCCATAGAGGGTTCTAAGATTCTTGGAGTGAAAATATAAAAGGTAAGGAAATTATATGGTATGGAGAATTTTACTATGTCGTAAGTATAACATATATAGTGTAGAGATCCCAAAAAATATTAAGGGACTCAAGAGGATGGGATTTAAAGATACATTCATTTTTTTCATAACTAGTTCGTGAAGTAGGGATGCAACAAAAGACTTTCAGTCTTATAGTGTGATAGGTTGGTTGCGGAATTGGGATTCTAGGGGTGAGTTTGGATGGTTATTCCAATTTTGATACCCCTACGATATAGAGGTAGATTGTATCATAGCTAATACCTTAGAAATGTAATGCCTATGTCATAGTGGTCTCAAATACAGTATATCCCTTCTCCTAAAATAAAGTATCTATGGAATGGACCTCACCATTTTCCTTTGACATGGTTTAAATAGGTAGGTCGTAGTGTGGTCTCTTTCCTTACATTGTTTTCAATCTTGTTTCATCCAATTCTATGTCATCGTGTAGGGGGATGAATCATGGTATTTTATTCTATTATTTCTATACATTATTTAACCTCCTCCAAACCCACATCTCTCCCATTTTTTTCTCCAACCTTATCATGTTTATAGGTATTTTTTTGTGCCTTTGAATTACCTATCGATCAAGTTAAACCTCGACATCCTAGAGATCTATCCATCATGATCCAAGGATATTAATTATTATTTTCTAGTGGATTATAATTAATTTGATCTCATTTCATCCTTTTTGTTCTTTTCATGATATTATGGTTGATCTCATCCATTCTTATGGAGATATTATGATGATTTTTGTGTGCTAATGTCATAACTTCCTTGGGAGGATCTAGATTTCTTACAAGATTGGTTATTTGAGATCTAATTCATTGTTCTCTTATCAATCAAAGAACATCAAAAGTCTTGATCTAGGATAATTTTATCTTATCCTTTTATTCTTATGTGAAATCAAGAAGTCATCATGATTTTTCATTTATATGGTAGTGTAGTTAAACCAATAATAAATTAAACTAGATTAAAGAATGAACTTGGTTTATGGTTGTAGTGATATCATGTGTTCCTTCACCATGATTACATTTTGACTCCTGATTTACTATAATGTGTGTTGACTATGTTATTCATTATTTTTTATTCTTAGGTTAATATTTTATTTCCGATTAAAATATATAAAGAACATAATAATGATAGTTTTTGGATAGCTTATGATTTATATAGGCAATTTTTCATTAAATTTTTTTATGATTTTATAAAAATCAAATGTTTCTTAATAAATTATTCATTAAAAATTTTCTTCCACATGTTAATAGAATTGGATAAAGGACATGATGATGTAATTATTTATGTTGATAATAATTTAATTGTTAAATTAAAATTTTTGAAGGCATGTTTAAAAAATTTAATATCTTTTAAAAGATGATTCCTTTGGTTACCCATGCTTATATCCTATGATAAATGAATCGGTTAATCCAAGATGGTAATAAAATTGGTTGTTTCATAAAGATAAATGTTTTTGTCCAAGATATTCCATTTATATAAAATAGATGTATGACTTTTTATGGTGTAGTTTCTAAAATAACTCTATTTTTTGGTTTCTTCCTTCTTTATTTTATTTGGATGCAAATATTATTACGAGATGTGATATGAGCTTGGGAAGGATTTTGGTTGATGTAATATGGGAGGAGAGGCATGAGTTTGTGGAAACAATTTATGCCTATGATAGTGATATGTATAGTGATATTCATGATAATGTGGGGGATTAAACCAATATATATGGAATGAGTGAAAGATGATATTTCTTGTTATTATGTTTAATGTTGGATACTATATTGTTAATAAATCTATTTAATGTCTGAATGTCCAAGTTGATTATTTATCTAAATTTCTTTCCCCATGGCTTAAGGCAGCTAGTTTTACTTGGTTATGCATTTATTTAGGGTAATATAGAATTTTTCATAGATTAACTAGAAATATGGAATGATAATAATGTTTAATCATTGTTTTAACCCATGGGGTTAGTGCTTGTGGGAATGTAACAGATTTCCATCTTGAGAAACTGTTGATTCAGTTGGATTATGCCCAAAGGGAATGGACTTTAATTTTATAGATAATGAAATATATATCATTTTAATGATAACTAATATCTAATGAATTATTTAACATCATATTGACTGTAAAAATGAAATAGGTAACTTAACAAATATTCTTGAATGATTGTGTGATTATAGGATATATAGTACTTAATGGTGGAATTTAGGTCTCTAAGAGATGATAATTGTATTTGATACTAAGGATAGGTTAATACCAATAGTGTGATCATGAGATATATTATATCATGCATATTTTCTGATTTAATACACTACACCACACATTTTGGTAGGGAAACTAACACCTAGTGGACTCTGTGTGGTAATTTTCCCCAATATCCAGATTAGTGGAGAAGAAATGGATGACTACCCCATGATCACACTCTCTTATCTTGGAAATATTATCTGTTCATATGCATAGTGGTTAGTTTTCCCCATATATGTCTGTAGTGGGATGCAGTGTCTTGTGGAAATTTCATACACATGTATCTATGGATATAATATCCTATCAATTATTATATGTATGACATGTATGGGCTAAATGGGTTGAGGTAAATTACTCTGCATATGGGATGAGATGACTTGAGGTACAATACCCATTGTATAATACATGAAATATGGGCTGTGGTGGCCACAAAACTTCTTATTTTCTATATGAATACGTGGCACATGATGATGCAATGATGTGATCTATGATATGCATGTTTTGATAATTTATATTAGGTGTTTTCGACCTAGATTATTTTGTAGAGAGATGGATTAGGGAGTATAACATTGGGGAAGAGTGGAAAACTATTGGTGAAGTGATAGAATTGAACCCTTGATTTGTTAATATAATATTTTATCTATTATATGCATTACATGAATATAGATATCCATGGTGAGACTGGGAAATTAGCGTACCTTTTTTGGTGATGAGTTTGTTTCACTTGTTGTTCACTAGGCTTTCACATGATTTCTTTATATTTTTTCTGAGAGGATCTAGGGAGGATCATACAGAATGTACCTATTATGATCACCCAATGTTTATATAAACAATTTTCTTGTTTGCAAGATAAGGTTGGAGATCAGGATGGATATTTCTAAATCATGGTTGTTTAAGAAGATGTTTAGGATTTTTGGTCACTAACGAGTTTATATTTTGGTACTTGTATCTCCTTTTCCATTGTATTAGTTTTTAAGGATAGTACATGTATACCCTTGGGAACATTATTTACCTTTATCTTGAGTAGTTTTTTATTGATGTACTTGTATTATCACTTTCTACTCATTTTATAGAGGGTAATGCTTCTTATTTGTATGTATAATATACCCTCAGTGATTTTTGCCAACCCTTGGCCTAATGGAGGTGATATTTGGGTGTTCATCATCTCTTTTATCTCATTTATGACCTAGGTGGGATATCTTCGAGGGGAGGGGTCATGAAATATAGAGAGTCTCATAGTTTCTGTGTAATTTTTCTTAATCATATGTAATCCGTGCATTGGGTATCCCCCATGAAAAGGTAGGCCTCATTATTTCTAATAACATATGTAAGGGTTAACCCAACCAATTCCCAACCCATGTGAGGAAAACCTTGCATGTTCAATATGAATCATATATAAGGGTCACTTGACACAGTATAAGGGTTATTACACCTCTTATGATAAATCATGCATATCAGATCATGAACCATATTTAGCCTATTTAAGGGTCATCCATATAGTTTCTATTAACCATGTGTGATCTATGACATATCCATGTATAAACAAAATATTTCCTAAAAAAAATTCAATGCTGAAACATGATTTTTTAAAGGTCCCGGAAATAGATTAAAATAATAAAAAATAATAGATAAAGTGATATGTAGGTTTGAAAAAAAATGTATAATGGTTCTCATGAAAAGTATCTTTCCAAGCATATGTTGTGGATGCTCCAAATATAAACCATAAAACTATATAATTCCAAAAAACAGTGTATGAAACACCTTTTGGTATATACTGAACAGGTCATCCAACACACAAAAGCAATTTTACACACCATGACTATATTATGTAACATGATACAAGAATCATAATAATATTGTCCTGAAAATTTTATCCCAAACTATAATACACTTTGAAGAAAATCATTTAGGAAAAAATCATTGCAAGACCCTCAGATTTTATGAAATATTAGTCTTGAATAAATTTAATTTTTTCAATATATTGTGTTTCACACAACACCAAGTTTTTAATAAAAAATTATATATTATTAGTATTAGTATTTTAAAAAATATAATTATAGCCTAACCTTTAAAATTAGAATTATTTATACGAATAACCCCTTTTAAAAAATTATGTATAATCGTTTTATATAATGAAAACATATAGATAAAAATGTACTTAATTTTTAGTAAAAATTTATATATTTCTAAAATACTAATTTCTCAAAAACAATTTACTGAATATTGTAAAAATAATAATTTTTACACTTTTATAAAATATATTTGACAAAATAAACATCATTTTTTAAATCTACATGTAAAAATTATCTTTGAGTGAATACGATAACACCGCTCATGTGTATAGCGAACTACCGCCTCATGTTGTGAGGTGATTCGTTCTTCACATATGCTTTAAATTGAACTTAATAAGTATAGTATTAATGAAAATTTGTGATATATACAAAATAAAAATAATTATTTAAATTTAATATATTATTTTTCTTTCTTTCATTTAATATGTATGAAAATGGAAACAACGTTCATGCATACGTATGACCTACCATCTCCATGACCAATGCAATTCATTTTTAATCACTAAAATTAATGGATATCTATAAATAATTATATGATGGATATATAAAATATTTATTTCATGGTTAAAATTATGGATATGGTTGAACCATGATAAAAAATAAAGGACTGAAGACACTCAACCAAAAAATACATGAAAAACGAAGTAAATATTACCTGAAACGTGATTTTAAAAAGGAATTGTTAACAAAAGGGAAATAAAAGGGAAATAAAAGGTCATAAATAAATCATATATGGTAAGATAAATATTATTATGGTCATCCAATAGATTTATATTAAACATAAATTTATTATATAGATGGTTTAATGTGTATGAAGGAAGTCAATACTTACAGTAATGGAATTTTATTACAAATTGGATTCTTTGGGATATAGGTTATGTAATGAACATATATTATTTTATGAGGTGAATATACAGACCATTTGAAATTTTATATCATGAATTTATTTATTCCTATGATATTTACTGATTAATTTAAATTTCTTATTTCATGTGTATTATAATTCAAAAGTTACCCAAGTGGTAAGAGTTTGATGTTAAAATCCCATTGTTTATCAAGGTTGTTTTTTATTATGCTTACTATGTTGAGATCTTATGATCCAACTCTCAATAAAATCATGAATTTTTATATCCTATGGTTATTTTAGGATAATACTTGTTTTTCCTTCATTTTCTTCTCATTCTATACTCAATATTCCAAAAAATTGTTTTCAAATAAAACCTAATTTATTTTTCTCTTTGGTTAAAAACCATTGTTCTTTCATATCCATGTATTCTAATTTTTTTAAAGAATGTTTTAAAGTTCCAATTAATTTTTTTAAATTCATGTTTACCCTTGTTTTAATTTTTCCAATTTTTTTAAATGAATCATTAATTTGTTTCCCAAATAAGTCTTGTTTAGATTTTACTAAAAATATTAAAAGAATATTTATTTATAAGGAAGTAGGATATGATTGGAATTTTCTACCATCATGGATGTCTAATTATTTAAGGCTTCATTTATAATTTTCCAAATATATTTTTAATGTAAATGTTTTGGAATATTTTTTTTTGTAAATTTTGTTTTAAAAAGTTATTTTTAAAGTGGAAAGGATATTTTCCTCAAGAAATTTTCCAAGTGATATTTGAAAATAATTTTACATATAAGATGAAATCATTAGATATTAATTATGATTTAATAGGGATGTGATCTAAGGATACCATTATTTTCCCTTTATTGAACGGTTTATGTTTATGATGGTAATATTATTATTATTAAACCTATTTATCTTCCATGGGTTATACCATGATAAAATGGTTTGAAAACCTGCTTCTTTTTCCATGAGTTATACATTGATTAAAAAATAAAATGATTATGAAACCTATTTTATTTCCATTTTTTATTCTATGATGAAATGCTTATGATACCCATTTCGTTTTTTTGGATTTTATATGATAAGTTCTTTATGATCTTTTGGCATACCTTTGTATGATTTTCATTATGTGATGGGTGAGTACTATATCTCCCTAAAATTCATTAGGTAATGATTGATATATTGGTAGATAAATAGGACTTTAAATGGGTAGTGAACCTATTTTAGTAAGAGACATTTTCCACTATGATAGTCATTAGAGTGAAACATGACTACTATTATTTTTTTGGGAGTTAACTCAATTTGTTATATTTGTCTTCGGAGTGAACTTGGATTACTATCATGGTTTCGAGAGTGAACCCAATCCATTATGATAGTATTTAAAATAATTATTAACTACTAATGAAATGGTTTTTATACTTATGTATATGCTAGAAATTTTTGTCTTATGCTAATGTTATGCTCTCATGGAAAATGTACTTTTTTTCCTTTATGATTCAACTCTTATTAACTACCATGATTTATGATATAATTCAATCTTATGATCATTGACATGTTGGGTATGGTTTTAAAATGATAAGCTCATGTTCTCATACCCTTTTGATCATGTTATTCTTATGAAATCATTGACATCTCCCTAGTTTACCATTACTGAGAATCCAAGCGCACTGTTTATTATGTTTTCCACCCCACATTTTGAAGATTGTTTTATGTATGATAAGTCTAAGAAGGGATCTAGATATGTATAAATCATTAGGAAAATATGAATTTCACATATTACCTAGTTTTTTGTGTTCCCATGCTTCCAAATGTACTTTACCTAAAAAATTCTAGCTTTGATTATTATTTTATGTAATGAATATTCTTCTATTAAGAAGAAATATGAATATATGAAAACTATGGGTTTCTATAGTTGGTATCAGAGTAAGGATTGGTTAATTATTTTAAAACTAGGATGATAAAATATTAGTGATAACCCTTAGTATGATCCTAAGTATATGATAATATCCTATGTTATGGTGATGAAAGGTATGAGTTTTTCTTAGTAATACATTTCTCTCTGGATACTACAAGTGGACATGATTTTGTAACAGTTGTACCTCAAGGTAATAACTATGAAAAAGGCCATGCTTGGTTTGACTTGATAATTACCTGGTAAGTGATAATGGTCCTTACTATTAACTTGGTTTTAAACACATGGGGGATATTCTTTACTTAATTCATGTTCTCTTATGAATGATCATGAAGGATTTGAATAGTGACTATGAATGACCTAGGTTAATCCTAATGTGTTATTTATTGAAATTAAGGTGTCAATATTTAGACATCCTAGAAGTGATTTTTCATTATTATGTGGTTTCCCACATTTATTATTATTACTCACACAACACATTTTGGTTTTTATTTATGGATGAAACAAGTAGGAATCATGTTAGAACTGAATATGAATAAAAATATTGTGATTATGAGAAACAAAATTGGATTACTGGTAAAAATATATTATGATTTCGCCTAATTAGCTCTCATGATATATGATTTACAATAGGATATTTAATGATATTCCTATCACATCGAATAAGGGGAATATTAAATTTTATGAAAGTTCATGTGATAATGAACATAGAAGAAACAATATTAGGATTCATACATGTTAAGAATATGGGAAGAAGAACCGAAATGAATATCTCAAATAGAGGGGAAGATATTTTCTATGATGAAATAAAGGTTATAGAGAACATAATTACCAAGTAATTTTATGTCTCATATGTGAGGAAGTTGAGAATTATCTATGTCAATGCCCTAAATTAAGGGTTATCCCCTATAAAAATGAAGGAACAATATTATAAAAAGATATTGAAGTAAAAGTGCTTAAGTATTTCAGTATTGGAATTAAATAATTATTTTGCAGAAGTATTTTAATCAAAGGTATTTTAGTTATAATAACCATGAAAGAACTAATTATTATCTTTATTTTGGAAGAATATATGTCTTCATTAGATGAAGAGTTTTGGTTATCATCATGGGTACATGAGTTTAAGTTATATCATATATTCAAATTCATAGACACAAATTTGGAGGTTTTATGTGATTGGAGTTTTTCATGATTAAGGATATTTTGTGATAAATTTATTTCAATACAAACATTTATTTTTTTATATGATTTAGTGAAAACTTTATTTATGAAGGATATATGATAAATTCATTTTTAGTGCATATTTATAATAAATTGTTTTTGTGGTTTTTAATGAATTTATAATCAAAATACCCTTTAATTTCCATGTTTTATTCAAATTATGCGTAAATTAGAATGTAGAATGTGAATGTTTTAAATTAGAGGAATAATTTTAATGGATAATTTTTATTATGAAAACTTGTTTGATAAGTGCTGAAATTATTCTATGTGTTTAAATTTTCAAACTCTTTTTAAGTTCTTTTCAAAAAATCTCTCTGCTTGGGCTTTCCCTCAACCAATGGCCCACATGCTTCTTAGGTGACCCACATGGGGTGACATAACCAAGAAGTCCATTGGGAGGGATACCCCAAGCACATGATGCACATGAGGGGTCAGATATATGTGAAAGGTCCCATGTATGGTCATATCGTGAGGGTTTATTTGTTCATAGTTGAGAGCACTAGCGCATGAGGTGACTCCATGTTGTGGTGGAAGGAAGGCGTCACCAATATGGGGTGGTCCACAGTGGTGGGAGGGATGTCCTCCGGCCCCCGTGGAATATCATTTCTATGGGAGAGTCGCACTTAAGCTAATACGTTCTCTCCTTCCACCTCCTCATTTCAATATGGAATGAATTTTTACAGGGTACAATTCATCCCTTCTCAATACTGCTAGTATCCAACATAGCCATTCCACACAACATCATCATCCATAATTTCTCAACTAGAAACTACCATGAACACTGCTCCTAATGCTCAGGGTCGAGCTCTATCACCATTCCATGCCTCCACTTCCACTTCTGATGTCTGAAACCACCATAAATTCCATTATCCCCCTTAGATGACCCCCCTGAGGCTATTTCAAAGGCCCCTTTGTAAACCTTAAAGTATAGAGGAAGATGAGATCCTACAGTCACACAACTTTTCACCATTGTTTCCCTTAACATTTTCATACCATGATTCAATAATACACAAGACATTCATGATAAATGGGGGAAAAGAAGTCACCTCCCCATGTGGACCTCATCCACACTATAATATTTTAAACACACAATTTTATTTGGTATTTTCAAATAAGGATATATAGGTTTCCGTGGTATTTATAATGAGGATTTATAGATTCCCCTTCACATCTACATATCCTAAGGATCCTCATGAAGACCAAGGATTATCACCTATCCTTTTAAAGAAACACCATGCTTCCAAGCGGGGAGAGTTCCATCAGTAGGAGGAGAAGACTATTCGAGTACATGACTACTACATGTTTTATATTTAATTTTATTATTTTCATTCCAATTTTTTGTTTTATTTTTTTATTTGTAAATTTTTATTTCTATTTTATTAAATACCAAAAATTCATGCATGTTTTTCATTTATGTGTTCCCCCATTACTCTCATCATCCCCCTCCTATTATTCCTTCTCTTATTATTATTATTAGTATTAATATTAATCATTTAGAATTATTTATATTTTATTTATTTTATTTTATTTTATTATTTTATTCTTCTTATTTTATTTCATTCCCTTTCTCTCACTCTCTCTCATCCCAATAATTTTTTTCTTTTTTTTTCTTTTATTTTTTATCAACCTTATTATTTTTACTTTCTGTTCATTTCTTTTTATTTTATTTCTTCCATTTTCCCCTTTACACCAAAGTTATATATTACTCTCAGCAATGGGAGACTGACCAGATTATTGTCCTAGGGAGGTCAAGGTGTTATTGAATTTTTCTTAAAGTTTATTTTACTTTTTTGTTAGATTTGAGTAGCATTCATGGGTATGGTGATTTTATTCAGTGTGGTGACTATCCCCCATGACATAAAACTAAATATATTTTATTATTTTATTTAATCACTTTACCCTATCTTTATTGGGAAGATCTTCATATCATAGAGTTGGGTTAATCAGTGGATGAAATGACATCAATATAGACAGGTCCAGGAAGATGGAACACCCTCAACCAATGTGCGTCATTAAACTTGATTATACATGAAGGTGGAATTGAGATTACTTAGGAATTAAAAGATTCTACATTTTATAAATAAAAATAAAAATAATTCATCATGAGATTTGATGTCTTTATTATTAATATAAAATCAAACAAATAAAGGAGAATAAAGCTTAATCCCAAAAATGAACCTAAAACTAAGTACTTTATTTCTTAATTCATTATATTTATATTTTCATATTAGTTTATGTTTAGAATTTACATATTTCATTTCATTTAAACATCCGATAAATAAACAAAAAAACCCAAAATGATTTATATTTTTCTTCATAAAATAATTAAAACAACATAATGAAACATTTTAGGTTATTTATAATAATTTATTGAACATACTGAGAAGCTTCTTAAGTGTGATAACCCTATTCTTCTACTATGCTGCACTAGGAATATAATTTTCTTTTTCCGTGTCCTAGGATTGGTAGGCTATAAAAATGGTACCATTTGATAGGGAGAGAATATATTATTTTATTACTTTTCCTATATTCATATATTAAGTAGATTTTATTTCATTTATAAAAATAAAAACTAAAAAAAATCCATGAAATTTTCAAATGAAATATTTTTAAAATTCATGGAACAACTACTCTTATGTAAAAGAACCAGTATTTAATTTTTTCTTACAAAGGCGGCTCTCCTAAAAATACTTGATTAACTCACTGACCTAGCCAAACATATGATAAATGGGCATAACACCAGAATTTCAATTAATATATTAACATATATGGTTGATAAAGTCAAAACTGATTATCAAAGACTAAATACCAATATGGAAGTTCCACTATAGAAAACCAATTTTACTAAAAGAATCAAAGAGGTTGAGGCCCAACATGAGGAGTCTTCACAACCCAACCATCTAAAGTGCTAAATCTAAAAATACCATGATGAGATTGAGTGGGTTCATGATGAGGAAAAAATTCATACTAAGGTAACTATGGGAGATCAATAAGAATGGATAACTTTTGAAATGGATATGAGCAACAACTTGATCTCCCCAATCCCTACAAAGTAGATGATCCAATAGCATTTCATGCCACTATAGCCATGGTAGAGGAGGAATCCACAAAATTGATCAAATTTAATGAAAATATGGAGGATCTTGACAACCTACCACTATCCGTTGAGATCTTACTCCAAGAGTAACTCACAACTAAACTACTTATTGAACTAGAAATAACTAAGGGGGACGATATTTATTTGAATTATATCTTTTTTTATTTTATTCAATCTGATTTGAGTATTACTCCTTATTGTTTTAAATTTTTACATTTGGTCAATTATTTCCATAACATAGAGGATGATAAAGAAACAACATATGCACCTTTTGAGTAACACTTGGAGATCCCTCATTTTCATGAACATAAATTTTAGGATCCCCATTATAAAATCCAACTACATAAGCCCGAGGAAATAAAAATTGATGCTCCTCACATTGAAAGTGAGATATTACTTATTAAAAATTAAAACTAAATTCTGTTAATGTAAAAATAATTGCTTTTTCTAACTTTGATCATTCAATTCATGCAGGCCTTGTGAAGCCAACATTGCAAGAGAAGGAGGAGGTTTTACTGGTATAAAATGAGGAAGAGGATGAATAATACTTCATCCTAGCCCTGCCACACAAGTTATATTTAACTGTAAAGGGGGAGGATCTGGTACTCTATCCACAAATCATTATTCACCAAAAAATAAGATATCGATGCTGGGAAAAACCACATGTGGTGGTTCAAATCAAATAAGTTTCATCCACCAACTACCTTTGGAAAATATCTAATATTTTACTATAGAGGGAGTAAAAATTCAGGGCCCACTTTGGGGATCATACCAAGATTTTTTCTTACTACATTCTTTCTATGAATTCAATTTAATTATTTGAATTAGTTTTTCATGCATCTGAATTCCTATTATTTTTTGAGATTAAATGACATGGTACTTGTTCTTATTGATCATATTTATCATTTTTAGCTTTAGGATGGCATAAGGAACCCCCAAGTAGTGGACAAAAATGACAAAAGATTCATATCTAAAGGAGTTCAATTTTTATTTTTATCTCTTCAAATCTCTACATGTTTTCCCAACAACATATTATATTATTTAAACTAGAAAATTGCGTGCCCATGCTTGAATTTTTCCTTACTTGACTAATCTAGGAGAGATAAATTTCATAATAATCCTATTATTACATAATTTATACTTCAATGTAAATGATATTTAATTATTAAAATGGATAATTGCAGAATTAAAGTGAAGTATGGATATTAAAAGGAGGACTCATGATTTAAGGAAATTAATTGATTCTTGTAAATTAAATTTCGTTATCATTTTTTAGGATTTAAATTTTTGAAATTATTGTGAATTGATTTACTACTGTTAATAATTCCATGAGTTATTTTATAATATCATATTTCCATTACTGAGAGGGTTTATAGACTAAGTACTTCTTATTTATTGTTGAGCATATTTCTTGAGTGATATTGGGACATGTCACCTACTATAACTTTCATTTGAACTTATCAAAGCAGTGACTATGAAAAAATAAATTTAAAATGATTGACGCACCTTTTAAAAAACACCTTTTCCTAAAAATACCTCCTTTACTTCAGTCCTTTCCCCACATAGAATCCATTAATGACCTTGTTAGGAATGATCCACATTTGAATCCATTTTTATTTATTCCTACCATCCTCTTTGTATTTTCATGATATTTTAATTTTGAAGTGTGGGGGTGAAGGTAATAATAGGTTAAGTGAGGATTTAAATTATATGGAAAAAATTAGGGGTTCTTATTTTGATTATAAGGTAAAGATGTTTTTTTTCATTCATTCAACTTCACTGTTTTTACCCTCTTGAAAAAAAAAATGAAAAAAAGAACCAACTAAATAAGAAAAAATGGGTTGTGATTTGGGAAAATCAAAAATCTCCATTACTAGGACTATTATTTTAATCATATATTATTTATTGGTGGATGTGAGGTTTATTCTAAGAATAATGTTAAAAAAGAGAATAAAATTTAAAATGTTCTTTGAAAAATATAAAAGGTATAAAAGTAGAGAACGTTTCAACAGGGTGTAAAAATCATTCATTATGCTTAAGTTGATCAAGATATTTACTTTGAGTTTTCAAGGATGTTATGAGTTTCTACTTTGAAGGGGATAATGTCATTAATATTATAATTTTAATATAATTCATTGTACTTAAGAGATAATCCTCCTTTTGAAACTTAAAATTTTAACATAATTCCAATAAACCTTAGACCATTGAGTCATTTGAACCATAAATGAAATCCATAATGATTTTATGTGTCTTTTTTCATTATAAATAGGGTAAATAAGTTCATTTATAAACCTATGTATAAGGAGAATGTTATCCTAGTATGAGAATAAATTTAATTGAAATTTATCATGAGAGATGAGAGAAAATATTCAAAAGTGAGGTTAATAATTATTTTTAATGTTTAATAAATGTAAACTAAGGAGATTGATTGAATGAGAAAATAAATTTCCTCCTTTTAAAATGGGTAAGAGTATAATTCTTAATTTTATTATTTCATTAAAAATATAAAAAATGAATTAATATTTTATGTGAAAATTTTAAAATTTTAGTTGACAATGAAAATTGATTTCTTTTATTACGATTAAATTTGAATATTGATAACATTAGTGACCTTTGATCTTCTATGTTGAGATTTTATACTTGAGGAAAAACATAGTTTACATGTGGGGGTATCTTACAGAGTCATTTTTAGTGGATATTTTTTATCATTTTTAGCATGTCTCAATGAATTTATAATATAAACACCCTTGATTTTTAATGTTTTAATCAGATTATTGGTAAAATGGAATGTGGAATTTAAATGGTTTATGGTAGATTAAGAATATGAAATTTTTGTGGTTAATTTTGATTATGTAAATTTGGTTGATATGTGTTGAAATTATTCACAGTGTTTATATTTTCTAACTATTTTTCCTGGTGTTTTTGTAAAAAGTTGGAAACTTGGTAAAACCCTCAAACAATGGAACACATGACACATAGGAGACCCAGAAGGGGTTACCCTACCATAAAGTCCCTTGAGAGGGCCCACCCGAGAACCCGATTCATAAGGGGGGTCATTCCATGTTCCAGGGCCTATGGGTGTTAATATGTTGTGGGTTTATTAGGCTGCATTGAAGAGTGATGGCACATTTGAGTTGACTCCATGAATTGGCCAGAGGAAGGAATCACTGGGATGGGGAAGTACATGGTGGTAGGTGGGGGTCCTCTGGCCCCGTATGACTTCATTACTATGGGAGATCCATGCTCACGCTTATATGCACTCACCTGCTACATCCTCATTTTTATCTGGGCTAACATTTTGTGGGGTACTCTTTGCCCCCACTCAACTCCTCCACGTTCCACTTTAGCTCCACAACATGATGTCACCGACTGCCAATGATTAACAATAGACCACCATGAACACCACCCCCGAATCATGGTGTGAAGTTCCTTTACCATGTAATTCCTCCACTCCCACTTCTGAAGGCTGGAACCACCATTGATTCCCTCATCACCCTCTAACAACCCCTTGAGTCCTTTTTAAAGGCTCCACCAATAACATCAAAGGAAATTGGAAGATGATATGATAATAGAATGAAGCTAATCTTCATTTCTACCCCTACCATTATTACACCACCACTAAAGCATCCACAATAAATGTATATTAGATGTGGCCAAAGAAGCTATATCCTTGTTTGGATCTCATCAACACTGCAATATTTGAAACACTCAATTTTATTGAGTGTTTAAAAAAATTATATATGTGTCTCTAGGGGATTTAAAATGAGGATTTATGGGGATCCCTTGACATCTAAGGATCTGTAATATCCTCATGAATACCAAGGATTGTCACTTAGCTAATAAAAGAAACACCATGCTACCATGCTGGGAGAGTTGCATCATTGGGGGGAGAAGGCCATTTGAGGCTAGGGATGCTTCATGTTCTCTATTTTATTTTATTATTTTCAATTCATTTTATTAATTTTTAATCTTAATTTTTTTTAATTCTCTTTTATTAAATATAGAAAATTCATTAAATTTTTTATTTTATGTGTTCCTCTATTAGACTCCTCCTCTTCCACTTATTATTATTAATATTATTATTATTATTATTATTGTTTTTGTTATTAATTTAATTTTTAATATTTAATATTTTTTTGTATATATATTCTTATTATATTCTTCAAATTCTATTTAATTCCCTTTCTCTCTCCATATCTCATCCCAATTATTATTTTTCTCTTATTTTTATTTTATTTTTTCTCACCCTCACTCTTTTTATTTTCTATTATTTTATTTTATTTTATTTATTATCTTATTCTCCCTTTAATACAAAGTGATATCTTACTCCCTATATTGATAGGATTACCTGAGGCTTGACCTAGAGGAGGTTGAGGTGTTATTTAATTTTTTTGAAAGTTTATTTAAATATTATGGTAGATATTAGTAGAATTCATTGGTGTATAGAATGTCCCTAGCATGGTCATTATCCCCTATGACATGCGACTCAATCTATTTATATTATTTGTTTTATTAAACATATCCTCTATTCATAAGTCAGTTCTTAAAATTATGGAATTGAGTGAATTATTGGATGGAACAAAATCTATAGAGACATTTACTGAAAGATGGAACAACCTTGACCATGGTGTGTAATCATCCATGATTACAGGATGCGGTGTAATTGAGATTTCATATGCATTCAAGGATTCCAATATTTATAAAAAAAATGATAGTAAATAATAATGATATTTCATGTTTGGATTATCAAACTAAAATCAAAAAATACATTAGAATAATGATTGAACCCTAAAGTGAACCTAAAACCAAGTCATTTCTTTATTAATTCATTTTTTATAATTTCGTGCTAGTTTAAGTATAGAATTTTCATACTAGATGTAATTTCAATATCTTAGAAAATAAACTTAAAAAAACCCAAAATATTTATCATTAATTTTCCACACCCTAAGACAGTCATGGATCAATGTAACCATGAAAAAATTCCATATAAGGTATTCTCACATTGAATATATAGAGATACAATCTTTTCTTACTAATTCACCAACTATATTTATATATTTAATTTTTAGATATTACCTTGAACAATTTGTTATAGTAATTTTGGATGATATTCTCATTTATTCGATGAGAAAGGAAGAGCATAAAGGTCACATGATAATTTTACTAAAATTACTAAAGAAAGAGAAACTATATAAAAAAATTAAAAAATTGTAAAATTTTGAGAACAAATGGTTACATTTTTGGGTCATATAATCTCAAGAGAGTGTATACGAGTAGATCCATCAAAGACAGAGGCTATTGAATATTGGGTCAAACCAACCATGGTGACAAAGATCCATCATTTTAATGGTTTATGTAGATAATATTGATGATATATGGAGAATTTATAATGAATATATAATCCAATCACCAAGTTAAGTTTAAAGGTAGCCATGTTCCTCTAGATATATGAATGTGAGGGAAATTTCAAGGATCTAAAGAGAATATTAGTTGTTAAAGTTGTTCTAACATTACCCGATAGTGGAGAAGGGTTTTATTATATAGTGATGAATCCATGATTGGATTTTAATTCATTATCATGTTGAATGACGTTGTTATATATTATGCCTCATGAAAATTGAAGCTGTATGAGAAAATTTTCCAAACTCATTATTTTTAGTTACCTATGGTAACATTTGAATTAAATATATGAAGGCATTATCTTTATAGATAAATGTGTGATATATATACTGATCAAAAAATTTTAAAGTATATATTAACATATAAGAAGTTGAATATGCACCAGAGAAGATAGTTCGAGCTGATTAGTGATTAATACTACTTAATACATTACCACCATGGGAAAGAGAACAAGGTGTTTGATGCTTTGAGTAAAAAGGATCATACTATATTATCTACGATGATGATAAAAAAATCAAATATTTATGTATTTTGAAAGGATGGATCTTGAAATATTTAAACAATGGGAGAAATATTATCATTATCAGATAATTTTTCGACCATCTTGTGACAACCAGACCCAATGGGGCGTGAGCCACAACTAACCCATGCCCGCCCCCACATGCCAGGGGCTGGCGACCAGTGCTGAATGAGATATCGAACATAGGGAGGCCTTTAACTAATGTTCCTATATGCACACACCCAACCATCTTAGTGGAAAAGTTCCTAATAATAATAATAAAAGGATGAAACAATTATAATATAAACCAAGCATGAAAAAACTCTAGGGTGTTCATGCATACTATAGTGAAAAATGAATGTAAAGGGGAAACATTCATGCATAACTAGTAAGATTTCCCTACCTGAAAGAACTTAAAATGTAAAATAATGAGAGATATCAACTCTGAATATCTATTCTCTAACCACCATAAGCAATCAATGCACGAAGGTATCCCTAATCTCCTTTATAATCACTGCCGACCTGTTTGTCCTCTACATAAGATATGACATGTGTGGAAAAATCCCATACAGGGGTGAGTATATACTTACCCAATAGGAAACCCTGAAATCTAAATGGGGATTATTAAGTGACCAAATAAGAATATATAGATAGATAGTAAATAGTAAATGGGATAAAGCTCAACCCAAAAAAAGATGAAGAAACCACATCCAAACACAACGGAATCAACACAATGTGTAGGTGGAAAAATCCTTGAGTTTTCACTGACCATAGTTGGAGAGTAACCTCATCTAACTATGATGTTCTCAACATGTTTAGTAGGTGGGATAGCCCATGTGTCTCTACAACCCTTGGAACGAGAGTAACCAAATCCAAAGGCATGGGTATATATATATATATGATCAATAAAATAATCCAAAATTAGAGAGAAAGGGGATATTCATCTCACAACCCAGGAATGACAATGAGTCACCAATAGTTCAAAAATGTCCATCAACAATGACCAATATCTATTTTATATTCCCATCATAAAACATACAAGTCTAATCGCACCTCATCATTGTGTCGTATAGTCGAGGGGGGAACATTATACAAGTAGAGGACTTTTACCTTAGTGTATTAGAAAGTTTACACTCAATATGTATCCATATAGGACCCACACCCTGATGCCTCGGGGGGAGGTGGATTCCAATGTGGTGTCACAAGGTGTCACAACCCAACCCAACAAGGATCAAGCCGTGAATCCCCAAGACCACATCCTATAGGCCAGGGGATGGCGACAATAATTGAGTAGTCTATCACAAACATGGGAGTCCGTAGCCTAACGATACCTGCACACACACACACACCCATATACACCTCCATGAAATAGTGTAGAGATAGATAATAAAACTGGAATGAAATTCATTTATACATCTATCCCACAACCAGAGTAAAAAAAATTATAAAAAGAAAAATAAAGGGACCACCAAAAGAAAATGGAAAAAGAATCCAACCTATATAGAAGGTGGGGATCACTGTCATATGAAACTGTTGGAAAGATCCTCATCCAAGATCTGGTCAACACCCTGGTCAGTCTATCTCACTAAGTTTCACCTCCTCCAGGTCCTCCTAGGACTCTATCAAAAGGAATGTGGTCTACACAAGACACAAGACATGTGAGGGAAACGATAATGTAGGGGTGAGTATAATAATACTCAGTAGGTGACCCAAAAACCTCAAAATAAAAGGGATAAAATGAAAGGCATCGGTCTGCTCATCCCATCCCGAGGGAACCAAAATGAGAGAGAAACTCCATATTGAAACCATCCTCATATAATCTCAACCAGATAGATCAAACCAAAAGGTGTGTCATCAAAGATGTGACAACACCGGTAGGGAAAAACTAGAAATCATCTAGATTTACTCGTCTCACACAAAAAGCATTAGGAGGTTCTGACCTCATCGCCAGTGACATGATCGACTCGAGGCTCTAAAGAAATACATAACCAAGAGAACACACACGTCAGATATCACCACAAATCGTGACATACTAAAACTTAGTGGATATCGATCCTCAGATAGAGGATCCCTCCCAAGACCCACTATGGGATACTATGAACCCTACTGGAAAATGGTAAACCACAACTCCTTGGATAGGGGATCACTCCTAGGATACACTAGGGGGATACCACAACCCTAACTTATAGACCATAATCTCTCAGAGAGAGGATAACACCTAGGTTATACTAGGGGATACCACAACACAATATGACATCCCAGAGATCAAATCACTCAGATAGAGGATCATTGCTCATTTAATTTTGGTCACTATGATATAGTGAACTCTATATAGGATAACTCATGTAGAAGGAGATTGTACACCCGATGATATCATAACCCTACATATAACATCTGTTGAGTAGGGGATCATATTCTTTACAATGTCGTATCCCTATGAAAACTTCCTGCTACATAGGGGATCATATACCCAATGATACTGCAACCCATATTGGGATATATACTAGATAGGGGGTCACCACCCAAGTAGTGTTCTCCATAAAAATTCCGAGAACCCAATATAGGGTAAATGATATGCTAGATGATCCTACCCTAGAAACTCTAGAGGGATACCATAACTCTATCCATATCATCATACCGATGGGATTACAATGCCATAATTGGGTTGTAATGCCACAACAAACCACATAGGGACAAACCGAGGGAGTTCACTCAACAGCTGCTGGTCCAAACATCATTAACCAAAGAAACCCACACAATTTCTTTAACCACACCTCCTAGGCCCCAACTGAGTCCACCATCACGTTCTACATGAAAAAACACACAGGATTGGTTTTTTACTCACCCAAAATGGGAAAACGGTGAAATGGGCACTATTCACCACATCAAGCCCGAATGGGTCAATTGGGGCCTATACCTTAATCCCAGAACACATCTAATGGATCAGACCATTGCGATCCTCATGAAAAAACATATGATATTGACTACTCATTCGTCTAAAACAGACACCCAGTGAAAAAGGCGCATTTCGCCACAAATGCCCAGAACATGCCTTATGGGGCCCACACCACGATTTTGGTTTTAGCACCCAAAATTGTTCTCAGAAATTCCCCTTTAAATTTAGGGTCACAATGTCTCTGATGGTTCACCAATCAGACATCATCCATTGAAGACATGTTTGATAGAGGAAACCCCAAATACTACTACTAATAATAAATATATTATATTAGGATGTTTCATGCCACTGAGCATTGATCTACACTCAAAAGGCCTCAAATCAGACTCAAAACATCCTCCTCGAATCAAGGGTCACTTCGCCATAGATGACACTCAAAACGAGCCCCTTGATTCATAGTTACATGGTTCTTAATAAAAAACCCCACCCCAAAACCATCAAGACCGACCTAGACTAGTCTATTAGGGTTGCTCAGTAGGCCCACCTGCTCAGCCATGACAAACCTCCATTCCACCCACCAGGTCCCTATCTCCTAGGAACACTGGAGCATGACACTCCTCATGCTGCTGCCTGGCACCCCGCACCACTGCCTGGCGACCTGCGCCGCCCCGGTCACCAGTATCTACCGTCGCGGTGCACCTTGCCGCCACCCACCAGCCAGGCTCCATCGCACCCCAACATCACTCCTCCTTGCTCCCTGTCATAATCCACTAAGCCCCACCACCCACTACCACAACCCTGTCAAATTCTACCATCATGGCCACCACAATCCACCCTCTCCACTAGAAAAACTTCCACAGACCATTGGGACCACTCCAGTGCCCCAAAAATAGATCTGAGACCTGTTTTGAAAATATTGAGATGTAATCTTCATAGACATGATGAAGATTCAGAGAAAAAACACAATTAAGTGGGATGGAAATTTAAAACTCAAACCACCTACCTCACAGGTGAAATTCCAACACTTCATGGAATGATCTGCGCTCCAAAGTTGTTGTCGCATGATCCGGGAGCGGTCTCTACCAAAATCGGAGCTCAAGGGAACTTTGATCCTTTGATTCCATCGATTCATCATGAAGAGAAGGAGGGGGAGGAGTTTATTCCTGTGATGCATGGATGGTGAGGGAAGAATGGTATTTGTTTTAATTTTATTAAAACAAATATTAGCACAACACCCCAACCCAACTCGCCTCTGACCTGGCACCCAACACCAACCAAAATTTTGTCACACCCAGGGTAAAAAAAACGTTTTAAAATCAACCATAGTCTTTGAAATTCAATACAAGACTCTTTTTAGGAGATATTCAAGATTCGATGTAAAAATAAATAAATAAATTTATTAAAAAAAATTCCATTGATAACTATTTCCACATTCAGCCCATGCTGAAAAAACTTATACCCATTATTGGGTAAACTACACACTCTAGATGCAAACTTGCCCTCAAATTTCTAATATGAGCTACTTTTTAGGAGAAAAACCATTTCATCCAAGTGAATTCTATAAAAATAGTTAATATTTTTAAAAAAATTATTTTAGGCACACTGGGGCTTAGAATTGCATGCCGCATTTTCTCCTTTCTCTGGATTTATTCATAAGAATATTCCAATGTCTGACATGAAAAAACAAAAGTTGTTACATCCTCCCCACATTAATACTTTTCATCCTAAAAAATCCATAAGCATGGGGGAAAACTAAACTTTGAACATGGTCTCTCACACCAGTGAATTCATCAAAAACCACAATAAAGCCACTAAGGGTTCCCATGCTGCCAACTAGCCCAAACTCTAGGGAACCGAAGTCATTTCACAAAAACTCCCCAACACACAACCCTACCACAAACACATAAGTCATAGGGACTCTATCACGACCCGTACCGCAGGGACCATACCATGACTATCCCAAGCTCACCTCCCATAAGCTAGGGGCTGGCGACTAGTGAATAGTAGGAATATCCCACAAGTGGGAGGCATTTTACCAAGTTCCTATACACATGCACCCACCCCCATGAAAGAGTGATGAAACCAGAAACACTGAGCATACAAAACAAATTGAAAGTAAAGGGGGCCAGTATACAAGCCCAACAAAAGAAAATTACAAGCTCCAGGAATCTATCTACTGAATAACCTACCTGAAGGGTCGATACAGATGCTGTCAGAAGTTTCTAAAATTTACTACATCTTTTGGGTCCCCCTCCAAGAACCACCAATCCCCGTCTCACCAAGGACTCCGTTAAAGCTAGTGATCATCTTCACAAGACACGACATGTGTGGGTGAAGCCGGTGGAGGGATGGGTAAAACAATACTCAGTAAGGACCTCAAACCACAATGGTAGGACTAAAAGGGAAAATACACACAAATTATAGTCACTATGGAATGTACACATGTTGTACGATCACTAATTATTGTACACTAAGTACATACACCAAGGTAGGTACACCCAAAGTATGCTAAGTACACCACTAAGGTATGTACAACAAGTTTGATCACTAAGGATAGTACACACCAAGTATACTATGTTTACCACTAAGGTAAGTACAAAAAGTATTCTAAGTACACCACAATGGTAAGTATGTCAAGTATGCTAAGAACACCACTAAGGTATGTACAACAAGTACGACTACTATGGAAGGTACACATAAGTATGATAAGTACACCACTATGGTAAGTTCACCATGTACGGTCACTTAGTACAACACTAAGGTAAGTACACCAAGTACTATCACTAAGTACACCAAGTACGGTCACTAAGGAAGGTACACACAGGTACTCTAAGTACACCACTAAGGTGGTACACAAAGTACAGTCACTAAGTACACCATTATGGTATGTACACCAGGCATGAGCATTGAGTACACCACTTAGGTAAGTACACCAAGTATGGCCACTAAGTACACCACTAAGGTAAGTACACTAAGTAAACTAAATAAACCAATAAGCAAAGTAGACATGAAATGTAGTCATCTCACACTTGTATAAGCCTAATGTACGAAAATAAAGACTGTCATACGTAATCACGGAACACCCAGTACAATTGTGTCACTTATAATCATAATTCACATAGACTTGCGAAGTCACATAGACCTACTAAGTCACTTAGACCTGTTGAGTCCCTTAGTCCTATTGAGCCACTTTGACCCACTGAGTCACTTAGACCTGTTGTGTCTCTTAGACCTACTTAGTCTCTTAGACCCACTGAGTCGCTTAGACCCACAGAGTCCCTTAGACCTGCTGAGTGGCTTAGACCCGCTGAATCCCTTAGACATACTGAGTCTCTTAGACTCACTGATTCACTTAGAACAACTTAGTCACTTAGAACCATAGTCATAGTCTTCCCGTCACAACCTTATATAGGATTCCCATTAGTATTGTGCTTGTTCCAAGATAACCGTAGTCATATTCAACTCGGCACAACCCGCCACATGATTCCCATTCATATCATGCTTCTTCCGGGATAACATATTCATCCAGAAAAATGTCATAAGTCCACTTCGAAGAAAACCCACTTAGAGAATCTCAAATGTACCACCATGTCATGAGGGTCCCAACACTGCAGTCAACTGAACAATCAGACGTACGATTTGAGAGTTATGGGGGTTTGAGTGAAAATTGGTTTGTTGGGTTTAGGTCTGATCTAACCTAGGTGGACTAACCTGACCTGGCCTAGATCCTGTAAACCCAACCTTCCATGTATGATGTGACACATTGGGTCGACTTGGCCTACAGGGACTAGCCCGACCCGCTGGGGCGAGCCGTTTTTTCGACACAGAACACGGCGGGCACCGCATCCCCGTACTATCCACACGCGGGTTGTCCACCACATGGACCTATCACTACAGTCCAGTTGGATTGTGGAACCTATGATTCATGAACTAGCCTTCTATATTTTCCATTGGTCCCACCAATGGATTCCTTCCAGTGGCCCCTATACGCTGCCCTGCGACAGTTGCTGCAGGGACCTCCGCCACTGGATGTTGAATTGGTCACCGGCCGATGGTGGATCCTCCTTATGTAGGTCGCCATCATTTCTTTATAAGTCTATTTTTTGAACTGTAAGAACCTCTAGGATCCTTGGGTCATATCCATCACTACAATGTTCTCCAAATAATCTTTGCATCGCTCTAGGGGTCCAGCCATATTCAGAGCCTCCCGACAAAGCCCAACGCAACCATGAGGGTCCGTTAGTTAAGAATGAAACAATGGGGGGGGGGGGGGGGTAGGATATAACACCATGAAAACACAAATAATTATCCAAGCCTTTTTTCATTTCGGCCTTAGATCATTCTTATTATAATGGTAAAAAATAACATAACTAAAGGTCGTAATCACAATGATATACTTTTTTGTTAAATCCACATAAAACAATTTCCAAACCCACAAGAATGATCGACATGAAGATCATATTTTCAATGAGTTGATCTATGTTTCCACTTAGAAGGGAAGAATAGGGAAAGTTAATCACTTTGAAATAATACCCAACTTGGGATTAGATCATCTGCTACCTTGGATTTCATTGGCATTGACAATCCTCAAAAGAGCGATCCCGATCTGTGACTCCGTTGTTGTTGGAAAGATCCATTGAAGAGGAGGGGGTGTTCAATGTCATTGGTGATTCATCATTTTCCAACACTATTCCTCTATATCCTCAGAGAAATCTCTAGGATCATCCCTTGATCATGTTTCCTTTTCTGGATATTAATTTGAGAATCGGGATTCCACATTTCTGTTACGATGAGTCATAACATCGTTACACTATTTTTATTTAAGAAGGGTAATAGTTTCTTAGTCATGGGGTCGTAACATCATCATGTGACCACATAATGTCAAAATAAAATATATTTATTAAATATTTTAATGAAATTTACATAAAAAATCTAAATTTCTTTCTTGACTTTTGCATGTCAAGGTTATCCCTCCCCCAAAATAAAATATACGCTCATGAGCTCAATGGTGGTTTCAGATATCCAATTAGAGTTTCCATTTAATAGTTACTGTGATTTTAAAATAAAATAATTTTTTATTTAATTATTTTATTTATAGTTACTTCCCAAAAACTACTTTCCCCAGTTGACCAGCACCGACCAATGTTAGGCTCCACCTAAGCCAAAAAACCCATTTTGAACTCAAGGGTGGTCTCAGATTTCCAATCCATTTTACCATTTATGAGTTATTGGGATTATAAAATGAAATAATTTTATTTGAATATTTTATTTACGGTAACATCCTTTTCATGTTTTCTCACAGGAGTCCCACACCGACTAATGTAAAGTCATGCCAATGGCTAACTGTCATCCTAAATGCAATATTTCTCGTAGATTTCTAATTCGGGATCCTGTTTAAGAGTTATCCAACTTTTTTAGAAAAACCACTCACATATGATATTTAAAAATGTAACATTTTTCATCGATCCATTCATGGAACACCGGTTCTTGGAATCACATGGTGACTCAATGCCTGGTTTTTGAATTTTACAAATTAATTTTAAAAAATAAAATCAGGAAAATAAGATCCATTACATTCTCCCCACATTAAGGCTTTACGTCCATGAAATTGAAACCAAGGGATACCCAAATAGATGAGGGTACCAAGAATGAACCTGAGACATCCACTCCCTTCCTGGAACCCAAAGGATGAAAAGATCATCCCCATCCAAGAACAGAGGCTTGACACAGTGAGTTGACCAACCACAAAACTAATTCAAATAGGCGCTCATCTTATTTATCAATAGGTAAGTCCAAATTTAACTAGTTTGTTCATCCCTGATGTCCGCCTTGACACCCAAAATCTTATCCTGATGCATCTCGCCACTCGGTCATCCATTACTACCATGATGAACTAGAACTCCCTACCTTATATATGACAATATCCTTGGTGGCTCAGCCATCCTAGGATCATGTCAAACCATAAGAGGGCGGAAAATTTTTTGAAACTGGGCTCTTGATCCCAGAACAAGGCATTTAGCCTCCCACACAAACAGTTCTCATCGCTCAAAGGAACATACCATCCAAAAAGGGAAAGTATGGAACTTCATATGAACCTCCTCCCTCAACATCCCTGTACTATGATGCATCCCTGGAAAAGGATGACATGCTCCCCTCCCTTATAATGTCCATTAAAAGGGTGTCCTTTGCAAATATGGGTACATAGGGTCTTATAGTCTGTATTCGCAAGCAGTTTCTCCATGACTCGAGGTGTTAACCATTGAACATACATAAGCTACTCTGAATCCATTGACCCAGGATAACTGTATTGAGGCCTACTGCTCTGATGCCTCATTCTGTATGTGATACCAACATCTCATGTTGAGAGAATCTACTACCACATTCCCCTTCCTAGGAGAATTGGAAATTTCACAGTCATAGTCTTGGCGGAACCTTAGCCAATTACTATATTTCAACCTCCATCAAATCCACTGCGAATACACGAACATCAAAGGGAATTGAAGTATCATAATATACACTAAACCAAAGGTTGGTATATCCAATTGATAATAATCAGATGCACCCTATTATGTGTGAGTCCATCCTGTGAAGCCTAGGTTTATTTTTCACTAAGAAGGAAACCTCGTTCCACTACTATAGACACATTTCACTATTCACCTAAAATATACAATCTGATCATGAAATGAGGATAACTAGTCCATGCCAAGAATGACATTGTATGGCCTCGACGTTTCTACAAATGCATCAAAACCGTAATTCTCACCCCTAAGAGTCAGGTCACACTATTGGCATTAGTGCGTGATTATTGGGTCTCCTCCAGTAGGATTCTAAAATTTTTGGGATCGAGTCCACTATCTAATAGGAATATTCTACCCCCAAGAAAGTTCTGTGGTAGGAAAGGAATGATTATAACCTGCATCTATCAATATGTATGATTATGTAGAATAGATATGGTTTGCACCTAAAATCATTTCGGGATCCCCTAGGTCATATACCTCGACCGCATGCAGCTATCCCCTCCCATATCCCCCAACTCCTAGATCCTACTACAGAGAAAATAGTGTATTGGTTATAACATGTCTAAATTCCTACTACCTCTTTCTTCTTTCCTAGATCCTCTTCTATGTCCGTAGTCCTACAGATCTATCTGATCGTACTATCCCACAACTGAGAAATTTAGGATTAGATTTTCTCATCAATGGGGATCTCAACCAAAATGGTTTTTTATATCATCCTAAAAGAGGTATGACTGCATAGAGTGATGAAGCTGTTTTGGATTTCCATAATAACAATGTGCTCAAAAGTCTGAGCTCTAAAGTACTTGCTTCATATCTTATCCATCGAGTACATGGGATGGTCGGTATACCTTGTTGAATAGTCAAATAATGACATGTCATCCTACTAGAGCTGTAGAGGCCACTCTACATTCATATAACTTATCTTACAAGGGGAGAAATATTCTATAAAAAGGTTCTCAAAATATATCGCTAGAAGAGTCGCATCATCGTATGATCGGGAAGACAATCCCACCATTACCCTACCATGCCACATAGAAGGCTCACTGCCAAGATCACCATTTGATATGATGGTGTTATGAAAAGATGAAAAACTCAGGTCACTACCTTGGGTTAGTCCTCAATCGCCAGTGTATTGGGCTCACCTCGGAACCAAAGGGGTACCTATCGTTGAAACTCATTTAGCACACTCAACCTATGTATCTCTTCTATTGGTATTATGGGTACCATGAGCTACTCCATAGGTGTTGGTATAGCTGGTGGACCACTTGAAGGTTATATCTCTAGTAAAAATACATTTATCAATGACTTTATTATTGGAGGATCATCCTCATGATCACACAATTAAATCATGACAGGCTACCTACGTGAAACATCTTGGTGTATAACAAGATATAACATGGTCCAAAGTGTATACCTATGTGAGTTGACTCTAAATCAATATGGAAATTATATCAAACTAAATTACTATATGATGTATTCAACTAGTGATTTCATGAACCAAGTCAAAAAGAAGAATGTAGGGTCCTAGTGTGTTGATACGTTGGACGCTGCACCAACATTGGCCTCCCTAGTTTGAAGGGCGAACTCGAAACACCTAAAAATATTCCTCGAAAAATAAATTCATAGAATATTTTTCCATAAGGTAGAAACGACCTCCAATGATACCGCTCTATCATAACCAGTCCCTCAGGTTCCATACCAAGACTACCCCAAGCCCACCTCCCATAGGCCTGGGGCTAGCAACTAGCGCTGAGTAGGCAGATCCCACAAGTGGGAGGAATTTTCCCAAGTACCTGTACACATGTACTCGCCCGCAAGAAAATGTCATGAAACTAGAAATAATGATCATACAATACAAACTAAAAGTAAAGGATACCAGTATATAAGCCTAAAAAATTAAAAGTAAAACCTCATGGAATCCATCTGCCAAATACCCTACCTGATGGGTAAGTATACAAGATGTTAGAAGTAACTAAAGTGAAACTCATCTGTTCGGTCTCCCTACAAAAACCACCAATCCTCAGCCCACCAAGGACTCTGTCAAAGCTGTCTGTACAAGACACGACCTGTGCGGGTGAATCCCGTGCAGTGGTGTGTAAAATAATACTAATTAAGGACCCAAAAACACAAATGTAAGACCGAAAATGAATGTACACATGAAGTATAGTCATTAAAGAAGGCACACATGAAGTACGATCACTATGAACTACTGGGAATATGAAATATACCAACAGTTTTGGTCAAAACATTGGTATAGTTCATTAATTAGGACCTATACCAATGGTTTTTGACAAACCATTTGTATTGGTTCATTATAGAGACCCTATACCAACATTTTGGCCAAAAACGTTGGTATAGGTCCCAAAATCAAAGGACTTATACCAACTGTTCTCAAAACCATTGGTATAGGTCTATACCAACAGTTTTGAGAACAGTTGGTGAGGTGCTTTGATTTTTTATCGAATCTTCTTACTAAGAACATTATATAAATCAAAATTTAAAATAATTATGATAATACACATATATATTTATGAAATTATGTTCACATAAGTCATGTTTGGATAGTGGTTAGGTCGTTCAATTATAAACTATAGGTCCTGGGACTAAATCCCATCGGATGTTTTTTTTGAAATACATATACCAACGGTTTTATGGAACCATTGGTATAGATTTTCATTCTACTTATACCAATAGTTTTCAAAACCGTTGGTATAGACCTATCCTCATGGCTTACTTGGCCACGGTCCTTCAAACTATTGGTATAGGCTATACTAACGGTTTGGAGGCCTATACCAACAGTTCCAAACCGTTGGTATAGGGTATTTTTCTAGTAGTGAAGGACAGTACACTAATTACACACACCAAGGGAGGTACACAAAAATTATACAAATTTCACCACTAAGGTAAGTACACCATGTATTGTCACTAAGGAAGGTACACACAAAGTATACTATGTTCAACACTAAGGTATGTAAACCAAGTATGCTAAGTACACCACTGAGGTAAGTACACCAAGTATGCTAAGTACTCCACTAAAGTAATTACACCAAGTACATTCATTAAGAATGTACACACAAGTACACTAAGAATTCAACTAAGGTAAGTTCATCATGTGCCATAACTAAGTACAATACTAAGGTAAGTACACCAACCACGATTACTATGTACACCATTAAGGTAAGTACACCATGTACGATCAAAATGGAAGGTAAAAAATAGTACGCTAAGTACACCACTAAGGTAGAACACCATATACAGTCACTAAGTATACCACTAATGTAAAGACCTGAAAATTTCAAGGAAATTTTTTTCTTAATTTTCTTTGGAATTTTACAAGAACGCAGTGTCTGACGGTGCCTGATTCTGATGCCCGATATGCATGGAATCAATATAAGATGTTTAGCTTGGGTACGTTCAGTGAACGAATGAGCGGGTTTTTCTAACTTTTGAACCGGTGCTCAAAATCGAATTCCGAGGGCACCGATGGATTCACAGCGCTGACAACTGCTTAAGAAGATCTTTTTAGGAGTTTCATTTTCAAGGGAGGAGTTGTTAAAAATTTGTGGAAGATAAAATAAAAATTGAGTTACAATTTTTATTCCTTTAAAGTAGTTATATCCTTTGAGTGGTAGTTAGGGAACTACCGATGAGAGGTTAAGAGGATGGTGGGGCCCACACGAGACCCTAAACCCCTTGATCTTCCCATAACCCCCTTGACCTCCCATAACTCACCTCCCACTTTAATATTGTAACTTCACTTTAACTTAAGTGACTCCTATCCTCCTCACCTCCCACATTAATTCATGCCAACTAAACATTAATTAATTTGAAAACTCAAGATCAATTAATTAAGTGTGTTGGTTTTGAATTTGGTAATTTTGAATACACGGAATGGGTAAATAAAATAAGGTGGAGCCTTATTTTATTTTGGATAGAAATGTTGTGTTAAGAGAAAGGGAAGAGAGCATTTGAATTTTGAAGAACTTCCTCCTCCGAAGAAGAACGCTTCATCTCCTTTATTGATGAACGTGAAGAATAGCAAAGCTTTGACGAAGAACGTCATCTCATCTTGCACCTTCTCTCCACGTCAAAGGAAGCGAGACGCCGCATTCTTCATCAGGAGATCACAGACGACGTTCCTTCTCCTTTTCTTCCTCCATGTCAACGGGGGAGACACCACCACGGGGAACATTGCCATTGACAATGACTCACCCTACGACGTCAACAGAATCAGCACCGATCTTCCGCGACATCCGATCACAGTGATTCTTTCCTCTTCCGCGGCTCGACGACGTGTGACGTCTTTTCAAGGAAGGGGTTTTATTTTCATGTCGTGAATAATTTTAGACATTCTTCGATATCAAAAGCCAACTGTTATCAAAATAACAGAGGAGGTCGGACCACACAAACACGGCCAAACCTCCTCCGCTTTTTTGGTTGGTTATCTACATGGCTTGAAATGGAAGCGACACAGTGCCGTCGCACCGTGTGGGAATTTAGAGACTCACGAAGAAGAAGCGCGGCACTGTCGCGCCGCGCCTTTGAGGTCGAACGAATTTGCGGTCGAATTCGGGCCGCGGTGAAGGGGCGTGGCGCCATCGCGCCGCGCCTGAAAACCACGAAGACGACGCATTTTGAACGTTGAGTGCGGATAGACGGGTGATGACGAATCGGGCCGAAATGGCGTTTGAATTTCTTCGTAGTAAAGATCGGGTCCCTGGAGGACTGTTGGCAAAGGCGGTAGGCGAAACGGACCATCGGAGCGCGTCCGGTGGTCCCCAGAAGGCGGCAGCGACACGACGGAGGTGGCGCGCCACTGGAGCAAACCACCGTGGCTGAGCCGTAGTTGTGGGACATGAACCAGAACGGCTGGGCCGTTCTGGGTTTGAGGCGGCACAACTTTAAGCCGCCCCAGGTTGACAACCGGGGGGGTTTTGTAACCCCCCGCACCCGTCGCGCCGCGCCAGCACGAGGCCAGCCGGCTGCCCAGGCCGGGCCGGGCCGCGTAGCCAGGCCGAGCCGCGTCTAGATGGGCCGGACTCGGACCCGGTTCAGCCGACCCAGGGGGGGTTGGGCCGGGTCGGGCCGGGCCCAGACCCCCATTTTCGGACCTCTTCGGTCTTTCACCCATAACATGGGCTACGGACCTCGGAACGATGCACCGTCAGTTGCGATGCGATCCTTAGATCAAGACGGTCGTTTTGGTATGTTACACTTAACGTTTTGGTGATCTTTGGGTTCGGCCGGGTTGGTTCGGATACGAAACCAACCGGGCCCTCGGAGCGGAAACGCTTATATCTTGAGTTACAGATGTCTGATTGACGCGCCATCTGTCTCGTTGAATTACTCTTGATGAGACGGAACTTTTGGCATAATTTTCCTGAAGTTTGGATGCAGTTGGATAGTGGCTGGGTTGGATTGTACCCGAAATCTAACCGGGCCCCTGGAACGGAAAAGCTGATAACTTTCAAACTGGACGTCCGTTTGAAGAACTGTCAGCGATGTTGGTGATCTTATTGAGAAATGGTCCCTATGGGTATACCCTATGAGAGTTCGGGGTATAGTTGAGATATGGACGAGATGGTTCGCACACGAATCCAACCGGGCCCCTGGGACGAAAAGGCTAATAACTCACAGACAGGGCATCCGATTGACGCGTCGTCTATTGCGTTGAGACCCCTATGACGAGGTGGTCCTTTGAGATACCTTTTTGTGGGACTTGTGATACTTGTATTATCAACCTGTAGCTCGTGGAGAGGACCCTTCCAGAGATGAGCATACAGTGTATGAAGACTGTTTTGCTGGCTGTGACCGATTACTACTTCTCCGATTCGATTCGGAGTGACTAGCATAGCCCAGTGGGGAGTACTACTTTGTGAGGTGGCAGATGTAGGATCGAAAAATAATATGAGATGCTCAATATACAAGTGGGGGGGTGAATTGTATACTTTAAAAATTCCTTTGGAACCTTTAAAGTTAGTTATGAATAACTAAAGTTTCCTTAAGAAAAGGAAAGGGCTAAGTTTAACAAAGTTAAACTAAGTAAATTCACAACACCTCTAACGCCGAACTAAACTTGGAAAGAGATTCCAAAAGTAGGTTCCGGAAATATGGTTCCGGAATTTGAAACTTAACAAAAGTTACAATATGAGATTCTACCTTAAAGCATATAGAATCTAAATGAATCAGAGTAAGTAAGGAAGTATAAGAAAGTTATACTTTCCTTAAGATACAAATTGCAGCGAAATAAAAACAAGTAGTAAAACTACTAGTAACAAGATATAAGTCTTTTAACCCAAAGAGAAGGGTATCCAACAACCTTGGATAAAGGTCCCTTGATTTATACTTTCAAGCAAGTCTGTCTTACCCACACCAGGGTAAGCCCTCGATACGAAGATCGGTGTCTCTGTCTTGCTGTCCCCGCAAGCCCTCAACTTCAAGGTAGTTGGCAACCTCTGTCCTCCTCAGCAAGGAAGCCCTCGAACTTTAAGGTAGTCGGCAACCTCTGTCCTCCTCAGCAAGGAAGCCCTCGATCTTTAAGGTAGTTGGCACCTCTGTCTTCCTATCCCCGGAAGCCCTCGAATGTAATCACCAACATTCGGAGTCGCACGAAGCTTTGAGAGTTAATAAGAGCATCTCTCTCTAGAAATCACTTCAACAGCATGTAGGCACAAAACTCCGTCGTTTTTCCAACAGCTATCAGCCATCAGCACCGAGCTCTTTCAAATGATCTCCTATTTATAGGTAAGGTCGGCTCCTTCTCCAACGGTCATATTTTCCTTAATGTTCGGAGGGACCTGTACACGTGTCACTTAGACAACGGTTAGTTTATAACAAAATGGACGACATCGTTTTATAACAAAACAAGTGTAACAGAATGTACGACATCATTTTAAAATCTAACATAAAAGTTCGGAATAGAAATTTCGGAGTGAAGGTTCGGAGTGAATAAATTCAGAGTGTATAAAACAATGATAATCAGATTCTGTTTAATAGGTGAATTCGGAATGAGAATTCGGAATAAGAATTCGTCATCAGAAATCGTAATGAGAATTCATTATCAGAATTCGTAATGAGAATTTGTCATCAGAATTCGTAATGAGAATTTGTCATCAGAATTCGTAATGATAATTCTATATCAGAATTCGTAATGAGAATTCGGAATGAGATTACTTCATTAGAATTCGTAACGGAAATTCTTCATTGGAATTCGTAATGAGAATTCAGAATGGGATTTCTTCATTAGAATTCGTAATGAGAATTCTTCTTCAGAATTCGTAACCTGAATCTGGAATAGAACTTAGTTAGAATTCATATCCAGAATTCGGAATGAGACTTCCTTATAGTTCTTGTCCAGAATCCGAATCCTAAAACAGAATGCTTTATATAAAAGTTTCAATGATTCCGAGAAAATGAATCCGAAACTTATACTTAAGAAAAATATGGATGAAAATATGATAAGGATAATTTTTCTTATAAAAGCGATTTTCCTTAAGAAAGAAATTTTCCTTATAAAAGCAATTTTCCTTAAGAAAACAATTTTCCTTATAAAAGCAATTTTCCTTAAAGATAAGGTGTTTGTGATTTTCAAAACAAGAAGGAATGGAAAAGTCATAAGGAAAACCTTATTGACTCAACAATCTCCCCCTTTTTGGAAAGCACAAACATCCTTACGAAAAAGCTATTCTAAGAAGAAAGAAACACATTAAAGCTTATCTCCCTTGGTTTAAGGATATAGATGAATACGACTAACTCCCCCTTAGGCTTTGAAACTCTAAGGATCGTATTCATATTTCCGGAGTGATGTTTCATAAGAAGGTCTTCTTTAAGAAAAACTCCCCCTTAAACAAACTCTTATTAGAGTTCTTTTTCCTTGGGTATTTTTTCTTTCTCCCCCTTTGATAAACTCTTATTAGAGTTCCTCTTTTTCTTAAGGATCTTTTCCTTCTCCCCCTTTGTGATTTTCAAAAAGAATCGGAAGGAATGGAAATAAAACTTAACAAAGTACCTGAGACATTAGTAATAATAACAGACAAAACAACAAGCACAATTCTCATTAGATTTGAAATATCAGCAACAAAATAATTACAACAAAAAGATCGGATTGGACATTTCGGATCTTTCTCCTTCGACATGAGCCCCTTAAGAATCGTCTTGATCTTCTTCAAGTCTTTGTGATCTTCTTCTGCTTGCTTCTCTAAGACGACTATTCTTGCGGACTGGGCTTCAATTATTTCTTCCTGAGCCTTCAACTTTTCTTCCTGAGCTTTCAAATTTTCTTCCTGAGCTTTCATTCTTTCTACTAAATCGATTCGATGATCCCTTTCAAATTTCCAATTCTGAGAAACCGAATTCAACTTCCCATTCAGATCCCTGACTACTTGGATCCGGAAGTTCTTTTCCTCTGTCAAATTTTCTTCAAATGATGCAGTCAGCTCATGAAACTTCTTGTCCTCGGTTTCAAATTCATCCTTAAAATTATCCTGAAACTCATCGAAAAGTCTCATTTCTTCCACAGTTTTCTTAGACCAACTTGTCATCCTCTTGAAAGATCGTTTATGAGCTTCGTAACCAATAAAGAAATTTTTGAACTGGGCTTCAATCTCAACGCACTTATCGATAACCATGGATACAGAGTCTGTTTTCTGATTCAGCGTATGTTGGAGCATCTGGCATCGTGAATCAATGCTAGAGAAGGTCGGAATGGTTCCCACCAACTTTTTCAAAGACTGGACAACAAAATCATGCCCCAACGAAGATGACTCCGAATCTGAAATCTTTCTCGGAGAGTTTTCTTCCTCAATAAGCTCCAACTTCCTCTTAGAAGAACTACCAGCTTCCTTCCTCTTTCTTACTTCTGAGCTCGGAGTCTCGGTAAGAATTTTCTTTCCCTTATCTTTTTCCGGAATTGAAACCTCTTCCGGAGATTTCTTCTCACTATCAGAAACTTGTACAATAAAATCTTCCTCATCAGCAACTTCTTGAACACCAACCTCTACATTTTTCATCTGGGCAATATCATGTAAAAGTTGTTCTTCTTCTCCATGATAGGCAACTTCTTCTTCCCCTTTCTCTTCTTCTAATTCAGGAGTAACTAGCTTTGAAGATTGAGCTTCTGAAGTCCGGAGTGATAAGTGTTCCGAAGGAGTTCCATTGTACTCATCTACTTGTTTTAGCACGTCTCCTGTCTCACCACTTCCTTCAACAGCCTCTTCAACTTGTTACACTTGCTCTTCTTCCTCAGTATTTGTAGCAACAGCTTCTTCCAGAGCAGCAAGATTTCTTCCTGGAGTCTCAGGTAGAGATTCCAGAGAGAAAGATCTCGGAACTGGGATTGTTGCTGAAACCATTTCATTGAACTTTAACAACGCTTGCACAGCCTCGGCTTCTGACATTTTCTTCTTAAGTTTCTTCTCCTTTGCTTGCTTCTCAAGCTCATCAGCGGTTTTCTCTTTCAGAGCCTTAGCCTCCGCTGGATCCAATCCGAACTGCGGATCCCCTTCTTTTCTTGTTTCTTTATCTGCTCTCCACTTTGCTACGACCTCATCAGTATAGGTTTTCTTCTTCTTAGGCTTTGGAGGTGCGGAATGGACTTCCTTAGACTTAGGTTCCTCGGCTTCGACTACCACTTCTTTCAGCTTTCTCTTCCTTACCGGCTTAGATGATTCCGGATCAGGAACTTTCGGAGCCACTTCTTCTTGAGGAGGTAGATCAATAAACATTCCAGACTTCTTGTCAAAAGCTACATTCATTCTCTTAAGAGTGGCATCGCTGACTAGCATGATCTTGCACACCCTTGGTTTAGAACTGCAAGCTACCTTGAAAGATTCTAGGCACCGAACTATGAGCTTTGATAATATTGCTGTGTACATTACGATCTGAGCTCTCAGATTCCCCTTCTTCAAATTTTCAATATTAAGAAGAATATGCTTCGTCAAGTTGAACTTTCTTAGATTTATCAGGAAATCTAAGATATATATCTCACTCTTCTTCAGGCTATCCTTATCACCTTTTCTCGGTACGATAAGCCCTTGCACCCATAACTCCAGCATCCGGAAGTTTGTAGATTGGCTTGCAATCTTCGGAGCCTTGTCATCATCAAATCCGAGAGTTTATAAGGCCCTTTCCTTTTTGAAACTACCCAAAGAGTCTGGCAATACGTGAGAAATAAACTCAGCTTCACCTTCATAACTTAACCCTACCAAGCTTGCAGCCTTGGTGTGAGAAAGTTTGTAAGTCTTTCCATACGATTTGAAAGAAAACTTCTCTTTATTATCTTCCTCGAAGAAAGCAACCGACTCATAAAACTCAACAAGAAAATCATAATAGACTTCATCTTGATTCCCGGTTTTAGATACCGCAACATCCTCCCAGCCATTCAACCTGATATTCTTTGAGATAAGGGAATCATAATTGATGAAGAAATTCGGATGGAGTAACCTTTCCCTGTATACTAACCACTGAGAAATAGGCTTGGTTGAAGACATTTCTTGAGAAGCTAACTCTGCAGACATTCGGATCTGAAGTCTCTGAGAAGTTCGGAATTGAGAAGACTGAAGTTCGGAACGGCCTTAAATCAGAGAGTCAGAGCTTCAGCACGCAAAAGCTTGAGATCGATGTGGGACTAGAAAATATGTTCCCCTTTATATAGGCAATGGGATGACGGTTCAACTTCCTCGGTTGATCTAACGGTTTAGAATGATCTGAGATCAAATCTGACGGTTGAGAGCTCGAATCCGATCTTTTTGAGGTTTTTATTAAAGTAAAGATTTAAGAAATCCAAAAACCGAAAACAAAATAAAAGAAACTGCCAGCAAGTAAAATATGATTACGAAAACTTCAGTAAGGAAATCATACCTTTCAGATTAGCTTAGGAAAGTTATTCGTAATGGGTAATAAAAAAAAATGACTACGAAAAAGTCAATACGAAAAACTAAATATGAAAAACTCAAAACGAAAAAGTAAATACGAAAAACTCAATACGAAAAAGTAAATACGAAAAACTCAATACGAAAAAGTAAATACGAAAAAGTAAATACAAAAACAAAACTTGGTACGAAAATCTGGTTATGAAAGTACCAGTACGAAAGTTGTCCATTCTGGAAATTTTCAATACGAATACGTTCATTCCAGAAGTATTCTGTATGAAAATATCCATTCTGGAAAATTGTAGTTCTGGAAGTTCCATTCCGGAAATATTCGTTCCGAAAAGTCTGAAAACAAATTTTGAAAAACTTTGTTAACCAAACAATCAAATGTACTCCCCCTATGAAAAGGAGTTTATTACTGTAAGGAGATTTTTTCAATAGAAAGTTAATTAAGAAAGATTACCTTACAGTTATCATTCCTAACTTCTGTTCGATATATTCAAATCTATCAGAAGGCAAAGATTTTGTGAAAATATCAGCAAGTTGATCTTGCGTTCCAATAAACTGAAGAATAATATCTCCTTTAGTTTTGATAATCTTTTCAAAAAAGATTTTGTTACCAGTCATGTGCCGGGAACAACCACTATCCATGTACCATATATTGTTGCTGGAACTTTCTTTATTTTCCTGAAATTAAGAACAAAGTTAGTTTTTCGGAATCCAAACCTGCTTGGATCCGAGATTTTCAGACAACAAAATTTTAGGCACCCACATTTTCTTAGAAAAATAAGCTTTATGAAATCCTAGAGATTGGGTTTTATTTAAGGAACAATACTTTGCCCAGTGACCACCACATTGACACTTGGTACAAAATGGGGCACTTTGAGGAACAAAATAATTGTTACTGAAAACTGGTTTTGCATCGGTATAACCAAATCCGGATTTATTTCTTAAAGGTCGTATTTGAGAATACATCTTATCAAAATTTTCCTTACCATGGGTATAGTTTGATAAACACTTCTTTAAGGAAAAAATTTCGGACTTGAGTTTTACAACCAAGTTTTTATCCTCAAAATCATTAGTTTTAGAACTAGAGTTAGGCTCGAAAACATTTTTATTAGAAATTACTTTTTCTAACTCTTTAGAAAGTTCGTTCTTCTCAGAACATACTTCCTCAAGATTTTTTGAAATACTTTCAAAACCAACATTTTTCTTATCAAGATCTTTAGAAAGATCTGATATTTCTTTAGTAAGAATAGAATTCCTAGAGTTTGCCTTATCAAGTTTCTTGTTGAGTTTGGAATTCTCAATCTCAAGAAGTTCAGCAAACCTAGAGACTTCTTCAAAAGTAGGTAAAGTATTTTCCTCATCAGAAGATGATTCTTCATCAGAAGAGTTATAATACTTACTATCATTAGAATTTAAAGAAACATTGGTCAATGATTCAGCATTTCGTACCTTAGCCATAAGACAATGATTGTCAATAGGTAATCTAGCTATAAGACCAAGATTCTTCTGTCCTGAAGATTCATAATCAGAAGATTCATCTGAAGAGTCACCACCACTGGCACTCCAGGTGTCATTAGCTTTCAGAACTTTCTTAGCTTTAGCTTTGTAATACTTCTTTCTGTTCCTGTCTGAATGTCTTTCTTTCCTTTCTTTCTTTCTGAGCATAGGGCAATCTGGTCTAATATGTCCAGCTCTTTTACATTCGTAACAAGTAACTTCTCCATCTTTCTTGTCTTTCCTATCCTTCTTCTTATACTTGGATTGAAAGTTTCTTTGCCCAGCTATCTTGTTCATCCTTTGAGCAAGATTGGCTAATTCATTTTCTGAAACTTCACTCTCACTAGATTCGAATTGGAAAATAACTTTATTAGACTTGGATCTGGTTACTCTTTCAGGAGTCTTAGCTTTCATCTGATTTGAAGTTGTAGTAAAAGCAACAGTACCATTTCCATTCTTCTTCTTGATGTTGTCATCATCTCTCTTCATTCTTGTTTCATGTTGTAGAAGAGTTCCAAATAATTCATCAAGAGTAATTTGAGTGACTTTCCTGTTCTCATCTATAGCTGTTCTCTTGGATTCCCACTCATTGGGCATAATATCAATTATCTTGTCCACAAGAGCTTCATCATCTAAACCTTTTTCTCCCATAGATTGTAGACTGTTGACAATAGTCATAAACCTTTGTTGAACTTTACAGATAGGTTCTCCATAAGGAAAATTGAAGCCATGATATTCAGCTCTAAGCATTGCTCTTCTAGTCTCAATCACCTTGGAAGTCCCAAAGTGTGTAACCTCTAACTTCTTCCATATACAGTTAGCTGCTTCACAAGAAGAAATTTGGCTATATATATTTCGGGTCATTGAACATAGTAAAGTATTGCGTACCATATAGTTGAGTTTATATTCTTGCTTTTCCTGGTTAGTAAAGGATCTGACTTCCTTGTCAGGAATTTTATAATCACCAGTAAGCATGACAAAGTTATCTACACCAGTATTGATAACAAAAGTCTTCATATGATCTCTCCAATATTCATAGTCATTACCATCAAATATAGGTGGTCTTGTAGGATTTAGATTGTCAATAGATCCAACATTAATTCCTGCCATACTAAAAATATCTTTGCAAACAAACTTGTTAGTAGCTTAGAATCGCAAATTCACAAAGTTCGGAATGAGAAAAGTTCGGAATGAGAAACGTGAGCAAGAAAAACTTGTATGTGAGTACAAGTATTTTGGTAACCGGCTCTGATACCAAATGTAAGAATGGTATAGAGTAAGAGGTTTCCAACCTCTAATACCAAATGTAGGATCGAAAAATAATATGAGATGCTCAATATACAAGAGGGGGGGTGAATTGTATATTTTAAAAATTCCTTTGGAACCTTTAAAGTTAGTTATGAATAACTAAAGTTTCCTTAAGAAAGGGAAAGGGCTAAGTTTAACAAAGTTAAACTAAGTAAATTCACAACACCTCTGACACCGAACTAAACTTGGAAAGAGATTCCAAAAGTAGGTTCCAGAAATATGGTTCCGGAATTTGAAACTTAACAAAAGTTACAATATGAGATTCTACCTTAAAGCATATAGAATCTAAATGAATCAAAGTAAGTAAGGAAGTATAAGAAAGTTATACTTTCCTTAAGATACAAATTGCAGCGAAATAAAAACAAGTAGTAAAACTACTAGTAACAAGATATAAGTCTTTTAACCCAAAGAGAAGGGTATCCAACAACCTTGGATAAAGGTCCCTTGATTTATACTTTCAAGAAAGTCTGTCTTACCCACACCAGGGTAAGCCCTTGATACGAAGATCGGTGTCTCTGTCTTGCTATCCCCGCAAGCCCTCAACTTCAAGGTAGTTGGAAACCTCTGTCCTCCTCAGCAAGGAAGCCCTCAAACTTTAAGGTAGTCGGCAACCTCTGTCCTCCTCAGCAAGGAAGCCCTCGATCTTTAAGGTAGTCGGCACCTCTGTCTTCCTATCCCCGGAAGCCCTCGAATGTAATCACCAACATTCGGAGTCGCACGAAGCTTTGAGAGTTAATAAGAGCCTCTCTCTCTAGAAATCACTTCAACAGCATGTAGGCACAAAACTCAGTCGTTTTTCCAACAGCTATCAGCCATCAGCACCGAGCTCTTTCAAATGAGCTCCTATTTATAGGTAAGGTTGGCTCCTTCTCCAACGGTCATATTTTCCATAAAGTTCGGAGGGACCTGTACACGTGTCACTTAGACAACGGTTAGTTTATAACAAAATGGACGACATCGTTTTATAACAAAACAAGTTTAACAGAATGTACGACATCGTTTTAAACTCTAACATAAAAGTTCGGAATAGAAATTTCGGAGTGAAGGTTCGGAGTGAATAAATTCAGAGTGTATAAAACAATGATAATCAGATTCTGTTTAATAGGTGAATTCGGAATGAGAATTCGGAATAGGAATTCGTCATCAGAAATCGTAATGAGAATTCATTATCAGAATTCGTAATGAGAATTTGTCATCAGAATTCGTAATGAGAATTTGTCATCAGAATTCGTAATGAGAATTCTTTATCAGAATTCGTAATGAGAATTAGGAATGAGATTACTTCATTAGAATTCGTAACGGAAATTCTTCATTGGAATTCATAATGAGAATTCGGAATGGGATTTCTTCATTAGAATTCGTAATGAGAATTCTTCTTCAGAATTCGTAACCTGAATCTGGAATAGAACTTAGTTAGAATTCATATCCGGAATTCGGAATGAGACTTCCTTATAGTTCTTGTCCAGAATCCGAATCCTAAAACAGAATGCTTTATATCAAAGTTTCCATGATTCCGAGAAAATGAATCCGAAACTTATACTTAAGAAAAATATGGATGAAAATATGATAAGGATAATTTTTCTTATAAAAGCGATTTTCCTTAAGAAAGAAATTTTCCTTATAAAATCAATTTTCCTTAAGAAAGAAATTTTCCTTATAAAAGTAATTTTCCTTAAAGATAAGGTGTTTGTGATTTTCAAAACAAGAAAGAATGGAAAAGTCATAAGGAAAACCTTATTGACTCAACAACAGACCCATGGTAGAGGAGCACTACTCTGTGAGGTGGCAGACCCGTGGTACTCGAGAGGAGGAGTACCTCTATAGGCTATGAGGGGGAGCACTACTGTGTGAGGTGGCAGACCCATGGTGGAGGAGCACTACAGTGTGAAGTGGCAGACCCGCGGTACTCGACAGGAGGTGTACCTCAGCAGTCGTAGGTTAGTGAGAAGTACCTTGGAGTCATGATAGGACCACTGTACACTCCAGAGACGGGGCTCTTCCGCAGCTACGGTTTCGATAATGAAAAATCCTGGTTTGAGCTGAGTCTATGAACTTTGTGTTTACCTCTTTATTGAGATGGTTCACTTGATAACTTAGGTATATGTATGGGAATATACCTGGGTAGTGGTTATCCGTTGATTTCATAATCTTTGTGTTTCCTCATGATTGAGATGGGTTACTTGATAACTTAGGTATATGTATGGGCATATACCTAAGTAGAGGTTATCTATTGAGATATTCTTTGTGGTTATCCTTGTTGGTTTTAGTGAGACCTTGAATGTCTCGGGGTGCCTACTGAGTATCGTTATACTCACCCCTACACAGGCTATGCCCACAACTCGTTGTGTTGGTTGCAGACGACGGGTGGTGCTGACAGAGGCCGAGTGTTCGAGGACTGGACGGTACCCGAAGGTGGACTACACGACGAGTTAGTATCCGGAGGTGGACTTCACGGCAAGAAGACACTCGGAAGAGGTTGACAGACAAGAGAGATGTAGAGGCTATCTATACCTACCCTTCAGGTAGGATCCGTGGTGGAGGATCCAGGAGCTGCGCCATCTGTACCTACCCTTCAGGTAGGATCCGAGGAGGACGTCCCAGGAGCCACTTCTGTTCTTCCAGCTGTTGTATTTTTCTGTTGTACTTTTGTTCAGTTGTAGTTGTACTTTCAGTTGGGTTTGTATTCTGGCCCATTTACTTTTCAGCACTTCTCTTTGTACTTAGTGTTTTACTTCCACTTGTACTCTATGGTGTTTTGTTTACTTTTATAAAGGCAATGCCTTCCCAGTCATTGGGATTTACGTCTTTGGTGCTAGTCGCCAACCCCTGGCCTTTGGAAGGCAGGCTTGGGGTAGTCACGACACGGGCCCCGAGGACGGGTCGTGACAAATTGGTATCATAGGGAGGTTCAGTTTTACCGCAGAACTTATAACTCTGATATTTTCTTTCTATGAAGCGACAGTGTTAAGAGTACCGAGTGTGGTTTTCAGTTCAGGGAGTCTAGTATTGGTGTGAGTGGCCGACATATCCATACACCAGGACCTTGACAACTGATTTCCGACTTTGTGCACGAAAACACTGATTGAGTGTGTGTTTTCAAGGGGTTTCCCTTAAAACAGCTCAAACCAGGTCATCTCACCAAGTATAAATCGTCTGACCGTGTAGCGTATGTTCCTTTCAGGATTCCTTTTCACATATTACCAGCTAGAGCCCAAAGGGATGTGCGTATTGATAGCCTATCGAGCGATGAGGCTTCGGTACAGGGTCCTCTTGCAGTAGAGGAACCAACGGTACTACCTTTCGTTTTGCCACCGATTCCACCAGCCCCAGTAGTAGGCGATGCACGCCACTTGAGCACGCTGCACGAGTTCAAGCGCCAGAGGCCACCCAGGTTATGTGGAGAGACAGACCCGTAGGCGGCTGAGGATTGGCTGGAGGCTGTGGTGAGATTCTTTAGGCTAGTGGGGACGTCAACAGACTTCATGGTGATCTTTGCTGCCAACCTTATTCAGGAAGCAGTAGTCAGGTGGTGGAGACACTTGTTCCAGTTTTTCAACAGGGTGACCTTCACATGGTTAGACTTTGAGACCTTCTACAGTGTGGAGTTTGTGCCAGTAGCTCTACACCCCGAGCGTGTACAGGTGTTGCTGCCTTTACCGCAGGATTTTAGATCTGTAGATGAGTCATCTGTGGGCAGTAGACAGATGATGCAGAGGTCGAAGAGGACCAGAGCTAGCCGTACGAGGAGCAAGAAGTGTTATGAATGCGGCAGGAAGGGTCACCTGGCACGTGACTGTCCGACCCCCCGTACAGTCGATCCGCAGGCGTTGGAGGAGCCACCGAGGCAGAAGCAGCGGCGAGTGCTTGAGAAGCAGCCGAGCAGTGGACAAGCCAGTAGAGCTCCGGGAGCAGGTGGATAGGAGCGGAACTAGTGGATACGTCCCTTGTACTTCTAGTTCCATGTTGCTGTTGTATTCGTGTCTTTGTACTATGAGTTGAAATAATGAAAAGACACTTATCTTTGTGATGTTTTATTTCCTGTACTTTTGTTTGGTTGATACTGAGTGGTCCCAGTTAAGACTGTTTACTTGAACCTCACTTTCGAGATTTCTACTGGAGGAGACCCAGTGACCTCACACTGATGCCAATAGTGTGACTCGACCCTTAGAGGTGAGAGTGACAGTTGGATCTCTTGGTAGTTACGTCGAGGCCTTACGACGTCATCTATGGCATGAATGCATCATTCATGTCAGGATTCACTATATTAGGAAATGGGCATGGTTCGTCCAGGGGATGAGACCGAGTTTCTCTTTTCGGAAAAGGATAAATTTTAGCAGCTCTTTCAGATCGTAGGAAAAGAATGTGCAGATCATCCAGGAGCGGATGAAGACTGCATAGTGCAGTAAGAAACAGGAAACTAGCACCAATCATAGAGACTCGGGCATGTTAAATGTTTCAAGAAGTGGAATCTTTAAGGAGAGATGAGTCTGCGAAGCAGCAGATGTGGAGGCAGATCTAGGAGAGCAGCATGTGGTGGTGTACGTTTTAACATAATACGACCACCCACCTTAGTTTTCCCTACCGGGCTCAGGGAGATGGAGGGCAGGGGAAGAGAGTAGCTGCTTGCAGCCAGGGAGAGTGACCCAATGGCTCTAAGAATGATTTAAGGGATAGTCTGTATCTACTACTAGCTTCCGTAGTAACAGATGTCGATATGAATCATTCCTTCCTTCCACGAATCTTGTCCTAGACCTAGAGTTTCCGGTAAGCCGTAGACTTAACCCTCACGTCTGGAGATACCTCGGGAGAAGACTCGATAATCACACTTACGCCGACAGTGTGGTCAGACCCTCGAGGTGAGAGTTACGGTTGGAATCTCTTGGTGGCAGCATCGAGACTTTACGATGTTGGTTTGAGTATGGACTGAGCAATCATAGTTCATACACAAATTGACGATATTAGGCAAAAAGGTTGTGGTTTAGCTACGACGTCGGAATGGGTTTTCCTTGGTCAGTTAAAAGGTAACCCTAGGCAGCACATGATAAACTCATGCACAGGAGGGTGCGACCGATCACACTTGAGTCGGTCAAACTTACCCTCGTGGCAGCAGTCGTTTTGAGTTCCAGTTCTAAACAGGAATTGGAGACCTCTAGAGTTAGAGGATGACGATCACGTCCTTATACGGGTCTCATCTTGACGAGGATTATGGAGATGTGGCCAAGGTGGCAAGTTATCTACGAGGTTCAGTGGACCATTCCTAGGTCCTCAAATGGGTAGGCGAGGTGGTTTACCGCTTGACCCATCCACCTCATTTGCACCAGGTGCACGAAGAATTCCACGTATCTCAACTAAGGAGATACGTGCGTGATCCTTCACATATCATCGACCATGGGGAGCTGGATGATGGTGATGGGGTGTATTTCACGGAGGTTATAGTGGGGATCAAGGATCGACAGGAGCGGGTCCTACAAGGATGATCGATTCCTCGGGAGCACTTTCAATAGCAGCACGAGAACCTGTAGGTAAGCACATGGGAGAAGAAGGATCAGATGCGTGCTCAGTACCGCTTTTGTAACCCTTGTTTGTGTTAAAGCTTTACGAGGACGTAAAGCCCTGAGGTGGGAGTAATGTAAAGACCCGGAAATATCAAGGAAATTTTTTTCTTAATTTTTTTTTGGAATTTTACAAGAACGCAGTTTCTGATGACGCCTGATTCCGAGGCCCGGTGTGCCCGGAATCAATATCCGAAGTTTAGCTCGGTTACGTTCAGTGAACGAACGAGCGGGTTTTTCTAACTTTTGAACCGGTGCTCGAAATCAAATTCCGAGGGCACCAATGAATTCGTAGCGCCGGTAATTGCTTAAGAAGATCTTTTTCGAAGTTGCATTTTCACGAGAGGAGTTGTTAAAAATTTGTGGAAGATAATATAAAAATTGAGTTACAATTTTTATTCCTTTAAAGTAGTTATATCACTTGAGTGGAAGTTAGGGAACTACCCATGAGAGGTTAAGATGGTGGTGGGGCCCACACGGGACCCTAACCTAATTTGATCTTCCCATAACCGCCTTGACCTCCCATAACTAACTTCCCACTTTAATATTTTAACTCCACTTTAACTTAAGTGACTCCTCTCCTCCTCACCTCCCACATTAATTCATGCCACCTAAACATTAATTAATTTGACAACTCAAGATCAATTAATTAAGTGTGTTGGTTTTGATTTTTTTAATTTTGAATTCATGGAATGGGTAAATAAAATAAGGTAGAGCCTTATTTTATTTTGGTTAGAAATGTTGTGTTAAGAGAAAGGGAAGAGAGCATTTGTGTTTTGAAGAACTTCCTCCTCCGAAGAAGAACGCTTCATCTCCTTTGTTGACGAACGTGAAGAACACCGAAGCTTCGACGAAGAACGTCGTATCATCTTGCAACTTCTCTCCACATCGAAGGAAGAGAGACGCCACATTCTTTATCGGGCGATCACAGACGACGTGCCTTCTCCTCTTCTTCCTCCGTGTCAAGGGAGGAGACACCACCGTGGGGAACGTCGCCATTGACGACGACTCACCCTCCGACGTCAACGGAATCGACACCGATCTTCCGCGACATCCGATCACAGCGATGCTTGCCTCTTCCGCGGCTCGACGATGTGTGACGTATTTGCAAGGTAGGGGTTTTATTTTCTTGTCGTGAATAATTTTAGACGTTCTTCGATATCAACGGCCAACTGTTATCAAAATAACGGAGGAGGTCAGACCGCACAAACATGGCCGAACCTCCTCCCCTTTTTTTGTTGGTTATCTACATGGCTTGAAATGGAAGCGACGTAGTGCCGTCGCACCGTGCAGGAATTTAGAGACTCACGACGAAGAATCGCGACACCGTCACACAATGCCTTTGAGGTCGAACGAATCCGCGGTCGAAGTCGGGCCGGGGTGAAGGGGCGAGGTGCCGTCGCGCCGCCACTACGGGAAAAAGGGCATTTGCGACGGGAATAAATCCCGTCGCAAATAGTCTTGTTAAAAACTTATTTGCGACGGGGTTATTTGCCCGTCACAAATAAGTAGCCTTTTGCGACGGGACAGCTTTCCCCGTCGCAAAAGGACTGGCGCGGTTTGCGCGCCAAATCGCGGGAAACTTATTTGCGACGGGGGAATATTCCCGTCGCAAATAACCGGCGGCGGTAAAAGGTATTTGCGACGGGAATATTCCCCCGTCGCAAATAGTATGTCGGCAGGTGGTTATTTGCGACAGGTCCCGTCGCAAATAACTATTTACCTGTTGACCGTAATAAATGTTGGCTAAGGTATTTGCGACGGGTACCGTCGCAAATAATACTATTTGCGACGGGATACCCGCCGCAAATGGGCCCGTCGCAAATAATCTAACCTATAAATACCCCCATCCGTTTTTTTCATTTCATTCTCATTCTCTATCTTCTCCTTCTCTCAAAATTATATTTCTAGAGTTCAATTTTTTTTCCAGTTTAATATTTTTCTCCGGAGCTGATATTAAAGTTTTGAAGAACGATCAGAGCAGATCAATTTTCAAGGTATTTATGTTCATTTTAATTTAATATTTATTTTTAATTTTTTATTAGTTTCAATTATTCTTAATTAGTTGTAATTTAATTATGTTTACATTGTTTTATTACTTAATAAATATAAATTATTAGTATTGTTCATAGTTAATGGTAATTAGGAATAATTAGTAATAATTTTTAATAATTAAGAATAAATATTAATAATTAGTAATAAATACCAATAATTAGGAATAATAACATTATTACATTATTAGTCTATTTTATTATTAATATTAAAATAATTAAATTTTTTATATATATACAATTCTCTTTTCATCTGTGTGTTTGCTGTCTTCACATGTATTATTTGTATGTGGAGATAGAAAACGCACAGATGAAAGGAGAATTGTATATAAATTAGAAAATTATATTATTTTAATATTAATAATAAAATATATTAATAATGTTATTATTTGTAATTATTGGTAATTATTCCTAATTATTGATAATTATTCATTTAATTACTAATAATTAGGAACAATTATCAATAATTATCACTAACTAAGAATAATTAGTAATAATTAGTAATAATTACCAATAATTAGTAATAATTATCAATAATTAGTAATAATTACCAATAATTAGTAATAATTACCAATAAGTAGTAATAATTACCAATAATTAGTAATACTTACCAATAATTTGGAATAATTACCAATAATTAACAATAATTAGTAATAATTATTAATAATTACCAATAATTACCAATAATTAGTAATAATTAGTAATAATTACCAATAATTACCAATAATTAGTAATAATTAGTAATAATTAGGAATAATTAGTAATAATTAGGAATAATTAGTAATAATTAGGAATAATTAGTAATAATTAGTAATAATTAGTAATAATTAGTAATAATTAGTAATAATTAGTAATAATTAGTAATAATTAGTAATAAGTAGTAAAAATTAGGAATAATTAGGAATAATTAGTAATAATTAGGAAAAATTAGGAAAAATTAGGAAAAATTAGGAAAAATTAGGAAAAATTAGGAAAAATTACCAATAATTAGTAATAATTAGTAATAATCAGTATTAATTACCAATAATTAGTATTAATTACCAATAATTAGTAATAATTACCTATAATTAGTATTAATTACCAATAATTAGTATTAATTACCAATAATTAGTAATAATTACCAATAATTAGTAAGAATTAGGAATAATTACCAATAATTAGTAATAATTACCAATAATTCGTAATAATTAGTAATAATTACCAATAATTAGTAATAATTACCAATAATTAGTAATAATTAGTAATAATTAACAATAATTAGTAATAATTACCAATAATTATCAATAATTCGTAATAATTAACAATACTTACCAATAATTAACAATAATTGCCAATAATTACCAATAATTGCCAATAATTACCAATAATTAGTAATAATTAACAATAATTGCCAATAATTACCAATAATTGCCAATAATTAGTAATAATTGCCAATAATTAGTAATAATTGCCAATAATTACCAATAATTTTTAATAATTACTAATAATTCCCAATAATTAGTAATAATTAAAAATAAATATTAATAATTACCAATAATTAGTAATAATTATTAATAATTAGTAATAATTACTCATAATTAGTAATAATTACTAATAATTAGTAATAATTACTAATAATTAGTAATAATTACTAATAATTAGTAATAATTACTAATAATTAGTAATAATTACTAATAATTAGTAATAATTACTAATAATTAGTAATAATTAGTAATAATTAACAATAATTAACAATAATTACGAATAATTAGTAATAATTAGTAATAATTAGTAATAATTAGGAATAATTAGTATTAATTACCAATAATCAGTATTAATTAACAATAATTAGTAATAATTACCAATAATTAGTAATAATTATTATTAATTACCAATAATTAGTATTAATTACCAATAATTAGTATTAATTACCAATAATTAGTATTAATTACCAATAATTAGTAATAATTACCAATAATTAGTAATAATTAACAATATTTACCAATAATTACCAATAATTACCAATAATTACCAATAATTACCAATAATTAGTAATAATTACCAATAATTACCAATAATTGGTATTAATTACCAATAATTAGTTATAATTAGTAATAATTACCAATAATTAGTAATAATTAGTAATAATTACCGATAATTAGTAATAATTACCAATAATTAGTACTAATTACCAATAATTAGTAATAATTACCAATAATTAGTAATAATTACCAATAATTAGTAATAATTAACAATAATTAGTAATAATTAACAACAATTAGTAATAATTACAAATAATTAGTATTAATTACCAATAATTAGTATTAATTACCAATAATTAGTATTAATTACCAATAATTAGTATTAATTACCAATAATTAGTAATAATTACCAATAATTAGTAATAATTACCAATAATTAGTAATAATTAGTAATAATTACCAATAATTAGTAATAATTAGTAATAATTACAAATAATTACCAATAATTAACAATACTTACCAATAATTACCAATAATTACCAATAATTAGTAATAATTACCAATAATTAGTAATAATTACCAATAATTAGTAATAATTACCAATAATTAGTAATAATTACCAATAATTAGTAATAATTACCAATAATTAGTAATAATCACCAATAATTAGTAATAATTACCAATAATTAGTAATAATTATCAATAATTAGTAATAATTACCAATAATTACCAATAGTTACCAATAATTACCAATAGTTACCAATATTTACCAATATTTACCAATATTTACCAATAATTAGAAATAATTACAAATAATTAGGTTTAATTACCAATAATTAGAAATAATTACCAATAATTTGGAATAATTACCATTATTTACGAATAATAACATTAGTACATTATTTTTATATTTTATTATTAATATTAAAATAATATAATTTTCTATATTATATACAATTCTCTTTTCATCTGTGTGTTTTCTGTCTCCACATGTAATATTGGCATTCTTTTTCAAAATTATCAACCTACTTGCCAATGGAGAGGTGAAAGTGAATGCAAATATTACATGTGGAGACAGAATGTTAAACACACAGATGAAAGGAGAATTGTATATAATATAATAAATTATGTTATTTTAATATTAATAATAAAATATACTAATAATGTAATAATGTTATTATTATATAATTAATGTTTATGAAAAAATTATATTAGTATTATTAAAATAACAAAAAATCAATAAAATATTAAAATTATCAATATTTGTAACATGTTTTGCTTTATTCTCAATATATTCAATCTTTACTTGAGTGTTTTTTCTAACAAATTATTCAAAACCAGTAATGATTTTATATTTTATAGAGAAATATGGAACAACGAGGTCATCAACAATCATTATTAGGTGACCGCATATGGATAAATCAACGTAGAAATCCAAACGGTTCTGGTTTAAATCCAGTATATATTGAGGGTGTGGAGACTTTTTTATTATTTGCGGCATCATATTCAGAATTTGTTTCAGAAGGATAAATAAAATTCCCTTGCAGAAAATGTGCATTGAGAACGTTTGACACGTTTGACAAAGTGGGAGAACATCTCTTGCGTTTTGGTTTTCAACCAGATTATGTTTTTTGGTATCAACACGGTGAACGCAGTTCCAGAGCAGGTGATACCAACTAGATTCCGGATCCATCCCGGTTTCAAGATTTAGTATATGATGTTGCAGGTTCATCTGTTCAACATACAGAAACTCCGGCTGATATAGCTTCAAATCCTGAGTTGGCACCGTCTGAATTTTATGAGTTGTCGAAATCTTCTGAGGATGCATTATATCCTGGCTGCAAGATGAGCAAATTAGAAGCAGTTGCAAAATTTATGGCTATCAAATCAGATAATGGAATGTCAAACACCTTTTTTGACCAGATATTTTCTTTGCTGAAAACACTGTTACCCGAAGGAAATGTTTTACCTGCAAATTACTATGAGAGTAAGAGGCTGGTTCGAAATTTGGGACTTACTTGTCAGAAGATTCATGCATGTTCAAATGACTGCATTTTATATTCTGGGGAAAATGAGTCGTTGGATAGTTTTCCTACATGTGGGAAACTGAGATATAAAGAAGGACAACACGGGAAGTCTGGTTTGATTCCTGTAAAACAGTTGAGATATTTTCCGCTTACATCCAGACTTCAGCGTTTATTCATGTCTAAGAATACAACGACAATGATGTCATGGCATAAAGAGAATATTTCAACCGATAAAAGCTTGAATCATCCAACCGATGGTGATTCATGGAAACATTTTGATAGAGTGCATCCATCCTTTGCTTTAGAAGCTAGAAATGTTCGACTGGGCCTTTCCACTGATGGTTTCTGTCCGTTTGGATCTTATGGTAGTCAATATTCATGTTGGCCTGTTTTTTTAACTCCGTACAATTTACCTCTATGGATGTTGATAAAGGAGCCATATATCTTTTTGACTTTACTAATTCCAGGACATCCGAAGAAAAATATTGATGTTTATTTGAAGCCATTGATTGATGAATTAAATTTATTGTGGAGTACTAGTGTCAGTACATATGATGTTGCAATGAAACAGAATTTCATACTGAGAGAATCATTGATGTGGACAATAAGTGACTTCCCGGCTTATGGGATGTTATCTGGCTGGAGTACACATGGTCAGAAATCATGTCCTTACTGTATGGGAGAGAACAAAGCATTTATGCTCATTCATGGAAAGAAACCTTGTTATTTTGACTGTCATCGCAGATTTCTTCCAGCTGATCATCCTTTTCACAGAAACAGATCTCATTTCAGAAAAAGAACAGTTGAAAGGGATGGACCTCCAAAAATGCTATCAGGTTCGGAGTTAAAATCAGTTGTATTTTCATTACCTCCCATCACTTTTGGTCCCACAATAAACCAACAGAAAATTTCTGGTTTTGGGAAAGAACACAATTGGATTAAACGTAGCATATTTTGGGATTTGCCATATTGGTCTGATCTGTTGGTCCGACACATGTTAGATGTCATACATATTGAGAAGAACTGTTTTGATAATTTGTTTCATACAGTTTTGGATACGCCAGGAAAGAGCAAAGACAATGTAAATGCACGTTTAGATCTTGCCCAAATTTGCAGGCGTCCAGAATTAGAACTATTTGAGAATGTCAGAACAGAAAGGTTACTGAAACCAAAAGCAGCTTATATACTGTCTAAAGAAAACCGTTTATTATTTTGTCAGTGGATTGCAGATTTGAGACTTCCAGATGGCTGTGCTTCTAATTTGGGTAGATGTGTAAAGAATGGTCATATTAATGGATTAAAAAGTCATGATTGTCATGTTATAATGGAGATACTTCTACCCATTGGATTAAGAGGTCTGTTGAATTCTGTGATTTGGGATTCCATAACAGACATGTCTCATTTTTTTCGGGAAATTTGTGCGGCTACGGCAGATTATGATGCTCTAGGAAAACTTGAAAAAGATGTTGTTGTAATTATATGTAAACTGGAAAAAATATTTCCGCCGTCTTTCTTCGACTCAATGGAACATTTGATGTTACATTTTCCATATGTAGCCAAATGTGGAGGTCCGGTATAGTTTCGATGGATGTACCCATTTGAAATATGCATGCAAAAATTGAAAAGAAAAGTACGTAACAAAGCATCTGTTGAAGGATCTATTGCAGAAGCTTATTTGCAAGAGGAAATATCTTTTTTCTGCTCCCATTATTTTGAATCTGAGTATCCTTCAAAACACAACCGAATGGGACGGAACGAGAGGAATATTGATGAAATCGACAGTCAATTATCTATTTTCAACCAGTCAGACCTTGGTTTTGGTGGAGTTTATGAACGCTGGCTTTCAGATGATGAACATCAGAGAGCTCATACATATGTTCTGCTCAACTGTGAAGAGATGACATCAGTTGTACTGTAAGTGTTTATATCACTTATTCTATCATTTATGTTACAGTAAATAACTTTGGTTTTTATAGGTTGTATGATAATCATATCAAGAAACAAATTCCACAAATTACAGCAGCTGCTCTCGAAGAACGTCGACTGAAAAATTTCTCTCAGTGGTTTCAAAAACTGGTAACATAAATTCTTTATCTTTTAGCAACTCATTCAATGTATAGTTTACTATATTGATAATTATTTCACAAATTTTCAGGTGTCTCGACATGCTGATAAAATTGACAAACGGCTGTGTGTATTGAGTAACCCACCATCCAAAATTGTTAAAACTTATAATGCATATGTGGTGAATGGATTTCGATTCCACACACATGCATATGGGGAATCGAAAAAAACAATGAACAGTGGAGTTAGCTTGAGAGGATCTCATCATCGAAAAAATGAAGTTGACTTTTATGGCATACTTGATGAAATCATTGAACTCTGTTATCTTGGACAACATTACATAACCATGTTCAAATGTCGGTGGTTGGATACAGAGAGAGGCGTGCGTGTTCATCCGACTCATGGAATCATCGATATTAAATGTAAAAGAGTTCTCGCAGTAAATGAACCATTCTTATTGGCCCAACAGGCATATCAAGTTTATTATGCAAAGTACTGTGCAATATCAAGAGACTTGACTGATTGGTGGAGTATAATAAAAATCAAAATTCGAGACAATCAGTTTAGTCAAAGTGAATGTGCTTTCACTGATGTGCAAAGAATTGAAGTTTTTCAAGAGAGTACTCAAAATCAATCTTTTTTACAAAGAGACATGAGTATCGATGACGACACCCCACATTTAAGAGTCGGTGATGACGATGATGTTAATGATGTCACATATGAATTTGAAATGGTAAGAGATGAAGCAACTGTAACTCGAATGGATATCGATGACGTTGAGGAGGAATATGAAGATGACATTGACATATATGAAGATGATGATGAAGATGAACACTGATAGAATTCCATGGTATTTATATACAATCATAATATGTATATATGTATATATGTATATATGTATATATAATAGTAATTATCAATTATTTGCTAACATTAACATTTTCTGTTTCAGATGGACAAGGCCACATTTCGTGATTTGGTGGATGCTGACCTGACTTTCGATGCGGATGCGTTGCTGACAGATGACCCTCAGCCTGCATGCGCTCCAAGGAGTACGCGGAGGGGGCGCGGTCTTGCACGATTGATGATTCCTGACCCCGTCCCCGAGCGACGTCCACGTCTTGGGTTTGATCCACGCACACGGAGGTGTGATAACTTGTGTGATAACCTGTGGATTTGACTAAGATTTCATTAATCTATTCACATAATAAATGTTTATTATTTTTTCAGTTTTCTGCATATAGCAGTCGGACAGGGCAGCGCTATTTTGCGTAACTATTTTTCTCAGCCGTGGACCACATGGGAGGAGATTCCCATTGATGTGCAGCAGGCCATGTTCGGCCATTGGTTGGTACGTACGTAAATAAATAATTTTTATTTTGAAAATTATTTCATTTCTAACTTGATATTTTGATTTATTTGTAGGGTTTATGGTATCCGATCGAGGATACCATGCGTGACGCCATCCACGAGGCATGGGAGGTGGCCATGCGTGATCGCCTTCGTCAGTTTTTGCACAATTTAAGAAAAGCTGCGATGAAGAAAGCATGAGTGTCAGATTTTGAGGAGTCATGTAGAGCACACCGACCAGAGTATATTTCATCCCATGTATGGGATGGATTATGTGCGCACTGGTTGAGTGGTGCCTTTCAGAGGAGATCATCGGTGGGGAGGCAGAATCGGGGGAGACAGGAGGTGACTCATCGAGCTGGGAGTCATTCTTTCAGTACTCAAAGACAGCATCTGGTACGTACATTATTTATAAATATTTTATATAACTATAAATATTAACAGTTTATTTTTTATTCTTATAGGCTTTCGAGCACCCCGATATTATAGAGTACGACGTATATCGGAGGATGTATAGTGATCCTGCTGCTGGGGAGCTCAGAGGTGATCGTCAGCATCACATCGTGGTCAGTATTATTTGTTTTCAAGTTTAAAAATTAACTGCATATAATATATTCACAATTTTAATTTTAAATTGCAACTATAGGAGTCATATGAGGCCGCAGCGTCACAGGCCCGGCCTGAGAGTCAGGCCGAGTCATCAGATCAGACCACTGCCTGTCAGTTTGATGAGGCGGCATGGATGCAGGCCACCCAGTATGCCTTCGAGAAGGGCCGGGTAGTTGGTATCGGCTCTCGACTGACTCCCGGAGATTATTATGGCAGTGCTGCGATGTCGGCGTCTAGCTCGAGAGGAGCTTGTGCATCTTCTTCTACTACACAGTATGAGGATCAGTTGTGATCTCAGACTGCACAGATAGAGAGTCTCCGACATGATCAGGAGAAGATGCGTCAGCAGCATGAGGAGGAGCGTCGACGCCAGCAGCAGTTGTACGAGGAGTAGACGAGTCGGTGGCAGCAGCAGCATCAGGAGCAGATGGAGTACATGCGCCGACTCACTCATGCTTTAGGGATGGAGTTTCCTCCACCACCATCTGCAGATCCCCCACCTCCCCCCTCCTTCAGATTAGAGTTTGTATTTATGTTATAAAATTTGGGAAATCAAATTTTTTTTCTTCTATTCTTAGTTTTTGTCTCATTATAAAATATTAATAATATTATATTTTTAAATAACAATATTAATATGAATAATAATATTATTTATATTTTATAATATTAAAATATATCTATATATTAAAATTTTATAATATTATAATTTAATTATATTTTTTGTAATACTTGAATTATTTTAATATTTGAATGTAAAATAAATCTATTATTTTTATATTAATTAAAATAACTTATTAATATTTTTTTTATGAATTATAATTCTAATATTATTATATTAATTAAATCATTTATTAATATTCTATTATTTTTTATTTTTGAATTATAATTCTATTATTATTATATTAATTAAAATAATTAATTATTTTTATTTGTGAATTATAATTCTATTATTATATTAATTAAAATAATTTATTAATAATTAATTTTTTTATTTTTTTTATAGTATTTGCGACGGGATACTATGCCCGTCGTAAATACTAGTATTATTAATAGTTTTTTATTTTTTTTTAAAAATAGTTTTTGCGACGGGACCCGTCGCAAAAACTATTTTAAAAGTTTTTTTACAAAAATACGGAATACTATTTGCAACGGGGAGAATGACCATCGCAAAAAAAGGCTTTAGCGACGGGCCTGTCACAAATAAGTGTTGTTGCGATGCCATTTTCAGCAACGGGCTATTTGCGACGGGCCCCCGTCGCAAATGCCCCGTCGCAAATACCTGTTTTTCTAGTAGTGTGAGCCGGAAAACCACAAAGACAGCGCGTTTTGAACATTGAGTGCGGATCGACGGGCAGTGAAGAATCGGGCCGAAATGGCGTTTGAATTCATTTGCAGTAAAGATCGGGTCCCAAGAGGACTGTTGGCGAAGGCGGCAGGCGAAACAGACCACCAGAGAGCGTCCAGTGGTCCGCAGAAGGCGGCGGCGGCGCCAACGACCGGCGGTGGCGGCGCGCCACTAGAGAAAACCACCGCGGCTGATCCGCATCGGTGGGATGTGAACTGGAATGGCAGGGCCATTCCGAGTTTGAGGCAACATAGCTTTAAGCTGCGCCAGGTTGACAACCGGGGGGGTTTTGTAAACCCCCGCACCCGTCGCACCGCGCCAGCACGAGGCCAGCCGGCTGCCCAGGCCGGGCTGGGCCACGCAGGCCGGGCCAGGCCTTGCAGCTGGGCCGGGCCGCGCCCAGCTGGGCCGGACCCGGACCAGGTTCGGGTCGACCCAGTTCGGCCGACCCAGGTGGGGTTGGGCCGGGCCGGGCCGGGCCCAGACCCCCGTTTTCAAACCTCTTCAGTCTTTCACCCATAACTTGGGCTACGTACATCCGAACGATGCACCGTCAGTTGCGATGTGATCCTTGATCGAGACGGTCGTTTTGGTATGTTACACTCAACATTTCAGAGAACATTGGATTCAACTGGGTTGGTTTGGATACGAAACCAACCGGGCCCTTGGAGCGGAAACACGTATATCTTGAGTTACGGACGTCTGATTGACGCGCCGTCTGTCTCGTTGAATTCTTCTTGATGAGACGGAACTTTTGGAATACTTTTCCTGAGGTTTGGATGTAGTTGGATAGTGGCCGGGTTGGATTGTACCCAAAATCCAACCGGGCCCCTTGAATGGAAAAGATGATAAATTTTAGACTGGACGTCCGTTTAACGAACCGTCAGCGGCATTGGTGATCTTGTTGAGAAACGGTCCCTATGTGTATACCCTATGAGAGTTCGGGGTATTGTTAAGATACGGTCGGGTTGGTTCGCACACGAAACCAACCGGGCCCCTGGGACGAAAAGGCTAATAAATCACAGACCGGGCGTCCGATTGACGCGCCGTCTGTTGCGTTGAGACCCCTATGATGAGGCGGTCCTTTGAGATACTTCTTTGTGGAACTTGTGATAATTGGAGTATCGACCTGTATCTCGTGGATCAGACCCTTCCGGAGACGAGCATACAGAGTACAAAGATCGTGTAGTTGGCTATGACCGATGACTGCTTGTCCGATTCGATTCGGAGTGACTAGCATAGCCCAGTGGGAACACTACTTTGTGAGGTGGCAGACCCATGGGGGAGGAGCACCACTGTGTGAGGTGGCAGACCTGTGGTACTCGACAGAAGGAGTACCTCTGTAGGCAATGAGGGGGAGCACTACTGTGTGAGGTGGCAGACCCATGGAAGAGGAGCACTACTGTGTGAGGTGGCAGACCCGCGGTACTCGAAAGGAGGAGTACCACAGCAGTCTTAGGATAGTGAGAAGTACCTCGGAGTCGTGATAGGACCACTGTACACTTCAGAGATGGGGCTCTTCAGTAGCTACGGTTTCGATAATGAAAAATCCTGGTTTGAGCTGAGTCTATGACCTTTGTTTTTACCTCTTAATTGAGATGGGTCACTTGATAACTTAGGTATATGTATGGGCATATACCTGGGTAGTGGTTATCTGTTGATTTCATAATATTTGTGTTTCCTCATGATTGAGATGGGTTACATGATAACTTATGTATATGTATGGTCATATACCTAAGTAGAGGTTATCTGTTGAGATCTTCTTTGTGGTTATCCTTGTTGGTTTTAGTGAGACCTTGAGTGTATCAGGGTCCCTACTGAGTATCGTTATAATCACCCCTACACGGGCTATGCCTGCACCTCATTGTGTTGGTTTCAGATGACGGGCAATGCTGACGGAGGCCGAGTGTTCGAGGACTGGATGGTACCTGGAGGTGGACTACACGATGAGTCAGTATCCGAAGGTGGACTTCACTGCGAGATGACACTCAGAGGAGTTTTACAGGCGAGAGAAATGTGGAGGCTATCTGTACCTACCCTTTAGGTAGGATCTGTGGTGGACGATCCAGGAGCTGCGCCATCTATACCTACCCTTCAGGTAGGATCCGAGGAGGATGTCCCAGGAGCCACTTCTGTTCTTCCAGCTGTTGTCTTTTTCTGTTGTACTTTTGTTCAGTTGTAGTTCTACTTTTAGTTGGGTTTGTATTCTGGCCCATCTACTTTTCAGCACTTCTCTTTGTACTTAGTGTTTTACTTCCGCTTGTACTCTGTGGTGATTTGTTTACTTTTATAAAGGCAATTCCTTCCCAGTCATCGGGATTTACGTCTTTGGTGCTAGTCGCCCACCCCTGGCCTTTGGAAGGCAGGCTTGGGGTAGTCACAGCATGGGCCCCAAGGACGGGTCGTGACAACTAAGGTATGTACACCATGTAAAACCACTAAGTACACCACTAAGGTAAGTACACCAAATACATTCACTAAGTAAAACTTTATAGTAAGTACACCAAGTAAAAAAAATACACCACTAAGGAATATACACAGTAAATGAAGTAATCTCACATAGGTATAAGTCTAAAGTATAAAATTATTGACAATATTATGTAATTAGAGAACATCTAATACTATTGAGTCACTTACATCCACTGAGTCACTTAGACTCGTTGAGCACTTAGACCTGTTGAGTCTCTTAGACCTACTAAGTTGCCTAAACCCATTGAGTCGCTTAGAACCGCTGAGTCTCTTAGACCTTCTGAGTTTCATAGACCTACTGAGCCCCTAAGAATCACTGAGTCTCTTAGAAACACTAAGTTTCTTAGACCCATTGAGTCCCTTAGACCTACTGAGTCACTTAGACCCACCAAGTAGCTTAGACACATTAAGTCTATTAGACCTGTTGAGTCTCTTAGACCCACTGAGTTTCTTAGACCTGCTGATCCACTTATACTTGATGAGTCCCTTAGACCCACTGAGTAACTTATACCTATTGAGGCACTTAGACACATAGTCACAGTCTTCTCGTCATAGCCAGCCATAAGATTCCCATTCATAGCATGCTTGTTTTGGGAGAAATTAGAACTCAAGCCAAAGGTCATAACTAGAAACTCATGAAAACACACTTAGAGTATCTCAAAAAAGCACCTTATCACAGGGTTCCCAATGCAACAAACATCTCATCAATCAGACATACATTTTTGAGTGTTATGGGTGTTTTAGTGAAAATGGGCCAGTTGGGTCCAGGTCCAGACTAGTCCGACCCAACCAAGTTCCTACTGTCTCGACCCATTGGGTATGTCTTGACCCATAGGGTACACCAAGACCACTGGGCCCGGCCCCGACTGGCTGGGCCCAGCCTACAGTGTCGGTTTGCCAGCATAGCTTGGCCCACTATAGCGGGCCAGTTTGTTCCACCCAGGAGACGACATGCACTACATCCCTATTTGGTCTGTATGCGTGCACCTACCATGTTCGACATAGCAGTCCACTACATTGAACACCCCATGGTCTAGCTGGACCATGACAACTTAGAATCACGATGCGGTGTCCTACTATATCATTTGGTGGCCCATGTATGCCACCCCATGGTGGTTGTTGTGGGGACCTCCGTCATTGGCTGTCGAGTTTGCGACCTTCGGCTGAGAGGCCATTCCACCAAGTGCTACCGCCGGCACCGTTGCGCTCTGGTAGAAGAGAATCCTCCTTTTACGGGATGCCACCATCCCTACAGAGGTCTATTTATTGATCTGTGAGCACCTGTGAGATCCTTGGGTCATCTCTTCCACTACTGCGTGCTCCAATGCATCTTGATGTCGCTACGGGGGTCCAACCACATTCATAGCCTCTTAAAAAATTCAAAAGAGACCAAGGGGGTCCGTCAGTGAGGAATGAAAGAACTAAAGGTTATGAGAGAATAGTAGGAACACCAAATGAATGATCCAATCATTTTTTTGTGTTGGCATGATATATTTCTTATTATAATGGCCACAAAGAATGTAAATAAAGGTAGTAATCAAAATGATATACTTTTTTTTAAATCCCCACAAAAAATTCCCAAACCTGCAAGTTCAATAGACTAATGGACGAACTTGTTAGTGAGTTGTTCCATGTTTTCCATTTAGTAGGGAATAACAAGGAAATGTAATCACATAGAAATAAACCCTAAACTAGGATAGGATCATCTGCTTCTGTGGATTTGTTTGTGTTGATGATCCACTGAAGAGCGATCCCAATCTCTGCCTCCATGGTCGTTGATGAGATCCTTTGAAGAGGCGGGGGTGTTCCCTATCGTTGGTGATTCATAATTCACCAACACTATTCCTCCAGATCCTTAGTTCATTCTCTAAGATTCTAACCTTTCCTTGTATCCTCTTTAGGATATTAATTGGAGAAACATGATTCAGCGTTGCTGTTATGAGGAGTCGAAGTGTCGTTATTCTATGTTCATTTATGAAGGGTAACAAATTATTTGTCGTGGCATCATAGAATCATTTCATCTCCATGTAACATCAAAATATAATATTTTTATTAAATATTTTAACGACGTTCACTTCCGAAAACTAACATTTTCTCTTGACCTGCGCCCGTCGAGGTTAGGCCGCACCTAAAGAAAACATACTCTCACGAGCTCAATGGTGGTCTCAAAATTCTAAACTATCTTACTCTTTAACATTTATTGGGATTTTAAAATAACCTAATATTTTATTTAATTATTTTATTTATAGTTACACCACAAAAAATAATTTCCACATTTGACCCATGCCTACCAATGTTAGGTTCCACCGAAGGAAAAAACCACATTATGAAATCAATGGTGGTATCATATTTCCAATTCAAGTTACCATTTATGTGTTATTAAAATTCTAAAATAAAATAATTTTATTTAATAATTTTATTTACAGTTACATTCTTTTCTGTATTTCTCACTAGAAACCCCCACTGACTAAAGTTGTGACGTTCCTAGGGTAAAAACACCATCCTAAATTCAATGGTTTCCTTGGATTTCTGATATGGGAACCCATTTAAGGGATATTCCACTTTTAAAGAAAGACAGTCATGCAGACTATTTAAAAAATTAACATTTTTTGTCAAGCCATTTCGGGAAAACCGGGCCTCGAAATCACATGCCGTCTTAGTGCATGATCTATGAAATTTACCAATTAATTTCAAGAAATAATACTCAAAAAATCTAAGTAATTATAGTCTATCCCACCACACCTGAACACTATCCAGTTTGGGCGGAACTAACTCACCCACATGGTTTTAATCATGTCACAAAAATGCATCTCAGTTGGGGAAAGATCCTGCTTCCTCTAGAATTCGAAGCACGATGAACGACAAAAAAACTGGATTTTACCAATTCCCTGAACGAACCTCGAGAAAGGAATGGAAATGAAAGAGTATCACTAAATAGTTTATATCAAAAATAATGCAGAATGTAGTAAGGACCCAGTGCATACTCCTATCCTTCTGCGGAGCCTCTTGGTCAATACCCTCTAAGGATTGTAGTTGTCCTCACCCCATACACCAGCTCCTTCAGCCCGGTGCAGACCACCTAGGGTGGTGGTGGTGGAAACTCATACCTCCTACCACACCCCACGACTACACCTACTCCATCCGCACGTCTACTTCCCTGCATTCCTCCATACTAGAGACACTGCCTCTGTTAGGGCAGGCTATCGACCGTCTCCCTCTCAGTAGCACAACAGTTTAAAAAATATATATCAAGATGTCCCCAATCATCGCAAGCATAACACCACCTATCCTATGGTTGAAAAAAACTATCCTGAGAACCCTAATTCTCAAATACTATGTCCTAGGGACACCTCCTAAAATATCACGCATGTCTGGACCCTTGAAACTTCCATCGACTACCATCTACCAAACTTGCCACTAAGTTCACAGATCCCGCGTGCCCAACACTGACGGTTGGAGTCTTCTCAGCCAGAAACCTCTCCAACACCAAGTCCCTCTCTAACACTCCTGCAAAGGTGGGAATGAACAAGGAAACCACACCTGACTAGATGTCTCTGTGTAGGCCGTATTATAATTTCTGAGACCTAAATAATAGTTCCAAAACCATATTCAAGGATTAACATGATAGGTTTGTAAGCCTCGCTAAGTACTATGACATAGTAATTACCTCCTATCAAAGATTCAAAAGATCTTGGATCCACAATAACCTCATCATGACCAGATAAAACTCTTCCCTAAAGAGCTACTCAAACTTTGTCCATGTGAGTGTCTCCTTGTCATCAGACCACATCAAAAAACTCCACCATCGCCCGTACCAACTAGGAAGAAGGTTTTCCAATAGGACCACTATATGATCCAGAGGTGTACTCATAAGGCGGAAAACTTGGGTGACTACCTTGATCCAGTCATCATCTTCTTAGGGGTCTGGATCACCCCTATACCTCAGAGGTCCCTGCCTCTGGAACTTGTGGAATGCACTCAACCTGCGCGCATACTTGTTCTACATATTCAACATAACTAGATGCTCGATAGGTGGTGGATCTACTTTCAGTCCACGTCTAGGTCCAACCTCGAAACCTTTAACTAACTCTAAAGCCTATACTCAAGTTGGTTCATCACAAAAATCCAACCACGGAAGATTTTCTAGCATTTATTATGGCATCATCCAAAAATAACACCAAGATGCACCATGGTGAAAGAGTATATCACGGGAGATGACTCAAAAAGGTTAAGGAAACCCCAACATCTATTCCTATATGATGCATGTACCATTATTTCCCTACGACCATTGTCCTAATGTCCTGAGCTAAAAGGAAGGTTATCAGAGTCCTAGTGAATGGATCTGTCTGCCGCCACAAAAACACTAGAGTCCCTAGCCTGAATGCCAAACATAATACATTATAACACTATCGCAATGCAACCAAAATAAATCTCACAACTATAAAAACTATGATTTGAGGTCCCAATGGTGGAACCTTCCTCTCATACCCCACTGTCATGACCTAATCCAATAGGTCTTGAGCCCTAACTCCCCAATCCCACCTTCAATAGGCTAGGGGATGGAGGCCAACACAATGTAGGCTATCACACACACGGGAGGCCTTAGCCTAAAGGTACCTATAAACAAACCCCCACACATCTCCATGAAATAGTGGAAATATATATAATAAAATTGGAAATAAATGCATGCATACATATACCTTACAATAAAAGTAAAACATAAAATGAAAAAGAGAAAATAGAGGTCCCACTAAAAGAAAACTGCAATAGTGTCCAACCTACTCAGAATGAGGGGATCACTGTCAAATGCACCCATCAGAAAGCTCCTCATACATGCTCTTGTCAACTCCCTAGTCAGTCTACCTTGATAAACTCTGCCTACTGCGGGTCCTCTTAGGACTCCATCCAAAGGATTATGCTCTGAAAAAGACACAAGACATGTCCGGGAAAATCCCATGTAGGGGTGTGTATAAAAGTACTCAGTAGGCACCCCAAAAACCCCAAAAGAAAAGGGATCAAGTCAAATGCATTAGTCCACTCATCCCAGCTAGAGGGAACCAAAATGAGAGAGAAAATACATCTCTAGACCATCCTCAGCAAAAATAAACCAGTCATCTCAAACCACAAGGTGTGTCATTGAAGAGGGGATCATTTTGCAAATGAAAAACCTGAAATCAACTAGATTAACTCTTCTGAAGAACCAATCCTCAGGAGGTTCCGACCTCATCGCTAGCGATAGCTTTGACTTGAGGCTCAAAGGAAACACATAACTAAGGGAACACACTATTCATATATATCCACAAAGCATGATAAGCTGAAACTTAGTGGATCTCAATCCTCAGATAGGGGATCCCTCCCAAGAAAAACTGATGGATACTACAAACCCTACTGGAAAAGCGTAAACCAAAACTCACTAAATATGGGCTCACTCCTAGGATCCTCTAGGGGATACCATGACCCTAACTTGTAACCCATAATATATCAGAGAGAGGATCACACCCAAGATCCACTGGGGGATACCACAACCTAATTTGAAATCTCGTAGATCACATCACTCAGATAGAGGATCGTCGCCTGTGTAATGATATTCACGATGATACCATGAATTCCATCTGGGATTACTCGGGCAGTTTGGGATCATACACATGATGAAACCATAACCCTACATAAAACATCTACTATGTAGTGGATCGTATACCCAAAAATGCCACAACCCTTCTAAAACTTCCTGCTACATAGGGGATTGTATTCCCAATGATACCACGAACCATGTAGAGCTATCCTACTAGATTGGGGATCACCGCCCTCATAGTGTTGTTCAAGGTGATTTTGAGTACCCTATCTAGGGTAAATGATACTCTAGAGGATCCCACCCTAGTCACTCCAGAGTGATACCATAACTCTATATAGATCATCATTTTGAGGCAATTATAACCATGTACTGGGTTTGTAATGACACACAAACACTTAGAGGAGCAAACCAAGGGAGTTCACTCAACCGTTGCTGGTCCAAACTTCACTAACCCATGAAACCAACAACATCACCTCAACCCACACATCCTAGGTCAAAAACAGGGCCACCATCGCATTGTAAATGGAAACACACGTAGAATAATATATTTACTTTCTCGAAATAGATAACATGTAAAATGGGAATATTCACTAGAGCATGACCGAATGGGTATTATGGGGACCGTACCTCGATCCTAGAACATATCAAATTGATCTCAACATTGAAATCCTCATGAAAAAACATACGGTATTGATTACTAATTCATCCAAAATGGAAACCCGAAAAAAAAAGACACATTTTGCCGCAAGAGTCTAGAACGGGCCTTGTAGGGCCCTCCCAACGATTTTGGTTTAAGAACCTGATATCAATATCTGAACACCCCCCTTAATGCTAGGGTCTCAATAACACTGATTGTGTGTCAGTCAGACATCTCACACAGAAGATACGTCTGATACAAGAAAAACAAAATAATAATAATAATAATAATAATTTTGTTATTATTTTTGGATGTTTCATGCCATTGAGAATTGATAATGAATAAAAAATTCCACAAAGTGAACTAAAAAGTTATTCCTCAACGAAAGGGTTACTCCGTCATAGATGACATGAAAAATAGACCCCTCGATTGAGCGTTATAGGGTTTTTAATAAATAAACCCCGCTCCAAAACCATTCGAAACGATCGGTCTGGCTCACTCGGTTGACCTGAAATCTTTGTCGTTCCTTCCGGATGTGACACCTGCTAGGCCTTCGCAACACCCGCTAGCCTTTAGGCTCCAAGACACACTACTACCCTATCACCCCGCGCCACCTCGACTGCCAGTCTTTGCCACCGTCGTGTATTGCTCCGCCACCCACTAGCCGGGCTCCACTAGGCCCCCCGCCACACCAGCTCACTCCCCAACAAACAAATACATTCCTAGCTTCCCACCACTACGTCACCCCTTTATTACTCCATCACCACCACCATAATCCACCCTTGAGGTTGGAAAACCATCCTCGGACCACCGAGACCTCTCTAGTGGTCCAAAAATAGATCTGAGACCTGTTTCGGAAAGCTCCGGATAGGATCTTCATAGACACAATGACAATTTGAACAAAAAACACTCAAATTAACGGGTAAGAATATTTAAAACTATGACTGCCTTCCTCACAAGTGAAACACCGATGCTTTGAGCTACATCCATGCTCTAAAGCTGTTGTTGCATGATCTGGTTGTGATCACCCTCAAAATCGGAGCTCAACTGCACTTTGATCATTTGATTATGTCGGTTTATCATGTAGAGGAGGGGGGGGGGGTATGAGCTACGTGTGATTCAAGGGTATAGGAGGAAGAATAGTATATATAATTTTTTTAATTTTATTAAAATAAATATAAGCACAACACCCCAAAAAGACACCCATCACCGACCAAAATTTTGACACGCCTAGGGTAAACACGACATTCTAAAATCAACCTCAGACATAGAAATTTGATTTGAAACTCTATTCAGGAGTTATTTGAGTTCTGACATTAAAATAAATAAATTAACATATTTATAAAAACACCTCTGATTATTTTTTCCACAGAGGCCCAAACTAAAACAATATATACCTCACCTATAGTAAATGACATGCTATAGACGCAACCATGCCCTCATATTTCTGATCCGAGCTACGATTTAAAAGATAAACCATTACTTACACATGAATAGTATAAATATACTTAATATTTTTAAAAAATTTATTTTGGGAACACCGTGCCTCTGAATCGTATGCTATCTTCATGCCTATATCTGGATTTATTAGTTGAAATATTCAAAAGTCTAACAGTCCAAAACCTGAGTTGCTACACAAGGACCCTCACCATATCTGTTAGGGGGTTCCACTCGATAGTCAGAGGAACCAAAGCCAAGCTGATGGGGGCTTTCAATCTATAGGTTTGGGACCCACGCCATGGTGTGATGGGGGGGGGGTCTAATCTAATCATTGAGGACCCACACCCTATATGGTTGGGGGTTTCACTTGGTAGGTTGAGAACCCACACTCATGATGATGGGGGGGGGGGGGTCCACTCTATAAGTCGAGGAACCACTCCCTAATGTGACATGAGGTTTCTACTCTAGCCATGAAGGATCCACACCCCATTTGATAGGTGTATTACACTTTGTGAGTAGAGGAACCACACCCATGCTAATGGGGGTTTCAATCTATAGGTTAAGGACCTATTACCTAAAGCGACATGGGGTTCTACTCTAGTCATCGAGGAACCACACCCTATATTATAAGAGAGTTCAATTCCAAAGCATCTGGTGATCATGCCTGATCACTGACATCATCAAAAATTTCCTAAATAAATACCACACCTAGGAAATCTCACATCATATCCCAAAATCGACAAAAGAGTGTACCACTGCATTTTATGTGGAAACACACTCTGGATAGGCTACTAGTGGGCCAAAATCAATGTCTAAACAAAGGAAATAAAATTTATTGATGTTTCCTATAAATGGAACTAGGGGTACATGGTGGGTAGGGGACCCACACAATATTTTTTCGCACTCTTTAGCATGACTGTTTCCCATAGGTAAACGATTCCCCAAATATGTAAAAATATATGGAATTTAGGGAGTCTACAAAACATGTATAGGTCACTCGGTGTCCCTTTCCATGCACCTTGGCCTTGTCTATGTACTATGGTACATAGTCTACCCGTGGCCATGAATGTCCACATGAGGTCTTACCTATGTTCTCCACCACATGGATGTTCCACATGGGGAGTAGGTACATGACAAGTAGAGGGATACACACCATGCCATTATTATATTTCTCTAAAACATTAGCCACTATGGCCCTAGGGTTTATATTCCATGTGTTCATTAGAATAAACAATCTGTAGTTGGGGTTTTCATTGAACAACAGATCTATGCTCGAGTATCCTGATCTGGTTGTTCCGCCTTTATATCCAACTCATCTTTACCCAAAATCAATGTATCTAACCATTTTTCTTCATTTTTGGCCATCCAATGGTTGGAAAAACAATTTCCATTTAATCACTTTAAGGGAGGATGAACCTCCATTATCCCGTATGACTTATATTGGGTTGGAATATAAAATACATTTTAAAAAAGTGTCTCTTAGTTCTCTGATTCTTCCCTAAATTCATCCTATATCACAGATCCCTTCATCACATGATGAACTATTGTGAATTTGGGAGTCTGATCGGGATCGGTCCCACCCGACAATGTCAAATCATGACCGCATGTTCCAACGATGAAAACCGTAAAGAATTAGTGGGATAAAGGAACAATAACAATGGTAAAAATAATTGCCTAATAATTCTTGTCCAATGAACACAATTGGGAGATCTGAGTTAAGGATCAATGAATAATCATATTAATTTTAATACATGGGCACATGAAAATTTTATAAATTTCCATAGATCATATAATGGGATGTTCCATCCCAATAAATTTAATAAAAAATGGAATGAAATGCAAATTTAAGAGTTATAACTTGATATTGTATCCATATTTCGATGAACACACTCACCAATGTATCTAAGAATTCATTTCATTCGCTATGATTTGATATTTTCTAATCCAGAGATTTATCATCATCAGATGTGATTCAAAAACATGAGTAGAAGGGTGCGCTTGATCCTCCTAGGTTTTATGTGACAAAACCTGGAGGATTTTTTAAAATGATATACTATTAGAAAATTAGGTTAGGTAAAATGAATGTATGAATGAATTTAATCAATTGATTAGTCCACCAAACATACCGAAAATAATAGTTTTATCCAAATTCCCCATGCATACCTATTTTAAGTTTTTCTTAATGTAAACATCACATTCCATACAAAAATGTGGTATCTTATTTCAGATCCATGATTCCTTTTAAGTGTTATATAACTTTTTTTATGAAAATGTGCATGAATAATATAAAATATATTTAATATTTGTATAAAATTAATTCCAGTCACACCAATCCTCATAATTGAACGCTGTTTCATTTCCTAACTCGGAAAATATATAGAGAAATATTTCAATGTCTTAAAAGTAAATAATTGGTTCTCTACATTATTCCCACCTTAAAGTTTTTTATTCTTGAGAAGAAAAAAATACATAAACATATCTTGATATTGAGCTTGTATATGGATCTCACACTCTCTATAACTCTCTTTAATGTTCCCTTTCTTCCACATTATGCAAGCTAAGGGGATGGTCCATCCACAGAGGGTCCTTTAATGTTGATCCTTGATCACCATCAGGTGCTCCAAAAAAGTATCTCCATCCTCATTGTCCATCTCGTCCCAATTGATGAGGTGCATGGGGTCTTGCATGTATCTTCTTAGCTGTGACACATAGAAGACGACGTGCAGCAGCTCCAACTATGGGGGTAGGGAGAGGTGGTAAACAACCTCACCAACCCTCTATAATATCTAAAATATCCCGATGAACATTAGGGATAGATTTCATAACTGGGTGAACATCCAAAATCCAAGTCATGGGTAAACTCTAAGAAAAATGTGGTATCCCTTATTAAAATCCAAGGGACAATGATGATGATCTACTTACGATATATGATTTCTATAGGACATCCCCATCTAATCATGGATGACCTAGACCTTCTCCTTTGTTTCCTTCACCAACTCTGGATCAATAATTGATTTCTCCCTGATCTTTCTCCAGCATAGGGGTGACCAGAAAGGTCTCTCATACATGGACTCAAAGGGTACCATGCTGATAGTAGAGTGGTAGATTTTGTTTTCTGAGAACTCTACAAAAGGAAAGTGATCCTCCCAGTTATAGATATTTTCTAAAATGAAATCCCCCAACATATTCTTCAAACACTTGTATAGTGCACTTATTCTACCCATATTTCTGGGGGCTAAAGGTTGTACTCATCCTCATCTGGGTCCGGAATTCCTATTGCAGGCCTCTCCACAATCATGGAGTAATATTCACATCACAATTAGAGACAATAGTTGAGGGGACCCAATGACGGAAAACAATCATCCATGCAAACATAATCCCCAAACTCTCCACTAAACCCTACTCCCTAATAGTAAGGAAGTGTGATGATATTTGGAGTCAGTAAACTATCATCGAGATGGAAGAATGGGTGTTCACTGTCTGTAGAAGACCAATCACAAAGTCCATGTATATGTTCTGTCACATACACTCTAGGATCTCAGGGGAATATAACAACCCTACAAGAATGTGGTTCTCAGCCTTATCCTACTAACAGGTGTGGTATTGAAAGATTAACTCATCCATGTTCTATGTTATACAAGAATACCAAAAATACCATTGAATATATCTATACATCTTCCCCGCAATATGATGTAAAACTAGTGGAGAAGTGTGGCACTCTCATGTCATCACCTCCTGCATCGTGACTGATACCACCATTCATTCATATAAAAGGATATTATGATTCCCTCCTTCAAATGATCCATATGGGTAATCCCCTATGGATATCTGGTGATGAAAAACTTCACAGCCAATTTCTCCCAGTTGGGACTCATTCACATGATCGAGAAGCGAAAGAGTGAACAACATCAACTGAAGAAAAACTACTCCCTCCTACTCTACTAGGGTTAGCTATGAGGAATCCTACTTATCAAAAACCTCCTACACCAAATGAGCCTAGGACTTATTAATAAGGTAATATAATTCCACATTTATCTTCTTCAGAGTATATAATATCTTTATTTTGTAGTCCTATAGGAAATATAACTACCCCATTTTCTTAGGTTCATCTATCTCAACTTAATGACATACCTAAGACTCTGATGGTCAAATTAAAACATGATGCCATCTCCAAGATGGTAGTTCCTCGACATCCTCAAGGTGAAGTCTACCACATCCAGCATTTGGTTAAGATTCATGTAGTTCTTATAATGGGGTCTCAACTACTTGAACCAATATGAAAAAAATACTTGTCGCTGTATTAATAAACTATTGATCTCAAATCTCAAGGCATCACATCAAAGTATATACTCCATACCCTCCTCTGGTAGTCTCAATGTAGTGGAACTCATTAGACATAGCCTTAACTCCACAATGGTCCTATGGATGTACTTAGTCTGGGTAATAGGATATCATATCCACATCAGGCCAGTCAAATGGGGTGAAATTCTTTAGAATTATTCCAAAATCATATGATATTACCCTAAAAAGCCATGAAAATTCTGCACCTCCAACACACTCATTTGTGGCGCCCAAGAAAGCACCACATTGTTCTTCACTAGGTCCATTTATAAACCATTATCAGAAATGAAATTCCCTAAAAAATTAACCTTGTGAATCCAAAACATTCACTTCTATAATTACTAAAAAAATATTGATCCCAATGAAAATCTAGGACCATCCTTAAGTGCTATGTATGCTCCTCCTTTGATATAGAGTAGATGAGTATGTATTCCTGAATACAACCAAAAACTGGTCCATGTATGGTTGGATGATCCGGTTCACCAAATCCATAAAATATGGTGTGAGAATTCTTCATACCAAAGGGAACCACCAGGAACTCATAGTGTCTGTAGTGACATCAGAATTCCATCTTCAGAATATCAACTTCTCAAACCCTCAACTGAAGGGTTTCAGACCTGATATCAATCTTCAAGAACCATATCGTACCTCACAACTAGTCAAAAAAGTCTTCAATCAATAACAAGGGGTATTTATTCTTTATCGTGGCATGGTTTAGGTGATGAAAATCCATGTAATGCCACAATCTACTATATGACTTTTCAGGAACAACATTTGATCTACCTAGGGGACACACTAGTACTGATGAAACCCTTCTCTCGAAGGTCCTCCAACTATAACCACATATATTCGAGCTCGGTTGGGGCCATCCGATATACCCCAATAGATATTAGAGATGTACCAGGATGCATGTTGATATAAAAATACATATCCCTCCATGGAGGTATCCATGGAACATCCATCAAGAAATTCATCAAGGAAATCTTTCCTAACTGAAGGAATCTAGATTTCCTAATCACCTGCTACACTAAGGGATACACTCACCAATATATTTGCAATGGGATGCAACCTACATCTCACAGAACCCACTTTTCCCACTATTAGATCTCTCTCACCCACAAAGGATAATCTCATATCATCATTGAGAAGGCAATTGATGCATCTATGATTATAATTAATCTAGGATCAAACCATGGAAAACCAATAAATACACAAGATGGATTCATACAGATCTATCATGGTGACCAAAAGGTCCCATGTGGGACTCTCTCCACCATGTGATAACTCACACAATCAATATGAAAAAGATATAGAAGAAGCGTTCCCCATAATAATCTATAGATGAAGCTGTTTGGATAAGTCTTCTACTAAGAGCTCTAGATCTTGCACCAAGAGTATAAATATAGTGGAATGAATGAAAACTATGTATAATAATACTAATGATAGAGTATTATAAACATATTCTATACATATAATAATCTTATTTTTCATGGGATTATAAGCCTCCATATCATATAGTTGTGTGCTTCTCCGACCACCAGTTCCTTGAGCCATATATGTGACACCTGGTGGTGGTGGTGGTGTTGTAATGATATTAAAACATCATCCAACACCCATAAATCATAAATCTCATCCTTATCCACTTAATATATTCCTCATTGGGGGCCACCCTTCCCTCTCATGGGGGATCCCTGATCCCAATGCTGCCTCAAATGTGGCGTTCTATTAGCTATATACATTAACTACTCATCACATTTGGCTGGGCAGTCGTGTGCTATGTGACCTCACCCATCACAAGCATATAAAATCCCTCTTTTGAATTCCCTATTCCTATACTCTTCCCTTAAAAATGTTCCTAAATTTGATCATGGGTATTTATCTTCCATAAATATCATTTTGACTAGTGCCTACTAGCTGCTAGATATGACTCTACCCTATAACACCTAGATCCTACTCCCGATTCCTGACATCCATATGAATGGAAAATATCTAACACCAGTTCCCTATCTAAAACCATATAATATGTGTGAATTCATAAGGGTACCATGTTGGCACATATCACTTTGTTGAGTCCCTTATCAAACTTCTGTGCCCAAATATATCCATACTGGATCATGTTGAGGGAGTACCTCATAAGGTATGTGAACCTTACTGCATACTTTACCACTATTTGACATTATTACTGCACCTCTAAAATCTATTGAATCTAATCTGAGTTCATGAATGAGGGGTAATTATCCACGTAAAATAACTATTGGAATTCGATCCATCACAACATCGAATCATCGTGCATCTAGGTAACCAGAATCCATAAACACCCAGTTGCTCTGTGGGAATAACTAGCTTCTAGAGAAACCACATTATCCATCAGTGTATAGATAATACTAAAAAATATGGACCATCGACTCAAGATAATCCTCCACTACCTATAGATCTAGCTAAATGTGGAAACTCAGCATTCCCTGGTGCTTGAACTCCCAGAGTTGCACTAAGCTTTTGGGCATCCTCGAGCTACTCGGCTAGAATGATCTGTTACTTGACAAGTTTGGGTATTAATACCTTTCTATATAGAGGAATAATCTCATGAGAATTATCTTGAATTGAGGCCCCATTACTCACTAGATAATTGTCATGATATGGAACTGGTATCCTAGATGGCTATCATCATAGAGGTATCCTGAAATTTTAATGAATACATACCACAGATAGATGAGAATATATATATATATATATATAAAATGGGGAGATGAATCAAGAAGGATAGTGAAAAACTCAATCCTATATGATTCATGTTCCATTGATCACTCCAACCAATGTATTATTATACAAAGTTGAAAAGAAGCTTGTAACGGTTTTAGTGAATAGATACGTCGACCACCCATACAATCATTGGGTTCCACAGTCTGAGTTACATACTCAAGACACATTGACACTATAGGCCCAAATCCAAACCATAAACTCATAAGGGGGATAATACAAAAACTATACTATGGATTGAACAACCTTTGGCACCAATCGTTCATGACTCAACCCATCGAGGCTCGATCCACAATTAACCAAAGCAAACCTCCAAAGGCCAGGGGCTCAAAACCAGCACCTAAAGGAAATCTAACATGGGGTGGCCTTTATCTAATGTACCTATACACGAAAACCCTACCATATGAATGCTGACGTGCATAGGAATAATAATAAAAATATGGAATAAATACAATATAAACCAATCTTACAAAACTTCTATGGTGTATAGGAGTACTATAATTAAAACAGAAATTAAAGGGAAAAAATGCATGCCCAACTAGAAAGATGTCCCAACACAAAAAACAAGAAAAGTAAACTTTTGAGAGATCACATATCTAAATCTCTAAGCCCCAACCACCTCACATGGTAAATGCACTAAGGTATCCCTATTCTCCTCTATAATCTCCAACAACTTTTCCATCATCTAAATAATACATGACACATATTAAAAAATACCATGATGTTTTGAGAATATACATACTCATTTTGATTCCTTGAAATTTGAAGGAGGAGAATTAAGAGAAAGAATATAAATATACTGACATATAGTAAAAAAATACATGATGTAGCTCAACCCAAAGAAGGAGAAAGTAACCTCACCCAAACAAAAGGATCTCAACATGGTGTGTTGGTGGACTACACACAAGTCTTAAACCTCATAGAAAGGGAGAAACCTCACACAACCATGAGGTGCTCGACATGACAAGTAGGTGGACTACCCTGTGCATCTCTGCAACCCATGGAAAGAGAGTAACCAAATCCAAAGGCATGAACACAAACACACACACAAATATATGCTAAGTAAAATAATCCCAAATGAGAGAGAAAGGGGATATCTATATCATAGAAAAACCCATTCAATGAGTCTCCAAAAGTTCTATAAGTTCCCCAATGACGCCCAATATCTCAAGTGTCATCTGAATAGAAAACATCATTTTCAAACCAAAAATCATCACAGTGCTGCACAGTCGGGGGGGGGGGAACAATATCAAATTAGAGGACCCACACCATATTACTTAAGGGGGTTATAGTCAATAAGTCTCCATAGAGGACCAACTCCTTGATGAATTAGGGGGTTCCACTCTAGTGTCATGAGAACCCATGAACTATCTGATAGGGGGTTCCACTCGATAGGTAGAGGACCCACACCTAAGATGAAGGGGGGGGGGGGTTACACTCGATTGGTTGGGGACCCACACCCAATTTGATAGTGGTGTTAAACATGGTAGGTTGAAGAATCATGCCCAAGATGATGGGGGTTCCACTCTCTTTGTTGAAGACCCATTCCACGGTGCAACAAGGGGGTTCAAATCTAGTCATAAAGGACCCAAACCCTATCTGACTGAGGGGTACCACTTAATAGGTAGAGGACCTACACCCAATATGATTATGGGTTCCACTATATTGGTCAAGGAACCACTCCCTAGTGAAACAAGGGTTTTAACTCTAGTTATCAAGGACTATCATCCTATCCGATAGGGGTTTCTACTTCAAATCCACTGGTGATCCGGCCTAATCTCTACATCATTGAGAATATTCTAAATAATATTCAATCCCATAACATAACACATTATACACCAAAATATCCAATGGAGGGAACCGTCCCATTCTATGTGAAAAAACAATCAAGATAGGCTACTCATAGGAAAAAATATGAGTCCAAAATATGGAGATACGATAGATTGAATTTTCCTCAAATGGGAACTAGGAGTACAAAAACTGTAGCGGACACACATGGTGTGTTTTCCCAATATTTCACCTAGCCATGTACCTATAGATACATGGCTCACCAACTATGTAGAATACATAGAATGTGTGGAGTCTACACCCTATCTCCAAGACACTCGAGGTCCCCGCCTGTGAGCCAAGGTCGAGTACCTGCACTTCAGTATAGGGAATGCCCAAGGACATGTATTTCCATATTGGGTCATGCCCGTGTACTACAACACATCTATGATACACTTGGGGAAGAGGTATATGATGTGTACAAGGGCTATATTCTGTGTCATCCATATATTTATCCAAAACCCTATCCACCATGATCGTAAGGGTTTCACGTTATGTGTTATCTGAACTAAATGGGGTGTAGTTAGTTTTTTCATAGAAATTAAGATCTATGATTGGGAATCCATATCTTGTTGTTATTATATCAGATTTAGACTCATCCTTACCAAAAATTGGTGGAAATAGAAATTGTTCATTGTTTCTGGCCATCAGATGGCAAGAACACTAATTTCTTTTTAATCGCTCAAGGTATGAATGAACCTCCATCATCAAACAAATATTACATCTATCTTAGATCTAAAATACATGGGAAAAGTCCCATGTCACTTCCATGATTAATCCCAAAATTCCCCTTGATCACTGATCCCTTCATTTATCTTTAAACTATTGTAAATCTAGGGGTCTGATCGAGCTTGACCTCACTTGGAAATGTCAAATCGTGATTCCATGGTAAAATGATGAGAAATGTGAAGAATCTATGGGAGAAATGGAAAAAATAAGTGTTAAAATGTCATTATCCAGAAGTTATTCACCATAGAACACAATTGGGAGATCTTGGTTGTAAAATAATGAATAATAAAATGAGTTTCAATACATGGATGCTTGAATATATTAGAAATTGGCATATATCATAAAATGGGATGATCTTTCCCAATAAAGTTTACCAAAAATGGTGTAAACTAAGAATTGATGAGTCCTAACTAGTGATTTGATCATTCTTTGTCAAAGAAATCAATCACCAATGAATAGAAGATGTCATTGTGTTCACTGTACCTCGATCTACTTTGATCCAAAGATTAAATGTTTTTAGATGTGATTTTCCAACAAAAGGAGGATAAGAGAACCCTCAATCCTCCCAAGGTTTATGTCCCTAAACCCAGAGTATTATCCATAATGATGTATTTTTATTAAATCCGTATAGTTCAAGTGAATGAATAAATTAATTTAATCAATTAATTAATCCACTTATCGTACCAACAATGGATATTTTATCCAAATTCCCAAATCCGACCAATTTTAGGTCACACCTAGGGTAAAAAACACATTCCAAACACAACCATGGTATCATATTTCTAATATGAGATTATTTTTAGTGGAATTAAATTTTACTTAACAATCTGTCCATGTGTAATATAAAATATATAAAATATTTTTATAAAATTAATTCTGGGAACACCAAGCCTCAGAATTGCATGTCACCCTAGCACATGCCTTTGAAAATATATATAAAAATATTTCAATGTCTTACATAAAAAATGGGATCTCTATAAATATATTAATGTGAATATTAAATTGGTATTTAAGGATGATATGGAGCATCAAATTAAGGTTAGAAATGTTCCTAAGTTTAACCTCGATCATGATGGGATGATATTCTTCTAGATTTGTGTATGTGTTCCGACCAAACAAGATTGGAAGAATGATATATTAGCAGAATCTCATAGTTCATCATTGTCCAACCATCCAAGAAGTACATAGATGTATAGAGACATTAACGAGTATTTTTATTGGGATGGCATGAAGATAAATACTGTAGAGTTTTTGTTTTGGTGGTTGGTATGTTAGTAATTAAGAGCGAGAGAAAAAATTAGGGGATGTTATAACCATTACCCAAACCGGAATGGAAATGGGACGACATCAGCATGTACTTTGTCATTGGAATCCTGAAAACATATAAAGGGCATAATGATATATGGGTTGTAGTTGACCACCTTACAATGTCAGTAGACTTCATCCCTATTAAAGAATATTTCTCTGAGGATTAACTTTTCAAAATATACATTAAGTAAGTGTTATGGTTTATTGGAGTACCAAATTCAATTGTATCAAACTAGGATTTGTGGTTTACTATGAAGTTGTGGTAATGTCTTCAGCAAGATCTTGATATAGAGTTGAGTTTCATCACTACTATCATCCTAAAAAAGATGTTTAGTCTAAGGGAAACATTAAAACTACTAAGGATATGATTATATCTTGTTCTTTGAATCACATATGTAAATGGGATTAAAAATATTACTCGATTTGAGTTTTCTTATAATAATAGATTTCACGCAATCATTTAGATGGATCCTTATAAATACCTCTATGGAAAAAAGTGTAGAACTCAAACATACTAGGTTAAAGTTAGAGAAATAAATCTATTGGTAGCAAATATAGCTGAAGAGATGTTACATAAGGTTATATCCATTTAAAAACACATATGGTCAACACAAATCTGGTAGAAAAGTTATGCTAATGATTGCCGGTGTGATCTGAATTTTTTTGTTGGTGATAAGGTGTTTATAAAATGTTCTTTATAGAATAGGGTTACGAGATTTAGAAATAAAGAGCGACTAATACCTATTAATATATGTTCCATTAAAATTATTGATCATTCCATTTTGATATATTATCAATTGGTTCTTACACCGAACCTATCTCAAGTCCACCTTGTGTTCTATGTATCTCTCTTGAGGAAGTACATACCCAATTAATCACATGTACTGAAGTCAGAGGTCATACTAACAGATCATTTCTATATCATGATTTACAAATGGTAGAGATTTTGGATCATATGGAAAAATTTCTATGAAATGAGACCACTCACTTGGTCAAAATTTTGTGGAGAAACCACCATTTTGAGGAAAATATATGGGAACATAAGGATATAATGTGGAACAATTGTCCTTTATTTTTTATACCAGAGTGATATAATTTCAAGTGATAAATTCATTTTAAGGGGTTATAATTTTAAACCATAACAATAAATGAATATTTGTTTCTGAATAAATTTAACTTTCTCAAAATATTTTACTAGAAGAAACATTGAATTTTTACAAACACTAATATATTATTAATAAAATAATTCAAACTAGATCGTTATAACCCCATCATTAATGTTGGAGGTATGAATAGGAATAACAAATATTAAAATATTATATATAATGTTTTAACATAGGGAAAACATATTTATAAAAAGTACTTAATTTTTAGTAAAGTCCTTACGTGTTTTGAAAATATTATTTTCTAAAAAAATGATTTTATTGAATTTTTGAAAACAAAATTAAAGTAATTTTTCCAAATTTTAGAAAATTTATTCCAAAAAAAATTTATTTTTATAATATAATTTTAAAAAATATATTTTTGTGAATTTATTGTATTTTTTTGAAAATATTAATTTTTCAATGAATAGTAAAAAATACTGGTTTTTATTGAAAAGTAATTTTTTGAAAGATTTAATATGGTTAAATATTGTTTTAAAAAGTATTAAAATTAATATGAGATGAATTATATTTTTAATAATAAAATTTATTTCATTTTAATCAATTTTGTGTTGAATTTTGATATTAAAACATTATATACTTTTGAAAATTTATACTTTGGAAAACCGATTTTTCATCACGTGTCTGGGTTTAATTTTAAATTAATTTTTTTCAATTCTATGAATGGAATTTGAAAAAACTGATTCCATATTTATAATAATCATAATTAATATTATATACTAAGGTTAACATAATTTTTGGTAAAAATGAATATTAAAAACAGTAAGAATTAATTACTACGGTTAAGTTTAAAATGAGTTTACTTAGGGTTAATCTAAATATATAAGGAAAAAATGACTTTTAAACGTGTAAAAACCCATTTTATGGTCATATTTATAACTTATAACCTCTATGGTTTGATAATGATCGATTTTAGAGCCTTGTTTAATGTCTAATATGTGAATACACTTTATTCATTTAAAAAATTCCATGTGTGTCCACTCCCCCACTCATAAAAGGTCACCCACTCTCCCCAAATATTCACACTTCAAAAACCATTTGGTTCGACCAATATCTAACCAAATAAATTCCTTACATCCCTCACCACATATTAGAGGCCTTATTTTTATTTTTAAACTCTCCTATAAAGGATTTAGGTATAAACATAAAGAGGTTCTATGGAGAATAGATAAAATTCATAAACTTGTATTTTTGTATTATTTCTTCTTGCACCTTATTAAAATATTCATCAAAAAAGAAAACATTATAAAAATAGTATCCGAAATATTTTGAGATATTATTATTTTAATATCACTACCTATATCCATACCCTATTCTATCAAATGGGAAAATAGATCGTCAATCATGTGTATGTGGGACAATCAACTCGTGAAGCAATGTTATTGGGTTTCCATCAACACCTATAATGACTATATATAATTATATATTTAATGTTTATATAAAATTATTTATTATATTATAATATTTATATAATTATAATATCACATATACCTATTTTACTTTCCATTCTATGACAATATGATAAAATCACACATGTGTACGATAGACTACCGCCTCACAAAGAAGTGTGATTTTTTCTTCAAATAGGATTTACATGATTGGTAATAAGGATTGATTTAATGAAAAAATGTGATATATATGACATAAAAATTATTCTTTAAATTTAATATACTGTTTATGTTTTCCTCATTTTATCTTTCAGGAAAATGGGGACAACATTCATGCGTAAATATGGCATACCATCTCCATGAATTATGCAATTCATTTTATATACCTAACATTAATGAATTACTCTAAATGCTTATATAATGAATATATATAATTTTATATCATTTGTAAAATTATTTATATGATATAACTATGATCAAAATAAAATGATCAAAGATACCAAACCAAAATATACATAAAAAATTAAAAAGTTATTGCATCCTCAAATCTATTTTCTAGTATTTTCTAATAAACCCAATTTAGAGTTTAGTGGGAACACATAAAAATCTCACAAGAAAAACCAATCACATACCACCAGTAACCAAATACCATTAAAAATGACTTAAATTCACAAATTCAAAAAACAAAATGACAACAGTGAACTGCCATTGAGGCACAACACAACAATAACCAAAGATTTGAATGTGTACAAAATAATTCAAGAATTAAGGTAAGGGTATTTTGTCTCAAATTGTATTCTTTGGAAAAATGATATATTATGAACCTATGTTCTTTTTTGAGGTGTTTATATAGCCGCATTGACATGTTATATCTTGAATTTATTTATTCTCATGATATTTAATGTTTTACTTAACGTTATTCTTTCATGGGGCTTATGATTCAAAAGTAACCAATGTGGCAAGGGTTTGATTTTAAAATAAAATTATTCATCAGGGTTATTTATGATTATCCTTAGAATGAAGAGATTATATTATTTAAATATTAATAAACTCATTATTTCTTCTCCAATATAGTTATTTATTGAGAATACTTATTTTACCATTATTTTCATCTCTTTATGTACTCAATATCCCAAATTAATGTTTTTAAATAAAACAGGCTTTATTTCTCTCTTTGATAGAGAACCCTTTTTCTTCCATTTCCAAATTTTCTAAAAATATTTTAAATAGTCTTTTAACATCCCCCCATTATTGTTTAAAGTCATATTTACCATTTTTCTTACTTATTATAGAATGATTTAAAAGGAATATTCATGTTGTTTTCCAAACAATGACTATTTAGTTTCTACCAAAATTTGGAAAAGAATTTTTATTTTCAAACACGTAAAACATGAATGGAATTTCCCAATGTCATAAATGAACAATGTTTTAAATATTACATTATAAGATATCAAATTTATATTCAAAGAAAAGTATTTTATATATTTTTTTGTATATTTTGTTTTGAAAATTTATTTTCAATGTAGAAGGGAAATTTTTCTCAATAAATATTCCCAATGATCTTTCAAAACCATTTCAACTATAAGATAACATAATTTTATGTTACTTATGATTTAATGGGGTTATGATCCATGAATACCATTATTATTGTTTCTTGGAATGGTTTATGTTTATGACGTTGTGATATTTATGAAAAATGTTTCTCTTACATGGGTTATACAGTGATAAGATACTTATGAAACCTGCATGTTTTTCCATGAGTTTTTCTATGATGAAAAAAATGAAATAATGTAGTTGGGGTTTGGATTTGTGGTATGCACCCCTAAATTCTACATGAAAATGGGGGTTCAAAACCCATTGGGCGCAGGATACTGTAGCACACTGTAGCAGTGGCGACACTGTAGCAACAACATGCACCATAGCGGTGGTAGGACACTATAGAAGCGACATGGAACTATAGATGTGGTGGGTACTGTGCGATAATGTAGCAGCACGAGTACTATAGCAGTACTATTCACAGAATGGGCCTTGGGCCAAAAAATGGGCCTACAGGCCATGTAATGGGAAAAATGCCCGCTAGGCCTTCGGGCATTATAATGGGTCTCCCTCTACCTAGTTAAAGAGGTCTTTTCTTTTCTTTAATAATAAATGATGCTTCAACCCCAACCTTGAAAAAAAATAATTAAATAATTATGAAACCTGTTTATTTTCCATATGTTATGCTATATTGCAATGTTTATAAAACTAATTTATTTTCATGTATTATGATATGATAAATGTATTATGATATTTTGGAACATATATATATGATTCCCATTATGTCATAGGTGTGGCCTATATCTCCTCTAATGCATTGGGTAAAAATTAATATCTCATGAGATAAATAGGAATAGAATGGGGAGTAAATCCAATTTATTAATGGGATTTATCTAATACGATAGTCAAGAGAGTGAAGCCTAAATACTATCATGTTTTGGAGAGTGGAACTAATCAACTATGATAATCTTGGGAGTGAACCTTGACAACTATGATGGTTTGTGGAGTGAACCCAATACATTATGATATAATTGGAAATGAGTCCTAACTAGTAAACAAATGATTTTATATTCTTATATGTATAATAAAAAGAAATTTATTATGCAGATTTTATGATCTCATGGCTTATTTACTCTGTTTCCATTATGATTCATGTCTTATGAACTACCAAGATTTCTTAAATGACACAATTTTATGATCTATGATAAACAAGGTATGTTTTGAAAATGTCAAACTCGTGTTTTCAAACCTTTATGATCATGTTATTCTTTTGTGATCAATGAAATCTCTATTTTTCCCTTAATGAGCATCTAATATCAACCATTATTATGATTTCATACTGAGGTTATGAAGAAATATTTTATTTATGAAAATTCTATGAGGAGAGGAAGATACAAAGAAATTTGAGAGAGAAGATGTAGTACACTTATGAACCGGTAGTTTATGTTTCCATGTTTCCAAAGGAACTTTAACTAATTGATTATGGAATGAATCATTATTCTTTTTAATGAATAATCATATTTTAAGATGTAATATCTATTTATGAAAATTATGGCATGTTATACTCAAAGTCATACTTTATGAGGTCAAAGATCATTTCACTTAATGACACACAAACACACACATGAAACCAACCTGAAAGAATGATAAAGGAGAGGGTTACTTTTTCATGAAATAATAAATTTTATATTATTAAACTCTTTTACATACATTAATAAATTCATATATATATGAACATTTTTTATCTTATCATATATGATAGGTTTCTTGATTAACCTTATTTTTTTAGAAAATTTAGATTTTTAGACTACATATCTATGTAATTTCTATCACATATCTATGTGACTATATGATAAAACTATACCACTAATATATTTAGTGAGTAAAATCAATGAATCAATATAGTTTTATTAATTGTGAATATTATGAATCATATTTTTAATTTTTAACCTTTTTAATATAGTATTCAAACTCTTTAACTTTACAACATCCAATGTTATAATGTTAGAAAATTCTATTTCCTACTTAGAACCCTTTTTGTGTTTTCATAATCATTCTTTAATTCATTTCAATCAAAATATTCCCTCGATATCCTTTTCATAATTAATGTGACTCTTTACATTAAACATCTACCAACATATACTAAACTCTTTTAGGACATAAAGTGATAATCACATTGTATTTTTACAAGAATAATATTTTATATGTTAGCTTTGATCTTCTTAAAGTCAAAATATATTCCCATTATCTTCTTATAATCTATATTCCTTCCAAAAAATAATTATAATATACATAAATTACTTTTTGTATTGAAATATTTTTTTTACTTTAATGGGAATATATAACAATTATATGATTGTGTTTACATCTTATAGTGTTTTATCTTTTTATAAAATTTTAAATGAATATTTTCCTATAAAATATTATACTGGAGGGGTTTGGGATCATATCCCTCATATTTTAACAAACATCATTATAAAATCATTTATCCTCCTTGTTTATTCAACTATGTTATAGAATCCAATGAATCATAAACCATGTGTATTAAATCCATCATCTTATATTGTTCATAAAAATATTTTTTTAATAGACAACTTCCTTTATCATATAAGATATTGAGATGAAAATACACATATATTTTTAATATCCATATGTGATTAAAATTCTACTTTTTATTAATCCCTGTTATTTAACATCCTTTTTCTTCATCACATAAATATTGACTGCAATATTAAACATTTATTACCCTTATTGTGAGCTATAATATGCTCAAAATATTTATATAGTATACATTTTGTATCAATTACCATATAACAATAAATAATTCATTTCTATAACACTAATATTTGATATAAATATTTAATGAAATTTCTCAACCTTCTTATAGTATTAAATATAATTACATCCTAGGGAATATTTCATCCTCATTTTTGAAACTTCCTATAGGTTTTATTAAACATGATTTACTATTTAAGATTCATTATTGGAAACTCTGGTTGACTTATCTACTTATTGTTTAAACTTTTACCCGCATGTACTATTAATACAACACAGAAATATAAACATCCCATTCCCTAGTTAAACTATCCAAAAAACATAAAAATAATAAGTAAATTTTTCTTGAATTCATTCACTTTTTCAATACATTTCCAATAATAAAAGTATAATTACTTTCATTACCTGGAAAATCCTTATAGAAAATATCCAGTCCCACAATGTCTTTGAAATAATAAATCATTTTTAATATATGAATGAAGTGTGTAATACATTTAGACATTTAACATATGATACCTTTGAATCCTTAGGTGAATCCGTATTCTTATCATTAGAATCTAGATTACATATATTTATCATATTTAATATCTTTTTACTTAGGAGGATATTTTTCTGAAACATATAATTTCCTAACATATGAAAATTCATAAGTTACCAGCCTTATGAAGCCTATTATATTAAAATTATCCTTTCAAATATTGATCTCAAAGATAAGATGGATAATAATGATATCATTTAGATATAATAAAATATTTTATTATATGAGTATCATGGTTTACATTAATTCAATATGTAATTCTAATAAATTTGCTTCCCAAAAAATTGTAACACCAATGATTCAATTATAGTATGTAAGCTACTATTTCTAAATAAATAATAACCTAATGTTCATGGATTTACTTAAGAATGTGACCAAAACCCAAATCACCAATTTGGATAAAGTATATTTTATTATATTAATTTCAATTTTGAATTTATTAGGTCTAAATTATCTTATGGGAATTTTTTCAAATTTTTTAGAAATAGTTTATTATTAAGTGAATAGTGAAAAATTCCATTTTTTGGAAAAACTATTATTTCTTTTATTTAAACCAAGTAATTTAAAAGTAAAATTATGTTTTTTATTTGTTTCTAAGTTAATATAAAACCAATTTAATTAAAAATATTCTAATTAATTATATAAAAACCATTACTATTTTTAATTTTTCTATAAGTCCATTTTTATGCATAAAAACACACTTATCAAAAAACGAGATTTCATTAAATATTTCACACTTATCTAAAAACTGAATTTTATCACCAATAGAAATTGAATTCTATAAAAAAGATTTAATTTTCTTATTTTTCATTTAATGATTATATTAGGTTTAATTTTTTGGTTTTTTCATGAAAATTTGATTTTTCAGTGAATGAAAAATGTGTTGTTTTTACATATACTGTAACCTTTATGAAATTATCTTGATATTATTAAGAATTAAATGTTTAAAAAACAATTTTATCTTCCAAAAATTTATTTTTTGAGTAGAATAATTCTTTTAAAAATTTAATTGAATTTATAAATCATGGTACAAAATTTGAAAGCCTTTGTTATATTTTATTCCAAAACTTTTTTTGTTTCTTTGTCTTTAATTATGTGTTTAAATAATTACATTCGTATTTTTAATTATTATAATATTAAATAAAATTAATTTTTTAATTAAAATCCAAATAATTCATATTAATCATCACTCCTAAAAAGTATTTGGCCTATATGATAAAATAATTAATATTTTCACCCTAAAACACCCCTCTCCTCAAATATAAATATCCCCTATTATTTATCATGAAAAAAACTTATCATTCATATTTTAAATCCCAAAACCTACCTAAATACTTTTATATCATCTATACAAAAGTATTAGAGGTCCTAGTTTGATTAGAATATATTCCTAAAGAGGATTTATGAATAATCGTAAGGAGGTTTTCCATAGAGGAGTTATAGTTGTTAACCGTGGGTTTTCATTTTATTTCCTATTATAGTGTAGTGTCCCCAAAACCAATACCCAAAATCCAATTTCTACTTTCATACATTGGTATAATATTCATGGAATATTATCCAAAAGGATAAAATAGTTTATTATTCTTGGTAAAAAATATTTATAAAAGATTAATATATTACATTTTGACTACGAATATTACAAAATATTTTTTTATAGAATATAATTATTCCCTTTTGAATATTATGTCATATCAATTGTATTAATATTTATAGACTCCTGAGAAATGAAAAAATAATGGTGAGCTAAAATGCACAATAAGGGTTATATACCATGGGATCTACGACCAATCAATGAGCATAATCAACCTGGAAAGGTAACTAACTAAACTCACAATCTATTTAAATAATATTAATATCATAATCAATAAGGAAAGGTAAATAAATAAAAACAAATATCATTTAATTAATAACATGACTATCATATCAGAATAATGAATAATTAGTATGTCAATGTAAATAATTAAAAACACATGCCACTTAATCAATAATTGAGAATGAAAAGCATACAGAGTTAATATTATGCTAAAATTGTGTGGATAGTAATAACTAAACTATAAATGAGGGAAATTTTAATTATTTGTCATAATGTCTCAGGAACATAATACATTTACCATCAAGATCTATCATTGATATATTTTAGAACTGACGGATAGAAACCCATTTAACTAAGGCTAGCCAACTAATTTGTCCCATGAGACTATTGATGCATTGAGGAACTATATATAACTAGGCCCCAATAGTTTATTTCATATCTAAATCATTCCTCATATATCTAATAATTTATTTAATTAAAAAATATTATTCCTTATCATCAAATATCCACATCGAGTAAACCATTTTGATTCATCAACACTTCCACAGATAAAAAATGACATTCAATATAGAAAACCATTTGTAGAAATGTTATATGGTTTCAAAAATAAATATATCCATGAAAAATAATATAGATATTTTGGGTAAATTTAATGTTCAATGATTAGAAGAAAGTGAAACTTTTTAGGGAAAGTTAATGACTACAAAAATGAATCAAGGAGGTGAATATCAATACTATCCTTGGTCAAAGTAATCATAAAACATCTAGATTATGAATAATTATGATATCAATAAAACATATTCCCAGTGGAGTATATGTAAATTAAAGGGTTATTTTCATTAATTAATAGAAATATCATAAAAAGATATTAAAAAAAGTTGTTGACTAAAATATCATTTCTATTTTAAAAAAATCATTATAAAAATAACTTTTAAAAAAAAATTGAAAAAAAATTGTTTGAAAAAAATATTTTATATTTATAAAGGAATATTTAACATATTTTGGTGGTCATGAGAGCTCAAAATGTTATTCAAGCAGTATATACTAAAACAAAAATTCCTTTCACTTTTTTGGTAAAACAAAAAGGCCCATTAATGTGAAAAAAACATGAAATTACATTCAAAACATTTTTTTAAAAGTAAAAATGTGTAAAAATGAATTTAATATATCATTTTAAAAAAATTAAAAACATTTTAAAAAAAATGGAGTTGGAAGAATGAAAATTTCTGACTGAAGAGAGAAATGATTTTGGATTTTCATAAAAACATTTACTCAATTATCTTAATCACTAATGACTGTAAAAAATTTAATAGTACATGAAAATATTCTGAATAATATATTTAGAATAAAATTTAATGGATTTATTATACACTGATCACATAATTTCATTAAATTAAAATTTATAAATAAATAATCTCGATTAGAATGAGATTTTAAAATAAACCATTATAATGATTTTAACATTTAAGTGAGAATTAATAAAAGAATAAATTATGTGTGTACCCTATAAATCCATATAAAACAAGTTGAAATAAAACATAAGATAATAAAAAGTCATTATACACATAATATCAATATGTCAAAGGAAATGAAGAATTAATATAACCCAATAAAAAGGAATTGAGTTATGATATTGTTTCCCACTTGGTAATTTTCAAGTAAAATACACTTGGATGAAATAATTAATATATAAATTTAAAATACCATGAATTTTTATTGAATCATGATATATCATGTCAATTGAGTACTATATACCCCATATAAAATAAATTATGTGCATTAAATTATAATATGCCTCAATGAAATGAAATTGAGAGGAAATATATTATAAGGATCATATCATTTATGTGGGGATTAATAAATGAATTAAATATTTGTATCAAATTAAAATTAAAATAATAAAATTTTAAATACCCAATAAAATAATCAATTATCATTAAGCACATAATGTTATCATGACATAATCAACGAAGTAGATGCTTAACCCGGTGGATGGAAATTGAGATAATAATTCCCTTACCTCACACTTAATTTAGGTAGAACGTATCTTAAATTATAATATAATGGGTTTAAAAATGTTATAAACTTAAACCATATTAGTGTTTGTAATATCTTATATAATTCTTTTATAATATCTTATCACCTGTTCATTAATAATCTTTTTATTTTAATTATTTTTCTTGTTAATTTCCCTATTTTCTTATGTATGTTTCATCATGAAAGTTTAAGTAATTTCACATATCATATAATTATATAATATCCATTATAATAATAATTAAATAATTATCTTATTTTGACAAAAATTTGGATTTTAAACCCAATTATGAAAGACTGTTATGAAAAATATACAATTTTATAATCACGAAGATGGTAGGCCATTCATACGCATGAGTAACGTTTCTATTTTTCAATGATCACTATAGAAAGTAGGTAAGTAACATTTAATCTTTAAATAATAATAATAAAATTCTAAATGCCATATTATTTCATTAAATATACTTATATATATATATAATATTTTGTGAGGATGAAGAGAGAGTCACACTGTTTCTTAAAGGCGGTTGTCTAGACATACACGAATAATGTCATCATATTTTATTGAGTGAAAATGTAAGAATGAAAATCATTTATATTTTATATTTTTTGAATGATAATTTTTCATGAATATAATTTTTTCCCATGTATATAACATATAATCATTAACACTATCCTTATTAAATTCCATATAAATCGTTAGTGAAAGATGAATCATATCGTTACGCGTGGCAGCTGTCTGCTGTACATATGAGGGACTCAATCAAATCCCTTAATGAATAAAAATTAAAAAGGTAAATATATATATATTATAATTACTCCAAAATTTTAATTATTCTATAAATATCATATATATACTTTAAATATATCATCATACCCAACCACGAGAGATGGTAATTGAAAAAACGAATGACATCTGTTCGGGAGGTGGTAGTCCTCTGTACACACGAATGATTAGTTTTTCACACATTTTATTGAACTGAGGATTGTTTTAGGTAATGAAATTATTATAAAAAAATAAATATATATGTATATATAATATTATGATTATTATATAATAATCGTTGAATATGAATTCAGGAAGTTGGAGGAAGAAATAAAATAAAAACACAAATTGGAGAACGTTAATCCTTCTTTGGGTATGCTCATTAGGTTTGCAATTAAATAATTACAAGGATATATTTATGAAAAAAATAAGGATTATAGAATGAGGATATGGATGTTGGGAATTTATTTTAAATGGTATTTGACTAACAAAAAGGGTTTGAAGTTTTAAAGAAGAGAGGGGTGTGGGTGACCTTTTAATAGTGAGGTGAGTGGAACACATGAAATTTATTGAAAGGATTCAATCATATCCACATTTTTATAATTATATAATCTCTAAAAAAATGGCACACCGTATAAAATATAATATATAAGGTGGATATATATCCATACCATGGGTGTTTTTACAAGTTGGTGGGTTGTTTTTAACTATCATATTTTTAATTTAACCCCTAGTAAATCTATTTTACCTTAACTGAAATAATTAATTTTTAATGTTTTCATTTTTTTGGTCAAAAATCATGCTGAACTTATTATAAAATATATATTATTTTTATTCCAAATATTTAATTAAAATTTTTAAATTAAATTCATATTTTTGGTAAAAGTAAACTTAAAATTAACCATGCAGATGCAACGAGAAAGAGGAGGTTTAAAGAAAAAATGTTCAAAAGCATAGAAGTTTTTTATATCCAAATTAAATATAAAAAATTAAAATTAACTAAATTGGTCTAATTTATATAAAAATGAAATTATATGTCCTTGAAACTTATATAAAATATAATTTAACATCATAGATTTTTTAAATGAAAAGAAAGTTTTCAATTAAAATTTAGTATTTTTTTACTATTAATCAAAAAATGAATCTTTTTAGAAAAATACGAAAAATTACCCAAAATAAAATTTCAAATGGGTATTAAATAAATTTAGTTTTTCCCAATAAATTTTCTTAAAGTGTTAAAAATTAATTTTAAGTTATGTACGCTAAGCATGACAAAATCGTCTTCTAGAAAACATAATTTTTTTTTCATAAAACATATAATTTTATTTTATATGATTCCTATTTTATTTATAGTCAATATATGACCATAATTTTCATAATTTAGTTATTAATGTTCATACCAACTATTCTAATGTATATGTGATAATTTTCATAATAATATTTTAATAATATTCCATGTTTCATTAAACTCGTTGTTGCAAGTAACATAAGATATACTCAAGGTTTTATGTAATGAAATATATTAATGAGATTTAATTTATTTAAAAATAAATAAATCATTAAATATTAGGTTGTTAAATTTTCTTCTTATCTTGGTGTTGCATTTCATACATTCTATTAGGTAAAATGTTCTTATTTTGTAATTTCATGGTGTTACATATTTCACATTCAATTTTTCTATAACCATTTTCATATAATAACATTAGTATCTTTCTTATAATCAATTGATATTATTTTGGGGTCAGAAAACTTATTCATATCCCTTTTAAACTATAGAAAATGGAAACATTTCTCATGCTTACGTTGGTCTTACCATCTCTACATACCATTGTATCTGATTTTTTGTCAATATTCTACTTGGATGGTTATAAAGATTGAGATAATGCATATATAAAATATTTATTACATAATTATTATTCTTTAAATATATGATATAATTTTATTTCTCACCTATACATTAATTAAAAAATGATAACACCACTTCTACGTAGGTGTGCACTACCACCTCCATGAAGAGATGCGATTCAATTATCATGTCCTCCATTAAAGAAGGATTATTGATATATATATAATGAATATGTATGTAATGACCTTCCTTCACCAAGATGAGGGAAGGAACAACCAACTACCAGAACCTTCCTTCTTTATGTTGAGTGAGAGATAATGACCCCCTGAGTCCTGTCTTCAATAGGCCCCAGAGTGGAGAATAGCACCAAGGGTATAAAATATCATGTAATATGGAAGGAATTACCCTTTTTATAGAATAAGATTAGGATACAAGAAGGTAAATCCCAAAAAACTCCCAAAAACACTGAATGTAAAGGTAAAACCAAAATTCCATTCCCATATACATGTTCAAAATAAAATGATACAAAGTACAAGAAAAACTCTATCGAAATGTACCAATAGAAACAAAATCAGCAATGATAACTCCTGAACCCAGAGCTAGTAAGGTCGGACATGGTCCACTATGTCCTCCTAGAAACCTAAAAATTGTTTTATATATGTAGGATCTGTATTCATGTGTACCCAATATGGAAAACCAAAATCTCACTTGCACAAGTGAGGATGCATTCTAATTCCCCATGAGAAAATAGAGATAACCAAAATACCTAGCAAGGAAACTATTCACCCAGCCTCACCTAGGCACACTACCCAAATAATGCAAGTTAAGTAAGGTAATAATAATAACACATTGATATTTGGGTACTACACACCACATTAACACCGGTTATCTAGGACATCCTATGAATCAGACCTTCCCTGCAGATCCTACTACAGTCCCACTGCCGCCCCCAACAACAACCTTATGGGTCTACATAACTACTCATCCCGCCCAAAGACACCTGGGCCACCACAACCACACATAACCATGCCCACAGAAACTTGGGCCAAAAAAACCACCACCACGCCCAAAAAACCCTGGGCAAAAGAAACCACTACCATGCCTGAAGACTCCAATATCAGAACAACAACTACTACCCCCAAAGAAATTTGGGCCTTATCCCAAATATACTTTGGAAACAAACCTACCCACACACACCTGGGTGAACTGCCACAACACAACTTGCATGAAGATTCTTGGGACATAATAAACATTAAGCCATCATAGACAGTCCGAAGAGTCTTGGGCTACTTAGGAGATAGAGGATAAAAGAAGTTAATAACCAGTCACTTATAGAAATGTTGGGAAAAAAACCCTCCCACCAAAAATGGTGTTGTTTGGAACAAAGTGATTAACATGGGTGGGGGGAATATAAGAAACACAAGAAATAAATTTTATACATATAGGTAATCAAGAACTCATCCCATCATAAGGATCTTGAAACCAATGACCAACACATGCACAAACACCCTTACTGTTATCCCTATATGAACATGTATACAACGACCACAACCCGTGCACAACCCACTTCTAAAATGAAATAGTTCCCCATCATACTAGTTTATGTTATCATGTTCAAGTGTTTTACATTTAAATATTCCTTCAATATAGGAAAACTAATAGACATATCCATAGGCCAAATCAAAAACTAAAAGAAACAACCAAGTATATATTTAAGCTGTCACGACCCGTCCTCGGGGCCCATGCCATGAATACCCCAAGCCCACCTTCCATAGGCCAGGGGCTGGCGACTAGCACCAAGGTGTAAATCCCAGTAAAAAGGGAAGGCATTTCCTTTGTAAAGTAAAAAAACACCACAGAGCAAGCAAGAAGTAGAAGTAAACACTAAGTAAAAACTGAGTACAACAAAGAGTGCCGAAAAGTAAGTAGGCCAGTATACAATCCCAAACTGAAAGTAATGTACAACTCGAAAGGGAAAAAACAACTGAAAAGTAAAGCCGCAGCCTCGATCCGTCCACTGGGACTTCCACCTGATGGGTGAGTACAGATAGCCTCCGCAGCTCCTCAGGTCCAGCCGTCCACTCCGAGTACGTCCCGCCCATTGGTCCACCTCCAGGTACCGTTCTGCTCTGCAAGCCTCAACCACGATCAGCGCTGTCCGTCGTCTGCAACCAACACAACGTTGTGCGGGCATAGCCCGTGCAGGGGTGAGTATAAGCTACTCAGTAGGGACCCCGAGACCCCCGAAGGTCTCCCAAAATCCACAAAGGATAATCCACAAAGGAATGATACAATAACAAGGTAACATCCGACTCTACTAAGGTATATTCGCATAAATATACATAAGTCATCAATTCTAGTTCCCTACAGCATTCGATCCCAAGTACAACCCAGTACACACAGGAAATCAAAACGTAATCCACACAGGATAGCACAACACAATCCACAATGGAAATAAAAACAAGATTCAGCTCACACAGGTATACTACTTCGTAAGACGATAGAGATGATCAGATGTAGCCACTGATTCATCTAAGCCGTCAGACCCACAAAGGATCGGTAGGTAATAACCCCCACAATGACCCACACAGGATCGATCATGAAGTGGAAACCATAGCTATTGTGTAAGGGTATGCCGCTACAACCAAGCACTTCCCTATAACCTTGGACTGCTGTAGTACTCCACCTATCGAGTACTGTGGGCCTGCTGCTACAACCAAGAGCTTTCCACCATGGGTCTGCCGCTACAACCAAGCGCTCCCCCTCATAGCCTCTAGAGGTACTCTTTCTGTTGAGTACCATGGGTCAGCCACTACAACGAAGCACTCCTCCGCCGTGGGTCTGCCGCTACAACCAAACGCTCCCCTGTGCTGCTACAACCAAACGCTCCTCCGTTGTGGGTCTGCCGCTACAACCAAGCGCTCCCCCTCATAGCCTCCAGAGGTACTCCTTCTGTTGAGTACCGCGGGCCTGCCGCTACAACCAAGTGCTCCTCCGCCTTGGTTCTGCTGCTACAACCAAGCGCTTCCCACTATGCTATCCGTAACACACCGAGTCATTCCATCAGTAGTCGTCAAGTCTCAACCGGCTCTAGGGTTTCTGCACACAGCATGCTCGTTCTGGGAGGGTCCACTCCACGAACCAAGAGGTCGATGCATCAACTGACATGTAGTCCGGAGTTGATGTATCCCAAAAAGTATGGTAGTGGTCACTACCGAACCCACAGAGGATTCTCATACTGTCTTCATTGTCGTCGCAGTCGCAACCACCTCTAGGGTTACCACACATAACAAGATCGTTCGGGAGGGTCCGCTCCACGAGCCGAGGGCTGATACATCAACTGACACATAGTCCAGAGTTGATGTATCCAAAAGTTCTATATCGTCAACAGGAACTCAACGTCACAAACAGCGCGTCAATCAGACGCCCGGTCTGAGAGTTATTGGCCTTTTCGTCCTAGGGGCCCGGTTGGTTTTTAAGTCAAAACCAACTTGACCGTACTCCACCTACGACCAAACCTCGGGCGGATGAAGCCAAAAGATCTTTCTCACTTAGAGGAATCTATCAAATTCGACAGCACGTCAATCAGACGTCTGGAGCTCATGTTATAAGCGTTTCCACTCCGAGGGCCCGGTTTGTTTCGTGTACGAACCAACCCGGCCGAACCCAAAGTATTCCAAAACCTTGACTGCAATAAACCGAAACGACCGTCTCGATCCAAGGATCACATCGGCATAGACGGTGCATCAATCAGAGGTCCGTAGCTCATGTTATGAGAAAAAGACAGAAAAAGTCCGAAAATGGGGGGTCTGGGCCCGGACCGACCCGGCCCAACCCCCACTGGGTCGGCCCAAACTAGGTCAACCCGACCTGGGTCCGTGTTCGACACGGCCCGGCCGGCGCGGGCGCGGCCCGATCGCCAGGCGGGTCGGCTCGAACGGTTACGGTCGAGCGGAGCGGGGGGCGTGTTGCCCCCTCGTGAGGAAACCGCGGCCCCGCGTGGGGCCACCCTTGCCAGAGGACGCGGCCGGGCCGCCGCGTCCCGTCCTCCTCCGGTCCCACGTGGTCACGGGACCGCATGATGCCGCCACGGCTGAAGCCGTGGCGGTTTCTTCCTGCGGCGCACCGGGCGCCGCCGCCATCTGCCGCCAGAGCCGCCGTGCCGGCGAGGCGCGCCGGCGGGGTGCTCCGCGGACCACCGGACCAGTTATGGTGGTCAGAACTTCGCACCGTCTTCACCAAAGGCCCTCTCGGGGTCCGTCCTCCACTGCGAGGACCTCTCATTGCTCGTGCGGCCTGCTTTGTCGTTGTCCGCCGTTTCGCGCACCAAGAACGAAAGGGCGGTGGGTTCAGACTTGTTTGTTGGTCTGCACCCACCGCGTTAGCGGTTTTAAAAGTCTCCCAACAATGTTAATCATACGGCGTGGGTATAAATCACAATGATTTTAAATAAACAACCCCTACTTCAATGTTTTCGTCGAACGTGAGTTCGTCGCGGAATTGACTGTCACGGAATAAGAGGATCGTCACGTCGCGGAAGGGGCATCACTGTCGACGATCTCCGAGGGTTTAAAACAAAGAGATTTAATTGCACCATTTAAACCCATGTTGAGGATTAAAGAATTCACAAAGAAAAATTAAAGAACCACAATCCCCGACCTCAATCATTTGTCGATCGAAGGTTGTCGTGGGGAAGGAACGTTGCGGAAGAAATGCCGCGGAAGGAGAGGATCATCGGCGTCATCGATCTCTGAGGGTTCGACGTTCTTCGTCTCCCTTCGTCGGAGGCCGGCGTTCTTCCCGTTCTTCGCATTCTTCGCAAAGGAGGATGATGAACTTAGAGTTTCTCCAAATTCTCTCAACAAGCACCCACAAGTAAAACTTGCGTTGGTCTTATTTTATTCTCATGCCAACAATTTGAAAAACAAAGTTAATATACGAATAATTAATTCAATGAATTAAGGGTAACGACTTAACTGCCCAATTAATTGGGGCGTTTCTTAACCAGAAAAATGAACGGTTGACTTTCAATTAAGAGGGGGTTGCGGGTGCGTTACTTAGGAGGAAAGAAATGGTGGGGCTCATGCGGGCCCCACCTCACAAATATCCTACCAAGTGGGTAGGATATTTTGGGTTCCACCCTATCCGCTTAACTTAGCTTAAGTGGATTTAAGTGGCATTAAGTGAAATAAAATAAAGTTTTCGCACCACTTTATTTTATTTCTTAACTTAAACCCAAAAATTAAAAACCATACCCGAGAAAACGCAACTCTGGAAAAGACGTTTCTAAGCAAATACCAGCGCTAATATTCCATCGGTGCCCTCGGAATTCGATTCCGGGAACCGGTTCAAAATTTTAAAAAACTCGCTCATTTGTTCACTGAACGTACACGAGCCAAACTTCGGAAAATGATTCCGGGCACACCAGGCCTCGGAATCAGGTGCCGTCATAAACTGCGTTCTTATAAAATTCCCAAGAAAATTAAGAAAAAAATTTCCTTGATTTTTACGGGTCTTTACATCATTCCCACCTTAGGGCTTTACGTCCCCGTAAAGATACATCATAAACTAGGGAAACAAAAGTGGGTACTGAGCACGCATCAGAGCCTCCCGTTCCCAAGTGCACTCCTGGAGGTTCCCGTGCTGCCATCTGATGCGCACTAGAGGAATCAATCTTCCACATAGGACCAGCTCCTGTCGATCCTCGATCTCCACCTGGACCTCTGCAAACGTCACCCCATCATCAACGTCCAGCTCCCCATGGTCAATGATATGCGTCGGGTCGTGCACGTATCTCTTCAGCTGAGATACGTGGAAGACATCGTTCACCCAGTGCAACTGAGGTGGTAGAGCCAGGTGATAAGCCACCTCGCCAACCCTGCTGAGGACCTGGAAAGGTCCATTGAACCTCGATGATAACTTGACACCTCGACCACATCCCCGTAACTCATGTTGAGGTGTGACCCATAAGGAAACGTGGTCACCATCCTTGAACTCTAGTGGTCTCCTTCTCCTGTCAGCACAAGACTTTTTCCAGCTCTGAGCTGTCCTCATTAGCTCATGGATGACTTGGACCTTTCTGGTCCTACAAGAGCTGCTGAGATTTCTTTTTGCCGAGAAGAGAAATCCGGTCTCATCCCCTGGATGAACCACATTATTCGCCTAATACAGTCAATCCCGTCATGGATGATACTAACCTATACCAAGGATGACGTCTTAAGGCCTCGACGCTACTACCAAGATATCCAACCATTACTCTCGCCTACAAGGGTTGAGTCACACCGTCGGCATCAGTGTGTGGTCACTAGGTCTCCTCCAGTAGGTTTCTCAAAGTGAGGGTCAAGTCAACAGTTTTTTTTAAACCAGAACCTCTTAGTAACAACATAAAGAGAGGACAGGAAGGTAAACGCCAAAAGGAAGGTGTCTTTTATTACTTCAGCTCAAAGTACAAAGACAAAAAACATCTACAAACAAACATCAACAACACTAGAAGCAGCATAAAAAAAGTCTCCAGGTCTGGAGCTTGTCCCGCTCCTGTCCATCTGCTCCGGGAGCTCCATGATCATAGGCCTCAGCTGCCTGAAGCTGAGCTCTCCCACGTCCACCAGCTCCCTGCGGTCGGGGTGGACCTCCTGGTGGTGGTGGTGGCAACATCTCGAAGCGTCGTCCACCTCCAGCTGCATGGAAAAATCCCCTGCCATGGTCTCCTACTCCATGAAATCCGCCTTGATCGAACCTCTGCCTCTTCCTGGGAGGTCCTTCATTCATCTGATGGTCATCCATATGGCAGGTCGGACAGTCACGAGCCATGTGACCAACCCTTCCGCATGAGTAACATTGTCCTCTCATGGTAAGTCATTTTCCACCCCGGGTGCCTCGCACAAACGATCCCGTGTCATGCGGTCGACCACCTGTAGGTCTAGTACTCTTGGACACCTATGTCATCTGTCTACTACCCACTGCAGAAGACTCTACCGCATTCCGGCTAGTGGTGGGTCCTACAGCTAGAGACTGCTCAACAAGGAAACTCCCCACTAAGAGGGCTCGCTCCAACACCCCTTTCTGTGTCGGAATGCTGTGAGAAACAACTGAAGCTCTGATCTATCGCCTGAGCCCCTGCTGGAAGGTTCGGTCCGTGAAGAATGGGCCTCGTACCATGTCTGCGGAATAGCGTGAGAGATCGGTAAACCTCGCCGCATACTGGGCTAATTTCATGCTGCCCTGCCGCAGCTATAAAAGCTCCTGGATGCGCACCGCACGGAGGGTGGCTGGGATGAATTCCGGGTGGAAGAGGATCTCAAAGTCCGTCCAGAGAAGAGATGCCTCATCGTGCACCTGTAACATCCGACTCTACTAAGGTATATTCCCATAAATATTTGGTAAATTTTGAGGATGAAATTTTTATGGGGGTAAAATGAAACACCCAATATTAAATTATTGAATGTAAACAATTCTTTCCTAATAAATAATAATATAATTTTTTAATATGTTGGGGTCGATGTCCCATTTTATTATGAAAGAAAGCCCTCTTTTTTACTAGGATGAGAGGTAAAGATTACCTGAACCAAAGGCCCAATGGCCTATTGGACCATCACAACATAGCCAATGGACCATTGGAATAATTACATATATAAGAACCAATGAACCTGAGTGAGAGGTATGCATTATTCCATGTTACTAGTCATATGTCAAACTGTGCCTTCCATTAGTAATCACTACATAATCATAGTCAAAAGGTGAATCTACCCCTTCCATTAAACATTTCATCATGTCATATATATGAATTGTGGCAGTGCACCTCTCCTATCCATCATATGGAGGAGGGATTATTGATTGGTTCCAACATAGCTAACTATATTATAATACGTGCATCTTGTGATGCTTGCATGACTATGGATTTCACCACCCTCCTATTTCCCTATATCCTCTGACAGGCCCCAGGTGTTTACGGTCACATGGAAGGGTACCCCTCCATCCACATCAGTTTTCCATGGGGATGGATGTCACAAACCATCCTAGTGGGTCCCATTCCATGACTCTCCATGCACACCTCCAATAAGTCAAGTGCAGGAGACTTGTGCTGAGATGGCATATCAAAAACATGTGGGGACTTTTCCAAAGAACCTATACACACACACCAATATCCCAGAATATAAAATGATGAAATGTAAAAAAAACTGAAAAAACATGTATGCATACATCTAAATTCCACAACTAGAGTACAATTGTAAGTGTAAGAATGAGAACAGGGACAAATACAGGCCCACTACAAAGTCTGTAACATAAGTAAAACCTGAAAGGAATGGGAATAATTTTTGAAATCTATATGAACACACCTCGGTCTATCCAGTCTCACTATGCACTATTTGGTCCTTCTATATCTAGGAATATACCAAAAGATTGATTATCAGCACAAGACATGACCCAAGCAGGAAAATACTGCATAGGGGTGAGTATAACAATATTTAGTAGGACACCCCAAAACCACAAAGTATAAAACAATGTAAACACGGTGAGATCTACATATGGATATGTCTAAAACACATATAATAAGAACATATAAATATACTTAAAAAAGACACACACTCTAAATGTAAGTCATAGACATAGTATACCATCCAAGGATTCTAGCTTGAAGATTCCACATAAAAGTCATCCATGACAACACACTCCTGAGACTGATCACACTGTTGACATCCATCCGAGAGGTGCTACTCATTGGGTCTCATTATTAGAAGTTTAAACTGATAGTATGAAGAGATATGTACACATATGAGGATCACTCCCATAGAAATGGGGTGATAACAAGAAACTCAATATGGATTAACCTGCTAAGTATAGGATTGATGCCCATATAATATTGGTTACTAAAATACCAATAACTCTACTGATGACAAGAATTTGAATATGGGGTTCTCACTCTAGGCTTCATTGAGGTATTCCAATGGCTCTATCCTAGAATTCATTCTAATGGGATTATTTTCTATAGAATAAGAAACAATTCCATACCAACATTCTGTTAAAGGATATAAGGAATTCAACCTAATGACAATTTCTCAATTCATTAGAGAAAGGAGCTCTAAGACATGTATAATAGAGTACACAACATGTAAAATGGGTCACACACAGTGTCCCTTAAGCCTGAGTCCTTCTCATGTAAATAGAGTGGTTCATAAAATTGTGTCTATATATAAGTACACACTATATAGTGATCCCATGTAATATATTGATGTTCCAATACATGGCTCAACTAGTGTATTTGGTCCAACATGTGTCATTGTAGGGGACTACACACCATGTAGAAATCTGTGTACTCCACCCCATGTCTCTGTACTTCTCAAAGTGAACACTAAGTATATAGGAAGGTTTCATATGTATTGTGATAAGTGTTACACACCATTTGATGTTGAACTTCTTGTATAAACCCAATCCACCACTCATGGGGGGCCCACATGACATGTTTATCTGGTTTACATGTTGTGTAGATCATGGTTTTCTAGAATCCCAAATCTAATATCTCCATTCATCCCAGTACCTATGACCATTGATCCTGTGATCGTATCACCATTTGATCGAGGATACCAACTCATCTAAGCCTCTACATTGACGGGGAACATGTTCCTCGATCAGATATGCTTATAAAATGGGTCAAATCATTTCTTTTCATTCTGAACTGAAGAATTACAAATAATGGAAGATCAGGTATCCTACATCATCTGAATCACTCCCTCTCCATTTTTGCAACTCCCTCATGACATTTTTATCACAGATCAATGATATCGGAAAATTTCACCAGGAAACAGGTGAGAAACAATCGATCAAACATGATAAGTCGAGTCATAGTGTAAATAATGATTTTCTGTGATGAATATTGAATGGGGGGATAAAATCAAAAGAAATAATTAGAGGAATGAACCTCAATCGATGATCAGGTTGATATCGATACATCATCAAAAGATTGATAATCTAAATAATCAAATCACAAAGATATTACCCAATCAAAACCCTGTAAATATACCCTTCAGGAAAAACGATCAATCCACTAATCTATTTGGTCATTGATTGATTCAAATTCATCGTAGAAATCAAGAGAGGTGAATAATTAAACCAAAAAACATTCCCAGCATAGATTCTATTGGATCAATTATGAATAATGGAGTTGAGACATGATTGTAGGTGACATCATTTGAATTAGTAATGCGTCCATCATTTATCCATGATTCGGTCACCGTTCACCTAAGTGGAATCCTCCAACGCTCTCTGATGACTCTCTAACTTCTACAGGGTTATGCGAATATACCTAGAATTATGAAATAATGATCTGTTTACATATTTTTTTATTTTTCAATAATACTTATTAAAAATAATATTATTTAATTATCTTATCCATTTTCATGCACGTGAGGAATTTTTCACAAAAAATCTGCGCTGAAAAATCTTAAGTTGTGCCTAGAGTAAAAAAACAATAATAAATTCAAAGGATCCATCATATTTATGATCTGAGACTCCATTAAAATGTTATTATACTTTTTTAGTAACACTACACTCATGTTCTATTTAATATATTTCAAAAATTTATTCTAGGATCACTGGGCCTTGGAATTGCATGTCGTCTCAACGAATTGTCTCAAAATTAATCCATATAATTTCCAAAAATAAAACACATTAAATAATTTAAATTAAATTCTCCACACATAGGAGCCTTAAATCTTCAAAAATCCAAAAAAGTGGGATACTCAAAGATATATTGGCACTGAGCACAAATCTAAGCCTCTTGATCCCATGTTCTCTATTGATGATTCCCATGATAAAACATGACATGCAAGAAATGAATCAATTTCCCATTGAAGATCCTCACTAGATGATCCTAAATATATGCCAAGTACTCAGAAAAGGTAGCTCCATATTTAGTGACCAGCTAGCACCAGTCAATAATGTGAGATGGTTCATTCATGTAATTTATCAACTGCAACATGTGGGAGATGTCATGCACCCGGTCTAACTAAAGAGGTAGAGCTAATAGGTACAACAAATTTCCAAATATAGGATGTTTTTGGAATGGTCTAATGAATCTTGATAATATTTTTACACCCTAGACAAATATCCATAATCCACATTGATGTGAAACCTATAGAAACACATGATCTCCTCCCTCAAACTCTAAAGGCCTTTTTCATCTATCCGTATAAGACTTTTGAAGGATTTTTGTAATCTTCATCTACTCCTAGATGTAAAAAAAATTATTAGTAGTTTCTCATACCAAATTTGAGCCCATGAATTATGAATCTCTTGGGTCAGTCTAATAAAGTTTGGACCTGTAGGTTTTCCTATACAAATCCTCGAATGGAGCAATACCGATGGTGGAATGGTAGCTGTTGTTGTAGGAAAACTCAACCTGTGGGGTGGTGATCCTACCAACTATGACCAAAGTAAAACATGAAATATCACAACATTTCCTCCAAAACCTAAATGGTCCTCTCTTTCTTGCCATCATTTTGTGGGCAGAACACTATGCTCCAGCATTGTTGAGTCCCAAAAGCCTCTTGTAATCTCTTCAACCACTAGTATGTGAAGCAAGCAGCATGGTCAGAAATGATCCACGATGGAACTCCATAGAGCTAGACTATATCTTGAATGTAGAATCATCCCATGCTCTCTAATATTATATACTCCTCAATTCCTAATAAGTGGAATGCCTTGGTGAGTTGGTCTACAATCACCCAGATGGAATCATGTCCCTGAGATATACATGATAATCCCATCATGATGTCCAGGGATATCCCATCCCACATCAACTATGGCACCTCAAGGGGTCATGATAAACCCACTGGAACTTATTGATATTCCATCACCTGTAGAAAAGTAAGGAATAGAGAGACAAACTCAACAAGTACCTTCTTCATCCCTATCCTCCAAAACAGATGTATAAGGTCCTGGTGTATCTTTTACACACCTGGATGTACAAGCAATTGATATGCATGAAAATCTCTCAAAAACTCCTCCTACAACATCACTGGTACCATTATACATCCTTTGGAAAGAAATACATCCTCACTACTTTTAGGAAATCCATCAGGAAAATTTCCATTGGATATCAATATGTGTAGGGTCTCGCGGTCAACATCCCCAAGCCGTGAATCCCATAATTGCTGCAAATGAGATGTGTTAAAACCATCGATTAGATGTAACATACCCCATATCCATCCATAAAGGATTACTGTAATGAGGTTAAATACTCCAATGAATCATTCAAATACTTCAAATAAGAACTCATGCAGATAACATCTTCTAGCACATTCCTATTCTAAAGTGTATAACCAATCTGAATGTCATTATCCTATAGGAACTCAATCCACTACCACTATATCAAGTTAATATCTTTCTAAGAAGATGTAAATTAGAATCTTGTGATTAGAATAGATGATAAACCACTCTCCCATCATTTAGTGTCACCACATATTTAGTTTGAATACTACTTATTCTAACTCAAGATCATGGGTCATGTAGTTCTTCCCATGTTGTATCAACTATTGTGAACCATAGGCAATCAGTGCCTTCATATGCATCAAAACAAAAGATTTTCTGGTTCTTGATGCATTGAAAAAAAATACATACTCCACACCATCCCCCATAAATATCAAGATGGGAGTTCTTTCCAAACATCTACTCAACTACTAAAAAGACTATTGCCACTTCTCTATCCACAAGAAAGGCTTACCCTTTCAATTCAAATATATCACAGGTGATAATATCTTATAAAAATCATATATGAATCTTTGTTAATAGCCTACTAACCCATGGAAGCTCTGCACCTCTATCACGCTCTTGGGAGGATCCCATGAAAACATCACCTCGACCTTGGATGGGTCCACTTCCACTACATCCACTAAGATAACATGTCCCAAAAAGTGGGCCACATATATCTAGAATGAGAAAATTGAAATATTTCCATAAATCTGGTTCTCCTAGTGTGTGTCCAGAACTATCCTCAATTGTATCAGATTCTCCTCCTCAGACATCGAGTAAACAAGGATATCATGAATAAACACAACCACAAACCTATCTAAGGATTAATGATCTAGTTTATGAGTACCATGAACACTAATGGGGAGTTAATCAAACCAAAGGGAATAAAAAATTAATCATAGTGACCATAGAGACATCTGGATATTTTCTTTGATATATCCTCATCCTGCACTGGTAGCTGGTGATAGCCTAATCTGAGGTTGACCTTAAAGACCCATTAAGACCCTCTCAATTGATCAAAGAGGTCATTAATCCTTGGTAGTGGATACATGTTCTTCAAGGTAACAAAATTCAATCATGGGTAGTCCAAAGACAACCCCAAGATCCCATCTACATTTTTTAGAAAAAAAACTAGGGCCGAACAGGGTAAAACACTGTGTCTAACAAATCCCTTCTTATACAAGTCCTCCAACTGTACACTCAACTTATGAAGCTCTGAGTTATCCATTTGATATGCTAGAGTAGATATTGCTACCATCTTGGGGTGTATATCAATAGAATTAAATCACTCGGTAGTGAGGTAATCCTGGAAATTCTTCATAGATGATTTCCTCATGATTTTCCACCATTTTAAGAAACTAGAAACTCATAAAATTCACTACACCAAGGGCCAGACTAGGAAACTAATGACTATTTGGATGCACCTTTCTATGAATGAGTCCATCATTTTATACATGAGTTTTGTTTTCTCTGAAAAAGGAGAACCAAGTTCCATTATTACAGACACACCACACCCTTCACCTAAAAAAGTCAATCTAGACATGACTTGTAGATAAAAAGTATATTCCAATAATACCATCATTAGGCCTCGATGCAACTACCAAGAGATCCCAAGATAAACTCTCACCTCCAAGAGTTATGTCACATTGTCAAAACAACTGTTTGGTCATTGAATCATATCCAGTATGAGTATCTAAGCACAAGAGTTGATCTGAGGGCTCAATTTGAATATCTATGTCTTGGAAAAAGTATGCGGTGAGAATGGAATGACAAGAACCCATGTCTTTAAATACTATTTCTATGTTATAAAAGACAAATATCAAACCTAAAATCATTCCTAGAGCCTTTGGGTCAAATGCTTTGTCAGACTATAGCTCTCCCCACCCCTGTCCTCCAGCTCCTGGATCTTTTCTTAGACTAATTAGTGGTGGTGGTGATATCTATTCAAAGTATATTCTACCTCATACTGCTCTCCCAACACATCTTCCATGTCCACCAACCTATGGACATGCATGTTCCTATCACTACCTCTGCCTTAGTGGGCCATCTACGGTCTCTCTCTCAGAAGTACGACGAGTCAGAAAATCCCATAAAAGATGTACCCTACTGTAACATGAGTATAACCACCTCTCTATAGGCTGATTGGTCCCACCATATGATCCCTAAACTACATATCCCTTCTTTCGAGACCTCCTCCTTAATCATATGACCCATCCATTTCCCGAGGAATGACTTTGGATGCCTTCTATTGAGGTCTATCATCTTGTATTTACACCACTAGAAACAACTTTATATATCTTCTCAGTTAAGAAGCTATCAACCACCAAGGCTCAATTTAACACCCCAAAATAGTTAAGAATTCATACAGGGATAACATTGCCTTGGATTTCTCTACACATAACTTGCCCAAAGGTCCAATCCCTAATGAAATGATCTCGAACCACATTCAAAGAGTACATAGAGTAGTTTTAAACCTAGATGAATATAATTATACTATTTTTCTTCCCTTTTGGATTCGCAGAAGCTCTTAGATACACACATCCATTAGCATAGCTAGAGATAACTCCTCTATGAAGCGACACTCAGACTCTGACCCCGGTAGGGTCACCTAATTGTACAATTGGGAAACTAAGTGTCACCATCACCCTATTGATCCATGTAGAAGGATCACTATAGGGAACACCATCTAGTTTTCTTGTGTCCTGAAATTTTGGAAAACACAGTTCATCACCTAATGCTACTCCTTAACCACATGCAGGTCAAGCTCACCTTAGAATCTGAGGTGTCTCTATCTCTAAAACCAATGAATCACAAATCATCCACCGGTACTATCGGTACCACTAGCTTCTCAATAGGTGGTGATATATATTTTTCACCACCTAGCAGTAACATCTTGGAAACTAGTCCTTATATAGATGCATTACTATAGTGGGGATGATCTGCATGATCACTATGCTAAATAGTAGCTTGCATAAGTCATGGAGTCATCTATAAAGTTAGTATAATGTTCCATGATTAATGAGTGTATTTTTAGATATTATTCAAGAATGAAATGGAACTAGAAACCATTCTTATATGGTTCGTATAACATTTTTTTTACTTGTAATAAATTTCTCCTATATCGAGTATAAAAGAAGGTGACTAGAGTCCTTGTGTAGGGATATATCAAAAACCTTACCAACACTAGAGTATCTATCCTGAATGAAAAACAGAAAACACTTAAAAAAGTTTCCACAAACCAATCTCATGGACTCTTAGTCCAAAAGTAGAACCAATCGCTCTGATACCACTATGTCACGACCCATCCCATTAGGGCCCATTCCATGACTCCCCAAGCCCACATCGTATATGTGTGTGGATGGAGAGTAGCACTAAGAAGGCATATCACTGACATGGGATGGATTAGCCTATGTATATGTAAACACACACACACACACATCTTCAAGGCTATATGATGCTGATATGTAAAAAACAACAAAAAAACCATACATGAAGACATCTAAATCACATAATCGAAGTATGATTGAAAGTATATGAATGTAAACATAGCAAAATACAATCCCCCAATGAAGTCTGTAACAAAAGTCAAACCTGAATGTAAAGGGACTACCATTTGAAATCCATAGGAACACACCTTGGTCTGTCTGATATCACTAAGAATTGTCTGGTCCTAGTTCATCTAAGACTCTATCAAAAGGTAAATCATCTACACAAGGCAAGACAAGTTCGGCGAATACCTGTACAGGGTGAGTATAATGATACTCATTATGAAATCCCAAAACCCAAAATCATAAAAAAAGGATATAAAGTTATCTCTACACATAATATATGTCTACAACACATATAATTTAAGCATCTAGAAATACTAAACAATAACCAACAGTCTAAAGGTAAGTCACAACCATTGCATAATATCCTAGGATTATAGCTCTAAGATTCCATATAGAAATCATTCAGGATAACACACTCCTTAGTATGATCCCACTGATAACATCCATATGACATGTGCTTCTCGTCAGGTGCCATCATTAGAAGTACATATGAATAGTCCGAAGAGTTATAATATACAGATAAGGACCATTCCCAAGGCCATGGGGTGATACAAAAAAAATCAATCTGAATAAACCCACTAAGTAGAAAATAATAACTTTTATACCCTTAGTCATGAAAATACCATGAAATCTACCCAGGTCATGAAGATGAATAGATAATCTCACTCTACACCTCATAAATAGATTACAAGGACTCTATCCAAGAATTCATGTAGAAGGGATCATTATCCTAGGAGTATGAAATGATTCCATAAAAACCTTAATGGATAAGATATGGGGAACACTCCATAATGATACTTGTTGATGTCACCATTGAAAAGATCTCTAATCCATGCATATAAGAGTACACAACATGTATTAGTGGTCACACACCATTTCCCTTGACCCTGCGTTCTACCTGTGTAAATGGAACATGTCATAGTACCATGTCTATGAAGAAGTACGTGTCATGTAAACATCATGTTTACTCTACCCTTATGCTAGTACACAAATTAGCCCATGTACTTGGCCTATCCCTTGTCCGTGTAGGGGAGTAAATGCCCTGAAGACAGTACGTCTACTCCACCTTGTTTCTCTGTACTTCCTGAAGTACATGCCGAGTATCTAGAGAGAGGCCACACATCATGAGATAGGGGTTACACCCCATGTGATGTTTAAAATTCTTTATAAACTCTAGCCTCTACATGGGGGGGGACATAGTTTGTAGATATGGTTTACACATCATGTAGATTAGGATTTTACAGAATCCCAGATCTACTGTCCATGTTCATCCTAGTTACTTTAGCCTTCTATCTGAGAACCGTATCTCCATGAGATAGAGGATACCGACTCATCCAAGCCTCACTATTGATAATGAATTTGTTACACCTTCTGATCTTCTCTGAAAACTGATCGAATAATATTTCTCCATTCGGTGCTAAAGGACACTGAAGAATGAAAAATTGGGCATCCTCCATCATTCGAATTGCTCCAACATGATTGTCGCACCTCTGCCATTCCATTCCCTTCTCAGATCTATGATATTATATTATTGCACCATGATATGGTTGTGAAATGATCGATCAACCAGTAATAGTCGAGTTGTGGGACTAATGAAGAACTATAACAATGAATGATCAATGGTGGGAGAAAAGTACAAGAACAGAATATATGAAAAAACCTTGATCGATGTTCATGTCGATCTCAATTTTTCACTGTTATAATGAATATAAAAATAATAAAATCAAAATGATATTATCCATTCAAAACCACAAAAATATACCCATCCTGCACAATGATCAAACCATAGATCACTTAGTTCATTGATTGAATCATGTTAATCATTGAAATCATGAGCGGGTAAGAATAAACCAAAATTAATTACCTAACTTGATTCATTTGGATCATTGAAGAAGAATAGAGTTTCACAATGATCATTGGTTAGATCGTTAGTATTTTTTGCAAATTTATTGCCGATCCATGACAAGTTATCTATTCTCTTGAGAGAAATCATCCCATGATCTCCAACAGCTAAACAAAGTCTCCATTTTTATGTGGCTAGCCCTAGAATTCTGAACTAATGATCTATTTAAAGGTCCACTAATAATGGTGTCAATGAAACATATTAAAAATAAATTTATTTAATTATTTTTTCATTTTCTCATCCGTGAGGACTTTTTCACAAACGACTCATGTTGAGAAAAGATAAGTCAATCCTAGGGTAAAAACCCTATTCTAAATTCAATGATTCCCTCATATTTCAGATCTAACCCTCCATTCAGAAGTTATTCCACTTTTCAAAAAAATTGAATTCATATGAAATTTAATATATTTATTAAATTTCTAACATTTATTTTGGCACCCCAGGATTCAGAATACTCTGATGTCTCTGTGTCTGGTCGTTTTAATAATCCATATGATATCCAAAAATAATACATGGAAAATAAGAGACATTACATTGGAATACTGGATGATAAGTGTATGCAGACCAATTCCTCTAATTGAGGGAGACCCTGGAAATGGATTCCCACACTACCTTCTTTATAGGATTATCTATTTTCCTGTTCTTAATCAATCCACCTTATTCCCATTTTTTCTGACTCAGAAGAACTGTGGACAAATGAACTTCCATAGATGATGACCCGAAGGCCCTGTGGCTTAAAGTCCTTTGACATGCCAAGTCCCAGTGGCCCATATGCCTAATTATATGGGCCTAACTCTCAATTATAGTGAATATGTTTTGTTATACTACCACTTCTATACCTACTATAGTACTTTCTACTACACTTACAATAGTACTTTCTTCAGTAGCTTGGCAAGAACTAATAGTATAAGGTATACAACTTTAATTAATAGCGTGACTAAGTCCTAAAATCACAATTTGTATTAATTTAATTTTATAAAATGATGTTTATTTATATATTCACCATTCCAAAATTATCTTATGGTCAACATTTTATATTTTTAATGAACAGTTGATTTTTGAGTGAATAGTAAAAAATGTGGTTTTTTGTAAAATTGTCATTTCTTTTCATTAAATCATGTAATTTAAAAGCCTAATTATGCTATTTATTTAGTTCTAATGTAAAATTAAATAAATTTAATTAAATATAATATAACTAATCAAATATATATCATCGCTATATTTTATTTTGGTATGAGCTCATTTTTATGCTTAAAACATAATTTTCTAAAAATGGGATTTCATTGAATTTTGGGCACATATTCTAAAATTAATTTTTATAACCTATAGAATTTAAATTAAAAAAATGGACTTCAGTTTTTATTTATAATTTATTAATTATCATAATTTATATTTGTTGTATTTTTCTGGAAAAGTGGGTTTTTAGTGAATAGTAAAAAAATACCATTTTTACGTATACCACAACCTTTGTGACATCACCATGATAAAAATAAGAACTAAATGATTAGGAATTTTTTTAAATAACCTAATATTCTTTTAATGAATAAAATAATTAATTCAAAAATATTATTTTTAAATTATAAATCGATGTTGAGAATTTTGAACACTATGTTATATTTTAATCAAATAAAAAAATATATATTTTGTCACTATCTTTAGTTAATTGGTTCAATGATTCCATTTTACTTTTGAATGATTATAGTGTAAAATAACCTTTAATATTGTAATATTAAATCAAATAATTCATCAGAATCATCACTCCCCAATATTCATTGGCCTAAAAAATAAAATTATCATTATTTTAACCAAAAAACACCCCTTCCCTCAAATATAAATATCTCGAACAGTTCCCTTGTAAAAACAAATATCATTTTTCTTTAAAAGACTAATTACCATCCAAATCATTTCCTAAAATCACTCCCCATGTCATAGAGTTCCTATATTGATTATAATACCATCTTAATAATGCTTTAGGTATAAACCTAAGGAGGTTTTCCAAAGAAGATTTATAATTCTTAATTGAGAATTTTTATTTTATTTAATCTTATAACACATTAAAAATTTATATAAACAGGATAATATAACAAAAAAAATATCTCATATATTCTAAAATGATATTATTCTTTTTCAAAACCCTTAATCATATTCATTCCATCCAATGGAAAATGTAAATATCACCCATGCGTATCTAGGGCCTACCATCTCCACCTAATAGTGTAATTCATATTACATTTCCAATTTAACTAGATCATTGTAAAGATATAAATAATTAATATATATTATATTTATGACATAAGTTTTTTAATTTAAATATAATATATCATTTACCTTCTCCCCCTTCCACCAGTAAAAAAAGGATAATGATACTAATGCGTACCTGTGGACTACCACCTCCATAAGGTAATGTGATTCATGTTTCATTTATATAATTCAATAATGATTATAAATATGTATAAAATTATTATAAAATATTTTTATATCATTCTTATAATTTTAGAGATGATGGGACCATGAGTAATATTCATGTACTGAAATTAACAAACGAAAACATTGATGAAAAAAGAAAATAATTTATACTTAGAAACAACGATTTTAATAATGAATTATTAAAAATTTGCTTTTGTAATGAAATAGTGGATAATAAAAGATATTATAAGAATTTATAAGGTTAATTTATAAATTTTTAATAAATTTAAATTTATTATAAAATATATTAAAATAAATTACGAGAAGTTTCAACCAATGGTAAAGGTTTATTTCTTAACCTCATCCTTATACTTGATTACTTTTTATTATGATTCCACTAGATAAATTATATGATTTTAAAATTATCAAACACATATATTTTATTCTAATATTTTTATTTCTTTGTCTTTAAGTATTAATTCCATTTTTATCTTCTTTTCACTCAAAAATACAAAAATACCAGTTTACGAAAAACTGACTTTTTCATATATTTGATTGGGAATCATTTTCTTCCATGTAAAAGTTTTCCTTAAATTGTTTTCAATAATGTTTTGTAATATTATAAAATTATTTATTAAATACATTTTTACCCCTTTTTTTATTTTCTATAAAATGGTTCAAAAGTTATCTTGTTATTGTTTTCCAAATGAGGTATAGTTTATCGAAGGAGTGTACAAAATATTTTCTTTAACGTACACTATATGAATGAATTTAGCTTCATAAATGAGATATATTTTTATTTAAGATTCATTTAAAATTCTACATGGTTATTTTTAATTAAATGTTTTTCAAATATTATGTGAATTGTTAGAATTTAATTAAAATGATTTAAAAGTGAAAAAGGAATTTTTCTCAAGAAATATTCCAGTGATCTTTTTAAAGTATTTTCATCTATGTCAAAATCAATTGATAAATATTATTATTTATTGGGGATATATTCTATTTTTACTGTCTATTGCATTAATCAAGATTGATATTGATTATATTGTTTTATTTATTTACTAGGAAAAATACTAACATTTCATGTGCTTTTTTTTTCAATTTGAAATTTTATGTTGTTTTTGAATTGTTTTTTTTCATTCATTCCATATGATGAAATAATTTTCCTTAATATGTGATAATATGTGCCTATTTTAGCACTGTGATGGATCAGTGGGTCTAATGAGAAGAGCTAGTTTGGATATTTGACAAGAACCTTACTTATATATATATATATTATATTTTAGAAAAAATAATTAATAATAATATTATGATATCCGACATTATTTATTCTATCATTATGAAAATAGATATTATTATCAATGTGATTATTTATGATTCAATATCATCCATGGATAGAGTCATATTTTTAAGTTTTTGGTTATATTGTATATTTTATTATTATTTATCTATTCCATATTATTCACGATTTATTTATTTTATGATAAATTCCCTTGTATAATTTTCATGAATGAGAATCTAATAACACCCTTTAATATGTTATCCTTTACCAAGGATACTAAAAAGTTATCTATGAAAGATTTCAGGGATTTACTAGTAGAAATAATCAAGTTATTATTATAATTTTTATATTTTATTCAATTTCTCCTAATGTAATGTGATAATCATGTATTTATATAGTCTCCCATTACTAATAAACTATTAGATCATTTTGGATGTAATAAACTGTAGTATGTCACAATTAATTATCAACTCAAGGCTACTAGATTTAGAGTGTCAAAAAAATGATTAAACTCAAAATATTTATTAGTGATCCAAGATCAATATGAAACTAGAATTTTGGATTCTTTGGTATTTCTCAAATAAAAAATATATTATGTTTGAGAATCATCTAAATAATATCATATATTAATCTTGTATAGTTAAATGTATAACACTTTATCAAATAAATTATATGGGTAAACTCATATTTGTTCCTTCTATAACCAGATATTATTAGTGTCACCCTGCTCTGTGTATCCCAAATAAAATTTCAATAATGTTAACATAATATTATTAGGGTCACCCATTACATTATTTCATTAAAAAGATAATCTAGGGGAAACTAAATTCTACATGCCCTACCCAATTGGATGATTGATATTTTGAAAATATTTTGATTTGGAAGGAATATGAGAATTTATATTTATAAGGGGATTTAATTATCATCATAATATCTCATGTTATTCAATTTACATGTATGAATTATTTTATTAATTCATTTTAGATTCCCATTTCTTATACCAAATCAATATGTTTCAACCATATTACTATATAACTCTTTACACAACTCATGATTGTACTACAAACATAAATCAAAATACAACTATATTTACACATATAAAAATTCATCCCATTATTTAGGTACATAAAACCCAATCAATTATTATTTTATAATCATGTGAAATTAACAATCCCTATGAGAGTAATCTTTTAGAGAAATATTGTCAATGCCCACATTCCTATAAGTGACATATAACTCTTATCTACTGTGTAGTTCAACCCAAAGTACCTCTACCCAAGGATAATTTATATAATAGATACTTCAATTCCATCAATAAATTAACACACAAAATGTATAAACTATAATTAACAACATAATTCAAGCTCATAATCTAGTACAAGTAAAATTCAATGTAGCAAAAACCTAAATCAATTGTCTTACATAGCATGTAACTCCTTATATAAATGTATGAAAACATAGAAGTAGTTTCAGAACATAATCTAAAGTATACAGTTATTCGAAATATAATAATTATATTTATGAATAATAAACAAGTGAATAAACTACATAAATGAAAAATTCATTTATTTAAATTAGAGATAAACAATTTAGGAAAAATTTATAAATAAAGAAATTATAAATAATTTAAAATTTATCCACATATTATGGATATTCTATAACACAGTAATCATAAACACATTATATTTTCTTCTAAATTATCCTTAATATGAAATTTTACTTAAATATATGATACTGAATGAATTATAAATATTTATATTTAAATTCTATAATCTAATAAATTTACATAATATAAATATAATATATTTATTATTATTTAAACCTTGATCATATCAACCATCAAAACTCTTTTTGATGTTGTTTAAATAATTTATCAAATAATTATTTTAATATTAATAATTCAAATCAAAACTAATAATGAATAATTTATATTATTTAAATGTAGACCCATTTATAATTTTCCATATTTTTTTAAATTATAAAGATTTTATAAATCACCCATATAATTTCCATATAATTTTTTTTATATAAATTATAATTCATTATATATAATTTGAAGAAGGTATTTCATCATTAATAACTAATATTATGGATATTTATTTAATAAATATTTCTTAAAATAGTATTTTATTAATTATATATACTTTATAATTAATCAATTTATAATCACTTTTATATGTTAATAAATATCTCAAAATACCTTTTTATAGTATTTTTAAAAAATTTATAATTCATATTATTTAATTCATAATTTAAATCTAGAAAAAATAGTTTTATATCACATTTAATGATATAATAGTGTTGTAAGAGGCAATAGATAAACTATGGAACATATAATCTTAATAGGATTTCAACTATACCTTATTGATGATAATGTAACTTATGATAGACTTGGGATGTCTTAATAAGATAATCACAACATGCACATATTTCAGGGCATAAGACATGGGTTGTGTAAGAATAACCTAGGGATTAATGATGTTTATAATATTAACTAGAATCCCATCAAACTCATTTGGGATAATCCTAGTGGAATTAAACTATCCCACATAACACGAATTAAGTGTGATGAGGGTATATAAAGGAATAAATTGGCATGCAATGATAATAGGATTTGATAGTAATAGTGTAGTATCAACATTATTACAAGAACCTATGTAATGATAAATCCATGACTCAACTATCAAAGACTATAAAAAATAGACACATAATATTAACTCAATGCATAAATCATATATAAAGCTAAAAATCGATATTACCAGAGTGACACAATGATTCATTTTAAAATAATAGATTAGTTATTTTCAACTATACAATCCCCATTTCACATGTTATAACATTTATAAGTATTTATGGATTGATCTAAATTCTAACAATGATATCTCATATCATAAGAACAACCACTATTCAAAATTTCATCTATAACTTGTGAAATACAATATGAAATGAATGAGATATTAAATACTCTTTATCCTAAACCAGATTTTGTGAAACTAATCACATGGTAAATCTAAAATACTACTGGTGATTCTCTAAGGATCGAATAAAACTCATTCAAGGTATAAAAAAATAAATTTATAATCCCAAGATCACCATACATTGATACCAAAACAATGAAATGTGTTAAAGGAAGAAACAATATGTGAAGCTTTCAATATTTGTGTCATTATATAATCATCAATAAAATGATATTGATAAAGATCAGAATGAGGTATCCATCATACAAACTCCTCCATGGTGTATCCATGGGTTGAAATTAAATCACTCATCACATAGGAGCGGTTTTTCTCCCACCCATGATATTCTAGTATCTCAAACGTGAAAAGGGTGCAATAGAAAGAGGGAATAAAGTGAATAAGAGGTCCATATAGTAACTTTAATTAGTATGACACATCATATTTCCATGTCCTTTTACCTTTGTATAAGCCCATGGGGAAATTACATGAGACCCGTGCATCTAGTCATGCATTACAAAATGCATGAGTAGATAATTTTTTTTATAAACTCATGATACTTTATTTTGAATCATATTCTCCCATGCATTCATATTAAATTATCTATTAATGATAACCAATATGAGAGAGATTCAAATGTTAATTTTAACAGTACAATACTATATCAAGGAAGTTGATTTTATATTCATATAAAGGGAATACAATATTCTTTTGGATAATGTATATCATACACACTGATTACTTTATGTCATAAACTATGATTTTTCCAAAAAACATCATATGTAAATGAATTTTTGGATTATATCCATATTTTTTAGAAATTTTCATTGTTTCTGACTAGTTATTTGGTAAATAACTTTGATAGCAGTCATTATTTTACTATATATTTTCTTGATTACTGGTATTTTGTCTTAGGGATTTATGTTATGATTTTTTAAAATGTGATGAACACTGAACAATTTCAAAGTCAACAAAGGATTGTATAACATTGTATACACATTTCATTTGGTGGTAACCTAATTGGGTTTTATTGGCCTTCTACTTCATAGGATGATTAATATTGATTTTTTAGATTAATTATTTTAACTTATTATGTTTGATTCTTACTTTTAAAATAATCCATTATTTTTAAAATTGATAAATCAATTATTTTTTAAAAATATTGTTTTTGAAAATGTTTTGTGTGTGTTTAATTACTCTTTTTATTCAAAAATGTGTTATATTATCAAAATTTATGAAATGAATTTGGTTATAAATTTTTAAATGAAATTTAAATTGAATTATTTTTTTGGGTATGGAAAAGGTAATTATCTTTTTTTTTTAGTTTAAATTATTTTTCTGGATAATGAAAAGACAAGCTATGACTAAATGTTGTTTTTTTTGTTTAGGGTTGTTTTAATTGAATATTCCTTATGTGATATGTTTTGTTATATTTCTAAAATAGTAGAGGAAACAATTATTTGTTTCATAAAAGTTGTTTTCAAATTAATTGTATTTTGATGGGATAAATAGTTTTCAAAAGGTTAGGCATATTTTATAATGTATTTTAAAACATTATAGTCTAAATACACATTTTTTTATTTTATTATCATGTAAAATGATTTGGGAGAAACCCATACATTTTGTTGATTTTGGTCAGAACCAGTCTTTGAAAATAGGTTTCGTCAAACTATGTTATAGATAATGATATATCTTGACTGAAATTTATAGTTTAAAGTTGGATGTTTTCTGTAAGACTTATAGTTATCATGTTAAAACATTAAATTTTTTTCCAAATGATTTAAATTTTATAATTTTAAATTATAAATAATTTGAAATTAGTTTTTAGGGCCATGAAAGCTATGTTATTGGCATTATGGGAAGTTTTGAAAATCATGTGAAAATGATTTTTGATTTTTTTTGGAAAATGGCGGCTATAATGAATTTTTTTATCATAATAGATATTTTCATTCTTGATTAATTTTTTCCATAAACATTATTACTTATTTCTAAATTTTTATTTTTGTGTAAAATCTTATTTGGAATAATGAAGTTCCTTGATAGTGGGCTAGATAGCCTGAGGAGGATCATGTTTAAACCATAGAATTATTTTTGATGATGGATGGGGGTGGGTTAACCTAGGAAAATGTGGGTTAGCTTGTTAAATTTCATATAGACCGTGGTTGGTTGTTAATCCATGAAAAATTGATTGATTATGAATTGAACCATATTTCTTAATTGTGGATACTCCATAGGATATGGAGGGGTTATTTTTTATGTGATTATGGTTTATCACATGGGTTTGTATTATAGATATATTTGTAAAATATCCTAGTATAATTGTTGTTATACTTTTTTTTATTATGGATCCCTTTAGGGAAGTTTTTATACATTGAATTTTACAAAATGAATAGGTTTTCTATTTAACCACATGTGATTTTTTGGTTATTTTGTGGTGGTTCAACCATATCTCATGTAGTTTTGACATATTAATTAATTTGTTTGAATTATATTATATACCCAAAAAGGAATTGTTTAATGGAAACTGAAATGGATTCATTTTTGTGTTATTTTGGATTTCCCTAGGTTGGAAGGAGGGTGAGTTATGAGTTGACCTTATTTTACATTGTTTTTATGTTGTATTTCTAGCACCATTGGGTTTCATAATGAAAATGGGATTATTTTCCATATAACAATGAAGAGTTGGAGGATACTTAGTGATATTATTTGTTAATGGGGTTACATTATTTTATTTTCTTCTTATGGTTTGATGTATGTGTAATGGCCTATCTTAGATCAATCGTTTTCGGTGGTGAGATACTACAAGAACTCATGCTTGGAACCTTGTATACAAGATGTTATCAAAAAGTACCAAGGGAATGAATATGGTAGTTGGGAGAATATTCCTTGTGGTATTAAAAGGAATACAAAAAAATCATATCAAGAAAATAATAAAAACATAAAATTTCACATTGAAAAGTAATAAAAACATTGCTATAATAGATGACATGTCAAGTATCATAGTTACTCAAGTAACAATAAATTGACCCCCAAAGTGGTATATCTGTATATGGTATAGGAATACAATGTGAAAATAAATAAGACACTACGAAATCACTCCAAATTCTATCCTAGTACTACCTCCACACACCGAGATCATTATATTTTTCTATTTATTTTAGGGACCTTTCACTTTCCAGAATCCCTAATCATAATGCTTGCATATGAATCGAGATTCCTGTGAAGGGTGGGAGTATAACCATAGTAGGGCACCACCAATAAGTCCTTACAACAATTTAGTATCTATAATAGGGTATTCTATGAGAACAATAAAATTATCAAGAAATAAACAAACATTCATTCACATAGCAGTAATGTGATAACCAACCCACCATGAACCCAGGACATACCTACTATAGATCGTTTCAAGAAGAATATTCATATAAAATGTCAGAATCATGGGTCATCCATAAGGACACCCTATATTTTTGATTTTTCACATGAACAACAAGCCTTGGTTTAGTCCATAAGACTTTTGAGCCCCATCTCTGTCACAAGTCAAGAGCTAAGTCTGTTGTACCCCATATATACATTGGGTTGGGCCACAAGGATATCGTATCCTACAACTACTATGGGTCAAACCTCTAGTCCACCACACCTCTACTATACATCTTGGTATCATCATCATCATCATCATCACATGAATCTATTTCTCCCCCTCGAATGGATAACTAAGACAAAATGGTCCACCTTTTACATGATACTAAAATTAAAACCTCCATAGTCCAAAAATTCACTCAAAAAAAATAATAACACATATAATAACAAACATAACATTTCAAACATGAGCTTTAGCATCCACACAAACAAAAATATAGATCAGATTAATATCAAACTAGGGATTCATGGGTTATCCACACACATAGATGATTATTATCCAACATGGGTTTCATAAGGTATAAATTCAAAACCATTTCATTAATATCCAATTTGGTTTTTTAGACTCCATGTAACCCTAATTCTATATTTGGTGAAAATCATTTACAATTTTTATTATATAACATGAATTGAAGAAAACACCCATGACTGAAAGTTCAATGTCTTTGTGAACACGGTACATTTTAAAATAAACACGTGATAAAATACACATTTCTTCTACAAGAATTATCTACATATTAAATTTCCCCATACATATCCCTTTAATTAAAATTCATTGGTAAAAGGGAAAAGAAATTAAAAGGGTGAGATATAAAGTCTAATAAGGTATAGATAATGAAAAAACATCATAAATGAATATCATGGGTAAAACATGAGGCATGGTATATGTACATTAACAATAGGAAAATGTTCATAACAATATAATAAGTACAAGAGTCATAATAGGATCATAATAACATGAGGTATAATAAGATCATAAGTACATTAGAAATTATATGATCATAATTATATGTGGAATACAATGATAATGATTACATGAGGTATAACATATTCATATATACACAGTGAATACATTTGAAATATTAAAAATAAACTTGTGACATTTTTAAGTAAATCACCATGGTTCATCACTAAGTTATAATAAAACATATTTCAAAGGTACATCACCAAGGTATTATAACACATTACTAAGAAATAATGTAAATGTATCTAGAAGATGTCATATAGAGAGATTGATTATTTACCAAATTAATTAGTGTGATACCAGGTCACACCCTCCATATGCCTTATTTCATGTGTTCTAGACAAGGAAAATGTACATAAATCTCTCAATAATTATAACATTAACTTGTATTAAATTAATAGGTATCAAATACAAGTAAGAAATATCACTATATAAAAACCCTTCAATAAAATAATGAATTATTGGATATTTAAAACATATATAATATATGTTACATAATTTAGTCAATAATTTCCATAGTTAATCTATGGATGAGTTTCTAGGTAAACACCCTTCAATCAGAATAAGAATACAAGGGTTTCCAAAAAGGAAAGGAATTGGATGAAAATTTATGCATATATGATGATAAAGAAAGATAAATATAGTGATGGAAATTTTTTAGAGAAATATAATTTCAACAATAAAATTCATTAATAGAGACATAAAGATGGAGGGTAAAGGTAAATTCCATTATTATGACAGATAATGATAAAGAACATGGTTTTTGGATTCAAATTAGGTGGGAAAGAACCCCTTCAATGGATTAATGCGTTTATTTGTCTGAATACACAAGAATAAACATTAGAAACTATAGGAAATTAATAATGAAGAGTGTAGTACCCCAATAGAAGGAATTATAATAGAAATTTATAGAGTTTAAATTATTTTCATAGGTATATCAGTGAATAAATATCCCAATCCATTTATTCTGATCTTTAATTATGGTTCATAAAGGGCATGCGAATTATCAATAGAAAAGCATTCGGTTATATCACTAAAGTTATATAGAAAGGATTATTTTCATTCACTAGGTGATTATTGAGTCAATAATAATTCACCATTTTTATGTTTATTACCCCATTGGTGAAATTATTCTAGAGCCATATCAAATTGTATTATCCAGACATGGATTCTGTTTTTAGGAAAACCACACATGTTTCTTTTCCGATTTTAGGATAGTTTTATTATGATGAATTATAAAGGTATTATAATGAGGGGGAATAATGATATCCCATTTATAACATCATAAAAATATTATAATAATGATTTATAATAACATTTTATAATGAAATGAGAAAGAATAAATAAGGCTCACTAAGGTAATGGGAAAGGAGGGGTGATAAACCCCTGTTTTGGAATAATAATTTCAAAGGAAATGGATGTAATAAGAGGGGGTAAATAAAATCCTATATTAAATATATCATATAGAAGAGAATAACATGGAATAAAAATCATTGAAGTATAACATAATAAATTTAAAAAGACAATATAGAAAAAACAATGAACATGAAAAGGAAAGAGGATGTTTCGAAGAAACCCTTACCCCGTGAGAAAACTTCTTAAAGCTATAGAGGGACTACATATAATCATATAACCAACATAGAGATAATATTAATTGAGATATTAAGATATAAATATTTCCTAAATGATTTATTTTGGAAATTTAGGAGGTAATGGGGGGTATTTATTCTTGAGGAGGGGTAATTTTAAGGGATTAAACATTGGTTATTTTCTTATATAAGCTAGCCACCAATGGGTGAATTGAATTATAACCAATTTTTCAGGATTATTAACAAGTTATAGAGAGTGTGTGTATCCTTAAATCCTTCCAAAATGAGAACTAACCTTCCAAATAATCCGTTTAATGCACACAAACAAAAAAAAATTTTTACCTCAAAAAATAAAATTTTTGGCATCAAAATTTAATGTATAAATTTATAAATTATAATTAATATTTTAAAATTAACTTTTAAAATTATTAAAATATATTTTAATTGAATAAAAAGTTTCATAATATTTTGAATCATGTTCACATTATGTTGTTGTCCTAAATTTATTGTTCTCATAAAATAGTAATTTTCATTTTTTCACCAAAAAGTCAATCTTAACAGAAAATTCCAAAAAATACACCACATTATAATTTTAATGTCATGATTCCAAAATTAAAATTTATATTATCAAAATAATTAACTAAATATGATATTTTTAACTTTCAAATAATAATTATTTTTTACTAAAATTCAAAAATTTTGTAGTAAAATAAAAAAACCTGACCATTATTAAAATTACTCAGGACATCATTATAATATAATATATTTTCCAAATTATTTTATATTATAGTTTCATGAAAACCATATTTATTTAAAACATAGTCATTTCATATAAAACATATTATTAAAAACATATGTTAATAATCTTTAAAAATAATAAATGTTTTGTTATATCATAAAATAATACTAATGATCACTCAATTACATAACCAATAATAATATTGAATTTTTTTTTATTTAATAATTTTCAGAAGTATTCTCAACCATATTAGCTAAAAAACATAAAGGTAAACAATCATATTTCCCTATAAATATTATAAATGTTATTACACATCCTTAGATAATGTCAATTTTTTTTCCAATGATTCTATTTATATTTATGATATTTATAGAATAGACAATCTTCTTAGGGAAATAAAAATAAGTGGAATTTGTTTTATTTAATGTATTATACATTATAGTTTATATCTCATTACTGTTCCTCAAAGTATTATTAAATATCTAAACATGATGTGAAAATTTCTTATGAAATGTAAATGTATATTTACATGATTCAATTTTAAAACATAATAACAAATTTATTGAGAGGATAGAGTTTCATTGTTAAAAGATGAATATTTTTTGATTCGTTACATTCTTCCCCCGGATAAAAATTATTTCCTCAAAATTTTCTCATATTGAATGATAAGTTATAATTCATATATTTAATTTAAAATATATTTTATTTCGTTAACAATAATGATATTTAATTAATCCATTATTATTATGTCTGCAACTACAATAGAGAAATAGTTAAGTCCCTAGTGGTATATTACCTTGATGAAAGAGATGATAGAATTGATAAATTAAAATCTTATAAAAAGACCCCAAGATCCATAAAAATTTCAGAGAAATGAAAAGGTGTTTGATAGATTAGATAGTTTAATGTAAGTGACATGAATATTTGGAAAATATTTAAAATCATTTAAAAAATCCTTTTTCATAATATTTATTATTATATCATTTGGAAGAAATAATAATGTTTTATGGGATTTTCATTCTTCCATATGATAAATGATATTTTATTTGTTCAAATTACAAAGTTAAAAAAGTAAAATTAATTATCTATAACTAAATTCTTAAATTTTCAATAACCTTATATTTATATGTATTAACTAAAAAAACTTAAATAATGATAAGGATACATTTAAGAATAATGAAGGAAATAAATTCTAATATAGAGTTTAATACCAATGCATATCTAATGTAGGGACTTTAGGAATATATGTTTAATTTTTATTCTTTATTTTTATAGAAAATGTTAAACCGAAAATAGATCCTTTCATTCATCTTTTAAGGAGATTTTGATAACCAAAGCATAACCCCCTTATAGAAATTTAATACCTATAATTTTTGTCACTGAATAAAATTTACTAGAATTAATTGTTCATGTAAATTTTATCTATATAAATTAAAGGTTATGAAAACCTAAGAGATATTAATTATATGTGGTCATACTAGTTATAGATAACTTTGTATTCAAGAGAAAATTGTTATTTTTCTAAGGAATTATAGCTATATATTAAATCCATAAATAACCAAACTCTCCTCTGAATATCAAATGAGATGCCCCAAACCTGCACTGCAAGATCTGGTGTTAAACATGTATAATTTTTATTACATCACAAGAATTATAATGAATTTACAAGATCGAATGTTCATTGTCTTTTGGAAATAGGTATATTTATAAATAAACTAATGGTAAAATACACATTTCTTCAACAAGAATTATCCCCACATGTAATTTCCATATATGCATGCTTTTAATTTCAATTCTGATGAAAAAGGGGAAACATGAGAAAAAGTTATCTATAATTCCAGTAAGGAATGAAAAATGAAAACAAAGAATAAGTGAACATCATGGGTAAAGAATGAGGCATGGTATAAGAACATGAGAATGAGTATAATAGGCATAACAATATCATAAGTACAAGGGGCATAAAATTATTATATGTTCATGGGGAACAACATGATCATAAATACACGAGGCATGATGTGACCATAAGTATATGATGTTTAAAATGATCATAAGTGCATGAGGAATAAATAAGAAATATGGATACAATATAAATAGGGTAAATTCATAACAAAATAACCAAGGTTTAACCCCAAGGTTTCATATAAGATGTTTCAACGATTTCTCAACAAGGTATCATAAAACATTATTAAGGAATTCTACCAAGGTATAATGAAGACGTCATCTTTAGAGATTAATTATTTAACCAATTAATTAGTGTGATATCAAGGCGTTCTCATTACATGCCTTAATTCCTATGTTCCAAAGATAGAAAAAATATATAATTCGATCAACGATCATATAATTTACCCATGTAAAATAAACTAGAATCTAATGAATGTTATAAATCTCACTACATAAATACCATTCAATCAAGATAATGATTGATGGGTTATTTACATCATATAGAGTAAATGGTATATAATATAGTCAACAATTTCCCCAAACAATTTAGAGATGATTTTCTATATAAACACCATTCAATACAAAGAATAAGGCAAGGGTATTTATAAGGTAATGGAAATGGATGAATTATTTTGTATATATGAAGATAGGGAATGAAAAATATAATGATGGGTCATTGTCCATAGAGATCACATTTCCACTAAAAAAAACTGTGTTCATAGATACACTAACATAGAGGATAAAGGCATTGTCCATTGATAATGATCATGATCATGGTAATTAGTTACAAATTATGTGGGAATGAATCCCCTTCAAAGGATTAATATTTTTATCTAGGTGAATACCTACCAATCCACTTTAGAATCTATAATAAATTCATAATATGGATGGTAGTACCCCAAAAATGGGATGATAAAAAAATAGAAGGTAAATTTGTGTCATTGGTATGTTGATGCTCCTTTGCAACACAGAGTCCAGTGAATGAAAAATGGGAATAACTTAAGAACAATGAGGGTCACCCTTTGAAGAACAATAAAAATTGAAAAAGGCTTGGACCAAGAACCCATTTGGAGGGAGTCATGCAAGTTTCCGGCGCGCCGCACAGGTTACTTGTGCACTACTTATTGGTTGCGCAAGTCACTTGTGTGCCCTATTCTTTTTTTCTCCGAAGGTCCCCAGTGGCTTATAAATAGCCCCTGTGGGCCCCCCATTTTGAGGAAGAATTCTCCAAAACTCAGATTCAAGCTCTCGTTTCCCATGTCTTTGTTTGGCATCTTCAGAACACTTATAAGGTAATTATTTACCTAGAAGGGAAGCTATAATGAGGATGAATAAGGCCTACGTGTTAGAACTCATCAATACTTATGCGCCTAAGTGTCTAGCCCTTAAGGGAAATGAAGACACTAGCACACCACCATTCCCTGTCAAGGGAACTTGCACGCCACCCTTCTAGAAGCCTCTTGGGATGATACTAAGGGCTTGAGTTCAAAGTCGCCCAAGTATTACCCTATAGATTCTTCATCGCCCAAGGTGAGTCATGTTACACAAGTCTACTTGCACAACTAGAATTTGCGCACATGAACAATACTTGCGTACCTCCATCATAGTCACCTCCTTTCATCAAATCCACCTATCCTCTTCAAGACGTAGCCTTCAAAACCCTCTTCAAAGCCATTTATGGCATGGTTCCTTTGTTGGATTCTTTATCTGAATGGAATTCTGTGGGAACCTCTCCCAAAACCTAGTGACTTAGAGGCTTGATGTCACCATGGTAAGAGTTTTCCTATATAACATCATCCTTTGAGATAAGAAAATCTTTTGATTTGGGCCTCTTTCTTAAGAGTAATCCCCAAGTCTCAAGTCCCCTTAACTTGGGCCTCCATCTCAAGAGTAAGCCCTAGATTATAAGTTCCCTTTAATTGGGAATCCTCCTCAGGAGTAAGCCCCAATCATAATTTCTTTTGATTTTGGATTTCTTCTCACGAATAAAACCCCATCATATGTCCCTTTTAATTTGGTCTTCATTTTTAGGAGTAAGTCCCGGTTAAAATTACAAATCTCCATAAATTACGAATAACTTTATGGACCCTTATCTTGGGAATCATTCCTATGTCCTAGTCTTCATCTTCTTGGGAATTCATACATACATAAGCCCCACATCATTTCTCATGACTGCATCTTTCATGGAAACATCATCAGTTTTACTGATACCTATTGTTTCTCACACCGAGCATGATTCACGTGAGTTTAGGGTGTGAAATTAATCACGAAATCTCTTCATGGGTCATTAACCATGGATAAACATCATATTTCTTTGCCTGATGTAATGCAGACTTTGATCTCTGCCTTAAAAGTAGAGTACCTGGGAAGTATTTATAAGGTTCAAGACCATATTTCATTAATTATTTTCCATCACATATGATGTTAAACTATATCAATATTATCGAACTATGTGGGTTTTTTTCCTTTTTAACAAGGATACGTAGGTAGCCCATCTGCGGGTATGATCTCAACTCTAAAATAATCCATGTCTTTCAGAATGACAATAAACTTCAAGTGCACCACTGAGTGGTTTTAAGACCAGTATTGTCATCATAATTACCAAGATATTTCTATATAATGTATTTAAGGATACCATTGAATAAGGGTATCTAATACATACGGATGATTCTCCATCAATAAAGAACCTCAAATACATATAAAATATTCTCTAAATCCCATAAATATCAATCATCAAGTGCCAAATATAAAGTAAAAATCATTTTCATTCTTGGTGAATTAATAAGGATTCGTGAACATAACATAAATCTATTAGAGATTCCCGAAGTAGGAAATAATTCCCCCCAAAAAGTTGTGATGAGCCTGACGTCCCATCCTCTCAACCAATGAAAATTATTATGCCTCAAAGGTCCAAAAATAATGAGCACCTACCTTTGGAAATTAGGTCCTAATTGATAGAGAATCATTGGGTGTTTTCGGTTATATGATTAAATATTTTAAAAACCGACTAGAAAGTTTGAAAGTTAAACAAACATGGTCATCCCCATTTCCAGATGAAACAAAAAATGGTTAACCCAACGTGAATCTTTAACCAAGTTAAATGATGTTTTAATTATTTGTTAGGACCCTATTAAACTCAATGTGAGGGATAACAAAGAAATCAAACACATATGTGTTCATCCAAAAGATGTAGTCTGGCCAAAACTATCTTGATTAAGTCTGCTATATTAAACATGCACTATTTTCAAAGATCTATCTGCAACTTGGAATGACTTCTTTAAAGTTCACACCTGTGAGTGCCTCGACCGCTACTCATACTGGATCCTCGTCCTCTATGAGGACGTCATCACCTACTCATCATCATCAATGTTGGGTCTCAAATGTATTGGTGAGGGAATACTATCAACAAGGTACCATAACAACTTTGGAGGCTGCTCGAAAAGACCTCCAAGTTAACAACTCACCCTGGTTGTCCGAACAGCGATGACCAGTGGTCAGGAAGCATGTGGGGACAACCACTGTCTCCAACCTTTTCGAGTCGTTATCCCCAGAATGAAATAACCAGTCCCTACCATATTACAGGGAGGTGAATGAAGAGGTCACTCAAGGCCTCAGTTCATGAAGACATGAGCCCTTCCTAAGGACTCCCACCAATAATCGCTGCACAGACTCATGTGGTAGTACAACCTCAACATGATGAGGGTATCACCTCTAGATGTTCGGCTCAGGTCCCTCAGACCCGAGCACGCAAAACGAACCGTCATAGGATAAATTCAGCACATAGGGAGTAGGTTGTTACCTCTTCCCCATTCATTGAGGTCCATTAACCTAACATGATGTCAAGAAACGAGCGGGCACACACACCCATATGTTCTAATCCCGCTGTCCAGCGGACTCATCTGGCAGCAACCCGCCTTTCCTGCCATGCAATTCTGGTGGAGTAATATAGGTAGGCACATACACATGTTTATAATTCATCAGTCATTCAGTAGGCTCATCTAACTGCATCCAAAGAAGCTCGCCAATTAAATGTGGTCACCACCTATAAACATGCACATATACCTAATTACACCCATCAATTATGTCAGCAGTCTCGTCTACCAGTATTGAAGGAAGTTCATCAATCATATTTGGTGGAGAAAAATCAGCAGGCACATACACCTGCAATTCATCAGGATAACCAACAGTATCGTTTGGTAGCTTCTGGAGATGTCAATTATAAATATCCAATGAAAAACATGAGGCATACACAACTTTCTTCCCCCACACATGAGTACTGTCAGAATTCACTGACAGGAAAAGGAGGAAAGGAGCAGGAACACACAACCAATCCAAACATGGAATGGATTGATATTCCCATTATGGCAGCTGAATTCACCAAGCACATTCTGACAATGGTGAAATAGCAGAAGCAAACCCCTACCCATATTCTGGACACCTGTTAGAATATTATAACAACTTCTATACCATCATTGGGAAAGAATCATAAAACTATACCTATCAGTGGAGTGACTCATCAACATGTCACTCTGGAGCAGATACACACCTCTGTTCCAGTCCAGGAGGGTTGTGGGGAAAACTCTCCCATGTCATACAGACAATCAAGTCAGGCACATACACCTGATTTAAATGGAGATAATCAGCCTAACAAGACCTTTTCTCCTGATCAGGAACATAAACCTACCCATAATAACCACGTTCATCATAAAGTGGTTTCCAAAGTGAGTAAGAAGGCATCCTAGAAAAAGTCTCATCTATCACAGTTGAAAAATCAAGAGCTAATATACAATAAGGCCTTGCTCAATGATTCTTTTCTTGAAGCTTTCAGACAATTGCTTGTTATAAATCAATATTCTACACTCTCATTTCCAGATTCCGAAAGTAAGAAAAATAATTCCGAAGGACTTCATCGGACACTTCCTCATGAAGTCTTGCTTCATGAAAATTAGGTCAATCTCAATGTTTTATCTTCATATGAGAGCCATGATAACCCTCTGCATGGCCAGAAGACCAAGAAGCAAGAGGTTTCATCTTTTGCTATAACCCACCATGGTGGTACTCCAAATGATGATGAATTTAGCTGCAAAATTCCTCTCCACTGTAGTAATTCACATTTCCTAGAAAATGATCCAATGGAAAATGTAGAAACAAGAAATCCCTCTTATCTTGAAGCTATTTCAAATGAAAATCCAGTATTTTCTAATGCCTTACCGCTAGTAGGTGAAATACTTTCTCAATCAGAAGATAGCCCGGGGTATAGGTAATTCTCTGGACCACCCCTCGGTCATTAATCTTCTAATTTGACAAATGAATTCTCTATCAATATTGTTGAATCTGATGAAGTAAAAAAGAAGTAGCAGCTTTGGCCCAATCAGGTAGAAGAATCTTCATCAAATGACAAAGAGGAAGTGAAAAATCTTAGAAAAAAACTGGTGAATGGTGAGATACCAGTCATGTTTTGGACTTTGGCTGAATCTCAGTATGATATTTCAGAAATGTTGACAGAAGATTGTATTCACTCTATTTGTCTCAACATATGGAAAAATATTTGTCACTTAAAAGATAAAAATATTATCTTATTATGAATATCAAAATAATTTCAAGATAATAGAAGGGTTTCAATCCCAAATTGACTTGGCATCTCTCTCATTTTCCTGAAATCCAAATGTTGAAAAGCAGTAGAGATCCCTTCAGCGTTCATGCCTTGGCGCATTAAAAAGGTTGAGCCAGTTAATTACCAATGCCCCATCTAGTATTCATATCAGGGGATGGGGTGTTCGTGGATCATTGAATTTCACTATGATCTCCAGTCAACAAAGCCCACCAAAAGTGGTATCATGCAATGTTATTACCCATGGATGGCTACATCTAACTGCTTTTGTGCGTAATCAAAGGCTTTTCCATGAATAGGCCTCAATTAGTTCTTCCCAAAGTCAGGCATGTAAAGAACAAGTTGTCTAATTACTCTTGCATAAAGAGAATGAGAATTTCGAACTTGATTCTCATTTAGAGCATGCACATCATTAGGTGAAAGAAGTATCTGAAATAATCCAATGGTCATCTGAGCAAGGTGATTTGAGTGGATGTCAGATGATGCATCCAGCTAATTTCCAGACTACAGTTCGCAAAATCAGTAGAGGTTTTAAGAAAGTTTCAGATGTAGCAGATCAAGAGCCACCTAATCTTGCCAGACTATGGACTATTTTAATCCAACCCTTGGGATCAATGGACAGGGTTCTAAGAGTTGAGCAGAAAAAATAGGAATAGCCCCAATCCACCGGACTGCGGACATTTTCAAATTCTAAATATCTTCCTCAGCAAAATTCAGTCTTCTCTCGATTAGGGATGAAGCCACAAGAGGAACGCAAGGCCAAATTATCATATAATTACCTCCAAATTACGATTCATCAAGAACTTCATAAGGGGTAAACCAAACAAAAGGAAATGTCTTATAAAGGGAATGGATGAAGATAGTATCGCAGAAGCACTGACAGAAGGGCTGTAATCTATTATGCATTGATAAATGTCAACAATGCCATTGCCACTAGTTCAACAGAACATGAGGCTTACTCAAAGGGATCAGATGAATAAGTTCATGTTCGAGAGGCTATACACACGGAAATAAATGAAGGAGGTGTGCATACCAGATGATAGAGGGTTGCACAGGGGAAAGACATTCCATTGGGTAATTCCCTTCCATACTCCAGAATGGAACATGCCAAGGAAAAGGGTAAAAGTCAAGTTACATTCCACCCTACCTCTGGAGAAGGATAATCACTCTCATTAGAGGAATGGATCACACAACAAGAAGAAGAAATGAAGGAATTAAAGAGGTTAAATGGAGAACTACTTCAAGGTAGTCTTCCTCCTAAGCATGCTGGAGTTAATCAATCAAGAGAATTTGTTGCATCTACTGGGATGGATCAAGAATATCCCCCTTTACAAGTACACCCTCACATTTTCTATCATAGGGGTCATACGCAACAGAAACCGGCAATACTACCATTCGTGGTCGTACCGGTCGCCACACCTGTCCAAACTCCAGTTATTTCACCCGCTAAGGTCCAAGCTCAACCATATGTTTCTCAAAAATTATTGACTACAATTGAGTCATTAATAGCTTGGTTGGAACTTATGGAAGGAAAGCATGCACATGTTCAACCAAAAAAGAGAACTTACACTGAATGGGTGAATGAAATCCCACCCCCATCAAATTTTACGAATACCACATTCCCAATTTTTAATGCTTCGAGAGATCCATAACTACACTTAACACATTTTCTTTCTCATTGTGATCCTATGATGGGAAATAATCAACAACAAGAAGCATTTAGGCTCAGGTGTTTTGTGTAGTTATTACAAGGACCTTCTTTTATATGGTATACAGGTTTGCAATCTCGGTCAATTACTAGGTGGGAAGATCTCTGTCAAATAATTCTTCTTCAATTTAGCTCAATGTTGCCAAAGATGACAGTTTTTAATCTTACCAATTGTAAGCAAAGGGAAAATTAAAGAGTTTCTTATTTCATTTCTCATTGGAAGGTATTAACATATTTCTTATGTTTGGCACTCCCTCAAGAAGAGTTACTGCCAATTTGTGTGGCACATCTGCATGATGAATTACGAACACTATTGATCCCTATGAAATACACAGGAGGGTTTAGAGACATTACTTAAATCACTCAGTAGATAAAAGACTCTCTAATAAAGACTAAGGGGAAACTCGTGTAATTCCATCTGTTCCAAGAAGGAGTATAGGGAAAGAAAAAAAATGCTACAGTTACACATAAACAAGAACATGTACCTGCTTCCACTTCAAAACCATCATCATATCAAAGGGCTCTACCTCCTCAGTGTAAAAAAAATGGCTTCCTCATCAAGATGATCAAAAAAATCAAATGTGGAAACAGTTTTAATATTTTGAGAACAAAGCTTTATCTTTCCAGAATGAACAAGTTCTTGGCTACTTCATCTTGGCTCTGGAAAACAATCTGGTTTAGTTTCCAAGACCTAAAAGGCCGAACAAGGAAGGAGTTGAAGACCTCCCCAACTATTTCCCATTTCATCATATGTTGGGGCATCTCATTCAGGATTGTTTTGTCTTCAAATATTTCATGTGAAAGATGGTGGACTCTGGACAGGTAAAACTGAAAGGTTCTTCAGCCCAGGTAGCATGTGTTACTTCTACTGATCTAGAGGAATAAGGCGAGTGTCTTGACGTAAAAAGTAAAAATGTGTAGAAATATGATGATTGGATAGTCAGGAAAATGATCAACCAAACTCATGGAATTTTATGAACACAATTGAATCAACCAATTCTGTCTTCTACTATGTCTGCCACAACAAAACCCCCTTCATTAGAAGGAAAATCCTCAAAGAAGCAGCGTAATTTGAAGAAAGAAGAGCAGTTAGAAGAAGGAAAACTTGTGTCAACACCTATGTTGTATTTTACTTTGGGATATTTTATGCCATTTGCTTAAAAAGCACGGGTATGCCCCACCAAATGGCACATCGTGAACTGGTTAATCAGGAAGAATCTTCATCAGATGAAGAATTGATCTTTGGTTCTATTAACATGATTCATTTAATAGATCCTTATGCCAATGACAGTTTCGATTATTATGAGCCTAAGTTCCCTGTATCTAACATAGGAATTGGAGGAAGAGACAGAGGTTTAGGATACAGGGGAAGACATGGATATTCCAGAAGCCACTATTTCAATCCTACCCCTGCTAGAACTATATATGCGGTAGAAACTCGTGGCAAATCCCTTCAGTAGGCTCAACAGGAACATGAATGTTATTCCACGCATGGTAGATTCGATAATGACACAATTATTTTTGAAGACCTGTTAAAGGTAAAACCTTTATCCTCTCATCAAATAGATAGACCTTGTCGGTCTAATCTACCGAAGAAAGGAGTATTTCCAACTCCTACCCCGATACGGGATGCATCTACTACCAAAGCATCAAGTTATAAGAAACCTGCAAAACCACATTTTACTAATTGGAAATACAGATCTTTAGACCAAAAGTATGATGTCTTGAAACGTTTTCCCCAAGTACCGGCCAATTTATCAATTATGGATTCCTTGAATCTACCAAAAGATCTTCGGGAGGCACTTATTGAGGCTTTGTCAAGTCCTCAAGAATTCAAAACTGAAATTTCTATGGCTGAGGTCTACCATATAGAGAATGATCCTAGAAAATGCCATGCAGTGATATCTTTTTCCGATAAAGATGAAGATGATGTTGTACATGGACATATCAAACCTTTGTATCTCTTTGGAAAAGTCAATGATATATACATTCGACGAGATTTCATTGATAATGACTCAGGAGTCAATCTCATTCCTATTCATACACATCGTCGATTTGGCCTCATCAAATCTGATTTATCTCCTTCTACATTGATGTTTAAAGGATATAATAATAATGAACAAGAACCTCCGGGCAAAATTACACTCAGAATTCAGTTTGGAGACCTTCTGTCTAATTCAGATTTCATGGTTGTTCGTCAGGACACAACCGTCAACATTTTTCTTGGAAGACCTTGGCTACATCCACATGCGGCCGCACCTTCATCATACCATCAATGTCTCAAATATTTATTCAATGGTCAAATCAGGACATTGAATGGTGAAAAGGCCCCATTCAAAACATGTGAATCTCAATACATTGAGGTGGAATATTATCACATGGAGGGAAAGGAAAAATCCATGGCAAAAAAGGTCACCAAAATTAATGTTCCAAATGGTTTGTAAAAGATTCATGTAAACCCATTCATACATGTGAGTACAGATTATGAGTTTCTTATCAGTCAAATTGATAGGATATACCTAAATCCAAACACTCTTATGGAAAATTATATAATGTCAATTATGAAAATCGAGCTAGACAGCATGGGAGAAATTGATGATTCACTAAGCAATGATGAAAGCTTAGATGGAGATGTCTTCATTTCATCCGCTGAAATCCAGAAATTATATACTTCATCAACTAGGCCAGAAGAAGGTATAACAATACCAGGGGAAAACAATGATGTCAATTATCAATCCATCATTTCCTCTCTATCACCCTAGAAAGACCTTTCATCACCAATAGGGTCATAAATGGTAGCCTCTTCTGCAAGGTGTTCAAATTTTAACTTATCCCTGACCATGGAAATTCTACCTCATCATCTACTATGAAAGTAGAAAAAGAAGAAGTCACACATATTGAAGAAGAAGAGGAAGATATCATGGATGCTCCTCTAGCATTTGAAGAGGGTATCTCTACCACTATGGATGAACTCAGAGAAATAAATCTAGGTACAAAAGAAGATCCATGCCCCACTTTAATAAGTGAAACCATGACTCTTAAATGGATTGAAATGTATACTTCATTTCTAAAGAAAAATCAAGATGTATTTTCATGGAATTATATAGAAATTCCAAGTCTTAATCCCAATGTTGCGACTCATCATTTGGGTTTTCCAGAAGAAAATCAAGGATTCAAGCAAGCAGAAAGAAGAACACACCCAACTTATGCCTCCAAAATTGAAGCTAAAGTTGATAAGATTCTAAAGGATAACTTTGTCAGAGAAGTTTAATATCCCAAATAGCTGTCCAATATTGTCCCTGTGAAAAAATGGGCAAATTAGAGTTTTCATTGAATTTAGAGATCTTATTCGGCATTGTCCCATGGATGATTTTCCAGTTCCGATCAAAGAACTCTTAATTAATGAAACAGCTAGCTAGAAAGCTCTTTCCTTCATGGATTTTTATTCTGGGTACAATCAAATATGAATGCCCTAGAAGATGAAGATTCTACAGCTTTTAGATCTCCTCAAGGTGTGTTTTACTATCAGTTAATGCCCTTTGGCCTGAAGAATGTAGGTGCACCATATCGACGTACCTTGAACCATTTAATCAAACCCTTTTTAGAGAAATTTGTTTAATGTTATGAGGATAATTTTCTGGTAAAATCCAGTAAACATTCTAATCACTTGGACGATTTGAAAATCATATTCAACAAACTTCGACAACACAATTTGAAGATGAATCCCTTGAAATGTGCTTTCAGGGTAACCTCAGGGAAATTTCTCATCTTTGTTGTACGCCATCGTGGTATCAAAGTTGATCTTGAGAAGAAAATATCAATCCTTGACATGTCACCTCCTAGAAATTTGAAGGAATTATGAGGACTTCAAGGAAACTTGACCTATATTTGACATTTCATTGACAATTTGGCAGGAAAGTGTTTACCCTTCACCAGATTAATGATGAAGGGAGTCACCTACCAGTGGACTAAATAATTTCAAGAAGCATTTGATATCATCAAGAAATATCTCTTCAGTACATCGGTATTAATGCCACCTGTTGATGGAAGACCACTTATTCTCTATGTGACATATTTAGAGAAATCACTGGGTGCCTTACTTGCCCAAAAGAATGATGTTGGGAATGAAAACATCCTTTAATATCTCAGTCAGACTATGTTTAAGGCAGAAAAACAATATTCAAGTATTGAAAAGTGCTGCTTAGCATTAATATTTGCAGTTCAGAAATTTAGACACTACCTAGGACATCATGAGGTCCAATTATTAACTTGCAATAACCCGCTCAAATTTATCCTTAGTTGTCCAATGCTTACAGGACGTCATTCAAGGTAAGTAGTTATTTTGCAGTAGTTTGATATCTAGTATGTGTCTCAAAAGGCAATAAAGGGCCAATCTCTGGCCGATTTCCTTGTTGAACACCCATCTGTAGAAGATACATATTTAAATATTGAACATCTAGATGAGGAAGTCTTCTCTATTCAAGATAATCCTCAAATATGGGAAATGTACTTTTATTGTGCCTCTATAAGTCCAACATGGAATAAAATAGAAGATCCTAAATTCAAAAATGTTGGGTTAGGAATCGTTCTTATTTCTCCAGAAATGGAAGTGCTACCCTATTCCTTCATATTGTTGGAAGGTGGTACAAACAATGAAGCATAATATCAAGCTCTCATCAAAGGATTAGAATTGGCGCTTCAGGAATAGGTGAATCACTTTAAGGTAAAAGGTAATTCATATTTGGTAATCATACAAATAAATGGGGATTATGCCATCTGAAAGGAAGAGTTAACCCCTTTGTGTGATTATGTTAGATAGTTAATGGAATAATTTCCTTCAGAAGTGACATTTTCTTATGTCCCACGATCACAAAACGCCCAAGACGATGAACTGGCTAATGTAGCCACAACCCTGGAAGATCTAAATTGGGACGAAACAATCATCAGTATTTCACACCGTCATGTAGTTTCACCTTTTATTCAAATCAGAACCGAGTAAATCAATGAAATCAGTCCCATTTCTGAACCATATGGTCATACTACAGGATAGATGACACCTATCATGGAATACCTTCAAAATGGAACACCCGCACCTGATAGACCTGGGAAAGAACAATTCTGGTGATGTGTGGTCAATTTTACACTTTATGATAGACCAAATCACCAAAAAATTCTCTAAAAGTGTGGTTTTGATGAAATTATCTTCAGATTATTGATGGTGAAGAGACAATGGCTGTCATGAGTGAAGTTCATGCAGGAGTTTGTGGTTCCCACCAGTCTAGACATAGACTTTCTGGTCAAAATCAAAGGCCTGGATACTTCTGACCTTCGATGATGCAAGATTGTGTTGATTTCACTAATAAGTGTCATTCATGCCATGTATGTGCCAAAATCATTCATCAATCCCCAGAGTTGCTTCATAGATCTAAATACTCATGGCCATTTTCCACACGGGGAATGGATGCAGTAGGACCTTATCCTTCTGCTACATCCAAGCAGTTTAAGTATATTCTTACTGCTACTGACTTCTTTTCCAAATGGGTGGAGGAAATAACTCTCAAAGAAGATAGTTATAAAGGAATTGTTAGCTTCGTCAAGTCTAACATCATTACCAGATTTGGTGTCCCTAATACCATATTGATGGACAATGGAACCAACTTCTGTTTATCCGAGGTGTGAACGTTTTATCAAGAATACAATATCAAATCCAACCATTCATCTCGGAATCATGTAGCAACCAATGGCCAAATAGAAGCCTTCAATAAGACTCTTCATAACATACTGCAAAAGTGGGTGGATAAAGATAAGAAATCATGTCCTGAAAAACATTTTAATGCTTTATGGGATTATCCGACCACCACACGTTCTACTACGTCGTCAACTCTATATTCATTGGTATATGGAATGTAAGAAGTCTTTCCTATTGAAGTCCAATTACATTTTCTCAGAGTAGAAATTAGTGATTAGTCATCCACAGATGAAAAATCTCAGAAGCAATTTGATGAATTTGAATGACTATATGAAAAAATATTGTGCACCCTGCACCACTTGGAAGTCTATCAGAATCAAATAACACAGGCTTTAAAAAAATTCATCTTCATTCATTCATTCACGGAGAATTGGTTTTGGTCCTCAGAACTCCAATGATACCAGGAAAGAAACCTCCAAAGCTTGAGCCAAAGTGGGAAAGACCTTATTCAATACATAAGGAGTACTCCAATGGAGCTTATTCTATAATCTCAATGAATGGAGAACTCATCACGACTGCAACCAATACCATATTCCTGAAGAAGTATTTTGTGGAATAAAAATGCTATCGTCCTGCATGATGTTAAATTTTAAATAGTCCCTTATACGTCTTATATGTCGTTAAACTGTACATGTTCATCCTACCTGGCGTTTAAACTATGAAAAAGTCCCTTAATACGTCCTATATGACCTTAAACTATACACATATCCTACAAGACATTAAACTGCACAACAATACATCCTAGCTACATGACGCTTAACTGTACATCACCCTTTGTCCCACATGACTTTAAACTGTGCATCGTTAGGATTATTGCTACCTCTTGTTTCTCACATTGAGAATGACTCACGTGAGCTTATAGTAAGCTTAAACCATAAAACCCTCTCTGGGCCGCTAACCACACATAAGTCCCTACACTATCTTCGGGTCATTGTCCTCAAGTACAACTCCATCACCAATTCATTCTCAATCAAACTATGCAGACTTTGATCCTTGCCTTCTAGGCTGGGTACGTAGGCAACCTCCCGAGGTTCAAGCCCAAAACCAATATCTTCACATCAGTTCACCTCCATCTCATACGATGTTGCTCCGTTAAGCCCCCAGAAACCAATATCTGCACATTGGTTCACCATCATCCTTGCTATAGTACATTAAACTATACAGTCCCCCACTGTCCATGCTGCAAGACATTAAACTACATAACAATACATCCTAGCTACATAACTCTAAACTGTGCAGCACCGGTCCATTCATATGACCTTAAACTATTCACACTTTTGTCCTGTATGACAATAAACTACAATAGTCTCTGACACCCTCACCTGAGAGGTAATCATTATTGACATTGATCTCCAATCATGTAATATTCCAAGAACTACCTTCATACATGGAAATGCTCAAACCTTTAGTCTTGGGTCCAACAATCATTTCACTAATGTCCCCTTTCACCCTTCACATGCACGAACCAAATCTATTCAAAGGATATTTCAGGAACTATTTATGGCTTGATTCCCATCCCTATGGGATACGTAGGAACATTCAAGCATCCCTCAAATCTAGCACCATGTCTTTGGGGCTAACCCCAAAATGAACTTTCAGTCCCTCTGCTGAAAAGTCGCCTTGAGAGCACATGAATGTGGTATGAAAACCTTGTACATTATTCACATCAGGTTTATATCAAGCACACAATGTGTCTCCCTCATTATGGTTTGAGCACTATGACCCTAAACTAAGATCTCATATTCTCTCATCCCACATGATGATAAAATTTATTTTAAGAACTATGTATGGATTCATTCTCATCCTAATGAGATATGTAATGAAGTCCAACATCACAATGCAGGACCTAGTCACAACATGATTATGGTCATCATTGGTCTATTTATCTCCTTCATGCATTGGAAAATAATCATATTTTATGTGTCATACTCCTATCCTTAAATACTTCCAGATCTCCATAACCCTTTTCTTGACTTCTGGTCGCAGAATGTACGATACTCGGGAATTATTTTGCCTAACTATGCAGCACATGCCCTTAGGCGGCCTTGCATACATAGTCTATATAACAGACCTGTCAACCAAAATTTGCTATTATTTAACTATGCAGCCAATTCCCTTAGGTGGACATTTATAATTCAACCCCCCTAATATGTTTGTCAAATAGTTGTAACTCCATTCTTGTGGGGAAACCACTTTTTTCCTTATTTGTCTTAACGACGATATGTAGGGATCCACAAAAACATCCAAACTTAACATATTTGTCCCATACTCTTTTTTATGATCTAAAAGTATTCATGTCTATGGTTTATATTTCCCTTCCTTACGTTTGGGTCAGACCTTCGTAGGAGTGACATTAATCCAATTATTTGACAATCTTTATTGGGAATATCCTCTCCATATTCAAGTACCTCTCTCCAAACAGCAGACTCTATGCTTTGGGAAATTTGAATCTCCATAAAATTTCACTGGCTTTTAGCAATAGAAAAGTAAATTTTTTGAGAGTCATTTTTCCTGACTATGCAGCATGTGCACTTAGGTGGCCTTGCAAAAGTAGTCTACATAACGGACCTATCAGCCAAAAGATGCTATTATTTGACGATGCAGCCAATGCCCTTATGTGGCCCAACATAATTCAACCCATAACAGGTTTGTCAAATAGTGGTAACTTCACTCTTAGGAAATACTTACTCGAATTCCTTTTAGCCCTTTTTTCATATCATCCCTTAGATTCCAAAATTTCCTAAGTCATAGTTTACATTTTTTCCCCCATATATGAATGTGGTAATATGTTTTCAAACAAACTATCAAGGAATTGAGTCAATTTTAATCCATTCTGTCAAAGCTATTCGACCTTAAACATTAGCCTTTTTATGTCTGACATGCATGAATTTAAACTTCTAACAAGAGACAGGGTACACATTAAATTGGGAACCTCTAAAAGGAACTCTAAAAAAAATTCGAGTCCCAGCTCTCTAAACGTACATTTCGTATGATTTAGGTAATATTAAGCAACAAAAAGATGCAATGTTTGTGGGGTTATTTGTATAACCCTAGAAAAAATTAAACTATGCTTACTAGGCCCATTGACTTAGGTAAAAAATTAAGTAGTTCTAAAAAGAAAGTGGGTAAAAATGATTAATTATGAAATGTATTTTTCATTGATGCACAATATTATAAGAAAATCCATAGATTGGAGTATATTATCTTTTTCAAGAATTAAAAGAGTCTTTCAACATAATGTTTTATTTGATTTACGGCATCCCAAAATTCATCAACAGCCACTTGAAGTTCATTCAGTCGACCTGCTTCACTCTTTTCAGATTTATGGAGTGGTTTCTTGGCATCTGCAATGGCTTTCATACCATCCTTTTGGACTCATTCCAATGAATTTTTAAGCTGGTCAAGTTTCCCAGTTACAACGTCTAGTGTTTCTAAAGGTGCATCTACTGGAAAACTTTCTCTGGGATCTTATGCTTTAGCTCTTTCAGCTTTGTAGCATGATCAGCCACAGCTCGGGACACCGCAGCCTCGAATTCGACGATATTGGTTAGCAGCCTCACTCTTGTCAGACCATGATGGAAATTTTTCTCTTGAACCCTCTATAAGATGACTTATTTCATTGTAGTATGGATCTCTTGATATCCAAAACGTCCAAGTCCCAACATGAAGAACAAGGATGACAGTCGGAGGATCTTTGAAGACAGCTCTTCAAGAGGCACTTCTAATATGATCTTCCATATATTCTTCCATGCCTTGTGACGTGATAATTGAAGCGACTTTTTCACCTATGGGTCTGATTTAGCATTGCTATCACAGGGGGGAATATAGTTCGAGATTAATGCACTCAAGGAAGTGACCTATTTTGCTTCTTCCCCTTGACCCTTGGTACTTCACCTTCTACTCCCGTTGGAGCTGAGGATGAGGCTTCACCTTCGGATATAGCCACTGATGTTGATGACCCTGCATAGTCAATTGAAAGCTTTGGTTAGTTTCAATGGATAACAAAAGTTGATTAGATGTCTTGAAAATTAAGTACAGCCACAAATATTATCATCCTTTATGCAATAGTAGATCAGTAGAATGAGAATTCTCCTCCCCATATTTCCTATATTCAACAGAATTTTCAAGACGGGTTTTAGGAAACTCTGCCAGGTTAAGCTCCACTTGAGCTAGCATATCTATAATGATAGGTTCATCTATACCCCCTTTAGGAATCGGCAGATCCGTAGCTTGCTCATACGGAACTGCACATTTCAACAAATCATGGTTAGAGATTTCATAAAAGAAATTAACAAGATGAAGGATAACACTCATATCCAAAGTCTTCTAAAAAACATGGTAATTTAACATGATCTAAAATTTCATCAAAAGATGCGCCAAATTTCATCATTTCATCCAGTGATATCCCAGATTCCTGGTTATTCTCACTAGTGGGAGAATTTTACATGTCTTATTGGAGACCCTCCTCTTGCGACCTCTGACCCTGAATAACTTCCTCAGAGAAAATTGTGGAGTCAGTTGCAGTGGTCACCAAATGTTCTGGTGCAGGTTTGGAACCTAAAGAATCCTAGAATGGAAGTCAGTTGATGTTTTCATTCAATGTTATATGAAGTATTGTTAATTTACGAGAAGTAGGATTTTCTCTCCTTGCAGCATCAACAGGAGCAGTACTGGGAACAAACAATGGCTCTTCTTCTATCATGGTTTATTCAGGAGCAGCCAGGTGAGCATGAGTTTGTTACTATTCACCAGTACCCTCTGTCGTCCTTAGAGGAGATTCATTCCTCTCCCTCAAAGGGTGAAATCGAAGAAGCCCCTACAATCACAAGAAGTATGAGAAACCTTTTCGCGAGTTAGGATTCATGACTATCTGAAGGACTTACCACTACTGATGAATCATCTAGGTGTGGACTTCTTCCTTCGATACCTTTGCTTCTTTGATTTTTTTGGTGTGTTGACATCGTCAACTCCAAATACAGGTATCAGAGAGTGTAAAGCCCTATCTAACTCCTCGTCCCTGACTTACTAGCCTAGAGATACTTCGCCTGGCTCACAAGGAGATTCAGGGACTCCAAGAGCAGTGCCGCGAGGGATATACGATGGTGAAGGGACCTCAGTAGTTACTTCCTTTACAAGCTGTAAGATGAAGAAAGTAATTTCCGTGACTAACAAATCTTTGACTGAAATCAAGTTGCAAAGAAAATAATGAAAGAAATATACATCTTCAGGAGCCATGTAATCATGCCACTCCTCATCTACTGAAGAAAAATCCCCTCAGTGGTGCCACAATCCATCATTTCCTTCACTCGCTTGGTGATAGGAATGGAATCATTAGTGACATATATGAGCATTTACAACTCTCTAATGAAAGACTACACTTGATTGGGGTTATCCTCGAAGCGGATATCAATAGAAGCATGGAGATCTCCCACTCCGGGGAGATGTAGCCCTTCGCAAAAGTCCATCCAGGAGGTTTCATCATCACAATATAAAAACATCTATGTCTGGATAGCCTCTGGTCATAAATATTCATAATGTGCAACAGAAGTCCGTGAGGAGGGTCTTATTATCACGAACTTCAAATTCTTCCCAGTTCCTACACTCACAGATAAAGGATAAGAAAATTAAACTTGTTACTCTATAAAATAATGCAGACTAAATTTCCTCAATGATATCACTCACCATGAGTCTATGGAGTAGGTATCTTGACTCTGTAAAGAGGATTATATCTAAAACAAGGCCATTTTGACGCATGTCGTGCCTCATCATACCCATCCTAGGAATCTAGTGAATCAGCCCCAGGTGAAGAACCCGGTGAATCATCTCCAGGTGGGGAAGAGTCACCTTCCAAATGAAAGGATTCTTTCCTAACACATCTCTTTTTACTCTCCACCCAGGAGACAAGAAAGATTCAATACCCCTACTGGGTATGATGCTACCTAGTTCTTGGAAAACCATGAAGTAAATTTACTCACCGCTCCAACAATTTGTATATCAAACACTACCCCGATATTTCCCATAGCTGTCAGCAACTATAATTGTCAGGAAACCATTGGATGCTGCTCTGACCCGACGTGCATGGGAGGGGATACAAAAATCTGCTACAGACAATTTAATTTGTGTGAAAATCTATATGGAGCAAAGGCCTCACATATAATCTCTCTATCAATTATAGTGGCCAATACACCATCTCTACAAGCCAGCATATATGACCTCAATTCTAGTCTAGCTATTCTATCATCAACAAACTTCCTGGTTGGCGGGTTTCAATAAGGAATGAAATGAAAATCCTTGAACATGCTCAGCCTCACCTTCAGATCATAGGAATTAAGGGACAATGGAGAAATTCTGGAAAATGTCTGCACCGATGGCCTAAAAGAACTTCCAGGAACTTGTACTCTACTCTATACAACATATGTCCTGAAGTGAGTGGTGATCCATCCCCACAATACTTGGAATGGTCCCACTATTCTCAAAAGAGATTTACCTATATATACATGGAGTAATATCCTGTGAATCTTCACGAAAACCAGGGAGGCCATCCCAACCATTTTTCTCTCATCCAACATGGCTGCAACAATGAAGGTCCCTGGCCTAATGCCTCCCTTTGAATCCCTAACACAAAGATGATAAACGCTGAGCCACAAGGCTAAGAATCCCGCCATATGGGTCTCCACTGGGATTATTTGATCCACTTTATACCCCCACTTTTCAAACTCTCCCGCTTCAAGAGTTGGACAGAATGTGCCAAGAGCACCCCTCTTCTCTACTCTAGTGCAACTGGTAGGACGAGTACAAGTTTCCCCCATCTTCTTCTTCCTGATTAGAAACATGTCCATCCATTCCTCTGGATGTATATCTTTTATAGGGTGAGTTTTTGTGGTTTTGGTATTCTTAAGCTTATGGAAAATTTTCATTAACTCTCGAGCCAAATCCGAAGTCTTTTTCGAATCATTCCAGGTTTCCTTAGGGGGGGGGATGAATTCATCATACATGTCTCCCAAAATTGGAGCCCCCCGTGATTTGGTAGACATCCCACAAACTGATTCCTACTTCTCCATAAGTCACATGGAAATAATTGGTTTCTGGATTCTAGCGGCTGATTAGCTCCAGCCAAAAAATATCATTCCTGTAGACATATGTCTGCCCAGCCCAGATGACTTCATATATTACAGCCCCTTTCAGATCCTCGAAAAACTCTACAGAGGTTTGTCTCACCCAATATGCCCACATCTAAGTCAGCTTCACACCTCCTCCAAGAATGAAATCCCAGCTCTTTTTCAATCCCTTAGATTGCTCCATCTGAGAATTTCAGAAAATAGAGGGATATTAATGCGGCTACAGCTCAGGCTTGTGAGGCTTTAGATCTAGAGCACATGGGCTATGATGCATTATCAATGCCTTCTCCACTGTTCCAGCATTGAAAAATGATCCTACAACAGAGACATTTTTCAAAGAGAAATTGGTGTATGTCTGAAACCAGGAATGAGGAATATAATTCTTTGCCTCTGGAATGTTGACTCCTTGATGATGACCATGGACATATAAAGGAAAGTAAATGATCTGTGGGAAATGGGAATGATATGTCTTCAAGTACTTAGCAAAATCCAAAAGACTTCTGTCACAGATAACATAATAATCATGGCTGACAATGTTCATCATTCCATCTATTCTCTTGCTGGCCAGCTCATCAGTCGATCCAATCTTCCTTGGAGCCATTGATTATACACAAAGATAAAACATTTAACTTTTAAGTAAGTATATTTTTGTGAAATATTTGTGAATAAAACAAAAAAATTGCTAAGTCATTAAGGTGTGAATGATTTCCCACACATGTTTTGCCATGGAAGTTGTGATGCGCAAGTAATGTCGCCCTAATGATGGCATGCAAGAAAAAATCCTTTCTGGAGAAGCGCGACACAAAGAAGAGTGATCGACCGAGAAAATCAACACACTTGTGTAATGATAGCTCAAAAGATTTGGAGGAAGGATGGTTTGCGCAAATTTATGCTAATATATATAGGTGATCCCGTAACCCTGCATGCCTAAAACCTGCGCGCCTAAAACCTATGCACCGTTGAACCCTAGTTTCTCTTTTTCCTCAGAGTCAAATCCTCTTTCCTATTTCGGATCAAACTCTGAGGGGTGAATTTTTTTGACGTTCCTTTCCATCATAGAGTCTAACGAACGGAAAAGGGGAATACCTTAAGCACAATGTGGATCACCCTTTCAAGAACATCAAAAATTGACAAAAGGCATGGACCAGGAACCCATTTGTATGGAGTCGCACAGGTTTCCTGCGTGCCGCGCAAGACACTTGTGTTCCACCTATGGTTCGCGCATGTCACATGCACTCCCTATTATTGTTTTCTCCCTAGGTGCCCAGTGGCCTATAAATATCCCCTGTGGGGCCCCTATTTCGAGGACTAATTTTCCAAAACTCAGATTCAAGCTCTGGTCACCCAAGTCTTTGTCTGACGTCTTCCAAACACTTCTAAGGTAATTATTTACCTATAAGGGAATATCTAATGAGCAAGAATAAGGCCTATGTGTTAGAACTCATCAATACTTGAGTGCCTAGGTTTCCATCCCTAAATAAAGACACTTGTGTGATGCCTTTCCCTCTCAAGGGAACTTGTGTGACACCCTTCTTAAATCCTCCAGGGATGATACAAAGGGATTGAGTTCAAATTAGCCCATGTATTACACTATAGATTCTTTTTCACCCAAGGAGACTCATGTCGCACAAGTCTACTTGCATGACCTCGACATGCACGCCAGAACAATACTTGCACGCCTCCTTTCTAGTCACTTCCTTTCCTTAAATCCACCTCTCATCTTCAATACATAGCCTTCAAAACCCTCTTCAAAGCCATTTATGGCATGGTTCCTTTGTTGGCTTCCTTATGTGAAAGTAATTCTATGAGAACCTCTCCCAAAACCTTGTGACTTACAAACTTTATGTGACCACGGTTAGGGGTTTCCTATATAACCGCATCCTTTGAAATGAGAAGATCTTTTGATTTGGGCCTCCTTCACAAGAGTAATCCCCAAGTCTCAAGTCCCCTTAACTTGGGCCTCCTTCTCAGGAGTAATCCCCAAGTTATAAGTTCCCTATAATTGCAAATCCTCCTCAAGAGTAAGCCCCAATCATAATTTCTTTTGATTTGGGATTCCACATCAGGAATAAAACCCAATCATAAGTACCTCTTAATTTGGGATTCCTTTTTAGGAGTAAGTCCTGGGTAAAAATTCCAAATCCCCCAAAAGTACAAATACCTTTATGGACCCTGCTCATGGGATTCTTTCCTAAGTCCAGATATTCATCTACATGGGCAGTCATACATACGTAAACTCCACATCATTTTTCATGACTGCATCTTTCATGGCACCATCATCAAATTTTCTGATACCTATTGTTTCTCTCACCGAACAGGACTCACATGAGTTTATAGTGTAAAAGTAATCATGGCAGCTCTTATTGGTCCATTAACCATGAATAAACCTCATATTTATTTTCCCGAACTATGTAGACTTTGATCTCTGCCTTAAAACTAGAGTACATAGGAAGCCTTTATAAGGTTCAAGCCCCTCTTTAATTAATTCTTTTCCACCCCATATGATGTTAAACTATAACCTTCTTATCGAACTACGTGGGTTTTGATTCCTTTTTAACAAGTATGATTAGGTAGCCCATCTGTGGGTACGATCCCAACTCTAAAATAATCCCTGTCTTTCTGAATGACAGTAAACTTCATGTACCCCACTGAGTGGATTTAAAACCAGTATGGTCAGCAAAATGACCAAGAGATTTCTATATAATGTATTTAAGGATACCATTGAATAAGGATATCTAATACAAACGGATGATTCTCCATCGACAATGAACCAGAAATACCTATAAACGATTCTCTAAATCCCATACATATCAATCATCGATTTCCAAATCTAAAGGAAAACTCATTTTCATGCTTGGTGAATTAATAAGGATTCGTGAACATAACATAAATCTATAAGAGAGTCCTGGAGTAGGAAATAATTCCCCCCCAAAAAGGTGTGATGAGCCTGACCTTCAATCCTCTCAACCAATGCAAATTCTCAAGCCTCATCGATCCATAACTAATGAGCACCTACCTTTGGAAGGTATGTCCAAATGGATATATAATCATTGGGTGTTTCCGGTTCTATGAATAAACCCATTAGAAACCTATTGGAATGTTTGAACCTTAAAAAAACAAGGTCATCCCCATTTCCATAAGAAATAAGGTATATTAGTTGAACTTATATCTAAATCCATATATTCTGATCCTTTATTATGATTTATAATCTTCATGTGAATTATCCAAAGAAAATCCCTAGAGAGTGTCAAACCAAGTGTGTATCAATTCCCTTTTTCATGCACCTTGTAATGATTAAGTTAACCCTAATATTTATTTTTGGGGATATTTACACTAGGTAAAATTATTCTAGTACCATATCTACATGTATTATCTCGATTGGGATTTATTACTTTGAAATCCATACACACTTTTCCATACCAAATTTAGGATGGTATTATCAGAACTACTTATGAAGGTAGTATAATGAGAAAGAGTTGTGATATATCATTGTAAATATTTTAATGAAATTATAAAAATGATTCATAATAATATTTTCTATTTAAGTGAGGATGAATTAATAAGGCTAACAAAAGTACCAAGAAAGGATGGGTGAGGAGCCCTTGTTTTGGCATAGTAACAACTTCAGAAATTGATATAATATGAGGGAAAACATAAATTCTCATTTAAAACAATAATATGAAATATGATAAAAGGTAATATAATAAAATGGAATAATAAGTATGTAATAATAAGTAAATAAATTTAAAAAGGAAAAATACCAAATGTAAATAACTTGTAAAAGAAAAAGGAGGATTGGGGAAACCCTTACCTTGAGTGGATGATTCATAAATCTTGAGAGGGACTCCATAAAACTATAGAACCACCTTGGATAGTTTCTTGGAAGGGATATTGAGAGATAAATTGTTCAGAAATTCGTTGGTGTGGAATGTGAAGAGGGAATGTTGGGTATTTATACTTGAGGAGGGGGTTATTTAAGAGATTAAATATTTCTTATTTTATTATATATTCCAACCACTTATTAGATAAATGAATTATAATTTATTAATAGAGTATTAATGACTGATGGATTGTGGGTGGCCATTTAATACCTTTAAAAAACAAAACTTTGCATTAAACCAACCAATTTAATGCACATAATCCTAATATAAGTTTTTTTCTAAAAAAAATCCATTTTTGGTTGAACAATGTTAATTAAAAATTTTCTAAATTAAAATTATTATTTTTAAATTCATTTTTATTCATAATAAATAAAATAATTATTGAATAAAATGGTTAATAATTTTTTTAATAATTTACAAATAATAATTATTTAATAAATTCATAGTGCTCGTAAAACAATAATTTCAACTTTTCACCAAAAAATAAATTTGTTTTAAAAAATTCCCTATAAATAAACCTATGATAATTTTTATAAGATGATTCCAAAACTAAATAACTTTAAAAAAAATAATTATCTATTTATAATAATGGTATATCTTAAATAAAAAATTTTATTTATTGAAATTTAGTAATTTTATAGCAAAATAAATTTTTTATTGTTATAAAAATTACATAGGAATTAATTATAATATATTTAATTTCAAAAAGTTTTTTATAAGGTTATTTCACGAAGGTAAATTTTACATAAAACTTATAAATTTTGAATAAAAATATTTTTAACAAAATATGTTTATTATCTCTTTAAAAAACAAAATTTTGGGTATATCATAAAATAATCATGACGATCACCTAATTGCATCTACATAACCCTGAATAATAATGACCAATTTTCTTATTAACTAATGGTCATAATTACTATCAACTATATCATCCAATATTCATAAATCTAAATGATCATATTTCAATATAAATGAACCCCCATTCTCACTATATCACTTATTACTTTTCTTATAAATGTTCTTAGACATCCTAGGAGAATGCCCATTATTTTTCTAATGATTCTCTTTCTTTTTATGATATCTATTATGGGGAAATATTTTTATGGGAATTAAATCTAATGGAGTTTATTTTACTGAATTCATTATTCTTCCATGTGTATATTTTGTTATCATTCCTTGTTGTATTAGTCCATATATACTCTTTATGTGTAAAGATTTTATGATTTTTAAAAGAAATTTTATGTAATTATATTGTTAAATATAACAAAATATCATTGAGATAAAAGAGTTATTTATTAAAAGAATATTTTTTTCAATATGTTAGATGTCTTATGGGATATACACAAAAATGTGATAAATATCAAGGGAATAAATTTCTAAAATTTCTATATATAGTAAGGAACATCCTTCCTCATTAATGTGATGCCAATACCAGTATTTTCCAAAATTGGATATCCACATAATTCGTGTGCACTAACTAGTTGAATCTAACCCAACAAGGTTCTTATAACCAATACCAATTCAACTCAAAAGGGGTTATAGAAAAATAATCTAGAAGGATATTTCAACATAATCTTCTAAAAAACTCATCTTATACAATAATAACTACTATTGAAATTAGATCTATATATGGTATTGGGAATGGTTTCCAACCTAGAACACTTTTCCCCTCATTAGTCACTCACTATATACTAAATGGTTTATCTAAAACCAATGAAAATTTCTTCATCCAAGTTAAAGGGTAGAGTGAAAAAACTAATAATAAGAAAATATTACAAAAAATAATGGGATTGGAACTCACCTGGAATTAAAATAGAGGATTATAAAATGTTTTTGATTAATCTATGAGTTTGGTGGATGGAAGTGTTTTTTGGATAGTCCCTAGAGTAACCCAATGCTTGAGAGAAAAGGTTGAGAATAGATAGGGGTTTTGGGGCCTTGAATTTTTTTAGGAAATCCTAAAAAGAAACATGACACTGAAATAAATTGGTGTATGATTCAATGGGTCCCAAAACAAAATGGATTATGAGACAATAGGAGATGGCTACACTATAGTGGTTCATGAAAAAATCATGACATAAATCCATGATATGGTAAAAAAGAGTCCCTATAAAATATGTAAGTGGAATACGATGAAATAGTTTTCACCACACCATAAACTCCAATATCTCACAATGAAAACATTCTATAACCACAATCTACGACATAATGATTCAAAATTTGATTGCACTTTCCAAATCATACTTTCGAAGCCTTCATTACACACCCAACACTCCATGTTGAAGATATTCCAAAATAATGAGAACCATAAAAACTAAACTCTACACCAAAGTTCTCCAACCAAGACATAGAAACATCCCCATAATGAAAAATATGCACTACCCTATGGAATTCAATTTTATCTAAAAAATCAATTCAAATTCCATTCTTCACCCCTACAAAACACTAGGATCTTTTTTATAATCAATGGGTGTAAACAATATTCCCCTATAAGTACTTCTATTCTTTAATAAGTTCCTCAAGTGGCCCTTTTCAGAATACATAGGCTATTGAGCCCAAAAATTAGACTTTGGATCCAACGTCTCCTCTTGGATCCGTCCATACTACCGAAAGACTCAAAAAAGTGGTACCATTACACCCTGTCAACACCATTATCTTTAGTCTATAATCTACATTGGGTGATCCAAAAATGATTCATCTAGTTCTTACTCAATTTCCTTATATTTAAACATATTTGTAGAGTCAATATCATACTGCCAAAGAGAACACATGTGGAACATGTTATATATAATTCAATATCATGGAGGAAGTTCCACTTATAAATCCAATCCTCTAACATAATTGGTGATCATAAATAAGACCTCAAACCACAAATCATATTATCCTTTACTCAAAAAATAATAATACACTAAATGAGGTGACACCTAAATGAAAATTTGGTGTCATACAGTGAACTCCAAAGGTTGTCTCCTCCGGTTTTCATATGATCATTGGATACACAGAGTAGTACCCAACCACTTCTTAATGAACTAAACCATGTATCTTGTATCATATTCATCCCAAAAATAGTTACATCATCATACTAATTCCAACAACATAGTGAGTGAGATGGAAGAAAAAATAGAGCTTCAAAAGGATCCATCCGAATCTATTTTTGGAAACTATTATTTTATTCAAATTTTTGAAAGGGAATATGACATCCTATACTCCACCAAAGTTTAGGGTTCATGTCTGAAACATATCCTCCAATATCTAAAGAATCTTATCCAACTATCCATTTTTATATAGATTCATGGAATTACTTTATTACTACACCTCATCTTCCTATATATCATTAGAGAAACAAAAACATCCCCATGAAGTGTACATAGTTGGGGAAATGGCTATACCACAAAGAAACCATCACTAGAAATGTCAAAAACACATCAAAACTACTCCACACTATAACCAACCAGGCCATTCCACAACCACCTTCTCAAAAATAAATTCTATCTCAAACTACAACCCGACTCACTCATCCTTCCCTGTACACCACGAGTAAAAAAATTCATGCCTTGGAAAAAATAGGGTCCTCAGACTAGATACCTCCCAAACAATTATCATCCTTGAGAATTTAAACCAAAAACCAAGGAGGGGAAAAGGATAAAAGAACTACCACCCCATGAGATACATCTTTAGGATATCACTATAATAACAACATAATGAACATGTTAGATGAGAATGGAATATAAACCTAAAAACCATCGATAATCTCATAAATCAATAAAATTTCTCTTATAACATTCAGTAATACTAACAATAAATAATTGGTATGTTGAGTAAAAATTTATTACCCCTAGTCCCAAGTACACTCTACAAAGACTTTATACCACACATTTAAAAGAAACAATGTACTAAAACACCAATGAAACACCTTCTCATAATGATATGGGTTTCTAATATGATACTCCTCAAACCATATGTCATTTTCATCTTCCAAATCCCCCAATCCAATTATATGGGAATCATCATGAAGTTACATGAGAATTTTGGATACATTAAAGATTTAATGAATGTAGATTATCTATGGGGAAGTGCTAAATAATATATAGTAAATTCAATATGTTCTTGTACATCCAAAGGTCTAAAAAATTAGGGTGAAATCATAATCTGATAAATTAACACCCCCTTACCATGATGAGGATATATATATTTAGGAAAAAATTATCACCAATATCAAACTCTATATACCTCCTCCTTTATCATAATATAACTTCTTATGACCGTACAATTCCTTAATTATCTAAAAAATCACTTACTCATTTTCTATCATTCTCATAACCTATTCTAGTATAGAATCATGGAATCCCTAACCTTACTCCAATAAAATAGAGATTGTCATTGTCATCCATACTGATTTCTGAATGAGTAAATACTAATTATATGTTGATAACTATTATTATATGAAAAATCATCTAAGGGTATGTTCCAAACCCAAAAACCTATTAAATATTTAACACATGAATGCAACATGTTTTCTAATTTCTGGATTGTACACTCTTTTAAAACATCAATTTATGGGTGAAAAGTGGTGGAAGGGAATAACATAGAGATATAATCATCATAGAGACCTCTCAATTCCTTAATGGTATAACATGGGCCATAATATGATATGATAATACATAAAACCCCATGATTCCTCACCACCTCCTCAAGATAACACCTCTATATAAAACCTACTATTTTTGAATCTTCAATCCCTAAAAAAAAGCTTACATCCTCAATCAGTCATCAATAATTCATATTGAATTACATTAACCTATTCGCTGGGAAAAACTATGAAAAAGACCATTGAGATGTCCTCCCACTTCCACTGGGGAACACTGAGTGGAAAAATCATCCCACTAAAAACATGATGCTCAACCTTCAGACTCTATCAAACCATACATAGATGCTAAAAAAATATAACTTATCTATTCATCAAATATCACCAAAACATAACTCTCAAGGAAAAAAATATATTAGACAAACACAGATGTACTGTCATGACCCACCTTCTCCATGACCAGGGAAGGGATGAAAATGTTCCATTCTCTTCCTTCCTCAAAATAAAGGAGAGACAATGACCCCCCAAGTCCCACCTTCAGTAGGCCCTAGAGTAGTGACTAGCACTAACGGTATAGAATCTTCTATAAATGGAATGCATTTCCATTTTTTACAACAAGATTGGGAGATAATATGGTAAATCCCAACAACACCAAATACTAAAGGTAAATGTAAAACAATGAATCTATTCCCACATGCATGTTCAAAAGTAAAACTGATACAAAGTAATAAAAAACTCCCAATGATGTACCAAGGAAAAGAAACTAAACAACAATAGAAACTATCCTGATGCCTAATCTTATAAAATCTAGCATGGTCCTCAAAGTCCTCCTAGAAACCTAGAAACAATTTTATATATGCAGGGTGAGAATAGAAGTATACATACCTGGGAAAATAAATCTACTCGTGCACAACTGACGGAATATACTAATTCCCTAGTGAGAAAATATTATAACCTCAAGAAATTACCAAGGAATACTAACCATCCCAACCTCACAAAGGCACACTCACCCATATAACACAAGTCAAGTAAAGTAATAATATAAGCACAACAACATTTGGGTACCCTGCTCCACTTTTTCACAAGTTAACTACTCATTCCTAACAATCTAACACCGTGACACTACCACTATTCCCACACACAGTGCCACTACTACAACCTACCTTCATAAATCTAAGCCTCAAACTGAACACAACCATGCCTGGAGACCCCTCGTCCTCAAAAACCACACTGCTCACCCTAAGACACCTAGGACCCATCCTAAAGTCCCTTCAGAAAGCATACTTGGCCCGCAAACACCTAGTCTCCTCATCCATAACAAACCCTTTCCCAAATAATCTTGGACTATGGTAAACCTTAGACCATTACATCCTACCCAGATACACCCATGCTGAAAGATACCAAAGTTGGTGGGAGGAAGAAAGTCAGTAACCAACCAACCATCCTCTCACTAGGATGTTGGGAAAGACACCCTCCCCCAAGAAATGGTGGTGTTTCGCACATAGTTGTCAATAAGGGTGTGGTGCATATACAAATAACAAGTAACTACAATATATATATATATATATAGGTAAGAAAGGACTCAACCCCAACCTATGGGTTTCACATAAACTGACAACAAGCCCACAATAGCACCTCTTTTTCTGCTACTCCAATATGACGAACCATACAAAAACCACTTTCAAGAATAAAACCAACCCCATTTTTGTTCAATTTCCATTTATTTATTTAAGGGGATTCACTTTAAATTATTCTATCTCTACCGAACAACTAACAACCGTAACCATACCAAGAAATGAACATAACAAAACTATTGTCCCACTGCACTACAGAAAAAAATGGTCATGTATTCCCACTGCACAACCCTATTAAACTCATGTCAAATATCATTATTCAAGGTGACACTGCCCATTCCATCTCTGTCAACCCATCCCTACCTCCCCACTTCCAAAAAAATTCCCCCAATGCAGTCCCACTACATAATAAGTCCATAACCACGATGTAATTCCACTTCTCAATATTTCTTCATGACCCAAACAAAAAAAGGAAATTAAACTTCCTACAAGTTCATCCATTCCACAATAAATCAATCTCTCATACTAAGACACCAACACATCCCCCTATACCACCCCAAACACCAAGCCCATAGAACCGAGACTGGAACACACAACACATAACCACAACTATCACACCAAGTATATTCAAATTTAATTTACATGGGTTCTTTAATTTCAACATGAGAATATAACCTGGGTGATCATAGAACATGTTTGATCAATGTGGAATACCTTTATGTAACAGAGTGTACATGATTAATCAGATTTTATGTTACATCTGTACATCATGACATCACAAAGAAATGGGACACCACTAATGAACAAACAAAGGATACCAATGGGCTTGATTTTCAGAATTCATACAACCACAATAGATGGTTGTGAGTGGATAGATTTACATTAAATAGAGAAAAAAATAACATTGGAGAATCAGGGAAAACTCAAAAAACATGAAATGAGTCACAATTGGGTGAGCCCCCAGTGGGAGAGCTACTGATCCCACGACCAACCTACATAACAAACTATTGTTTCCCTATCATACCGATGCAACGACCTACCAATGCCCTAACCTACCGATTCCCTGACCTACTCATGTCGATGCCCCTGACTCATTGATGTCGATTCCTCTGACTCACTAATGATAATTCCCCAGACACATCAATGATGACACCATTGACTTACTGATGCCAATTCCCTTGTCATGACAACACACTGACATGCCGACGCACTAGCATGCTGATGAAAAAACTAGAGATTTTTTTAAAACACTTTAAGTGAGCAACCATTCCTTCCCAACACCCTTAAAAACTATATTTTAAAAAAGGAAGGTCCTGGGGAAAATCTGGGTTATTACATTAGATACCTCTCAAACTATTCTCATGCCTGATAATTTCAAAACTACCCCAGAAGGAAAGTGGTCTGAACAACAATCCCTTAAGATACTTATTAGGATTAAACCACCCTTTTTTTATAAATATGGAGTGAATAACCCAACATTTAAGGACACATCCTTGACATATATCTCTTGAATAATCAGGGATAAACTAGGGCTCCACTACCCCATGAAATCACACAAACACCAAAGGTCACACTTTCTAGTCACATGGATTGAGGAGAGCCTTCTCCTCTACCCAAATACAATTCATTTTGGGAACCACTAACACACCAGCATGGGTTTAATGATATCCTTATTCATGCATCTTGATTTGGGATCTTGTACCCCCATTTTGACATGTCATGAATTTACACATACATTTTCAGAGAACAAGGGAAGAAGCTCATCACATAGAATACAATGTCAATAATTCATCATAAGAAAGGCAAAAATGAAAAACATAAGAGAAAAACTCAAAATAGTTCTGGGAAATATGAACACATATGCACTTCTTGCTCCCAAGTACTCTCATCAAGGCCACCATGCCTCCAGAGAACATGAACCAAAGGAATGCTTCATCCACAAAGCACCTTATCCTCATGATCCTCGATTCTCACCAGTACCTCCATGAATATCACATCATCCTCGATATCCATATATCCCCACTCTAGTACATGGGAGTCATCATGTACATAATGAAGGAGTTGAGATACATGAAAGAAATTTTGGATCCTCTCCAACTGAAATAGAAATTCCAGCTGATACTCCACCTCACAAACAAATCCCAACACCCTGAAAGGTCTGATGAACCAGGGATAAAGCTTAATCCCCCTACCAAACCTATGATACCAATGCCAAGGGGAAATATTTAAGAATACATGGTCCCCAAACATGAACTCCAATGGTATCCTCCTATGATTGGAAAACAAATTATGCTGATATGGAGTTGCCTTTATCCATTCACGTATAAGCTAAACCTTCTCCATCATACCCTATTCCATTTCTGGGCCCAAAACACCTACCTCCCCAACCTCTGTCCAGCATAAGGGTGAATGATACGATTTTCTATACAATTATTTGGATGGTGCCATTCCAATGGTATAGTGATAGATATTATTGTAGGAAAACTCCACCAGGTGAAAGTGTTGTACCCATTATATTTTTAAGTTTACAACAAACACTCACAACATATTATCTAATGTCTGGATGGTTCTCTCTATTTTCCCATCTTTTTGGGGGTTGAAAGTAGTGATGAGGCATAACTAGGTGCTAAACACACACTGTAACCCACTCTAAAATCATTAGGTAAAGAATGTATCCAGATATAAAATAATGGATCTTGGACCTCCATGAAACCACAAAACATTACCCACATACCTATGTGCTAAGGCATCTATTGTGATCGACTCCATAACCACTAATAAGTGAGCTGATTTCATCAATCAATCCACCAATAAACTAAGGAATTCACAACCTCCCCCAGCCCTTGGTATTCCAGTAAAGAAATCCGTCAAGGTATCATGAAACATACACTCGGGAACATCTAAGGGATGCAACAAACCACCAAGAACATAGTGTTCAACCTTCACCTACTAACACACTAGGCACTTTTCCACAAACTCTCCCACTACCTAATTCACCCCGAGCCACAAAAACTATTCCCTCATACATCAATACATCTTTGATACTCCAAGATGTACCATTATGATTGAGTTATGAAACACACTGAGAAATCGCTCATGCATCACCATTGGGAAAAACAACTTACCACAGAACAACATCTGATTCTGAATATCCTCAGACCATCCCTCTGGAGCATCACCCAAGCTAAAATGATCATGCAAAAACATCAGCCTCTAAGTCTCCCCACTAAGACTCTTCCACCTGTTGTACCTAGGATGATTGCACTATTATCTAAAACAGATTGCATCTTCCATCCTCCACTCTCAAGCCTAGATGTAAAGAATCCAACTGTTCAATTTCCTTCCATGAATTTATAGACTATCGAATTACATCCTTCTGTAACTTCCAGCTTATGGAATTAACCACCATGTTCCCCTTTCCTGAGGTGTAAAATATCTCTAAGTCATAGTCCTAAAGAAACAGCATCCACCTCTTTTACTAAAAGTTCAGGTCTCACTGGGAGATGATATAACTCAAGATCTTGGGATATGTAAAGACCATGAAGCATTCCCCAATGAGGTAATGTCACCACCACTTCAGGGCGAACATGACCACTGTAAGTTACAGATCATGGGTGGCATAGTTACGTTCATGGGGACGTAACTTCCTAGACCCATATGATATTACTCCTCACTGATGCATCAAAACACAAACCAATCCTAGATCAAAAGCATCATAGAACACTTTGAACATCTCCCCCGTCTTCTAGATGTCTAAGAATTGGGGCACTGACCAGCTTCCCCTTCAAGTAGTTGAATGTTTCATGACACTTCTCACTCTATATAATGGATTTGTCACTCCTTGTCAAACCTATCAATAGAGCCACAACTCAAGATAAGTAAGGTACAAACCTCTAGTAGTAACCTACCAGACCTAGGAAACTATGAACCCCAACCACACTCTTGAGTTCTACCCAAGAAACAACCTCTTTTTCTATTGATGGTTCCACTACTATTCCCTGCTAGGAAACCACAAGTCTAATGACGTGCACATTTCGTGTCTGGAACATGAAAATGGACAAATTCACTTATAGCTAGTGGTGTCGGAGCACCGCCAAAACTATCCTTATATGATCAGTGGGATCCTCCTTTGATCATGAGTAGATCAAGATTTCATCAATGAACACAAACCCAAACTTGTCCAGATACTCGTGGAAAATGTTTTTCCTGAGTCTCATGGACACAACCTGTGCATTCGTAACGCCAAATGGCATGACCACGAACTCAAAGTGCTCATTCGTACACATAAAAGCATTCTTCAGGGTGTCAGCCTCTATCACCCTTAACTAGTTATATCCATTCCATAGGTTAATCTTAAAGAACCAATCTGATCCCTTCAACTGGTCAAAAAGGCAATTGATCCCCGAGATGGGGTAATATTTCTTAACTGTTACCTGATTCAGTCTCTATAAGTCAATGCATTTCCCGAGACCACCATCTACCTTCTCCGTGAAAAATATTGGACCACCCCATAGTGACAAACTTAGTCAGATAAAACCCCTCTTCATTATGACTTTATACAATATCCATAACTCTCACATCTCAGAAGGCACCGTCCGATAGGGAGCCATCGAAATCAGATGGGCACCAAGTTTTATGTCTATCCTGAATTGAACATCACATAGAGAGGATATGGTCACAAAATTTTCAAGGAATATGTCCATGAACTAATTGAAAATCCCCAAAACATCCACCATCACTGAGTCTGCTGAATCTAATAATAGATTGGGTAACATAGAAAGAAGGGTATCCACACACTGACATCCCTCCTAGAAACTCTACTCACCAACAAAAGCTACAGACTTGCCTCCCATATATGAGAAATGACCCTTATCTAGAATCAGTTGATAACAGCATGCATGGAAAATTTCTAGTAGATTCCTAGGATGAAATCATATGGAAACATTTGTAGCAGAAGAAGATCCCCACCAGACTGATGTGGCCCCAACATCAGTCTACATCCTCGACAATCATCAAACATGCTAGTCTGACCTCAATCTAGTGTACTAAACACCAGGGGCATGGAAAGTCTCTCTACGTATAGATATATGGAAGGGGCTATACTGGGTTCAATAAAGAAGTACGAAGATCTTGAATCAAACAAAGAACGTGGAAGAGTACTAAACAAACTGATCATACCTCGATCAACTTATTGACCTTATGGAAATATATCCACTGCAGCATGAAACCACCCATATGCATCCCCTATACCCTCGACTACAAACCACCTCCCCGACTATGCCTTGGTCAAGGTCCCTGAGGAGCGCCATGATGTCGGCCTTCCCCGACACCATCTTCCCTCAGTGGAGCGGGAGATCACTGGCCCTGCTGCGGGAAGGGCCTGGCTGGTACCTACTGCTACTGAGGTTGGATTTGAACCTACCCACCCACACTGTTCTGCACTTGAATATGGAATTGATTTTGAGAATTCCCATGACTTCCATAGATAATGATCATTGTTTCTAGGACCATGGGGAAAGGGTGAGGACCTAGTGATTAGAACTAGAACTACATATGCCTAATCTGTTCTGGACAACACCAGAAATGCCCTGATATTGAAGACCTACTGCTGATGGTCACCCCTTCAATGAACATTGTTGGCTCCACTCTCACAGCACACCTCCTAGAATGTTCATCCTCTCCACTACTTTTTCCTTCTTCTAATCCTACATGCACATTGGTAGAGTGAAGGGAGTAATACCATACTGAAGAGAAGTTCAGAGTGCCTCTTCCGAGAATATTGCCCGCCACTCCTTATCCAGAAAGAGGTCCAAAGCAAAATAAATGACTTCATTTAAATTTATCCCTAGTTCCCTTACAAAAAAACTCCCTTTCGTAAGGGAGAGAAGCTCTTGCCTCTTCTCGGACTTCATCATGGAAGAAAGGAATTATGCCCAGAAATCCTTCCCAATGTCAGTCCATGAGACCTCAGTGTCCTTCCTCTCCCCAAGGTAATGCGTCCACCACTGATGCACTGCTCCTCGCATATGTCGCACTACATAAAGAACCTAGTACTCTATTGGAGCCCAGATGAAGCTAAATGTCATCAATAGATCCTCATGCCAAAACTCTATCCCCATGTTCGAGGTGCTACCCTCGTACTTTCCCAAGGTCTGCTTCCAAGAGGCACAAAGTTTCATTTTCCATTGGTTGTCCTCCTCCTCTCAATCATCCCTCCCCTGATCAATCAGATAAACCTATTGGGCCTCGACTGATCATACCATTCAAGGATGTCATATGGGTTCCATACCTAAAAATATAATCAAATAACTCTTAATCTTGAGTAGTTTAGAAAAGGAAAAAATTCCTTTTAAATTTTGTTTGAACTCTTTATTTATTTTAAATTCCCAAAAAATCCAAAAAATTGAAGAATAAAAATCATTATGATGCATGTACCTTTCCTTGGGTCTCTAAGCTACAATCGGCATAGCCTCACTTGGTTGTTTAGTAGGTCCAAAGTCCTTGCATCTGATCACAGGGGTCCCTAAAATCCCATGTCCTAGCCTGTCTTCCGTGACCTCCTTAACAAACCAAGATTTCCAAAAACAATTTCCTTATAATCCCATATGATTTTCACTATTCCTAACCACTAACTCTATCCTATCTCTCATCCTACCTCTCATTCCATTTTTTCATGACCCACTATCTCCAAGATGAGGGAAGGGACAGAAAAGTGTCCTACCCTTCCTTCCACTAGATGAAGGAGAGATAATGACCCATGGGTCCCACAATTAGTATGCCCTAGAGTGGAGACTAGAATAATGGGAATTGAATCTCACATAAATGGAATGCATTACCCATTATATAAAACAAGATCGGGAGATAATATGTTAAATCTTTTCAACACCAAAGGCTAATTGTAAAAGTAAATCCCAGAATCCAATCCCACATGCATGTTGAAAAGTAAAAACGATTAAAAGTAAGAAAAAACTCCCAATGATTTACTGGGGAAAAGAAAATAAATAGTAACAACAACTATCCCAATTCCTAAGTTAGTAATGTCCAACACAATCCTCAATGTCCTCCTAGAAGCCTGAAAAAAATTTATATATGCAAGGTGAGCATACAAGTCTACTGAGTAGGGAAACTAAAGATACTCGTGCACAAGTGAGGGAAGATACTAATACACCTGTAAGAAAATATTATAACCTCAATCACCTACCAAGGAATACATTTCATCCCAACATCACTAAGAAACACTGACCCATGTACCAGATGTCAAGTAAAGTAATAATATAGGCACATTGACATTTGGGTACCCCACACCACTTTCCCACTAGTTAACTACTCATTCCTAACAATATAATGTCTTGATGCTTCCACTCTTCCCACACACAATACCAATGCCTCAACCTACCTGCACACACATAGGCCTCAAACCAAACAAAACGTTGCCTATAGACATATGGGCCTCAGAAACCATACCACTCACCTGAAGACACATGGGCCTCATAATGAAGACACTTGGTAAATAAAATCATGCCCGTAAACACCAAGTCCCCTAATAAAAAACTAACCCTCGCTCAAACAATCATGTACTACTATAATACTCATGATATTAAAGCCCACCTGAATATGCCCGAGCATCATGATCTTAAAGAGAGTGCAAGGAAGAAATTCAGTGACCAACCATCCATCCTCCCGCCAAGATGTTGGGAAAGACACCCTCCCCGTGAAATGGAGGTGTTAAAAACATATTTCTCAACATGGGTGGGGTGTGTATTTAAATAAATAGGTAGTACAATATATATATATAGGTAAACAAACACTCATCCCCAACCTACAGTTTTCTCATGAACAGACAACTAGCCCACACCAGCACCCCTTTTTCTGCTACTCCTATATTCACAACCATAAAACAACCAGTTCCAAACATAAAACCAACCCCCCTTTTGTCCAATTTACATTTATTTATTTAAGGGGATTCACATTAAATTATTCTATCCAAACCAGGACACTAACAAATGTGACCATACTAAGAAAAAGAGAAAACCCAACTATAGTCCCACTGCCCAACAACACAAAACTAGACTTTCAGTCCCACTACACATCCCCATTCAACTCAAGAAAACGTTCATTCATCAAAGTGACACCGCCCATTCCTTCTCTCACAACCCAGAACTACAACCCTGCTAACCAAAAAAATACCCAATGACATCCCATATCATAACGATTCCACTACCACACCACAGTCCCACTACTTAACATCGCTTAACAACCAAAACACAACATAAAGTAAGTACAACTTCCTACAAGTTCATCCATTCAAAAATCAATTAATCTATTGGACTGAGATACCAACATACCCCCTTGTTCCACCCCACATACCAAGCCCACAAAACCCATATTAGAACACACAACACACAACCAAAACTATAAAAACAATCATATTAAAATTAACTGATAGGAGTTCTTTAATTTCCTATTGAATATAACCTGGGTGATCACAGATCATGTTTGATCAGCGGGTGTTCTTTTATTTAACTAAGTGTATTCGATTAATCATATTTCATGTTACATCTATACATCAAAACATGACAACAAAACTGAATACCACCAGTGCACAAGTAAATGCCACCAATAGACATGATTTTCAGAAGGCATAAAGCCACAAAAACCATAAAAGAATAATAAATAACGAAATAAAATAGGCAACCAACATTAAAAAACACCCAAACCATTATTTAATTTGCAGAATTTATCTTTTGATTATATTAAATTATTATTTAATTCTATTTCCAAGAAGTGTATCAACCATTACTTAAAAGGAACCATTAACAGACCCACCCCACATGCTGAAAATTAAAGAAAAGAAATGGAAAATCCCTATACAGATGGTGAAATATCTAAGATCCTTCATTCACCAAGAATCGTGGACGACGTGACATGTAGTAAGAAATTCAAGTCTGAGAGGGAAGGGATCCAATATAGGTGCACATCTCAGGAGGATGTCTCAAGGAACATCAAGAGAATCAAAAATTAATACAAAAGAGAGGATACCAGCTTAAGAAGAGGCCAGATCCTAAAATCAGGGATACCATTTCGAAGTACATAAAATTCCGACAATGGTTTAACCATGAATCTGGGTTGCTTTACCCAATTGAATTAATTGATATTTATTAATTCCTCTTGGAAATGGCAGACATATACTAATAGATGACTATGAGTTGATATATTAACATTAAATGAAGAAAAACAAGTGAAATGGGAGAAACTGGGAAAACGTGGAACACTAAAAATGAGTCATTGATGGGTGAGTCACTGATGGGTGAGCTAGAGATGCCGAGATACTGTCTAACCTACCGATTTCGATGCTCCAAACCAACTGATATTGATGTTGTTGACTCACCGATGCCACTTCCCCTAACTCACGGATGCTGACACCCCTAACTTACCTATACCTATGACCCTAACATGATGACGCAATGAAATGCCGATGCAATGATATACTGATGCAATGACGTGCCATAGGAAAAGCTAGAAAATTTGGAAAACTCTCGAAGTGAGCCACTATTTCCACACATCACACTTAAACACTATATTTTCACAAAGGAAGGGTCTGGGGAAAATCCTAGTTATTACTTTTACCTTCAAATTTGAAAAGTGTAAATCATGGAGAAGCATGTGATGAATTGTTCGAGGAACATATAGCCTCCCCAGAAATAATTCCTTATACAAATCATCCTTGGACCATCTCTTAGTATAATAAAAAAAATTACTCAACCTCACCCATAATCCACCATAGAATCCCCAAACAGAGACTCCTCCTCATACACCACAAAATATGACTATACCATTATCTAATAGGAACCCCTACCATCAACATGGACCTTATTAAGGTGAATTGCAAGGTGTTGAGAAACCTACCACCAAGAATAACTAGATTCATCCATTATAATTACATAGGAATTAATTCCTATTGAATTATGCACAAAATTCCCTTTCATTTATGTATAAAAAAATTGGAATTCATAATCCCGCAAGAACCATCATCACCACAACTTAAAATATTTTTGGCAGAAGATATAACTCATGATATTACGATCTATGAAGAAAAAATATCGCTAATAAATTAGTTAATACCACAAAAATATAAATAAAATACCACAAAAAAAACATATCAAGATCATGGGTTGTGTAGCTATGTACATAGTTACGTAATTACCGAGAAACATAAGAGATAATAACTATATAGTCATCAAAACACAACCACGTAAATGGAATGAGACATCTCAATAAAATGAGAACACCATACCCTCCTCTAGAAAATGAATAATATAAGCATTGAACACCTTCTTCTTTAGGTACTAGAAATTATCATAGCACTGGTAAGTCTACAAAAAACCAGTTCTTTTCAAATTAGCACTATTATATGATCTTGAATCTGAGAGAAGTCATGTATGAACCACCAAGAATAACTATCAATTCCAAGAAAACTATAAACCTTTATAATTGTTTTTGGATACATATGAAAACATTTCTTCAATCTCAAGAGGACCCATGACTACTCCACATTGAGACAAAACATATCCAAAAAATAGAACTCATTAACCCACAAACCACACCTCAATTGGTTTCTAAATAGAATATAGAACTAAATAACTCCTAAAATAGATCTAATATTCTCTACACAATCCTCACTCAATTTAGAATAAAAAAGATGTTATCTATGAACACTACTATAGTGTAATCTAGAAACTCATGAAAAACATAATTTATAAGTACTATAAACATGACTAGAGTGTTCGTAACATAAAATGACATTACAAAGGAAAAATATTTCCTATTAAAATTTGTAAAATCAGTATTTCAGATATCCTTATCCTTCACCCATATTAGATGATATCATGTCAAAAAATTGATATTTTAGAACCAATTATCCCCCTTTACCTAATCGAACCGATTGTAAATCCATAAGAGATGATACTGGTTCTTCACTATTACCTAGTTCATGAGGTGACACATGCATTAAATACATAAATATTATTTAATTTTAGATTAATATTCAATATAACACATAGTAATACATGGCTCATAACTATAAAGATTTATTGTCTTTGTGACTACACACACACAATTTATTTGATGAAAGACATTAAAATATCTGAAAATGTCCTTATCACATAGTAAAATTCTTATACTTACACTATTTAAATAATTTATTCATAATATAGGATGATATAAAAATAAGAAAGGGTAAGATCAGATTCTCAATAAGGTAAAAAATAGGAGACATGAATTAAGGATCACAAGATAGAAAAAGATAAGAATAAGGGTACAATGACTTGATCATAACTTATGAAGGTGATACCCTATTGGTAAGTGAAAATTAATCATGAGTCATAGAATATTGATTTGTTATTTAAATATTCAAAATTACTAGGTGTTTTGAACCATTAATAATAAAACATGATCCATAACAACATTTCCTAATGATAAAACATATTCTTTTGATATACACATAATCATAGAAAATCAGTTACTTATTCAAGGATAAATACTAAGACTATGATAATTAATAGATCTCCACAATGTATTGGGTTCACTCCCCAATCCATGATTTCAAATGTCAAGGATTACTAACACGACAATCATAGTGGACATAGTCCCTCACTGAAGTCGTTTCACTCCTCATTCAAATTCATACCATCTCATGAGATATTATTATTTACCAAATGCTTTGATTGGATATTTTTTTTGAGACCACCCATCACAAAATTAAAATCATAAATAAGTTTTCTACAAAATCATATAAATATTATTCATTTCATTATATCATAATAAACATAGAGTGAAGACTTGAGTTTCATAATTGTTTCATCATAGCTTAATTTACATGTGGGAAATAAATGGATTTCATTGAATACTCAATAAAACATCATCATCATTATACAATTGAAGAAATTATATATATGTAATCATTTTAAAATATCCCTAATGTATCATAAGAGATAATAAAAGATATTTAAATAGGTAAAAAATACATTGAAAATATAATTTTATCATTTATTTGAAAATAATGAAAAATAATATTTTCCACTGGTATCTATTAAAAATATATTTTTCTTAAATATTGATAAAAATATATTCTTTGAAAATAATAATGGAATCTAATAAATCAATTTTTAACTCAATTAATGGTCATAATAGTGGAAAAATCCATTCATTCAGTAAATGTTAAAACACTAATTCCTTTAACACTTTTTATAAAAAATCATAAATTTGATTTTTGGAAAACATTGTAAAAATTATATATATTGAAAAATTAAAAATAAATAAAAACATGTGTATATATTAATTTAAAAAATAATTCAATCTTACAAAAAAAATTCAGTAAAAACATTTTAAGGAATACAGTCATGGAGGAGAAATATTATGAACCCAAAAAAGGAGGGTGGATTTTAATAAAAAAACTACATCGAACAATTTAAGTACATAAGATTGGAAAATTTATGGAGAAATTGAAAAAAATAACTCTAGTAGAATAAAATATATGGTTTTGAAAATATATTGATCATATAATTTTCCTCAATGTAAATTTAACATTAACAATCCGAAAAAATATGACATTTCAACATAAACCCTAACCACTTTGGAAACTTTTTAAATCATACCCCCTTGAAATAAATGATATTAAATGAAACATTTAATACCATTCACATGAATATATTCACAATATAATATAACAATGTTTATGTATATCCCCCATAATAAAATAGGTTCATAACATGAAAGATGTCTCAATGAAACAATATTGGGGCGAAGAACCCTAACATTAGGTATTGTATTTATTCCTATGTGTTAAATAATAATTTCTAATAAATATATATTTATTATATATATATATATCATGACCATATTCATATATATATTACTATATATAATTCCCATAAAATTTTCTATTAACGTTCAGTTAACAATTCTTCGTTGAAATCATTATTCAGGTGAAAAATTGTCTATTTTTCAGGCATGTTTCGGTTTGACTGCTCTAGTCCTTTTATCATGGTCATTATTTCATCATCTTACAAATATCATTCATGTTATAAATTTAATTTTTATTCATTATATTCACATGTATACCCATCCTTACACATTTATGTTAAAAAAATTAATTACCTTATTTTATGGAGATGATAATGCTTATGTATACAATAGTACGTTTTCATTTTAAAAAGATATAATGAAGGAAAGTAAATAATAATTCAAATTTAAAAACCCATAATTATAACATAAATTTCATATATATTAATTAAAGATATAATTATTATTATTCATTTAAATAAGAAATGAAAAATGAATCACATCTTTTTATAGAGGTGAAAGTCCACTCGTACACACCAGAGACATTATCATTTTCCAATAAATGGGAAATTAAGAAGGTATATAATTTTTTATCTCTAAATAATCTTAAATATTTTATAAACAAATATATATATACATTAAATAAATGTATATGACCATCCATGTAAGACTTTGATGAAAAATGAAACACATCACCTTGTGGTGGAGGTAGTCCACACGTACGCATGCACGGTGTTCTAATTTACATTAAGATAGAAAGGAGATGAAAAGGGGTTTAACATAAAAATAATAAAATTTTATTATAATTGATATATAGTTTTAATTATACCATCATGTTTACGATAGGTTTTAAGTATTTATAATAATAAATAAACATAAAGGAACTCAGTAAGAAGTTATACCTTTTCTATGGAAAACATCCTTTCGCTTTTAACTAAGGCCTTAATGCTTGGTATTATGGTGAGAAAAAGACATATTTGAAAAGGTTATGATAGTTGGTAGATTATTTTGGTAAATATTTTGGTGAGATAATTGTCTTTAGTTTTGTAGAGATAGGATAAGAGGCAAATATCTTTTATAAGTGAGGGGAGTGGAACACTGGTAATTATTCATAACATTTAATTGTTATAAGTATCTTACACACAGTCAAGTGAAAATAATTTAATTAAAATTATAAAATAAGGATATTATTTCCAAAGTAACCCCATAAATTATGTATTAATATGATATTTTGGGACCTCATCACACAAGTACTAAACTTAGTTAACTTTTCTTAATCTTTCAACATCGTGACAACATTATAACCAAAGTCAATATTCATAATGAGAAAATGAAGTTAAATTCATTAATAAATTAAAACCACATGATTAAAAATATGAAATACTGTTTTTAATATTAAACATATATTATTGGATTAAAATAATTTTAAAATAACTTCTTAAAACATAATGAAAACAATTTTTTTTGAAAAAGTGTTTTAACTATAAAAATGAACTTACACCAAAAGAAAATAAAATTGCAACCAAAATGGAATAAATTATATTATTTTTGATCAAATATTTATTTTTTACATTAAAAATATATCTTAAATGTAATTATAATTTTAATGTTCATTATTTATAGAAAAGAAATGATATTTTTTGAATAAAATGGAATTTTTTAGTACGCAATTAAAATTTAATCTTTTCATGAAAATGACTAAACATTACTCTATATAAATTTTAATAATATAATTTATAAAATGTTAGCAATTTTTCGAAATAAAATATATAAAAGTGGAATAAATTAATTATATTATACTTATATTAAATAAAATAAAAAGCATTGTGGGATAAAATGCATTTTTTGAAGTCTAAAATGAATTTATTATCAATATTTGATTAATAATAACAGTAAAATGAATGAAAATTAATTTAACAGGATATAATAAAATAACTTAATAATAAAAATTAATCAATAGTAATTGATTTATACTATTAATAATAAAATAAATTTCACATATAAAATAAGTTTTATAAAAAATATCCCATTTACCATTAGAATTTTTATCTTTATTTATAACCCATTGATAATAAATATGTAATTGATTATTAATTTTATTTAGGGAAAAAATTCCAAATATATCTCATTATTATATATTGGTTTTTATGAGATAAGTTTTTTTATGTAAAGAATGCTACTAGTCACTTCAAATTTAATTAAGATAAATATATATTAAAAAAATATCATGGTGTTACATTTTACCCCGTTATAAGAATATCACAATTTAAATTTCATTACTATGATAAAAAATAATTATACTTATACCTCACATCATCCTAAGGTTCCCAAGTAGCTTCCTCAAATAAATGGATTTTCCCTAAATCATTAACTAGGTGAGTGATCTTGTTCTAAAGCACTTTCTCTCTCCGATCAGAATTCTCAAATAATTGTTCCTCATAATGAAGACCATTATCTAGTGGTATACACTTTCAGATTTTTTACATGTGAAGGTTTAGGTACGAACTTCCTCAAATGTGATAAATGGAACACATCATGAATTTAAGAGAGATTCAGTGGAAGCTCCAAGTGATAAGAAATTGTCTTGATAAGATCAATAATTCAAAGGGGACGATATTTCTAGGGATTTAATCTTCCTTATTTCAAGAAATAATGGACTTATTACATGAAAAATTTATAGGAATACCTTTTCACAAGATTTAAATGATAGAAATAAATAATTATTATTAGAATAACTATTCTGTGAACTCTTAGCTACCTTGATGTGCCACTGAATGTATTTAACTTTTTCTTCTTTTTCCTTAGCTATCACAAGTCGAAATGTCTTTATTTCTTCGAATTAATAATATAATATTAGAGTTATAAACTTTCTAAAATAGATGTATTAATAATGATCCATCTTAATTTTGGACTGAACGCTATATTTTTTATGAAAATTTGACTAGATGAAGGTGTTGATCCCATCCGACATTGAAATCTAAAGAAAAATCTCTCAATATATATTCTAGGATTAAAATTGTCAACTCAAAAAAAAATATGTTGAGGTTGAAATTAAAACTAAATATTAATCTTCTATTCAATACCTAAGGAATAATTCTTTATTGTTTTGAGGTAAACTTTATATTATAATTAGATTCAATATAATGTGGAACTCCATGAAACCTTAATTATTCTTTAATGTATATCATGGAGAATTTAACAAGAGAAGAATCATATCTAATATCAATGGAAATTATTGATGTTATAAAATGATATACTAAAACCCAAATAATATTATAGAATTTATATGTTTTGGGGTGTTTGATAACGAAATCCATGGTGATATTTTACGAATTCTAATCAGGTGTGGGTAAAAGTTGTAACATCTCTTTAGACTTCAATCCCTTATCCATAACAAACTAACATATCAGGAATTGAGATATAAATTTTACAATATGAAATTTCATTTTCTCCTCCTAAAATTATATTTGAGATCAATATTCATCTTTTTTTACTTCCAAGATGAATTGCCAATAACGATCTACTATTTATATCCAAAAAAACCCTTCTTCGAATTTGTTATAGTTGGGACACTTACACAATTCATGGAACTTACCATTCATCAAATTCATTAAAATTTCTCACATTCTACCACAATTATACACCCCCCATTTTAACTACTCTAGTCATGATATGGATAGATGATTGAACACTCATATATGAAAAATAGGATCTATCCCTATTCATCCCCTTTCCACAAGAATTGAAGTTCCATAATTTTTAAATACATAAGTATTAAATCTTTTTTAATCCTAATTATGGAAAAAATATTATGGACCTTCTATCATAAAGAATTAACCACCTTTTCGACCATCCTAAGGCTGTAGTGTATTGGAAATTCATAATCATTAATCAACTCTGATGCTATCCTTTATCACATATTCAACTCAAGTGAATATACACTTCGATATTTTATGATGAGTATAAAAATCACATCTTTCAATCTATAGATAATTACTCCGTATAGAAAATAGTTATTTTCTCCCCAACCATTTGAGATATGTACCATTCATTTATAGGTAATAACATAAAAAAATGGATGTAATTTACAATGGACATTCAAGTTCATCCTCACAATTATAAATGATCATCGATAGATTCAAAATTTCATATTTGACTTCCATTACACAATAATTGAAATATGTTCTATATTAAGAGTGCAAATCAATTCCCATGATCACATAAAATTCAAGTAGAGGGTGAATAACTAGGTTTAAGGTTATAAAATTCCCACTCCAAATATATTCCAGTGGAGCTATAGATATTAGGTGAAATCTCCACACCACTAGAAATATTTTATATATAATTTTATATCTAGTTAATTAGGTGGAAGTTTTATCTTATTATCAAGAATTATAGGTATAAAGCAGTGGTTTTATAAACTACCAAAAACCAAAATCATAGTTCTCTAGTGGATGATAAGTGCATCTTACATCAATTCAATTTATGTGACTTCATTAGTTGTGATTTTATAGGATTTATGTTACTCCATTGGTCGAGTTATTTGTGGATTCTTATCATCCTTATTATCCCTTAGATTAAGGAATTGAATTTTTTAGAGATCAAGTTTCATACATTTGTTACATTGATATTTTAATGGTACTACAGAGTTAAATCTATTTTACACCTTTTCATTGACCAGCATCATCATTTTCATCTAAAATTAGCAACTTTACGCCCTCTTATTTCAAAAAAAATTCTTGTTTCTTCGCAATATTTCTCTTGGTGATTCTTCCCACATACTAAACACATATGAAATTAAATCTTCTTTCCTTCCATGGTCTTTATCACTTGACATTATCTAAATATTCATATATATATTATTTTTAATTTTAACTTGGATGAGGTTATTAACCAATGAGACTGTATTTTAGGAATAACCATAATATTTTTTCATCCCAAATCTCATTATATTATTTTCTTCATGAGAAAAGTAATTTTATTGGATACAACATTCATTGTTCAACCAATTCATCCTGGTTATTTGCATTGACTAAAATAAAAATGGTTCATTTGTTTATCATGGAATATTAATATAATTATGATATCATATAATCATATAAATAATTATTTATATGTTTGATATTATGAAACCTTTTAATCAACCAATGACTTTTTATGTTCATCATATATCACTTTTAGTGCTAAATAAATTTCCATAGATTCCATACTCTATTTATTCATAATGATTTATAAAAATAATTTGAATTTACCAAATAATATACCATCAGATTGTAAAAATAGGTGCGAAGTTAGGACTCCTTTTCATACACAATGTGAAAAAAATGTAAATACCCAACCACCATTTTCAGTGTTATTACCCCTTGCTGCATCTATATAAGATATTAAATCTACTTGTTTGTATCTAAATAGGGATTAAATTTCCAAGAATATAACCAATATATTAAATAAAAAAACATCAATATATTATCTTATATTAATAATTATCCCAAGGGTATTTAGTAATTCTCATTTATAAAACTAATCTTTAAAAATAACTAAACCCTTTTCTGAAACCAACTAAGGTGACCAAACAATTTCTTGGATAAATATTACATAATTTAAGATGAATAATTATTACATATCAAAATAATATATTCCCCATAAGTATAAATTATTAGAGTGTTTAGATACTAGATATATAATCAACTTATTTCCTGAATGATCATCAACATCTCCCACCCAATTATTATCAAATATTACCCTACTTAGACAAACCCTATTCAAAACCATTCTGTATAACCTAGGGAAATAAAAATATAAGAAAGGATGAGTTCAGTTTCTTAGTAAGAGTAAAAATAAGAGATATAAATCAATGTTTATAAGTGAATATAAGATAAGTACATGGTTAAAATAACATGATCACAAATTATGATAGCCACACTAAATCAATCAAATATCATTAATCACGAGTAAAGTCATAAGGCTCTTTCATAGGAAAATTCATAATTTAGAAGAGTGAATAGACATTAATAATCAATCATAATCCATGAGAACATATCAAAAGAATATTATAGATATTATTTTAATACACATAAGTTTAAGAAATAATTTACTTATTCAAGGATTAGTGTCAAGACTATTGTAGTAGACCTAGTCCAAAAATGTATTAGGTTGACTCCCCATTACATCATTCCCATAGTCAAATCCCAATACCAATAATATCAGAGTGGAAAATATACCTTATTGGTTTGTATTCACTCCCCAACTCAATCTTTCAAATAGTCAATAATCATTTTGAAGACAGTCAATGTGGAAAAATCCCCTTATTAAACTAGGTTCACTACCTATAATAGTTCATATTACCTCATGATATATCATTATTTACACAATGGATTAGAGCGATATATAATTTCAACATACATAAGTGTGTAAAAATATAATATTAATATTCATTAACCAGTGGGAATTTAATAAGTCTTAAAGAATAAACCTAAAAAATAATCATTATTATCCATCCTTTGGAATAAAAAGAATGATATCGATATAATATATCCATAGTGGAAAATAATAAACATCTAAGGATTTTGAAACAGATGAAAAAACATTAAAATATAATTTTAACATTTTATAAAAAATAAGGAGAACTATTCTTATCCATTAGTATCTTTAATAACTAAAAATTTCCATAACATTGAGAAAATTTTTTTTTTTGAAAGTAAAAAATTTAAATAGGTAATTTAATCTTCTAATTAATGAATAATTATGATATTATGGGAATCTATTCATTCAGTAAATGTTAAAATAATGATTCATTACACACATTTTGTAAAAATTCATAAATAGACTATCCGAAAAACATTATAAAAATAAAATTTCTAAACATTTAGAAGAAAATAAAATATGTTTTAATATTTATTTAAATAATAATTGGATAATATAATGAAACAATCGTTGATTTTTTTTGTAAATATGGACTTGGAGGAGAAGGATTCCCGATACAAAAAAATAAGGATGGATTTTATTAAAAAATTATATTGATAATTTTAATTTTCAAGGTGAAGAAAATGTAAGGAAAACATGAGAAAAATATAAATAAAAAATAGAATAAAATATATGGGGTTTAAATTATAAGTATCATATAATATCATTTAATGTAAATTTAACATAAATAATTTAAAAGGAAATGAGATTGTATCATAAATCATTACCGCTTTATTAACATTTGAATCATAACCCATATGAATGAATCGACAATAAATAAAACATTAAATAACATTAATATTAATATATTAATTATTTAAAATATAAAATGAGATTTATATAGACTATATAAACACAAATACATGTAAAAAATGAATCTTGTCTCAATAAAATAATATTTATATAAATAACCCCTATATGAAGTCTCCTCTTGCTTCATATGCTTTCAAGATTTCTAAAAAATAAATATTTTTTTATTATAAATATATTATAGAAAAATTTTCATATATAAATATATATTACTAAATTTTATTCTCATATTACTTCCAATTACCCTTTTATTATGAATTCTTCATTAAAATAATTATTTAGAAAAAACTAATTAATTTTCCATGCATGATCAAGTTCAAAAGGTTATGGTCCTTGCACATTGGTAATAGTTTCATCATAAAAAAAATATAAAAAATTTCTCAAATATCACATTTATTTAATATTTTCACCTAAATATTAATCCATATTTGGAGGTGATGAAAAATAAAATACATCACTTTGTGTAGATGGTTGTTTGTACGCACACATGTGTAATGTTTCCATTTCACAATGGGTGGAACAAAATAAGGGAAAATAATTTACATTTTTTAAAAAACTAAAATTACATAATATATATAATTTATAATAATTAAATATTTTTTAGATTATCCTTTTACGGAAGAAAAGAAAAAACAGTCACATTGCTTTTTCGAGGTGGTGGTCCACATTAACGCACAAGCAACACTATGATTTTCCCATGAATGAGAAAGTAAGATGGTAGATATTATTTTACATTCAAATAATATTAAATATTTTATAAAAATTATATATATCCATTAAATCCATTGATATTACCATTCATGGGATACAATTATGAAAAATGAAAGATAACTCTTTGTGAAGGTGGTAGTCCACATTTAACCATGAGAGAAGTTTTAATTTTATATAGGATGTAAAATAAGATGAAAGAATGGATGTAATAAAAAGTACTAATATTTCGAAATATTTGGAATACTAATTTAATGGAATAATCATTGATAGGATTTTTTTGAATGAATTATAAGAATAAATAACCTTGAAAGAACATGGATAAGAGTTATACCTCTTCTTTGGAAAACCTCAATTATCATAGACATAAAGAATTATATGATGGAATTCTGGTAATACTAGAACATAGAGGTAATTGGGGGGGGGGATTTGAAGGTTATTTGGGATGATATTTTCTTGGATAAATGTCTTAAGAGGTGTGAATACGTGATAAGTCTAGGAACCCTTTTATATTTTAGTAGAGTAGAACACATTAAATTATTCTTAACTATTAAATTTTATTAGTTTCTTACACGTGTAAGGTGGAACTAAAGATATTCCAACATTAAGATAACGTGTTAAGTTTCAAAATCCCCCCATACAATATAAATTAAGATTTGGGTTTTTGATTTTATCAAATAGTTTTAACATTAGTTAACACATTTTACCATTTTTCCGCGGTGACACCATTTTTACCAATGTTACTATTCATTTTGACCAAAAATGAAAATGAAATAATTAATTAATAGTAAACCCATATTTTTTAATATAAATAAAATTTTTAGGATTAAATCTATAAAATTTATGGAAATTAAATTTTAAATAATTTCATAAAATAGATAAAAAAAATGGTTTAAAAAATCATTTTTATCTTAAAAATGATCTTATTCCAAAATAAAAAAGAATGATGACTCCTATAGAATTAATTATATAATTTTTAATTATATTGATATTCTATTACATTAATAAAAATAAAAAATATAATGATACTTTTAATGTAATTGATTTAAGGATATGGAATGAAATTATTTCAAAGAAAAGTATTTTCACAATACATTCAAAAAAATATATTTTTAGAAATATCATAAAACTTCACTCTAAGATAATTTTTAAATTTTCATTTAAAAATTATTTAAATTTTTTAGAATTCAAATTGTATATGTTTAAAAAATGAATTATAATATACATGCAAAAAATGAAATAAAAATCTTTTTGAAGAAAATGACTTGTGAAGCACAAAATACATTTATACTTATTCCTTTATTAATATACACAATTAAAAAAGGTTAAAAAATTTGATAATATATAATATATTCAATTCATTACAATAATTTATAAATTTTTATTAATTTAATCTACTGATATAAACATACAAAACACATATAAAAATAGTTTTATGAGAAATATCTCATTTACCATTTGCATATTTTATCATTATTTCTTAAAAATTTACATTCAATGTATAATTTATTATTAATTTTATAGTGGGAAAAAATAATATTAATAGAAAAAACTGGTTTTCTAATGTTTAGTATTATATTTAAGGAGAACTATCAAACACTTCAAATTTAAAAATATAAATATATATTCAGAAATATCTAGGTGTTAAGGATTATGAAAAGATAATTTATACACAAACATGGACTTACATCAGCCATATTAAAATAAAGAATTAGGGAAACTGGATGTGACCCTAGTTTTTCCATGTAATAATTTCGAATATTTCACGGAATATTTCCACTTCCATGCTTCGATTCAGATAAAAATTCCATATCCAAAAGAGACTCAGAGTGGTGATATATAAAGTATTAAATATTTTATGTATTAAACATGAAATTTTTAGAGAAATTAGGAATAACCACCATAAATTATCTCATATCAGAAATTTAAGATGTGGCTGACACTTAAATGTGGGTTTTACACTAGGAGTGATATAAATCTTATCAGTGTAGGGCACTCAGTGGAGGGTGAGTATTGACAGATGCAATAGTTAATTAAATAGTTAATTTTAATTAATTAATTAATTAAGGGGGTATAATACCACCTTGTGTTGGATTTCAAAATGAATATGAAAGGTATACCATTTATCCCTTATTTTAAGGATGAACCAATGGTGGAACCAAGGTGAGGAGGTTCAACAAGACCCGTTTTTTGATGTCGATCATCATCGGATCGAGGTGGAGCTTCTTATAAGCCTCATGTTGTACCCGAAGCATCAAAACTTCACCTTGAAATTGGTTGACTTATGATATTTATATCTCAATCAGTATTTATGAATTTTGAAGCTTTTAGAGCCTTTTTATGTTTGGTAGGGACCCTATAAGGGTTGGTCGAGAGTGGATCTAGAGAAATAGGGTGTTAAGGGTGGCTTATTGGGAATTCCCATTTGAAAATCCTAATAATAGGAAATGTAGTGAAGGATCACATACTATTTTTCCTTCCAAAAGGGGGAAGATAAAATTTAAGGTGTACACACAATGTACTTGGGTACAAGCTCTGTAACAGACCTAGGCCATGTGTCCAAGGACATAGGTAGACTTCCTATGTCAAGGGATATGGTTGTGAGGCAAGAAGTATATGGCTAGATGTCACAAACATGAACAGATAAGATGAACATGATAAAAATTAAATGACCATATGACTTGGGTTTCGGGACACGTTTTTTATTGGGGGTACATATCATGTGGTAAGAGATAAAAAGTTAGTGTATGTGGGAGAAAGGACACTCCCATAGGATCAGAAGAGGTCCTATGTTATGTAACATGGTCTACATGTCATGTTTTTGTTATACACCCTATGTATTGATATGGGAAAAAATATGTGCCAGTTTTGAGAGACATATTGTGTACGGTGAGTACACACCATTTACTTCAATTTGATACATTTCCCTCATACATATTTGTCTTCATAACTCATATAGAGGCCCTTGAGTATCCCATCCTAAATAGTTTTCCATGTATGACATGAGTGTGGCCATGGTTTTGGCAACAATGATATTATTGGATGTGTAATTTTTTGTTCAGTTTATATAATTTTCATATAGAATATTATCAATTTAGTGAGTCCCCTCAGTCTATTCCAATGAGGGTATAGTATAACATCACATCCTATGAATAGGATTGTTACCCCTCTATGATGTTATAATTAGATAGAGATTATGGTGTCCATCAAAGCAGCTCTATCTATGATCCTCTATTATTATAGTTCCTTTGTTAGCATTCATGGTATAGGCATGGCCATAATTATACAGGGTTCTTATCCACCTTCTAGTAGGTAATTCATTGAGGGTTTATGATATCATAGAAGTATAATCCCATCACATCATAGGTTCCTCTATGAGGATTCATGGACTCCCCGAATAGACCCTAGTGCGAGCCCCTATCTAGGTGTTGAGATATCAGAAGTATATTTTAGTAGGGTTTTAGGTGTCTCCTAAAAGTCCTAGGAGTGATCTCCTATCTTCCTATTTAGTTCTTTATTTGGCATTTATATGTTTCATTAGGGTTAATGGTGTCCTAAAGTGGTCCTGGAAGAGATCACCTATCTGAGTGTCATAATATCCAATGTTCCATTTTGGGTTCTTGGTGTCCCCTAGAATTCATAATTGTGACCCCTATCTATGTTTTGAGATCTTCCGATTCACATGGTGACATTCTCTGCAGTGTTATCTTATGATGATATTCTCTATGATAGTTACCACTGGGGATGTTAGGGATGTGACATTTTTTTAGTGATGCCTAATGTTTGAGAATTCTTGTGTGAGTACCATCGGGGATGGAAAGACTCGTGGAGTGAGTAATCTTAGATGAGCATTAAATTTAATCCTCAAGTAGGTTTATGTGATATTATTTATAGTTTTGACCATGAGACATAGAGTCTATTACATGAATAACTGGTATAATATTAGATACATTTAGGTATGTGTCATTTTTATTTGATATACCATGCGGTGATGAGATGACTAGTCATGTATATCCTAGGAATGGTTGAGATGAGGATGAATTTTCCCATTAACTAGGGGTTTCTCCTTTAGATTTTGGATAAGAGAACTATTTCCTTTTAGTTACATATTGGTTTTTCTTTTTGGGGAACTGAATGGGTATTTTTATAATCACCCTTGCATGGTATTTTCCTATACAGGTCTTATATTATGCAGCTTAAAATTTCTTGGTGGAGTCCATGGAGGACTAGGAGTGGGTGGAGCTTATTTCTTGGTGAAGTCTATAGGGGAATAAAACATGATTTGGATAACACTTTAAAATTTTAAAACCACCACCACCACCCCTGGGTGGCCTATTCTAGGGTCAGAGAGCTAGTGGTTAGGGATATGGGTGTTGCAAGAACTAGAGATTTTTTTACATTAAGGATTCAAGAGTGATTTGAGATAAAATCTGTGACTCTTGTACCTTTTCTTCTATTGGGTTTATCACTATTTTGATTCAATTTTCCTGAGACACATCTCTTAATTAAGACATGGAGCTTTTAGTGGATCTCAGTGTTGTTGACAATGCAATTTATTTAGAATCCTGAGAAAAGGTATTCTTCATCTATTGAGATTCATTATTTTGATGCGATGTGAAACCATTATAGTGATTCATTACCAACCAAAGTGGATAGTGTCAAGTTATGGCTGATGAGTTCCTATTAATAGTGAGTTTGATGATGATTGTATTTCATTGTGTCAGATTTGGACCTTGATGGGGTGGGCTGGTGAAAAAGGGAAAGGCTGATTTACAGGCCGTAGGTGGATGTGACCTAGAGAGTTTGGGTTTGGTTTGGGGTATGACTTATGACATATTTTCCTGAGTTATAGTACTCAAATATTCATGATTCAATTTTCCCTGAGTTTGTTCTTTATTTCAGGATTGATGAAACTTGTAGAGTTTGTTTATCATTTACCATAAGACTGAATGAATCCACAAACTTTCAAAGAGGATTTACCACACCAAAGAATCAAATACTTATTCACCCGCACTAGTATAAAAATTATTTATCATGTTAGATTTTTCATGTTAATTATTTATAAAATACAATAAAAAGTCATGAATATTGCATTATCATGTCAATTATCTAATAACTGACATAAAAAAATCATCCAAAATTACCATATCCATTATATAATAACCATTGTGATAATGTTCTTTTTTTATATCAGTTATTATATAACCGATGTTCTAAAGTAATTTTCATTATTTTATCACATCCGTTACAAAATAACCAATGTGATAAAGAAGATTTTTCATGTCAGTTAATATGTAACCATTGTTATATTTCCATTAGAATTTTTTTAATTGGTTTTTTGAAACATTTAGGTGTAATTCGATATCGTGAAAGAAATCTCATTTCACTCTAGTGGAATCCCTAAATATATTTCTACAATACAGTGGCCTTATATATCCATTTTACATCATTATAAATCCTCAGATTTTTTCGGCTCATTATTTCACATTTGATCTACCCATCTCTCAAATCTCAGGTTATCCTAACACATCGATCATCACTTTTGGTCATTTAATGTCACAAATGACGTATCTCTATTTTTTTTCCAATTCCATTTACTCAAATATTGAATTTCCATCTTTATAAAACCACAACATTCATCAGCGTCACTATTACACATTAATTTGTATATTTTAACATCACAAATACTGGATTACAATCTCTATATACCTTATTTATCCATTTACATAAGGGAAAATTTTTAGATTTCATTATATCATAATGTTATATGTTAGATTATAAATTCCAACAATATATCATAATGCTTTGGTGTTTCTACTATATGGAAGGGAGTTTCCACTAAATTGTTTAATAGGTGTTTATACTACATCTCATCTTATATTTCTATATTGAATCTATAAATGTTGCTTATTTGGATGGTTTTTGTGAAGCATTAATTATTTTGGAAGACACTTCCATATATGTGGAAAAAATTCAATTAGCATTATGAATTTAATTTCTAAATTTAGATGATTATACCACTAAATATGTAGATTATTTAAATGTTATATTTTAATTTATGTAGACATACATCACATGGTAAACAAATTGAATGACTTTTTCTCCGTATAAATTCAAAATCTATTTTATCAAATTAGGTAGACTAAAATATTTAAAACATGGGTTATTTGTGTGGTATATTCAAATAAAATATGATTTCATTAAATAATGAGTACATAATATGACATTAACAATTTCAATAATATATTAGCCATTAATAATATATATTATTAATTATATATATATGTACATCATTACAAATTCATCATTATGTTGTTTAAACACTTCTATTCAATTATATTATAGTATAAATTAGTGTTTCTACTGTTAATTATTGGTTTTCTCAATCAAAATAATTGGTTAATATATTTTATGATAATGATTTAAATCAAAAGGAAAAATATGCACTTCATTTGGATTCATCTCAATAATATTCAATTCAATGTTCTATCTAATTTAATTAAGAAGAAAATGATAAATTATAGAATAGTCTAAATATATTTTCTTTTGTAAATTACTTCCATAAATTTATTTTTAGGATTTACCAATTATATTGGAACATAAATTACATTAGTTTGTAGAATGTATAGTTATTATTTTCAAATATGTATATTTTTTTTTCAAAATTTCAATGTTTTGTTACTTTCAAATTATGAAATATTTGATAAAAATTTAAACCTAGTTTGACTTGAATAATTTATTCACACTTTTATAACCAGAACTGTATTAATTTGAGAGTTATTTTTGATATTTTTTATAAATAATAATGACACTAATTTAGAAAAAAACACATAAAATAAGTGTTGAATATAAAGAAGGTGTTTTTTCTTTTTCAAAAAATTTTAAGTGAAATGTCAAAACAATAAAATGTTTTTCTATCTATTATTGGAATGTTTAAATATAAAGAAGTTTAAAAGAATAGGTATCCTAAAATATTTAATTTTTCATGTTTTTAATTTGAGTTACAACCCATGGATTTGGCATCATGAAATTGGGAACAATTTTGGATCTATTGATGATGATGCTTTTCAAGTTGATAACTCTGATCTAATTGAAAAAATATTCATGATATTGAAGTTGTGGTAATTGAGAAAGAATGGAAAATTGAGAATATATATGGTGAAACTAAAAACCCATTGTATCTAGGATGTACAGAAATTATGGTTTTATTATTGGTGATATGATTGATTAACATGAAGGTGAAACATGGATTGAGTGAGGAGAGTTTGGGACATTTTATTAAATTATTTAGAGATATTCTTTATAAAGATAATGGTCTTCTAGATTCACATTATAAATCAATGAAAATACAATACCCGATGGTATTAGGGTACAAAACATTATATGCCTTCTTGAATGATTGTGTTCTGTATAGAAAGGAATACAAATTTCTATCAAGGTGTAAAAAATGTGCGATGTCTTGATATAATTTGAAAGAAAAATAAGATACTGATGTTTTATTTATACAGACTCATACCAAGGAATTTTTCCATATTCATACAATTTCTCATTTGAAATGATTTGTTGAAAATTTTCAATGACGAGAAAATGTTATGAAGGATGGTAGTTGAGAGGATATGTGATGGAAAATTAAAGCATCCAGCTGATTTTCCATAGTGGAAGAAAATTGATAAAATATTTCTTAGATTGGGAAATGAAGTTAGAAATCCCTGACTTGGATTGTACATCGATAGAATGAATCCACATCAAAGCATTAAGAGAGCATATAGTACAAGGACTATTTTATTGTTAATTTTAAAATTATATATTGTTTTTTTATGATTTTAATTAATTTCATGTTGATTTTAATGGTCTATAGACCCAAACAACCTTAAAATGATATTGATGTTTTCATATCACCGATAGTTGATGTTTTGAAACTATTATAGGATGATGTTATTAGGGTTAATTAATAATGTAAAATGGAATATTTACAACTATATATAATGATTTGGTTAACACTAAATGACTTCCTAATATATGAAAATTTTTATGGATATATTGTTAAGGGGGATAAAGTGTGTCCAATTTGTGAATAATATATTTCATATTATCAACCGAATCATGGGAGGGAAAAGTATACATGGGTTGTCGTTAGTATTTTTCTATGGATAAATCATATTGAAGATTAAAAAATGAATTCATTAGCTCTAGATAATTTGATATTTTTCCAAAACCTTTATCCACTGATCAATATATTGAGAGGGTTAAAAAAATTGATGAGACATTAATAAAGGAACATAAATATTTTAATGATTGAAATATTTGGAAAGAATAGTTAATTTTTTTAAGATACCATATTGAAGATATCATGAGGTAAAAAAGAAATTTATGTCATGAACCTAGATAATAATATCCACAAAAACATGGTTGTAAAATTGTTAGATATTAAAGGAAATACAAATGATGGTTTTAATTAATGATTGTACTTACTCTAAATTGGAATATATTTAGAGTTATCTCATACACCGGATGAATGATGAGAATTCCTACCTGCATATTTTCATACATTATTTAAGAGGTGAATTTTTTTTAGTATCCCATGATATCAAAGTGCCATAGGGTTATTCCTAAAATGTAAAAAAATTTATGTCTTTAAGGTATTAGAAGTTGATAGGTATGAAATCTAATGGTTGTCATGTTAGGATTCAACAACTCCTAATAGTTTGATTCATGTAATATTTACCATCCCTGCTAGAATGACTATCATGATAGTGCGTTATTTTTTAAAATTAATTTATAATAAGGTGATTGACCTAAATTATTTGAAAAATTTGGAGAATGAATCTGTTTATATAATTTGTAATTTTTTTTTGATATCATGGTGAATTTAATGGTTCATTTATTGTGAGAAAAATTGTTTTTAAGACCTATATATCCACATTGGGCTTATCCTTTTGAATTTTATATGAATATATTAAAGCGGTATGTTAAGAATCCATATCGACCTGAAGATTCCATTGTTGATAAGTATTTTTTTGAGAAGTTTATAGATTTTTTTACAAGATAATTATCTACATTGGAGCACACATGATTCCCTAAATCTTTCCATGAGTGAGTTAATTATATCGGAAATGAGATACATGAATTAAAATTCGAATCATTGATTGGTGAACAGATAAACAAGGTACACTTATACATCGTGAATTCATAGATGATTCTCAAATATATATGAAATTTCATATTAATGTTTTGAAACAATGTCATCCAAAGAAGAAAGATATGTGGATTTTGAATGGGAATAAAAAATGTTTTTTCCATGGTTTAAACAGACCATGATTGGTAGACCAAATGCATTAAAGACGTTGAAATGGTTAGTGGGTGGTCTATGTTTGAACTTGATAACATTGTACATGTATGAAATTAATGGCTATACATTTAATATGAAAGATCCATACAAAAAAAGTTCATTTCATAATAGCAGTGTATCATAGTTAACATAAGTAATTAATTTTACATGTGAGAAATAAAAAAACACAATTCCACATCAAGTGCATATTCTGCAGTCATTGATGAAATAAGGGAGGTTTAGTACATCAAATTTCAGGTTCCTTTTTATATGTAAAAATTGTTTAATGCTAACAAAAATGTTAGACACAAAGAATTTGGAATGACACTAGTTTAACTAAATAGGATGGAATGCACATATGATCCTTTTAAAATGGAATCACATGATTTTTTTATTTTTTCTTGACCAATTCAATATGCAGTTGTTCATTGTTTTATAAAAAAATAGTATATTGGCGATGATAAACTTGACGATGATGTTTATTTATGTGAGATCCCTACTTCAATGGAAATATTAACAGATAATATTGATGACAACATCATAGACATGATTTGTACAATATAGAAGGATCATGATGAAGTAATTTGTAGAGGCTAGGGACGGGTAGTTCTAGTGGGTTAGGCCTACGGGTCATGTATTGGGCATGTTATGCCTCTGGACCCTTGGTTCATTTATTTTCAAGTCATGTTAGGTCTTGTGCCTTGGGCCTAAGGGTCATGTATGGGTTCCCCGTCGACCCTTAAAAGGGGGATTATCCATAATAGAATGAAAAAGAAGGACTTCTGGCCATTTAGAGTATGATAAATTAATTTGAGAAACAATCCTTTATTATATTCCTAATATTACAGGTAATATATGTTTTTTTCTCATTTAATTTTTAAAATTTTATATAATATTAGATATTTTAACTATTTTTTCTTTATTAAAGCATGTATTATAACTAATAATTAAAATTTTTGTTTATATTCGTTTAGTTTTGGTTAGTTTCCCATGATTACACTTTGGTAACATATTTATTTATTGATTTTATTGAAAAAAATTATTTTAAATCTAATAGGCTAAAAAAATAAAATAAAATATATGATTATATTTTAAAAATACTAATTTTGATATAAAAAATGATTTATTAGGTAGGAGAAATTTTACTATTCAGACAAAATTTTTTATTTGTTTTCATTAATTTATATACCTTTTAATATCTCATTATTGTTGTTAGAATTTTATTAAAATATCAAAAATATAATTAAATTTTTTTATGTTTAGATTATTTTAATTTTTTATTGGATAATTTTTTAAATTTTTCATTACATTAGTATATAATATTTGAATTTACATACATGTGTATTGGTTGTTTGATTGTTTTGTTTTCAAGATAATGAGAGATCAAACAACTAGTCCACTAAATAATTGTAAAGATGATCTTAGTCATACCTCCAGTGAGGAATTGATAGAATCTCATATTGATGATCCACATACTTTTTTACAAGTTTAATCCACTGTTATATGTCCAAAGAAGAGTTTATGGTATTTTAAACATGGTAGCACAAATTTAAAAAAAATTAACTTTATTGTAGCCAGGACCATATGATACAAATAAACATATATTATAATTATATCTCAGGAGTTCCAAACTCAAAATAATTCAATACTTATATATCAGTGCAGGCTAGAAAATATTGTATTTTGATTGATGATTAGAGAAGTGTTGACAAATTTATACCATCCCACTTATGGGAGACCATTTTGGTAAGCTCATTTGTTTTTATTTTACTTTTCTCGATATTTTTATAGTAATATATGTTTTCCCACTTCTTATAAAATGACATATGATATACCTAATACTGAAGAAGTTGGTAGGAATTCTATATCCTTTGATTCTAGAAGATATGGTATTTTAAAATAACCCTCGCATGAGATTTCATTCTAGGTCACGTGAAATATCATAATCCATGTGATATATATCCCATTATAGATGAAGATACATGTAATATATTTTTTGAAAGTAGAAGACAAGAAAATTTTTTAGAATGTGAAGTGTCACCTTTTAGATGTTTTTTATTTTAATGATTTTATTAATGATTTTATTTATTCTTAATTTAAATTAATTGAGGAGATTTAATCAGAGATCCATTCTAGAAACTTATGCCCATATACATTATCTTGTGAAGGGAATACGTTATTGGATGAAAAAATGTAGGCTGAAAAAGTTCAAAAAAAGAGAACTGAGTCTTCAGGCTCTGTGAAGGTTTCCCCTCCACCCCATGTTAGACACAAAAAATGGAAGAGGGTTCGAATGGGAAAAAAGAAATTATATTATGGAAGAGTCAAGGGTTTTATCAGAGATGATATTAAGAGGTTTACATTTTTTAATTAGTAATATTAATTAAATTATTTATATATTCTGATTCATTACAGATTTGTAAACTATTTGATACATAATTCTATTAAGGAGTACGACACACATGGTGTGTTTTTAGATGAGGGTAGGAAGGATGATTTAGCTAAAATATTAGGAAGGATTGAACACCTAGGTCATGTATGAGGATACCAGATAGGTGTATTGGTGAATAAAGAATTTCTATGTTCTACAACTTCTTCAATGGAGTATATTTATAAAAAAATAGAATATATGGAAGATGAATTTATGGACATTCAATTGATTATGATGGATATGATTTGATATTCGGTGTAGTCAATGTTTCCCTACATGAAAAGGGAGTTTTAGAAGGCATCACCCACTCATACACCTCCATCAGCATCTCCCACTCCTCTACCTCCTCCTACACACCCCACTCCTTATCGTACTCCAACACCCAACCTCAAAAACATCATAGTTATTATGAGTTATATGTTGAAAACCCCCAACATCATATTATTTCATGTGGGTTGATAGTTTATAAGAGATATTACACTCATCATCAAAATATAGAGATAAATCATTATAGGGTAACTATAGATGATATTATAGATAGATCAGTTGGAGTACCATTACCTACAGATGAGGTGTGTATAGTTGGACAACGTACTATCCAATTTTTAGTTTTACCATATAGACATTTTTAAAATATTACCATCGAGTCATGTGTATATTTTATATTTTATTATATTTTGGCATTAAAATTGCTTTAAAATTTTATGTTTTAATATATATTTACTTTTTCTAGATTATTTTATTGGTAAATAAATATTGTATAGACAAAAAAATAAAATTTGATATGAATCCATATACAAATCCAAGTAGTTTTGATAGATTATCAACATATTCCAATTTATTATTATATTTTTATGGGATTCCAATTGAATCTGGTGTTTATGGGATTCTAATGAATGTGCCACTTCTGAAAAATGATATCATGGATCTTGTAATAGAAGATCAGTTGGGCATCAACATGATGAATGTTTTTTCCATGTATGTGTTATCACAAATCTTTTTATATGTATAATTTATTGAAAATGTATATTTATATTTATATTTTATTAGGAATTATTATACAATGTGCAAGGATCATTGCTAGATAGGTGTATATGAATTTATAGACCCATAATTTATTTAACCTTTACCAAATATAATGAATGAATCATAAAGAACAATTTATATTATTGAATTATTTCAAAAGAATACAATTATATAGTTATGGATGTATCCTTATCTTCAAGTGTATGAAACATATATCTAAAAAAGTACCATATATCTGGTAAAATAATAACCACTAATACTAAATATTCTTTTATATCAGTGTCTATTGGATGTTAGGTGTATTATTTCTAAGGGAGAAGACACTTAACTAGTTATGCCCTATCCATGGTGAAGTGAAACAGATGTTTAAAAATGTATTGGGCATTTATGTTTGAATTTTTTAATACATGTTTTAATTATAATGAATTTTAAATTTATTTCATTCATATTAGTTTCATACAGGGCAAGGAATTTATTTTGAGAGTCTATAATAATGAATAATTCTAAGTTAAAATATGTAAATGAAAAGTTAAATATTCATTTATCATAAGTAAATTTTGTATTTACTACTTAATAATGTTATTTTGAATTTAAAAATTATTTTAAATTTAAATTTCCTAAATAATAATGAATCTATGAATATAGATATTATTTTTTAAGATTTATGTATGAAATAATTTCAAATTATACTATTACAATGTTCCACCAAGTATTATTTCTATATAAAATTTTCCTCAAAATTTTATTCATTTTATTCATAACACATGTTAAATGATTTGATTTTAATTTTTTTCTTTTTTATGTCCCTTGGAATTATATTTTATAGGATCTAAGAAACATTGAAATTGAATGGGAAACCCATCTTGTAAGTGATGTTGGATTTTTGTTTTTTTGTAATATATAATACCTTTTTGAAAGTTGTAATTGTAAATTTATTTGGATAAGAAAATTACTATACAACTATGGTTGGAATTTAGTTTTATTGTACTATATATTTTAATTTTGAATATTGTAATTGTAAATATATTTTTTTTGTTTGTTTTTCTTGGACTTATTTTTTTTCTACATGGTTTTTACTTGTTTTTATACCTATTTTCTATTCTTTTATTCTGTGGAAAGGGGGGTTGAAAGGATAATTATTTAAAAAAATTGGGTTCTGACATTGATTATTTAATGAATAATGTGAAAAACCAAATCTTAAGGGGGTTTACCATCAGTTATCAAATAACTTATGTGCAAAACCCTTTATCACATCTATTTTTCTTGTCAATTATGTGATAACTAATGTAAAAAACCTATAAAAAATGGTTTTTCATTTCATTTATATCATATCCAATATAAAAAACCCATTACTAATGGGTTTTCATGTTTTTTAGCACATAAACTACATGAAAAACCCTTCTTCTTGTCGGGTATTCATGTCAGTTATGTGATAACTGTTGTGAAGAACCAATTAAGATAGGTTCTTCACCTCTTTTTATCAAATAACTATTGTGAAAAACCAATATTAATGGGTTTTTTATGCTAGTTATCAAATAACCAATTTTAAAAATCAATACAACAATTCATTAACAACATCAATAGTTTTTAAAAACATTAAAAATTTATTCACAACATCATCAGCAATAACATCATATACTAACCCATGTAAAAAATCAAGAAAACCTGACGTGAAAAAACACTTTATTCACTAGTGTCAGTGGCTAGGAGAAATATAGTTCTCAAAGTTTATCCTCAGGTCAAGATATAACTAACTCCATGTTTGATTGGAGTTTGTACCAAAGTTTAATTTCTGAAGCCAATATGGTTGTGTGAGATTATGGGGATACTCTTTGGTACTTTGAACTCTATATAAGTTTTGTGAGACTTATAGACCTTTTCTCTAACCCCGTATTAGGATTGGTTCTTTTTACTATTCCTTGGTCATATCTTAGTGTTATCAACATTGAAGGTTGTGTATGTGAGACACATTAGAATAGTTTATACATGTAATGAGAGTACTGACTATAGATGAAGGAATAAAAGAATCAGTTCTAGAATTAGAAGTTACACACCCTAATATGCGTCTTCTCATATGAATTAGTGATGCTAGACCCTATAATGATTTGTGGCATAAGCATATTGAGAACCACCCAAGGGAATTTGTGTAGTAGCACATGAATGTAGTGATTTTCTCCAAAAAAAATGCTCATGTGACGTGGTGTAGTAGTTCCCATCATATAGAGGATCCTTGATGTAGAGGTTAGTGTAATTTTTCTCCAAATGATAATAGTTTACTTTTATTTGTCATCATATCATGGAGGGACACCATGTGTATTATTTCTTGAAAGGTCATGCTTGACCTAAAATCCATTATACAAAATCTTAGTTTGTTTTTAAGGTGGGGAGTACATCACACTTTCAAGGATTGATAATTAACCACATCACATAGAGAGATTATGTAATGGGGTGGTTTCTTCCCTTTGTAGTGAACATAAGAGATGGGTAGTAGTACTAGAATCATTAGAATTAGGTTTAGTGACAAAGTGAAGCAGGCCATACAGGTTTGAGAAAACATTATTTGGGTTTTATTTTTGGATTAAGGAAATGTCTAAAAAGACTTCCTTACCCTCAATGGAGATTGGGTATCAGGGTAGTGAAAAATTAACTATTGGAATAACACCTTTGGTGTACCAGAGTGAGGGACCTGATAGATCACCTTTGTATTGGTTGGAGATAGTAGGGGACAAAAATTGTTGGTATATAGTTGTTTCTTATGATGATTGAAAATTTTTCAAACCAACCATAGGTATATGAGGTCTTCTATGAAAATTCAGTTGTTTTTATAGACCAACGACAGTTTCCTATAGTGTTTGATAATGGGGACTTGTGTTTTGAGAGGTCTTACTTAGTTGTGAATTTCATTGAGTTATCTGGGAAGAAAGGCCATATTTGGGGATCATGGACCCTTTCTCCAATTTCAATTTAGCTTAGTGGGGTGGCATTCAACTAGAACCATTAATAATTTTTAGATCTGGTGAAGGATGTTTTTTTCATGTCGTAGCTGAGTAGACATGTGCACAACTAATCTCACAGTGCGAAATTAAATGTGGTGGGTGTTAAGGGGGGATTTGTTTCCAAGGTACCCTTTGGAATTTGTGTTATATGAAAGGAAGTCCCATAATGGGAATTTTGTTGCCATGGGTGCATGTTTTTTGACAACATGGTAATCTTCTAAAGAAACAGATTGTGCGAGAGATTCATTTGTGATCTCGGTTTTTTATCTAATTCATAGTATATATTTTTTAGAGATGAAAATGCATGAAATTTGGGAGATTTTAATGACTCTGTTATTTCTAATTATGACTTAAATTATTTCTATGAATATTTATGATGATATGCACTGGGTTAGTGTAGAATTATGAGGCCTTGAGAGCCTCGAAAAAATGATATTAAAAGTATTAAATATTTTATTTCACATTCATATTGTTTTCGGTAAATTACGAATAAGTATTGTATGGATTTTTAAATAAGAAATCTGAGAATGTGATTGAGTCCAAAATACTGTTTTTACCCGAGGACTGATATTATGTTTTTCATAATTGGGCCCCCTTTTTAGGGTGAGCATTGACAGATATAATATTTAATTAAATATTTAATTTTATTAAATTATTTAATGAATGGGAAAGAATACACCCTTGTGTTATCTCTCCATGCATATAGGAATGGTAGGATTCTTTAACATTTCATGTCTGAATAAATAAGGATGAACCATGGTGAGGTGGTTCAGCCAGACCCCATTTTTGACATCGATCGTCACCATATCAATGTGAATTATCTTATGATAATTGTATTGGACCTGAAGCATTTCAGTTTCTCTATGAGGTCGGTAGATTAATTTAATTTATGTATTAATCCCCATTTATGGATTATTTTAATGTTTTAGAGCCCTTAGATTACTACCAGCGACCTCGTAAAGGTCGATCTGGGGTGGATCTAGAGAAATCAGGGGTTTTGGGTGACTTGTTAGGATTTCACATTTGGAAATCCAAATGACATGATGTGTAGAGCAGAGAACACACTATGTGTTCTTCCAATTTAGGAAAGAAGAACATTAAGGTGTGCATCTAGTTTACTGTGGGTATTGGTTGTGTAGTGATCCATGAACACGGATTTGAGGACATGGGTGGAATTTCTATGTCAAGGGAAATGAATGTGTGGTAGTATATGGACTAATGACATGAACACAACCAGATGAAATGAGAACAGACTAAAGGACTCAACTATATACCCTATGTTATAGGATATACTGTGTAATGTGGGTACACATTGTGTGGAGAGACATGCCCAATGAGGTCCTATGTAGGAAATGGCATGCCCAGAGTATCAGAAGAGGTCACACACTCTGTGAAATGGTTTACATGCCATGTACTCTATATACATGTATAACACTAATAGTGGACATGACCATGGGCCTGTTTCAAGAGAAAATTTGTGTACGGTGGGTACATGATATGTAGTTCCCTTAGAGACTTTTCCATCATGCATATATATCTTCAAAACTAATATTGAGTTGATTATTAACCTATAATGAGTAGTTTTCCACATATTATGTGATGGTGGCCATGGTTTTATCCTTAGAGATGTGATGTGAGGTGTTATTTTTATTTTCTTTTGTTAACAATGAATAGATTACAATTAGTTGAGTGAGTTCCCCAGTTCTATTCCTATTATGGTAAAATGTGTCATTAAATCCTCCATATAGGATTTTGACCCCTATATAGAGTTTTTATCAGATATATTTCATGGGATCCATCCAAGAGGCTGAAGGTGTGATCCTCTATCATTATATTCTTCTTGGTAGGGTTTGTGGTATAGGTGTGACCACCACGATACAGGGATTCGATCTACCAACTTGGAGGTAATCATATAAGGGATAGTGGTAGCATATATGTACAATCCCTTCACTTATTAGGTTACTCTAGAAGGGTTCATGGTGTCCCCCAATGGTTTTTGTAGTGTTCTAATATCTGGGTGTTGATATCTTAGTAGGATATTTCTATAGGGTTTGTGGTGTCCCCCAGGGGTCCTAGGTATGTTCATCTATCTAAATTTTCAGATCTATGTTTGGTGTTTCTATTTTTCAGTAGGGTTCATTGTGTTCGACAGTGTTCAGAGGATAGATCCCCTACCAAAGCGTTATGATATACCAAGTTCCATTTTTCATTCTTGGTGACCCCTAGTGGTCTTGGGAGTGATCCCATATCTATTTTTTTGAGACATTCAAAGTCACAATGTGAAACTATAAGTGGCATAATCTAATGATAATGTTCTCTAACGTAGTTACCTCCATGGATAAATGTTATTTTACCTTGGCTCAATGATTCTCGATGTTTGATACTTCTCAGATGAGTTCCATCAGGGATGGAGAGACTCATGGAGCATGTTCTCATAGATGAGCATTACCTTTAATCATTATAAAGCATTATGTGGATGGATTTATGGTTAAGACTATGAGACATGGTGTCTTCTATTAGAATATCTTGGATATTCTAGAATAACATTAGGTACACGTCATTTGGTTTGACATACTAGGTGGCGATGAGCAGAAAAGTCATGTATGACTGAGGAATGGTTGAGAAAAGGATTCATTTTCCTTCTTGATTGGGTTTTCTCTGGTAGATTTTTGTTTAAGATAAATATTTTCATTTAGTTTCTCACTTTTTGGGGTTTTTGGGTGCCTAATGGGTACTTTTATACTCAACCATGTATTATAATTGTCTGAACTTGTCATGTCTTATGAAACTGTTATGTATCTTGGTGGTGTCGTTAGAGGACTATGAGAAGGTTGAGAGTTGTTCTAGGATTGACTAACTATGAAGTGTACCGATCATGCATTTGACAGTTGTCCCTTCCTTTTAATATAGTTGTACAATTTTACTATTTTTTTCAGGCATGTATTTTTCCTTTTAATTCGTTCCAATAATGTCATACTCTATTTGTGGGATATATATGTACACATTCATTTTTATCATTTGTTTTTTATTATCATTGCATAATTTCATAGAGATGGATGGGTGTGACTACGTATAAGTACCATAGGATACGGACTAACTTGTTAGTGATATGTCTACTCAACACTAGTCTCTAGACCATAGCCTATTGAAGGCATGCATGTGGTTGGATCAGATCATCCTTCCGCCAGCAAGGAGATCACTTCTGGTTTGGGTCTTGAAACACCCTATTTTTATTTATTATGTAGAATAAAACCACACTATAGAGGATCATCAATCTGAATCAAGATTCCTCACAACTCACAAGGAACCATAATATATGGGGACACTGATATCATATAAATACACATTTGCAACTCTATCCCAAACATGATCTCACACCAAAGGAGTAATAATGATATATCTTGTAAGAAGACATAGGGTTATTCTTTTATAACCCTTAAAACCATCACTTGATGATCATATACTAAACCACAAACTATCCCTATCATTAAGAATCATAAGGAATATACATGTATCTAACCAATTCAAGGGTATCATGCTCTAATAAACATATCATCCACTCCATTAACATCATAGTATATAACATTCCTCCTAATTAAATCCATAATATCCTTCACCGAATACAACTAATCCAAACCAAGTATGTTTTCATTTGTCAATATCAATTAAAATAAGAAATATTACCACGATTGATGTTTTACCAACACCAACACAGAATCGCTATACACATCATAAAATATGTCTTGACCTCCAGCTAGAAATGTTACTTTGAAGGGAATCGTAAGACCCTCCACCTTAATTGATAATTTATATACTAGGGTGGGTGAAATATTGGAGTGTTTATCTCCTAAATAAAATAAACCATATAGAAAGATAAAAAATAAGTAGATAATAACTCAGAAAACATTTAGTTAACATTGAAATAGAAACTATAATGAATAAATTTGTCCACATCCGATGACATGTCCTCTCTAGAAATGTTGGAGACCACCTGCATGGATTCAATCTTTTTTCTATCTATAGGTTTGATTGGTATCATTGGGTTTTCCACTAAACTATTGGTAATGTAGGGATATACTAATGATTTCAAAACCATTGGTATAACATGTATTTGAAATATTAATACCCATGGTTTTTAAAACCATTGGTATAGTTAATTAAAAGAAACCATTGAACTGATTTGATCCACGCACCTCCGATTTAGATTTAAATGACCTAACCACTAGGATAAAATGATTTTTGGGAACATAATATGTAAAATATTTAAATTTATATTTATAAGTAAATTAATTATTGATGTATTCAATGTTATTTACTGAAATTATTTGTTGAAAATAAAAATTCATTTACCAATGGATTTCCAAACCATTGGTATTTGTTTTCCAAACCATCGGTATTGGTTTTTTTTATTTTTTGGGACCTATACCAATGGTTTTGAGAAAACCATTGTTATAGGGTGGGTCAGTTTATTGAATTTATACCAACGGTTTGTGAAAAAAAAATGTTAGTATAGGTTTATTTTATTGTATTAATTCCAATGTTTTTTTCCAAAACCATTGGTATGGGGTCATATTATGGTACATATACCAACAGTTTTGGTCAAACCATTAGTATAGGGTCATTTTAGGGTACTTATAATGATGGTTTTACAAACTGTTGGTATAGGTCCATTGGTATAAGTCCATTTCCTTGTAGTGTTACCCTATATTCCCTCTCTATTAATCATAATATGGAGAAACATACATTTTATATTCCTAATTACTTTGAGGATATTTCTATAAGTTAGAATCCCAAAGAGGGTTTCTATCCCCATACTGACAGTTGAGGTAGGTTAAACACTAGATATTCGGATGGACATGAAAAAAACATGAATAAAAAACAAGTCATGATCCACTGGAAGTGGTAAAGAACAACCTTACCTAGTGAAACTAGATGATGAAGGCCATAAATGAATTTCTATTATATGAATCTTATACTAAATATGAAACCAATAAATTATATATATATCTCTACACCACTACTATTCATAGTGACTACCCTCCCATAGTGATGCAATCCTCTCAATCTCCCTCCCTATAACCTATATCCTCGCTATCACCTTGAGATATGGAATCAAGATGAATGAGGTGACCTGTATATGGATCTATGGATATAATGAATCCTCAAAATTCCTTACCATCGAATCCTCGTCATTTGATGGTATAAATCAGAACATAAGTGGCTCTTACACTAAATACTAAACTCATGGAAACTATAACTCCCCTTGTGGATAATACCATTCTATTTTTGGTTAGTCACCTTCATAGTCAATGGATGAAACTCATCCTTAAAAAAATCACAAAACATTTCCAATAAAACACCAAATTACTTATGATCACTAATGAATAATAATCAACACTACTATGAAACCCTACATAAAATAGTGACATTCAATAAAACCCGTTGCTCCCTCTGAGAATAGATCAAACTAAATGTGATCTCTACCTCATACATCCAAGAATCAATATTTTAATTTCAAATATTTCTCTCATACATGTATAGAACATGGTGCTATAACTACAAAATAATCTTTATTTTTGATTCATTATTATCAATCTAAACTCAATGGATATCAATTGGTGTACCTTTCAAAACATTATCAACTGAAAGCTTATGGAACATTGATTTGGAGATATTTCAATAGAATTTTTTTTGGGAATCCTGAAACTAGAATATAGATTATATTTGTTAATTAATTCTAATTAATCAAAATTCCTATTATCTATAAATTAAAAAAAACATAGACAAGAATTACATATGATCCTTACCTAGGTATCTACCCCATAAACAACATCTATTCTCTTATCAAGTTCAGAAAATATAAGGTCCTTATATTGGATCACATGGGGGCCTATAATCCTATGTCTAAGACAACCTATTTTTATTATATCAGATGTTATATATAGTTGATAAATTAACATAAAATCCCATGTAATCCTCACTAGTTCTTATCTATGAAGTAAATCCTATCTCAGAAACATCATCTTTCATATCACTCTATCATGATCCCTCCTACACTGTTACCCCTCCTAGGTTGGAATTTAAGCCGAGTATAACCCTTAAAGCCTGGCTCAAATTAAAGATGCATTGGAGACTATCACATAGGGTATAAACTATATAAAGATGAGAGGGATTACACTCAGTATACAAATTTAACAATATGAGATAAGATACAAACTTCAACACCATCACATAGACAATATTTAAAGTAATTCCAATATATAAAGTTAATAATAGAAAAATAAAAGTTAAAATGGAAATTACAAAACAATTCCTTGAAAGAAACCATGAACTGTAATAGATCCTTAACAACCAAATTTATCTAATAACTCATAACTCAATCGTTATCTTGATTACAAGGAGATACAAAATAGTTTACATACATAAGGTATGATCATATAGGTATTCTTAGCAGAACCCTCAATAAAATATTCCATAAAAATGTGAATAGAGAATACTATGTATCGAAGCCTAAACCCCATCTTCACCATGGCTCTCTCACTATGTAATGAATAAATTATACATATTCATATTGAAGCATATATATAACAAAGGTATCCCGCAACCACTTTCCCTTAGGTTTGCCTATCTCATTCCCCAATGACAAACATCATGTGCTAAAATCCCTTATATAAGTCACACCACACCTCTTGAACACATACATAAACAACATATCATCCTTCACCCCATGTACACATGTAACAACAACATCTACCCATAGATAACAATTATTTGAATGTCTAAAATCCATCAAAATAGATGTATCATGAATTATACATCAAACCATCAAAAACCATCACAAACCATGAATGTACACTTTTTATAACCATAATCACTATATATGGAACACATGTATGTGATATAACATAAATCCACTATATCCTATATACACATGTATGGTAAAAGGGAGACCCATCACAGGCAATATAGAAGACCACCCAATGCCTAAGGCGATTACTTCCTAGATACACCCTCACATAATGATATATATACATCAGTAGGATTGGGAAGAGGGATTAATTATCGATGTGTCCCCTCACCAACATGAATGTTGGGGGAAACACTTAGAACCCTGAATATTTTGTCATTTCCTTACCACTTGACTTCGGTGGTGGAGGAAATTAAATTAGAAAATATAATGAATAATATATCATACCTCTAACTAAGAAAAACTATCTAGACATAGAATATACTTCAACATTCATCCCAAATGACACCCAAGTACCACCACTTAGTTCTAGGGAAGAAGATTTTATATAACTAAAAAAGAATCAATAGTCAATATCATTAATCATCTTCATCTAGAAATTAAAACATTTCCCATAATTCATTAAAACGAATACACATTCTAATTTAATCATTTTATTTCATCATAAGACAATATGTTTTTATAATTCATATTCCAATAATAGTTTCCATTTTGTTCTCTAAGAGTACTAATACAACTATAAAATGGTGCTTATTTAATATGTAATTACCACTATCAACAACATCCATTCCCATGAGTTCATTTACCATTATTTCATCTAAGTACTATAGAGATCGGCTTGAAATACCAAAAAAAGATACAATTATTATGAATAGTCCAAAAGTGTTTAAAATAAACAACAATTGAACATCAAACAATCTAATAACTAAGAATAATGCATCAATTAAAGTAGGTAAGATCAGTGCTCAACCCATACAGATCATAAAATCAACATCTTTAACACAACCATATTGGTAATAGTGTATCCTTGATCTCAATCAGTTCCACATATCATGGGAAAACCAAAGACAACACATCAATAATTCTTGGGATCAACTATCCTATAAAATACATACAAGGAATGAAAATTTATTTTCAATATAAAAATTTTAATGGTAAACTACAAACATTACACAAAAGAATATAAGACTATAATAAATAGGGATGGGAACACAACATCCCCAAACATGTAATTTCAATAAAAAACCATTTTCATCACCATACTGAATTAAATAATTCACTATGAATAGGTTTCAACAAAAAATACTAACGATAGTAACTATAAATTACTAAGAATCAACTATAAACATGCTTCAAAGAATATTTTCATATTTTGATATTTTTAAGGAAGAATTGTAAATAAGTACATCCACCACATTAATTATCAAATTTATCATTCTACATTTTTGGTATTTATCTAATTTTAAGCATATAAAGTTCTCCATGGAATAGAAATAATCAAATAAATAAATTTCATATTATCTAAAACATATTAATAGGCATCCAACAAAGTAACACATTGACAACAAATAAAAATATTGTTCTTATTTTTTTTCATGTTATTATATTTATTTAGATTATTTAATCTAGTACCAAAATAATCTGAATCATGTTAATAATAAAATTTTATATATAATAAGGATAATTCAAAAGTCCCCTAACTTGATAGAAAACTATCGATGTTCACAAATAATGAATGGAAGAGATGGAATAGATCTCTAATCAAATCTCCTATAAAGAACCCAAAATCCTTATGGATATCATCAAACTATGAATTCATCATCAATAACTAACAAAAACAACCTAAAAATTAAACAAAACAATCATACATATCATGGAGATATATAAAATGAGAGAATAAACCAACATAGAAGAGGAAATATCACATTTGATCAAAAATTAATTAATCTCTAGAATCAGGGGTCAAAAAATAGAAACAAGATATTAATGGCGTCTAAAGAGATCATCAAGTTACCTAATTTTTTAAAGAAGAGGGAATAATTATAGGAATAAATTAGTAATTTAGAATTTATACTAGGCAGATAAAACATATAAAAAAACCCCATGAGAACAATACTATTGTTTGTCCTTTCACCCAAATCACAATGTATAAATAGTCGAAATACTATTATGTTCCCATTAAAATCCTCCCTCAAGAATATATGATAAAAATGTAGCAGTATATCCCCCTTTATAAATATAATTAAAACTCAATCCTATAATCACATGGAAACACTACAGCCCAATCAAGACACCACACTGTAATGGGCCTCAGATCAGTATAACAAAGGGTCCCAACCTACGATAATATATGGATCAGTCTCACGCCCATTCCATTTTGGCCCTTCAAAAGGTATATATAAGGAATTATTATCCTTGATTATATAGAATAAATCATAATAAGAACACCATAGCCCCATATATAATGAGAATGACACCAAAACCTTCACCCAGAACTCAATAACTTATGGACAATAGTTATGGTACAATTTGAACTACCTAACAAATTTTTAAAAAATGTTCCATAATACTCTATGTTAATTAATATTAGGATATGATTCAAACTATTTGCAGAAAAATTTCATCTCATATTATACTCTTTCTAATCAATCCTTCACAAGAAACCTCTTATCACTCTAAAACATAATAGAATATCTTGAGAAAAACAAATCCCTTATATTCAAGATGATATAAATTTAACATAGATAATTTAATAAAATTATCATTTCATCTTCTATGAGTGTAAATCTTTCCAATGTAATTTGTTAAAGAAAGAACCTTTGTAGAGGTGAGGAATCTATTCAAATAAAAAAATATCATAAAGAATAAAACTTTGATTTTCATTACTTTTTAATGTTAAAAAGTTAAATGTTAGGAGATGTTTGTGATGATTTAGAACTGAATAAGGAAAAATAATTAGAAGAAAAATATTGAGTAAAATTAGTAGATATGGTTTCATCAGGTGTATCATGAACTGTAAGGTAGATTATAAAAGACAAAAATAATTAAAGGGGTTGAAGATGAGAAATAAAAGTCAATGTAGTTGATATGGTTGACAACTTGGGTTGATGTAAATCAAGAATTATTTGATTAATGTAGAGTGATATTAACTAATATAAATGTTGAATAAGTTCTTGAGTATAATTGAAGCTTGGTTAACTCATTAATGTCAAATTATTACACTGAAATGTCCAAATTCATAAAAGAATGAATAGGAGTTCTAACTGGAAGGTGATCCAAGATGTTAGAATACCTAAATTGTAATTGACCAAAATTTATGGAATGATGAGAAAATTCAGATTCTCTAACTATAATATTTATCAAAAGCTAAAGATCAGATCATATGTCAATCAGAAGATATAATTATTGTTAGCTCTATATAAAATTAGGATATTGTTATTCAGAGTATGAAAAAATTTGTTTGACCAATGAAAGAATAAAACTGAAATCTCAAGAGCCATATCACACCTTGATAAAATATAAATAGGATATTAATGATTTATATGTATAGATACAAAGGATGAACTAGAATTATAAACTATGTGATGTATACTAATGTTGGATAATTGAAAGTTTCCATTGATATTTTGAAAAATATCCATATGATGTCAAAGACAAGGTTATGATGATGAGTTGATCATTAAAGAATCAAATATCTAGAGTCAAAATCTAGGATTCATGCTAAGATTTTAGAAAGTGGTGAAGACGTTTTTCTAGGTACTAAAACTCAATTATTTCTTAGTTATGTTGAATTTATTAGAAGGAAGACAATGAGAGTGAGTAAGCATCAAATTTCCTAGAGGAATCCTTACTTTGTGAAGTATATAAAATTAGGTTGAGATGATGTGAATGATGAGATGATTAAATAGGGAAATTGAAGACTCTAAAAGAGAAGAAAGAATTGTTCATTGATTCCAAATATCATATGGGTTGATGTTTTGTGGATCAAGAACTATAAAATCTAAGTCATAAACAAGAGGTTTTTTTAACATTGGAATGTAGAAGAAGAATATCTAAAAATTATTTTTTTCAATGATAAAATATATAAATGACATGAATGTAGATATAACTGGGTATTATATGTAATTCAAAGATGTGTGTTGAGGAAGAAGATCTTGAATTTGATGTAGCAACATGTAGAAGTGGAATAATGATTTTATTCATTAGAGAGTTTTAGAAGAACCTTTTTAAATAATAGGATCCAATATAAATAACCATTCAATAGACTATAAATCATTTAGGATATATAGTAGGCAATTTTGGATATGACCTATTCTATTTAATTTCATCGTATATTGAATATCAATGTCTCATATAATAACCAAACACAACAAGGAGTATGTTCCCACATCGATATCAAACATTATTTTTATCATGTCCTACTCTCAATTTAGATTTTTCCATTTAATATAGTGTCAATGAGTCTTATTAATAATTAACAAGATATATACATTTTAACCAAAATAGTGGTTTCAATAAAACATTAGGGTCAAATTTTTAAGATATAATAATTTTGTAAAATTAGATCACCATGATTCTACCATATTAGTGGGATTGTAAAAGACAATCTGAACATCACTTATCAATTCTAATACACATTCATTATTACAATTGTTCCATTATCACAAAATTAAAATAGTAATATAAAACCATTGATATTATAAGGAGGATGAGAAAATATTTAGTTTTATACCATGAATCTGTGATGAACATTATCCTTTGATACTCTGATGGTCACCCAATACTACTCTATCTAATCATGTTCTTCATTATACCATACTTCTAACTACGATGACACTGATCATCATGATTTTAATTCCATTGGATAATGAATATAATTGACATAATTTAGAGAACATGGAAGAATGATCATGGTCTTGAAATAATTCCACTTAATAGTGAATTTATAAATTCTCTAAGCAATAAAATTATTTAAATTCCTTCAACTCCCCCATAAATTCCCTTCTTTTATCATCAATTTCAATATAAAATCCAACATTAAATCACTAAATAGAAATATATGTTAATTTTACAATATATTCATCTAAATTGTAAAGATGTTTCCACCAAAATTTCTCCACTACATAGATATTACTTATAAAAAAGTCAATAATTAAAAAAATATCAATAATAATAATTAAATTCCACCAACACTATATATCAAAATAAAAACTAACAATATTAAAAAAATATTAATTGAAAATAATCTTATAAATTTCATTCCTAATATGAAGATACATGAAAATTTTTATTCCAAGAACTCTAAAATTACTGTTTTACCATTATCCTCCAAATAGGTGACCATTTTATAAAAATATCAACGAAAAATATTAAAAGACATAATAAAAGAATATTTGTAAATAAACAAGAGGACTATTGGGTCCCTCATACAAGGCATAAAAATATTCCATGCCAATATTGGTGTGGAAAATATTACTGTACGTAAGATCCACTAAAGGTCAGTGACCATGAAATCTCTTATAAGAATCAACCACTCTCGTACTAAAAAAATGGTCCTCTATTTTTGGATTTTATTTTGAGGGAGGAATTATTTACTCAATTGTAACAAAGTCTAGAAATCAACTTGAAATATCAGTAAAAATTAGAACATAAATTGATCATCTTAGTTAAAAATCACTAATAAGGGTAAGAAATGTAACCAAATGATCTTATCCATGCATAGAATACTGAAACTCTTTACCTAACTGTACATCCGAATTTAATAGAGTTAGGGTGACTTGATTATCTAGTTCCTGACCACCAAGATAATATCATGATGATATTATAAAAATGGAATTTATAATATAAATTACATCTATATACCATTCCAGTTCATCTCAAGAAATTTTAGGGGTAATATTTGACCATCTTTAGCTGATGTTGTGCCTTCACCCATTGACATGTGAGGCAATAGAAAAAGAACACTGTGATACGCTTCTTTATGTCTGAACACATATAATATCAGCTAATTTCCTAACAATTTTTCCTTACACCATGATGTATCACATAATGGGATGTCTGGAACTCCCTCAACACCTACAGATAAAGAGAAACTCAAACAACTTTCCAACTCATAAATCAGATTATATATTATTTAACTTCAAAGAATCATCTTGGAACATTTCTTAAGAATAACGGGTCATGTAATATATCACAAAATATATCCTCATGTGGGGCCTCCCTCACTCACTAGAATAGTGCAGGGTCTACCACCATTGATCAAAATTAAGTGACATATGTTTATTCCACCTCCACAAACATCATCAATTTCAGCTATTCTGATGCCTCCTCCAATAATTGAGCATGATATTTCCTTACAAGGGAATCAATGAACATGTTACTATTCCCAGTAGTAATATATTATCATGTTTTTAGTCTAGTATTAACTATAATGATCAACTCTACCTTAGCTTAAGACCTTATTGGGAGAAGATATACCTAATAGTCATGTGATTAATATAGTGCATGGATTTCTCACAATGTAGGTAATGTATCTAGACCATGAAGGTGATCATAACATATAAATCATACAAGACATGGATTTCATAGTTTTTAATATGAGTGGTCAGATTCTTGATCCATAAGAAATTTTTTCCAACATCAAGATTATAACATGATTAATCGCCATCATAGATGAATTACAAAACAACACATAAGCAATTACTTCATCTGGTAAACATAAAATTGGATCACATGTCGACCTACACTTCAAATCCTTATAATTCAAGACCCATGATTATACAATAAATATTTAATTATTTAATTTTTATTTTATTTCATCATTGTATTAAATCATAGGTACAAAGTTACATTTACTGGAAATACTATGAATAAAAACGTAGAACATTACCTATAAAGTAAAAATACAGTCTATAAAATTGAAAATAGAACTATGGGTAAATGAACACAACTAAATATAAAAAAAATAATTTTAAGTTCTTGAAAATCATAGTTTTTATGAAATATCACATCCATGAAAAAAAATTAAAAGGAAACTAATAATTATAGAGATGGTTAGAATTCCGTAAATGATGTATAGAGAAATAGGAGTGAAAATTTAGTGAATAGAGAATGATGAAAATAAAATGAATTTTTAGGATGTGTAAATGTAAAATGAAAATCATAAATATAACTATATTGAATGTACCAAAACCATCAGAATAATAACTTGAGTGTTATAATAATGAAAAAACCATTGAAATAGTAAATTTACAATTAGTTAAATACTGATGTATCATTCTAAATAATGATTACCATCAATTAAATAATTTATCAACGTGTCAAAATAACCTGAAATAATAACTCAAACAATGTAGAAAAATGTGTGTATAAGTGAACATTTTTAATAAAACATATTTGGTGTTATTTAAGGTAATTTTTTTTGAAAATTAAATTTAAAAATTAAATAATTTTTAAACTTATTTTCAATAATTCATGTCATTTATTGAATTATAAAATTTAAATTGGTCCAAGAATAAGGATTAGTAATTTTTATAAATAGTTAAATGTGTTGGTGAATTGTGAAATATCATATTTCACATTATAAATTAAATATATGAATAATTGTGCACTTGATGATTAAAAAAAACATTAACTCAACCATTCAAGAATAATTTAATTCCTATAGTCGTAATAATGAATACTATTTATAGTCTTCTAAAAATTAAGAAAATGACCAATATTTAATTCATAAAACATCTTCCCCTTCACTAATATGTACATTCATTTTCCATCCACCCCCTTTACTTACAAAACAACTCATCTTAAAAAAATATCTACCAAAATCTAGCCCTAAAATTGTATAGTCACATTTTCATGTTTTTCTTTCTTTAAATGGCCATTACAAGTAACATTAAATTGAAGTTTAATAGATCCATATTATGTTGAAAATAATTTATTCTAATTTATTCTTACTTTCCCCATTTTTTACAATGTATGATAACCATTATACTATGAAGGGAAAATTTTTTGTGAAGAGGAGTTCTCATGGTGTCGTGGTCCAGGGAATGAACAAAAATCAAATCACCCATGACTCTTTTATCCAACCAAGTAAACTATCCTATGACCCTAGGCATGCACTTTGGGTAATTAACTAAGGTATGTGTTATCCCACTTGTGAAAATTCATCCTTGAGAAAATCCCTATCACATGTATTCACAATGAAATAACACTTCCCCCCATATATTTTTCCCAAACCATCTTTTGTCCTGAAACATTATGATCCCTATTATTAAATTTTTCCTATAAATATTAACCATGGGTATCTATTATTCATAGAGTATAAAACACTTATACTTTTTGAATATGAAGATCTCCATGAACCATATTATATAAAACCACTTTAAGTGGTTTAAATAATCCTAAAACATAAGGTAATTAATAAAAAATAAAGGTAAGTGACTTACTACAATGTTTGAATAATCAAAACACTCATAGAAGGCTGATCACCCAAGATAATCAAGTATTGGGAGAAATACCTTCACTGAAAGATGCTTTACTAGGTTGAAATTTTTTCCTAAGAACCCCCACTATGTAAACGCATTCACCAATGACCTTTTAATAGTGTGAATACTTCTCCCAAAATAGTTAACTAGGGAGAAACCTCACTTATGGTCATTTATTCTTGTGACAACTCACCTGGGTCTTTACCTAGGGTGAACCTTTCACCCTACCATTAATAAGGAACACTATTTTTCCTACCCCAAATCACCAGGGTGAACCATCACCTAGGACACCTTGCTTTTCTACTTCTAGGGTGCCATATTTGACTTTACTTGTGACTATGGTGACAATTTTCTCTACCACATACTAGGGTGAACACTTTTCCTGATCCTCATACTATGGTGGCCACTTTTATAAATAATTACTACGGCTCCATATCACGCCAAAAACCCCTCTTTGGGGAAACTCCACCCTGTTCTTGTAACAAGATCATTACTTGTGGTTGAGTCTCCTACATAGAAACAACCCTCACCCTATTCATATATCTCGATGTATTCTTTTCTTAGTTCCCCTATTCGGGCCCAAATCATCAAGGCCCCCTCCACAACCACCTAAAATTATTGAATATGATGTATAAACTAGTGTGGGACCCTGAGATCAATTAATTATTTGGTAAAGTGGATTTCCCTATTTTCATTCATAAATTATAGGCCCCTCATGTGACTGGAATTCATATTTCTCCTTGATAAGGATTTTACTTTTCAGGAGAGACCTCGTGAACCATCATATGGATCATGTTTCTAATTCTAGATACCAATTTGTTGACTTGTCTGACCTGGTCCACTTAATGAGAAATGCAAGAATGAGCTTATTCTCAATGAGAAATCCCCCATACACATTACCAATGATTACATCAAGACTGTGAATCATCAATGAACTAGAGACCTCTATAAAGGGTTTGAATTTTTATAAACAATAATATTTCCCCATGTGGCCATATTCCTCAGGAGACTAGACATCGTTTTATCCAACCATTAGTTGAAAGCAAGGCGATTCCTATCATGGGATTCATATTATGTGTTTGTCCCAAACCATCTTCAAAAGGACCTTCTACTATGTTTGAGCCCTAGGAAAAAATCATTTACTTAATCCTATAACTAGTTCATGTATCTTTTAGGGACATATGATTAATCCCCTTAGGCATCCCTAATACATCTATGATTAGGTTGTGTAGACCATGCATAATATCCAACTCATCTTTGTAAGGATATATCGCACATAAAATATTTTCTAATGGTCCATACTTCTTACAATCCAACCTTCTTAAAAGATTTATATTCCATATGAACAGGATACATATGTGATTCCCTAGTGTAAGAACAAATCATCCACATGGAGCCACATCCCACATGAAAAACATATAAAAAGTTCATTTTTTTCTGAATCAGCATACCTCAAAGGGCTGTATTCCATGAATGTATATGAAACCCCAATGGTCTATAGTCCATATGAGTCAACCTTCCTTAAATATATATACTCCTAACATGATATCATTCCCCATGTTTCCAAACACCTTGTGAGTTGAACCAAAATGGGTTGTTCATGCATAATCCCACATCAACTATTTCCAGATATCTTTTTCTTAGTATTCTTGGATTTAAGATTTGAAACATCATAGAATATGTTCTTTCTTCATGATGCTATACTACATGGTATGATTCTATTACAAAATTAGAAATATTTTTTTATCAAACTATGTAAGATTTGATTCCTATAAACTAGGATATATATAATGAATCTATGAGGTCCAACTAGAATACCCAATAGGTCCTATTGATATTAACTTAAATGGAAGATCACATATCCATGGTTTCATGGCCCAAAATGGAATCATATTATCCCTTTTCAAATATTCGTAAAAGGTATTATGTTTCCTAGTGAGTGGCATCAAAATATGTGTGTTTAAATTATATTTATATGGATACATTATAAGTCACTATCATGGGACTAATCCAAACACCAAAAAACATATGACTTCAGATGAAATAAATTATATAGTTACAAGTTTTAAGACATTATACTATAGAATCACTAACTAATATTAGAAATATAAAGAACCTCTAATATATAAAAATATTTACCGTGAAAATTGTTCCAAGAAAATAATTAGTATGGTGTTAAAAGCTCATACATTAGGATTTAAGAATGATTTATGAACAAATATTATGTCTATAAGAGATTACTAGAATAAGAAATAAATCCCTCATAATGGTGATATGTTAAAATTAAACCTTACATATGTCTAAGGTACATTTAAAGTGCTATTGGTGAATCACCAACACACTCCTAACATTTGAAAGAATATCCATATTATCTCAAAAAACTATGGTTCAACTGTTCTCTATAAATAAGATAATTAACTAGAGGTTCCTATCCAGTCAAAAATAGAAATGGGTGAGTGGTATTCATACATTGGACATTGAGTCTCTATTAGGAACTATATGGGGAACCCAATGTGAATCACTTAACCATGATATTGATCAATCAACTATACTCTTACTTGTAATGTTATATTTATGGGTTTATTTTGTATGGTGGTTGATCTCTTTAGGACCCTTAATGACTCTCAAGACTCTTATGACCTTTAGTATCTTCTGGACATTCAGTGAATCCAATAAAGTTACCTTTATCATAAAAGAAATGATTAGCCAAACATAATCTCACATTAGTCATCCAATATAATCTAGTAGATTTGGTGGGGCTCCCTAGTATCATTTTACTCACCTAATATGGAACCAAACACATGCCTCAGTAACAATGATGGTTGTAACACCACCACCCCATAGGATATTATCACATACATAATATCTACAACCCCTGGTGATGAATGAGTAAGTGGAGATTACAATCTTATTAGATATATCCCAATATTAGTGTAAGATTTAAAGTTTCTCTGGGAGGGAATCCCAACCAATGGTTATACCAATGATGGGTTTTAGATGAGCATGTGGACCCAAATTCCATATCCAATTTTTCTAAGATCCATTATCTAGAGATAAAAAAGTCTTATATACCTTATCTTATAGAGTTAGTGGAAGATTTAAACTGAATTATAATTGTTACAAAAGATATTCCTAGATGGTATCTTGTTATTTTTCACCACCACCAATTCTACATGACCTCAATTCCTTAATAATTAACAGTACATACCACCCACTAGATCTTAGCCTTGGTCATTCAGGCCCAGATACCTAGAATGAGGTCCCACTAATGGAATAATACAATTTATTCCAAAAAATAAGCTATTATTACTACTCCAAAAAAGAGAGAACATCTTCATATCATGATTGAGAATAAATTCAAGGATAATTTTCATTCTCACAACTCGAAAACCTTCCAACATAAACAAATAGTTATAAAAGGAACTCATCGATTTATATATCATTAGCCCCTAAAGGATAAGCTCATATTCATATTCTCGTTATCATTAAGGATCATCATAGACATATCCTGGTTGTTACTTATGAGTAGGGTTATATTCATTATTCCATTATATAGGATCTTTGACATACTGTCGAGAAGAATAATGATCATATGCATTCATATATCCAATATTCTACTAAATTTCAGTGGAATTTCATTTCATTCACTTTAAGGAAGGAGAATATCCATACCATAATAACTAGGGTTCACTGACTTATCTTGAAAGTCATCAAGGAGTATGCTTATATTTTATCAGCCACCAATATTTTATGGAGGCATATCCTAGTAATCACTTAGGTGAATTCTTGTGTTCTTGTATCCACTAGAGGGGTTAAATAATGTGATTTGGAGGAAATATTAGGACATTATTAAATCCAATGACATATATCTGAATCCAATTGATATATCATAATAGAGCACATTAAGGAGAATTTATATATTATAGAACACACCAAGGTGGCCTGGAAATATATTTCAATAATGATTGAAGAATAAAAAGGGGATTATACCCTTATTCCTACAGATTCTCGTAAGGCACACTGAAATATTCTGAAAATAACCCAGAGATACGTTGGAATATTTCAAGGATAGGTAGGGGTAACCAAGGTGGGTTCCTATACACAAGGGATATTTCATACACTATTTCAATCTATTCATGATGAAGGTTACAAACTCGATCACCTGAACATGATGATATATAATGGTCTTAAAGGGAATCATAAAACTCAACAACATGATTATATTATTTCCCTAATCAAAATTAGTGTTCTTATGGCTCTTTAATACATTTTTATAGATACTCAAGAGTCATCCATCACCTTGATAATGGAAGAAGGTATTAGTGGCTGCAATGGTCCGACCTACAATAAAAATGGTAGAAAATATGGATTACATCAACTTGGTAATATATGTATCAACCATGGATGTCCTCTACATAGTTTATTCTTTAGAGGTTCTCCCTATATTATAAAGAACTATGGGATAGAAGGTACTCCACTTTCAAACAAAAATATAAATAGTAACCCAAATTTCCTCCCTATGGAATCCAAGACAAAACAATGGTGGTCCGCATAATTTTATTTATTGGGAAGGTCCTTCCCATAATGACATATCAACTCGACATGAAGGTTTACCCCTTGTTAAAATCACATTATGTTTTCCCTCATATAAGAGGAACTAGAGAATTTGATGTTGATTAAAATATAAAAATAATCACTAACAGCAAAAATCTCATCCCATTTGAAGGATAGTATAGGGTGAAGATCATTATTTGAATCTCCACCAAAATAAATTATCCACTGATATATCCAAGGAGTTTCTGAATGAACTTTATCCATTAAAAAGTACCATGGGAATGACCACTATTATTGGATATTGTTCGAGAATCCCTCGCCAAGGATGGGTAAAGCACCATGGTAAAATTGAAATAAGTAACTAAATTAATTATATCATTCATGTTTATTACCATGGACACTCCTTATTATCACAATATAGAGTAATTAAAAAAGGAATGCATGTTTTCTCTATTCCAAAACAAATATCCATCTCTATAACATATTAAGGTTTAATATAATTCTTACAAGATTAATTATAGGCACATACAAATGATTATACAAATCTATCATCAAAATTATTTCCTTTAATTTTTAGTGTTGAGAAATCATATAAGAAAAAAATAATAGTATAGTATCCAGTAAGACATCATTAATAGTATGGAGACACGACATCAAATAATTATAGATGCCTATAATGACGTGTTTATCATTCCTTGGTGAGAGAATAGTCTAAATAATTTACCTTACCCACTGTTCAACATGTCTCATTAATATTCACAACATTTAATAGCATTACCTCTATCCAGGTCTTAAGATCAGGCTCTACATATGTCATCTGGTCCATCCAATGAAACCATGCTACTGTCAATTCCCAAAATTAATGTATTGGGTAGATTGGGGATATTAACGAGTTTATTCATCATTAATGTAAGATGGTAGAATAAGAATACATATTGAGTTAATCCATTACTATAATCAAATAGTTGTCCTAAATCATGGAGACTTCCCACCACAAAAAGGAGATGTACCTAGTTCATGCCATAGTAGAGACCTAAAAAACTTGGAAAGCCATGATAATAACTTCCTATACACCAATACATGTGAAAACCCATCCCACACCACTGATGGAACTTTTAACACCCTCACATGTATCTTCAACGAGGCAATGTCTTGAAGATGTGATGATAGTAGAACCAAGTTAACCTTAGACCACAGAGCTTTGGGAATTTTTATTACCTCCTATTCCTCTAACATAGAAATCATTCTTCTCGAGACTGTAGTAATATTTTAATGAAACATGCTCATGATTACTTCCTCTTCAGGATCTATCATACATATTAAGAGATTTCCCATTGAAAGACATTATAGAACATCTCAAGGTTACCATCCATTAATATGGGAATTAGACGACTGAATTTTGATATAATTCTAAAGTATACTCTATGATTGAATATATTAATGAGGATCATAATACACCCTTTATTGGATATACCAAGGGTGAAATTCACAATAATATTCTACGAAGGATAAGGATTTGATTCCTATTGTGAGATATGTGTCAATATTTTTCATTTTCATCGATATCAAAAACAGCCTGGATCATTAACTTGACTATGAAGGACACGATTAAGAGATTTACACTTGAAACATGGTCCTCAAAAATGATTTGGTTTACACACCTAATATTTGGTAATGCTTATAATTTGTGAGTCCCCACAAATAATCATCTACCCTTTGATGTAGGTTCTTCAACAAATGAGTTTGGGAATGTTGTGGCTACATCCATATCTCACCCACCACTCAATGAAGATGATCCACATTCAATCAAAGAATTTTTTCTTGGTATGAAGTTTAGATGGAGGAGTTATGGTGGCTAAATTCTCAATTTTTAGAGGAAATATTCATTATGACTAAAATTTATATGGCGAGTCTAGTGTCTCCCCTTCATTTCAAGTTCTATAGGGAGGATCTAATTCGCCAGATTGTGTAGATTATGACTAAAGATCTGGGTACATAACCAAAATATTATATTATCAAATCCTTGCGGATAAAGAGCATTAGGATTTCCCAAAATAGAGAAGGAATACCTACATTTCATGTAATCTGTAAAAGGATATCTTATATAGGATATCAATATTTTATATTGTAGAGTTGATCATATCATGTTCCACCCATTAATTTTAGTTGGGTATTCTCCTAAGAGACCATTCCACCATAACTCCCTAACTCCATTGAGTTCCTTATCCCTAAAATGGGTGAAATGAAGGATCAACACGCACCAATGAAGTCATAGATAAAGCTATATCTCAACTATGTAGATGCTAACACTGCTCTAATAAACTTTGGGAATCCCATTTTTATAATCTCACGGGATTGGGTTTCCTAGAGTATCATCTCACAAACATTATGTCTTAATATGTCCCCATGAAGGGAACCATTCAATAAAGAAGAAGAATAAAATATATGATTCTTTCTTTGTACCCTTGATGAACCAGCTTTTATCTAGTATAGTAATATTCTAATGTGATTAATTTCAAAATTGGAGGATTTATAGAGATGGTTTCTCTATTAGTTTAGTTCCACACTAATAGAGACAACTATTCTTGACCTCTTGAACTATAAAAATGTGAAAATTAGAGTGTTGCATACTATCTCACCAAGTGGAAGAAACTAACATACTCTTTAAATATGAATCTTCCTTAAGATTAATTATTAAAAATCTATTTAGATAATCTAAAAGATGATATAAATACATCACTAATTACTTTTGAGAATCCTGGTATAATCTAATAATGAATTAATTTCATAATTCATACAGGATGCTATCGAGATATCCATGTCAAAGTTTTTACAAATATTAGTATCTCAAGAAAGGAAACTTGATAGAGTATAGACTATAACTAGTATGCTCAGGTTAGCATAAATACTTTATCAGGTACCAGATCTAATGCAATATCATATAGTGACTACCCCTAAATAACTGAAATAATACCAACAAACTATTTTCAATAAGAAGAGAGAGTAACATCACTTTAGGTTTTGGGTTCATATGAATTAAACCTATTCCTTCTTAAGATAGTTTGTTATGGGATACTCAATCCTGTCAATGGAAATAAATATACCCCAATTATCAAAATCTCGAAAACCCAATGAAACTTCTCAAAATGTCCTTCCTGATCCCTAAAACATCTATTAGATGATGCAAAATAACAATTAAGAATTATTCATTAACAAGGAAATACTTAAGAGTATGTTTGATTATGATTAATTCAAGTTTGAGAAACCCTTAGTACATGGAACCCAAAATTCTTCTACTCCATTGGAAGAGAAAAAATAATGGAAAAAATTTGTAAGCAAGAAGATTCAAAATATTGTTATTTAGATGATTAGAAAATTGGTTTACATGTTTTATGTAACACCCCAAGATTTTTTGAGATTTTTTTTAATTTCTTTGATGTCTTGTGTTGTATGCTACACCAATACTATCTTGCACTATATGAAACACCGTATTATCTTTTATTATACACAACACTATTCTTGGCTAGTTTTTCACGCAAAAGCGACCTTCCTCAATAGCGTGTGTTGTACGCAATACTGAGTTTTATTAAACAATGATATATTATTATAATATTATTATGAACTGGACATTATGAATAATATTAACCACATTTTTAATTTTATAACATTATAAATTCATCTTACATGATTTCTATAGCATGATTTGAGAACAAAATTAATTTTTCATATAATGGAAGTATTTTTAAAAAAATGCAGTTTTGGAATCTTTTTATGGGGAACCCATTTTAAATATATGTTTTGGAAATTTTATAAGTTTAATTTGACGAAGTAAAATTCTTCTTTTGAATCAGGTTAAAAAAATTTACGTTGGATAAATGTTTGACATTATTATGATAACCTTCATATTTTGATGAATAGAAAAAATACGCTAAATTTTAATTAAAAACAAATTATTTCATCGAGATAATTCATATGGTTAAATTATAAAATTTAAGTGTTTTAAAGTATAAATAGAATATATTTTTACCATTTAATATAATTTAGGTCATTATCATTAATTTTACATTGAATTCATAGGTAAAAATATTTCAATCTTTTGCAATGTTTTTACTTTTAAAACTCGTTTCTCAATCGCTGGATTAATTTTAAATTAAATACTATAACTTTTGTGTATCTAATTTTGAAAAATGGATTCAATATTAAGAATAAGTAGGTCCAAATTATGTTAATAGGATACTTTTTATTTTTGGGCATTATGAATAGTAATTATGGTAAATTTTATTTAACAGAGCTAAAGGTAAATCAAGTAATTAAGGGTAAACATAATATTAAAAAATTACCCTAACACATGTATTAACATAATTGGATGATTATATTTTTCCTTGAAACATACTTGGGTCTAAATGGAATATATTGGAACCCACTTGAATGAGATTAAGACCTTTAATTTATTTTATTTAAAGGAATGAGAAATATGTCTCACTAAATCTTTAATAATTATGTTATTTTTAATATTAGGTTATACAGAACATAAATTCGATTATAAATATTCATTTGAAAGATAAAATGTTTTTCATTATTATGGTAATTCATTTTTAATTTTTAAGAAACATTTAATTAACTTAATAGCTTATACATTAATGATGCAGAAATTATTTATTATGTGAGAAGTCAATAATATAGTTTTAGTAAAATAATAATACCCATCAGAAGACCCTAACACTTGACCAAAACTTATTGGTAGAGTATATAGACACCATAATCATCCATGTATATACTTTTGAACTATTTGGATTCTTATAAATCAAATTATGAAATTTATATTATATTATTTTAAATGATGTCAAAGTTGTCACATTCATAATTTTATAAAGATAACATTATAATAGTTTATTGTTTTAGTAGATAAATACAACTAAAATTATAATTATGAAACATATTAGATTTATATTAATTATTGTGTTTTATTTTTAAATTTTATGTAAAAAATAAGTATATTAAATAATTATACAAAAAATCCGGTAGTAATTATTTTATTAAGAAAAATATCTAATAAATAGTTTAAAAAATATTAAAATAAATATTACATGAACGAATAAATGTTCTAAACGAATTTAATAGATAAATATGACATGTTAGGAATATATTAAATATTTTGGATCGAACATATCTTCTGTGTGGATTTTAGTTAAATTCAAATAATTGAATAGTGTCAAAATTGACACTATTGGTATTTTTAAAAAATGACATATTATTAAATTGATTAAAAATCACTAATATATTTAAAAACTAAAAATTTAAAATTATATGGTTTAAAATTTCATAAGGTATCTTATTATGGAAAATTAACAACACATAATTAAGTATTTATAACAATTTAAAATTTAGAATATTATTACCAAAAATAAAATCAAATAGATTAAATAAGGATAAATCAAAATGATAAGGTTTAAAATAAATTTTCAACATTTCTAAATATTATTATTTGATGATATTACCACCCTATATAATCTCATCTTCGAAGATGGGTCATTTTAGAGGTTTTCATGTGGGTTTTGATCTTATAATAAATTAATATTTCTGAGAGTTTCCTAAAGTTCCCCTCTCCTCTCTTATAAAAGGACACCTCCTCCCTCCCCTTTTCACACCATTTGAGCTTTCAAAATCGGCTGAAACTACCCATTTATCTTATCAACTTACCAAGAGACATAATAATGGTCCAAAAACTCTTCAAATACAATTATTAGTGCCCTAAGAGGAGGTTTAGAAGATGCATGTCAAAGAAGAGGTAATGTCCTTTACCGATTCGTTCAAACATATTTCTTATTCTACTTCCTCTATATGAGTGGTCTCATTATTTGGTAATAACTAAAGTATAACATGTATAATAATATTTTATTATAAATATAAAACAACCATATCACATCTTCTATCCATCCTTTGAAAAATGAAATCACCATGCGTGCGTACGTACGACCTACCTTCTCCACGCCGTGGTGTAATATGTTTTTCCACCACCACCTTACTTGGATAGGAATAATGGTGGAAATAATAATTATATATGATTAAAATTACATTATACTAATTATGAGATATTTTCTCATCCAATCCAATTCCATTCAATAATTATGGGAATGATATCATCGCTCATGCATATGTTTATATTACCGTATCCACGACTCGATGAGATTCGTTCTCAATTTTAACCATTACTGAATGATTATAAAGTATATATAATAAATAATCATGAAATAAATGACATAATAATGATACTTTATTTATGTATATATATATATATTTCATTTACTTCCATTAAATTTTATAAGGAAACGAAAACAGCGTTCATGCGTAAGTACGACCTACCGTCTCTAGGAACAGTGCTTTTCAATACACTTATCGATCAATTATATATATTTATATATTGAATATATGTGATATATAAATAATGTTTTAAATTCTGTATGTAATTAATCATTATCAATGTAATCATATGAAAATTACAAGTCAAAACAAGTACGATAAATGAAACGGTTTTACCAAAACGCTTCCTTAACATGGAAAAAAAATGAATGGGAAATATAAAGTCCTAAGTGAATCATATATGATATCATAAAAATGAATATTATTCTTGAATAAGTCAATGAAATTATTTAAATAATTATACAGGACGTTCAGACACATAAGGATTAAATAATATCTAAGGTAACAGATAATTTAGGCTCACTTTTGTTACTGTGAGACATATGCCTTAATCACCATCTACTTCTTTTCTACAGTGTTTATGCTTCCCATAAATGTTTTATGATTTTTATTATGAAAGATATGATATTTTAATATGCATATAATTTTCTTTGATTTATGACACGTATAATTCCACCAATCATAAAAGGTAATGGATAATTTTTTAATCTCATTTTATCTCAAATTGTTTATTCGTCAGTATGTACTGGGGTTATATTTATCATCCCTGTCAATGTATTCTAAAATAGTTTTCATAAAATGTTTACTATTATTCCATGTATGTTTAAATTCATTTTTACTTTTTTTTTACTTTTACCACATGGTATGGAAGGAATCTTTCTTTTGTTTACCATAGTAGGTACTTTTTGAGTTTTTTGGTAAAAGTATAAGGATCATTTTTTAACTTATACAGTGTGGATGGATTTTTACGATTTCATAACACCTTATATCCATGAATATTATCCTACAATATTTCATCATTATTTTCAACAAAATTCTTTTCTTTTAAAATTTCCAGGCATTTGGAGAAAAGAAAATGATTTTGAAGAAGAAAGGATATTTTTCTCAAGAATTAATTTCAAGTGTTTATTCAAAACTATTTTCCATCTAGGATTACATTCTTTAATATGGTTATGTTTCAAAAATAATGTTCCTATTATTTACATGGTTTTATTTTGTTTATGGTAAAATTATAACCATTGTTTTATATGGATTGTGTTATGATGGGATGATGTTTATGAAACCCTTTTTATTCTTTGGGTTATGATGAATGATTTATGTTTATTTTATGGCACACATAAGAATGATTTCATTATGAGATGGCTGGGACCTATATTTACTACCAATGCATTGGATAAAGATTTATATCTCAGGAGATAGACATGGATTGAATGAAAAGTAATCCCGGTTCAGTATTATAGGGCTGTAATGGCAAGTAAACCCAGTTCAATAATGGATGTTGTCCACTATGATGGTCTTGGAATCAATACCTTGGATACTATGGAAATAATATCACATGCTTAATGGTTTTCCACAATTACATGATTTATTCCCATGATATTTTATCTTTATTAATTTTACTTTATGATTTATTCCTTGCATACTGCCATGATTTATTTAACAACTCAATATTATGATGTTAAAATTTATGTTCATTTTTTAAGTTCAAATGTATATGGTTTGTTTCATTTTTTCCATGCTTAACCTTACTGAGCATTTGAGCTCAGCATATCTATGTTTTATGTTTTCCTTTCCCTAGGATATAAGGAATGGTTTTAGGTAAGAAAAAAAGGGGAAGATCTTTATGGGAGATGTTGAAGATCTTTCACCGTGGTTAGAAGATTATGTTTTGAGTTTCCAAAGACACTAAACTATTACGGTCCTTGGGTGTTTATTTATGTTATGTGTTAATTATTCCACAAAAAGTAATGTAATGTCCATGTACGTCAAGCTTTGGTCTCTACAGTAGGTATCAGAGGAATGTATTAGTTAATTTTTGGAAACTAGGATGTGAAAACTTCAGTGAGATACCTAGAGATATATCTAAGGTATGTCTAGGGATGTCCATAAGGTTAATAATAATTGTAGGATACAATCCTAGAATTATGATAATTATCATCAATAAACTAGGATTAAACCAAGATGTTAGAGATTGAATGTAACCCCCCTTTATTATGTTGTTTTCGTAGTATGAGTTTTCCCTCTCATACTATTCTTTTTTGGGTTCTGGGAAATGGCCAGAAACAGGGGGATTCATGTTAACGAAGAGTATGATGAACAATGGAATGATATTATTCATGAGAAACCAAATGAAACAGGATTTGGAAGACTAAACATCGTTATTATTCCTAATCTACAATCTCATAATATGGTCAACAATCTCAACTTTGGTATGTTTCCAAACTCATCTAATAAGAGAAAGATGGAGTTTCATGATGATAATAGAGGAAATAAAGTTCAATTTTCCTCATGTAAATCATGTGGGGAGAGGAATCAAGGAGAATGCTTTAAAGGAACTGGAAGATGTTTTGGGTGTGTAAAAGGACACAAAGCCAGTAACTACAAAGGAAAAGGTTCAGTTAACATAGTGGATCAAGATAATGGTATTACTAAGACATCGACAACAGTTAAATGTTTTAAATGTCAAATTTACGAGAATTAAGAAAACCAATGCCCTAAGGGAAAATCTCATGAATATAATAAAAAGAGTTGTATGGGTGGTATTTATATTGATGATGACGAAGAGACTACAAATGATATATGAGATGAAAGTAGAGTTGAGGAATAAAATTATGAATCTCGATCAATGTTTTAAGAAGGTAGTGGAATGATTTTATGTTTATCAAGAGTAATTTTCTATAGGTAATTTAATGGTACTATGGAATAATGAAACATCTAAGGATTGTCACACTATTTTTTTCCTAAAGTATTTGAATGTATATGTTGAATGGTATTGGTAACCATGAAAGGTTATTCAGATATTTTTGGAAGGTAGATGATTTGCGCATAATGAAGGGTTAAAGAGATAATGAGATTTTTGATAGTATTGTTGAGCTCATGACTAGTATAAATAAAATGTGATATCATGGTTTGAGTATGTAGAATTTTTGGGAGTTTCATCTGTGGAAAGAGTTAAATTTTTGAAGCATTCATGTTTTTAGTAAGGTTCTATTGTAACTCATGTTTTAAGAGAAACCATGATTCTGGTATTGACATGTTTGGAATTTGACCAGCAAGATATATCTTATGATATATGGGGGTAAATGATGGTATTCACATGCTCGGTAGATGACCTTTCTAGTAATAGTTTTATTTATACTATGAGATTGGATAGAAGTTTTTTCGATAAGCCTAATGGCTGGAATGGATTAAGTTGGACATCATATATTAATGTTTAAGGCTAATTTTTTTTTCTAGAATGTTATAATAGTTTAGTTTTATAAAAAGGACAATATGCAGGACATGCGACAACCAGTCACGTCGGACAAGGTTGCGGGAATCAAACCCACAACCGAAGTGCGACATGCCTTTATCGCCCACCACTGGCCTACAGGAAGTCCCTGGTAAGAAGAAATTAGTTTTATTTTATTATGCAGTATGACATATGAAGTATAAGTCCATTTTTTGGAATCATATACAGTTAATCTCACCATAGATGGAATTATATATATTTAATAATTTGTGCTAACCTTTTTGTGATAATGGCAGATGGAATGACCTATCATTCAATTGCATGGTCTGTTACCACTTCAAGAATGAAAAATTCAACTTTATTTCATTAAATAAGAGATTAAGTGGAAATTATTCATGGAATGAACGACGATGATGTTACACTAAAATCAACTATGTATTTATCCACATGAAAAAATTCATCAAATTTTGGGAAATGATATTGAAAACCAAAAAATTTGTTCTAGTACCCACATATCTGATGAATCAGATGGTACCTTAGATCATCACAAATTTATGGCTTTTTGATTGTTGGATTATTCATATCCATGTCCTCTACCACTATCCATCCAAACTTGATGGTTAGATTTTTCTTCCATATCCATATTTTCACTTATGTTCTCCTATGTGGAAACCCAGTGATGAGTTAATTTCGGTAACTATTATATTTCTTACTTTAATTTTTAAAATTATGTTTTAGTATTACTTTTTAAAATGTGGGATTATATGTAAGAAACCTTCAATTAGTTAACCATTTATAACCCCGACGAATTTTTAGGGAGAAATTCATTTTAAGGGGGGCAGAATGTAACACCCTGAGATTTTATGAGAAATATTCCTTTTAATTTCTTTTATATCTTGTGTTGTACACTACACCAAGATTAGATTTAATAATATGAAACACCATATTAGCTTGTAGTATATGAAACACTATATTTGGCTTGTGTTGCACGCAAGAGCGACATTCCTCAATAGCGTGTGTTGTACACAATATTGAGTTTCACTAAAAAAATGATATATTGTTATAATATTATTATGAACTAGCCTTTAGGAATAGTGTTTATCAAATTTGGAATTTTATAACATTATGATTTATCTTACACATTTTCTATAACATGGTATGAGAACAAAATCGATTTTTCTTATAAAGGAAGTAATTTTTAAAAAAATTCCGTTTTGTAGTCTTTTTATGGAACACCCATTTTAAATCAATTTTTTGACTATTTTATAAGTTCAATATATAAAATTAAACTCCTTATTTTGAATCAGGGTATAAAAATTAATGTTGGATAAAATTTTGACATTATTATGATAACTGTCATATTTTGATGAATAGTAAAAATACGCTAAATTTTAATTAAAAAACATTTTTCATCGAGCTAATTTATATGGTTTAATTATAATATTGTATGGTTTTAATGTATAAATAGAATATATTTTCACCATTTAATATAATTTAAGTCATTATCATTAATTTTAATTGAATTCAAATGTAAAAACATTTCAAACCTTTGCGATGTCATAACTTTTAAAACACATTTTCTCAACAGGGAGATTAATAATAAATTAAATACTATAACTTTTGTGTATTTAATTTGTAAAAATGGATTCCATATTTTCAATAAATAGGTCCAAATTATGTTAATAGTATTATATTTATTTTTGTGCTTTATGAATAGTAACTGTGATAAATTTTATTTACCAAAGTTAAAGGTAAATCAGGTAATTAAGGGTAAAAATAATATTATAAAAATAACATAACACTTGTATTAATATAATTGGATGATAATATTTCTCCCTGAAACATAATTATGTCGAAATAGAATCTATTAGAACCCACTTAAATGATATTATGACCTTTAATTTATTTTATATAATGGAATGTGAAATATGTCTCACTCAAACTTTAATAATTATGTTATTTTTAATATAAGGTTACAGAGAATATAAATTCAATTATAAATATTAATTAGAAAGATAAAATGTTTTTCTTTATTATGGTAATTTATTTTTAATTTTTAAGAAACATTTAATTACCTTAATATCTTATACATTAATGATGCTAAAATTATTTATTCAGTGAAAAATCAATAATATAGTTATTATTAAAATAATAATACCCATAAAAGACCCAAACACTTGAACAAAGAATATTGGTCGAGTATAACTACACCATAATAATCCATGTGTAAACTTTTGAACAATTTTTATCCTTATATTATAGATTATGACATTTGTATTATTTTATTTTACATGATGTCAAAGTTGTCACTTTCATAATTTAATAAAGATAAAATTTTTATAGTTTCTTTTTTTAGAAGATAAATTCATCTAAAAGTGTTCTTGTGGAATATATTTGATTTATATTATTCTTAGTAATTTAATTTAAATTTTTATGCAACAAATAAGTATATTAAATAATTATACAAAAATGATCGAGTAATTATTTTATTAAGAAAAATATCAAATAAATGGTTTTAAAAATATTAAAATAAATTTTATATGATCTCATTAATGTGATCCAAAATTTTTACATATAATTATCAAATGTTAGAAATCTTTTAATGTTTTTGGATCGAACATATCTTCTGTGTGGATTTTATATAAATTCAATTAATTGAATAGTGTCAAAATTGACACTATTGGTATTTTATAAAAATAACATATTATTAAATTGTATAAGAATCACAAAAATATTGAATAATTAATAATTGAAAATTATATGGTCTAAAATGACATAATGTATCTAATTATGGAAAATTAACAACACATAATTAATTATTTATAACAATTTAAAATTTAGAATATTATTACAACAAATAAAGTCAAATAGATTAAATAAGGATAAATCAAAATGATTATGTTTAAATAAAATTCAAACACGTCTAAATTTTATTTGATGATGAGATTACCACCCAATCTCATCTCATATAAAATGATGACTAATTTTGGAGGTTTTTATGTGGGGTTTTATTTTATTATAAATTAATATTTTTGAGAGTTTCTTAAAGTTCCCCTCCCCTCTCTTATAAAAGGGCACCTCCTCCATCTCCTGTTCACACCATTTTGTGCTTTAAAACTCGGCCAAACCCTACCCATTTTTTTATAAGATTTTATAGAGACATAATAGTGGTCCTGTAATTCTTCAAATACCATCATTGGTTCCCTAGGAGGAGGTTTAGAAGAGGCACGCCAAAGAAGAGGTAATATCCTTTATCGATTCTTTAAAACTTATTTCTTCTTCTACATACTATATATGAGATGTTTAATTATTAGGAAATTACTCCAGTATTACTTGTATACTGATATTTTATTTTGAATATATAAAAAACATATCTAATCTTCTATCCATCCTAAAAAAAAATGAAATCACCACTCCTGTGTACGTATGACCTATAGTCTCCACGCCGTGGTGTAATCTGTTTTTCCACCACCACATTACATGGATGGGTATAATGGTGGAAATGAAATTTATATATGATTATTATAACATGACACTAATTATGATATATTTTTATCATCCACTCCAATTCAATTCAATAATTGGGGAATGATATCATCGCTCGGGTGTAAGTACGGAATACAATCTCCACGATGCGATGAGATTCATTCTCCATGTTAACTATTCAAGAATGATTATAAAGTGTATATAATAAATAATAAATAAATATATGACATAATAATGCTACTGTATTTATATATGTCATTTGATTTCATTTAATTTAAAAGGAAATGATAACAGCGTTCATGCGTACGTACGACCTGCCATCTCCATGAACGGTGCATTTCGATCCATTTATCGATCAATTTAATATATTTATATATTGAATAAATGTGATATATAAATCATTTTTTACATTATGGACGTAATTAATCAGATATAAGTAATCATATGAGAAATTAAAAGTCAAAATAAGTAAGACAAATAAAATGATTTTAACCAAAACGCTGCTTTAACATGGTATTGAAAAATAAACGAGAAAATTTAAATTCTTAAGTGAATAATATATGATATAATAAAAATGACTATGATTATTGAATAAGTAAATGACATTATTTAAATAATTATATAGGTGGTTCAGACACGTAAAGAAGAAATCAGACCTAAGGTAACATATTATTTTGTCTCACTTTTATTTCTGTGAGACATATGCCTTAATCACCATCTATTTCTTTTTCATGGTGTTTAAGCTTTCCATGAATGTTTTATTATTTTTATTATTAAGGATGTGATATTTAAATATGAATGTAATTTTTTTTATTTTATGACACGTATGATTCCACTGATCATAAAAGGTATGGGATAATTTTGCAATCTAATTTTTATCAAAGATTGTTTATTCATAAGTATTTACTGGGGTTATATTTATCATCCATGTACATATCTTCTAAAACTATTTTCATTAAATTTTTACTATTATTCCATGTATGTTTAAAGTCATTTTTAACCTTTTTTTACTTTTACCAAATGGTATTAAAGGAATCTTTCTTTTGTTTACTATACAAGGATATTTTTGACTTTTCCGGTAAAAGTATAGGGAGAATGTTTTTTTGAATTATACGGAGTGAAAGGATTTTTATGGTCTAATAAAACCTTATTTCCATGAAGCTTATTCTGAATGATTTCATGATTATTTTAAACAAAATTCTTTTCTTTTAAAATTATATAAAATTTTGAGAAAAGAAAATGATTTTGACGAAGAAAGGATATTTTCCTCAAAAATTTATTTCAAGTGTTTATTCAAAAATATTTTCCATATAAGATTAAATTATTTAATATGGTTATGTTTTAAGTGTAATGTTACGATTATTTACATGGTTTGATTTTGTTTATGATGAAATGATATCCTTTATTTTATATGGATTATGTTGTGATGGGATGATGTTTATGAAACCCATTTTATTCATTGGGTTATGATGAATGATTTATGTTTTTTTTGTGGCACACGTAAGAATGATTTCATTATATGATGGGTGGGACCTATATCATACTCCAATTCATTGGGTAAAGACTTATATCTCGAGAGATAGACATGGATAGAATGAACAATAAACCCGGTTCAGTATTACAGGACTGGAATGACAAGTAAACCCAGATCAATAATGGACTTTGTTCACATTGATGGTCTTAGTAGCAATTTCTTGGATACTATGTAAATCATATCATGTTTATAATGTTTTTCCACAATTACATGTTTTTTACCATCCTATTTTTTCATGATTAATGTTCCTTTATGATTTATGCATTACTTACTGCCATGAATTATTTCAAGACTCAAGATTTTGATGTTTAAACTTTGTGTTCATGTTTTTATGTTCAAAAGTATATGGTTTGTTTTATTTTATCCATGATTACCTTTACTGATAATTTGAGCTCACCCTTTCTATGTTTTATTCTTTCCTTTACCTAGCATATAAAGAAAGGTTTTAGGTAAGAAAACAAAAGGGGAAGATCTTTATGGGAGATGTTGAAGATCTTTCACCATGATTAGAAGATTATGTTTCGAGTTTCCAAAGACACTAAACTATTACGGTACTCGGGTGTCTGTTTATGTTATGTATTAAGTATTCCGCAAAATTAATGTAATTTAAATTTACGTCATGCTTGGGTCTATACATTTCACACTATACTCAGGGTGTAACCAATTCAACAATTTATGACCACTCATCCCATTGTAATATTAGATATGACATCTTCATCATCATTATCTTCAAAAATCTAGCGTAATTAACTTTAGTGAAATAAGGCATAATGGGAGGAGTCATTATCAATACCCAAATCGGTCTAGACCCTCCCAGACATCTGACCTCCAACACTAGGGGAATGAAAACCATCATACCAGACATTACAGTAAGAATCACCCCTCTAGATAACATCATTATTATATTAGGTATCACAACATGGTTTTTTTTAAATTTCATCCTTATAATAATACTAGTTTTTGTTGAACCCTTAAGAAATTTAACATATATTATTGAACTATTATAGATATTGCATTATTTAATAATAATTATTGAGTTATATATATAAATATTAGTTTGTCTTATTGGATAAAATATTGTAAATTTCACTGGTTAACAATCTTAAAAAAAATTATTGAATAGTTTAGTTAATTCTATACTATAGTTTTTAGCACCTAGTAGAGTGGGTGTGAGATTGATAATTTCATAAAGGATTGATAAAATTATTTAATATATGAAAATAATTTATTTTTCCCATTCTTGGTAAATTTTATTTTCATATGTACTGGAGAATTAAAAAAATTGTATCAGACTGCAAAAAAGATGTATCAAAAAATTACTAGGGTAAGCCAATGAAACACCATGAATTTTCATCTCTGATAGGGAACCCTTTTTGTGAGATAATGTGATGATAACATTGAAGAGAACCCTAGGAATGATGTCAATAGACCCATAACAATTATTAATGAATTATCCTAAACAAGGTAGGTAATTATGATTTATTTTTTATTTGGTATTAATTTATTAATTCAATAGTATTAAAAATATGGTAATTTTTTTTTGAATTTTTACATTAAGTCAAAATTAATTTTTGGAATATTTATTCATCATGGTTTTTTCCAGTAATTAACATTCACATTTTTCATATGTTCCGTGTTATTTCACTATTTTGATTAATTATATATCATTTTTTTGAAAATGTAATTTGATAGGGATTAGAATAATTTATATTCTATATCTCTATCCCTCTATATTAACCATCCATTTATTTTTTCCCTCATAGATGGTCTCTAGCCACACGACATAGTATCAGCCAATATCCCTTTAATTGGAAGATGATAGAGAGATGTGAAATTGTGATGTGTGGAGGTATGATGATGAGATGATAAGGATATTTGGCAATGAAACAACCTCAATATTATGGATTTTTTTTGGTACACAACTAGGGAGTTCCAGTAACCATCAAATCCTTTGTTGTGAATGTTCAGGGCTATCCACAATCATGTCCAGTGGTGTGCATGTTGGAGGCCACCCGGAATGTGAACAATGGTTCGTCTAATAAGTGGTGGATCTAGCCACCATGGAAGGTGGGAAACAATTTTATCCATGACCCTATCTTGAACTAGATATTATAGGTGGCCAGTGGTGTTCATGGATTGTAGAACAGGAGGTACACCATGAAGATAAAAATACAACAACTTAAAGGAACTCAAATTTTCTTGTTACCAGGAACACAAAAAAACTACGGTTTATAAGGGTGTAAAATATTCATAGGGTTTTCTAAAGGTGTGTAAATAGGATTCATGATGTTTCTATGATAATGGGAGATATTGGGTTGCACCAGTATTGTTAGGTTGAGTCAACCCCAATTCGGGTGATTCCCTAGTCCCGCTGCTCAAGCTAGTCTAGTAACCCAAAATGATAGGCTAGTCCTTAAAGGCCTGACCTGTAGCCTAAATTATGGGTTTTTGTGCCCTATTATATTCATAAGGTGGGTATGATACATAGTCTTAGTATACCTATTGCAACCTATATCATGAAGCTTGTGGCCCATGTGCCACCGCTCAAGGCCACGGTGTAGGCTGAAGCATTCCATGTGGTTGGGGACATCACCTATACTGTGGCTTTGTAAATTGTTTCCTTAGGAAACCATTTAGAATAACTAAATATAATATCATGAGTTATATTATACATATATCACAATAGTTTAATCTTTTCATCCATTTGAGGACAGTTTTGAGGGAAAATAGGATGAAGTTAGTATTAACTTCGGGGTACCAATAGTTGGATTATCGATTAATGAGAAGAGTGTTCTAGGGAAAAGTATCATTTCCCTATACAAAATGTTCTATTATTTATTCAATATAATATAATTAATTTATGTGTTTAACCCTCAACTATTATGTGTGACTAAATGTGGTGCAATTTCTTCTTCCTAATCTTAGTTATTGTGTACTACCCTTATCAATTGCGTGTGATAAGATGAGGTATAAGTTACCTATTATAAATCTAGGGACGAAAATCATTGATACCTAGTGGGAAACACAATACTCAAATGTATTTTACGAATTCTATGGATATATATTTAGAGTGGGGAATCATGAAGTAATTCAACATCACTATACTCAAATCATAACAAAGGTTTTAAAGGATTATTCTCCCCTGTTTCACTTTTGGGTTTCTTTTAAATGAATTAAATTATGTATTTTCATTTTGGTTTTAAAGGAATTATACTAGTCATGTTTTACTCTTACCTACATGATAATCCCCCCCACACGTGTCATTTCCTATATTGATGAGATATAATTTGAAGAAAATATTAGTGGATATTGTATTTGTGTATGTTATTGGAAGTTCGAGTTGGAGTAATGGTGTGGGTCATGAATTGACCATTTCTTCATAGAGATATACCTATTTCTATGTTGGCTGGAATTTATCTCTTTGCTACTATTATCAGTCCTGTATTTTTCCCATGTACTACCAGGTTTTACTGTATTGTTACTTATTGGGGCTTAGTGGTATGCATTCATATTTATTATATAGTATTTTTAGAATAAATTAATTTATATGTTTTATTATATCCTAAATATTAGTGTGTGTTGATTAAAGGTGTATTAGGATAAGGCATAAAATTGTGAGAAATATTCATTTTGAGTGTTTTCACTGGCCATTATCTTTTTAGAAAGGGGATTGTGGGTGGTGAAATTGACTTCAAACTTCCAATGAGGGGTCCTAGTGGGCCAGGTTATGTCAGATTTGTATCAAATTTGGTTGTCTTAGAGACAAAGTTTAGAGTTTGGAATATGTTAATGATTTTTTTGGGAATCGATGAAATTCGGATAAGTGTAATGAGATCTGGTATTTGGGGTGGGAATATAGTGACGGTGTGGCAGGAACATATCCAATCACATTGAATTTGATAGCATTATTTTTGACATAGTACTCTATGGTATCATATACATGGAATGGAATTGGTATATGAATCATATAGGAATGTGTCTTGGTTTCAATTCCCCCCTTGAGTCATATCCCAAAATATAATTTGTTGACCATTATTTTTAATTTTTATTATCTAATGATGTTATGATGATAACTAGCTAGAGTACTGAGATAGCTTTATGACACACCGATTCATGTTATAATGCTTCCATTTTATGACTAGATGAGTGATGAGGTATTGTTTGGAGGTAGATCACAAAGAATTTACTATAATAATGTAGATATGTATACCCCATTTTAATATGTGGTGGGTAGTTCCACATCCCATAGAATAGACATATTTCTCCATTCACGCTGAGTAGTTTGTTATTTAAATTAGGAGAAATGAGGATTCATGTATAATGAGCGTATCTAGAATGAATCAAAAATAAATACTGCTATAGTTTTAGGGAATGATAGATCCCTTGGATGTTGACTTTCTAGGGGTAGTAGTTTAGGTTTTAAAATTAGTCTATACATCCATAGAGTAGATAATGGAACTCATTTCCATTCTCTTTCATATTGTGACAAGATGCTGGTGGGGATTTATCACTCAGATGTATGACTAGGTGATTCTATCTTATTATTAGTTAAAGAAAACTTTTTTCAAGAGAATTATTATACATGTAATTTACATTCAGTTCACATCATAGAGATTTTATTTTTACATTCGGGTAACATGTATGTTATAAAGTACACAATGTGAGTTTCTGACCTTATGTGATAATCTCTCTACAATACCTACGAAATATTCCTATAAGCATGGATATTTTATTGTGGAATGCATATAGATACTCAATATGTCATGTTACCTAGTTACATTTCATCCTTTTCTATAGTTATATAATGGATCCTTATTATAGATAATTTCATTGCTAATGGTCATCAGGTGACTAGAGTTAGAAATTGTCATCTTCTAGGAATATTCATCATCCAAAACTAGTTTATGATAGGTATTGATACATCAACATAATATATATGACAATGAAAAATTGAATATCCATGTATTGATATGTAGTGTCCTAATAGTTATTATAGATTTTCCAGGGACATATTTTTTTTAATATGTTAGATGGAATGTATATTTTTCATGAAACTCCCCAACCCATCAGGATAAGGAGGGTCGTGAAACTGTTGAGGTACTATTGGAGTAGAGGAAACATGGTGATTTGGGATCACCTAGGGACAAGCATGTTAGTCTTCAAGGAGGAGGTTATTATAGGGGTTCTGGATGTTTTTAAGTTAAAGGAGACACTAATGTATATTAAAACATTCTTACACTAACACCACCCCTAAGTGTCCCATGTTAGGATATAAGGGTTTTTGGTAAAGGGAATTAGTAGTTTCACATGATATATCAATATGATCTAGTGCTACCTGACATCATTCAATATAGTTTATTATATCCTCAACAGTAGAACTAGTACTTATAGATAGTTCCATGATCATGTATTTAACTTCTACATCACTATTTTGAGACATTTAAATACCAATAGTTCCATTTACTAAACAGGTGTGATAATACCTTTACCTGAAGTTTCTTTTTTTAACTAAAATTTACCTTGGAAACACTCTACTATCATTAATAACCTTTCAAATGGACTCAGTTGATCTAGTTGTGCCTATGTTGTAATTGGGTAAATTTATGGAGAATGGTTTTATCCGGCTTGGTGTCTCTCAGTGGACTACTATATTGTTTTTCACCAGGAATATATATAATATAATGAGGATGTGTGTTGACTACCAATTCTTGATCTTGGTGATAGTTAATAAAAATTAACACTAGACAAGGATGGATGACCTTTTTAACTAGTTTAATGGTGATAGGTTGTTTTATAAAATAGACCTCAGTTACTGTTTAAATTATTTTTAGGATCACAATATAGAATTTATAGAATGAAATTATGTTGTTTATTAAACCATATCGAGTTTTTGGTGTTTCCCTTCGAAGTGATGAACACATTGGTAGTATTCATGTCTTTTATGTAGTTGATATTATATACTATATAGTTATGTTTTTTAGTTATATAAATTTCTTTTATGATCATTTTTCTCTCTAGATAATATGAGCACACAAAGCCTTTATGGATGTTTCTAGACATACTAAATATAAACCAATATATGGGAAGATCTTTGTAAGATATAGGATTTTTCTTTAGGTATGATTTGTTTATGATTCGGTTTAATTCATTTTTAGATAAAATAAGTGTTTCCCCAAGTTCATTAAAAGGATTTTGGGTGCTCTAGGGGTTTGGGTAATGAAATTAGATGAAAAAGGATTTTTCTGGGCATGTTGTATGGTTTTCACACAGTTAGTGAAAACCGTGCAGAATATCCCAGGTAATCGAGTAACCTTGGATAGAGGCTTGAACATTGTTACTGCATAGTTAGGATAATCATGTTTAATTCCTTGGAAACTGTTTGAAGGTGTAATTATGGGATAATATCTCACACACTCTTTTCACATAGTTTGGAAAATCATGTTAGTAAACCATGACGCCCAGTAACATTGATAAATTTACAATAATTCCATTTTGGGATTCCTAACCCCAATAGGGGTTTCCTCATTTCTACCCACATGAATCCCTAGTGATGAGGAATATCTCCCAAGAACATCTGATGTAGATTCTTCCTCACATATAGGTCAATTGGAGTGTCGTCAGTTGTGAATCGACGATCTGGGTAAGTCTAATCACTTTCAAGCTTTTTATTCTTAAAAAGGGTATTCATTGTTCTCCCATATCCTCCCAAAGATATAGAAGCTATATTTTTTATGGAGGGATCTAGGTTTAGGCTTCATGGTATAGTTGAATCGGTATCTAAGGCTTCTATTGAGAGAGCATTCATTAATATATTCAAGGTCAGTGTTCTACACGTTATATCCCATATTTTCGTTTGAGTTTTTTATGAATGGGTTTATATCATGGTTACCACTTGTATTGATTTTAATACATTAAAGATATTTGGAATAATGAATTCCTAAATGATGAATGGAAACCCTCATGGTCCCCATGGGACATAGAGATGATGACTTGACCATTATAGGTCCACTGATGGGGTAGGTTGATACGTACCTAAATTATAAGTTAGCTAATTATGAGCAAGTTTGTCAGGTGTAAATGTTGGGCCCATGATAAGAATATTTACATGGTAAATGGGAGTGAAAATGAACTATTGGAAAGTGAATATGTTTAGTATTTCCTAAAGGGATTGTTTGTAATGGTAATAAAAATAATTTAAATTAGTTAAATGGGGATTGTGCTCTCTGGATAATAAATTATGTGGAAAAACCTAAGGGGGTTGGTGTATATGAAATTATGAACATGTGGTATTGGTAATGGATTTTGAATTGATGAATTTGGTTAATGGAATGATTCTTTTGAAAGTGAATAGGGATAATGTGTTATGTATTGTAAAATTTCATTATGAATGGGCCATGATATAACATTTAATACCATGTTGATTGTTGGGAATCATGATTATTATATGCATTGGTTGTATTGGATGGGATATGGATAAATGTGTTGAATGGATAAATAATCATGTACACATGGCTTGGTGTTGGGATAAAGGTGTGATGCTCCTCCCATGGTATTTTAGCATTACATGTCTTCTTTACTGTTGCTTGTGGATTGCACCCAGTTTGAGAGATGGTTGAAAATGTATGTTTTTAGTTTTTTATTATTGTTTACATATTTATATTGTGATCTACTATGGATTACTATGTTATAAAGGGTATAGTCTCCCCAGATGACCTGTTAGACCCTTACTGCTAGTCAGAAATCTATGTTGTATGGGGAGGCATGGTTGAGGTCATTTGATGACCCAACTCGGGGCACCAATTTAGTGGAACCCGACGTGGGGATGTTATAATGTGGAATTATAGTAATTATTTTCTCTTTATTACTATTTTTGGATGGTAGACAGGTGATTAGGATAGTGTTAGGACTTGGTAACGAGATAGTTCCTGATATTAGATAACCCATGTATGGGGGGACAAACCATGTCACCCAGGGCGGGGATTGTTGTTCTAGTTGTGGGTTGTAACATTTAATGATATTTCACTGTTGGGTGATGCACATGTGGTGTGGTGTTACAGATTTATGGTATTTTAATCATGGTTAGAATGGCTTGAGGTTGTGTATTTATGCATCATTTTAGGAACCTATGTGCATACGTGATATGAAACATAGTAGGCACGCACGCATGAGATGGGTGTGCGGGACATAAAGTGTAGAATGTAGTTGGATTTTTTGAAATGGGTGAAAACTATGATTAAAAAAACCATACAAATAAGTTAAGAAGGGGAGAGAAATGTAAAACTATAATTAAAGCATTATGATCGATAAATGGTGGTATGTGAAATGAAATTTTGTTGAAGTAATTTGGGATAAGGAAATAGTTTTGAAAATGTGTAAAAGATAGGGCTTGTAACCATGTGAGTTAGTTACCCCATGATAGCCATGGAATTAGGAAGGATGTTTGAGGGTAGTACCCCAGATATAATTAATCCAAATGGGTAGTGCAAGGGAAATGGTTTGATTACGGCTAGTGATGACCCTTTATTTAAACATTTTGAAAGATTCATTGTGGTGTTATAAAAAGTTTGTGTTTGGAATTGTATAGAAATTCGACCACGAAGGCATGAAATGGTTGGGAGACAAGTTGATGTTACCAAGAATGCTGACCCAATAGTGGAGAAAGAAGATCCTATGGTTCATGATGATAAAGAAGATCAGTTCCATGAGAAATTTTCTTTTTTTATGTAGTTGATGGAATAAGAGCCAGGGCGGGTCACACCGAGCATGTTCAAGTTGACCAGGGAGTTTAGGCTGCAACACCCTTTGACCATTACCAGAGAGGGTGGGCCAGAGGAATCTAATTTATGGATAGAGTTTATCTTGAAATTTCTTGATCATATGGAGACTCCTTTTGAGAAAAGAGTTAATTTAGTGGCTTATATGTTTTTGGTCCAGGAAAAGCGATGGTGGGATATCTTAGTTCACACTAAACAAGTAGAGGGAATTGTGTGAAAACATTTTCATGAAAACTTCCTAGAGAATTATTACCAGTAAACATTAAGGAAGGAAATGTTTACGAAGTTCAGGAGTTTGAATGTGGGGAGAATTTCAATAATGGAGTATGCAGGTTGGTTCACGAGCTTGCAACATTTTGTTCCTCCTTTAGTGGGGGATTAGGCTGTGATAACAAGAAGATATTAGGATGGGTTTGACATGTGATAAATTCCCAGGTAAATATGTTTTACTTGATGAGGTTTTATGAACTGATGGATCAGACCCTAATCTTAGAAGGAATCCTCAATAAGTCCCCCAAAAAAGACATGCATTTCTGGTGGTGTGAAATAGAGGTGTGACATCCAATAGTAAGAAGTGACGCTTATAGAAAATTCACCAGGGTAGTGGTGGAAAACACAACCAGAATAAGGAACCAAACTCTAAAGTTAGCAATAAAGTTTTCTAAAATCAGTGTGGAAGGACAGGGCATGTGTGGAGTTAGTGTTACAGACCACCTATTGATTGTAGATCATGTGAAAAAATACTACTTGTGAAGAGATTCTTCTAGAACCCATGATTGTCAGAAAATGGTGGAAAAAAGTGACCAGCGTAGAGTGTTGGTAGGGGTAGGTTACCCTATATTATGAAGTTTGTTAGAGATCCAAAGGTTTTACCAGTAGGGGTGGTGTATGTGGAACTCCCAAATGACAACATCTGCCCCAATAGGACAGTGCAATGTATGGTACTCATGCTAGATCCCAAGGTAGAGGGAAATTCCATCTTCAGGTTGTTTAACCTATGCCTAGACAAGGAGAGGCTAGAAAATATACCATTTAAGGTATGAATTTTATATATTCCACACTTTAAAATGATCTATTTGACACAGGTTCCACACACAATTTGGTCTCCACATAGTTTGTGGTTGTTTTGGGCCTAGCCATGGAACAAGTGTGTGGGGTTATGTCAATTGAAACTCCATTAGGGGTGTTAGTTGAGTATGTTATATGGTTTAGAGGTTAAGACTTAGAGGTTGTTAGTTATCATTTTCTATGGAACCTGATAGTTTTCGAGATGTCATGTTTTGTTCAGATTTTGGGCATAGACTGGATAGTGATGTATCAGGTCCATATTGATTGTAACTATTATTGGGTAACGTTCCCTTCTCTTTATGGGGACACTTATACCTTTCATGGTGAGTGTGATGTTCCATCAGACTGCACTTGTCCAATTTTTCAGTAGTTGGAGGAACTCATAGCCCCAATGGAATGCTATATTCTTTATGATGGATAGGTGGAGAAAAATGCCCTTCCTCTTATGGTTGTTCGGATTTAGGATGTGTTTCATGTAGATTTCCCAGGACTACCACCCAAAATGTATGTGGAGTTCATAATAAAGTTTCTTCTAGGGTTAAAACCAATTTCTATTCCACTATATAAAATGGAATTAAGAGGACACCAGGAGCTTAAGGCTCATCTAGAAGAGTTGGAACGAAAGGGGTTCATTCGACCTAGTACGTTTCCATGGGGATCACCAATGTTATTTTCTAAAAAGGCTGATGGATCATTGAGGGAATATATTGATTATAGAAAGTTAAATCAAATGTTGGTTAAGAACAAATAACCTCTTCCTAGGATTGAAAACTTATTTGAACAAAAAAGGGGTGCTTCTATGTTCTCCACGATTGATTTGAGATCGGGAAACCATTTTTTGTGGCTGAGACTTTATGACATACCACATATAGATTTCTAGAGTATGTATAGGTCATATGATATTTTTGTGATGCTGTTATGTTGGACCAATGAACCCACTATGTTTATTGAATTAATGAATCTGATATTTCACCCATATCTGGATCAGTTTAGGGTTGTCTTTATTGGTGAAATCTTGGTGTACCAGAGAACTCTTTTTGATCATGCCCAACATCTTGACAACATCTTGACTAAACTAAGAGGGTATAGGATTTACACCAAACTATCTAATTGTATGTTATATATTTAAAAAGTGGATTTTAAAGGACATATCATTTCCGAGTTAGGCATGTCGGTGGATCTAGTGAAGGTGTAAGTTGGGGTGTCTTGGGATTAGCCCAAGAATGATTATGATATATGGAGTGTCTTGGGTTTTTGGTGGCTATTAACAGAGGCTCATTTATGATTTATCTCATTTGGTACTACCACACTATATATTAACAAATAAGGGTGTCATGTTTGAGTGTTCCGAGGAATGCGAAACTACTTTTCAAGAGTTGATGATGTGGTTGAATACCACCACAATTCTAATATTATGTGAACATGTTAGGAAGTAAAATTCGTTCTATGATGCATCTGATGTTGGACTTGGGGTAGTGTTGATACTGGTTGATCATGTTGTTGCTTATGTGTCAAGACATTTGAGACCTCGTGAAATAAATTCCCTACTCATGATCTTGAGCAAGATAATGTGGATTATTCCATAAAGTGTTGGAGGAATTACTTGATTGGAGAATAAATCAATGTGTTTACTGATCAAGTTTGTTTACGCTCTAGGGAAATGGAATGGTGATACAGAGGCTCTAAGCTGACAGACTCAAAATTAGGTGGTTCCAGAATCTAACTTTGAATGGAAAATGATGACTTTTTTTGATGAGATATACTGGTAGGTGAAATATGGGAATATAAAAATGACACTTGTATCTATAAATATTGAGTCCGTGCTTTTGAGTCTGGTCAAGGTGAGTGGGCTGGAGGATCCAGAGTGTTTGGATATGAAGGAATGTCCAAAAGGTGGGAAGTCGCCTTCTATTTGGGCGATTGGTGTTGATGGAGTTGTCTATGTTCAGGTCCAAGTTGTAGTACCGACATGTGTGATATTTGATTTGATTCACATATACCATGCATCGAAGTGGGTAGTACATTCAGGCATGACTAAAATGTATTGTGATCTTCATCGGTTGTATTGGTGGCCAGGAATGAAGAAAGAAGTTATGGTTTTCGTGGAGTGATGACATACCTTTCGATAGGTAAAAGTCAAGCATCAGTGTCTCTGTGGTTTTTTATTTTCATTTCCCATTCCTTAGAGGAATTGGAATGTTGTCATGATGGATTTTTTAGTGGTCCTTCTAAGGATGCCTTAGAAGAATGCCTTAATCTTGGTGATTTTGGATCAGCTGACTAAAGTGCCTCAATTATTACCTATCTAAGAAACTTATATAGCTGACCTTTTGGGTGGGTTATTTGATTGAGAGATAGTGTGATTTCTTGGTGTACCAAGAAACATAGTTTTATATTATGATCCATATTTCACATCGCGCTTCAAATATGGATTACAGAAGGCACTTGGTACCCAAGATTTTTTGAGTACATCTTATCACACGCAGGTGGATAAGCAGTTATAGTGTACAATTTTGACATTGAAGGACATGTTCAGAGCCTATGATATAGATTTTAGTGGTTCATGGGAAAATAATTTATCTCCTGTTGAGTTTTACTACAAAAATAGTTTTTAGTCTAATGTTTAGAAGGAACCTTTTGTGGAACTCTATGGTACGCTCTATAGATCTCTATTGCGTTGGTTAGATGTAGGGGAGTCTTAACTTTTAGGATCGAGTCTTGTGTCGTACATGATGGAGAAGGATCTGTTGATTTAAAAGAGTATGGGAACAACTCATAGTAGGTTGATGACATATGAAGATTGGCATTATAAACCTGTTGGGTTCATGGTAGGCGATTGTGTGTTTCTTCAGGTGTCACCATGGTTGGGTCACCACTGAATCAGGAAACTTGGAATGTAAGTACCCATGTATGTGGGGCCATTTGAGATTGATGAGAGGATTAGACCGGTGGATTACCAATTGGATATTTCATAATTGAATAGTGGTATTCATGTTGTTTTTCTTGTTTTAGAACTTTATCAGTATCAGAATAATCCATCTCCTATTAAAAAAATTGATGATTTTGAGCATTAGCCAGATGCGCCCTTTGAGGAACATCTAGTTCATATTGTACATCCTAGTGATAATGTCAATAGGGGAAAGGTTTTTCCATTGGTTTTTGTTCTATGGAAACATGGGCATGTTTAGGAAGAATCTGGGGAGAGATAATCAGATATGTGGGCCTATTGGTCCGATCTATTTACATCAGAAACCAAACGATTCTCAGAAAGAGTGGGTCAAGGACGAGGCATCCTAAGGTGGGTAGGTTGTAGGATTTGGGATTTTTCTTAAGTTATGTTTTTATATTTTAGTTTAATTCTTATTCCGTTGTTCAAATTAGTGTTTCCCCAAGTTCTTGAGATGTCTTAGTGGTGTTCTTGGGGTTCAAGGCTAGATGGAGGATGAAAAATGTAACGCCTTGACCCCAGTTACCCAGAGTCAGTGCATTATTACATAACATTGGCATGATCACAGGGAAATCATGTCTTGAAAGACCGATCAGTTTAGTATTATTGGAAACAAGATTCATCCATAATTTCAAATTTACAACATGAAAATAAATACAACACTAATTTAATCCATTAGAAACATCCAAGCCACCAATATTATGCCTGAAAGTCACTCATAACTAAATTCTTCTTATCCTGGGAAAATGAAACATAAAAAAGGGGTGAGACCAAATGCTCAGTAAGGGTAAGCAATACAACGGAAGATAACATAAATACAAAGAATGTTGAATAATTGAAAACACATGCCTTTACCAATAATAAACATGAACAATTTTATGGTAGGATTATGAGCTGAGTAAATAATGCCATAATAAAACATAGTCCGGGGTATTCTACTAGTCGAATGACCACATGAACCATCAGTATTATTTTCATAAATAGGGAATGTATAATGATGGACATTTTGAAACATTTTGTCAAGGCCTCAGCCAAGACGTCTAAAAACAATTAAGGCCTCGACCAAAACCATATATCAAATTGGGAAACGCCGCATCTAATTCCACTTCTAGTTTTCTTATGAGACCTACCATTGAATCGAGGATCTATAGAAGGCTCCACCCGTCACTTACTAAGTATAATACATTCCTCATATGAAAACGTCCAAATATAACATGAACATTCATATTAAAACTAGCATACTAAATGAAAATACTTTAACCATAAACCATGAATAGTATAAAAATAAAACATCCATAGTAAAACATATTGCAAAAATTTCAATACAATATGGAAGATTTGTTTCATAATGAATCAATTTAAAACAATTATAAAATCCATCAAAGGATGTTGACATAGATGAAATCAAAACTATTTGAGAGAAATATCTCTTTCTATTTTTGAAATCATTTAAATTTACTTAATTATAAAATAAAACATTTATTTTGAAAATATTTTTGTAAGATTTTAAGGGAATCTTTGATGATGTTATAACATTGGATAATAACTCCACCCACCGTATAAGTTAAAAAAACATTCTTACCTTAATTTCGTCGAATAGGTCCTAAGGTACCTTGTTTAGAAAACGACTGAAAGATTCCTTTCAAAATATATAAGTTCAAATATGTTTATAACTGATATTAACCCATTTTATAGTAAATTGTAAAAATGTATTGAATTTTTTTTTAATAAACTTGGATGTGGATGATAAAGAGGACCTAGTAGAAACGTAAAAACATGCTTGGATAATAAAGGGATTGTAGAGTTAACCCTTACCCTGCACTTTTCCTTTTTCAAGGGTAAATTAAATTCCTATATAATGGTGAAATAATAATCATTAAATTATAAAATAACCTTATACATTAATATGATATCATATATGATCTTTTTATATTTCATTATTAATAATATTTTAGTATTATCGTCGTTTCGGGTGTTAACTGATTCATTTTCCTTTATATGATTTGTTACATAAGTAATGTTTTTTATGAATAGGATGTATATTATTCATATTTAGAATTATATTAAGTCATTAAACATTATTTTTAATCATCGAATGGATATTAGTCTTGAATGGATATGATGGGAATGGATCTCATCGTGTTCTTGGAGACGGTAATTCGTACGTAGGCATGAGCAACAATATCATTCTTTTGATATTAAATTAATATATAATTGGATGGTATATGATATATAAAAAATTATTATCATGTTATATTTATTATTTACATCAATTATACATCATTCTTATACCCATCCAAATAATAATGTATTGAATAACTACTACACCACGATGTGGAGACGGTAAGCCGTACGTTCACACGTATGGTGACATGTCATTAAAAAGAAGGGTATAATAATTAATATGGTTGTACCATATTTATAATAACATCACAATATATAAAATATACTGGAGTTATTATTTTAGAAAGGAATAAACAAGGAAATAAGAAGTGGATGAAGAAAAAACTTGAAAGAGGTGATGAAATATTTATCTTTTTTTCGGGTTCTACCTTTTGATTTCATAAAAAGGGCTCCATTGGATGGATTTATGACTAAAATAAGTCCTCTAGAATTAAGGGTGGAAAGTTGAGAGGATATTGGGGCAGGGTTTGGCCGATCCAAATGACATTGATGGTTGGAATTTGTGAAAAAGGGGATGTTCCCTTTTATAAGGGGGGGGGGGAACCTTAGGAAAAGATTGAAATATTAATTTATAATAATCTCATTTTCGGATTATAATGGCTCCAAAATGATTTATTTATAGTATAAGGTGAGGATGGGTCTAAATCACTTCATACGATAGGTTTTAGACATGTTGAGATCAACATTTGAACCTTATCATTTAGATTTAACTCTTAGTTAAAAATATTGACATTTACCCTGTCTCTTTATATTTTTATATTATATGGTTAATAAACATACAATAAACTTCAAAAATAACCCCAAGTGGTTAATTATTAATATATATAACCTTATCTAAGTCATTTTTATGAACCTTATATTTTTAGGAATATTATATCAATTGATAATATAATATTGTTTTTAAAAACTCTTTTATGTCAATTTTGACACTTTTTGGTATATTGTTCTTTCTAAAATTATAACAGCATTATTACATCAAAGAAAATTCATTTAATAAACCCAATCATGTCATATTAACCTATAAAATTAGTTTAATTGATAAAAAGTCTCAAATTACATTTATTTCTGCAGTTATAATATCAATTATTTTAGTATTTCATTTATAAGGAAATTACTGCATCATTATTGTGTCAGAAATAAATTAAATTTTTTAATGTCTAAAATTTTTAAATAAAATACCATTATGTAGGAAATATTTTTATATTTCTAATTAATTTTTATAGTCAAATTTATCTTATGTATAACGCTATACTAAAAATGGTTTAGTTATTAAACATTTATTTTAACACTCTTAACTCCTCTTTGAATTAAATATTAATAAATGTACTAATATAATCCAAGTGGACCTAAAAGATTATATTTTATTATTAAGGATTTTTTTGGTAGAATTAAACTTATCCAATATAATTAGGACATGTTTTGGTGTAATAATAATATCATTTTTACCCATAATTACCCTATTTACTTTTAAGCGTGGTGAATAAAAGTCAAAAGTTACTATTCAAAAAAATATTATTTTTATCTTAATGTACCCCATTTTTCTTACGGATATCAACCATGTCTCTTTTATTTATGAAATTCTTTTCCCAGAAGCGGTAAAATTTACTTTTATGGAAATTATCAAATGCTCCTAAGAGGTGAGTAAATGACTGTAAAAAGTTTGATAAATTTTTTATATATCTAAAATCATTATAAAATGACTAAAATGGATTACATTGAAAGTATATAGGTATTATGTATATATTTTTACCTAAAATTAATGTAAATAAAATAAATAATTATTGAAATAAGAAGTCGGTTTGAAACTATAACTCAGTGTTTTTCACCATTCATCAAAAATTGAAAGTTGTCAGAAAAATAAAAAAAATCACCCTAAGCAGATTTTGATATTAAGAATCCAAAAATGAAGTCCATTTTGAAAAATAAAATTTATAAAATTTCAAAAATTGGGTATTACAATTCATAATGGCTAGTTTGATTGGTCATGATGTGTTAGAATCTCAAAGTTGCGTATAATGGAAGCTATAGAATTATTCAAAGGAAAACATACCGTAGAAGCTTGGGGTCTTACATTCTCCCATCCTTAAAATAATTTCATCCTCAAAATTTCAAGAATATTACTGCATAAAATGATTTAGGTGTTTCTTCATCATAAGTTCCTCGGGTTCCCACGTTACCTCTTCCATTTTTTGGTTTCTCTATAGAACTTTAGCAGACGAGTTGTCCTGTTTCTCAACACTTATTCACTCGTATCAAGAATCTTGATAGGCTCTTCGCCATAAGAAAGATCGAGTTCTAGTCCTAATTCCTCATAGGTGAGCCTATGGGTTGGGCCAGACTTTTATTTTCTCAACCCTTATACGTAGAACACATCATGAACTTATGAGAGACTTGGTGGTATTTCCCAATAGTAATCTACAACCCAAATTGTTTATATAATTTTTAAAGGTCCAATGTACCTTGGACATAATTTACCCTTCTTACCGAATCATATAACTCTCTTCCATGGAGATAGCTTCAAGAAAACATGATGTCCTACGTAAAATTCCAAACACATCCTTTGGTTATTGGCATAGCTCTTCTGCCTACATTGAGATACTTTGATGTGGGGTTGGATAACATTCACCTTCACCATCGTTTCCTCCACATGTTATGGGCATATGAGTTTTCTTTCACCAACATCATCCCAACGGGTTGGTGTATGACATCTTTTTCTGTATAATGCTTCATATGGTGCCATTTGAATACTTGAATGGAATATACTATTATAGGAAAATTCTACGAGAGGTAAATATTGATTCCATATACCTTGAAAGTCAAGTTAGCTAGATCTCAACATGTCTTCTAAGGTTTGAATAGTCCATTCTGATTGGCCATCAATTTGAGGGTGGTAAGTGGTGCTCAAATGAAGTTCAGTATCAAGGGCCTTTTGATGACTTTTCGAGAATCTTAATGTAAAACTGGGATCACGATTAGAAACAATCGATAAAGGTACTCCTTGAATTCTTAAAACTTCATTAATATATAGTCTTGCTAAACATTCAAGTGCTAAATCTTCTCTTATAACAAGAAAATGTGTGTACTTGGTAAGACGATAAAAAATGAACCATATTGCATCATTCCTTCTATGAGTCTTTGGTAGCCCCATGGCAAAGTCTTTCATAATTTCATCCCATTTCCACTCAGGTATGGGAAGAGGCTGTATGACTCCTCTAGGATGTTGTCTTCCGGCTTTCACTTCATGACAAACCATACATCTTGACACCATATTATAAATTTCTCTATTCATGTTGTCCCACCAAAACTTTTCTTTCAAATATCTATACATCTCTGTACTACCAGGGTGTATAGAGAAATTAGAGCTATGAGCATCATTCAACAATTCCCTTATAAGATAAGGTCTATCAGGAACAAAATGTCTCTTCCCAAATTTCAAAATCCCATATTCATATATGAATTCGGTCAATCTCCCATCGATCATAGATTTAATTTTCTTTTTAAATTCCTCTTCATCAGCCTCATAAATTTTTATCATTTTTAATAATGATGGTTTGACAACCATTTGAAAAAGTATTGATGTTTCACCTTCCATGATTATTCCCATATCCATCTTTACTATATCCCTAAAAATAGGATCTCTTTCAACTCTCATATTGTTCAAAACACCATGATCATTTCTTCTCAAAGCATCTGCCACATTAATTTCCTTCCCTAGGTGGATGTGTACATTGCAATCATAATATTTGAGTAGTTCAAGCCATAATCTATTCCTCAAGTTGAGTTCTTTCTATGATAAAATATAATTCAAAATCTTGTGATCGGTATATATCTCACATTTTTCACCATAGATATAGTGTCTCTAAATCATCAAATCAAATATTACAGCTTCTAACTCAATATCATGAGTGGTATAGTTTTGTTCAAGACTTTTTAGCTGTTGTGATGCATAGGCAATATTTCTATAATTCTGCATAAGGACACAACCAAGTCCTGTCATTGAGGCATAACTAGAAATAACAAACCCATCATTCTCCAATGGTAGAGTCAAGATAGGATCACTGAATAATCTTCTTTTTAATTATTCAAAACCTTCTTCACACTCTTTTTCCAAGAAAATTTAACCCTATTACATGTGAGCTTCATTAATGGGTTAGCCAATCAAAAAAAATTCTGGACGAAAGGTTGATAATAAACTGCTAAAACAATAGAAATGTGTAGCTCAGTTATAATTGTTGGTGCTAGCCATTCTTGGATTGCCTTTGTCTTAGAAGGGTGAACAAAGATTCCATCCTTAGAGACAATATGGCCAAGAAAAGAAATCTCCTGATGACAAAATTCACACTTGCTAAACATCATGTATAATTCATTTCTTCTGAGGGTTTTCAGAATGGTGCGCAAGTGATTTCCATGATATTCATTGATTTTATAGTATACCAGGATATCATCAATAAATACCACTTCATAGTCATCCTGATATTCCTTGAAAAATCTATTCATTAGATCCATGAAAACAAAGGGTGCATTAGTCTTCCCAAAAGGCATTGCTGTAAACTCGTAATGCCTATACCTAGTTGGAAATGATTTTTTCGGAATGTATTCCTTCTTCATACACAACTGATGATATCCTGATCAAAGGTCAATTTTTTGAAAAATATAGAGCTCCATGAAGTTGGTTGAATAAATCCTCAATGCGAGGTCGGGGATACTTGTTCATTATTATTATAGCATTGATCTCCCTGTAGTAAATGCAAAACCTCATAGATCCATCTTTCTTCTTAACAAAAAGAATAGGCGCTACCCATGGAGAAAAACTAGGGTGGATAAATACCTTATTACTCAATTCCTCTAGTTAATTATTTAGTTCCACTAATTCCATATTTTCTATTCTATAAGGGGTCTTCGATATGGGCATTGAACCAGGAATTAAATCAATGGAAAACTCAATTTCTCATTCTTGAGGATGTCCAGGTAAATCCTCTGGAAACACATCAACATATTCTTGCATAATAGGTAAGTCATCTATTTAAAAATTCTTATCCTCACCCATAATTATTTCATTCTTTTCCTCCAAAATAAATGAATTCAGTTGATCTACTCGGGGTGGATCTAGATAAGAATGAGGTGGTGATGTTTCGGTTCTAATGATAATGTATTCTTTATCATCATCAACAATTGTAACCTCCTTCTTCTTACAATAATAATTTGGATCATGGTACACAATCCAATACATTATGAGGATTATATCAAAATAAATCTTGGGTATGATGATGAGATTAGTAGATAAAGAACATTTATATCCCTATTGGAAACTGATTCACAAAGACTTTTTTCAATGATACTTCCCTTAGGATTTTTGTCTGACAAATCCCCTGTTAAATCAAATTGGAAATATCTAATTTTCTTAGAAAACTGGGAAGATATGAAACAATGAAATGATCCTAAATCAAATAGAGCATTTTCTAAACTTGAGGAATCCATTAAATTACCTGCCACCATGTCGTTTGGAGCTTCAACCTCAGTAGTAGTGATTGCCTAAGCTTTTCCTTGATCCCTTAGCAATTTCTAAGGTAAGATTCCATGACGCTTTGTACATTCAATTTCATAATGTAACATCTCCCTAAAATTATAGCATTGAAAATTGGTAGCATCTTTCTTTACCTTAAAATCTCTAGTAAGATGGCCTTTATTTCCACATTTATAGCATTCCCCTTTTCCTTTTAGACAGAAACATGAGTGCTTCCTTCCACAATTATCATAGGGTGGAAATTTAATTATTCCCTTCTTCCCTATTTGATTATTTCCTTTCCCAGAGTGTTCAGTAGATCTCTTCTTCTCTTGATTTTCTTTAAAGTCATAAGACTTAGAGAATTTCTTTTCTATATTGGTAGAACATGAGACAATATAATTGTACAATGAGAAGGATTATTATACTAATTCTTGATGGGGAAATGGTTTTAACCAATAAAATAAATGATCAGTCTTACTACTTGGGTTACATATAAAATCTCTATCATGATTTTCTAACCTTGTAAAGTTAGCTTCATACTTGGAGACATTCGCATTCTTTTTTTGCCTTAGACTCAGAAATTTCCATTCCATATCTGCTCGATTGTCACGAGGAAAGTATTTTTCTAATAAAATCTCATTAAACTCACTCCATTACATACTAGACAATTCTTCATCTTCTTTTATGTTTTGAACGAATGCCCACCATTGATCAGCATCTCCAGTGATGCGATAAACTGCAATGAAAACTTTTTTCCTTTTTGATACTCCCAAAACGTGAAATATTTTACCTAAATAATTTATCCATTTCTAGTCCACTAATGGATTTTTACTCTCATTAGATATTGGTGGTTGTTTCCTCCTGAAGCGGTCTAACATTGATCCTCTACATTGTGGATCAGGGTGCTCTATATGGGTAATGTTATTATTCATAACTTGTGTGAGTTGTCCCAGTATGGTGATAAGCTGATCAGCACCAGCTGCATCACTAGCTCAGCTATAATAATATTGAGTAGGAGGGAATCCCTACATGGATTATGTGAATTGATACAGTTTCCATTACTTCCACTAGGCACCATTTCTAAATAATGGCATATAATAGATTATTTTATGAATCACAATACATAAATCCAAAGTTGTAAAACACATAACATAAATTGAACATTTTATGGATATAATCCATAATCATAAAAACATTTTCTTTAAGGAAGTAAATAATCATAAACCCTTCATAATGGTTTGTAATTAAAATGAGAATTATCCTATGCATATCCCCCGTGAGTGTCGTAACCAAGAGTGTATCAAGGCCCATTTTCGTGCACCAGTTCCCATTTGAGTCAAGATCAAAGCAGTGTTTTTGGGTTTTACCCCTAGGTGCATCTGTGCCAGAGCCACCTCTACCTTCTCATATCTAGATAGGGATGTATTTCATGGAAAACTCACAAAATCTCTATAGTACCAAAATTCTATGAAGTTATTATATACTAATCCTAAAAATCTATCTTAGGGTTATGTGCTCTAATAAGAGTTTATCTAAATCTAGCTTCCACGGTTTGTACTAAACTTGCTATGATACCAACTATAACGACCCAACCCTAGTTACCCAGAGTTGGTGCATTATTACATAGAATTGGCATGATCACAAGGAAATTATGTCCCAAAAGACCGTTGCGTTTAGTATTATTGGAAACAAGATTCATTCATAAGTTCCACTTTACAACATGAAAAGAAATACAACACTAATTTATTCCATTACAAACATCCATGCCTCCTATATTATGCCCACAAGACACTGATAACTAAATTTTTCATATCATGGGAAAATGAAAAATAAGAAAGGGGTGTACTCAAACACCCAGTAAGGTTAAGCAATATAGCGGAAGATAACATAAATATTATGAATGGTGACTAATTGAAAACACATTCCTTTACTAATAATAAACATGAAAACTTTTATGGGAGGAATATGAGATGAGAAAATAATTCCATAAGAAAATAAAATTGGGAGTATTCTACTAGTCGAATGACCTTATGAACCATCAATATTGTTTTCATAATGTGGAAATTTATAATGAAGGATATTATGAAACATTTTTTCAAGGCCTTGGCCAAGATGTATAAAAATAATTAAGGCCTTTTCCAAAAACATATATCAAATTGGGAAAAGGCCTTGGTCAATTACACATCAAGTTTCCTCATGATACCTACCGATGCATCGAGGAGCTATAGCGGGCTCCACCCATCGCTTATTATGTCCAATACATTCCGCATATGATAATGTTGAAATATAACATAACTATTCATATTAAAACGAACATAAAAATGTCAATACATTAACCATAAACCATGAAAGGTATCAAAATAACACATCCAAAGTCAAACATATCACGAAACCATTAATAAAATATGTATTATTTGTATCATAATGAACCAACTTCAAACATGTATAATATCTATCAAATGATGTTGAAAAAGATGAAATCAAAATTATTTAAGAGAAATATGTATTTCTTTTGTTGAAATCATTTAAATTTACCTAACTATAAAAGAAAACATTTATTTTGAAAATATTCTTATAATCTTGTATGGGAAGCTTTGATGATCATATAATGGTAGAGAATAATGGCACCAGCCGTACTTGTAAAAAAACATTTTCTTACCTTAATTTGGTCGAAAAGGTCTTAAAGTAACTTGTTTCAAAAAACAATAAATGATTCACCTAAAAACATATAAGTTCAAATAAGGGTATAAATGAATTTATCCCATTGTCTAGTAAATAGAAAAAATGTTTTGAAATACATTTTTAAGAAACATGGATGTGGATAATAAAGAGGTCCTAAAAGATACTTACGTAAACAACCTCGGATAATAAAGAGATTGTAGAATTAACCCTTACCTTGTACTTTTCCTTGGTCGAGGGTAGGTTAACCTCTTGTACAATGGTGAAATAATTTTTATTAAATTATATATCAACCATATTCATTAATATGATATCATATATGATCTTTTTATATTGATTTGTTAATAATATTTTAGTATTATTGTCGTTTTGGGTGTTAACTGATTCATTTTCCTTAATATGATTTGTTACATAAGTAATGTTTGTTATGGATAGGATGTATATTATTCATATTAATAATGATATTAAGTCATTAAAAATTATTTCTAATCATCTGATTAGAATTATTCTTGAATGGATATGATGGGGAATGAATCTCATCGTGTTCGTGGAGATGGTAATCCGTACATATGCATGAGTGACAATATCATTATTTTGATATAAAAATCATATATAATTGGATGGTATATCATATATAAAGATTAATTATAATGTTATACATATTATTTACATCAATCATATATCATTATTATAACCATCCAAATAATAATGTATTGAATAACAAGTACACCACGACGTGGAGACAGTAAGCCGTACATACGCACGTATGGTGACATGTGATTCAAAGGATGGATATAATATTTAATAAGTTTTTACCATACTTATAATAACATCACATTATATATAATATACTGGATCTATTATTTTATAATGTAAACAACAAGGAAGGAATAAGTGTAAGAAGAATAAACATGAAAGAGGTGATGAAATATTTACCTCTTCTTTGGGTTCTTCCTTTTGATTTGATCAAAAGGGCTCCATAGCTTGGATTTATGAGTAAAGGAAGGACTCTATTATGAAGGTAGGAAAGTTTTGAGGATATTTGGGTAGGGTTTGGCTGATCCAAATGGCTTTGATGGTGTGAATTTTAGAGAAGGGGAAGTTCCCTTTTATAAGAGGGGTGAGGGGCACCTTAGGAAAAGATTGAAATCGTTTTTTTATGATAAAAAAAAATTCGGTTTCTAATGGATCAAAAAGATTTATTTAGAGGATAAGGTGGGGATGGGTCTAAATATACTCAACTTATAGGTTTTATAAAAGTTTGGGTCACCATTTTAACCTTATCATTTTGATTTAACTCTTAGATAAATAGTTTTACATTAACCACGTCTCTTTGTATTTTTATATTATATGGTTCATAGACTTACTATAAATTTCTAATAGAACCCCAAGTGGTTCATTATTGACATATATAACCTTATCTAAGTAATTTTTCTAAACCGTATATTTTTATGAATATAATGTCAATTAATAAAATAATATTTTTTAAAAAACTCTTTTACGTCAATTTTGACACTATTTGGTATTTTGTTTTTTTATAAATTCATAACAGCATTATTACTTCAAGAAAAACACATTTAAACAACCCTAAAATTTCATATTAACCTATAAAATTATTTTAATTCATAAAAAGTCTCAAATTACATTTATTTTGTTATTTATAATATCAATTATTTTAATATTTCATTAATAAAGTAAATACTGCATCATTATTGTGTCCTAAATAAATTAAATTATTTAATATCTAAAAATTATAAATAAAATACCATTATGTAGGAAATATTCTTATATTTCTAATTAATATTTATAGTCTAATTTATCTTATGTATAATCATATATTAAAATTTTTTTAGTTAATAAACATTGATTTTAACACTTTTAACTATTCTTTAAATTAAATAATAATAAATGTCATAATCTAATCCATGTGGACCTAAAGGATCATATTTTATACCTAAGGTTTTTTTTTCGAATTAAACATATACAATATATTTAGGACATGTGTTAGGGTAATAATAATAATATAATTTTTACCGTTAATTTATCTATTTACTTTTAACCGTGGAAAATATTAGTCAAAAGTTACGATTCACCAAAAATTATTTTTAACTTATTAAACCACATTTTACATACTGATATCAACCGTGTCTCTCGGAATTTTTGAAGTTAAATTTATAGAAGCGGTAAAATTAAGTTTTATTAAAATTTTCAAATGCTCCTAGGAGGTGGGCAAAAGACGGAAAAAGGTTCCATAAATTTTTTATATATCTAAAATTATTATAAACTGACTCCAATGAATTACATTGAACTTATATAGGTATTATGTATCAATTTTTTCATAAAATAAATATAAATAAAATAAATAGTTATATAAATAAAAATTTGGTTTTAAACTATAACTCAGTGTTTTTTACTATTCATAAAAAAATTGAAAGTTTTCAGAAATGTACCAAAAATTCACCCTAACCTAATTTCGATATTCCAAATCCAAAAATGAAGTCCATTTTGAAAAATAAAATTACAAGAATTTACAAAAGTGGTTATTACTATTTATAACAACTAGTTTGATTGGACGCATTGTGTTAGAATCTCAAAGTTGTGGACAATGAATGATATTTCATTATTCAAAGGGAAACGTATCGTAGAAGATTGGGGTGTTACAAAAAAGAAGTTTTTCTGGGAATGTTTCATTATTTGCACATGGTTAGTGAAAACTGTGCAAATTATTCTAAGAAGTCATGTAGCCATGGACATAGGATTTTACACGGTTACTGCATGGTTAGGATAACCATGTGAAATTCCCAAAAAACCACGCTGAGGGGTGATTTTTTGACAGTATCACTCACACGATTTGCACACGATTTGGAAAACTATGTAGGGAAATGGTACATCCATATAATGTTTAGAAATTTGAAAAAATTCCATTTCATGATTTTTTACCCCAACTCATTATTTCCTCATTTCACCCCCTTTCAACCCTAGTGATGAGGAAGATCTCCCTAGAGCATCCAAGTGTGATTCTACATCATCTCTTGCTCAATTGAAGTTCCCTCTATTGTGAATCAAAGATTCAATTAATTCTAATCTCCTCCTTGCTTCCTCTTCTTGATTAGGGTTTTCATATTTCTCCCATATCTTTCAAAAGCTCAAAAAACCCTATTTTTTTTATTGTAAGATCTCGGTTAAGGCTTCAAGGGTTCTATGAATTGGGATCTAAGGCTTCTATTTAGGGATAATTCATCAATGGTTTCATGGTAGGCAATCTATAAGTTATATCCCATAGTTTCATTTTAGATTTGGGCATGCATTGGTTTATTTCTTGGTTACCACTTGTTTTTTTTGTGATCCTTTGAAGAGTTATGGTATAATTAATGTCTAAATGATGCATTGAAACCATCATGGTACCCATGGGATACATAGAAGATGAAATGACCTTTCTAGGTCTTCCCATAGAGTGAACTAATACTTTTCACACATAGAAGTTAGATAAGAATGAAAAAGGTTGTTGTGTGACAATGTAGAGTCCTTAATAAGCATATTGAAATGTTTAATAGGATTTAAAATTAACTATTGGTGTGTTTATATGCATTGTATTGTCTTAAGTGATTATTCGACCTGGTAATAAAAATGGGTTAAATTAATTAAATGGTGATTTTCCTTTATGGCTAATAAACATTGATGAAAACCCTAAGAGGGTTGGTTTATATGAAGAGTTGAACAAGTGGGATTGACAATTGCTCGGGAATTGATGAATGTGGTCAATAGAATGCGGCATAAGAAAGAGAATTGGGGTAATATGCCATGTATTGTAAAATGGGATTATAAATGGGATATGGCATAACATTAAATCCCATGTTCATTTTTGTGAATCATGATTATTATATTCATTGGTTTCATTGGTTGGGATATTGACAAATTTGGTTAATTGATAAATAAGAATGACAAAATAGCATGGTGGTGGGATAAATGAATGATTATCCTCCCACAGATAGGGTTCGATTGATCCTCTAACCTACCAAGGAATGCATGGGATAAGGAATCAGATTGATTCTCTATTCTCCTAATGGTTTTATTCAATGAAAATATCTAGAATGGGGCTCTATGGTATGTGTGGTGATTACTTGATATGCTCATCCATAGTGAGATATGGACTAAACTTGTTATCTTATGAATAATGATAAATTCCATGAATATTTGGTGAATAAGGTGAATGTCTAACCCATGGATTACATGTTGATGATGAACTAATTGATGAGATGATGTATATAAGGAACATTTGACAATAATCATTATAGTAATAGAAAATTATAGATTCTTAACTAGTGGACCATGTATTTTATTTCACATAAATTCCCCCCATTTTTACTTGAATGCAATATCGGTTTATAGTAGATATTCTGTAGACACAATTGGTGGTGGTGTACTAAGTTGTACTCTCACCCTGCTGAGGCTGCCTTTGGGTAGCCGAGCAGATTTCATGCTTATAGGACAAGGAAAGGGTACGGTCCTTGTGGTTGGGGGTTGAGTTGTGATCAAGTGTTACATGGATGAGGTTTTTGACATGAAGTCAAGACTATTTTTGGGATTTAGCTACTTGTATTTATTTTGGGTTTTGTTCACATGGTATTCTAGAATGACATGGAATGTTTACTATTTCTTATGAATTGTTACTAGTTTGTGAGATGCATGACTATGCATGCCATTGGTTATTTCTTATTATTTCATCTATTTATATTGTTATCTGATATAAAGTACTCTGGTAAAGAGGGTAAAGTCTCCCCTCGTGACCTATTAGACTCTCGCTTCTAGTCGATAACCTATGGCATACAAGGAGGTTCACTTGATGTCATGTGGAGTCCCGATTCAGGGCACCGATTTAGTGTCACCTAGGTCAGGGACATTACACTCTTGAAGTGTACATTCTATTTTGGAGAGAACTACTTCATGGGTAATATTATATTAGAGGGTGGAGGTCGATGTAGGATGAGGCGGTGTTAGAATGGGAGACTACCTTGATTTATTCTAGGTCAAGAGTTTTCTTGGTTTATATTGTTATTTAAAGATATTTTTTTCATATTTTTCCAAGTATTTATGACCTTTTTTATCCCCTACCCAAAAAGGGAAACACTTCATTTCGTTTGAGAATTTCTAGAAGTCCTTCAAGGAGTTTATATATAGGACGACTCATACTTTTATATTTTTCTTTAAAAAGGAAGGTGTTAAGAACCTGGTGTATGGTGATGAATCTAGAGTGGGGATAGGCTATGTTTTAAATTATTGGGTTGGAGGAGATTATTCTCAAATCTATACATTTGAGACCTTAGGAATAAAAATACATGCCTCTTGAATTTAATCTAAGATTAATATTATTTTCCATCAAGACATAGAGGTATTTTTTCATAAGATATTTATAGTATATTATGACCATCACAGCCTCAAGTACATATTTACTTAATAGTATCGTAATATGTGGAATAATTTTTTTTATATTTCCCAAAGGATTTTTATTTTGAAATAGTCAATACTATTGGGTTGTGAAATGTGGTAGAAGATACCCATAGTAGGAGTTATCATTTACAATTATTAGAGGATGTGTCAAAATAGTAAGCCCCAATAATGTTATCCTTGGTGGTGAAAAAGGTGTGGACTATCCATGGTCTATGGTTACATTTCGACCGCATCATTAGTGATTGAGGGAGAAACCACTGTGTGGAATTTATTGTGAGATTATGGGTGACCAGATATTTATAGGATTTGTGCGTAATGAAAATTCCAATGTTGTGAAGTATATTATCCTCTATCATGAATGAGAATTAGTTTATTTCATGCTATGTTAACAGTTTATGAGTTATTTTCATACATAACTATTGGAAGTACATCCAAGATTTTGAATGATGTACTAAGACCTTCAATGCCTATTTTGGTGGGAGAGGATTAAGAGGGGTATTACTGAATTCATTTATTGATGACCCACATACTAGTAGGTGAAGGTAGAGAATCATGTCTACATTGGTTTGTGCCATCCCCTTGAGGTTCCTAAGTGGTATTAAAATTTAATATCTATAGACCTCATGACAGGAATCCAATGGAAAATTATAGTTCATGATGTTATTTTGGTGATCATCAACTAACTAACCAAGTTGTTCCACTTCACTAAAATTAGGGAGAAGATTTTTGGAGAAATATTAGGGAGATTATACATTCATGTGATCATCTAGTTTCACAGAGTAACCTAGATGAATTTATAAAACCATGATACTTGACTAACCTCTCAGTTGTGGAGAGGTTTTCAAGAGGATTTCCGGTCTTAGTTATAGATGTGTACAATGTTCCATCCTGAGGCGAATTTTTAAGCCAAGACAAGTATTTTTCTTCATAAAGATATGTTGATGGTTTGTGTCCTAGATTTTACCCAGAGATTAGAGGGTCACATACAATAATATCCCAAGTAAATTTATAATAGATTTGATTCCTCACTCATAATATTTTATACAGCTATATTCTATATAAAATTATTAAGTAATTTTTCGTCATAAAAGGAAAGAGTTGTATTATTATTAAACTCATTTTTGTAATTTAAAAGTATTTATTTAAAAGTTTAATTTATATATTTTATAATACTTATTTGGAAAAAATAAATTCATTTTTAAAATCATCATATCAAAATTATATTATGGGTAAATTTTATTATTTTTCTGAAAAGATCTATTATTCAATGATTAGTGAAAATACTGATTTTTGTAAAACAGTCATTAATTTTAATTAAATAATGTAATTTAATAGTGTAATTGAATATTAATGTTTAATAAGTATTATTTAATTATTAATTATTTAATTAAATAAATAGGAATCATCCTTATACCTTATTTTGTTATATTTTCATTTTTTGGCATAATACACATTTTTAAAAACTTATTTCATTGGGGTTTTTATTTAAATATTAACTGTATTTTCCTAATTTTAGAAATTTTATTACTAAAAATGGTTTATATATTTTGATTCATAACTTCGAATTTTGGTAAATAAATCACTTTTAATTTATTTATTATATGTAGTAACTGTGGTATATATTTGTCAATTTGGTAAGGTTAAATTTGGAAATAATAGTTAAAATATTATGATAACGCCTAAAAATCACACAACCACTTCTATTTATTTAATTGGATATATATTTCTTGACCATGGAAATAAATGTATAAAAAAATGTGGTAATTTTACTACACTATTATTTTAAAATTACCTTAATATAATATAAAATAAAGAATAAAAAAATATCACATTATTTGTTTTAATATCTCAAATTTTCTATATAAGAATAAAAATTGGATTTGTTCAATTATAAATATTTATTTTTATTATTTCTGTCATTAAAATTTATTTTTAATTATTTGTGAATAAATAATAACCTTAAACAATTACCCAACACCGACACATTGCTTGTGAAAGTAGTAGTAAAGTCAGGAAAACAGTTTAAGAAAATATAAATGTTATATTATTTAGCTGAGTTTTAGTGTCCCATGAAATTTATAGATAAATATATTATATTAGATATGTTTTAAAGGTTTATATTTAAAATTAATTACTTTATTTATGTCATTAATGTTGAATTAAATGAATAGTTCCAAAAAATGTAATTATTGATATTGTTATATAGAAAATATTTTATTAAATGATTTAAAATTCATAAAAATTCTATATTTGGTCAATTTAGTGGGATATGGATTGAAATATAATATATGGACTATTTATGGGTGATTTATTATTTTATAGTAACTTTCTTGACCCTTAATGTGTAAAATATATTGATATCACCGTAATTTTCAAAACTGTTAAATAGGGTTAAAAAGGATATAAGGGATTAAACATAACCTAAAATTATAAAAAATATTCTCTATTAAAATTTTTAGTATAATATTCATCATAAATTTTAATTATATCAATTTTGATCAGTGATTCCATGGAAAATAATTTATATTAATTTAATACTTTAGTTAATTTGAAGTGTGTCTCTTCACTCACTTATAAAGGGGTCCTTATCTAATATATTTGTTTCTCATTTTTAGAACTATATTTCATACAATAACTTCCCATGTATCTCCCCAAATTAAATCCCCACATCTTATAGGTCATATTTTTATTAGAAAACCATCTATGGATGGATTTTGTTACAAACCTATTAAGATTTTTTTAAAGAAGTGGTATAGTTCTTGACCAAGTGTTTTCATTTTATTTATTCTTCCACCTAATTAAAATATTAATCACCCCTAATAAAATAATAATATAAATATTATAAATATAATATGGTTTTATTATGTTAATTTAATAATCCTTATCAATCTCATTGTCCATCAAATGGGTAACAAATCTATCGTTCATGTGTTAGGTGGACAACTGCCTGGCGAATTGATGTAACATGTCTTCCATCACTGTATCTAAAAAAGGGTTATAATGATTTATTTAATGTATATATATGATATTAAATGAATACATATTTTTTTATGGTAACATATCTTATAATTTTATTAATTTTCCATCAATTGAAAAATAAAAACATCATTTGTACATACATGTGGAATATCACCTCCACAAAATGATGTGATCCATTTTTCATCATCACATCACATAAATATATATTATTATTTAACAATATAATATAATATTTATTACACAAAACACATTATGTAAATATAAACTAATATTTACCTTCTTTCAATCATGATTATTGAAAATATGGAATGTTACTCATGCATATGTACGACCTACTGTCACCATGATTGTAACATAATTAATTTTTCATAACTATCTATCATTTAAGTTTTTCAAATGTATATTTGAGCTATAAAAATGATAATTATTTCATGATTATTATTTTGGATAATATATAATAATTAATTATTGATCATAGTCAACTTACCAAATTCCTTTTGGACATTGATATGAGTATGGTCAAAACAACTGATGTGAACTTAATTAATTAAATAATTATTTATAACATGTTAATAAATAAAATAAATGGAAACATAAACATAAAAATATTTCTTAATAATTTATATAATTATAATAAATTTATTATTTATGAAGATAAGGAATGTATATGATGTGTTATCCACTAGGTAATGGTTACTTTTACTTAAAACCTCATTTTTAATGTCTTAAAGATTTATTTTAAAAATATTTTTCTTCATTGTACATAATCTTTATAATATTTTACATAATTAATTATATTTATATAAATGAATTATAAATTTCATTTTATGTCTCTTTTAAATTTCATAGATATTATTTTAAAAGGAATATTTTTTAATTATTTTACACAGAACGTTTTGACTTCATTTATAAATGGAAAAAGGAATGTTCATTTTTAACATATATTACATAAATGGATTTCAACCCCAATGAAAGAATTATTTAATGTTTTTATTATTTTATAAGGCTTAATTTTTTCTTCAATGAAAAAACCTCTTTCCCTTTTTTTAGGTATTTTACTTTTGAAAACTGATTTTTTAATGGAAAAGGTATTTTGATATATGAAATTGTTTTTCATATAGGTTAAAACGGGATTATCAAGGGTTTTATGATTAAAAGGTGAAATATTGAAATTCTTTATTCAAGATATGGTACTTGAGAAATTCATATGATTAATGGGTTATCCTGATAAAACTTATTTGAATGGACGATCCAAATAAAACATATAGAAACTGGGGAGTCTGATACATCTTATTATAATGGATGAGCCTGATATATATCTCAAATGGATAAGTCAATGTTCCTTGTCTTCTTAGGTAGGAAAAAAGGAGTAAACTGGGGAGGGTTCTCTTATGGATTTGGTGAAGATCAAGTTATTTCTAAAATGGGTTATGAATATAATGCTCTATATTTTCTAGAAGGGTTTCTATTTTCATGATTTTTGTTTAATTGTATTATTTGAGAACAAGCTATGTGATTTTTATGGTATGATTTATTTCTTACAGGAAAATAATATTATGATAAATGTAATTTTTTTTGAATTTTTAGGTTTTTGAGTGGGATAAATAATTTATTTATTTTATTTTTATTACTGATTCTTTTTTGATCATCCCAAATTTTTGAATTCTTTTCATGGGGTTTAAGGGTGATAAATAATAAAGAAAATTAATTTATGAATGTCATGATGATTAGTATTTAATAAACATGTTTTATTTTAAAATATTTATGTCGTGGAAAAATGGATACAGAGCAGGAGTTTCTAGTTTTTAATATATGGGTTTATCATTTTAGTGTGACATTGTAATTCAATAAACTCTAAACCAAAAACATCTTTAGTAATGCAAGAAAGTAAATTCATGTATGAAGAAACTAGAATACATAAATTTTATGTCTGCGTCCTTGTACTCACTCATAATGGAATTCACCTATAATAGTAGAAAACAATTCACTATTATTGTGATTATTTTAGAGTCATTGAATATGATACCCTATAGGTCATCCCTATCCTAGATAGAGGTTAGGGAGAGTTCACTAATGGGGTTCGTGACTTTTTAGATGTTGATAAAGAAGGTATATGTGTTCTAGGAATGGATGAGAATTGAGAAGAATAATTAGTAATCCTATGTGGATTGAAGATGGGCCCCCATAGAGTTCATGGAGGGAGATCACATATTATTGATTCTTTCTCCATAATATGGTTTATAGATAATTGGTTAGGGTATTAAGATGTCCCTAAAATTCATTAGTCTATTATATATATTGTATCTGGTGGGCGAGGTTCCTTACCACTTGGTATTTCCCCCATATATATAATTTGTACATGATTCCTTCCATGTATCACATTTGAGGAAATACGTTCATGACCTATCACACTAAATTGACTAGTGTGATCTAGAAAATGAGGATTGATATACACTCCCAAGGTAACTAGTTATAAAATATGATCATTAGGAATGATTCTTTTATAGGTAATTCATTACACTTTTCAATTTTATGTGTTAATATAGGAACCTTAAGAATTTATCTTGGTTGTGGGAGGGTCAAATTCGATCCATATACCCTCACATTTTTGTGGATTGAGATTTTCTTGATGAAATAACCTGAAGGTGGGATGCGTTTATCCAATTTGGTTTTCTTAATCATAAACATATTTAAAGTATATATTTTTGATCTATTTTGGATCCTATGTGATTTCACAAGCATGTGGTGTTCATTAATATATATATATATACACCATGGGAAATATAGAAAATTTCTTTAGATAGTTATCTTTAAAATAATATGTGATGGCTCTATTGGTTGAAGAGTGTGGTCTTCACCCTTGGGGGGGGTGAGAAGGTGTTATTGAAGGTAGAAAAATTCCTCGATAAAAATGTTTATGTCCTAAAAAAATATTTTTATCTCATGAATTAACATTCTTGGGAAATGTGTTATTATCCTAAGTGCATCATAAAAAAGAAAATAAGACATATTGGATGTGTCTGGGAAACAACTTTTTTGATAAGGGTAATATAATTTTGGTTCATATAAGAGTCCAAATAGTTGACCACCATTAGAGGGAAGACCTATTTTAAAAAAAATGACTTTTATAATTAGTTATCAGATTTGTGAAATTATGTAACGATAATACCTTGTATTTTTTTATAAATTTATATTATAGGGATCATGGGGGGATATTGGTGATGGGAACCTTGGGATCAAAATCAACATATATTGAATTTTCATCAATGAATGATCCAAAACAATGTAGGGCCATGTGATTTAACGTTTCACATTTAATCATTGTTTAATTCATTGCAATTAAATATTAAGATCATTTTGATATGTCTATGTATATTCTGACTATATTATTGTTAGGAATCATTATTCATTGTGGTTTTTCCCCTTAATGAATAATCACGAGCATCAAAAGTTTTTTTTGTGATTTTTTAATTTTTTAATAATTATCTAACTTTTTTCTTTATGAAAGATATCTTTGATGGAGGAATGATTTAATTATATTTTATAACTCCGTCTAATTTTATATTTATAATCCCTTCTCTTGTTACCTCACTCATGGTTGTTGGATAACAAGCCTATAGTTGATAGATAATGAGGAGATGTGAATGTTCATTGTGTGGTGGAATAATGATATGATGGAGTTGGGATTACATGATGATATAGCCTTGAGATGGTGTATTAAAGACAATGTTAAAGGGGGAGTGTCATCTTCTGTCATAGATGGAGATAAAAAAGTGGTGTTTTGGAAATAATAATGTTTTGGGGTGCATACATGAGATGAATATTTTGGAGAGGTAGATGTTTCTATGTTAGTGAATGTATAGAGGGAAACTATGAGTATAAGGAAACATCTCACACCATATCCTATAATGTCACAAATTTCAATAATCAATTTGTGGTTTTCTTGGTTGATGAATTGAGAAAACCATTGTAGTGGAGATACACAGCACCATAAATTCACTTTAATCTACTTATAATTTTCCACCATATCTAGCCAGTGTTTCTAAGGGTGGTGACTTATGATGGGATCATAGTGAGGTTTTGAAAGATGATTATTTGTTATAAATATGACCACATGACATACTAGGTCCCACTAACTCCCATTGGTATAACTAGCCCAAGGCCAGCCACCTAGACATATCCAACAACCTACACTGATGTAATAACTCACATAAGCCTAGCCCATGACCTAAAATGATAGTCCTAGGGACCCATTCATAATAGACAGTGGTTAGAATGCATAGGTCGAGTCTTCCCAATCCAACCAAGCACATGATTATTGTGTCCCTTTCACCACTTCTTAGTGCGATTGTACACCCAGATGAACCACATGTGGCCTAAGACTTCACCTATGTGGGGGAATTTTTACTTCATCCTTGGGTGTCAATCTCAGAAAGTTGGATGTTATATCCTACATATTTCATTTTCATATATCTGAATCATCTAATAATTTCATCCATTAGGAAAGGTTTTCAGGTAGATATAGGTAGACAATGTGATTCAATTTATGGAATTGATTTTAGGGTTTGAGTTTGGGGACAAATATTTCTTCCCCCTATGTTGTGTAATATTCTCTATGGTTTTCTATTTACTCAGTCATTATGTTCCACAATACTATAAGGTGTGAGACTAAATGAGTTATGAGTTAAATTTTATATACCCGATTATTGTATTCTACCCTCATATACGTTGTGTGATAATATTAGATTTGGGTTATCCCTTAGATATCATTTGGAGAAATGTGATTCTAATTAGAGGGTGATATGATACTCAAGTATATCTGTTGAATCTAATGTTTTTTTGAAAAGTTGGACTTCAACTAGTATTCCAAGTTCATGTTACTTGAAGTATATATTTTTTAATGGATTATTCATCCCCCACATAATTCGTGGTTTTTTATGAGATGAATTTACTTTTATCGTTTTTTTGTTGTTTTCAAGGAATCCTACATGTAATTTTATGATCACCCGTATAAATGTATTTTTCTTGCACATATATTTTATTTTGAATGAAATTTACTATTCATATGTAGTATTTGTGAACATGGTATAAAAATAGTTTTATGGATCCTATGGGTGGATTAATTTTGCAGATCGTGATTAGAGATAGGATTTTTATACTTGTACATAATACTTTCAAGATTTTTTTACCTCTTCGCGAATATCGTCAAAGATTGTATTTTTCACATGCAATTTTAGTTGTACTCATTTATGACTTTTTTTTATATATGTGGTTGGTATATATATTTTTTATATATTGATATTAGACACTTTTTATTTCTGTGAATTATTATATCTTATTTAGTGGTGAGGGTTTCATATTGATTCATTTGGATAATGCCTCTAATTATGTGTGGTGTATGAAATTTGTGACTATCACTAGCCTTTTATCTATTATAGGTAGGCTTAGAGTGGAACACAATACTTACTACCACCAAGGAGGGGTTTAAATTGTTTTGTTCATCTCAATCCACTTAACATTCAATTTTTTTATGAAGATTCATATAAACCAGAGCCACTATATATAATCTCATAATAAGTCATATTGGCCAATTAGGTCATGTAAAATGAGGTCGAAATGGATCTCAACATCCATAAATTATTTTTTAAAAGGATATATATGCTGTAGAAACAAGAATGAAATGCCTTTATCAATCCCAATAGGAACACTGATCCAATCCCAAGTCATCCAATGATTGTTCAGGTGAATTAATACTAGAAGATAGAATTATTTGCATAATGTTTCTTATTCAACATCTGACTATTGAAAGGAAATGTTATTATCCCTGATAGATGGAAACAATATCACCCCCCAATTTCATTCATGATAGAGATATTTTGACATGGTTAGTAGTGAACTCCAATCCCCAAACCAAGAAAAACATCAAGATATGTAGTGTAGAGGCTTGGTCCTAATGTATGAAATCTTGAAACATATGGCCATTAATTCAACCAAACTCTACATTATGTAATCACTTCATATCTCATTGTAACTCAATGAATACCTCATCGAGGCCATATTGTGTCCTCTATAGTTTTTGGATGATGTCATTGCAACATATGTATATTTTTTAGAGACTAATCCTACTGTGTATCACACAATCATTCACATTAAAGAGTGATACCAGAAAGTAGCCATATGTGAGCTTATTAGGAACTTTTAAAAATCTTGAAATAAATGTTATTTTTTTTCAATCAGGATTAATTTGATAGTGTCTCTAGAATTAACCTGGTTCCAGTCTGAATAATCTTCCATATTGGTTATAGTGATTCTATCATGATTTCATCCAAATAGACAATTCAGTGATATGATAAGAGTGACTAGAATCCATTTTGGATGACCAACTCAAATCCTTATTCCAGGATTTCATAATGGACTCTGAATTTATGGTGTGTTGTTAGTGAAAAACCATAAATTTATTTACATGAAATATATCAATCCAAATGCAAGTGTCGGTGCCATATTTATACCACCAGTGCCTCAAATTATCCATTGTTTTTCAAGACGAGGCACTACATGGGGATAATCTCCCATATATGTCCTTTAAATCATATTATATATCTATGAGATTCTAAAAATGAGAGCTAATGATAATTATGGTTAATAACTCCATCTATGTAAATGCACCCAATTGCATGTAAATGACCCCTATGAACCCGAGGAGAAAACCTGATAAATACAATATGTTTCCCATCATACAAATTGAGGTAAAACACATGAAGTAGGAAGTAATTGATTCATGTGATTTCCATCTAATAATAACACTAGGTACTTGAAAAGAATCCTTTTATATATTTTCTAGATGAATTTCCTTAGGGAGAAAACACCATCAAGTAATGAGAAGACTAATTTTCTACCCATGCATATTTACTTGGATCTCAAGAATATTCAATTCTATGATGTTTTGATAGATTTTCAGTCTCATTTGTCATAAATACAACTATTCAACCAGGTGCATATAAATTCAAGGACAAGAAGAAGGCATGGGGTTTATAAATGTTTTACCTCATCCTTATGATATAAGATGCAATAGTCAGAAAAAACAATCATGAAGATACATATGATCTTAGAAAAGATAATAATTCCCCCAAGATTAATTTTCCCCCACAATCCCCAAAATCTCATGATATCAACATAAAATTCTCTTTATATGATAGTGAGGAGGAATAGGAAGTTATATAAGATATCCCCATATAATCTTACAGATCTAATGAAACCCTAGAATCATCTATTAAATCTCAAATTATACATTTATGTATTGATTTTAGTAATCGTTTTGTCAAATAGGAGGAGGCATATGATAATTTTTGTGCCTTTACAACATTAAATGAAGGTGTATCTACCAATGTAAATGAAATATTATAGGTTAATATGGGTATACAGGAATATCTATGACCTATCATGATTAGTTTCACCGTTAACCTTAAAGAGAAAGATGAAAATATATTATTCCTAATATATAACCAAGATGTCCTTACTAGAAACTATATATAGTTTCCATGATTGGATCTCGATGTGGCTACCCATCTCCTGTGTTTTTCAAATAACCACCATGGAATTATACTAGAGGTCAGTAGGATGCATCCAACCCCTTATTGCAAGGAAGAAGCTGAGGATGAGAAAAACATCAAATCCAACATCAATTGGGATACTCAATTACAAAAAATGGCTCACTAATATTGTCCCTACCAAAAAAAGTAAGGAAATAACTATATCTTCATCATATTTTGGGATCTTAATTAGTATTTACCAAATGATTTTTCTTAGACACAATCACTGAATTAAGGATCAATGGAGCCACTAGTTTTCAAGACCCCTCTTATAAATATGGGAAATCAAGATATAGCCAGATCTAGTTTTCCCCTTGTAATGAATAAAAAACCACCAGTAGGCTCCCTAATGGGTATACTTGCATCAAGTGATGTCCATTTCCTTGAAAACATTTGGTGGTACATATCAATGAACCATGAACCTTATCATTAATCCCATCCTTGTGAAGATATTATAATGATATGTTTGTGACAAGGGGGAATTTTTCAACAAAATTGTGATCATCTTAAACCTTGAGAAAATATTAAAAAAAACTATGGTGACATAATCTAAAAATGATCCCCTTAAATGTGATTTGAGGGAAACGTTAAGGAAATTTATTGGCTTTGTATTCCACCGTAGTGCTATCATTTTTGACCCTAAGATGACAAGGGAAATATTTTATATGCTTCCTCTTCAAAATCTTAGATAATTAAGATGAGATTATGGGATTCTTTCTTATATTATATTTTTTATAGCCAACCTCATTGATAAATTCATTCACCTTACAAAATTAAGGAATAACGGGGTTAACTATTTTTGGGTGGAGGTCTATCAAGAATAATTTGATGACCTAAAGAAGTTATATATGTTCCTTATAGTAATGATGTCTTATAAAGAATTAAAAAGGCTTATCTTCTATATGGAAACCATGAAATGTTCACTCTGATTGATCCTTTCTTATTTTTGGACTACATGAAGGGAAACTAACTACTATTATAAAATAAAAAAACTAATATATTCTAATATTAGATACAATGATATCTAGATGAAATTTATGTCATTGATATTCATGGTATAAAATATATGGAATTAACTATAACATCATGAGGTTAACTACATATCTCACACAGACCCACTGAAATATATTACATACCACCAAATATTAATTGAGTGTCAAGTATTATGGGATGTTATTATATATAGGTTAATCATTTTGATCAAGTAACAAAAGGTGATCAAAGGGTCATGATAGATATATTTACTCATAAAAAACCCTATTCTAAAAGAAGTCTCCCATAAACATAGTGCTCATTGAAAAACATGTTTTCTTTATCCATGAAACTCCCTAAATACAAGAGGTGTACTTTTGTTATAGTTCTTGTAGGCTATTGAACTCACCTGTTTTGATAATCCCAATTATACTTTAATATTTTTGGATAATACCAATTATTCTTTAATATTCATTGATAATCCCAATTATGTGTTAATATATGTTTACAATCCTACGTTGAAAAAAAATATCAAAATAATCATTGGAATATGTTACTTAATGTTTATCTATGTTTATACATGTTTTGAAATAATTTTAACATATGTTTTTCATAGAACAGATAAGTGCTAAGTCCATTGGAATGAATAAAGTCCACCAGTATGCACATAGCTACTGATATAGACAAATATACACTTAGTCTTTGGTATAGAATAGAGCTACTGGTATGTAAGTCTACCGGTACACCAAAAGGTTACTATTACAGTAAGTCTACCGATATGTGTAATTCTACCACTATGAAGTCCACCAGTATAAGGTAGTCACTGCTACTCAAGTCATCCGATACACGGAGATACTGATACAAGAACAAAGAGCTACCGATAAGAGTTCACTGCTACACAGAGACCTACCGATACAAGGTACCGATACAAACATACAGACACACAGCTACCATTATGAAGTCCACCGATATAGACAGATACCAATAGACATTTACCGATAAAATTATGATGATATATAGAGATGTATACCACTATATAGTCAACCGATATAATTACAAAGTCCACCGATACTGAAAGAAAAAGTCTATCGATACAAGTCTGATGATATAGACAGAAAACTACAATTACATAGTCCACCAATACGAAATAGCTACCATTACAAAGAAGCTACCGATAGAGTGAGCTACTGATAGAAGGAGCAACCAATTCAACAAGATACTGTTACAAGGAGTAACAACTACCGATGGAAACCAATAACTATTTCTCTAAATTCTATTTCTATTTATTTATTAAGAAACATTCATATATTATGTTTTTAATGCATATACTATTAATTAATGATAGTTGTTGGTATTTCGGAAACCGTACATCGTACCTGTAAAAAGGTAATCATTTCCATTGCTAGAGATGAAATCTATAAAAGGAAAGACAAAAGAAGGACATAAATGAGATTTTTAGAGTGCTGAGGAGAAGTGAAAAAGATAATTTGTGTGGTAATATATGAAGATAATCATCTAATACAAAAATAACACTTGAACTAGAGCTTAAAGGAGAGAAGAACTCTTTCTGGAAGCTGAGGGACATTACTGTGCTGCAAAGCCTATTGAAACCATGATCAAGAATTGAATACACTGGAAGTCAAATAAAAAAACGACACTCTATTTTTAAGAAAAAAACAAGATAAGGACTCTGAAGTATTTCTGTTTAATAAAATGAGTTCAGAGTTACACTTCAAATTACTAGAGTAATCAAAAATCATATCTACTCTCTCTCTCAGTGATTCTCTTACTTAATTTTGAGTAGTGTGTGTACCCTGTATATTACATACACACACTAACTCCTATGCTAAACTGGAGGATTTAATCCTCACTCACTCTTTCTGTATACTATTATTTCCCACTGTGGATGGTGGTAGAGGTGATGTGTGACCTGTATAGCCTATGTGATATTGTTTTTTCCCCACGTAGAACTGTGGTAGAGGTCATAGTACCTAGACAGTTTGAGTACTGTTTTTTACCCTATTCTATGGTGTGGATCATAATTTATATAAATTGTTTGAGAGGACTAAGTCTCGACTTGAGACTGAACCTCTTGTTAGAAACTACTATGCTTATTTATTTTGTTTTAAAGTATTTTGAATATTCCGCTGCTAAGTAATTTTAAATACAAATCTATTTTAAAGTAACTATGATAGTTAAACTAGAAAGTGTTTTAATTTATTATAAATTAGTAGGTTAGTTTCAAAAGATAATCTAATCTTGATATTAGATTAACTGAGAACTAATCAATCTCTAAATAACCTAACTGAATGATTACAGTATTTCAAATTCACTACAGTTTAGCTTACTATTCAATTTGGGGACTTTTTTAATAAGATTCTTTTTAACAGAAATTTTGATTGGTACTCAATTCACCCCCTCTTGAGTATCCACTCCGACCAACATTTGGTATCAGAGGTTGTTGTTTTCAAAGGATTTCCAAATACTCTGTTTTCAACTGTGATTTTAGTTGTATCTCAACGATCTTAAATTTCTATTAGTTATAAATTTTATCTCTTTAAATATACTTGTTAAAATCTAATTATGGATAATAGACTAGTAGGTGCTACTACCAACATGCCACCTTTCATTAATGGTGTTAATTTTTCCCAGTGGAAACTAAAAATGAAAATTCATTTAGAAAGTATGGGTTTTGATATCTGAACTACTAAAGAGACTCAGTATAAGATTCTAGAAACTGAAAGAACTATATGGGATGAACCTACTAAAATAGCTTAAAATAATAATTGTAAATATATGAATGCTTTGTACTGTGCTTTAGAACATGAATAATTTAATCGAATATCTTCTTGTAAAATTGCTTATAAAATTTAGGATACTTTGGGTGTTTCCTATGATGAAACAACCAATGATAAAGAAATGAGATTGAGCACTTATACTATTAAGTATGATAATTTTAAAATGAATCCCGATGAACCTATTTCTGACATCTATCTCAGGTTCAATGAAATTGTAAATACAATGAACTCACTTGGAAAAGATGTTCCTGCAAAAGAAAAAATCATTAGGATACTAAGATATCTTCCAGACAGATGGAGAGGCACATCAGTTTCAGTTAGAGAATCTTTTAACATTAGTGATATGCCTCTTAATGAACATATTGGTAAGCTAATGATGTATGAAGAGTAACTCAAAGTAAACAAGGAGGAAGATGATGAACCAAAGAGGAAGTTAGTGTCATTTATGTCTGGTGCCTCAAAGAACAAGGACAAGGAGAAAATTCACATACCTACTAAAATCACAACAAGTGGACACTCAGATTCTAATAGTGATGATGAGATGTCCCAAATAGGTAGATTATTTAAGAAATTATATAGGAAGAATAAATTTTTCAGAAAACCAAATTATAAGTGTATGTATGACAATAAAGGTCAGTTGAAGAAATATTGGAAGAGAGCTGATAAGGATGATGAGATAGTGTGTTATGAATGAAAAAGGAAAGGAAAAATTAAGGCGGACTGCCCGAAATTGATGTTCAATAAGAAATATGACTACAAGGACATAAAATATAAGAAATCCATGAAGGAAACCTAGAGTGATTCAAAAGACATCACAAGTGAGTCGGATGTTTTTGATTCTGAACAGAATCATGCCAACCTGTGTTTCATGACTAATACTTCTGTGGTAACTATTTACCCTATCCTAAATGAATATGATTGGGGGAATGAATATAGTGATGATAATATGTCTAAAGTTGAATTGTATGAATAATGTAATATTCTATAAGATACCTGCAATGAGGTGAAAGATAAGTACAAGCCATTAATGAAACAACATGCTTTAACCAGCACTTTACAATATGCACTTGATATAGAAAAGGAAAAGAATGCTCAATTACTTAAGGAAAATACTGAACTGAAATTATCTAATGATAAATTAAGGAAGGATATAGAGAAATTCACAAATGGAAAAGATAATCATAAAAAAATTCTTGGAAAACAAGTTGCACCAAAATATACCAATGGAATATGATATCATCTTGGATGGAGACAAATTACTAAAAATAAATTTATCCCTAAATCTGGACAGAATGCTGCTAGTTCTAGTTTTTGAAATTCATATGATTCAACTAGTTATTCACATGTTTATAGATCAAACAAAGTTTATCTTTCAAAATCTTTTGAATCTATTGATTATATGAAACCTATGAGACAAATTTGGGTACGAAAAGTTTTGCTTGCTAACCTATCGGGACCCAAGAAGATCTGGGTACCAAAATCATTTTATGTCTAAACCTATTTTGTAGGATACCTGCTTAAAGAGTTCCAATAAGAAAATATAGTAATTGGAAAAAGGATGATCAAGGCATATGACTAGATATTACTCATGTTTCAAGAGTTTAATCAATGTTGATGGAGGGCATGTCACCTTTGGTGATAATTCAAAATGAAAAATCATCAGCATAGGCCAGATTGGGAACTCTGATTTAGTAATAATTTATAAAGTTTTATTTGTTGATGGACTAAAATACAACATGTTAAGCATTTCTCAGTTGTGGGATGATGGTTTAAATGTAAAATTTGAAAATGATTCTTGTAATGTCTTTAATTCTAAAAATGATTTTGTGCTTTCTACCTTAAGAAATGAAAATGTTTATGTAGTTGATTTTAATTCATTAGGTAAACAAAACATTACCTGGTTAAATGCTTTTCATAAATAATCTTGGCTATGACACAGAAGATTAGGACACTGCAATGTTCATTCACTTAGAAAATTGACTAGGAAGAATTTAGTTAGAGACCTACCTCAACTAAAATTCCCATCAAACAAAGTGTGTACTCACTATCAAAAGGGAAAACGGCATAATGTTTCATTCAAATTAAAGAAAGAAGTTTCAACTTATCAACATCTAGAGTTGGTTCACATGGATTTGATTGGACATTCTAGAGTTTCTAGTATAAATGGGAAGCACTATGTCTATGTCTTAGTAGATGAATTTTCTAGATACACTTTGGTATACTTTCTTGCTCACAAAAGTAAAGCTTGTTTTTATTTTATTAAATTCTCCAAATCTATAGAGAACCTTAGTGGACGAAAGATCAAGACCTTGAGAAATGATCATAACTGTGATTTTAAAAATCATGAGTATGAATATTACTGCTCACACAATGGCTATAGTCACAACTTCTCTGTACCTAGAACACCTCGGTAGAATGGTGAAGTAGAAAGATGAAATATAACCCTTTAGGAAATTGCAAGAACTATGCTCAATGAATATGATTTACCTATTTATTTTTTGGATAAAGCTGTTAATATAGCTTGTTATATTATAAATAGAGTCTTGATTAGACATGTTCTTAAGAAGACCCCTTATGAGCCGTGGAATAAAAGAAATCCTAAAGTGAGTTATTTCAGAGTCTTTGGTTGCAATGTATTTATTCTTAATACTAAGGATAATATTGAAAAAGTTTCTTCTAAAAGTGATGAGGGAATCTTTCTAGGTTACTTCATAACCAATATGTCTTATAGAGTATTTAAAAAAAGAACCAAATGTGTGGAAGAATCTGTTCACATCATGTTTGATGAAACTAATCCGCATGAACCTAAATCTTCTCTTGAAAATCTCGAAGAAGATCCATCTGTTCTGGTCGTTAATGATAAAATCAATGAACCTGTTATTAAGACAACCAGTTCTAGGCATATTCTAGAATCTTCTCTTGGTGAACCCAAATATAGATAAGAACATGAAATTTCCAGTCCTACCTTTACTAGATCAACTAGGATTCTAATGAATCGTCCTTTAGATGCTGTTGTTGGTAATCTTGATAGAGGGACATAGACTAGAGCTTCTCTAAGAAACCGGGTTGAACATCCAGATTTTATTTCACAGTTAGAACCTAAAAATATCAATGATCCTATCAATGATGAATTTTGGGTAATGGCTATGCAAGAAGAATTAAATCAATTTTAAAGAAAAAAAGTCTGGGAATTAGTTGACAGACCTAAGGAAAACATGACCATAGGCACTAAATGGGTTTTCAGAAATAAATATGATGACTCAGGAAACATAGTTATAAAAAAAGAAAGGCTAGTTGCACAAGGATATAGTCAATAGGAAGTAATAGACTATGAGGGATCCTTTTCACCTATTGCTAGATTAGAAGCTATTATGATTCTACATGCCTATGCTTCTCATATGAATTTAAAGTTATATCAAATAGATGTAAAAAGTTATTTTGTAAATGGTTTTATAATTGAAGATGTTTTTGTTGACCAACCACCTTGATTTACTAATCCTCATTTTCCAAATCGAGTTTTTATGCTCTCTAAAGCTTTATATGGTTTGAAACAATCCCCACGAGCTTTGAGTACTAATTTGAAATGAGTTTAATGGGAGAACTCCAATATTTTCTTAGATTTCATGTTTTTTAAAATTAAAATGGTATTATTTTAAATAAAAATATATATAAAAATGATCATTTAAAACGTTTTGGTTTAGATAGTATTAAGGAAAGTGATAAACCTTTGAGTACTAATTGTATGTTGGATTCTGATGAAACTGGAAAACTGGTGGATCATACCAACAACAGAGGTATGATTGGGAGACTAATTTACCTTACTATTAGTCGACTAGATATTATTTTTAGTGTGTGTATGTGTGCAAGACTTCAATCTAATTGGAAAGAGTCAGACTTTCTTGCTGTAAAAAGAATTTTCAAATATCTTAAACATACTACTAACATGCGATTATTTTATCCAAAAGGGAAATTGTTCGATTTAATAAGTATTCAGATGCTGACTTTGCTGGTTTCAATTTGGATGGAATGAGAACTTCTTGAACATGTCATATTCTAGGTAAGTCCTTGTAGGACCCCAGGACACCCTGAGAGGGGAGGGGTGAATCAGGGTGTCAACTTTTGCTTCTTAAAGTTGTGGATCTTGTTCCCACGTTGGTAGGAACTACTTAAACCTGTATGATGGATATGATCAGAAATGAAACATTCACATGCAGAGAGATGACACATCTATTTTTACTTGGTTCACCACTAAGGGCTACGTCCAAGGAGCATACACCGATAGGTTTTCAGTCGTACCTAAATCCACCGTGCTTCACTAGCTGTAGATTACAATTGTTTGGGCACAATCACTCTGTCCCAGGTTCACTGCCTTTACAAAGGTTTAGGTATTACTCACTGCTTCCCTCAAGTCACTCCCGTTGACTCCCCCTGGATCACTATCGTTGGTGAAGTCACACTCAGTTTATAGACGTGAAGGTCTCTTCAATAGATAGACATGAATTTCATTGTCTCCTATTTAGCATGAGACATTGCTTGCATCAGGTATCAGAGTTGATGCTATTTTTAGTTCAATCCTTCTTCTTTAGTGAAATGAATGAATGCACTAGATCCCCTTGTCTTCGTTTTCCAGAATCACAATCACTTGTGTGATTTCTCAATAATTGATTCTCTGTTAAAGTCCAAATTTCATCCACTGATGAATACCCCTTTTTTCCCTGTCCACTGGGCGAACAACCTTTGGAAAGGGCCTTCACAAAGTACCCTACTTCGCAAGGCTCCCAATTTTTCAAAGATCAAACAAGCCTTTGCGGAGTCCCTGCCTTTTTGTAAAGATCAATCACGAAGCACTCTCGCGATGCTCCAGCCTTCGCAATGCTTGGCTGTCTTGGAGCTCCTGCCTCTTTCGCGAAGCTCACTGAGCCAACGCGGGGCGCATGACTTTCGCGGAGCTAGAATAGCCGCTGTGAAGCTCCTCTTTCGCAATGCACTCTGCCTTCACGAGTGACCTTTGTGAACTGGGAGCAAAGGATTTTCGTTGAGAGCTCTCTCTCCTTCTATTGAGGGGGTCAGCCTCTATTTATAGGCGATTCCACCGACCCTCGAACCTTCCGCGCAAAGTCAATGCCATGTCATCTCAAATCGCAAAGCTCCGAAGTTTCCAATGGAATTTTGTCCAAATCGCGAAGCACCTCGGCAATTTTTGGATCGCGGAGCTCGTCGTAATCACGGAGTATCACCATCATCATTGCTTCACGCCTTCGCCGTGAAGCTCCCTCACAAAGTCCTTCATCGCCACGAAGCCCTCCAGCCTTTGCCATTCGTGAAGCTTGACGTAATCGCGAAGAATCACCGCTTCCATTTTTCTGGTCTTCACGAAATCCAATCCATGCATCCCATCTTCGCAAGACTCATTCCTTTTCCATATTAAATTATGATCTTCCTGGAAATACACTTTTCGCAATGCTCACCAACCTCAAAATTTTGGAACCCAAAAATTTAGCAAACAATGGAAAATGGCGCCACCTTGTATCTGCTCTTTTAGTCTCCCTCTATATCATCCATTCCTTTGTCGATGTTCCATGAATAAAAAATGGATAATTATCCACATTCCTCGAACTCGACATGCCACCATGGAATCTCCTTTGTCAAAAAATTTGTATCTAGTCTGTTTGCGTTTTCAACAAGCACGATCACCTCAACATTACTTCTTATTGGTGATATGTATCCTTCTGCAACTCTTCTGCTTTTATCACAAACTCCACTATTGTGATATGTATTCGTTGAAGGCATAGCTTGAGCATCATCATTTTCTATGACAATGTGATGTGCATGGCTATCTCAGAATTACAATCATTGAATGACCTTCTTAGAACTCCAATCATTGGAAAATTGTCTTCTTCATCAACCGTCATGATCTACTTCATGCAAACCATGTGATTCAATTCATCAAGAAGTCTCTTGCATGGTTCTCATGCAATCATTAGTTATTGCATGGTCTTCATCAAAACCCATGGTTCTCATGCAATAATGAGGAATTGCATGGAATTCATCCAAAACCCCATTCTTCTTTAATCATCCTCATATGGATTAAACCTCACATTCTTCATTGTTGTAAACAATGTATCACCTTTGACACATGTTCTTTGAACTTACGGTCAGTACAAAAATCTTCTGAATCACCATTCCTCTACTTCAGCAGAGTACTTCATGATCTCCTTCATTTTGATCTTCCAATCCTCCATTTCATTGGATTACTTCTTCATCTCCTTCATTTTGATCTTCATTGACAACTATTGACAATAAATATAAACTTATACACAAAGTGTTTCTAACATTACTTGGTATTATAGTGTAGTAAAACAGAAAAATTCTATTGCATTGTCTACTTTTCAAGCGGTGTACATTGCTGCTTGTAGTTGCTGTGCACAAATTCTATGGATGAAACACACTTTTTTGGACTATGGATATGATTTTAAACATGTTTCAATAAACTATGATAACACTAGTGCACCAATAATCTTTAAGAATCTCATGTCTCACTCTAGGACCAAACACATTGATGTTAGGCACCACTTTTTGAGAGATAATTACCAAAAGGGTGATATTACTATTGAATTTAAAGGCACTAATCATCAATTAGCTGACATTTTCCCCAAGACTTTATGTTAGGATAAGTTAAGTTACATTAGACATGATTTAGTAATGATAGACTTTGTACGTTAGAAACCTCACCGTTATACCTCACTGGTATGAATTATCACTGTTATACCTCACGGGTATGAATTCTTACTGTTATACCTGACTGGTATGAATTCTCACTGCTATACCTCACTGGTATGAATTCTCAATGTTATACCTCACTGGTATAAATTCTCATTTTTATACCTCACTGGTATGAATTCTCACTATTATACCTCACTGGTATGAATTCTCACTGTTATACCTCACTGGAATGAATTCTCACTATTATACCTCACTGGTATGAATTATCACTATTATAACTAACAGGTATGATCCTCAACATTATAACTCACTGGTATGAACCTCACTGTTAGTGGACCTCACTGATACAAATACCTCACCATTAGGAATCCTCACCGGTTTGTGTTACCATTTGGTTCTACTGTTTTTAAACATCTGTATCATTAGTCACCGTAATCTGTATCATTTATATTATACTTATTATGTTTTATTTATTCATTTTGCGATTCCTAAATGATAAAGAATAAGTCTTAACCTCATCTTGATCCACCTTAAACCCTTTACCCTCAATCCTTAGCTCCCAATCCTTTGCTTCTCTTGAACCATAATCCTCCTGATTCACAGAATGGAAAGAGTGAAGTGACCATTAGTCTGTGAAAAGGATGATGAGCCGAATGATAACAGACTCAAAAGAGAGTCTAGTGGTTGAAGTGAAGTGAAGAAGCCTAAAAATCCACATCTTGTTCAAGGGGATATATTCATTTAGAAAGAACTATGCTCGGAATGGCTGATGTCCAGTAAATCGTTAGTTCTAGAAGTACTGGATGACCACAAAAGGGTAGACTGCTTCTCCAATAACAATGGCCCCTACTATCCAAAGCTGGTAAAATAATTCTATGAGTATGTTCATTTTGAGAAATTAGAATATGAGAACAGGATGATATCTATTGAAAATTTCAGTACAATATCTTTTTCTTCTATTGAGTAGGATGAATGCTTGAAAGTTCCACATGAAGGAGAGTTTGGATATTTCTTGAAATCAGTACCTCCTACCAGTGACATCATTGAATATGAAGCTGATTTGGAAGAGTTAATAGGAGATGGAACACCAAGAAAGGTTGATTCTATAGAAATTGATGGAGAGAATCGATTTCTGTTCAAGTTTATCCAACATGTGCTATGTCCATGGAGAGGGGACTTTGGAAATCTGAAATACCAAGATATTTATTTGACTCATCTGTTATGACATGGTGTTAAGGTGAACCTGTGTAGACTACTGATGATTCAAATTGAAGATATGACCAGGGAAAAATAAAAAACCAATGCTTTATTCTTTGCAATGTTAATTTCAGTTATGATCAATTTGAATGGAGTAGCTGAGTCTCAGGACAAGACAATAGTGGTAAGGATCATTATTTTCATCATAAGAACTGTTTGTAAATACATGAAGATCATTTGGAATCCATGGAGAAGAGAATGGGTCAGTGATGATGAGAAGCTATAAGATAAGTTTAATCCTTTGGATCTTCCTTCTAGGCCTAAGGATGTGAGGGATCTATGTCTGGACATGATGAAGAGGAACCTTAGTATAGTAATGATACTGTTAAAGAAGTTACCAATGTAGCTGATGGAAGGGATCCAGACATGACTCCATGTCCTGTTGCTAAAGTTGTGTCATCTGAAAAAGAAACAGTATAGAAAGAAAGTATTGAAGAAGAACCTGTTGACGAGGAAGACCATCCATTCCCAGAGATTGAAGAAGAAGGATTAGAAACTGAAGCATCTGCTTCTTCCACATTGAGTTTGAGTCCATTGATTAGAAGTACTACTGTGCCAAAAGCTATTCTTGTTGAAGTAGATAGACCTGCACCTATTCCTGAGGAAACTCCTACTTTTGGAGAAATGGAGATGGTTGTGGAAGATTCTTCTGAGGAAGACAGAGCTGTTGAGGGTGCTATTACCCCACATATATAGGAGAATGCACCAGTTGAGGGGGAGCATCCAATCCGACTTGGTAATGTTTCTCTAGTTGATGGAACTGAAGACTTGGCAGAAGACCTAGGTTTTGTAGTTTTTGGGTTGGACTATCCTGACTCTAAGGATGAGACACCCATTAAAAGACCACAATATGACTATAATATAATTTCTAAATTTTTACCTGAGGATGTGGCAAGGAAAGATGATCTAGACTAGTTGATGTCTGATCTCAAGACCATGTTTGTGGAAGAGATAAGAAAAATTGAATCCTCTTTAATATCATCGAATCAATATATTATGAATGACTCAATGGATAGTATTGGAATAGAAAGAGCGCCTATAGTTGTACCTGAAAATTTGGTTACTAAGGATGATCTTGAGTCTTTTAAGGATGAGTTGAAGGAGACTTGGATTGCTTCTGTTGGAGACTTAAAGAGTTTCTTTATTGAAGAACTGAGAAAAATGGAAAAATCTTTAGAAATTTCTCATGGGTGTATGGTGTCAGGACCTATGACAGAAATTATGAATGATATAAGATTTTGTCACTCTCAGATTGAGGGCTAGACATGAGAAGTTGTTTCCTTGAAGTAGTCTGTAGCTTCTCTAACAACCTTGAGTAGTTATCAAGATCAAATGAGTACTAATATCAATTTCATTAAAGGAGTAGTAAGGCAATTCGGGGATGCTTTGTAGGATTTATGAAATCCATGGAGCAGAATGTTAGCACCCAGTACACTCTTGGGAAATAATATTATCAACGGGTGACTAAAAGTTTCAAGGAAACTGTGGCCTTTTCTCTTGGTTCTCTTGCTACCAGACCTTCAGTTTAATTGGATAAAATTAGAGCTTTGATGAAAGAGGATCTTGGTTCAGCATAATCTTGTGGCTCTGTGGACTCGTCTTCCTTGACCCAAGTGGTGACTTCCACTAGGGATATAGGGAAAATTGTTCAGAATTTTATGGGAGAATCCACATCTTCTGAGAAAGAGGTCAAAGATAAAGTGTATCACTACTTAAAAAGGTTCTATACCATGCATCAGTTGAGAAACCATTTCAGGTTTATGTTAGAAAACATGAAGGTACCTCCTGTCACTCAATCCTTCAAAGAACAAGTTAGCATGCTTAGGGAGTTGACTATTTCTTTGGATAAATTCATGGAGAATAAGGATGAATTCATTTCTGCTATGGAGAGAGGAAGAATTATAATGGAACTTAATAATCTATTGCTTCCATTTTTTCATATGGACAGTACACCAATCATTTCACCTCCAGCTCTACCTACCTCTGCTCAGTCTTCCTCTATTCCTTAGATGACTCCATTCCAATCAATTCAGAGCCTCACTCCTATGATTAAATAGAGAGAAACCCACTACAGACCAGGAACAGTCTCTGTTTCTCAACCACTGGTAGTGCTTTCTGTGTTTCCCAAGCCTTCTTCTGAAGCTAGAACATCTGAGTCTACCCATGAACCCAAAGGCAAATCCACGATGGACATTCAAGAGGTGTATTGATTAGTGGCTAGTACCTTTGATAGGAATCACTGGTATTTATTTTTGTTTCAATTATGTATTTCTTTGTATATGGTTTCCCCAAGGAATATATATGATTTTACTTTCTTTTACCTTCTATTACTTATCTTATCTTGTATTTCCTTTTTGTACCACTCATTTCTAATCACAAATGGGGAGAAATAATATCTATGGGAGAAATACAAGAGAAATTATATAACTTCGGAGAAATAATACAAATAGGGAAAACTGATATGAAAAATAATTATATTCTATGAGAATAATTCATTTCCCTCTGGTACATTTTTTTTATATTTTTACCTCTGATAAATTTATTGTATGTCTCACATACAGTTATTTCATACCTCTGATACATTTGCATCTAATAATATATTCTCTGATACATTTGTTTTGTAACTCTAGTACATTTGTTTTTATTATTACCTCTGATACGATTGCATTTAATACTATATCCTCTGATACTTTTGAAATCTCACATTTGAAAATGTCATTACTCACACTGAGATATAAGAACCATTGTATTTTATACTAATACATTACCAATTATTTTGGATTATAATATCATAATTTGTGATTATCAAAAAGGGGGAGGTTATTGACCTCACCCGTTTTGATAATCCCAATTATGATTTAATATGTTTTGATAATCCCTATTATGATTTAATATGCTTTGATAATCCCAATTATGTGTTAATATGTGTTTATAATCCTATGTTGACAAAAATATCCAAATAATCATTGGAATATGTTAATAAATGTTTATACATGTTTTGAAATACTTTTAACATATATTTTTCATAGAGAATATAAGTTTTAAGTCCATTGGTATGCATAATGTTCGCTGGTATGCACAAAGCTACAGATACAAAAAAACAGACACTTAGTCTTTAGTACAGAACAGAGCTATTGTTATGTATGTCTACCAGTATACTAAAAGGATACCATTAGAGTAAGTATATCAATATGTGTAAGTCTACTTCTATGAAGTCCACCGGTATAAGGAAGTCACCGTTACTCAAGTCTACCGATACAAGGAGCTACCGGTACAAGAAGAATGAGCTACCGATAGGAGCTCACCGCTACATAGATACCTACTGATACAAGATACCAATACAAACAGATAGACACACAACTACCATTATGAATTCCACCAATATAGATAGATACTGATAGACAGTTACCGATATATGCCTGCTGATGCAGACAGATGGATACCACTACATAGTCTACCGATATAATTACAAATCCCACCGTTACTAAAAGACAAAGTATACCGATACAAGTCTACTGATATAGACAGAAAACTACCCTTACACATTCCACCTAAACGAATGAGCTACCATTACAAAGAAGCTACCGATAGAAGGGGCTACTAATTCAAGCAAGCTACTATTACAAGGAGTAACAGCTACCGATGGAAACCAATCAATGTTTCTCAAAACTCTATTTCTATTTATTTATTAAGAAACAATCATATTTGATGTTTTTAATGCACGTACTATTAATTAATGATAGTGGTTGGTATTTTAGGAACTGTACCTCGTACCTGTAAATAGGAAATCATTCCCATTGCGGGAGCTAAAAGCTATAAAAGGAAAGACAAAAGCCAGAAATAAATGGGAGTTGTAGAGTGCTGAAGAGAAGTGAAAAAGCTACTGGGTGTGGTGATATATGAAGATAATCTTATGATACAAAAAGAAAACATGCACCAGAGATTAAAGGGGAGAATAAATTTTGATGGAAGTTGAGTTAAATTGCTCAACTGCAATGCCTATTGAAACCTCGAGCAAGACTTGAATACACTGGAAGTCAAATACAAAAACAACACTCTGTTTTTAAGACAAAAAATTAGAGAAGGACTTAGAATAATTTTTGTTTAATAAAAGTAGTCCAGAGCTGCACTTCAAATCACAAGAGCATTCTAAACTCATATCTTCTCTCTCTCAGTGATTCAATTACTTAATTTTGAGTAGTGTGTGTACTATGTATATTACATACACACTGACTCCTGTGCCGAACTGGATGATTTAATCCTCACTCACTCTTTCCCTATACTCTTATTTCCCACTGTGGATAGTGGTAGAGGTCAAGTGTGACCTAGATACCATGTGTGATAATGTTTTGTTTTCCCAAGTAGAACTGTGGTAGAGGTCTTAGTACCGGGAAAGTCTGAGTATTGTTGTTTACCCCGATCCAGGGTGTGGATAAAAATTTATATAAATTGTTTTAGTGGAATAAGTCTCGTCTTGAGACTGAACCTCTTGATTAAAACTATTTTTCTTATTTATTTTGTTTTAAACTATATTGAATATTCCGCTGCTATGTACTTTGAAATACAAATCTATTTTTAATTAACAGTGATTGTTAATCTAGAATGTGTTTCCATTTATTGTAAATAGTAGGTTAGTTTCAAAAGACAATCTAATCATAAGATTAGATTAATTGAGAACTAATCAATATCTTGAGAACCTAACTGAACCATTACAATATTGAAAATTCACTACAGTTTAGATTACTATTCAATTTGGGGGATTTATTTAATAAGATTCTTTTTAACAAAAATTTTGATTGGTACTCAATTCACCCCCTCTTGTGTATCCACTCCGACCAACATAGGCCAATAAGAAGAAGAATTGAAATAATGAAGAATAATTGGGTTAGATTAGGGATTTTCCTTTCCACCATTACAAAAATAGTTTTACTAGATTACTTCATTCGATTAGAAGGAATCACTAGTAAAGAGGAAGAATTCTAGGACCTCATCAACAACTTGGAATTGGCCTTGTAGATATCAGTGGCTTATCCAGATATCAAGGTCAACTCCTAATTGGTAATGAAGTAGATCAATGATGAATTTATAGATATTATGATTGAATTGATTCTGTCAATTGATATATTTTAGGGTTTATGGTTTAATTACCATATTACCCAACACTTTATCACATATAAAGTTCATATAATGACTAAGACGATGCATTAGTTAATGTTTTCAAAACCTAGACAAGTCCATACGACAATTCGATTATCAATCCTATTGTTCACTATAGAGTTGTATTTCCATTAATATAAAATGATATGGTAGAGATCAATGATGTTAATAGAAAAATTAGTCAAGGAGATCCTATACAATTGGTATTAGGTACCATTACTAGATGGATGTTCTTATGAGTACACTACCTCAAAAAAAGAATTCTTCTATCATACCAGTCTATGAAATAATAGATCTAGTTGCAGAGACTGAACTTCAAACAACATAGTGATGAAAAATACCAAAAAGTAATCGAAAAACAAGGATTCAAGGGAGTCCTCCTTGGATTCATTAAGGATTTGAAACAATCACTATTATGTAGGATGTCCACATCTATTTTTATAATGATAACTATTGAGGATCCCAGATCTTCCATCAAATTAGAAGACATGAGCACTTATTACCTTCACTGATTTAAGATTGTATATATTTTATAAAGAAATATCATGCTTTTTAGATATATACTATTTTCATACCTCAAACCACACAATAGTTATATACCTCTATGTACTATTTTTTATTAACTATACATAGAATAGATGTAATGGGTACATATCTCAAAGCCCCAAAAATATTGTTCTAGAATATCATTACGCCTCTAACTTATTTTCCTGGTGGTATAAGTTTATATCACTCGATGAAGGTAGAATATAGGCTATCATCAAATTCTTAATGACCAATATCCTATCAATTTTTGGTGTCCCTCACAATATATTGATAGAAAATGATAGAAATTATTTCTCTTCTAATTTGAAAAGGTGATAAATAAAATAATAAAATATAGTCCATCCATTCATGCTATTGTGATTCAGTGGTGAATAATCTAAAAAAGGATTCAATTTGAATCTATATAATATCCTTTAGAAGAATCTGGAAAAGGACAAGAAGTCTTTTCTGGATGAACCACTGTACCCTCTATAGGATTTTCACAACACAACCAATAAATCCATGTAAGAAACCTCATAATTCCTGGTTTATGGGATTGATGTAGTCTTTCCAATATTCGTCCATCATACCTTGATTGAAATATCCATGTGAAATTAGTTTTATTAGAATGATTAGTCTCTGATATGAATGGATTAGTTGGAGTGACTCGACGAGAAAAGGTTACACACCCTGTATAACCTTGAAACCCACCAGAACGGAGTCACACAAGTGTTCAAAAAAGAATTATAGTAATTCCCATTCCTCTAAGGAGAATCAGTTCTAGTTTAATAAATCCCATGATATCTAGGAAGATTCATCCAATTCATAAAACAAAATGGGAAGGACCTTATGAAATACATAAGGTCGACTCTATTGTTTCTTAATAATTGATAACAATGGATGGAGAGTATGTCACACTAATTACAAATGAGTTGTTTCTTAAGGAACAATTTTTATAATTTCAATAAGGGTTCACAACATCCTATTTTCATGATTTATAATTACATAAAAACATTATAACTACATGATGTTATACATCATGGCATAATAATCTTATATCAAGATATTAAATTATGTAATAGCTATGTCTTGGTGAAATGATGGAAAACTCTATGAAAAACTTTTGGGAACATAACATTAATGTACATGAAATTGTTTCCTAAAAATAGACATTAAACTACATGACATCTAAGTCTTTGTCACATGATGCTAAATTGAATGACATTTGGTCCATCTTGTAAGACCATAAACTAGTTACAATGGCCTACCTAGTATGGAATAATTTTCATGAGATCCAAATCCATGTAAGATCCCCACCATTAAATTGATTTTATATAGAATCCCATAAGGGAATAAAAGTTCCCATGCTACCCAAATTCCATATTCATGATAAGATCCAGCTTTCGTTTCTCTCTACTAGAACAAAATAATTTTTCCCTTCCAGCATTTGAGACAGATCTACATGGGAGATCATGATATATAGTAATTTTCACATAAACGTATGATGAGGAATAATGAACTAATAAATAAGAGTTTCCACTATTTCAGAGCTATTCCTCTTTGGGGACTCCATAGATATGGTTACCTATAATCAGAATAATTCATTTATATAATGAAAACATCATGTAGATTGATTCCTATTATTTCAAAAAAATTAATGATGCTCAGATTATTTATTCACGGATCAGTCAAAATTAAATTGATCATACTCCTAATGCACGTGCTCCCATTAATTCATTATGGGTTCAAAAAAGTAAAATACATAAATTGTTATAAAAAATATCATTTGAAGTAATATTCACAAAAAATATTGTCGAATATGTTATTCCTAGCCACATGATGCCAAACTAGGCAATATATGGTCTACCTTACAAGATGTCATAAATTAATCATGAAATCATATTAGTAAAATATATATTTTTTACAAGTGAGAAAAATATATATTGTATCTCCTTATTAATGTTCTTATACATTCACTATTTTTTGAGAATAGGAATCCATAATTGGGGAAGAAATAAATGTTTGTTGATTATAATATCATGATATATATAGTGATTCATGGATCTCTTATCACATGCATAGAAACAACCTCTATTTGAAAATATGCTTTTGTTTTGGTAGTGATAAACTTCTTCAATCAAATTGGAACCCCCCTCTCACATCAAAATGGCCATCCACCTCATTCACATATCTCGTCACACATGAGCTAGATCAATGTAGAGGTAGTATTTTACAAGAACTATATATGTATTGATTCTTATTATTATAATATATGTAGTTGTGTCCAAACTATTAGACCCATCCATTAGTAAAATTCTAATTGTGCTATAAAATTTCTCTAATATCGGATATCTTTTTAATTTAAGCATTGTTTTTACCTCCCTTCTTAAAACTATAACTATGTTTTATTATTTTTCATAGAATCCATATCAGTGTAAAACCTCTTACATGAAGGTTATCATCATGTGAACATAAACTATATAACATATTTTCAATCATACAATACCCTAAACCATATACAATAACACATTTCATGAAACCTAACTTCCCTTATTTATGTACCATATCTACTTAAGAATACGTAGCATGAATGTATTTGTCTATAATCCTATGTAGAGATATAAAATTTCTCCAACTTTCAGAAGCCTCATCCAAGTATTTGGGAATTATCAGTAATTTTATAACACCTTATGACCCTTCATTTTGATATAGTAACACTAATTCCTTATTGTATGAAGGTAAATTACAAGATTTGAGGTTTAATCTGCATGACCATAAACTATTGAATAGGGTACACTCCAAATGACATGGATCATAAATACCCCTCTACTATAAGAGAGATCAATTTATATGGGGGATTGTGTCCTTGTTATAGGGATACGATTCTTATTATTTTACTAATTGTCTATATTTTTATGACCCCCATGAACCATGAAAAAAAATATACCCACATAAATAACTATATAGTTCTTGATTCTTTTTATTCTAGAATATATAGTGATTCCTTGATCCTTCTTATTAGTAAATACAATAAATCTCTACTAGATTCACTAACCTTATTATCCTAGTGTTTGTGACATACTCATTCAAATTAGGGTTTCTAAAATATTCCCTAAAATTCTACATTTTAATAACTACATGTGGTTTTATTCATTCTAACTAATTATATTTAGTGATGCTTGGATATCTAAACCTAGGCCCAATTGTAGTTTCTATTTAGATAGTTTCTCCTTCTCTTAATGTTGGACTTTGGCTAATTCACTTGTGTTTTTCATCCTAATCTCCCACAAAAGAATTCATGAATTACTCTCCTAATCACCCATACAGGAGTCAAACATGTGTAGTGAGATTCTATATATAATAATTGTTTATTAATTGATTCCTATTATTTCATGATAGATAGTGATGTTTGGATCCCATGTCCGAGGGTCAGCTGCAAATAATAATCAAAACCCCCACTTTGCCCCAATATTTGGACCCCTTAATTCATGATAATTTTCCCTTAACATGTTTAGAACAATGAAAAACCCATTTCATTATTTCATGATCTAGATTTACACAAACCAATTATATAATGGTTCATGTTTTTTTTGACCATTAACTACACGGAATCTAAGTCCTAGTCAAATATCATTAAACTACATGATAAAATTCCTATCATATATGATTGTTATATTTTTATAGCAATTTATTATATATGAATTTACTTTCCTATATGAGAGTCATATCTATGTAAGGGTACCTTGTGTATGGATTAAATCCACAATCCCATGACTGGTTGAAATGTACGTATTCTCAAAAACTATATCATAGATCTTAGAATTCCCATATCTATACCAAATATGCTATTTATTATATAAACTTGGGAAATATGTGAAGGAAACCATGATGCATATACTAGGTGTATCCTTATATATTCTTCTTGTTTAAATATCATACTAGAGTAATAGATTCTATTCCTTGCATAAAAACTAGATCACTACAGGAACTATATATTCAATAATAACATATTATTGGTTGATTATTATTATTTTATGATATAGGGTGGAATATAAACAAATTATTTAGACAAAAATGTTAATCATTATCATTTTCCATTCCTCCTTATAATCCATAAACAAACTAACCATAGTTAGTTTGGGAATGGAATGTTCCAACAAAAAATTGAATGTTCCAAACCATATACCACAATTCAGTCCATAAGTGTCTTGAATTGTTATAAACCTTTCATGGTTATTTGTAATGACTGTATTCAGATCCACGAGAAACATATTCTTAATAATTTTCATGCAGCCGTATTTAGAATTATCATCTAAATGAATCCATAACATTATTGGAATGACCTATAATCTCAAACACATTCAATTAAAATGACACATAACCAATCATTCGAATGTTTGTAAGTAATTATCCATGAAATAATTATTCTATCTTATCATCTTGATCCAAATAACATAATTCATGATTTACATCATCATCCTTACACATTCCATGTTATTGGGAAAATTGTAGTTCATGAATTTTATTTGGGTTGTCATAGCACACCTCCTAAGATTCACTATATTATCATTAATCCCATCATTCAAGTTGGGATGTATAATTCCATTTTTAGTATAATATTTATCTTCTTTTGGTTCAATCCCCACCACCTTAAACTATATTCATGACACATCGGAATCTTTGACAAGAACATTGGTATTTCAATTCTGGTCAATTATTACTTTTTCCATTTTCGTATTGGTTGTCTCACCTTACAATTTCAACACTATAGCCTCAAACTATTTTAACACATTTTGATAGTCTATATGATCATTGGGTATTTTATTTGTGTCATAATTATTTACTTTTTCCTTATTTCAAATATTGTCTAATATTATTGGTTTAGGAATTACACTATTAAACTAATTTAACCTATCTAAGATGATCTACATTAGAGGTGGTATTCCCATTAATGTAATTTTTTCCCTTTCCCATGCTATAGAGGTTGCCTCAATTTTTTTTATCATTGAACTATTACATTAAACTGGTTGAATATATTTTTAATACTGTTCACATTGGAATTGGTATCTTTATTAAAATTTTATTTATCTCTAGCTTTCCACATAGACTATCCCATTTTTCAGATTAAAACTATGTGACCTTCCGTAATAGATTTTTTTTACAAAGTAGTATAACTTTATAACAACATCCATTTGTAGTCTAAGTTTTATTAAACCTAATCCTAAATAGAATGATAGACAAAAAATGTTACATCGAAAATATATTAAACGATACCTTCGAAAAATTATTGTATTTAGAATCTAACTTACTACATTCATGAATTAAGAAAAATATATATTAAAAATAAAAGAAGTCACAAAGCATGTAGGTCCCATCATATGGACCTAAAAAAATATAAGATTTTATTGTTGGACCCACAAGTCGTGGATAAATGTAGAGAAAATCAAATGTATCTTGTCCTACATGCACACTCAATAGGTTTCGTGTTATATAAATTCACCCAAAGGATGTGTTCATTACATGTTGGTGTAACCTAGAAGGACCATGAAACCTTATTGAACCCCATTTCCCACATAAGATGACATCATTTCATTAGATTTTGAATATTAAAATACCTTACATTGGATATCCTAAATGACCACATTTATCCATTAGGGACACCATTATTTAATAATTTATCTTCAAAAATATTCATCTATTTTAACCTGAGTAATCTTCATCCTATAAACATGATCTTATTATCTTTATATACCCCAATATCATCATAGTAGATCCCATTATTTGAATGTGTTCATATTCATCCCCTATATAATTTATCATTTTTAACACATTTTGATTAAAATATTTTAGGTTATGATTTACACATTTAACAATTTCGATATTCAAGTAGATTATGATACCCTTGATGTTACATATTCATGCACCATACCTATCTTTAAGGAACAAGTTTGATATCCTACTCTTAATCTTTAATGGGTCCTCTTTTCATGATCCTAAACCTCATGAAAAAATGATTCAAACAATAGAAACATTAAATCTATACACTAATATGGAAAATTTTCAATAATAGCAATATTTCGTCATTCACATCAGGTTTTTAATAACCCTTTTCTAAAAGGACTCTCTAATTATTATTTTTTGTATGAAATTTTCTGAATATAAAACATAATATTTTTTCTAATCACTATGACCTTAATATAAATTAATCCCCACATTATATGATCTATACTATAATTGGGATCCTCATTTAAATTGGTTCAACCTTTCTTCTATATAATACACATTTATCCTTTGGGTCAATGATTTTTGAACTTAAAAATCACTAATCATTGGTCCAAGAACCATAAAACTATGTTGTGTGGACCATTCCCTATGTTTTTTAACTTTTGTGGTATTGGGATCTTCATTCAATTTTGTGTTTCATTCACCTATGTCTCTATTATTACCACCTCCCTTTTATGATAATGCCTTTTGACCTTAAATATTTGTTACATTGGTTGGACTAGTGATTCTGAACATATGATATTTAATACCTCCAAAACTTGGGACTCAGTCTCAATTATAGGTAGGTAACTATTATTTTTCATATTATTTATGATTTCATTTTTATTTTATGTATTTATAAGTGAATGAATTTTGGGTCACAATCGATCTTTCTTGCTTGGTCTCACCTCTTCTTCTAACTATAGGAATTTTCCGCCATGTTTGAATCTTGTTTTTACTAATGAACATAATAGACTTTTCATGAAAAATTAATGTATTCCTCATAATCACTATCAATAATATCATCACATACAAAAATATTTAAAATATAACCTCACTGTAGAGATGGAATGGAAATGATAGACCACTGAATGTGTTGGAAAGATGAGTTTTGATCCATACCCACGAAAAGGAATGAGTGACAACGAGGACGGTGTATAGATATGGAAAATCAGTCATATAGACTTTTGGAAAACTACAAGTATGTAATGGACTGATTAAGATATTGATTCAATAAAGAAAGGAAGGCGTGTGAAATCTAGTACCCCTGAGATTGTCCCAAAAAAGATAGTTAAATAATTTTATAATCCAGATAGATGTTTCTGAGAATATATTTACCTGAGGGAAAATAGGATAGTCACTCCATCAATTGAAATAGGGGATATGACATTAAATTATCAAAACAAAGAGTCACACCACCAACTAAGATCAATACTATCAATGTGCATCTTAGGAAATTTCATGTATCCTCTCTCGTGGAATTTACCTTTTATAGACTAGAATTCAAATAATCATTTTGAATGGTAAAAAAACGTTTTTGGGTAGAAATCTACAAATGGTGTCCTGATTAGACTCTATGTTCCAGACCACATAGTCTCCCATTTTTTAGGATTGGAAAAATATTTAGGATAAAAAAAGTGAGACACATGGTTTGTTGTGTCCACCATATAACCTTGGGAAAGTTAAACACTTCTAACTAGTCCCTCATCCTATGAAGAAATTAGAGAACTATTTTTTCCTTCGAATATAATTATTCAGATCTCCCACGAGATATGAATTACGGGGTAGAATTAGGGAGCTCAACCCATATAAAACATTAGAATCCTTAATCTTATCCCACCATTGTGATCCCCATCATGATGAGTCACTCCTTCCCCATATTTGAGTTGCTAAAATGTGATGTACAGTGATGGTACACATGCTACAAAATTTATCCTAACTATATATTTCCATCACTGAATATCTACGATGAAATAATCTTCTATATCTAAGTGGACTAATTATAGTGTGTAGTGATAGTTTATATTCAAATATATCTAGATTTCTTATACGCATAAGGAGGAAATTCTGTGTATGAGTACAAAAAATCTGTTGTAACAGGATGTTATTTATGACACTATATTTGAACTTCATATACCCTTCCATGAGATCATATACAAGAGTAAATAATCAACTATATTCTGGTAGACAAACTCTAGGTTATAGTGATGGTATATATTTAGTTATTTCTATCCAACCTATACATGTCAATTAGCACACTCCAAATAGGAATTCACCTTATATATTAGAGTGTTCTTTTTTTTGTATGGTTATGATACACATAATGTTATTTCCTTCTTTCCTAATCCTATGTGTAAGCATATGTAAAAGATTAAATCCAGTTTGAATCAAGAATATAAGAGTCATGATTTACTAAATCCATTCCATTCAATGTTCAAGTTAATTAAATTACACTTTCATAAATGATTATCTATGCCCTATTTTGTGTTGTTTTATTCATTGAAAAAAAATTATCAACAAATAATAACATGTCTTATAGGATTTTAATACATTTCAAGATTACAAAACCAAATAAAGAATATTGTGTAGTGGATGAGGAAGAAATCAAAACCACAATTATGGATTCCATATTAGAAAGGGATTATTATAATGGGTTTTGATTAGAATGATATCCATAATAAAGATATTTGGAATATGAATTTGGTAAAATTGGATGAAAATCATCTTCCGTGATGATGATTCTATAATTTGGGACTAAAGACTCGTCTTCCCCATTCAAGGAGTCCATCATAATACCAACTTATTCCAAATCTGTTTATTCTTGTGTTTCCTTTATGATAGTAAATAGAGATAAGGGAATCAATAAGGTGGTTCCCCTAAATGATTTTCAAGGGTATTTAACATCATATTATAGGGAATACAGTAATGTTAATCAAATTAGAGAATATACTAGTGGTGTAATGAATTTGATTTTGTATTTACTTGTCAAACTCCACTATAATTGTTATATTATTATTAGATACTTTTCTACACATAGTTTATTGTAGAGGTAGGTTGATATGTACTACATATTGAAATTGGAATACAAATTTGTATGATGTATAATCATCATAGATGGGGCCCATCAACTCTCACTATGACTTCTAAAGGCCGAAACCCAATTCAATATGAGAATGTTATAGATGAGTTATTCTTACTGTCTTGCACCATGTCCATGATATATTAATATGGGTAAATATGGAATATGAATTATCTATTAGGTGATATTTTGGAGTATGGGCCTAAATTCTTATCACTTGTAAGCCAGTAATATTTAGTAAGGGATTCTATTAGAATATTAAGGATCCAATATCATGTTACTTGAAGCATGGCCACCATGGTGCACCACTATCTAACTATATAGAAATTATTTTGGGTTGGAGGTATTGTGAGGGATCAATCCCCATTTAACCTTGACAAACACCTTATATATCCTCCCCATACTAGAATGTAAATTTTCACCTATACACCTATGATTAGTCATGCTACCATCATAATAGTGTTTATTCTAAAACTATAATAAGTATCTGGGGTAGGTAGAAACCACCCACTGAGGAAAATATCTATAATTCCTATATAGGATCTAATTTAATTTGGTTTTGAAACCCCTTGTTGTGTAACATCTATTATGAAGAATATTCCAGTAGGTGTTCCCAAAACCAGTAACATGTTTTTTCAGGAAGGTCCTTGGTGTTTTATCCAATAAACATGATTCATGAGGGAGTAGAAATATTTTAATCTAGGTACTGAAGGGGATGTCAGGAGATAGGTTAATTTCTCCCTTATGTCCTGCTCAAATAGAAAAAACATGTCTTATTCCAAAGCATGAGTGCACATGATTTTTTCACAAGCATTATGAGGGGGAATGAACTCATCATATATGCAATGTTGAATAGGATCCCCCTGTTCCTTTATATGTCCCATAAACTAATTTACACCTCTCCATGAAAATGATAAAAGGTTTTTTCCTCAAATCCTTAACAACTAATAAAATCATGGAAGAGCTTATGGTGTTGGTAGATTTAAAATTGTGAGACCCAAAAAACCTAAAAATTTAATATATATATCATACAATACAATATTTATGCATAGATTTTGTTAACCCATTATGGACATGAATAGTCCATTGAGATGTACCTTATGAGGCCGAGGTCCTAATTAACACTCAATCCCATCCATGGATTCGGAGAGTAATATTTCACAATGGATGGGTATATCAATGAACCATCATTCATAACCACAATAAAAAGTGTTAGATAATACACCCGTCACTATTATCATTTAGATGATTGTACCTTTAAGGTATATATTGGATCATTGAACATTTAATGGAGATATGGTTTTCATGATGGGTAGGTTGATGTCTAGTTTTGGAATCAGCATATCAGTCAGATGGATAAATACATTTTGACTTGATATTCATTAGATTAGTAAAGAATGATCGATGACTCTTTATAGGGATTGATAGATTTTTATAAAAATGTTCCATGAATTTGGATATATATTTTTAATCATATCTTCCAAATGAGAAACTAATTTAGAATCATAAATATTGATTGTAGTATATGACATCTTGTTTCTATAATGGAGATCAATAATTAATCAACCAAATAACAAATATGTTTGAAAATAACCAAAGTTATATAAAAGATAATAAATAGAAAACCTGGGTAAAAATTCAATGATGTTAGTATCATTTATCAAGTCTGTTTGATTGTGTTTCTTCTCCTAGGTAGCTTATCCCTATAAAATGTTTATCAAGTGATTTCTTATACATGGATTATCCTTGTAACTTCTCACAAGTCTCTTTGACCTTGTTTAATGGATGAATGAAGGTCACATTAAATAAATAAAATCATTCTATGGATAGAGAATTGTTGGTGGGATTTCATTTACCTTATTTCTCACCAAAATATATTGGCGATTAGAGAGAAAGAAGCATCATGGTTCACTCATGTTAGCAAAGTGTGTGAAAGTGTGGTAACTCCAATATTACTAGACATAGGTACATCATTCTTCTGGATGGTAATTTTTTTCAATAAATGAACATCATCTATCTTCTAGTGCTTATTTAATTGCACACATCAATTAGCCACAAGTGCAAACAATGCACAAATAAGGTTTAGTGTGTCCATGTCACACCCTAGTTTGACTATAGTCTGAATATTTTCGCTTGAGTAAATCATTTCTATATTGTCACATTAACATTATAATTAGAAACACATTTTTTCAGTAAGAACCATTTACAAGATGGGGGAGGGGGATTTATTGGTTATCCTTTTTGGAAAAATATATATACCGTGATACGGGGATGAAAAAAATCAGGGTGAAGAGGAGTGAAAATGAAACGTAAGTCCTACGCATGTTCCCAAGTCACTTCACCGATGCATCCTTTATGTTCCCAAGCCACTTCACATAGGATCCCTGTCACGTTCAAAGGATAATTGTTCCTCAAAATAGTTAGTGCAATTGGGGGAATGCACTAGAACACCCACCTTCATCGAACTACCTGCTTGAATGAGAAAAATTTCACTCCAATATTATTCTCATAGGCTACGTACATTACAAAATTTCCTTTCATGGCCAATCATAGTGAACCAGAGTCCTATATTTCACAAATAAAAGGACCTTGTTGGTCTCCATTTTCCACAATGAAAAATGGCATAGAGTCATTAAAAATTAATAGTATCCAAAGGACTTCTCTGTTCCTTAGTTTGTAAACCCACTTACTGCAGTTTAAATAATCCTAAAAGCTTTGGAATGTAATGAGAAATTAAAATAATTGAGTTACATGATGTTTTAAAAAATAAAAACCTTCATATAATAACATTTATAGTAGATACAATAGGACTAGAGGAAGGACTATGACCTTGAACCCTTTATTTGGTGTAAAACATTTCCCATTACCCTTCAATAGGGTCATACCTTCAGCAAGGACCCTTCACTAGGGAAATAATTCAACAAATCCATTCATTATGGTAACAAACCCCCAAGTCATAAACTAGGGTTTCCCCAAACCATGGGATTTCAATTATGGTTTCCCTTTTACCCTATAATTAATAGGGTTATATATTCACCCTCCCCTTATCTCTAGAAAAATACCACACATTCCTGTACTCTAGGGTGAAACTTCCTATGGGACCAATAATATGGAAAAATATTCTCCCTAACCCATGACTATCATGACAATTTACCCTACCCCTATACTAGAGTGGCCTCCTTTCCCTACATCCCACTTGGGAATCATATTCTCCCTAATACCCATGTTGGGTATACAATTTAGTAGGAATTCAATTATGAGCAACCCTTATTCCAATGTATTATTGTTGGATGACTACATCACCCAAAATATATTCCTAGATTCCAGCATCACCCATGTATAATATTTGGGATCCCATTCACTAGCCTATTGAAAATACTAGTTAGGACATGCACACCATCAAGTACCCCCAAAATCATGTATTCCTCTAATAAAATGATGTTTTTATTTGTTATAAAAAATTTATAGGGACTTAAAATCATGTATCACCATGATAATTATGGTTATTATCATTATGAAACTAGTAAAAACATCCATAGATTATGAATATTTTTTATGCTTTAGAAGTGTTGTGTTGGATGACGTGGTCCACCTAATGGGCCATCCAATTATGATATTACTCTATAAAAATAAACTCTAACCATATAAATATTGATTATTTGATCGCTGAGACTCATTAGTGTTCAAGGGACCCCCATCTAGGGTTGAACTCTGTGTAGTCCCAAATTCATTCCCTATGAATCCATGTTCTCAATGGGTCTAGTCATCCATTGATCAAACCACTGGTTCACTAGAAATTCATGATTTTAATGGGACTATTATTATGTGAAATCCCCATCCCTTGATTAAAAGGACCACAAACTAGGTGTATGTACTAAACTCCCACCTTCACCCGAACTACTTACTTGGTCATGAAACTTAGGAAAAAATATACAGAATCCTCACACTCATCCTTATTGCTTCCTAGCATACGATGGGTTGCCTATACATAATCCTCAAATAATATTCATGAGGCCATATACCTTTTGAAATAATTATCAAATATATATAATCTTGATGATATATCATTCCTCAAAGGGTCATTGACCCATTGAATAAGAATCATCTGGGAACCCCATGCATAAGCTCCAACTAATCCTCATAGGGAAATATCAACCATAAAACTCATATAATTGGGATATATTCCCTATGATCTATCTTAACATTGAGTTCCATATTCCCTATGAGTATATCATTCCTCAAAGGGATATATACCCAAAGATACAACCTTCCTCAATGGGCCATACTCCCTATGTTGTTTCCTTCCTCAATGGGCCATACTCCCTATGAGTTAAACCCAAAAGGATGTTAATGCACAATCCCAACATCATACATTTTATGGCATCTTTTTTCAAGTATTCATGACTATAAGACTTTATAATACATAGAATAACATACTACGACATGTTCCTATAGATCATGGTATAGTCATTTGAGATAACCATGAATTGTGTGGCTAAAACTAAATTGGCATTGATTACTGTAAAATTTGATATGTAGGAAACCCATATGAGGATCAATACCAATGCAACATAAGTACATGAAAACTGAAAATAAAATGATATTAACATTGAAATGGTTGTATAACATTAAATGGAATCACATTGGTCATCATCACATGAACCAAAGAGGTGTAACATGCCTTATTTTGGGGCTCTAATCTATGTGGGTTATAATTACATTGTTGGGATATATAGGAATCTTTTATGAGGATATATATCCCAAATCCAAAATTCATACCTCAGACAGGGATGGAAATTAATTCAATAGTGCCCTGTAACATGACATTAAACTCTACTACAAAAAAACTAATAAGATAAAGATACATAACTCTGATATATTTAGTTATTTAGTTTGATAAATATATTCTATCAAGTAATTAGAATGGTTTTTACTAGTCCAACATAAGGGTTTTGGAAAATAATAATGAACAAATAATATGTGTACTAGAGATTCCATGAGTAGGAAATAATTCCTCTATAAAGGGTGAAATGCGCCCACCCTCCAATACAATCAATAGAGGCATTTTCAAAGTGCCACTATTAAATCCCCAAGGACTACATACCTTTGAAAATTAGGTTCTCATTGGATCAAAATTTATAATGGTTGATTTAAAACTACAAAAATATGATCAATATAATGTCATCATCTATTTAGGAATAGAAACATGTGAGTAACCTCTGCGCTTCGAGTGCCCTATCTCCATTTTAAACGTTAAAATCTACATTACTTTTTTATTTTTTAAACACAACCTTTTATATTTAATAATATAAAATTAAATCACAAAATTTAGAATATATATATATTATAAATATTTCATTATATATATATACTAAATTACCAATTAGAACCATCCATTTATGGAGATGTAACATAAAAAACACACTGCATCATGGAGGAAGTAGTCCTCACAAATGACAAATTATTGTTAAATTTTTCTAAATTGAAAAAGAAAAGATGCTTAATTATGATACGATAACTACAATAACACATTAGTATAATCATGATACTGATTCTAAATTTTACGATGGTATAATTTATGTTTAGGAAAAATAAATGAATATAAATATATAAAAAATGATAAAGAGTGGTTAGAATTTTATACCACGCATTTCAGATTATCTCTTTGAAAAGGGAGTTAAGAATTTGAAGGATAGTATTTTAAGAGGAAAATAAACCATTTAAGGGTATAGAAATTTTTAGTGGAGGGTTGGTAATAGTTTGGTTTGAACTAAGTGGGTTGTAGTGTTAGGGGAGGTGAGGAGAAGAGTACCCCTTATTTTAGATAAAGGGGATGAGATGTTTTGTTAATACCCCAAATAACATTAATAACAGTAAGTCAATATCATTGAATGTGTATCCAACATTGAGAAATAATGTAGAGTGGAAGGGATACAGTCAATCAATACATCATCCAAAATTTCCCCAAGATGTTTAAATTGTGTTTGTGGCCATTCCCTCTTGTTCAAACCATTTTTACACAATTTGTTTTTTAGAGTGTAACACCCCGAGATTTTATGAAAAATATTCTTTTTAATTTCATTAATTTCTTGTGTTGTACGCTACACCAAAAGGAGATTTCACAACACGCATCCTTGAATTTCCTTTCATTACACGCAATCATGACCTTCCTTAATAGCGTGTGTAGTACGCAATACCGAGTTTTACTAAACAACGATATGCTATTAAAATATTATTAAAACTAGCCGTTATGAATAGTAATAACCACTTTTTGAAATTTTTAAAATTATATTTTTAAAAATGGACTTCATTTTTGGATTCGGAATAGCGAAATTAGCTTAGGGTGAAATTTTGGTACTTTTCGGATAACTTTCATATTCTGATGAATAGTGAAAATTACTAAATTTTAATTAAAAACAACTTTTTTAATAGAAATAATTAATAGTTATAAATTATTAATTTGAGTGGTTTTAAAGTATATTTAGAATATATTTTTACAATTTAATACAATGTTGGTCATTGGATGTAATTTCACATTTAAACCAGTTATAAACTAGTGTCAATCTTTTGATAGTTATTATCTCTTAAAAACACGCTATTTGTTTTGACGACGAGAATTAATTTTTAAATTAGTTAATGAAACTGATATGTTTTGAATTTGATAAAATAGACATCATTTTTGAGTTCATAATATCAAATATAGCTTAGGCCTAATTTTTGGTATTTTTCTGAAAACTTTCAATTTACGATGAATAGTGAAACCACTAAGTGGTAGTTAAAAAAACTGAATTGTTCATAAAACTTAATTTTACCGCTTCTGTGAGTGGAATTTCGAAAATCCGAGAGACACGGTTAATATCAAGGACTAAAATGTGGTTCAATGAGATGAAAATAATTTTTGGTGTATAGTAACTTTTTAGTTTTATTTACCACGGTTAAAAGTAAATAGGGTAATTAAGGGTAGAAATGATATTATTATTACCCCAACACATGTCCTAATTCTATTGGACAAGTGTAATTCGACCAAAAACAAACTTAGGAATAAAATATGACCAGTTAGGCCCACTTGAATTAGATTAGGACAATTATTATTAATTTATTTAAAGAAGGGTTAAAAGAGTTAAAATCAAAGTTTATTTACTAAAACATTTTTAATATGGGGTTATACATAAGATAAATTCGACTATAAATATTCATTATAAAGATAAAAATATTTCATACATAACGGTATTTTATTTTTAATTTTTAGACATTAAATAATTTAATTTATTTATGACACAATGATGATGCAGTAATTATCTTATTAATGAAATATTGACATAATTGATGTTATAAACACGAAAATAAATGTAATTTGAGACTTTTTATGAATTCCACTAATTTTCTAGGTTACTATGATATATTAGTGTTGATTCAGTCAACTTGGTTTGAACATATAATTCTGTTATGACTTTCACAAAAATCATATATCAAATAGTGTCAAAATTGACACAAAATAGTTTTTAAATCAAATATTATATTATTAATTGTTATTTTATTCCTAAAAATCTACGGTTCGGCCAAATGACTTAGATAAGGATATATATATTAATAATAAATAATTTGGGGTTCGGTTGGCATGTTATAGTTAGTGTATTAACCATATAGTGTAAGAAAACAAAAAGACACGGTAAAAGTTAAATTATTTAACTTAGAGTTAAATCTAATTGATAAGGTTAAAATAATAACCTAAACTTGTCTAAATCCTATTGGTTGATAGGATTTCGACCCATCCCCACTTTAGCTTCGAAATAAGACCCTTTGGAACCATTATAAACCAATTTTGACTTTAATATAAAATAATATTTTGAGATATTCCTATGGTGCCCCTCTCCTCCCTTATAAAAGGACACCTCCTCCCCCTCCTCCTCACACCAATTTGAGCACTCAAGCTCGGCCAAACCCTGCCAAAATACCTTCTACAATTCCCTAGAATAATCCTAGAAGTCCTGGTCTTCTTCCAAGACCAATCTTAGTTCCCTAAGTGGAGGATTCAAAGAGCCGTTTCAAAGAAGAGGTAATATCCATTACCGATCTTTTCAATTTCTTTCTTCTTCAACATCTTCTTCTTTAGTTGTTTCATGACAAAGTAATAACATCAGTATTACTTACATAATGATATGTTATTATAAAAATGAAACAAACCTAATTCACCTTCTATCCATCCTACGGAAAAATGAAATCATTGCGCGTGCGTACGTACGGAATACCGTCTCCACGCTGTGGTGTAATCTATTTTCCACCACCACCTTAATAGGATGGGTATAATGGTGTAATGAGTTACTATATATGATTATTATAAAGTGATATTGATACTGAAATAGTCTACATACACTTCAACACAATTCCACGACCATGAGAACGATATCATCGCTCGTGCGTACGTACGGACTACCGTCTCTACGATGCGATGAGATTCATTCTCAATGATTAACCATTCATGAATGATTATAAAGTATATATAATAATTACTAATGAAATATATGACATAATAATGATACTGTATTTATGTAAATTTATATGTATGTCATCTACTTAATTCCATTCACTTCAATAAGGAAACGAAAACAGCGTTCATGCGTACGTACGGACTACCGTCTCCATGAACGGTGTATTTCATTCCATTTATCGATATTATATATATATATATATATATTATGAATATATATTATATATAAATCATGTTTTACATTCTGGATATAAGTAATCATGATCCAAGTAATCATATTAATAATTACAAGTTAAAAACACGAACGACAAATGAGATGATTTTACCCAAAACGCTACTTTAACATGAATTTACAAAAGAACAGGTAATATAAAGTCATAAGTGGACCATATATGATATAATAACAATGAATATGATTCTGGAATAAGTCAATAACATGATTTAAATCATTATACAGGAGGTTCGGACACTTACAAAGCAAGTCAGACCTAAGGTAAGGGAAATACCACAATCTTATTTTTATCCGAGATTGTTTATACTTTAGTATTTACTGGGGTGTATTTTATCATCCACGTCCATGTTTCATCAATATGTAATATTATTTCCATCCACATAAAACTGTTTAAATCCATTTTACCCTTCGTTGAGTTTTTAGTAAAAGATGTGAAAGGAATCTTTTGTCGTTTTTCATACGAGGTACTTTTTGACTTTTCCGAGAAAAGTACGAAGAATGTTTTTTTAACTTATACGGCATGAATGGATTTTTAAAACATTATTTTAAAGAAGCTTCCTTTACAAGTTTTCAAGTTTATTTTTAATCAACTTCTTTTAGTTTAGAATTGTATGACATGTTATGAAAGGAAAAGTGTTTTTGAAGAAGAAAGGATATTTTCCTCAAGAATTCATTTCAAGTGTTTTATCAAAATTATTTTCCATCTAAGATAATATAGGGTTCTGTTTTTATCCCTATTATTACATTGATTTGATTATGTTGTGATGGAATTATTTTTATGAATTCATTTATCTTATATGAATTGTTTTATGATGTCACGTTGTTTAAGAATCCCATTTTTATTACATGGGTTATGAAATGATGTATGGTTTATGATTTTGTGGCACACATAAGAAGGGTTTCATTATGAGATGGTTGAGACCTATATCTCCCTCCAATGCATTGGGTAAAGATTTTATATCTCATGAGATAGACATGGCTGGAATGGTAGGTTATACCGGTTCAGTGAAACAGGACTGAAACGAGGGTTACTCGATTCAGAAAGGGACTTTGTCCACTAAGATAGTCTTGGAAATGAGTCTTGACTAACAAGAAATGATTCTCTATGATTATGTGTGAATGCCACAAAGTTTCATGTTTTAAGTTATGATTATTGTGATTACATTTCACTGCCATGATTTATCCCATGTTATGAAATTATGCTATCTTTTGCAGGTTAAGATTTCCAAAATGTTATGTTCTTATGAATATGATGTGATTGATATTTCTTTTTTTACCCTTACTGAGCATTTGAGCTCACCCTTTTATGTTTTCTTTTCCCCAGGATATAAAGAAAGGTTTTAGGTAAAAAAAGGAAGATCTTTATGGGAGATGTTGAAGATCTTTCACCACGATTAGAAGATTATATTCCGAGTATCCGAAGACACTAAACTATTACGGTCCTTGTGTGTGTGTTTTTGTAATGTACTAAGTATTCCACAAAATTAATGTAATGTACATGTACGTCAGGCTCCGGGTCTCTACAGTTGGTATCAGAGGAAAGGTTTAGTCAACCTTTTGAAACTAGGATGCGAGAACTTTAGTGAGATCCCTAGAGATATTTCTAAGGTGTGTCTAGGGATGTCTCCAAGGTTAAGTATACGTATAGGTTATAGTACTATAATTACGCTAACGATCATATAATTAAACCTAAGATGTTAGATATTGAAGGTACTCCCCCTTTATTATGTTGTTTTCCCTAGCGTGATTTTTGCCTCTCACACTATTCTTTTTGGGTTTTAGACGATGGCTGGAACCCGAAGGAACCGTGTTGATTAATGCAATGGACAATGCAATGATTGCCCTCCTGAACAAACAAATGTTATGGGAGATGGAGTGAAAAATCTTATTGCTATACTTACACAAGCTATGAATCATTCTGGACTTCCAAATGAACAGAGAAGGGAACAATATTCTATTGAGTCCTTCATGAGGCAACGTCCACCTTCTTTCAATGGGTCTTCCGATCTAGTTGTTGCTGAACAATGGATCAGTACCACTGAAAAGATATTTTCAGTTCTTCAATGTTCTGAACATGATAAAGTCATCTTAGCAATATATCGTTTGGAAGGTGAAGCTGATCAATGGTGGAATCTTATCAAGAATACGAGGCCAAGAGATGAAATTGAGTCCATGGAATGGGACGAGTTCAAGAACTTGTTTTTCAGTAAGTACTTCCCTCGTATTCTTCGAACAAAGATGGAAAAAGAGTTTCTTGAGCTGAAGCAGAAGGATAATGAATCTGTTGGTATATACGAAGAAAATTTTACAAGACTTGCAAGGTATGCATCTGGCATTATCATCCAACCTGAAAGTAAAGTTGATATATTTTTCAGTGGCTTAAAACCAAGTCTTCGAAGGGCATTAGCTATAAGAGACTTCAGTAGCTATGAAGAAATTGTGCGTTGTGCTATCAAGGTAGAAATGGAAGTTGGTGTTACATATCCATCTCATGGTTTTGACAAGAAACGAAAGATGGAGTTCAAGGAGAAATCTCAGAATAATGGTGAAAAGAAGATGAATGTTTCCTTATGCACAAAGTGTGGAAAAAAGCATGGTGGAGATTGTCTTAAAGGGACTAGAAAATTTTTTATGTGTGGAAAAGAAGGTCATCGAGCAGCTGAGTGTCGAAGTAATGGAAAAAGGGTTTCTAATGATGTGAATAAAGAAAACACTGCAGAGAACGCACCACCAACACTTCAATGCTTCAAGTGCAAGAAATGGGGCATTACGCTAATAAATGCCCAAATCCAAGGGTTAGTGATGATCGACATGAGCAACCGCTTAAGGCAAAGGATAAAGGGAAGTCACATGCGATCACTATTGGCGATGTTGAATATGACAACGATGTGGTGGAATGATTAAGTGTTTATGTAATGGGATTCCAAAATAATGTTGTATCATGGAGTATTGGAATATTTATGTATTGTTCTAATGTGGTATTCAAAGTGATTGAGATATTTTTGGAAATAAGACGATATGCGCATAATGAAGGGAAAATGAGAAAATGAAATGTTTAACTGTATTCATGAGCTCATGATTGATATAAGGACTAAGTGATATCATGGTTTGATTATAAAGAAGTTTGAGGATTTTGGTATGTGGAAAGTGTTAACGTTTAACTTCATTCATGTTTTCACTAAGGTTCAATGGGTATTCAAGAGAATACATGATTAAGGACTTTGAATGTTTAGAATGTGACCAACAAGACATATCTTATGATCAATGATGGTATTAAATCTCTAGTAATTGTTTTCACTATATTATGAGAGTGGACTGCAGTATTATGGGTAAGCCTAAAGATTGGAATGGATTATGTTGGACATAAGTTAGTATTGTTTAAGGATATAAGTTTTTTTTCGATATTATTGATGGGATGTTATAGTAATATAGTTTTAGAAAAAGGACAACCTGCAGGACGGGCGACAGCCCATCGCGTCGGACAAGGCTGTGGGAATCGAACCCACAACCGAAATGCGACTGGCCTTTATCGCCTAACACTGGCATACAGGAAGTCCCTGTTTAGTAGAAACTAGTTTTATTTTATTAAGAGGTATGATATATGAAGTATAAGTTCATTTTGGGAACCATATACGATTAATCTAACCATAAGATGAACTTATAACTTTTCAAACCATTTGTTTGAGACAGATGGAATGACCCATCATTCTATTACATGATCTTCTAACACATCACGAATGACAAATTCAACTTCATTTCTTTAAGAGATGAAGTGTAAATTTTCCAAAGAACGACCAATGGTGAGAGTATACCGAAATCACGAAAGTATTTCTTCTAATTCCAATTTCATCAACTTTAGGGAAACGATCTTGAAAACCAAAAATGTCGTCCTAGTGCTCTTATATCTGATTAATCAGATGGTACCTTAGATTGTCACAAATTTATGGATTTGTGATTGTTGGATTTTCCATAGCCATGTTCTCTACCACTCTCCATCAGAACATGATGGTTAGATTTTTCTTCCATATCCATATTTTCACCTATGTGGAAACACAGTGATTAGTTTATTTGGGTAATCGTTACATTTCATACTTTAGTTTTTAAATCCATGTTTTGGTATTCCTTTTTATGATTTGGGTTTCTATGAAATAAAATTTCTAATAGTAAACCATTTATAACCCCGACGAATTTCGAGGGCGAAATTCATTTTAAGGGGGGTAGAATGTAACACCCCGAGATTTTATGAAAAATATTCTTTTTAATTTCATTAATGTCTTGTGTTGTACGCTACACCAAAAGCAGCTTTCACAACACGCATCCTTGACTTGCCTTTCATTACATGCAATCACGACCTTCCTTGATAGCGTGTGTAGTACGCAATACCGAGTTTTACTAAACAATGATATGCTATTAAAATATTATTAAAACTAGCCGTTATGAATAGTAATAACCACTTTTTGAAATTTTGTAAATTCTATTTTTCAAAATGGACTTAATTTTTGGATTCGGAATATCGAAATTAGCTTAGGGTGAAATTTTGGTACTTTTCGGATAACTTTCATATTCTGATGAATAGTGAAAATTACTAAATTTTAATTAAAAACAACTTTTTTAATAGAAATAATTAATAGTGATAAATTATTAATTTGAGTGGTTTTAAAGTATATTTAGAATATATTTTTACAATTTAATACAATGTTGGTCATTGGATGTAATTTCACATTTAAACCAGTTATAAACTAGTGTCAATCTTTTGATAGTTATTATCTCTTAAAAACACGCTATTTGTTTTGACGACGAGAATTAATTTTTAAATTAGTTAATGCAACTGATATGTTTTGAATTTGGTAAAATAGACATCATTTTTGAGTTCATAATATCAAATATATCTTAGGCCTAATTTTTGGTATTTTTCTGAAAACCTTCAATTTTCGATGAATAGTGAAACCACTAAGTGGTTGTTAAAAAAAAACTAAATTGTTCATAAAACATAATTTTACCACTTCTGTGAGTGGAATTTCGAAAATCCGAGAGACATGATTAATATCAAGGACTAAAATGTGGTTCAATGAGATGAAAATAATTTTTGGTGAATAGTAACTTTTTAGTTTTATTTACCACGGTTAAAAGTAAATAGGGTAATTAAGGGTAGAAATGATATTATTATTATAGTAGCACATGTCCTAATTCTATTGGACAAGTGTAATTCGACCAAAAACAAATTTAGGAATAAACTATGACCAGTTAGGCCCACTTGGATTAGATTAGGACATTTATTATTAATTTATTTAAAGAAGGGTTAAAAGAGTTAAAATCAAAGTTTATTTACTAACACATTTTTAATATGGGGTTATACATAAGATAAATTCGACTATAAATATTCATTAGAAGGATAAAAATATTTCCTACATAATGGTATTTTATTTGTAATTTTTAGACATTATATAATTTAATTTATTTATGACACAATGATGATGCAGTAATTATCTTATTAATGAAATATTGACATAATTGATGTTATAAACACCAAAATAAATGTGATTTGAGACTTTTTATGAATTAAACTAATTTTATAGGTTACTATGATATACTATTGTTTATTTAATCAACTCGTTTCGAACATATAATTCTGTTATGACTTTCACAAAAATCATATATCAAATAGTGTCAAAATTGACACAGAATAGTTTTTAAATCAAATATTATATTATTAATTGTTATTTTATTCCTAAAAATCTAAGGTTCGGCCAAATGACTTAGATAAGGATATATATATTAATAATAAATAAATTGGTGTTCTTTTGGCATGTTATAGTAAGTGTATTAACCATATAGTGTAAGAAAACAAAAAGACACGGTGAAAGTTAAATTATTTAACTTAGAGTTAAATCTAATTGATAAGGTTAAAATAATAATCTAAACTTGTCTAAATCCTATTGGTTGATAGGATTTCGACCCATCCCCACTTTAGCTTCGAAATAAGACCCTTTGGAACCATTATAAACCGATTTTGACTTTAATATAAAATAATATTTTGAGATATTCCTAAGGTGCCCCTCTCCTCCCTTATAAAAGGACACCTACTCCCCCTCCTCCTCACACCAATTTGAGCACTCAAGCTCGGCCAACCCCTGCCAAAATCCCTTCTCCACTTCCCTAGAATAATCCTAGAGGTCCCGGTCTTCTTCAAAGACCAATCTTAGTTCCCTAAGTGGAGGATTCAAAGAGCCGTTTCAAAGAAGAGGTAATATCCATTACCGATCCTTGCAATTTCTTTCTTCTTCAACTTCTTCTTCTTTAGTTGTTTCATGAAAAAGTAATAACATAAGTATTACTTACATACTGATATGTTATTATAAATATGAAACAAACCTAATTCTACTTCTGTCCATCCTACGGAAAAATGAAATCACTGCGCGTGCGTACGTACGGAATACCGTCTCCACGCCGTGGTGTAATCTATTCTCCACCACCACCTTAATAGGATGGGTATAATGGTGTAATGAGTAACTATATATTATTATTATAAAGTTATATTGATACTGAAATAGTCCAAATACACTTCAACACAATTCCACGACCATGGGAACGATATCATCGCTCGTGCGTATGTACGGACTACCGTCTCCACGACGTGATGAGATTCATTCTCAATGATTAACCATTCATGAATGATTATAAAGTATATATAATAAGTACTAATGAAATATATGACATAATAATGATACTGTATTTATGTAAATTTATATGTATGTCATCTACTTAATTCCATTCACTTCAATAAGGAAACGAAAACAGCGTTCATGCGTACGTACGGACTACCGTCTCCATGAACGGTGTATTTCATTCCATTTATCGATATTATATATATATATATATTCTGAATATATATTATATATAAATCATGTTTTACATTCTGGATATAAGTCATCATGATCCAAGTAATCATATTAATAATTACAAGTTAAAAACACGAACGACAAATGAGACGATTTTACCCAAAACGCTACTTTAACATGAATTTACAAAAGAACAGGTAATATAAAGTCATAAGTGGACCATATATGATATAATAACAATGAATATGATTCTGGAATAAGTCAATAACATGATTTAAATCATTATACAGGAGGTTCAGACACTGACAAAGCAAGTCGGACCTAAGGTAAGGGAAATACCACAATCTCATTTTTATCCGAGATTGTTTATACATTAGTATTTACTGGGGTGTATTTTATCATCCATATCAATGTTTCATCAATATGTAATATTATTTCCATCCACCTACAACTTCTTAAATCCATTTTTACCTTTATTTTAGTTTTTAGTAAAATATGTGAAAGGAATCTTTTGTCGTTTTTCGTACGAGGTACTTTTTGACTTTTCCGACAAAAGTACGAAGAATGTTTTTTTAACTTATACGGCATGAATGGATTTTTAAAAAATTATTTTAAAGAAGCTTCCTTTACAAGTTTTCAAGTTTATTTTTAATCAACTTCTTTTATTTTAGAATTGTATGACATGTTATGAAAGGAAAAGTGTTTTTGAAGAAGAAAGGATATTTTCCTCAAGAATTCATTTCAAGTGTTTTATCAAAATTATTTTCCATCTAAGATAATATAGGGTTCTGTTTTTATCCCTATTATTACATTGATTTGATTATGTTTTGATGGAATTATTTTTATGAATTCCTTTATCTTATATGAATTGTTTTATGATGTCATGTTGTTTAAGAATCCCATTTTTATTACATGGGTTATGAAATGATGTATGGTTTATGATTTTGTGGCACACATAAGAATGGTATCATTATGAGATGGGTGGGACCTATATCTCCCTCCAATGCATTGGGTAAAGATTTTATATTTCATGAGATAGACATGGCTGGAATGGTAGGTTATACCGGTTCAGTGAAACAAGACTGAAACGAGGGTTACTCGATTCAGAAAGGGACTTTGTCCACTAAGATAGTCTTGGCAATGAGTCTTGACTAACAAGAAATGATTCTTTATGATTATGTGTGAATTCCACAAAGTTTCATGTTTTAAGTTATGATTATTGTGATTACATTTCACTGCCATGATTTATCCCATGTTATGAAATTATGCTCTCTTTTGCAGGTTAAGATTTCCAAAATGTTATGTTCTTATGAATATGACGTGATTGACATTTCTTTTGTTTACCCTTACTGAGCATTTGAGCTCACCCTTTTATTTTTTCTTTTCCCCAGGATATAAAGAAATGTTTTAGGTAAAAAAAGGAAGATCTTTATGGGAGATGTTGAAGATCTTTCACCACGATTAGAAGATTATATTCCGAGTATCCAAAGACACTAAACTATTACGGTCCTTGTGTGTGTGTTTTTGTAATGTACTATGTATTCTGCAAAATTAATGTAATGTACATGTACGTCAGGCTCCGGGTCTCTACATAGAGAGTCCTAGTTTTACCATAGTAATTTATCCTTTTTCTATTAAATTAAATTGGATTATATAATATAATTTATAAATAATTATTATATGTTTGAAATTAATTTTTTTATATACATTTTATAGGAGGGATATCAATTTATTTAAAAATACTAAATAAAAAATCTCTTAATTTTTTAAATATAAATTATGTTCTAAAATGTAAAATATGGGGTTTTAAATTAAATAAAACATTTTAAAACTTACAAATCAACTTATAAAATAATAAAAATTCATAAAAAATTGTATTATATATTTAAAATTCATACTCATATGCTAATAATTTCAATGAAGTCATGTTATTAAAAAAATGTATTTGTCAATATTCACCTAAAAATAAATATTTTTAGGAAAATACCAAGAATTAATATTATACTAATGTTGATATATGGAATTAAAAAAATAATTTAATTTAGTAAAAAAATCATAAAATTTATATATTTATTTTTTAAATGAAAATATAATAAAAACTACTTTTGTTGACAGTGACCATTTTAAGCCTTATGTATTATTTACACTATCTCATATCAATTCCTAATAGAATAAATCTAATAAATAAGTTAATATATTGAAATATTATATATTATCAATAAAAATTTAGAAGTGACCAATTTTAATTTATAAAAACGTTAAATAGTTATTTGAGAATACAAAATACTTTTATAAATAAATTTATATAAATTATATATCCATTAAATATAATATTTGTTATTTGTTACTATATTTTTATTAAATAGTTGTTTTATAATTCTTAAATTTCCATAACAACAAATTTTTCATGGATCATTTTAGTTCTGTGTTTCTTAGGGATAAATCTCTTTAAAATTGTGTTTATTTGAAGAAATATATTCCTAAATATCAAGGTGTGACATTATCCCCCTTAAATAAATTAGGTCCTCAAAAATTTAATTATCACTAAATAATGGTACATAAGATATATACATGTCTCCTTATATAATTTATAGAGTATTTCCCATAAAAAAAATAAAAAGTTTCATTTTCCATAGAATAGTTCAATACTAATATTGAATTATTCTCTTATAATTTTTCTTAGACATCCCTAATTATTAGGTATCATAACCCCTATAATAGTGTTTTTTAAGAGATCTCACAGTCAACATTACACTGAATGATCATCATAGATGGTATTGAAATATGAAATGTTATTTTCCTATTTTGTTGAAAACTATGGATATTTTTGTTGGAGATTGTTAATAAAATTCTAAAATAACATTGAATTCATCCAATGTAGGGATAATTAGAGTCTTATGAATCATATTCTATAAAACATATATTGGTATTGAAAAATAATATAATATAATATCAAATCATTGTGGTGTTTATAAGGTTCTCGTACGAAGCATCCTAGGACTACTAGGGTATATAGAACTCGATACCAATTTGATATCTATAAATATAGAGTGGAGGGTAATTATAACTTATAAATTTATTTTTCATGTCGTACTTTCAATAGTTGGGATAAAATAGGCTTATAGTTGTTTCTAAGGTTTTGGAGGTTGCTGATGGTTACTATCTAAAATAATTATTGGTTTAGGGAATCGTTTTGCATAATGACTAAACTATATATATTTGTGGCGTTGGAAAATATTCACCACCATTTCATTTATCAGAATGTTTTCTCTAGATTGACAATCATGAGCTCAATAACTAATCCTTGAACCCTTGAAACACTATTCAATTCCACAAAGACATTACCTTGGGTTCTTCTTCAAACATTTTGACAAACATGATGATTAATAATATTTCTTTCATCATCATAATCACTTAATCTTATAGAAAATTCCATCATTCTATTATTTGGTGTTTTTGAATGGTTTTAAAGGCTAATTGTTTTTAATAATAAGTCAACATTGTTGGGTCATCTAACCAAAAAAAATATTAATACAATCTTAAATCCCATTTGGTTTCATGATAGAATTTTTTTTTCATTTTACATAAGAAAAATTATTAACATGGATCCTCCATGATCCACACATTGATGAAACCAAAAGTTTCTAATATACAGTGATGAAAAACTAATAATATAATATAATTATCAATGGATAATTACTTGGAAAACATTCAACCTCAAAAAACTTTACAATTTGAAATTAATACATCATGTTTTAGTTTAAACCCAATCACACAATATTTAGTCTAGGTTTCGTTATATTGGGTTCTCTCATATTCCTTAAAATTATTACATTAAATAATAAATCATTTATAACAGTTTGTATTGACAATGTGATTATGAAAAGTGTACCTCATGAGAGTGTCTATCCAGGTGTGCTATCTTTGTCCCACTCATCTTGCACCAGAGTGATAACCAAGTCAATTATAAACCATATTTTTTAATGTGATAAACCCTAAGTTTATTTTTTACGCATTAAAATTATCTTTTTTAGTATCCAAACATGGATGTAATTGTTATGATAAAACAGAATATGCACTTTACAAATACATCAGGATGTTATCATATATATATATATATTTACTCATTAGACTTATCCCTAGGGTTTTCACTAATATTCTCTTATCCTTTTACCCAAAATAAATACAAAAATACTGAATATTAATAGAACCATCCCCAAATACCAATTGTAGTAACAAATTCTAAAGGTAAACATTTATTTTATTAAATTACATGAATAATCATTCCATATCATATATAGTTAACGAAACTAGAAAACCTATAGTTTCACACCCTTAAAGAATAGCTATATATGAATAAAATATGAATATTTTTCCATAAAAACCCATACATGACACACTTATAGACATCTTATAATTTATAATCATCTTGATAATATAGGGAAGGAAATAAAAAGAAAGGGTTGAGCTTAAATTCACATTAAGAGAAACTATATCAGAATTTAATCAAGGGGAAGATCATGAAAATTTGGTGGAAAATTAATCGGTGAAATATCATAAATAAATAGAATGAAAATATAACTGTTTTCCATAAGTAATGACAAATGGAAATTTAATCGGAAATGAACAAAAATATACTATAGAAAAAGTGTGTGGAATCATGATACATTATTAATGATTCAAGGAATATAATTATAGGTAAAATATTTTAATACAAGATAGTATTATAAACCTAAGCAAAAAAATAATTTTTCAAGGTTACCCAATAATAGATTCATCACATTGTGGGATTAGAATAATCACATTTGTACCTTCTTGGGCATTGGATAATCATCTCATGTACCCATGGGATTATGATTAAGCCTCTCATGTACCCATTCATATTTGTATAATCATCACATATAACCTTTGGATCAAGATTAATCATCTCATGTATCAATTAGTTGGGGATAAATCCATTCAAGAACCCTTTGTCTTGAGATAAATGACACCATCTAACTTTTATCATGGGATAAATACTCTATTGTATCCTTCAGATTGGGTTGAATCCTCCCATGTACCCTATGTATTGGGGTAAATTCTCTCATTTCCCTTCTTGAGATAATGTGATATAAATATTACTACTAAATTATAGGGTTATAAAGTACCCCTCCTACCAATAATTCATATATATTCCATTATATTAGAAAAATTCATTAAACACATTACAATGAAGCCATGGAATGAAAAATTGGGTTTACAACATTTTTAGATAGTATCAACGAAATTGATCTCATAATGTAAATAGTGGAAACATTATTAAATCACCCTATAATAGTATTTAATAAGTACAGTTACAAGGTGATACTTGAAAAATATATTATATGTAAACAAGGCCATTATATTTAAATAAGAATATGGTAGTGAAAATATAAAAGAGTTTTTGTAGAGAAAAAATTTATATTTTTTTTGTAAGTGATGATGTTATGGGTCACATTTAAAATAATTATTTGGAATGTACACCTTGGATAAATTGAAAAAATGGATTTTTGATATCAATATTTTTAAATAAATCTCAATTATTTTGTATTATAAATTACCTAAAGGTTTTAAATAGGTGAAGTGAAAACATTTTGAAACATTATACATTAAAAAATAATATTTAATAATTTAGAATTGAAATAGATATAATGTTTTCAAAATGGTGATGTGAAATATTTTGAAAAAACATAATCTAGAAAAGAAGAAATTAATAAACAATCCTAGAAATTAAATTATTGTTTTAAAATGAAATTTATTTTTGATGATAAAACAATTTATTTTTAAAGGATGGAATGTGTTTTTAATATTTTGAAATTATTTTATTAAAAACCAAAATCATAAAAATAGATATTAAAAAATTTCTATGGAAAGTGTTATTAGAAAATGAGACAGTAAAATTAGATAAAACATTAGAGTGATTTCTAAATATAAAGGGGAACATTGGTGGGTAAGTGATATACGGAAAAGGAGGGGAGACATCATAAATGAGGATGATAATTGTTCATAATAGTGATATAATGTGTGAATAATAATTTATTTGGGTAAATAATTTGAAATAAATTACTTATTTCCCAAATTAAAAAGTTAACTTAAAATGATATAAATTATTATGGTGTAATAAGTAAATCATGGAAGAAATAAGTAAACGAAGAATCATTTTAACTCAATAAATTCTGTTGACTTAGAAATAAACCATATAGCCTTGATATAATTTGAATCAAAATCCATATAATGAAATAATGAAATATGGCTCTTAAAAACCCATGGATTACATATATATAGTTAAATTCATTGATTATGAAGTAATTAGACAATATAATAAATGGAATGGTGCACAGTAAGAAACACGTCTCAACAAATTAAATTTTAGATACATAACCCTTACCTTTAAATCCCTCTCAGTTGATCCAACACTAAACTAATTTATAATAGTTATAAACATCTTAATGACTAATTTCAGAATCTTATTCATGTCTATAAACTTTTGTAAACTAAATTTATAATTTCAACATTTAGTTTTATCAGTTATTTATTATATATTCACTATATCAAGTGTGAGAAATCTTGATCATTTTGAACTAGTTTCATAATAGAGGAATTATTCTCCATTATTCTCCAAAATATCATCATTACCATATCATATAAGGTAAATTAGTTAACTTATCATTATTATTTATAATATTATTATTTCATTTTTTTAATTCTTGGTTATGATTATTAAAGATGAATCTAGTGTTGGGCATGATTTCATGATTCATAGTGATCAAAGGGAGTTTTCATAAATAATGAGTTCAATTATTAAAATATTATTCAAGAAATGAATCATTATTTACATAGTTATTTCATTTATTAATATAAATTAAATTCCTATTATCATCACTGATATTAATTTTTATCTATGTTCAAGTAGGTGGTTAAACCAACCAAAGTAAAAAAATTCTATAATTAATGGATTATTATGAAGGGAATTAGTTGTAATATCTTTATACCGAAAGAATAATGATATTATTTATTATTTATTAGAGTGATATATCCTAAATTTAAACAATTATAAGATTAATATAACCAATTTTATGTTCTTTTATAATAAAATGAATTCATTTTTTTCTTTTGAACACTCTATTGGAGAGTTGAATTTACCATAATTTTTTATTAATCATATTATTAATATAATATAAAATTTATCTTTATATAAATTTAATAATTTCATTAAAATTTTATTTATCCATTAAACCCATTATCATTACCATCATTGTATGTTGGTGGTGAAAATAAATGTTGAAATCCATTGTTCTATGGAGGCAATAGTCCAGACACATGTATGGATGATGATTTTGTTTTCTATAAAACACAGAAAAAGATTAAAATATTTTATCATTCAAAAATATAAAAAATTTCCTAAAAATAATTTTTATATATTAGATTCCATATTATAAACCATTTTGTTATGTGTTGATGGAAAATTAACATGTTTTGTTTTGGGGGAGGCTATCCACTCTACAAACTAATAAATTTTTTATTATCTTTTTTTTAAAGGGAAATAAGGTTAATTCCAATATCAAAATATAATAAAAATAATGTAAAATAATTATAATAATACTGTCAATTTATTATGTTTTCTGTATTTTTATAAATAATAAATTCACATTTAAAAATATAAATTATAGAGGAGTAATTTGAAATTTATACCTCACTTGTTGGATTATATCCTTTGAAAAGGGGGTAAAGACATTTAGGGATGGACCTTTGAGAAGTAAAAAAGTAGTTAAATATTTCTTGTAATGTTTTGGAGAGGTTTTGAATTTTTTTTCTGAACTATGTGGATTTTTGTGTAAGGGGAAGTGAAGATAGTAGTTCCCCTTTTATAAGTGAAAAGGGATATAGTTATTATAAATACACATATTTTATTAATTTGATGTCATTATCAAGGAAAGTAGATAAAAAATTGGGAAATAATGGTGAGGGAAAGGTATAAATTCATCAATAACTCAACCAACCATTCCAACATATTTTTATATATATTTTTTCGTTTCTACCTTCATTAAACAATTTTCCCCTTGTGATTTTTATTGGGGTAACTTGTTTGCACAGAAGAAATTTATCCTTTATGGTAGAAATTAAATTGGTATTTATTAAATAATTGGATGCTAAAGATTCAAGATTTTATATTAATTTTATGATAATAATTTTCTATAAATTATAAAAATGAATTTTAAAATACAAAATGTATAATGTATTAAAAACAAATTTTTTGGAAAATATAACTTAAGTTGTAAAATTCCAAATGTAGTTTATTAAATTAAAACCAACATTACTAAAATAATATATTCACTTATAAAATATACTTATAGTCTTATAAAATGGTTTCATGAATTTACAATTCATACTTATATATTAATAATGCCATAAAGACATGCAATTTGTAAAAATGATATTTGAAACCATTCACCAAAAAATAATTTATTTTAGAAAAATATTGATAATTAAACATAATCTAATATTGATATATTGAATTAAAAAATGAAATATTTTTTTTAAAAATAATTTCCAAATTTTTTTAACTTACCTTTTAGAATAAAATATAAAGAAAACTTCTTTTGGTCAAAAATGTAAGTTTTAAACATTAAGTGTTCTCAGTATTATTTCATAACAACTACTAACTTAATTTTGTTAATATGTAAGTTAATAAATTTAAATATTATGTATTATCAAAATAATATTTTTGAAGTGATCAATTTAAAATTATTAATACATAAAATAGTTTTTTAGAATGGAAATAATTTTATATATTAAATACTTATATAATATTTCCAATAAATGAAATATTTTTAATAAGATAATATATTTTCATTTACTTTATGTTTTTTTGATATAATTGATTATTATTAATAAATATTTCATGGCTTATTTTAGTTAGGTGTTTAATATGGGGAAATATATTAAAAAATTTATTATTTAAAACAAATATATTTCTAAATCATTGGGTGTTACAAAATCACTCGTTTCATTACTAAGAATCTCATCTCAACTATAAAATTATTCTAAATCATCCATGAACATGATGCATATAGTCACAATATGGAATAATCCCAAACGCATGAATGAATTAACTAAATATATAATTTATATAACTCCTCATATTTTATTCTTATCTACATACATCAATATTGGATAGAATAGTGATTCATAGAGAAATTATTTTTTGGATAAAATTTCTATTCCAAAATTATTATTATTTAATTGTGATCTACTTAACTCATAACAACTCATAATTTAACATTTCCACTTCAGAAAGGTTCTTAAAGCATACATGTCTTTGATTAATATTCCTGTACAACATTAAATTCATATAAAATTAATTTAAAAAATGTAAATCAAAATTAATACTACGTATGAAGGGGCCAACTTTCCAAAAAATAGGGTGTAATAATAATTTAAAGGAAGTACCATACTATAAAATTTATTTTTTATATCAATTATTATACCGTTTTCTACCCTCCTTTGGGGTTGTATGTACTATTCTTGGTATTTTATCATTATTATAGTTAACCACATTCTGGGTTTATCCGGAGTACATACCCATGACCAATTATTGACACATAGTGCCTTGATTGTAAATGAGTCACAAGAACATAACATATCTTCTTTACCATCACATATACATGATACTTGTTACATCCTTATTATGATTACTAAATTGATTCATTCTTTAATTTTGGTTAGTTTACATAGTGGAATTCATGATCTAGGGTCCTTAGTGTGAAGATGTTTTGTGTCATGCAGATAAAATTTCTACTGGTAGATACAAATTCCTGACTATTTTTCATGTTGTTATTCATGATGACTAATATGTTTTCCCTATTTAATGAGGATGATTTTCACATTGGTTGTTATGAGAATACTCGTAGGGGTATGGATATATCCATTTATTACATGATCTAAAACAAAGAAACATTCAATTGGTGATTTCCACTAAGAAATGATCATAAGGACAAAACTATATATACATCTTTCCCTGTTCCTCATGACAGGTCCAGGTCATGATTTGATATACCCCCTCCCCTATACCATGTGATAGGTCTTTTGTCATAACATTATATACCTGGATATGACCATTTTCTCATTTTAAGGATTTTATTGAGTCGTTCTATTCAATTATGGGTGATGAATTGATGTAGGTAGTACAAGTATGGAGTCACTTGATATATATTGTTACCTATAGTAACATTTTTATAACAGATTCACTTTTTGTGTGATATCAATTCCATGTTTTTTATGAATGATTGAAGAAAATTTTATTAAACTTATCTAAGTGAGGAAAATTTCTATCCAAAAATATCTATATTAAATATATATTTGTGGTACATTGATGTTCCTGGTTATGTATTTATTTTCAAACACCCTTCTTGTACACAACCAAGGATATTATATGTTGAATTAAATATTTCTAGTTCATAGAGTTATATAGATAACATTTGGACATTTTTTTTCTAATTAAAATGGGAATTTGTTAGTTTCTTGGATTATGTAGTCATGTTATATTCTTTTTTAGGGTTGTGTTGGTCCAATAGAGCTAGTGTGTTGGGGGTTTTTAAAACTTTTGTAAGCATTTTTCACTTTAAAAACCCAATAATTTTTGTTCTAAAGTAAACTTTTGTTTTGACCCTTCATGTAAAATATTTTTTTATTAATTTATATTTTTTTGGTGATCTTTGGGTATATTTTAGACTTGGATATGTCATATATGAATTTTGACATAGTTTATATATATTTTATTGTTGTGTTTATTTTCTAAAATGGTATCCATGAAGGGTGGAATTATTTTTTGGGTTAGGAGATCCATTTACCCTAAGGCTATTGTAATATTTTTGGTCTATCTAATGACATGGTTTATTTCAATTATTAATTGGAAAACACCTCCCATGTGGGTGATATTTTACCACAAGTAATATAGTATCTTAGAACAAATAGGAGGTTCCCCTAAGGAATTGTGATGAATCAATTTAGTTCCATTCTAGTTGTTATGTTATAGTCATTATAAATGATGAAATATTAGGAATTTATCCCTTAAACTATGAGATGCCATAGAAAATTCACTCTCCAATATGAACAAGATCACAATGTAGATATATGAGGGATCTCTAGTAAGAGTCTATAGTTCCATAGTTTGGTTTAGGGGCCCTGCAATAATTTCTAGATCATAGAAAAGAGATGAATTCATAATATATGGCTAACTTTAAAATTGATAAGTACTAGTACCCATTTAAATAATTAAAAAATATAATCCCAGACCACATCAGGCACTGAAAGTTCAAAACCATCCATCTCCAGCATCTAGTTGAAGGCTCCCTAAGCATGAAAATGACAATATGAAGGTAGAGGTGGTTGAAGACAAACAAAATTTCATCTACATTTTTCTCATGTTATTGTATCATCTTCTCCCATAACAAAGTCTCCTCTTGAATATCAGTTATAAAATTAAAATTTGGTCTTAGAATATTGTTTTCTGAATTTAAAAATCATACATATATACAAATAATGTGATAGAACTTGGGTTATTAAAAATATGTTATTTGGAACTATTAAACTGAAATGAAATACTTTCAATAAAACCCCCAAAACCATCTTAGACTAATATTGACATGTGGTAATCAAAAATAATGATTATTTGGTAATAAAAATTCCAAAATTAATAAATTATTATTTTAAATTTAAACATAATGAGAACTTTTTTTTTGAAATATGACCTTTCTAAATATATTTTTATTTAAATGTAGTTTTATTATTCAGAAATTTCTTCATAATAATTAGGTCACAAATCATTTTAGCTTTCTGTTTCTTATGGATAATTCTATTCAACAATCTATTTCCATTAATAAATGTATTCAAAAATCTCAGTGCATAACTTTCATACCCTTAAGTAAATTAGGTCCTGAAAATTTCATTTATCACTAAATAACGGTATTTAATAGGTATATGCAACTCATGATATAATATCTAGACTATTATCAATAATCATATGAAATTTATCATTTTTCTACAATATATGTCAATCCAAATACTATGTTATTCTCTAATAATTTTAAATAATCATGGAACATGATTTTGTGTTATAACACATATAATGGAATTTTCTTTCTAAGAGAGATCATAGTTTTCCATCCAAAGATCAATGATCATAGGTTGGAATGAAATATGAAATGTGATTTCACTATTTTGTGGAATAATATTGATTTTTTATATCGATGGTCAATAAAATTAAAAAATAACATTGAATTCATCAAAATTATGGATAATTTTACTGCCATAAATCATATTATATAAACAATAACATGGGGTAAAATAATAATATAATATAATATCAACTCATTGGGGTGTTAATTTTATGCTATTATAATACTTTTTAGAACTAATATAATTGATAGAAATTGATTACAATTGGATATCAAAAGATATGTAGTTGAGGTAAAGTATACCTTTTAAAATTCTTTCTATGGGTTAATTTTTGTAGTAAGATAACATAGTATTTTTTTCATTGAGTGAGAGGTTTACTGATGTTTATTATCCCCATTTATTGTTGGGATAGAGAGTCATTTACAATAATGGCTTAACTACATACATTAGTAACACTGGAAAATCTTCACATCAATTTTTTTATTAAATTATTTCCTTCATCTTAAAAATCATGATCTTGATTACCTATGCTTCAACACATTGAATTGTTTACAGTTCCAATGAGTTATTCCCTTTGATTATTCTTCCCAAAATTTTTTCATCTATAAAGTTGAATATTCACTCCAATATCATATTCATCATGTAAAATTATATAAAACTCTATTATAATCTATTTTAGTGATTTTGGTTTTTGGGAAACACTCATGTTCTAAATAATTACTTAGTGTAGATGGGATGAAAAATGGAAAAACATTCAACACAATATTCTATCCCTTTTTATTTATCATTTTTATAAATTTTGGATTTTCCATTTCACCCATTATTAACATGGATCCTCCATGATCATTCCATTTCAAAAACCAAAACGAGTTAACATATACTGATTAAAAATTAACACTATATGATAATTATTATAGGATAATTAAATGTGAGAAAATCAACCCCAAAATATCATACAATTTTAAAATAATAGATTACCTATTAGTTCAACATAAATCAATATTTATTTAATATAGGTTTATTTTTGGGTTATATATTATATTGTATCATAATTAAATTAAAAAATAAATTATTCACAATGGTTTCAAAAGAGAAAGTGATTATCCAATACATATCCCATGTGTGTTTTTATCTTGGTTTTTAGATTTAGGTGCACTGATCAAGCAACAGAGTGTCAAGCAAGCTAATGCTCAACAATACCTCTTTAGGGAGATTACTAATATTTAATTATTAAATAATTGTTTCCAATAATTAGTATCCATACATAGATGCAATTTATAGGAAAATCATATAACCTCCACTATTCCAAAACATCATGAAGTTATAATATATATTGAATTACCCCTTATAATTATCCCTCAGGGTTTCAATATTTTTATATTATCCTGTTCCCCCTAAAAACCACAGTAATCATCAAAAATTACAAAATCATCCCCTAATGTCAATTAAATATACCCATGCTAAACATATAAAATTATTTCATTATTTTACATGAAAAATCATTCCATCTCACAAATAGTCACACAAATTGGAGAACCAAATTTGTCGTGTCTTTCAGGACTAGACATATAAGAAACGGATATGAATATTTCCCAATTATCGAACCACACAAGACTCTCTTACCAATATATCGTATGTTATAATCATCTTGATATCCTTTAATTGTGAATCCGAATAATGGTGTGACCTTAAAAGGCCAATAAGGGAAATCTTAGAAGAAATTCATCATGGGTTACATCATAATAATATGATGAAACATATTAAGGGGGAAAATATATAATAAAAATATATTGGAACAATAGGTTTTTTTCAATAAGTAATGATAGAAGTCCATGTAATGTCTAATGAAAGAACTCATACGATGGAAAAAGTTTGGTGAATCACGAGAAATTAAACAATATTTAAGTATCATAATATTAGGAATATGATTATGATGAAAAAGTGTGGAAGAAATATAAGAATATAAATAATATTTCAAGGCTACCTAAAAATACATTCATCATATAGTTTTATTGGTATAATACTACATTTAATCTATTATTCTTAGGATAATTGTCCCATGTACCTATGGGCTCGGGATAAAATATTATGTGTCCCCCTTTGGCATTGGAAATATCATATCATATACATTTTAGCATTTTATAAACACTCCAATGTACCCTTGTATTGTGTTAAATCATTCCATTCTACCTTTCGCTTGGGAAAAGTCCTCCAGGGTTCCCTTTATCTTGGGATAAATCTGATGTGTACCCTTTCACGATGGATAAATACTACCATGTACCCTTTAACAATTTATAAATCCACCTATGTACCAACATGAGTTAATGTTAATTTAATATTAGAAATTAATTATTGGGATATATAGTACCTCACTCTTTAATAATCTATATATATGGTTCCACTTGGAAAGAGACATTAAACACATAATAAAAAACCACTAGAATGAAAAATGGGTTTCAAAAACTATCCACACAGTATCACAAATAATATACTTATGAATGTAAAAAATTGATACAAAGAACTCAATAAACATGAAATATTTTTTCATAAGAACATTTAGGAGGTGATACATGAAAAATAGATTCCATGTAAATAAGTCTATTATCAGTAAATAGGGAAGTGTTACAAAGATTATAAAAGAGTTTTTGAGTAAACACATTCAACTTTTATGTATGTGATAATGTTATTGGCCACTTTGAAAATTCATATTTGGAAATTTCACCTGTTTGAAATTGATAAAAAAAACTTTATAATCAATTTTTAAGTGAAATAAAAATAATTATGGCTTGAAAATGAAATAAATATTTCAAATAGGTGAATTTTTAAAACAAATTAATTTTAAAAAGAAAATTAAATAATAGACACATATAGAAGACATAAATGTATAAAAAATGAGATGCGAAATATTTTTATAATGATAAATTTTCATAAAGAGATAGTAATAATATATCTTTGAATTGAAAAAAGGTTATAAATATAAAAAAATAGTAGAAGATAAAAAAATTGATTTTTAAATGAAGAAAAATAATTTTTATATTTTAAAAAACTTTATTGAAAACCCATGTCATAAAAAGTAGTAGTGAAAATTCGATTTGAAAATTGGTATTGAAAAATAATATGGTCACATTAGATAACACCTAAATGTGGATTAGAGATATAAAGGGGAAAATTTTAAGAAAAGTGATATGTCGGAAAGGAGGGGAAACAATCATTAAAAAGTATTACACATATTTTTAATAGTGAAATACTTTTTGTGTAATAATTTTAATAAGTTAAAATTACATAATTTTAAATATATATTTTGACAAAGGGGGAGTGAATATACATGAGATATAATATTGTGGTGGAATAAATAAATAATTAAATAAATAAATTCAAGAAGAGGAATTTTATTTTCATAAAGGAATTTAGTTATTAAAAACCTTATGGCCTTGATAACATTGAATAAAAATAAATAAAAATAATTAAAAAAATTATTATATAAAACCCATGAATTACATTAACATGGTAAAATAAATTCATTTTGTGTTAAAAACCCCATATAAAAAATTTCATGGATCAAGATAATAAGTATGTCTCGAGAAATTAAATTTATGATAAATAACTAGATAGTTGATCATACACTAACCTAGAATGTAACAATTTTAAACACCTCAGTAACTTATTAAAAATAATTATTCATGTTTATAAACTTTTATTAAATTCATTTACAATTATTATCTGCAACTATATTTTCCTTTTATTATATATTTTCAATATCATGTGTGAGTAATCTTAATCATTCTGAACTAGTTTCATAATAAAAATATTTCTATTTATTATTATTGTAATGTTCATCATTACAAGACCATATAAGGATATCTAATTGATGTTTTATAATTATTTATAATGTTATTACTTTATTATATGTGATTTTTTTACAATACTTAAGGATGAATTTTGTGATTATCATGCTTTGATGATGCTTTTTGATCAAAGGGAGTTTTATTAAATAATGAGTAAAAAATTTATATTTATATTATTGAAAAAAATTTATTTTATTTTTAATTTCATATATTACTTGAAAATAAATAAGAATATATATCAATGATATAAATTTATATCATTGTTAAATTATGTGGTTAAACTATCCCAACCATGAAAATACCATATTTAGCAGATGATTATGAATTGATTTAGTTATAATATTTTTATACCAAAATAATAATGATATTATTTATTGTTTATTAGTGCGATATATCTAAACTAGAAATTATTAGGAGAATAAAATAACCTATATAAATTAATTACATTATACGTTGAATTTATTTATTTCACATATAATTCCCTTTTGGGTGGTTGAATTTACCACAATTGTTTATAACTCATCTTGGTAATAGGTTATAAAGATTTTCATTATAGAACCCAAATAATTTCAAAAAAAAATCACATTTATCAATTAATCACATTATCATCACCATCCATGTATGGCAGCGATGAAAATAAAAATGGAAATTGATTGTCCCAAAGAGGGGACAATCCACACATTTGAATTAATGACGATTTTATTTTCTATATAGAGTGGTTAAAGGGGTAACATGGTTTTTCATTTAAAAATATTTTATATTTCTTAAATAACATAATAATATATTAAACACTATATAATGATAAGAATTTTAATGTGGTGATGTAAAGGGAAAAATATTTCCTAGTGGAGGCGGTTTTCCACACAACACATGAATACTGGTTTAAATTTTCTTAATAGAAAAAGTATAAGAGGTTAATGGTAGTATCATGATTATAATAACGTACCAAGATAATAATGATACTAATATTATCATTTTATGTTACTGTAACATAATTTGAGGAAGAATATATTTACATAAAGAAATATAAATCAGAAGAGTGAATATTAATTGACATTGCATTTCTTGGATTATCTCCTTTCAAAGGGGGGTGGGGGGGTTAAGTATTTGTGGTTTTCTCTATTGAGAAGAAAATAACATATTAAATGTTTATTGGAATGGTTAATAGAGATTTGAGAAGATTTTAGAAGTGTGTATTGGTGTGAGGGGAAGTGAGGTGAGGAGTTTCCCTTTTATAAATAAAAATTGATGATATAATTTTAAATAGCCAAAAAAATATTTAATAATGTGAAATCAATCTCAAGGAAAGTATCTACAAAAATTGGAAATAATGGAGAGTGATATGCATAAGGCCAATCAAGAAATAAAACAACATTTCTAACTCCTATTTTAATAATATTTTTGGACATCCAATCTTGGTTAAAACATTTTCCCACTTTTGTATTTTTACAAGGTTACAAGTTTGTACTAAAATAGTTTATAATTTATGATGGAAAAAAATTGGATCTTATTAAATAATATAGACCAAATGATTCCAAATTTTAAATCTATTTTATTATATTAATTTAAAATCAATGATAAAAATTAGTATTAAAATACTAAATTGTAAATGCCTTCAAGACCATATTTTTTATATATATTTCTTATCTTCTAAAATTAACAATATGTGATTGTAAACTAAATTCAAAATTTATAAAATTATATAGTCTCTTTTAAAATATAAATATTTTCTCGTAGAATTTATTCAGTAATATCCAATTCATTATCATTAAATAATAATTTCATAAAAGCTATGTCATTTATTAATATTGTATTTGACACTATTCGCCTAAAAATCAACCAATCTAGAATAATCCCATGAATTCATATTAATAAAATTAAAAATAAATGGAATTTAAAAATTTATTTCATTTTATAAAAAATAAATTTTTTAAATATATAATGTTTATTCAAAAAAATATTGAAAACTTATTTTATTAAAATATAAAATTTTAAAACATTAAGTGTTCTTAGTACTATATCATAAAAAATACTAACATTAATATATAAATATGTTTGTTATTATATTTATATATTGTATATTATCTAAATAATGTTTTCAATGTGATGAATTTTAATTTATTAATATAAAATACATTTACTTGATTCTTGGAAATCCATTATTATATTAAATTATATTATTTATATATACTCTAAATGAATGAATTTTTAATTGGTTAATATCTTTTTTATTTACAAAAGTTTTTATTATTTTTACATTTTGATAATAATTAATATTTCATATCCCATTTTAGTTTAGTGTTACAAAATGAGAAATATATTAAACAATGTATTTATTAGAAGAAATATATTCCAAAATATAATCGTGTTACAACTTCACTTCTTTCATTACTATGAATATTTAGAACATTCTATAATGATTACAAATCATCCATGAGAATGTTGAGAATATTGACAACAAGAAATCACCCCAGCCTCATGAACGAATTACCTCAATAAATAATTCATATCATTCCTCCAATGTGATGTTTATCTAAATACCTCAATATAGGATTGAATGATGATTTCGAGAGAAATACATCAAACAATGTATGATCTATTCCAAAATTATAATTTATTAATTTCTATCAACTAAACATAGACCATCTCCTCTTTTTAAATTAAATGTTATAAGGGTTACTCAAACTTCAATCTCCTAAAGGGATATTCATTTACTACTGTTAATTGGAGTAATATATGTTTTATAATGATAAATTAAAATTAGAATTTCTCATAAAAGGGTCAAATTTCAAAAAAGGAGTTATAATTAAGGAAATTTTAATATAATGAAAGAAAATTAATATTAAATTAATGATTTATCTCAACTGTTATACAATTTTATAACGTCCTTTTGGGTTTTATGTAGTGGGAATGGGTTATGAATAATTTTATGATTAACCCTATTATTGTTTATCCAAAGTACATAATCATAACCACTTATTGTCGCTTAATGCCTTTTTTGAACGGAGTAACTAAAACGTAACATATCTTATATACCTTTGCTTATACAAGTTAATTTTCATATCCTCATTATTCAAGTTCTATATCCATGATTTTATTATGGTTTTTTTACTTAATGGAATTCATGATCTAGGGTCCTCAGTGTAAATATGTCTTTTTTTTTGTTGACATGATTTCTAGTCCACTATAGAGATGCATGAAAAATTTCAAATTGTTTACAATTTTGACTATTTTTGTGTGTTATTATTAGATAATTTTTGTTACATGATGTGTTATGATAATAATTGTTTGGGTGTAAATATATCATATTATTATATGAATTGTGACGAGTAACCTCTCAATTAGAGATCTGTATTGATCTGGGCCCATGAGGAGCAAACATTGTGTACCCCTTCCCCTATTATACATGAAGGGATGAGGTCAAATAATGTTATACCCCTTCCCCAATCACATGTTATATTTATTTTGGAATTGGTAATGTATACTTTTAAAAGCTCCTTTACAACTTTTAATGATGGTATTATGGAATATTCTCAAATTCTGGGTTTTAATCTATAGTAGGTAGTATAAGTATGTAGTCACCTGGTATATAAATCTTCTTCTTATAGTATTTCTATTCTCCTTTTCCTAATTGTGTGATATCTATGAAAAGTTTATTTAGTTAATGCATTCACACTTTTTAATTATTCCATTGCATGTGAGTATACTTTCCCTGATTACACACACACACACACAAATATATATACTCTCTATCGAGTTGTATCATATCTATGGTTCCCTAATATGTATTTTTTTGACACACTGAATGCACAATATAGAGTATATAAACTCTTGTATTCTCTATTCCTAGTATATATTTCTATATCAATATCCTTTGTACTTTTTTAGCCTAATTAATATAATTATTTGTTAGGTTTTAGGATTCTTCATCCCAAATAGAATATTTTTAGGGCTATGTTTTTACAATAGAGTAGGTTACCATTGGTTTTTTAAGACTTATTTTATGGGTTTTTACTTTTAGAAACCCTATTTATTTGATTATTAATTCAGGTTTTGTTTATAATTATGTTTTATAATTTTTTTTATAATTTTGTATATTTTTGGTTAATCTTGTCTATATTTTAGACTTAGATATGGTATGTATGTTTGGTCATGAAGGGTATGAATTTTTATTGGGTAGGAAGATATATCTACCTAATGGGTCATGTCATATTTTGGGTATATCATTGGAATTTTTTGATCTTATTTTATTTGGGGAAACCAACCTCCCACTTGAGTGCTATTATAACAATATTAATTAAAATAGCCTCCAGAGACAGGGTGGAAAACCAATTTTCTTGGAAAGACATGGTTTATTTTCATTATTGTTTTTATGTTATTCTCATACCCATGTATAGAAATATAGGGATTTATCGCATCAACTATGAGATTCTATTAAAAACCCTCTATTCCCTAATCATATGATCACACTGCTATATATGAGGGTCAGTGTATAATCTTCTCTTGAAGAAAATTATGGCTTTAATGATCTACTAAATTTTCTATCTCTCAAAAAAGTGTTGAAACAATTGTATAATGGATCAATCCAACATCAATAATTATTAGTATTGTTGAAGATAATATTAAAAACAGAACCTTGGACCATGTCGGGTGTAGCTTGGTCACAACCATCTATTTCCTACTTTTATCCACCAAATCAATAACCATGGAATGTATGACCAAGAGGTAGAGGTGGTGGAAGATGGTCATAATTTCTTCTACATTTTTATTCTATTGGTGAATCACCATCTACCCTACCAAATTCACCTCTTAAAATGATTCCATATCCGCCATGTAGGATTTTAACCAAAAAATTTTCTATGACATAGATTTACATCTACTATGTCTCCATAGCTCTTCTCTATTGAATGTTAGGATATATAGTCATGGGATATATGATTAAACAATCCTTAGTTATATAAAATAACGTATCAAAACCTTTCGGATATTATATATGACCCAACCATTTTTTATTCACATGAGTTTGTTCACACTTAAATATTACTCATATTTTGATGTCCCAAAATTTACCATTGAGTCATCAGATATGATTAGAATATTATAAGAAAATAAAAATATTCATTGGTCCTTATATGTCCCAAATCAAATAATATCTCAATCACTACATATCTCTCTAAAACTCTAGCATAGTTAAGTATGAATAGGGGAAGAATATTGCATTATATCTCTCTATAGTGGACACACTAGAACCTCCATTCTAAGAGGAATCCATGATATACCATGTTTAGATAATAACTCATATTGTTAGTGAAAATAAACTCCAATAAACTATAGAAAAACATTAATACTAAAGTTCCAAAGAAGTAAAAAATCAGTCAATTTTCAATATCACAACATAGTACTCCTACCAGAATAGAATTTCAAACTCTGGCTAGGGTAGAGTATCCTTGTTATGGGTCCCAGTCAATAATTCTCCCAACAGATCACTACACTACAGTTAAGAAAAAATGATAAGAAAAATATCTGATTGGAAGTTGTTATAATAATGTGGAACACTCCTGTCATTATCTTTATCAATTCCTTTATGGTTTGAGGGTTCATTTTACCTAAGAATTTATGTGGGTTTTCCACTAAAAATAATAAAGGACACTTAGTATATGGGTATCCGTGTCTTTCATAGCTAGAAGAATTATCTTCTTAATTTGTGGAAGATCATACCCCTATACATTGGGTGGAGGGTCTACTCAATAAAAAATGGGCAGAGGACCCACTCCCCAGTTGGTCGTAGTAGAAATATATCAATTAATCCCCTGGATGGAGGCATCATTACTCATTTTATTACTGAAAAATATTTTCAATTTTGAATATTCATGTCACAAAACTATCTTGAAATATTACCTAGTTTTTTGGGTTGGTATAAAATTTTCAACAAGATATATCCACTATTATTAAAGTATATTTGAGTGATATGACTCAATAAATACATGAGAATCTAAAAAAGACTGTAACATAATGTAAGAACCAATGATTTCCTTACCAAAAAATGATACATTTTGGAGATGAGATGAATAGGTGATTATCATATTCATGAAAAAATATAACTTTGTATCACACCAATATATTTCTTCCCATCCAAAATATCAAAATAAATAATCATTGACACCACTTCCGTATATTCCAAAAAAAATCACAAGACTCTTGATTCCAGAATTTATCCACAATTTATATCCACATTGATTCCATTATGATACTACCTAACCTATTGTAACCTCACATGGGATGATAGATTTCCGATGTCAGCCACATTAATCCTGTAAATAACCAAGAAAAGGCTGGTGACTGTCCACAATATGGAATGTTAGATATGTGGGATCCTTTAGAAAATTAAACTTGTATAAAACCACATATATTCAAACCATTAAAAAATTATACAAAACAAGATATATATACTAACTCAAATATAATATGAATTAGATAGACATAAAATACAATTGTTAGTATAAAAATGAACCCCCTGATATAATGGAAAAATCTGAGCCCAATGATCCACGAAATTTTAAAAATTGAACAACTAAGCGAGGGCACCTAACCACACAAGCTCACGACAAGAGAATTGACATTGACCGTAATCATTGATAACAATTATGATATTTCACCACCAACTCCAAATAAACTGTAATAACCTCTTAACTACAAAAAATAATCAGAGGATCCATTATGTGTGGGTCGAATTCCTATCCAAGGGTGAATATAAACAAACCCAGCATGAAAAATCATAAAAAGGAACATGGAATGATAAGTCCACCCAATACAAAGGTAATGTCACAATGAACAAAATATGCTTTATGGACAGGGAAGAGTGGGTATAATAATTTCCAATTTTTCATAGACCAACTAGAAAAGTATATATTACTAAAGGAAACCAAATAATTCAGATAACATAGTTACACATGACACTCATTACTTTTTTTAATATTTTGTGGGGTCACGCACCTCATTAAACTATTTATATTAGTTGAAGGAGTAAAAACCAGATTGAAGTACCCATGAATCATCAATAAAACAAAGTCAAGTAAGGGATTACCTAATAAATTTCAAGTGAGTTCAGTCATCTTCTTTCATGTTTTTTCTCACATCTTTAACAATATTGTGTACCCATGCCTTTTGAGGACACATGGGAGTACCATTCTAATACCATAATTGGAGGATCACCACCCTTAGTGTATGGGGGAGTAATGACCTCTATAATGTGTGGGGGGTATTCACATGGTTTCATCTCTGTATAGCCTTGGCAGTAACAAACCATGGTTTCACAAAGAACATCATTCCAAAAACTAGAAATTAGCCTGAAGGAGCTATAGAAATCAAGATCCTATTAAAAAATCCTAATAAATTCCATAAGAATTACTCATATGTTGTGCATAGAATATCTAAATTTTGATGGGTTCATTACCAAATTTGAAAATTTTCTCAATAACATCACCCTGTGAAACTCACTACTCGATGTCTTCTATTTCAAGAAGTTTTTGAAAATCCATGCATATGTAGCCCGACCCTATGTAACTAATTATCACACTATCCCACATTCATCACCAAAATTTCATACCAATTTCTATAAAAATGGAATGACCCCAATTCCATATTGTCACACCCCATATTTATGTTCCTAAAACTGACCCTTCTCACCTCTAATGTATTTTATACAGGGTTGAAAAATCCTGGATCTAAATTGAAAATGAGGACCTAACTAAATTTCAAATGATCAAAAAATTAAATAATATAAATATTTTCCATAAAAAAATATTAATAAAATAATATATGAGATATCAAAAACATTTTTAGAATGAATAAACATATAATTATTACTAATTTGACAATAAATCTATTAGAATACTTAAAAATGTTTAATTAACAATTTATTTTTCAGAACATACAATCTTAATAAATCCAAAGGATTGAAATTTAGATAATTCATTTTTTGAAAACATAATTCCTTCTTGAAAATAATTTCCCATCAATATAACATTTTTTAATTATTCCGAAATAAATATAGTAGACTAACCCCATAGGAAATCCATGAGGAAGAGAAATAATTTAATTTCTTACAATGATTCCATAATGAATTTTATCCTTCTATCCTTTGATGATCACAAATAAAAACTCTTTATAATAAAATTTTTTTTTACACCCTACCTAAAAATTCAATGAAATTGAAATTCATGTGTATTCATTCTTGTGAAGATAAAGATTATGGAGGTAACTAAGAGAAAGAGTAATAATTCACTATGTCATGAAAATCAATCCCCTTGGAATTCAATTCTATAAAATTTTCTTATCTATAATAGTCTTTAATTTCCATTAACTACCCAAAATAGATTCCATATCCTTCTCAATATTCTAATTATTTTACACATAAAAGTCATCACTATGTCCCCAATTGAAAAACCTCTTTAATTCCTCCTTAAATTCCTTTAACACTACAAGCCATTTGCACCAAAATCATTCAATGACACATAAATAATTTATTAAAAGAATGTATAAATAAAATAAATGAAAAAAATAAATAATAATATTAATATTATACTGATTCCACCCAAAAATATATAGGAAAAATAATCATATCATAAAATCAAAAAATTACCACTCATGGGTGCACATAATGTCCTATATCAAATGGATTGTCCAGAATTTTATTTAAAGAGCTATAAAATTGAAATATTACTATTACTCTATCCATGAAGTCATTTAATAAAACCATTAATAGAAGTATTTTATATGGATTAATGAAAAAATAAATGTCTCTATACCCCTCATTAAACAATCATATGGATTATGATGGTTTTCAGCCTTCAAACACTCCCATATACTTTGTCTATTATGTTATATCGCGTTTTTGGGTAACAAATATTCAACTCTCCAACCTCAACCTAGAAAAATTTATATTTTAAAGGTATCCAATAAAATTACAAAAATATATACACAGTATCTAATATTGACAAATATTATTATTGGAAAAAACAAATTATGAGAAATTATTTTCCCATAGACCTCTAAAATCATGAATGAATGCACACTATAAGTCCTATATTATCTGGATCATTCACTACATCTAAATACCTATATGATAATGAAATATAGTTTTCATTCACCAATAATATCTAAATAAAAGTCATGAACTCTTTGATACATGAAATGCAATTCATGTATTATGATTGGATATGATCATCCTCAGAACCTCATGAATTCATAATCATTATTCCACATAAAACATTTTCAAAGAATCCACTGTACATAATTTTTTTGTCTAAGAAATGAAGATAAATCGTAAATGAATCAATAGTCACCAAGAGGGAATCATATCACCGCTAATATCATGGAAAAAGGAAACCAAATCTCTCGATATTTCTTCTAATCTTTGTTGAGTATCATTCAGTGGTTACAAATAACGTGGAGGAACAAATGCCCAAATTTCACCGTATGATAGAAGAAACCCAATGAATTGAAATAAAATACTAAACACTTCATACTAAACCACCTAATCTATATCCAAAAATCATTATACATATTGGATATACTTCTAGATTTGCTCTATAAAACTCATATATAACCCCCTCTCACATCTCGAATAGAATGAAGAGCCTTCTGTGAATCAAAAATTGATGCTTACCATCTGTTGACCATAAATTTGGATAATAACCATAGATAACATGATATCTACACCTTAGGGTATAATAGATAATAATAATATAGGTATAATAATTTTGATGAATGCAATATCATGTAATAAAAGAAAACTGTATGACTGATTTCTTATATATTGAGGTGAAAACCATCAAAATCCTCTATCATTTCCCACTATTCTCCTTCCTCCCATTAATATACAAGCACAAATTCTTAATAAATGCATATATTACAATTTTTAGTATCCTAAATGTATTAGTGATATAAAATTCACAATCCTGTAAGAACACTATCCACCCCTATAGACGTAAAATAATATGTCATTAAGTGAAAATATACTGAAAGCTCTTATGATTAATAGATACGACAAAGTACTCACAAATTTGATTATTATGCCAAATTTTTAATGAAATAACTAGCACATATAGGATAAGTTCATGTTTGTAATAGTTTCACACATGGGGATGAATTTATATAGACCCATAATAGATCACAACCATCCACTACATCATCAAAAAACCTTGGAAAAGACAAGAAGAATTATATAGCACATCAAACACAACTCCCACTCATGGAAAGTGAAGATAATGATCACTAATTAGATTATAATTTAGATACACAATTTCATCTTGGTATTTATAATTCTATATAATGTTATATCTTTCTAGGTAAATCTTGGTAAAGTATCCACAATCTGAGAGAATCCAATCATATACATTTAATAGTATTTTGAAAAAACAAGAATTTTTCAACCTAAGAAAACAATTTCAGATCCATCCAAGAGAAAAATACTTCAATATATAACATATCTATATCCAAAACTCACAATTATATAACACTCATATTAAAATACAACTCTTATATCCACAAAAATACATTTTGATAACTTTTTATAGTGTTGTCTCATTATATAATTTCCTGAATTGTCTCTAAATTTACAACATGATCCTTTTATAATATAAAATTCCATAGAATATTACTGAATAAGACTACCAAAAAATTATATATGAACTCATGAAACACTAAGTTCATTAGTCCCTTAAAAATATATAGGGAATTTGTGACATAAAAAGTCATAACCACAAACACTATGTGATCATAATGAAATATAAATTTATTCATCAGGGTATCTTCTTCATTAATTCTCATTAGAATATACCATAATGATATGTCGATCATTGAGTGATAACTATATCACTTCAATTTCCTAAATAAATCATCAATATTTATGATGTGTTGATAATTATTTATCACCTCCCTATTCAACCAAAGGCAATCAATTCTCACACACAAACGACCACAAACCATATTTGTTAGAAACATTGGAGAACCCAAATATGAAATAATAAAAATGATAAAACTCTTTTATAAGAGGTCTTAAATATAAATAGTTAACTCTCACAACTCTAATGGAGATATACTATAAGGATACATAGAGATCAGGGTGATACCAGGTAAAAACATTATCCAAAAAATTATATTTAGGTACGGGGTGGGGTGGTAGTGTCAAAATATATCATGAAAAAATAAGGCAATTCATTAAAAATCATGAAATATAAACCCTATAAAAATCAGTTGAACTCAACATAAAATCTTATTGTTTAGAAAAATGATTCTTTAAATTCTTATGATCCATGTAATTATCTGTATGGATAAAGAAAACTATATTCTAACCATTTATATCAAAGAAAAAAATTAATCTTTGATAGTAATCAATGGGGAAACACACAGAATAAACATAATCCATGATAAGGATAGAAACATATTGTTCAATCTAGCATTAATTGAACATTCACACTAATAGATATATCCCCATGATCAAATCACAACCATGACACACTAAAAACAAGATAATATGACCTCTATTTCACATACTCATATCCAATGAAAATAGAAGTCTCTCCACCATATATACCAAATATTAGACTAAGGTAGTTAAAAAATTGAATAATGTAGATTCAAATTTGAAGAACTATAATATATGGAAGTAGATAAAAAGATGGTATATTAAACATCATTTGTTCCTCCTAGAACATGCAGCTTCATAACATTGGTATCGAAATTCCTTTTCCTTAACCTTGTCATTACTGATGATGTCCACCTGTATAAACACAAATATTATAATATTCATGGGAAAGGGAAATATCATGGGACTATCATCTACTTGATCAATAATATATCCGATTCCTATAATTTTTTGGATTCCAATGATACTGATATACCCTCAGACGACACCATAGTTATTTTTTAAATAAAAAATGGGCTCCTATTCTGTTCTCACCCTTTGGGTGGGTCAAACACTAAATATTTTCATGGACATGACCTATATAAGAAAATAAAAACACTATAGAGATACCATTAGAGGCGTAATAACAACTTACTTTAGAGAAATAATAATATAAAATATGTGACTAAATCATCACTTGTTCTATTTATGGACCTTATGTAAGTAGTTATCAATGTTTTCTTTGATCAATTTTTTTGTGTGTTTATTTATTATGTTTTGGAATATTATAACATTTAGGAGGAACATTAATGACACAAAATGATTTTTTTAACCTTGAATGAAATATAACAATATGTAAAATTTAGTAATTTTTTTGGATGAAAAAAATTTCATTCCATGGAAATGTGGATTCTATATACGGAATAACTATTGATCCTAAAAAACCCAAAGTTGTTTGAAATGGAAAAAGACAGAAAAATTATTCAAATATTTGTATTTTTCTTCATTTCATCAGGTTATTAATAGTGATTTTGGAAAACTATACTTGATTTCCCATCCTATTGAGTATATTATTTTGAAAATGAGATAAATATAGCTAGAAAAATAATGATATGACTATTATTAGGACTTAAAAATAAAATCACCTATAGTTTTATCCATTATTTCATGGATTGGTAAATTTTTCATCTAAAATGATGCTTCATTATAGTGGCTTGGTTATGTCCTGGTATAGAATGATTGGATAATTTCTTATTCTTCACTTTAGTTGAAAAATAATGAGTTAATGTAACCTATACAAGATATTGAATTATATATAGTGTTTTTTATTTAAAAACATGTCGACAATATTTTTCTGGAGTGATGAATGGAAAATATTATTATTATAAAATTTTTAAGTATATATTCACTCAAATGTAATTAAATATGAGAATAAGAAGATGAACAAAACTAATCAAGGATTATAATTTTACAATTCATTACCATCATGAAAATGAAAACAAGTGGATGATTTTTTTGAGGTAAATAAATAATGCTATATTAACCATGTAACATTTGGAACACAACCCTTTTTTTAAGTATTTAATGAATTTAGTCCAAGATATGTTGGATGTAGGAAAATCCTCAATTTTTTAGGGTTCAATAGAGTTGATTTTTTAGAAATAATTTATCATGATCCAAAGGTAGATCATGATTTATAAGAAACAATATAATCCATTAAAAAGGATTATTTTATTGAGTTTAATTTTGATGAAAAATGTGTTATCAGATCTGAGGAAATTTTAGGTGCTCATGGTGATTTCTAGTTGAATAAATATATTTTTTGATTGAATTTCATAGTTCTTTATTTTACATTCATCCTAGAATCACTAATTTTTAATGAGACCTCTAGGAGAATAATTGTTCAAATGGTACAGAAAGATATATTTTTTACATTTTAATAACATTTTTAAAAATTCATGTTGTTAAAACATAATTATAATTTCTGATAGAAAAGATTCAACCTTTTTCAGTGATATAGTATAAATATTAAATTATATCAGTTTATATTATGGTGGAATTTCCCAATACATCTTAAGGTAGTGATGTTATTTGGGTTATTGTTGATCAGTTAACCAAACATGCACATTTACCTCTCATTCAGGATACTATGTATTTGAGTCAAATTTATCATTTCTATCTAAATGAGATAGTATAGTTAAATTGAGTTCATCTCTCCATTATATTTGACCATTATTCTATGATCACATATAATATCTTGAAAGGACTGAAGAAACTGTTGGGTAAAGAATTAAATTTCAGAACTATTTTTTATCCTCAAACTGTGGGACATTCTAATAGAATGATTTGGGCTATGGGATATGTGATTCAATCTTGTTTAATAGATTAAAAGGTTATTTTTGTTATTTATATTTATTTTTCTTAGTTTTATTATTACAATAGTTTCAGTTCTAGTATACAGATGACACCTTTTGAGGCATTATATGGAAGTTTGTGTTAGACATTATCTTTTTGTGATTAAGTAGAAGAATGTAACATGATGGGACTAGATATGTTAGAGATAATGGTTGAGAAATTTAAATTGATTATGAAATATATAAGTATCTCTCAATGTAGGTAGAAAAGTTATTCCAATAATCGGAGAAAATATATTTCTTTTGAGGTAGGTGATCAAGTTTTCCTTAAAGTATCTCCATGGGAATGTGTGATGTTATTTTTCTTGAAAAAAATGAAATTTATGTCCATGATTCATTCAATAATATAAAATCCTATTGAATGTCAGATTATTTACCTACTAATTGAATTTTTTTCTATGTTTATCCCTGGTAAAAGAAGTTTTCTAAATTTGAATGTTAAGTAATTATGTTCCAAATTAATCTCAAGATTTGATCCTTGGAGAATTTAAGTTGGAATAGAATTTTTAAAATGAGGAAAAACATATTCAGATTCATAACCTTATAAAGAAAGTGTTTTAGAATATGCTGATTATATTTGATCTATATATTATATTAAGAAAATATTTATTATTCTAAAAATATTAAATATCATTTTTTTACCATTCCACTTACTAAAAAAAGACAATGTCATTCATGCGTATGTGTGGCGTAACTCCTCCACGAAGGGATGTGATTGTTTTTTCGTCACAAGATCCAATCTATGATTTTTATATTAGTATATTTGTTGAAAAAATATGGTATTTAAAATATTTTTATCATAATGGAATTAATACATTTTACTTATCATCTTTGAATAATGATCTTTGAAAAATGGAAACGTTACTCATGGGTATGTACGACCTTCCATATATATGATTGTGACATAGATCATTTTACATATCAATCTTTCATGATGGTTTTTAAAATTATATTTGATGTATAGGTATGATAAATATATTATTATTGTTTTTTTGAGATGTATAATAATGATCTCTTTTAACAAAGTTAGCTGAGCAAAGTTATTTTTAAATCATAAGATGAAGAATTTCAAAACATCAGACATAAATTTAATTGATTAAGTAATCATTAATAAAATGTTGATCAGTGAAATCAATTTAATAATTAACATGATAAATTTTATTAAAAAAAATAATTAACCCAAATTTATTAATCTGGATGAAAATTATCATACATAACAAGTTAGACTCAAGGTAAAGTACTTCATCTCAATTACCATTAATTAAGGTATATATTTATGTTATGATCCTAAATTCTTTTATGATATGCATATACAATCCATTGAAATTTTATATAATTAATTTTTTTATTATCATGATACTTAAATCCTTTTATTAATTCAATTCTTTCCTGGGGCCTATGGTTGAAATGTTTCCACATTGGCAAGGCCCATTCATTTTTTAAAAAAAATATTATTTATAGTTCCATTAAAAATCATTTACTTCCATTCCATTTTAAAAAATATGATTTTATGAATGTACATATTTGGAAATGATAGTTTTATAAACTAAATTTCTGTCATTCATTTGAGGGTTTAAAAAATGAATCCTTTTATGTGGTTTGTATGTATCTTTTTAGAAAAAATAAAAAAATAATTATCTATTTTGAAATATATGATGATAATGAATTTTCCAATTTCGTAATAATTATATTATTTTTGGAATCTTTTATAATATTTCATTTTCCATCAAATAAAAAAACACCCTCTTTCACATTTCTGGGTATTTTGGAATTAAAATTGGTTTTAAATGGAGTGGATATTTCAATATTTAGAAATGTTTTCTTATAGGTTAAAAGAATATTTTATGTTAGTAATTTTTAAAATTACAAGATTTTATGTGTTTTGATTATGTAATGGTTCTTGGAAATTATTTATAATTATGGGTGGTTCATTTATAAAAGGTTTATGGGTAGTTCTATTATAAACCATGAATGGGTACTTACGTTACAAACTAGGAAGGGTAGTAACATTATAAAACAAGAATTTCTGGTCTATGATGGTCCTCCGATTCATTGGATATTGGTTTCGACATTGTGATTATTCAATTTTTTCGAGTGATAAGTAAAATGTTGTCCCATGATAAAATTATGTTTTATTTATGTTTTCAATTAGTTTTTATAAAAAGAATTTATTATTTGAAAAAATGTATGAAATTATAATATTTTTAAAAAGAATGTATTTACTACGTCATAAGATTGAATATTATAGATTTGTTAAAAAAATTCAATAGATTTTCGTGTCTTCAAAAAATAAATTATTGGTTATATTTTTTCCATTATGTTTTATTATTAAATGTTTAATGAAAATATTTAGTCTAAAATGGTGATTTATTAGGTATGAAACTATTTTTATCCCAATGCATTCTTTAAAAAGGATTGTTTTTATAACTGATCATGGAATTATGGGTTTATTTATTTTTATTTTCTATCTCTTAATGAGATTTTTATGCTCATACCATGAAATAAAATATGTTTCATTGTGTTTCAGTATTTGTAATAAAAATGAAAAATAAAGAATAATTTCATCAATAATTTTAATGAAAAGAATAAATGTTTTATTTTAAATGTTTTATATTGGGGGGAAATGGATACTATTTTGAAGTGTCCAATATATATATATAGGGTTTTTTATGTATGATTTATGACCAATTACTCTATAAATATAAATTTAAATGATAGTTCAGAATGTATGGATGTGATTTATAGTCTAATGTCATCAGAATATGTAATGCTTATGGATGGTACATTATAAACAAGGTGTCGCTCCCACTATTTCTTACACAATTACACCAAGTTTAATAAGGAGTATTGAGTTGGATTTGGATCCCAAAATATAATAAATAATCAATGAAGTCTTGATTAATATATTCTCTACCATGGCCTGAGCAAAGATTCTTATTGTTTTTACAAAGCTAGTTCTTAACGTCATTATTGCATTCCTTGAATCTCCCAAAGGAAATCAAATTATATGTAATCAAGTAGTCATATCCATTTATACTAAATTCATCATAAATATTTTTTATGTCTGTGTACCCACACATTACATCAATATAAAATTTTCTACAGACATCGATATGAACTAATTCTAGAATCTTTTTTCCCTTTCACCTTTTCTACTAAATGGGGATTTGGTCATTTTTTCATGTAAACATGTTTTGTATACACCTAGTGGTTTTAGTATGATAGAATCCAAATATCCATAGTTGTGTAACATAGTCAAGTGTTTTTCATTTTCATGGCCTATCTAGTGATGCTAATGTTGGGTGTGGTCCGAGTCATGTTACGTGAGCACGTTATCAAATTTCACATTTTTATTTAGGTAATCCCAAACATAAATATTGTTATTTTAATATTCCTTAACGTAAAAAATTACATCATCTAAAATTATAAAAATTTATTTCCAAACATGAAAATAATACCATCCATATCAAGTTGGGATAAAAATAATTTTTTGGGTAATAGAGACCACAAAATGAAATTCATTCAGAACAAATATCATTCCCCATGGAATTGTGTGGTACTAGTCCCCAATAGCTATAGTTGAAATTTTATCTCTATTAAATTCTCATAATCCTACCTCTCCTCAAATAACTATTTTGAATTTATATGGTTCCTATAATTTAATGCACATATGGGCACCAAAATCTGTATCTAATTACAAATATTTAAAAATACATTAATTTCACATGAAGAAAATTCATCTATATATCATCCATTCCTATTTGACTGGGTGAAAATTTTATTCGAGTTACCCTTATTACAATATAATAAATAAATAGCATATTTATCCCTAGCTTCCCATAAATATTCTAATTCCTAGAATGACTTTGAGAAGATGTTTTGGACTTAGAGAACTTCACATGTACATTATACATGTTAACCATAAGGGAAAATTTATTTTAATGTCGTATCTCATAATCTACAATGTAAAGAAGAATATGTATATATTTTAGAGTCTTCTCAATGTATTTAATATTTAAATTAAAAACATAGCTGGAGATGCTCTTAGGGAGTGATGAAAGAATTAGACCAGTGCCAAGTTCATTATGGAGTTAAACCCTTGAACATGTGGATTCTCATTGTTGATAATGATCTTGATTACGTTAGGCCCATATTGGGAAATATGTCTATGATTTCTCTGAAAGGTATCCTTATAGATCTCAAGCCACTCATATCTCGATATATCTTGAATATACTATGGATATTATCAAGAATTATACATGTATCTATGATTTCCAGAGACATCATGAGTTTATTTGACATATATAGTAACATAAAATATTAAATTTGATTGTATTGATCAAATAGTCATCATAGGGAAGAAAATATTTATCACCCACCTTTTTAACAAGAACACCAGGAAGTGAGGTTTCAAGCATATATGATTTCCATTCATTTCAAAAGATAGCCCAAAGGTTTATGTACCACCACTATATATTATTGTAGGTGAGGAGATGGTTTTTCTATGATATAGATCATATGGTAATTGTGGAATATGAACATTCCATTTTCTATAATTATAAATGAGTATATTATTCTTAGTTTTTGTGAATACAATTTAACTATTAAAAATAAATTAATTTATTTTATTAAATTTCCCACTAATTTACCAACTCCTAATTTCCTTCACTATTAAAATAAGAATGTATATATTTGATTTTATTTTAGTGTAAAGTATAAATATTCCACTTCAATAGCCCAAAAATCTGTTGGTCAATATACATGAACTAATTTAGGTAGATATTTCTTTTCCAACTATGTGATTGTAGCCCCATAATTTAGTGAGAAGACTCCCCAATCTTAAAATGCATACATGGATTTTCCCAACACTTACCTCCAAGTTACCTAATGTCTACAGAGGGAAACATGTATTTTTGTAAGATGTTTATGTCAACCCATGGCATTCATAATAAAGCGACATCAATAGTATGATTCCCAATGATGGTTTTTCAAACACTTAGTTCTAAGGATTTCAATTCTAAACAATTAATGGTAGGATAATTGTAATATAAAAAATAAGGTATTTAAATTTATTATGCTTATATTTTATATTATTTTATCATTTATGTGTCTTGTTAAATATAAGTATATTTTACCTAATTAATTAACGATGAAAGATAAAACATTAACACATAATACATCTATTTAAGTTCATTATTTTCCCATTAATTCATTTATTTATGTGATTGTGGTCTATCATCCGAAAAATAAATAATTCAGGTATAAAAAAATAAATAAACCGATCATGATCTTATATAATAGTTTATTTATTTGGAAGATAATAAATCAACTTATGACATAGGATAATCACTTCTTATACATGTATTGGTATGAGATGTTGCATTGCAACTATATACCAGTGTACCACCTCGGTTGGCATCACTATGGTTCCATATTGGTCCAATACCACACACCATAGGACACTCCATTAATTACACATATTTCTTATAGCATCCAACCTTTTTATTACATAAATTTTCATCACATTTTACAAATATAAGATCTTTAAATTCTAGTGTCTTGGAAATTACGAACAACATACATGAAAAAATATATAATAAAATATTATAATCCACATATAAGTCTTCATCATAAGTTCATCCAAAGTATAATTATTGCGTCTCATTACCTGGTGACATACATCAATATAAAGGGTGAGTAGAAGGCCTAGTAAGGGTAAATAAGGGAATCAGTTTACCTATGATACCAATAAGAACTTGATAAAAAACATAATGGAATGAGAAATGGAAGAATATGAATATCATAATAAAAATAATAGGAATCATAACCTAAATATGTGGCTACAAAATTTCATTTAGACATTCATGAACATATCACTACAGTTCATCCCCAAGGTTTCATAAAAAATTTACCAAGGTTATTTACCAAGGTATCATGAAACGTATTATCTCAAGACATTAATTCATTATCCAATGCATTAGAGATCTATCAGGGGACAAACTTAATATGTATTTAATTTAATTTTATCCACATATATCATAATCAAAAATGTCATAAATAACCCATAGATAATAAGAGAAATGGTTTTTATTTCAAAATCATGACGTTTTAAAAGTTCATTAAATACTTGATCGTTATGTCATTTATAAACCATGTAAAGGGAGTGAGGGTTATACATATGTCAGTTACAGAATAAAATTGATCTATTTCATGTATTGATGAATACCCTTGGAAATGAAAATAGATTTGGGTATTCACATAAATAATATAAGAGAATTTATTGGGAAAAAGAGAGAGATTTTATGATAAAATTCTTTAGCATAACGACTATATAACATGGTCTAACAAAACAATAAAGATAGAGGGAACTGTGGCCTCCAAGACATAAATGAATAAAAATAGTGTCAGGATCGAATAAAATATAAATAAGATCATGGTGTGGAATTACATACCACATGAAAAGGGAAGTTGAAATAAAAGAGAAAATGCGAATTCTTTTACAAAAATTCGGAAGCTTTTAAAAATTCAGAAAATAAATTGATGATAGAAGAAAGCGTCTCTCATCACTTGGACAGGAAATGGATAGTATTGAGAATCTATAAGAACATACCCCCACATAAGAAGATGGAAACTAGAATACTTAACTTAAAGGAAATCATGACTAAAAGATAAGGGTGAATGGTTCCCTTACATTAAAAAGTAACTTCGAAAACATGAAGGTTAGGACCTTGGGGGACTTAGGGAACCTTGGGAGGACTCCGTGGGAGTTAAAAAGACTAAAACTTATTTGAGGAGGTTATTGGAATGAAATGAATTGGGTGATGGCTTGGTATTTATAGAAAAATTGAGGGAATATTTAATTAATTTCAATGGGACCCCTCATCGGTGGTATTTTCACAACCGTGGAAATTCCTATGGTATTGGCCCATGGTATTGTCCACTTGGGACACCTCATAACATATCTTATTATTCACAATTCTACCAGATTTATTACATCATAATTATATCATCAACGATTTCAAAAAACAACTAAAAGTCACATCTGTATTTTTACCATTCACTGAAAATTCAACTATTTCAGAAAAATCCCAAAAAATACACCCTAGCCTAATATCAACACTCTGAATTCAAAAGTGTACTCAATTTTTTGAAAATAGTTTTCTATATATTTTTAATTTAATTTTTAAATAAAATCATTATATATTAAAAAACAAATCTAAAACTATATCTAATTTGGAATACCTTGAATATGTAATCAAGGTCCCATAAAAATATCATATAACCATAAGACAATAAAGTAGAAATTTTGGATTCTATTTTATGACAATAAAATTCCATTTTAAATAATTAAATTAATTTTAAAATTATAAATAAAATATTTATGACATACAAATATAAAAAAAACTTTTACTATGATCATTTTTTCGCTTTTAAGATGTCTAAATTGTATATATACATTCATGTGTGAAATTTCTATTTTTTTTCTGATTACTATTCATTACTATTCATTACTATTAACAAGGGTATGTTACTAATCACTATAAAATTATTTTAATATTATTTAACAACATTTTCACCCTGATTACAACAATTTATGAAATATTATTGTAATTCATATCACAGAAAAATCCCGTGGGGGAAAATAAATAAATTCACTAATTTAATGAAACAAGGGAAGACAATATTCTCTCATCATAATGTTTTTCAAATTGTGCACCAACCATGTTGGTGTAATTGCCTATGAAAAATTACCACACAAGGTTAGACCTCATGGGTTATAAAACATGGGAAAACTTTAATAAGATATCTATAAAAAACTATATAAAAACACACACAAAAACTTATCACACTATTTTCTTTAAACATTCACAATCCATGTGCTAGTACCATTACTCCAAAATATAACTCACAATTTTCCCATGGTTTTCACAATATATAATTAAACAAAAAATAACACTATAGATTAAACATTTTATAAAAGCATAATTATAAAATTCCATAAATAAATGTTTACACCATTTTTTTCCTAAACTGCGTGTGAAATCCTTTCATATGGAGAAAAAATACGAATTTTTTTTGTTTTCATCTAAAACGACTCATTAACTTAAAATCCCTATATTAGAATAAAATAATATAAAAAATTCAATAATAATATTTGGGAGTCAAAATTATTCATACCATGACATTTTTCCTCAATAATGTACATGGATAATGTAAAGGTAATAGAGGAAGAGAAAAACTAACCACTATATTCCATGAATAGGTGGGGCTAGAGACCACTCGAGAGGCCATAAGAAAACAAAGCAATGAACCTGATAAATTTTATTAAAGATTTACTATGATCCTAAATCAACATGAGAAACCATTAATAATAATCAACCATTAAAATCGAATAGGGTACTTGAAATGAAGGGAGACCTAATGTGATTATCCCCCAATTTAGTAATTTCCTAAATGGTGAAGCATCAAACAACCACACATACAATGGGAGTAACACTATGAAAATTGGTTTCCACTATCAAGGGAAATTCAAAAACTAGATTACTATAAAATAAGAAGAATTGTCCATGAAATAGTTGAAATACCACAAGGCCAATGAACATCCAAGATCAAAAGACATAGTTTTTAAAACAATCTACCATACTCATATATAAAACAACAAATGTATATGGGACCAGGTGACAAAAACCATAAAATATCAATACCTCCAAATTATAGAGTTATTAAACACATTAATCATGTATGTTAATGATTTGGGTGAATACCCTAGATCATATATTGAAACAATATGAAAAAACTAGGACCTCATACCTAGGTCAACATCAGACGAAAAACCAAATATGATTTAAAATGACACTACTCGATGCATAATCTCAACTAATTTCATGTATATACTATTCAACCAGAGTATACTCCCAATTCCAGTCCCTTTAAAAATAATTAATTGAAACTCTTGAATTGACATTTACATAAGGACAACATCACTAGGGGATACCCTTACTAGGAAAAATGAATAATTAATCATGAACATATTAAAAACCCCACCACTTAAACAAGAGAAACCCAACGAAATCCTAGAAGATGATATACTAAAAAACATCCAACTCAAGTCTTCCAGGATTGAATGTCACCAAAAAACATCTCTCAAAACTGATGATCACATGAAAAATTAATGATATATCCTCACAAAAATGTTTCAAAATGATGACCCTCAAAACATCAAAATAGAAGTGATTATCTCAATGATAATAAAATTTGAAGAAGTATGCAAGAATTATTGAATAAATTAAATTAAATATAAACACACCACTATTAATTTGGACATCTTGAATAGTAATACATTATATAAAATTAAATATAGACCCCGCAAAGTCATTTGTTCTAAATCATTTTAACTGTTCCCAACACACATTGAGGGAAACAATCCCAAAAAATGAATGAATAAAGGTAACTAATATACCAAAATACCATTCCATTTAAAACCAATAAATTCATGGGTTGATAAATACCCATTTTTAAAAATCATTATCTTTTCAATGAACCAAATGAATTGAAATCATATAACTCCATTTAAAATCCCAATTCCTCATGGGAGTTCAAAAATATTTAACCCATCATTAAAAATGATACTCTCTTTAAAAAACACGAAACCTAAAATATTATCAATGATCATACATTAAAATGTATTTAATACATTTATATATTCATATTTATTAAATTAAATTAATCACTTTCAATACACACCCAATGGGGTACAAAATTTGGTTTCTATTGGGGAACCAACTATGTTCTAGAAATAAAGATGTCTCCAGGATTTCATAATAAAATCACCATTTTAATATAATGTTATACACCAATACATTTCCTAGAATATGATTCCATTTAAAAAATCCAATTTTTTTAATTCTTATGAAAAAATTGGTTTCATAAATTTCTAAATCCATTTATAGAAATAATGCTAATTTATTCTTGGAAAACTAAAAATATTTCTTCATAAAGTCCTATTTTTCTACAAAACCTACTAATACAAAAATGAATCAAAAAAGGAGGCAGACCAAATTCTAAACTAATCCCATCCATATAATCAATATATCAAAATTACCACCTTGAATCTTACCCATCACTACAGATTTCTATAGGGAGATTCAAAAAACAAACCAAATTATATAAAAAATCATGTTGGACTCAGTTACATGGTTTTAGGGGCAATTTTACAGTCATACATAATTTCCTATAATGTTCTCACCATGGAGTGTTATGTAACTACTTATTTTAGGAATCCATGAAAACTATCCTCAACCCCCTAATCCACATTTCATTACTATCCCAAAATACAAATGAATCCCCAATGAAAATCAATCCATGAAATTTGGATCAACACCCCATCAAAAGTAAATCCCACTACCCATGGTATCTTATGAATCATATTGAAGGTTAGTAATCAAGAACCCACTCATGACCATCCTCCTAAGTCTCAGAGACAATACTAGCTCAATTTTACCAGGATACCACTTGATATGTAGAGAGAAACATAATGAGCAGAGGACCCCATTAATAATCCCTGTCTCTAATACCACTTGTAATGAAATAGACCAGGATTTCATCTAAACCGACTCCTGATCCATGTTTCCTATATCTAGAATGGTGTTCCAAATCCCCATAGGCTTGTAATTAGTGAATGGGAATATTAGACCAAAATTATTCAATGACATCATCCTTGATATAAATATAAAATAATCCAAACTTGTAAACATATAAAATAGTAAACCAAACATATAATAACTCATAAACATCCATAAAATGGTAAACTATTGAATGAAATTAGAAGATAAAATTGATTAATAAACATCTAAATCCAAAAGTCTTCTACGACAAACAAAAATAAAATTAATTGAAAATGCATCATAATTCTCTAATTTTACCACCATTTAACCTTGATCACATGCCACACCCCACTCATCCATCCATAGGTGGACATAAACCAATGAATAGAAACCAATTTTACCACTAGAAACATACAAATGATCTATATTAGACAGAGATAAATACCCAAGTATGCAACCACCTATCAAGAATATTGAAATTACATTATAAAACTATTAAATAATGGGTCATTTGAATATAAAATATAATGATTTTTTTTCAAATTCATTATAAAACAAGTTAAATATAATTCCATATATACATTTTTGGAAGACAACTTATTTAAAAAAAGGATGGTTAAAAATTTTAATAAATCATTTCACACTCTGTAAATATGGCCATTATAAAAATAAAATAAATCTAAAAAAATTATTCATCTATCAATAATTTATCTAAAAAATATTTCTCAAAAACAAATTCATTAAATAAATTTTTCAAAACCATTTCCAGAAAAAGAAACAAATAATTTTATTCTACCAACATTCCCTCTTAATTTCTTCAGAATATGTCATGAAATGATACTTACTCACACTCATGTTACAGAAAAACTAAAAAATTCACCAATTTATCAGGTATGTATAATACATGATAATGACTAAATTTGGTTTCTTATAATCAACCACGACAAGGGTAGAATCAAATCATGAAACAAAATCCTCTAAAACAACACAAGTGAGACTTATGCATTTTCTATCATTCTATGGATCTTGTAATAGAGACCAAATCTAATGTCTTGAACCCATGATAAAACTATTAAACCTATTCACATCCTCAATTGAAGCATTATAATAGTTAGAAATAATTATCCCCTATATCACTACTACCAGGTTCCACAATAAGGTTTCTAGCACAATTTTCCTACCACCCTTTCAGTCTAACAAACTCAATATAATCAAGAAACATTCCTTTGATATCTGATTACTACTCAATTGGGATTTCCCTCTTATATCTCACATACTATCATTTTATGCCTCCTATGACATGTCAAATAGTTTTGAGTATAAATAAACAATCACATAATTCAAATATAAATCATTTTAAATTACCCACACCTCCCCTCCAATATGTTCCAATGAAATATCCTATTTTAAATTCATTAATAGGAAAAAAAATTGGATAACTAAATATAAAACATCCAATAAGTGATCACCAGAAATAATAGTCATAGAAACAATAACATGAGGCACATGGTGGGTTTTAAAAATTTATAAATAAACTTCTCAAAAAGTTATTACTAGGCTTTCACCGAAGTTCCCGGGAAGCCAAGTAATTTTTACACCGTTTCAAAATCATGATTAAAATTTCCCTAAAAATTATTAATCAAACAACAATTTATTTCATATTTAGAAACCTAAATACTTCTATAAATAATATTTTGAAAATAAAAACACTTCTTTTTTATTCAAAATTGTTCTAATAACCCATTCACCAAAAAACCCTTATCTTTTATGAAAAAAACTTACAACCCCAAAGAGACATAGTGGTCACATAATGATTTAAAATTGGGGATCAAGGTCAAATAAATTAATTATATAAAACATAATTTCATGAAATCACACACCCATTTCAAAAATGGAACTGACATCACACATTCTTTTAAAACAATTAAATCCCATTAGAAATCACTTTAATGAATTTTAAAGAACACATGAATTGTGACCTAAGATAATAAAAAGCTATAAAAACATTTGAAATCAAATTAAACACGAAAATTATCATTCTATACATTTATACTAACATAAGAAAGATTTCAAAACACTTGATAATTTTAAATGATTCACTTGAATATTTTCATAGGAACTTGGCATTCGAAACATCTTTGATTTTCACAAAATCCACATTAAAACCAATTCATGACCTCTACGGGATTAAAATGTCCTTATAAAATTATTATAAATAATTAAAAACAAAATAGAAAATTATATAATGATTTATAAGTGTTTTATGAATAAACACATGCCTTTCCAATAATAGCCATAGGAGAAACTCATCCCCTTTGAAGTTGGAAACACAATTGAGCCAAGGATGACATTATCAACCATAGAGAGTCCAAATAGAAATAATTAAAACCTCCCCAAACACTAAAAAAGGATAAAAGTAATTAGGATTCAAATGAGGGATAAAAATAAAGAGGGAGGTAAATGGAATAATATAGGAGATTAATGGAGGAAGGAATACTATAGTGTCTACATGAAATCAAGAATAAGGTGCCCCAAAATAAATGGAGGGAGAAGGGATGAACTACAAATACACTCCCTATAGACCGACCAAACACTGATGAGGAATTTTAGGGCCAAAAAAATAAACCCTTAGGGTGGGATTCATCATTTTAATGAAATATAGGAATGCCACATAGTTTGTCCACATGGTTTGGGGAACTTTTCATAAACCATGTTGGTGGAATTTTCTATCAAAAATGACATCACATAGTTAGGATAAATAGTTTACAAACCATTCGCCAACCATAAAACAATCAATTCCCAAACTATAAAATTTCATTCACACATATTGAAAGGTCTCCTCTAGCTAAGAGAAATTCATGCTCCAATACCCATAATCTACAAAGTTCATATATAGTTCCCCTAGAAATCACATGGATTATAAAAACCTGTGCACTACTGATATAGAATATACCATGAAAAAAATCCAAAACTATAAATTCCCCTAATGAAAGGTAGTTGTATGGTTTCCCCTAAACAGTACACAAAAAAATATTCAGTATTTTCTATGATTCATGTAAAAACATACCAAAAACATACCAAAAACATAAAACTCCATATCATAGATTGAAATAATATATTATAAAATGTTACAGTGATATGTAGATGTTAAAAGGATTTTATTTTCCATTTTATTATACTTCTTAATTCTTGTATGAAGGGTTAAACCATTTTTTGATTACTAAATGGGGGAGGAGGGTTATTTTTTAATTATTCAGTTGTTTATTCAATGAACATGGTTCTTCTTATATTGATTCATTTCAGTATTTAGTGGAAATGTATTATTTTGAATGATATCTTGTTCAAGTTTTAATTTTTGTGAATTTTTTGTTTATTTGTTTGATAATTACAATTCTCCCCCTTTTAGCATTACATATATATGATAGAATATGAATGTATGTTTTATGACTATCTAGTGTTTTTGATATCTATGTGGGTAATAGTGAATTATCTCTGAATTAATTGGGAGTAACATATCCTTATTGGGATTCTCATTAGTTTCTTTGGGGTAGTTCATTGTCGAGGATTCATTTAGTATATTCCCACACACATTGGAAGTAAGGATGATTAGTATATATTTTTGCTGACTAAACCTCATTATTAATATCAACCTGAGCTGAATAACTAATTTATTTTGTAATCTATCACTTATAAATACAAGTATAACATTAAAAATTGAAATTTAACTCTTAAAGAAGTAACCTTTCATCACATTCTTAAAACATCACTTATGTTAATTATTTTAATTTTTTTCAATATGAGATTGACTAAACCCATTTAGATAATTTTTAAAAATAATTTTCCACCCTATCAGGAGAAAAATTATTGATTCCATTGTACTATATATAGTAAAATCAGGTTTTAGTAACTTTTTTACACCCATGATAGTTTTTTCAATCAACTACCCTAAACGTTTTTTGACACCATAACACTAATTGGATGATTAATAAATTATTATCAGTCACCAAGGATCTTGAAAAAATTCTTTAATATCGTATTCAATATCATTCTATATCAACCACTTGATAAAAATACACAAGAAATATAATATAAAACCTATTACCAGCCTTATGAGAAGGAATAGAAACTGACTAATTAAGGAAAAATGAAAAATAAAAATAAAACCATGGCTCACAAAATATGAGGGTTCAAAAGTACTATAGTCATCCATGATCACCAAATATGTGGCTATATTTTACCTATGGTTTGAGAGTTACCAAAATAATCCAACAAATAAGAGGAAAAACATAAAATAAATATTAACCCAATTGACTACACAACAAAATTTTAGAGACCCAAACATATCATACATAAATATTTCATATTAGTAGTTAAATATTCATTACATAACATAATGATCCATGCCAGAATACTGTAGATCTAGTTGATTTAGATGTATAGAAACATAAACAAATAGATTGTTAGGGAGGTACATCATATCCATCTATGTTCTTCATAACTAACACCCATCATAGACATATTATACATAATAACTTTCATGATAACATGGGGAACTGAAACATCATCGAAGGTAATATCAAAAGATTAGTAAGGGTAATAAATGGATATATCAACATATCATGACCATAAGGGCATGATAACATGATTATATCATTTTAAAAACATAGCCCGCATATCGTAGATCATAAATTTCAGTTATGGAATAAATCATGGATGTTCATTAGATGTGACTAATAAAATAAAAAATTAACATAGAACAAGTGATAATATTATTGGAATAATACATGGAGTTGTGAAGACATATAATCTTAGAAACCCTTATCTCAAAACTACCCACCAATACATTAATAAAATGGTAGGATAGGGCTAACCACCAATGTGCCTACATGGGGCACACAATAACCTCACATGTACCATCTATTTGGGATTGTGATAACCTATCCTTTAGCCTCTAACCTCATAGAACATTAATATTAACCCATTTTATTATAGGGAGATATGGGTCCAAACTATCACATATTCAAAAAAAATATATGGGTTCTATAATATCATAAAACATTCATCGTATTCGAAAGTGGAAAAGAAATAGGTATTATAAAATATTTTAGCATATCATAACCTATCAAAAAGGAACACATTTCCTAAAAATATTTTCATCACAACCATATACAATTTACATAATTAATAGTGATGGTATTAATGTAATATATCCCTAGTAATTATTAAGTAACACCATAGGATTATATCTTAGATGGTTAATGTTTTTTAATGAAAAATAATAAGGAAAATTACTTGGGGGGTAAAGTTTTTTTAAATAACCTTTTAAAAAATTCATAATATATTTTAGGAATCATTTTCATTGAAAATAAACATCAAAATTTATAATGAATCTCTAAAATTCATTAAAAATTTTTTTTAGAAAAATATCCTTTTAAATTTGGAAAGAATATTTTTGAAAACATAATTTTTTTTCAAAATTACTTTCATTTAAAATAACCATTTAAAATTATAATAGAATCTCTAAAAAATTGAGTGGTCATTATAGTAGGAAATATTTTACGCATTAAAATAATTATTTATGTCACCTTTTTTATAAATTAGAATTGGGTTTTCTTTTTATATTTAAATGAATATTTCTTTTAAAACCCTGATTAAAAATTCAAAATATTTTAAAAATGTCTGTAAAAAATCATATATAAGAAAATAAAAATTATTGACAAATTTTTTAGAAAACATGGATTTGGAAGGAATTGATTTTTTGACAGAAGAGATAAATAAAGTCAGTTATCATTAATTTTTTTTAATCAATGGTATATTAAGTGTCTAAATTGAAAGGAACATAACCATAATAGAATATATTTTTCTAGTCTCTTTATATATATCAAATTATTTCCTCAAAAAAATCATAATCATAAATAATCTCAATGAACAATGAGATCATAACATCAAGCACTTACAACTATGATAACTTTTGAATCGTTAGCCCCATTATAGCATACTATCTAAATAAAATTTAAATAAAATTTATATATGTATATGAATTATAAATCATTTTATAGTAATTTTTTTATTCCTCAAAAAATAAGATAGGTTCAAAACATAACATATGTCCTAATAAAGAAAAATTGAGTGAAAAATACCATAATTTATATATGAACTACCTTAATACATATTTAAACCTCAGGTATAGTAAATATTAATTTATTATAAATATATTAATGAAATATAATTATATATATCATACCCTATATTATTTTCATATGGAATTTTATTATATTTTATTAAAAAATTTAGTATAAAATCATGTTCTTAGGCAGTAAATACTTTGTTTTTTAATATGTTCTGATTTGTTATTTCTGGTCCTCATAATTTATGTCTTGGCATCATTTATAAAAAGTTGATCCTCAATAATAATAAATATAGGTTAATTATAAAACAATTAAGAAAATATAATAATATATACCATACCATGTATTATTTTCGTAGGTACTTTTATTACCTGTTTATTATTAATTCCTAGATAAAATCACTTTTTGGGGAATAAATGTTTTGGTTTGGGAGTATTTTTTGATTTTTTATTTTTGTTCCTCTTAAATGTTTTTGATTACATAATATAAATATTGTTATACATGATACAAATATCATATAAATTCAATATATATATATATTTATATTAATCCATAATGTTAGACATAGAAAATGAAATACATCCATCATGGAGGCTATAGGTTGTACGTACACATGAGGAATATTTCAATTTTCCCAAAAGATGAAATCATAGAAAGTTAAGTACTATATTAAGATATATTAGAATTTTTATGATATATATATATAACATATATTCAATAAATTTACACTATTACCTTCTATTGAATGAGTTAGTGAAAAAAATAACATTGCTTTGTCATGTGGTAGTTTGTCTTACACACGAACGACGTTATCGTATCCCCCAAAAAATGAAAATAAGTATATGTTTGTGATATAATAATTAGAGAATTATAATTATACTAGAAACAATATATATATATTCATTTAAACTGTCCTTATTACCATCCATGTAAAATATAAAAGAAAACCACATTGTATAGGTTTCTGAGGCGATTATCCTACGTACACACAAACGGTGTTATTGTTTTACAAAAGGTTATAAGGTAAGATGATATGGAAGATATTATAATGCATGATGTATAGTAATACAATAAATATCATATATTAAAATGAAATAAATTATTATTTCCATCCATGAGTGATTATTACAGGAAATGAATTACACCGGTTCATGATACGGTAGCCATCTATATAAACAAATGATGGTTTCATTTCCCATATGATGGAGGTGGAGATAAATATAGGTTATAAAATTAAAATAATAAATTGTTAGTATATATGAAATTGTTTTTAATTATATCATCATATTTTAATAATATTTGAAGCGCTTAAATAATAAATATAACAAAAACTCATCTTTAAGAATGTTGCCTCTTCTTCAAAGAACATCTTTAGGTATATAACTAAATCCTTCTTTGGTGAGTTTAATACTATATATATGGCCTATAGATAGTGTAATGGGTAGTGGGAATATATTTTTGGTGGTATTTGCTGAATCAATTGGTTTTGGATGTTTCTTGAGGGGAGGTAAGGTGGTGGACTTTTTTAAGTGGGGGAGAAGACACACAATGAATTTTTGAAAAGAATAAATTATAACCATAATTATAACCTGAATAAGCTAAAAATGGTATATCATAAAACCATAGAGGTGGTAATTCCTAAAAATTCCTATAAAATTATTATTGTAAAATATTTGTTTTCCATTGTACAACTTTTATTTTTAGCATAACCCCTAGTAAACCTGTTTTATGCTTAATTGTGGTAATTAATGTTTAAAATTATTACTATTTAGTTTGAAAAAATATATTTTACCTTATTATATATTTTAAAATATTTTTATTCCAAAAATAGATATCATTTTTTTAAAATTTCATTCACATTATTGGATAAATTTAATGAAATACCAGAACTTCAGAAGTAATGAGAATATTTTTTTACAAGGGGAAAATGAACGAATGTTTAAAAAATAACTATATCAAAATTAAAAATAAATTTGAACAAAATGACATATATTGGATTAATAAATATATAATTGAAATAATTTTATTATTAAAACTTTTTTAAAACAAAAGTAAACTTATAAATTCATTAAAATAAAATGATGTTTTCAAAAAGAATACCAAGAATTATTCACTGTTCTTGAAAAAATAAATATTTTCAAAAAAATCCCAAAGAATTCAGAAAAATATAATTTTCACATATAGCATTAAAAATTTAATTTATTTTTTTTAAATAAATATTATAAATTTTTCAAAAATTTCATTTATTATTTATTCACATAAAGGAATATTTCTTTTAGAAAATATTGTTTTCAAACCAAATAAAGACTATCAAAAATTTGATAATTTATTCAATTTATTTTCTTTATATAAATACACAATAATTAATAATTTATATTCATTTATCCCTATTCATCTTAAATGTATAACATTTGGTAATAATGGTATTTTTTATATGATTATTTTAATAGTTTTTTGTGGATTGTTAAAACATGGTGTCGTGTTTAAGATGAGAATAAATTAATTTTATATGTGGAAATATACCATAAAATTACTAGGTGTCACATTATACCCATAATAATATTAACTTCACCCTTTAAAATTATCACTTTCAAACAAAAAAATGATGATATGTTTTTTTCATTTAATCCTTAGGTTCCCATGTAGCTTCCATAAAGTTGTGAGTTTACAAAACAATTATGACTATGTGAGTTGACGTATTTCATAGAAATGTATTCTTATGATATAAAATATCCATCGGTTGTTCCTTATAAGAAGGATCATTATGAATAGGTAAAAACTATTAGTTTAGTACATGTTATTAATTAGTTATGTACATCCTCAAGAGAGATATATGGAATATATCCTGAAACTAATATATATTTATTGGAAGTGGAAAGTAAGAAGCTACGATCCAAATATGAATTAGAGATTAAAAGGGACTGATAAAATGAAAGATTAGTTTTACATTAATTCCAAATATCAATAAATTTTTAAATTTGGATATTCAAAGGAATACCTTCTCACCAACTTCAAATTACTTTTCACATAAAAAATTTTCATTATAAAATTTCTTTTAACTTTGTTCCTTCTTTTATGTGTGCTACTGAATAACCCTAACATTCTCTAACAATTTTCCATCCACTTATTGTCCCAAATTATTTTATTCTAAAAATTCATCTCAATATATTCTAGTTATTCACTTATTTCTAGAGAGATATTCATAAGGATCTATCAAAATGCTTGAGTGAAATATATTGTTGTAAAAAAATCAACTAGAGAAAGATATTAATCCCAAACAACATATGAAATCCATAGAAAAAGATATCAACATATCCTAAAGGTTTTGAATTCTTTTCTCATACTAACCATATTATACAGGATGATATGCAATGTTAAAACTCAACATTTTATCATGATATTTCTAAATAATTTTCCAAAACAACAATGTAATCATCAGATCATGATTCTATATAGTGTAATGTCGTACTCCATTCAACCTAACCACTTCCATAATGTAAAATCTAATAAGATGATATACTTATAATTCTTCTATGATTATAATAAATTATTATTAATTTTTATAGTGATCAAATATAACCAATATAGCATTATGCCCAGGAGTTTTTATGGATATTCTAATGACAAAATCAATGGTAGTGTTCTCCCATTTCCATTATAATATGGGAAATGGCTCTAACACCCTATATGGATATTTTCACTCAGCCTCAACTTTATTACATACCATGAACAGAGATACAAACTTTGTTATATCTATCGTCATTACACTACAGCAGAAATAGCATATTAAATATCTATACATCTTCATACATCTTGGATAAATAGGGAATGAATAACTATGAGGTTCCTCCAATATATCCTTCTTCAAAGCAGGTTTGGATGGAACAAATACATGGTTTTTAAATTTTTTTAACTCCATCAAAATAAATATTAAATTTAAAAACATTTGTGACCTTATTTTGTAGCTCTATATCTTATTTTTGTTATAATTTAATATTCACATTGATAGATAATTGAATTGTAATTTTGGAGATATAATATTCCTCCCAATTCGTTAGGATTCCAAGATCCATCCTTTGGAAATACAAAAAATATTAGATCCTTTTTATCCTTATCATGGATAATCTTGCATGATCTTTTTGATTCAAAGCATAAAAAACCTTGTTCTCTATCCTTTGGTCATAATGTATTGATCAATCATAATCATTAATCAGCACAAAAAATCTTCTATAGCACATGTTCAACTCTTTCTATATAAATATATCTTATCAATATATATATATATCACACATTTCCCCATAATATAAAAATTACCAAATTTAACTCTAAATCATGAGTAGGGTTATTATTCTTATTAACCATCAATTTTCATGAGGCATAAACTATAACCTTGTAATTTTTCATAATTATTCATACCAATCCATTTATAGATGGATAAATATAGATTTAAAACATTCTATAATGTAGGGTAATTTAAGAAGAGGTAAAATGATTAATATTCTATTTTATAAAATGAAATTTTAATCACATTAATCAATTAAAAGTAACATAGGTCCCTTCAGAGTTGAATTGGTTATTGATTTAGATATTCCGGTAAAAGTATCCAAGAATAATGAATAATATCCATAAAACCCATGATCACAAAGGATTTTAGTTATAGGGCATGGTCTTTGCTAACATTTAATAAATTCTATATTTTATAGATTCACAGATATACTATCACTCAAGATAATATGGACAAAAAATGAAACCTTTTTTTGGATTAATAGCACACATTATAAATTTTTCATTATGTTTCTCCTTCCTTAGGATCTGTATGAAAATCCTCATGTGATCTTAATTTTTTTTCATTCCCTTTGAATGGATAAAAATATCTTCAATGAAGACTACAATAAACTAATCAAGGTAATATATAAAGACCCTAATAATTAAATACATGAAGATAATTGGTAAATTAGTAAGTAAAAATGGAATTACTATATAATAATATTTTAAATAACTTGAAATAAATAAGGTCTCGGGTATATACTCCTTATCAAACCTCAATTGATGATATCATGAATGACATTCAATCTAAGAAAATTATTGATGTTAAAAGAGATGATTAAACAACTCATCAGTGTGGTGTAAAGGATACTGTTTCTTGACCATGAACTTGTTCATCTCTCAATAATAAGTATAGATTCAAATAGATCCGTCGTTATTTATAATCAAAAGAATAGGTGTATCCCATGGTGACACACATGGCCGAATGAATCTCTTACCAAAAATTCTAATAGAGTTTCTTCTTACTTTATTAAAACTCACTTAGTTATATTATTATAGAATAATTAAAATAGGTGCAGCACCTGGTATGATAACTATTGACAACTCAACATTACGATTCTTTGGATGACAAGGATACTCTTCTAGATATATATTTAAAAACACTCTTATTATTTGGATACCATATATATTTATTTTCTCACCAACCCTATGAGATAAAAACCACATTTTAATTTTAATAAAAATGGATATAATGGATTTGATTTCCATCAGAATTTAAATTTTATCATGACAATAATATATTATAATATGATACCCTATAATATCCAATGTTACTTCTCTTCCTTGAAAATTGGCATGTGATTTATATAGAGAAATCTAATCCATGAGTAAGATAATTTGAAATTAAACCAGAGGAAAATTGGCATGATTTACAAGAATAACTTCTCATAAAGTTCAATATGAGAGGAATTATATACTTGGGATGTGATCATTGTACCATTTAGGGGTTTCAATATTAATTTAACTTCTAAACATTATGTTTATTTTTTTAGCCTTATAAAATTCATCGTATATAATAGAGTGCATAGATCCATATTCATATAAAATAGTAGTAGTTCTGGAGTTGATGGTAATTATACCTTTACCCACATTTTTATCAAATACGTCATCTGAAATAGTGATTACTTGAGATTTGCAATTTTCAATCAGAAAAAACTATTGTGGAAGTTGATTGTTTTCATGTACCCAAAGATATGGGAACCTTTTAAGACAACGCCTGACCTCATTGAATTTGAAACAATTATGTTTGGGAGGTGTATTCGATGGATATTTATCATTAACTGTATCAATAGCTAACTTCTACCCATCACTCCAGCATTCATCTGATCAATGTACTTCCTTTCTATAATTAAAATATTTAGTTATACCCTTAATAAAATTTTCACTATATTTCCTTCCACACATCATGAATCAATGAAACTTCATCTTATTCTCTCTATTATTTTTGGTGTTTTCATTGAATTATATCATTTTTTCTTTTCAAAACCATGAAATTTATGGGATAATCAAATATCCATTTCCTATTTGACAGAAAAATGTATGATTTATTCATTACTACCAAAGTACCGTATTGGTTACACCTTTATAAAAATTTATATTAAGTAATTTAATTATTAATTAAACTTACATTTAGGGTGGATGATAATACCATAATCATATCTCACATGTTATGTAAAATTTTCAACATTGGTCATAATAGATTCATCATCCATCTAATTTATCTTAAGAAATTAATTCACCAATTTAATATGAACAATACTAGGGATTTAATTTTTAAAAAATAATCTCTTAAACTCATCCCACTATATAATGTAATTTTAATATTATTATATTGGATTCTTGATAAGTGTCAACCATTGGTCTAATTTTACTTCCAACCAATAGATGGAAAAATAGATTTTTCATGCTCTAAACACATGAGAAGTAAAAATTCCATCTCAATGGTACCGATCAATTTCTGATAAATGTGTAAATTATCCAAACCAGCCATATATTGTGAATGTTTCCTCATAAATGACTTAATAGTATATTGTTCCCACTATTTCTCATACAAAAATTATGCATGTTCCTAGCTTGAAAATGTTGTGTTACTATATCAAATATATTTTTCATTCCATCTCCCACAATATTCTCTTATTTAGGATGAAAAACATTTCATTTTTTTGATGAATTCAACATTAAAAATGTTTCATTAGGCTCTATCTATTGACCAAAACGAAAAATACTAGTGTTAGAAACACTAATAATAGTTTTGAAACCACATAATCATGAAAGAGTATTTATAAAATTTCTATATTGTGGAATTTCCTTTTCAATATGGGACTCCTTAATTTCATCCATGTTTATTCCTAGTCATCTTCTATTATAATCTTTCATTTTGTTTCCTGATGAGTTTGTGAATTATCAATGAATATACCCCCAACGTGCAAAACTAGGTGTGTAAGAATGATAGTTTTCATGCAAGAGGCGATGATCAATTCTAGCTTAGTGTACCCTTTTACATGTTTTTAAACCTATGTACTTTTTTCAAGATTCAAAACCACTTTAACTATCCAAAAAAGGATGTAGTTTCTTGGGAAACACTCTCTCTATACTTCACCAAAATTCCAGGATACCTTATTATACTTAGAGTTAACCTTATATTTGTCACTAAATATTTCTTATCATTTTTTACAATGGTTTTACTGATCCATTCACTGATACCATCTCTAAAGACCCAAACTTATCATATCTAAATAATAAATTTTAATTATTGAACATTCACAATATAAGATTATGATCCATTTGAGTGTTTCTTAGCTATATTAGCTTTTGGTAAATGGAAACATAAACATCTGGTTCATAGGTGAGCTATGTCATCTCCCATTAAGTTCTTCATAAGTAACACATTTATTACAAATATCATACATATCACCTTTCTTAGAAACCTTGGAAAAAGATAAGAAAGTGTGAGCTGAGATGCCCTGTAAGAGTAAATAAGGTAGATATTATCATATCTTGATCATTAAGGTATGATAATATGAGAATACCATTTCAAAACCACACCATTCATATTATATAAAAAAATATGATTTATTGAATAAATCATGTTTTTATAAGAAATTAATAATATTATAATCAATGAATATAGGATATGAGAGTATAATATTGGAATAGGATATATATTTATGTCAAACTCTGATGAATATAAAACCATATTTCAAGGATACCCATAACGACATACATTACATGATGGGAATGGGATAACCACCCATTTATCAACATTAGTTTTGGGATAACCTCATGTGTAATCTATCGTCATGTTTGCGATAACATCTTGAATACCCTATAAGAAAATAAGATATTATTAATTACGTAATGAATCAGTGGTAGATATTGGTCCCACCCATCATATAATGAAAACCATATATACATGTACCATAATATCATAAAACATTCATCAGATTAAAAACCATGAAATGAAAAATATTTCACAAGGAATTTCAATAAAGAATAACCATCTAAAAAGAAATGTGTTTCATAAGAATCTTTTTATCATAAACATAATCCATCTACAGAATTAATAAAGACTTTTTTATTGGATTGTATCCCCAATAATGATTAAGTAACCCCAAAGTATATCATCTATGTTAGATTTTGTCATTAAAAATCACTTGTAAAATTTATGGATGAAATTTAAATTAATTTTAAATACACCTATCATAAAAATAGAAATTTCTAAAATATATTTTGAAATAATTTATTTTAAAATATCATCGAAAACTTATAAATTAATCTTTAAAATTAATATAAAACATTTCATGAGTAAAATATCCTTTCTACTTTGAAAAAACACTTTTTTTTAAAAAACTAAACAAATTTCAAAATAATTTTTATTAAAAATAACATTTAATACTTATAATGGAAACATAAAGACATTGAGTGGTCATGATAGTGTGAAATTCCGTAAACATTAAAAAAATGAACCCATTCACAATTTTAGTAAAATCCAAATAGGTATTATTTTGAAAATTAAATGATGATTACTATAATTTTTGTAAATGAAAAATAAAGGTGACTAAGAATTTAAACAATCCAAGAATAATTTTAAAATATTTTTCACAAATTTTTTAGAAAACATGTATATGAAAGAAAAAAGTTGTTTCATCTAATGTTTTAAATAATGTCAGTTTATGTTAAAAAAATTATTTTTGAATAACGATTCATATAGAATGTAAAATGAATATAAGATTGGTCTTCTCGTGAAATAATTATATGAGAAGAAAATTCATTTCCTTCTTTAGATATGGATGAAAATACTTCATCACCGAATGCAAAATAATAAACAATCCTGGAGAATATTGAGATCATAACATCAAACCCTTTCCACTTTGGAAACATTTGAATTATAATCCTCATTAAATAATGAAATCATAATAATCATTATGTATCATGAATATATGGATATTAATTACATGAAATTTCATTGGGGATTTATATACTACTCATAAAAAAGATATGTTCATACCATAACGTATGTCCGAGTGAAGATAAATTTATAAAAAACCCTCATAACTTATGTCACAAATTCCTTAATCCAAATTTAAACCGCATATACATTAAATATGAGTTTATTTTTCATATATTATTGAACAATAATTATATATCTATATATATATATCATACCATATATTTCTTTATTATTTCCTTTTATTATCTATTTATTAAAAAAAAGATGTTAATAACAGGTTTGGGGCAGTAATTGATTTATTTTCATGTTTCTTTGTATTTTTTATTTTGATACGATTAATTTTAACGTAGTTCCATAATATCCAAATTTTTAACCATTTCAAAAATAAAATATATGTTCAGTGTAGATTTAATTAGATTAATCTTTAAAATTTTGTGATTAAAATCAAAATACACTATTCATGGAGATGGTAGGTCATATGTACTCATGAACAGTATTTCCATTTTCAAAAAGGATGAAATGAAAGAAATTTTAAAAATTAAATTGACTTTATAGAATTATTTGTATTTTATATATATCACATATATTTATTAAATTTAACCTAGTTACCATTCATTCCAAGAATTTCTGAAAAATGAATCACATGGCTTTGTGAGGCAATAATTCGCCATTGACATAAACGATGTTATCATATCGACCACATAATGGAATGTAAGATGGTATATGTGATATAATAATTAAAAAAGTATAATTTTATTAAAAATATCATATATAATCATTTTTTCATTCCTTATTACTATCCATGTAAAATATAATTGAAAAACAAATCATATCTATTCACGAGGTGATAATTTTCTAGACAAATGAGTAATGTTATTATTATAAAATAGTTAGGAAGGTAAAAATTTAGGTGTGATATTAGAAGTAATAATTATAATAATAACATAAATATCTTATATAATAATTGTATCCACCATTATATCCATTTTTGATTGCTAGTGATGGAAAACAAATTACACTTGTTCCTGAGATGGTAGTTGGTCGTACACACGAGGGACAATTTCATTTCCCATTTGATGGAAGTGGAGATTGATATAGGATATAAAAATGAAATAATATAATATTTTTAAATTATAGGTAATTTTTATTTAACAAAAATATTTTAATAAGATATGAATGAGGTGGAAGAATAAATAAAACAAAAATACAAGTTTAATAATTTTATCTTTTCTTCGGAGAACCTATTTATATTTAAAACTAAATACTTATTTTTAATATTTATTAAAAAACAAATTTCTATAATTATTTTAGATTGAATTAAGAAATATATTTTGGATTTTATTAACTAAATGATTTTTTGTAGTGTGATCAAGAGAGGAGAGGGGTGTCATTTTATAAGTGGTAGAGATGACACCCTTGAATTTTTGAAAATAATAGTGTACCAATTTTTTTTAAAATAAATGATGCTCCAAAATGGTTCATTCTATAAATTTATAGGGGATATGGCTGAAATATGGCATTAAAATGGTTTTCAGACAAGTTGGTAATTCATTTTACACCTTATCCTTTTAGTTTAACCCCTAGTAAACCTGTTTTAACATTAACCATAGTTATTAATATATAATATTTTTAAAATTTATTTTGAACCAAAATTAAAATAAACATATTATATAATATACATTAGGCTGATTAAAAACAATGAATCTTTAACACAACGAGATTTTATGAGAAATAATTTTTTTTCTTTGATTTCATGTGTTTTACAGTACACCAATTTTATCTTGTGTTATACACAACACTGTATTACCTTTTAGTATATGCAAAAACTATTCTTGTCTTGTGTTCCATGGAGAAGTGAACTTCCTCGATAGCCTGTGTTATACGAAGTACCAAGTTTCACTAAATAATGATATATTATTATAATATTATGAACTAGCTGTTATTAATAGTATTAACCAAATTTTAAATTTTATAACATTATTATCCATCTTATAAATTTTCTAGAATGAGATATGAAAACAAAATCAATTTTTTGATAAAAGAATTATTTTTCAAAAAATGAAGTTTTACCGCCTTTTGATGGAGAATCCATTTTAAATATAATTTTTGACAAGTTCATAAGTTGAATTTTACAAAATAATATTCTTATTTTGAATTAGGATATAAAAAATTACATTGGATAAAATTTTTATACTTTTCAGTTAACTTTTATATTTTCATGAATAGTAAAAATACGATAAATTTTAATTAAAAACTACTTTTTCATCAAGATAATTTATATGGTTAAATTATAATATTTAATGGTTTTAATTTATAAATATAATATATCTTTACCATTTAATATAATTCAAGTCATTATCATTAATTTTACATTGAATTCATAGGTAAAAACATTTCAATCTTTGACAAAGTTTTAACTTTTAAAAACCTGTTTTATTAACAACGAGATTAATTTCAAATTAATTACTGAAACATATATGTTTTGAATTTTAAAAAATTTATTACATATTTGGATTCATGAGGTCAAAATTATGTATATAGGTTACTTATTTTTGACATTATGAATAGTAATTACGCTAATTTTTATTTGCTACAGATAGAGGTAAATCTGGTAATTAAGGGTAAAAATAAGATTATAAAATTACACTAACACCTAACAAAATTCTATTTGATGAATAAAAGTAGACCCATATCAAATAAGGGTCATAATAGTTTAATTTCATTGAATTTGGACCATGAAAATGATATAATTATTATTAAAACTACAGAAAGTAACAACATGTCACTCTCTTATAACATATAAGTGTAATAATTTTAATTTAGTGATAAAACTCATAAAACCTCAAATATAAATAGTCTCCAAAAATATAATTAAATTATATACATCATTAGAATTTATTTATAATTTTTAGAGATTAAATAATTATCATTAATGATGACACAATAGTGATGTAGAAATTATTTTATAGATTGAAATATCAAATAAATGGTTTTAAAAATATTAAAATAAATATTATATGAACTAATTAATGTTCTCAAAAAATTTTCTAGATGAATATGAAATGTTAGTAATTGATTAATTTTTTTGGTTCGAATATATCCTCTGTGCGGATTTTATTTAAATTCAAATAAATGAGTAGTGTCAAAATTGACACTATTGTTATTTTGTAAAAATAACATATTATAAAATGGTTTAAAAATCAAAAAAATATTTAAAAATTATAAATTTAATTTTATATGGTCTAAAATTCCATAAAGTATCCAGTTATAGACAATTTACAACACATAGGTAATTATTTACAACAATTTAAAATTTACAATATTATTTTCAGAAATAAAATTAAATAGATTAAATAAGGATAAATCAAGTTGATATGGTTTAAAATAAATTACCAACAATTATAAATTTTATTGGATGATTATATTACATTCATATATAATCTCATTAATAATTGAGTCATTTTTGGTGGTTTTTAAGTGGGTTTTTAATTTATTATAACTTAACATTTCTTATGTTTCCAAAGGTTCCCCTCTCCTCACTTATAAATGGGCACCTCCTCCCTCTCCTCATCACACCATTTGGAGACTTCAATCTCGGCCAAAAACTGACAATTTATCTTCTCCAATTCCCTATAATTATACTAGAGGTCCTGGTTTTCTTCAAAGACCAACTTTAGTGCCCTAGGAGGAGGTTTAGAAGAGGCGCATCGAAGAAGAGGTAATATCCTTTACCGATTCATTCAAATTCATTTCTTCTTCTACTTCCACTTATTTTGTTGTTTCATAATAAAATAATAACATATGTATAACTAATATACTGATATGTTATTATAAATATGACCCAAACCAATTTCACCTTCAATCCTTTATACGGAAAATGAAATCACCGCGTGTGCGAACGTATGGAATACCGTCTCCACGCCGTGGTGTAATTTGTTTTTCCACCACCACATTACTTGGATGGATATAATGGAGTAAAGAATAACTATATATGGTTACTATAACATGATTATAATTCTTATATATTATATCATCCACTCTAATTCCATTCAATAAATATGGGAACTATATCATAGCTCGTGCGTACGTACGGATTACCCTCTCCACGATGCGATGAGATTGATTCTCAAAGGTAACCATTCAAGAATGATTATAAAGAATATATAATAAATAATCATGAAATGTATAACATATTAATGATAATAGATTTATGTATATGTTATTTAATTAGTTCCATTCAATTTAATAAAGAAATTAAAACAGCGTTCATTCGTACGTATAGCCTACCGTCTCCATGGACGGTGTATTTATTTCCATTTATCTATTAATTATATATATGTATATTCTGAATTTATATTATATATAAATAATTTTTTACATTATGGAAGTATTTAATCATGATCTAAGTAAACATATGAAAAATTAAAAGTCAAAACATGGATGATAAATGAAACGATTTTACCCAAAACACTTCTTTAACATGGAATTGACAAATAAACGAGTTATATAATGTCATATGTGAATCATATGTGATATCATAAATATTATTATGGTTCTGTTACAAGTTAATAATATTTTTGAGCCTACTATATAATAGTCCCATACACATAAAAAATAAATTGGACATAAGGTAACATGTAATTTTGCAATCTCATTTTTATCTGAGATTATTTATACGTACGTATTTACTGGGGTTATGATTTTCATCCATGTCCATAAAAATGTTTTTCATAAAGTGTATAATATTATTCAATGTATTTTTAAAGTCATTTTTACCACTCTTTATCTTTTACTTTGTGTTATGGATGGAATCTTTCTTTTACTTACCATACGTGGTACTTTTTTACTTTTCCATTAAAAGTACAAGGAGAATGTTTTTTTAACTTATACGGCATGAACAGCTTTTTTCAGTTTTATAAAGCCTTTTTTTCATGATGCTTAATTTACAAGATTTCATTACTATTTTCAACAAAATCCTTTTATTTTAAAATTTTAAGGCATTTTGTGAAAAGAAAATTATTTTGAGGAAGAAGGGATATTTTCCTCAAGAATTCATTTCAAGTGCTTCATCAAAACCATTTTCCATATAAGATAACATTATTTATTATGTGTACGTTTCAAGTATAATGTCTCTATGATTTATATAGTTTCACTTTTTTATGATGAAATTATATCTATTTGTTTTATATGGTTTATGTTTTGATGGGATGATGTTTATGAAAGCCGTTTTATTCTTTGGTTTATGATGAATGATTTATGTTTATGTTGTGGCACATGTAATAATGATTTCATTATGATATGGGTGGGACCTATATCTCACTCCAATGCATTGGGTAAGGATTTATATCTAATGAGATAGAAATGGATGGAATGATAAGTGAATCCTGTTCAGTGATACCGGGCTGGAATGGCAAGTAAACTCGATTCAGTAATGGACTTTATCCACTATGACGGTCTTGGAAGCAATGCCTTGGATACTAAGGAAATCATAACATGTTCTTAATGGTTTCTAAAATTACAAGTTTAATTCCAAGGCTATTTTATCTTGGTTAATGTTCCTTTATGATCTATGCCTTATGGACTACCAAGATTTGTGTCATTACTCATGATACTATTGTTTTATGTTCATGTTCTTACGTTCAAATGTTTAGGGATTATTTTATGTTCTCCATGTTTACCATTATTGTCCATTTGAGATCACCATTTTTATGTTTTATTTTACCCAGGATATAAATAAAGGTTTTAGGTAAGAAAACCAAAGGGGAATTTCTTTATGGGAGATTTTGAAGATATTTCACAATGATTAGAATATTATGTTCCGAGTTTCCAAAGACACTAAACTAATACGGTATTTGGGCGTCTATTTTTGTTAAGTATTAAGTATTTGACAAAAATAATGTAATGTCTATGTACGTAAAGATTTGGGTCTCTACAGTTGGTATCAGAGTGAAGGTTTAGTTAACTATTGGAAACTAGGATGCGAAACTTTTAGTGAAATCCCTAGATATATTTATAAGGTATGTCTAGGGATGTCCCTAATGTTAAGTATAAGTATTGGTTATAGTCCTATAATTACGGTAATGATCTTTTAATTAAACCTAAGATGTTATATCTGGAAGTTACTCCCCCTTTATTAGGTTGTTTTCCTATCATGATTTTTTCCTCTCATGGTATTCTTTTTTTGATTTTAGAAAATGGAGGAATCAAGAAGATTCATGTTAATGGAGAATATGATGAACAATTGAATGATATTCTTCATGATAAATCAATTGAAATAGTATTTGTATGGCGAAACATTTTTATTATGCCTAATCAGCAATCTCATAACATGATCAATAATCTAAACTTTGGTAAGTTTCGTGACTCATCTAATAAGAGAAAGATGGAGTTTCATTATGATCATAGAGGAAAGAAAGTTCAATTTCCCTAATGTAAATCATGTGCGAAGAGGCATCAAGGAGAATGTTTCAATGGAACTGGAAGATGATTTGGGTGTGGAAAAGAAGGACACAAAGCCAGTAATTACAAAGTAAATGGTTCAGTTAACACAATGGACAATGATAGTGGTATTTCTAAGACATAAAAACTGGTAAAATGTTTTAAATGTGGAATGTATGGGCATTATAAAAACCAATTCCCTAATGGAAAATCTCATGAAGAGAATCGTTATGTTTATATGGGTAGTATTTATGTGGATGATGATGAAGAGACTAAAAATGATATATGAGACGAAAGAAGTGTCTAGGAATAAAATGATGAAGCTTGGTCAATGGTTTAAGAATGTAGTGGAGTGATTGCATGTTTATCGAGAATAATGTATGGTACTCTGGAATAAAGAAAAATATAAGGACTGTTACACTATTTTTTTCATTGAGTATTTGAAAGTATATGTTGAATGGTTCTCGTAACCATGAAAAGTGATTGAAATATTTTTGTAAAGAAGATGATATGTGCATAGTGAAGGGATAAAGAGATAATGAACTATTTGATAGTATTAATGAGATCATAACTAATATAAGGACAAAGTTATATCATGGTTTGAGTATATAGAAATTTTGGGATTTTGGTTAACTTTTGACAACATTCATGTTTTCACTAAGGTTCTATGGTAATTCATGTTTCAAGAGAATACATTATTTAGGTATTCACATGTTTGGAACACGATCAAAAAGATATATCTTATGATATATGGGGGATAAATGATGGTATTGACATGCTTGTTATATGACCATTCTAGAAATTGTTTTCTTTATACAATGAGATTGGCCAGAAGTATTTTGGATAAGCCTAAAGATAAGAAATGGATTACGTTAGAGATTAGATAGTATTGTTTTTGTCATGAAATTTTTTTTATTTATAAAATGTTAAAACAGTTTAGTTTTAGAAAAATGAAAACCCATAATACGGGCGACCACCCGTCGCGTCGAACAAGGTTTCAAGAAACAAACCCGCAACTGAAGTAAGACAAGCCTTTATCGCCTGCCACTGGCCTAAAGGATGTCCCTGGTTAGTATAAATTTGTTTTATTTTATTAAGCAGAATGATATATAGAGTCTAAGTCCATTTTTGGAAACATATACGATTAACCTCACCATTGATGGACTTATGTATATCTTATAACTTTTGATTACCTTTTCTTTGAGACAGATGGAATGAACCATCATTTTATCACATGATTTACTAACACTTCATGAATGACAAATTCAACTTCATTTCATTATGACATGAAGTGGAAATTGTTCACGGAACGACCAATGGCGAGATTGTAGAAAATTCCAGTAATTGTTTCTTCTAATTAAAAATCTTCAACTTTAGGGAAATGATATTGAAACCCAAAAAACGTGGTCCTAGTACCCTCATATCCAATGAATCAGATGGTACCTTAGATCATCAAAAATTTATGGATTTATGATTTATGGTTTTTTCATAGCCATGTTCTCTACAAGTCTTCATCAGAACATGATGGTTAGATTTCTCTTCCATATCCATGTTTTCACCTATGTTCTCCTATGTGGAAACCCAATGATGAAATACATTGGGTATCTGTTATGTTTCAAAAGTTCCTTTTTTAATATAAAGTTTTTTTATTCCATTTTATGATGTGGGTTACTATTAAAGAAACTTTCAAGTAGTAAACGATTTATAACAACAATGAATTTCGAGGGTGAAATTCTTTTTAAGGGGGGTAGAATGTAACCCACCGAGATTTAATGAGAAATAATTTTTTTTCTTTGATGTATTGTGTTGTACGCTACACCAATAATATCTTGTGTTATATGAAACACCGTATTAGCTTGTATTATACGCAAACACTATTCTTGGCTTCTGTTGCATGCAAGAGCGGCCTTCCTCGATAGCATGTGTTGTACGCAATACCGAGTGTCACTAAACAATGTTATATTCTTATAATATTATGAACTAGTCATTATAAATAGTATTAACAGAATTTTGAATTATATAACATTATCATTCATCTTAAAAAATTTTTAGAATGAGATATGAAAACAAAATCAATTTTCCGATAAAAGAAGTATTTTTTAAAAAAATGTAGTTTTACCGCCTTTTGATGGAACACCAATTTTAAATATAATTTTTGAAAAGTTTATAAGTTAAATATTTTGAAATAAACTTCTTGTATTGAATCAGGATATAAAAATTTACATTGGATAAATTTTTGATACTTTTCTGATAACTTTCATATTTTGATTAATAGTAAAAATACGCTAAATTTTAATTTTAAATTTTTTTTTCATCAAGATAATTTATGTTGATAAATTATAATATTGAATGGTTTTAAAGTATAAATAGAATATATTTTTACCATTAATTATAATTCAATTAATTATCATTAATTTTACATTGAATTCATAGGTAAAAACATTTCAATATTTGACAATGTTTTAACATTTAAAAACCAATTTTCTTAACAATGAGATTAATTTAAAATTTATTAATGAAACTTTTGTATTTTGAATTTTAAAAAATGGATTACATATTTCGATTTATTGGGTCAAAATAATGTAAATGGGTTACTATTTTTTGACATTATGAATAGTAACTAAGATAATTTTTATTTATTATAGTTAAAGGTAAATCGAGTAATTAAGTTTAAAAATAAGATTATAAAATTACCCTAACACCTCCCAAAATTCTATTGGATGAATAAAAGTCGACCCATATCAAATAAGGGTCAGAATAGATTCATTTCATGGTCTATTGACCAAGAAAATGATATAATTATTATTAAAACCAAAGAAAGTGACAACATGTCACTCTATTATATCTTATAAATGTAATAATTTTAATTTTGTGATAAACCTCATAAAACATCAAATATAAATAATCTCCAGAAATTTAATAAAATTATCTAAAACATTAGAATTTATTTAGAACTTTTAGGGATTAAATAATTATCATTAATGATGACACAATAGTGATGTAGAAATTATTTTATTGATTGAAATATCATATAAATTGTTTTAAAAATATTAAAATAAATGAATAGTTTCAAAATTGATACTATTGTTATTTTATAAAAACAACATATTAAAAAATGGTTTAAAAATCACAAAAATAATTTAAAATTATAAATTGAAATTAATATGGTCGAAAATGTCATAAACTATCAAATTATGGAAAATTCACAACACATAAATAATTATTTATAACAATTTAAAATATAGAATATTATTTATGCAAATAAAATTAAATAGATTAAATAAGGATAAATCATGTTGATAAGGTTCAAAATAAAATACCAACAAGTATAAATTTATTGGAATATGAGATTAAAACCATATCTCATACTATCTTCGAAATGAGTCATTTTTGGAGGTGTTTATGTGGGGTTTGAATTTATTATAAATTAATATTTCTTATGTTTCCAAATGTGCCCCTCTCCTCCCTTATAAAAGGGAACCTCCACCCTCTCCTCCTCACACTATTTTGAGCCTTCAAGCTCGGCCAACCCTTGCCAATTTCTCTTCCCCACTTCCCTAGAAACATACTAGAGGTCCCTGTATTCTTCAAAGACCATCTTTATTTCCCTAAGAGGAGGTTTAGAAGAGGTACATCGAAAAAGAGGTAATATCCTTTACCAATTCTTTAAAATTAATTTCTTCTTCTACTACCTCTTCTTTTGTTGTTTCATAATAATGTAATAAAATAATCATCACTCATATACTGATATGTAATTATAAATATGAACCAAAACTATTTCACCTTCTATCCATCCTACAGAAAACAATGTCACCGCTCATGCATGCATACGGAATACCATCTCCACGCCATGGTGTAATCTGTTTTTTCCACCAAAACCTTTGTCATGACCCATCCTTGAGACCCGTGCTGTGACTACACCAAGCCCACCTCCCATAGGCCATGGGCTGGAGACTAGAACCAAGTCGTAAATCCCAAAAAGGGGGAAGGCATTGCCTTTATAAAGTAAACAAACACCACAGAGTAAGAATGAAAAAGTAAACACTAAGTAAAACTGTGTACAATAGTAGTGCAGAAAAGTAAGTGGGCCAGAATACAATCCCAAACTGAAAGTAAAGTACAACTGGAAATAAAGTACAACAACTGAATGTAAAGCAGCAACGTCAAGCCATCCACTAGAAGTCCCACCTGAAGGGTGGGTAATGATAGCCTCCTCTGCTCCTCGGGTCCAGCCGTCCTCTCCATGTATATCCTGCCCAGTGGTCCACCTCCAGGAACCGACCTGCTCCACAAGCCTCAACCACGATCAGCGTTTTCCATCGTCTGCATCCAACCCAACATGGTGCGGGCATAGCCCATGTAAGGGTGATTATACGCTACTCAGTAGGGACCCCGAGACCCTCGAAGGTCTCCCAGATTGCACAAAAGATAATCCAAAAAGGAAAGATAAAATCACGAAGTGACAACCAACACTACTTAGGTATATTTCCATACATATACCTAAGTCATCAATTCCCGTTCAGCTCCAACATCCAAGCCCAAGTTCGATCACATCCTCACAGGATAGTATAACCCAATCCACACAGGAAATAACAACACAATCCACATAGGAAAGCAATTCAATCATATCGTATATAATGATTGAATGTAATGACTCGTCTTACATAGGTATACTTCTTCGTAAGGTGATAGAGATGATCAGATATATCAACTGATTCATCTATGATGGGACCCACGTAGGATACTCAACCAGCTAAACTGTCAGACCCACATAGGATACAGACCAGCTACTCTTCCAGAACCATGTAGGATAGAAAGAACAGAGTCAAACACTGCTGGACCCACGTAGGATACAAGAACAGTAGTCATCGCCGTCGAACCCACGGAGGATTTCACTACGGTGTTCATCGCTGCAGAACCCATGGAGGATTTCAGTGAAGTCTTCTTCACCATCGAACCCATGAAGTATTTCAGTACTGTCATCATCGCAGCCAAAAACACGCAGGATTTTAGTGTCATGTTCATCACCGTCGAACCCACGGAGGATTTCAGTATGGTCTTCATCGTTGCCGATCCGATGGAGGATTTCAGTGCAGTCGTCGTTGCAGTCGCAGCCAACTCTAGGGTTCCCGCACACAGCATGCTCGAATCCAAAAGGGTCTGCTCCATGAGCCAAGGGGTCAATACATCTACTGACACGTAGTCCTGAGTTGATGTATCTCAAAGATCTGTCTCGACAAGAGGAACTCAACGTGACAGACGATGCGTCAATCAGACGCCCGGTCTGAGAGTTATTGGCTTTTTCGTTCCAGGGGCCCGGTTGATTTTTAAGTCAAAACCAACCCGACCACACTCCAACTGCATCCAAACCTCAGGAGGAATAATAAAAAAGGTCTGTCTCACAAAGAGGAATCCAATAAAGTTGACAACACGTCAATCGGACGTCTGGAGCTCAAGTTATAAGTGTTTCCACGCCGAGGGCTCTGTTGGTTTTGTGTTCGAACCAACCCGTCCATACCCAATGTTCTCCAAAACCTTGAGTGTAATATACTGAAATGACTGTCCCGATCCAATGATCACATCTTAACTGACGGTGTGTCGATCGGAGGTCTGTAGCCCAAGATATGGGCAAAAGAACGAACTTGTCCGGTTTTAGGGGGTTTTGGGCCCGGACCGACCCGGCCCTAGACCCCCCTGGGTCGGCCCGAATGGGGTCGACCCGAACTGTGTCCGGGTCTGACCCATTATGGATCGGCCCGTCCCGGTGGGCGTGGCGCGGCCGGCGCGGCCCGGCCCAGCCTGGGCGGTCGGTTGGCCTGGCGCGATGCGCCCCGCATGGCCACCTCGGTGCTGGCCGAGCCGTTACGGGAAGGGGGGGGGGGCTGCCCCCTTGATTGAAACCATGGCCCCCACGTGGGGGCCGCTCCTTTCCAGCCGGGGGTTATGACACCCGGTCTTTCCTCCGAAACGGCCGACCCGGTCCGGCCTGCCGGTGCTGCTGCCGCGGTCCCGCCCCTCCTAGGTGCCGGCGGCTGGCGGTTCTGGCCGCCCCGCCTTGCTCTGTCGCGGCGCAACGGTGTCGCGCCCATCCGCTGTGGCCTCGCTCCGGTCGTGGCCTCTTCGTGGTTCTCCGACGCGGTGCGACAACAACCGCGGCTTTATTCGACCTCAACGGCGGGGTGCGACGGGGCCGCACTTCTTCGCCCATTCTTCATTGTTTTTGCGCTGTGTCGTTTCACCGCACTGCCTTTTCTCATTCCGCAACAAGTACAATCATCAAAGGGGGAGGAGGGTCGGCCGTGTTCGTGCGGTCCGACCGCTTCCCATTATTACGATAACAGGTGGCCCAAATAGAATTCGATGAACAACAAAGAAATAATTCACGTGAAAAAACAATTAACCCCTACCTCAAAGTGTTGATGAACAAAGGTTTGACGTGGAAAAAGGAAATCGCGGAAGAAGGCTCTGTAAGCGTCATCGGCGTCGCAGAGAAGAGGATCGTCGGCATCGCGATACATGGTGTCGCGTCGTAGATCTCCGGGGAACTAGCGTTCTTCATCGTCTTCTGTCGGAGGCCGGCGTTCTTCATCATTCTTCGCGTTCTCCGACGAAGAAGATGAAGATTCGAAGGCATTGAGGAAATCCTCTCCCAATCCTTCTCGCACAACCAAACTAACCCTTAATGAATTAAGACTTTGTCTTATTTAATTAACAGAGACAAGACAATGTTCAATTTGAAATTCAATATGAATTCCCAAATTAATTACATTGAATAACTTAATCAATTAATTAATTAAGAGAGTTGACTTTTCATTAAAGGGGGGGGGGGTGCGGGTGTGTTACACAATTAATGGGGCTTTGAGGAAGTTGAAAGGGTGGGGCTCGTGTGGGCCCCACATCACTAATATCTTACCTAGTGGAGTTAGGATATTAGTGGGTCCCACTCCAACTACCAAGCATTGGTTTAAACTACATAGAATAGAAATAAAATTTGTAGCACAATATTTTATTTTATTCTTTAGTTAACCCATTTAATTAAAAACCTAACCCAAGCAAACGCAACTCCGGAAAAAGTGTTCTTATGCAATTACTGGCGCTTCGGTTTCATCGGTGCCCTCAGAATTCGATTCCTAGCACCAGTTCAAATGTTAGGAAAACCCGCTCTTTCGTATACTGAACTTACCCGAGCTAAACTTCGTAAATTGATTCCGGGCACACCGGGCCTCGGAATCAGGTTCCATCAGATACTGCGTTCTTGTAAAATCCCAAGGAAAATTAAGAAAAAAATTTCCCCTGAATTTTATGGGTCTTTACATTACTCCCACCTCAAGGATTTATGTCCCCGTAATGATACATCATAAACTAGGGGAATAAATGTGGGTACTGTGCACGCAAATGAGCCTCCCGCTCCCAAGTGCTCTCCTGGAGGTTCCCATGCTTCCATCTGATGCGCACTAAAGGTATCGACCGGCCACGTAGGACCTGATCCGGTTGATCCTTGATCTCCACCGGGACCTCCGCAAATGTCGCCCCTTCGTCAATGTCCAGCTACCCATGGTCGATGATATGTGTCGGGTCACGCACGTATCTCCTCGGCTGAGATACGTGGAAGAGGTGGTGGACCCGGTGCAACTGAGGTGGTAGAGTCAGGCGGTAAGCCACCTCACCTACCCTGCTGAGGACCTGGAATGGCCCGATGGAGCGTGGAGATAACTTGCTGCCTCGGCCAAATCTTCATAATCCACGTTGAGGTGAGACCCTCAAGAAAATGTGGTCGCCATCCTCGAACTCTAGTGGCCTCTGCCTCCTGCCAGTATAAGATTTCTGCCGGCTCTGAGCTTTCCTCATCCACTCATGGATGACCTGGACCTTCTATTTCATGGCCTGGACCATCTCCAGTCCCACAAGTGCTGACTCCCCAAGGTCTATCCAGCACAGAGGTGATCTGCAAGGCCGGTCGTACAATACCTCGTATGGTGCCATCTCGATGGTGGAGTGGTAGATGTTGTTGTACGCGAACTCCAACAAGGGTAGGTGGTCCTCCCATCTGCGACCAGATTCGAGGACACATGCACAGAGCATGTCCTTGAGAGTCTGAATGGTCCTCTCCGTCCGACCATCCGTCTGAGGGTGAAAGACAGTGCTCAGACGTAGCTATGTCCCGAATGCCCTCTGAAACCCCTTCCAAATCCAGGAATTAAAGTGAGAATCTCAATCAGAGACGATAGATGATGGCACACCATGAAGCTGTACGATCTTCTGAATGTAGAGGTGTCCCAATCTCTCCACTGATCCCTGCTCTCTGATGGGTAAGAAGTGAGCCGACTTGGTGAGTCGGTCGACAATCACCCAAATGGAGTCGTTGCCTCTAGAAGTATGTGGAAGTCTAGTCAATAAATCCATAGATATCCCATCCCCCTTCTACTCTGGGACCTCCAAGTGCTGTACCAAGCCTGCTGGTACCTGGTGCTCTGCCTTCACCTATTGACAGGTGAGGAATTGAGAAACGAACTCAGCTACAACCTTCTTCATACCCAGCCACCAGTGCTGTCTTCTGAGATCCTGGTACATCTTCACCACTCCTAGATGTACCTATAAAGGGGAAGTGTGAAACTCTATCATCACCTCCTCCTGTAAAGAATCTGGTACCATGGTACATCCTCTAAAAAGGACGTCGTGCTCTCCCCCCACAGAGAATCCATCAAGTGTCTGTTCTGATGATATCTGTGCACGCCTCGTCTCACAGTCAACGTCCCCACGCTGTGCCTCTCTGACCTGCTATAGTAGTGGAGGAGTGACTATGAGTGACTGAAGAGAGGCTGCTCCATCTCTATCCACGAAGGATATCTGCAACGTGGCTAGCTTCTCCGTCACCTCCCCGAGTAGCTGAATGCCCGTCCTCCTGCTGAGAGCATCATCTACTACATTCCCCTTTCCAGGAGTATAGACTATCTCAAAGTCATAGTCCTGGAGGAACTTGAGACATCGCCGCTATCTTAGATTCATGTACTTCTGCAAGAAGATGTAGCTGAGACTCTGGTGGTCAGAGTAGACTGTAAAGCGCTCACCCATCAGATAGTGTCGCCACATCTTCAGAGCAAAGACCACTGCTGCTAACTCCAGGTCATGGATAGAGTAGTTCTGCTCATGCTGCCTCAACTGACGTGATCCATAGGCGATCACTGCCTGATCCTGCATCATGACACATCCGAGTCCGGAACCTGATGCATCATAGTAGACAACGTACCCTACTCCCTCCTCCGGTAGCCTCAAGATAGGTGAGCTGTTCAATCTCTGTCTCAGCTCCTGGTAGCTCTGCTGACATCTGTCTGACCACAGGAAGGGTTTCCCCTTCTTCATAAAATCTGAGAGTGGTGCTACAACTCTGGAAAAGTCTGGCACAAATCTCCAGTAGTACCCAGCTAGACCCAAGAAACTCCACACCTTCGTCATGCTCCTAGGTGGCTCCCAAGGAAGCACTGCCTCGATCTTCGTAGGATCCACCGCAACTCCCACCTCAGAGATGACGTGTCCTCAGAAGTGGACCTCACGTAACCAGAACTGACACTTCAAGAGCTTTCCATAAAGCGGGTGCTCTCGTAGTTTATCTAGTACAACCCGTAAGTGGTAGGTGTGCACCTCCTCAGTGGTCGTGTATATCAATATGTCGTCGATGAAGACCATGAAAAATCGATCGAGGTGTGGCTGAAAGATCCTGTTCATGAGACACATGAACACTGCTGAAGAATTGGTTATGCCAAAAGGAATAACCAAAAACTCATAGTGTCCATACCGACATCTGAAGGCCATCTTCTGCACGTCCTCGTCTCGAACTCTAAGCTAATGATAGCCTGACCTGAGGTCTATCTTCGAGAACCACTGTGCTCCCTTGAGCTGATCAAAGAGGACGTCAATCCTCGGTAGCAGATACTTGTTCCTCACAGTCACCTAGTTCAGGTGATGATAGTCGACACACAGTCGCAAGCTCCAGTCCGCCTTCTTGGAGAACAAAATCGGGGAATCCCAGGGTGAAACACTGGGTCAGATGAATCCCTTGCGCTGCAAGTCCTCCAGCCGTACCCATAGCTCTCGAAGCTCAGTGTGAGCCATCCGATATGCTGGAGTGCATATTGGGGCTATCCCGGGGTATAGATCAATATAAGAGTCTACCTCTCTGCTAGGAGGTAGTCCTGGAAAGTCGTCAGAAAAAATGTCTGCATACTGATCCACCACTACAGGAAAACTTGGACTCCACACGTCAACTGCTCCTAAGATGAGGCTAGACAACTGATGAGTGATGGGTTGTCCTCTCCTATGCGCGAGTCCATCTTGTGCTGCAAAGGCTCCCTTCTCACCAGTGAAGGTGAACCTGCTCCCGTCGGTGAGTATACACCGCACCTTGCGCCTAATACAGTCGATCTGAGCATGGAATGTAGATAACCAATCCATGCCCAAGATGACGTCGTAAAGCCTCGATGCCACTACAAGAAGATCTTAGCTGATGCTCTCGCCTCCTAGAGTAAGATCACACTGCCGGCACCAGTGCATAATCGTCGAGTCTACTCTCATAGGAGCCTCTAGATGTAAGGATTGAGCCAACGGCTCTGTCGGAATCTCCGAGTTCCGAACAAGGGAAGCGACAATAAAAGAATGAATCGCTCCTCTGTCTATAAGAACTGCAGTAAGGGTGGAGTAGACAGAGATAGTACCTCGAATCATCTCTGGCGTGCCGTGGTCATAGGAATCCACTGCCTGAAGCTAAGCCTGTCTCTGACAGCCAGCTCCGTGTGGTCGGGGTGGACCTCTTGGTGGTGGTGGTGGTAAGCCTCAAAGGGTTGCCCACAACCTACTGCTCGGCCAGCTCCACTGCCTCATCCGCCTGCTCTCAGAGGACCGCCACGGTCGACCCTCTGCCTCTGTCTAGGTGGCCCCTCAACCATCTGCTGCTCCTCTACATGGTGGGTCAGGCAGTCACGAGCCATGTGGCCCTGCCTGTCGCATGCGTAGCAATGTATGCTCATCAGAAGGATGGAACTATGCCGGGTGCCCCGCACCTCTGAGCCAGTGTCCTGAGGGCGTCTGCCTGATGGTCCGGTCCACCTGGACCCCTGTGATGTCTGTCAACTTCCGACTACAGACGACTCTGATACGTGCCGCCCTTCGGTAGGACTCACTGCTTGTGTATCCTCAGCAAGAAAGCTCCCAATGAAAAGGGCTCTCTCCAGTACTCCTGCCTGCGTTGGAATGTTGTGGAAGATCACCGATGCCATGATCTCATGCCTCAGTCCCTGCTCGAAGGTCCGGGCCCAGAAGAATGGATCTCGTACCATGTTTTTCAAATAGCACGATAGATCGGTGAATGTCACCGAGTAATGGGCGACCGTCATGCTGCCCCGCCGTAACTATAGTAGCTCCTGAATGTGCACCGCATGGAGGATGGCTGGGATGAACTCCGAGCGAAAGAGGATCTCAAAGTCCGTCCAGAGAAGTGATGCCTCGTCGGGCACCTTTAGCATCAAGCTCCACCATCTTCCTGCTACCGCATGCCGGAGGCTCGCTGCAAGGATCACCATGAGGTCAGCTGGTTTCCCCACTAACATGAAATCTCGTACCACAACCTCCAGCCAATCCTTGGCTGCCTGAGGGTCTATCTCTCCACAGAACCTGGGCGGTCTCTGACGCTGAAACTCATGAAGTACACTAAGGCGACGTGCACTATTAGCAGCTGGGGCTGGAAGCATCGGTGGCTCGGCGGGTAGAGGTTCCGCCGGTGCCTCCGCAGTAAAAGGGCCCTTCACTGAGGCCTCGTTGCTTGGGGGGCTGTCGTCTCGCACAAATCTCGGAACCCTAGATGGTTGCCATCGTGGGGCCATCCTGAAAAGAGACAGATGCACCACGGTCAATACAGTATACCTGGTGAGCTGACACAATGTAATCCCAGTGAAATCTTTTGAAACACACATGCAATCAATGTCTTCGTGGACTGAGTTGGAAATTAGAAGCCAGGGTCCTAGTGTACGGATACGTCGGCCGTCGCACCAACACTAGAATCCCTGGACTGTTAACCACACTCAATACCCTTAACTCTATCGCTTCACATAGAAGAAAGATCAGAGTCCTGAGTTCTGTGGTAGAACCGAACTCCTCGGATACCAATTTTTCACGACCTGTCCTCGGGACCCGTGCCGCGACTGCCCCAAGCTTGCCTCCCATATGCCAGGGGCTGGCGACTAGCACCATGGCATAAATCCCGACAAAAAGGGGAAGGAGTTTCCTTTATAAAGTAAACGAAAACCACAGATTAAGCAAGAAGAAGTAAACACTAAGTAAAACTGGGTACAATAGTAGTGAGGAAAAGTAAGTGGGCCAGAATAAAAACCCAAACTGAAAGTAAAGTACAACTAGAAAGAAAGTACAACAACTGAAAGTAAAGTAGAAACTTCAAGACATCCACTGGAAGTCCTACCTGAAGGGTGGGTATAGATAGCCTGCTCAGCTGCTCGGGTCCAACCGTCCATTCCGTTTACGTCCCACCCAGTGGTCGACCTCTAGGTACCGACCTGCTCCACAAGTCTCAACCACGATTAGTGTTATCCGTCGTCTGCATCCAACACAATGTAGTGCGGGCATAGCTCGTGCAGGGGTGAGTATACTCTACTCAGTAGGGACCCCAAGACCCCCGAAGGTCTCCAAAAATCCACAAAGGATAATCCACAAAGGAAATATAAAATCACAAAGTAACAACCAACACTACTTAGGTATATACCCATACATACACCTAAGTCATCAATTCTCGTTCGGCTCCAACATCTGAGCCCAAGTTCGATCACGTCCACACAGGATAGTACAACCCAATCCACACAGGAACGCACAACACAATCCACATAGGAAAGCAAGTCAATTATATCAAAGATAATGATTGAAAGACAAGACTCAGCTCACACATGCATACTTTTTCGTAAGGTGACAGACATGATCAGATATAGCCACTGATTCATCTATGATGGGACCCACGTAGGATACTAAACCAGCTAAGCTATCAGACCCACATAGGAAATAGACCAGCTACTTTACCAGACCCATGTAGGATAGCAAGAACAGAGTGAAACACTGCCAGACCCACATAGGATATAAGAATAGTAGTCATCGCTGTCGAACCCACGGAAGATCTCAGTACGGTCTTCATCGCTGCCGAACCCACAGAGGATTTCAGTGTAGTCTTTTTCACTGTCGAACCCACAAGGGATTTCAGTACGGTCTTCATCACCACCGAAACGAAGAAGGATTTCAGTGCAGTCTTCATCGCCATCGAACCCACAGAGGATTTCAGTACGATCATCATCGCTGCCAAACCCACTGAGGATTTCAGTGCAGTCGTCATTGCAGTCGCAGCCAGCTCTAGGGTTCCCGCAAACAGCATGCTCAATTCCGGGAGGGTCCGCTCCACGTGCCATGGGGTCGATACACCAACTGACACGTAGTCCGGAGTTGATGTATCTCAAAGTTCCGTCTCGACAAGAGGAACTCAACGTGACATGCGGCGCATCAATCGTACGCCCGGTCTGAGAGTTATTGGCTTTTTCGTTCCAGGGGCCCGGTTGTTTTTTAAGTAAAAACCAACCCAACTGCACTCCAACTTCGTCCAAACCTCAATCGGAGTAATCAAAAAGGTCTGCCTCACTAAGAGGAATCCAAAAAAGTCTACGAAATATCAGTCGGATGTCCGGAGCTCAAGTTATAAGCATTTCCTCTCCAAGGGCCCGGTTGGTTTCGTGTTCGAACCAACCCGGCCGAACCCAAAGTTCTCTGAAACCTTGAGTGTAATATACCAATACGACCGTCTCGATCTAAGGACTACAACGCAACTGCCAATGCATCGATCCAAGGTCCTTAGCCCAAGATATGGGCAAATGAATGAACCTGTCCGGTTTTAGGGAGTTTCGGGCACGGACAGACCCGGCCCGAGACCCCCCTGGGTCGGCCCGAACCGGGTCCTGGTCCGACTCGGTGGGCGCGGGCCGGCCCAGCCGGCGTGGCGCACCCCGCTCAGCTAGCTCAATGCTGGCTTAGCCGTTGCGAGAAGGGGGGAGGCTTCCCCCCTTGATTGAAACTGCGACCCCCATGTGGGGGCCACTCCTTGCTATCTGGGGGTTACGAACCCCGGTCTTTCCTCCGAAATGGCCGGCCTGGTCTAGCCGGTGCTACCACCACGGGACCGCTGCGGTCCCGCCCCTGTGAGGTGCCGGCGGCCGGCAGTTCTGGCCACCCCCCTTGCTCCGCCGCGGCTTTGAGCCACGGCCATGTCTGACCAGCACAGCGCGACAGCGCCGCGTTCCTCCACCGCAGCCCCGCTCCGGCCGCTGCCTCTTCGTGGTTCTCTAGAACGGCGCGACGACTCTGCGACTTTATTCGACCTCAATGGCGTCGCGCGACGACGCCACGCTTCTTCACCAATTCTTCATTGTTTCTGCGTGGTGCCGTTACACCGCGCTACCTTTTCTCATACCGCAACAAGTACAATCATCAAAGGGAAAGGAGGGTCGGTTGTGTTCATGCGGTCCGACCTCCTCCCGTTATTACGATAACTGGCGGCCCAAATAGAAGTCGATGAACGACAAAGAAATACATCACAGGCAAAACCAATTAACCCCTACCTCAAAGTGTTAATGAACAAAGGTTTGACGCTGAAAAAGGACGTCGTGGAAGAAGGCTCCGTAAGCATCGTCGGTGTCACGGAGAAGAGGATCGTCGGCGTCGCGATACATGGTGTCACGTCATTGATCTCTGGGGAACTAGAATTCTTAGTTGTCTTCTTTATGAGGCCGGAGTTCTTCATCGTTCTTCACGTTCTCCAACGAAGAAGATGAAGATTCAAAGGCTTTGAGCAAATCCTCTCCCAATCCTTCTCACACAACCAAACTATCCCTTAATGAAATAAGACTTTGTCTTATTTAATTAACACACACAAGCCAACGTTCAATTTGAAATTCAAAATAAATTCGCGAATTAATTACATTGAATAACTTAATCAATTAATTAATTAAGAGAGTTGACTTTTCATTAAAGGGGGGTGCAGGTGTGTTACACAATTAATGCGGGTTTGAGGAAGTTGAAAGGGTGGGGATCATGTGGGCCCCACTTCACTAATATCCTACCTAGTGGAGTTAGGATATTAGTTGGTCCCACTGCAACCACCAAGCATCGGTCTAAACTACCTAGAATAGAAATAAAATTTGTAGCACAACATTTTATTTTATTCTTTAGTTAACCCATTTAATTAAAAACTTCACCTGAGCAAACGCAACTCCAGAAAAGGTGTTCCTAAGAAATTACCGGCACTGCGGTTTCATCGGTGCCCTCAGATTTCGATTCCAAACACCGGTTCAAAAGTTAGGAAAACCCACTCGTTCGTTTACTAAATGTACACAAGCTAAACTTCAGAAATTGATTCCGGGCACACCATGCATCAGAATCAGGTGCCGTCAGAAACTACGTTCTTGTAAAATCCCAAATAAAATGAAGAAAAAAATTTCCCTTGAATTTTAAAGGTCTATAAAACCTTACTAGGATGGGTATAATGGTGTAAAAAATAAAAATATATTGTTATTATAACATGATAAAAATTCTGAGATATTATATCATCCCCTATAAATCCATTAAATAATTATGGGAACGATTAATCGCTTGTGCGTACGTATGGATTACCATATCCATGAAACGATGAGATCCATTCTCCATGTTAACCATTCAAGAATGATTAAATATTATATATGATAAATAATCATGAAATATTTGACATATTAATGATACTGGATTTATTTATATCTTACTTACTTACTTTCATTCCATTTAATAAGTAAACGAAAATAACATTCATGCGTACATACGGCCTACCGTCTCCATGAACGGTGTATTTTTTCTATTTATCGATAAATTATATATTTGTATATTCTAATTATATATTATATATAAATAATTTTCTACCTTCTGGAAGTATGTAATCATGATTTATGTAATCATATGAATAATTAAAAGACAAATCATGGATGATAAATTAAACGATTTTACCAAAAACGCTTCTTTAACATGGAATTGACAAATGAACGGGTAATATAAAGTCATAAGTGTATCATATATGATATAATAAATATTATTATGGTTCTGTTACAAGTTAATAATTTGTTTAAACCCACTATAAAAGAGTCTTAGACACATACAGAAGAAATTGGACATAAGGCAAGGGATAATTTTTCAATCTCATTTTAATCTGAGATTTCTTATAGGTAAGTATTTTATGGGGTTATATTTTTCATGCATGTCCATAAAAATGTTTTTCATAAAGTGTTTAATATTCCCCCATGTATTTTTAAAGTCATTTATACCCCTCTTTGACTTTTACTTTGTGTTAAGGAAGGAATCATTCTTTTGTTTACCATATGTGGTACTTTTTGACTTTTTCGTTAAAAGTACAAGGAGAATGTTTTTTTAACTTATACGACATGAATGGATTTTTACGGTTTCCTAACGCTTTATTTTAATGAATCGTACTTTACAATATTTCATTACTATTTTCAATAAAATCATTTTCTTTTAAAATTTCATGGAATTTTGTGAAAAGAAAATTATTTTGAAGAGGAACTGATATTTTTCTCAAGAATTCATTTCATGGGTTTTATCAAAATAATTTTCCATATAAGATGACATTATTTCATATGAGTTTGTTTCAATTATAATGTCTCTATGATTTACATGGTTTCAATTTTCTTATGATGAAATTATATCCATTCTTTTATATGAATTAGGTTATGATGTGATTATGTTTATGAAACACATTTTATTCTTTGGGTTATGAGGAATGATTTATGTTTATATTGTGGCACATGTAAGAATGATTTAATTATGAGATGGGTGGGACCTATATCCCCCTAAAATGCATTGGGTGATGATTTATATCTATTGAGATAGACTTGGATGGTATTTTAAGTGAATCTAGTTCAGTAATATCGGGCTAGAACGGAAAGTAAACCCGGTTGAGTAATGGACATTGTCCACTATGACGGTCTTGGTAGCAATGACATGGCTACTATGGAAATCATAAATGTTCTTAATGGTTTCCACAATTAAATGTTTTATTCCCATGGTATTTTATCATGGTTAATTTTCCTTTATGATATATGCCTTATTCACTTCCAAGATTTGTGTCATTACTTATGATATTGATGTTTTATGTTCATGTTCTTATGTTCAAATGTTTAGGGATTGTTTTATGTTCTTCATGTTTACCCTTACTGAGAATTTGAGATCAAAATTTTTATGTTTTCTTTTCCCAAGGATATAACGAAATTTTTTAGGTAAGAAAAGCAAAGGGGAATATCTTTATGGGAGATGTTGAAGATCATTCACCATGATGAGAAGATTATGTTTCAAGTTTCCAAAGACACTAAAATAATACAGTCTTTGGGTGTCTGTTTTTTTCATGTATTAAGTATTCTAAAAAAGTAATGTAATGTCTATATACATCAACTTTGGGTCTCTATAGTTGGTATCAATGTGAAGGCTTAGTTAACCTTTTGAAACTAGGATGAAAACACTTTAGTGAAATCACTGGATATATTTCTAAGGTATATCTAGGGATGTCCTTAATGTTAAGTATAAGTATTGGTAATAGTCCTAGAATTATGCTAATGATCTTAAAATTAATCCTAAGATGTTATATATAGAAGGTAATCTCCCTCTATTATGTTGTTTTCCTAGCATTACTTTTTCCTCTCACAGTATTGTTTTTTGGGTTTTAGAAAATGGCTGGAAACAGTAAGATTCATGTTAATGGAGAATATGATGGAAAATGGAATGATATTATTTATGAGCAACCAAATGAAACAGGATTTGGAAGGCGAAACATTGTTGTTATTCCTAATCAGCAATCTCATAAGATGATCAATAATCTATACTTTGGTAAGTTTCCTGACTCGTCTAATAAGAGAGAGATGGAGTTTCATAACGATCATAGAGGAAAGAAAGTTCAATTTCCCTCATGTAAATAATGTGTGATGAGGCATCAAGGAGAATGTTTCAAAGGATCTGTAAGATTTCTTGGGTTTGGAAAAGAAGTATACAAATCCAGTAATTACATTGGAAAAGGTTCAGTTAACACAATAGACGAGGATAGTGGTATCTCTAAGACATCAACAATGGTAATATGTTTTAAATGTGGAATGTATGGGAATTATGAAAACCAATTCCCTAATGGAAAATCTCATGAGGAGAATCAACATGGTCGTATGGGTAGTATTTATGTGGATGATGACCAAGAAACTACAAATGATACATGAGATGAAAGAAGCATTGAGGAATAAAATGATGAAGCACAATCAATGGTTTATGAAGGTAGTGGAATGATTTCATGTTTATCAAGAATAATGTATGGTACTATGGAATAAAGAAAAATATAAGGACTATTACACTACTTTTTTTCCTTGAGTATTTGAATGTATAATTTTAATGGTACCGGTAACCATTGAAAGTGATTGAAATATTTTTGGAAAGTATATGATATGCACATAATGAAGGGATAAAGAGATAATGAAATTTTTGATAGTATTAATGAAATCATGACTGATATGAGGACAAAGTGAAATCATGGTTTGAGTATATAGAAATATTTTGATTTTGGTTAACTTTTGACAATATTCATGTTTTCACTAAGGTTCAATGGTAATTCGTGTCTCAAGAGAATACATTATTAAGGTTTTCACATGTTTGGAATGTGATCAACAAGATATATTTTATGATATATGGGGGATAAATGATGGTATTGACATGCTTGTTATATGACCTTTCTAGAAATTGTTTTATTTATACTATGAGATTGGAAAGAAGTATTTTGTATAAGCCTAATGATTTGCAATGGATTAAGTTTGACATTAGATAGTATTATTTAAGGCTATAACTTTATATTATTATTTCTGAAAATTTATAATAGTTTATTTTTTGAAAAAGGAAAAACCATAGGACATGTGACAACCCATCACATCAGACAAGGTTGTGAGAATCCAACCCACAACAGAAGTGTGACAAGCCTTTATCACCTACCACTGCCCTACAGGAAGACCCTGGTTAGTAGATGGACTTATGTATATCTGATAACTTTTTCTAACCTTTTGTTTGAGACAGATGGAATGGCCCATGATTCTATCACATGATCTACTAACACTTTACGAATGACAAATTCAACTTCATTTCTTTATGATATGAAGTGGAAATTATTCATGGAATGACCAATGGCGAGATTGTACCAAAATCAAGTAAGTATTTCTTCTAATTCAAAATTTTCAACTTTAGGGAAATGATATTGAAAACCAAAAAACACGGTCTTAGTACCCTAATATCTGATGAATCAGATGGTACCTTAGATCATTACAAATTTATGGCTTTGTGATTGTTGGCTTTTTCAGAGCCATGTTCTCTACCACTCTTCATCAAAACATGATGGTTAGATTTCTCTTCCATATCCATATTTCCACCTATGTTCTCCTTTGTGGAAACCCAATGATGGGATAATTTGGGTATTCGTTATGTTTCTAATATTCCTTTTTAAAATAAAGTTATGTATTATTTTTTACGATGTGGGTATCTATTGTGGAAACTTTCAAGTGGTAAAAAATTTATAACACTGATGAATTTCGTGGGAGAAATTCATTTTAAGGGGGGTAGAATGTAACTCCCTGAGATTTTAGGAGAAATAATATTTTTTCATTGATGTCTTGTGTTGTACACTACACTATGATTAGCTTGTGTTATACACAACACCGTATTAGCTTGTAATATACACAAACACTATTCTTGGCTTGTGTTGCACGCAAGAGAGACCTTCCTCGATAGTGTGCGTTGTATGCAATACCGAGTTTCACTAAACAATGATATATTATTATAATATTATGAACTAGCCGTTATGAATAGTATTAAATGAATTTTTAATTTTATAACATTATAATTCATCTTACACATTTTCCAGAATGAGATATCCAAACAAAATCTATTTTTTGATAAAAGAAATATTTTTTTAAAAAATGCAGATTTACCGCCTTTTGAAGGCGCACTCATATTAAATATAAATTTTGAAAAGTTTATAAGTTTAATTTTAAAAAATTACCTTCTTATTTTGAATTATTATATAAAAATTTACATTGGATAAATTTTTGATACTTTTCTGATAACTTTCATATTTTGATGAATAGTAAAAATATTCAAAATTTTAATTAAAAACAACTTCTTTCATGAAGATAATTTATATGGTTAAATTATAATATTTAATGGGTTTAAAGTATAAATAGAATATATTTTTGCCATTTTATATAATTAAATTCGTTATCATTAATTTTACATTGAATTCAAAGGTAAAAACATTTCAATCTTTGACAATGTTTTAACTTTTAAAAACCCATTTTCATAACAACGAGATTAATTTTAAATCAATTACTGAAACACCTGTGTTTTGAATTTTTAAATATTTATTACATATTTGGATTCATTGGGTCAAAATTATGTAAATATGTTACTTTTTTTTGATATTATGAATAGTAACTATGGTAATTTTTATTTACTACAGTTAAACGTATATCCGGTAATTAAGGGTGAAAATAAGATTATAAAATTACCCTAACACCTGCCAAAATTCAATTGGATAAATAAAAGTCAACCCATATCACATAAGGGTCAGAATAGATTCATTTCCTGTACTTTTGACAATGAAAATGACATAATTATTTTTAAAACCAAACAAAGTGACAACATGTCACTCTCTTATATCTTATAAGTGTAATAATTTTAATTTAGTGATAAACCCCATAAAATATCAAATATTTATAGTCACCAAAAATATAATAAAATTATCTATATCATTAGAATTCATTTAGAATTTTTAGGTATTAAATAAGTATCATTAATGATGACACAATAGTGATGTAGAATTTAATTTATTTATTGAAATATCAAATAAATGGTTTTAAAAATATTAAAATAAATATTATATGAACTAATTAATTTTATCCACATATTTTATAGATGAATATGAAATGTTATTAATATATTAAATATTTTTTTCATATATATCTTATTTTAGGATTTTATTTAAATTCAAATAAATGAATAGTGTCAAAATTGACACTATTGTTATTTTATAAAAATAACATATTATAAAATGGTTTAAAAATCAAAAAAATATTTAAAAATTATAAATTAAAATTAATATGGTCTATAATTTTATAACGTATCCAATTATGTATAATTCACAACACATAAATAATTTTTATAACAATTTAAAATTTTGAATATTATTTCCCCAGATAAAATTAAATAGATTAAATAAGGATTAATCAAGTTGATAAGGTTTAAAATAAACTACTAACATGTCTAAATTTTATGATTTGGTGAGATTACAACCATATATCATCTCATATGCTATTCGAGTCATTTTTTTGTGGTTTTTATGTGGGGTTTTAATTTATTATAAATTAATATTTCTTATGTTTCCAAAGGTGCCCCTCTCGTCCCTTATAAAAGGGAACCTCCTCCCTCTCCTCCTCGCACCATTTGGAGCTTCCAAGATCATCCAACTCCTGCCAATTTCTCTTCTCCACTTCCCTAGAAACATACTAGAAGTCCTAGTCATCATCAAAGACCAACATTAGTGCCGTACGAGGTGGTTTAGAAGAGGCGCATCGAAGAAGAGGTAATATACTTTACCGATTCATTCAAATTCATTTTTATTATACATCCTATTATTTTTCTATTTAATAATAATGAATTAAAATCAGTACCACTCATATAATAAAATTTTATTATAAATATTAACCAAACCTATTTCACCTTCTATCCACCCTATGGAAAATGAAATCACCGCGCGTGTGTACGTATGAAATACTGTCTCCACGCCGTGGTGTAATCTGTTTTTCCACCACCAACTTACATGGATGGGAACGATGGTGTAAAAAATAACTATATATGGTTATTATAACATGATACTAATTCCTAGATATTATATCATCCACACTAATTCAATTCAATAATTATGGTAACAATATCATCGCTCGTGCGTACGTACGAATTACCATCTCCTCGATGTGATGAGATTCATTCTCCTTGTTTACAATTCAATAATGATTATAAATTATATTAATAAATAATCATGAAATATATGAAATATTAATGATAATGGATTTATGTATATGTTATTTACTTACTTATATTAAATTTAATAATGAAACGAAAAGAGAGTTCTTGCATACGTACAACCTACTGTATCCATGAATGGTGTATTTCTTTCAATTTATCGATCTATTATATATTTGAATATTCTAAATATATATTATATTTAAATAATGTTTTACACTCTAGAAGTATGTAATCATGATCTAAGTAATCATATGAATAATTACAAGTCAAAACCCAGATGATAAATGAAACGATTTTACCCAATACGCTTCTTTAACATGGAATTTACAAATGAATAGATAATATAAAGTTGTAAGTGAATCATATTTGATATCATAAATATTATTATGGTTCTGTTACAAGTTAATAATATTTTTAATCCAAGTATACTGAAGTCTCGGACACATATAGAAGAAATTGGACATAAGTTTAGGGATAATTTTGCAATCTTATTTTTATCCGAGATTTCTTATACGTAAGTATTTACTGGGGTTATATTTTTAATCCATGTCCATAAAAATGTTTTTCATAAAGTGTTTAATATTCTTCCATGTATTTTTAATTTCCTGTTTACCCATATTTGACTTTTACTTTGTGTTATGGAAGGAATATTTATTTTTTTACCATACATGGAACTTTTTGAGTTTTCCGTTAAAAGTACGAGGAGAAAGTTTTTTAACTTATATGGTATGAACGGATTTTTACAGTTTCATAACACCTTACTTTCAGGAATCTTACTCTACAAGATTTAATGACTATTTTCAACAAAATCCTCTTCTTTTAAAATTTCATGGCATTTTGTGAAAATAAAATGATTTTTAAGAAGAATGGATATTTTCCTCAAGAATTCATTTCAAGTGTTTTATCAAAACCATTTTCCATATAAGATGACATTATTTCATATGTGTATGATTCAAGAATAGTGTTTCTATGATTTACATGGTTTAAATTTTATTATGATGAAATGATATCCATTTGTTTTAAAAGGATTATGTTATGATGGGATGATGTTTGTGAAACACATTTTATTCATTGGGATATGATGAATTATTTATGTTTATGTTGTGGCACACGTAAGAATGATTTCATTATGATATGGGTGGGACCTATATATCCCTAAAATGAATTGGGTAAAGATTTATATCTAATGAGATTGACATGGCTGGAATGGAATGTGAATCTGGTTCAGTAATACAGGGCTGGAACGGCAAGTAAACCCGATTCAGTAGTGGACTTTGTCGACTATGATGGTCTTGACAGCAATGCCTTGGCTACTATGGAAATCATAACAAGTGATTAATTATTTCCACAATTACATGTTGTATTACCATGATATTTTATCATGGTTATTGTTCATTTATGATTTATTCTTTATGCACTGCCAGGATTAGTGTCATTACTCGTGATATTGATGTTTTATGTTCATGTTCTTACATTCAAATGTTTAGGGATTATTTTATGTTCTCCACGATTACCCTTACTGAGAATTTGAGCTCACAATTTTTATGTTTTTTCCCAAGATATAAAGAGAGGTTTTAGGTAAGAAAATAAAAGGGGAATATCTTTATGGGAGATGTTGAAAATCTTTCACCATGATTAGAAGATTCTGTTCCGAGTGTCTAAAGACACTAAACTAATACGGTCTTTGGGCATCTGTTTTTGTCATGTATTAAGAATTCCAAAAAAGTAATTTAATTTTTAGGTAGGTCAAGCTTTGGGTCTCTACAGAGTATATTTTTCCAAATTCCATTAATATATGTGGAAAACATTTAATTAAAATTAAACCCACAGACATGACAGGAAAACAGTTTTCCAAAGAGAAAATGTTTAAAAGTTTAAAAGGTTTTTTTTTCAAAATTCTATATAAAATTGATCCAAATGACAGAAATAGGATTAATATATATATATATATGACTAATTTTACTTTTATAACTATTTTAAAAAAATAACCTATATATTTTTTAAATGATAAGGATGTTAAAAAAAACAGTATTTTTACTATTAATAAAAAAATTAATCTACTTATTAAAAACCAAAAAATTAAACCGAAATTAATTTTGATATTTTTATTTCAAAAGATAATTTTATTTTGATAAATATTTTTTCTGAAATTTTCATAAGATACATTAATTAATTTTTCAAATAAATAAATGAAAATATTATTTTGAGAAAATGTTTTTTTGAAACATATAGACATTACAAAAAAATGTGTATTTTTTTACCAATAAGTTTTCCTTATATAAATCCATTATTGGTAATATTTAAATTATTTCTATTCTTATTTATTCCTATATATTTAATGTATTTTTAATAATTATCATGTTTAAATATTAATATTAATAGTTAGTTTGTGTTCATTAAAAATTGATGTTGTGTGTAATGAAATTTATTGATGTCATTAAATATATTCAAAAAATGTATTTAACAAAATACTAAGATGTTATAGTAAAAGTAATGGATTATACATATATTACTTGGTCTCATTTTTCTAAGATATGGGATCTTGTACATTAAAATTGATATATCTCCCTCAAATCATTGGTTGTTTTATTTCATGAATGTTACTTTCTCCACCAATATGGTTTAGTGTTATCCACTATTTCCATTTACCTTTTATTCTCAATCATTATCAATAGAATACCATGACATATCACCTCCCATCATGTAATTTCATTGACCTTGATATGTAGTTATTCTATTTAATAAAAGTTTTTATTATATTTTTGATGTATTTTGGAGGGATATGGTTGGGTAAAATCCTAAAAGTATCATGTAGTCACTCAAGGTGGTTGGTGGTAAATTAATGTAACCATTTTTAATGAAATATATTCTATTTTATTTTACAGTCGTCATATTAAAAAAACTATATTTGTTAATATATATGAATATTATTATAGACTCCCAACACACAACATGACACAGAATGTAGCAAATAATCAAGACAATATCACAAGGTATTTTTACATGGTTTGATAGTAAGTGGGTATCTACTCCATTATTTGTTTGTGTCGAGTTAGAGAAATGAATATAAACTATAATGATCAAGTTAACATAAGGGGGAAGATAATCATAACCCATAGTCTGTCTCCTGAATATAATATATGGTCTCATGATAGTTTTATAGTGTCCACAATGGTTATTTATACTAGACCCCGCTATTTTACCAATCTTCATCCAAAAACTATAAATATGATATTTAGTTGAACTCCATGATGTCACATTATCAATATATAATATCTAATTCCCAAATTAGATACATTGATTTTTAATAGATAATACATTATAGTCACATACACATCATTTTTCTCATGTATCCAAATAACTAGAACTTATGAAGGATGTAGAATATTATCCATTATCAAACAACTAAATCATCCTTGAGCCTTATATGATTTTGAATCACTTCATATCCATTATCTATGAGTCTCTCAAAATAGGTGAAAAGTAGTAATAATGGTTCATATTGGTCCCCATCTCAAATCCTCACATATTTTTATACTTATTTGACTTCCATGTTACAATATGGGGATATCACAAGAATGGACTTCTCAATGTTTCTCCTTATTTTTCTTCTCATTTTCCTTGAATGATAACAAGGTACCAAACTGCAATGCCTCACCCAAATATTTATTCCATATTTTCATCGTCAAGGCTTAATATTTTTATAAGATGGTATATTTATAGTTTCTCACACTTAATATATCTTTATTACACCTCTTTCTATATTCATAGAAAAATAAATTCATATTATTTCTATATTTTAATATTAAAATTATATGATATTCCAAAATGTGATATTCTCATTTATTTTATAAAAACATCATGTGGGACAACTCACTATAGCCTTTTAATATTTTTTTTATTCTAAGAACTTTTTCTATCTAATGTTCCAAAATATACCAATTTCCCTCGTTTAATATGGTCAATAATATTCACTCTATGATGATTATAAATGATTCAAAATATTAATATTTGAAATACAATAATTATAAATCTAGGATTCTATCATTATCTTCTCATTAATTATTCCTTTAATATTTTATTTAATCATGACTCAATTAGGATATTTCTTGGATAAATAAAAGTTCAATATCATTTTATTTATATCTACAGAAATATCATATTATGTGGAACTAATAAAAATTATATAAAAATTGAAATTTCTTACTTATCAATTATATGATCTCAAATATCATATGAATGATCAATAATATGTTCCAAATACACATCAAAATATTATATATTAATAATATAATCTTACACAAACAATTTAATATCATTTATATCCACAAAACATATGTACGCATCAAGATGGTCTGATAATTTTCCAATTTTTACTATTCAATATCATAACTTCCACCTTTAGAATATTATATATTTTCTTGATGATATGAAATATCACTCTGAAAATAATAAATTTTCTCCAAATTATTTTCTTTTATCACAATGAAACATTTCCTTTACCATATATCAGGATGAAATACATAAAACATCATTAGTATGCACAAATATATGTTACATATCACTGTAATATCATTATTTTGTTGCATTTAAAAATTGGATTTATAATATAACTTTTTATACTCTAAAATATTTTATGTATCATGATAAAATATTTCCTTTTCATCATTTATATATTATCCTCAAAATATATATTCTATAAGAACTGGGAGATATTTCATTTCAAAAAACAATACATTATGTACCACATTAAATATATTGTGTATCACAGTGTAAAATCCAATTATTTTTTCTAACATTATTTATTTAACTTAGAGTGCTCATTATTTATAATGATGTCATTCCATAACTTTTATAATTAATCTCTTTTATATAAAAAAAGAATATTAGGGGGTAGAACAGTTATTTTTTGATGGTATGTCTCAACCGGATGTCAATGGTATAAACCCATCACCTTAACAAGATTTTGACTAAATAAGCCCCTCCCTATCTTGTAGGGAATTGGTTACATGCCTCTCCATGTCCTCGTAATCCTAATAAATGATTTTATAATTTAACTAATTCACATATTTTTCTATAATTCATTCATATCTTAATTTACCATATGGTTCAAGGGTTGTTCATTGTACTTCTTATTTTGTTGATATCATATTTTAAGTTAATGTAGGATTTGTTACTCTTTTATTAAACATTGGTGGAAATATTAATGCATAAAAAACTATCATTGATACATTAGATCAGTTTTTAATTAAATAATGGGGGATCAAGAATCGACTGATCAAATGGATTTTAGATCCCCCTCATATTTTTCTTCACTTTAAAGATGTATCCGATTTGATTCATGCTAGGTATATTTTCACAAGGATTTTCAACTTGTCCACATCTTTTCTATCAAGATGGATATTTGATTTCTATATTTAGAGGGACACATTCAATTCAAAAATATTGGTGAAATTTATTGTTCTACCCCTCCCCATTCAAAACCATTCAATCCATAAATTTTTTTTGAACATGGTTGGAAGGTACACGTTCTTAGAGAAAATAACTAGTTCTCTTTATAAACCAATATCTTTACATATTTTTTTTATAATTTTATATTTTAGGGCTCTTTGTGAATTATTAGGGATATAAATTGAATGGTAATACCATCATATAGATGTTTTTATCTTTTAATTTTTTATATTTTTTGGAATTACAACCTTATTGGACTAAAGGATCAAGCATTCTAAAACAAGAATTTTAATATAGATAGAAAATCATGTTAAAATACACATGGATCCTGTGCATACTCAAACATAATAATGTTATGTAAGGATATTGAAGAGGTTAATATTTATCATGATATCTATATGGGGATAATTTTTTATTTAGCTTTATTAATAGAGGATAATGTTTTTCCGTCAAAAATAAGGATAGGATTGGCATTCACATCCTCCAGGACATGTCTAACCTATATTGAAGACATGGATCCATGGTTAAAGGAACTAAGAGGTTTGGTTTAGGGTAACCGCATACATTCGTTGTTAGGGATTAAACAATTCAGGATTAATCATTTTTGAATATAGTGGATTATGGAAAGGGATGTGCTCATATAGTTTAAAATACTGAAAGAAAAAGAAGTATATAGTTTGACATCACTTATAAAGAGATATTAAAATAGTGGAAAACCCCATATCCTATGTTCAGGTAAGGTCCTCAACCCTAGATAAAGTGGTGTCTTTTGGTGATATTCAAATATCAATGCAGTTTTAATCCTAATGAATTGAGTATGGGAATTTTATATTATTAGTTGACTGTTTCACAATAATTCATATTTGGAATAAGTTTTATATATTTTATAATGGTGATGTATACAATTAAGAAGTAGTGTGGAAAATGGTTGCTTCAAAGATGAGATATAATTTGGACCAATATACAAACAGAAACCCACACTAGGGAATTCGAGATCCTCAGGATGTGAAAATTAATGACAACACATAATATAATAGTAAAATAATTTATGGTTCCCTAGATTTTCTATGCCTCAAGAAAAATTTTAGGAAAATGAATTTTTTCATCACAATGAACAAAGGGAAGAACAAAAGTATCATTTTTGAGTGATATATCGTAACTATTGGGATTATAACCAAACAACTTAAGCGATAATATAATATGATGAAACCCATAGAAACTATATTAATTGGTAAAATAGTTGCAGATTCAGAACCCTATTAAGAGATCATGATTCTTTTTTATGATCCCCTAGAATTGGAACAACCTCTAGATCTAAATCCAAGATAAAATTATATGGGGTATGTTCCAAATGGATAATAAATAATAATCATTTTTCTATAATTTATTTTTCTAATGTGATGAATTTTTTTTTAAACATTTGTAAATCATTCAATATAGGAATATAAAAAGATTGAGGAAAATAACTCCAATATTAATATATACCAAGAGGATAAAATGATCTTATAGATGGAAAGATTTCATGGTGGCCACAAATATGAAATCATGAAATTATTTAATTTAAATGTTAAATGTATCAATGAAAAAAGAAATCTTATTTTTTTAAATTAAGAGGACTACATTCTAATTTTTGAATAAATAGCTACTATTATTGATGGGAAAATTTTAACTAACACAGATATTGTTATCATTTATCTTTGATGGAAGTACCAGTTTAATCAAAGTAATTAAAACTCTAAGATGCATATTGATGTTTTGTCTTTTTCTTATAGTTGTTAGTTTCTCCATTTCTATTGGTTTGTAAGTTGTTGGATTTTTCATGGGTTACAACTCCATCCCAATAATTAAAAATTAAAGAAAATCCAAAAAAGTTAATGGAGGAGAGCAATAATATATATTTTATGATATATAGAATTATTAAAATCACCTAAAAATTACTTCAAACTATCTTAGATAATCTATAACCACTCTATCTCATCTAAATACAACATTAATAAATATAATAATTTCAAAAATTATCTCAAAACACTTTATAATTTTCCTTATTTATATTTTCAACATATAAATACTCATCAAGATTATTTCATAATACTTAAATACATTTAATAATTACATATTTAAAATTAACATTATCCAACCATCATTCATGTGTTTTAATTAGTGTACATTGAATCCCCCATGATTGATTAAATATATATTTTTATTCATACCTCCATCCACATATAAAATTATATAATCTTTTTTATAGTATCCATCATCACTAACTCATATAAAATACGTTGTAGACTATTCTCCCTACATCCAAAAGTACATAATAATGAATATTATAAATTTTAAAAATATATTCCCCTTATGTATTATAATTCTTCATTGAATATATATATATATATATATGAATTCAAAGAACTAGATATCATTTCCCACTAACAATGATGTATCTAAATATGTATATACTTTTATAGTATATGAATCTATCTCCACATGTATTTATAATTTCATGAAACAAATATAATTATCATAGTAACTTGTAGTTGTATCTCAGAATTTCGACTTCTTTATTAGTTAATAAAATTAACTTCAACCAACTTTATCCCATAAAGTAATCACTTTTATTTACCATATTGAATAAAATACAACACACTTATTCACAATCCATTTAGTCACTTAAATCTACCACTTAGTATTTGTGATCGATAAACATTTTAAATATACCCACATTAATTATAAACAAAATATTTATCTCTCCTCCTATTTGAAAAAAATAAGGGATCATGAATTTGGGTACTCATATTCAATACTAAAATTTCATCTTCCCTCTTTAGTAAAACTGAATCCACTTGAATTAATGGTGAAATATATTTTATTAATAATAAATAACTAAAAAAATTAATCAAATATATGTCTATTTGAGCTATCTCAGTGCATAAAATTAGAATAAAAAACATAAAAAACAATGATATCCATAAACCAGTTCAATAAGTGATACCAACTCAAAAATAATTTTTCTAAGGGATATTCAAATATATTTTATAGTAAATAATATCTTACAATAAAATAGAAAAATAAATTAAATCATTCAAATGAAAGAAGTTTTCCACTATTTTATTTATCTTCCAATAAAATTGAATCCCTCACTTAATAATTATATTTGATCTATAAAAACTGGAATGGAAAAGTGGTATTTATAATTTAGCTTCGTATTTTTTACGAGTAGATGATTATTATAGATTTGTATAAAATAATATTTTTTTATGTTTTTTACAAAAAAAAATACATAATGGTATGCACTCCATTAATCATTGTCTTCGATGGTATTCATTAAAATGTGACTGCCATAATATCTATATAATATCAATTAAATTTTTTCAAAGAGGAATCAAGATTCAAAATAAATAATTCCATTATAGACGTATCTACTATCTGTAATACTCTTATAGAATTACAGTACTCTACTACATGCATCAACTTAAATTGACTTATTCTAAATAAATAAATAAATCTATGGGAAAACATATCATCTTGATATTTTTTGATATATTTCCTTTTAAAAAATATAACGGTTCTCTTTACAGGAAACAACATGTTTAATTGAACTGTGATATATTGTTCAAGTAATTTTATTAAATAGAACTTTTATTAACTATATTTTGGATTGGAAGATATTAATTTGACTAAATTATTTTAAAAAATTAATTTTTTAAACATGTAGATAGTAATTTTATTTTTATAAATTTTCTAAAATGAAAAATAAAAACATTTTAATGTAAAAAAGTGATGTTTTTCTAAAAAACAATTCCTAGGAACACAATTTGTTTTAATATTAACAAATTAACATATTAATTATTTATGAATGATTTAAAAGAAAATATTTAGTTATATATAGTACCAAATATATTTACATTTATGTAACTTTTTTTAATTGGAATGGAATTGTATTTAGTTCAATGTTATGTTTAAAAATACATTTTTATAAAGTGTGTTTTTGTTTCACTCTTCACGATTATTTTGAAACCAATTTACAATAATTATAGTAACTGAATTTGATAAAATAGATTCAATATTTGGTATTATAATTTCCTAATTTGGTGATGATATATCTTTCATTTTTTGACATTAATATTAATTACGGTAAATATTTTTTAAACATATTTTGACCATATTATATATTATATTTGATCATTTGGAAATTTTAAGCGACAAGCAATTGAATATTATATTATAATTTATGAATGTTTTAATTATTTAGAAGTTTCCATGCACCCGACTTATAAAATGGGGTTCTATCCTCCTTTATACATATATACATTTCGGTAATATATATAGGATAATCCATACCAAATAATTTCATATGTTCTACCTCCCATTATAAAGAAGTTGTTATTCCAAAAATATCAACCTTAGATTGTTTAAGGTGTAACCGAAATGAGGATTCCCAAAGAAGAGGAACTTATCTTTTTGATATATTTTAAGGGTTTTTCTCCCATATACACATTATAATATTATATGAACATATTAGCATGATAAAAAAAGTATCATTATTATTCTAAAAATTATTATTTCAATGGTTATTTCATTTTACAACTCATTTCTATCCATTTAAAAATGATGGAATCATTCGTACATACGTGTGGACTACCTCCACCACGAAGGGATGCGATTCATTTTTCATTTCTACCATAAATGGATGGTTATATATATTGGTTTGTTGAATTTATATGATATTTATATTATTATTATTATTAAATGTTATATTATTGTTTATATTTATTTCATTCCATTCATTGGATAATTAAAACCTTACTCTTTCGTATGTATGGACTACCATCACAACGAAGTATTGTTATTCATTTTTCATCATGACCTTATATGAGTAGTTATAAATGTTTATATAATGAATAAAAGTTAAACTTATAACATGATTAATATTATACTATTAACAAACCCCCGACGAGGGTGAAAATCCCTGAATCATTGAACCAAAACATGATTGAAAAATGGAAGACTTTTTACCTGAATGTTGATTTTAATGAGAAATTGTTAATAAATTGGTAGTTTGAAAATTAAAAAGAACTTTATTATGTAATATTATTAAGAATATTATTTTTGTATATATTTTTAATAAATATAAATTTATAATAAATCTAATTTTCATGCTTTTGTACCATTATACTCTCTTTATTAAACAACGTTATTAGGAAAATGTTTTTTTGGAAAAGTCAAAATACTTTCTTCTTCTTTTGGATAAGGAATATTTCTCCCCCATGACCATGTTGTTAAAAATATTTTGGGAATGATTATAATTAAGATAAAAATTACAAAAAGTTTTTTTTAATAAATACGTCTTTATTTACAAATGATCAAAAGTAATCATTTCAACTATTTTCCATATGTCTCACTTTTATCATTTTAGAAAAGTGTGAAAAGAATGTTTTTTAACATATATAGATTGTTTTGATTTCAAAACCACAAGAACACTATTTTATTTGATGATTAATTTAAAAAATTTCAACTTTATATTTAAATAAAATTATATTCTGAATATTCCAGAAAACATTTAGTTTTAATGATAGAATGGTAAATTATATTTTCGCTTGTTTTTATATAAATTTTCAAATACACTATTAAAGGTAATTTTGTTCTATATAAATTCCCTTTGGTGTCTCATATTCACTATAGCGGATATGATCTAATGATACCATAGATTTCCATTCAATAAATGTGCTTGTATTATTTGAGGTTGAAAAATTTATGAAACCCATAACCTTTACATGGGTTGTGATATGATAGAATGATGAATTTTTATATAATCATTCTGAAAAGAAATATAAGGTTTTAATTAATTAATTGGATTTTCTGTTTAATACCCTGAATACATTAGATAATTATTGATATCTCATGAGATTGTATATATTATAATGGGATTTTAACTTAGTTCCTTAAGGGACTTTGTCCTCTATGATTTTCTTGGGAGTGAACATTGACTAAGGAAATGATGGAATTAGTAATGAACTAAATCCACTACAGAACTATGTCCATTATGATAGTCTTAGTTGTAGACCTTAACAAATGAAATGTTTTTCTAAGATTTTATTGTGGAAAAATTATATTCAAATATTATTATGCTTATGAAATTATTTCATGGATCATGATCGATTAATGATGATTCCCGGACTCATGTTTGTTGAAATGTTAATTATTTATTCCATGATTTATAATTTATGATCTATGACTGACCAGGTATGAATTTTTTAAGTTATGACTTTTATTTCATTCAATTATACCTATATTATGATTAAAAATGATCATCAATTGATATATCCCATGTTTTCCTTTAAAAATAATTTCTCGCACCATTTATTATGTTTCTATTATCACCAGGTTATGATGAAAGGTATTGATTAAGAAATATATTTGAAGGGTAATATAAGAGAAGAAATTTGTTTGAGATGTTGATGATTTCTATTGGAATAAGATAATGATATATTGAGTCTCCCAATACACTACCCCATTACGGTTTTAAAGAATGTTTTATTATGAAATATATTGAATATTCATCTAAGATGATGTGATATGTTTGTATGTAATGCTTATGTCGCCCCAATTTTTATTAGAGAATGGTTTAATTTTTTTAGATATTTGGTCAACAGGAATATTGGTATTAAACATAACTAAATCTATGAATAATGGTATTCGATATAGAGTGAACACAATTGTTTCATAGGTTGATATCTATGTGTAAGTACTTAAGACATTTTAGGAATGATTTTCCTAACTATATTATTTCTCACTATGATAATTTTATATTAAATATTAAACTCTATATTTCGGTTTCAGTCAAAGGTTGGTAGTAGGAAAAATCATGTTAACAATGTATTTTGGGGAAAATTAAATGATTTTCTTCTTGAGTAACTTAATGAAATGTTAGCTAGAATGTAAAATATTTTCATTATACTCACCCAACTCTCTTAGGACATGAATAATTTTGAGCTTCCAAGTGATAAAATGGAGGAAAAATTAACAATTTATTATTTCCTTAGGTAATATCTATATTATTTTAGTGTGTCCTCTTAAACACTATATTCCATAAAATGGATCATTAGTGCTAAAAAAGCTGTTTTCTATTCCCTAATACTTTGAGCATGAAATAGTTTTCCCGGTAACATATCACTTAGAAGGTGAACTAGATCAATGATTGAGCCTTACATTGAATATGATGTAGGTGTAAGAAATTTACTTGATGGAATGTAATTATTTCATATGTTTCTTTTTAGGCTAAAAATATTTTTGGTGAATTAATTGGATCATTTGAGGAAATGGTTACAGGACATATAATTTATGATTCTGGTTTTATAATTTCCCATAAAAATAAAAAATTTAGTTTCTATAGTGGCTTTAAAGCATGTCATGGAAATCTGTAAGAAAAAAGTTATATTCGTGGTTATAAAAAATAATTTGATGTTCCTTCAAGGTAGAAATGAAGAGTATTAATTTCCATCATTATTATAGATTTAATAATATGATAAAGTTGGATTATTGAGTTAATTATTATTATAAAACTAATTGAGGAGAGAAAAAAAATTTCTTCCATAAATGTGGAAGGATGCATAGGGAATTGTCTAAAGGGAACGGATAAATGATTCATGTGTAGAAAATAAATAAATAGATAAAGTGAATGTTATAATGATGTAAAGGGGACAACCAATGAAATGAATAAATATATAACTCATTTTAATTTAATACCCAAAAATAATTCTATTGATTTATGGAGGATGTAAATTATGATATCTAGTTCATGAATCGAAGGTTCTTTGATGATTATCCCAATTACATAGTTATTTTTCCAATAGATAAATGGGATTATCATGTGATAAAACCATTGAAGTGGATCATGTGGATGATGTGGTGAATGGTACACTTATCATCTACTCTATAAATTTAAATATTATATGTCATAATTTTTTCCCACCCTTTAATATCTGATGTATTTTATAAGTATATCATATCACCACCACATCAATTTTTTGTTGAATTTTTTAAAAAAAAATCCTTATAGTCATATTATCACATATCATGTATATAGATCCTCTTAGGTAGATGTTTTTGGGAATGTAATTTATTCTTTAATTTTAATTCTACCTCTAATTTAATATTATTGGATTTTGCATATAGATTGGATCTCTCTATATAGCGACTATATGATTTATTTTGGGATGGAAGCCATGTTTGATATATCAAATAAACAAATGATTTTATATCATTTAGAGGATGAATATTAACTTCCAAAGGATACTACATCAATTATATAAGTCTCATTAACTATTTATAAGGGATATATATCTAAAATGGATGGTGATAAACTCATCACTGATGATATGACTAATGATATGGAATATAGAAATATATTCCCTAAAGGGTTTCCTAGAATTCCATTGAATTACAATGTTAATTTATCAATTGAACAAATACATGGTGGTATGCGAATTTTACGGTTTCCATAAATAATGTATCTAACTAAGTTGTTTGAATTAAATAAGAAACTCAAGGAGAATGATGATAATGGTTTATTTTTACATGTACATCTCTATGGGGTGAAACTGTTGTTTTACCTAATAATAATGATGGATAAATGCATTTTTTTCATGGATTATTGAGAACTTTACATGATTAATATCAAGAATATTAATATTGTACCTCAATTCTATGGGTTTTTTTGATCAATTTTTAGGATTCAAATAGTGTTCAATGATTTCACTCAGATAGGGATATCATTATTTGAGGTCCCAAAATGAGGGAATATCCAAGACAACCTTTTCAAAAATTCATGTATTCTATGATTTTAGAGTGATGTTATTAAATCATAGTAATTCCCTAACAAAAATCAAGAATTTAATAAATTGATTCTTTATATATTATATAGATTAGTTTATAGTTATTATTATATAGGATAGTTTTATATATTATATGAGAAATAAATAGTATCAAGATCATTTGAGGATTGCATTGATGACTTGGGGTATGGATAACATATATTCTGAATTTAGTAAATTTTATTTCTTGTTATATAAAGAATGTATATTCAGTCATGTAATCAGAAACTAAGGTACATCACTTGACCCTTCAATGTAAGAGTTATTGAAGATTGGCCCTGACCAATCATGGTGACCAAAATCCAGTAATGTTTTTGATTATTTGGACACTATTGATTCTTTGGAAGAAATATCTCAAGAATATCATGTCCACTAACAATGAAGATGCAAAAGGGTTCCAAGTTCATTTGGATAGATGAATGTGAAGAAATTTCATGGAACTAAAGAGTTTGACTGGTTAGTAAACATTTTCACACAATACCCATTTGTGGAGAAGGGTTTTTGATCTATAGTGTTTTATAAAAAATGGACAAAGATGAGTTCTCATAAATAATTACTTGTTAATAACCAATTCCTAAATCAAATTGAAGGTTCATGAGAAAACATATGAAACTAAACATTTATAATATGTAGTGGTAATGAATTATTTGAAGATATAATGGAATTATATTTGTGGTGAAATATGTGACATATATATAGATCATTAAATCAAGATGTATATATTAAAATCAAATTATCTGAATATAAACCAAAGAATGTAGTTGGTAATGATTAATGAATATTATAGTTCAAAATATTTACATTCTATTAGACTGAAGAGGGCTTGAGATTCATTATGTTGGAAGCACTGTGCTATTGTTCCCATTGTGAGGATTGAAAGAGATCAAATACTTATGGATTAAAATTCGACAGTCCTTGACATAAAAATTTAAAGAAGGATATTATATATTTATTATAAAAATGATCATCCATATATTTATTTGAATATTAAAGAGGCATAGGAGGACGATGTGGTGCTGAAAAAAGCAGGTGATAAATATTCCTATGTTCCCTCACTGAAGTGATGGAATGATAATGGTTAGAAATAGAATATGTTTACCATTAATATTGAAATTTATGGAGTTATTATATTAATTTCATAGTTTATAATTACTTATAGATCCTAAATGTATGGGGATATAGTTAGATCTAAAATATAATTTCTTATGGGAAAACAAAAGGAGATGATATGTAAATCATGTATCTTGATTCTTAGTATGACAAAAATTGTTGGGTGAGAGAAAAATGTATTAGGGGATGTTACATGATTTACCCAAACCAGAGTATAATTTGGGAAAACAATATCATGGAATTCATCTAGGGACTATGTAAAATATCAAAATTGAAAAATTATATTTGGGTTGAAGTAAATCACTATAAAAAACTAGGACATTTAACTTATATGAGAAAATAGTTTTATATTTAACCAATCAACAAAATATCCTTCAAAGAATTGTTAATGTTACATTTAGTACCAGTATCAATTGTATCTGATTTACATATGAGGATTACCTTGAAGTTATGGGGAAGACATCCACATGATTTGAATATGGAGTTGATATTTGGCATTAGAAACCATCCTTAGACAAATTGAAAATTTGATAGGACCATTAAAACAATAAAATATATTCTTAGATCATTATTATATTTTTAAGGGATTTTTGGATAACACCTTCCACTTGTTTAATTTTTATACAATATTAGTTTTCACATGAGCTTTAAGATCCTCTTTATGAACCCCTCTATGGAAAAATGTGTGGGAATCCTATATGTAGTGATGAATTTGTTAATGAATTATATCGGGCCCAAAGAAATATAAGGATACCGTTGATTATGCGAGATATAATCAGTAATAGATCAATATAATTTAGAGTTGACAAAAAATTTATGCTGACAATCATGGGTGAGATCTTGAGATCAAAGTCAGTGATAAAATATTCCTATAGATATATCCTTATAAGAAGGTTATGAGATTTTGAAATAATGTTATGTTGATCTCAATGTATATCAATACCTATGAGATTGTGGATCACATTTATATATTATATTATCACTTGGAAAGTCATATGAACCACTAATATGTTTAGAATATGTTCCATGTATCTCTTTCAAGAAATTACATACTAGATCCTTAACTTGTATTGATCAATGAGTTCAAAAAAATAGAGCATGATATTTCATATTAATAAGAAACATTATAATTTTTAGATCATATGGGAATACATATACTGAATAATAATAATCTCTTTGTCAATGTCCTCTAGGAGAATCAAAAATTTGAGGAAGTTATGTGGGAACTAGTTGTCGTTATGTGGAAGTATCCTTAGTTTTTTACATTAGTCTGACTAAATATTTAGTGATAATATCTTATAAGGGGTATAATTTAAGACCCCATTATTTTATTTTTTAATTACCTTTAAGTAAGATTTATTTCATTGATTATATGCTGCATTGTATTTAAAAAAACAAAAATATACCATTATAATATTACTACCAATTCTGACTGTTATCACCAAGATTTTGTATTAGAATGTATGAATTTGAATGACTAAATTATTGAAAGAAAAGTTTTTTGAAAATATGTGGAATTAATTCATTGGTTATTAGTTTTTAAATGGAAAATAGAAGCATTTTAAATAAAAAATTAATATATTATTCGTTGAAGAACTATTTTTACGTGTAAAAATTATTATTATCTTAATAATTTAAATTAATACCTATAGATAAATTTTTTAATTATATTTTCAGAAAATATTCTCAAAAAAAATATTTTAACATTCATCTAAGGTTTTTAATATTCACTTAATTATATTAAATTAAGTGTTATCCTTAAAAATGCATTGTTCAAAAAACTATTTTCAAATCCCTTTCATGGTTATATTAAATCTAATTAAAATCACATATTTAAATTCACTGATTTAAAATCTATTATATATTTTAAAATATAATTTCAATAAAATTTCATTCTTCCACCTTATTTTTTCATAATTAATAGTTGTTATGGTAAAAAAAATTCACCTTAGTTAAGGTTAAAAAGCGTTAATATGGTTATTAAAATAAATGATAAGGATAAAATACTAAAAAAATGTCTATAAACATTATTTTTAAGGATATTTATAGCTGATATTATTCTATATATAAAACATTTATATTTTTTTACGATTCCAATTGAATTTAAATTTATTATATTTCTAATATTTTATGTATTTTATGGTCACCATTGACCTCACTTATATAAGTGGGTCCTCTCCCCCTATAACATTATCCACTTTTTAGCCATATATCTCATAAAAATCCATCCCAAATACATTCCTAACATCCCACACAATTTACTGTATCATTTGGTTTTCCTGTTAAAAAATCCATTGAAGTATGAATGTGTAAGCCCAAGGAGGGTTCACATAAAAGAGGTAATTGTATTTATCGATCAATTTTAGGTTTCCTTCTTTCTTGACCAAATATAAATATTATATAACCATCCAAAAATTATTAAATAAGTTTAAAAAATATAATAAATTGTTTTCATGTCAATGGAACAATCATTATCTATATACATTCCATCTTATGAGAAATGATAATGTTGTTCTTGTGTTTGTGTATATTAGCACTTTCCCAAAGCAGTATGATTATATTTTCATTCCCAACATAAATGGATGGTCTTATGGATGGTTTTAATGAATTTATGTTATATTATTATGATTATATAAATATATATTAATATTTTAATTACTTTTTTTGATATTCATTAGAAAATAAAAATCAATACTCGTTTTTGTGTATGGACTACCGTCTCTATGCTATGATGAAATTAATTTTTCATCACCCCTTATGTTAATGTTTAAAATTTTAATGTATTGAACAAATATTATACAGATAAAATTATTAATATCAGAGGGATTATGAAACCATGACTTATGTTGAAGGTCTAGAATGATCGCACATAAATATGTACGAAAAATATTCTAGTTTTCACCCAAAAAAGTTATTTTAACGAACAATTGTTAATAAATGGGTAACTAGAAATAATTAAGTAACGGTATATTGTATTATAAGAATCAATAAAGTTATCTTAATGTTTTAAAAAAAATAAATATTTACTATAATGTAACTTAATGTTTCTTATGATGAATTTCAGGACATGGGATAAGGGATAATGTTATAATCTAATTCCTTTCTATGATTACATATGTTAAATTTTTATTCACTGAAATTTTATTATTATTATCCAGTAAATATTTTTTTTTCAAGTCTATGTTTTTTTTAATTTTAATTTATTAACACCATTTCCCTCTCATTGGTACTTGAAATGAGGGAATTTGTTTTCATAAAATATGACCATATTTTTTTCTTTTTAAGTTGGGAATCATTCTATTCCTTATCCGGGTTCTTAAAAAAACATTTACAGTAGTTTATATATCTGAATAACTATTTGAGTAAGGTTTTTTTAGTTCCTTTTTAATTTTTTACAAATTATTAAAAGGAGTTTTTTCTTTTTTTTATGAGAGACTTTTGACTTCTTATTAAATTGTGAAAACATGTTCTTTTTTAATGTAAACCACATTGATGGATTTCACAACTATAATGTGAATTATTTTCATTGAAGAACAATTTACAATTTTATTTGATTATTCTTAATGAAAATATTTTATTGAATACTCATGTTTTTTAGTTTCTAATTATGTTGAAGGGAAATGATATTTTCCAATATTTTCAAAAAAATAAAATGCTATTTTAAAGGTATATTTAATATATACCAACATACATTGATGTGTCTTTTGATTTACTAAGAATATGATTGAATTATACCATACATTTTATATACTTATAATTATTATGATTATGTGAATTTTAAATGATTCTGATTCTCATTCTTTCTCCACAGGTTATGCTATGATGAAATAATGAATGATTATATGATCTTATGAAGCATATATGTGTGGTTTTTGTTATGTGATATGTAGACCTATTAAATCAATCCAATTACTGAGGTAATGGTTGATATTTCATGAGATAATATATTCTATAATGTGGGGTGGAATCAATTCAATAAATTCTTATATTTACTATGATAGTCTTGGGAGTAATTATAGACAATTTAAATGATGGAAATTGGAGTGATCTAAATTCACAATGGGACTCTATCCACTTTAGTTGTCTACAAAGTGAAACATGACTAATGAAATGATATTAGGTGTTTATGATTATGCCCAAATTCCTATAACATATTTTCATACCTATGAAATTAACTCATGTATCATGACTAGTTAATGATGATTCTTCACACTTATAACTCATGTCTATTGAAATGATAATGTTTTATTCCATGAATCATGATTTATGATCTATGATATATTTAAAATAAAATTAATATTTTATGATTATTATCTTATAAACATATTCTTATCTAATTCTCTAAAATTGTGATAAATTGATATCCCCCACGTTTACACTTATGGTGTGTCTGAGCTCACCCATTCTTATGTTTCCTTTTTTCTTGATGATATGAGCGAAGGAATTACGTAATAAATGACTAAAATGGGTACTATGTTGGAAAAAATTTATAGTAGATGTTAAATATAATCCATTAAGTAAGATAATTTTATATCTAGTCCCTAAAGACGCCGAACCATTATGGTTTTTAAGCATTTAATCTTGTAAAATACATTGAATACTAATCTAAAATAATGATATATTTATGCTTGATTTACTTGGGTCACCTAAAATAAGTTGTGTTCTCAATAGGTCCTCAAATAGTGAAATATAGAGAAGACTTTATTATCAACATGAGCTTTTTCTCCTCCCTAATGTAGCTTTGAGAGAACAATTCATGATTTTTAAACCTTTTATTTTATAAACAAAAATAACTGTTGGACATGTTATATTAATTGTGTGAGAAACTAATTTTTAAGTGGAATTTATTTTTTTAATTTAGAGAGAATGTTACTTTAATTTTCTTATTCTATACCCAAATTATTTCTTCCCATTGTGTTTATTGTCACGACCCGTCCTCGGGGCCCATGCCGTGACAACCCCAAACCCGCCCTCCATAGGCCAGGGGCTGGCGACTAGCACCAAGGCGTAAATCCCAGAAAAAGGGAAGGCATTGCCTTTGTAAAGTAAACAACAAACACCACAGAGCATGCAAGCAGAAGAAGTAAACACTACGTAAAAACTGGTACAATAGTAAGTGCGGAAAAGTAAGTGGGCCAGTATACAAACCCAAAATGAAAGTAAAGTACAACTGGAAGGGGTAAAACAACAACTGAAAAGTAAAGCCGCAACGTTGAGCTGTCCATTGGAAATCCTACCTGAAGGGTGGGTACAGAAAGCCTCCACTACTCATCGGGTCCAGCCGACCGCTCCGAGTACGTCCCGTCCAGTGGTCCACCACCAAGTACCGACCTACTCCGCAAGCCTCCACCATGATTAGTGATGTCCGTCGTCTGCAACAAACACAACGTAGTGCGGGAATAGCCCATGCAGGGGTGAGTATAAGATACTCAGTAGGGGCCCCGAGACCCCCGAAGGTCTCCCAGAATCCACAAAGGATAACCACAAAAGAAAATATACAATCACGAAGTAACATCCAACAGTGCTTAGGTATATGCCCATATATATACCTAAGTCATCAATTCTCGCTCAGCTCCGACATCGGAGCTCAAGTAAAACCCAGTCCACACAGAAAAGCAAAACGTAAATCCACATAGGATAGTACAACACAATCCACAAAGGAAAGTAAACAGGATTCATCTCACACCGGAATACTTCTTTGTATGACGATAAAGATGACCAGATATTGCCACTGATTCATCTAAGCCATCAGACCCACAAAGGATCGATATGTACTGACCCCTGAAATGACCCACAAAGGATCGATAGGAAACTAACCCCCGCAATGACCCAAAAAGGAACTGACCCACACAGGATCGATAGGTAACTAACCCCCGCAAAGACCCACACAGGACCTGACCCACACAGGATCTGTAGGCGATGGCCCACACAGGACCGCTGAGCGCTGACCCACACAGGATCGGACCCACACAGGATCTGTAGCACTAACCCACGTAGGATCGCTGAGTGCTGTAGTCGTCACCGTCGAATCCACTGAGGATCTCTGCACAGTTGTCGCCGTCACAGTAGCAGTCGCAGCCAGCTCTAGGGTTCCCGCACACAACAAGCTCATTCGGGAAGGTCCGCTCCCTGAGCCGAGAGGCCGATATGTCAACTGACACATAGTCCAGAGTTGATGTATCCCAAAGTTCCGTATCGTCAACAGGAACTCAACGTCGCAGACGACGCGTCAATCGGACGCCCGGTCTGAGAGTTATTGGCTTTTCTGTCCCAGGGGCCCGGTTGATTTTTAAGGCAAAACCAACCCGACCGTACTCCAACTGCGACCAAACCTCGGGCGGAGTATTCCAAAAGACCTGTCTCACTTAGCGAAATCCAACAAAGTCAACGGCACGTCAATCGGACGTTCGTAGCTCAAGATATGAGCGTTTCCGCTCCGAGGGCCCGGTTGGTTTCGTGTACGAACCAACCCAGCTGAACCCAAAGTATTCCGAAACCTTGAGTGTGATATACCTAAACGAACATCTCGATCCAAGGATCGCATCGCCACGGACGGCGCGTCGTTTGAAGTCCCGTAGCTCAAGTTACGAGCAAAATACCGAAAAAGTCCGGAAACGGGGGGTCTGGGCCCGGACCGACTCGGCCCGACCCCCATGGGTCGGCCGAAACCGGGTCGACCCGACCCGGGTCTGCTTCCGACCCGGTTGGGCGCAACCTGGCCCGCCCAGGGCGGCCCGACCCGACCTGGGCGCGACCCGGCCCGGCGGGTCGGCTCGGCTCGGCTCGGCCGAGCGAGGGAAACTGCGGGCGGGGGTGCGCTACCCCCGCATGAAGGATCCGCGGCCCCGGTTGGGGCCGCCTCTCGCCAATGGATGCGGCAGCAGGAAACATCCCTACCTTCGGTTTGGCACAGCCGCGGAACGGCACCCCGCCGCCATGGCGGCTCCGTCCGGCGGCACGCCGGGGCGCCGCCGGTGGAGTCCGCGGGCCACCGGAGTTGCTCTGGTGGTCCGATTTCATTTCTGTCTATGCCATAGCTCATCCCGGGTCCCGTTCTTCACTGCGGAATCAACAAATCATCTCTGCGGCCCCTTTTGTCATCATCTGCCGTTCCACACACCAAGAACAAAAGGGCGGTGGATTTGGACTTGTTCGTTGGTCCGCACCCACCGCGTTAGCGGTTTGAAACAACACCATAATTCCCAGAAATTGATAAACCTCGACCCGCAATAATAATCCGCAGACCAACTTGTTAATTGGTTGGTCCGCATTCTTGCCTTGGAGGAAAAAAAACATGGGTATTATCATTTTCAAAACGACCCCTACCTCAACGTCATCGTCGGACGCGAGTTCTTCGCGGAATTGACCGTCGCAGAAGAAAAGGATTGTCATGTCGTGAAAGGGCGTCGCTATCGAGCGGTACTCGGCGTCACGTAGAAAAACTCCGAGGATCAAGAACATACAGATTTAATTATAACAATTAAATCCATGTTGATGTTATAAACCACAAAGAATTAAATGGACCGCAATCCCCTACCTTAAGATGCCGATAGAAGATTGTCGCGGGGATGGAACGTCGTGGAAGAAGCGTCGACATCGTGTCGCATCGATCTCTGGGGGTCTGACGTTCATCGCGTTCTTTGCGTTCTTCACATTCTTCGCGAAGGAGGATGAAGGACTTAAAGTTTCTGTCAAATCCTCTCAACGAACAATCCTCAAGAAGACATGTGTTGGTCTTATTTCATTACATGCCAACAAACGAAAATTAAAGATAACTAACGAACAAATTAATTCATAGAATTAATTACAACGAACTAACCGCCCAATTAATAGGGGCCTTAAGAATTTAGAAAACGCGTCAGTTGACTTTCATTTAATAGGGGTTTTCGCGGGTGCGTTACTTAGTGGAAAAGAAACGGTGGGGCTCGTGCGGGCCCCACCTCACAAATATCCTACCAAGAGGGTAGGATATTTGAGGTTCCACCCTATCTGCTTTAACTCAGTTTAAGCAGATTTAAGTGGCTTTAAGCGGCTTTAAGTGAAATAAAATAACGTTTGTCGTACCACATTATTTTATTTCTTAACTTAAAGCCCAAAAATTAAAAACCACACCCGAGAAAATGTAACTCCGGAAGAGTCGTTTCTAAGCAAATATTGGCACTTCGATTCCATCAGTGCCCTCAGAATTCAATTCCGAGCACCGGTTCAAATTTTAGAAAACCCCTCTCGTTCGTTCACTGAATGTATCAAGCCAAACTTCCGAAAATGATTCCAGGCACACCGGGCCTCGGAATCAGGTACCATCAGAAACTGTGTTCTTGTAAAATTCCAAAGAAAATTAAGAAATTTTTTTTTTTTGAAATTTACGGGTCTTTACATCACTCCCACCTCAGGGATTTACGTCGCCGTAAAGATACATCATAAGATAGGGAAACAAATGTGGGTACTGAGCATGCATCTGAGCCTCCCACTCCCAAGTTCTCTCCTGGAGGTTCCCGTGCTGCCATCTGATGCGCACTATAGGAATCGATCGTCCACGTAGGACCCGCTCCTGTCGATCCTCGATCTCTCCTAAGACCTCCACAAAAGACGCCCCATCATCAACGTCTATCTCCCCATGGTCAATGATATGTGTTGGGTCGTGCACGTATCTCCTCAGCTAAGATACATGGAAGACGTCGTGCACCTGGTGCAATTTAGGTGGTAGAGCCAGGCGATAAGACACCTCGCCGATCCTGCTGAGGACCTGGAATGGTCCGATGAAGCGTGGAGACAACTTACCGCCTCGGCCAAATCTCCGTAATCCACGTCGAGGTGAGACACGCAAGAAGACATGATCTCCATCCTCGAACTCTAGTGGCCTCTGCCTCCTGTTAGCATAAGACTTTTTTCGGCTCTCAGCTGTCCTCATCCGCTCCTGGATGACCTGGAACATCTCTGTCATGTCCCGGACCATCTCTAGTCCCACAAGTGTTGACTCCCCAGGATCTATCCAGCAAAAAGGAGATCTGCAAGGTCTGCCGTACAACGTCTCGTATGGTGCCATCCCGATGGTGGAGTGGTAGCTGTTGTTGTATGCAAAATCCACCAAGGGTAGGTGGTCCTCCCAGCTGCGACCAAAGTCGAGGACACATGCGCGGAGCATGTCCTCGAGAGTATGAATGGTCCTCTCCGTCTGACCATCTGTCTGAGGGTGAAAGGCGGTGCTCAGACGTAGCTGCGTCCCGAACGCCTCCTACAACCCCTTCCAAAGCCGGGAAGTAAAGCGAGCATCTCGATCAGAGATGATAGATGATGGCACACCGTGAAGCCGTACAATCTCCTGAACATAGAGAATCCCCAAGCTCTCCACTGAGCCCTGCTCTCTGATGGCTAAGAAGTGAGCCGACATAGTGAGTCGGTCGAAAATCACCCAAATGGAGTCGTGACCTCTGGAAGTGCGTGGAAGTCCAGTCATGAAGACCATCGATATCCCGTCCCACTCCCACTCCGGGACCTCCAAGGGTTGTACCAAGCCTGCTGGTACTGGATGCTCTGTCTTCACCTACTGGCAGGTGAGGCATCGAGAAACAAACTCTGCCGCAGCCTTCTTCATGCCCGGCCACCAGTGCTGTCGTCTGAGATCCGGGTACATCTTCCCCACTCCAGGATGTACCGCCAAAGGAGAAGTGTGAAACTCTCTCAGCACCTCCTCCCGTAATGAAACCGGTACCAAGGTACTCCCTTTGAAAAGGATGTCATGCTCTGCTCCATAGGAGAATCCATCAGGTGCCTGTCCTGAGGATATCTGTGCACGCCGCGTCTCATAGTCTGCGTCCCCACGCTGTGCCTCTCTGACCCGCGGTAGTAGTGGAGGGGTGATTGTGAGAGACTGAAGGAAGGTTTCTCCATCTCTATCCACGAAGGATATCTGCAAAGCGTTTAGCTGCTCTGTCGCCTCCTCAAGTAGCTGAATGCTAGTCCTCCTGCTGAGAGCATCAGCTACTACGTTTCCCTTCCCAGGTGTATAGACTATCTCAAAGTCGTAGTCCTGGAGGAACTCGAGCCATCGCCACTGTCTCAGGTTCAGGTCCTTCTGCGAGAAGATGTTCCTGAGACTCTGGTGGTCAGAAAAGAATGTAAAGTGCTCACCCATCAGATAGTGTCTCCATGTCTTCAGAACGAAGACCACTGCTGCTAACTCCAGGTCATGGGTGGCGTAGTTTTGCTCATGCGGTCTCAACTTACGTGATCCATAGGCGATCACTTCCCGCTCCTATATCAGGACACATCCTAGTCCTATCCCTGATGCATCGCAGTAGACTACGTACCCTACTCCCTCCTCTGGCAACCTCAAGATAGGGGCACTGGTCAATCTCTATCTCAGCTCCTGAAAGCTCTGCTGACATAGGTCTGACCACACAAAGGGTTTCCCCTTCTTCGTAAGATCTGAGAGTGGTGCCGCAACTCTAGAGAAGTATGGAACAAATCTTCGATAGTATCCATCTAGTCCCAAGAAACTCCGCACCTCCATCATGCTCCTGGGTGGCTCCCAAGCTAGCACTGCCTCGATCTTCGTGGGATCCACCGTAACTCCCGCCTCAGAAATGACATTCCCCAAGAAGTGGACCTCGCGTATCCAGAACTGACACTTCGAGATATTTCCATAAAGCTGGTGCTCTCGGAGTTTGTCCAGTAAAACTCAAAAGTGGTAGGCGTGCTCCTCCTCAGTCGTCGAGTAAATCAAAATGTCGTCGATGAAGACCACGACAAATCGATCGAGGTATGGCTGAAATATCCAGTTCATGAGGCCCATGAACACTTATGGACCATTGGTTACGCCGAAAGGCATAACCAAGAAATCATAGTGGCCATACCGACATCTAAAGGCCATCTTCTGCATGTCCTCGTCCCGAACTCTGAGCTGATGATAGCCTGAACTGAGGTCTATCTTCGAGAACCACCGTGCTCCCTTGAGCTGATTGAAGAGGTCATAAATCCTCGGTAGCGGATACTTGTTCCTCACTGTCACCTGGATCAGTCGACGATAGTCGACACAAAGTCGCAAGCTCCCTTCAACCTTTTTGGAGAACAATATCAGGGAAGCCAAGGGTGAAACACTGGATAGGTTTAATCCCTTGCCCTGCAAGTCCTCCAACTGTACCCGTAGCTCCCGAAGCTCAGCGGGGGCCATCCGATAAGAAAGAGTCGATATCGGGGCTGTCCCGGGGTATATGTCAATATAGAATTCCACCTATCTGTGAGGAGGTATCCCTGGAACGTCGTCGGGAAAGACGTCCGCATACTGATCCACCACTGCAGGAAAACTAGGACTCCTCACGTCAACAGCTCCTAGGATGAGGCTAGCCAACTGATGAGTGATGGGATGTCCTCTCCTCTGCGGAAGTCCATCCTGTGCTGCAAGGGATCCCTTCTCGCCGGTGAAGGTGAACCTGCTCCCGTCGGTACGTACACATTGCACCTTGCGCCTAATGTAGTCAATCTGTGCATGGACTGTAGATATCCAATCCATGCCCAAGATGACGTCGTAAGGCCTCGACGCCGCTACAAGAATATCCCAGCCGAAGCTCTCGCCTCCTAGAGTAAGCTCACACTGCTGGCACCAGTGCGTAATCATTCAGTCTACTCTCATAGGAGTCTCTAGCCGTATGGATCGAGCCAACGGCTCCGTCGGAATCTCCTAGATCCTAACAAGGGCAGAAACTATGAAAGAGTGACTTGATCGTGTGTCTATAAGAACTGCAGCAAGGGTGGAATAGACATATATAGTACCTAGAATTATCTCGGGCGTGCCGTGGTCATAGGCCTTCGCTGCCTGGATCTGTGCATGTCTCTGCACGCCAGCTCCCTGTGGTTGGGGTGGACCTCCTGGTGGTGGTGGTGGTAGAGCCTCAAAGCGTTGGCCACCACCTGCTGCTCGGCCAGCTCCTCTGCCTCGTCCGTCTTCTCCCAGAGGACCACCATGGTCGACCCCCTACCTCTGCCTGGGTGTCCCCTCAACCATCTGCTGCTCCTCGACAAAGTGGTTCGGGCAGTCACAAGCATTGTGGCCCTACTCGCCGCATGTGTAGCACTTCCTGCCTCTCAAAAGACTGGCTCCACGATGTGTTCCCCGCACTGCTGAGCCAGTGTCCTAAGGTCGTCTCCGTGAGGGTCTGGTCTGCCTGGAACCCTGAGTCATCCGTCGACTGCCTGCTGCAGATGACTCTGCTACATGCCACCCCACGGTAGGTCTCGCTGCTGATGAAGGCTCCGCAAGGAAGATCTCGATCAAAAGGGCTCGCTCCAGTACTCCTTCCTAAGTCAGAATGATGAGGGAGATCAGCGATGCCCTGATCTCGTGTCTCAATCCCTGCTCAAAGGTCTGGGCCTGGAAGAATGGGTCCCGTACCATGTCTGTCGAGTAGCGCTAGAGATCGGTAAATCTCACCAAGTACTGGGCGACCATCAAGCTGCCCTGCCGCAGATGAAGAAGCTCTTGGATGCGCACCGCACAGAGGGTGGCTGGGATGAACTCCGATCGGAAGAGGCTCTCAAAGTCTGTCTAGAGGAGAGATGCCTCATCGTGCACCTGGAGCATCACGCTCCACCATCGGCATGCTTCCGCGTGTTGTAGGCTCGCTGCGAGGATCACCATGAGGTCTTCTGGTGTCCTCACTAACCAGAAAACTTGCACCACTGCCTCCATCCAGTCCTCGGCTGCCTGGGAGTACATCTCTCTGCGGAACCTAGGCGGTCGCTGGCGCTGGAACTCATGCAGTGCACTAAGGCGATGTGCATCGTCAGTGGATGGGGATGTAAGCATCGACGGCTCGGCAGGTAGAGGTACCGCCGGTGCCTCTACTGTCAAAGGGATCTGTACCGAGGCCTCGTCGCTCAGCGGGCTGTCTTCACGCTCAACTCTCATAACCCTAGCTGGCTGCCGTCGTGGGGCCATCTTGAAAAGAAACAGGTGCGCCACGGTCAGAACAGTATACCTGGTGAGCAGACATAATGTAATCACAAAGAAAACTTGAAACACACATGCAATCAATGTTTTCGTGCATTAAGTTGGAAATCAGAAGTCAGGGTCCTGGTGTACGGATACGTCGGCCGCCGCACCAACACTGGACTCCCGTGACTGATAACCTCACCCAATACGCTTAACATTATTGCTTCACATAGAAAAAGATCAGAATCCCAAGTTCTGCGGTAGAACCGAACTCCTCTGATACCAATTTGTCACGACCCGTCCTTGGGGCCCGTTTCGTGACTACCCCATGCCCACCTTCCATAGGCCAGGGGCTGGCGACTAGCTCCAAGGCGTAAATCCTGGAAAAAGGGAAGGCATTGCCTTTGTAAAGTAAACAACAAACACCACAGATCAAGCAAGCAGAACAAGTAAACACTAAGTAAAAACTGGTACAACAGTAAGTGCAGAAAAGTAAGTGGGCCATTATATAAACCAAAACTGAAAGTAAAGTACAACTGGAAAGGGTAAAACAACAACTGAAAAGTAAAGCCGCAATGTCGAGCTGTCCACTGGAAATCCCACCTGAAGGGTGGGTACAGAAAGCCTCCACTACTCCTCGGGTCCAGCCGATCGCTCCGAGTACGTCCTGCCCAGTGGTCCACCTCCAGGTACAGAACTGATCTGCAAGCCTCCACCACGATCAGCGCTATCCGTCGTCTGCAGCCAACACAACGTAGTGTGGGCATAGCCCATGCAGGAGTGAGTATAAGCTACTCAGTAGGGACCCCGAGACCCCCGAAGGTCTCCCAGAAACCACAAAGTATAACCACAAAGGAAAGATACAATCACGAAGTAACATCCGACACTTCTTAGGTATATGCCCATAGATATACCTAAGTCATAAATTCTCGCTGCGCTCCAACATCCGAGCTCAAGTACAACCCAGGTCACATAGGAAAGCAAAACGTAAATCCACACAGGATAGCACAACACAATCCACAAAGAAAAGTAAATAGGATTCAGCTCACACATGAATACTTCTTTGTATGACGATAAAGATGACCGAATATTGCCACTGATTAATCTAAGTCATCAGACCCACAATGGATTGATAGGTACTAACCCCCATAATGACCCACAAAGGATCTGACCCACAAAGGATCGATAGGTAACTAACCCCCGCAATGACCCACAAAGGATCTGACCCACACAAGATCGATAGGTAACTAACCCCCGCAAAGACCCACATAGGATCGGAACCACACTGGATCTGTAGGCGCTGGCCCACACAGGACCGCTGAGCACTGACCCATAGAGGATCGAACCCACACAGGATCTGTAGCACTGACCCGCGTAGGATCACTGAGTGCTGTAGTCATCGCCGTCGAATCCACTGAGGATCTCTGCACAGTGGTCACTGTCACAGTAGGAGTCGCAGCCAGCACTAGGGTTCCTGCACACAGCAAGCTCGTTCGGGAGGGTCCGCTCCATGAGCCGAGAGGCCGATACATCAACTGACATATAGTCCAGAGTTGATGTATCCAAAAGTTCCGTATCGTCAACAGGAACTCAACGTCGCAGACGGCGCATCAATCAGACGCCCGGTCTGAGAGTTATTGGCTTTTCCATCCCAGGGGCCTAGTTGGTTTTTAAGGCAAAACCATCCCGACCGTACTCCACCTGCGTCCAAACCTCGGGTGGAGTATTCCAAAAGATCCGAGTCACTTAGAGGAATCTAACAAAGTCTACGGGACATCAATCGGACGTCCGTAGCTCAAGATATGAGTGTTTCCGCTCCAAGGGGCCGGTTGGTTTCGTGTACAAACCAACCCGGCCGAACCCCAAGTATTCTGAAACCTAGAGTGTGATATACCAAAATGACCGTCTCGATCCAAGGATCATATTTCCACTGACGGCGCGTCGTTCGGAGGCTTGTAGCTCATGTTACGACAAAAGAACGAAAAGGTCCGGAAACGGGGGGTCTGGGCCCGGACCGACCCGGCCCGCCCCCCTGGGTCGGCCCGAACCTGGTCGACCCGAACCGGGTCCGGGTCCGACCCGGTTGGGCGTGACCCGGCCCGGCCAGGGCGGCCCGACCCAACCTTGGCACAACCCGGCCCATCGGGTCAGCTCGGCTCGGCTCGGTCGAGCGGCCGAGGGAGGGAAACCACGGGCGGGGGCGCGCAGCCCCCGCATGAAGGATCCGCGACCCCGGTTGGGGCCGCCTCTCGCCAACGGACGCAGATGCCAGCCGCGTCCCTGACTTCGGTTCCGCGTGGCCGCAGAATTGCACCCCACCGCCGCGGCTTCAGCCGTGGCGGCTTTGTCTGGCGGCGCGCCGGTGGAGTCCGCGGGCCACCGGAGTTGCTCCGGTGGTCCGATTTCATTTCTGTCCGCGCCGTAGCTCATCCCGGGTCCCGTTCATCACTGCTGAATCAACAAATCGTCTCTGCGGACCATTTTGTCGTCGTCCACCGTGCCACACACCAAGAAAAATAGGTCGGTGAGTTCGGACTTGTTCGTTGGTCCGCAACCACCGCGTTAGTAGTTTGAAACAACACCATAATTCCCAGCAATTGATAAACCTCAACCCACAATAATAATCAGCGGACCAACTTGTTAATTGGTTGTTCTGCGTTCTTGCCTTGGAGGAAAAAAAACAAGGGTATTATCATTTTCAAAACGACACCTACCTCAACGTCGTCGTCGAACGTGAGTTCTTCGCAGAATTGACCGTCACAGAAGAAAAGGACCGGCGCGTCGCGGAAGGGCGTCGCTGTCACGCGGTACTCGGCGTCACGTAGACAAACTCCGAGGATCAAGAACATACAGATTTAATTATAACAATTAAATTCATGTTGATGTTATAAACAACAAAGAATTAAAAGGACCGCAATCCCCTACCTCAAGATGCCGATCGAAGATTGTCGCGGGGATGGAACATCGCGGAAGAAGCATCGACGTCACGTCGCGTCGATCTCCGGGGGTCTGGCGTTCTTCGCGTTCTTCGCGAAGGAGGATGAAGGACTTAAAGTTTCTGTCAAATCCTCTCAACTAACAATCCTCAAGAAGACATGTCTTGGTCTTATTTCATTACATACCAACAAATGAAAATTAAATATAAGTAACGAACAAATTAATTCATAGAATTAATTGCAATGAACTAAACACCCAATTAATAGGGGTGTTAAGAATTTAGAAAACGCGTCAGTTGACTTTCATTTAATACGGGTTTTCGCGGGTGCCTTAATTAGCGGAAAAGAAATGGTGGGGCTGGTGCGGGCCCCACCTCACAAATATCCTACAAAGAGGGTAGGATATTTTGGGTTCCACCATATCCGCTTCAACTCAGCTTAAGCAGCTTTAAGTGGCTTTAAGCGGCTTTAAGTGAAATAAAATAAAGTTTGTCGTACCACATTATTTTATTTCATAACTTAAAGCCCAAAAATTAAAAACCACACCCGAGAAAACGCATCTCTGGAAGAGGCGTTTCTATGCAAATACCGGCGTTGTGATTCCATCGGTACCCTCAGAATTCAATTCTGAGCACCAGTTCAAAAGTTAGAAAACCCCGCTCGTTTGTTCACTGAAAGTACCGAGCCAAACTTTCGAAAATGTTTCTGGGCACACCGGGCTTCAGAATCAAGTACTGTCAGAAACTGCATTCTTGTAAAATTCCAAAGAAAATTAGGAAAGAAAATTTCCTTGAAATTTATGGGTCTTTACATCTATATCCAAATATTCATTACTTTTCAGAAATTCTCAACATTCATGGATTTTCCTCATTGTTTCCAAAAATTTCTTTAGTCGCCCTTATTTGGAAACATATCAAGGTTTTATTTGATTTATTTTACTAATCCAATCCTTATTATATTTCATGGATTGATTCCTTTTAATATACAATCATTTTTCTATTAATTTTGATATTCATTCCCTTTTCTCATTGATCCTTGGTTTCTTATATTCTCCCTGAGTATAAGTATCTCATAATTAGTGTATCATCTATATAACCATTCTTTTTTAATGAAAATTTATCAACACTTATTTTATTGACACCTAATGGATTACACAACAAATATTTTATGATTTTTTATATTGTGTTTTATTTTTTCTTAAAAATATTTTGAAACCTTCTTGGAAGATATATACCACTAATAATCATCAAATGAGCCAATTATATTTATATTTATAAGGAAAATTTCTAATATTTATTACGAAACATTTAATTATAAAATTTATTCATGATGTTTATGTGAATATAGAAATTTATTATTGTAATCTCTCTATACATTATATTTTCTCTCCCTGATATAAGTGTTCTATAATGTTTAAAAATGTACAAAATATGCAAATATTAAATAACATTATGTCCAATCCATTGAAAAGACCCTTAGTGGTAATTATAACTTTTTATTTTTCATTTAGTTGTAATGTGGAAAATTTAATACCATACTATTTTAAGGATGAAAAATTACCATATCTTGACCACTCTTTTGGTATAAACTCTTCCAGAAAATTCTCAAATCCACCCCTATTATGTCAGTGTGACTCTTGAAGAACTCCAAACCCACAATCTCATATCTTTTGTGAAAAAAACATTGTTTAAAAACTGTATTGGATATAAATTTAGATTGATATATCATTATTTTAAATCATTTATTTATTTTAAATCTTATATATAGAAATAATCACCCAATCCAATAAATGAAGTGTTTTGTGTCTTTGAGCATTAACATCACATGAAAATTATATTAGGATACTTTTTAATGTTTCTCCATGAAAAAACCATTCTATAATACCTTATAGGATACTCATAAGTGACACGCATCTTCATAACATATGGAATTTAAAAATAATAACGTTGTGAGATCAAATTCTCTATACCGGAAAACATATCAATATTATATTAAGGGTTATATAATAATCCCATGATAAAACTTGAGAATGGGTTAAATGTCTTTTTAAAAAGAACATGGAGTAATAAGATTTATCCATATGTCTTGATAAAAGGACATGTAATCTCATGTAATCAAACATATATCATAAAAAAAGATTATATGTCATTGACATGAGTGAAATAGAATCATCATAGGTATATAACATAATGATTTTGCAAAAAAATAATCATAAAAATCATAATATAGGGGATTAGGAATCCCTTTTTGTTTCCATTCATAGATTTGGAATAATTTCCTATTTACCATAGTGAATATAATATTACATTATGTTTACCATAGTGTATGAGGAATTACATCCAATTTACCTTAGTGGATCAATCATTATAGCTATGTTCCTAAAGAAGAACAAGAATTATATCGGGTTTCCCAAAGTGTATTGAATTTTATTATGCATTACCCATTATTATATGATGATATATAAATAATTTAGAAATTCATTTTGTTGGAGATATATGTCCTCACATGTCATAAAATAATCATCCATACATATAGAAACCAATAGATCAAAAAAAGAGAAAAACTTTAAATATAATTAATTAATCAATTGAAATGTGATCAAGTTTATGAAAATAATTACATATTAAATTTCAATATATATGGTGGTTGTTGGAATAATAATATATATATAATATAATATGTTTACTATAAAGTATTTTGGGATAGTATAAAACACCTTTTCAAAATCATTGTGTAAATCAATTTGAAAAATAAGAATAAATACACATTTTTTATTTTAAAATCAATAAAAAATATGATTATATTAAAAAACATGTTTTAAACATATAAGGAATGATTCAATGAATGGAATGGATGTTATAACATAATTATGTGTTCACATAGAAAAAATAAAAATGTTATTTTTGAAAAATATTAATATTATTTTGAAATGATAAGGTTAGATGTCACTTTCTAAAGTTATTTTATAAAATGAGATATGAGAAAATATAAAAAAAATTAACTTTAAAATATAGTAAATTCAATAGTAGATAAGTGAAAAATACCTAAATTATATCACAAGGAAATGTGGAGTGGAATATAAAATAAATGAACATGTACGGAAAACATTTTTATTATTTTAAAATACATTTTCTGAATTCACATATTATAAAAATAAAAATATAATTTACTTTTGAAAATAGAAAATTGGAAATATAAATTTCATAAGAGATAAAAAATAACAATTATTATTAATATAAAGGATCCCATAGTTGGGAAGGGAAAATATTGGAGTGGAATAGAAAATTATGTTAAAAAATGGTAATTATTTTTTAATAATGACATACTTTTATGGTAATGAAATTCATCAAGGAAAAAGGTTTAAATGAAAATTTTAATTTTAAATAGATATAAGTATAAATTATAATATAAAATCCTAAGTTGTAATAAACCATTATCATATGTAGGAAATTAAATATGATACATTATAACTCAATAAATGGGGGTATGAGTTAAAAAAATCATACATCCTCATTATCATCTCAAATAGAAGCCAATGAAAGTTAAAACACGAAATGGAATTTTAAATTTTTTATGTTTCATTATATGTTATCATAAAATGAATCCATGACCAATATATGAATCAAAAATAAGAAATAATTGGTGAATATTAATTATAAATTAGTTAATAAAAATTTAGATGCAAAACCCTTACACATTAAATCCCACTTAGATAAACATTGTATAACATAATGAATAAAAAAATAATTATCTTAATCACTGATTTCATAACAATATTTATACTTATACCCTTTTCAAAAATGAAACTGTTATCCTCTATTATCTATATATTAGTCATATATATTCACATATTATTTTCATTATTACATGTTATTGCATTCAAGTGTTTCTTAGTTCTTCTATCAAAATGGATATCTCATTTCTTGTAAGTATTTTCAATGTTCATTGTTATATGCTAATTATATGTGTTTGAATAGATGGTTTATATTGACTTATATTTTTCTAATTTTATCTCATAATTCTTTTTGTTATTATTTTGAAGATAAATTCATTGATGATATTGTTTTGGTAATTTATTTTAATGATGGTGGGAACATTAATAAATTGTCAGATATTTCCATTACCATTATAAACCTAAAAAAATAATTAATTTTTATTTTTAAAAAACATTAATAATTAGGTTTTCATAGCTACCCATGATATATAATTATATAACTATTTATTTATGTGGTTAAAATGACCCAAAAATAAAAGTTATAATCTATGGGTGAGTATGGTTATGAATCCGATGACTTTTTAATGACAAAAACCTCCCAGTGTTGTTGGGTTGGAAGAAGGCTATGATTCCACAACCCAAAAGGGAAAAAATACACACCTAACAAAAAATTAAGTCCCAACCATGAAATAGTTGAAATAATGTAAAAATGAGAGATCTCAACTCTTAATCTCCATGTTTGACCACAATATGTGGTCAATGCACCAAAGTAACTGTATGCTCCCCAAATGCCACCATTGATCTTCAGGTTTTTTATACAAGACATGAAATTTTTGAAAAATTTATGTGATGGGGTGAGTATAAACATATCTCATAGGATTAATTGATAATTATTAATGTAGAAATATAATTATTTGATATAATTCAACACAACCTATGGAAATAGGGAATAGAAAACCTGATACATATATGCTTTAAAAGAAACCCAATAGAGAGAGAAAAGATGATCTCCATCTCATAGCTCACCTTAATTCAATGATTATTCATGTTTATCCAAAATAATATCAATGATTTTTAGAATCACATCCAAACTTTTAATAATATTTGTCGTGGGTAATGACCATCATCGTTGTTCTATATGATTTTGGGAGCCCCAACTCTAATGTAGGACCCACTCACAATAGAGTATAAAGATTGGGGAGCACCAAAACTTAGATAGAGGACATGTGCCATGCTACGTGGGATTAGCAAGTCTTATGTTGTAATGTTTATAGGGCCCATTACATGTTGGTACGGGGATGTACTCACCCTGACATCACTCTAATGATCCTACCCTGATCACTGCTATCATTTAGCATCACCTAAAAAAGAATCATTCTTGAAACACATCACATAATATCTCATGTAAATAATAAATTAAATGATTTCTTTTTACATGTAAAAAACATAGGATATTCTACTCACTATCAAAAATATGACTCCCAAAAAATGGGATATGATAGGAATAATTTCAAGAGGGAACACACAGCGTGTATGGGGATTTACACGACATGTGGTCCTGCCTCGTTTGGTGGTCATTTTTTCTCTATATATGGTTTAAGAAACCATTTAATACTACATCAAATGTACAAGTGGTACATAAAATGTCTTATCCAAATATGGATTTCCCATGTACACCTAGACATAACCATGTACATCGAGCTATTCTTGTGTGCCTAGTCAGGAACCAGGTCATTCCCAAGAACTATCTCATGACAATGTACCCCTAATAATGCCTATATACCCTTGGAGTACACATTATATCCTCCCACATGAGGTCATGTGTGTGTATAAATGAAAAAAATCCTAGATTCACATGTTGGGTCACATAGTTTGTGATCCCAAATACACGTGTGTGTCATCCTTAACTCAGATGAAACACATGGCCACAACGAAATCCAAAGATCGCATTGTGTATTGACCTACACTCTACAACATGTAGTCATGTTTTTTATAAATTACCCATAGATATCATGGTTTCTCAAAATTTATATTATTCGAAACATCCTAATATTTTACCACCAAAAATAAAGTGGGGTCACCTATAATCATCAATTGAATCCCACCAATGGTTGAAAATCAATTTATCACTATCACTTAAAACCCGTAGCACATCTCGAAGCTATTGTCACCTCTCGTTTCTACACGATATAAAAAATCAACATTGTATTTAAATATATCACATGATACATCCTAATAAACATAAAATCACAAATCTATTCATGGTTCACCCAACCACTGTGAATCCTATTGTTCAGTCACACTCAAACCCAACCCAACAAAGTTGAATCATGACCCTATAGTCCCATGATAAAGAACATGCCGAAATGGATGAGTGAAAACCAAAAGAACAGAGGTGATATCATCATTTCCTGAGTTTTCATAGACAATTATCATATAAATTGGATATCTAGGGTGAAAGAGTTTTCAATAAGTAGTTTAAGAAGATCAACCAAAAGAAATATAATTTGGAACATATGAAGCATAAAAAATCCCAAATAATAAATTATATAGTTAAATCCATTTTCAATATTTTAATCAAAAGGGGTAGGAAAAAAATTAATGAGGCCTTCCCCTATAGGGAAAAATTCATGATGAACAACAAGTTATCTATTGATGTAGAAGACCCATATCATTCACTACCTCTCAATACACCTTGATTTGATCACCTTTTTTATCCAACCTCAATTCTACAATAAAGAACACTCTCATCGAATCCTCCTAGTTTGATGAAGTTATCCTTGGTGAAATTTAATAAAGAATTTCTTTTAGGGGGAATTAAATAATGTCAATTAATAAAATAAATAAATAATTTATTTATTTTACTAAACACTACCACCAATGACTTCCTCAACTGGATGTTTTTTTACCAACTATAGGTTGTGCCTAAGGTGACCCCTATTTTGAAGAATCAACTATGGTCTCAGATCTTCGATCTAAATTCCCAAAAAATGGGAAGAGAAAAAGAACTAAAATTATGCATGCACATGGTATAAAGTATATTAAATTTTTAAAATATATTTATTCTATGGTCCTTAGTCACCCAAACACTTCACCGACTATGAGGATAATCCTTGATATATATTTACAAATAGAAATATTAAAATGTTAATCCAATAAAACTATATTCATTACATTCTCACGTCCTTCAAGGATTTTTTCAAAGAAAAGAAAAATTTACAAAATAATATGGGGGTACTCAGTCCACATCTGTCTCTCTCACTACTATGATCTATACTACTCTCTCCCATACTAAATTAATGTACTTCAAAGAAAACATTCCTCCCCAACCAAAAATTTGAAATCCGTATCATTGAGAGACTCTCAAACACTAATTATATCCTTGTTCAAAAATGATGGGCCAATTATGTTAACCATAATAATATTTTTTATTCTCCAGGCTATCCCCATACACTCATGGATCACCTGAAACTTTTATATCATCACTTGTACAATCTTGGTTACAACATAAGATGTCTCACAAATCACAATCTAGTATATGGTTAACCTGTAGGCCAACCTGTATCAGGCCACTAATGGACCAATGCTGATAGTGGATTGGTAGTTGTTATTATAAGAAAACTCTATCAATATAATGTGATCCTCCCAACTCTATATGAATTATTACATGGAAGACCTCATCATATCTAATGCATGCCTATCTCAGGGTGTGGAAAAATCAAATTTCTATGTTTTTCTAGTGCAACACAGAGGCTGACAGGGTCATCTCACATGAGGATCATCGTAGTTGGTTTTATAAATAATTATAACTCTTATAATATATTTATTTTTAGATTTTAGGTTATTTATTGAAAATTATTATTTTTTTCCTTTTTGAAAACATTTAATTATAATAATGCATTTCCGAATTGAAATCTAAATTTAGATGCATAAAAAATATAGATTAAATAGAATGGCCTTAGCAAAAGGTTTGATAAAATAGGTTCATTATTATTTACAAATTATTTAAATTCAATTTTATAAATTATTTAGTGAGACATTATTTATTAATTGCACTCCCCTGATTTATTGATTGTGTTATTTTAGATTGCTTCCATCACACTAATCCACACCTCCTCTATTAGTCGTGTTGGGTAACACCTCAACCGAGAATGTTATTCCTACAATACCCGAATCCACCATATTCCATTTCATCCCTTATTGCATCCCAAAATCCTCTGTATAAAGGGTTTTCCTAGTAGAAGAGAGGGAAAGTTATTAATGATGTAAGATAAATGGATTTAGAATAAGTGTCATGTTGGAAGGCTGCCCCACACATGGAGTATTCCGACATCCACCAAAAATATATTTAAAACATTTTTCATTTGAAGCGCATTAATGAATAACACCATGAAAACAACCCCCATTTCCAAGCCTCAAGTTAGTCACTTGCAAGGGTTAAGTGCATAGATATCACAATGGAATGATGGTAGAGAGAGAATGAGATTGAGTTTGGAAGAGAAAAGGGGTGGAAAAGGAAAGGTGAATACATTAATATAAAAAGATTAATGCCTTGCATGAGAAAATAAAAATAAAAACAAAAATAAAAATAAATAAATATTATTTTAAAATTTCCCATGGCCTCTTTTACTTGGGGCCCTGGATGGTGTGGATATTGGAATGAAATGATTTGAGAGGTATGAGTTCCTCCCATTTTATATGTATATTTCTATCCTTTGAATGATGACGTGGTTTAGAGCCAGTAAATGGATATTTGATGTGTGCTACCCATCATCAAAGTTATTCCCCATTGGATGTACCCTCCTATATCAAAAGATAAACTCATTTGGTAATCAGATATGAGTATTATGAATTATAAATTGATTGTTACTTTTTGATGGATGAAGGTTCTAGGAGGCTTCCTTCAAATGAATAACATCCAATGGTAACATTAAGGACATAAAAACTCCATAAAATTAATTTTCGAGGCACGCCTATTTTTCGTTGTTCTATCCCAGGTGAAATAACCTCCATTGGTGGTCTGTATGCCGATATGGGATTCTATTATGGTGGTGGGGTCCAAGATGTCATCCTAGAAAATTGGTTAATTTCATTGATTTTCTAAGACCTCTAGATGCTTGAATTATCCCCAAGAAAATAATAATAGTTAAAGAAAATAATAAAAGAATTTTAAAAAAATATTCGTTCAATTTGGAATTTTATTTTTCATGAAATGACAAAAATACCCTTGACATAAAAATATGTAAAAAATATAGAATTAAGCACTTCTCACAATGTTTCACAAAACTCAACATAAATACAAAATTGATCCATATAAGCTCAAATTGATAATTTGGGAGGATTAAAACAATTTAAATGAATACCAAAAATATGTAATATATTATCTCTATAAATTCCCCTACACAAGAACCAGGAGAAACTAGAATTCAGAGGAAACCAATGTTACCAATATTCAAATTCCAATGTAATAAAATTTCATATTTTTCAATGTAAAATAAAAAATTCAAAAATCCACATAAAATATAAATTTCAATTCCCATTTTTCAATGAAACTATCAATTCATGTATTTTATGTTTCCCCTTTTAATAATTTTGAAACTTCTCCTTTCATTCAATCAAGCTCCTTAATTCATTATTGTTAAACATGCCAAATTTTGATTTACCTCACCATTGATAATCTCCTCTAATATATTATGATAAAAATAATTTTCTGTTATTCTCCCATAACTAAAACATTCTCTTTATCCAAAATATTGTAAACTAACTACTTTCTGCAGTTTGTAAAGACTAAAGGCACATAAAATTATGAGTACATGAAATAAAGGTCTAAATGATTCTGCGGCTAAAGGTTGGTAGGATTTGATTCTTTAAAAATTTAAGATCTTGTAGGAGGTTTATCTATTAATTAGAATGCATGATATCAAAAAGTGTAATTAAATTCACCCCATTAATGTTGCAACACCCACTTTTCACAAAACTCAATGTAATACCATGATCAATGTATATCATATTGACTAATTAATGCACCCTCTTGATATTTTTAAAATTTTTTGAATTTTTTTCTGTTTTCAAAATTTATGATTAAATAAATGATCACATCCATACCCTAACCACAAATGATCAGAATATCATCTGTCTATAAAATTTTGATTTTTGGTTCTCCAAAATCACAACCAATTGTTTTTTGTCCTTTTTCCAATTTTTTAATTCAATAGGGTAAATCAATGAAGTACAATGAATGATTCCAAAACCATTTAAATTTCCCACAATATCACCCCCAAAATTTTTCTATTACAATGCATAAGATCCCTTCCACCATTATTTACTTCACCCCCACACTTAATTTTTAAAATATCTTGATAATACCAAGAGTATGGTAGGAATTGATAAAAACGGCTTGAAACATGGATCATCCCTATAAAGGTAATTCATGATCTCTATGGAATAAAATAAGGATTGGTGACATGTCCCAATATCACACAAAAAATATTCTCAAGAATATATAGGAAGTACATTGGATAGAAATCCTCTAGGGAATGAGAAATGTTATATTGGACAATCACTCAAGGAAGGATTTGTAATAATAAATAAATTCACATGAATTTTATAAATTATATGCATGAAAAATGGTAGGGAAATCTCATTTACATAAATCTTATATTTCCCTTAAATCATGAGTCATAATTTCAATATCCATGACTCTCATTAGTCATTCAATTTTCCATTTTACTCATTCAATATTATTAACATTGAAATATAACACATAGAATCACTATATTCCTTGTAAAATCATGTATCCTAGATATGTCATGTATAGTATAATTCATATATGGGAATGCAATTTTATCTTAAAATCTAAAATCATGATTTCGAAAAATATTTGAAGAGTTTAAAAGGTAAAAATTGATAGTGAAATCTCTTTTCAAATAATGAATCAGTCATCTTCCACAATGGTTTGGGGAATTATTCTACTATCATGATCCTACGAAATGAAATTACTCAATACATAATAAGGATTATTTCATTTAATCTCAATATGATAAGATGGAACGAGCCTTATTCTAGAAATATCTAAAAAATGAAATTTAAATTTAAATTCTTGTAAAGTATTTAAATATAAATCTTGGTATGATCACCCAAGTGGTCCATGACTTTTTACTACCTCTAGTGGTATTTATATGATGTTATAAAAATTATGATAGTGGATGGATCTTCATTTACTTGAACCACCACATGTGGAATTTACCATCTTGTAGTTCATTTTTCTTGTTGAGGAGGAAACCATGGATGGAGTACAAAAGATCCCCCCCCCTTAGGAATGTGGTAAAACTTTCATGGTAGGGGTAGGATGAAGTGCGGAGACTCTATATTAATTGACACTTGTGCAACATCTACCTCACCATCTAGTCATTTCTCCATATGTGATGTATTATGTGTCTCTGGTTCATCAGGTAGAGCTACTGGTACCTCTTTATATACTCTCTCTAATAAATATTCAATGACTTCAGGGAGATAAATTTATTCCATAATTGGTGAATCTTGTTTTTCATCATCATCCTCGTAGGAATATTACAAGATGACTGAATCTGATAATTTAAAATTATTAGTTGTGATACTCAAATTAGGTTCAATAAAATTAAAAGAATTTGAGATCAATATTGTATCATCTCACAGATTTGGTTTGATTATAATCTCCTCTTCAGAAGATTGAGACTCTTAAAGTTGATATTCACTAGATGGATATATGTAGTAATGCTCCTCCACCTCAAGTCTAGACACTCTTTCATGGATGTCTATTGTGAAATCAGTGAATAATAGGGCACTTATGTCATGGCCTTGATTCGTTTCAGGTCATTTTGGTGTTCTTTGATCATTATAATCAAAACATATAGTGAGATCCATGTCTCATGGACTTTTTAAACTTTTTTATTACTATTATAAGAGAACCCCCTTCATTTTGTTCCCTTATCATTATAATCTATTTCATGTTCTTGAACTTGTGTGTAATAATTCACTGGCTTAAAAATATGGTTTTTTGAAAACATCATGAAAAAAGATATTTGTTAGATATTTTTTAATAAATAAAAAAAGAAAAATATTTATAAACATGTGAATTTTGAAAAGCTGAATGATATAAATATATATCTCCCTAGAAATGGTGCTATTTTTGACGCACTCCTATTGCAGGGCATGTCAAAAGAGAATTTTTATGTTTTCCTAGTGCAACACAGAGGCTCACCAGGGTCATCTCACTTGAGGAGCATCGTAGATGGTTAAACAAATTATTAAAATTTATTTAATCTAAATATTTTTTTATGTGATTTATTGAAAACAATGGTTTTGGGTGTTTATGAAGACATGTAATTAAAATAATTCAATGCAGACTTGAAATCTAAATAGAGATGCAGAAAAAATGAAGATTAGATAAAAAGGTCTTGGCCCATGTTTTGATAACATGGGTTCATTAATTTTTTATTTTTTATTTAAATTCAATTTGATAATTCATTTAGTGAAACCACATTAATTAAATACTATTGATTTATTTATTGAGTGACTGATTTTAGAAGGTATCTATCACACCAAACCACAACTCCTCTAATTGTCATGTAGGGTAACACCTCAACCAATAATATTATTTATACATGGCCGGAATTTACCATATGCTATTTAACGCCATATATAAAACCCCAATCCACCACAAGAATGGTTTTCCAATGAAAATAAATTGAAAATGACCAATCATGGAAAATAAATGGATTTGGAAGTAGTGCCTTGGTGGATGACTTCCACACCCATGCAATATTCCCACCTCTACAACAAATATATTTTAAAAAAACTCATTTGATGTGAAATAATGAAGAAAAAAATTAAAACATCCCCTGAGTACAATCCTTGAGTTAGTCACTTTCCATGGAGAAGTTCATAGAGATAACGATTGAAAGATGGAAGAGAGAGAATGACAATGATATTGGAAGAGAAACGGGGTGGGAAAACATTAATATAAAATAGGTAAATGCATTACAAGAGAATATGAAGCTAAAAATAAAAATGAAATAATTAAATAAAATTCATCAATGGACCTTTTCCTCCTCTCATTAGTGCCTCAAATGGTGTGGGGATGGGAGGGATATGATTTGAGAGGTAGGAGCTCCTATCCTTTTATAAGAAGATTTATGTACTCTGAAAGATGATTTTTTTGACCCATTAAATTGACAATTCACGTGTGGTACAATTCTTCAATGTTGTTTCCCATTTTATTTCTCATCTCCTCTCAAAATATCAGATCATTTCAAAATTGGATGCAAAATAAATGAATTATTATATGATTTTTTCTTATTTATGTATGAAGGTTCTAGGAAGCTTCGTTCAAAATAATTATATCCAATGGAAACATTAATTGCATAAAATCTACATAATATTAATTTTAGTGTAAATCCTATTTGTCCAAGTTCAATCCCAGGTGGCATCACCTCAATTTGAGGATTAAAGGCGGATATGGGCCACACTTACCATGGTGGGGTCTACACACTCCCCACAAACAAATTTCAAATTCATTGGGGTTTTAAGGGCTCTAGATGCTTAAATAGTCCCCCGGTCAAGAAGGTAAAGTTGAAAAAAAAATATTGGTTCTAAAAAAGATAATCAATCAATCTTGAATTATATTTTTGTTTTTAGATGACTAAATTATCCTTGATGTAAAAATCATTTAAAATCCAAAATTAAGCACTTTTCTCAATTTTGATCAAAACTCATCATAAATAAAAAATTGTTCCAGATAAGATCAAATTGATAATTTTGGATAATTAAAACAATTGAAACAAATCAAAAATATGGAAAATATTAGATCTATTAATATCTTCAAACAACTATATAGTCCATTTATTCTTTCCATCCATCTCGGGGTGATGACTATACTCATCATCAACAAGGTCCTGATTGCCTCATCGAATAATCTTCTTAACTATGATGTGAACTAAGAATCATGTTTGGAGTTAGTTTTCTAGTGTATTCAATAAAATTGGATAATCTCTTAAATGTATAACTTTCTAGGACTCTCCCCCAAACTATGATCCATGAAGGCACAAAATTATTCCAACTTCATGAGTCAGTCGACTACCTCCTATATTGAATTGTGGCCTCTCTGAATCCAAAAAATATATTTTACCAAGTATATGGATATTTAACAACATTTCCAATCTGGGATCTCATGATACTATATCAAACTTACTAGAACCTGGTGCTCTTCCTTCACCTTCTGACATGCGGGACACTAAGGGACAAACGAAGCTATTTGGTGCCTCATTTAATCTTACCAAAATAGTTTCTAAATGTCCATATACATATTTTACACATTGGTATGTGAAATAAAATTTTATTCTTGAAACTACCTCATCACCTCCTCACACAACATTACTATAACCACCATCTATCCATGGAAAAGTATAACATGATCCCCTCCTTTATAAAATCCATCTGGTGCATATTTTGAGGATATACTATTACATGAATCCTCATAGAAAATGTCTCCCAAATGATCATATCTCACATGCTAAATAAGAATTGGAGTCTCCATAATTTACTAAGGAAAAACTACACCCCTATCCTCTACCATATTCATCTAGAAAAAAGATACCCACTTTTATGCTTCCTCTAGAATGTTGGAATATGGTTTTCTTATAAGATTACTTTTCACCACATTTACCTTCCTAGGGATATAGACTGTCTTGAAGTTATAGTCTAGTAGGAACTCATACCAACAACTCTATATCTATTTAAGATCTCTTAGAGTGGAGATATAATGGGACTCTGGAAGACTAATTATACACTAAAGAGCTCTCCTAGATGATTTTTCCTCCACATCTTCAAAGTGAAGACTACCACTACCAACCCTAGATCCTGAGTCTCACACTTATGCTAAAGGGGTATTAACTTCCTAAACCCATATGTGATTATTACCTTTCACTTTAAGAACCTGAAATAGATCCCATCTCTATATGAGTCTCAAAACATTACATATTCTATGACCTCAAATGGTAGTGTCAACACAGTAACACTGGTCAACCTCAACCTCGTCTCCTTGAAGGATCTTTAACACTGCTCTGTCTAGATAAACAATATCCATTTCCACATAAAGGAAATCAAATGGGACATAATCATGAAAAATTATACCACAAAACTCTTATAGTATCCCAAAAATCTACGAAAACTGCACACCTCTAACACTCTCTTAGGTTTCTTCCATGTAATAACCATTTTAATCATCACTGAGTCCACAGATTAACCATTATCATAAATTATATTCCCCAAAATGTAAACATCATGGATCCAAAACATTCAATTCGATGGATAACCATAAAAATGGTGCTGCTGGAGTAATTCTTGAAATATCCGTAGAATTTTCATATGATCCTAATGTAGCACAGAGTAAATGAGTACAACCCCTAAAAAGACATCCACAAATTGTTTAATGTATGGCTAGAAAATTCAATTCATAATTGCTATAAAATCAAGGTGGAATTTTTTACATTGAATAGAATCACTAGGAACTCATAACATCGATAAAGACATTGAAATACCTTCTATAGAATAACACCCTTGGGAACATTCAACTGGTGGTATTTAGACCTGAGATTGATCTCTGAGAATAAAATCATGCCTCCCAATGGGGAAAATATCCATCAATCCCTGAAAAGAGTACTTATTATTAATCATTACATGGTTAATGTGATGACAATAATTGAAAATCCTCAATATCCCATCCTCATTTTTGATGAAAAAACTATTTCTACACATGGGCGACACAATTGGTCAGATCAAAACATTCTCTCCATGGACCTCCAACTACATACTCAACTCCAAGATCTGAATTGTGGAAATACAATATTCTGCAGAGTATATTGGTGAGGTCTTGAAGTGAATGTAAATACATATTCTTATCTAAATTCTTAGGGTTAATCCTAGAAAATCCTTAGGAATATTTCCATATTTCTCCCCACTACTAATGAGGTCCACTTGCCTAAACAAACTTCAATGCTAAGGCATAAAAATTCAAAAATATTGTTGGTGGGTTATAGATTATTACCTATAAGTGTCACTCACATGACCATGTGATCTCTCTCTCTATCTAAATAATAATATCATCCTGAGTTTACAAAGGAATAAAAATTATCTATGATGTCAGTAAATATATTCCCAAACTATAGAGAACCAATAAACTCCCAAGATTAAGTAATAAAGTTTCTTAATGATACCAAATGGTCCCATAAAAAAAATCTCTCTTGAATTCCATATCACACTTCCATATGATAGTCTATTTCTATTAATCACTCCCTATAAGAACCTCTAGCCCTAGATTATAGGCTAAGGTCTCAATTGAAATCAATACCTCTCACACACGGGATTAGTTTATAATGGAATGAATAATGCTTCTGTCTACTAGTACTATTGTAGGAGTATAAATGAAAAAGTCATATCTTGAATCATCACATACAAAACCTACTCATCACCATCCATAGCCTACATCTAACCACAACCTTGACTATGATCTCTTTGAGATTTACATTGGTTTATTGGTTGTGGTGGTGGATGCAGCTCATATCCTTGGACTTTAGTATTATATCCTCGATCTGAATATTCACCATCTCCTATGTCTACACCACCTCCCTAGGGGCATCCCTAGCCATTCTGAGGAGATCACTAGTTATAGTGCTACCTATACCACGGTGGTTCATCCTCTTTATGTCTATCCTACTCAGGATTAAAGGATGGTAAATTACAATCCTTCTGACTGATCCTTTCAAAATTGTAGCATCCACTATCTCCTAGTTGTATGGATCCTCTACACGATCCATAATCTCTAGATCCATGTGTCTATGTATGGGAATGATAATTTATCCCGTTTAGAGACATGGAAATCTAATGCCTACTATATGATGAAGTTGATTCTTCCATTTGATTCCCATTTTGGGGATTAAACTCCTGACATTCCTCAACTAGGAAGATCTCAGTTTTCTTATATCTCTCTAGAACTACATTGTAATTGGACAATGATAAGGAGACGAGACTGGCTTGATTGAATCTATAGAGACCCTTTTTTTTACTTCATATTCATAAAAAAATCCTCCTCTATCACTATTTATGGAGTATTTAATGAGTTTATCAAACCTCATAGCATATGTATCCATTGTCATATCACATAGTTTTATCTCAATAGGCTTCTAGATCTAAAAAAAATGTGAGCACAAGGGGTAATAATCTTTAAGAAATAGCAACGAAATATCGAACAATGAGAGAATCATTTCATCATGGGTCATCATCACGAGACTCCACCAATGACCAATTACACTATAGAAAATACATGCTTTCAGTGAAAACATTTGATTGTTTTTGGACTAAACCTTCATGAAGACTCAAACCAACGATGCAAGACAATATTCCTATTCCTAGGGTTCTAGTTCACCATTGAACCTCATTAGTCCCTAAAACTATAACATAATGAGTTCACTAAGACAACATACATCATCATCCTAAAACATTGATACCATATAATAATAGATAAGAGTTGGTTCGTCTCCCTATCCCCTGGGAAAACATCTTCCAAGGATAGCCCCTAAACCGAGGCTTCATCACTCATCATTACATCATCACAATCTAAAATTGGTAACCTCTTTGGATGTCTTGACGATTACATTCTAGAAGTTATCAATATATTAAATGGTTAGATGGGAAAATATATGGGGAGAAAACTAAATATATATTGTCAAAGGACTCAATCCTATATAATTCTTGTACCACTATTCCCTAGAAAAAATTTATTGGTATGTTGAGCCAAAAAGAAGGAAGTTGGTGTCTTTATGAATGGATATGTTGGAATCCACACCTACATTTAGTTCCTTGGATTGAAATCCACACTTGATGCACTTCAACATTTTTTCCCAAACTCCCTACCAATACTCATAAGGGCACAACTCCAAACATCTTCCCAAGGAATAAAATAATCTATTACAACACAATAATGACCTGACCCAGTAGGTCCTACCAAAACCATATAAGGTTGATCCACCACAACCCCACGATCACCTAAAAAAGGATAGGGTCTAACAACAAACACAAAGATGGAATAATATAATATGGGATTTCATATCCTAATGCACTTGAATAAACACACCCATCAATCTCCATGCAATAGTGTAGGGGAATAATAAAAAGTTTTGTAAAATGTAGAGTAAAACCATAATTTAAATGAACTTAATGGAAAATAATACTATACGGTTGATAAAAACCAAATTTTAAAGGGAAAAAAATACACACCCAAATAGAAAAGAAATCTTAATCTAGAAATAGTTACAATAAAGAAAAACTAAGATGAGTAGGCACATAATCTCAATGTCCAATGATATTATGTGTTTAATTAACCCATTTATCAATATGATCAATCTATTCCCCCAACGATCTTACTTTTATTCCCATAAGAAATGATATGTGTGGGAAAAGACCGTGAAAGGGTTTGTATATATTAACCCATTATAACTCACCAAAAAAACACAAAGGGAGTAATAAAAAGTTACAATAGAAGTAATCTCAATCCATAGAATTAGGTAAATGAAAAAAATACATATATTAAAAAAATAATCCCTGAAGAGATAGGAAAGTAGATCTCAATATCAAAGCTCAACTAATGTTGATGAGTTAATCAACATCTCCAAAATTTCATCTCTGATTCCAAACATCATGCATAACATAAAAAGAATCTACATAGATTTCCCCACACCTCATTACTACACTCTATAACCATGGTAGCCACAAATAATTTGGAGGACCCACTCCCCACATGATCTCGAACACAGGGGAGTACCACTCCATAGATTTAGCACCTATGCTATGTTGTGGGGATGTAACAAATCTTAATATTTAAAGTGTATGTGAGACCAATTCCCTAGTGAGAAAAAGGAGTACAGAGTCCGACATGACTCTGATGATCCTACCATAATAATTTCCATCATCAAACATCACCTTAATAAGAATCACGCTAAATAAACTTGGATCAAATATCATATTCCACAATTCATTCCATCATCACATTCGATGTGGAAAATCATCGAGGAATGATAATCATGGGATGAAATATGATTCTTGAAGAAGGTGATACTATGTGAAGAAGTTACATTGGGAATAAATGATATATATGGGGGTTTACATGAAATGAAAACCATCCTGAGTTCCTAGCGGTTTTCTCATATAGAAATGTCTTAATAAGCCATGTCGCAATACAAGTCATTTATAGGTGGAACGCTGTGTTTTTCAGACACTTGTGGCCTACATCTATGGTACAATCTAATCCTATGTACTTCATGTCATTTACATATATGTAGTTGTTCCCAGGTACCAGTTTATTCCCTTGTACCCTTAGGCATGCAAGTGTACTCCCAGAGTACATGAAAAATTCTCTTACATGTGGCCCTACGCATGTGAATCTTGAAAATGGCCCATTTTCCAAGGTATGGTCACTTGGCATGTTGTTCTGGATACATGGTATGTGATCCATAAATCAACTAAACACCATAGTCTTGATGAAATGTATATAATACACTATGAATTATCAGAACTAAATTCCATGTAGTTGAGTTTTTTTAGAAAAGTCTTTATCTATAACTCAGTTTTCTAATCCATCTATTTTACAACAATTCCTAGATTTTTTTATAACTGAAATCGATGGGGTTCACCTACAACAATTTATTTCAAACCTTCACTGGATAGTAATCAAAATATGAAAATTCATTCAAACCCCATAGTGACTCTAGAATCGTGTGGCACCACACATTTCTACTCCAGATCCTAGATCCATAGAGTGATTACGCACATCACATGACCTACCCTAAACCATATGAAAATCACAAGTCTTTTACTCATGTACACAACCATCGAGAATCTGGGGGTTCCCTAATGTTCAAACATGCCCCGAAAATGACAAATTAGGACCATGTGGTCTTATAATGAAGAACATTATGAACATGTGGTTGAAAAGCACCAGATTAGAGATGAAACTATATTAGGAATATAATTATCATCCAAAAATCATATAATTCGGTTACACTAGGTGGGTGCAGGGGAAACATGTAGAGACACAGAGATTGACGTACATGGATAACACATTACTTTTGCGGAATACTTAATAAATAACAAAATTCAAAACTCAAGGACCGTAATAGTTTAGTGTCTTTGGAAACTCGGAACGTAATCTTCTAATCGTGGTGAAAGATCTTCAACATCTCCCATAAAGATCTTCCCCTTATGTTTTCTTACCTAAAACCTTTCTTTATATCATGGGGAAAATAAAACATATAAAGGGTGAGCTCAAATGGTCAGTAAGAGTAATAATTGATAAAATAAAACAAACCATATACATTTGATCTTAAAAACATGAACACAATGTTTAAACATCAAGATCTTAAGCATTGAAATAAAACTTGTCAATACGTAAGGAATAGATCATAAAGAAACATTAATCCTGATAAAATAGCATGGGAATAACACTTGTAATTGTGGAAAAACATTATGATTTCCATAGTAGCCAAGGCATTGCTCCCAGGACCATCTTAGTGGACAAAGTCCCTTTCTGAATCGATTTCACTTCTCATTTCAGTCCTGTAACACTGAACCGGTATAACATACCATTCCAACCATGTCTATCTCATGAGATATAAATCTTTACCCAATGCATTGGAGGGAGATATAGGTCCCACCCATCTCATAAGGAAATCATTCTTACATGTGCCACAAAATAAACTTGAAACATTCATCACAACCCAATGAATAAAATGGGTTTCATAAACGTCATCCCATCATCACATAATCATATAAAACAAAAGGATATATCAACATAAGAAAAGTGAAACCATGTAAATCATAGGGACATTATACTTGAAACATACACATATAATGTCATCTTAGATGGAAAAATGGTTTTGATAAAACACATGAAATGAATTCTTGAGGAAAATATCATTTCTTCTTCAAAATCAATTTTTTTTCACAAAACGTCATGCAATTTTAAAAGAAATAGAGTTTTTTGAATATAGTCATGAAATATTTTGGAGGAATCTTCATGAAAATAAGGCTTTATAAAACCGTAAAAATCCTTTTATGCTGTATAAGTTAAAAAAACATTCTCCTCGTACTTTTGTCGGAAAAGTCAAAAAGTACCTCGTAATGTAAAAAAAGAAAGATTCCATACATATCATGTAGTAAAAGACAAAATGGGTAAAAATTACATTAAACATAAATAAAAACACTTTTAGACAACATGGACTTGGATGATAACAATAACCCCAGTAATTACTTACGAATAAACAGTCTCGGATAAGAACGAGATTTGAAAAGTTATCCCTTATCATACATCTGATATGCTTCGTATGTATCCGAAAATCCTGTATAATGATTTAAATAATGTCATTGATTTATTACAGAATCATATTCATTGTTATGATATCATATATGGTTCACTTATGACTTTATATTACCCATTCTTTTGTAAATTAATGTTAAAGTAGCGTTTTGGGTAAAATCATCTTATTTATCGTACGTGTTTGGACTTGTTGTTCTGGATGTTATTATTAGTTATATCATGATTTACTTACATTAAAAATGTAAATACTGATTTATATATCATATAAATTAATTATATATCCATTATATACAATCATTTATAATAGTACAATACATATGGAAGTAAGAAATGAAACACACCGTTCATGGAGACAGCAAGCCGTACGTATGCATGAATGCTACTTTCAATTCTATTTATTATTTTAATGTAATTAAAACATAATGATACATAGGTATATTATAATTAAAGTATAATATAATATATAATATCACTAACCACATCCTTTATACATCCCACATAAGGTATTAACGAATCACATCACTTTGAGGGGGCGGTAGTCCGCACTTCCTCAATTGAGATTATCGTATTTACCGACTATGGAAACCGTAATGGATTGATATAATTGGGATTTAAATAATCATAAGGAAATAATAAACATAATATATATTATATATAAATATAGTGCCATTATAATGTCCACCATGAGAGGTTGTAGATGAAAATCGAACAATCATCGTTTCGTGAGGCGTTAGTTTGCCATCACAGAAACATTATGTTCTTCATCCATTAGATGGAGGTGTGTGTAACTGTAGTTCGAATCCATCACATAAAAACATCCTAGTATATTTAGGATATTTGTTTTGTTACAAAATAAAGGATTGAAAAGGGATTATGGGTTGGAGAAGTAAAATAAAAGAAAACAACTTAAGAGAAACTGTTACCTTTATTTTTGGTAACTTCCTTTGGGTTGAACCAAAAGGACTTCTTGGAGAGTCCTATTACTAATGTAAGGCTTCAAGGGGGAGGAGAGGGATGTATGGAGCTTATTTGGGCATATTTTGGACGAGCCAAAAGGCTTGAGAGGTGAGATTAATTGCATATAATTGGTCTCTTTTTACAAGGGAGAGGAGGGGCTCTTTAAGAAAGTGTGAAAACATTATTTTATTATAAACATATCTTCAGTTTCAAGAGGTCCAAAGCACATTAATGTCGATGATAAGATGACTCATATTCTAAATAAAATCATACAATTGAAATTGGACAGGTTTTGGGTGATATTTTAATCATTATAATCTTGTTTATTTAAATCATTTATTACTGAGGTAAACACTACATCATTATTGTGTCATAAATAATTTAATTCATTTGATGTCTAAAAATTATGAAAAAATACCATGATGTAGGGAATATTTTTATCTTTCCAAATAATATTTATATTATAAAATATAACTTATATATCCCCTTATAAAAATTAATTAAAAAAAGATTTTTGTTAAAGTCAATTCTGTCTTTACATTAAATTAATTAATCCAAATTGTCATTTTCTCAACCCAGTGGCTCATTGGGGTCCCAAAATCGGCCCAAGGATTCCCATGGTAGGCCACTACTTATCCAATAAGGTTATGAAAAGTTTCAAGGTAATTTTGAATTATTATAATATTCTTTTAACCTTGAATTACCCTATTTACCTTTAACCGCAGTAAATAAAAATTACCGTAGTTACTATTCATAATATATAAAAAAATAAAAGTAACCTATTAACATAATTTGGACCCAATTATTCCAAATATGGAATCCATTTTTCAAAATTCAAAACACCTAAGTTTTAGTAATTAATTTAACATTAATCCCGTTGTTAAGCGAATAGGTTTTAAAAGATAAAACACTGTCAAAGATTGAATTGATTTAACCTATGAATTCAATGTAAAATCAATGATAATGACATACATTTTATTAAATGGTAAAAATATATTCTATTTATACTTTAAAACCATTAAATATTATAATTTTTTCATATAAATTATTACGATGAAAAAAGTTGTTTTTAATTAAAATATAGCATGTTTTTACTATTCATTAAAATATGAATGTTATCAGAATAATAGAAATTTTTTATCCAAAGTATATTTTTATATCCTGATTCCTAAGAAGAATTTTATATTGTCAAAGTGAACTTATAAACATGTCAAAAACTAGATTTAATGTGGGTGCACCATCAAAAGGTGGCAAAACAACATTTTTTTAAAAAATAATTATTTTACCCGAAAAATTTATTTTGTTCTCAAACCATGCTCTAGAAAATATGTAGGATGAATAATAATGTTATAAAATTCAAAATTTAGTGTATACTATTCATAACGGCTAGTTCATAATAATATTATAACCATATATCATTTTTTAGTGAAACCCGATATTGCGTACAACACACGCTATCAATGAAGGTCGTGATTGCGTGTAATGCAAGCCAAGTTAGGGTTGCGTGTAGTTCAAGACTCCACTATTGTTTCATATAACAGAATCAAACCATATTTTATTTATACACTAAATATATATATATTTACACTCAATGTTGCATAGAATAACTTCTATCAAACAAACTTGAAATTGTGTGTAACACGAGGAAAGAATAGTGTTTCATATACTGCAAGCTAATACGGTGTTGCGTGTAGCACAAGATAATCTTGGTGTATCGTACAATAGAAGATATGAATGAAATTAAAAATAACGTATCTTATAAAATCTCTGGTTGTTACATTATACCCCCCTTAAAAGGAATTTCACCCTCGAAATTCGTCGGGGTTATAATTTGTTTATTATTCATAGAAACTCACATCGTAAAAAGGAATAATAAAACTTAATTTTAAAAACTAATGTATGAAATGTAACGATTACCCAAAGTAACTCATCACTGGGTTTCCATATAGGAGATCATAGGATAAAATATGGATATGGAAGAAAAATATAACCATCATGTTCTGATGGAGAGTGGTAGAGAACATGGCTATAAAAAAGCCAACAATCAGAAAGCCATAAATTTGTGATGATCTATGGTACCATCTGATTCATCGAATATAAGAGCACTAGGACAACATTTTTGGTTTTCAATATCATTTCCCTAAAGATGATGAATTAAAAGAAATACTCAAATGATTTTCGTACAATCTCACTATTGTTCGTGAATTGAACAATTTCCACTTCATCTCTTAATGAAATGAAGTTGAGATTATTATTAGTGAAGCGTTAGCAGATCGTGTGATAGAATTATGGGTCATTCCATCTATCTCAAAAAAAGGTTAGAAAAAGTTATCAAAAATACATAAGTCCATCTATAGTGAGATTAATCATATATGGTTCCTAAAATGGACTTATAAATCATATATCATACTTCTTAATATAATAAAACTAGTTTCTACTATACATGGACTTCCTGTAGGCCAGTGGTAGGTGATAAAGGCCTCTCTCACTTCAGTTGTGGGTTCGATTCCCACAGCCTTGTCCAATGTGATGGGTCGTCGCACATCCTGCAGGTTGTCCTTTTTCTAAAACTACATTACTATAACATCCCATAAATAATATCGAAATAAGTTCTATCCTTAAGAAATACTAACTTATGTCCAACATAATCCATTTCAATCTTTAGGCTTATCCATAATATTGCAGTCCATTGTCATATTATAGTGAAAACAATTACCAGAGATTTCATATAATAAGCATTTTAATACCATAGTTGATCCCCATATATCATAAGATATGTCTTGTTGGTCACACTACAAATGTTCGAAGGCCTTAATCATGTATTCTCTTGAAAAATGAATACCCATTGGTTCTTAGTGAAAACATGAGTGCTGTCAAAAGTTAACTCTTTCCACATACCAAAACCCCAAAATTCTATATACTCAAACCATGATATAATTGTTTCCTTATATCAGTCATGAGATCATGAATACTATCAAACATTTCATTTTCTCCTTATCCCTTCATTATGTGCATATCATCTTCTTTCCAAAAATATTTCCATCACATTCCATGGTTACAGATGCCATATTCTTATGGAAAACCACAATGTACCAATATATAGATATTCCAATATACCATAAAAGTACCTGAACAACATTATTTTGGAATACCAATACATAAACACTTCAAACCATCCTCTTCAATGATTGTCATGGAATAAGTCCTTCATTGATTTAGATGTAAACTCTTAGGTCAGGACATTGGGTTGGGTAATGCCCATGTTCTCCACAGATAAGACATTTAACTCCATAATAGTCTATCACTCTATGACCCTTTTCTCCACACAGATAACATATGTCCCTCCATTTGAGGTATTCTTCAAGGTTCTTCTTACATTCTTTAGAAATATCAATCTTCCTTTCTTTATGCTCCTCACTATGTGAACATGCATAAAATTCCATCTTCCTCTTATTTCATGACTTAATAATACAACTAAATTTCACCTTGTTAATCATATATCGCGATGACTAATTCGGCATAATAACAATATCATTCTCTCTAGGCATTACACATTTTCGTTGCTCATAGTCACCAATTTTTCCACTGGATTCAATGTTAACCGAATTCCTTCTGGTTCCCTCCATTGACTAAAACATAAAAAGAATTTTGTGAGAGGAAAAAATCATGCTAGGGAAAAAACATAAAAAAGGGGGAGTAACTTCAATATCTAACATTTTAGGATTAATTCTATGATCATTAGAGAAATTCTAGGACTATAACCTATACGTATACTTAACCTTAGGGACATCCCTAGAAATACCTTATAAATAACTCTAGGGATCTCAGTAATGTTCTCGTATCCTAGTTTCCAAAGGTTGACTAAACCTTTCTTCTGATACCAACTGTAGAGGCCAGAAGCTTAACGTACATGGACAACACATTACTTTTGCGGAATACTTAATACATAACAAAATTCAAAACTCAAGGACTGTAATAGTTTAGTGTCTTTGGAAACTCGGAACGTAATCTTCTAATCGTGGTGAAAGATCTTCAACATCTCCCATAAAGATCTTCACCTTATGTTTTCTAACCTAAAACCTTTCTTTATATCCTGGGGAAAAGAAAACATATAAAGGGTGAGCTCAAATTCCCAGTAAGTGTAAGCATGGATAAAATAAAACAAACCATATACATCTGATCTTAAAAACATGAACACAATGTTTAAACATCAAGATCTTGAGAAATGAAATAAAACATGGCAATACGTAAGGAATAGATCATAAAGAATCATTAATCCTGATAAAATAGAATGGGAATAAAACTTATAATTGTGGAAAAACATTATGATTTCCATAGTATCCAAGTCATTGCTTCCGGGACCATCTTAGTGGACCAAGTCCCTTTCTGAATCGAGTTCAGTCCTCGTTTCAGTCCGGTAACACCAAACCAGATTAAATTACTGTGCCATCCATGTATATCTCATGAGATATAAATTGTTACCCAATGCATTGGAGGGAGATATAGGTCCCACCCATCTCATAATGAAATCATTCTTACTTGTGCAACAAAATAAACTTGAAACATTCATCATAACCCAAAGAATAAAATGGGTTTCCTAAACATCATCCCATCATCACATAATCCATATAAAACAAATGGATATATCAACATAATAAAAGTGAAACCATGTAAATCATAGGGAAATTATACTTGAAACATACACATATAATGCCATCTTAGATGGAAAAATGGTTTTGATAAAACACTTGAAATGAATTCTTGAGGAAAATATCCTTTCTTCTACAAAATCAATTTCTTTTCACAAAACGTCATGCAATTTTAAAAGAAAGAGAATTTTTTGAAAATAGTCATGAAATCTTTTGGAGGAAGCTTCATGAAAATAAGGCTTTATAAAACCGTAAAAATCATTTCATGCCGTATAAGTTAAAAAAACATTCTCCTCGTACTTTTGTCGGAAAAGTCAAAATGTACCTCGTAACGTAAAAAAAGAAAGATTCCTTACATATCATGTAGTAAAAGGAAAAATGGGTAAAAAGGACATTAAACATACATAAATACTCTTTTATAAAACATGGACTTGGATGATAACAATAACCCCAGTAATTACTTACGAATAAAAAATCCCGTATAAGAACGAGATTTGAAAAGTTATCCCTTACCGTACGTCCGATATGCTTCGTATGTATCCGAAACTCCAGTATAATGATTTAAATAATGTCATTGAGTTATTATAGAATTATATCCATTGTTATGATAACATATATAGTTCACTTATGACTATATATTACCCATTCTTTTGTAAATTAATGTTAAAGTAGTGTTTTGGGTAAAATCATCTTATTTATCGTACGTGTTTGGACTTGTTGTTCTTGATGTTATTATTACTTATATCATGATTCACTTACCTTCAAAATGTAAATCATGGTTTATATATCATATAAATTCATTATATATCCAGCATATACAAGCATTTATAATAGTACAATACATATGGAGGTAAGAAATGAAACACAGCGTTCATGGAGACAGTAAGCCGTACGTACGCATGAACGCTACTTTCATTTTTATTTCTTATTTTAATGGAATTAAAACATAGTGATACATAGGTATATTATAATTCCAGTATTATATCATATATAATATCACTAACCACATCATTTATACATCCCACATAAGGAATTAACGAATCACATCACTTTGAGGGGGCGGTAGTCCGCACTTCCTCAAATGAGATTATCATATTTAACGACTATGGAAACCATAAAGGATTGATATAATTGGGTAGTAAATAAGAATAAGGAAATCATAAACATAATATATAATATATATAAATATAGTGCTATCATAATGGCCACCATGAGAGGTGGTAGGTGAAAATCGAACAATCGTCGTTTCGTGAGGCGTTAGTTTGCCATCACAGAAACATTATGTTCTTCATCCATTAGATGGAGGTGTGTGTAAGTGTAGTTCTAATACTTCTCATAAAAACATCCTAGTATATTTGGGATATTTTTTTTAGTTACAAAAGAAAGTATTAAAAAGGGTTTAGGTGTTGGAGAAGTAGATTAAAAGAAAACAACTTAAGAGAAACTGTTACCTTTAATTTTGGTAACTTCCTTTGGTTTGAACAAAAAGGACTTCTTGGAGAGTCTTATTCCTAATGTAAGGCTTAAAGGGGGAGGAGAGTGATGTAGGGAGCTTAGTTGGGCATATCTGGGACGATCAAAAAGGCTTGAGAGGTGTGAGGAATTTCATATAAGTGGTCTCCTTTTATAAGGGAGAGGTGGGGCTCTTAAATAAAGTGTGAAAACATTATTTTATTATAAACTTATATTCGGTTTTAAGAGGTCCAAAACACATTAATGTCGAAGATAATATGACTCATATTAGAAATAAAATCATCCAATTTCAATTGGACAGGTTTTGGATTATATTTTAATCATTATAATCATATTTATTTAAATCATTTATTAATAAGGTAAACACTACATCATTATTGCGTCATAAATAATTTAATTAATTTGATGTCTAAAAATTATGTAAAACATACCATGATGTTGGGAATATTTTTATATTTCCAAAGAATATTTATAGTCTAAAATATAACTTATATAACCCCTTATAAAAATTAATTACTAAAAGATATTTTTTAAAGTCAATTTTTTCTTTACATTAAATTAATTAATCCAAATTGTCATTTTCACTACCAAGTGGCTCATTAGGGTCCCAAAATCGGCCCAATGATTCCCATGGTCGGCGACTACTTATCCAATAATGTTAGGACAAGTTTCAAGGTAATTTTGAATTATTATAATATTCATTTAACCTTTAATTACCCTATTTACCTTTAACCGCAGTAAATAAAATTTACCGTAGTTACTATTCATAATATATATAAAAAATAAAAGTAACCTATTAACATAATTTGGACCCACTGATTCCAAATATGGAATCCATTTTTCAAAATTAAAAACACCTAAGTTTCAGTAATTAATTTAAAATTAATCCCATTGTTAAGCAAATTGGTTTTAAAAGTTAATACATTGCCAAAGATTGAATTGATTTAACCTATGGATTCAATGTCAAATAAATGATAATGACATACATTATATTAAAAATATATTCTATTTATACTTTAAAACCATTAAATATTATAATTTAACCATATAAATTATTACGATGAAGAAAGTTGTTTTAAATTAAAATATAGCGTGTTTTTACTATTCATTAAAATATGAAAGTTATCATAATAATATGAAAATTTTATCCAAAGTAAATTTTTATATCCTGATTCCAAATAAGAATTTAATTTTTTCAAATTGAACTTAAAAATATGTCAAAAACTAGATTTACTATGGGTGCGCCATCTAATGGCGGCAAAACTGCATTTTTTGAAAAATACTTATTTTACCCGACAAATTTATTTTGTTCTCATAGCATGTTCTACAAAATATATAAGATTAATAATAATGTTATAAAATTCAAAATTTACTTAATACTATTCATAACGGCTAGTTCATCATAATATTATAACCATATATCATTGTTTAGGGAAACCCGATATTGCATACAACACACACTATCGAAGAAGTTCACGATTGCGTGTAATGCAAGCCAAGTTAGGGTTGAATGTAGTAAAAGACTGCATTGTTGTTTCATATAACAGAATCCAACCATATTTTATTTATACATTGAACATATATATATATATACACACTCAATGTTGCGTAGAATAACTTCTATCAAACGAACTTGAAATTGTGTGTAACACGAGCCAATAATACTGTTGCTTATACTACAAACTAATACGGTGTTGCGTTTAGTTCAAGATAATCATGGTGTATCGTACAACAGAAGATATGAATGAAATTAAAAATAATGTATCTTATAAAATATCAGGTTGTTACAAAACAATTAGTTTAATCGGTTCAAAAAATTAAAGAAAATAGGGATCTGTAAGGGATCAAATAATCACAGATCAGGCAAAAAATTATGAAATCCATGATCAATATTTTAATAAAAAGTAGTAGAAACAAAAAATAACTATCCCTAACATGATTTGGATCTATCATTGGCTAATAATTCATTCTCTAGTTACATAAATGACCCTCATCATTCTCTTCCTCTCTATCCACTGTGATTTGATTACCCATCATCCTATCACCTCAGTCTATCAATAAATAATGCTCTCCAATAATACACCTAGGGTTATATAGCTATCCCTGGTTAAATTTATTAATTTAATATTCAATGAGGTAATTAATTTAGTTTATTTTATAAAATAAATAAATTATTTATTTTACTAAAATCACCCATCAACCCCTACATTACTGGGTGTCTGACACCAATAATCTTTGGATCACACCTAGGAAAATCTTGATTTTTCAAAATAAAATATGGTCTCGAATTTTAAATACATTTTATTGAAGAGTGGGAATCCCAAAATCCCAAAAACAATGTTAGTGTTTGTATATTAACTATATTGGCATGTTTAATTTTTTTCTAGGGTCGCAGAACACCCAAACATCGTGCTGAATCTGAGGATAAGTTATGATATAAAAAAATATCCAAAAGAGAAATCTAATAAAACTAGAGTAATTAAAACTATCATATAATAATATTGTTATTTATGAAAATTGATATTATGGATATTATTTTTAGTTGTTGAATTAGTTAAAAGGATATATTGAAATATAATAAAATACTAGAGTTAATAGAAAAATACATCACTTTCATAGAGTTATTAGTTTTTACTTATGTACGACTGGAAAATTAATTTTCTATGGAATGGGAGGAAGGGATGGAATAATATATAATATAAAAAATTAATAAGATCACATATATAAATAAAATCCTTCAAATGGACATTTAAACCCATCCATGTAGTAAAATGATGAAAATTCAGTCATACAATTCATAGAGGAGGTAGTATGCATGTACACATTATGAATTCATCATTTTTCATATGGTTTAAGAGTAATGTATAAAATTTATATTCCATTAGTATAATAAAATATCATAATTTTAGTAATACTGATTTTATCAAAAAAATTGGTATACAATAGGATTGAGGTGGTCGTGATGGAAAATGAATGAAATTGAACCAAGTGTAATTATGAATGTAAACATACTCCATATAATATATACTTTGAAAAATGTTTTAATGATTTCGTAGGTGGTATTTTTAGAATTATAAAAGTTATATGAATTCAATAGGAGATAAAGGAAGTAATTTATCAAGACTTGTGTTGAATCCAGATATGATTTATGTGGGAAGAGATGTAAGGTGGTGAATTCTCAATTTATATGGGAGAGTAGAATTTTTATAATAATATTATTGCTAAAGATACTATTCAAAGGTCAAGTGGATCCTATAATGGAAAATAATGTAGTGGTGGAAGTGTTATGGTTGATAAATCCTCAACAAAACATTATCACACATGTTTTTAACATGTTATAAAGTCTTATACACTATGATTCTTTTATTTTACCATTTTTGGGTTTTTAACATGGTAAATAATTTATATATTTGTAATATAATTGTAATTCCTAAATATAAAATTGTCCTCTTTAAATAATCATTTACAAATTGTTCAAATTTAAAAAATATATTTTTTAAATTAATTTTTTATAGACAAAGGGTATAAATTAATTCTAATAATATGATTCTCTATATTTTAAAACATAAAAATTATGCTTTGAATATTTTTACTAATGTGATTGAATTAAATGATATTTAAAATGTTATTACTAAACAAGTAAGAGTTTTTTGTCTTTAAAATGAAAAAACATGATTTAATTCCTTCATGAAAAAACTAAATTATGAAAACCATATCCAAAATAGGATTTATTTATATAAATATTACACAAGATATATAATGTTAAACATGATTTTCCTTAATTCAACATAGTATTTATTTAACTTAATAATTTTAATCCTCAATGTTTTTTTGTAAAACTAAAAATTTACTTAAAAATCATTATAATCTTTATAGATCACTTAACATGAAACACCGATCATAATGTGAATTGAGATATACAGTATAAATCTTATTATGAAAATATGAAAATTGTAAACTAATAGTTAAATTATTTGGTATTAATCTGTGTGTACTCATTATTAAAAATATGTATAATGTTTCTACATAATAAATATTTATTAATTAATTCATAGGATATTAGCAATGAATTTTTAAGAAGTCATTTTAGGCATAAAAAATTTCATTTTTCTCAAAAATGGTTATATTTATTTTTTTGAGTAAATATGATAATAAATTCATTTAATATTTTTAATTAAAATTTTATAAAAAAATATATATCATATTTGAAATCAGTATATCAGAATTATCATAAGATTAAATTTTTGATATTTTCTAAAAAGTATAGTTTTATAGTGAATAATGAAGAATACTAATTCTATAGAATACTACCTCTTCCATTCATGTATATAAAATGTCAATTTTAAGAATTGATTTTAAAATTTAATTATTTACTATTTATTAACAATAATCCTATTATTGTTTTATAAATATATATTATGCTTAAATTTGGTATAGAAATAATTTTATTTATAAAGATTTTTTTTCTAGAAAACTATTTATCATCATGTTTTATGAGTTTATTTTAAAAGAAATTTATTCCATTTATATGGTTTGAAATTTATTAAATGTTTACAATATTTGGAATCAATCTCTATTAATTTTTTAAATATGATATATTAATTCTTGATTAGTGTAACCCCACAACCCATAACATCGGGTCCACATCGTGATGTCACATAACCCCATGTGTTCCTCCCCATACACAAGAGGTTTATGAATAATAGCATGGGCCAAAGGGGCATAAACCAACCATATTACGATTCCCTAAATTTGATTTTCTTATTTTTAAAAATCTACTTTGAAGGGAAAACACAATTTCATGTTGTCCAACCGCTTGAAACATCCCCCTCAGGGGTTAGTCCACAAAGATCAACTTTCACGCTCAACAACATAAGACATAGGAGAAAAACATGAAATTAAATATTCAAATGAAATATCAAACCTCACATAATATTAATAACAATTCCTAACCACCACAATCCACATTGGAGAAACAATAATAATACGTTTCATATAAAAACACACACACACATCTCAGGTGATCAAGTTTCAAAAAAATGGTTTGATAGGGCTACACTCTCACTCATCTTATGATCATGATTAAAACATTAGTCTTATAGGGATATAAAAACATGTTGGAAATCATGAATACAACCCAAATAAACATGATATATAGTCATTTTATTCTTACCTAGTTGCGATGAAATTCGATGATAAGGGTTAAAGTCCAAATCCAATTACACCACACAGAATCCCGGAACCAAGATTGATCCTCTTTGATTAGAATTATGGTAAAATATTTTAGTGAACTACCACACCAATGGTTGAAAAATGTTACATAAAACCTAGAAGATATTCTATAGATAATAGGATTGGTTCAAAAATTGCACGTATGTCAATATTTTAACTTCACAAGATTTCTGGAATTATTTTATTTCTAATTAATTTAATCTTTTGATATTTTTATCACACAAAACACATAAAATTATTTTTTATGTTAAATAACTAAGTCCAAAATTTCATTCACAAGACACCAACTTGGTGTATTTTACATGAAACATCAAATTGGCATATGTTAAATGCAATATAAACATGGAGTATGTTACAAAAAACACTGACTTTGCGTACATTACACCCTACCCTATGTTTCTATGAAACATCATTTTTTATAATATTTAAACAAGATAATAATAAAAAATCAAATAAAATTAATAATATGAACATTAATAAATTGATTTCAAATATTTTTTATAATGGGTATACATAAAAAATAACTTATTGATAATGAAGAATATGTTTTTTCGTAAAGTCTGTAAATGTTTAAAAATACTATTTTCTTTAATGAACTACATTTAATGACCTATAAAAAATAATAAAGTTTTTTTTAAATATTTAGAAATTAATGTTGTTAAAATAATCTTCATTTTTTTAATTTATAATGTAGAAATTATCTTAGGGACAATTTTTGGGGTTTTCCTGAGAAACATCATTTTCATATGAACAATGAAAAATTAAGGATTTTAATTAAAATCTATATTTTTGTCTAATTTATTTTAAGGTTACAGTAAATTTTATTTAGTTTTTAATGTTAATATAGATGATATTTTTATTAATTAATCAAATTTATTTCATTGGAATAAATATCACTTTTAAATATGGTAGAAAATTTTACAATTTTTTGTATGTTTCTACTTTAAAAACCCACAATGTTATCACGTTAATGGGATCAATTATATATTAATTAATATAATTTATGTGATTATAATTTTGAAAATTGTATTTAATATTCAGAATCATAATAATTTGAAATTTATAATTTTTTCAACTTAGTTTTTGACCAAAACAATTAGTAAAAGTGATTAAAAATAATTGCAGTGGTTAAGAGAGAAATTATGTAAATAATGTACCAAACATTAAATTTTAGACACAAAAATACCAAGAAACATTCCCAACATCCATTTTATAAAACTATTCATCTATTAACCTTAATTTATTGAGTTTTTGTTGGTTTGGTATGACTTTTTTTGGTAAAATGTTGGTACACCCAGCTTGTTTTAAAAAATGGAAATTATGTCCTTTCCATTCCTTATAAAAGGCCACCACATCTCCCTCTTATTTAAACCATTAAAAAAACTTAGGATCATAAAATATCTTCCCAATAAACCACAAAAAATAACTTATTTCCAAAATTAATCCTTTATTTGGGTAGAAATCATTCCAAGGAATCCTTTTAGCACAAACCCAAAGGAGTTACCCGATTAAGAGGTAACAAATTCTCTCAAGCTCCTTTATTTTCATTCCTTTCTCCACCCCCTACACTCGTTTTATTACATGATTGTATACAAAATAAAGTATATCAAATATAATATGATATTTTTATTATAGGATTTATACCTGAACTTACAAACACATCCATCTAATTGGTAACGAACACACTATTTATGTTAATGGTGAACTACCACCTCACTAAACTAGGATTGTTCATTATTCCTTTACCACTTACCATAGTGGAAATTGAGATTGAAAATATGTGTATATATGTCCTATATTATATTTTTTTAATCCTCTTCATTCCTTATAATATACATACCCTCTTTTACATTCCATTTGGTTTAAATGCAATAATTTTGTTTGAGAAGGTGTAGACTACCGTCCCCTCAAAGCGATGTGATTCATTCACACACTACATGGAATTTATTAAGGATGGGTTTATTAAAATTAAAGGATATATATGATTATATAATTATATAGGAATAAATATATATGTACATATATAGATACATATATTTCATTTTCTTTCCTTCATTCAATATGAATATAAAAAGGGAAACAACATTGATGTGTACATACAAATTGTTGTCTTCAATAATAGTGTATTACATTTCATAGTTATATATTAGAAAGATTATTATAATAAACATCTACTTTATATTAATTATATTATATCATGTTTTACATTCTGTAAGTCATTAACACAGTATAAGGACCAAAGATATAACAAATTAAGACACATGTGAAAAACAAAACGATTGTTACCCAATGTGTGAACTTGAAATAGGATGGTTAACAGGAGGGTAATATATGGTATTAATAAAAAAAAAATATGACTTTAGATATAATAATTTGATTCCATAAAATAATTATAATAAAATTAAAATTATTATCCATGAATCTTGTACGAGTATAAAGAGTGTCAAGACATAAGGTAAGAGGATTTCTCCTCACTTTTTATTTTCGTGAGATACATGCTTTATTCACTACCAATTCCTTTTACACATTGTGTATACTGAAGATAGATATATTATATTATTATTATAATTATTATTATGGGTATTTAAATATCCATTATATGATCTTTATTTCATGTAGATTATGTTTGAAAAGATAACAAATCAGTAAATGGTTTTGTCTCGATTTTCCTTCTTTGCGGCTCATATTTGTTTATGCCCCTGAATTATTTTTTTGAGGTATATAAAATAATTTTATATGTTATATAATTAATATAATTTGTTTCATTATATTTTATTCTTATATTAATTTTCATTTCTTACATGGATTGTATGTTCTGAACTTATGAATTGATATGCGTTTATTGAAACAATCTGATTACTTTTAAGAATATTTATTTTTATAATTTATTTGATGAAATATTATTATCTATATCATACAAAAACTCATTAAATTCATTATAATATGTTTATTCAGGTGATAAAAATATCTTATTACCATTTTCAACTATCTGTTTCTTAGGAAATTAGGAAAAAAAATTAACACAAATTTACTGTATTCCTCTCTTCGGTCGGAAAATAGTTATATTTCAAAAACCATATTTAAAAAAAGTTTTCAAAAAAGTTGTAAAATTATCCTTGAAAACCATATTCAAGGAAAAATTATTTTAAAACTTTTTTCCTTTAAAACATTTCAAATCTATTTTCGAATATTTTTTTCAATATTGTTTTATGTTTAATAAATGTTTTAATAATTTTCAAGAATTAATTATAAGTTTTCAGAGAAAAGGTTTCCCAAAATTATTTCAATGATTTAATTATATGTTTCCAATTTATTTTCAAAGAAATTTGTTTTGAATGGTTTTCTGTTTTAAAAGGTAAAATTTTTAATAAGAAAGGGTATTTTTTTAAGAAGTGTTTTTAGAAGAACTTCCAATTTATTTTCCATCTAAGATGACATCTGTTGGAGTTACTCATGCATTTTTGGGGAAATAATTCAATACTTACTTTAATATTCATTTTATGAATGGTTACTTTTTTTATGGGATTATATTTATAAAACCTACTTCTCTTTCACATATTATATCCATTTTAAACCATCTTCATTTTATGGGTGGTGATTATGGTACCTACCTCTTTTACATAGGTAATGTTATGAATAAATGTTAATGATGCCTATGTGATTTCATGGGTTATGATATGACTATTTTCTATAAGATTGTGTTAGTAGTTTGTATGATTTTTTTATATCTTGGGTTGGATCTATATCAACCTCCAATGCATTGGGTAACAATTGATGAATCAATTGTATATATGTTATTTGTGAACCTAATTTCGTATTCACAATGTCATAAATAAACGTGATTACCAGTTCAGAATGATATGAATGGACCTGGATGCACGTCCATATATTATTCCTGAAACTTATTAAACATTCACAATGTTATGATTTAACCTTCTTACATGATCAAAAAACTATGAATGGGCCAATTTTCATGTCCACAAGTTTATATGTGAACTTGAATACATGTTCCCTTTGTTATGTGTGAACCTGATTACATGTTCCCAATGTTATGGATGGACATGGTTTCATGTCCATATGGCAATGAGTGATCCTAACAACCCAATCACAGTGTTATGCATGGACCTGGTATCATGTCAATAAGTTGATTTATGGGCCTGATTTCATTCTCTTAACAAAATGTAGGAACTTGTTTCTACATATACATGTTCACAATGTTATAAATGAATGTGCATGCCACAAATTCTAGGCTTTGTTACTATTTTATGACTTCATGAATTATGATCTTAATTCTCTTATAATCCATGGCATTTGAACTAAAAATCTTTATTATGTTATCTAATATATAGGGTATGATATTTTAATTTTATGATCTAGCTACACAACCTTTTATTCATGTTATTCTTTGGAATATTATTTTTTTTACCCCTACTAAGAATATGATATCACCTATCTCTTATGATTCCAATCACTAGGTTATGAAGAATGGGTTTAGGTAGATGTAATAAAGGTAGATATCTTTATGGGTGTTTTTGAAAATCAATAACAGGGGTATAAGATATTATTTCCATCATTCTATTGGAACTAAACAATTATGAACCTCTAGTATGTATTTTGGTAATGTACTGAATATTCATCTAAAATGAAGTAATATCACTATATAATAATCATAGGTTACTATATTTGGAATCAAAGGAAATATTTTGTCATCAATTTGAATATAGGATGATAAAACATTATTCTGATCCCTATGTATATTTCTAAGGATATGTCTTGGGATTCCTCTAAGGACATGTATTAGGATGAGTTAACATTTTGGAAAAATGTCCTAGAATTTTGGGTAAAGGATAGAGTGAGAGGTTTCCTAGGAATAAATCTCTTAATAGTCACTAAAAGTGTTTGTGGATCAGGTAAAGATCTACCTAGGAGTAAATACCATGAAAATATGTTTTAGGCCGTACTCGGGGTAATTTGGTCTAACGAAATGGGACTTACTGCACACCTGGCCTGACACTCTCAGGGGATATGATTTAGAAATTCACAAACTCATCCCAAACCATCAAGAAATATTTAAATAACATTTTTTTGAGTAACCAAGTAAAAAACTACTCTTTCATTGATTAAAAGGTATGTTTCATGATTTAGACATCTTATAAGTAAATTTTCATTACTATGTGGTTATCTTATATGATATTTGTTTCTCACCACATGCTTTGTAGTTTTACTCAATGATGATAACTATAAAGAACATGGTTACCATTTAATGTTTCAAATTTGGAAATTATAGGAATTATTAAAATTTATTTCCCATTTATAAATACCTTTAATAGAATAGGGATTGTGGTATTATTATTTGTTATACTTATAAAGATAAAGATGTCACAGAAAATATATGAACGGTATGTGATGTTCTTCCAGAATTTTTTACATTGATCCTAAGAAGAATTATTAGATTGAGGTTGAGGAACCTAAATACATGATTCATATATCATATTATAGGAAATATGTACTAAGGAATATATTGATGAAGCCTGAGTAATTTTTTATAAATAATTTTGGATGAAAGAGTTATTCATGTTTTGGAATTTAATGATAATGTTATATGAATTTCAAAATTTATAAATATTTTTAGTTTATGTTTTCATTAAGGATTTAAAGGGAAATGTTTAATGGTTATGAAGATATAGAAAAGCGATTTTTTACGAAGGTTATATTTTGATTAATGGTGGGTAAGCCTCCATTCATTCTTATTGTTGAGATAATGATGGTTGGATAAAGATATTTTGGATATGAATAACTAAATTGGATAGTATATATTACCCTAGAACTGATTATTGAAAACTATTCTATGACATCATGGAATAAGAATAATACTTATTGATTTAAAATAATATATCCAATAATCCTTGGAATAAGGAAGAAAGTATGTTTTTCAAAAGAATTAATGGTAATTCATATTATTACCATGTTTCAAGTGAATATATGATGAGGGGATTTACATGTATAGAATATGATAATTTAGAGAAACATTATGATATATAGGGGGATCAATGATAATATGATTTCATTTAATTCATTCAAAAGCATTGGATTTTAGTGATTCATAAGGGTTACAGGTTTAACCATTTATGGAATTTTTAAGTTAAGATTCATATGAATTAAGAAAGATTAAAGTGTTGTCTCACTACATGAGGATTTATAATTATTATATAACCACATCTAACATCGTTGTTTTGATGATAAATGCTGAAAAATGGGATGGAATATCATAAATCTCATGATTTGTTATTAATTAAACAATGAAAAAATCACCGTCCTTTTGGGAGAAAGTGGTAAATATGATCAAGGAAAAATAAAGAGGTAATGATATTATATGTTTCCAGGAAAATTATTTAGCTTTTATAAAACAATCATGAAATAAAAAGTTATCCTAATACCATAATTTTTTTTAATAGATTCCTAATTAAAAAATCATTGATTTATGAAATTGAGGCCTTCAACATTTCAATGATCATACACCGATTTATGAATGATGTCCACAATAACTCCCTAAAAATATTTACAATTTTCCTCAAAGCTATATTTATAGTTCCCAAATTTGTTCTCTTATTTGGGAGTCTCATAATATTTAACATGGGGTAACCATTATGATTCCAACATTCCCTTTTCAAGGGATGTTTTGGTATTCATATATACAATGTGGTTTTATTTGAATGAAAATTTCACATATTAATCCTTTGATAACCCAGATGAATATAATGTAGAAAATTCATTTTAATGGGGGGGGGGGGTAGAATGTAACACCCTAATAGTTTTTGAAATATTTATTTTTTAATTAGCTTAATCTTTTGATATTTTTCATATCACACAACACTAAATATTTTTCTTCTTAAATTAAGTTACTTTGTTAGAAAATCCTTTTACATGTAATCGAATTGGAAGACGTTACATGGAAAATTGATTTTTCATATGTTACATGCAAAACTGACATTGTGTGTGATACACAGAACACAGACTTAGCGTACGTTACACGGAACAATGATTTTCTATGAAATAAAAATTAATTGTTATAATTATTTAAATAAGATAATTATAAACTATATGTTAAAGTTATTAATATGAACAATAAAAAATATTTTTAAAAATATTTTTTATAATTGTTTTATATGATGAAATCATATTAATAAATAAAAAATTGATTTTTGGGAAAGCCCTTTTATGTTCAAAAAGACATTTTCTAAAATGAACTACATTTAATTTCAAACTATTTAAATTAATAAAATTAATTTTAAAGACATTTAGAAATTTAATTTTATAAAAATAAAATTTATTTCTAAATTTAGAATATAGAAATTATCATACGCGGTTGTGTTTGGAATTTTTTTGAGAAACTTCATTTTTGAATGAATGCTGAAAAATACAGGATTTTAATTCAAAACGACCATTTCATCTAAATTATTTATAAGGATAAATTGACTTCAAATATGGGAAAAAATACAATATATCATATTTTAATCAATTAATCCAATATAGGTCATTTTTTCAATTTCTCTTTTAAATTGGGTATAAACACACAACAAACAATTTGATGTTTTTACTTTAAGAACCCGTAGTGTCGTGTCGTCAGTGGGTTGAATTATAAATTAATTTCATCCAATTATATAGTTAGAATTTGAAAATTGGATTCCAAATTTGGAATATAAATAATTTACAATTTCTAATAAGTACAACAATGATTTTGACCTAAAATAATACTAAAAGTGACTAAAATTAATTATAATCGTTAAAAGAAACGTTATTATAATATCATACTAAACCTTAAATAAAAGACACAAAACAATATAGAAACTTTTAATAACCCTATTATATGGCCAATATTTTTCCATGAAAATTATTATATTGTTTTGGTTTGGTTTTATATGGTTTTTTTGCTATAAACATGGGTACACCTAACTTGTTTTCAAAAATACCAATTGTGACATTTCCCTTCACTATAAATGGCCACCACCTCTCCCTCTTTCTTACACCTCTCAAAGAACTTAGGATCAGCCATGATATGCCTAATACACTTCCAAAAATACATAAATTCATCCAATAATTCTCCATTAGGTAGGAATAAATTCAATTAATCCTTTTGTCACAATCCTAAAGGGGTTACCAGATTAAGAGGAAACACCTTCTCTCAAGCTCCTTTATTTTATTTCCTTTCTCCACCTCTACACTCTCATTATTCTATTATTTTATTATATCTCCACTATATTCAATTTAATATCATTTATTATGATATGTTTTAGATCTACACTTACACACTAATCCATCTAATGGGCAATGAACATAATTTTTATATATACGGCGAACTATCGCCTAACTAAACATTGATTGTTCATTTTTTCCATTACCATATCTCATGGGGGAAATTATGATGGTAACTCACTCTATCTCTATGTAACAACCCAAAATTTCATTAATAAAAATTTCACTTGATCTAATTAAATTCCTAATTATTTTTATATAAAATTTCAACTTCTTTGGTTTTATGTTTCTGGATTTTAAAATACCGTTATGAATTGTGATCGTTGCTAATATAGCCCTTGAACAGGGACCACTTGATTAGTATAAATATATGGCTTTAACAAATCAAATTTACTTAGAGAAAGGAAGAGATGGACTCATCCAGTAGACATGCCCCGTACGAAGCCCATTTTTGAGAGCTTAGAAAGGGGGTGGTTTCATTGGGCTTCACTCTTGACCAAACCCAATCCGAGCTTAAACACATTAAGCTTGAGAAGAACCAACTATGGGAGAAGTGTAAGTTAATAGAGATTCCCACCTGAGCGATGTTATTCGAGCCACCCCAAGAGTCTTTCACCATTGAAAACCTTACCCTTCGTTCTTATACAGGTGTTATAACGGGTTATGTAACAAGACCCTAACACTATGACTATATACAATATTTTTGTATAAAGAATTTTCATTCATTTTATTATTGTTACTTTTAAATAGTTTTTAAAGATCAAATAGTATTTTTAGTTAATATTCAACTAAGAAATATATTTTGATGAATTGATAGATTTTTGAATTAAACAATACTCTAATAAAATAATAATATTATTATTAAATTTCTATTTATTAAATATATAATATCGTATAATTTTATGAATGAAATTTGAATTTTTATAAGGGTTGAAAGCTGTTTTTGTCAAAACCCATGAATTTTAGATGAATGTCGGTTTTAATTATAAAATAAAAAAATTCTTATATTTATAAAATTATTTAGATAAAAACTTATATTATTTATGTAATCAGGATGTCAAAATTATCCCAAAGTGAATTTTTCAAAATTTTCTGAGACAGTCTAATTTTTTAGTAAAAATTAAATACCATTTAAATATAAAATGTGTTTTATGACATCATAATGAACCAATAATGATGTGATAAAATACTATAAACATTATTTTTGGACAATATATGGTTTACCATTAATATAATCCAATTTTGGGTTTGTTTGATTTATTTTACAATGATTTAGTGGACCCTTCAAGACTTATAAACCATTTTTTCTTTATAAAATGTTTTCTTTCAGTGTGTGACTCACCTACACATAAGAAACCCTGTTATTTTAAAATGTTCATCCATTTTCCATATAAAATACTGTTTTCAAATCTCCTTTTTCAAAAACCATGGTTAAAACCCCTGGTCTGGTTTGTGTTGTTGATTAGTTTAATGTGTGGTGAACAAAACCTAAATAATAAAAGTTCCTTCTCCTTTCCTATATAAACCCACCTAAGATCCCACTTAATCTTCAATAAAAGCCTTTGGATTCCATCCAAACTATACCCTCTTCTCTCTAGAATCTTCTCAAAGTGCCCTAAGCTCCCAAGAAGCCTCTCTCAAGCCTATTCCAAGCCTTTGGGATCACACTTCCAAGTAAAAGATTTCTTCCTTTCTGAATTTTTTCAAATTTTATTTAAGTTTTTATACCCTTTTGTTTTCAATTAAAAATGTTTGGGTATGATTTCAAACCTCCCCATACTTCCCTATTTATGTTTGGATGATGTTATACCCCTATATCTCATCAATTCCTCCCATGTACACCTGTTACCATGCTGAAATTCCGTAAGAAATTTCACTCTCCTCATTTACATCAAAGTAATTCTTCATTATTATGCATCTAAATTACATTACATTTGTTGGGAAATCTATCTATATGACCTCCTTACAGTTAATTTCATGTAAATATGATGAGACACCCCTTTCTATCTCATCAACCATTCATTATGAGTTATTATTTCACACAGTTATGCTGCCGAAATTGTACTACGATTTTCCAAGCCAATGTCATTGTATAGTTAATATCATGCCTATTTCACTATCAAGGGTATATACCTTTATGAACATTTACTAATTGATTATAATAATTCAGGTATATATTCCACAAAATTTTATTGTGAAATAAATGATTATGATTTATTCCATGTTGTATGATCCATGTGGCACACTTATGCATGAAATAAAATGTTTAAGAAGGGTGCACCCTAATATCGCTCCAATGCATGGGGTAAAGTATAGTAACATGATATGTCATGTGAAATGGGTGTTGACTCATTCTAATTTAGGAGAAATGATGTTTTACTCGTGCTTCATGTGCAACTATGGTTTACTAATGCTTCATGTGTAGTGAGCCTTGGTTCACGCTAATTTCATGTTATGTTTTGTTTCCCCATTTCCATGCTATGATTATCATGATTTATCATGACTTTATGTTCATGTTTCCCTTGTGCTCCATTGATATTCCTATTTCTAACATTTATTGTCTTCCTCATGTTATTCCATGTTTATTCTCTTACTGGACTATATAGCTCACCCTTTTTTATGCATGTCCTCAGGTTATCCAATGCAATGCAATGTAGAAGGGAATGTAATGGTCAAATAGAGGAATTTTACAAAAAAGTTGTTGTGTGTTTTGTGTTCTAAGCTCTTATGTATTGTTCATATTCCCTAAATATATTGTACTGATCGATTTTATATGTTGTATCAAGAAAATATTTTATGTAATAGATCATGTTATGTTTGTAATAAAAGAGTAGGGTTGTTTTAGTTGGCATTTGAGGACAGGTTTTGTTATTTTTGGGATTAGGATTAGAAAACCAAATTGAATCCTTAGATGCAAGATTATGTATAATAAAAAAATCCATAGGTTTTGGTGAGTATTGTTTATGTGGTTTATCATGAAAATACATCCCTGTCTGGATATGAGTTGGTAGAGGCGGCTCTGGAACAGATGAACCTAGGGGTGAAAATCATGACAAGGAGTTTCAGGCATGACCTGGTGTATCTTGGAACACAATAATGGGCCCTGCAGCACTCTTGTTTAAGAAAATCCCAGGGGATATGCTTTGGTAAATTCATTGGCTTAGTATGAACCCATATTAAGGGAATTAAAAAACCCCATAAGAATATATGTAATAAAGTAGAACATGGATAAAATAGATTGATCCCTATGGATTAAATAGTTAATGAAATAAATGTAATTTATAAGTAGTCAGTTTTTTCCATGGATTACCCTATATGTGTTACCCCTAACATCTCGTTTATTCCAGCCAATAGACAGTAATCGGAGGTGTTGGGCTAACAATTGATGTGGAGATCAATGTGATCGTTGTGCTAATTAGATTCCCAACCTGATGGGAGTGGAAATTCTAAACATTGTCAAGAACCTCTCTTATTTAACTCAATCATTGAATAGAAACATGAGTCAAGAGGAATGTTCACCCCCCCCCCAAAAGAATAAGTTCCTACCGACTTTTTTTTAAAACAAAGGCCTCTTACTTTTAATCGATCATCTGATCCCTCAATCACCGAACAATAGAGAAACTACATTGAAATAATCTTCTCCATCCTTCAATGTTCTGAACAAGTGAAAGTTCTCCTGGATGCTTATAGTATGGAGGGTGAAGCTGATCAATGGTGGATGTTGATAAAAAATACATAGACTATGTAGGATATCTAGGCATTGGAATGGAAGGTTTTTTTAAGATGTTTTTGGATAATTATTTTTCGTGCACCCTCTGAGATAAGATAGAAAGGGACTTCATTTCCCTCAAGCAAAAATACATTGAATCTATCAGATCATACGATCAAAACGTCAAAAGACTTGCACAATACACCATTGACTTTGTCCTTAACCCTGAATTCAAGGTTGACCGCTTATTTGGGGGGCTAAAACCTAGCCTATGAAAATCACTGGCAATCCGTGACGTCGAAAACTATGATGAAATTGTATAAAGTGCCCTCATGTTTGAAATGGATATTAGAAAATTTCATGGGTATCATGTGGATAAGAACCGTAATGTGTAATTCAATTTTGGTGGTCCAATGGATAAATCAAACGGTGCTAAGAAGATCCAGCACACCACTTTCCAAAGGCGTGGAAAGAAGCACCCAGAAATTTCTTGAAAGGGATGAGGAAATTCTTTTGGTGTGTAAGAGAAGGGAACCTAGCCATTAGATCCCAACAAGAAAAACTTGTGGCTACAACATGGGAGAGGAATGCTCTATTTGAACCTCAATGGATTGTTCATTTATAAAAATTCAATGAACCAGGGCTTCTTGAAAATTAGTGCCCTAAACCAAGGGTTTTCTGTGGGAACCAACAACCTCCAAGGTAGAAAGGGAGAGCTTTTTCTATCACTACTACCAAAGTGATCCCTGAAAATTAAGTGGGGACATGTTCACTAGTTATTCATTCAAGAATATAAAAAATACTTTTTGATTCATTTTCTATACATTCTTTTATATCCAAAAGGTTTTGTAGAATAATCCTAAAACCAATACAAATCATTGAAGTGAAGATGTCGGTGAGTACGAAAAATGGGGCAAGCATTACATCCCAGGAAGATAACTCCTCCCCAATCATAATTTATGGATTGAATTTCCAAGTGATCCTCGTCATACACCCTTTGGTGGAAAATTATGTAATTAATATCATGGATTGGATTTCTGTAAATAGAGCTAACATAAATTTCAATTAGAGGTAAATAACTCTCCATGTGGAGCATTGACCCCCAATCCTATACAAGTTCAGTGAGGAAGATGAGTCTTCCATAGCTCCATCATGTCAACCGTAGATATTACTACCCTATGAGAACGTGTATCTAGCTTAGATGATTGAGTCTATAGAGGCAGCCATCATTGAAGACATGCCTGTTGTGAGGTAATTCACTAAAGTATTTCTCAAGAATTTCATGGTATTCCTCCAAGAAGAGATGTTTAATTCTCAATTGATCTTATACTTGGGGCTTTCCAATATCCAAGACTCCATATATAATTTCTACTGTGGATCTTGAGGAGCTAATGAAACAACTATTGGAGAATCTGGATAAAGGTTTGATACACCCAAGTGATTCACCATGGGGTACACTAGTCCTCTTTTCCATGAATAAAGATAAGTTAATGCGCCTTTGCATCTATTATCACGAGGTTAAAAAAATAATGATAAAAACATGTATCCTCTCCCACAAATTGATGACTAATTCAATCAGCTGCGTGGAGCACAATGCTTGTCCTTGGTAGATATGCTGTCAGGATATTATCATGTAAGGTTAAGAATGAAGATATCCCCATGACTACTTTTCTTACAAGATACATGCACTATGAATTCATAGTAATGCCTTTCAGACTGACTAATGCTCCATCAATCCTCATGGACTTGATGAATAGAGTCCTTAGGGATTACCTCAAAAAATTTTTGGTAGTCTTTATTGATGACATTCTGATATACACCAAAACCAAGGAGGAGATGAAGAGCATCTAAGAACTATACTAGGGACCTTGTATAAGGAAAATCACTATGAAATGGAGGGAAAGTGTGAGTTCTGGTTGATGGAGGTCTCATTCATGGGCCATATCATCACAAGCAATGGGATATCTGTGGATACCTTCAAAACATATGCAATTGAGGGATGGTCGACACCAACATCAGAAACTAATATTCATAGTTTCTTGGGGTTAGCTGGATATTATCGATGATTTGTGATAAATTTCCCTTGATTTTCCATCCCTCTTACCAATCTAACTCAGAAGGTAGTAATGATTTCATGGAGTGGTGAATTCAAAGAAAGCTTCATGGAGTTAAAAAAGGAGTCTTATCACTGCACATGTGCTCACTTTACCCACAAGTGGAAAAAATTTTGTGGTATTCAGTGATGCTTTGAAGAAGGGCCTAGGATATGTGTTGATGAAAAATGAAAAATTAATTGCCTACCCTTCAAATAAATTGAATGTTCATTAGCAGAATTATCCAATACATGATTTGGAGTTGACTACGATGATCGTCGGTTTAAAAATTTTGGCAGCCTTATCTATTTGGGGAGAAGTGTGAAATATATATGGACAACAAAGGCCTAAAGTATATATTCACACTGAAATAGTTGAACATGCACCAACAAAGATGGTTAGATCTTCTCAAAGACTATGACTGCACAGTCAATTACCACCCTGGGAAAGCGAACAAAGTTGAAGATGTTCTATGTTGAAAGGACCTATCGATTATATCATTGATGATAATGAAGAAGGATCCAATTTTCTTAGATTTGATGAAGATGGAAATGGGAATAAAAAAGAATGGAATATCATCAATCCTTTCACAAATGATTTCTCAACCATATTTTTTGGAATAGTTAAGGTATTCTCAAAATGATGATGTGGGAATTCTGAAGAAAGTGGAAGCTGTCAAAAAAAAAGGAAATCCTAGGAATTTAATGTTAATGAATAAGGAATTGCAAAATTTTGGAAAAGAATATATGTTACATAAAGTCCATAGTTGAAGAAGGAACTTTTGGATGTTGAACATAATTTAAATTTTTCTATTCTCCCAGGAAAACACAAAGATGATCATGGATTTATATCTCCTATGTTTTTTCTTATTGATCAATCCAGGTTAAAAATTCTTGTGTTTTCCTACCCAAAATTTATGATGAGTGGTTTTTATGTATGTAATGTATAATAAGAGAATTGGATGTGGAGAAAATCATAGGATATGATTTTTTATGAACTAGTTTTTAATGTATCCATGTCACAAAATACACTACTCCTACATGAGTCCTGGATTAGTTTTTTATGATTAGTAAAGAATATTCATCTAAAATAATATCACTCTCTTTTATAGTAAATCTAATATTTTTTCATTGGGATAAAATTATGTTGTTTTAATTTATAAATACTATCATCATATATTTATTAATTTATTTATCATTAAAATTTATTTCTATTTTTAAAGATCATGTAATTACAATAAATACTTATGCAATGCTATCATAGTGTCTGTGAAAGTGGTTGAAGAAATAATTAAATGATTTAAAAAAAAGTAATAATTTTTTATTCAATTATGGTTTCACACAAATTTTATTTTGATTTATAGGGTGTAATTAATTTTAAAATAGATTTGATTCTAATTCCAAAACTATCTTATTGAAATTAAATTAAAAATATTTAAATACCCCTTAAAATGAGTTTAATGGAATTATAGAATAAATAATATATTACTAAATGATTTTTAAATCCTGAATTAGGAAAATGTTCAGGGGATATGGTCTAAAATTTCATCCCATGATCATATATTTAACAATTTTTAAGATAGAACTTAGTGTATGACACTTTGTTATTAAAAAAAGTTTAACCACAATTAAGTTAAAAATTGGTTAATAAGGGAATTCAAAAATTTATGTTATAAAATGACCCATAAAATTATCTTTATTTTACTATATGAAGTTATTTCAACCCTAAAATATTTTAAATTCTAAACATTTTTCACCTTTCTACAATTTTACAAGAAAAATAATTTGTTATAATTAAATATTTTAAATAATTAGAATTATGTCATTTCCATCACTATAAATTGAAAATAACTTTCCCTTCATATAGGTAAAACCCTAAAAATAATCTTCTAAAAATCATTATCTATGTGATTTTTTTTTAAAATCATAAAAGACCACCCATGAGGTTCTTAAAAATATTTCTAAAAGTGATTTTTAAAAAGGAGATGATCATCTTAAATGAGTGTTTTCAATCAACTAATTATTATAACTCCTAAAAATATATCCTAAAAAGTTCAATTTTATAGAATAAATACATACCATATATTTATAATTTATTACATAAAAGGAATAAAAAATTTCGTATACTTTTTCCATAAAATTGGAAATGAAACTATCAGTCGTGGGTATGTATATGCAACCACCTTCACAAAGTCATACTATTAATTTTCCATCATGGCCTCACATGCCTTCTTAAAATGATGGATTTAATAAATTAATATTATATATATAAATATATGATATTATTATGTTTTTTAACATTTATGTTTTATTTATCTTTCTTACATTCTATTCATCAAAAATTGAAACATAACTCAAGCATATGTATGAATTATGATCCCCGACATGTCATGTAATTCAATTTTCATCATCATTTTAAATGAATGGTTATATAATTTTATATTAAGAATAAATATTATAATTTTTTTTCAGAATAATAATCTTGAATTTAAGAAACCATGACCAAGGAGAAAGTACTTGAACCATCGAACCGAAACATGAATGGAAAAAAGATAAATTTGCACAAAAATATCCATTTTAAAGAAGAATCATCTATTTATGGATAATTTATTATTATAATGGAGTGATAAATAGTATGTTATATATTAATATAGTTCTATAAATGTTTATATTACTTATAAATTTATTATAGTGGAGTTTTTAATGCATAAAATTCATGATAAAATTTGAGGTATGGTTTATTTGTCTCAATATTGATTCATTGAGGCATCTTTGATGTTATGAACTTATTTATCTTTATTTGGTGAATATAAATCCTATAATAAATGTCATATAATTAATAACACTTGAATTATGACATTTAATTCTATAATTATGTTATTTCATCCATGGGTTTGTGATTCAGATGTTACCAATCTAGTTACGATTTATGTTACAATATAATTTGTATACAAGATTTTCCGTGCTTAATTTAGGATGAGGGTTATTATATGGTTCTTAGAAATTAAAAAATATTAATTTTCATCCATTTTTTTATGTAATTAATAGGAAATAGTACCATTTCTCTATTATGTTACCAAAAATATTCATGATATTTTTAAAGAAAAATGTACATAATTTCATCTGTGGTGGGGAATTATTTTTTACATAACCATATTGGAATTAAAATGTGTTCAATATTTTTTTAATATAATATAATTTCTTATTAATTTTGTTTTTAATCATTCTTTATATTAGTTATAATTTATTAAAAATAATATTTTTGTCATTTTTAAGGAATTAATTTTGGCTTTTATCTAAAAAATATGAATGGATCATTGTTAAAACATACACAACATTAATTAAATTTTCAACTCTCATGAATGATCAGTGATCTGAATAATCCCTAACAATATTCAAAATATTTTTTCAAATAAAATTACTTCCTTAATATTGTATAATTTTTTCAATTTTGAATAAGTAATTTCAAAATTAAAAGGGAATTTTCCTCAAGAACATTTCCATTGATATTTTAAATGACATTTTCTCCTATAGTAACATCCCTTGATGTTAATTTTTTTTCATTGGGGACAATATATAAGGATACCTACTACTTTTTTATCTAAATGTTTTATAATGAATATGTAATGTGTATGATTCTACATAACCCGTTACTTGTATATGGGATAAATAAATTAAGATGAAATCCTTAAAAAACCAGTTTACTTTTCATGGGATAGGTTATGATGATATAATGAATGTTTTGATGATCATGGGGTATATAAATGGTTTAATGTTATGTGATTCTGGGTACAATATACCCTTCAATGTATTTAGTGAATATGTATAACTCATCATATAATTATGTTATTCTTGAACCTGATTTAATATTCAAAATATTTTGTGTGGACCAAGTTTTATGCCCATAAGTTTATAGGTGGACTTATTTTTATGTCCACAATATTATGAATTGAGTTATTTTTTATGTCCATATATTTATATAAGGACATTATGTCATTATAATAATTAAATGAGATAAAAATTTATCATTTATACATATTCATAATTTTGTAATATTTATGTTTCTACCACATTACAATGTTTATGGTATACTCTCATAGATCCTGATTGATTATTAATGATTTAATACTATTATGAATTTTTTACTTCGTTATGATAGTACCAAATTATATAAATCATGATTATAGATTTTTAATTGATTGGTTGTGACTTTTTTTATGTTTAATCATATTACCATACCCTTAAGCTCACATATGATCACTATTAGATATCTCCCTTTTTACCTTACATAACATCTGATCTCACCCTATCTTGTGTCTTCCTTTCCCCAGATTATGATGACATGTTTTAACTATGTTATTCCTAATAAGGTTAATATATGTGATGAATATTGTGGGAGATGATATTTTCTTGAACTAATAGTTTCTGTATCTTTATTTCCTAATATAATAAACCTATACAGTTCATGGGCATGTATTATTGTGGGATTTGATGAATAATTATATAAAATCAGGAAATATTTATGTATTAATTTCATAGGTAGTCACATTTTTTTTTATTTTTAAATGTTGTACATAGTTTATTGTAACATTATGAAAGTTACAACATTTGTAAAAAAATAATATTATATTACTCACCTTTTTTTAGAAAATAATAAAAAATATTCCTGAAGTTTTATTTTTATTTACAATGGAAAAAAATAATTTGTTGAATTTAAATTTATAATATTTTTAAATTTAAATTTTAAATAAGAACATAACATTACAGTGAAAATTTATGTTATAGGAAAATAACTTCTTAAAAATTATTAACTATTAAAATTCTTATTTAATGTAAATTACTAATTAGATTATTTTTTGTCTAATAATCTGAAATATTATTTTATCGATATTAAATTTATTTTTATAAAATAGGGTGCACAAAAATATAATTGTATCATGAAATTGTATTTTTAATTTTTTAGCTATAATAATTAAATTTTAGGAATAAATTAGTATAAAAATGAAATTATTTTTCATTAAAAGTCAAAATGTAAAATAATTTATTACATTGATAATTGTATTTTTATACCATAATAATGAATAATTAAAAAATATCTCAATATAACCTTGTAGAAACTAAAAATAATATAAGTAATGGTAGATTTCATGGGAGGCCTTTTGATTAGCATAGATAATGTGGATATTACTAAGAGCTTGAAATTTTCTCACCTATGATTTTATCACACCATAATTGTTAGAGTTCAACTTCGTCATTTTCTAAGGAAAAACCTATATAAGCAACCTCCATTCTATTATGGTAAAAATTAAATTCATAAGGATGAATACTACTACCTGATTCTATTTCCCAAATATTTCATTGCTTGGTTATTTATATTTATCCTCGCTAATTTAATAGAAATGTTATATTAGAAATATATAATTTTTTTGATCTTTCTGGGATAAAATATGTCATGTTGTTGATTTAGTTATGTCTTTTGTGCATTAATTGTTACTAAAACCATTATGTTTTAAGTGAAAAAATACATAGTAAAATATTGGTTCACAAAATTCTCCACTTTTAAATAAAGTGTCTCCTTATTATATAAATTATCGTTCACTTATAAAAGAATATAAGGTTCCAAAAGAAATAATTTTTTTTTCATAATGAGGTATCAACCACATAATTTTAGATAATCAGAGAATCTTCTTTTTTAACATAATAATAATGTATTTGTATTTTTCATTATCTCAATTTTCATCCAATTTTTCTTATTTAGTCTGTTATAGGTGTTTTTAGGGGCATAAAATTCATCGATCTATTTTCAAGATAGTGTTCACAATTAAATACTAAAGAAAATAATATTTATAATATCAAATAAAATCATATTATATTATTATATGAATTAAAACTCAATTGTAATATGTATTCTCCTCTAAAACCATCAATTTAACATATGATAGGTTTTGGTTTAACTATGATATAATTGGATCTACCTAAAACACCTTCAATTTGACAAAAGTTATAGATATTGATATTCATATTCTCTTCTCTAAACTAACAATCTATATGTTATATCCAAAACATTTATTTTAATCCTTCATAATGTTTCTGAAATAGAATGTGCGTAAAAATATGATAATTTAGTTTAAAAAATTAATCATGATATCCTGCTTAAGGCATAACCCTGAGCTTCAAAAAAACAAGACACTCTATATAATATTAAAATTTAAATGCGATGGATATAAATTAACTATTGAAATGAAAGGTCTGAATATGAGTAAACAGATTATGAACTATATAAATATAATTTTTTCAATTTAATAAAAATTTATTGATTAATTACTATGAAATAAGCACTGAATTTTTAGTGAAGTCATTTCACACTTCAAAAATAATTTTAATTTAAAAATGAATTTTAAATAATTTTTTGAGTAAATATTATTGAAAAAAAACTGAATAATTAAGAAAATATATTTAAAAAAAGTATTAATTTTTGAAATCATCTTAACAAAATTATCTTCAGGTGAGATTTTTGAAATTTTTTGAAAAAAATAAATTTTTTAGTAAATAGTTAATATAATGATTTTATAAAAAATTTTATTTTAAATTAGATTATTTACAAAGTCCCATATAGTTTTTCAATTTATTTTAAATTTTGATTACTTAATTTTTATTGAAAATAATCAAATTATTGTCAATTATATTGTAATTATTTTTAATTTTGGCTCCAAAACATGAAATATTTAAAAATTAATTTTTTATGAAATCTACATTTCATTTCATTTTGTGGGATTATTTTAAATATAATTTTTTAAAAAAATGCTAAATGAGTTTTAAAAAAATTATTACATATTTTCTATCGTTATTTACAAATTTTGGAAATAGGTAATCATTATTTTTTTACATTGTTAATTGTAACCATTGTTTATATTTGTCTCTTTTGAAGGGGTAAGTCCTTTAATTGGAATTAAAAATAATTTTATATGAACTTAACAATATTTATAACACATTGCATAATTTTTTTTATGATTTTTCATCATCCGTACTCTTGAAATATTAAATGATATTTCAACTTGGTAACATTCATCTTTGATAATGATTTTAGTAAAAATATTAGTAAAGAATTAATCCTTAATGTCACTATATTTTCTGTAATAAATCATATATACTTTTTCTTAGGGAAAAAAGGATGTTATATTTAGTTCTAAATTTTTATTAGAAATATTTGCTATCTTTTTTTCATAGTAATTTATTATAAAATTTTAGTGACAGAATAATTTCCATAAATGTTTATGTAACACTAGGAAAATTTTTGTGTATGAAATATAAAAAATAATGTAAATGATATTAAAAATATAATAAGTATTTTATTTTGGATGAAATATGGTATCAAAAAAATTCATTGGTTTATAATAATATATTTATAATGACCCAAACCATGATTCCACTCAACAGTGCCCCGAGCTCGGTGTGACACATGGCCTCAAGCACATCAACAAGAATTTGATTGGCTTCTGGCTAACTGGAAGGGACTATATGTGTTCATGGGGAGACTATTCCCATATCACCTGGTTATAACCCAACAAAGTTGAATAATAGTCAATTTCAAATGAAGATACTATAGGATGACAATTTATTCAATGTTAATACATGAATATGTAAACCAAACAAGAAGAAGTATCATTAATTGTTGATTATTATGATGCATATCATATGTTTATGAAAACATCCAAAACATGTCCACAATAGTATAGTACCATACATGTATCCAAATTCAAAAATGATGAAAATTCTAATATTTGAATAGCCTCCTGAGCATCATCTGGGTCTCCTATTCCCTTTCTCCTAGAATGAAAAAAAATTGACCCTAGAACTATGGGAGGTCTCCCATGTTACAACCTACATTCAAAAATATTGTTCTGCTACCCCATGGTAGCCTAAATAGGTTGTGAGATACAATACTAGTAGGTAGCCACCCAATGATCTATACATTTTAGTTTTTGGAATAACTATTATAATGTGTTCCAGTAAAACAGGTGAGTAGATCTAATGGTTAGTAGAAAAGTCCCGTGGAACTTGTCACCATTCCATATGTATCGTATAACTAAAAAGGGTACTTGCAAAAAAATGTCAGCTCCTATAACTAGGTATCAACAAACAAAGAATATATATACAATTTTACATCTTTGTAAAATATGAATTGCTTAGAAATCCACGGCCAAGCCATATAATCTATGTGTCGTATTTCCATGGTCACACCATAATAAAAAAAATTCCAAAAATCTGATTATTTTTATGTATAATAATTTTTCCTACCATGAAGGTCTAGATCCATGGTGTAACAGACTAATTCATCCTTTTCGAGTCTTAAGAGCATATTTTTGGAAATTTGGATTGGCACGGGTTGGAGTCCTATGAGCATGTCATACCAGACATGTCTTGCAAGAGTCTACGAAAGTTGGATCCATGGGGTTCCAAGGCCCAAGGCTTCCCACATAATCAATACCCATGGAGAATACCCTCTTCGAGGCATCCACTACGAAATTCCAGTTACATTTTACTTGTCCAAGGATCTATTTATAGATTTAACATTCACTATATTTATCATTTCCAACCATATGAGTAAACCCACTCACAAAACAATTTCATATTCAATTAATCATGTGATTACACCCACTCACATTCCACATTTATGAATTTAACCGTTCAAAAAAATAAGAACATTAAAAAGTGAATACCCACTCATTTTACAATTTCAATTTAAAAATTTCACATGGGGATACCCACTCATTCAACAAATTCCATTTAATCCATTTAATCAAATCAAACATGGAATAACATAATAACATTTGCAAAGGACGCATTACATCTCCCCTCTATGTGGTTCGACTCTATTTAATTTTAAAATATATTCCTTAAACTAGTAAAGCCTAAAACACACCTCAAGGGTGGTTCACATATGACATAGTAAGTGGGAACATCCCATGAGTGGATTTAGTTGGGGAAACAGGCCCCAACACATGTCAATGGTAGCTAGGGGATTCCCTAGAAGGTCCAAATTCACTTAATTCAATTAATAATTTCAATTTTGGGGATGTTTTAGAAAGTAGAGTGTGATGCATTACGGCTAATGCCACAATAAAGGCCCAAAACTCAAGGGAAATTCGTAGACCAACTACCTTAGCTCAGTAGTGGACAACTCATCCTTTATCGACTCACGATTCGACTCAGATTGGGGGAAATATAACGAATGGATGAAGAATAAAAAATAAGGGAATATGATCCTAATAGAAAATATAAAATCCAATATCCATAAAAATAGTAAACATAAAAAAAGGAATTTTGATATTAGTGATGTGTATCTAATGAGACAAATTGTGCATTATTTTGAGATCATATGGTGGATTAGGCTCAAATCCTATAAAATTCACATCTGAGAGCTTCAGGGGGGGTTGTTGTTCATTGTTTCCAAACAAAATTAGTTTTATAAAATAAATTTTTAATTTAATATAAAAATGTAAAATTCAAAAAATAATAGGTTCTCATGGATTTTGGGAAGTGTTTTCCAAACCGTGTTCAAAATATGGATAATTTCTTGTAGTATTGGGCAACCCCCTGGTTTCCTCAAATGGTTGACTAACTGTGTGGATACAACGAGAAAACACTTTGTTTATAAATTGTTTTCATACATACCTGGTCGTATGGACATGTGGACCATTCTTCATGTTTTATCATAATCATGATTCCATTATCTACCAAATTCTCCAAAATCATACAGTTAAGCCACGCAGCTTTCCCACATGGTTTACAATCATCATGCATTAGATATAAATCACTAAAAAAGTAGGCTCAAGGCTTTGAGAAAGTATCAGAAAACCCAAAAATACCTGTTATTAGGTATGGTACCCTATCTAGGCCATAATTATTCATTTAAACTAAAAAAGAATGGATCCATACATAATACAAAAAACAAGTTTCTTACACTATTCGCACTTAATGAAATTTATCACAGAATTTCCGTCTCAAGGGTGGTCAGGATTCATCTATGAAAAAATTGGTCCAATGGGCATGTACGTTGACATCCCTCACCCAAGTCATATCTTGGAGGTTGTCATGTATCAATGGAAACTATACTAGAGGAACTGACTGACCACAGAGAACAATCATGATCCTACTAAATTTATTAATTTGATGCTCCTCAAAGTATGCATGCACATGGTTGTCAACCTCATTGGGATGAAAATAATGAGATCATTCCATAGGATAGTGTAGCACCCAAGATAAATAAAATATGTCATTCATGGATTAGTGGCTATGAGATAACTACAACTGATAGGCTACCAAGCCAACTATCTCTAAAATCATGAACCGACTGACATATCACCATGAAATCATACCCTATCTCTTAATTTTAATGTGTCCTAGTCTTGGTAAAAAATGAAACAAAATTGATCCCTAACCTTGAACTCAATATGCCATCTATGACGATTGGCGTATGACTTCTACAAGCACGGTATAACACCCATCCACTTCTGAATGAACTATACCCACTCAAAAGACCCCTACATGAGATGTGGTCCCAGTAAAGCTTATACACCTACCTCTAACAAGAACATAGTCAATAGATATTCCATACCTTACAAAGCCTCATGAGGTTCCTCTTATATAGTAACTTGATATCTATTGTTGTTGGATAACATGCCCAAGGGTATACACTTCTCCTAAAAGCTCCCAAAATATAGGATTCATGCTCATAGCATGTCCTGTAGCACTTGTATCGTACGCTATAACTAGCCATCACTCTTATGGTGGTATGAAATGCTCAAAATAAATTGTGTACCCAACACATTCTTTAAAATCATCCAAAAACTAGATGTAAATTGGGTTTCCCAATTAGAAACTATAGTATGTGGGACCCTATGAAGTCATACTATCTCCGGGATTTACAATCATCCATGATCATCTACACTGAAGGCCTCATTAATTAGTAAAAAGTGAGAAAATGAAATGGGACAATCAAGAACAACCCACACAACATCGTTACCTCTTGGAATCCTCGGTAAACCAATCAGTAAATCATTCATGAGATCATACCATTTCCACTTGGTAATAGGTATCTATTTTAAAATAATGTCTAGTCACTGATGCTCTTCCTTCACCTACTGAAAATTGGAACACATTTACAAAACTATCTTACTCTTGTTTCATACTTGACCAATAGTATACATGGCCGATGTCACCATACGTCTTAGTGAATCCAAGATGGGCATCCCAAGAAGAGTTATGAAATTTCCACATCAACTCCCCATTAATGTCTATTAGAACCCAAACACAATAATGGATATGCAGGATCTCATCCTCATATATGATCCAACTATGAGACGGGATCTTATATGCCACAGTCTCCCATATGACAAGGAACTCATAATCTGATAGTTTCATCATCCTCACTCAATCTAGTATGCGAGTGTTCATGAGTATAGATGATAGATATTTCTACCCTGGATTGTCATGCACCTCCAAGTGCATTTCAGAGAACAAATCCATAAGCTACCACTCTCCACTGGACAACCGTAGTGCGAATATCTGAATCCCCCTTCTCAGTTCATTTACCATTGCATTCCATTTAATAGTCATGTAGGGACTCTCAAAGTGAAAAGACTTTAACAATTCCACAGACCTTCACTACTTCAGATGAAAATGACACTGTGTAAAAATATACTTGAGGATTTTTTAATCCTTGTACTCTAATGAATGATCTCATAAAATATAGGGTCTCTAATAGCACAATGTGTGAATAGTTGCAGCTAGCTTAGGATTGTGTGTTGGTTTGTTCTTCTCATCTAGACACAGGTTCCAAGACCCTATGCAACAACTCTATCCCCCTTGATAATCAGTACTCCAATACCTATAACTATTGAATTGTAATGAATGGTGTAACTCCTTACCTACTTTGGAAATATCTTGACCATGTTGAATTAAATCTCTCATTTATCGCATGAAAGGATGCCTCATTGGAATTTGACCATACAATCTTCATTCCCTTCTTATTCAACACCAAAAATATTGATTCTATGCATGAAAATTCCTTTATGAAATTACATTAATAAGATATCAGCCCCAAGAAACATTGTATGTCAAAAATTGTCTTGGTCTATTCCTAGGAAACCAAAACTCTCCCCCTATATGGGTCTACTAATACTCTTATCTTTGAGATGATGTGACCCTAGTAGTGAATAAGATTCATCTTGAAGTTTAACACTGTGGTCATAACATATAATTGATTCTCTATCAGTTTATTTTAAATAAACTCAATAAGGTTGGAATGGCCATCTTGATTTTGAGAATACACCAAGATAACATCTACAAAAACCACCAAAACTGAATCTAGGTAAGGATGGAACACTCAATTCCTTAGCACCATGAAAAATGCTAGCACATTCATGAGATCAAATGATATATCTAGACAACCATATAGGACATACCATCTAGGAAAACCTGTATGAGGTATATCTATTGTTCAAACATGTACACGGTGATATCAAAAACCCAAATAAATTTTCAAGAACAACCGATCTCCTCCAACCTGATCAAACAGGTCATAAATCCATTATAATGGAATCAGTTCATAATCATTAGCTGGTCATGATTTTGATTATCCACATAGAGCCTTTGAGTTCATTCCTTATTTTTAGGAAAACGTACTAGCAAACCCCATGGATAAGTATAGGGTCTAACAAACACCTTCATCTCTAAATCCTCAACCTACCTCTTGAGATCTATTAAATTCTTCGTATCCATCCCATAAGAAAGAATTGATATGGGTGATGATCTTAAAACTAGATAGATTGAAAATTCCACCTCTATTATAAGAGGTAAACCATAAAATTAATCTAAAAAAACAAACCTTATGTGCTAAAAAACAAGAATAAATTATGCCTGAGTCACAGCCTAATCATCCAGATAAAAATTAGTGATGTAAGTTATCATCACAACCATCCAATTATGCTCTGGTCTAGATTAGAATGGTAGGAAATCCCATTTACTAATGTTTGTAAACAATGCACCCTACGGTGATGTAGAATTTACCCTCCAGTTATTTCAATCAACTTATGTGGGATCATATAATAACAAATCCATCATGATTATGATAGAAAACAGTATATTCTTGAGGAAATACATATTCCAGATGATGTGAAACCCACCAACCTAAAGGGGGATCTCTCTACATTGGCGCACATCCTCCATTTTGATTCCTAATGGAGTTTTGAGCATCATAACACCCTCAGATAACAAAATCACTAGCCAAAAAAATTTATCATTGGCACAGATATAAAACTATGTGATGAAACTATACCAGAAAGAGAAGATGAAATAGTAGAGGATACTAAAATTGTACCTCATCCCATAGATGAACCGGCACCTTGATCCATTTGGGGTAGGCTGTACAGAATAAATCTAGCCTCTTCCATGGCTTTATAACACAACCTCACTACCCTGAGTATGACCACTCTAATGTCTCAGTGTTACTCATATCTAGATTCCTCTAACATAACCACCATTTCCTCGGTCTGATCAGCTTTAACATCTCTAACATCCATTATGATGCAAAGTTGAGAAACTTACTCTTAAACCTGATGTCATAGCTGACGCCCTACCACTCATATATGGACGGATTTTCTTATAGAAACGTTGAACATGTCCCATCCTACCACAAGCTATGAAATCAACAAGTCATAGTCCTATTGATTATTCATGTGGCCCTATCATCCACCCTAATGATAAAATACTGAGCTACCAGTACTCATAGCTTGACCAGTACTCATCTCACAGGAAGCCTCAAAACAGATCTTCCTTCATTATAATGATGAACTACAAGGTTAAGAGACAACAACTCTCTCCACTATTCCCACATAATCCCTCAAAATTAATTCTATAATTACTACTTAATTCACTATTTTAGTGATAGAGGTCAATATAAACGCATTTACTTGACATTTTATACCATGGAACAAACCATTCCCAAATTGTTTCTCCCTAGATAGCTCATAAATATGGTATATCGAAGAAAAATTCTACTAATCTATAAATAATGTTGAGTACTACTTAACTATCATCACACCCGGCTCCAAAAGGATGAACTCACTAGAATTATCATCCCATATATTCTTGAGATAAATTTAGTTTTAGAAGGAGGTCTGGAAATCAACCCAACCTATATCTCACAACCTGTTAGCCGAGTTCGTTACATCCCACCAGTTCTTTACTACACCATAAATCATAAATTTTTTGAGGTTCACCCTCCTATCATGAGGTGTCCCCATATGATTGAATATCTAAAACAACATCTCATTCCATATCTTAGTAGCCTATGTACATGCAACCCTAAAAAACCTGAGAGGATTCTGTTATTAGAACACATTTGTCAGTTTAGTTATTGAAACGGTAGGCTGGAGTGATCCTTGATAAGTCTGCATGAAGGGAAAGAATCCCACAGAGATCTGTGCCTCATCCCCTGTGTTAGGAACAACATTTGGTGCCACAACCAGCACTAATTTATAATCCATCAATATCCATGGGCACACCACCTTTTGAGTATGATCATTTCTACCCTCCTATCATAGGACTTGAGGTTGTGGTGGTGGCATGACTCTATAATTCCAAACACACACATCAAAAAAGAACAACATCAATGTTTAGAGATAAAAAGCATAGGATAGGTCAGAGACCTCTTAAAACAAGTCAAAACCCACATCGTACTCCTAAATCTAGGAGTGTCAAAATAATAATCACCCAAACCCAATAGAAACACTACCTCTTTCACGCATAAAATTCATGTCTTGGTAAAGTCTAATTGAGTAATAATTCCACTTAATTTAATTAAAACCCTTCATTTAAATACATCTATAAAAATCTGTACCTACCGTCAAGAACCTATTATAAAACCACATTTATGAGTTATAAATACTAGAAACATCAATAAATAATACCAACACAACAAGGATGGATTTCCATTTCTAAATCTATCTGTTGTTATTTTTCCCTATTGTTCACATTGGTGTGCATATAATCTTTCTTTGGGTATGGATACCATCCTAATTTTCATATTTATTCAAGTAGAATGTTAGGATTTGTAGTGTTTTATTTTTACCTATAATTTTATTGTATATTTTCTATATTTTTTAGTGTAATTATAGTGTGCTTTTTTCAAGTGTGGTGATTATTTTAGGCGTTGTATTAGTTTTGTTTTCTAGTGTTGTATTCATCATTATTCTGTAGTGTTTTTTACATTTTTGTAGTGTATTTTCATGTGTTTTTCATTCCATTCTGTTATTATTTATATTGTATGGATTAGTGTTATTTTTTAAATCTTAACGTTGTATTTTCTTCAAAGTAACTTTAATTGTATGTAATTTCATAGGGGAGGTTTTTTTATGCTATTATCTAGTAATAGAGTACACTATACCAACAACCTATAAACCATTGGTATTTATTTGAAAACCCTATCTAGAATAATGGATTTTATCAAATAATTTTTAAAACACCATACCATGGGTTTATAAATGCTTGGTATGTATTTGAGGATCGATATATACCAAAAATATAAAATTGTTAGTAAACATCTATTCTATCAATTACCTCATGCCATTAGGATCATGTAATTTTCAGTGTCATATGCTAACTATAAATGAATATCCGTTAGTATAGGGCTATCCCCATGCCTCAATAGCCAACTATTTTTAAAACCATTTATATATGGTTTAACAATGGTTTTCTATCCTATTTCAATGGATTAAAACAGTTGGTATATCCTTTGTTTTTTTTCATTGTTCATCCATTATTTTCTACATTTATATTGATATGTTTTGATGGTATCTTATTTCATTATAAATATTAAGATAAATAATCCCCTAAAATTTTTATTATAAAGGTTACTATATGAGAATACAAGTAATGTGTTATGTTGCCTAAATATTTATTTTATATTCTAGAAGTCATGTTACATTAGAAATTTATTTTTGAAGTGGGAATTTAAATTTAACCAAACAATATGATGTTTTGTTATTATATGTAATGATTTATCTAATGTATTTGTTATTAGATGTTTTCATGGTATTACATGGATTCTTTCTACATTATCAAAAAACTAACAAAAATATATACTTAATAGATATATTTATCTAATAATAGGCATATGTTTATTTTTTTAGTGTGATGAAGCATTCTATGAACTAAAGTGGATGTTGACCACACCTCAAGTTCTTATCCTCCCTTAACCGTATGATATTTTTGAGGTATATTGTAATATGTATATTATAGTTGTTGGTATTTTCTGATGATGTATAATTATATTTTGATATATAATTCAAGGTTTGTTATTTTTCAAGAAAATATATAATTTTACCCATGATCCATGATTAGATACAGATGTTTATATATGAAAGCACTAAAGGAATTATTTATTCATTAAATTATTTTTGGAATAAAAATATCAAAAAATACATAAATTTATCTTTTCGCAAAGGGATATAATCCTATATTAGCATCACTGGGTGGAATATATCTTCTTTTTGGACATTAAAATATAATCTTCTCCTTATAAAAATTTTTTTGATACCAATCTTCACAAAATGAATATTCACTCTCAAAATATAATGGATGAAAAGAAAGGGTGGGGGTTAATATATATTATAGTTGGACTATAGTTGGATTTGATCAATGGAAAAGACGGTGTATGATTGTACTACATGGATGTTACACCTTCTATTGTGGACAATTTCAATGACTCCAAAATAGATAATTTTTATTGTATCATTATTAGAGAGAAACTCTGTGGTGGGGAGAGATGTGATGGTTGGTTCTTGGAATCTCAATTCTTCATATATGTTAACATAATTATCATGGATGTAACAACCTAGATATTATAATAAATTAATGTTATTATTGATTATTTTTTATGTAACATTGAATCAACTTGAACCACATCATAATTAAAATATAATCATTGTAGAATACTCATTAAATCGAAGTGTCTAAATTATAGTATTAGTATTTTGAAAATTAATATGAAATTTAGAATAAATGTAAATAATTATTATAAGTCTTCCCTGTGTGTGTCATTTTTTTGAGCTAGGGAATTGGTTGGATTCAATAGGATTGTCCCTAGAAAAAACCAAACCAAAAACCAATATGTGAATCTTGAATAAAATTTTATGTGGGACAAGTATAATATCAAGGAAGCCTTGTGATATTAATTCTACATAAATCACAACCAATGAAAACTGCTACTTCTTATCTCATACTTAGGTATTATATATCAATTTCAATGTTTTATGTTAGTAGATGTTTGGATGATATAAAAATATAGTTATAAATGTAATAAATTTTCAAATTTATTATAATAAATTGTATATTTAAACTTTTGAGGGAAAATTTCTATTTTTTAAAATGTGTTGATGAAATTTCTTTGATTTAGTTAAATAAATAGTAAAATAATTTTGATTCTTAAAAATTTATTTTAAAAATAAAATATTTTTAAGTGTTATACACACTTATATTAAAGTTAATTTATTTCAACACTATAAATATATTCTAATAAAATCGTTTTCAAATTTTAACAAGTGTGTTAATATATTATAACACTACCATTCTAAATTTGTAAAATAAATATGTGATATAAAAGAGATATTATTTACCATGGTAAAATACTTTTTTCTCAAATTTTTTTATAATCATTAAGTAAATTTAAATAATATTAATTAAATTTTTATACTTTTGATAATTACTATAATTTTATGGTTAGAAATATTGAATAAAATATAACAATAATTTCATTATTAGTTTATATTAAAAATGAATCGAACCCCTTAGTGAATGAAAGTAATTTTTCTTTTAAAAGTTTTTTTCAATATATTATATGTTTTTAAATTTAATGTTACATTTCTCACATTTAGAAGTTGAATTAGATTAAATGAGTCCAAATTCTGAATCATCATATCAAAATTTGTTATGAGAGGTAATCTTTAATTTTTAGTAACAAAAATATTACCATGTTTAATATTTAATCAAGGTTCATAATGGTGAAAAGAAGTAACATATAGTTTCTTAAATTATACTAAATTAACATATACAAAATCATCCTGAAAGACCTTTGTTCGATTGGAAGTTCATAAATATATATATAATGATCATTTCCTCACCTATGTCATTATACATTCAAACAATACCATTATAACCTCTCACCCTCCATTCAATTCAAGGAACACTTATCCATAAAATTACTAATGAAAACACACCCATTTTACCTGGCCTAAATTTTACATAAATATTTAGTGGAAAATTGGTACAATAAATTTTTCAATGTCCATAAATCCATAAAATTCAATCTTGAGAAGACTCAAATCCTCAAAGAGTGTAATATCCACAATCAATCATTTATTCTTTATATTTCTCATTAATTATTATTTGATGATATTATAAATATATATATATATAAACATAAATTTTATTTCAATAAATAAATTTTATTATATTAATGGAATAACTATTATCTACTCCCCTCTCGAACATATGAAAAATGAGAACACCACATATTCTTAAGTGTGAGATACCTAATATGTAGATAAAAAAATTATTTTTTCTTGACCACCAAACATGAGTTGTTCTGAAATATGTTTAATGGATATATGTGAAATAATGGAGAAATAAATATAATTTATATTATTCTATAAGGATTGAAAAAAATAATGATTTGTATATATTAATTATTTGATATCAGTAAATTTCCTGGAAGAAGCTCATCATGGATCCCAATGTCTCAATTTATGCCCGTATTTTCAATAAAATTAACTTGGGGATGTATAAATAACTCAAAAAATTAATTTAATATAATTTATAATTTTGTAATAATAATCCATTGGTTAAATAATGGGATCTTCCTTCTCTTTTATAAAAAATCTTCATATTATTAGAAATTACAAACATCTGTAGAAGAAAATATATGATAACAAATTAATCAATGTATAATTAATTTGTGGAACCCATTAGGTCACTGGTATATCAGTATTTGATTTTATATTTCTATTTAGTTTTATTTTAAATTTTGTGTGTGTTGGGGGTTGAAGAACCTATTTTTGAGAGAGGCATACCCATGTGCATGGTTAAAGTAAAATTTGACTAATCGTATGGCTAACTGCGAGAGGGTGATGTAGGTTGGGATAGTGGAGTTTTTCTTGATTTATTAAATGATATAACATCCATGGGTAATTTTGTGTGTTTTTATGGTGATACATTTTCCCCCAAGGTTAGAAAATTATTTTCCAAGACATTTATCCAAACCATGTAGCATATGCAAGTCAATTAAAAATTGACATTTTACATTTTCTCCCAATAATTTTTATACCCTATGGCCCTCATTTTATACTCAAATCATGTACCCACCCTCAATATTGTTATGTAAGATTCATCTATTTCATTTTGTTGGAGATTCTCTTGGATTCATAGTGGTTTGGCTTGAGTTATGTCCAAATATTATTGTTTTCTTCTTCCCCCATCATGCATGTTCACCCATTTTTATTAGATTTACAGCCAAAAAAAGGGTGTTTTCCAAATCAAGTATAGTTTACAGGGATTTTGGTTTGTTACATTTTTTTCTTTGGTGTTTTAGGCTTTGATATTCCTATTATAGGTGGTTTTCATTGAATGTTATGCGGTTGGAACCATTTCATAAGTATGTATCTCAATTGGAGGGTGTTTTACATGTCTTACCATTAAATTATCAATGAACATTGGTTTTTCTGACTAAATTTCCATTGAAATTATTTATACATAATTTTTATTAGATTTTTGAAGTGATTCATGGATTGGATTATCAATTTGGGTGTGTAATAACAGTTTTTCAAAATGTTTTTGTCTTGTAGGCACCCCAAGTGTTTTGATGAAGTGGATCAAATAGGTTTTGTGATTTTAAATGGTTCTCTAAAATTATTTAAAAGCAATTTTACATTGGGAAATTATTTTTTTATAAAATGGAAATTTTTTTACAAAATTGGTTTGTTAAATGGATTTTCATTATTTGGAACTTGTTTTTTATTATGTTGGCACATAGTATCACACAGGTTAGCCGAGATGTGAGCGAGGGGTTTTCTATTGGATCATGAGATCCTTAGGTGAGGAAGAATGTGAGGGAATCCATTTTGGTTTCCTATGGAAAAGCATATCCATTGGATAGTAAAATGATGAGATGTTATGGGTTATTTTTCAAGAGACCATGGGATTTGTTGGAGTTGTTCTCGAGGAAGGCCATAAGAGCTTCTAATATTCTTATGAGGATACAATAATTTATATTGAATTACACAAATTAGACTCTTGGGTTATGAACCCTAGGTTCACTTACTAATGTCATATTTATTAAAAAAAATTCATTTTATTAGTTCCATTTTATTGTGATTTGATGTGTTATGCACATTTTTCATTTATATGGTTATATGATGATTAAGTGTATCATCAAACTTATTTGGACTCTTAGGATATGTGGTTAATTTTTTTCCTTATGTGTTTTTTCATTATTTGAGCCACATTGAGTAATGATTTAGAAAACATGCTTTTTTGGAAATTTAAAACTAAATAGATATCAAAGGATTATATTAAAATGTTTTGTTTTCAAATTTGTTTAGTTTTGAATATTTTTATAAAATAACTTATTGGTTTTCTTGGGTATAAGACATAAGTATATTCTTGGTGGTATCCAACAGGGATTCATGCCTCACACCGTATATATGCCTATGGGAATATGTAGATTTAATTTTTCAGGACATAGGTAAATGTAAAGGAACCATGTACCTGGGTGGAACTTATTGATTAATGTTGTCCATCGTTTTTGAAAGGAGACATGGTATTACAAAATTTGGATTATATGGTGTTATTTTGTATTTTTTATCCATTGGGATGTATGTTTTAGCTTTTCGAGGCTTATCCCCCAACAACATTTGATGTTTCATATATGAATTGAGATACCAAGTGTAGGTAATTATACGGAACTCTTGTATAAGATGTTTCGTTTTGTTAGTCGTATCTAGTTTTCTGATGTTGTATTTCTCTATATGTTTGTTTATAATAATTGTATACCAAGATTTTATTAGTTTGGTTGTCCGATTTCATAGATGGGGCATGCTAATTTATCAAGTGGAAAACAATTCCTAAGATGTTTTCGATTATTCGCGATTCATATCGCTAGACTGTGGTAACTAGGAGAGTGAAATAATAAATATAACGGGTTGGCCTAGGTGATGTGTTATCTTGACTTGGTCCTATTCATTAAAAAAGGTTCTTAGATCACAGTTTTTGTTTGAGAGTCAATGGTAGACATGATCTAGGTCTATTGGGACTCTAGTGGTAGAAACAAGGTAGTTCTAATAGTTCTTTTTCTAATCAAACATTGAGTATTCATGGGTGGGCTAGGATTTTAGTTTTGATTTGAGCATAGTTCTGAGCTGTTTGATTGGGTTTTAAGGTATTTATTGATCAATGATTAGTATTTGGGCGATCCCAAGGATATTTTTGGGTTTTCAAGGTGCAACAGGGAGGTCTATAGGTGGCCCATGATAAGTTCAGCTAGTTACAAGTAATAGTTACCAAACCCATAAATATTTTGCGTATACTCCATTGAAACACATTGGGTTGGTTTATGTATTGTATATTCTTGTGGCCAAACCCTGAATAAGGGGAAATACTTGAGATTATTTATATTCATAGTCCTTTTTATTTTTTAGTTTCTTTTAATGCATATACTTCTAGTAGTTACCCATGATAGGGGTTCTATTTGATTGTTTTAATGTGGTTGTAGATTTAGTTGTTCCTAATGAATCATGTGTTCTTGTCTCTTATTGAAGATTCCTCCTAGAAGAACAACATCTTGGAGAAAAGAGGGTGTTTGGGAAAATACCATGTATGTAACTCTTCCTCTTCATCTTTATTTAGTGGATTCAGTGATTCTTATGATACAATCATTAGGATAGGAAGGTGGTCTAGAGTAGTCATAGATGGTGGAATTTTCTCAGGATTTTATGAGGAATAATATGCTAGTGTTCTAGGATAATATGGAACCCAATGGTCCCGATATTTAGTTGGACCATATTGAGGTTTTATTTGAGTTTTTCAAGACACCAGATACCTCTAATGTCTGACTCTGCATGAATGTGTTGGAATAATGGGGGTAGAAAGTGTTGGAATTCGATAGTTCTCTCATGGAGGAACAAAGATCACACATGGACCAATCTTATGGTCAATGTTAATTGGAACATCTACCTAAAGGCGTGGTGGTTTGTGAGGGTCCATGTGTTATTATTTTTGGAATATGATGATCATTTGGTGACCATGTATGCCATAAAATTTATAGAGTTTAGTAATGTTTCGTTAAATGTACCCATGAATGATTAACTCAATGCTCAACATTTCAAGATTGCAATGAGGCCAAAGATCATATCCATGCTAATTATTCTCTAAATACTATCTTTTTTATAAATGGTTGATAAGTCATCTATGTGAAAGGACGAAGTGACTAGAATGAAATTTCCCAATGGGTCCTTGTAGATTTTAGAATATAGAGTCCCTCTACAGGTCAAAAGTGAATGAGGGATGAGCCTCTTCGGGCATTAGAAAGACTGCCTAGCACTCATCAGGTTCAATCCAATGGCTTATTAAAGTAATAATCCAATTTTTTGTTATAATTTTCCGAATTTTAGACACACCGGGTTTAATGAAATAGAGAGTATGACGGTTTGACACTAGTGTGAACACTTAAGTCAGATCTGGAGCTTCTATTAGCTTCCTTTGTGGGGGATCAGTGTGATGTACACTTTATAAATGGTCTCTCAAGTGTAGTTAGATTATTACAAGGTAAAAGGATTTCACCCTCAAGGAAAGGGAGATTCTAACTAGGGGAATACATCATAGGGATGGTTTGAACTAGGGGTTCTACACATAGTGGAGGTTATAATAGAGACTCATATTCAAGGATAGCTACAATAAAAGGAATGGTTTTTATAGAATATTCTATGGAATTAGTTCTATTTGACTCTGGTGCATACCATTCTTTCATTTAACTAAATGTAATGATTCTTCAGGTTAGTGACATGAGATAACAAATAAGTTATGTATTTTATAACACTATTGGGTAGGGAGAATGAGAAAATATTTAAGATCCCTAAGATTCGTATTTTGGTAGCTAGTGTGGATGTTGTCTCAGACATCCTTATTATTGACCAAGAAAACATCATCCTTATTATTTTCATTTATTATTTGATCAAATTAGGGGCACTAGTTTACAACTTTCACCATTGGCTTTAGTTCCTTAAAACTAATAGGAAGACTCACATTTTATAGGTTAAGTGGGATCTATGATAATGGAGGGTAGGAAAAGATGTTTTGGAATGGAGTTTAATATCATTCCATATGTCTAGGTTTTTTATTAATGCTATTGAGTTTGGATCAAAGGGTGAAATTATAGTGGGTCTGGAGAGGTACCTTGATGTTTTTAGAGGAATATTTATGATTTCCTCCCAATGAAAAATTTATTTCACTATCGATATGATCCTCAAGAAGATCCATATATCCTTATATTCATATCAGATAGATTTGGTGGAGTTACAATAATAGAAGGTCTTGGTAGGGTGTCTTTAGGGTTAGGTATTTAACTACCCCAACTTGTCACAATGGTATTTACCTATTATATTTTCAAAGAAGGTGGTTAGAGACATCTGAATTTTCATACACTTTTATAAGCTTAATTACATGATTATTTAGAATAAATACTTGTTTCCTTGAATTGATGGCCTCTTTGATATTCTCAAATGAGCTAAATGGTTTTCAAAGATCGACCTAAGGTCTGTGTACCAACATTTTAGGTTCTAAGAATCTTATGTACTAGAGAAATCTTTTCTTTACGGTATGATCATTTTTAGTATATTGTTATGCAATTTGTTCCTACCAATGCTCTAACAATATTGTTTTTTATAAATGACCCATATCTTACATCATTTTTAGACTCAATCATGGTCATGTTTATTGATGGAATACTCATATATTCCAAGAATAAGGATTTGTATGAAAACCATGAAGAGGTATTTTTGGGTGTTTTGTGGTGGAACTGTTAATCTGACATGTTTTATAAATTCTTTTCTTGGACCCATGAAGTGAGGTTTTTAGTCAACATAATTTATAAGGATGAAGACATGGTGGAAGAACAGAATGTTCCCCCAGTCATGTGGGTTAAATATTGTATTACACATCATTATTGTTCTAGGATTTGATGAGTACTATAAATATTTTATTTGTGACTTCTCCCGATTATCTTTTGTCCAAGAGTCTTTGACTAGAAAATGATTGAATTTTGAGTGTGATGAAATGTTCCAATGTAATATTGGTTAACTGTAGACCTATATCAAATACAATATAGTTTGTATTATTCTGATTCTAGGGGAGCTTCTATCATGTATCCTGATGCTTCTAATGTTTGGTTAGGAAGTGTGATGATGCATGAAGATTATGTGGGGGTTTATCGATCATGGTAGTTATTCTCACATGAGTTCAATAATCCTAGATATGAACTACAATTAGTATCCATGATGAATGTTTTTAATATGAGGGGAAATTAAATCATAGGGGAGAGTTTTATAGTATTTTTATATAATAAGAGAACATATTATATTTTTATCGAGAGGAACAAAATCCTTATATAGATATATTAGGTAAAATATCTTAAAACATTTAATTTAGAGAATGTATATACACCCTGAAAGTGTAATGTGGTCACCAACACATTTATTAAGAATATTATAATGTAGGTATTTTTGTATTGAGTGTATGAGTGGGGTTTTATGAGTTTTTTTGATGATCTACTTCTTGATGTGTAGGAGGAAGGAGAGTGTGTGTTTTTGTCTAGTGTGTAGGTACCAAACTCTCTTATTAATTCAGTTCGGATGGTCAGGTTTCCTACCCAATGTACTAAAATATTATCACTTAGGTTAATGGTTGAGAGACATCAAGATATTGGTCTAGAAAACCTCATGGTTCTCTCCTCTTTTGAAAGAATCTAGCACTTCTATTAAACCAGAGCCATGTGTTGATGCATGAGTGAAAAAAATTCAGTTTGTCTACTAAACCTTGGGTAATCACAATGTTATATTACTAATGATATTGATATTGGTCGATAGATATTATATTTTAAGTCATAGATTTTGTTTCCAAGTGTATTAAATGCCTAAGGATATAATCAGAGTATTAGAGATTAACTAGGTATTTGCAACCACTTCACATTCTAGTGTGGAAGTGGGATAAGATCTCTATGGATTTAATGAATGAACTACCACATAATCAAGGTGGGAAAGAAGATTTATGAGTTATTGTTAATCATTTAATTAAATCAACCCATTTTATTACCATTGGGTATTCAATTAATATATTGTACCTTGAACACTTATATGTTCAAGTGGTTGATTCGCCTCATGGAGTTACCCAAGTTATATTTTTAGATAGGGATTATCTTTTTTACTTCTCATTTTAGGAAGACATACTTGGAGGATTTGTGAACCTAGATAAAGTGGAGAATAACACATAACATATATAAATATTATTATTGATATTATATCATATAGAAAATTGAGGATATGGTGTGAGAATGTGTCCATGATTTTAGAGGTTTGTAGGAAAGGAACATGTCATTGGATGAGTTTTATTATAACAACAGTTTTTGTTCCTTGATTAGTATGGCCCCATTTGAAGCATTTTATATGTATCCATTCTATTCCTAGTTGTGTTGGACTAAGGTGGATGATAATTCCTTGGTTGGACTCAGACTCATATAGGTGATAATCGAGACACATTGCATAATTTCAAAAAGGTAGATGGTAGATCAGACTCCCCATAATTCATATATCAGTAGACTTAATCATCTATTAGAGTTTGAAATTGGCTATCAGTTGTTTCTTTGGGTGTCTACTCAACTCGATAACCATCGCATGAAAATGAAAGGGAATTTTTCACCATGTTCTACTGGGACATTTCATGTTATTGATCATCTGGAAAAGGAAGCCTATCAATTGGAGTTTAAAAAATGGATGACCTCTACCAATTACATCTTTCATGTCTCCAATATGAAGAGATACCATCAGTACACATATCATTTTTTAAAGTTTGGAGATATATAGGTTGAAACTAATTTAACAGTCATGGATAATCCTACACATGTTTTAGATTATTATAATATGATTCTCCATTCTATGTTGATGCCATTGGTCTGTGTTCTCTGGCAGTGTGGTGAATATAGACATTATACATGGGAGTAAGAAGCTATTATGAGGAAATAGTGACTCTCCTTTATTTCTTATTATGATTAATGGAGGATTTTTGGTGGATGAGAGTGGTATGGTAGAGTGTTTGTAACACCTTTCCAGTCACTAGTATGTTATTGTTTAAGATTCTCCAACCGTTCTGTTTTCATTTAGAGGTTCCAGGTGTTAGGGTTCAAAATAACCCCATTTTTTTGATAGATGTACCCTGGATTCGGGTTTCTGAATGTTTTTCATAACAATTTGAGGGTTTTCTAGGATGGGTAAATGAGATTTTCACTGATGTATCATAGGTTTTAATGTTCGTAATCTCATTAGGGGTAACAATGTAGCTTTGTTTTTAGGGAGACAGTAACCCATCATGGTAGGCACATAATTATCCTAACAGTGTAGCCAAACCTTGTGGCATGTCGAACCCACCTAAAAATTATAATTTAACCACCTCTCCCATATTTATTTTATTCCCCTTTAACCCTCATTTTCACCTTTAATCATGTTCATAAATCCCATCCTTAGGGTGTAATATACCCACTTACATTGTGTGGGTGTTTCTCTTAGATTCAATGGGTTTATGCAAGAGTTAAGAAAAAATCATATTGTTTTCTTCTTTAATTCCCTATCCTAAATATTTTTCCTCCATTTTTATAGTTATGTGTAACTATAAAAGGTATGTTTTGATGAATCTTGGGTATGCGATTGGGGTTTGGGTTTTTTTGTTATTTCATAAGTATTTGTGGCCTTGATCTTCTTATTTTCACTGGTTTTCATCGAATGTAATGAGGTTGAAAAAATTTAGAAGATATGTGACTCTATGAGAGGGTGATTTCCATGGTTTAGCTTTAAATTATGAATCATATTTGTTTTTTTCATGTAAAATTTCAATTCAAATTATTCATAATTGATGTGTATTCCAATTCTTATGTGATTCATATATTGGTTTTACAATTTGGGATTTTATGGATGGTTTCCAAAATTTCTGTGCCCTATATTCATGCAAACTGTATGATGAAATGGGTCAAAAATGTTTTATAGATTTAAATGGATTTATGTAATGTTTTTACCTTGGGAATGATATTTTGATAAAATGGGCCTGTTTTTTATGAAATTGGATGGTTTAATGGATTTTTAGGATTGAGAACTCATTTTTAATTATGTTGCAGTACATAAGATTCTAGGTTAACCAATGAGTGATTGTGGGGTTCTCTGAGGGACCTCAAGAACCTATACCAGGGATGAATATGAGAGCTCACATTTTGTTTTACAAGGGACTTTGAGAGCCTTTGGGTTGTACACCAAGAGAGCTTCCATGTTGGTTTTTGAGAGACCATGAGAGCTCTTGGAGTTGGGCTAATGGAAGATTATGAATGTTTCCACATTTCTTATCATGAAATAATACTTTTTTACACTCACTCATGATATAGCATTATGTTCAAATATCTATGTACACTAACTCATCCTAGATTTATTAATATGCTTTATGAATTTTTTTAGATCTATGTTGATGTGATGATATGTGGCCATCCCATTTTTGATGTATTTTGTTTTATGATGATGATGTTTATACTCCCATTATGGTTCCTTTTTAGAAATGTAGAGAATTTTGTTCCTTGGGAATTAATTCTTTATTTGATCCACGTTTATTAAATATTTGGAAAAAAAATTATACATTTAAATACAAATGTTATTCAATGGTTTATTTTAAAATTGTATGTTATAAAAAAATTAGTTTTGAAATGTGTTTTCGAATGACTATATTAGTTTTCATGGGTAACTACCTTAAATATATTCATAGCGGTATCCTTATGGTTTTTCATTCACTCCCTAAATATTTCTTTTGGAATATATATTTTTTACATTGGATGACATAGGTAAAGGAAAGGGTTCTATGTACCTGGGTGGAACTTCTATATTACCATAATCCATCATTCTGTGTAGGAGACAAGGTCTCATAGGTTTTGGATCATATATATTTTTTTGGGGTTTCTGTATCCATTGTGATGTATATTTTAAATTTTTTGGGATCCCCCTTCTTTTTAAATTGGAGCTATGACATGAGATACCATTCATATGACCTTCTTTGGAATACATGTATATGTTTTTTTGTTTATGGTATCTTCTTTTCATTTATTATGTTTCTATAGATGTAAGTTAAAAATTATTTTTTCATTGATTGTTTTAATGTGGTCATCAAATTTTATTGATGGGTCATGTCAGTTTACCATGTGTGAATTAGTCCTTAAAATATTTTTTGTAATGCACGACGCCTTTCACCGGATCATGATGATCAAGAAAAAGAATTAGGCCTTAGGATCGGTTGGATAAAGTAACACAACATGCCAACCTGATCCAATTCATTATAGAATTATTATAATTAAATATTATAAATGATATTATATATGAAAAAGGTTTTAAAATAAGATATTAATATTATCTTTGTTATTATATAACATCTAAAATAACATTCATATAGTTCAAAATTATAAGTAATGGTTCTTTTTCAATTTCCCTTCATTGGGGAATGTTTTCATATTATGCATATATTCTTCTTTTATATTGATTAATCACTACCCACACTATATTCTTTTAGTATTATTAAATTTTCATTCCTAGGATTCCCAAGCCTATTAATGAATTTTTCTTTCATATTCTTTTGATTCAATTGTTAACAAATTCTGATGTTTTTATTAACTCAATTTTTATTCATTTATATATTTTATATATTCTCCACTTGTTTTATTTTTTGGTTGATATACTATCTTATCGATGAATTTTATCAAACATTTAATTAAATTCATTAGAATAAAAATTAATATAATGTTCTATATTTTATTAGTTCTTGACTCAAAGGATACCACATTTGTAAGTGTTGTCATCTCAATTCAAATTAATTGAGGAATTATTTTATTTTTTTTCAACTATTATTTATAACACCTCGATATATATATATATATATATTACATTGAAATATACGTGAAGTATTTAACAACTTATTGTATAAGAAAGTCTGAGTCTTAATGAGCCACGATATTGTATAATAATATAATTAATCCTTCGAAGTTATGGGTATGAATAGGATAAACCACATTACAAAAAAAATATTAATTTTATTTCATTTTAAAAAATTGACCAATCATCAGTAAGGCCATTTTATTCTTTAAAAATATGATTTCTTTAAAAATGGTTTTTTTTTATTTTTCTATAGAAGATTCAAAAAATTTCTACCATTATTTTTATTGTATTTGAGTAAATTAATTTTATATTTTAAATAATAATGTAAATGTTAGCTTAGTGGGATTTTTTGACATTTTCAGAAATTATTTATTTTAATGAAAATAATAAAAAATATATGTTTTTTACAAAACGTTCATTTCCAAAATTTAAAATTCGCAATATATTTTTAATCTGATCATAAATAAATATAAGATTCATTTAAATATAAATAATCTTATTAATAAAAAATTAATTATCATTATAATTGATTTTGGTATAAATTCATTTTTGGGTATAAAATAATATTTCTCTAAATTCGGTTTTTAATTGCATTTTCATGTCTTTAATAAAATTTAAAACTAAAACATATAGAAATTGACATTATTGAAATAGAATCTGTAATTATAATAGTTATTTCCAATTTTTTTTATGATTCCAATTTCATTTTAGTTTATTTTCTATTGAAACCATGGTAAAAAATCAATGCTTCGATGAAGGTTAAAATGGATTAATAGAGGGGATATACTAAAAATATAAGGGTTATAACTACTTAAAAACATTATAAATCATACCTTTTCTTATTATTTTGATCATATATCTTCTTATTTTAAAAATAGTAAAAAATCCACTTGTATTTAGTAAGAAATTAATATATTTTAATATTTTGAAAATTCCCTTGTTTGTCCACTCCCTCCCTTATAAATGGACATTACTTGTTTTCAGATATCCACACCATGTGGGACTTTATCTCAACAAAAACATATTCAAATATCTTATATAATTCTATATAAAAGTCTTTTTTGTGTCACTCTTATTAAAATACCATCCCAATGGTTTTTAATATGAGATTCAATTGCGCTCTATCAAAGAAGAGGTATACGCTCTTACCAATATTTTCAAGTTTAATTCTTCTTATAATTACTCTAAATATTTTTTATCCATCATAATATAATAACTAAATTAGCATAAAAATACTAATATTTTATTATGAATTTGTGAAAACTATTTTACACCTCCATTCCATCTCATGGGAAATAAAAGTATTTCTTCTACATACGTGTGGAATATAGCCTTCATATGAAGATATAATTCATTCTCCATCTCCATCACTCATGAATGGTTATTATTTTTGATTTAATGTTTAAATAAAATATTTTTCACAAAATTAATCTTAATTAATTTAATATCTTATATAAATTTTTACATTTCCCTCAGTTGTAAAATGATATTGTCTTTCATGCATACATGTTGACTTTTTGTCAAGAAGCAACATGATACTTTTTTCATCACTACTTTATGTGAATAATTATAAAACAATATATGATTAATTAATATGATATTATTATTATTTTTAAATCGTTATAATGGTTCTTCTTCTAGAACCATCAATCCAAAACATGGCTGGATGGCAGACCAGTTTTCACCAAAATTTTAATTTTAAGGAAGAATTATTAATAAATATAATATTAAAAATTATAAAGGAATGAGACATAGTAATTTTTTTATATATATGGTTCTGGAATATATTAATAATATATATATATATTTATTATACATTATATTTTAATGATTTTGATGAAAATTGGGACTTGAGGTATGATATTTAGGTTTCAATCACATTTCTTTCGGGAATTATCTATAATAAATATATATTGGGGTAAATTATATAATATTATCTTTAAAGTACTGTATATTTTCTTTTCATATATTTATTCATGTTATTTTTAAGGAATATTATCATTTTAATCTCCTTTTAACTTAAAATAGTTGAGAATTGATTTCAATAAAAATATACAATATTTCCCCTTTGGAAAAGAATTTTTTTATTCAATGATTTTATTCTATTTAAAATGTTTTCAAGAATGTTATTACTAACCTATAATGATTTATTAAATCATGTTTTACTCAAATTGGATTTTTTATAATATTATTTTAGAGGAACTATCTTTTAATTTTGGAAATTTGGTATTTGTTTTCAAAGGTGTGAAAAGAACCATTATTTTAATGTATACAAGATGAATGTATTTTCCAACCACCCCGACTACTATTTTTTTATGTATCCATTGTAATATTTCATGGATATTTTTTAAAAAATTACCTCTGAATATTCTATTAATATTTATATTTTAATAATGTTATATTACTAGAAAAAAGGTCTTTTCCTCAAGAAATGTTCAACTGATCTTTTAATTTAATTTTAATGTGTTAAAACATTTCTTAATGTTAATTATGCTTCACTGCGGATGTGATCAAATTATACAATAATTTTTAATTCTTTATATTGTTATTGATTGTGATGATAAGGTATTATTGAAACCCATTATCTTTTTTATTGGTTAAGACATGCTGAAATGATAAAATATTTCATGACCTTATTGAAAAAATATGAATGAATTATGATATGTGAATGTTTGGTCCATGATAGCCCTATATTGAATGTTTTTAATTTGATATAAATATATCTTCTGATGATGATTAAAATCATGGAGATAATTTTGAGTAACTATGTTAACATTCTGATGCTTGATTATTATTTCTTCTATTTATCCCATGGGATTATGTAAATATATGATTGAAAATGGATATCCTAAAATTTTGATGTATGAGTATGATCACTTATAGAAATTCTCACATAATTATGAGAGAGCATGATTATGAACATGTATCCTCAAAATGTTATGATATTTTATCATAATGAATCCAAATCATATGTTATGGATATTTAATGATGACAAATTCATGGCAGCCCTTGTTGATCATGCTTTTGGATAGGAATTAATTTTGTATTTTATGATCTATGGTTTTATAATTATGAATAATCTATGATGAGAACATGAAAATTAAAATTTTTTCATACCATTATAGTCATCTTATTCTATACCTTTATTGATGTATCCCATGTTAACTATCACTAGGAATCTAATATCACCCTTTCATAAGTTTTCCTCCCCCATATTTTGATGGAATGATTTAAGTGTGATATGTCTAGAATTGTACTAATATGAAGATATTTGTGGGATATTTTGATTATTTTGTAAACATTAGGTTGATAATGTATCTAGTATTCATATACACTAATCCATTATTGTCCCTGAGTGATTACAATTGTGATATATATTGAATATTCATCCAGAATTATGTAATATTTATTTATGTTACTCTAGGGTAGCCTCATTTGATATCAGATAATGGTTTAGTTTTTTTAGGAGATTAGGTTTTGGGGAATATTAGTATATGAACAAGTAAATACTATGGTGTTTCAAAAGTGATATAGGATGAACCTAAATTGTCACACATTGAAAATAAATATTTTAAATTAATACATATTAGGAATTATTATCATTAAATTTCATACAATATTTTATTATTACCTGACACTTATGTATGTTGTATTTGTTTTTTTAATAGAAGTATTCAGACAGAATCATACTAATAATGAATGTTGTATGCAATGCAAAGAACAACTATTTTGAGAAAAAAATTTCTTTATAGGTGGTATAAAATATATTATGAATATTATCATTCAAATCTCCTAATTTATGTGAAATAAAATTAAACATGTTATTCTTTTGAATTCATTATGTTTTCAAAAACATTCAATTTAGTATTTTATGTGACAACATACCCCCTACTTCTATTATTATTTTGATCATCTAGTTTCCTAGTAATGGATTAATATGATCAGAATATAATCTTATGTTATTTGTTGCTTGGACTATGGAAAATTTTCTATGTAGCATATCAATTGGAAAGAGAATATAATAAATAGTGTATTCTTATCATTAACACAATGAAATTGGGAGAAATATACTCCAGGGAATATTAGGATATTATGTTGGTACTTTTAAAAAAAATATTTATAAACAATTTGTTCAAATACTGAACGTAATGATGATGAATCCTTTGGTACAAATGAAGAAAACATTAAAAGGATTTCAAGGTATTCCCCTATATTTATAAATAACCTTGGATAAAAATATATCGATGATTTAGTGGAATAAGACCAATTTTTTGAAAGGTGTTATAGCTAAGAAACATTGGTAACTATGAATAAGTCATTAAATTTTATCTAAAGAGAGAAATAAATAGTTATAAATCAATTTACCCTTCTTATTTTAGTGATAAGATAAGTAAAATAGAGCTTCCTATGTTCTTTAATGGTAAATACCAATAAGGAAACAAAGTCCAAACACCTACAAGCTAAAAATATAAGGTATTTATCTTAAGGAATTGTATGAATAGAATTAAGAAAAAATTTAATTTTTTAAGGGAATCCATCAACCCTTTCATTTAATAAGAGGGATAAAAATGTTGGAAAATTCATTAAAAGAGAAGAAGGATTTATCCATAAAAGTTTAATATTTCAAATTCTTATAGATTGTGAATTATATGAATCAATGCATTAATCCATGAGCTAATGAGGATGGTAGGCCTCAAAACCCCCTAAACAAAAGGAAAAAAGGGAACCCATATTTTATCAAAATTGATGTGGTATGGGATATTTATGTGATAAAAGGTATACATAATATACAATATAGAATTAAAAATGTCTTATTAAATTCAATATATAAGAAATATTTTATATTTTAATAATTTTCTAATGATATCAAATCACTACCTCCATGATTGTATGTTGATTTGGAAGTAAAACCCCCTAACTTAATGTTAATAGCATCTTGTTTCTATATATCTTCAAAGAATTTTTTTTTCGAGATTTTGATTTCTAAAATATTTTGATTCTCCCACGAGTTTAATTTTATGTGATTTTTGGCCATGAATTGGATTTCTCTATATAAAACCCATATTAATTTTTGAATAAGGGTTGTAACATTTGATATTTTTCATTATCCTATGTTTTTATATCAGTGTGAGGATGAACGTGAAATTCCAAAATGAATTACTTCATTTCTATGGGTATTACAAGATATTAATAATTAATATTTACTGGAAATGGTTAGGTTTATACACAAAATTAAGGATATACCAATTGTTTTGGAATATACAGATGTATTTCCCAAATAATTTCCATATTTTCCCCTAAATCATGAAGCTGTGTTTTTAATAGAAATCTTTTTTGATGTTAAGTTTTTTTAAAGACTCCATAAACGATGGTCCTAATTGAGGTGTAATAAATAAAGGCAAAAATATTGTAGAATCTTTATATGAGATTCTTACACTGTAATGAATCACCAAGGGGTGAAACTATTAATTTTTTAAAGAATAAATATGGGACAATTTTTATTTTCATTGATTACCAATAACATAACAAGGTCACTATCATGAATAAGTATCATTTTTCCCACCTTGATTACTTGTTTTATGAAGAACCCAGAGCTAAATAACATTAAATTATTTACCATTATTCTATAAATCACCAATTAATCATACACCAACATTATATATCAAAGACAACTTTCTATATGAGCTATGGTCATTATGAATTTATAGTAATTCCATTTTTAGATAAAAACTCTCCCTTCATCAATATAGATCCAATGAATAGAGTCTTTTAAAATTACATTTATATTCTTTTTGGGGTATTTAAAAATAAACTTCATAAATATTCAAAGATAATGAAGGAGTATAAATATCATTTTATGATTTTGTTAAATATCCTAGGAATAAAAATTTAAATGCCAAATTTTTAAAGTTTAAATTTTTCTTATATATTGTTTCATATTTGTTCATATAACCTCATGTGAGGGTATATAAGAAGATACTATTAAGATGGAACTTATTAACTAATGTACCACACTAACCACTATGACTGAGATACACATTTTTGATTGATTGGATATAAATTATTATTGTTTTGTAAATAATTTCTCTTGAATACCTAATCTTATAACCATAATTACAAGGAATTAAATCACATTTCATTGGATATATGAATGTGATTAAAATTTCCAGGAGTTGAAAATATGGATTTTCAGTAGAACTATGCTCACAATTACCGAGAGGGGAGAACCGTTTTTGATCTATATTGATGAATCAAGGAATTAAATAAGACGAATCATCCTATATAACGAAATTATAATAGTATATGAATAATTTCAATGAAAAAATTCATTTGAAAAATTACCCAACTCATGACATAGAGTGGGAAATGAAAATTTTTCATTGAAAATATATAGGAATTATATTTATTGTGAAAGGTGAGATAGGTATTTTAATCATAAACTTGTAAATTAGACATTCCCAAATAAATAGTTGGATATTGTCCAAATGAGATTTTTAGAATTAATTAAATATTATAATTGATCAATACACAACTACCCTAGGATGTTGAAAATGGTTTAAGATTCAATGATCCAGAAGGACCAAGCTATATTTTCAATGATAAGGATTGAAAGTGATATAACATGTTTTAGTTTTCATAATATAGAATTTAAAATCCCATGAAAAGGGGAAATATAAAATATTTCTCTGATTAATGTTCAAAAAATTCATCCATGTGAATATTAAGGGGTTGTAAAATGATAATACAAAACAATAGAAGATGGTGTGAACTGTTCTTGATATTATCCATGATTGAATACTACAAAATCAGCCATTTATAACACTAAAAAGGACTTTATCGATGCTAAAAAATTTCATTTAATCATGTTGTGGTTATTAACTCAATACTGTTAACAGTGCTAAAAAGTTCTCTTAAAGGGGTTCATTAACATCCTTTTTTAGTGATATCAAATTCCCCCTTATTAGTGCTTTTTAGCACTACTAAAGGGGTCTTTAACGACACTAAATAAGCAATGATAAAGACTATAATGATAAAGGGTATATAATTTTTTTACATTCCCCGCCCCCACCTTATTAGTTTTCCCACCCACCCATCCCATTATCAGCGCTTCCCCAACACCATTATCAGTTCTTTAGATAATACCAACCTCTCACACATGCCCTTTCCTTATGCAAGTTTTGAACCCCAGACCTCCATCATATACATCAATTCCTTTTCCACTCACCTATTATTTTTGTTTAACAATTTTTGATATATCTATTAATTTATATGTGTTTCATTAAATTTTTATTTTTGTATTTATATATATGTTTATATATTAATAAGTATATATTATATGGAAATATTTTTAATTTATTTATTTAAAAAATTAAATATTTATTTATTGAATATATATAAAAAATATATATATTGTTATATATTAGATTATAAATAAAATTATGTAATGAAATATGATAAAACATAAAGTCCATACTATTAATATGAATGAAAGACATTGGAATAAATTCAATATCCCTTTAAAGGGTAAAAAGAACCCTATAAACAGGGCTTAAAATCCATCTAAAGTTAAAAAATTTGGGGTACCCTGGCTAAAAACTCTATTTTGGAGGCCCTATAGACCTTTTCCAAGAAAAAATAGTGTCCAGGGTTACCTTGGTCATAATTGAGTAGATTTCATCACATGCATTGATTTGATATGTGGTATAGCCCAAACAGACAACTGGATCAAATGTTATTGTGGTTTCAAGTTAGATTTGTGTTTTCAACTTATTTAAGATCTTTTATTATTATTTTGATTATTTTTATCTTTAAACTGATATAAAATTACTATTACTCAGTAATAATAAGAAAATTAATAATTAAATATATTTTTTCTTAATTTATAGTTCATTTTCAGTAAATATATTATATATTATGTCTAAATAACTATTTATCTTAAATAAATTATAACTCAAAAATTATATTTTATATTCATATTAATATATTATTTATAATGAAAAATAATTTTCATTGAAATATTCTTTTATCTGCACTTCTAAAAAATGATGATAAATGGGGGACATTATCAGCTCTTCTAAAAATGTGATGATAAACCACCCTGTAGTGCTTTTTTACAATACCTAATAAAATACCACATTTATCAACACTTCTAAAAAAATAACTGATAAGGCCCCCCTTTAACGGTACCTTTTTTAGACATATTAAAGACCCCGTTTAACTATGCTTTTTTAGAACTGAGAAAGGGTGACATTAAAATCATATTTAGGAAGCACTATTAAATCCATAACACTGGATAATCCTAGTTTTGATGTAGTTATTGTGATGGAATTATAATATTCAGGTATTTAATATAATTATTTTCAATACTATAATTGTAGATGGAGAAATTTTCTGAATTTCATTGTTCGTTATCCTTGTTCATTACAGATGTATTAATATTTATAAAGTTCTAGAAAAGTATTTCTAGTGTGATTACTTGAAAAGTGGTATTGAGTATTACATATCTAGTTTCCTTAAATTTCATCAAGATAAGGCTAAGAGATATATGTGTAAGGGGTTGTTATGACCATTACCCATACTAGAATGGAAGTTAGTGAACATTACCTTGAAAATAATTTTTAAAATACCTATGATATATAAAAGGAATAATTTTTTTTCGGTTTTTGTTGATCTACTTATAAATTAAATAAATTTAATAATAATATGGGATTTTTTTTCTCTTATCTATCCTTCCTATATATATATTTAGTAAGTGTTAAGGTTTCATGGATTACCACATTCTATTTTATCTGATAGAAAATCAATGTTTACTTTGATGTTTAAGATAATATAGTAACATTCTTTGAATAAAGAGTTGAACATTAGCACTACATATTATCCTTATACATATATTTAGTCAGAGATGACCCTTAAAACTCTACAGGATATACCTATGTACTGTTGGATATATTTTAATGGTGTTTGGGATAGAATATTTTATCCCATTGAGTTTCAATACAGAAATGACTTTTAGTCAAGAAATCAGATGGATCCTTATGATAAACACAATAGTAATATGTGAATAACTCAAATATGATGGGATAAAGTTGGAGAAAATCTATAGGGACATGAGCTATGTAAGAAAAATGGCATAGTATGTTAGATTCACTCACCAACACATCAGGGTAGCTAATATTGGATAGAAAATTTATACCGTGAATCATTAGTGAGATCTAGTGTTCATCATTCATGATAAGGTATTCCTAAAAATATATCCTTGGAAGAACGTTGTGATATTTTGAAATATTGAAAATTAGAGCCCTAGATATATTGTTCCCTATGAAATTATTGGTCATATCAGGACTGTTTCTTAGTGGATGTTGCTTCCATAGAATCTATCTCACGTTCACAATGTGTTTTACATATCTCTCTAGAGGAACTACATACATATTCCCTTAATGTGTATTGAACTCAGAGGTTGTATCACTAGTGAATGGTCTCTCTTACGTGAAAAAACCCATTGAAACTCAATGAAAAATAGAGAATGTTCTATGGAACAACACCACCCACTTTATCAATGTTTTGTGGTGAAAACATAAATTTTAGGAAGCAATTAAGAAACATGAATATTAGATTATAAAAAATTACACTATGTTTCTTGAATCAATGTTATGTAATTTTATGGGTAAATTAATTTTTACAGAGTAGAATGTAATACCATAAGATTATATATATATATATATTCCTTTGAAATTAACATTAATTATTTGATACCATTGTTATTCATGTAACCCATAGTTTAAATCGTATACAATATAGTATTCTATTATAACATAGCCATTGGGATAGCGGGTATGAATAGGTATAACCACATTATATAAAATGTTTAAATTTTTTAATATATAATCAATAATTATTCAATCTTCCTAAAATTCAGTTTATGCATCAAAAACATGGTTTCAGAAAAAATGGATTTTATTTCATATTATGTGAAGATATTATAATAAAAATATTTATTTTTTATAAATTCCATTTGGGGAAATTAATTTATTATTTTAAATATTTAATTTAGTGTTATCATAGTTGGAATTTTATTATTTTTTCTAAAAAAATATATTTGTATGTGAATATAAAAATATAGATTTCTGTCAAACATATTTTTTAAATTAAATCTTGTAATTTAATGTCCCATAAAATCATGAAATTTATAAAAAAAATTATAATACACACAAAAAATTTATAAATAATCTAACTAATTTTATAATAATTAATATTTTAATTTTTTGTATAGGTTCATTTTTTGTATTAAAATGCTTTTTTTCAAAACATATCATCATATATTAGATATTTTTATTATATATTATAATCAGACACTTATAAAAAATTATTTTTAATATATTTCCTCCATAATTATAATTTGTATTTAAATATTTTTAAATGAGTCAACTTTCATTTGAAATCATTGTGAATAGTAATCAAGGTAAAAATTCAATACTACTGTAATAGTTAAAATAAATAAACAATGGTGTTAAACTAAATGGGTAAGGGCTAAAATACCATATATACTTGTATAAATACTATTATATATATATATTTCTCTCCTATATCTATATACCTTCTAAAATATTATAATTTAGGTCCATATTTCTTTTGTAATAAATTAAAAATAATTAATCAATCAAAAAATTCCATGTCTATCCCCTCCCTCCCTTATAAAAATACACCACCTATCATCTATTATACAAACCATAAAATCACATTACTTGGAATAATGCCTCTAAAAATTTCTTTACAAAATCCCTATAAAAGATGTGAATGTTTTTCTCTTCTAATAAATCCATCCAAAGGTTTTAGAAGAATATATTCAAAGGAGTTTTCACAAGGAAAAAAGAACATATTCTTGATGATCTTTCTGACGATTATTTATTCTTATAATTATTATAAATATAATTCTTCTATCAAAAAAATATTAACACACTTTCATAAATACAATAATAATTAATTCTTATTATAGGAAAACCATTTTCCACAAAAATTCGATTAAGAAGGAATTGAGTGTATTGATCACGTGTTCGTGTGGACAATCAACTTCACATTGTAATATATTTCACTTTCCATCACCATAATTCATGGTTCATTATTATTATGGATTTAATGTTTATATTAAATATTAATTAAAAAATTATTCTTATGAATTATATAATCTTATATATCTTCTTTTATTTCTATCCATTGGAAAATGGCAACGCTGATGGTTTGTACATGTGGACTACCACTTCTACACAGTAATATGATTCTTCTTTAATCACTTGTTTAATTAAATAATTATGAAATTAAAAATTATGAATAATTATGATAAAAATTTCATGATTAATATTTTGGATATGATGATACCATTTCCAATATGGAAGTATCTAAACCATTAAATTGAAACACAAATGAAAAGTATACTAGTTTTCACCCAAATGTTATTTTAAGGATGCATTTTTAAGAAAAGAAAAATATGAAACTAGAAAATAATGATACATAGTATGTTTTATATAAATATTGTTCCATAAAATATTTAAAATATTTATATATTTTTTATAAAGTATAATTTAATTCATATGAACCATGAAAAGATTTATGGTAAGAGATTTATGTTATAATAACATTTCATTTTGAGATTGTATATGCTTTGTTTTTTTAAGGGGAATTATTTGACAATATCCTTCAAATCATATATATCTACCTTCCACTTACTAATTTGTATAGTTTCAATGTATAATTACTATTTTATTCTCTTTAGTAATTTAAATAATTATGAAAATTCTTTTAAGAAAAAGTGAGATTATTTTCTCTTTGGTCCGGAATAATTTTCTTCCATGTCCAAATTTAATTTAAAATGTTTTCTATATTGTTTTTACTAATAAAAATTATTTATTTAATTAAACTTTACCCATATTTTCAATTCTATAAATTATTTACATAAAATCTCCTTTTCATATTCTAAATGAGGTATTTTGTACAAAAGGAGTGAACAAAATATTTCACTTGACTTATTGCGTAATAACGAGTTTCACAATAAAAATGACTAATATTTTCATGAATATTACTTTAAAAAAATATTTTTTGGTATTAAAATACAATTATTTTACAAATATTTGGGAAATTGTTTTTATATGTAAGTGATTTTTAAAATGAAAACAATTTTTTCTTCCAGACAAGTTATAGTGAATCTTATAATGGTATTTTTATCTATAAAAACATGCCTTTATATTACTTATTCTTTATTGGGTATATGATCCAATGATACCATTCTTATTTTTTCTCTTCGTGGTTATAGAATTTGATGATAAATTTATAATCCGATTTTTTTTCAATCCCTTGGGTTAAACTAGGATGCAATGATAAATCTGTTGTTGACTCTGTGTCATACATATGAATGAATTATGATTATTTGATAGTTGGGTATGTTATATCCCTATAATGAAATTTTAAAATTGATATAGATATCTCATGATATGATGAAGATAATCATGGATATAATTACCAATATAATTGTTCCCATTTTGACGAGTGTGTATGATTACTTCTGGCTATGGTGATATGATTATTTATCCACATGATTGTGAATGGATATATTTAAATTTTAATACATTAGTATTATCACTTCAATATATGATTACAATATACAAAGAGGTCATTTTTATGAAGAAATATTTTTGAAAAAATATTATTACCTATTCCTATGATGCCAAATTCCAATGTCATGACTCTTGAATATTTATTAAAACATTATCACTCTAATTGATCATGCATCTAGAGATGAATTGATATTGAAGTTATTGATCTAATAATTTATATGTATGAAAATTTTATAGTGGAAAAATTCACATGATTACATTATCAAACCATTTTTATTATCTTTTTTCTCTTATTATTTATATCTCACATTTTTACCCTTATTAGCCATATGGTCTCATAATTTCTTATGTTTTACTTCCCCTGGTTTGTATGAAAGTACGTAAGTGTGATATGTCTTGAAATTTCTGAATATGATGATATTTATTAGATATTTTTATGATATTTTAATAAATAAATTTATTATACATCTAGTTTCCATGGAAACTAAACCTTTACAGTCCGCGAGTGTGTATAATTGTTCTATATATTGAATTTTAATATAAAATGATGTAATATTTATGTATTCTTTACTGAAGTGACCATTATATTATTTTAAAAGAATATATTAATACAAAATTTAATAATTACATCATAAATTTCCATTAATCATGTTATTTACAAGTCTATTTCAAAATAAATCTTTAATTTCATACACTACCAACATTAAAAGGTACTTTCCAAATAGATTTCATTTAATTAATTTATAAGGGTTTTTAGGAACTCTATTCTTTTAAGTCCCTTATATTATTTGATTTCCTTTTTAATATGATTTAAAATATTCACTTTCTATATGGAAAATAACATTTTTAATTAAATGATTTTTAATTTATGAACTTCATTATAATAGAATTATAACTTTGTAAAGAATAATTCACATCCTCTTTAATGTCATTTTTCATTTTCTTATATCATTTTTTTCAATAAATGCATAATTTATTATTTCAAAATACGAATATGTATTTTCTCTTCTGGTCATTATGTTTTTCTTTATCTCTTTTCAAACATAATATTTTTTAATTTATTAAGAAATTTTGTTTTTGATAAAGGTATTGTAAAATTATAAAAATATTTTTCTATCAAGACCATGTATATTATTATCCACTATATATTTAATCTATAAAACATATATGTATATTTCAATGCTCTATTATTTGTTATTATTTTAAAGTGATGTTTTAAAAAATATTTCTTTTAACCTATTTAAAAATTATTTTTTAATGTGTATTGTAAATTCATCGGTTTATGAAAATGTTATAAATTTTATCTAAATGATATATTTATTGTTTCACATCCATTTTCAAACATTACTTTAAATGTATTATCTATTGGTAGTTATGATCTACGAATTAAACTCTAAGTGATCATAAGAAAATCATTTTTTCAAGAGATTATACATACTATATCAAACAATGAAATTCTTGATCCCTTCATATAGAATAAAATTGCAACTGTTCGTCTTATGATGGGTTTTTAATCAATGTTATCATCCATACAGTTTCTTATGATTGACTAGGGATATGAATTAATGATACTATCCTCCATATTTATTTGAATGACTAAGAGTCAAGTTATTCATTATATTGACTGGGGAAAGTGTTGAAATCATATATATTTATTATCCCACAATAAATGTTTATTACATCCTAATACAGTTGATCAATTGGTGTATTTATTTTTATATAATTCATAAGGTGAATTAATTAAACTTCTATAGGTTATAGGTAGGTCTCATATTATTATTCCTTGTTCGTGTATCAGTATGTCTCATGAGAGAAATTGTAACACCAAAATATTTTAAAAGAGATACATAATCAGATAATATTCATGACATGAGACACTGCGATAAGAATATAATTTCACATCATGATAATATACGATATATTTCTTTATAAATAAATTCAATCTCTTTGATAGATTATGATGCACAGAAATCAGAATTTCGATGAAACATGATGATATATTAAAATATTATCTTTAAAAATTAAAATTATATCCTAGTTTCTCAGTTGGAATGTATGTATAAGAATAACTAAATTATTAAAATTATATGGATTAAACATTTATAATATGAATTTAGTTGCTTTATAAATAGAAATTAAATGAAAACAATTTTAAATAAAAAGAAATATCATCTCAAAATCTGAAATTTTATAAATGGTTGTATAGTATCGATTTGTGAACATAATTTCAAAATTATATTTATAAATTATTTGAAATTAATTTTAAAAAATAATTTTAATTAGTTAAATATACATGTCAAAATTAACTTTGGGAAAAAAATTAGATGTTCGTGAAAGGATTAATTTATTTGATGACTTGTTAAAATTAAGGATTTTTATTGAAAACTACCTTCCCAAAAAAATAATTACATTGATAAATTATAAATTAAAATGTTTATAAAGTAAAATTAAAAAAATTATATTAAAAATAACTAATTTACATCATTCAGATTAATTTTTCAATAAAATTCAATATAAAAACATTCCGTAAATATGATAACTATTATTTAGAAAAATATTTTTTCTAACCTCTGTGTGGGATTTTATTTTGAATTAAAAATATCCATTTATATGAATTGAATTTAGAATATTTTATTCTGTTTTTTGAGTAAAAAATATATTTTTTAATATGTTCAACATTATGTTTTTTCCATAATGAATATTAAAAATGGTAAATATTAATTATTGTGGTTAAGGTAAAAATGGATTTACTAGGGGTTTGAACGAAATAGGTAATGGTTCAAATAACCTAAGAAACATTTCCAAAACACATTTTATTTAAATAATTCTACCCTATCACATATACAGTTCAATAATGTCCCATTTTGGATGATTATTTCATAATAAAAATGTGGGTATACCTTTTTTATTTTCAAAAAAATCAATGTGTGTCCCCCCACTCACTTAGAAAAGGCTCCTCCCTCTACCCCCTATATATTCTCCCCAATCCATTTAGTTAATAAAATCTCTAAAAAATAGATATGTACATATATACCCACATATTGGAGGCACTTTTTTAATTAGTAAGCCCTCCTAATATTGCGTTAGGTGTAATCCTAAATATGCTCTTTGAAGAAGAGGTAAAATTAATAAACATGTGGTTTTTTATTAAGTATTCCAATTACATCAATTAATATTTTAATATTATAATATAATTAAACTAGTAACACCTATATATTGATATTTTTTTCATGTTAGTTTCATAATCCAAATCCATCTCCTCTTCCATCAAATGGAAAAAGAAACCATCAATCTTGTGTATGGTGGAAAACTGCTTTGAGAGCCAATGAAATTAATTTTACATCACCACCATTCAAGTATGGAGATAATTATGAAATTATTACAATTATATAATTATAATATAATATATAAAATCTTAATTTCTATTTTTTGGTTGTACGATTACATCACTCATGCGTATGACGGACTACCGTCTCATAAAGCAATGAGATTATTTTCTATAATTGGATTGAATGAAAGTTAGAATGAGTAAAATTTATGAATATATGGGATATTTATGAACCAAAAATAATTCTCTAAATACAATATTATATTTAACATCTTACATTGAAATCCATTGGAAAACAATAATTTCACTCGTGCGTACATGTTGTATGTCACCTCCATGTAGTGATGTTAAATGTTTTTAATTTTTTTATAGATTATGATTAGGATAGATTTTATTAACCTAACTTATATATATAATATTAAATTATTTTTTAAGATTAATTAATTTTTAGTTTCTTTTACTTTCATCCATTGAGAAAATTAAAACAATATTCATGAATACGTACGACCTACTGTCTACATGATAGGTGTAATGGATTTTCCATTGTTAGATCTCATAGATTACAATAAAAAATATACAATGAATATATATGGTTTTTATATCATATTTTCAATTTTAGATATTATGTTACCAGGAATATAGTAAAAGCAATGAAATTACCCATCCAAAGGATACAAGAAAAAAAATGCAATTTTCACCTAAAATAGTGATTTAACACAATGTTGTTGATAGATTTGTGATAAAATAATTCAAGTAAATCATATATGGTATGATATATATGGTATGATATATATGGTAGTGGTTCTATAATATAAATAGAAAAATCCTATATTTATTATACCTGAGTTTTGAACACATGTCGAGGAAGTCAGACTTAGGTTAAGGGATCTTCTATTAATTTCCATTCTTTGAGTAATATTATAATGTTATGTGCCTATTTTATTTTATATGGAGAACATACTGAAAATTTTATTCTAATATTGTTAATGAATTATATTTTATGGAATTTTATGTTTTAATTTGAATTATTTAATCTAGAGGAATTTTATTAGAAAATTACCAAGTGCTAAATAATTTTTAAACCCAATTTCTCATTATTGAGTTATATTACTTCTTCATTATGTTTGACATTCATTGATAACATGTTCAATGAATTTTGAATATTTTATGCTTTAATCCAAATTTTTTATATGTATTTAAATTTAATAAAAATATTTATTGATTTCCTTATTTTCACTTCAATGTTATGATCCTTTTAAGGGTTTTTTTCACAATCTCATTTTAATTAGAAATGTTTTTACATGAATTCACATAATATTGAATTATTTGATCATCGTCTTATAACCCCACATTGACAATCCTCTCCTATTTTTATTCATTTATTTTTCAAATAATCTTATTAATTTTCATCACATTGGTACTAAAAATGATTGAAAAAACACTTTTAATAAAATCAAACTTCATTTAATATCTTCATAAAAAGGTTTCTACAAAAGAATCATTTTTTTAATTTTTTTTGAAAAATGTATAGAAAATATAAAAATTACATATTAAATATGTTTCTTCTATGTTAGACATTTTGAATTTTTTTGAGATGAATCATCATGTAATTTTCCAAACATGACATGTTTATATTTTATTGAAAAAGGGAAAGGAATAATTGTTTTTATGAGTATAAATTGAATGTAATTTATAGCAATCAAGACTAATAATTGTTTTAATGATTACACAATATGATTAGTATGTTATTTTCAGATAAAATTATTTTCAAAATATTTTTTGAATTTTTATGTTTAAAAATTATTGTATAATTGTAAAGTTTATTATATGTAATTTATAATTATCAACAACATCGACCATTTACTGTTTCTTTGATCCACTAGGGATATGTTTTATTGATACCATCCTTATTATTCTCTTAGATTGTTTAGTGTTAGTTTGATGAGGGAAAGTTCAAACATTCTCATTTATGGTTAATTTTTGTAATCATTAACATTCAATTGAAATATTCACATTCTTGTTATCATTTGACATTACACATCCCCTAAATATAAATATAATTTAAAATGATTATTTTTATTACTTGAACTGGATATCATTTCAGCATATGGTATTTTATCACAAACATTACATGTTTGATTGGGGAAACAATTTTTAATCTTAATTACTTAATGAGAATTATTTTAATAGGCCATAATCTTTATGGATTTATATGATTAATGAATATATGAAGAATGTATTGGAATTCAGTATATGAGCATGTCTTGGTTAGATACAGTCCCTCGATGCATCAATAGGTCCCATGAAAAACATTTATCATGTTTTTCATAATGTTCTTACCCATTTATGTAAGATTTATTTACATGAGTCCCTAATGGTATGGTAATCATCTATGTAATTATGAATTCCATCATAATCAGATTCATTAGTGATTCCCACATGATTTTTTGATTGGTAAGAATATCCAGGTAAAAGTTTCAAGATCATAGAATTTTTTATATGTCTTTATATGATCATTTTAAATTCCTTTTATATTATGAACACATTATTGAGTAATTAGAGTTTGTTTCATTTATTTATCTTTTCATATTGATTATACATTATTCATTCATACCATTCATTGTATGCATAACCATTCGTTGGTTTTTAGCTCACCCCTTTCTTGTGTTTTATTTTCCCTAGGATACTACGATGTATTTTTTGATTGTCATTCAGAAATATTATAAGATGAATGGGAGTGTCATCAAAGAAAACATTATGTATTTAACTTTTTAAAATGTGACATGAATTTCATGTATGTATTTAGTTTACCAAGACTACTAAACTATTTTTCCCTTTAAGATGTGATCCCATGTATCTTATGCTAATGTAATATACTAACCATTGAATCTAGACTACTGGGGTTCGGGTATTTACTGTTGGTGTTTGAGGAAGTCCAATAGAATCTATTGGAACTATATTTATGATGAAATATATTAGGGAAAAAAACCACCGATTGAATTTAATGATAAGTGTAGAAGAAAATCATAATATTTTCATAATGAGCATATTAGATAGTTTACATAGTAACACATCTCTTTTTGGAAACTAGATGTGGACATGGTTCTATAATAGATATATTTTGGGGTAATAACTATGGAAATGGTGTATTACGATTGACTCAGGATTCACTTGTACATGAAAATAGGCCACACATATCAAAAGGTTTTACTCTCTTGGGGGATATTATTTGGATATTTCATATTTTATTTATAAACAATTACAAATTATTGGAAAACATTTTTATAATTTTAAGACCATTTCATTAAACCATTTTTATGAATAGGAAATATACCATGCATAAATGATTCATTTTATGTTATGTGTCATGATCTAGTACAACGTAACTCAATTTTTAGAAATGGAACATATGTGAAATAATGGAATCCATATAAATTCACATGACCCATTTTTGAATTTCCTTACTAGGAAATCTAATGAAGATATTGATAGAGATATCAATAGAACTAATAAAATTAAACCATATTAGAGAAACTAACTTATGTTTTGAGAAATAACCTAGATGGTATAGAAAATCCTTCAAATCCATCATGTGGTGTAATAATTTTTGACCACATTATGTGTTTGTAACCTCTATTATTAAATGGAACTACAAATCCATTTGTAGTGTATAAAGGTATAAGTTCATTAGAGAATATATTTCTCATCTGGTGAAGTAATGAAAGGGAGAATGCTTTCAGGGCAGTTTAATATCTCTTAGGAGATGAGGATCAAAGGTGGTCAATTATTCAAAATAATATGTATAAATAATAAATAATTTTTTTTGAATGAATGGATTTGACAGAACTCTTAATTGAAAATTATTTTCCTTGGGAAGAATGAGTGGATATAGAAGGACAATTCTTGAGTTGACTAAAAAAGGTAGATTGAAATGATGTTAATTATACAGATAATTTTATATGGTGATAATAGAATCATAAGATCTACATACGTAAAAAAAAGAGTAGGATAGAACATTTTATTAATGGTCTTAAAAAAATTATTTGATGGTATTTAGTCTCCCAAAAATCCACATCTTATTGTGAAATTATATCATGTAGTATTACGTTAGGGAAATAATGATCCATTTTATATTGATCCAAAGGGAATAAAGGGGGAAAATATGGATAAAAAGGAGTTAGATAAAGAAAATAAGGGAAAGATGGATTTTACCCAATGCGAAAATTGTGGAAAAACGCTCAAGTAAATTCTTGATGGCAATGGTAGTTTTCCATAAGCATGGATAGAAATTCTCTTATGACTATGAATCAAGGGAAAGAATGAATATTTTAGTGTGAAATTTTCCAACTTGAAAGAGGTGAGGAATATTTCAAATGAATTACACAAGAATCAAGGTAATATACCTCAAAAGAAGATAAGGGATCATGGTCAAGTTTATACTATTACAATAGATGAAGTGGAATGATTAATTTTACATTTTATATATTGATTAATTGTGTTATAAGAGAAATTTAACAATGATTATCTAGTTATAATAATTGTGAAATTTATATGGAATGTATTTTAGTACATTCTCTTTATGTTTTTGAGAGTATATATTAAATTGTATCGATAAACTAGAAACTTGATTCAGTGGAAAGTTGAAATTCATGTAAAAATATTATTGAAGGGGGAATAACCCATAATCTGTGCCTAATTTTGTGATGATAAGGATAAAATGGTTTTTATAATTGTATTGGTAACCATTAAGATATATCTTACCTTTTATGTTGTTCATATTATGGGTTATTACAATTGGGGAACATGATTGGAATTATATTCATAACATTTTTGAAAAAAAGATAACCCTCATTCAAGGTGATCGGCCATAAAATATAACATAGTCAGGGGGAATGAACCCACAACTGAAGGGAGATAGGTGTTCGATGCCTACTATTGGTATACGTGATGTTCTGATTAAAATGAAATTGTTTTTACGTATTCGATATTGTGGAAAAATACATATAGAATAGATTACGTTGAGGTTTGTGAGTTAATATTTTGTTTTAAAGATTAATATATTATATTGGATGAATCTTTCTAACCATTTTGTTTTTGGTAAATATTTTGGTATGTATGGAAAGCATTCCAAGCCTTCATGAATCTAACAATCTTTTAAAAGTAAATTTTAGTTCTACAGGCATTAAAAAAATGCATTTTTGGATATTCATTTATTTGTGAAGGAGATGAATTGAAAATTTATAGAAACATAACAAAAGTATGAAACTGTAAATATAAAATATTAATGTTTCATGTATTTATATTACCTTATATTCTGACAAAGTAAAACAACTCCTCAATAGTATAAAAAAGATCTTGAAACATAAATGTTATCATATTACCTTCATTTAATAATAATAAAATTTTATTTTAAATTATTAATGATTTATTACCATAATATCCATAACATTGAATTGATAATTCACTTTCTTATGATCAATTAAATCTATTATTCTTTATACTTAATTATTCTTTAATTCTCTGTCCATGTCTTCACATCCCACTAATAGCCTCTTACATAGAGACCTAGTTGTGTGTTATTCTATATGATCACTGTATATAAATTTCTTTATTTTCAAGAGGATGTTATATTAACCCTTTTTATGATTTGGGCTTCCAAAAAATGTATTTTCTACTTTCAATCCCATAATTTTTGAGATCATGATTAAATTACAATGATGAAATTTATTTATGGGTGTAGAATGTAAAACCTCAAGATTTTGAATGAAAAATAACCTCTTTAACACCATATATAACACACAACACCAATACAAGAAGATAATATACCACACTGATACATTTTGATATATATTTTTAAATAAATTCAATCTCTTTGAATTCTTATGATCCACACATCATCAGGTTTAAACGAAACACAAAACTCTATTAAAATATTATTCTTTATACATAATAATTATAACCTAGATGTTATGTTAGAAGAAACAAATTATGAAAAATAAACTATTAAATTACTTTTTTTCAAATTTATAAAATAAATTAAATTTTTCTACATATTATCAACAAAAAAATAACCATTTGAAATAAAAAGATATGATTTTTTATAAAGCTATATTTTCCTAAAATATTATTTAGTCTCTCTTGGTGCACATAATATAAAAGTAATATTTACCTCCTTTATAATATTTATTTTAAAAAATAAACTTCATTTTTTAATTTACTTGTCAAATTTATCTCTGGGTGATTTTTTTTATAAATTCCTTAAAAGCTTATATTTATTTAATAAATAGTGAAAAATACGCATTTTTCTTAAAAAATTTGATTTCGTTAAATTACATTGAAAGATAAATTATATATAAAATTTTTTATAATGTAAAATTAGATTATTAATATAAAAAGTTAACTAATTATATTATTTGGATAATTTTTATATTCAATTTCAAAATAAAAACTTCTCTTGCATATTAGAGCTTTTTGTTGGAAAAATTCATTTTTGTTTTGTCTTTGGGTTTAATTTTATATTATAATCTACTATATATGTGAATTTAATTTGTAAAAATGGATTCTATACTTGGAATAAAAAAAATAGTACCAAATAAGGTTAAATTGAATTTTTATAATAATTAATAGTGAAAAATGTAAAAATTAACTACCATAGTTAAGGTAAAAAATGATATACCACATGGGTTAAACTAAAAGGATTAGGGTTAAAATGAACAATAAACATTAAAAAATCTAAATGGGTATCCATATTTTGACTTTAAAACCTCATGGTTTTGAAAATGACCCATTTTTAAGCTTTTTTAGGAGACAAACAAGTGTATAACTTTTTCTTCTCAAAAATTCCAACTCTGTCCTCTCCCCCACATATAAAAGGCCACCAAATATTCCCTCCTATATATACTCCCCAATACCTATTATTAATGAATTAAATACCCATATATCTTCTTTAATTTGATACAAATATCCTAGAGGCCATATTTTTTTTAATCCTCCTAAGAATGCATTATGTATTAAAAAAATGAAGCTCTCCTAATAAGTAGTGAAATTCTTAAGAGCCTATATTTTGTTTATTATTTATTCCAGCTATTTCAAAGAATCCTAAAAATGATAATATAATATCATAATAATAACACACACACACACATATATATATGTATATTCTATTAGGATTATTTTATAACCTAGATCCATATCCCCTTCCATTAAATGATAATGAAATTGTCGATCACGTGTACGAAGGACTACCCCCTCATGAACTAATGTAATATTTTTTCAATAAAAAACATTATAGGATAAATATAATAATGTATTTATATTTTTATCTAATATTTATGAAATTAATATACTTATATATTTATCATTCCAAATATACCTTCTTACTTTCTATTCAGTGTGGGATAAAATTGTGTCGCTCCTGTGTATGATGGAGTAACACCTCGTGAAGCGATAAGATTAATTCTTCACTTATGATTAATAGTTAAGGTATTAAAGATAAAGTTAATGAATATATTTTATACATACATCCTATAAATACTTCCATAAATATTATTTTTCATCCAACATCTTACTATCCTATCCATTGGAAAACAATAACATCACTTAAACATATGTGTAAACAACTACCTTCATATAACAATTTTAAATGATTTTCATTTTATTTTAAAATTGATTCTAACATGGGTGTATGTTATTAACATAAATTCTATATATTAAATTAAAACTATTCTATAATGATGAAATTAAATGTTTTTAACTTTTGCCCATTCGGCAAGAAAATGAAGACATTGTTCAAGAGTATGTATGAACTACTATCTCTGAGAATGCTATAATAAATTGTATATATTTAAATTTTATAAGTTTTTCTATTTAAATATAATATTAAAACATATTAAATTTATATCATAATTTACATTATAGAAAACATTCAACCATGGTCAAAGTCAATGTTTAAAATTTTCAAAAGCAATATTTAATGAAAAAATCAATTATCACATAAAATAGTGATTTTAATAAAATATTTGTTATTAAATGGGTGATAAATGTATCACATTGACCCTAGGATCCTAGAGCCAAATACTGTTGTGTTACATTTGAATTAAATACAAGGAATCACACACCAAAGGAATGAATAGTCCTGTAGTATTGGTAAACTATCTATATACTTGAAATTATTAAAATTATTGAAAACATAAAATACGCAAGTAATATTATTTGAAATTACATTATTCATGTTAGTGAATACCTACGTATCAATCAAAAAACAATTCCTCATATCCTTGGGAAAATAAAACAAAAAAAGTGGTGAGCTTAGATTCTTAGTAAGGGTGTGTGGATAGTAGAAGAAATAAATAAATAAGGCATAATCAATATAGTTGGGTAAATAACTAAAACAAATTACATTTAATAAATTACATGATATTAATTTTTATGTAATAAATTATGATAAATTAATTCCATCTAAATATTCTCATGATCTTGAATCACAACCATGGATATTCTTACTAATCGAATAATCACATGGAAAATGAATAACTAAATTTATAACAATGGAATTCATAAACCTGAACATATAAAACATACCATTGATGCCTATTTTAATTATACATAATACCATTGAGTACTTGAGACAAGAAATATTTATAATGTTTAAATCTATGTCCAAAGATAAATCTAGTTTTTCTCGTGATACAAACTGACTCGTCAAGGGGAAACATCGGGCCTCGCCTGTCACTTTCTAGGTAAAATGAATTCTTCATATGAAATGGGTGAAACATTATTCATATAAAAATTCATATTTAAATGAGAATAAGAGGTTTAAATACTTTAAGGAATAAGTAAACATAATCATAAACTAACATTTCTTTTAAAATCAACTTCTAATTTTTTAACTATTAAACTAATAAAATACTTTCAAACTATTTTTCTAATAAAATATCTTTTAAAAACTAATTATTTACAAAATAATATGAATTTATTAATTTAAATATATCTTTATAATTATTCAAATTGAGATTAAAAAGACCAATGTTCATGATTGTGGGTAATTCCTTATATTCCATAATTGTTAAAAATAAAATTTCACTTGCACTATAAATAGGATTGAAAAGTGAGTTTTTTGGAAAACTAAAAAAGGATTCATTTCGAAATAAAATTTATATATCAAAAAGTGGTTAATTATTTTAAAAAATTATTTCTATAATATTTAAATATTTTATAAAACAGTTTTTTAAAAATGGTTTTGGACGAAAAATGATTTTTTGACTAAACTACAAAATATAGGTTGATTTTCTTGAAAATATATTTGAGTGATTTTATGTATAAAATATAAGGATAAATGGTAATATTAAATGAATTTTTTTTAATAAATATATGATAAGAAGGTATATTTATTTCAATAAATAAATATCATATAATTCCCCACATGGATACTTAAACAAAATCACTCTCGTATAATGATGACATTGTGAAAAAAAACCATAAAACCTTGGTAAGTATTGTATCATAAGAGATAGGAAATAAATATAATTAAATGAAACATTAAATATCATTTATATAAATTAATTCATTATATAACCTCCAAAAAGTTAATTATATACTCAAACCAAAATAAATAAGTGGTGAAAATCGTGTATATCTCAAGGAAGTAAAAGTGAGAAAAGAAACCCTTACCTTAAGTCTGACTCAACATGTACATTATTAATCTTCCTAAATAATAATTTTTTTAATTATTAATATGATTAATAATATTTATCAATTTTATTTTACCTATTATTTCACTTATTAACATGTTATATATGATTGTTTAATCAGTTATTTTTACATCAAATAGTTTGATGATATTTAACTTCTGTGTCAAAAATGACTATGGTATGTCAACTATGGTTAAAGAGTACTTTATTTAAACATATATCATATAATAATAACGAATTAATTATAATTTTAATACATTGAATATTATTTTAATATCAATTCTGATATATTTTTTTGAAAAATTAATTTTGTTATGATCATGGTGATGGTTGGTCGTACATACACATATATAACATTTCCTTTTTCAATGATCATTTGGGAAAGAATAAATTAATATTACATATTAATAAAATGATAATAATATCATATATATATATACCTTAATATTTTTATAAATAAATTTATATAAATCAACCATGTGGTATGGTGATGAATACAGAGTCACATAGCTTCGTGAATGCAGTTGTCTATATATACACGTGCAACATTATCATCTCTCGATGAGTGAAAAGGTATAAATAAAACAACATATTATATTTTAATAAGGAAAAATAAGTAATTAATAAAACAATGTGTTTCATATATATATAATATTCTCATTAATATTACCCATTTCACCTTCTATCTATAGCATTAGTGAAAGACGAATCACATTGCTTCGTGAGGCAGTAGTCTTCCGTACACACAAGCGACGTTCTCGTATCCCTAATGGAATGGAAAATTTAAAAACCATTATATGATATTATTAAAAAAATGTAATAATTTTTTGATTAATATCCCATATATACTTTTGATACATCATCATAACCAACATTTAATTGTGGGAATGAAAAAATGAATGGCATTGGTACACGAGTCAGCAGTCTGTCGGACACACAAAAGATGATTTCGTGACCTATTTTTTTGGAAGTGGGATTGGTTTTAAATCATGAAATTATTATATAAAAACTTCAATATATATAATATGATTATTTAATTATATAATCATGGTTTAATAAAATTATACAGGTGTTGATGAAATAAAACCAAAATACATGGTTAGGAATTTTACCTCTTATCAGACCACCTCTTTAGGATTACACCTAATGAATTCATAGAATGAATTTATAACAAAAAAAAGGATTCAGGATAAGATATTTGATATTGGGAAGATATTAGGAATGGTATTTTTCATGAAAAATTTATTTTGTGAAGAAGAGAGGAAACTAGGTGGCCTTTTATAAGTGAGGTTAATATCACACAAGTAGTGTTTAAAAAAAAGGTGTCTCATGTTTTATCACAAATAAAAAGGGTCAAAAATGGATTATTATAAATAATATGTCATAATAAGTTTGTAATATATCCATAAAATATATTTTATACAAGTTTTTAGGTCATTTTAACCCTTAACCTTTTAGATTAACCCCCCTTAAACTCATTTTTACATTAATCATATTAACTAATTTTATTGTATATTCACTATTATTTCTAGTAAAAAATTATGTCAAATTTATTATTAAATATAAATTATTCTAATTAAAATTTTGGATTCTATTTTTCCAAATTATTTCCACATAATTGGAAACTTTAATATAATATTAATCCCGTATGTGTGACGAAAAAACACGTTTTAAAGAGAAAATGTTCAAAAGAATATGATATATTTATATCATAATTTAATTGTAGAATCATTAATATGGAAAAAATTAGATTAATAGATATATTATTTAAATAAATTTACTTTTTAAATACTAAAATATAATTTATCACTTTATACAATTTAAATTGGAAGCCCATTTACATTTAAAATTCAGTATTTTTCAATATAAATCAAAAAATGACACATTTCTAAAAAATTCCAAAAATATACTCTATGATAAACATTATAAAATGATTTATAAAATGAATTTTATTTTTTCAAATAATTTTATTAAAATTGGTAAAAAAAATATTTCTATCTTATGTGCGCAAAGTGTGACAAAACATTATTTTTGGAAAATTACAATTTTTCCGAGAATATTAATTTTTTCTTTTAAATAATTCATAATTTATTTAAAATGGATTTATAACTACTGATTTTATTTTATACTTGTGTAAAACATAAAATTTTATTATTTATTTGTTACTATTCATTAATAACAATTTAACATCTATGTTAAGATAGTAATGTTTTAATAGTATTATTTTAATAGTCATGTCTCATTGAAATATAACGTTGTGTGCCTTGAAGTTCATAGAAGATATTTTATTTGTTTGAAAATAAATATATCATACATTCATAAGTTGTTATATTCCCTTATATACTTAGTGTTTCCTTTCATACACCCTATTGAGTATGATGTTCATATTTAGAAATCATAGGGTGTTTTTAAAGAAGACTATAAGTAAATAATATGTGGTATCAGATATTTTATTATGGTTGTTTCATAAATGTAAAAAATATTTCTATTTATTTTTTAGGATGTTTTAACTCATACAATTAATTTTGTATCCATGTTAAGGTACTTTGCCTCAATTTCCTTTCATTGTTTCATATTGTAATGTTATGAAACTATTTTATTTTATATGGTGTATATAAATCCCCTTTTCATGAAATATAATGATAAATTTAAAATTAATTGTATTTTATTTATTAATTTTAATTATTTAATCTATGGATTATATTAAGTCTCCATTATCTTTGAAATTCAATTATTATGGGTGTAAATAATTTTGATTGTAATATTATGTGTTTTCATATTGTTTATATGGATTTACACATGACACACATAATTGATTCAATTATTAATTCTCTTGTAAACATTATGATCTTTGTAAGGGTTTATTTCACTATATTATTTTAATCTAGAAAATTAATGCTTCAATTTTAGTTGAATGAAATTATTTGAGAATTGGATAATAAAACCAATTTATATTATTCTCATATATTAATTAATTATTTTTTAAAGCAATATTACCATTTTTCAAATAATTAGTACACAAAATTATTAAAAAAATGTTTTTAATATAATTTTAATTAATTTCTCTCTTTACTCGGAAATTGTTTTTCATACGAATCCATGTGTTTAGAAAATAATTTAGAAATTATTTTAACAACATCAGACTGATTTATTATATATCTTTTCAACAACTTTTCACTTTTCAAAAATTATTTTGAAATGAATTCTCTTGTTCTATTCCAAAAAAGGCTAATTTGGATTTTACCAAACAAGTGAATGTAATCATTGTGTTAATGTGTACATCATGAACTGAGTTTTCAATCGTCACGACCCCTCAATGTCTTAAAAAATTCATTATATGTTAGAAATGTTTTTTTCAATGAAATTTTATACCAAAACATTTTTTTTATAATTTATACATATAACTTAAAATATATATAATTTATACCTATGGTACATTACATTAATTGTTACAAGATTAATTTGGGAATTTATCTTTTATCTATATTCCTTACTTGATATAATTTTTTTTTGATAAGGCATATAGTCCACAAAACAAATTTATCATTTGATAAAAGAGGATTGTTTTATATATGCAGAAACAGGTGGTGTCCAATAATAAATAACCCCTTGATAAATCAGTACGTATCATGAGACAATATATTTTTAGTTTTTGGAAGATTACATGCACATTTTTATAACATATGTTTGAATGAGGCCTTGATGATATTGTTTTGACATCTGAAATTATGAATTCCCTCCTGATGATATTAGTCACTAATATACATCTTATTATTTTGTTGGACATAATCTCTACTGAAATTATTCAAGAACATTTTAATACATATTGATGATTATTTGATGATTATTTTCTATCCAAATTATGCTTAGTTTATTGAATAAAGGTGAAGTGTTTTCGTTATTTACCTTTACATATTGATTATGATTTATCCATTCATAACTTTAGTTGTATGTATACACATATAGATCATTAGAGCTCACAAATTTCTTATGATTTACTTTCCCTTGGATACCAGGAAGTGTTTTATGATTGATATATGGGGATATTATAAGGGGAAATTGACATTATCAAAGAAAACACTTTATATGTTTTATGTTGTAAAATGTAATATGAATTTAAAATTTGTAATTAGTTTACGAAGACTACAAACAAATTTCATACTCCACGATATGATTCAATGTATCATGTTCCAATTTAATTATGCAACTGCTGATTTTAGGATACTATGATCTGGGTTTTTACACAAACTAGATAGGATAAATTAGTGTATTCCTCCCTCATTTATTTAATATGACTTGGAATGAAGACTTAAATAAAATATAATGATATTATGGGATGATTAATTTATGGTAAGATCATGATAACCTGGACCAAGTACACAAATGTATTATATCATGTGTTTAAATTCTATAAAACCAATTATCCTTGACTATGTGATAAATTATATTTTTATTTTAAGTATTTTTTAAAGGTCGTGTGATTAGAAATATCAAATTTTTTTATTGTTATTTATTTCTTCAATATTTATTTTTCTATGTTTATTCTTGGATAGATTCCAATATATTCTACCCTTATTGAGAAGTTGACCTCACTCTTCCTATATTACCGTTTCCCAATGATTATATAGTTTAGTATTACATATGAAATGTAGAGATAGTTTTCTTGTAAATACAATTTTATTGGAGTGGTTGAGGACTTAGTGGTAAAAACTAAATTCTAGGTATAATAAAAAAAATTTACATTATATTGGACATTTATTTTATCATTACTTAATGTTTACTCTTAACGCTCTATAACACTAAACCTATTATTTCCTTGGTGATTCAGTGACTAAAGATTCATTTTTTATATTTTAATTATGGATGGATAGATTTTTATTTATTTATTTTATTCCAATTTCAATATGCAATGTAACTGTTTTTTTAATTATATTTGGTAGTTTGGTTCTCTGGTATCATGGTGGTTCTTATGATTATGAGGGAGGAAGTTATAAAGTAGTTCCATTTATCATGAAAAGAAGTTCACCATGGGATTATTTAAATTTAGTAGGATGTATTCCACCATTTTGGGTGGTCAAGACTAAAGAATTGTGTTATTGAATTCAAATTTAGATGGCATTCTATAAATTTGTAATGGTAGAGCATCAGATTCCTACTACTACTCTTCAATCACTCCCTCTTATATTAAAAGGGATAATTCAAAGATATCTATTGGTTTCCATGTAGTTATATACTTTTCTTAATATTTATAGGTGAACCCCCCATGATGAAACCAAATATTGTTTAGTATTTGAATAAATGGGTGAGCTTGATTCAGAAATATCTCATAGTGGCTCAAAGGAAACAAAAACCCTTTAACAGTCAATTATAGTGCCCCTAGAATTTGATGTGTGTGATTAATTATTTATTTGTGTTTCACTAGTGTAGGGTTATAGATGAATGGGAAAGTTAGGGAAGAATACCCAATGGTATATCAAGAATTTAACAAAAATTAAAATTATTTAGGGAAGTATTCAATCAACAATAATTATGGACTATGTTAACTATAATTCTTAACACATTTCATATTTCTCAACTAAGAATGTTAATACCCAACCACTAACAGAAGATAAAATATATCAACATTCAGTTACTGGTTGAGGATAAATATATATAAATCATCCTATTTTTATCATTGATTAGAGCCAAAAGATGTTACAGGGTAATATTATTCTTTTGGATTAGGTAACAAAGGAGCATAGAAGGATCAAAGATGTAACATGAGAGTGTAATATTGGGATGAAAAACAATGTTTGGACTTATTTGCAAAATAATCTAATTGAATATTCAAGGGTATGGGAATAACAAAGGGGGATATGTAATGATACATATCATAGATACTGATATTGCCTTTTAATTGATCCTTTTTATTAAATTACTAATGTATATTGGATATTTTTGGTTTATAATGTGGTTAGAGAGAGGCCATACACCATTTCAAGGAAACATGCTCAAAGTGTGTGATTCTACATAGTTACATAACTCCCACAAATAGGCTTGTTGGATTCCACAAGGGTTCTATTCTGGGATATAAGAGGCAACAACCCCATCCACTACAAAAATAGTGGGTTCGACCAATGTTCTGAGGAAGGAATTATAGTTTTTTTAAAGTTAAAAAAATAAATTTCTTATATTAAAATCATAAAATTAAACCTATTTAATCACAAAAAATTGGAAAATTTAAAACCCTCTCCTTAGATCTCATATTCATCTCCATCCCATTGTATTAATCAAGATTCCATCCATGATATGTGAATCTATGATTTGTTGTGATATTAGACCCTTAGTGAGGTAAGGACTTTACCAAACTCTAATTCATTTATTCGCATTGTTTTTACATAGAAAATTGAAACTTCAATTCATGAAAATATAGGCTTGCTGGGATCAAACATATTCTCCAACATTCAACAGGTTTGGTGGTTATAGAGGGATGTCTTGGCCTATATCATGGCAATCACTTACAATTCATTCACAATTATTTATTTCATATTTGGAACCATCCATGATATTAAAATTCATTGGTATTATGTTGTTTCGAATGTTGGAGTGGTGGATTAATTTTCACCACTATACCTAAAGGGAATTCTCTACAATTTAATTATATGTAAAATAATTTTTTTCTATTAAACACTTTGTGATCTAGGATAAAAATAGTGCATGTCTATGTGAATTAAATTATGCCAACTTTTTCCCTTATATTAAATATTCCTAAAATTATTTTATATAGAATATGGTATAGATTTTTATTATTAATTTTATTTTCATATTGACATTATATGTTTTTAATTTATTTCCATTTTCAAATTATATAGCTGATGGAGTAGGAAATGTACATGAATTATGTGAATGATTTAAATACCATGCATAAATATTAAATTTATTGTTGTCCAAAAATATTAAGCCATATTATATAGACCATTAAACATAATATATTAGAATACTATAATATATTTGGATTTATTGTTGTCTTTATATGAGATGTTTATAAATTTAACTTGAAAGGTGTATATCATTCTTGTACATAAAAGTTACAAGGTACACCGTTTATCATTGGATGGATTTATGGAATGGGATAGAAACACGAAACCCTAACCCTATTACCCCTTTATGATATCTATGAATTAGAAGGTTTGATTTACTAGACTAAATCTATTAAACAAGTATCCTTTTCTCAAAAATGGGATCGTTGGTTCTTCCTAACTCCATTTATAGTTCGTATCAGATCTTTATATAAGCTTGAAATAGGTTTCATCAGTATAACACACTTGTTATAGGGAGTTATATATTTGGGTAATAAATTTAATGCTTTACAGTATTTCAAGAATATTTTCCCTATTTTTTATTCATTTATATTTCATTTATTTTAGTACACACAGGATATTTTAAATGAGATTAGGGATGTATGGTGGCCACTTATTGGGTATATCATACCAAAAACCTTCATTATCCCGTCTTAGAAAATTTACGTACTCAATTATCAGTGACCTAGGTAATGGAAATGCACATTATCAAGATATTAGGATTCAAATTGATTCTATAGTATTGATGAGAACTTATTCATTTTAACCTGGGTATGTGGGATATTTCCAATGGAAAATCCACCCTTTGGACCATCTTGAACCTTTTAGGATACCCATTTATTTTAAATTACTTCTTTTCTCTGTTACACTTACTGATGTGGTATTTAAAAATTTTTAGACTGATTTGGAATGTATAGTTGTATGTATTTGTTATCAAGCATATTGTGTAGATATCCTTATAACATATGTTTGAAATAGTGACTTTTTATGTTTCATTACTTATAGGATTTCTTGATCATCCCACATTAATAATATGCTCATGGATTTTATATTTCTATAAAATGGTGAAAATTAATCTCTCACTGATATTAATATTAATCCCAAAAATTTACAGTATCTTACATAAATTGGGTGGTGCTTTGGGCTATTATGGAACAAAACATAATTCCTTTTGTGTAATTGGGTCATTATCGTTACATTTCTTCATAATTCTCCCATGCTAGAATTATAAACACCACAACATAATGTTCTCTAGAAAACATCATTTCATTCTATGACTCCTAAAATGATAATTTCCACACTTTTCATGGTGTACATGAATTTAACTACAATCCAATATTATAAAATGGACACCTCTATTCCAAATATGATCACAATAACATAAAATTATAGAAAATATACAAAATTTGATTCTTCTCAGAAAATTTTGAAAATTATATTCTCCACTATGCTAGTATCTTGAACATGACCAATCTTTATCTCACCATGTTTTATTGAGGCCATGATCACATTGTGTGGACTCTTAGAAATCAAAAACTCATCACTCCACCATCAACACACCTCAAACCACTACATCCAAACCTCTACCACTTTGAAACCCTAATGTAGGGGACCAATGTAATCTTGGCCTCTAATGTATTTGATGATGTAGAACTTATTAGAAATATTCCAATAATGGTTAAAGATAAATGTATATTTTATCAGAAAAAAATTGATGTGTTGGATTAAAGTATATATTTTTATTGTATGATTGTAATATAATGTTTTGAACTGTATCAATTTACATAGAACTATATATATAAGATGAGTTAAATTAATTGTCTAATGATGATTTCATAGAGTTAATTTTTCTATTTAAGTATATAACTTCAAATAACAATAATAATTCTTGTCACATATATAATGATAAATATATTTCTTGATCCATAGGTATGACCTAAAAAATAATACATTTTCCCTAATGGCTATATATAGTTCCTTTAGAAATGAAAACACACGTGGAATAATGTGTTAATTTAATGGAGGCTAATGATGTTATAAATTGATCCCTAAGGGCCATTCTTGGGGTGGTGGTTTAGGAAAATGTTTGTATGATGTATTAGTTTGACAATAAATAACTGAATTCTCACTCTTTCTTAATTTTTCATCTATTTATTTAAAAACAATTATAATGATTATAATCATCTTAATACATAGGGTGCATGATTTATCCATTGAGTGAACTATCACTAATGTAAGGATCATGATTTCAGGTTTACAAGAATATTTGTTTTATAAATTTAGGTATAGAGAGTTGTAATAATTTTTATTGGTGGGAACATTTGAATCAAATGTGAGTCAATTTGATAAACACGACTTTTATTATCCTAATTATGACTTTTCAATATCCTTAGTAGGATACTATCTATTTTTCCTTTCACAGACATGTTCAATATATGATTTCCATGAGAAAATTAAAAATTAGGCTTCCATTAAACTTTTAAATATATATTTAGTTAAATTAATCATCAATGGGTATTTTATTTACCATTAAGGGGAAATTCATTGATCTTATATTAGAAATTATTTTATCCGATGATTGATTTGAAACTATAGTCCATGTTTTAGGTACACTAAGAATGTTAATATCTGTTCCTAATATATTGGGTGTATTAATATGTTTATTTAATTTATCATGATGTGTGATATATTAATTTGGAGTGATATTGGGTGGAGATTATCTATCTCTCGTACTCATACATGATGTTATATATAATATAAAGTTGATATACCACACACATGGGTGATGAGATTATGCCAAACCTTTTAATTGGTACATTATAATTATGGATTATATTTAAAATTAATAGAAATACTATTTAATGATAAAATGATAAAAATAAATATTTTTTAAAAGGAATAAATTATTAATCATTTATTTTTTACTTTACAAGAATTTGATTCCTTAAAATAATTAATCAAAATAAAATAATATACAATAACCATTGTTTTAGATATTTAACAAGATGTTAAATGTTTTTCTATGGTTTATATATATTAAAATAAGTTAATAATAAGTGGATAGATGTTATTAATTAAAATTAATAAATGATTTAAATATTTTTGACCAGTTACATTTCATGTTATAATTTTCATGGCCTAAATCATTTTCTTAGGGATCCTATAAAAGGAGGGCATATGGTATCGTCAAACATTAACTATTTGAATATAATACACTTTCCTTATGATCTGACCGATCATTGAGAATCATTTCTCATACACCATATTCAAAAATATATTCACATAAATGATTTTGCAATGAATAATGTAGCAAGAAGATTGTTTTTCTCATGAGTGAATAATCATATTTTTCTATTTAGTACTGGAAGAAGACTAATTTTTAACGAGATAAAAGAATATTTTTCTCATTGTATGTTTATATTTATTAATATGATATTTAAAATTTCATATGACCTTGGTTGTTATATTCCATTTAGTATTTTTATAACGTTTAAATAACTCAATGTTATCATATAAACTTCAAAGGGAGATATCAATGAATAGACTATGGAGTAACAGGTCCCAATGAAATATCATGCATGAAAGTGTGATGAATTTGATTCTCTGACCAAGTAATCCCTTTAGGAAGTGTAATGTTCTCATAGTATTATAGGGATTTTATGTTTGACGTTTTCATATGAGGGATTAGATTCCACCACTCTAATAGTGGTATAAGTGCAATGTCGAATTATAACATTATATATATATATTGATTATCTATTTATAATTATAATTTTTCTTTTAAAATAACTTCTATAATCATTTTATATTAATAATTATGATTATTTTGATTTATATGGGGGACAATGGGTTGTATAAAACCTTTATTATTTAGTTTACTGTGTTCCTTTTTACTAATATTATATGAGTTATTAATTATTTTAAAATTATATTTTGGAAAATTATTTCATGTATTTCATGTTTTATTTAGGAAAATTTTTTTATATAAGGGGTCATATTTTTAATATAACCATTTTATATTGATTTTTTTGAAAAATAGTTAAACATGATTTTATCTAATTATAAAATTTCATAAAAAAGAATTTATTTTTTTGATATATCTAGATTTCTTTTATTTTTACACTGGGGATCTTGTATATTTTTCATATATAATTATGCTAAATGTTAACATTTAAATTTTTAATTCTATTTTTTAAAATTTAAAAAAAAAATTAAAATAATTTATCCAGTGTAAGGATTTTTTGTTTGCATTTTTTTAGATTTTAATATCTTATACTTAAAGGTATTTAGTTTCATTTTTTTTATAATAATACATTCACTTAAAATAAATGGTGGTGATACCTTAAAATAGTTTATTGTAATTATGAATAAGGGTACTCATTGATATTATGTAAGTATTAATGTGGGTTTAAATTTAAAATTGTTAAAAGGGGTATTAAAATGGTTATTTTCAAAATAGGAACACATTTTTATTTCACTAAAGAAATGTAAATAACATTAAATTTTTTTTTCTATTATAATGTTAATAAAACTATTAATTTATTTAAATAAAATTAATTTTTTATTTAAAAATTAATATAGTCCAAAAAAATCATATCATAATGGGTTATAGGGCTCACAAAAAATACAATAAAATATAATTTTTATATAGATATTGTAAAATTAAATTATATTATAAAATGGATATATTCATAATTACTAATCTATTTAGAAATATTGAATTAAATATGACTGTCAAAATAATTTTTCAACAATAATATATTCATGTTTATAATTTATATAGATTATATTGGTTGTATCATGATGAAGCTTCCTAGAATTAGGAACTTGATAAGTTGGGTTTTTCATGGATTCATTTACCACATTATTTAATGTGCTGTATTCAATATTTCATGTCTTCCTGGGGGATTATTATGTATATGCTATTTATATTTCAATATATTATCCATTTCGAATTAAAATATATATTAGATGTATATAGATATTCTTATGAATAATATTTATGTTTTTATGGATGATAATGTGATATATATATATTAATAAATATAATTATGTTGATTAAATTAATGATATACATACATTTATTGGGGAGATTAGTTATTTGAAAAAATCAGAAAAAATGTGTAAGCCATCAAATATTTAGAATCCATATGATCTTTATCGATCAAACATGGTGTCCCATGTTGATTTAAATTACCCATGATCTATCTTGTGTCAGTTTACGGGGGAGTAACATCTCTTTTATTAGCATGTGGATACCACATGGCCAGGTTTATGATGAGACATAGAACTCAAAGGGATGGTGTAGGGAAAATTCATGGGACAAATTTATGGATCATTGGATGCACAACTCAACTAACCAAGGGTAACATAGATTTCTATTATAAAAGTGGTCCATAAAAAATTTACATAATTTGAGATAAAAGTACTATATTAACCAAATCATAATGATTTTTGAACCATACATTACAATATATTATGAGGGATTTGCTGGTGAATTCTATATAATAAAAGACCTCAATGAAATTTTTTAAATTGATTATATTAATTAATTTTTATTACTTTGTGATTAGAAAAATATAAACTAAAAAAACAAAAAAAACTATCCTTGAAGACAGTACTTAAAAATGATATAACATAATGTAAATAACATCATCGATTGGTATCAAAACTAAATGATTGATCTCAAGATTAAGAAAATTTTGTATGTTCTATATAAACAACCCCATGAAGAACATTCCCTCGATTATAACTAGGGGATCATGAATCTTATTATCAGCGTAAAGATAATGGTAAATATATCTCAAGTCTTTGATAGTTCCACCCTATATCATTCATTTATATAAACAAAGGGACTGAATGCGAAATTTTAAGAAGAAGAAATAGAGAAACAATCCTATATGTAATTCTCAATACATGACTAGAATTATATTCTTACTATAATCACAATAACTTTCTTAAATAACCATTATACAATGAAAACTAAAAAATAAAATACATATTAATTACCACAACTAGTGCTCTAAAGAAATAAAAATATAAAGAAGAATCATGATTTTTACTCTAGAAGGCCGTACTCTAATAAGAATGAAATATATATACATATATATATATATTACAAACTTCTATTTTGAAGAAAATAATATTGAATGGAATAAATATGTTAAATTAACTATAGGAATGATATAAAATATTTTTGATGGGATAATGATGTGTACATATAAATGGTAATATGATTGTTGGAATGATTATGATGACCATTGGAATATGACATTTGGGAATAGGATTGTTTGAATAATTACATCCCTATATATATATATATATTTGGGGGATTAAAATTCACAAATTAATATCACATGTTGAAACCCAATTTGGTCAAGACCCAACCCTCTCCCCATTGAATGGAAGAACTCAGTAGACATTTTTTATTATATGGAGTGAAAGGTATACATATGTTCTAGATGCCCCAAAGAATTATCTAGATATTGTCTAAAATACCTTTTAAAGGTGATAACATGAAGGATCAATAGAGTAGAATATGTCATGCCATGTAACCAGTCTACCACTATGAATCCCCTATTAAAATTGTCACAGTATCACCTATTTAATAGTTAAGCCACACATTTAGAAGAAAGTATGACACCTCACCATACACCATCTAAAATACTATATGGTGTTGGGTTGATTGAGAGGTTCCAACACACCCATAATTTGTTCGATCCACCAACCAGATGATCTACATGGTGCCCCACTCCACCACCTACTATATATCACCACACTACCAAATTAGATCCACTATACTAATCATTAAAAGGATGGTCACTCCTACATCCCACATCAGTATTCCAAGTATATAGAGGATTAGTTGATAGGAGAAAACACACCAAGCTCTCTTTCGAGCCATTTAACCAGTGACACTTTCTTGTTTCTATGATACTCCTTCTACTTTTCACACCATTCCATGATCCATGTATCACCATACCATGTAATTCCTAACATTGTTCTTCCCTATGACCTATGACCCCATAGCACAATACATGGCCTAAAATCCAAATTTAGGACAATAGTACCACTGTTATAGTAATTTATATAATAAGATAAATAGAAATAATGACATACCTATGAAAATTATTACTATACATTATTTATAGTCCATATTTCTCATACATTATTATGAGGTTCTTACCAATAGACTAAACCCAAACTGAAAGTAACATCTCAATATAACTACTATTAAATAAATTTACATTTTGTAAAAATATTGTTTGACAATTCATATAATTTAATTTTATAAAAATATAATTCTTAATTCTTAATAATATGTATTCATTATTTCATAATAAGTTAAATAGATAAATATGTATTTAATATTTAATTTAAAATATTTGGTGCAAAATAAATGATTTTAAAATACACCAAGAGTTTTATTTAATAATTAAATTTATAATTGATATGAAATTACATTAATAATGACGATATCAATTTTTGAATCACCATATGAAAATTAGAAAATAGTTATTTATTAAAAAAATCATATGGTTGAATTTTGAATGAATAAGACTAATATATTATATTTTCTGAATTATGACATAATTAGTATGTAAAAATGAATTGATAAATAGTATAGTGGATTTAATTTCAAATTTTAATTATTATTTAAAGTTATTTTATCTAAAATATTAAAATAAATTATACCATCCTCCAAGATGTTTATATGGCCAAAATTATATTTTTAGAATTTAAAAACCATTCTATATAAATATAATACATTCCCTTATCCAAAATAATAATATTTATGGAATTTGGATCTTAAAGAAGAATTTTAGAAATATGAGACCTTAAATGTCCAATAAAAATGTTGAAAACCATGATAAACCAATCATATTTAATTTTAACACAGAAAATATCCAAGGCCTATTCTTAGGAATTAATAAACAATTCTCTGATTTATATCCAATCCCCATCACTTTAGCAATATTATTATTTCATTTTCTCCGTCAAAATGTTTTCGTTAGCGACATTGGTTGATAAATGTTTCAAACACTATAATGTCTCGAACATTCATGAATAAAATACCATTTATTTTAATTTCTTATAGATATTAAAAACACATGAACTTTTTTTGGATTAAATAATCATTATGTGTCATTACTGTTGTGAATATCATCACTGAATATTGATCAAATGACTAGTATATATATAGTGTTTTTACAAATCCTTTTGGCACATAAAATGAAAGAGATGGCCTTGACCAATAGGATTGTTCCCATTGAATCAAATTTATCGGATCATGCGAGGGAGATATCATTTCATGGATTTTCCCTAGACCTGGCCCAAGCCGAGATCCAACAACATAAGCCTGAGAGAAACCTTTTATGGGAGAAGTTCAAGCTCATCGAGATCATTCCACAAACCATGTTCACTAAATGATGACAAGAAATCCCTACCATTTCACTCCATACTCTTAGGGAATATGTTGTTGTAATAAAGGGATATGTAAGAAGACCCTCTCATTAGGATTATATGCCTTATTTTTTTTATAGAATAAAGAATCTATATTATTTTTAATATAGTTACTTTGTAAATTTTTTTAAGAACAAATATTTTTTAGTTAATATTATATAATATTTTAATAAAATATTATTACTAAATTACTTTTTATTAAATATAAATGATCGTATATTTTTATTAATATAATTTCAATCTTTATTTAGGTTTGAAAACTATTTTTGTCAAAACCAATGAATTTTAAAAAAATATCATTTAAAAAAAGTAAAAATTAACATTTCTGAAAATTATTTTTATAAAATGAATTTTGTTTTTTGGTTAAGGATGTTGAAATTATATAATATTGTATTTTAGATAATTTTCGATGATCGTCGAATTTTTGGGTAAAATTTTAATACTATTTAAATATATAATGTGTTTTATGACATCATAATGACCCAATAGTGATGTAATAAAATAATATATAAGGTTTATTCATAAAATATAGGTTTTACCTCTAAAATAATGTGATTTTTGATATGGTTAATTACTTTTATAGTGCCTTAGTGGACCCTCCAAGACTTATAAAAATTTTATCATATTTAATTGACATCCTTGAAAGTGTGACTCACCTCCACATAAGAAAGACTAATATTTTAATATTTTTGGAAATTGTACTTATAAAATAATGTTTTCCACTCCACTTTTTAAAAAACCATTGGAAGAAAATTGGATGGTTTGTGGTTTTCAATATTTAATTATATAGATTCAAAAACCTATGTTTGTAAAATATAAAAGAATTTTCCACTCATTTCCAACATAAACCCACTCATGATCACACATATCATCTATAAAAAATACTATGAGAACGTCTCTACTCTTCCCTCCTATCGCATGAAACCTCCCATGGCACCCAAAGCTCTCAATAATCCCCTCCTCAAGCTCTTTAAGTCATTCACTCGGGTAAGAGCTTTCTTCCTTTCTCATTTTTTTCCATGTTTCTTTTTGTTGTTATACCCCTATATTTTATATTAAAAATGTTTGGGTATGATTTCAAACCTCACAAATATTTACCTCCTTATGTTTTAATGATGAGATCCCCCTTTCACACTCATTAATCATTCCTATGTACACCCATTACCCTGCTGAAATTTCGTAAGAGTTATTCCTTTCCTCCGCATTATTGAAGATTCTTCATTATGTTATGCCTTCTATTTCAGAATTACATGTCTTTAGACAGATATATATATATATGACCCACATACATTAAATTTCATTAAAATATGATAATATACCCATTTATCTCTTATTAAACATTTTTTAAAATATTTTTGTCATGTTGTTATGATGCTAAAATTGCACAACAATTTTCCCACCCAAATATTTATGTAGTAAATACAAAACACATTTCGATATTAATTGAATTAACATTTATGAACATATACATATTTAATGGTAAATACATGTATGTATTACAAATTCCCTAATCATATAATAACATATGAAGTTGAATGATTCCACGTTATATGATCCATGTGGCACATTACAGTTTGAAATGAAATGTCTATAAAGGGTGTGCCCTGATAGAGTTCCAATTCATTGGGAAATGTTTAGTATCATGATACATCACATGAAATGATGGTTTACTCCTGAGAATTCAAGTGAAATTATGGTTTACTCATTCTAATTCAAGTGCAATGCGTTTTTATTCATGCTAATACATGTTCGATTTGGGTTTACTAATTCTTATTCAAGATCGTTGATGGTTTAATCATGAGAAAACATGTGCAATGAGCCTTTTATAATGCTAATATCATGTTTTATGTTGTTACCACCTTTCTAGGTTATAATAATCATTATATATCTTGTCTTTATGATCATGTTTCTCTTTCCCTCCATTGATATTCCTATTTCATAACATGTACCGTATAATTCATTTTATGCCTTGTTTCCTCGCATACAAGGATTTATAGCTCACCCTTTTCTTATGAATGTACTTAGGTTATCCCATTAAATGCTAGTTATGATGGAATTCTGTTTTCATGTAAAATAATATTTCAATAATGTCGTTGTATTTTATGTTTTAAGTTGTTATTTAATGTACCTAATTTCCCTAGACTCTATACCTCTTGATCATCAATGTTTTATTAAGTGAATGTTTATGTAATAAATCATGTTTATGTGTGTAATAAAGAGAGGGGTTGTTATATTTGGTATCAAAAGATATGTTTAGTTATTTTAGGGATTAGAATAAAAAAACCATAGTTGAAGCCTTAGGTATAAGGCTAAGTATAGGAAAAAATACCTAAATTTTGGTGAGTATATATTTAGGGGTTTATCCAATATATAAATCTATGTTGCGGTACAAACTAGTATAAGTGGATTTGTAACAGATGTATCTTGGGGTAAAACCTGAAAACACCACTTTGAGAAAGACTAGAACGGGAAATGGTGCATAACAATGGTCATTGCATCTCTTTCAGTCCGACACTCCCAGGGGGTATGATTTAGTAAATTCATAAGCTCAGAATGAACCATTATTATGGGAATTAAAAATTCCCCTAAGAATATTTGTTGGGAAGTGGATCATAGATGACATAGATTAAAGCCTATAAATTCAAAATATAATGAAATAAATTTGATTTATAAGTTATCCATTTTTGTATTTGGATTCCCCTTTATGTGTTACACCTAACTTTCCTTTTATTCTAGACAATGGCTCGTAATAGGGGGACTCACACTAACAACTTATATAAATATCAATGTGATGACTGTTCAATGAGATTCCAAATCTGATGGGTGCTATAATCGAAATCTTTTTCACCATAATCTCTCTGTTAACACATTTTTTGAAAAGATAAATTTATCAAGAGGAAAGTTCACCCCCCTCACCCAACCCCAAATAAAGGAAAATACATAATTAATATCTTCATGATACAAAGGCCTCTTAATTTTAATGGATCATCTGAACCCTGAATCGCAAAAAATTGGATCAACTCCATTGAGAAGATCTTCTATATACTTCAATGTTCAAAAAAAGAGAAGGTTATTGTGGATTCATATCATATGGAAGGTGAGGCTAATAAATGGTGGAATTTAATAAAAAAAATATGAATCTTGGGGAAGGGATATAGGTTTTAGAAAGTAAGGATTTTGGAAAAAAAATTTGGATAAATATTTTCTGTGCACCCTCTAACATAAGATAGAAAGGGACTTCATTTCCATTTAGAAAACAGCCTGATGAATCCTAATTATCCACTTAATGAGTCTAATATTCATTGTCAATATATAAAATATTCATTTTATTTATTATTCATAAACACCATTTTAGTGAATTTCACACTTTGAACATTATTTTATTTAATATTTGTAATTGCTTCTTAAAATTCACTATAACATGGTACATTTTTTAACCTCGTTTAATGTACCCAATAGACATGACTTTATTTTAATATTTAATTTTTAGGGTTTTCCTTACATTGGGAACAATTCATAATTTTTGAGTATTGGAAAATTCAAATTGGAAGACCTCCAAAATGAGCTTTCATGGATACAAATTCCGGGAAAAGTAAACTATAAAGAATTGCAAAAAATATATTGTAGCGGCTAGGATATATGCCCAATAATTCAAAATATATAAATGAAAATAGAGAAAATCATGGAGAACATTTAATTAAATAGTTTTAAAAGATATTTTGGATATTTGAATATAGTTACAAGTGGCCCGCATTAGAGATAAAATTATGGGACAGATTCTACGACCCAGATAATAGCCCACCCTTTAACAAATATCTTGTGCACCACAAAGTACATTAGGATGAATCGTTTGATATAGTTAGGGGATATCTTGAACTTAAATTTATTCCTTTATGTACCACTCTAATTCTGCCATCTAGAAGCTCATTTAGGAGCTTCTGTTCGTTGGATGCAAGCTGGATGCCACCTCTGTTCAAAAGTGGAAAAGTCATAGTTACACAAGGTTTCCACCACTCTAATCCTACCATACTCTAGTGGGATGAATTTTACTATTGGTGGATCGACCCAAGGATTAAATTTTTTATTTAAGGTAGTGGTGTTAGAGGATTTATTCATCTTTTGTGCTTGGTTTCATTATAGTGTTATGATGCAGCTTTGTGATTTTAATAACATTTATTTCTCATTCAAGTTGTTCAATTCATCTTAGATCCATAATAAAAGTTATTTATTTACTCTTATTCCATTCTTCTCTATATCCCGTTGATATTTTTTCCTTATGGTTTAAATTTATTCAAACCATACATTGTGAAATTTATCACACAATGGTGGAGTGATAGTTATTTTTTTTACTTCTTCAATTCCACACTCATAAGTCTACTTACTGCATCCATTGAGAACATGTCATAGATGGAGGGATATACCTCTTATGGTTTGATCCAAAGGTGTAAAAAATGGATTGATTGGATGTTTTTTATTATCCCATTAATTTCTAATATCTAATTTTAATAGATATTTTTATTTGATGATTTAAAAAATTCTTCGTCCTTGTTGAATTTTAAGGCCACATACTTCAAGTGCTAATATGAGCCATTACCTTAGAGTGCTCAAAACACTGATCCATCAATGGTATGGGTGATTAGTATTATGGTGTGTAGGAATTAAACTAGTAAGTGATGATTTTTTGGATCTCCTAAAATGAACCCAATCGAAATCTAAGAAATTGAAATTGTTGAAAAAGGAATGAATCGAATCCAACGCAAGTGATAAAGTAGGATCAACTCATCATTTTAATTTGAATTCACTTATATCTCTTACAATTCAATTAAACACATATAAAATCAACCCAATGTTGGAAAAATTAATATCCAAAACACTCCATATAATGAATGTGTTGGTAGGTAACTTCTTAGATCTCTGAGGATTCGATAACCTAAGATAAGCTACAAGTGAACGCCTAACCCTAAAAACATGGGTAAAATTTGGTGAGGCCAAATTTTGGCACCATTGATAGAGACCCAAATAAGTCATCTTAACACCCATTCTATTTTCCCCCATTTCTTCTATTATCATCCAAATTCTACTATATTTTCCCTTTATCTTTGTTTTCATTTTCCGCATGTTCTCCTACACCTGTTACCAAACAAACCATCTAGTTAGGGTGGATTGTCCTGGGGTTGGGGAGTCAAGTACACTGAGGGAACTCTTTCTATTAGATCATAATATTACAAATACTCCAGAGTCCAAAATTGAGCCCATTTAAATGGATGTTCTTCAAGGAAACCAACTCAGAAAATGGGGTGGGAACCAAAATGGAAATCCAAATGAGGCGGCCCCAAACATGGATAATGCATTGGATCAAACCATGAATGACTACCTCAAACCTGTGTGGACCAATGCACCCTCGTGAATTAGACACAATTACCTAGGAGATTACATCAGAATCTTTAAACCAAAAGTCGTAAACCAATATCCCACATTCCATGGAATAGAGTCATAGATGCCATACCGTTACACTTAGGAGTTCAATGATGTTGTTGAAACCATGTGTCCCCCAAATCAACTAGAATCAGCTAAGATGAGGCTACTTCATTTTTCTTAAATGGATCATTACAAAAACTGGATAAACAATTTTATATCATCATTAATAAATTATAGGGACCAATTAAAGAGATAATTCTACAAAAAATACATTCCCCACCACAAAACAATTTCACTTAAAAAGAGTATAAAAGACCTTTTCAGGAAAAGATGGAGAATAATTCTATAAAACATGGGAGTGGTTCAAAGACACCCTAAACATGGTTCCACACCATGGTTTTCCAATTCCTAAACAAGTGATACTTTTCTATAAAGGGTTGGGCCCAGGGATCAAATAGTTCACTGACATGATGTGTAATGGGACCATTAAAAAATCCCCAAATGATGCTTACGAGTATCAAGAAAGCCTTTCTAAACAAAACCCAAATGGGGAACATCACCTTATTCTAAAAAGTCACAAAAAATGACTATAATTCATTCAATTATAGAATAGAACCACATTAGGGTGAAACTCTCAACACTTAGATGGAAGGTTGAAGATATAGACCTTTGGAAAATAAAGGAAATACAAATTGTAGACCCTTTTTCCATAGTTTGTGGAAGTCATGACTACAAAACAGAAAAATGTCCAACCATTACATCCATCTAGGATGATCTTCTTGGAGAACCACTAGTGGAGGTCAATTCTCTGAACATTGAAAATCCACATTACCAAAACACTTTCAATATAAGGTATAATGACCATCTGGGATTCTATTGGAAAGATAAACAACAGCCCAACCAATAACATTGTCAACCATAAGGACCAAACCCCTACCCTCCAAAAAATTTTCAAAACCATAACCAGTATAATGCCTACACTCTCTTATCCAATACCAACGACCCATCCAACAACCCATGAAACAACCAATCCAATAACCAAAGTATCCTCCTGGGATAAACCGACCAACACAAGCCCCTACTCAATATATCCTTCTACAAATCGTTGAACAGTTCTGTAAAAAATGGTTAGAATGATCTCAGAAGTCTCATCCCTAAATCGTGAACAAATAACAATTAAAACCAGGAATGCACCCATTCTTACTCAGTTAGTACCTTCCTCAACATTATGGGGAGAATCAAGTTACACACAAACCTCTCATGAACAACTCAAAGTAGTTGTTGTTTTATAAAGTGGTAAATCTATTCAGAAAACTAAAAAAGACATTCTAGAACCATTAAAAGCATCATCAATGCTTGAAAATTATGAAGAACAACCCATATATTCTAAAAACCCCAATGAATATGTTAAAAAACTACAACCTCACCAAACAATAAATCCACATGCTCCCTTTCCTCAGTGCATGAGTGTAAAAAACTAAACCGGAACTAAATAAAACATTGAGGGAAATATTCTCTATGGTTAAGTTGAACCTTCCCCTTCTCGAAGTAATCCAAACCATTCCTTCCCACTCAAATTACCTTAAGGACAAGTGTAATTTTAAATGGAAATTTTCACATAAGAACCATATCCTTTTGGATAATAATGTGAGTACCACCATTCAAGGGACCATTCCTCCAAAGCTGAAAGATCCAGGATGTCCATACATCAATGTTAAGAGAAGAGAGAGAAAAGTTTTCAAAGCCCTTTGTGATCTGGGAGAAAGTGTAAACCTCATTACTTATTCCATGTATTGTCAGTTAGGGCTCGAAGAACTCCAACCCACATATTTCATTCTTCAACTTGCTGATCAATGTTTTCAAATTCCTTTGTGGATATCAAAATATGTTTTGGTGAAAGTTGAAATTTTCATTTATCCGAGTCCAAAATGGGAACCTGACCATCACCTTGGGAAACATGTTTCTAGAGTTGAACATCTACACTGAAAAGTATCAAGTTACGGTTGATGAATAGATAAATTAGATTAATTGGATTTGTAGTGTTGATAGTGAACTTGAGGAACATCAAGGGATTACTAAAGGATGTTTAATTAAGTAATATATTGATTTTCATTTTTTACATGAGGTAAATTTGTCTCATTGGATTGAATCTCTATCAGATAGATCTATTGATGATTTTATCAAATAATAAATAAATTATATCATTGGTGAAGTCAATAACATTTAGTTCATACCCATTCATGATACTAATCTAGATAATTTTTTGTACGAAAGTTATTTTTACAAGGAATCAATTCTATTTATAAATCTGGACAATGAAACCGAGTTCATTACAATGTCCCTTCCTTCCCTGGAAAGTGATAACCAATATGATCTCAAATTTAATTTCCTACCTTCATCGCTAGAGTATGTGTTATTAGGGGAAAATCTAGCATTTCCTATTATTATTTCTTACTCTCTTGAATCCAATCAGGAGATGAAGCTTCTAATTCACTAAGAAAGAATTATAAATCAATTAGATGGCGCCTTTTTGAAATTCCACGAATTATCTCACTAATTGGAACAAATAGGACTATTCTTCAATAAAAATCCAAAAAATGTCATCAACCTTAGATGATAATCAATTCAAATCTTAAGGATGTGGTAAAGAAATAACTTCTTAAGTTGTTGAAAGTGGGTATCATCTACTTTATTGTAGAGAGTGAGTGGGTAATCCAAATTCATGTTGCCCCATAGAAAGCTAGATTCCCGGTGATCACCAATGAGGATGGTGACCTTCTCCCCACAAGGGTCATTAGTGGATGGAGAGTCTGTATTGACTATAGGAAGCTCAACTCTTGTACTGATAATGACTATTTCCCATTTCCCTTTAGTGATCAAGTCCTCGAGCGCGTGGTGGATCATTAATTCTATTACATCCTAGATAGATTCTAAGGGTATAATAAAATTGAGTTATCCATAGAGGATCAATGAAAAATATCCTTCACTTATCCATTTAGCACTCTTTCATTTAAGGATATCCTCTTTGGGTTATATAATGCATCTGGTACCTTCCAGCGGTGCATGATGGGAATCTTCTCAGACATGGTGGGGGATTGTTTAGAGGTCTTCATGGATGGCTTATCTATCTTTGGGGATACTTTTAAGGAATGAATTTTAAATATTTAAAGGGTTTTGTCAAGATGTAAGGATAAGAATCTCATCCTAAATTGGAAAAAATTCTATTTCAGGGTAAAGGATCTGTTCTAGGACATCTTGTATCTGATAGAGGGATTGAATTTTATAAATCTATGGTCAGCATCATTTGTCACCATCCCTCTCTAAAACATTTTAAGTAATTGAGGCCCTTATTAGGGAATTCTGGTTTCTATTGATGGTTCAATTGGATTTTAATCTCAATTTATCAACAACATTTTTCCATAATAGTGAAGGATGCTCCATTTTTAAAGACATAAAGCTATGATGAATAATTTTCTACAGTCAAGTCATTTATTATCTCTCCACCTATCATGAAATCTCTGTATAGGAAACATCCTTTTGAGATCATTTGTGATGCGAGTGACTTCACTGTAGGAGCAGTCTTAGGAAAATGGTGTGAGAAAACTACATGTGTCATTCATTATGAAAGAAAATCATTAAGTTATGTACAAATCAACTACACCACCGTTGAGAAAGAGTTTCTTTCTATTTTCATTGCCTTGGAGAAATTTAGGTCTTATCTCTTAGGATTACCCATCATTGTCTTCATCGACCATTTAGCCCTAAAATAACTTTTCCAAAAATAAGATTCCATGTCTATATTGATTAAATGGGTCTTTCTTCTCCAAGAGTTATATTTAACCATTAATGATAAAGAGGGCATTGAAAATGTTGTTTCTAATCACCTCTATGTGATGGAATTAAAAGACTGCTCACATCACCTTTCAGTGTCTGATTCATTTCCCAATGATCACCTCTAATCTGTGGGTGATTTCCCATCGTATTGGGACATAACAATCCATTTGGTGACAGGCGAGATTGCAAAAATCATAGTTACTTAATCTAAGAGGAAATTCCTTTTTGATGTCACACACTATTTTTTTATGATCATTACCTCTTCTGGTTATATCCTAATCAAATCATTAGGGGGTGTGTTTTCGAGTCTAATCAAGAGTCCATGATAAATTTTAGTCATTGAGAGGCATGTGGATTCCACTTTTCTACAAATAAAACCACTAAAAAGGTACTTAATAGGGGTTTATACTGGCCTAAAATCACTATGGATTCCTTCCAATTCTGCAAAAGTTTTCCTCAATGACATTAATTAGGATCCATTATCAAAAGAAATCAAATTCACCACAATCCCATTTCGGTCATTGAAATATTTTATTCTTGGGGAATTGATTTCATAGAACAATTACCAAACACTAGTGGATACCAATACATACTCTTAGAATTTTATTATGTCTCAAAATGGGTTGATTCCATTCCCACCATGTCCAAAGACCATCAAGTTGTGATCCAATTTCTAAAAGATGATATATTTTTTCGATTTAGAATTACTAAGGCTATAATAAATGATCGAGGAACCCATTTATGCAGCCGCCCATTCTCTTCACTCAATTCTAAGTATGGGATTTCTCATAAAGACTCTAGTCCCTACCATCGTCAAACCAATGGTCAAGATGAGTTAGCAAATAGGGAGATTAATATTATTCATGAAAAAACTATCAATCCCTCTTGGAATGATTAGTCCTAGAAACTATTGGATTCCCTTTGGGAATATAGTACAACATTCAAAACCATCCAAGGAATGTAACCATTTAGGTTGGCTTATGGAAAATCATGCCTTTTACCTGTTAAAAGTAATCATAAGCCATTTTGGGAAATAAAAATATGAATTTTGACTTTTCTTTGGCCAAAGGAAAGAGGAAATTGGATCTTAATGAACATGAGAATATTATTATGGAGGCTTATGAAAATTCAAGGATGATTAAAGCTGGAGTTAAAGCATAACAATTTGTGAAATTAAAGAAAAAATTTTGAACTGGGAAAATTCATGCTCTTGTAGAGCTCAAAACATCATTTACACCCAAGAATGTTAAGGTCTTGATGGTCAGGTCCATTTATAGTGCATCATGGGTACACCAATGGGGATGTAGAGATTCAAGATACCAAAAGTTGTCACATTTTCATGGTCAGTGGTCATTGGTTAAAACCATTCATTGATTCATTCAATAAATAGGAAACAAAGGTTGAGATAATTGATCCAAACTATAAACTAGGAACAAATTTATAGATTTAGGATCCATGTTGGGATAATGAAGTTAAACAAAAGTGTTGTATGGGAGGAAAGCTGTGGTTCTCATGTTTCCAATCCTTTTGAACCATCGTTATTTTTCAAATAGGATTCACGAATCATTTTTATTATTTTAAAAAAATAAACTGTTGACATGTTCTTCTATTATGATTATGGATGGGTATGAAAGGAGAGCTCCATATTCATCTGTGTCACATGGTGTGATCCTTGAGTAATATCTTACCACGAAATTTGAAAAGAATCAATGTATCAATAGTTCATTTTATTTTTATTTGTTTTTAGGATAAAAAAAATTAAAGGTATTGGTCTTAGGTCATTTGGAATACCTCATCAAAACAGGCGAAGCCATGGGGACTTGAACCCGGGACTGAAGGGAGACATGGACACATGCTTACCATTGAACTATGGCTTATAGTACTTCATTATTCTATACTTATTGTATATATAATTATATTTTACTTTTTTATTATATAAATAAATATATATCTATCTATATATATATTGTTTTTTTGTTGTTTTTTCCCTTTTTCCACTAGGGAACTCTACAAATGACATGGATATCAAAATACTAAAATGGAGAAAAAAACATAAACTTCAACCACATGGTGAATTCATTACATGATCCTCATATTGAAAATTCATATTATAACTCCCCTAATCTACCTCTACCCCCTTCCCAATGTTATTTTCTTTAAACACTGAGGACAGAGTTATTCTTTGTTTGGGGGTTGAATAGAATGATAAAAATTCATTAATTTTTTTTGCATAAAAAAATGTGTGGAAGGGAAAATTTATTTAACCTTGAACATTATAATACACATTGCACAATTTCAAACTTAATTTCAAATAATTTAGTATTCCCTGATTCTATTTTTAATCCATGTATAATTTCATTAGCATAGATTTTGGAATGTGTGGCTGTCTATTGTGAAATTGCATCATTTTTATTTTCATCCAAATAAAAAAAAGATCACAACACACGTCCTTTGGATAGTGATGTATTATTTTGAGTTCATGGTGTCCCCCAAATAAATCTTATCGGGATAGTGATCATTTTAGTTTTAATATGATTATTCAAAAAAACAATAAATTTGGGCGTAGCTTAATGAAATAACCCAATTCATGTATTTTGGCACATAGAGTGCTTGAATCCATAGTTTTCTAGCCCAGAGTTAGTAATTTTATCTCTATTTGTTGTAATTTGAAATTATTTTTGACTGAGTTATCTCGAGATGATGCCTCAGTATGTGGGATTCACTTTCTTTCCTAAGGTATTTGACCTTGGGAGTCATTAGAAAAGTCTCACTACATGGGTTGACTCTATTGAGTGCAATTTCAATTACAATGGAAAATTTTCAAAAATAAAACAAACCAAAAAAATAAAAAATAGACAATAACAAAAGGAATACTAATCTTAATATTGAAATCTGATTCCACCTATCTCTTCCATGAGTTCCCCCCTTGAAAAAGATTAACCCCCATCTCTATTGCGATGCACAACACATCATCATTCTTAATTGATATTGGATGAATTATGGCAATGAATTTGAACAAAGGAATTGTCTTGGGATTGGGACGTGCTTGTGAAAAAATATTGTATTAATAGATTGTGATGGGTTTCATAGTTGTTTGATATAAGGGTTTTTGGTGATCATTGTGTATTAAAAAAAATTTGGAAAAGGAAATTCGAATTTCACATTTTTGAGATATATTTTTCTCTGGAATAGAAAATCTGAAGTTGGAGGTTTGATTAGCCACTGAATGGGGATAATATTCATTTTTAATATATATAATATTCATGTGATTTATTATTCATTGACAAAATTTTAGTTCATTTCACACTTTGAACATTATTTCATATTATAATTATAATTCCTTATTAAAATTAACTATTACATGGTACTTTTTTAACTTCATTTAAAGTACCCAATGGTATTGATTTTATTTTCATATTTAATTTTTAGGTTTCTAATTATATTCATTAAAATTCATCCTTTTTTTATTGGATGATTCACATTGGAAGATAGAGTACATCATGGAGAACATTTCATTAAACATTTTCCAAAGCTAATTCAGATGTGTGGATGGAGTTAAAGGTGACCCAATTTGCAGGTAAAATTTTGAGCCAGATTCTACAGCCAAGAGAAACAACTCACTATGTTACACATATTTTTTACACCATAAACTCTATTGGGATGAAAATTTCCATATGGGTCCAGGACATTTGAATATTCATTTTATAATTCTATGGAACACTCTAATTTGGAAATCTAGAATCTCATTTAAGAACTTCAATTCGGTGGATTAAAGCAAGCTACCACCTCGGGTCAAAAGTGTAAAATTATAATTTCCACAAGCTTTCAACCACATTGATCCTACCATAAACATGTGGTATTACATTCAATATTGGAGGATAGACCCAAGGATTCCAAAATTCCAATTTAAGATAGTGGTGTTGGAGGATTTATTCATCTTTTGTGCTTGGTTTCATTGCACTGTTATGCAGTCGCATTGTGTTTGTAATCACATTTCATTCTCATGTATTTTGTTCAATTCACCTTAGTTTCTTAATAAATTTTATTCCTTTAATCTTATTCTATTATTCTCTATATAGCGTTAAAATTATTTCCTCAAGGTGTGAATTTATTCACATTATACCTTGTTAAATTTATCACACAATGACGAATTGATCATTATTTTTTTACTTCTTCAATTCTACACTCGTAAGCCTACTTTCTACTTCCATTGAGAACATGTTATCAATAGTGGGAAAACCATATTATGGTTTGATCCAAGGGAGTATAAATGGGATGTATTTGATGTTATTTATCATCTCATTAATTTCTAATCACTTCTTTTAATTGATATTTTTATTTGATGATTTCAAAACTTCTTCATCCTTTTTGAATTTTAAGGCCATATACATCAAGTTATTATATGAACCTTTACCTTGGAGGGATCAAAAAATATATCCTTCAAGTATATATGTGATTAGAATTAGGGTGTCTAGGAATTAAACTAGTAAGTGATGATTTTTTTGGATCTCCTTAAATGAACCCATCCCAAATCTATGAAATTGAAACAGTTGAAAAATGAAGGCATCCAATCCATCCAGAGTGATAACCTAGGATCAAATAATTATTCTAAATTGAATGAAATTAATTATCTTATAATTCCTTTTAACCCATATAAAATCAACCGGATGTTGGAAACATCATAACCAAAAACAATCTATATAATGTACATATTTGTAAGTTACTTCTTAGGTATTTGAGGATTCGACAACCCAAGCTATGCTACAAGGGACCGCTTAACCCTATAGAATTGGGTTAATTAAGGAGATAACAAATCCATATGATCGTATGAAGAAAACATCACAAGGATTTCAAGATACTCCTTTGTCATTATCATTACCCCTGAATGAATGGTTGACTGCTTATTTGGTGGGATAACACATAGCCTATGAGAAGCCCTAGTGATCCGAGAGATTGATAACTATGATCAAATTGCTTGATGTGACATCAAATTTGAAATTTTGATTGGTAAATCAGTTTGTTATCATTGGGTTTTGAAGTAGAAATTGGACTTTAATTCTTGCAGTCTGATGGTTAAATCCAACGGTGCTATGAAATTCTTGTACCCCACTTGCTGACATTGGGGAAAGAATCAACATTGAAATTTCCTGAAGGGGATGAGTAAATACTTTAGGTGTGTAAGAGAAGGTCACCTAACCATTAATTGTATACAAGAAAAACATGATTCTATGAAAAAGGAGAGGAACACTCCATTAGACCCTCAACGCATTGTCCATTGCTTCAACTGTAAAGAACTAGGGATCTTTACAAACCAGTTCCCAAAGACAAGGATCTTTGGAGGCATCCAATAACATCCAATGAAGCAAAGATGAGAATTTTCCATCACTAATACTAAAGAAAATCCAAAAAAAAGAAGTGGCTATAGGTATTCTGGTTATTCATTAAGGAATAGTGAACATAATATTTTTATTCTGATTCTACACATTTTTTATATCCCAAATGATTAGTAGAACAATACCAACACCACCACAATTCATGGAAGTAGAGGAGTAAATGAGAACAGAAAACGGGTCAATTATTGAAAACCATGAATATAACTCATACACTATCATAATTTTGGGATTTAAAATCCTGATTAACCGCATCATATTCCGTCTGGTGGAATTTAATGCAATTATTGGCATGCATTGGCATTCCCTATATAGAGAAAATCAAAATTTCTGTGAGAGAGGAATCACTCTCTATATGGTGAATTGACCACAGATTCTATACATGTTCAAGTACGAGGATGAAAATTTTTAACACCATCATCTCAATCAGAGATATTACTGCCCTATGTTCTTGAATATCTATCTCAGATGATGGTGTTCAAGGAAGAATCCATCCTTGAAGACATTCCTATAGTGATGGAATTCCTTGAAGTGTTTCTTGATGAATGTCTTGGTCATCCTCCTAGATAAGATGTTGAATTCTAAATTGATCTTATACCTATGGTGTTTCCAATATCCAAGACTATATATAATGGATGTTCTGGAACATGAGGAGCTAAGGAAATAACTATAAGAGAATCTGGATAAAAGGTTTATGTGCCCAAGTGCTTCACCGTGGGATGCACCATTCCTCTTCATAAAGAAGAAGGATGGGTCAATACACCTTTTCATTAATTATCGTGAGCTCAAAAAAAATCACCATAAAGAACATGTATCATCTACCATGAATTGATGACATCTTCGACCAGCTACGTGGAGCACACTACATCTCTATGGTGGATCTGCGGTCATGAAATTACCATGTATGGGTGAAGAAGGAGGATATCCCCAAGACTTCCTTTTGTACAAGGTATAAGAACTATGAATTCCTATCAATTCCTTTTAGAATCACTATTACTTTATAAATCTTCATGAACTTCATCAATTTTCTCTTATATATTACCTCAATAAATTTTTTTAGTTTTCATATACGATATACTAATATACACCAAAACTAAGGAGAATCATGAGGAACAGCTAAGCACTGTACTAGAGACATTGTAAAAGGAGAAGATCTATGAAAAGTACTGAAAGTGTGACTTCTGGTTAAAGGATGTGTCTTTAATGGTTCATATAATCACAAGAAATGGAATATCTGTGAACCCATATTATAAAAATGAAATTGAGGGATAGACGAGGCCAATATATATGGAATATATCCATAGGTTCCTTTGGATAAATGGATATTATCGTCGATTTGTGAAAAAATCTCATGATTTTTAAACCCTCTTACCAAGATAACTAAGAATATCTTCATGTCTTCTTGGAGTAATGAATGTGAAGATAGCTTCAAGGATTTGAAAATGAGGCTTACCATTGTTCTCATTCTCAAACTATCGATAAGTGTAGATATTTTTGTGGTATTCAGTGATTTTTCAAAAAAGGGAAAGGCCTACATGTTGATGAAAAATGAAAAATTCGTTGAATATACTTCAAGGAAATTGAATATCCATGAGAATAACTATCCAAAAAATGATCTAGAGATGGATTTAGTAATCTTTACTTCGAAAATTTGGAGGAATTATCTTTTTTGGGATAAGTGAGAAAAATATACAAATTAAAAAAGACCCATGTATAAATTCACAAAGAAAGAGGAGAATATATATCATTGATGATTGTTAGATTTGATCAGAGACTATGACAATTCAATCCATTACCACACTATGAATGCATCTGAGGAGTAGGATGATATAAGTTGAAAGGACCAAGAGATTCAATCATTGATGAGAATTGAAAATGATCCACTCTTCTTAGATTTGATGAAGATGGACATGGGAATCATAAATAATTGAACATCAGCAATCCTTTCACAAATTATTTCTCAACATTATCATTTTGAAAGGTTGAAGGATGATCAAAAGGATGAGGTGGGAATTCCAAAAAAAGTTGAAACTATAAAAAAGGAAAATCATGATAGTATAATTTTAATGAAGAAGGAATTTTGATATTTGCTACAACACTATGTGTTCCATCAAATCCAATTTTAATGAATGAACCTTTGGGTGATGAAAATAGTTTGAATTTATCCATTCACCCACAAAACAAAGAAAATATTTTGAGATCTCTGAGAGAATTATTGGTGGGATTAAATGAAGAAGGAGATCAATGAGGATAAATCAATGTGTCTGGTACCCCACCAAGTGAAGGATGAGAGGCATAAGTCTAAGGGTATGATTCAACCATTACCCATACCAATGTGGATATGGGTGAACATCAAAATGGACATTATTACCAGACTTATAAAGACATCCAAAGGAAACAATACTATCTAGGATGTTGTGGATAATCATAAAAAAGACTACAAATTTCATTGCAATTCGAGAGGTTTTCTCATTAGATAAACAAATATGGATATACATAAAATAAGAGGTAAGGATGGATGGAGTTCCACAATCAATTGTATTAGATTAGGATATAAGATTCACCTATATGATTTGGAAGAGTCTCCAACGTGCTCTGAATACTGAGCTGAACATCAGTATGACTTATCTTCCACAAACTGATGGCCAATCTAAGAAGATTATCCAAAAACTTGAGGATATGTTGTGTTATTTATCAATGGACTTAAAAGGACGTTGTTTTAACATATTACTCTATTTGAGTTCTCTAGTGAAAAAATTTTCCACTCGAACATCAAAACTTCTATTTATGAAGCCTTTTATGGGAAGTGGTGTATAACACTGACATGATGGGATGAATTTGGGGAGTGAAAACTCATAGGTCCAGAACTGGTCGAAGAACTGTTGGAGAGGGTTATGACCATCCAACATCATATTAAAGCTGCTCAGAGTCAACAAAATAGATTTGATGATGATCATCGACGAGGCATAGAGTTTGAAGTTAGAGACATGGTATTCTTCTGCATATCACAATGGAATTGAATAATGAGATGTAGGAGTAAGGGAAAGATTAGCCCATTGTATGGTAGACTATTTTAGATCCTTGATCGCATTGGAGAAGTGGCTAATTGACTAGCTCTCCCACCGAATCTATCTTAATTACATGATTTATTACACAATCTTGAGGAAGTATATACTTTACCCATTGCATGTACTCAAACCAGAGGTGGTACAGTTGGATAATGACCACTCCTAAGAATAGAAAATGGTGAAGTTCTTAGATCGTATAGAAAAATTTCTACGAAATGAGAATGTTCACTTCGTTAAAGTGTTGTGGAGGAACCTCTAGTTTAAAGAAGCAATGTGGTAGCTAGAGAAAGTGATGATGCAGAGTTACTGACATCTGTTTTAGTGTGGGAAAAGGAAATTTCAGGGGTGAAAATCCTAAAGGGGGGAATGTTCTAATGGCCCAAAATTTATGAATAAAATTCCATTTCTTTTAATGTAATTGGGATATAGAAAAAACATGACCATTATACATTGGGATTAAATAAACGTTATATGTAATTACTATTGGTAATATAGCTATTCAACTGTGATGACATGACAAGTATATATATTGGGTTTTTACAAATCGTTTTAACACAGAAAAGGGATGAGATGGAATTGACCAATATGGTCATTACCATTGAAGCCCATTTATCAAATCTTTTGAGGGAGGAAGCATTTTTTTCCCAAGACCAGGTGCAAAACGAGATCCAACAACTTAAAGCATGAGAGAAACCATTTATGAGAGAAGTTCAAGCTCATCGAGATTAGGACCCAATCCATTTTCACAAAATAGCCCAAAGAAACCCCCCCATCACAGAACATACTCTTAGGGAATATGTTGGTGTAATAAAGGGATATGTAATAAGGCCCTAGAATTATGATTATGTGCATTGTTTTTGTATAGAATAAATAATATATATTCATTTTATTATTGTTAATTTATAAATTGTTCTAAAAGAACAAACTGTATTCTATTTTAATATTATATAACATTTTAATAAAATATTATTACTAATTTACTTTTTATTAAATATAAATGATCATATTGTTTTTGTGAATAAAATTGTAATTTTTATTAAGGTTTGAAAACTGTTTTTTTTTTCAAAACCCATGATGTTACAACAAATGTTAGTTTTTATTTTAAATTTGGAAACACATATATTTAAAAAATTATTTTGATAAAATTAATATTATTTTTGGATTAAGGATGTAAAAATTATCTAACGGTGAATTTTTCAATATTTTTGGAGACAACTAAATTTTTGGGTAAAAATTGAATAAAATTTAATTATATAATGTCTTTTATGACATCATAATGACCCAATAGTGTTATAGTAAAATACTATAAAAGGGATATTAGGCCTATATATGTTTTACCTTTAAAATAATGTAATTTTATATTTTTTTTGAATAATTTTACAATGCCTTATTGTACCACCAAGACATATAAAATATTTTATCATTTTAAAATGATTTTCTTGAGAGTGCGACTCACCTCCACATAAAAAAGTATAATATTTTAATTTTTTTTTTATTTTCCCTATAAATTATTTTTTCCACACCATATACAAAAAAACCATGGGAAAAATACATGGGATATTTTTTGGTTTTTAATATTTCATTATATAGATCCCCAAACCTATGTTTGTGAAATATTAATGAATTTCCCTCTCCTTTCCAATATAAATCACACAAGAACCCACATATCATCAATAAAAATACTTGGATAACATCCCTAATCATTCCTACTCCCTCTAGAAACTTCCCATGGTGCCCCATGCTCTCAATAATACCCTTCTTAAGATCATTAAGTGAATCTATCAATTAACGGATTTCTTACTTTCTCATTTTTTTCATGTTTCTTTATATTGGGATGCACATTTATTTTCAATTAAAAATATTGTGGTATGATTTTTCACCTCCCCCATAATGACCTAATTATGTTTTAGTGATGATATAAATCTTTCTCCCTCATTAATACCCTATATGTACACCCTTTACCATGCCAAAATTTCAAAAGTGCTATTCCATTTCTTGTCTTTATTCAAGTTCCTTAAATATGTTATGCCTTATATTTGTAAATTAATTGTGTTGGGAAATGTATCTATATAAATCCCATACATTCCATTTCATGTACATATTTTGATAAACCCCTTTCTCTCTCATCACTGTTTTTTAATTTTTATCTCATGTTGTTATGCTGCGGAAATTTAACTGTAATATTTCAATCCAAGTCATTGTGTAGTAAATACCATATCCATTTATATATCAAGTGTTTTCAAATTTATGAAAAAATAAAAATTTAATGGTACATACATGTTGGTATTCTGAATTCCCTAATCTTAGAATAACTTATCATGTGTAATGATTCCATATTATAACATAGATGTTTTAAAGTTATGCATGAAATGAATGTTTATAAAGGGTGTGCCTTAATAGCGCTCCAATACATTGGGTAATATTTTGCATCATGATACTACATATGCAATGTGGGATTACTCATGCTAATTCAAGTGCAATAAGGGTTTAATCATGCTAATTAAAGTTCAATTAGGGTTTACCCTTGCCAATTCATGTGAAGTAAGGGTTTACTCATGCTTATTCAAGTACAATGAGAGTTTACTCATGATAATCCATGTGCAATGAGCCATGGATCATGATAATATCATGTGGTATGTTGTTTCCTCATTTCTATGTTATGATAATCATGATATATCAGGCCTTTATATTCATTTTTATCTTCTGATCCATTGATATACCTATTTCCAAAAATTTACTATATTCTTCATGTAATGCCTTGTTTACTCACCTAGTGGGCTTTATAGCTCACCCTTTTCTTATGTTTGTCCTCAGGTTATCCGAAGAAATGCTATGTACGATGGAATTTTATGGTCATTTAAATTATCTTTTCAACAAATTTGTTTTATTTTATGTTTTATGTTTTTATTTAGTGACCCTAATTTCACAAGACACTAGACCTATCGATCCTCAGAGTTATTATAAGTGCATGTTTATGTAATAAATCATGTTAATGTGTGTAATAATAAGAAGGGTTGTTATTAACTCTATCAAAAATTTCCTCTCAAAAGAATGTTATGATATTTTTTATCAAAATATTTTGAGGGGTAAGGTTTCCCAAACCCTTATTTAAATTTGACTTCCATGATATTATACTCTAAAAGATGTAAATATTTTATTTTCAAGCTACTAGGAGGGACATAACATTGTAATGGTTTCCCTAAAATTATTTTATTTTTTCAAACAAATTTCCATTGAATTACATTACATTTCTATATATAATGAACTTATGATTCCCTATTTTAAGTCCATTATTATATATTGAATAATAAACTATCATTTCATCTTTTTATACAACCACCATAATCCATTATAATCCAAAAATTTATCAAAATCATTTACATTATATTTACAATAGTGAATCATTATATTTTTCTTTCATCCACAAAAATTAAATTTAATACCCATATATGATGAAATAATCCTACCCTATTAAGCTATTATGAAGAATTATTTCGGTGTCATTATATATATCCTATAATTTATAAAATATTAATGTATATTCACCTTGATAGACATGTAATTAAATTAATTGGGGAAACATTGAAAATATTTTTATCCATTACATCTATACAAATAAGTATTGAATACTGAGTCATGAGTAGGTAAATGTATCCCTTCAACATTAAGACATGTATTATTATTTGATCTATTCAATATAACGGTTTGACGGTAATTATTTTCATACAGGTGGTTCAAGAGTTAAATTACCCCGCAATGTTGTGAGGGGTCTCATGAGACAAAATAGATTGGAATTTTTAGTATATACATACACTATTATGTATAATGTATTAGTACAGGTCGTTGATGGTATGAAGATGACATCTTGGTCGAGGAATTTAATGTATGATTTATTTTTTCAACAAACATGAATTCTGTCTACCTGAATTCATTTATTATTATTATTTATTCCCATTATTATGTATTCCATGGATATATTTTTCTCATCCCAAAACCATTAGTTTATTCATTTCCATTATTTTATTAATACATTTATTAATACATGTTTTCTTAAATTGTATGCCACCCCTTACTGAGTGTCTATGACTGACACTTTATTTTATTTCTATTTTTTATATTAAATGAATAATAGTACTATTAATGGCCTATGTATATTCTGAGAAGAATGATAAAATGTTATTGAATTATTTTAACTTATTATAAGTTGTTGGATGGAATTAAAGGGTCATTTATATATCTATTCTCTAGAGGATACTAAAATATCTGATCATATTTGATGAGACCCCTTTTATTTTATACTAATGTAATTAAATAACCTATTACACTAGGTTAATATAGTTAGATTGTAATAGTTTATATGAAATAATGTTTTTTAGATGATTATATAACTAGATTTTAAAGAACATAGTTTATTACCCAAATATTAGAAAACCCATATGGAAATTTTATCTGCAATATTTAATATGTATAAGATTAATATTCTATGATTTATGATTCATAGCTTTATTCATATTATAATTAAAAAATTCCCATTTTTTATAAATTACGTAAAATTTAAGGAATAAAAACTAAGTCTACACCCTTAATAAATGAAGGGATTTCCATACATTGTATTACAACAAAGTCAGTATTAGAGCTAACAAAATTATCACTATATTTGAGAAGATTACATAAATTATGACCAATAAACACAACTATATATAATAACCTAGTTCCCTTTAACATGATGTCGAAATGTTGGAAAACATGATATTTTATAAACCAATATCCATTAATGTAACCTCTAATCCATTAATAGCTAAATAATGGATCATACTCCTAGAGATGATATTCCTCATTTTGCAATATAATAAGAGTCAGATCGTTATTATAGAATTACAACATATGAGGGTATACTATGATAAATAATGGCCATTTATTCAAAATACTAGGAGAGTGGAGGAGATAGAGTATAGAATGGAATTATTTTAAGTTGATAATATTTGAGAGGTGTTTTCATCCTAATAAATGAAATAATATTGAAATGAAATTAATAAATTTATTATAATTGGTAAGAGTAAAAAAAACCTTAATATGATGATAAATTTACAAGGTTATCAATAAATTATATTTAATAACTACATAATGCATAAAGAATAACTAATTTAATGTTTGATGGGATAAATACAACCATTCTATTGGAATTAGTCACTTAAATGTTTTATATATATAAGGAGACACTTTTAAGTGTCGTCAATATTGAGTAGGAAATTTAAAATTATAATTTTTTCAATAAAATAAAATATTATAATTAGAAGAATAAGGGTAATATAAGGGAACATTAGACTGAAATTATAGAGGGATGATGAAAATCATAACATGTTATTACTATTTGAATAAACACCATTTGAATTTATTATTTGTGGCTACGACTAAAGCCAAGTGTTTCTCATAAATGAAACTGCATCCAAGTGGTCCTCAGTTGGATTCTAGGATGCACTAGTTTTCCCCCAAATGTTTGATGGTTGGGGGTGATGGTTCTTCTGTGTGGGATGCATTGTGGTAGTGATCAGAGTAGACATGGGTGGAGTGAGGTGTAGTCTTGGTTGTATTTTAGGCTAAATGGGGCATAGATTATCATAACATGATGTTTAATAGAGGTGTTGGGTGGAATATAGTGTGGTCTACTATTAGTGTGGGAACTTTTTTCTCATCGATGTACTAAGTATTCAATTGGTATAATATGGGGTAGGATTCCATGTTGAGGCACAGACTTGGTAGTGCCACTGGAATGGTTACTATTTGTATTTTATTATTGGGAGAACATAGTGTGGGATAAGTACATTTATCTCATATTCCCATCCTATCAGAAAATATGACTCTAAGAAAGTATCCAGGGACTTTGGAGATAGTTTCTACTCCTTTAAGTACATGTTCCTTAGGCCATGGTGCTTATGCACCTTCCGACTATACAATTATTCTCCCTCTACATAAATAAATAATATCCATTTTTTTATTAAAAAATTGGTTTCTAACCCTAAATTTTAAAAAACCAATTGAATTTATTTAGTGGGATGTTGGTTTTTTATAATAATATACATAAAGTCCATAAATCTCAAGTATATAAGAGAAAGAGAGAAGCCTAATATTTCTTATGATTCTACTGAAATGGGATTGGATAATATTCCAATAAAGTACCTTATAATCAAGGGAATCTACCTCAAAACTATTTACCTGAGAATGTTATCACTTATCCAATTATCATAAAGTATGTTAATGAACAAAATGATGTGACAGTAGGTACTCTAGTCGTAAACATAAATATAGAGAATACATTATTTGATTCATAACCAATTCTCTCATTTATATATTTAATGTATTCTTTGATCATCAAATTATCATCTAACACATTATGGAATGAGTTTTCAATAAATTAGTTTGGTAAAAATATTAACCCCACAATGATACATTGAAAATTTAATATTATAATTCAATGATAATATTTAGTTTCAAACATGATTTTTATACATATGGTTGACTTTGAAAAAATCCTTTGGATTGACTATATAATAAATTATAAGTTAAGAATTTATTTCCAAGAGTATGTGATTACAATTTTTGATGGATGCATGGAATAAATTATATTAATATTAGAGACTATATTGTCAATGTATTTTTTGAACCACCTCTATTATATCATCTCAAGAAAATTTTGGCATAAAAAGAAGAGCGAATTGAATTCTTGTATGATTAGGATATCTTTATAATGGAGCAGTTAATTATTTTTCAATAACATTTTGAGGTATTTATTTATTAATTACATATATATCCTGAAATTATAATCATACTCACACCAAATAATAAACAAATATATATGAAACTATAAAGAATATCCATAGTGGAATCATTGGCATTAAAGAAACAACTATAAGAGTTTTTTGATACAGAATTTATATATCCTAGTGTATCACATTTGAATGAAACTTTCTATTTTTTAAAAATATGTTTCTATGAGTTTTTTCATTGATTATAAAGATATATATTGAATTATTGTAAAGTTTATGTGCACTTCATCACGTAATGATGTTTGTTTTGGTCAACTTCACGAGGATTAATACCCCTCAAATATTAATGTCATTATGATTACACGAAATTAAAATATAGTAATGATGGTACACTAAATATTACATTTGGTATGAGGTATGAAAATTATGAGTTTGTAGTAATTAAGTTATTATTAATTAATAAGAAATCAATTTTTATGAATTTGAGGAATATAACTATCAAATGATTTATATAGGAAATTTATTAAGTCTGAATTTTGGTTTCAATAAGTTTTTTTTATTTAACCATACTATATCTAAGGATGGGATATATTTAGGGATTTCCAAGTACATGGAGGTAAAACAATAGCTGGTACCAATAAATATAACTATGACAATTTGATTCCTTGGTTTAATAAGTTAATGTTAGTGATTATTCAATACATTTCCCCAATAACCAAAATGATAAAAAAGATAACACGAAAAGGGTTCAAATTAACATGGTTAAAGAAATATGAAGAAAACTCCAGGAAATAGAGATGATATGTGTCAATAAAATTGTAATTTTTATCACTATAGATGGTAATATTTGTGATATATAGTGATTCATAAAATAATGGATCAATTAAATCCTTATTCAAAATAATTTGTTTGTTGCGTATGCAACATGAAAATTTAAAACCACTGAAAAAAGATATTTATTCATGATCCTAAGTTGGATGTTTTAATATTTAACAGGAATATATATAGAGACTATCTTTATGGTGAATGATGTGAAATGTATACATATCATAGTGCATATATATATATATTATCATAAAAATATTAACATACAATGAAGGAGACATATCTAACAACTCAAGGACTATGACTATACAATACACTACCACACTAGAAAGGGAAACATGGTGAAAGATTCCTTGATCCGGAAGTATTAGGGACTTTTATCATTGATGAGGATTGAAAAGGAACCAATATTTATGTATTTGGTAATGTTTGACATAAAAATAATTATATAGGGGGAAATATCATTTCTTTTCCATGATATTTCCCCACCATCATTACAGGAGAAGCTAAAGAGGTCCCAAAATGATGAAAATGATCTAAAAATAATATTAAATTCATTAATGATGTGAAATTGGGGGAAATCACATATAAAGATGGTGTATTAAATAATTTCAATGTTCTATGTGTTCCATTAATACTTGAGATAAAGATTTAATTTTTTTTATTAATATTGTTGATCAAATTTATGTATACACCATTGTCTCTCCATCTTCGATAGGGATTTATGGAAATAGTATTTGTTGGAAAACATCAAGAGCGAAATAGTTTACTTTGTGTTAAGATCCAGAGTATTCCAAAATATTATGTCTTAGAGAAAAATTTCAATGTGTGTTATGCAAACCAATCTTTATAAAAATATTTAATTGGGAGAATATTACAAATGAATTTTTAAATCTTGTTTCCTAAGATAAATAACAAGAAAAATGAAATAAGGGTGACTATTTATTACCTTAAAATCTCTATAAATTTCTTATAAATAATGGAGGATCTACCCCTTGAATAGCGTGCATTACTCTGTAGTTTTAATATTATGAGGTTTCATGGTAAACCATTGTCATTTATTTTTTATAATGATAACTATTTCACATAAATCATCTAGTGGTGTATATATATTGATTTAATCACTATGATATATTTATTCACTTCCTATCATTATCAAATTTAGGTGTCGAGTTAAAGGATAACACAAGAGGACATACTAAGGTCATTCTCACATGACATATAGAAATCATTGGACAAATATAAACATATAGTGAAATTTTATTAAAATAATAGCATAGATTCTAGTAATGAAATGGAGTTTCCCAAAAAAAATATATGGGAACATATTTTATACTCTAACCTTTTGGGATTATGTATGGTAGAGGTGGCTAGTTCATCCAAAAATTATTGAGGATAAACCTAAGAATTTTCAAGTACTTAAAAATATCATAATGAGAGGTAAAATTAAGATAAAAAATAAATTAAGATAATCCAAGGAAAAATTTTGGATTTGAACTATGGGATCACATCATCATTATGGTATATCTATAGAAGGGAGTTATAATGTTTGGTATAAAGGGAATGAAAAGTATAAGGTGTACTAATCCATTTGAGATTTCAGATAGGGTTGGATATGTGACTTATCATTTTCATATTCCACCCATCGAATAAAAATTAGATGAAGTATTTCTAGTTTTATAGATGAGTAATTGCAAACTGAACCCAATACACTTACTCACCATTGATTAAATATCACAAGAAACTACCTTGTCTTTTAAATAAGAGTTTATAAGAGTTTTCATAGTACAAGGAATGTGTTTTGGAATCAAATTACTATTATAGTGCAAATAATTTCAATGAATCAAATGATAGAATATTTTACATTTGATTCTATGGAAATAATGATGAAGAGTTCTGTAAAAAAATTGTGAACTAATATATACGAAAAAATTTTAGGATGAAATTATCTAATGGTGTAAGAATATAAGACATAATAAATGACATTTATAAATATTTTATTTCAATTGAAATATTCTTCCTGAAATAATCATAGAAAAATACACATAAGAGAATTAATTAAACAATAATATACACAATTTGTTCTAAAAAACAAAAAAATATATATATGGGAGCTCTAAAATCATAAATATTGGAGGATTATACTCTAAGAATAATGAAAATTTTATAAGAAACATTCCTATTATAAATTAGTTAATAATAAATGGAATATAAATTATATATAAACTAAAAAATGGTATAAATTATTGTAGATGTTAAAATTGAAGTGTATATATGAGGGAAAATATGAATGTTGGAAGGATAAGGTTATTAGTGGAATTTGACCATTTGGTATTAGGCTATTATAATCATAACATCCCTATATAACTATTAAATAAAAAATTTATCATAAAAAAATACATTTTTATATAAGAATAGTTAAACTAATTTGGTAATAATATAATTTTTTTATTATTAATAGTGTTTATTAATTAATAAATCACAATCAAACTATATACAACATTTTTATGAATCGTTTTTTAATTTTTTACCAAACTGATGATTTTAAAATACACTAAGAGTTTTTTAATAAAAAATTATATATATATATATATATATATATATATATATTCTAATTAATAAGACAATAAATGTATAATTTTTTATGTTGAAATCATGCAATAGTGAATTATTTATAAATTTCGTAAAAAGACGTATTTCATGGGATAATAAAAATAATGTATATTTATATAATAATAATTATGACTAAATTATTATGTAAAAAATACACAATAAATAATATAAAGTAATTATCTACCAAAAATATATATATTTATTAAAATGATGCATTTTAAAAAAATTAATTAAATTTCCAAACCACTAAATCTTTTTCCAAACCCAAAAAAAATATAACGTTTTTTTAAAATATTGGTAATAAATAAATTTATTTCCCATATCCAAAGTATTTTAATTTAAATTATTTGATTCTTAAAATTTTAGAAGTAAAAAAACAATGTCTTAAAAATCAAATATCATTTTTTAAAACCATGGGAAACCCAATTGTTTCAAATTTATGCAGCCAAAATTGTTGAGGATTTTCTGAGAAATTAATAAAAATATATCATATATTTTAAATAAATTCAACCACTTACTCACATTTCCCAATACTAAAAAAACATTGTGAATAAGTCTTTTCTCACTTACCACCATAATAATATTTAGAAAAAATACTTAGGTAGATAATGGTTTCAAACTATATCTCTATTTCTCTCATGAAATATTATCCAAATATATTTTCTCAAGAGACATAGGGGAGTAAGGATTCCCAAACCCCAACATATATTTCTCTTCAGCGAGTCCAGATCCTTAATGTTATAGGGATATTTTTCACATGTATTAGGAAGGTACATATAATTTAATGGGATTTCATACATTAATTTGGATATCTATTTGTAAATTCCTATAAATTAAAATAAATTTTCATATGTAATGATGTTATTTTATATTAATAAAAATCCATGATTATATTGTGAATAAAAAATGACCAATTCCGTTTATTATATAACCCTCATAATCAATTATAATACAAAATTATTTCAATATCATCAACTTCACTTTTCAAATATGGAATTGTTTTATAACTTTTTTAGTATCATGAAATTTCATTTAATACCCCAATATGATGAATGTATCACATCCTACTACACCATTATCAAGGATACATTTCATTAAATTGTGAATATCCTATGATTCCTACTATATTGATGGAAATTCACCTATATATGAATGTAATTTTATTTATTGTGGAAACATTTACAATATATATACTCATTACATATATACAAACTTGTATTTAATGATAAATAATATGTATATAAATTGTTCTTTTAATCATTATGACAAGTATTATTGGATAGAATCTTTTATATAATGGATGTAGTAACACCCCAGGATTTTATGAGATATATAAATTTTAATTTCTTTGATGTCTTCTACTATACACTGCACCAATATTAGCTTGTACTATACGCAACACCATTTTAGCTTGCATTATACGCAACACTATTCTTGGCTCGTGTTATACACAATTTCATGTTTCTTTTGTGGAAATTATTCTAAACAACATTAAGTATATATTTTATTTAATGTATAAATGAAAAATAAATTGATTATGTTATACACAACACTAAACAGAGCATTCACTACACGCAGCCCTGACTTGGCTTGCATTACACACAATCAAGACCTTCTTTGATAGCGTGTGTAGTACGCAATACCGAGTTTCACTAAACGAGATATTATTATAATATCAGTATGAACTGGCCATTATGAATAGTAATACCCTCTTTTTGAAATTTTATAAATTTTATATTTCAAAATGGACTTCATTTTTAGATTAGGAATATCGAAATTAGCGTAGGGTGAATTTTTGGTATTTTTCTGAAAACATTCAATTTTTGATGAATAGTGAAAACACTAGGTTACTATTTAAAAACTGACTTTTTAATTAAATAATTATTTATTTTATTTAATTTTTTTAGGTCATAATTGATACATAATACCAATATATGTAGAATGTAATTCATTGGAGTCATTTTATAATAATTTTAGATATATAAATGTTTTATTCAACTTTTCACCGACTTTTACCCATCTCGTAAGAGAATTTGAATATTTACATAAAACTTAGTTTTACCGCTTATGTTATTGGATTATCAAAAATCCTAGAGACATGGTTAATATAAAGGAGTAAAATTTGGTTCAATCAGATAAAAATAATTTTTTGTGAATAGTAACTTTTTACTTTTATTTACCACTGTTAAAAGTAAATAGGGTAATTAAGGGTAAAATTGTATTATTATTACCCTAAAACTTGTTCTAATTCCATTGGATAAGTTTAATTCGACCAAAAACAACCTTAGGAATAAAATATGACCATTTAGGTCCACTTGGATTAGATTATGAAATTTATTATTATTTAATTTAAAGAATAGTTGAAATATTTAAAATCAAAGTGTAATAACTAAAAAAATTTAATATTGGGTTATACATAAGATAAATTTGACTATAAATAGTAATTAGAAAGGTACAAAGATTTAATACCTAATGTTATTTTATTTATAATTTGTATACATTAAATAATTTAATTTATTTATGACACAATGGTGATGCTGTAATTACTTAAATAATGAAATATTGAAATAATTGATATTATAAATACCCAAATAAATGTAATTTTAGACTTTATATGAATTAAACTAATTTTCTAGGTTAATAAGACATGTTAGTATTGATTTAATTAACGTTTTTAGAACTAATCATGTTGTAATGAGTTTCAAAAAAATCAATTACCAAATAGTGTCAAAATTGACATAAAATAGTTTGTAAAACAAATATTATATTATTAATTTTTATAATATTCTTAAAAATATAAGGTTCGGCAAAATGACTTATATAAGGTTATATATATTAATAATGAACCACTTGGGGTTCTTTTGGCTTGTTATAGTAATTTTATTAACCATATAGTGTAAGAAAACAAGAAGACACGATAAAGGTTAAATTATTTATCTTAGAGTTAAATCTAAATGATAAGTTTAAAGTAGTAACCTAAACTTGTCTAAAACCTATTGGTTGAGAGGATTGAGAACCATACCCACTTTATATTCAAAATAAATCATTTTGGAGATATTATAAATTGAATATGACTTTATTATGAAATAATATTTAATGTTTTTCCAAAGGTTCCCCTCTCCTCCCATATAGAAAGGGAACCCCTTCCCTCTTCTCTTAACAGCCTTTTGAGCCTTGAAGCTTGGAAAAACCATGCCCTTTTATCTTCTACACATACCTAGAAACATTTTGGAGGTTCCGGTCTTCTCAGAATACCAACTCTACTTCTTTAAGAGTAAGCTTAAAGGAGGTGCATCGAAGAAGAGGTAATCTTTTTTACGATTCTCTCATGTTTATTTCTTCTTATACTTCCTTTTATTTAGTTGTTTAATTTTAAAGTAATAAAATAAGTATTACTTATATATTGATATGTTATTATAAATTTTAAACAACCCTATTTCACTTTCTATCGATCCTACAGAAAACGAAATCATTGCGCGTGTGTACGTATGGAATACCATCTCCACACAGTGGGGTAATCTGTTTTTCCACCACAACCTTACTTGGATGGGAATAATGGTGTAAAAAATAACTATATATAGTTATTATAACATCATAATGATTCTGAGATATTATATCATCCACTCCAGTTTAATTCAATAATTATGGTAATGATATCATCGCTTGTGCGTATGTACGGATTACCGTCTCCACGACGCGATTTGATTTATTCTCCATGTTAACCACTCAAGAATGATTATAAATTATATATATATTGAATAATAATGAAATATATGAAATGATATAGATTCTTGATTTATGTTTATATATATATATGTCATCTACAAACTTCCATTCAAGTCAATAAGGAAAAGAAAACAGTGTTCATGCGTACGTACGGCCTACCGTCTCCAGGAATGGTGTATTTCATTTCCTTTATCTATCTATTGTTTATATATATATACTGAATATATATGATATATAAATCCTGATTTTCATTCAGGTTGTAATTAAATAATTATATAAGTAATAATAATATCATTAACAACAATTCCAAACACATACGATAAATAAAACAATTTTACCCAAAATGCTGCTTTAACATGGAATTTACAAAAGAACGGGTAATATAAAGTCATAAGTGAACAATTAATGATAACATAACAATGAATATGATTTTTTAATTATTCAATGACATTATTTAAATCATTATAAAGGAGTTTTGGATATGTACGAATCATATCGAACCAAAGGTAATGGATAACTTTTCTAATCTCATTTTTATAGGAGATTGATTATTCATAAGTATTTACTAGGGTTATATTTATCAGTCATGTCCATGTTCTCTAAAAATGGTTTCATGTATGTTTAAAGTCCTTTTTACATAATTTTGACTTTTACTACATTGTATGTAAGGTATATTTCTTTTTTACCATACGAGGTACTTTTTTACTTTTTCATCAAAAGTACGAGAATAATTTTTTTTTAACTTATACAGAAAGAACCGATTTTTACGGTTTCATAATGCCTTATTTTCATTATGTTTACTCAAAAATATTTCATGGTTATCTTCAATAAAATCCTTTTCTTTTAAAATTTTCTGGTATTTTTTGAAAAGAAAATGATTTTTAAGAAGAAATGATATTTTCTTCAAGAATTCTTTTCAAGTGTTTTATCAAAACCATTTTCCATCTAAGATGACGTTATTTATTATGTGTATGTTTCAAGTATAATATCTATATGATTTACATAGTTTCAATTTTCTTATGATTAAATGATATCCATCTGTTTTATATGGAATATGTTATGATGGGATGATGTTTATAAAACCCATTTTTATTATTTGCATTATGATGAATGATTTATGTATATATTGTGGCACAAGTAAGAATGATTTCATTATGAGATGGGTGGGACCTATATCTCCCTCCAATTCATTGGGTAATGATTTATATCTCATGAGATAGATAGGGCTTAAATGGTATGTTAATTCGGTTCAGTGATACAGGACTAGAATGAGGAGTGAACTCGATTCAGAAAGGGACTTTGTCCACTAACATGGTCATGAAAGTAATGCCTTGGCTACATTGGAAATCGTATCATGTTCTTAATGTTTTTCCACAATTAAATGTTTTATTCCCATGTTATTTTATCATTACTGATGTTCATTTATGATTTATTCCTTTCTTACTTCCCAGATTTATTTCACAACTCAACATTTTTATGTTCAAACATTATGTTCATGTTTAGAAGATCAAATGTATATGGTTTGTTTTATTTTTTTTCAATGCTTACCCTTACATAGAATTTGAGCTCCCCCTTTATATGTTTTCCTTTCCCCAGGATATAAATAAACGTTTTAGGTAAGAAAAAAGGGAAGATCTTTATGGGAGATGATCAAGATCTTTTACCAAGATTAGAATATTATGTTCCAAGTTTCCAAATACACTAAACTATTACGGCCCTTTGGTGTCGTTTTTGTTATGTATTATGTATTCTGCAAAAGTAATGTAATGTCCATGAACTCCAAGCTTTGGGTCTCTACAGATGTATTGGATTCATTATGGTATGGAAAAGGATAATTATTATATATCCCCTTGAGGAATTGTTTTATATAATGAAAAAAAACTTGTTTTATGAATTCATTATATACCTTTAATATTATTTATGATTACATTGAACAATGCCTTGATAGTGTGGATATGACGTCATGGTTGAAACCATGACGGCATGATTAAGAAGTCAAATGGTTTTCATTAAATTACGATGAATTCATTTCCAATATTAGTTATTACATTTATTAACTATTTCATGGATCTATTTTTATTATATGGAATCTATTTTATTTTTTATTCACACTATATTATTTATGTCATCATTATTCCATGTTAGATTATATTGTACTCTATCCTTTAGTAAGAATTAGAGCTCACATCTCTATTTTTTCCCTAAAAAACCTGAATTTTATTTGAAATAATTTTTATACCAATACAAGGAAATATTTAGTATAATACATAAAAATATTAGTATTGGAAAAACCAATGGTTTCCTGAGTTTTATTCCCTAAAATAGATTTTATGGAAATCTATGCCCATAATTTGAAAAACATTGGTATATAACAATACATGTAGTTTTGTGAAACTATTTTAGTAGACCAATACCAAGTGTTTCTCAAAACCATTGTTATAAGTAATATAAAAACCAATAGTGATAAGTTAGGAACCCATGACTACCCATTTATTATTCAATGACTTAACCACTGACCAATAACCATTTTTATAGATATTTACACATATAAATATATATATTTATATAATTAATTAAAAATTTTCATTCATTTGATATTATTAAAAATTATGAATATATATACAATGGGTTAGACTATAAAACTACCTTTATATAATAATGATTCTTGGTTAATACCAACTATTTTCTAGAACCATTGATACTAATCTCTAAAAACATGGAGTTATTATAAAACTACTTCCAAATCATTTGTATATGTACATTATGCCAAAAACATTTATAAAACCATTATAATAATTAAATATTATACCAATGGTTTTTTATAAAAACATTAATATAGGTCACTTAAACAAATGGAATCACAAATAGTTCATATAGGTCCATTGGTATAGACAATATTTCTAACGGTGTTGAGTAATATAAATGATACATGCATACGAATAGAGGAATAAGAATGATTAATTTAATTATATTAATGTTTTATAATCATTGAAATTTAATTTGAGGATCATGTATTTGTCTAGTGACATAATATTACTTAATGGTTTGAACCTATGTGACCTGATCTTTTGAATTGATTACTAATGTAATAATATATCCTTGAGCTATTGGTTACTAGAGTCGGGGCATTACATTATGATTTCTTCTTATGCACTATAACATCAAGGAAGAATATCTAAAACAAAAATTTGATTTCATTGTATAATGAATTGGAATTATAATACATATAACAAAAAAATAGAATTTATGAAGAATATTTAAAGAATCAAGACTTTAAAATATGATATTTTTATTATAGTGGTAAATTTTTCAAACATTACATCATGGTTATTATAAAATGGTTATTCTTCTTAGATGTGTAAAAATATGAAATAGTTTCCAAGGGTGGAAAATATAACATTAACTAACATAAATTGACCACATAAAACATCTATAAATTTTTAAAACACTATTTAAATCAATTAATTGGTTCTTGTCCGTTGATGAATATTATAAATTTCCTGTTTCATGTTTGTTTCTATTTTGATAATATTAACCTTTATTTATCAATATTTACTATAACTAAATAATTAAATAAATACATAAATCATTTCTTAATTTATAAGTGATGATTAATATTCAGTGATCAAATTTGAAAATGAGTTAATAATCATATATTTATCAACATAAACAAAATGTGATGAACATATGTGAGGATTAATTAAATATATTTTTCTATTCAAAATTGAAATTTTAAAATTATGTAATGAAACTCCATTAAATAATTCCTTTGTTGATGGACTGGTTTTTTAAAATTATTTTATTCATTTTAACATTTAATTTATCAATTTTTCAAATATATTCTCGCAAAATTATTTATTTTATCATCATATATGAATTATCATATATCCCTTTGTTATTATGTGTTAGTGTTCTATGATTTTAAAAAAATGGTGTTATATTATGTAATTTCATTTCATGTTTTTTTAAACTATCTATATTGGTTTTAACTGATTTCAACCAGATGGCTTAGTTTATGTTAATTTTGGAAAAATCATCAGTTAGTTTCATTTTTTAGTTGCCTTTTTTTTCAATTGACTAGTTGAAACTAATTTCTATATTGGATTTTATCTAACCATGAAGTACCCAAATAGTTAAAAAGTAATAAGTATTTAGTGAAGGGGTAATAAATCTCTATATGAGGAATGAGGTGAATATTATTTTCTTCAAGGTGATGATTTAAAAAATAATCCTTTCTAGTGGTTTAGTACCCAAGTTGTAGACGATTTATTTTTAGTTATCAATAAAAAGAAACATAATTTATAATATTTTTTTTGACCCAAAGTGGTTTTGAGTTTTTATTTAAGTATAAAAAATAATCTATTTTTTAAAATTTATTGTATTATAGTGCTAAAAATAGTTTTAATGGCCAATTTTTATTTTATATTGAAATTTGGGTTTCTAATATGTGTGAAAAATGTATTAAAAAATGGTTATTACCTTTATACCATTTCCATTGTATCTTGGGTCAAATTAATGAGAATCCCCTCTGAAGAATTCATAGATATGATCTATTAGAGTCATTTTTTGGGAATCATATGATATATGATAAATTTTTTAATCATTAAGATAAATGAAACTCCTTTTCCTAGAAAGGGAGAGAGAGTAAATGATTTATTTGACTTAGTACATTCTAAAGTAATTGGGCCTTCAAATATCAATTATTTGTGATGTTATCATTACATTATTACCATTAGCAATGATTTTATTTGGTTTAGTTTTTAGTTTCTTATGAGACACTATAATGTATCCATTAATAAATTTTTAGCATTAAAAATTGGTGTACATAATCTTTATGGAAGGAGTTTTAATTCTCATCTATCATATTAAGGAAAAAATAATTAATTTAAAAGTATTGTGAACATCTTGAGTGTGGTTTTATATCACAATTCACTAATCAGTAAACAAAAACATGCAATTGTGTTTTTGTATTGATAAATAAATCCTTATTAGACATGATTCAATAAATTATTAGTCATATTAACCCTCAACTATCTATTTGGGGACACACTCTAGAAAAAAAATCCATTTTCTCTAAATAGAGTTTTTTTAAAGATAGAATAAATTATATCATATGATTAATAAAATAGGTTCAATCCTAGCATGTATTTTCTATGGATTTTTCAGTGTAACGAATTTTATTGGAATATAGATTCCATCATGTTTGGAGATAAATTAGATTTGTGCATATTTGTTAATATTCCTTAGGAAATAAGGGTTGTTATTTTTATTATCCCTATGAGAGTAAAATTCATTTGGCTCGACATGACATTTTACTGTAAAATGATTTCATTATAATGAAAATACCTCGATAAACAATAAATTAAAGATGTTATAAACCAATAAGAGTAATTATTTATTGTGATAGATGACTTGGTCCATATAAAGGATTTAAAAGAAGATCCTTCTCAATATACATCATAATTAAGAAGGTATTTTGGAATTTTTTTTATGGGCCTTTAAGGTATGAACTATACATGTAAAATGATTATAAATTTATATAAATTGATTATCAGACCATTTCCTATAAGGTAGCCATAATATGTCTTGTATTATTTAAATTCATATCATCCATAAATATTGAGATATAATCTATGTACATACACTATATTTGGAATTTGGTTGATGACCCTAGTGGGTATGAATCTATAGGCTATAATTTGGTCTTTATAAAGAAAACTATCATGGTTGGTAGATTATCTATTTTTACGTAATGATTAATCATAATATATTTCAAGAACATGTATTACATTGTTTAGAAAGAAACCTTATGAAATTATGTGATTCTTTAATCCATTAACATAATTCTAGTAATTGTAGATTTCTATGATTATATAATAAATAATATGGATGTCAATTTGTTTTTATTGATTCTAATTTCTTCTATGGTTTTTACATGACACAACTCAATGTTGTTATCAATCCATTGAGTGCTACATGATCATGGAAGACAAAAATATACATTTATATATATAAGTAGGCTTATGAGAATTAGAATAATTTTTTTAACAAATCAATCGAATAGAGGAAATTTTTTAATGAAGGAATAAGAACCATGTATAGATATGTATTGGAGGGAGTATAATTTTATATATTTTATTATATTTTAATTACATATTACTCATTGGAAATGAAATTTTATACATATAGTTTTTAAATTATTAACTTTGGAAAATAATCTATTTGAAATTCTGAGATAAAAAATATACATTTTGGGTATGAAGGTCTATCAATATTCATAAATAATGTTCAATTAATAATTATGAGTACATATACTAGTAAGATCGTGGATCAATTGAAAATGAATGATTTTAATAATTTATATTTACATGTTCTCTATGGAAATGGGTTTCCAACATCTCAAGGTCCTTCTTCCAATAAATAAATAAAATGCATGGACAGATTATCTTTTGCATTAAAATTTGTTCAAAAATTCCTTTTTATTTACTTACCCAATTATTTTCAAAAATTATACCTGGAGATTATATACCAATCATATACTTATGAAGATCATTAGATCACAATAAAAAATATCCCAATTCACCTTAAAATAACAATTTGACCCTTTTTTATATATAAATGGGAATAATAACTTTTTTAAAGGGTTGCAGATGTTAATGTTTCTAACTAGATCGTAATTTTATTAAATCTTAGTCAATAGATGTGTTTTTTCAAAAGAGGAATTTTTTTGGGAAGAAATGTTTTAATAATGACTCATTGTATACTTCTACATTTAAAATTAATTATATTATTGAATGAGGTGTAGAAAAATAGCTTTTCAGATTAAAATAACATATCTCTAAACTAGGGGATGTTCCAAGAATTATTGATCTCTTCATACTATATTATGATAACAAAGTGGATCAATATGATAAATAGTATCTGTCTGACCAGAAATTTATGTATACTATCTGATGATAGCTTACCATTAATGATATTATAGATCATAATTGATTATATATTTGAATGATCTATATATTTGAAAATGTAGAAGATACATTAACAAAAATACTTTGAAACTATATGTACAAAGGTCGTGTATGATCTATACATATTTAATACAAGAGATATTGGCATTAATATAAGTGGGATATTTAAGAAATTATGACCTAGAAACTAATAATATGACGATGGTTTTGGAAAATGTTTGTATCATGTATCACTTTATTAAAAAATCATGAATTATTCTTTTATAATAATTTTAGGTTTTTTGGATTTAAAAACACTAACCATAATAATAATCCACATAGTACTTAATATATTGAATTTATACCTAAAAGAGAACTATTAACAAGGATGTAAGGATTGTGACTTGATGATTTATGAATATTCTTATTAGAAATTTAGATATACAGTGTTCATTCATAATTTATATGTATGAAGTACAAAATCAGAAATGAATATAGATGATAAATACTACATATATTTTCCATTTTTTATCTTTATTGAATCTCTATTTGGATAGTACTCATATCCCCTTTGGTTGATTGGTTTAGGAAATGATTTCCATGATAATATCCATACATAGTTATGAATGTTTTTTATGGATATATTTTTATATCAATTATGATGTTTTATTGATAATTTTTAACTAAATTATATTGGTTTTGCGAAAATTTTGAAGGGAGCATTTAATCTGAATTCTCAAAGAAAAATGATACCAAAATAATATTTTTAGGAAATAAAAATTGAGTTGAAGGATTCTGAAAATTTGAAAAGGAAAAAAATGAATATATTATTAATAATATTCAAAACTATCTAGAAACATCTGATCTAGCTATCTACATTGGGAGGGAAGCCAACTAATCATCTTTTTGGTTAGTTCGTGGAAGGGAAGGGAGTAGATTGAGTGATTCTAGAGTTAGTCAGATTCAGGTGGGAGTATGTGTGCCGAGAGGAATGACTAATTCATGAGATATTCTAGTTAGGATAGAATACAAAGTGTAGTTTAGGAATGATAATCTAAACCTCATATCATACACCCACATATACTATGTCAGTCAAGGTTCACTATATTTCCGATGTGAGATCATATATTTCTCATTAACATTACAATATACTAAAAAGATTATCGTTCCAATATCTCATCTACAATTTTTTCATTAGATATATTCTACACCCCCGCCACTCGTGATTCACTCTAATTATACATAGAAAATGTTAATGGTTCTAAACCCCAAATTAATTGAAAAAGAGGTTATATAAATCACATAACTTCATGAAATTTGGATCACATTAGGAGAGGATCGGTTTGATTGTGTCATCTCTATATTTTAGTGTAATACCTCCTTATATAGAATACTTTCAGGTGGAAACTCTTTAAATATAGTAGATTTGATTGTGACATAGGATTGTATTCATGGGAAGTTATCCATAATGCCAAAAGGTCGTTTAGTGTGTTCTATTATAACATATTTTCTGTTAATGTTGGGTTGAAGCATTTATCTAAGATTGCAACATTGTATTTTATTGCACCACTGAGGGTCAAAATGAGTTCATGGTTAAAGTTATTTTGTTATATGTTATTTTGAACATCTGGTATTCAATTTCAATAAATAAATAAAGAAGTGTTTAAGAAATCTATATGGTTGTGGACTAAATATTTTTCCTAATCTATATGTGAACTCGGTGATCTGTATGTGTTAGTTGTTTATTCTATGGTTTCATAACAATGTAGTGGTGTGAGAAAATGACATACACGGTATTTTTTCTGGAATTGTTGTGCCACAATATTCATTCCATGCTACATTGTCGATTTATGATGAATTTTTGTTCTATCAGAACAAATTTTTCACCATAAATGTTTTATTTAAATAGATATATCATTTTAGTTATCCCTCTCCATTCATGTCAATAAAGATATGTTATGGGAGAATAAAGAGTATTTATACATGTTGGTTTATATCTATATTTATAGAATATTTGATGTTTTTTAAAAATTTATAAAAATTAGAACTGGTAGAATGTCTATTTGAGGTAGATAAAATTGAAATATCTTAAATAATAGTTCTATATAACTAAAAGAAATCAGTGTGCTCTGAAGTCACCAGCACCTAAGATGTACATCGATGTGTCTTATGCTGGAGGCTAAAATAGAGTTCTTCCTAGTATTTTTTATATCTATTTTACTACCTTCCTCCACATAGATAATATAAGAGTGTTTGTTATTTTGTAACTGTATTCAGATGTAAGGGGGTTGATTAATTATATGTAATTATATTTTTGATTTTTTGTTGGTTTCACACATGTATTTAATTATTTTAATCTATTTTCATTTTATTTGAGTATGTCAATTTCATTAGTTTAATCGAGTTATTTCCATTTTTATTTCTAGAGAAAGGATTAAACCTTGTCTAATCTCTTATCTCTTATTCTATGTTTCAATATGGCTTCATCATACCCACATTATATAGTAATATGAATAAATTTAGAGATGAGAATTAAATCTTTTGAGGATGGAGAGTGCTTACCATAAAATAGAACTCACTGGGACATTATTCCAAAAAATTTATATTTATTATCATCCTTTTAATACTACATTACATTATGATCATGAAGTTCCAAAGTCTAGGTACACATAATATTCATTGTTCCCTCTGGTATTTGTTATTTTTTTATTTTGTCTTAAAAGTAATTGTCTTTTTTTGGGGGTTTAAGTTGTTCCTTGTCATTGTTGGTTTAACCTTAGGCTTCCATTAGTTATAATTCACACATATTTATTTAGAATATTTTTCAGAATATAAATTCAAATTTTGTTCTCTCATAAGGTGTATCAATACCCTTTTGCAAAGCATATTTTTTTTGTTGTTGTTGGGGACTAGGTTAAAATGAATAAATTCAATAAGTTAGGATAAGGAATTTCACATCATTTATTCTATTTTATGATTTTATTTTTTATGTTTTCTAATTTTTATTTTCTCATATAAATTTTTTTATTTTCTTCGTGTTATGATAATAGGCAATAACTTCATATAGAATAAGAATTAAAATTTCAATATTCACATCATGGATCTTTCATACAATATAAATAAATACAAAAGTATACATAGTAAATGAATAATGTTTTTGTAATGGTACTCAAGCGGGACAAAAATCCACACACTGGAATTTATATTCAAGGAGATATATCAACATATAAATAAAATAGAAAAGGATCCTAGGTAATCAAGAGAATATTTTAAGGTGAAATCCCAATATATAGAAAACATTAAGGATATGTGTGAGAGAGTTGTTGAGTCTAAAGTTGAATCTGAGGAAATATTTATGTCCAGAGTTGAATTTATTTCTATGATAGATTCCCTCACAAAAGTGAAAATGTAGAAAGAAACTGAACAAGTTGAATAATGACTGGGGATAAAAGATGATAAACACGTAATGGAATTATTTAATGATACCGATGAAACATTTAGTAGAGAACAAGAAGTTGATGTTCCTATAAAGACCATTGTGTATATAGATTTAAATCAGTTAGAGGATGTAATAAAGAACGAATTGTGTAATAAATCTAATTCGTAAAAGGCATATATTAAAAATATTCATCCAAGAGAAAAAGGAAAAACATATAAGGAACTAATTTTTTAAAACCCATGAGCTTCTCCTCTAATCATTAGTGGTCTCTATAATTTGGGATCCTCCTCAACTCTATTGAATTTTCCTAGAAATTGAAAGATTAGAGTTACATCATATGGACTATAATATTAGTCATGGAAGAATCATTGTGGGTTAATTATATATAATAATCATATTATATGATAAAAAGAGGTAATATTGATACAAAAACCATATAAAATCACTTTATTGGAGGAAACCATAGGTTTTCCTTAATTTATAGAAATTTAATTTATAGTTTAGGAACATTATTTTAGAAATATATTAGGAATTATTTTAATCCCATTAGCTATTTCAACTTTAATTATACATACCTTTTTATTTCACCTAGGGTTTTTTTATATGTTTAGGATGAAAAGGAATAAAATACAAGAGGAGACAGAAGAGGAAATGAGATTCACAAGGGAATGGGAGTGATGATTTCAATTATATATTGTATTTTTTCCACCATATATACTAATATCTATTTAAATGATTTAATATAATATTACATCCCGTGAATTTAATATTTTCTATACCTACCATATATAAAACAAATGGTCACTTATGAACCCCATGCTACCATGTTTTAGATTTAATATTTTATAGGTTTTAATGAGTCATTGGGGGGGGGTTAATAATTATATATAAATATAGTGGATAAAATTTTATGAATCACTATTTGGGGGGGGATAGTTAATTTTTTTATAGGTAACATCCCTTATATGTTTCATTATATAAATAACTAAAATTAATGTGGACTGCAATATTAATATTATTAAGCATGAAATGGGTGATTTCACAAATCATAAGTTTCTTATTTCATAGGGTTGACTAATGCCAATTATTTACTATTCATTCTAAAAAACATTTATTGGGAAATACGAGAGTCATGTTCACTTTCTAGAAATTTCATTGAATCTTTTAAATTCCTAAATTTTACCAAATCACATTTAAAATGATTGTGTAATATTTTATTTGATCACTTATCATTGAGACATACCTATACATTTAATAGTTATTTAATATCATCGAACCCATGGACAACTTTTATAGAAAAGAGGCACATTACAAGGAAATTTAATACTTGATACCTTTAGTCTTAGTTTTATACATGGAATTCAAATGATGATGTGTGGTGGGGAGGTTTCCATTATGGAAAGGGATTTTATTGATTATAGAGAAGTTGTGGGGAGTTATTATTAGGTATTAAAAAAGGTATACGAATTACATCTATTATATTCCATTGATTACCTTAGTGAAAATAATTCAATAATTTTGAAAATAAATAAATTTTAAAAAATAATTATTAAAAATAAAGAAAAATTAAATATTTGGAAAACTTGAAATATTAAACAATTTCGGTAAAATTTCATTGTTGAAATTTTTGTACTTAATTTGAGTTTTGGAATTTTGGTGATTTCAATTGCAGAAGAGGGGTGTTTCCTTTAGATTTATTATTTATTATCATGAATAGTTCTATAGAGTAAACCTCTATTATTATCATTAATTATTTTACAAAATTTACGTAACTACTGTTGGCCTCAGAGTAATTTAATAATTCTTATGAATCCCTCATGATTATTTATAATTTTTTTATGGGGTTGATATTTGTGATCCATTCCAGGTATATTGATAGGAGTATGTACTCGAGGTATAATAAAAACTCTATATAAATTATACATCAAGTGATAAGATAAAATAATTAAAAGTGTGGTAGGTCACAATGTTGGATTCATAGTAATAATGAATTATGTTTTATGAATATATATAAAGGGAAGCTTTGTCAATTTTAAGTTTGAGGATTAAAATACATAGTTGATCATATATCCTTGAAAAATGAATATTTGAAAAGTTTTTTTCTATGTGATTCTTGAAATTTTATTTACCCATTGATAGGAATTCTATTTTGATGATAATGGAAATTATATATTGTTATCAATAATATCATTCTGGTTTTAATAGTGATTTCATGATTGGGGAAAAGCATGATATATGTGTGGAGATTTGGTTACTCTATTTTATGCATACATTTTGATAATAAATTTTAACATTTTATTGATAATAATAGAATAAAATATTTTTATTTCAAAATAATTGTGTTATAGAACATTTAAATTGTAATTTTGTGGAATAATTATATAGAAAAACATATTATTGATCAAGGAAGAAATGAATTGACGAATGTTGAAAAATTGAAAGGGAATCTAATGAAGATATTCCAAAAACAAATTTGGAAATCAAACCAGCCATGGGGGAGAAGACCACCCACACTAAGAGCGAATCCAACCAATAATTACGATAGTTAGCTTGTGCAATGTAAGGGTTAAATTTGAGTGATCCAGGTGATAGTTTTTGCTTGGTGGGTTAATGTGTGAAGAGCGGAGCACCCAACACATTGGAGGTTCTGGGTTGCATAATCTATAAATAGGTATATGGATTCAAATTTGACCCATATATTCCACACTCTCATATATTATTATTATTTAACCCAAACACATTTCTAATTCATGAATAGACATTTCATGGGAACTGTACAGCTTGTTAAAACATAGTCATTCTGATCCTACACCAATGAATTCTTCCTTAGATAGATTCTGCACTGCTTCAGCTTTCACTGTGTTATAATCCGCCTTGGTCGATGTCAAGGGATCTCAGAACTAAATACATTGAAGGATAGGTTTCACCATAAGCCATCACATTTTGTTACAAACTATTATATAAATTTGGGTAGGTGTGACAAGGTTCTAACATCAGCCTATTTCTTTAACATTAAACCCAGTAACTACTTGATATTTTAGAAAATATTTCTTCAAATAAATAATTTATTCAATAGATTATCCACATAAAAAGATGAACATCATCTATTCGTGACATATTTATAAATAATTTAATTTATAAATAATAAAATATCCAGTTAACAAATTGATATTAACCAATTAATATGCTTATATTTAGAGGATATATATCTTATATGAATTAATATTTAAATTTATTCTCCATTTTCAAATAATTTTCTAATCAATTAAAAAACTAAAATTGAAAACTTTTAAAATATAGTTTTTATAAAAAAAATTATTCCAATTTATTAGCACACATATTAGCATCATTAAGATATGAATTTGTTTGAAAATGTATTAAGACCACATAATGATTGAAAATGTCACTTCTTAACTGAATTTTTTTATTTATATTTTCCGTTACAAGATAAATTTATAAATTTTGAATTTTTCTTTTTTTAGATGAACATTATTTTTGAATTTGAAAATTAAATATTATATTAAGATGAATTTTTTTATTTTAATAAATAGGTTTATTTTTCGGTGAATAATGTAAAATCCCTTGTTTACATAAAACAATAATTTTGTGACATTATTAGTATATATTTATAAATTATAAAATAAATAAACACTTTTAAAATACCAAATGTTACTTTTAAATGGGAATTTATATTTTAAAAAAAATTGTTTAAATTTAAAAACCCATATTTTACATTTTTGAACTCTATTAGTATTTTTCTAAAAAAATACCTTTAATATATTATACATTAAATATTATAAAAATAATATTCATCCCTAATGGATGACTAAAATAGGAAAATGTATTAAAATTTTGAATCATTAGATTTGAATTATGTAATAAAGAACTATTATTTTCAAATATATAGAGTAATTTACATTGGATAATAATAGATTACTTGCTAAAGAAAAAAAGCTTTAAAAAGGGTTTAATAAGGAGGGATAGAGCCCAAAAAGGAGTAAAACATATACTAGAATTGTTTTTAAGGACATTATCAACCTTACCACTATTAATATACATTATTTAACAATTTTCAATATACATTCTTTGGGATTGATTTCACATTATTAAATGATTTGGGTATTTATATAAATTACATCCCCTCTCACCTACCGAAGGATCACTCCTATCAAAAATTACCCACACACCACAACCCACATAGTTTCATAAAAATCCTACCCAAAACTCTCCTAAAAATTCATATCCACTATTATGATATTTTGGTCTTCTTAGAAGACAATCCCTCAAAGGATTAACCATCTTCAAAGATGAGTGAATCAAAGAAGTAATGATCAAATTTCTAACTAATCTATTCACTTTTAAATATCATTATGTGAATTTGAACTCCCAAAAATTTCATTAAAACATATTAAAATTATATAATAAGTATAATTACTAAATTTGTATTTTATTATAATGATTGTGAAATCATTGTACCTGTTTCTCTTTTATATTATGAAAAATAAAATCTGCATTCAAGTGTAGCGTGGACTACTGACTCCATAATAAAACATGTCTCATTTTCCTTCTCCTCATAATGGTTGGTGATAACCATGAATTTAATATATAAGTATGATTTTTATGAAATACTATATATTATTAAATGATAAAAAATATTAATCATTTTCATATTTCTATGGAAAAATAAATCATCATCCTTGAGTACGTGTGGACTACAACCTCTGAGGAAAGATTGATTTCCATTTTTATTTTCATCAATTCCTTACATGGTTGTTCCAGAGAATGATATTAATATTTAAATATTATTTTAATGAAATTATTATGTTTTTATAAATACAAATCATAATTTTTATAAACTATATGATCAATAATCAATCAATCTAAATTCAACCCTCCAAAAAAGAATTCTTAGAGTAAAATTTTATTTATTCTTGTGATTTAATAAGTTTTTATAGGTTATATTATTCTCCCAATTATTTAAAATTATAATATATCACACTAATAATTAATTAATAAGATCACTATGCTTGTGGTATAATCATATTAAAATAAAATCTTATTAGAATCATCCTTTAATTACGTAATAACCTTGTTTGTGTTGATTTAAACACCTAATCCTTTAATCTTATGGAATTATATCATGGATGAATATGGGATTTTAATTTAATTTTATTTATTATAAAACTATGAAAATAATAAAAATTGTAAATTATTTAATAGTATTTGAGAAATTTTACAGATAATTTATGAAAAGACCCTTCAATCTCTAAGAATCAATGAAACAATATCGTGGCCATGTACATCATTAATGATTATAATAAAAAACATTCATAGATTGAAAATAAAAAAGTATAAATTAAAAACATATAGAACTTTATATTATGTATTAATGGTAAAATTTGGGATATGAATGAAGAACAACCCTACTATTATAGAACTATTTCAAAATGACCAAGATTACACACAGTAGATATAGAAAATAGTTAATAACTAACTAATAGACATGTAGAGAATAATTTTAACTTTTGTTTATAAGAAGATATACACAAAAATAATGTTCTAAAATAGTTCTAGAAGACTGTTTGTTATATATGAGGTTAGATTTTGATCAACTAAAAAGAAATAATGGAAAGTGTTTATTGTCTTGATGTTAATTTCATAAGACATATTTCATATTATATACCATGATGCATTTAATATCCATTTATTACCACATAATGGATTTATTTTACCATATTAATTCAATGTATGGATGTTTAAGAGAAGTAGTTTTTCCATTTTTAAATCGATTCTGATTCAATGTATACAATGGTTATAAGGTTTTTTTGCTAAATCACCTCCCTAAGTCAAGTTAAAATAATTTTTCATAAACTTGTTTCTTCCATGACTGATTTCTTCCACATTATGGCGTATCTCATTTTAATTTCTCTTCATATTAGTAGGATGATTAGTTTTATATAAAAATAATTTACCTAGAGTAATTTATTTATAAAAGAAATATATCATCATTATGAATAATTCATATCCTCCGTAATGATTTTTTCCTCCATTCCCATATTTTCCCTTCCTATAAATGTTATTCTTTATGTTTCGACACTTAATTATGTGATATCTCAGGTGACCATAATTTTTACCTTTTCTAATTTTTCAAAGTAGGTTTTATTAAATTTTTTATGTGGGATGTAAATTAAGTTATTTCAATATGTTAGAAAGTTTTTACTTCTGTTAGAAATAATATTTATTATCATCCAATATAAATTTATCTTGATAACCAATAAGTAATTTCTAGGATCTATTATTAATGTTTAATTTTCAAAGGTAAATTTTTTAAAAAGTTATAACCACGCCTTTTTTAAACCATTATGAAATTTTCATTGATATTTTATTATTATTTTAATTAAATTTTTTTAAAATTTTTTTAAATCATTTTTTAAAATAGATTTTTTTCTTTTTTAGGGTTTCCTAATTTATGATTCCATTTGAAATTAATTTTCTTCCAATTTTTTTCCACTTCAAATTTTGGAAAACAACTTTTGAATGTGATTTGTAACTTCATATTTCACAATAATAATAAAAAATATTTATTAAAAATATTTATTGGTTTCTCATCCATTTCTAAATTATATTTAATGGTCTTATTTCATTGGAATTTATATTTCCTAAAACACCAAAAAAAATTCTTATGGAATAATCTTTTGGATGACCAAAATATGGGTATCAAAAATTTATATTCTGGTCATCATTTTTTGAAATAACATCTATAAATATTTTGAACCCCATTTTTATTTCCATGGTTACATTATGATGGGTTTTAAAGAATAATTTTAATGTGGCTCCAAATGTACAGATGATTCACTATTTGGTTCCATATATCACTCTAATGAATTAGTAATGTTTATATCTCATGACATCATAAGGGTATACAAGAATAATTTTCACAAATAAAAGGGTACAAGGGGGGATTTATCCAAATCCAAAGGGTACAAGGGATAATGTATCCCAAGCCAAAGAGAACAATGGCAGACTTATCTCAAGAAAAAAGGTGTAATTGATGATTTATTCCAAGCCAAATGGTACCTTGGAGGATTTATCCAATGAAAAAGGGTACATAAGTGGATTATCCTAATCCAAAAAGTATATGAGGGGATTTATCCCAATCAAAAGGATACAAAATAGTATTTATTCCAATCCCAAGGGTAATTGTCATGATTTATCCCGATCCAAAGGTACACAATATGATTTATCCTACGACTAATAGTAAAGTGGATGATTAATCCCATGATAAGCGGTTTAATGGATGATTTATCCCAAGAAAAATAGTACATGGGAATATTATTCCAAGTATAAGAGGGTACATGGTTGATTATCCAAATAATACTACGTGATGATGTTCTTTGGTATTATTAATACTATTTTATTTATATGATAATTTTTATACCACAAAATTATGTAATAATTTTCATACTGTGATTATGCTCCTTGACTCATGTTTAATGTCTCATGATTCGAAACACTTTTTATATGGTATATGTTTTTTATTTTGAGATTATATAACCTTATATTATTACATATGTTTAAACATTATTGTTCTATTATATTTTCATATTATATTTCTCTCAACCTAACGTTTCTTCATATTGTTTTGATCTATCCCTTAATGACATGATGAAAAATTTTAACCTATTGAGAATTTGAAATCACCCCTTTCTAAGGATTCACATTCACGTTTTATGATGATTTACATAACTTATGAGATGTATATAAGGTATTCTTGTGTGGTTCAATTATATATAACTTTTCACAAGTTTTTCGTCTGTGGCAAGTCCATAAAGATACAAAACCATTTATTCTTTGGATTGTTCAATAATTTGTGATATAGAATGATTATTAATGAAAATTATGAAATAAATGTGTTTTTTTTAGAATTTATATCTATATAATCTATAGGTAATATCTTTATAATAAAAACATGATCAGTAAAAGATTATATTGTGATATACGATTGTGTTCAAAGAAAGTGCACGAGGTTATATTGAGGTATTTCGGTGAGAAATAATTTTTCCACATGTTAGATTAATATGTGTCAAATATTTTAGGGATGGTTCTAATGTAGTATTTCCTTTCACCATGGAGAATCCCAATGATTATTTGATTTGAGAGTTTTATTTATAGAATATTATCATAAGGATTTGTTTTGTGAACCCATGAATATTTTTACATATCTGAGCAATAGAGGTGTTGTCACATGAATATTATTCTCACAACCTATGTGGATAAGATAATTTATATAATATAGTGGTCACGTCATTGAGTTTAATTTTATTGAAATGATGTAAGATAATGTTGTGGACATGGTTTTGGTTTAGGTAGTGGTTTGATTAAGGATACACAATACGTTTCATTATGGAATCAAGAAGAAATTTCCAACTGAAACCCTTTTTTTTATACTGCATATGTAAAATTTACACAAATATGACATCTTATCCATATCTCTCCAAGCATGATATTAAATTTATATTTTTTATTTTCTTTACTATAGAAAATGTATATTAGAGGCTAATTCAATATAATTAAAAATGAGAAATGATATAACAAAATATATAATGATGATAAATTATATATTTCATGAAGAATGGTGGTCCCTTAATAAAGGAAGCCCTTAAACTTTTATGGGATCTAATCATGGAGAGTTCTACTACAAATAATCAGTCAGAGGCTACTGTGGAGTACCTCATAGGTTTTGTTTTACATTATTTTTATTTTATTTTCTTACATCTCAAGAATGGAACATTGGGGTAGATTATTTTAGTAGGGTATTTTGATGTATGGGGATTGATTTATAATATAGCATTATATTTATATTTTTTATTTTGGATTTATAGATATTTTTTATTTTTATCATCTCTCTCATTTTTTATTAAGAATAATTGATACCTTAGATTGAGAGGGCACTTTATTATATAAGTTCTTGAGGGAGGATTCTACCATGACAAATGGATTGTCATTTAGTCAACCATTAAAAATGGTTTTGGGTTACCTACTTATTTAGTAATCTTATGTACGTGAGAGGATAAAATATGATCTTTAATGGATGGAGAGTGTTTACTTAGAGAGGGGACTCAATAAGACATGATTTTGATAAATAAATTTTTATCTTCGTAACTTATTTACATTATTATTAAATGATCCTGATGTTATGAAGTCTTAATTCAACTCATTTTAAATTGTTTTCTTTTTAGATTAATTATTTTTTTTGATATATAATAATTAATTATTTCTATTGGGATTTATGTTATTCCTTATCTCTATGGGTTTGACAATTGGATTCCATTATCTATACTACACTTTTAGATAATAGGAACCTATTTTGATAATATATATTAAAAATTCAATCATTCATAGGATGTAATGAATCCCTATGGGTTATCACATAGGCTTCCATACTGTGTTTTTTAGAATTAGAGCTAAAAATATGTTTGTTGGCTATGTTACGTCTATTGGTTGGGGAATATCTATAGATCATATTTGGATTTATCTTTATTTAGTATTAGTTTGAAATCAAAATATTCATTTCATTTTTACTAATAATGTGCACAACTATACCAAATACATTAGATGTATTAATATGTGTAGTAAATTCATTGAAATTTGGTCGATATAATCCAGTTCTTATGCTCATATTTGATGTCATGAATAAAATGAACATGATATAGTATACACACGGGTGATGTTATCACATTGAACATTTTATTATATATATTTCAATTATGAAATAGATTGAGAATTTATAATAAAAATGAAAAACGTTAAAATGGGTCACTCAATTTTTTTCTAAATATGAAATTATTAATCCAGCTGTTTTTAGATATTTTACAAAATTTATTTAGATTAAAATAATTAAGTAAAATAAAATAATCTATATTAAATTGTAATTATTATTGTTTTAAATATATTTTTTATTTATATATGTGGGACATATATATTAATATTTTGAATTACATATATAATTATAAGATAATTTAATAAAGTCAATTTTATAATAATTTTTTTATAAATATTTATAAAAGATATCAATATTTTTATACAGTTTATATTTATCCAACATTTTGTATAGGTAATGGATGGATTGAATTTTTACTACATAATAAACTATTTTAATATAATTTATTAATTATATTTAATGTAATAGTTGATAAGGTCTAAATCCATAGCACTTGAAGCATTTAAAAGAGGTTCCATGGGGTTCAATATATATTACCAATTATAGAGGAAAAACAATTCTTATGATCCTATATATTATTAAAAAAATTTATCATCAACATTTATAGTGATATTCCTTATTTTAATGACAAAATAATTTATAACAAAGGAAAATAATGACTGTTTAAGATAAAAAATTATCAGTTTCTATTTTATAATGGATGAGGATCACTTTTCAATGAGAAAAAATCATTATTTTGTTATTATAAGTTTTTATTTTTAATTATTGCTTTTAAATTATGGAAAATACGGTTTTTTTATTTCATTTAAAAAAAAAAATTATTCCACAATGTTTTCAATGTGTATATTGAATTCAAATAGATCATTTCCTTCAGATATCACAAACAATTCATGATGGACCCATTAGAGATAATTTTATGTATGTTATAAAGGACCAAAGATGGGAAATTTTGGATAGTTTTTTTAATATAAAGAACATCAAAAATTATGTATAATTAATAGATTATAGAATGTTGGTTTTCTATCACCATGGTTTTTATTTTTAATATGATTTCTCAATATATAATTCGTCTCTAATAGAAAATATTTTTACTAAAATTTAATTTTCTAGCTTGTGATACATAAAATATATCCCTTACCTTTTTGAATTACTCACTGTCAAGGGAAAAATTTTAGTGACCGTGAAGGTGTGGATTAATTTATGGTTGGTGAGAAAGAGTAAAAATAAGATCACAATCCAAAAATAGTTTTTTAATAATTTATTAATGAAAAAGGTATATGTCAAAAAATTCAAGTTGGATTGAATGAATTTGGTATAAAAAAAAATTTAATAAATCAATATTAATTAGATATATTTTGTTTTTATTATATTTAACATGTTCTTTAATATATATAATTTAAATAATGTAATAACTAAAATGATGTTGGTTTTTTAGAATTCATTTTTGGTACCCTAATATTAAAATATCTATTGCATTTTATTTAAACCAATTCAAGAAATTATGATTTATTTTTCAAAAGAATATGTTTATAGATAAATAATTTAATAGGAATTTCATTTTAAATGTTACTATAAATGAACATTGAGATTTAATAATTATTATTTTGACAATATAATATAGATATACTTATGGGAACACCAATCCTCAACCAAAAAAGATATATTTTTTCTTCATCTCCCTAGAAAATTGGAATTCATTTCTTTAAAGACAAGAATAAGTGGTATTTAATGTAAATTATAAGTGAATTTACTTTATTTGACCATTTGTATAAAAATAAGACAAGTTTATATATCTTAAATTATAAAAATGAGTTCAGGAAATATCAAAACATGAAACAATGGAACTGAACCCATATGATAAATCAAGGACAAGGAATACTGGACTTAAGAAAAAACTTGTATATACATTAAAATTATAATTAAACTATAATGTGATAAAAAATGGAATGATTGAAATAATATTTTTCATGTTAATGTAGATAAATTATATTATTTGAGTACATCAATATTAATCCATGTGGTATTGATGGTTAGCTGTGCTAATGAGATGTGTGAACTTTTAGATTACCACATTCAATGTATAATAGAGGAATGTGTATGTTTATAAGAAGTAATGTTTTTTATTATTGGATATTTTAAAACATAATTACATACAAAAAGTTATTATTCATTTTTTAAATGAATTATAAACCATCTACCATATGTAAAGAAGAATAAATTTTAGTGACCGTCATTATCTATAATAGAATGGATTTGTTAGAGGGTTTGGGTTTATGATCTCATTGAGAGACTAATTTTACAAAGGATAAGTATAAAATTAATCAAATAAGGAATATAAACAGTTTAACGAATAAAATAATGATATTTTAAGGAAAATATAACAAAAACTGAAGTATTGTTTATTAAAAATAAACTATTGATGGAAAAAATAAAATGTTGATGAAAAATAAATAAGTTAACCAAAACCATGGTATAATCTACTAACATCGAGTTTTTTGGGTAATTTTTCCCCTCATATTTCCAATATTCTAAAGGGAATGATTTTTTCAAAATATTTTATTATATCAATGCAATAAATTGGAATCATTAATTTAAAAGTTTTCAAATTATTCCTGGTTAAATTGATAGTGACATACATATACTAGTTTCCTCTCACAGAATTATTATATGAGATATGATACACAATATTCGAGGAAATACCTTTTAAAACATATAAGTATAATCAAAACCTTTGAGTGTTGGGAGTTAGTGTTCTTATGAAATGAGATCTTACAAACTTATCCCCATTTACAATGATGATATTAACACCATAAAACATGTTATAATAAATTTTGCAACATGGATAATATATCTTATAAGGCCACATGATAAAAAGATGGTTTTTATTTCATAATTTTATTATATTAAATATATTTTATTCTCAAAAAAATACTTGTAAATTATTTAATGAGATTAATATGTTGGGAAAAAAACAATGGTAATGTAATCGAAGGGACCAATTTGATTCCAATAGAGAGAACTACATAACCTAATTTTTCTCCGCCATCAACCCTCACATAAGTGATATATTAAATGGATATTATAAATTCATATTTCAAATATGATAATACTTTTGTATTCTTATTTGTATAATACAGAACTAATATAGATTCAATTTACATTTTTGGGCCTTCCCATGGTAATTGAAATTCTATTACCTAGTTTGTTAGGATCCAATTTCATAAATGTATTCATGAGGAAAATTGTAAAATTTTTTATTTTAAGTTATTAGTGTTTTAATTCTTTTTAAATTATAATGTTGTTTCTTTTATATAACATATTTTTATGATAATAAGGATTTTTCTGAATAAGTTAATCATATTCTTAAATTTATAAGTTCATATAATCCTTTGGTAGATTAAATACCCATGAAGATATATCATATTATAAGAAATGTGAAAAAAATTTATAATGTATTTGTATAAAAGGATTCATATGATAATATATGATTAATACCAACCATTCAAGGGTAGCACTGTACAACATGATTACTATTATGATAATATATTTTTAACAATATTTAGTTCTTATTAAATTAGTAAAATTTTCTTAGGGGAACTGGATATTAATTTTAATAGGTTTAGTTATTCTAATGATAAATTTTATGAAACATGTGCTTGAATATATAAAAAATCAAATAATACTTATTTTTATTTAAAAACATTATATTTTCCGAAATTTTACAGTCCATTAATGATATGTTATATAATATTTGATAAAATTAAATTTTTATTGGTTTTTTGTGGTAATGTATAATTTTTGAAACAGTTTAGGTTAGATGGATGAAAATAAAAAACTGATGGGTTACTATAGATAAAAATATATTTGGGTATATATAGTAATTGTTCATTATTAAAAAATATATCATAACAAATTTCTAATAATTGTAAATTTTTTTATAGTGTAAAAATTAACCCGATGGTTTTGACTATGGTATGTATTTTGAAAATTTATAATGGTATCATATCCTATAAAAAACTAAAATATACATGATAATATATATTATACATATCTATTATTTATTTTATAGACTCAAATATCAAATAATTATTTACTATTTCATTACTTTTTTGTATTATTATAGTTCTATTGATAAATTACTTATAAATAATAAAATACACTCATTTTCGGATAAATTGGTAGGTTGTATTATGTTTCGATGATTATAAAATGCTTAATGTGGTATTCCACTAACATTTATTTATTTATTTTCCAATATAATTTGTAACATGTATTGGTGAACCACATGATAAATTCTTGTAAAAGTATATTGAATTATTATGATATTATGATCACAATTTCATTTTTTAACCATACAAAATGGGATTCATAACATTTCAAAAAATGGTGTGGTTAGAATGACCGAAAAGACATTTGTTTTATTTTATGTGAAAAAGAAGCTCAAAAACATTAAATTTTCATATCCTAGAGAATATTAAATATCAATCAATAAAATAGGGAAAATTATCTTCAATTTATTTATGATATATATTAAAAAAATAAATGTCACTTTTATGTTTGGTGTTGTCTTTATGACAAAATGTAAATGTTTTAATTTTTTTAAATTGATATTTCTATTCATAAAGCATGTAATATACTCGAAACTATAAAAAATAACTCAGATATTTTTGAAAGTATAGAAAAAATATTATTTATATATTTTCATTCTCTATAAATGAACCTGATTTCATTTCTATACAATGTGTATCTAGAAAGACCAATATTTTATTTTTTATTTTAGGTGTTACACAAGTCTAAAACATTGGTAATAAGAATAATACTTAATTAACATAATCCATTGGTAATAAAATTATATGAAACTTTTATTATATTTATTTATGGTATATAGTAATTAACCTCATTTTATTCCAACAATGAATGTAGTTGGTATGAAAAAAATAATTTTTTTAATTAAAAAGTAATATTTTATTTCAAAATGCATGTCATTTACTCTATACAATGAAAATGAGATGCAATTGTTAGGAATCTCACTAAAAATTATATATGAACAAATTTTGTTCGAAAAATGAAACTATATTATTTTGATACGTGATGTGGTAAAAGGAACTATAATGCATGATATGAATTTAAATGATATATTTCAGTTAAAAATGCACCCCATATGCTCTATACACTAAAAAGGCATATCTTATTTCTATGAAAATCTGTTAAAATGATCATTAATTCATTTTTAATCTTTAAGAAAATACTTAACAACATTCTGTCCTTGGATGTAGTTGGAATGACTCAAAGTACCTTTTCCCATTTTATGTATTAAAGTAGATCAAAACATATAGAAAATATTTAATACTATTAAACCACACTCATTCATTAAAGAAAATCTATTTAAAATTTTTTATATTTATTTATGACACGTAGGAATAAACCATAAATCATTCATACATATAGTGTAGTAAATATAACAAAACGTATGGCATTCCTATTAAAATGTAGATATTTAGTCCAAAACATGCATCACATGATCAAAAAAATCAGATCATATTCTCATCCAACACAATGAAATGATATTTATTTCATTGTTGACATAAAAAATTGAATCACATGGCTTTCTCACTTGCGGTGTGGTTTAAATAAACTAATGTACATTTTCACATTTTAAATATTGAATAAGGTCAAAATAGACATCCCAATTTCATGAATAAGAACATATTCTTCTTTTTCATGAAACCTACTGAAAAATAAATATTACATTTATTTATGAATTATATATATATATTTTTATAAAATATTATACACTATCATGTCAAAATTAATGAATACTCATTTTTTGATTTTATATAAATACATCAGTTAAAAATGTACATTGCATGGAAAAAGTAAAAGAATTCTCTGATATTGTTGTAAAAATATAAAATAATGTTCCTTAATTAATTTCGAAATATATTAATGAAAAAAATCCATGATTTTATATGGGTTTTTTGTAATGATTAAAAATTCATGATTCAAAATTAATTGGGATATTTAAGATAATAAAATAAGTTACATTGTGAAAATTGTGAAAATTATCTTAGATTTTCAGGAAATAGAGGAAAAATTATATTTTATTTATTTTTTAAATGTAGTAATAAATCCCCTTCTATTATGTTAAATAGTGTATTCAATATGGAACAAACAGACTTATTTTCATATGTAACTAATTTTAAATTTTTTACACTACATTAATAAAAGAAAAATTATTTATTTATACTTATATATTACTCATTTTAATAATTGTTACATTATTTTAGTAATTTAAATGTGAAATAATTTTTTATTCCTTAACATTCTCTTACTCAAATTCTACATGTTGAAAATTTTTAATTTAATATTTTTATAATAATAACTGATAATTTCAAAGTAAAAAAGTGTTTTTAAATAATTTATTATATTTTTTAATTTCATTCTACCCATTGTTGTTCTCCATTTGTTTAATTTCATCATAATATTTTTTTAATATTGGGTTTTTCTATATATTCATAAATACAACTATATATAGTGGTTCCACCAATCTATAGCTTCCATTATTTATGTTAAAATAAATTTGAGAAATTCCTTCTCCATTTCTAGTAAAAAATGTTCTGTTTATTTTTAGGATTTCAGAAAACAAATTTTTATATTTTGAAATAAATTATTTAGTTTTGGGTTTTTTCTGGTTGGTTTTGTCTTGTTTAGTTTACCCTAAACATCCTTTTATATTTCAATTCATAAAACATGTTCCTTATATCTTTCCATTATAATTAAAAGAATAAAATTTAATATAACGATTTTAAATCACAGATAAATTAATACGAATACCTAATAAATACGTAAATTGTTAAAAATCATTAAAATACCCCATAATTATAAAAATACATTATTGTAAACAAAAAATCCCTTGTTTATTAAATAATACATAAAATATAAGTTTTTGGACTATGTTAATGTTTTTTGGTTATGTTCCATATACTTTTTATTTATTACATATATTATATAAATCATAAAACATATACTATATAAAATATTCATGTAAGGGCCTAGAATTAAATAGACCCTTAATTTTCATTTTTCATGAATTTAAGAATTTTAAGGATGTTTAATGGTAGTCTTAGTGGTTGGGGTAAAAAACATGTTGTCAAAGTTTTTATTTCCTCTAGAAGAGGTACATTGTAATGTGATGGTAAGCATTGAGACACGATGTCATGTATCATGATGTGAACTTGTGTCCCAAAATGTGTAGTTTTCATTGAGGTATATTTTTTACACTTTTATGTGTTAGAACGATGGGCACCATGTGGTTGGTTCAATCGAGACCTGAATTCCAATGGGTTACCCTTTTTTTAGTTTTTTAGAAGACTTTATGTACAACACTCTCATGAAAAGTGGATCTAAATTCACGATGTGAATGGTCTTGGGGAAATTTTTTAATATTTATTCAGTATTCATCACAACATGGTCCCAAATATCATGACACATATCCCGGAGTGAATGATTTAGTGGTTATACAATTTTTTGTATCATTATTTCATGGTTCCCTTACAACACTATGGGTTTTGCATAGGGTTTCCTCAGTTAAGGTAGAAGTCTTAGAATTATGTTTCAATTTAATAGGGTTGGAATTTTTTGAAATTACACTACTATAAATTTCATTAAATATTTTAATCTAATAAATTAAATGGTCATCATCCATGTGGAAATGAGGAGTTGTGTAGGGATATTTCAACACAATATTTAGATATAGGGTCGATTTGTCTTGGAAAATGACTACCACATTCTAACACTATATTTTCTAATAAAATCAACAAATTTAATTTAACCCTAAAATTCAATATATTTCCTCCTCCTCTCAAAATCAAGGTGGTCTTGGAAGCTCTTTTTTTGGTATGGGTTGATGATGGAAGATTCATAATTTTTTGGTTCATGTGATTTAATTATTTCTCTATTTGAGATTCCTTCATAATTATTATAGTTTCATTAGTACTCATATTTATTCCTATAAAAATTCAATTTCTTATTTTCATTTGGATCAAATAATTCTAAACATTTATTCTATCTTCAAGAAAAATATGTTTCTTGTTATATTGTGTAATATTCTTAGATACCCTGGATCATCATTTATCCATTTTATTACTATCCCCATAGAATCTAGGAATCTAAACCAATTTTACTAGTCCATATATGATTTCTTACCATCCTTATGTATGTTTTCAAATATCTCATTGAACTATAATACTTCTGGACCCTTTGGAAATCTCCATAGAATGACTTATTTCACCATAAATTGATACTATTTGATCAGGCATTGTGGGGTAGGTTTGATCTAGGGGAAAGTGTTTTTATTTACATTAAAATTTTTATCATCAAAATATTCACTCATTTTTAGTATTTTTTGGTCTATGGGAAGCGTATTTTTTATGTTTCATTTCATTACATTATATATACTGATTAAGATTTGTTCGTTGTTACTACTTACCATAAATTTATTAATTTATATATATTAATATGTTTTGATTTTTAAAACACCATCAAACTATTTTAATATAAAATATAATCATTATTATAGACTAAACAGAAAATCATGTTTGTTAAAAGATTTCTTTTTTTTCTATGATGCTATAATAATTAAAATATATGTTTTTTATTTTGGTGTTATAGATATGTTTATGTATAATGGATAATATATTGGAAAAAAACAAAATAGAAATCATGAAATTAAAGATGATATTAAGGGTAAATAATTTAGTAAGAATACCTTATGAGTTTGATTTATCATTATTTCACTCTAATAATTATAGATTCTTTGGGTTTAATGTCCTGAGATTGATTGGGGGTTTTAATTAGAATAATAGTTCTTTACCTTCTGCTTTTGATTGTAATATATTGTTATTTATAATATTTATGATGGATGGTAAGGGTTTTAATTATTATATTTGGTTTGTTTTAATGGCCTCATAATTCATTCCATTCCCATTAGTGATGTCTTGGGTTTAGGATATATGGTATGAATTCAGAATTCCATTATTAGAGGTGTCCTACTCTTATCCTCTTAGGTTAGTGATGTTAGTTGTTGTTAAATGATATTATGTGTTTGATAGTATAATAGAGAGGGTGATATTTATTTTTTTAGGGATTTGAATAATTTTATGTTCTAGGTCTAGATGATTTTAGAAGTAATTTTTTTTGCAGTTCTTATTGGTATTTTACAAGTTATGTGGTCTCAAAGAGTAGTATAGTTGTCAATCTGGTTCAATGTTCTCTTTAAAATAATATGATGATTTTTAGGATTATTTCATACTTGTTCTATTTTTTGGGTAGATGTTTAAAGTTAACTAAATGAATATTTAGTTGGAATAGTTAACCTGATTGAATACAAAACATAATGTCATATCTTTGGTAAATAAATGAAATTGTAATCAGAATGTGGGGTAAGATATAGGTATTGTCTTTAAGAATGAAATAATTTGATGTATGATTTTTAAATATTCCAATATTGTTAATTAAAGGAATTAAATTGTAATCTATGTTGGTGTTAAATAATGAATTTGATAGAATATGATTTAATTAAATGTTTATGATTTTTTAGATGAATTTTATGATATTATTATTAATATGATTAAATGATATTGGGATAAATTATGTTATATGAATAATTAATTTATTGAAAAAAATAAATTAATTAGTAAGATGAATAATTCCTCGGTATGATGAATATTACATTAAATTTGATACCTTTTTATTTAGTAATGAAAAAATTTCACATTCATGATCATGTTGTTTGTAAAATATTTGTTATATAAGGTAATAATTATTGTACCAAGTGTGGATTGATATTTGATATGATTTTATTGAACAATATGATTATTGGTTATGTAGAAATTGGTTGTAATGGATTAGGGTTATGTCTCTCGATGAAATTGATGATGTAGTGATTGTGATATAGCTGAAGCTATTTCAATTTCATTTGGTGTTGATTACATGATTGTTGGATAGTATACCACCCCATTTTATATAGACCTTTTTTGAATAAGTTTATTTTCATAGAATTGTTTCATTATAATAAGTCAATGATTTCATTCATATAAAATATAATTTACGTATGTTACATGAAACAACGACTTTGTGTACATTCCACGTAACACTAGCTAATCGAGTCTAATAGGAAACACTAAGTTTCTACGAAACATATTTTTTGTTATAATTATTTAAATGAGATAATTTAAAAAAAAATCCATTAAACTCATTAATATGAATATTACTAAATAATTTTCAAATAGTAGTTTAATGATTTTATAAAAATAAAACTAATTGATAATGTAAGATATAATTTTTTGTGAATTCCTTATATGTTTAAAAATAGAATTTTTACAAATGAACTTTTTTTCATATCCTTCTAGGATAAAATAATAAAATTAATTTTACACACATTTATAAATTTAATTTTAAGAAATAAACATCATTTTTTAATTTATAATTTGAAAATTAACTTTGGTTGAGTTTTTGGATTTTTCATTGAAACTTTATTTTTAATTAATATTTGAAAATAATTAATTTTAATTAAAATTTGATTTCTCATATAATTTATTTATAAGGATAAAATATATTTTTAAATTATTTTAGTATTTAATTAAATCAATTTTCAATCAATTTATCCAATTCAGGTCATTGGATGCAATTTTCTCAAGATACTGGATAAAAAACATGGAAAACTTTTGATATTTTTTACTTTAAAAACTCACTGTGTCATACAGATGGTGGGATTAATTTTAAATCATTTTATGAATCTTATGTTATTGTAATTTGAAAAAAAGGATTCCATATATTATATTCATTATAATTTATAATGATGAAAATTTTCAACGTAGTTATTTAATAAAAATATTAGTAAATTGATTAAAATTAATTATAGTGATTAAGAGAAAAATGTACATCTTAAAAAACTAAACATTAATAATATAGCCCAAAACAACCCAAAGACTTTTCTAATACCTGTTTTTTGGAAATATTAAGTCCATAAATCATGTATTATTCTGTCTTTTATGTTTTTGATGACATTTCTTATGTAAAAATTTGAGTACACCAGACTCATTTTAAAAAATTCATAGCATTTCCTCTCACTTCCCTATAAAAAGAAACCACTTCTACACATTAAATACACCTCCAAAACCACTTATGTTTATCCAATATTTGTGAAATTAACTCCCAATATCAATTCATTACTCATTTAATCATCGCTTTTATAATAAAAAATCCAATGAATCCCCTTGGTGAAAACAAAAAGGAGTTACCCAAAGAAGAGGTAACAACCTTCCTCAAGCTCTATTATCTTATTTTCATTATCCACCCCTCCACTATTATTATTCTATGATAATACCAAAAAACAAGAATAAAAAATAATGTCAATTTTTTTATTCCATCTTTTAGAACTACAGTCATACACACTTCCAACTAATGGTTAATGATCATATTGTTTTTGTATGTGGTGAACAACCACCTTACGAAATGATGACTGTTAATTTTTCCATTACCCCCAAAAATGGTTGGTAATGATGATTAAAATGAAATCTATATATGATATATGTTATATTTATTATCTATTTAATATTATGTAATTATTTTAAGAGAATTTTTCTTATATGTTATATTTTGTGTAAATACGATAATTTCATTTGAGGATGTGTGGATTACTGCCCCCTCAAATAGATGTGATTCTTTAAGACATTACATTGAATGTGTTTAAGATGGGTTTCATAAAATTATATTATATATATGATTTAATAATTCTACTTGAATAATTATTTGTATACATATATTTCATTTACTCTCTATCATCGAACATGACAATAATACGAAAACATTGTTCATGCAAACATATGACCTCCAGTCGCATGAAGGGTGTGTTCCATTTCATTAATTATACATTTTATAGATGGTTATAATTCACTTATAATGAATGTAATTGATATTCATATCATGTTTTACATTATTGAAATCAAATATATGATTGTAAAGACCAAAGATATAACAAATTGGGACATATGTGAAAAAGGATAATATTACATGAATTGATAACTTAACATAGAATTGTTAATTAGATAATAATATAAAGTAATAATAAAACCATTTATGGTTTATATATAATAATATATTTTTATATTTTTATAATAAAATTATATTAATTATAGATTAGGTTTAAATGAGTACACCGAGAGTCTAGACACAGGGTAAGGGAATTTCATCTCACTTTTTCTTTTCCTCATATTCATGCCATATTCACCACTATTTTCTATTCTGTTCTATATTTTCTGGCCATTAATTTATTATATGAATATTATAATTAAAATAATATTTATTTACGTAACCATTTTATGACTTATTTTCATGGGTTTTATGGTTCAAAAGTAACCGAATCAGTAAATTAATTTTTTCTTAATTTTCTTTCATTGAGATACATGTTTTGTTATACACCTATAGTTCATTTAGAAGTTACATATGTTTAAAATTGAAGGGTAATATAATTTAAATATTTATTTTTGATGATATTCAAGGCTCCATGTAAATTTATGTGAATTATGATTAAATTTTGCCAACCAGTATGTTTTTTTAAATAATCTCTTTATTGGTTGAAATCGTTTATGATAATGATTCAATTGAATAAATATAATGATCCATCTATAAATACAAATTAGTATATTTGTTATACTATATTTATTAATTATATCCCCATTTATTAGTACCATGTTTACACTCTTTGTTACATTATATAATTACGAAAAAAAATTAATAAAAATATGATAGTATATTTCTCTTCGGTGAAAATTCTATTTTATTTCAAAAACCATGTTTTGAAAAATGTTTTCAAATATGTATTAAAATTAAATTTAAATAAAACTTTCTTTTATAAATGATTTTAAATATTTTTTATACTTTTTCAATTTTTCATTTATAAGAATTCATGTTTTTTAGGGAAAATGGTTTTCCAATTGTTTAATGTTTTAAAAAAAATTCAAAGAAGAATGAATATTTTCCCCAAGAAAAGGTTTAAAATAATAATTTAAAATTATTTTACATATAATATGATATCTATTGAAGTTCATTATGCTTTATAATGATGTTATTTTATTTGGACATTCATTTTCTTCCCCTATATGATTTACTTTTTGATGGAATGATGTTTATGAAAGTCATTCCTCATTTACATGTTTTATGGTTGTGAAACCTACTTCCTTTCATGGGTTGGGATATGATAAAATTATAATGAATCATATCATATTCCATATGATAATATATTATTAAATGTTTATAACACCAATTTAAGTGGATTAAGATATGATATTTATAAAATCCATCTTTTTTTGGGTCATGATAATATGAAATATCAATTATCTTATAGAATATGTATGAATGATTTTATTATGATTTGGGTGGGACATGTATCTCCCTCCAATAAATTGGGTAAAGATTTATATCTCATTATATAATGATTGAAATCAGTTTTAATTGATTCATACACTATCATAAAATGGGAAAACCCAATACCTAAGAAGGAAAGAACTAGGACAAGGGATGGTGGTGTGTCCTGCCCAGTATGTGTAGTCACCATGGATATAGAAGATGGGGAAATCTAATCCACTATGGTAATATGGGGAAACCTAATCTATTATAAGGAAATGACTAAAATTATGGATAGTTTTTTTTTCTTCTCTGTAGCTACAGTTCCCATGATATGCCTAGAAACGTTCGAGCAAAGCATCATGACATATAATACAGGATATCAAATGTTTATGTATGGAATAATTATATATATTATTCCTATGTTATGCTTTTATATATTATGTTATTTATTCACTTATGATTCATTTATGATAAACTTCCAAATATTATACTAGGATCCATGTTTCTGATCATATGATATGTGGTGTATGATCTTTTAATGTTATTCTCTTGTTCTAATACCCGTAGGATCAGGTTTATGCATACATATCTCTATTGTTTACCCATACTGAGCATCTGAGCTCACACCTTTTTTGTTACCTTCCCTAGGTTATGATGATATGTATTATGTTTGATATGTCTATAAAGGGTCCTAGAAATGAATAACAGTGTGGGAGATAATGCATCTCCATTATGAACCAGTGTTTAAGTTTCCATGTTTATAAATTCACTAAAGTAATATGATCTTTGTACAATTGTTGGTTTAATTTTCTAATTATTCCACAAAATCTATTTAATCGTTATGTATGAAAATTGAGGGTTTCTATTGTTGGTAATAGTTAAATGGTTTATTTTACCTATAGATGTTTAGATGAAAACATCATAGTGAAATCCATAAGAAATTGTATAAAGATAAGACTACGGATAAGGAAAAAGTATTGGAAATTGTGTTGGAATTCTGTAAAAGGATTTAGATAGAGGTTTCCTATTAATATATCCCTATTTGGATACTACAAGTAGATGTGTCTCTCGAATATATATACCTATGATTAACAACTCTAATATGTTGTGTTAGGATGGACTCGGAGAAACCTAGTACATGAATACAAGATGTTTTTCACACCAAGTTTGACACTCCGAGGGATATGCTTTGGGAATTCAAAAACTCATCATGAATCATTATAAAATATTTAAATAGAATTTTTATATTGATAACCTAAGATATGATAATGGTTTCTTACTCTATGATTTTTTGTTCTAGTCAACTCATGAAACCCAAAGGATCTGCATTAATGGTAATTTCTATGGAAAATGAAACAATTATTCTCTTGAGTATCTTAAATCCTTGAGAGATGGTTTGAAAAAATAACATTATTATGCTCACACAACTTTCTCAAGATATGAATCATGTTAAGATTCCCAATGAGCTACGGTTGGTAGAAAGTTCTCTTTAGTCCTTCATGAAGAAACACCAAACATCTTTAATCCGGCCTTCCGATCAAATTTTTTTAACACTTGATCAGTACCACAAAAAGATATTCTTCATTACCCATTGTTTGAATCAGTATAAATTCATTCTAGTTGTTTATTAGTTATAATATGTAGTAGACCAATAGTGGAATATAATCTTGAATATGATGAATCTATATGAAATTAATTCCATGAATTGGAATGATTTCAAGAACAAATTAATTAAGAATTTATTTCCACATTATCTGTGTATGAATATGGAAAAGTTCTTTCTTTAGATGAATAAAAAGGATGATGAATCCATTGGTGCCTATATGGCCAATTTCACAAGACCGTCGAGTTATGGTTCAAGAATTACCAATCAACTCAAAAGTAAAGTAAATAGGTTCTTTAGCAGCTTAAAGACAATTCATAGATGGGAATTGACCATAATATACATTAGTAACTCTGATGAGATTCATAATTGTTCAATAGAGTGGAAATGGATGTTGGAGTTACATATCAATCACATTGTCTTAACAAGATAAGTAATACGAAGTCCAAAGAAAAATTTAAAGACCCAAATGAATGAAGATGGGGATTCCATTATCCTCTATGTGTGGAAATAATCATGGTTGGGACTTTATTATGGGTTTTAATAAGTGTTTTATGTGAATAATGGAAATACATTTGGTAGTAGATTTCTGAACTGATGGGAAGAAGCTATGCAATGATTCAAATATTGTAAAATATATACAGAATGTACCTCCCACACTAAAGTTCTTTATGTGTATGGAGAACATTAATTATTATAACTTTTGGAAAAAACTAAGGCTTAGTTTTGATAATCATTTTCAACAACCTCTTAATCCAAAGGATAGGGGGAAATCTCAAGTGATCAGTATTTATGATGAGGGCTGAGATAATGATGTGGTGAAAGGTAAATTTTCCATCCACTATAGAACTGTTAGTGACTAATTTTTTTAAAGATCTACCCACTCTTTAATATCTAAATAATTTCCTAAGGGTGTTATGAATCCCCAAAATTTATTAGATATGGAATGAGTAGTGAACAATGCTAATGGTATGAAGATTGTATCCAAATTCTATGATTCCTCTCCAATTGATGTTTGGGGGAATATGCCTACGGAAAATCTTTTCATTCTTTATTTGGTTGAATTTTATGTCATCCTAGGCATGGATTGTAATTTTCTGCATAAATACCAGATCAATTATCATGTAATTCACATATGTTTGATATTTTAAACCCCTCTAAGATCATCCCTCATTGTGAAAACATGTATGATGATCCTATAAATATTACAGAAATTGTCTTGGTTTTAATTCCCATCAGATGGGCTGTTTATCTCAAATTATTGGGGAGAAAATTGACATCAATGATATTCATATTATTCAGGAACCTATGAAATTATTTCCAAAAGAGTTACATAGCCTTCCACCAAAACATGATGTTGAGATCTAAATAGAACTCATACCTAGATCAACACCAATTTCAGAGACTCTATGTAGAATGGAACTAGTTTAATTGTAAAAATTTAAGATGAAACTCCATGGAAACAATGATAAGGGATTTATTCATCCACGTGTGTCACCATGGGGTGTGTAACACCTCGAGTTTTTTTAACTACTTTTTTTTATAAATTAATTTTCATTGAGGTATTTTATTTCATTAAATAAAACTTTCCATTCACATGACACCGACATTTCATGTGCTACAAGACACCATCTTGGCTTATGTCACCGTAATATTGACTTTTTTGTATTACCTGCAAAACCAGTTGTAAAAGGGAATATATTAATCTTATATATTATAATATATTTACTATATTAAATAAATATAATTTATTCTATATCTTCTAATTCAAACCACACATAGTTACCTTTCATTACACACAAGATTGATATTCCTAGATATCTTACACTAAATGCAAGACAGAAAATAATAAGAAAATTATATATTATTAAATCATTATTATTTAATATAATAAGATATAACCTAGCCATCAGATCCGTAATTATGAATAGTATTAACTCACTTAAGAAAATTTATGGTTTATAAAAATATATAATGAACTCATTTGTTTCCAATAAATTATAAATGAAACTAAGTATGTATTGTATATAAAAATAAATATCATTATTATTTTCAATTTTTTCATGGGAGTTTCTCCATGATAAAATAAATTAATTACAATTAGTGAATGATTTTAATTAAATATATATGTTACACACTCAAGAAAATATTATTGATATTAATCAATTATGTTTGATAGACATAAGATAAGAAAAACCAACTTCCACAAATAAATATCAATATTTAAATAAAGGTAAATTTATCGCCTTTTAATAGGGAATTCATTTTAAAACCAAATTTTTACCCTTTTATAATTTTAATATATTAAATAAAACATCATATTTGGATGTTAAACATAAAAAATATCTTTGGGTTAATTTCTGTAATTTTTTTGTGGACATTCATCTTTTAATGAATATTAAAAAATATATAGTTTTTGTTGAAAGATTCTTTTCAATATAATTTATTTATAACGTTAAATTATTTTTTTAGGTTGGTTTTAAGGATTAATTATATCATATTTTTACACATTAATTTAATTTAGGACACTATAATAAATTTCAATTTTAAATTGAAAATAAAAACATTTCAATCCTTCGAACAATTTTACTTAATAACCCAGTACTATCATCCCTCCTGCAGGAAGAATTTTAAATTAATTTTTTCCAATTATATGACAGATATTTTTAATAGTAGATTATTATTTAGAATAATAAAATTTTATAATTTATAATAATATCATATTTCTTTTTTACCAAAATAATTGGTCAATGTGATTAAAATTAATTACAACGATTGAGGATGAATTAAGCATATTGAGGAATTAAACCTTAACAGTAAGACTAAAAATGAATAATAAGCCAACAAAAGAGATATTTTATGGAAATATTTTGACTCAATACTCCATTTTATAAATTTGGTTCCATTATTGGAGTTACATTAAATGTGAAAAACATGTATGGAATTCCATTGTTAAAATATTACAAGATGGCCACTCCTCCACCTCTATAATAGGTCATCACTTCTCCGACTTCCCCATACCTATCAAACCGCTAATATTATTCCATGATCATCCCAAATTACTTCCAATAATCCCTCCCCTAGAACTTGATTCCAAAATTTTTGGAATAAATCATTACATGTAATCCATTTAATATAAAACAAAATGAATTACTCGATTTTAATGTAATGTTTTCCAATGATCTCTTTTATTTCATTTCCTTCCACACTCCCTATACACTTATTATTCAATGATTACATAAAAAACCAATAAAATTAATATACAAGGATTTTTTTATTTATTAAAATACTTACACACATCCAACTAATGTCTAACGAACATATTGTTTCTATGTTTGGTGAAGTAATGCCTCATTAAACAATGATGGTTCATATTTCTATTACAACCTCTCATGGTGGAAATTATGATGGAAACTATATTTTTAAATGATATATATGATATTTATAATGTAATCATTTGAGGAAGTGTGGACTAATACCCCCTTAATATGATGTGAGTCATTCATTGCTTATATGGAATGTAAAAAAGTGTGGTCTTAATGAATCTATGTAAAATATATAACATAGATATTTTATTTTAATTATATCTTAAGTATATAATTTTTTTTTATTCTATTAATACAATATGTAAATGAATGTAATGTTCATACACACGTATGACCTAAAATCTCCATGAACAGTTCATTTTATTTATTATCTCCAAACATTGTAGATTATTCTAAATACATATGTATTGAATATATAAGATAATTAATACATGATTTATATTTTATAGATGTTTAAATCATGATCTATGTACTAGGATATGCAAAGAGTATTTCAAAACATGCTTGAGAAAAATAGGCAACTAACAGCCGAAATAGAGAAAATAATGAAATATTGTCAGATGATATATATTATTATGAAACTTTTAATGGATTTAGAATAAGTTATTGAAATATTTTAAACCACTATACAGGAGGATAAATACCTCACAGTAAATTAATATTAAGTTAATCGGAATTTTATCTTGATTTTCATTTCTAAGAGATACATACCATGTTCACCACTCTTTCTTTTTAGCTGGTGTGCATACTGCCCATGAATTAATTATATGATTATTATTCAATAATTTTTAAGTAATTACACATCCATTATGTTATCTTTATTTCATGTCATTTATGTTTCCATAGTTACCAAATTGGTAAGATATTTTTGTCTCAATTTATCTTCTTTGAGACACATGTCATGTTATGTACCTACATTTTTTCGTGAGGTGTATATACTTCCATTGAAATGTTTTATCATTAATCCTATTATTATTATATTTAAATCTTAATTTAATTAAATTTTCTTAAATTTAGAATATGGTTTAATGTTTCTAAGTAATAATATTATATTAAGACAATATCATCGATTTTCAATATTGTTTATGATTATGTTTTCATTGATGAAATCTTATGATCCATCTTTCAAGAAAACACATAATATTTATTACCCTCTGGTTTTTCATGAAAAATTCATGTGTTAGAATCATTTTTCTACTCTTTGGTACTTATAATAACAAAGAATATGTTTTAATAAAAATAAGATCATATTTCTCTATTTAGTTGGAAATCTGTTTTTTAATCTGATTTCTGAAAATGATTTCATAAATGTTTTACTGTTATCATTTTATTTTAAATGAAAATTTTACCCACGACTTACATTCTATATAATTATAATGTATTTTATTTTTTCTTATTAAGGAATGTTTCGTAACTTTTATGTTAAAAAAGGAATGTTCGACATGTATGGACTTAACACCTTTGTGATCGTCATTTCCTTGAAGCATACATTGTATGTTTATATGTTTAATTTAAAGGAAGAAATTTTTTCTTTATCTTTTGGAAATTCGTTTTATTAATCAGTTTTTAATGAATAATTTTTTCAAAAAAGTATTATGTTTTTTAAGAAGATTCTGATAAAATATTTCAAATATATATTGAATGAATTTTTTTTTCAAGAATGTGTTACGACTAAGACTTGTTTTAAACATTTTCAATAATAATATATATGTTTTAAAAGAAAATGGATTCCAAAATTATTGTAAATAATTATTTATATGTTTTAAATTATATTTCAATAAATATTTTTCAAAATATTTTAGGTATTAAAAAAGATTTTTTTAATGATGAAAGGATATTTTCCTCCAGATGTATTTTTAAAATATCTTTGCAAATTATGTTTCATATTTGATGACATAGGTTGTTGTTACACATGAATTTATGTTTAAGTTATTCAATTCTTCCAAAATATTATTTCTATGAATGGTTAATGTTATTATTTCACGATATTCATGAAACCCATTAATATTTAATGGGTTATATGCATTTGAAACCCACTTCTTTTAACTAGTGGTCATTGTGAGACCTTCCTCTTTTCCATAGGTAATGATATGATTAAATTTTCTGGATTCTTATCTCATTCCCTGGGATATGATATTATTTGTTTTTATAATCATTTTGAACTAGAATGTATTATTATTTTTATTTCTTTCGTTGGATCTATAACACCCTCCAACATATTGGTTAACGATGGATCACTCATGAGTATATAAGTTATGTATGAACCTGATTGATTGTACACAATGTTATGAGTGAACCTAATTACATATTCCCAATGTTATTCATGGACCTGGTTTCATGTCCACATTTTTATCCATGAACCTTATAAAATGGTTACAATTTTATGAGTTACCCATATTACATGTTCACAATGTAAAGCATGAACCAAGTTGAATGTCCATTAGTTTTTTCATGAACCTGATTTTAATGTTCATAATGTTATATGTGAACCAGATTTCATGTTCAAGATGTTATAAATATACTTGGTTCAATATTCAAAAATGTTTTTGTGAAACAAATTACATGTTCACAATGTTATCAGTGAACATTATTATGTGGTCACAATGTAATTCATGGGCCTGGTGTCTTGTCAATAAATTGATTTGTGAACATAATTACATGCTAACAATGTTTTAATTGAACCTGATTACATGTTAAAAATTTTATTTGTGGAACTGGTTTCTTGTCCATAATGTTATGTGTGTACCTGATTACATGCTCACAATGTTATGCATGGACCATGTTTGATGTCCATAAGTTAGTACAAGAGCTTGATTTCATTTCCTTTAATTAAATATTTAACCTACTTCTACTTATACATGTTCACAAAAATATAAGCCAATGCGCATGACATAAATTCCATGTATTATAACTATGTTATGATTTCAGGACATATGATCTTAATTCAATTATGATTGATGTATTATGAACTTCTTATATTTATTATTACCTTTAATATTTAGATTATTATCTTTAAATTTTATGATCATGTTCCATACCATTTTCATGTTTCGTTGATGCATTTCCTTTCATTACCCTTACTGATCATCGGAGCTCACCCCATTCTTACGTTTCCATTCCCCATGTTATGAACAAATGTTTTTTATAGAATTATTACAGTATGATATATTTATGGGATATGATGAAGACAATTCACTAGGATAGAGGATTTTGTTTCCATGTATCCAAAGACACTACAATATCACGATGCTCATGCAAGTATTTTTTAAATATAATTAATATTCTTCTAAAATAATGTAATATCTGTTTATGTTTACTCTAGGTCAATATAGTTGTTATCAAAGGGAGGTTTAGTCAACCTTTTGAATCTAGGATTATAAAACAATAGTGATATACCTAGGATTATTCCTTGGAATATTTATAGCAATGTCTCTTAGGATATTTCTAAGGATATGGAAAAGTATAGGAAATTAATCCATTTATAGATAATAAAAGTGTGTGTAGATCAATATTAGATTTTAATAGGATTAAAAACTCTTACAAGATGTTTTATGTTTGACTCTGTGTAATCTGGTATATGACCAAGGCCATGTTGCCCACCGGGTTAGACCCTCCTTGGGGGATATGGTATGGAAATTAAAAAGATCTTCCTAATGAATTATATGAATATAATATTACTATGAATGGCCTAGGATAAACCTAAGGTGTCATATGTTATGTCAGGTTTCATAATTTAGACGTCCTATAAGAAATTTTACATGGTTATGTAGTTTTATTCTATGATTTTTCTTTCACATCTAGTGCTTTCTGGTTTTTTCAATGGATAGAAATAGAAGGAACATGGTTAACATTAAACGATTCAGATGTGGAAATTAAGGGAATTATGATAACAATATTCCCAAAATTAAATATTTTACAGATATTAAGTAAGGTTGTATGATTATTGGCTATTCTTCCAATGATAAATATGTCGCAAATGACAAGTGAAAGGTAAGTGATGTTCTTCCAATATTGATTACATTAATCATACGATGTGTGATTAAATTTAGGTTGATGAACCTTACGAAATTATTTATATATTATAGGATAGAGATATTAGGATCATTTTGTGAATAATGAGTAATTTTTTAAGAATATATTTGGCTGAATGAAGTACTTTTGGTTTAGAATTTAAAGATTATGTTATATAAATTCTGAAATATAAAACTTTTTTAAACATATGTTTTTATTATGGATTAAAAAGGATATGATTAATGGTGACGAAGAAAAATAATATTTTTATTTTGATTAAGGGATGTTAACCCATAATATGATCAAGATGTTGAGGAAAATGAGTTTTTATTAGATAAAGAGTTAACTGATTTGGATAAAGTAAACATGATAGCACTACTTACCTCAGAACATATAAAGGATATGTTGATAAAGTGGACTATATTATCATGGAGGACGTTTAAAACATCATGTATTAAAGGAATATATCTACTATCTTTTTATATAATTATTCATTCGTGTTTTTAATAAGTATTTATGCTAGTTTAGGTCATTACCATGTTTCAGGAGAAGATATGAAGAGGATATTCAAATGCTAGGAATGTAGCAACTGAGTGCTATTTTATGATATATGGGGATAATTTTGAAATTGATTTAGTTTCATTAATTCTAATGTTTTGTATTTTCATCACTCATAAGGGTTATAAGGTTAACTAATTATGGGATTTTCAAGTTAAACATCAGATAAAGTTGGTGAGATTGATGTGTTATCTCACTATATAGTGATTTATGTATATTGGATAACTTTATCTAGCAATTTTCTATTGATGGTAACTGACGATAGATGGGATGACTTATCATGGATCTCAAGATATGTTACTAATTAAATAATAAAAAATGTACCTTACTTTTTGAAGAAAGATTTAAATTGGAAATTGGTCAAGATATGACAAAAGGGATAGATTTTTATTAAGAAATGGAATAAAATCATGTAAGTATAACTCATCATGATAATTATTCAACCATATGGAAAGTATTTTGAAACCAAAAAAATTTATCCTAGTAATTTATTTTCTAATGAATCAAATGGTCCATTAGATAAACATAGATTTATAAATTTATTATTGTTAACTTTCTACTTATCAAGTTCTCAATCACTCTACATTATATCATGATAATAATATTTTTCATCCATATATTTTTTTCACTTCCCATATATGTTTCCTCTATAGAAACCTATTTATATGTTACATTTGGAAACCGTTATGTCTCCAAAATTTTGTTTTAAAATTATTTTTTACTATTTATTTTAATGATGTGGGATTCTTTAAAAAGAACATTCAAATATAAAACCTTTGATAACCCATGCCAATTTCAGGGGTGAAATCCATTCTAACAGTTGTAGAATGTATCACCTAGAGTTTTTATTTGAATTAATATTTATAAATGAATTAATTTTCGTTTAGTTATTGTATTTCAATAAGAAATAAATTCCTTTCACATGAAACTAACATGGCATGGGCTTTATGACACAAACTTCACTTCTGTTACACAAAACACTAGCTTAGCGCCCATTACATGCAACACCAAGCGCAAAAGTGAAAATAATAACCTGATACATTAAATTATATTTAGTATCTTAAATAAATATAATATATTCTATGGAATTTAATTAAACCCACTCCTATTTAACTTACGATACACGCAAAAAAGGCTTTCTTCAAAAGCTTACACTACATGCAATAATGAATATTACAAGACAATGATATATTATTAAAAAAATTATTATTTAATATTATAGGATATTAGCCTAGCCATTAATTCAATAGATACAAATAGTATTAACTAATTTATGGAAATTTATTTTTAATATAAATATTATATGAATTCATTCATTATCAATTAGTTATAAATGAAACTATGAACCAAATTAATATAAAAACAAATATAATTATAATTCCCAGGATTCAAAAGATTTTTTGAATTAATAAACTAAATAAATAAAAATTATTGAGTCATTGTAATAAAATATATATGTTACATATTCCATAAAAATATTTTTCATATTCATCCATTACGATTGATAAGCATAAGATAAGAACAAACCCTATTTCAAACATAAAAACTAATATTTTTATAATGGAAAAACTTTTAATAGAGAAAATGTTTCAAATAAAAATTATGATCCTTTAATAAATTTCATATGTTAAAAATAAAATTCATATTTTGAGTAGAAATATAAAAAAAATATTAGGGTTAATTTTTGTTTTTTTCTAGGATGATTCATTTTTTAATCAATAATGACAAATACGGAATTTAATTTCAAAACATCTTTTTAATATAATTTATTTATAAGGTTAAATGTTTTAGGTTTGTTTTAAGGTTTAATTAGATGTTTTTTTATCAATAAATCCAATTTAGTTCATTTATATGAATTTAAATTTGAAACTGAATGCAAAAAAATAGCAATCCTTCGAACGTTTCCACTTTAAAAACATACATAGCCATCCTGCCTACGAGATGAATTTTATATTAATTTATGACACTTATGTTATTAGAACATGGATAAATGGATAAAATATAATGAATAACAACAATTTATAATTTCTAATAATTTCGACTTTTCATTTTTCCAAAATTATTATTGAAGTTGATTAAAGTTAATTACAACAATTAAGGTTAAATTTTGCATAACAATGGACTAAAACTTAACCTTAAGGCCAATATGGCCTATAAAAATTTAAAAATTGATATTTTTTGGAAATATTTTACCCCTATACTCCCTTGGATCAAATTGGGTCCATTATGGTATTCACATTCAGTGTGAAAAAAGTGTATGGGATTCCATTGTCGAACCATTTCAAGAGTGAAAATCCACTTCCACTATTAAAGGCCACCAATTCTCCCACATCCCCACACCTCTATAAAAAAATAGTCTGGGCCATTATATAAAAACTATATTCCCAAAATACCTCCCTTTTAACTTGATTCCTCCCATGGGGAAAACATCCTTCCATGTAAACCATTTTTTATTAACCAAAAGGAGTTACATGATTTGAAGGTAACGTTTCCAACGATCTCTTTTCTTTAATTTTCTTCTCCACTAACAATACACATATTATTCCATTCATAGATAAAAACACCAGAATACTAAATATACATTGAGGTTTTTATGTTATGATTCCAACATATACTTACACATACATCCATCTAATGGGTAACAAACATATTGTTTCTGTGTAGGGAAAACTACAACATCATGAAACAATGAATGTTGATTTTTCCTTTACCACCTATCATGGTGGGAATTATGATTGAAAAAATATTTTTATATGATATATGTAATATTTATAATGTCTTTATTCTTCTATAAATTTTCTTATAACATACCTTTTTTCATTCCATGTTGTGAAAATATGATAATTTCATCTGAAGAAGTGTGGATTACCGCCCCCTTAAAGCGATGTGACTCGTTCATGCCTTACATGGAATGTAAAAAAGATGGTCCAAATAAACCTATGTAACATATATACAATATATATTTTAAAATTATTATAATATACACATATAATTTACTTTTAATTCTTTTAATAGAACAAATAAATGAAATTAGTGATTATGCGTACATACGACTGTCGACCCCATGAACTGTGCATTTCATTTCTTATATCCAAATATTATATATTATAAAAATTACATATTTACTAAATATATAATATATTATGTCATTTTTTAAATTTTGGATATTATTAAATCGTTATCAATGTAATAGGATTAGTAGGTAACACTTCAAAATACACATTAGAAAACTAAGCAATTACACCTGAAATAGTGAAAAGAATGAACGATTGATATCAAACGGGTAATAATCCAAAATAAGAAGATGATATATAATATCATAAAAATTAATATGGTAATTTTATAAGTTATTAACATATTCTAAAACACAATAAATGAGGACAAATACCTCAAAAAATTATGTTTAAGGTAAGGGGATTTCATCTCACATTTTATTTTTGTGAGATACATGCCATGTTCACCACTCTTTCCTTTTGTGTGGTGTATATACTTCCCATGAATGTATTATATGATTATAATTATTTAATATATTGGTAATTAAATATCTATTATATGATATTTTTTAATGTGGTATATGTTTCAAAATATTTCAAATCAGTAATAATGTTTTTCTCAACTAACTATTTTTGAAACACATGTCATGTTATGCGCCTACATTTTTTTAGAAGCTGTATATACTACCTTTGAAATGGTATATCATGGATCCCATTATTTTCATTATAATTTAAGATTCATCTAATTCCATTTTCTTTAATGCATAACATGGTTGAATATTTCGTAGGTGTAAGAGTTTATTCATAAAATCTCATCGCTTTTCGAGATTGTTTATGATTATGCTTTCATTTAACAAATATTATAATACATATCCCAACAGAACCAACGAATTAAGTTGTCATTTTGTTTTCAATAAAATATTCATATATTATTAACATTTTTTACATTTTATTAATTAGGATTACTTATAAAATGTTTTAATGAAAATCTGACCTTTTTTCTCCATTCAGTCGGAAATATGTGTTTTCTCAAAACCCTAATTTCAAAAAGTCATTTCAAAAATGATGTAATATTATAATATGACGTTAAAGGAATATTTTATCTATTTTTGGCTTCATTGGTTTTGAATTAATATTCTTTTAGTTTTCCTCTCAAGTCACTTTTGGTAACTTTTATCAAAAAAAAGAATGTTTAGTGAGTACAGACTTACCACAGTTGCGATTCCCATCTCCTTAGAGACTCCATTTTAAAATTAAAATCATATATTAAATGAAAAATGGTTTATTAATATTATGAAATTTTTTATTTTATTTTTTTTCCTTGATTTTTTTTCAAAAGGGTTCTATGGTTTTTTTAAAGAATACTTTAAAATATTTAAAATATATTCCAAAAAGAAAAAGGTTTTCAAGAATTTTTTATGCTTAAGAAATGATTTTATCATTACAAAAATAAAATATATGTTTTAATATAAGAAATTTTTCCAAAATTATTACTATTTTCCATTATAATAATTAAATTTTATTTTCAAGTAAATGGTGATCAAAGGTTTTATGTTTCAAAAAAGGAAATTTTCATTGATGAAATGAAATTTTCCTCAGAAATTTATTTAAAATATATTTCTAAGTTATCTCCCTTATAAGATGGAATCCATTGGTGTTATTAATTCCTTTAGGGGTAAATGATTCAAATATTCAATTAAAATTATTTCTATAAATGGTTGATATTTTTATGTCATGAAATTTATGAAACTTATTTCACTTTCACGGGGTTATATACTTTTAAAATCCACTTCTTTTCATGGGTTGTGATTATGAGACCTACCTATTTTCACTAGGTAATGTTATGATTATGATTTCATTATTATAATATCATTTCATTGGTTATTATAAAATAATTATTTATAAACTTGTGGTACCCAAATGCATGATTTTCATATGTAACTAAAAAAAAGTAGCATATTATCGTTAGTTTTTTAGAGGGGGTTATGCATAAAAACCTCTAAATTAAATTTTTATGGGTTCAGACACAACCCCTTATAAATATTTATTGTTATTTTTTTAATATCTTGTGGGATTCTTGAGGTAGCTATGTCAAGACCACAAAAAATTTAATTATTATTTGCACTAAATGTTCATTTAACTCATAGAAAAATGGTCATTAATTTCAATAATATGATCTTTCTATCTTATAATCTGACACAAAAAATGATAATGGAGAATTTTTTGAATCATTCTTTCAAGAAACTGATGAAAAAATGTTTTAAAAAATCAATATATATTGATTGTGTTAAAAATCACCGAAAAATTTTAAAAAAATATTTTTGGAATTGGTTTTTACAAAATCCAATGCCAATAATCAAAAAAATTATTATTCATTAGAACATTTCATAAGCTTCTATTTTACTAGTCATTGAGTAAGAATTAAATTTCAGATTCAAATTTAGGGCCTTTAAATGTTTGACATATTAAAGAAATGTTTTTAGAGATTTTTTTAATTAGTTTTGTTTAAATCCAATGATATAGAAGATTTACATTGGGTTTTTTCATAGGTTTCTCCCAAAACTAATGTGATAAATACACATCTGTATCATTTGGGCATCGATTTTTAAAGAAACATACATGGAAAAGTTAAAAAAAATTATTTTTGGTGTGTTTTTTACAAAAAAAATTCAATAATAAAAAATATGTATATGTTTTTTTATAATTTCCTATGCTTTCATTTTGCTGGTCGTTGTGCTAAAATAGAGTCATGGATTAAAATTTCTTTCCTTAAAATGTTGAACTTCGCAATGATAAGTCTTAAGGAAGTATAACTTTTGAAGTCCATAACATTTAAACTATAACTACATTTTAGCTCCACTTTCATCCAAATAATATCATAGAAAATTTCCTAAAACATAGTTTATTAATTTATTAATGCCATTGGTATTCTGGAAAAATGATTCTAATTTTTTTTTAAATTTTTGGCATCTTTTTTTAGAAACCAATGAAAAAATATTATCTTTTCCTCATCGCTTTCATTATAAAATGATGCCAAAAATGATATTCATCAGTATTTTTTGCATCGGATTTGTAAAAAACCGATGAAAAAACCCAATTAAAATCATATTTGGAATCAAATTTATGAAAAACTAATGCCAATGTGTCTCCAAAAATATGCAGGAGCAATAATTGATTTTTTTCACAATATGTTTTTCAATTTATAAAATCATGCCTATATTTTAATACAACACCATTGATAAATAATTATACTATATATAAATAAATTTTCTATTTTTTCATCATTTTTCACATCTTTGATTCAATAAAATTTTTTGACGTAGCCTCAATCGATGATTTGAACATGGTATCTATTCTAATCAATTTATTTATTTTTTATTATTTTCTTTCATTCAAAAAAATCATAATAATATTCATTATAATGTGGATTTATACTTATGATCGTGTAATAAATATAAAACATCTAGATGATATTTACAATATATGATAAAAAATTCAATATTGATCACTATTTTCATTTTCATATGAGTTTAACAATAAATCTAAGATATGTGATGATAAAGAATATATCATTTTGAATAAAACTCCTAAAATAATTGAAAATGGTTTGTATCCTTATGTTTATGTAATTTAATTTTTTTTACAAAATTCTCATTCATAATTATCATGTTTTAATTAAAAATTATATGTATATATCAAAAAAAGTGTATTATAACTTCTAACAGTCATAACATTTGATTCGTAACTTTGTTTTAGATCCACGAGTAGTTATATCGATTCATTGGAAATAATATGAAACATGGTGAAATTTTTCTTTTTATTATTTGTGTAAATTTATGTAAACAACAAGTGATATGTTATATTTTTATTTTTTGTGTTGGTTTCTCAAAAAACTGACACAAATAATGATAAATATGGGTATATATGGCGTCAGTTTTGTAAAAAAACTAATACCAAAAAATATAAATCCTTTTTAGCATATTTTTATAAAAACTTATGTTAAAATTCATAGTTTTTACATTCATGGCCTATGTTTAATGTCAAAACAGATGATAAAGACCATTATTCAATTAATGATTGGATATTTGAGGTTCTATATATATATATTCATTTGGATATTATAGGGATTGTGAACCTCCTCTAATGTATGGCATTACAAGTTGTTCACGAACCACCGATAATCTCTTAGATTAGAGGGGGGGGGGGGTTTAACACCTTATATTTTAAATAAATTAGAGGGGTTTTGAACACCCTCTGATTTAAGAAATTATTGTAGGTTATAAACCCCCTTTGATTTATGACATTACATGGTGTTTTTAATCCCCTCTAATGTATGAAATTAAAGGGTGTTCATGAACTGCTGAAAATACATTTGAATATAGGGGTTTTTAAACCATAAAAATTCTTATATATATATTAAGATAAATATCACATAAATTCAAATTTTATAATATGTTTGTGTGTTTGCATGTGTGTGTGTTTGGGTATTATATGGAATTTGCCTTTTAAAGAAAATAGTCGGTGTTCAAAACCCCCTCTAATCTCTTAAATTAGGTCGGGGTCAAAACCCCCACAAATCACAAATATTATAGGGGTTTACAACCCCCTCAATTTTAAGAGATCAATGGGGTTTTGAACCCCCACTATTTTCATAAAAATTTCATAATGTATATATACATATAACAAAAACATAACATATAAATTTATCTTAATACATAATAACATATTATATTAATATATTAATATATGTTGTTTATATGAATGTATTTAATCATGTTTATATATATTCATTAATATAACTTTATAATGTCCATATACATTAATATATATATATATATAAGAAATTATATTCCATATATTTTTAATTATAATATAAAAGAATAAATATATACATAAATAAAATTTATTAAAAAAATATTATAATAATACTTATAATAATATATTATAAGGATATATATTTACACCCACATGAATAAGATTCAAGGGGGGTTTTGAACCCCCTCTAATTTATGAAATTTTATGCGGTTTATAGCAGGCAATTGCAAGGGGTTTTAACCCCCTCAATCAATTTTTTACTTCCTAAAAAATATCAAATTATAGAATGTATGGGTATGTTTCTAGTAAAGACAATATATAAATGTAGTTAAATACATTATAAACAAATAAAATAAATACATTAAATAAATATGTATATAAAAACAAAAATTTATGTATACTAAAAATAATTTTGTATATAAATATATTATATAATATTACCTATATATTCTATATATTCTATTATTAAATATATAAATACATCATATATATTGATTTATTTTCAAATAAACAAATTCATAATAATATACAGATGAGAATCATATTGATATATTAAATATAATTGTGTACTCATGATATAACTTCATAAATATTTTTATATATGTATAAATATTCATTTAATTTTATCTATATATAAATATTATATTATATTATATTTCTATATATAAAATATATATTTTATACATCTAAATGAATTTATAAAATGTGTAATAGATTATATTCATATAAATATTGTATATATATATATTAATAATTTTATACTTTTGTAGGTTTAAATAAAATATATATACATATATATTCATAATATATTCCGTAATATATAATCATATATACATGTTATATATATCCTTATGCAATTGAGTATAAATAGTTACGAATAAATATATAAATTCACATCTTTATTTGTTTGCGTGTTTTCTATAAATGTATTTACAAGTACATAGAAACATAATTTTCTTTAAAAATATGTAATTATATAATTAATAGAGCTGTGTAGAAAATATAAATATAAATATATATTAATATTAATATTAATATACTTATATGTTTTTAAATATATGTATTGAGTCAAATTAAAACATATAATTTTTATAAATATATATATACATTATTTATTCAAAGTATTTGAATATATTATGGAAAAATGTTTATTTATTTAATATGTAAATATATATAAATACTGAAATAATGTGTTATGTTAACAGAATTGAAGTTAGTGTGGTGGTTCAGATGGTGGAGAGTTATGCATGAGATATGGGATTAATTCCCATTATATGATCCTTTAATAATGATGCCGGGTGAATTATGTGATGGATTTATACAACTCGCCCCATGTGGACATGAACAAAAGGGTGGGCATGGGCATCGTCTTAAGAGGAGGGACCTACCAAAACAAAAGGGATGAAGGGACCTCAAGTGGAACAAGAAGGTGAACAAGAGGGGTAGGAAGGTGAAGGTGAATTGGACGGTCTGGAATGGACCCACTAGAGTGGGACAGACCAGGAGGGGATGAAAGGTGGATAGGATGACCTAGAATCTAGTGTGAGTTGAAAAAAGAATAACATTAGGGGTGGTTTTCACAACCTCCCCTAATTAATCAATATTATAGGTCGTTAAAATCTTACCCTAATGTTATTCTATTTTTAACTCACTCCTAGATTCTATGTATTGCTTTCCCCTTTTCCACCCCCAGTGGCGTCCCCCTCCAGTGGGTCCCTTCCAACCCCTCTAGTGGGTCCCTTAATACCACTCATATTCTCCATTCCCCTCCAATGGGTCCCATAATACCAATCCTATTGAGGAGGTCCAAGAATGTGGGGAATGTTAAAAAAATAATATATTTTGGGTATGTTTTCACAACCACCCCTAATTAATCATGATTTGGGGGGGGGGGGGGTTAAAAACTACCCCTAAATACATCAATTTGAGGTAGTTTTAACCACCTCTAACATGTTCCCAATATTAGAGGTGTTTTTAACAACCTCTAATAAATGTGTGTCAATTATATTTTGGAAAAACTTATAGGGGGTTTAAACCCCTTCTAATATATCTACCACTATATTCACCACAACATTACCAAGGGTTCTGCAAAAACATCCTATAATAAGAGTAGGTGGGAACATTTGTGTTGGTACCTCAAATCTTCCACACATGTGTTTAGAAGGGGTTATAGAACCTTATAAACTAAAAACACCTTCTAAACAGGTCATTTTTTGTAGTGTGTCTTGGGTTGGATCAATATCTCCTTCAAATTTATATGGTAATGATGGATGGTTCATGAGTATATAATTTATGTGTGGACATGATTTCATGTTCACAATGTTATGTGTGAACCTAATTACATGTTCTCAATGTTTTCCATGGACCTATTTTCATGTCCAATAGATTATCCATGAACCTGATTTCTTGTTCACATTATTATGAGATAAACTTATTACATGTTCACAATTTTATACATGGGCATGGTGGCATGTCCATAAGTTTATGTGAGCACCTAACGTAATGTTGACAATGTTATGTGTGAACCATATTACAAGTTCACAATGTTATGTATGTACTAGTATTCATGTACATAAGTTTATGTGTGATCTTTTTTACTTTTTCAAAATATTATGAGGGAACCATATTATATTTTCACAATTTTATTCCGCGACTTGGTTACATTTTCATATGTTCATATGTCAACCTGATTACATGTTCAAAATGTTAAGCATGAACCTGATTATGTGTTCACAATGTTATTCATGGACCTAGTTTCATATCCTGAATGTTTTACATGAACCTGATTATATGTTCAAAATGTTATGCATGTACCTAGTTCCACATTCATATGTTTATGTGGGGGCCTAATTTTGTGTCCTTAAAACGTTGAGTGATCTAATTTGTACTTACACATGTTCACAAAATTATAAACCATTGTGCATGCCACAAATTCCATGCCTTATTCCTATGTTATTATTTCAAGAGTTACCCCCTTAGTTATCTTGTGATCCATGCCTTATGAACATCCAATTTTTAGTATGATATCTAATATGCAGGGTACGATATTCAAATGTTATGCTCATGTTCTATACCCTTTGTTCATTTTAGGCTTAAACATTTCCTTTCATTACACTTACAGGGCATCTAATCTCACCCCTTTTATATGAGTCCATTCCCTGGATTATGAAGAAATTTTTTAGGTAGAAGTACTAAATGTGGAGATATTTATAGGATATATTGAAGATCTTTAACTAGGATAAAATATATTTTTTCATGTTTTTAATGACACTTTACTATTATAGTCCTCATGCATGTATTTTTGTAATGTATTAAATATTCATCAAAAATGATGTAATATTCATGTATGTTAATCCTAAGTTGCTATAGGGTGAACCCATTAATTTTGTAAAAAATAAATATGGATCAATGTGAATTTTCATTGATTATCTGTAATTGAACTTGATCACAATCAAGAATAATTACGATCCTCTCTGTATTTATGAAATGTTTGATCAATTGCATGGTGGTCAACACTTTTCCATGATTGATCGTCATTCTTGATATCATCAATTGAGGGTAATGAATGAGGACATACCCAATAAAAAAATTATGTATAAGGTAAAGAGACTATGAATATATAGTGATTCCTTTCGATCTTACTAATGGCTCAGCTATCTTAATGGATTTATTGAAATGATTCATTATATATTGCCTCAATCTGCTTTTGGTATTATTTATATATGATATTATTATTTATTAAAAGATAATATAAGAGAATTAAAACCATATTATAACTGTTCTCATGATCCCAAGGAAGGTGAAATTGTATGCGTAGTTGGAAAAGTGTGAATTTTGGATTAAAAATGTTTCATTTTTTGTTTATATAATATCATGTGACGGTATAGTAGTAGATCCACCACTGAAAATGTTTATTGAATGCTATCATTGATAAAACATGATGACTGAGATCTAGAAAAGTTTTCATTTATCTAGATATTATCGATAGTTTGTGGATATTTTATAACAACTATCTAATACTCTAACCAAGTTATCTGAGAAGGGGTTTAGGTTACTGTTGATGGATGAATGTGATGAAAATTTAAAGGAACTAAAGAGAAGGTTAGTTAGTGAACCTATGATTAGATTACCCTATAGTGGATAAGGGTTTTTAATATTAACTTTTCCATCCAAGAAGAGATTTATATGTATTATTATTCAGTAAAAAATAATTATTACTTAAGACTTATGGAAGTGGAATATTGATGATAAAAATTGTCCAATTAATTATTTTGGGTTAGATATAGTTATTTACTGACTAAATATATTGAGGAATTTTCATTATGGCGAAAAGTGTAATTTATATACAGATCATCAAAGTCTAAAATATATATTCGCATATAAGGAGGTGAATAATCCCTAGAGAAGATGGTTAGTGTGGATAAATAATTATAATTTCTCAATACATTAATACCCTATTAAAGAGAAAAAAGGTGGGCAATGCTTTGGTTTTAAAGAATCGTGATATCTTATTCCTGATGAGGATCACAAATGATCAAATATTTCTAGATTGTTAATGGATGGATCTAGAAATATTGAAGGAAGGGGAAAATTATTATCTTTCTCAAATGAATGTTCAACCCTCTATCCAAGGGATGATTAAGGATGTGCAGAAGGAATATATAGAAGGAAAAAATAGAGTGAGAACTTATCATGAGCTTAACCTTGACCAATATGGAATGATAATATTCAAGAACCATTTTTGTGTTACATCCATACTAGAGTTGAATAAGGATCTATTAGTGGAAGCGCATAGTTATTAATTCTAATTTCATCATGGAAGTATGAAGATATAGAGGGTTTTGAAATAAAACATATAGTGAGATATAATTAAAGGTGATGTCATAAATCTTATATCTCAAAGCTTCGTATGCCGACTAGTTAAGGATGAAATAGAAAAGTCTAAAGGTATATTGCATCCATTATCCATACCAATATTGAAATGGGAGAAAAACACTATGGGTTTTTCATAGGACTCTACAAAAACTCTAAAGTGTTTAATTATATAAGGGTGGTAGTTAATTTCCATAAAAAGTTAGCACACTTCATCACTATGAGAGAATTCTTCTCTCTAGATTAAAATTATAGGATATACATCAAGTAAGTCGTATGTTTACATGAAGTACCACATTCCATTGTATCATATCACCATCTAAGGTTTACCTCCATTTTCTTGTAAATACATCAACAATAACAAGATATAGAATTGAATTTAAATACTGTCTGACGTCCATTGATGGATAGTTTGATTGAAAGAAAAATTAATACCATCTATGATATGTTTATATGTTGTTTGATGGATTTCAAATGTGGATTTTTACAACATATTCACCTAGATTAATTTTCATAGAATAATATATTTCAATAATGTATCATAGTGGAACCTTATGAGGCCCTATATGGGATGAAATATTGAGTACTAACATGCTGGGATAAATTTGGCAAACAAAATATATTGGGACCTCAGATCGCTGAAGAAATGGTTGAGAAGTTTAGATCCATTCTTCAACATATCATGGTAGGTCAAAGCTAGCAGAAAATTTATGTTAATAACTAAAGGTTTTATCTTAAATTTAAGGATAGAGAGAAATTATTTCTACAAATATATACCATTAAATTTTTTTGAGGTTTGGAAATAAAGGGAAACTAATCCATAGGTATATCAGTCTCTTTGGAATTCTTGATCGTATTGGGATGGTAGAATATCTATTGTAACGTAATCCAAATCTATCTGAAGTCCATGTAATTTTCCATATATCTCTAATAAGGAAGTACATACCTGAACTTTAAAATGTGCTGAACTAAGAGGTCCCACCACTATTATATGATATTTCTTATAAGGAAAAACCTGTTTAAATTCTGGATCATACAGAGAAAGTCATGTGAACCAAGACCACTCATCTAGTCAGTGATTTTTATAGAAATAATTCTTTAGAGGAACCTACATGGGAACTTTAGGATATGATGATATATAATTAATCTCATTTTTATTCCAAAATGATTAATTTCGAGGGAAAATTTCCTTTTAAGGGGGGATGAATTTAATACCCAGAGTATTTATTGAAATTTTTTTCAAATAAATTAATTTTCATTGATTTATTAAATTTCACTATGTCTAAATTTCTTAAACACAATTCCAAATTTGAGTATGGTACAAGAAACACCAAATTGGTTTACATTACATGCAACAAAAACATGGCGTACGTAACACACAACATTGAGTTTCTACAAAACATCTTTTTTTGTTTAGTTATTTAGATGATATAATAATAATATAGACATTAAACATAGTAATATTAATAGTAATGACTAATTATAAAATATTTTTTATATTGGTCTTAAATAAATAAAACATATCTATAAATAAAGTTATATTATTTTTTAAAATCATTATATGTTTAAATACACTATTTTCTCAAATGACCTTTTTTCAAGCCATTCTGGGAAAAATTAATAAATTTAAGTTTAGAAACATTTATAAATTTCATTTCATAAAATAATCTAATTTTTTTAATTTATACTGTCAAAATTATCTTGTTGTGAACTTTTTATATTTTTCTAATCAACTTCATTTTTAATGTATTGTGATAAATATTGAATTTTAATTCAGAATTGATTTTTCATCTAATTTTAATAATAAGTTAATTTATATTTTTCAATATTTTAAAGTTTAATTTGATTATTTTTATATCAATTAATCAAATTTACGTCATTTATTTCAATTTCACATGGATGTTGAATATAAAAACATGGAAAACTTTTAATCTTTTTTACTTTAAAAACTCTTACTATCTTCCTGACTGCGGGATAAATTTTAAATTCATTTATACCACTTATGTGATTGGAATTTGGAAAAATGGATTCCATATTTGTAATCACCATAATGTATAATTTACAATATGGTCAACATAGTTGTTTACCAGAAAATTTTGTACAAGTGATAAGTATAGAAATTAAAAGAAAAATTAACATAACAAAGAACTAAATGATAAACATAAGGCTAAAAATGAATTATCCACTAGTCCAACACCCAATTTAGGGAAATAATTCGTCCATTAACCTTGAAATACTGAGTTTTTTTGTATTAATTGTTTTAGCTCACAAAGTGGGTACACCTGACTTGTTTTTAAAAAACTCCAAGTGTGTCACCACCCTTGCTTTGAAATAGCCTCCACCTTTCCCCATTCTTCACACCTATCGAACTAGTTAATTATATCCATGATATGATAAATTAACTTTCAAAAATACCTCCATTACTCCTTTAATCCACCCTTTTGGAATAAATCAATCCATGAATGCCCTTCGGTGAGTTCTAAAAAGAGTTACCCAAAGAATAGTTATCAACATTCTTCAAGCTAATTTATCTTATTTTCATTATCCCTAAACACCACTTTTATTATTTCAAAATTATATAAAAAATATCCTAAATTTAATTATATTTTTTATGATATTGGTTTTACCTACACCCATACACACTTCCATCAAATCAGTGACAAACATTCTGTTTATTTGTATGGTGAACTATCAACTCACAAAAAGAGGATTGTTCTTTTTTTGATTAGCCACTTTCATGTTTGGGAATTATGATAGAAACACTATTTATATATGATATATATTATTTTATTTTCTAATTAATATTATTTAATTATTTTACAACACATATCCTTATACATTTCATTTTTTTAAATATGGTATTCCATTTCTGGAAGTGTGGACTACCGCCCCCTAATGTGATGTGACCCATTCCCAAATTACATGGAATGTGTTTAAGACAGGTTTACTAAACATATATGATATATATGATATAATAATTCTACTATAATAATTATATATATACATTTATATACATATATTTCATTTACACTCTTTCTTCAAATATGACAATAAAATGGAAACAACGTTCATACCTACATACATCCTATTATCTCCATGAATCGTGTATTCCACTTCATTCAATAGTATTATATAAATTATTATAATACCCATATACTTAATATATATGGTATTTATATCATATTTTACCCTCTTTAAATCATGATATAAGTATAAGGTCCAAAGATACAACAAATTAAGGCACATTCGAAAAAAAAAGTTATTATTACCGAAAGTGAAACCTTAAAATAAAAATGTTGATAATTGGGTATAATGAAGTCATAATAAACCCATGTACGGTACTGGACATAATAATATGGTTCAGTTATAGAATTATAATAAACTTATATTTATTATACATTATTTTTTAATCAGTACTATGTGAGTCAAGACATAAGGTAAAGAAATTTCATCTCACTTTTTATTTCTATGATATACATAACTTATTCAACACTAATTTCTTTTTTGTGGTTTATATACTACCGATGAATTTATTTTATTATTATTATACTTAATTTTATGTGTATTTGCATATAAATTTAATGATCTTTATTTCAAGATTTTTATGGATCCAAAGTTACAAAATATGTAAAGTAATTTTGTCCCGATTCACATTCTTTGAGACACAAGCTACGTTATGAACCTATGATTCTTTAACAAGGTGTAAATGATTCAAATTGACATGTTAAATTGTGAATATCATTCTTCTTTAGGATATTTTAGGTTCCATGTTATTTCATGTTGATTATGATTCAATGATACAAGGAAGTATGATTATATTGAAATAATCTCATAATTTATTGGGATGGTTTATGATAATGATTTCATTGATGAAATCTTATGATCCATCTCAAAAGAAAAATATTTAGATTTCTTCTACTCAGTTAACTGATTATATCTCCATGTATTAGTACCATTTTTCCACTCATTGTCACTTTTGATTATTATGAAAATATGTTTATGAAAACTGTGACTATAAATGACACATCCATGACTTATTTTAAATGTATATTCCATGTACTTTATGTTCTTTCTTTCTTGTGGGGGGTTCCCATGCATTATTCATAGGAATGGGGGGTTTTCAAGATTTTGGCCAAACCATGAGCTCATTTCCATATTTTAAAACTAATATTTTGTCTATTATAAATCCTTCATTTTTTTAACATTATTAATACATTACACTTACCAATTAAACACCGCTGGCCTATTCAAACAACCATTTCCATTTGGACCCCTTAGGAATCCATGATCATGGGGGAATTGTGTGATTTATTCAGGATTTAGGCCAACTTACGAGCCAATGTTTTATTATTTCATTCATATATTATTAATTTTTCTGGTTATTCCACCTCTCACCAAAGCCCAAAAAAATTAGGCATGTCCTAATGTATGTTTCAACCTCTTTGGAGCTCATCTTCATCATGGATTACGGAAAAATTTCTCAACATTTCTCAATCCATGCCGATATGAAAAGGAAATTTATTTCTTTTATAAGTCCTTCATTTTTTACTATTATTACCCCATTTTAGTTCCCATGTGACCTCCTAATCCTTATTAAAACATCCATATCTATTTTGTCTATGTGGAGATTCTCATATTAGTGTATTTGCATATATTTCTTCATGATATCTCAAATAAGTGGGTTTCCTTTCTTCCTCATCCAATTTGTTTAGGGTTTCATCCATTTTTATTGATTTTTAGAATGTCCAGAAATTAATTCTTTGAACCTAGGGTTTAATCTTGGGATTATTGGACAAATCTTGTTGTTCTAATTTTGTTTTAACTCCCTTGTGGTGCGGTGGTGGTGTGGTTGAATGTTCGCCCAAGGATTCAGTGATTTTGACACACTTTGTCAGAGATTCCAGGTGTAAGCACTTCTAGATGAGTTATCCACTATTGATTTCTATTTTTATGCTACTCCTACGACATTATGGTTACTGTGAAAATTATTTTCGGTGGAATTTGTTATGAAATATATTTTTATGTACCATTTTTTGTGAAAATTGGTGTTTTAAATGTGCATTTCATGTTGTACAATTTTGTTAAATATTATAATTCATGGGAGGGTCTTATTAAATTTTTTTAATACTTCCAATTCTTATTTGGGGTAATATTTGTTTGCATTTGGTTTTCATGGAGTGCTTTTAGATGGATTTTAAGTGCAAACTTTGGTTATATACCTTATAAATGATTTATAAAAATTCTAAATGGTTCATTGATTCATATAAATGGTGAAAAGAATTTGTACGTACTGTTTGAGTGTGTTTGAACAGAAATGGTGTTTTTATATGAATATTTAATTTTATGAGATTTGAAAATTATTTGAGCACAAATGGGGAAACCTAGGTATTTAGGTTGGTGCACGAGTACTAGTATGCTAGTGATCTGGACTGGTTTTCTCCGTATTTCACATAGATATTTGGAAATATAAAAGACAAAAAAATCTATCATGATGATGAATGGGGACCACTAGGTTATGGAAATGTTCCCTACTAGTGGCTCTAGCATGAGAAAGGATATTGTTATAGTTACATTACACCGAGATACGACGTACAAGGGGCTCGAAACTAACTAGTGCATAACGATGTTCCAAAGATTTATGATCATTTAATATTTCAAATTTATCATTGTATTGTGGTGTGTTTGTATGGAAAATTCATTAGCTTAAATGTTTTATTGAAATTTTTTCACCCTTTAAAATCATCCTTATAAAATGGTTTACTTTTAAAAGTTTCATTCTTTAGAAATTATATCCACTATTTATTGTTAATTAAAATGTGCATGGTTTTAATCTTGTATGGATTACTATATGGAATATTTGGGTTGTCCCATATTGTTATTAGGATCACACTATACTGACACTATTGGGTGTAAGTAGACTTGATCATGTTTGACATTGGTAAAGGAAAGGTTTTGGGTGACGGTGGTTCGGGTTGTCAGTTTCCTTCCACGGTGTGGTGTTGTGGAGATAGAATGTGGGTGACGACCCCATGTCATGTGGTGTTCCTTAGTATATTTTGATGCTACATTTATATATCTTTGTACCTCTTGTGTCTTGTTTAATACCATGTTTTCAGTTATATAATTTATTTAAGGCTTGTTTGGTTTGTAATTTTTATATTTGATTTATGGATTGTTTTTTGTTGTTTTATGTATCCATACTTAGGTAAATCATTCCCAAAAAAATATTTATGATACCTGAGAACATTTTCCATCCTCTGCGGATAGTTAATTCCCTTTTATACCTTCCACATACTGGGTCGGGTGCCAGTTTTAATTGCGACCAGATTTGGTTCGTGATAAAATTGTATGAGAGGAGGTCTATATTTTTTGGTAATATTATTATTTTTTTGATGAGTCTAGTTTGAAAATAGTTAGGGCTATCAGAGATGGAAGTTTTGGTTAATATTAGGGTTTCTGGATACTACCTCTTGTGACAAACCTTATGTCACCATTAGATGATACAGTTTCTTATTTGACTTTTCTTGCAGGTGGGACATGTAGGCTACAGACTACCCGTATACATCGGGTGGGACTGAAGTGGATGTTTATTTCATTATTTTTATGTGTTTTACTTGTTTATATTTGATGTAATTTATGAAATATTTCATAATTGTTGTACTAAAGATTTATTTTTTGATTGTTGCCTTGTGTAGGAACATGCCTCCCTATAAACCTCCCATGAACCCATGGGATTACACCAGATAGAGTTCTCCTTGACTAATTAATCAAATGATGTAAGAAGATGTGGTCATGGAAATCTAAGTCAAAGGATATGTAGTACCACCAAATCCTACTCTATAAAGTGGATAAGAGTCTATTTCTAGGTTGGAATAATCCCAAGAGTTCCCAAAGAACAATACCCATTCTTTCTGAGGTAGCATAGAACCCCAGAAAGTAGAAGAGTGGCTCGATAAGATTGTGAAAATGTTTGAGTTCCAGGAAAAAGCAGAGGAGGTCAGGGTGAAATTTTCATCTTTCTTATTAGTGGGTCCCAACCGTAGGTGGTGGGAATGATTGCATCAAGCTAGGAAGCACGGGCAGATGAGCTGGAAGGACTTAAAGGTTATCTTCAACGACTAGTACTGACCTAATGTTTTGGAATATGCGTAATCTCAGGAGTTTATAGAAAATGTTAAGGGGTGTCTTTAATTTATGGATTATGACAACCGTTTTTTTAAGTTGGTCTGGTATGCTCTGGAAATGGTCTCTATTGAGAAGATGAAGTCCCAGAAGTTTGAGGGGGGTTTGTGGCTAGAGATATATTCCTAGGTCTTCTTGTTAAAGATGAAAACATATGATAATGTGGTTGATCAAGATTTCAGGGTAGAGATAGACCATAACGGGAGGTCTAGATTCTCTAGGATAGTATCAGTAATTGTCAGTTCTATCACTTTTTAGAAGAAAAAGAAGTGGGAGGATTAGGGAAAAAGGGTGGTGGAAGCTTAAGATAGCCTTCCAGGAAGTTTTCATCGGTTTCTTCTTATGTCAGTTTTGATGTGTACCTTTAGTGTGGGAGGTCAGGGCACATCCCACCAATATGTACATATCCTCTGAAGCCCTATTGATGGTGTAGAGGTATGTGATACTTGTAGTGTTTTTTTAGGATAGCACGTCCACTCCAGAGTGGGGAAGGACCAGTGGCTCGTATGAGAGTTCCAGCTCCGTCGGAGCCATCGAGGATAGTGGATCTCAGTTTGGAGGGCGTGGTAGTTGGGTCGAAACATCTTCTAATAGGAGCCATGTTATGGAAGATCCACAATAAATCAGACATTCTAAGGCAGATTCTAAGAATCTTAATGGTGTGGATCAGGCACCAGCGTGATCATAGGGGAGACCGTCAATAGTTTGAGGTATTTTTTTTATTAAATCATCTATAGATCCTAATATTTTTTATACTGGTTCTTCTATTTCATTCATCTCAACCTGTATTGTGAACATTCTGAATTTTCCAATCTAGATTTTGTTTTTTTCAATGGATTTGGTGATGCTACTGGGAAAGAACAAGTAGCAGGGTCTCAGGTGCCCATCATGAGCGCATTTCTTGTAAGGGTATGAAATATAGTGGGACCTACAAGTCTGTTATAAGGATCTATTTGACATTATATTTTCATAGATTTGCTGGTACACTTTCAGGATCACATCGATATCTATAGGTGGCATGTGATTTTCAAAGCACATGATGGAAGTTTATAGGTTTTTGTAGGGAATGGTATCCTCAGTTGTGTCGTGTAGGACCTCCACTCCTAGATTTGGTCAATATTATCTTCTAGTTATCATAAACCATGCTATAGGACAATGTTCATTATCATGATTGTTGGTTACCTCATCCAATGGATGAGTTCCTATATGTGTTCCCAGATGATTTTGCATGCATACCCCTAGAGCGGTACGTGGAGTTCTCGATTGATTTGGTAGCAGGAACACAACCAATATATCTCCCCTCAAATCATATGGCCCCCACCGAATTTATGGAATTATTGATTCGTATAGATGATTTAGAATCCAAAGGATTAATTTTCCCAAGAATCTCTCCTAGTTCTACTCATGTTCCCTTTGCGAAGAAGGCCAATGGGTACCTATGGTTGTTAATTGATTACCAGAAGCTGAAAAAGGTAACCATCCAGAAAAAATATCATTTTCCCCATATAGGTGACTTGTTTGATCAGTTGAATGGGGAAAATTGGTTTTATAAAATAGATTTTCATTCTGGTTACACCCAACTAAGGGTGAAATGGTCATATATCCTGAAGACAGCCTTTTTAAGAAGTTATGACCACTTTGAGTACTTTTTTCACCCCATTTGGATTGACCAATGCTCCAGTGGTCTTTATAGAACTTTTGAATTGGGTGTTCCCCCAATATGATGACTCTTTCATTTTGGTATTCATGGATGAAATATTGGTTTACATTGGAGCTGAGGAAGAGCATGAGAATCATTTTCATATCATGTTGGTCACTTTTCTGGATCACCAAATTTATGCAAAATATCAAAGTGCACATTTCAGATCAGGGAGGTGGAGTTTTTCAGGAATGTGATCTCAGATTAGGGAGGTTTGGTGGATCATGAGATGACCAAAGCAGTGATATCATTTGAGTATCCGAAGAACATGTTTGAGATCTGGATTTTCTATGGCATTGTTGGATACTACATGTCAGTTATTTGGTATTTCTCTCAGCTTGCTTCTCCCATGATGGCTCTCACCTAAAAAGAGGTGAAGTTTATTTGGGGCCCAGACTACCACAAGTGCTTCGAGGAGATGAAGTGGTGGTTGTCTACCACCCCCCATGTTGATCAGGTCAGAATTTTGAAAGGGATATATATTGTATTTTGATGCTTCATGTAGGGGTCTTGGTTGTTTTCTTATACAAGATGATCATTTGGCGGCGTACGGCGCATGCTAACTACTACCACACGAAATACATTACCCAACTCAAAACTAAGAACTAGCGGTTTTGATGCATGAATTGAAAACATGGAATAAATACCTATTTTGGGAGAATTGGTTGGTCTTCTTTGATCCCAAAATCTTGGCCAACATCTTCTCATAGAAGGATCTCAGTCTGAGATAGTGCCACAATATCATATACTAGTATGGGCTCGACATTGAAATTTTCTATACCTAGGGAAAGGGAAATTTGGAAGAAGATTCTTTGATTATAAATTTATCATTGAAATCCTCGGGGAAGTCCAGTGATGAGTGGAATTTGATGGGCTTATTTTCTCAAAGGAATATGGAGACCAAGAACAATAGTGGTGGTTCATTCTTGGTGATCCATTAGTTGAATCCTTCTCTCTTAGAGTTGATTCTACAAAAACAGCCTAGTGATGAGCTTTTTCGGTGGTCGGGGCAGTTTCATCATGGTGGAGAGGTGACATCTAATTGGTCATAATCTCTCAATGGAATATTGTCCTTTAAGGACCGATAAGAAGTTCCCTCATATCTGCAGAATGCGATGATCTCAAATAGCCACCAACCTTAGTGGGTTGTCCATCCTGGTTCCACAAAAATGTATTATGATGTGCGTCGGTAGTTCTAGTGGCTAGGTATGAGACAATACATAGCTGAAATCATCTCTATATGCTACATATGTCAGCAGGTGAAAGCGGAGCACCAAAGGACAAACGGTTTTCTACATCCATTGCCCATCCCTACTTGGAAGTGGGAAGAGGTATCTATGGACATCATTTTTTTCTTGCCTCGTACACCTCGGGGTAAGAATGTTATATGTGTAGTGATTGATCATCTGGCCAAATCATCCCACATCATTCTGATCAATTTTATATCTAAAGTGGATGAGTTTTTCCATTCTTATCTTTTGGAAGTTGTAAGGCTTCATGGTGTTCCATCATTATTTGTCTTAGATAGAGACCCCCGATCACTTCTCTATTTTGGAAAGGCCTTGGGGTCGCAGATTAATATGAGCATGGCATACCATCCTCAAATGGATGGTTATATAGAAAAGGAAAATCAAATATTATAGGACATGATCTGTACATTTATTTTGGACATTAGAGGTTCTTGGGAAAGCCATTTGGTATTGTTTGAATTTTCGTAAAATAATAGTTACCAATCCTTGATTTGAATTCCTCCTTTTGAGGTGTTCTATGGTCGGCCTTGTCGGTCCCTCCTATGTTGGGATGAGAAATAAGAGACTTCACTGTTGGGGTAGACCATTGTTAAAGAGACATATTAGATAGTCAAGATGATCAGGAAGCATTTATTGACATCTCAGAGTCTTTAGAAATCGTACACTGATCAGAGGAATCGAGACATAGAGTTTTTATTGGGTGATCATGTATTCTTGAAAGTGGACCCTCATCTTAGTGGTCATCACTTTAAAAAGTAGTATAAGATGACACCGAGATATGTCAAACATATTGAGATTACTGAGAAGATTTCATAATGGAACACATGTTATCTTTTCCTTTTCATTTGACATCTATCCATGACATCTTCCATGCCTCTCAACTAAATAATTACAACCCAGATTTGTCTCATGTGTTGAATTGGTAGGAGGTTGATATAGAGCCTGATTTGTATATTTTTAAGAATTCGGTGATAATAGTTGATTCCCAAGAAAATATGCTTCAGAAAAACTCTATTCCACTGGTTTGAGACATTTTTAAACATGGTAAATATGTTCATGAAACATGGGAGTGGAATTTGTGGGTCGATAAAGGGTACCCATTATTTTTTCCAATCAAGATTTGGGTTGACTTTTCGGGGCATAAAGTCATTTGTGGTTGGAGTAATTGACAAATACATGACTTATTTTAATTTTAATTTTCATTCAATTTATATTATTTCATTGTTGTGGGGGTTTCCTATGCATTTTTCGGTGGAAAAGGAGGGTTTTCCAGATTCGGGCCAAACCGTGAGCCCATTTCCATATTTAAAAACATATTTTTTTTATTAGTTAATTCCTTTTTTTTCAAAAAATTTCATCCATTCAATGCCTAACTTGTCTATGCATGGCCTATTCAAACAACCATATCCATTTGGGACCTTTATAAATCCATAATCATGGGGGATTTGGGTGATTAATTTTGCCTTTTGGCCAACTTGTGAGACCATTTCCTGTTAAAATTTTTTTTTTCATAAATCATTTATTTTTTAATTATTTTTACTGGTTCTTCCTCTCAATTGAGTCACATAGACACATGTTTTCTTCAATGTTCGTTTCTCCCACTTTAGATACCAACTTCATCAAAGATAAGGGAACCATTTCTCAGACATTCTCAAATCGTCCAGATTTGAAATGATAATTTTTTTCCTTCATTACTACTTCATTTTTTACTCTCATATCACAATTTAGGTTAGCACTTGACCTCCTCAGCCATATTATAAGATCAATATCGGTTTTTGCTACTTGGAGATTCACCTATTATTGTATTTGGGGCAATATTTCCAAGATATTTCAAGTTAGTTGGTTTCCTTCCTTACTCCTCCCATTTTCTTAGGGTTTCTTCCATTTTTATTGATGTTACAAATGTTTATCAAGTGGGGATTAGATCCTAGGGTCTGATATTGGGTTTATTGGCCTAATATTGTGGTTTTATATTTGTTTTAACTCCCTTGTATTGCAGTGGTGGTGCGGTTGAACATTCACATAAGGATTTGGTGCTTTCAACACACTTGGTAGGTGATTCCATGTGTTATCACTACTCGATGAGTTATCATTTAATGATTTATATTTTTATCCTACTCTTCCATCATCGTGGTTTCTCAGAAAATTATTTTTGGTGGAATTTTTTAGGAAATTGGTTTTTAAGTACCATTTTTCGGTGAAAATGGGTGTTTTAAATGTGAATTCCATGTTATACCATTTGGGGCTCTTTTATATTTCATGGGAGGGTATTATTAAAAATTTTATCTATTACCAGTTATGGTTTTCGTTAATATTAGTGTCAATTTGGGTTTCAAATAGGTCTTTTAGATGGATTTTATGTGAAAAGTTTGGTTATATTCCTTGAAATTTTTTTATGGAAATTCTAAATGGTTTATTGAGTTATATAAATGGTGCAAAGCAAGTGTAGCTACTATTTTGTGTAATTATGACCTGAAATGGTGTATTTATATGAAAATTTAATTATGTAACATGTGGAAATTGTTTGAGCACAATGGGGGTAACCCAGGTATCTATATGGTGGACATGTACTAGTATTCTAGTGATTCAGAGTGGTTTTGTCCATGTTTCACATAGAAATTTGAACATTGAAAACACCAGAAAAAACTATAATAATGATTATTTGGGATAACTAGGTTATAGGAATGTTATCTAGTAGTGTCTCTTGCAAGAGAAAGGATGTTGTTATGTTTAGCTTATAATGGGATACAAGGTACATGGGGGCCAAAACAAACTAGTTCATAGGGATGTTCCCAAGATTAGTTGTCATTGACTCTTTCAAATTGATCAATGTATTGTGGTTTTTTTGTTGGAAAATTCAGTATCATTCATGTTTTATTGAAATTTTTCAACCTTTTAAATCATCCATTTGAAATGATTTACTTTTAAAAGTTTCATTCTATCGAAATTATTGCCACCATTTCTTGTTTATTAAACCTGAATGATTTTTATCTTGTATTATTTTATTTATGGAATGTTTTTGGTCATAAATTAATGGTATTAGGGTCACACCCTACTTACACCTTTGGGTGTATGTAGACTTGGTCATGTTTGACAAAGGTATAGGAACGACCTTGGGTGATGGTGGTTCGGGTTGTCTGTTTCCATCCACGGTGTGGTGTTGTGGAGACAGATCATTGGTGGTGACCCCTTGTAATGTGCTGTTCCATGGGGTATTTATTGCTACTTTAATATACCTTTGGGCCTCTTATGTCATTATTAAGACAATGTTTTCTATTCTAAATTTTATTTAAGGCTTGTTTTGTTGGTAATTTTTAGATTTAATTTATTGATATTTTGTAGTTGTTTTATGTATATATACATGGTTAAATGGTTCCCAAAATGATATTTATTATACCTGGGAACTTTGGTCATCCCATGGGGATATAGAACTCCTTTAGGTACTTTCTATAAACTGGGATAGGTGCCAGTATTAATGGCGACAAGATTTGGTTTAGGACAGAACTTCTCTCATCGGTCGAAAATTTGTTTTATTTAAAAACAAATTTTTTCAAAAATGTTTTCCATTGATATTTGAATATAATTTTCAATGAAAATGTATCATAAAAATTATTCACGTTTTTTTAGAAAATTTCCTTTATAAATTTTAATGTTTATATTAAAGGAAAATTCTTTTACAAATGGTTTATGTTTTACAAATAATATTTGTAAGATGAAAGTATATTTTCCACAAGAAATGGTTTTGAAGGAACTCTTATTTTCTTCCATATAAGATGAAATATGTAGATGTTATTCATGCCTTTATAGGGAAATTATCCAATGGTTCTATTCATATTCTTCCTCTAAATTGTTTTTTTTATAGAATGTTGTTTATGAAACCCATTCCTCTTCTATGGTTTTTTATTTTGAAACACACTTATTTTTATAGATGAGGATTTCATGAAATGATTATGAAACCTATATATTTCCATTGTTTTATATATTATTACTTTTTTATGATAACCATTTCACGGGATTATAAATGTATGTTTATAAAACCCATCTCTTTTTATGGGTCATGATATGATGATGATTTATTATATAGTGGAATATATATTAATCATTCTATTATGAGATTGGTGGGACCTATATCTCCCTCTAATTAAGTGGGTAAAGATATATATCTCATGAGATAACGATGGGAATTATGTCCAAGGGCTTGGTCAAGTGTGGGAAGATAGGGAAAATGGGTCCCTTATATGGAACATACTGTGACGTGGGATAGTGGTGTGGCATGTCATGTAGGTATAGTCACGATGATGATAGAATATAGGGGAACACAATCCACTATGGGAAGATGGAGAAATAATATCACTTATAACGAAATGTTTTTCGACTGGGTATGGTGGTGTGTCTCGCCCAGTGGGTGCAGTTCCAATGATTTTCCATAATATGTTCTACCAATTAAAATTGACTTATAGGGAATGATATCACATTTTAAATATTCCAAAAATTAATTTATTATTACAATGGTATACATTCATGGATAATTTTCATTATTCCCTTTATGATTCATATCATATTAACTACTAGGATTTATTCAATGATTCATGTTTTTGATCTTATGATATGTTGGGTATAATATTCTAATGTTATGATCATGTTTTAATAAACCTATTATCATGTTTATTATTACATTTCTCCAATTTTACCCTTACTGAGTATCTTAGATCACCATTTTTTAGGTTTCCTTCCCTTGGTTATGATGATATGTATTACATTTTATGTGTATAAGAAGGGTTCTATACATAATGAACCTAATGGGAGATAATGTTTCACCATTATGTACCAAAATTCATGTTTCATTGATTCCAAAGGAATAAACTAAAAAGGTCTTTAGACATTTTTTTGTGTAATGTTATATGTATTACAAATAAGTAACAAATTCATGATGTATGAAAAGAGAGGTTCATTATAACTAGTTATATAGAATGATGTGTTTGATTGATTTTCATTTATCTTTGGGATTCATGATCATTTGGTGAGGAGTTTTGATATTGCCTCAATACAAGTTTAATTTGGAATGGCCTCTGAACATAAAAGTAATAGTAGTGGTAAATTTTACATTCCCCTTTCAATAATTATATTGTTAATGATATTTACCTTTCTGGTTGTGGACTATGATATGTTGAAATAATGATAGGGTTGTAAGGGGTGTGGTTATGATTACTATGTGTACCTATATAATTATATTTTATTCCAAAACTTCCAAATACGGAGGGGATTCAAAAGTGGTGGGTCATGAAAAATGGTATTAACGATTTTTCATATGAGAATAGATGAATTTTAAATTTAGGCATTAGTGACGGTATCATAGGTATAGTAGAAAGATACTATCATTTAAACATATCTTGTGGTGTAGGTATAAGAGTCAAACTAGAAAATATTTATTTTGGGTCCCCTGTGATCTTATTCAGGGACCTTATTAGTCTACTAAAAAAATTAGGATGGAATGTATAGATTTCATGATAGATTATTTTGGGAGAAATCATGCAGCATTATCATTGAGTGATTTGAGGATAAAATTTTGATTCATGGTTATGTTAATGTGTTTCATTATATTAACCTAGGAATACATTATTTAGTATTTAGAATTATGTTGAATTCATTTTTGACAATTTTATTCATGAAATTTTAAGAATTATTTCTTATATGTGGAGGACATGATGTGGTGCATGATTTTCTTAATATTTCATGTTTAGTTTAATGTATTTTAATACTAAAACTTATATGATCATACTTGTAATTAAAATATATTTCTAAAATTCATATAAATAGAATTAAAATTTGTTTTCATTCATGTTAACGCATCCTAAGAGATCATTATTCAAATGAATAATTATTTTGGATCAATTTTAATTATACAAGCCATTTTTTAGTTATAATATCTATTTTTAAATTAAATTCAGAAAAATAATTTTTTAGATTTCAATTTTTCTTAATATGAAATTTTTTTCTATGTGTAAAGAAAAACTGGTAAAACATGAAGTTTTTTGGGAATTAAATTTGAATTGTAAATATGAGTTCACTTTATTAACAAATATTGGGGATTATGAAATGTCACGACCCGTCCTTGGGTCCCGTGTTGTGACTACTCTAAGCCCGCCTTCCATAGGCCAGGGGTTGGCGACTAGCACCAAAGGCATAAATCCCGATAATTGGGAAGGCATTGCCTTTGTAAAGTAAACAAACACCACAGAACAAGCAAGAAAAGAAAACACTAAGTAAAAACTAGGTACAATAGTAAGTGCGAAAAAGTAAGTGGGCCAGAATTCAAACCCAAACTGAAAGTAATGTACAACTGAAAAAGAGAGTACAACAACTGAAAAGTAAATCCGCAGCGTCGAGCCATCCACTAAAAGTACCACCTGAAGTGTGGGTACAGATAGCCTCTACAGCTCCTCAGATTCAGCCGTTCGCTCTGAGTATGCTCCGCCCAGTGGTCCACCTCCAAGTATCGACCTGCTCCTCGTGCCTCAACTATGATCAGTGATGTCCGTCGTTTGCAACCAACACAACGTAGAGCGGGCCTAGCCCGTGCAGGGGTGAGTATAAGCTACTCAGTAGGGACCCCGAGACCCCGTAAGGTCTCCCAGAATCCACAAAGGATAATCCACAATGTAAGATACAAACACGAAGTAACATCCGACACCACTTAGGTATATTCCCATACATATACCTGAGTCATCAATTCTCACTCGGCTCCAACATCCGATCCCAATTACAACCCATTACACACAGGAAAACACAACCAAATACATATAGGAAAGCATAACGTAATCCACACAGGATATCAAGTCAAACTTATCGAAGATAAGGATTGGAAATCAAGACTCAGCTCACACAGGTATACTTCTTCATGATGTCAAAACCACGGCTGCTGGAGAACTACTCCTCTGTTGAGTACAGTGGGCCTGCCAATACAACCAAGCGCTTTCCTCTATGGGTCTTCTGCTACAACCAAGCGCTCCCCCTCATAGGCTCCAGAGGTACTCTTTAGGTTGATTACCATGGGTCTTCCGCTACAACAAAGTGCTCCTCCGTCGTGGGTCTTCCGCTACAAGCAACCGCTCCCCCTCATAGCCTCCAGAGGTACTCCTTCTGTTGAGTACCGTAGGTCATCCGCTACTACCAAGCGCTCCTCCACCATGGGTCGACCGCTACAACCAAGCGCTCCCCCTCATATCCTCAAGTGGTACTCCTTCTATTGAGTACCGCGGGTCTGCTGCTACTACCAAGCGCTCCTCTACCGTGGGTCTGTCTCTACAACCAAGCGCTCCTCCGTCATGGGTCTGCCACTACAACAAAGTGCTCCCCCACATAGCCTCAAGAGGTACTCCTTATGTTGAGTACCACGGGTTTGCCTCTACTACCAAGCGCTCCTCCTCCATGGGTCTGCCGCTACAACCAAGCCCTCCCCATTGGGCTATCCGAAATACGCTGAGTCGATAGATCAGCAGTTGTCAAGTCTCAGCCAACTACTAGGTCTCTGCACTCGGCTTGCTCGTCATCGGGAGGGTCTGCTCGATGAGCTACCAGTCTATACTCCAACTATCACGAAGTTCCATGAAGAAGTATCTCAAAGGATGACCTCATCTTAGGGGTCTCAACGCAACAGATGGCATGTCAGTCAGATGCCTGGTCTGTGAGTTACTAGCCTTTTCATCCTAGGGTCAGGGTTGGTTTCGGGTGTGAACCAAACCTACCGTATCTCGACTATACCCCGAAATCTAATAGGTTATGCTCAAAGGGACCATTTATCAATGTGATCAGCAATTCCACTGATGGTTCGTCAAACGGACGTCCGGTCTGAAAGCTATCACCTTTTCCGTTCCAGGGGCCCGGTTGGATTTCGAGTTCAATCCAACCCGGCCACTATCCAACTGCATCCAAAACTCAGGAGAAGCATGCCAAAAGTTTTTTATCATCAAGAGGAATCCAAAAAAGTCGACGGCACATCAATCAGACGTCTGGAGCTCAAGTTATAAGCGTTTCCGCTCCGAGGTCCCGGTTGGTTTCATGTACGAACCAACCCGGCTGACCCCAAAGTACTCTGAAACCTTGAGTGTAGTATACTGAAACGACCGTGTCGATCCCAGGATCGCATCGCTACTGACGGTGCATCGATCGGAGGTCTGTAGGTCATGTTATGGGAAAAAGACCATAACAGTCCGGTATTATGGGGTTTGAGCCCGGTACACCCTGGGTCGGCCCACACCGGGCGACCTGACCCGGGTCCGGGTCCGGCCTGGCAGTCCAACCGGGAGGCTCGACCATTTGGCCGAGCGGTGTGGGGTGGAACACTGCCCCCCCCCCCCCCCCCCCCGCCATCTTGTAGCTACAACCCCATGGGGGCCGCTCCTAGTCAACGGACGCGGTCGAGCGCAACGTCCCACCTCCCTCGGTCGCGCGCGGTCGGGGGTCTAGCAGCCTGCCACTATGGCTTCAGCCACGGCGGCCCTTGCCGGCAGCGTGCCAGTGAAGCGTTCCGCGGACCACCGGACGAGCTCTGGTGGTCGGATATGCATGTCGTCTTCGCGAACGTCCCTCCCAGTACCTGTTCTTCACTACGAAGACCTCACAACGCCCGTACAGCCTGCTTCATCATCGCCCGCCAATCCGCACACCAAGAACGAAGAGATGGTGGGTTCGGACTTTTACGTTGGTCCACACCCACCGTGTTAGCGGTTTAAAAAGGCTTCTGACAAATTTTAAACATATGCTGAGGGTATAATCACATAGATTAAATTGAACAAAAACCCCTAACTCGTCAAATTCGTTGAGCGAGGGTTCATCGTGGAAAAGCACGTCGCGGAAGAAGGCGTCGTGGAAGGGTGATCTTCACGTCGCGGAGAAGGATCATCATGGAAGAAGCATCGTGGAAGAAGCGTTGTGGAAGAAGCTCCGCGGAAGGAGCGTCGCGGAAGAAGCGTCGCGAAAGAAGCATCGCGGAATAAGTGTCGCGGAATAAGTCTCGCGGAATAAGTGTCGCAAAAGAAGTGTCGCGGATGAAGCGTCGTTGGCGTCGCGGTACACAGCGTCGTGTAGTCGATTTCCGAGGATTTGGCGTACTTCGTCAAAGAAGAAGGCTTTTCTCCAAATCCTCTCCACGCAACAAGTTCCAACCCAAATAAAATAATTGTTTTCTTATTTTATTAACACTCAAACCAACTCTTTAAAATTAAAAAAGAAAAGAAATGATCAATTAATTGAGGAGTTTAAAACCGCCCAATTAATGAGGGGTTTAATATCCAGATTAAATGCAAGACTTGACTTCATTAAAAAGGGGGTGCAGGTGCATTATTTAAGAAGAAAAGAAATGGTGGGGATCGTGTGGGCCCCACCTCACATATATCCTACTAAGTGGATAGGATATTGTGGGTCCCATATCATCCACTTAACATAGTTCAAGCGACATAAAATAATATAAATTGGTCACACCATTTTATTTTATTCATTTACTTAACCCGAAAAATGAAAAACCACACCCGAGCAAATGCAACTCCAGAAAAGGTGTTTCAAAGCAATTATCGGCGCTTTGATTCCATCGGTGCCCTCAGAATTTGATTCTAAGCACTGGTTCAAATGTTAGAAAAACCCACTCGTTCATTCACTGAACGTACACGAGCTAAACTTCCGAAAATGATTCCGGGCACACTGGGCCTCGGAATCAGGTGCCGTCAGAAACTGCGTACTTGTAAAATTCCAAAGAAAATTAAGAAAAAAATTCCCTTAAACTTTTTACGGGTATTTACATTACTCCCACCTCAGGGCTTTATGTCCTTGTAATGCTTTAAAACAAAATAGGGTTACAAAAGCGGTACTGAGCACGCATTTGAGCCTTCCGCTCCAATGTGCTCAACTGGAGGTTCCCGTACTGCCAGTGAAAGCGCACCTGAGGAATTGACCCGTCCTCGTAGGACCCGCTCCTGTAGTTCCTCAATCCCCACTGGAACCTCTGTGAGGGTCACCCCATCACCCAAGTCCAGCTCCTCATTGTCGATGAAAAGAAAAGGGTCGAGCTCGTATCTCCTCAGTTGAGATACCTGGAAGTCGACGTGCTCCTGGTGCAACTAAGGTGGGTGGGTCAAGTGGTAAACCACCTCGCCTACCCTGCTGAGGTCCTAGAAAGGTCTGTTGAACCTCGTAGATAACATTTCACCCTGGCCAGATCTCTGTAACTCACGCCGAGGTGAGAATCGTAGGGAAACGTGGTCGCCAACCTCGAACTCTAGTGGTCTTCGCCCCCTGTCAGCACAAGACTTTTTCCAGCTCTAAGCTGTCCTCATCCGCTCTTGGATGACATGTACCTTTCTAGTCCTACAAGAGATACTGAGATTTCCTCTTTTTCGATAAGGGAAATCCAGTCTCATCCCCTGGATGAACCACGTTCTTCGCCTAATACAGTAAATCCCGACATGGACAATACTAATCCATACCAAGGATGACGTAGTAAGGCCCTAACGCTACTACCAAGAGATCCAACCGTTACTCTCGCCTAAAAGGGTTGAGTCACACTGTCGGGATCAGTGTGTGGTCACTGGGTATCCTCCAGTAGGTATCTCAAAGTGAGGGTCAAGTCAACATTTTTTAAACCGGAACCTCTTAGTAACAACATAAAGAGGGGACAGGAAGGTAAACGCCACAAGAAAGGTGTCTTTTATTACTGCAGCTCAAAGTAAAAAGACACAAAGCATCTACAAACAAGCATCAACATATCTAGAAGCAACATGAACAAAATTTTCCAGGTCTGGAGCTAGTTATGCTCCTTTCCATATGCTTCTGGAGCTCTATGATCGTAGGCCTCAACTGCATGAAGATGAGGTCTCCCATGTCCACCTGTTCCCTGTGGTCGGGGTGGACCTCCTTGTGGTGGTGGTAGAAACACCTAGAAGCGTCGTCCACCTACAGATACATGGCTATCTCCCCTACCATGGTCTCCTTCTCCTTGCGGTCCTCCTCGATCGAACCTCTGCCTCTACCCGGGAGGTCCTTCGTTCTTCTGCTGGTCATCTGTATGGCGGGTCGGACAGTCACGAGCAATGTGACCAACCCCGCCGTAGTAGTAACACTTTCCCCTCATGGTAAGTCATTCTCCACCACGGGTGCCACTCACAAACAATCCTATGTCATGCGGTCGACCACCAGTAGGTCTAGTCGTCTTGGACCCCTGCATCATCTGTCTACTGCCCGCTGCAGATGACTCTGCCGCATGCCGGCTAGTGGTGGGTCCTGCTGCTGGAGACAGCTCAGCAAGGAAACTCTCCACTAAGAGAGCTCACTCCAACACCCCTGTCTGTGTTTGAATGCTGTGAGAAACAACTGAAGCTCTGATCTCTCGCCTGAGCCCCTGCTCGAAGGTTCGGGCCCTGAAGAATGGGTATCGTACCTTGTCCGTCGAATAGCGTGAGAGATCGGTAAACCTCGCCGCGTACTGGGATACTGTCATGCTGCCCTGCCACAGCTGTAGTAGCTCCTGGATGCGCATCGCACAGAGGGTGGCTAGGAAGGACTCTGAGCGGAAAAGGCTCTCAAAGTCCGTCCAAAGGAGAGATGCCTCGTCGTGCACCTGGAGCATCAAGCTCCACCATCTGCCTACTACCACGTGCAGGAGGCTCGCTGCAAAGACCACCATAAAGTCAGCTAGTGTCCCTACCAAATGGAACACTCATGCAATATCCTCCAACCAATCCTTGGCTGCCTGAGGGTCCATCTCCCCACCGAACTTGGGCGGTCGCTGATGCTGAAACTCGTGCAGTGCACTAAGGCAACGTGCACCATCAGCGGATAGGGCTGGTAGCATTGGTGGCTCGGCGGGTAGAGGTACCAAAGATGCCTCTGCTGTCAAAGGGACCTATACCGAGGCCTCATCGCTCGGTGGGCTGTCGTCATGTACAACGCTCGGAACCCAAGCTGGCTGCCATCGTGGGGCCATCCTGAAAAAAATAGGTGCGCCACAGTTAAACAGTATACCTGGTGAGCTGACACAAAGTAATCACAAGGAAAACTTGGAACACACATGCAATTAATGTTTTTGTGCATTAAGTCAGAAATTAGAGGTCAGGGTCCTGGTGTACGAATACGTCGGCCGCCACACCAGCATTGGAATCCCTAGACTAATAGCCACACTCAATACTCTTAACACTATTGCTTCACATAGAAAATGATCAGAGTCCTGAGTTCAGCGGTAGAATCGAACTCCCCTGATACCAATTTTTCACGACCCGTCCTCGGGGCCCGTGCCGTGACTACCCCAAGCCCGCCTTCCATAGGCCAGGGGCTGGAAACTAGCACCAAAGGCGTAAATCCCGATAACTGGGAAGGCATTTCCTTTGTAAAGTAAACAAACACCAAAGAGTAAGCAAGTATAAGTAAACACTAAGTAAAAATTGTGTATAATAGTAAGTGCGGAAAAGTAAGTGGGCCAGAATACAAACCCAAACTAAAAGTAAAGTACAACTGAAAAAGAGAGTACAACAACTGAAAAGTAAAGTTGCAGCGTCGAGCCGTCCACTGGAAGTCCCACCTGAAGGGTGGGGACAAATAGCCTCCATAGCTCCTCGGATCCAGCCTTCCACTCTGAGTACGCTCCGCCCAGTGGACCACCTCCAGGTACTGACCTGCTCCTCATGCCTCAACTATGATCAGTGTTGTCCATCGTCTGCAACCAACACAACGTAGTGCGGGTATAGCCCATGAAGGGTTGAGTATAAACTACTCAGTAGGGTCCCCAAGACCCCCTAAGGTCTCCCAGAATCTACAAAGGATAATCCACAAGGTAAGATACAAACACGAAGTAACATCCAAAACCACTTAGGTATATGCCCATACATATACCTAAGTCATCAATTCTCGATCGGCTCCAACATCCGATCCCAAGTACATCCCACTCCACACAGGAAAACACAACCAAATCCACACAGGAAAGCATAACTTAATCCATAGTGGATATCTAGTCAAACTTATTGAAGATAAGGATTGGAAATCAAGACTCAACTCACACATGTATAATTCTTCATGACGTCAAAACCACGGCTGCTGGAGAACTCCTCCACGGTCGAGTACAGTGGGCATGCCGCTACAACCAAGCGCTTCCCTCCATGGGTATGCCGCTACAACCAAGCGCTCCCCCTCATAGGCACCAATGGTACTACTTCTATTGAGTACCGCGGGTCTGCCGCTACAACCAAGCGCTCCTCCGCCGTGGGTCTGCCACGACAACCAAGCGCTCCCCCTCATAGCCTCCAGAGGTACTCCTTCTGTTGAGTACCGCGGGTTTGCCGCTACTACCAAGCGCTCCTCTGTCGTGGGTCTGCCGCTACAACCAAGTGCTCCCCCTCATAGCCTCAAGAGTTAATCCTTCTATTGAGTACCGCTGGTCTGCCTCTACTACCAAAATCTCCTCTCCCGTTGGTCTTCCGCTACAACCAAGCGCTCCTCCGCCGTGGGTCTGCCGCTATAACAAAGAACTCCCCCTCATAGCCTCAAGAGGTACTCCTTGTTTTGAGTACCGCGGGTCTTCCACTACTACCAAGCGCTCCAATGCCGTGGGTCTTCCACTACAACCAAGTTCTCCCCACTGGTCTATCCGAAATACACTGAGTTGATAGATCAGTAGTCGTCAAGTCTCAACCAGCTACTAGGTTTATGCACTCGGCTAGCTCGTCACCAGGTGGGTCCGCTCCACAAGCTACCAGTCAATCTTCCATTTATCAAAAAGTTCAATGAATAAGTATCAAAAAGGGCCGCCTCATCTTAGGTGTCTCAACGCAATAGACGGCGCGTCCGTCGGACGCCCGGTCTGTGAGTTACTAGCCTTTTCGTCCCAAGGGCCCGGTTGGTTTCGTGTAAGAACCAACCCATCTGTATTTCTACTGTACCCCGAACACTCTTAGGGTATGCTCATAGGGACCATTTCTCAATGTGATCACCAACGCTGCTGACGGTTTGTCAAACGGACGTCCGGTCTGAAAGCTATCAGCTTTTCTGTTCTAGGGGCCCGGTTGGATTTTGGGTTCAATCCAACCCGGCCACTATCCAACTGCATCCAAAACTCAGGAGAAGCATGCCAAATGTTTCATCTCCTCATGAGGAGTCCAACAATGTCTACGGAACTTCAATCGAACGTCCGGAGCTCATGTTATAAGCATTTCCGCTCCGAGGGCCCGGTTGGTTTCGTGTACGAACCAACCCGGTCGAACCCAAAGTACTCCGAAACCTTGAGTGTAGTATAACGAAACGACCGTCTCGATCCAAGGATCGCATAGCCGCTAATGGTGAATCGATCAAAGGTCTGCTGCCCATGTTATGGGAAAAAGACCGTAACAGTCTGGTATTAGGGGGTTCGGGCCCGGTCCGACCCGGCCCGGTACCCCCTGGGTCGACCCGAACCGGGTCCAGCCCTCTTGGGCACGGCCCGACCTGGTGGACTAGCCGAGTAGTGCGGGGTGGCACGCTGCCCCCCCCCCCCCCCCCCACCCCGCCAGCATGTAACCGCGGCCCCATGGGGGGCCGCTCCTAGTCAACGGACGCGACCGAGCACCGCGTCCCACCTCTATCGGTCCCGCGCGGTCACGGGACTAGTGGCCTGCTGCTGCGACCCTTCCCAGCGGCCCTCCAGCACCGTCGTGCCGGCGAGGCGCGCCGGCAGAGCGTTCCGCGGACCACCGGCCGAGCTCCGGTAGTCGGATTTGCCTGCTGTCTTCGCCAACGGCCCTCCCGGAACCTGTTCTTCACTGCGAAGACCTCACAAGGGCCGTGCGGTCTGCTTCATCGTCACTCGCCGATCCGCACACCAAGAACGAAGAGACGGTGGGTTCAGACTTGTTCGTTTGTCCGCACCCACCACGTTAGTGGTTTAAAAAGGCTTTCGACAAATTTTAAACGTATTCTGAGGGTATAATCACATAGATTAAATTGAACAAAAACCCTTACCTCGTCGAATTCATTGAGCGAGGGTTCATCGCGGAAAAGCACGTCGCGAAAGAAGGCATCGTGGAAGGGGGATCGTCGCGTCGCGGAGAAGGAACTTCATGGAAGAAGCGTCGCGGAAGAAGCGTCGTTGGCGTCGTGATACACGGCGTCGCGTAGTCGATCTCCGAGGATTTGGCGTTCTTCGTCGAAGAAGAAGGATTTTCTCCAAATCCTCTCCACGCAACACGTTCCAACCCAAATAAAATAAGTGTGGTCTTATTTTATTAACACTCAAACCAACTCTTTGAAATTCAAAAAGAAAAGAAACGATCAATTAATTGAGGAGTTTAAAACCGCCCGATTAATGAGGCGTTTAATATCCAGATTAAACGCAAGAGTTGACTTCATTAAAAAGGGGGTGCGGGTGCGTTACTTAAGAAGAAAAGAAACGGTGGGGCTCGTGTGGGACTCAAATCAAATATATCCTACCAAGTGGTTAGGATATTATGGGTCCCACATCATCCACTTAACATAGGTTAAGCGACTTAAAATAAAATAAATTGGTCGCACCATTTTATTTTATTCATTTACTTAACCCGAAAAATTAAAAACCACACCCGAGAAAACGCAACTCCGGAAAAAGTGTTTCTAGGCAATTACCGGTGCTGCGATTCCATCGGTGCCCTTGGAATTCGATTCCGAGCACCGGTTCAAATGTTAGAAAAACCCTCTCATTCGTTCACTGAACGTACCTGAGATAAACATCAAGAAATGATTCTTGGCACACCGGGCCTCGAAATTAGGTGCCGTCAGAAACTACGTTCTTGTAAAATTCCCAAGAAAATTAAGAAAAAATTTCCCTTGAATTTTTATAGGTATTTATATGAAATCTTATTATTGTGCATTAAATACTTAATTAAATTTTCTGATTCCCACATATTTAATATTATAATTATATGTAATTAAAAATGAACTCTTAAATAAGATAAGTAATATATACCCTTATATATTATGAAAAATATCTCTTTAAATAAATATACTTTCTTTATTATTGTTCATCACCTGCAAGACTGATTTTAAAAAAACTCTAACAAACATTCAAGATATTATTGCATTATCAATGGAATAATGGGTACAAATAAGAATAATTATATTATGAAAAATATTTAGAGTGATTTTATTTAATTTTAATATATTATTAATTTATAGAAAATGATAACTCAATTATGAGTTAATCTAATTTATTCATCAATTATATGTTTTCGTCAAAAATAATTTCTATTGCATTTTCTGCGAGGATATTGAAATTAATTTCATATTATTTTTCAAATTGAATATTATAAAAAGGATTTCATTTTGGAAATATTAATTTCAATATTATCCAATATTGTATTTTTGGTATTTTTCTAAATTTTTTAATGAAAATTGAAAATATACTATTTTTTGTTAAATATTCATTTATTCCCTTTAAATCCAGTTGTTATATAGTTTCATTTTATTTTGTATTTTGTATTAATTTGATATAATAAAAATTTTATTTAAATTAATCTTACTAATTAAATTTAGATCATAAATGTATATAATTTTTTTGTAAGTCAATTTTTAGGCTTAAAAATGCATTTTTGGGAAGGTCAGGTTTCTTTATATTTTGCAAGTGTATTTTTAAATTAATTTTTCAACCTTTTATTATTTGAATTTTTTAAAATGGATTTTATATTTTCAATCATGGGGTTAAAATTTAATAAATTCGTCACTTTTATTTTTAGATATTATGAATAATAACACAAGTCATGTTTATCTCCCCATTAATGTAAAAACAAAGTAATTAAGTTTAAAAATTATATGAAAAGGAATTAAAAAACAATCTAATACATTATTTTATCTAATTAAAAAAATTAATTTTTCCATATACATACTATATTCTGAAATATGTTATTTTTCCACCATTTTCCATTAATAATTTCATTTATATTATTTTAAGTGGAAAAAATACAAAATGTCACCATTTTGCCTTTTTTACTTCTATTATATGTTCATGAAGTGATAAAAATAAGTTGAGAATGAAAATTAAATTTTATTTATATATTAATGAAACTATTATTATGATGTAGAATTATTTCAAAATTGTATTCATTATTCAATTACAGGAAATAGTTATACAACAAATAAATATTTCTTATGCAAACCATGGAAAAATCGAAGTAAATAATTTTTTTAAAATAACAATACTTATGTTTTTGAAATGAATATTATTTAAAAATTAATGTCAATATCAATAATTATTTCTTATTTATTTTCTAAAGGATTTTATTTAAATTCAATAATGTTCATGATGTTTTTAATTTTATCTTAAATGAATAATGTCCAAAATGAATTTAATTACATTTTATGAAAAATAATATTTCATTAAATAATTTAAAAATAAAAAAAATATTATAGGAAATGTAGGAAAAGAAATGTTCTAAAAAAATTTCCCTTATGAATTTATTGGAAAATTGTTACTTTATATGTAAAATTGTAACCCTTTCTGTTTGAAAAAATCATTACTGTGGATGAAGTTAAAATTGATTAACAAAGGTGTTAAACCAAAAGATAATGGTTAAAATGAACTCAAAATATTATTAAACTAATTTTTTGTAGGTATATGTACATTAAAATTATAAAATAACAATATGTGTCATTTATAAACAATTTTTCAAGGAATTTTACTTAATAATATTTTAAAACATTGAAAAATTAGATGTGTACCACTCACCTCAATTATAAAACACACCCCTTCTTTATTTTCATTACCCCAAATTGAGAAACATATCTTTTCCAACACATGTCCAATTTTATTATCAATTTATATATCCATTAGTTAGAGAATATTTTCTTCTTGAAATACAGCTCCATGTGTCCTTAATATGGGATCTCATAGAAGTCTATAAATGAAGTTATAATCATCATCACCCACTCTGCCAAATTTATTTTTTATTATAATTCCACTATATATGTTTTACCATAATAATATAATAAATGAAGTTTTATAAATATCTTTATATGTTTTTATGATGATTTTATAACCATTTTCTCTCAAATTTCTTTCCAAAAAATTTAAAAACATAGTTCATGTGTACTAAAGGCATATCGTCTTCACGTAGTAGTGTAAAACATTTTTCATCACAGTTTTAATTGGATGTTTATAAATAAAGAACTAATGATTATTTTTAATATTTAATAAATAACTATGGTTTGGTAAATATAATATATAAAAAACCTTTTTAATTTCTAATCTGTTGATAAATGAAAACATCTCTCGTGTGTGTGTATGGACTACCATCTTCACAATTTGATTTGTTTAAATTTTTATTTTCACATTAAAAGGATGGTAATAATTATAGTTATAATTAATATATATTATATATATTATTAAATAATAACTTTATAATGTTTATGTATTATTTAACATTCATTTTTTTTATCCTTGAATAATTGAAAGCAGCATTCATGTGTACATATGACCAACTATCTTCATGAATAGTATAATTAATTTTTCAATATATACCTCTAATGGATGAAATAAAATAAATATACTATAAAATTTATATTATATTAATGTCTTTATTAAAATTAAGGAGATTATATGACCATAATCAAAGCACGCGGATTGAAACTATCAAACAAAATTCTCATAAAAATAAAGGAGTTAAAACCCAAAACAATTATAGAAATAAAATATTATTACCAAATGGGTGATAATATGTTATAAAAGGATCATAAATGATATTATATATAAATATATTATTTTTTAATTTATGTATAATAAATATAGGTTTGTTATATAAGAGGTTAAAATCACTTGTAAAAGATCTTGAACTTGATGTAAGGGATTTCATCTCAATTACTATTCTATTGATACATATTTTATATTATAAACGTATTCATTTTTATGTGTTGTACATACTACCCAATTTATTTCTTTAATATGAATATAAATTTTTTCAAGAGGACCAAATTCTCAATTAATGTTTATTCTTTTAATGGGTTACAATTTAATGTTCACCAAACAGGTGATGATTTATATTATGATATCTAATTTTTGGATTTCTATTATTTTCAAAAAAAAAAATTTTAATATATACATCATAAACTCCTTCAATTTTTTTATCCTCTAGATATTTAAGGTGTTTCGATATTTTCATCCATTTTTTCCTGTTTTGGTAATTTTTATCCTGTAATAAAATTTTTAAAACAAAAAACTATGTTATTTTTCTTTTTGATCATGCATATTTTCCCTTCCTATCCATATTTGTATAGATAATTTGGCAGAATATCAATTTTTTACAAACTCAATGTATTCCTTATAGACATTTTATATCATCATATAATTTTTACAATGTTTAATGGTAATATTTCTAATGTTTTATAAAGGTTTGAATTTGATCTTTCTTTTACCAAAGGTCAAAAAGATTGTTTCATTTCAATGTATATGAAATTAATGGATTTTCCCATCACCATAATGTTTTTAATCTATATACCTTACTATAGATGGTTTCAATTGCTCTATAGAGAAAACTATTTAATGAAATGTTATTTAAATATCTCTCTTATATTTTCGTAATCTATCTGAAAGAAAATATTTAATTAAAAACCCTCTATTTTTAATAAATGTTATTCCTTTTAATTTTATGGTCATTAAATATATTTTAAAACATTTAACTTGTAATGATAACTATTCATTGGATGTTCCATGTCTCTTAAATATCCATATAATTTTTATCAAGGGTATAATTATTTCATAAACCATATTCCATTTATATATAAGATTATTTACTATGAAAGTTTTTTGATTTATTAGGGAAATATAAATATTTTGTATCCATCAATCAGTACAGTAATTTGTTGACAAGGAATATTTCTTATGGATTAAATTTTTCATTAGATATATAATGAATTAAATGGACTTATAGGGTTGGTTTAGACTAGGTTATAGTTATATCTTCGATGCATTAACAAGTATCATGAGAAAAAATAGTTTGTTAGCCTTATTGAATGGGTTTTTAGTGTATACATATCCATCCATTAAATCATCTTGGCATAAGTCCTTGAAATAAATGATATCAAAATTTATGAGATCATGATTTCAAACATTATGAATTTCATTCATTAAAAATTTAGTTATTATTATCCAGGATATTATGACTTTAATTTTATCCATGGATGCATTTCATCCTCAACACATTGATTAATTGGCATGAGTTTCTATTTTTTTCATTCCAAATTAATTATGAAATGTTTATTCATGATAGCTTACACAGTATGGAACCCGTATTGAGCATCTAATCTCCCCATTATTCTGATTCCCTTCCCTATAATATAAAAAATGATGTAGTGAATTTTATAGATGTTGTGAGAATTATTATTATACTTTGTATGTTATATTTACAATGTAATATAGTAATCATGTATGTTCTTGGTTCATCAAGATTACAAAACTAGTGATTCCTTAGTCATGAGATCCATTATATATTATTCCAATATAATAAAGTAGACACAAGAATTAGGTTAATTGAGATGGGTATTGTATATTTTGTTTTAGAGAAATTTTAGTAGAATCCTTGTGAAATTAATTTTAAATAAAAATAGCTGATATGAGAATTAAAAAACTAACTTATACAATTTTAGAACTTTTACCATTATAAATTTATTATTTTATAACTCAATATTTATGATGATTGTGAGATAACGTAGCTTGTTACATTAATTAGATATACTACCCAGTGGGAGAAATGCAATTAACAACCATAGAAAATCTATGGAGTTCCATTCTAAGAAATTCAATAAAGTTGATGTTGGAACTGAGCAGATAATAGAAATATTAGAGAAGATAACTCAACATTCGATAAATAACCTTTACTTTATATAGAATTATGTTATTTAACAGTGTGATACACCTATATTTTATCTCTTCACGTGACCCAATCCTCCATATTTTGATTAAGAAACTAATAATTTATAGTTGGGAACTAGATTATTTTCATTGAAAATAATTTTTTTTCTTGGGGAAGTTATATATGATTTTAGGAATCATCTAATGAGGTTCTGTTGGTTCAAGGATCAACCTAGAATACCAATTGAAATATCATCTATCATATAGTTTTTTGTATGTATTCATGAGGTGGATTAATCATAGATATTTGGGGATAAACGTATAATTGTGTATATTCCTTGTAACGCCCCGACCCTAGTTGCCCAGAGTCGGTGCATTATTACATAACATTGGTATGATCACAAGAAAGATCAAATCTCGAAAGACCGATTGGTTTAGTAGCCTTGGAAACACTAGATATATTCATAAGTCTTACATTACATCCTAAAATGAAAAACTACTACAACAACATATTGTCTCCATAAACCACACTCATATCCGCACATAATATCCCTGCAGGTCATTCATAATTTACTTCTTCACTTCCTGGGAAAAATAAAACATAGAAAAGGGGTGAGCTCAAATGCCCAGTAAGGATAACAATATAGCGGAACCATTCATAAATAAGAATAAAAATTTAAGGCAATGTATAACTAAAACAAAAGCCTTTCAAACTTGAACTTTCAACATAGTATGGCATAAATAAAGTGAAATAATGCCATTTACTTATTCACATGGATATTCTACTAATCGAATAATCACATGCAAAATCAATAACCACTTTCATAATGATGGAATGCATAATGTTGAACTTTAATTTCTTTGTCAAGGCCTCGTCCCAAGACCTTGGGGCTAACTGTAACCAGAACCCAACCCGGAGTGCCTCTAATAACCGGACACCAACCCGGAGTGCCTCTAATAACCGAACACTAACCCGGAGTTCCTCTAATAACCGGAGACCAAACCGGAGTTCCTCTAATAACCGGAGACCAAACCGGAGGGCTTACTTTTACTGGTCCCCAACCCGGAACATACTTGTCTAACACATTCATCTGAATGAAAGGTTGAAATATAACATAAACATTTGGATTAAAAATAACTTATGAAATCTCAATACTTTAAACAAAAACCATGAGTGACATTAGAATAACGTATCCACTATGAAAAATATCACAAAACCTTCAATAAAATATGGATGTTTTGTATCATAATAAATCAACTTCAAATAAGCTTAAAATCTATCAAAAGATGTTGACATAGATGAAATCAAAACTATTTTGGAGAAATATCTCTTTTTTTTAAATCATTTTAAAAGTAACATAATTATAAAATAATACATTCAATTTTAAAATATTCTAATAAGCTTGTAAGGGATGCTTCGACGATTTTATAACGGCGGAAAATAACCGCACCCGCCGTATAAGTTAAAAAAACATTCTTACCTTAATTCTGTCGAAAAGGTTAAAAAGCACCTTGTTTGGAAAACGACGGAAAGATTCCTTTATAAACCACTTATAAAAAGTCAAACAAGGGTATAAATGACTTTAACCCATATTCTTGTAAATAGTAAAAATGTTTTGAAATACATTTTGAAGAAACATGGATGTGGATGATAAAGAGATCCCAGTATATTATTACGTATAAACAACCTCGGATAATGAAGAGATTGTGAAATAACCCTTACCAATTTGGTAACTTATGAAACATACAACCCATGAAAGAGGTATCATACAATGAATATGTAAATACACATAAATTAAAGTGTATTACATAAAGAATATAATTATGGGCAGTACATACACCACACAAAAGGTAATGGTGGCAATATGGCATGAATCTCACGGGAATAAGGAGTGAGATGAAAACCCCTTACCTTGTACTTTTCCTTGGATGGGGTAGGTTAACCTCATGTATAATGGTGAAATAATTGTTATTAAATTATACAAGAATCATATATATATATATATATGATATCATATATGATCTTTTAACATTGATTTGTTAATAATATCTTAGAATTATCGTCGTTTCGGGTGGAAACGTACTCGTTTTCTTTTATATGTTTTGTTATATAAGACATGTTTGTAATGGATAGGTTGTATATTATTCATATCCAGAATGATATCAAGTCCTTAAACATCATTTTTAAATCATCAAATGATAATTATACTTGAATGGATACGATGGAGAATGAATCTCATCGCGTTCGTGGAGACGGTAGTCCGTACGTACGCACGAGCGACAATATCATTTTTTTGATATTAAAATAATATATAAATGGATGTTATATCATATATAAAGAATCATTAACATGTTATATTTATTATTTACATGAGTTACACATAATTATTATACCCATCCAAATAATAATATATTGAATAACAATTACACCACGACGTGGAGACGGTAAGCCGTACGTACGCACGTATGGTGACATGTTATTCAAAGGGTTGATAGAATACTGAATATGGTTGTACCATATTTATAATAACATCACAGTATATGTGAGATACTAGAGTTATTATTTTAGAATGGTATGAACCAAGAAAGAAGAAGTGGAAGAAGTAAGGAACTTGAAAAGGGGTGGTGAAAACATGACCTCTTCTTCGGGTTCTTCCTTTTGATTTGATCAAAAGGGCTCCTTAGGTTGGCTTTCTGATCAAAATAAGGACTCTAGGTTGTAGTGAGGGAAGTTGGGAGAGTATTTGTGCAGAGATTGGCCGAACCAAAAGGCTTTTAAGGTGTGAAGAAATGAGAAGGAGGAGTGCCCTTTTATAAGAGGGGTGAGGGGCACCTTTGGAAAAGCTAGAAATATTAGTTTATAATAAATTAATATTCAGTTTCTAATGGCTCCAAAGTTTATTATTTAAATGTTAAGTTGGGGATAGGTCTAAAAAAACTCAACCAATAGAATTTAGACAGGTTTGGGTACTTATATAAACCTTATCTTTAAGTATTAACTCTAAGTTAATTAGTTTCACTTTTAAAATGTCTCTTTGTATTTTTATATAATATGGTTAATAAACATACTATATACATCCAAGAGACCCCCAAGTGGTCCATAAATGATTAAAATATCATGATATAAGTCTCTTGTCCGAACCTATGATTTTTAGGAATTTAATATCAATTAATAATATAATATTTGTTTTAATAACTCTTTTATGTCAATTTTGACACTATTCACTAGTTGATTTTTGTGAAATTCATAACAGATTGATTACTTCAAAAAAAGTAAATTAAATCAATCATAATATATCATATTATCCTAGAAAATTAGTTTAATTCATTAAAAGTTTCATATTATATTTATTTGGGTATTTATAATATCAATTATTTTAATTTTTCACTATTATAGTAATTAATTTATCATCATTGTGTCATAAATAAATTAAATTATTTAATGTCTAAAAATTATAAATAAAATATCACAATGTAGGAAATCTTTTTTTCTTTCTAATAAAAATTTATAATAAAAAATCCAACATATATTACCCTATGTAAAAATTGTTTTGCTAAAAGATATATGCTTGTGTCATTTTTGTATTCATTTTAACTTAATTAAAATAAAGTGTCCCTATCACCTACAAGTGGCACCATGGGGTCCCAAAATCGACCCAAAGATGCCTATGGTCGAACATGTATCAAAGAATAAGGCTAGGACACGTTTTAGGGTAATTTAGTATTATTATAATATTATTTGTTAACCCTTATTTACCGGATTTACCCTTAACCATGGTAAATAAAATATTTACCGCAGTAATTATTCAAAATGTCTAAAAATAAAAGTTACCTATTTACATAATTTGGACATCCTGATTCCAAATATGGAATCCATTTTTCTAAATTCAAAACACAGAAGTGTCAGAAATTAATTTAAAATTATTTCCCACTCTTAAAACAAAAAGCGTGTTTCTAAGAGATAATAACTATCAAAAGATTGACACGTGTTTATGTTCGGTTTAATTGTAAAATTATGTCCAATGAACAAAATTATATTAAATGGTAAAAATATATTCTAAATATACTTTAAAACCACTCAAATTCATAATTTATCACTATTAATTATTTTGATTAAAAAAGTTTTTTTTAATTAAAATTTAGTAATTTTCACTATTCATCAAAATATGAAAGTTATCCGAAAAGTACAAAAATTTCACTTTAGGCTAAATTCGATATTCAAAATCCAAAAATGAAGTCCATTTTAAAATATAAAATATATATAATTTCAAAAAGTAGGTATTACTATTCATAACGGCTAGTTTGATTGGTTGTGGTGTGTTAGAACTCAAAGTTGCGTACAACACACGCTACTGTATTATTCAAAGGAAAGCGTACCGTGGAAGCATGGGATGTTAAATTTTTTTGATTTCCCCCATTTAGTCAAAAAGTTTAAAATATTGTATTTAAAAAGGTTTCACTATTAAAAGTTGATAAAAGTGCAATACTGAAAATGAATTTGTTCTTGCATTATGTCTAAGAAACTCATAATATGGATTCTAAACTTATAAGGATTATATAAAGTTTAAATTTTAGTTAATACTATTCATAACCTCTTTTGAATGGATTTTTTTTTGGTAAGTCATGGTGTGATTGAACTCAGTGTTGCGTGTAGTGCAAGTTATTGAATTATTTTGAAGAAATAACACACTATGAAATCTTGGGGTGTTACATTCTCCCCTCCTTCAATAAATTGCGTCCTCGCAATTTGAAATTGTTCTTCGAAAATAAAAGGTTGAAAATAGAAAATATATTTGTGGGAAAACCCACATCGGAGATTGGGTTACTAAAATTTAGTCTTAATATGAGGAAAAGAGAAATGAAAGGGTCACCACCAAATTATGATCTCGATTAGGAGAACATTGGTGGCAATTAGAGACATATAATTGGAGGAAAAACTTAAATATTTATAGGTAGTGATTGAGGTCATCAATCACAAACAAGTATAAAATTGAGGTCCTTAAACTCATCAATCTATGATGATTTGAAATACCATCGGTTCAACAAAACATAGGGTATTGGGATAACACATTTTTTACTTTTCAAAATATCTTAGTTGAAATCCCACATCGAAAAATGAATTAATGAGGCCTCTATTTAAAATAAAGAGTAGAAAGTATGAAGATAACCTAAAATAACACATACTAGGGTTCCATGTAGGAAAATATGGATATGGAAGAGAAATCTAACCATCAATTATCTGATGGAGAGTGGTAGAGAACATGTCTATGAAAAGGCCAACAATCCCAAAGCCATAAATTAGTGATGATTTAAGGTACCATCTAGGACAACATTTTTGTTCTAAGTTCCTTTTATTAATGTTGAGGAATTTATTTATGAGATTGGTTAAGATCATAAGGAGATATACTTACTTTATAATTAGAGTTTTATCCATTAATAAATTTCTACAACAAACTCATCTTTCACTCTAAAAGATAATAGAACGTAAAAAAAATTTCTATTTATACTATTCGTACAGGGTTCCAAAATAAATGAATTTATAATTCATCTACCATATCTTTTAAAAAAACTACATTATTTAATAAAGGACATCTCATGGGCTAGTGGTAGGTGATACACCCTTGTCTCCCTTCGGTTGCAGGTTCATGTCTCGCAGCCTTGCCGGACGCGACGGGTTGCCGCTCGACCTCCAGGTTGTCCTTTTATGGCAATCCAAAATAATCCAAACTAGAACTATCCAAAATACTTCTGTCCAAACTCACAATCCAACATTTATAAGGAAGGTAAACATAATGTAGATCCTTTTTACCCCGTAATAGCATATGAATACCTTCATCATGTATTCTTTTAATATACTAAAACATCCTGAATTACCATATTCCTTATTGATTACATTCATGCTCCCTTATTCCATATAGAATGCTGGATATACTTCATCAATCCAAAAATGTTTTAAACCCCAACAATGATGGAATATACAAATCATTAATCAGTTCCAAGGTAGTCAAGAATATCCAATATAATTTATCCAAAATAATCATGTATTATTCCAAAATCACTACCTCGGTATCAGAACTATTTTGTGGTTTATCATTCTCCCAACAATATATTTTTCAAAAATTTATCCTTCTATTGAGTCACTTTTCTTTGTTCCACACAATCTCAAGTCCTTAATGAAATAGTACTACAGTACAATCCTTATATACTCCATAATTATTATAACAAGTACATTGTTGATACAACACTCAATTGACATAATCAACATAAGAACTCTAATCATTCCTCTTCATCTGTGGTAGTATCATAACTTGATTATTATCCAATAGCATCATTTGCGGCATAGTCTGATGACTGGGACATAGGTTCGTGTAGTGTCCAAAATCATTGCAAATGAAGCGTTGTAAATTTGAAACCATTTTCTTACCCTTGCAGTCACGTACTTTGTGCCCGTTTCCTCCACACTTATAACAAACTCCCATTCCTTTTAGGCAAGTTCCACGGTGTTTCTTTCCACAGTTATCACATATGGTAAAATTATTCTTTTCCCTCTTCCCTTTATCCATCTTTCTCTCTTCCATCCTTTTCTTCTCTTGATTCCCTTCAAATCCATAGGACTCAGTAAACTCTTTAATTATCTTATCAACACATGATATTATTTCTTCATATGATGATAATACATGCGAGACTATTTCTCTTGTAAATTCTAACTTAAGACCATAAAATATATGATCCTTCTTTATCTTTGTATCATGTTCATTGCAAGAGTTCTCATTCCTTATACTAGGCTCCATTTCTAAACAATGGCATACATTTGATTAGTTTATGAATAAAAATACCTAATCCAAAACTTGTAAAACACATAACATAAATTAAATAGTTTATGGATATAATCCATAATCAGAAAAATGTCTCCTTTGAGGAAGTATACACTCATAAACCCTTCATAATGATTTGTAAAGAAAATGAGAGTTATCCTAAGAATATCCCCTGGGAGTGTCGTAACCAAGAGTGCAGCAAGGCCTGTTGTCGTGCACCAGTTCCCGTTCGAGTCTTGCTCAAAGCGGTGTTTTCAGGTTTTACCCCTAGGTAAATATGTGCCAGAGCCGCCTCTACCTGCTCGTATCCAGACAGGGATGTATTGTTCGGAAAACTCACAAAATCTCTACAATACCAAAATTCTAGGAAGTTCTTCTATACTAATCCTCAAAGTTCATCTTAGGTCTACGTGCTCTAATCAGAATTTATCTAAATATAGCTTCCAAGGTTTGTACTAAACTTCCTCTGATACCAACTGTAACACCCCGACCCTAGTTGCCCAGAGTCGGTGCATTATTACATAACATTGGCATGATAACAAGAAAGATCAAATCTTGAAAGACCGATTAGTTTAGTAGCCTTGGAAACACTAGATATATTCATAAGTCTTACATTACATCATAAAATGAAAAACAACTACAACAACATATTGTCTCCATAAACCACACTCATATCCCCACATAATATCCCTGCAGGTCATTCATAATTTACTTCTTCACTTCCTGGGAAAAATAAAACCTAGAAAAGGGGTGAGCTCAAATGCCCAGTAAGGATAACAATATAGAGGAAACATTCATAAATAAGAATAAACATTTAAGGAAATGTATAACTAAAACAAAAGCCTTTCAAACTTGAACTTTCAACATAGTATGGCATAAATAAAATGAAATAATGCCATTTACTTATTCACATGGATATTCTACTAATCTAATAATCACATGAAAAATAAATAACCACTTTCATAATGATGGAATGCATAATGCTGAACTTTAATTTCTTTGTCAAGGCCTCGTCCCAATACCTTGGGGCTAACTATAACCGGAACCCAACCCGGAGTGCCTCTAATAACCAGACACCAACCCGGAGTGCCTCTAATAACCGGACACCAAACTAAAGTTCCTCTAATAACCGGAGACCAAACCGGAGTTCCTCTAATAACCGGAGACCAAACCGGAGGGCTTATTTTTACCGGTCCCCAACCCGGAACATACTTGTCTAACACATTCATCTGAATGAAAGGTTGAAATATAACATAAACATTTGGATTAAAAATAACTTATGAAATGTCAATACTTTAAACAAAAACCATGAGTGACATAAGAATAATGTATCCACTGTGAAAAATATCACAAACCCTTCAATAAAATATGGATGTTTTGTATCATAATAAATCAACTTCAAATTAGCTTAAAATCCATCAAAAGATGTTGACATAGATGAAATCAAAACTATTTTGGAGAAATATCTCTTTTTTTTAAATCATTTTAAAAGTAACATAATTATAAAATAATACATTCAATTTGAAAATATTCTTATAATCATGTAAGGGAAGCTTCGACGATTTTATAACGGCGTAAAATAACTGCACCCGCCGTATAAGTTAAAAAAACATTCTTACCATAATTCTGTCGAAAAGGTTAAAAAGCACCTTGTTTGGAAAATGACGGAAAGATTCCTATATAAAACACTTATAAAAAGTCAAAAAAGGGTATAAATGACTTTAACCCATATTCTTGTAAATAGTAAAAATGTTTTGAAATACATTTTGAAGAAACATGGATGTGGATGATAAAGAGATCCCAATAGATTATTACGTATAAACAACCTCGGATAATGAAGAGATTGTGAAATAACCCTTACCAATTTGGTAACTTATGAAACATACAACCCATGAAAGAGGTATCATAAAATGAATATGTAAATACACATAAATTAAAGTGTATTACGCAAAGAATATAATTATGGGAAGTACATACACCACACAAAAGGTAATGGTGGCAATATGGCATGAATCTCACGGGAATAAGGAGTGAGATGAAAACCCCTTACTTCGTACTTTTCCTTGGATGGGGTAGGTTAACCTCCTGTATAATGGTGAAATAATTGTTATTAAATTATACAAGAATCATATATATATATATATATGATATCATATATGATCTTTTAACATTGATTTGATAATAATATCTTAGAATTATCGTCGTTTCGGGTGTTAACGTACTCATTTTCTTTTATATGTTTTGTTATATAAGACATGTTTGTAATGGATGTTGTATGTTATTCATATCCAGAATGATATCAAGTCCTTAAACATCATTTTTAAATCATCAAATGATAATTATACTTGAATGGATACGATGGAGAATGAATCTCATCGGGTTCGTGGAGACGGTAGTCCGTACGTACGCACGACCGACAATATCATTCTTTTGATATTAAAATAATATATAAATGGATGGTATATCATATATACAGAATCATTAACTTGTTATATTTATTATTTACATGAGTTACACATCATTATTATACCCATCCAAATAATAATATATTGAATAACAATTACATCACGATGTGGAGACGGTAAGTCGTACGTACGCACGTATGTTGACATGTTATTCAAAGGGTGGATAGAATACTGAATATGGTTGTACCATATTTATAATAACATCACAGTATATGTGAGATACTGGAGTTATTATTTTAGAATGGTAAGAACCAAGAAAGAAGAAGTGGAAGAAGAAAGGAACTTGATAAGGGGTGGTGAAAACATGACTTCTTCTTCGGGTTCTTCCTTTTGATTTGATCAAAAGGGCTCCTTAGGTTGGCTTTATGATAAACCTAAGGCCTCTAGGTTGTAGTGAGGGAAGTTGGGAGAGTATTTTGGCAGAGTTTGGATGAACCAAAAGGCTTTGAAGGTGTGAATAAATGAGAAGGAGGAGTGCCCTTTTATAAGAGGGGTGAGGGGCACCTTTGGAAAAGCTAGAAATATTAGTTTATAATAAATTAATATTCGGTTTCTAATGGCTCCAAAGTTGATTATTTAAATGTTAAGGTGGGTATAGGTCGAAAACAACTCAACCAATATAATTTAGACAGGTTTGGGTACTTATATTAACCTTATCTTTAAGTATTAACTCTAAGTTAATTAGTTTCACTTTTAAAATGTCTATTTGTAGTTTTATATAATATGGTTAATAAACATACTATATACGACCAAGAGACCCCAAAGTGGTCCATTAATGATTAGCCTATCATGATATAAGTCTCTTGGCCAAACCTAAGATTTTTAGGAATTTAATATCAATTAGTAATATAATATTTGTTTTAATAACTCTTTTATGTCAACTTTGACACTATTCACTAGTTGATTTTTGTGAAACTCATAACAGATTTATTACTTCAAAAAAAGTCCATTAAATCAATACTAATATATCATATTATCCTAGAAAATTAGTTTAATTCATTAAAAGTTTCATATTATATTTCTTTGGATATTTATAATATCAATTATTTTAATTTTTCACTATTATAGTAATTAATTCATCGTTATTGTGTCATAAATAAATTAAATTATTTATGTCTAAAAATTATAAATAAAATATCACTATGTAGGAAATCTTTTTGTCTTTCTAATTAATATTTATAATCTAAAATCCAACATATATAACCCTATGTAAAAATTGTTTTTCTAAAAGATATATGCTTCTGTCATTTTTGTATTCATTTTAACTTAATTAAAATAAAGTGTCCCTATCACCTACAAGTTGGCACCAAGGGGTCCCAAAATCGACCCAAAGATGCCTATGGTAGAACTTGTATCAACAAATAAGGCTAGGACACGTTTTAGGGTAATTTAGTATTATTATAATATTATTTTTTAACCCTTATTTACCGGATTTACCCTTAACCATGGTAAATAAAATATTTACCGTAGTAATTATTCAAAATGTCTAAAAATAAAAGTTACCTATTTACACAATTTGGACATCCTGATTCCAAATATGGAATCCATTTTTCCAAATTAAAAACACAGAAGTGGCAGAAATTAATTTAAAATTAATTCCCGCTGTTAAAACAAAAAGCGTGTTTTTAAGAGATAATAACTATCAAAAGATTGACACTTGTTTATGTTCGGTTTAATTGTAAAATTATGTCCAATGACCAAAATTATATTAAATGGTAAAAATATATTCTAAATATACTTTAAAACCACTCAAATTCATAATTTAACACTATTAATTATTTTGATTAAAAAAGTTGTTTTTAATTAAAATTTAGTAATTTTCACTATTCATCAAAATATGAAAGTTATCCAAAAAGTACCAAAATTTCACTTTAGGATAAATTCGATATTCCAAATCCAAAAATGAAGTCCATTTTAAAATATAAAATATATATAATTTCAAAAAGTAGGTATTACTATTCATAACGGCTAGTTTGATTGGTGGTGGTGTGTTAGAACTCGAAGTTGCGTAAAACACACGCTACTGTATTATTCAAAGGAAAGCGTACCGTGGAATCTTGGGATGTTAAATTTTTTGATTTCCCCCATTTAGTCAAAACGTTTAAAATATTGTATTTAAAAAGGTTTCACAATTAAAAGTTGATAAAAGTGCAATACTGAAAATGAATCTGTTCTTGCATTATGTCTAAGAAACTCATAATATGGATTCTAAAATTATAAGGATTATATAATGTTTAAATTTTAGTTAATACTATTCATAACCTCTTTTGAATGGATTTTTTTTTGGTAAGTCATGGTGTGATTGAACTCAGTGTTGCGTGTAGTGCAAGTTATTGAATTATTTTGAAGAAATAACACACTATGAAATCTTGGGGTGTTACATTCTCCCCTCCTTCAATAAATTGTGTCCTCACAATTTGAAATTGTTCTTCAAAAATAAATGGTTGAAAATAGAAAATATATTTGTGGGAAAACCCACATCGGAGATTGGGTTACTAAAATTTAGTCTTAATATGAGGAAAAGAGAAATGAAAGGGTCACCACCAAATTATGATCTCGATTAGGAGAACATTGGTGGCAATTAGAGACATATAATTGGAGGAAAAACGTAAATATTTATAGGTAGTGATTGAGGTCATCAATCACAAACAAGTATAAAATTGAGGTCCTTAAACTCATCAATCTATGATGATTTGAAATACCATCGGTTCAACAAAACATAGGGTATTGGGATAACACATTTTTGACTTTTCAAAATATCTTAGTTGAAATCCCACATCGAAAAATGAATTAATGAGGACTCTATTTAAAATAAAGAGTGGAAAGTATGAAGATTACCGAAAATAACACATACTAGAGTTCCATGTAGGAAAATATGGATATGGAAGAGAAATCAAACCATCAATTATCTGATGGAGAGTGGTAGAGAACATGTCTATGAAAAGGCCAACAATCCCAAAGCCATAAATTAGTGATGATTTAAGGTACCATCTAGGACAACATTTTTGTTCTAAGTTCCTTTTATTAATGTTGAGGAATTTATTTATGAGATTGCTTAAGATCATAAGGAGATATACTTACTTTATAATTAGAGTTTTATCCATTAATAAATTTCTACCACAAACTCATCTTTCACTCTAAAAGATAATAGAACGTAAAAAAAATTTCTATTTATACTATTCGTACAGGGTTTCAAAATAAATGAATATATAATTCATCTACCAGATCTTTAAAAAAACTACATTATTTAATAAAGGACATATCATGGGCTAGTGGTAGGTGATACACCCTTGTCGCCCTTCGGTTGCAGGTTCAAGTCTCGCAGCCTTGCCGGACGCGACGGGTTGCCGCCCGACCTCCAGGTTGTCCTTTTATGGCAATCCAAAATAATCCAAACTAGAACTATCCAAAATACTTCTGTCAAAACTCACAGTCCAACATTTATAAGGAAGGTAAACATAATGTAGATCCTTTTTACCCCATAATATCATATGAATACCTTCATCATGTATTCTTTTAATATACTAAAACATCCGGAATTACCATATTCCTTATTGATTACATTCATGCTCCCTTATTCCATATAGAATGCTGGATATACTTCATCAATCCAAAAATGTTTTAAACCCAAACAATTATGGAATATACAAATCATTAATCAATTCTAAGGTAGTCAAGAATATCCAATATAATTTATCCAAAACAATCATGTATTATTCCAAAATCACTACCTCGATATCAGAACTATTTTATGGTTTATCATTCTCCCAACAATATATTTTCCAAAAATTTATCTTGCTATTGAGTCACTTTTCTTTGTTCCACACAATCTCAAGTCCTTAATGAAATAGTACTACAGTACAATCCTTATATACTCCATAATTATTATAACAAGTACATTGTTGATACAACACTCAATTGACATAATCTACATAAGAACTCTTATCATTCCTCTTTATCTGTGGTAGTATCATAACTTGATTATTATCCAATAGCATCATTTGTGGCATAGTCTAATGACTGGGACATAGGTTCGTGTAGTGTCCAAAATCCTTGCAAATGAAGCGTTGTACATTTGAAACCATTTTCTTACCCTTGCAGTCACGTACTTTGTGCTCGTTTCCTCCACACTTATAACAAACTCCCATTCCTTTTAGGCAAGTTCCAGGGTGTTTCTTTCCACAGTTATCACATATGGGAAAATTATTCTTTTCCCTCTTCCCTTTATCCATCTTTCTCTCTTCCATCCTTTTCTTCTCTTGATTCCCTTCAAATCCATAGGACTCAGTAGACTCTTTACTTATCTTATCAACACATGATATTATTTCTTCATATGATGATAATACATGCGAGACTATTTCTCTTGTAAATTCTAACTTAAGACCAAAAAATATATGATCCTTCTTTATCTTTGTATCATGTTCATTGCTAGAGTTCTCATTCCTTCTACTGGGCTCCATTTCTAAACAATGGCATACATTTGATTAGTTTATGAATAACAATACCTAATCCCAAACATGTAAAACACATAACATAAATTAAATAGTTTATGGATATAATCCATAATCAGAAAAATGTCTCCTTTGAGGAAGTATATACTCATAAACCCTTCATAATGATTTGTAAAGAAAATGAGAGTTATCCTAAGCATATCCCCTGGGAGTGTCGTAACCAAGAGTGCAGCAAGGCCCGTTGTCGTGCACCAGTTCCCGTTCGAGTCTTGCTCAAAGCGGTGTTTTCAGGTTTTACCCCTAGGTACATATGTGCCAGAGCCGCCTCTACCTGCTCGTATCCAGACAGGGATGTATTTCTTGGAAAACTCACGAAATCTCTACAATACCAAAATTCTAGGAATTTCTTCTATACTAATCCTCAAAGTTCATCTTAGGTCTACGTGCTCTAATCAGAATTTATCTAAATCTAGCTTCCAAGGTTTGTACTAAACTTCCTCTGATACCAACTGTAACACCCCGACCCTAGTTGCCCAGAGTCGGTGCATTATTACATAACATTGGCATGATCACAAGAAAGATCAAATCTTGAAAGACCGATTAGTTTAGTAGCCTTGGAAACACTAGATATATTCATAAGTCTTACATTACATCATAAAATGAAAAACTACTACAACAACATATTGTCTCCATAAACCACACTCATATCCCCACATAATATCCCTGCAGGTCATTCATAATTTACTTCTTCACATCCTGGGAAAAATAAAACCTAGAAAAGTGGTGAGCTCAAATTCCCAGTAAGGATAACAATATAGCGGAAACATTCATAAATAAGAATAAACATGTAAGGCAATGTATAACTAAAACAAAGGCCTTTCAAACTTGAACTTTCAACATAGTATGGCATAAATAAAATGAAATAATGACATTTACTTATTCACATGGATATTCTACTAATCTAATAATCACATGAAAAATCAATAACCACTTTCATAATGATGGAATGCATAATGCTGAACTTTAATTTCTTTGTAAAGGCCTCGTCCCAAGACCTTGGGGCTAACTATAACCGGAACCCAACCCGGAGTGCCTCTAATAACCAGACACCAACCCGGAGTGCCTCTAATAACCGGACACCAAACTGGAGTTCCTCTAATAACCGGAGACCAAACCGGAGTTCCTCTAATAACCGGAGACCAAACCGGAGGGCTTACTTTTACAGGTCCCGAACCCGGAACATACTTGTCTAACACATTCATCTGAATGAAAGGTTGAAATATAACATAAAAATTTGGATTAAAAATAACTTATGAAATGTCAATACTTTAAACAAAAACCATGAGTGACATAAGAATAACGTATCCACTGTGAAAAATATCACAAAACCTTCAATAAAATATGGATGTTTTGTATCATAATAAATCAACTTCAAATAAGCTTAAAATCCATCAAAAGATGTTGACATAGATGAAATCAAAACTATTTTGGAGAAATATCTCTTTTTTTTAAATCATTTTAAAAGTAACATAATTATAAAATAATACATTCAATTTGAAAATATTCTTATAATCTTGTAAGGGAAGCTTCGACGATTTTATAACGGCGGAAAATAACTGCACCCGCCGTATAAGTTAAAAAAACATTCTTACCTTAATTCTGTCGAAAAGGTTAAAAAGCACCTTGTTTGGAAAACGACGGAAAGATTCCTTTATAAAACACTTATAAAAAGTCAAACAAGGGTATAAATGACTTTAACCCATATTCTTGTAAATAGTAAAAATGTTTTGAAATACATTTTGAAGAAACATGGATGTGGATGATAAAGAGATCCCAGTAGATTATTACGTATAAACAACCTCGGATAATGAAGAGATTGTGAAATAACCCATGCCAATTTGGTAACTTATGAAACATAAAACCCATGAAAGAGGTATCATACAATGAATATGTAAATACACATAAATTAAAGTGTATTACGCAAAGAATATAATTATGGGAAGTACATACACCACACAAAAGGTAATGGTGGCAATATGGCCTGAATCTCACGGGAATAAGGAGTGAGATGAAAACCCCTTACCTTGTACTTTTCCTTGGATGGGGTAGGTTAACCTCCTGTATAATGGTGAAATAATTGTTATTAAATTATACAAGAATCATATATATATATATATGATATCATATATGATCTTTTAACATTGATTTTATAATAATATCTTAGAATTATCGTCGTTTCGGGTGTTAACGTACTCGTTTTCTTTTATATGTTTTGTTATATAAGACATGTTTGTAATGGATGTTGTATATTATTCATATCCAGAATGATATCAAGTCCTTAAATATCATTTTTAAATCATCAAATGATAATTATACTTGAATGGATACGATGGAGAATGAATCTCATCGTGTTCGTGGAGACGGTAGTCCGTACGTATGCACGAGCGACAATATCATTCTTTTGATATTAAAATAATATATAAATGGATGGTATATCATATATAAAGAATAATTAACATTTTATATTTATTATTTACATGAGTTACACATCATTATTATACCCATCCAAATAATAATATATTGAATAACAATTACACCACGATGTGGAGATGGTAAGCCGTACGTACGCACGTATGGTGACATGTTATTCAAAGGGTGGATAGAATACTGAATATGGTTGTACCATATTTATAATAACATCACAGTATATGTGAGATACTGGAGTTATTATTTTAGAATGGTAAGAACCAAGAAAGAAGAAGTGGAAGAAGAAAGGAACTTGAAAAGGGGTGGTGAAAACATGACTTCTGCTTCGGGTTCTTCCTTTTGATTTGATCAAAAGGGCTCCTTAGGTTGGATTTCTGATAAACCTAAGGCCTCTAGGTTGTAGTGAGGGAAGTTGGGAGAGTATTTGGGCAGAGTTTGGCTGAACCAAAAGTCTTTGAAGGTGTGAAGAAATGAGAAGGAGGAGTGCCCTTTTATAAGAGGGGTGAGGGGCACCTTTGGAAAAGCTAGAAATATTAGTTTATAATAAATTAATATTCGGTTTCTAATGGCTCCAAAGTTGATTATTTAAATGTTAAGGTGGGGATAGGTCGAAAACAACTCAACCAATAGAATTTAGACAGGTTTGGGTACTTATATTAACCTTATCTTTAAGTATTAACTCTAAGTTAATTAGTTTCACTTTTAAAATGTCTCTTTGTAGTTTTATATAATATAGTTAATAAACATACTATATACGTCCAAGAGACCCCAAAGTGGTCCATTAATGATTAACCTATCATGATATAAGTCTCTTGGCCGAACCTATGATTTTTAGGAATTTAATATCAATTAATAATATAATATTTGTTTTAATAACTCTTTTATGTCAACTTTGACACTATTCACTAGTTGATTTTTGTGAAACTCATAACAGATTGATTACTTCAAAAAAAAACTCCATTAAATCAATGCTACTATATCATATTATCCTAGAAAATTAGTTTAATTCATTAAAAGTTTCATATTATATTTCTTTGGATATTTATAATATCAATTATTTTAATTTTTCACTATTATAGTAATTAATTTATCGTCATTGTGTCATAAATAAATTAAATTATTTATGTCTAAAAATTATAAATAAAATATCACTATGTAGGAAATCGTTTTTTCTTTCTGATGAATATTTATAATCTAAAATCCAACATATATAACCCTATGTAAAAATTGTTTTTCTAAAAGATATATGCTTCTGTCATTTTTGTATTCATTTTAACTTAATTAAAATTATGTGTCCCTATCACCTACAAGTTGGCACCAAGGGGTCCCCAAATCGACCCAAAGATGCCTATGGTCGAACATGTATCAACAAATAAGGCTAGGACACGTTTTAGGGTAATTTAGTATTATTATAATATCATTTTTTAACCCTTATTTACCGGATTTACCCTTAACCATGGTAAATAAAATATTTACCATAGTAATTATTCAAAATGTCTAAAAATAAAAGTTACCTATTACACAATTTGTACATCCTGATTCCAAATATGGAATCCATTTTTCTAAATTAAAAACACAGAAGTGGGAGAAATTAATTTAAAATTAATTCCCGCTGTTAAAACAAAAAGCGTGTTTTTAAGAGATAATAACTATCAAAAGATTGACACTTGTTTATGTTCGGTTAAATTGTAAAATTATGTCCAATGACCAAAATTATATTAAATGGTAAAAATATATTCTAAATATACTTTAAAACCACTAAAATTCATAATTTTTCACTATTAATTATTTTGATTTAAAAAGTTGTTTTTAATTAAAATTTAGTAATTTTCAGTATTCATCAAAATATGAAAGTTATCCGAAAAGTACCAAAATTTCACTTTAGGCTAAATTCGATATTCCAAATCCAAAAATGAAGTACATTTTAAAATATAAAATATATATAATTTCAAAAAGTAGGTATTACTATTCATAACGGCTAGTTTGATTGGTTGTGGTGTGTTAGAACTCGAAGTTGCGTACAACACACGCTACTGTATTATTCAAAGGAAAGCGTACCGTGGAAGCTTGGGATGTTAAATTTTTTGATTTCCCCCATTTAGTCAAAAAGTTTAAAATATTGTATTTAAAAAGGTTTCACTATTAAAAGTTGATAAAAGTGCAATACTGAAAATGAATCTGTTCTTGCATTATGTCCAAGAAACTCATAATATGGATTCTAAAATTATAAGGATTATATAAAGTTTAAATTTTAGTAAATACTATTCATAACCTCTTTTGAATGGATTTTTTTTGGTAAGTCGTGGTGTGATTGAACTCAGTGTTGCGTGTAGTGCAAGTTATTGAATTATTTTGAAGAAATAACACACTATGAAATCTTGGGGTGTTACATTCTCCCCTCCTTCAATAAATTGCGTCCTCGCAATTTGAAATTGTTCTTCGAAAATAAAAGGTTGAAAATAGAAAATATATTTGTGGGAAAACCCACATCGGAGATTGGGTTACTAAAATTTAGTCTTAATATGAGGAAAAGAGAAATGAAAGTGTCACCACCAAATTATGATCTCGATTAGGAGAACATTGGTGGAAATTAGAGACATATAATTGGAGGAAAAACGTAAATATTTATAGGTAGTGATTGAGGTCATCAATCACAAACAAGTATAAAATTGAGGTCCTTAGACTCATCAATCTATGATGATTTGAAATACCATCGGTTCAACAAAACATAGGGTATTGGGATAACACGTTTTTGACTTTTCAAAATATCTTAGTTGAAATCCCACATCGAAAAATGAATTAATGAGGCCTCTATTTAAAATAAAGAGTGGAAAGTATGAAGATTACCGAAAATAACACATACTAGGTTTCCATGTAGGAAAATATGGATATGGAAGAGAAATCTAACCATTAATTATCTGATGGAGAGTGGTAGAGAACATGTCTATGAAAAGGCCAACAATCCCAAAGCCATAAATTAGTGATGATTTAAGGTACCATATAGGACAACATTTTTGTTCTAACTTCCTTTTATTAATGTTGATGAATTTATTTATGAGATTGGTTAAGATCATAAGGTGATATACCTACTTTATAATTAGAGTTTTATCCATTAATAAATTTCTACCACAAACTCATCTTTCACTCTAAAAGGTAAAAGAACGTAAAAAAAATTTCTATTTATACTATTCGTACAGGGTTCCAAAATAAATGAATTTATAATTCATCTACCAGATCTTTTAAAAAAAACTACATTATTTAATAAAGGACATCTCATGGGCTAGTGGTAGGTGATACACCCTTATCGCCCTTCGGTTGCGGGTTCAAGTCTCGCAGCCTTGCCGGACGCGACGGGTTGCCGCCCGACCTCCGGGTTGTCCTTTTATGGCAATCCAAAATAATCCAAACTAGATCTATCCAAAATACTTCTGTCCAAACTCACAGTCCAACATTTATAAGGAAGGTAAACATAATGTAGATCCTTTTTACCCCGTAATAGCATATGAATACCTTCATCATGTATTCTTTTAATATACTAAAACATCCTGAATTACCATATTCCTTATTGATTACATTCATGCACCCTTATTCCATATAGAATGCTGGATATACTTCATCAATCCAAAAATGTTTTAAACCCCAACAATGATAGAATATACAAATCATTAATCAGTTCCAAGGTAGTCAAGAATATCCAATATAATTTATCCAAAACAATCATGTATTATTCCAAAATCACTACCTCGGTATCAGAACTATTTTATGGTTTATCATTCTCCCAACAATATATTTTACAAAAATATATCCTGATATTGAGTCACTTTTCTTTGTTCCACACAATCTCAAGTCCTTAATGAAATAGTACTACAGTACAATCCTTATATACTCCATAATTATTATAACAAGTACATTGTTGATACAACAGTCAATTGACATAATCAACATAAGAACTCTAATCATTCCTCTTCATCTGTGGTAGTATCATAACTTAATTATTATCCAATAGAATCCTTTGCAGCATAGTCTGATGACTGGGACATAGGTTCGTGTAGTGTCCAAACTCCTTGCAAATGAAGCGTTGTACATTTGAAACCATTTTCTTACCCTTGCAGTCACGTACTTTGTGCCCCTTTCCTCCACACTTATAACAAACTCTCATTCCTTTTAGGCAAGTTCCAGGGTGTTTCTTTCCACAGTTATCACATATGGGAAAATTATTCTTTTCCCTCTTCCCTTTATCCATCTTTCTCTCTTCCATCCTTTTCTTCTCTTGATTCCCTTCAAAGCCATAGGACTCAGTAATCTCTTTACTTATCTTATCAACACATGATATTATTTCTTCATATGATTATAATACATGTGAGACTATTTCTCTTGTAAATTCTGACTTAAGACCATAAAATATATGATCCTTCTTTCTCTTTGTATCATGTTCATTTCTAGAGTTCTCATTCCTTCTACTGGGCTCCATTTCTAAACAATGGCATACATTTGATTAGTTTATGAATAACAATACCTAATCCCAAACTTGTAAAACACATAACATAAATTAAATAGTTTATGGATATAATCCATAATCAGAAAAATGTCTCCTTTGAAGAAGTATATACTCATAAACCCTTCATAATGATTTGTAAAGAAAATGAGAGTTATCCTAAGCATATCCCCTGGGAGTGTCGTAACCAAGAGTGCAGCAAGGCCCGTTGTCGTGCACCAGTTCCCGTTCGAGTCTAGCTCAAAGCGGTGTTTTCGGGTTTTACCCCTAGGTATATATGTGCCAGATCCGCCTCTACCTGCTCGTATCCAGACAGGGATGTATTGCTCAGAAAACTCACAAAATCTCTACAATACCAAAATTCTAGGAAGTTCTTCTATACTAATCCTCAAAGTTCATCTTAGGCCTACGTGCTCTAATCAGAATTTATCTAAATCTAGCTTCCAAGGTTTGTACTAAACTTCCTCTGATACCAACTGTAACACCCCGACCCTAGTTGCCCAGAGTCGGTGCATTATTACATAACATTGGCATGATCACAAGAAAGATCAAATCTCGAAACACCGATTGGTTTAGTAGCCTTGGAAACACTAGATATATTCATAAGTCTTACATTACATCATAAAATGAAAAACTACTACAACAACATATTGTCTCCATAAACCACACTCATATCCCCACATAATATCCCTGTAGGTCATTCATAATTTACTTCTTCACTTCCTAGGAAAAATAAAACATAGAAAAGGGGTGAGCTCAAATGCCCAGTAAGGATAACAATATAGCGGAAACTTTCATAAATAAGAATAAACATTTAAGGCAATGTATAACTAAAACAAAAGCCTTTCAAACTTGAACTTTCAACATAGTATGGCATAAATAAAATGAAATAAATCCATTTACTTATTCACATGGATATTCTACTAATCGAATAATCACATGAAAAATCAATAACCACTTTCATAATGATGGAATGCATAATGCTAAACTTTAATTTCTTTGTCAAGGCCTCATCCCAAGACCTTGGGTCTAACTATAACCGGAACCCAACCCGGAGTGCCTCTAATAACCAGACACCAACCCGGAGTGCCTCTAATAACCGGACACCAACCTGGAGTTCCTCTAATAACCGGAGACCAAACCGGAGTTCCTCTAATAACCGGAGACCAAACCGGAGGGCTTACTTTTACCGGTCCCCAACCCGGAACATACTTGTCTAACACATTCATCTGAATGAACGGTTGAAATATAACATAAACATTTGGATTAAAAATAACTTATGAAATGTCAATACTTTAAACAAAAACCATGAGTGACATAAGAATAACGTATCCACTGTGAAAAATATCACAAAACCTTCAATAAAATATGGATGTTTTGTATCATAATAAATCAACTTCAAATAAGCTTAAAATCCATCAAAAGATGTTGACATATATGAAATCAAAACTATTTTGGAGAAATATCTCTTTTTTTTAAATCATTTTAAAAGTAACATAATTATAAAATAATACATTCAATTTGAAAATATTATTATAATCTTGTAAGGGAAGCTTCGACGATTTTATAACGGCAGAAAATAACCGCACCCGCCGTATAAGTTTAAAAAACATTCTTACCTTAATTCTGTCGAAAAGGTTAAAAAGCACCTTGTTTGGAAAATGACGGAAAGATTCCTTTATAAACCACTTATAAAAATTAAAACAAGGGTATAAATGACTTTAAGCCATATTCTTGTAAATAGTAAAAATGTTTTGAAATACATTTTTAAGAAACATGGATGTGGATGATAAAGAGATCCCAGTAGATTATTACGTATAGACAACCTCAGATAATGAAGAGATTTTGAAATAACCCTTACCAATTTGGTAACTTATTAAACATACAACCCATGAAAGAGGTATCATACAATGAATATGTAAATACACATAAATTAAAGTGTATTATGCAAAGAATATAATTATGGGCAGTACATACACCACACAAAAGGTAATGGTGGCAATATGGCATGAATCCCACGGGAATAAGGAGTGAGATGAAAACCCCTTACCTTGTACTTTTCCTTGGATGGGGTAGGTTAACCTCCTGTATAATGGTGAAATAATTGTTATTAAATTATACAAGAATCATATATATATATATATATGATATCATATATGATCTTTTAACATTTATTTGATAATAATATCTTAGAATTGTCGTCGTTTCGGGTGTTAACGTACTCTTTTTCTTTTATATGTTTTGTTATATAAGACATGTTTGTAATAGAAGTTGTATATTATTCATATCCATAATGAAATCAAGTCCTTAAACATCATTTTTAAATCATCAAATGATAATTATACTTCAATGGATACGATGGAGAATGAATCTCATCGCGTTTGTGGAGACGGTAGTCCGTACGTACGCAAGAGCGACAATATTATTCTTTTGATATTAAAATAATATATAAATGGATGGTATATCATATATACAGAATCATTAACATATTATATTTATTATTTACATGAGTTACACATCATTATTATACCCATCAAAATAATAATATATTGAATAACAATTAATCTGCGACGTGGAGACGGTAAGCCGTACGTACGCACGTATGGTGACATGTTATTCAAAGGGTGGATAGAATAATGAATATGGTTTTACCATATTTATAATAACATCATAGTATATGTGAGATACTGGAGTTATTATTTTAGAATGGTAAGAACCAAGAAAGAAGAAGTGGAAGAAGAAAGGAACTTGAAAAGGGGTGCTGAAAACATGACCTCTTCTTCGGGTTCTTCCTTTTGATTTGATCAAAAAGGCTCCTTAGGTTGGCTTTCTGATAAACCTAAGGCCTCTAGGTTGTAGTGAGGGAAGTTGGGAGAGTATTTGGGTAGAGTTTGGCCGAACCAAAAGGCTTTGAAGGTGTGAAGAAATGAGAAGTAGGAGTGCCCTTTTATAAGAGCGGTGAGGGGCACCTTTGGAAAAGCTAGAAATATTAGTTTATAATAAATTAATATTCGGTTTCTAATGGCTCCAAAGTTGATTATTTAAATGTTAAGGTGGGGATAGGTCTAAAACAACTCAACCAATAGAATTTAGACAGGTTTGGGTACTTATATTAACCTTATCTTTAAGTATTAACTCTAAGTTAATTAGTTTCACTTTTAAAATGTCTCTTTGTATTTTTATATAATATGGTTAATAAACATACTATATACGTCCAAGAGACCCCCAAGTGGTCCATTAATGATTAACCTATCATGATATAAGTCTCTTGGCCGAACCTAAGATTTTTAGAAATTTAATATCAATTAATAATATAATATTTGTTTTAATAACTCTTTTATGTCAATTTTGACACTATTCACTAGTTGATTTTTGTGAAACTCATAACAGAGTGATTACTTAAAACAATGTCAATTAAATCAATCCTAATATATCATATTATCCTAGAAAATTAGTTTAATTCATTAAAAGTTTCATATTATATTTCTTTGGGTATTTATAATATCAATTATTTTAATTTTGCACTATTATAGTATTTAATTCATCATCATTGTGTCATAAATAAATTAAATTATTTATTTCTAAAAATTATAAATAAAATATCACTATGTAGGAAATCTTTTTTTATTTCTAATTAATAATAATTATCTAAAATCCAACATATATAACCCTATATAAAAATTGTTTTTTTAAAAGATATATGCTTCTGTCATTTTTGTATTCATTTTAACTTAATTAAAATAAAGTGTCCCTATCACCTAAAAGTTGGCACCATGGGGTCCCAAAATCGACCCAAAGATGCCTATGGTAGAACATGTATCAACCAATAAGGATAGGACACGTTTTAGGGTAATTTAGTATTATTATAATATTATTTTTTATCCCTTATTTACCGGATTTACCCTTAACCATGGTAAATAAAATATTTACCGCAGTAATTATTCAAAATGTCTAAAAATAAAAGTTACCTATTTACACAATTTGGACATCCTGATTCCAAATATGGAATCCATTTTTCTAAATTAAAAACACCGAAGTGGCAGAAATTAATTTAAAATTAATTCCCGCTGTTAAAACAAAAAGCGTGTTTTTAAGAGATAATAACTATCAAAAGATTGACACTTGTTTATGTTCGGTTTAATTGTAAAATTATGTCCAATGACCAAAATTATATTAAATGGTATAAATATATTCTAAATATACTTTAAAACCACTCAAATTCATAATTTATCACTATTAATTATTTTGATTATAAAAGTTGTTTTTAATTAAAATTTAGTAATTTTCACTATTCATCAAAATATGAAATTTATCCGAAAAGTACCAAAATTTCACTTTAGGCTAAATTCGATATTCCAAATCCAAAAATGAAGTCCATTTTAAAATATAAAATATATATAATTTCAAAAAGTAGGTATTACTATTCATAACGGCTAGTTTGATTGGTTGTGGTGTGTTAGAACTCGAAGTTGCGTACAACACACGCTACTGTATTATTCAAAGGAAAGCGTACCGTGGAAGCTTGGGATGTTAAATTTTTTGATTTCCCCCATTTAGTCAAAAAGTTTAAAATATTGTATTTAAAAAGGTTTCACTATTAAATGTTGATAAAAGTGCAATACTGAAAATGAATCTTTTCTTGCATTATGTCTAAGAAACTCATAATATGGATTCTAAAATTATAAGGATTATATAAAGTTTAAATTTTAGTTAATACTATTCATAACCTCTTTTGAATGGCTTTTTTTTGGTAAGTCATGGTGTGATTGAACTCGGTGTTTCGTGTAGTGCAAGTTATTGAATTATTTTGAAGAAATAACACACTATGAAATCTTGGGGTGTTACATTCCTATATTTTGGAAATTTGTTCATGTCATTCCAGAAGAGTTTCATAGTCTTACCCCAAGTTAGAATGTATAATTTTCAATAGAAATCATTAAGCGTGATATACATATTTCAAAAACACCATATAAAAAGTCTCGTAATGATTTGTAGGAATTAATTAATAAATTCAAAAAGGAACTAGATAATAGATTCATTTTTATAAGTTCATCCTTCTCTATTCATATTAAAAGTGAAAACGATGTATAACTATCTGGAAGAGTATTTTTGTTGGGATTACACAAAAATGGATATTTAAAAGTATGTATCTCATTGCATGTTGTATCACAAGTTTAATTTATACAAATAAAATATATCGAGATTTTTACACCATTACTCCTACCAAAATGGAAATGCCCAAACATTTCCATGTATTTCATCGTTAGTATTCCAAAAACAACATAATAATTCAACATGGAAATTAGTTGATCTCCACAAAAAAAATAACATTTTATATCTATTAGAAAATATTTTTATCTTAGTTATATTACATGATTGTACATTATAGAAGTAGTGATACTATATTGAGTACCACTATCAATCACATCTGATCAAGATCTGACGTTTACCTCGATGTTCTAAATAATCCATTAGTGAGATCTAGATACAATGTTGAGATTTAGTAAAGATTATTATCCCAAAAAAAATTTGTCTGAGGGAACCATTCAAACTCTATAATATATGTTCATATCATTCCCTATGGATTTAAAATGTTATTGGTATCAACACCTATCTTTTCTAGAATTTATTAAAAAAAATATTATTTACTAGAGTATACATATGTATCCTTATAATGAAATCAATGAAACGAATTATGTAACTCCATTGTGATCAGAATATGTTCTTGAAAGAAAGATATTGGGCCCAGATCTTGAAGACAAAATAGATAAGAAATTTATATCCATCAATCAGTACATAAGGGAATATCAAACTAAATAAAAATTTAATGATGATAATTTTCGGTGATATCTAGAGTTCAAAGTTAGTGGAAAGTTATTCCATTGAAGATCTACATAGAATACTATTATGAGATTTAGAATTAAAGGAATTTTGAGAATTATGTATATTGATCCCTTCTAAATTATTGACTATATTTGGATGGTTGATTACCTCTTTGTTCTTCCACTAAATCCCTCAAATGTTCTTGTTGTGTTCCATGTGTCTCTCATGAGGAAGTGGATACTTGATCCTTCACATGTACAAAATTTTGAGTTTATAAGACTGTTAAAGATCTATGTTATGAAGAAAACCAAGTTAATATCATGGATCATATAGAGAAAAAAATATGGAACAATAACACTTACCATGTCAGTGTTTTCTACTCAAATCATAAAATTGAGGAAGTTATATGGGAACATGATGATGTGATGAGGTAGAAGTATCCTTATTTTTTTATATCAGTGTTGTGGAATTTTAAGTTATATGTCATTATAAATTGTTGAATTTAACACCCCAAGAGTTTATTATATATTTCTTTATAAATAAATATATTTTCATTAATATGATACTTCACACGTAATAGTGTGTTTAAACGAATCACGAAAAACTATTGAAACATTATCACCTTATCATTGAAATGGTGGGTGTGAATAAGATTAATAAAATTATGAAAAATATGTTCAATTATTTTTTTATTACAATGTGTTTATTAACTCATATAAACAAAGAGCATAAATTTTATTAAATCCATTTTATGTTGGATTATTATTTTTTCTCCAAAAATTACATTCGTTTCATTTTATGTGCATATATTATATTTAATTTCTTCAACTATTAGAAAAATAATTTTAGAATATGTATATAATTTTTGAAATAAGTATTTTAGTATTATATTTAGTTTTGTTGTTATTTATGAAAAAATATTTATTTTTTAGTGAATAGTGAAAATACTATTTTTTTGTAAAATAATGTTTTTTTTAAAAATTATTAATTTAAAATGAAATTTATTTTAGATTTATAATTAATGTTTTATAATGTCTATGTGATTAATAACAATAAAACTATTTTCATTAGGATCAGCACTTTACATGATTTTGATATAATTGAATTCATAAGATTAGAATCAAATTTTTTCAGAAAACATTTTTTTTTCACATTTTACAGGTTTATTTTTAAATGAATTTATAAAATATCTAGGATTTTAATTTTAATAAATGGATTCCATATTTTTAATTATAAGGTCATTTTTTTTAAATTTTTTCCTTTTATTTTTAGACACTTTAATAGTAACATTACTAAGATTTATCACCTTGGTAAAGAGTAAATCATGTAATTAATGTCAAATATAATGTGATAAGACAATGAAAATATATGTAACAGGTCTTATTATATCATTTTTTGAGATTAATTAGACCATATGCTTTCTCACTTCAAATATATGGAATTGATTTCCATTTTACTTTGATAGTGGCATTTATATTATTTGAAGTAAACATAAATACCAAATGTCATTCTTTCTCCTTCAAATTTCTATTATATGTTTAGATGTGTATAAAAATAATTTTTAAGTAAATATAACTTTTTTCGTTGATATTAATAAAAAAAATTAATTTTAATTTATTTCTACATCAACGTAATTATATAATTACATTAAACGCATATGCAATGTTGACACAGTTCTTATTAAATAAATAGATAAATCAAATAAGATAATTTAAAAACATTAATAAAAATGTTTTGGGGATGAATTATAGTTCCAGAATATTTTTAGAGTGAATAATAATTTATTTATGATGGTGAAAAGAAGTATATTTTAATTTTATACTTATGTTTATTTCTTTAAAGACAAATAAAATTAATGGTGTCAAAAATGACATTAATGATATGTTATGGAAAGTAATATTTTATAAAATTATTTAAAAATAAATAGAATATTAAAAGAAGAGAAATATGATCATAAATAACATAAATTCTTTTATGTGTAGCCATATTTTATAAAATTATTACCATATTGGTAAAATTATAGACCATTAGTATTTAAAAAGAGGTTAATGTGCTTAAGGTTAAAATTGTTTAACAATGGGGTAAAAATAAAATATTAGGGAAAAATAACCAAAATACTTTTTTAAACCACGTTATTTTGTTTTATTTTAGACATAACCTTTTCAAATTAAAAAAGGAATCAGTTATTGTGCATTTTTTCATTAAATTGACTTAATTGTAATTTAAAACTATGATAAATTACAAGTGTTCTGTTCAAATTAATTATAAAAGGATATATCTTCCCTATTTACATTACCCCACTTTAATCAACCAAGAATAACAAAATCCTGCTAAATTGTATTTTAAAAATATCTATCAACGAATTATGTCTTTTATCCTTCTTAAAATGCTATCCCATGTGTCCTTGCAGAGGGATATAAAGAATTTTACTAAAGAACTGGTAAATGTCTTTACTGAATGTCACAATATTATTTCATATTTTACTTCCTATAAAGAAATTTTACCCATACTAAAATAATATATATAGTATCTTTAATATACTAATTATTTATTATAATTATGTTATTGTTGTAATAGTGAGTTTATTATACCCATCATAAATAGTGCTTTTTATTAACGAATCATATATATTGTGAGTTATACATGATGTATACATACCATAAAAGTATTGAAATTTCTATGTCAATAATTTACATTGTAATATTAATATATTACTTATAATATTAAAAGGATATATTAGTTAGTAGGATATAATGAGAACCTATAATTACCATGATATTAATCATAAAATTAAGTCATTTGGTCATGATATATCATACTCACTCTATAGAGATGAGGTCCGACTATTAGGTTCATGTGGCTCAGAAGCATTGATAATCCTTCTCATGATATTTTCACGTAATGGCATAAAGAAGATGAGATCATGAGGATTGATCCACAAATAAGAAAATTACATGTTTCAAGTGTCATTGGTTTTTACTATCTTTTTACACATTTAATTGTCCACTAACTTACTATTATTATCATTATATACTAATGGATCAGGTAATTTGATGCCTAAAAATTAACATTGTTATCACAGTAAGGTAGCTTGTGTCGAGTAGAACAATGGTGGTATGAAAATGGTTTAATAATCTAGATAGTATTTTAATCTTATAAAATAAAGTATTATTTTGGGCCTTGTTTATCAAGATTAGTGTACCCTCACTAAATTCAAATCCATGGTAGAAGAAGGTGATCACATCCAACCAGATCAACTAACACTAAAAAACAATGGATGGTGTTAAGGAGTGTGTGTCATGATTTATGAGACATTGTGTGTAACACCCCAGGTAAATAAATAGTATGACATTTTCACATTTATCCATATTTTTGAATAAAATATTAATATTACTTTAAAGGGAATGATGTGCTCGATGGACTACCCAATATGCAACAACAAGTTTCTTTGAAATCTTACGTTGCACTCTAATAATAAAATTATATTATTTTAAATGGTGGTTAACGCCTAGCCGTTGTAATGGCGGGAATGTGAAGAACTAACTACAAAATTATTATATATGTTTGAAAAATATTTTTACTTTTTTTAAATAAATGTTAGAGGATTAAAAATACCAATGAATCCAGTTTTTTAAGCGTAAACATTCTAATATTCGTTAAAAGGTCGATTAACAGCCTTTTGACGGCAAAACCCTTTTAAATCCACTTTTTGACAATTTTATAATCTCTATTTTTCAAAATAATCATATTATTTATGATTGGGACATTGAAATTTACCTTGGGTTAATTTTTGGTATTTTTCTGACAATGTTCATTTTTCAATGAATAGTGAAAAATACTGCATTTTACATCAAAACTTCTTTTTCATATAATTTAATTATATGGTTATATTATCTTGTTAATTTGTTTTAAAGTGTAATTAGAATATATTTTTACCATGTAATTCAATTATGGTCATTGAGATTAATTTCACTTTGGAATTAGGAATAAACAAGTGCCAAACTTTTCATAAATATTGTTTCTAAAAAATCCGCTATTTGTTTTGACAACGGGAAGTTTTTTAAATTAATTATTGAAATTTATGTGTTTTGAATTTTGTAAAATGAATTAAATATTTGGAATCAGAAGGTCTAAATTATGTAATTAAGACTCTTTTGTTTTTAGACATTATGAATAGTAACGACGGTAATTATCTTTAATTATCTTGATTAATGAGTAATCGGGTAGTTAAAGATAATAAGATAATATCATAATAATAATAACTGACCACAAAATGTGTCCTAAGGCTACTGGTTGTCTCATGGCCGACCATGGGATTCCTTGTGCCAAACTTGGGGGCCCCATGGAATCACTTTTGTGAGAATGTGACTTTTTATCTTTTTATTTTTAATGAATGTTAAATGTAACAAAGAATGTATCACCTAAGTAAAATATTTTTTATTTTGTCTAAATAAATGATATTTTTGACTATAAATATTAGTTGGAAAGATAAAAATATTTTCTACAACATAGTATTTTTTTATAATTTTTAGACATTAAATAAATTAAATTATTTATGACATGATGATGATGCAGCGATGGCCTCATTATTTAACGATTTAAATAAAATGGAAAGATAATGTAAAATCTAAGAACTAAACATGTCCAAAACCTATTTTATGGGTGTATTTCGAACCCTTATCACCTTATCCTCGAAACACATCAATGTGGGACCATTAAAATCCAAAACTCATTTGAAAATAAAGTTACATTTTATACATTTCCAAGAGTGCCCCTCCTCTCTTCTTATAAAAGGCCCCCACCCCTACCTCCTTACCCACACATCCAAAGCCTTTGGCTCGGCCAACCCCTGACCATTTTGTCTCTCCACATCCCTATCTAACTCCTTAAAGCCTTTGGGTAGAAGTCTTCCCAAGGAAGCCTTTTAGCTCAAACCAAAGGGAGTTACCCTATTTTAAGGTAATGTCTTCACTTGACTCCTTTTGTTTTATTTTGCTTTTCCAACCCCCTAAACTCTTTTTATTCATTTCTTTTGTAAAAAATCCAGTATATTCAATTTATTAGTATGTTTTTATAATAATTATTAGAGCTACACTTACACACACCTTCATCTAATGGTTAAAGAACATACTGTTTCTGTGGTTGGCGATTTTCTGCCTCACGAAACGATGATTGTTCAATATTCTTTTAACGACTTTAAAGGTGACCATTATGATGTCACTGTATTTTATATATGATATATATGGTATTTATGTTTACTATATGATTCTGTATTTTATATTTAAACCTTAACTTTATTCTTTTTATGTAGTGTAAATGCGATAATTTCATATGAGGAAGTGTGGACTACCGCCCCCTCAAGTGATGTGACTCGTACATGCAATACATAGAATGTACAAAGAAAGCAATTAATGAACACATGTGACCTATATAACATATATATTATACTGGAATTATAATATACCTTTATATAATTATTATTTTCTTTCCATTAAAGTATGATATAGAAATGAAAGTAGCGTTCATGCGTACGTACGGCTTACCGTCTCCATGAACGGTGCATTTCATTTCTTATCCCCAAATGTAATGTACTACTATAAGTACATATATATAATGGATATATATGATGTATGTTATATCTAAATGATTAATATAATTCTGGAATTAAAATATACTTATCCCTCGTTTATTTTTAATTCCATTAATATGACATAGAAATGAAAGTAGCGTTCATGCGTGCGTACAGCTTACCCTCTCCATGAATGGTGCATTTCATTTCTTACCCCTAAATGATTATGTAATATAATAAAACGTTTATATTCTGAATATATATGATATATATTATATCCAAATCATGAATATAATTATGGATATAATGAACCTTTGACCACACGAACAACATGTAATTGTAAGAAGTCCACTTTCGACTTAAGAACCAAATGTCGACAAAACAAACATTATTAACTTAAATGATTAAATAATGTTTATAACATGGTAATAAGTGATATAAAAGTAATAATGAACTTGAAAAATGTTCTTAAGAATGTATAAATTAACTAAATTTTATTATTCGGGACGTTAAAAAATGATCGAGTCAAGTCGGACCTGAGGTAAGGGATCCAACCTCTCTCTTTCTTTTTAAGTACTCTCTTTTATGTCATTTCATTTAAGCCCATATTTCTCATGTTTTGGGATGTTCTTTTATATTAATCATACTTTAATTTTTATGTTCATATTATGAGAGACCCTATTTTATCTCATAAATCCATTTTTGGAAGTTTTAAGTGGAGCCGTTAGGCTGCCGAGTTTTCGTAAGGGATTTTTCATCTCACATTTTTTTCTCGTGACATTTATGATATGTTTTCCACTATTTACATTGAGTGGTTTATGGAAATCCCGTTATTATACACTTTGTGTAGTATAATTTCATTTACGGGTATTTACATCTTCATTGTATGACCCTTCTTCCATGGGGTGTACTATTCGGAAGATACCCAACTCGGTAAGGGGACCTTTCACCCTCCTTTTTTTAAAAGACTTCTTTTGTTATATCATTTAATTCACATACTATTGTGTTGTGATATGTTCTTATATATACTTATTTATGTAAATTTTCTGTCCAAGTGATGAGATCCCATTTATCTCTCTCATCAACCCTTTTTGAAAAATTTTATGTGACGCCGTTAGGCTGTCAAATTTTACCCAGGAAACTTCTTAACCCAATTTCGATTTCTTTGGGTTCAACGTGTAGTTATTGAATATGTCATCCTTTGAATATGTGTGAATGACCTTTGATTGTTTTACACTTAATATCCACTTATATTGGGTTTATTTATATTTGTCACACAAAATTATGAGATTGATATATCCTTAATTTATAGATACCTTCTTTATAATGGATTTCATCTCATTTTAAATTTCTTTTGAGACTTCATTGTTGTTATGCACCAATTCACTCTTATATGGTGTGTATACTGTCCTTTGAAATATTATATCATGAATCCCTTTATTCTCATGATATTATAATGTTCGGATTAAATGTTATTCCGCAATTATTTGTATTCAAGTGTCTCTCATTTTGTTAAAAACTCTTTATCAAAAATATCGCTTTAAAAGTTTTAATGATTTATTATTCTAAATCTTTATCTTTAATGTCCATGTTTTCAAAATGGTTCTCAGTTTTAATTTATATGGATATTAATGTTTTAAAATTATAATTCCATTAAAATCATCAATGTGGTATGGGACACTTTGATTCAAAAATCTCTTTTAAATGGTTTTTGAAAATGGATTGATTAATTCAATATCTGGGAATTACTTATTGTGATTTCAAATGAAATTTTGTTATTGAAACGTTTATATTTTCTATATTTTATCTGTAATAATGGTACTTGGACATTATGACGGGTGGTTCTGTGAATACCAGGATGGGTGGTTACGTTATAACCTCCAATGCATTGGGTATGGAAGTTGGCTGTATGGCTATTCCATTAAGTATGTGTGGAAGTTGGCCGTATGGCTATTCCATTAAGTATGTGTGGAAGTGGACCATATGGTTATTCCACATAAGTATGTTTATGTCCCAAGTAATCTTTATATGTTATGTGATATTTATATGGGTTTTATGGTAATCTTTTGGTTACAAAAGGGTATCTAATGATCTTTAATTCAGTGAAGAGTTTTTACTACTTCATAAAGGTGAAAAGTATTACTTTGGTAAAGTACTCATGGTTTAGTTGTTGTTTTTGAAAAACTAACAGTTTTCCTTTTTTGTGTATCCTTTACTGGGCTTTTTATGCTCATCCCAAGTTTTTGAAATGTTTTTCACAGGTCAAGGGAAGGGTACATGATATGATGATAGTGTCAAGGAAGTGTCAAGAAAGAATCCATGTTTTATTTTAAATATGTTTCTTCTAATGGGAAAAATGAATACTATATTTTATGTAACCACTTTGTTTAAATGTGGAATGTAATTCAAGTTTTACGATCTAATTCTCTAAAACACTAAACCTGAAAAAATCCTCAATGTGTAATCTTGTAATAACTCAAGATTAAGTAAGGTTTAAGGCTGGGGCCTTATAGTTGGTATCAGAGGTCGGTTTAGATAACATTAGAGGTTAGGGTATTCTTTAAGCATAAGTGACATTACCATAATGGTTATGATTTCAGAAAGAGTCCCAGTTTTATATAATGTAAATGAGTATGTATATCTTAGTGTTTATCTTCCTCATTAGTACATGATGTTTTTGTTGATATACTCACACCGACCTTTTTGGTTTTAGTAAATGGTTGGATCTAGTAGGAACCAAAGTAACAGTGGATGTGAAGTAAACTGTGACAGTTTTTTGAGCAAGCAACTGAATGATATGAGAGCTGCAATGAGAACTCTTGTGATTATCCTCAACCAACTATCTGGAGTCATGATTGACCACCTAAACCTTGGTGATTTCTCTAAGGCATCATATATGCAAGAAACAAATCCCTACAGAACTACAGGTAATAATCATAAAGGTAAGTGTGTTAAAAAATCTATGTGTCAAAAATGTGGAAAGAAACACCTAGGAAAATGTTTCAAAGGGACAGAAATATGCTATAGTTGTGGAAATGAAGGTCATAAAGCAAAAACCTTCCATGGAAAATGGAAGCATCTAGTTGACTCGAGGAAAGGGAAAGAAGTTCTTTCTGAGGGATCAATTGAATGTTTTAAATGTGGTGTTCATGGTCATTATGCAAACACATGTCCTATGAAGAAGTTTCGTCAATGGGATCACCAAGATCGTACAAATTTTCGTTTACCAATACCTAATTCCATTTTGATTGAGGATGAAGAAACTGAAAATGACCAATCAAAGGTATGGATTATTTCATAACTATTGTTTTCCTATTTTGGAATCTTAGGATATGATTCATGATTTTGTTTGTAGGAAAGAAGTATTTCAGAATAAGTTGGAAAGGAATGGTTAATGGATCATGAAGAATGTTTAATGAGTAAGATGTCAACATATAAGGGCATCGAGAGTTACGGTGAAATTCATAAGAGTATTAAGTCTCTTTTGATGATGGAGTTACATTAGAAGACTTTTTATAGTATGTGTAACCCTGATGTTTAATATATGAAAATTTTATTCAAGGAATAGTTATATGTTCTTTTTTGGACATAGTTATAAAGAACCATTTGGGTTTATATGATCCTTACTTTTGAGGTAATTATGGGTTACTATATGTTATGATGGAAGTGAAAGGCATGAGATAAAATTGAGGTTAAATTATGTTATCGTTATTTTTTATGATTTTATCTCTTTTTGGGGAATGATTTGAGAATTATATAGTTTTGGAAAAAGGTCAACACGCAGACCGTGTGACAACCCGTCACGTCGGACAAAGCTGCAAGAATCGAACCCACAACCAAAGTGCAATTTTAATTTATCGCCTACCACTGGACTACGTGAAGTCCCTGGTTATTTTGACTGATTCCTTTTAGTTAGATGATTTTATGAATTAAGTGTAATTTGATTTTGGGTTATCTATGGAAATATATTAACCTATCATGGAGGATATGTGATTAGGTTAATTACTTTTCAATACGAGACATTAAGGGCAACTGATGTTGTTTGGAGATAAATGTTACGATTTAACTTTGAAGACTATGTGACTAAATCCTTTAAATATTTGGGTTTAAATATTAGTTTGGTTTACTTTGAAGAATTTATGGACAAACTGTTTATCGAATGGTCCTTGTTGAACTTTGGGTTTTGTTGGACAAATTTTTGAGATTAAGAATAGATTTTCTTTTTATAAAGGGTTATCCTTTTCTGGATTATCTGATCTTGTACTAACCTTTTTGGTTTTGGTTTTGGTTAATGTCTAAAGACATGGGAAGTATATAGTTCTCTTTTGTGGATTAGGTGATTCTGTAGAAGTTGATTATATTACTCTTAATGTGAACAAGTCTTCCTAAATACTCGTCTTTTGGAAAAATATGAGTTTGTGTAAGGAATCTAATAAAAGATGAAAGTAAACATGATAAGTGATTATGTTTCCTTATGAATAAATTCCTCAATAAAAAGTAACTTAAAACAAAAATGTTGTCTATTAACTTTTCCTACTGGGGAATCGTATACCGTTTAACCCATCACAAGTTTGTGATTTTCTTGTGGTTAACTTTCTCCTAAACATGTTTTCTATCACTCTCCATCAGAACATGACCCTTTGTTTTTTCCTCCATGTCCATATTTTCATACTTGGAATCCTAATATGGGTTAACTCGGGTGACCTTTGAACTTATCTTTCTTTATTTTAATGTGATTGTTTTACCGACTCTTGTTCTTATGTGGGACGTTCAAGGATGTTTCCCAGCTCAATTTTAAAATTGTGAGGACGAAATTCCCAAAGGGGGGAAGGATGTAACACCCAAGGTAAATAAAGATTATGACATTTTCACATTTATCCATATTTGTGAATAAAATATTAATATTACTTTAAAGGGAATTTTGTGCTCGATGGCGTACCCAATCTGCAACAACAAGTTTCATTGAAATCTTACGTTGCACTCTAATAATAAAATAATATTATTTTAAAAGGCAGTTAACGCCTAGCAGTTGTAATGGCGGGAATGAGAAGAACTAACTACAAAATTATTATATATGTTTGACAAATATTTTTACTTTTTTTCAATAAATGTTAGAGGATTAAAAATGCAAATGTATCCAGTTTTTTAAGCGTGAACATTCTAATATTCCTTAAAAGGTCGATTAACCGCCTTTTGATGGAGAACCCCTTTTAAATACACTTTTTGACAATTTTATAATCTCTATTTTTCAAAATAAACATATTATTTATGATTGGGACATTGAAATTTACCTTGGGTTAATTTTTGGTATTTTTCTGACAATGTTCATTTTTCAATGAATAGTGAAAAATACTGCATTTTACATCAAAACTGTTTTTTCATATAATTTAATTATATGGTTATATTATCATGTTAATTTGTTTTAAATTTTAATTAGAATAAATTTTATTATGTAATTCAATGATGGTCATTGGGATTAATTTCACTTTGGAATTAGGCATAAACAAGTGCCAAACTTTTCATAAATATTGTTTCTAAAAAACCCGCTATTTGTTTTGACAATGGGAAGTTTTTTTAAATTAATTATTTCAATTTATGTGTTTGGAATTTGGTAAAATGAATTGCATATTTTGAATCATAAGGTCCAAATTATGTAATTAAGACTCTTTTTTTTAGACATTATGAATAGTAACAACGGTAATTATCTTTAATAATCTTGATTAATGAGTAATCGGGTAGTTAAAGTTAATAAGATAATATCATAATAATAAAAAATGACCAAAAAATGTGTCCTAAGGCTACTGGTTGTCTCATGGCCGACCATGGGATGCCTTGTGCCAATCTTTGGGGCCCCATGGAATCACTTTTGTGAGAAAGTGACTTTTTATCTTTTTATTTTTAAAGAATGTTAAATGTAACAAAGAATGTATCACCTAAGTAAAATATTTTTAATTTTGTCTAAATAAATGATATTTTGGACTATAAATATTCATCAGAAAGATAAAAATATTTCCTACAACATAGTATGTTTTTTTAAATTTTTAGACATTAAATAAATTAAATTATTTATGACATCATGATGATGCAGCGATGACCTCATTATTTAACGATTTAAATAAAATGGAATGATAATGTAAAATATAAGACCTACACATTTCCAAAACCTATTGGATGGGTGGATTTAGAACCCTTATCACCTTATCCTCGAAACACATCAATGTGGGACCATTAAAATCCGAAACTCATTTGAAAATAAAGTTACATTTTATACCTTTCCAAGAGTGCCCCTCCTCTCCTCTTATAAAAGGCCCCCACCCCTACCTCCTTACCCACACTTCCAAAGCCTTTGTCTCGGCCAACCCCTGACCATTTTGTCCCTACACATCCCTATATAACTCCTTGAAGCCTCACATTGGGCAGAAGTCTTCCCAAGGAATCCTTTTAGCTCAAACCAAAGGGAGTTACCCGATTTTAAGGTAATGTCTTCACTTGAGTCCTTTTGTTTTATTTTGCTTCTCCAACCCCCTAAACTCTTTTTATTCATTTCTTTTGTGACAACTCAAGTATCTTAAATGTACTAGGATGTTATTATAAGTAGTATTAGAGCTACAATTACACACACCTTCGTCTAATGGTTAAAAAACATACTGTTTCTGTGGTTGGCGATTTTCTGCCTCACGAAACGATGATTGTTCAATATTCTTTTAACACCTTTAAAGGTGGCCATTATGATGTCACTGTATTTTAAATATGATATATATGGTATTTATGTTTACTATATTCTTATTTATTTTATATTTAAACCATACCTTTATTCTTTTCATGTTGTGTAAATGCGATAATTTCATATGAGCAAGTGTGGACTACCGCCCCCTCAAGTGATGTGACTCGTACATGCAATACATGGAATGTATAAAGAAAGAAATTAATGAACATATGTAGCCTATATAACATATCTATTATACTAGAATTATAATTTACCTTTATATCTGTATTAGTTTCTTTCCATTAAAGTATGATATAGAAATTAAAGTAGCGTTCATGCGTACGTACGGCTTACCGTCTCCATGAACAGTGCATTTCATTTATTATCCCCAAATGTAATGTACTATTATAAGTACATATATATAATGGAAATATATGATGTATGTTAAATCTAAATGATTAATATAATTCTGGAATTAAAATATACTTATCCCTCATTTAGTTTTAATTCCATTAATATGACATAGAAATGAAAGTAGTGTTCATGCGTACGTACGACTTATCGTCTCCATGAACGGTGCATTTCATTTCTTACCCCTAAATGATTATGTAATATTATAAATACGTGTATATTCTGAATATATATGATATATATGATATCCAGATCATTAATATATTTCTGGATATAATGAACCTTTTACCACACGAACAACATGTAATTGTAAGAAGTCCACTTTCGACTTAAGAACCAAATGTCGAAAAAACAAACATTATTAACCTAAATGATTAAATAATGTTTATAACATGGTAATAAGTGATATAAAAGTAATAATGAACTTTAAAAAGGTTCTTAAGAAAGTAGAAATTAACTCAAGTTTATTATTCATGATGTTAAAGAACGATCGAGTCAAGTCGGACCCGAGGTAAGGGATCCAACCTCTCTTTCTTTTTAAGTACTCTCTTTTATGTCATTACTTTTAGGACCATATTTATTATGTTTGGGGATGTTATTTTATATTACTCATACTTTAATTTTTTATGTTCATATTATGAGAGACCCTATTTTATCTCATAAATCCATTTTGGAAGTTTTAAGTGGAGTCGTTAGGCTGCTGAATTTTCGTAAGGGATTTTTCTTCTCACTTTTTATTCTCGTGAAATTTATGATATGTTTTCCACTATTTCCTTTGAGTGGATTATGGACTGCCCATTATTATACACTTAGTGTAGTATAATTTCATTTATTGGTATTTACATCTTCATTGTATGACCCTTCTTCCATGGGGTGTACTATTCGGAAGTTACCCAACTCGGTAAGGGGACCTTTCACCCTCCTTTTTTTAAAAGACTTATTTTGTTATGTCATTTAATTCACATACTATTATGTTGGGATATGTTCTTCTATATCCTTATTTATGTAAAATTTATGTCCAAGTGATGAGATCCCCTTTATCTCTTTCATCAACCCTTTTTGAAAAATTTTGTGTCACGCCGTTAGGCTATCAAATTTTACCCAAGAAAATTCTTAACCCAATTTCGATTTCTTTGGGTTCAACATGTAGTTATTGAATATGTCATCATTTGAATATGTGTGAATGACCTTTGATTGTTTTACACTTAATATCCACTTATATTGGATGTATTTATATTTTTCACACAAAATTATGAGATTGATTTCTCCTTAATTTATAGATACCTTCTTTATAATGGATTTCATCTCATTTTAAATTTATTTTGAGACTTCATTGTTGTTATGCACCAATTCACTCTTATATGGTGTGTATACTGTCCTTTGACATATTATATCATCAATCCCTTTATTCTCATGATATTATAAAGTTCGTATTAAATGTTATTCCGCAACTATTTGTATTCAAGGGTCTCTCATTTTGTTAAAAACTCTTTAACAAAAATATCGCTTTAAATGTTTTAAAGATTTATTATTCTAAATCTTTATCTTTAATGTCCATGTTTTCAAAATGGGTTTCAGTATTAATTTAAATGGACATTAATGTTAAAAATTATAATTCCATTAAAATCTTCAATGTGGTATGGGACACTTTGATTCAAAAATCTCTTTTAAATGGTTTTTGATAATGGATTGATTAATTCAATATCTGGGAATTACTTATTGTGATTGAAAATGAAATGTGGTTATTGAAATGTTTATATTTTCATTATTTTATGTGTAATAATGGTACTTGGACATTATGACGGGTGGTTCCGTGAATACCAGGATGGGTGGTTTCGTTATAACCTCCAATTCATTGGGTTTGGAAGTCGGCCATATGGCTATTCCATTAAGTATGTGTGGAAGTCGGCTGTATGGCTATTCCATTAAGTATGTGTGGAAGTCGGCAATATGGTTATTCCACTTGAGTATGTTTATGTCCCAAGTTACCTTTATATGTTATGTGATCTTTATATGGGTTTTACGGTAATATTTTGGTTACAAAAGGGTAAGTAATGATCTTTTATTCAATGAAGAGTTTTTACTACTTCATAAAGGTGAAAAGTATTACTTTGGTAAAGTACTCAATGTTTACTTGTTGTTTTTGAAAAACTAATAGTTTTCCTTCTTTGTGTATCCTTTACTGGGCTTTTTATGCTTATCCCAAGTTTTTTAAATGTTTTTCACAAGTCAAGGGAAGGGTACATGATATGATGATACTGTCAAGGAAGTGTCAAGAAAGAATCCATGTTTTATTTTAAATATGTTTCCACTGATGGGAAAAATGAATACTATCTTTTATGTAACCACTTTGTTTAAATTTGGAATGTAATGCAAGTTTGACGATGTAATTTTCTAAAACTCTAAACCTGAAAAGATCCTCAATGTGTAATCTTATAATAACTCAAGATTAATTAAGGTTTAAGGTTGGGGCCTTATATTGTGGGAAGAATAGATTACATTACATGTTCTGTATTCATTGGAAATGTTTCTATTTCTATGATTCTACAATATATCATTAGAGGCCTTGATTGGTTGGTGGAACCCACTCCTAGTCTTTGAATAGTATTCCCTTCTATTTGGATAAGGGGAAAGATGGTCAAACACTATGAGTATTCAAAAGTCATCTGTATTATTATGAATATAATATTTTATCACGGTGGGTCCCACCATCGGGTCTGAGATATGTCCAATAATATATGATCACCAAATAATTAAAAATCCATATATTTCATGTTTTGAAAAATTAGTATTTTAAATTTATTTATAAGTGTTAAAGTTAATAAATATAAAATATTATACAAATAAATATGATTTTAAAATTCAAGGTTCATTTATTATATATAGGAATGACAAGTCAAGTTAATAGATCATTTTAATCACAGAGTATATTTTTTATATTACAAGTGAAAAAAAATAAAATAGTGCTTTTGACTCAATAAATCAGTCTTTTGAAGTTGTTTATAGTGGGTAACAATTATCCACCGGTTGAGGAACCATTTTCATGTATTTTATAACCATTCTATAATGGTAGGAAGGGGCTCTCCTGGATTTTACTATTCATCACATGATGGATGAGATCCTATATCTCCTTCTATCCACATCCAAGTGAGATAATATCGAAATCCAAGAAACCATTAATTTCTCTAATTCATAGATTTATGGAACATTGATTTGGTGATCATTGGGATGTTGAAGGATTCATTGAATTTTTATTCTAGCACCTAAAATTTTACAAAAAAATGATCTTACAGACATTTTAATAATGCCTGGATGATCTAAATGTATCACCTTGGGTTCATTCAACAATTAACCACATGTGAGGATCAGTTGATGAATGTGACTTCAAATTAAGTAACTAAATTGTTCAATTTATTTTGGTGATTAAATTTATTTGTGTGGGATCCCCGACAGTTGTATCAGTCTATGATGTAGACAATAAGATGTAGTTACAATTATATCTAGTGAAAGACATTAAATATACTGACCATATATATCGAATGTGTTCCTCAGTACCTTCAATTGATATCATATCAATCAAAATAAATTTCTATGAAAATTAAAAATTACATTTGTAATAAATTCATGTAGAGGATTTTGTTAGAGTCCCAACTCTATAGACTTTTTTTCAATATGACATTGTATAATAATGTTGCAGCAATCAAATGTTTTAAATCAAATTAAATTATTTGTTTGTGGGATTTAAATATATGTTGTTTTAACCCAGTGTTATTGACTGATATCATATTCTCATGAACCTAAACTCCACCTCTATTTCTAGGACAATAATAGTACTTTTCAACCGGAGGTAATTCCACACATTATTTTAATTCCCAAATAGAATTGTTTTCATTTTTGAACTATGTCTATTTTGTTGAATTTTTTAATGATATATGAATAATATAGATATACATATTATGATTGGGTAAAAGGAGGTGATGGGAATTAATTTAAATAACTAATAAATGAATGTGGCGTTGGGGAAGGTGATGATCTTCAAGACAAACAAATAAGTAAAAATGTTGGGTAAATAGGGTTAGTGGGTCAAAAGTGAAAAAATTTAATATTTTTTCTAAAGGGGTCATTTATCTACTCTATCCACCATATTTTTTGGATCAACCACCATTGTACCATTCCTCCCATGCACCGTGCTCTACTCTACATCCGTACTTACCCTCCCTTAGTGGCCAATAGTCTCCCACCCAATGCTAAACATCCCTCTACGTGATTACATCCCCCCCAGCACACCACATGGTAGGACACCCCACTATGGGTGATCATCCATCACTTGATTGATTTTATTCCTGGTGAACCCCACCATAAGCACCCCAATTTTTGGCCTCCAACATCATCATGCATTCGCACCAGACTGACCCTTCAGCCAGCTCCTACTAGTACCAACTTGTTTTGTGACTATTATAAATGAACAATAAGCCCTATGTTTTCCTCCCCTATCTTGAAAACCCCATCAAAATGACCTTATGACAACCTCTCACCATTGTTCACTACACTGATCATCCCCCTCATGAGGCCTCTTACAAATCAGATAAACCACCATAAATCCGAGTTGAACTGACCTAATAAATGATTGGCCAAGTTTTGCTTGACCCAAAATGGGACTGGCCTTTTCTTCTAATCCAAGAATGTGTCAATATTGGTCTTTTCCAACCTACATAACCCTATATGGACATAAAATACCTCAAAAACACATTTAAGGGATTTTTTGGTAATACAGGGGCCTGAGAAAAAATTTAAAATTTCACAAAATTATCTATAAAAAATATATATGATAAAATTTAAAAGTGGGACCTAGTTGAATAAAAAAATTAATTAATATTTAATTGAGTTATTTTAAATCAATTCAATACCCTCCACATATATTTATTTGATATATATATTTTATAAAGAAATTAATTTTCATGTCGATTAATCTTGAGGGGTTACTAGCCTTTATATATCTTGGATATAATTTATTAATTAATCCTTGCATGAGGTTGTTTTTATTAAAATAATAATTTAAATAAATGGTTTTCACATCATCTTTTCTTGCATAACATATCTAAGGGCTTGTGTTTCCAAAAGATCTGATTTGAAAGTGGGTTACGCATTCCAGAGACCACCTATCCTACATGTCAGTATTTATGAATAAAATGAGAATGTTATAAGATATGGACGACACTGCGACAATGTGGTAGTCAAAATGAGATATATATACATTGGATGTGACGAATAAAATAAAATTTCTTCTATTAATAATGGATCTTTTTTTTGTCAAATTTGTTTATTATGTAGTATAACAGAATATAATATAAAGATTTCTACCTTTCATAAGAACATTAAAAATCAACTATTTATGTGAGTTAGTGAAACTAGGAATAGTAAAGGAAGCACTTTATTTCGTTATTTAAGAATGATACATTAATTATAAACCATAACCCCATATCAGACTGAATATTATAATGGGAAAACATATAGAAGATAAATAAATGGTAATATAAAAAATTTAGTCACCTTAATCCCGTGGAATCATCACACCAATGAATGTTACTAAAATATAACAATAGAGAGTTATTAATAAAATATTCATTATCGAAATGATATTAATCCTTGATAGAATAGAAGTGAATAATAAATTATAGGAATGATAGTGTATTTAGAGGAATATATGAATGGTTTCCAATATATTTTTCTACAAATACATTTCGACAACATTATGACCATTAGTCAATAAAATAGTTAGCCACTATTATTGTTGTTTATATAAATGTACTTTATGTGATCATCAGGATTATTTATTTATATATTAAAAACGTTATTATTTCTTGACTACATACATATTCTACTAAAAAGATATTTTATGATAAATTTATAATTTTTAATTACATTATATTTTCATGAAATTATATAACAAAACAATTTTTAAAATAATAATATATTTTAGTGAATCCCTAAATAATTTATATCATAGTTTGAATGTTTATTTTTCTATGAAATTGAGAAATTTTTAAAAAAATATTTTTATTTAAAAATAAAATTCTAAAAGATATAGAATTATTTTGATAAAATAAACTTCAATTTTTGGACTCAACACATCAAAATAAGCTTATATTTATTTTTTTTAATTTTATGATGAAGTTTATTTCCTAAAGAAAAAGGGAAAATCATCACTTTAGGAGCACTATGATTTTATGGAATCATTATTATATAAAAATTATTAAAAACATAATGAAATATTTTATTAAATAAAAATTTCATTTAATAAGTATTAAAATGAATTTATAAATATTAATTTTAATTTATAAATTTATAGTTTAGTTTTTAATCAGAAATGATATTTTTGTAATAAAATTGATTTTTTGGATTTTGTTTAAATTATTTTGTTCTATTAAAGATATGGTTAATATTTGGAGGGAATTAAATGTAAAACAACACTCTACCACTCATTAATGGTTCAAAAAAATCCTAGAATTTATTTCACCAAAAATTTGTTAGGTTATATAAAAAAATTAACTAAAATTTAATCCTTTAAAACTCACCCCTACTCAAGTGTAAATACCAACCATTCCCAAATCATTTACACTATAAATTCATAATCCATTAGTTTTTTGTCATTTTATCACCCAAGGAGTCGACCTATGGTTTCCTCAATGTCTAAAAATTTCATTCTCATTTTTTAGTTATAAAATTTTCAAGGTAAAATAATTGCACTCTTCTTCCTTTTCATTCATGTACCATATATTTGTTTATCTTAATAATGAAAAAAATTATTTATTTTAATATAATTTTTATCATCCTATTACATACCAAAAATATTATCAATGGAGACCTCCATTCTTAATCATAATTGTATTTCTATAATCCATATATTATACTATCAGACTGCCAAAATCATTTCATGAATTATTTAATTTTTCATGAAATATCCTTATATTATGAATACCCAAGCCTCTTCCATACCCATGATAATTCACCTAGATATAGACATTTGTTTCATGGATTTACATGTATGAAACATACATCCCCTTTTCATTGGATAAGAATTAGGTATTTTTCAAGTCCTTAAGTACTTATGTAATAAAAGATATTATATGAAACCCATTAATTATTATTTATGGTTTATTTATAAAATGATATATTATGAATGTTGATGCTCACACAAATTTTGACATATGAAGGGTGTTCCTTGATAATTCTCAAATGCATTGGGTAAATAATTAATCTCTTGAGATAAAATGTTTTACGATACCTTGGTGAATAACCTTGGTAATTATAATTTATGAGATAATCATTAAAATCATTGGTGATAAACTTATGGATTTATTAGTTTTATGTTTTATACACATTTTCGTGTTATGATTCATATTATTTCTATAACGATAGGCCCCAATTTCAAATGATCATTCCTTATTGATATCCACTTGGTCACATGATATGTATATCCTTTGTTTATTCCCTTAATGGGAATTAGCATTTCCCATTTAATTGATGTATTTCTCAATGATTTGAGATCCATAAAAGGTAACGTAGGATGAACATATGATGAATAATTTTAAGTGTGGTGGAATACTGTTTTTTTTTCATATATCATTCATGTTTTATTTATCTATTTCCAAAACACTAAACCTATAAAAGATCTTCTCTATTATTTAATGGTGTACCATTTAATGAAGTTTTTAAAAAATATAATGTTTCCTTCAATATTATGTATCAAAAGATAGTTTAGTTATTTAGTGAAATTATTATTAGAAAAAATTATCCAAACCTAGGGGATAATTCTAAATATAGGAATACTCCATGGTATTCTGGTGAATTTTTCAGTAAGTGGATTCCAAGAATATACATCCTTGTGTGGATACTATAGGTGGATAGGGTTCGGGCTCAAATTCATCTCGAGATTAAAACTTTGTAAATATTTCGTCAGGTATATCTCGATAATCATTCTAGTTAATGGTGAGTGGGCCCTTACTCCACACATATATTGACACTCCAAAGGGATATTCTTTGTTTAACGACATTCTTTCACAGACTATTTTAAATGATATAAAGATAATATAATCCATTTTTTATGATTTATGTATATCATACTACAAGATGATATATTTGAAATTATTAAGATTAATACTTGCCTTAGAATTATTATCATAGGATTCCAAAAAGTAACAAATTTATCCCTTAGGTTTTTTCCTTCTAGAAAAATTGTAGGAAATAGAAGTAATCTTGAAAAATCTAATCAATTTGGAAATTAAATGATGGACTTCTCAATACGGGAGTATATGGTATTTAAAAAATTATTATGGTGATGCATAAGTTAACTCAAACAATGAACATCAACTAAAACCATGTGAAGCATCTTGCTTCGTCGAGGAAGGAACAACTAGAATTTGAATCATTAATGATTTTATTTTTAATAGATCCATTGATCCACTAATTGTATAATAATGGATAAACACTATAGAAAAAAATATTTTATATAATCCATTGTTATAATTTTGAGAAATTAATATTGGTAGTATATCATATATGGTGATAATTTGATAAGTTTCAGACATTGATCGAGAACATGATGCCAAGGGTTAAGGTGGATTTCATTATATGGGAAGACATTAATGAGTTCTTTCTCTTTAAATATTTTATCCATACCCTAATGAACAAAATGTAGATATAATTAATTAAGTTGAAAAAAAATATAAAATGAATTATTGGGGAATTATAAGATGAACATTATAAGGAATGTGTGTTTCGCTTCAATATTTATCATCGAATCTGATGAGATGATCGATTGATTATTTGGCATAGTGAGACCCTATATTTGGGAAAAAATGGAAACACAAGAATTTGGGAGTTATGATGAGATAAACTGTTGTGATAAAAAATTCTATATAGAGTTAAGAGAATCCAAGTGTAGTTTGACTAGAATAGAAATACATAATAATAATTTAGGAAGAATCTGAATGAGAAGAATGTACAACATAAACTTTCAATAAATTTTGGAAGATGTATTTGGTTAATTTTTTGAAAGAAAGTGAAAAAATAATATAATTTATGAACATATAGCTTGAAATATATCATGGAGATATAAATCCTTAACATCTAAATGATACTGAAAATGGAATATGGTGAAAGAATAATCTATGATTCAATTCTAAAAAAGTTGGTAACTTAGGTATTTCTATAACCAATATCCAAATCCTAAGATATTAGAGGGATACAACTATCCACTCTAATAGAGTACATGGAAAAAATTTCATTATTTCACAATTATGATGGTAGAATTTAATGATCCAAATGATATTATGTAAGGTAAAATCATCATACACTCAATGGTACCATGTACATTGTTTGATTCAAGTTATATGAACTCTTTTATTTCATTCATGTTAGAAAAGTTCAACAAGTTAACCCTCGATCTATTATAGCTAGAGTTTTCTATTAAAACTCTTAGGTATAATTTCAGATTTAATGATATGTAATTATTCCCCTATTATCTTTTGGGAGTATATTCTCTATGAAAATATGGTGTTCATTCTCATGGTTTAATTTGATATATTAAGTTTGAGGGATTGGTTTTAAAATTAAAATTCTAGGATAAAATGTGGAAACAAGGATATTTTTTAGTCTTTAATAGAAAACCTCAGATAATTATCAAAGGAGGCATTTCCTATCCTGATTGATTTGAAGAACCAGATCCAATTATATAATTATGGAAATAATTTGTGAAGAAGAATTGGAAAGAGAAAACGTAATGATAGAAGATTTTCCCTTTCATGGAGAATAGATTGATGTATTTATTAAAGAGTTATTTGGACCTCCAAAATAAATTTACATAGAGTTATGAATGGAACACTTAACCTGATCTATGAATATATTAAAAAATCCATATAGATTGTCATGTGGGGAGTTGGAGGAATTAAAAAAGAAACTAAAGGATTTTTTAGAAAAGGGGTTTGTTCCAAAAAATGTGTCTTATTAGGGAGTAAAAGTTCTCTTAATAAAGTATAATAACAAATCAATGAGTTTGTGAATTGATTATAGATAACATAATAGGATCATAGTGAAGAAAAAATATCATCTTCCAAGGATTGATTATATTTATTCCTAGACTCATAAAGATCAATTGCTTTATAATATTCATCTTTAGTTTGGGTATCATCATTTGAGGGTTAAGAAATAATTTGTATCGAATAATGTATTCAAAATAAAAAATGGTCAGTATGTGTTTTTGGTTATGACATTCATCATGATTAATTCTCCTTCAATATTTCTAGATTTAATTAATATTGACTCTAAGGAATAATTTTATAACTTCATGGTTGTCTATATTGACCAAGTTATGATATACTCCAAAATACATTGGGAGTGAGTAAATAATCTATGTTTCATATTAAAAAATATAAGGAATGAGATGTCGGTAAATTTTTAATGTGTGAGTTTTGATTACAATATGTTTCATTCTTCGGACACATCATGTCCAGTGATGGGATCTCAATACATCTAGAAAAGACAATGGTTGTAGAGTAGTGTCCATATAATAAAACTCTAACTATTATTCTTAGTTTCCTTGGTCTAGAGAGATACTATAGAAATTTTTTGAAAAAATATTTCATAGATTTTTTGTCAACTAACCAAGTTAACTCTAAAGGGGCATAAGTTTATCTGGATAAATGAATGTGAAGATAGTTTTCATGAACTAAAGAAGAGTTTGGTTAGTGAATATATTCTAAAACTAAACTATAATAGATAATAATTTATAATTTATAGTGATTACTAAATAGAATTTCTCAGATGATTATTGATGAAAATTTACAAGGTGATCTCCTATGCATCATGATAGTTAAGGACTCAGGAATAGAATTATAATGCCCATGAATTGGAGTTAACAACAATTACCCTTTTCCTAAAGATATTTTGAAACTATATTTATGGGGTTAAATGTTGTATTTACACATACCACCAAAGCATGAATTATATATTAACACAGAAGGATCTCAACATGCATTAGTGAAGATATATAAATCTAATCAAGGAATATTATTTCTCGACTAACTACCAACATAGAAATATGAATATTATAGAATATGATATTAGAATAAAAGAAACTGCTACATTTTCCATAATGTAGATTGAAATTACCCTATCTTAATGGATATTCAAAGGATTGATATTTAAATCATAATGGTTGGGAACATATCCTACCATTTCGAAATTATTTCCCAATAATATATCAAAGAGATGATTAAATATGCACTGAAAGATGATTTGATATTTTGAAAGATAGTGGAAGTATTATGTGAGAAAAAAATTCATGAATTCCATATTGATGAATATTTTTTCTTATGTTTTGGATTTTGAAATTTTTTTTCTTAAACAAGGATGATATTTAAAAAGATGTTAGCAAATTCTGATAGATTGTCTTTCACCATTGATCATGGATTTACCAAGATATATCTACATATTTGTAAGTAGTTATGGTGGGACAACATAAAGTGGTATAACATTTAGTGTACCTAAAATTTATTTATATATCATCAATTTAAATTAGTGAAACATAATTACAAGGGGGTTATAGAACCATTTCCCATACCCACATTGAATTTTGAAAAAATCAAAATGGGCTATGTCAATGATCTATTAAAGACATACAAAGGAAGTAATGTGATATGGGTTGTGATAGATCGACTCACCAAGACATCCTACTTCATCGTTATTTGTGAATATTTATCCATTGAAAACCATTCCAAAATATACATAATGGATGTAGTCAAGGTACATATGGTTCCACATTAAATCAATTTGGATTGTGATCTTAGGTTCACATATATATTCTATAGAAGACTTCAACATGAAACGAATACTGAATTGAATTTAATTATAGATTATCACCACCAAACATATGTCTATTTTTAATATAATATTCTAATACATGAAGATGTGATGGGACCCTACTCAATGGAATTTGAAGGAGTATTGGATCAACATCTCTCTTTACATGAGTTTGGATACAATAAAAGAGTACACTCATATAAAAAAAGGGATCCACATAGTTCTATTTTTTGGTAGTAATGTATAAATCCTATGTATTGGGATGAAAATGGTGAGTAGAAGCTACATTGACTTAGTATTGTGCAAGATATGGCATAAATGGTGCAAGACATCCAACAACATATAAAAGTTGTTTAAAGTCGGTAGATAATTTTTACTAACAACGATTATAGTCTCTTGATGTTTGATGTTGGAGACATGTTTTTTATTCAAATACCACCATGGTTGATATTCTAGTGGAATGAAAATAAAGGAAAAATTATCCCTTGGAAAATCATCCCCTTTGAGATCCTTATTTGCATAGGTATCATGGCTTATCGACTATCAATTTTACAAAACATGTCTCAAGGACATGATATATTCCACATATAACTCCTTTGAATGTAAATACCCTCTCCCACACATGTATTAAATCATGATGTGGTCAAATTAGTGAATGATTTATGAGAAGAATTTGGTGAAGACCTCAGCCATAGACACAATGTTCTACACAACAAGAATACTTACCTTATTAATGTGCAATAGAGGAACCATAAATATGATGATGAAATATTGGAACGATAGGAAACAATGAGAGAGAATCACCCTCATATATTCTAAAATTAAAAAATGAGTTTAAATTTTGGGGATGAAATTCTCTTTTGGGGGGGACAATATAGCATCTTATGAAATTTTGTTCTTTTAATAATGGACTTTTCCTCTCAATTAATTTATATTATTTTTTAAAATATAAGAACATAAAAAAAATTATAAAAACATTAAAAATAATGTTTTCATATGAAATTGGAGAACTAGGAATAGTAAATGGACCACTTTATATCATTTTTTAAGAAACTTTCATTCAGTCTAAAACCACATCCAATATTATAATTAATAATAAAATGGAAAAAATAGAGGATAAATAAACTTCACTATAAATATTTTGATCTCCTAAATCCCTTAAAATTATCACACCCATAAACATCACTATAATAGAGGAACATATAGTTAGTAGTGCAATATTAATTTTGGAAATGATATTGAACCTTGGTAGAATCAATGTGAAGGATAAAGTATCAGAATTATTGTTTCTTGATTGAGAAATATGATCATATTCCTTTATGTGTTTCAACAAATATGATTGGTCTTCATTAGAACCATTAGTCAATCAAATAGTTGTTTTTTATTCTTTTTTTTACATATATATATTTATGTGATCATTATGATTATTAAATGATATCATAAAACATGTATTATTTTTAGAGAATATAAAAATATCATATTACAAATATGTTTTCTGATAAATGTATTTGTATTAAATAAAATTTATTTTCATGAATAAAACACTTTTTAAATAATAATATACTTTAATTACTTCCAAAATAAATTTTATAATTGTTAAAATTTTTACTTTGATATAAAAAGTAAAATTTCCAAAAATGAGGTGTTTTAATAAAAAAATTAAAATTTTCATACATAAAGTATTATTTTGCTGAAATTAACCTCATTTTTTGACTTTTAACGTCAATATTATCTTATAATAATTTTTTAAAAAATTTCTAATGATGTTATTTTTTTGGATAAATGGATTAAATTGTCGATTTATGAGCACCACGATTTGATGATATCATTATTATGTTTGCATGATTAAAAATGTTATGAAACTTTTTATTCAATAAAAATTACATTTCATAAGTAAAAAAGTAATTTAAATTTTTTAATTTTAATTAATAAATAAATAATTTATTTTTTAATGAAAATTTTGATTTTTTGAATGTAATTTATTTCTCTGATTTTACACATTAATTATGTTGGATTGAAGGTAAAGTTCAGTTTTAGAAGGCCATGAAAATCCGTCCAAACTCTCCCACTAACTAATAATGCAGAAAAATGGCTGCAATTGATTTCACCCATAACTAGTTAATGTATGTTATCAAATAGCCAATATTAAATCCTTTAAAACCCCCCATCCTCATGTATAAATAAAATTAATTCCCCGTTATTCTCCACTTTAAATTCATACTAAATTAATTTATCATCATTTTACTCCCATGAAGTTCCTCCAAGGTTACCTAAAGGTCTCAAGGTTTCTTAGACATGTTTTAAGAATCAAATATTCATTGTAAGATAATTATCCTCTTCTCCTTTTTCATTCAATTACCTCCTTTTGTGAAACATATTAATGGAAAATTGAATTTATTTTCCTAAAATTTTGATCTGAATCTTTCTGCCCAAATTGTGATTTATCATTTGTATATCTCCATTATCTCTCATTATTCCTTTTTCATAATCCATGTTGCATACTATTAGGATTCTAAAATCATTAAATGACTTTTTTTATTTCTCATGAAATTTTTTTATATCCTGAATAACCAAACCTCTTACTCTCCCATGGGAATTCTCCATGATGAAAAAATAATCTATTGATTCAAAGAGTTATATGTATAAATCCCACATTAAATTTTAATTTATTAAAAATTATGTAATGATCAATTCCTTAAGAACTTATGGACATGATTATTTTATATAAAACGCATTCATTATTCTTATCAGTTATTGACGAATTTATTTATTATGATCAACGTGGTCCAAATGAATTAAGACATATGAAGGGTGATCTCAAATATCACACGAATTCATTGGTAAAATAACTAATCTCTACAGATGAAATATTTTATGATACCCTGGTTAATAACTTTGGTAATTATGATTTATGAAACCCTAGCATTATATCTTAGTGAATTTCTTTTGAGTGTCTCATTTTTATATTATATCAATATTTCAATGTTATGATTCATGTTATTTTAATTATTATGTGCCGCATTTTCATATGATCATGACATATTGATATTATTAATTATCAAATGATAATTACCTCTTTTATTTATTCCGATACAGGGATTTATTCTCACCCCTTTCATTGATGTATGTACCCATGATTTGAGATGTTGTAAAAGTAATTTTTGAAGAAAATATTCCATTCAAGTGGATTAGAAGAATGATTACATTTCAAAAGTTTTTCATGGTTTATGTTTATATTTCTAAGGCACTGGACCTAAAAAATGATCCTCTATATTATTAAATGTTGAACCATGTAATGAATATTTTATGGAATAAAAATATAGATCACCATATTGGACTGGGGAGCAAGATGTGATATGAGTCAGATATGAGTCCGGTACTTTTACCTCAAGGGTCTAGTTTCATCAACTATGTTTAAATGTATCAACCAATACCAACTGTTCAAAAGTAGTCACATTATTTTATTGTATTTATACATTATTTATAATTTTTTATAATTTTTCATGCCTACCCAATCACATAAAATAATAAACTAAATGCATGGATTCTTACAAAACAAGACACGATGTAGGTTTTTCTATTTATTTTAGTCATTTTGTGACTGAGAACATATAGTACTTGTGTAACACCCCAGGTAAATAAAGAATATAACGTCTTTATATTTATCCATATTTTTGAATCAAATATTAATATTACTTTAAAGGGGATTCTATGCTCGATGGCTTACCCAATACGCAACAATGAGTTTCATAGGAATCTTTTATTGCACTCTAATAGTAAAATAATATTATTTTAAATGGTAGTTAATGCATAGCCATTGTAATGGCGGGAATGAACAGAACTAACTACAAAATGATTATATATGGTTTTCAAATATTTTTACTTTTTACAATAAATGTTAGAGGATTAAAAAAGTGAATGAATCCAATTTTAAACATAAAAATTCTAATATTCTTTAAAAGGTTGATTAACCGCTTTTGATGGAGAACCTCTTTTAAAACCACTTTTTGACAATTTTATGTGTTATATTTGACAAAATAATATTCTTCTTTAGAATCGGGACATCAAAATTTACTTTGTGTAAATTTTTGGTATTTTTCCGAAAAAGATCAATTTTTAATGAATAGTGAAAAATGTTGTATTTTAATTCAAAACCTCTTTTTAATCTAATTTATTTATATGATTATATTATCTTGTGAAATGTTTTAAAAGTGAAACTAGAATATATTTTTACCATTTAATCCAATAGTGGTCGTTGAAATTAATTTCACTTTGAAATCAGACTTAAACTAGTGTCTATCTTTTGATACTTTTTGTTTCATAAAAACACGCTATTTGTTTTGACAGCGGGAATTAATTATTAAATTAATTAATGCAACTTATATGTTTTAAATTTTTTAAAATGGAATTCATTTTTGAATTCGGAATATCAAATACAGCTGAGGGTGAGTTTTTGGTAATTGTATGAAAAACTTCAATTTTTGATGAATAGTGAAATCTCTAAGTGGTACTTATAAAAACTGATTTTCCGTTTAAATGAAATTTTTCCACCTTTGTGTTTTGAATTTAAAAAATCCAAAATACATGGTTGTCATTAAGGAGTAAAATGTGGTTCAATGGGATTAAAATAATTTTTTGGTGAATAGTGACTTATTAAGTTTTTAATCGCGATTAGAGGTAATTAGTGTAGTTTAAGGTAAGAATAAGGTTTTAATAAAATGAAATGACCAAGACACATGTCCTACCCTCATTATATGTGTCATGGCCGACCAATAAAATCCATGGGTCAACTTGGGGACCCCATGGAGCCACATTGGTTGGAAAATGACATAAATACCTTTTTATTTATTGATAAAGTAAAAATGACACAAACATGAGATGTTTTACTAAAAAACATTTTACATGGGGTCATACAAGTCAGATATTTTACTATAAATAGTCATTGGAAATATAGAAAGATTTCCTACATCATAGTATTTTTTTATAATTTTTATACAATAAATAAATTAAATTATTTATGACATCATGATGATGCAGTGATGACCTCATTATTTAACGATTTAAATTAAATAGAAAGATAATGTAATATCTAAGACCTACACATGTCAAAAACCTATTATATGGGTGGATTTCAAACCCCTATCACCTTATCCACGAATTATATCAATTTGGGACCTTTTAAATCCAAAACTCATTTTCAAATAAATTAACATTTGCTTACTTTCCAAGAGTGCCCCTCCTCTCCTCTTATAAAAGGCCCCCAACCCTACCTCCTTACCCACACCTCTAAAGCCTTTGGCTAGGCCAACCTCTTCTCATTTAATCTCTCCACATCCCTCTCTATCTCCTTGAAGCCTCACTTTGGGCAGAATAATTTCCAAGGAATCCTTTGAGATCAAATCAAATGAAGTTACCTGATTTAAAGGTAATGTCTTCACTTGTGTTCTTTTGTTTTATTTTGCTTCTCCAAACCCCTAAACTCTTTTTATTCATTTATTTTGTAACAAATCCAATATCGTCAATATACTAGGATGTTTTTATAAGATGTACTCGAGCTACACTTACACACACCTACATCTAATGGTTAAAGAACATACTGTTTCTGTGGATGGCGAATTTCTGCCTCCCGAAACGATGATTGTTCAACTTTCTTCTAACACCTTCAAAGGTGGACATTAAGATGACACTATATTTATATATGATATCTAATATGTTTATGTTTTACTTAAGCTTCTTTATTTTTCATTTATGGGATACCTTTATGGTTTCCATTATGGTTAAACGCGATATCTTCATTTAAGGAAGTGCGGACTACCGCCCCCTCAAAGTGATTTGATTCGTTAATACCATATGTGGTACGTATAAAGGATATATTTAATGATATTATATGTGATAACATACTGGAATTAAAATAATATTATGTATCATTATGTTTTAATTCCATTAAATATGAAATAGAAATGGAAGTTGCGTTCATGCGTACGTACGGCTTACCGTCTCCATGAACGCTGCATTTCATTTATTAACTCTAAATGTTATGTAATATTATAAATGAATGAATATACTGGATATATATGATATATATGATATCTACATCATGAATAAAACTCTGGATATAATTAACCTTTGACCACATGAACAACATGTAATTGTAAGAAGTCCACTTTCGACTTAAGAACCAAATATCGACAAAACAAACATTATAAACATAAATGATTACATAATGTTTATGACATGGTAATAAGTGATATAAAAGGAATAATGAACTTGAAAAAGGTTCTTAAGGAAATATAAATTAACTCAAGTTTATTATTCAGTATATTAAAGAACGATCAAGTCAAGTCGGACCCGAGGTAAGGGATCCTACTCCTCTCTTTCTTTTTAAGTACACTCTTTTATGTCATTCCTTTTTAAGATCATCTTTCTTATGATTGGGATTTTCTTTTATATTACTCCTACTTTACTTTTTATGTTCATATGTTAAGAGACCCTATTTTCTCTCATCAATCCATTTTGGGAGTTTTGAGTGGCGCCGTTAGGCTGCCGAATTTTCGTAAGGGATCATACCCCTCTCTTTCTTTTTAAGTACACTCTTTTATGCCATTCCTTTTAAGCTCATATTTCTTATGATTGGGATGTTCTTTTATATTACTCCTACTGTACTTTTTATTTTAATATGGTGAGAGACGCTATTTTCTCTCATCAATCCATTTTGGGTGTTTTGAGTGGCACCGTTAGGCTGCCCAATTTTCGCGAGGAATCCAACCTCTCTCTTTCTTTTAAAGTACTCACTTTTATGTCATTTCTTTTAAGATCATATTTCTTATGTTTGGGGATGTTCTTTTATATTCCTCATACTGTAATTTTATGGTCATATTATGATATACCCTATTTGATCTCATAAATCCATTTTTGGAAGTTTTAAGTGGTGTTGTTAGGCTGCCGAGTTTTTGTAACGGATTCTTCATCTCACTTTTATTCCCGTGACATTTATGCTATGTTTGCCACTATTTACTTTTATTGGTGTATGTACTGCCCATTATTATACACTTTTTTTAGTATAATATCATTTATGGGTATTTACATCTTCATTTTATGACCCTATTTCCATGGGGTGTACGTTTCAAAAGTTACCCAACTTGGTAAGGGGACCTTTCACCCTCCTCTTTTTAAAAGACTTCTTTTGTTATGTCTTTTAACATACATCTTATTATGCTGGGATATGTTCTTCTATATCCTTGTTGATGTGAAGTTTATGTGCATGTGATGAGATAACATTCACTCTCTCATCAACTAATTTTCTGAATTTTGAAGTGACACAGTTAGGCTGTCAGAATTTTTACAAATAAACGTCTTAACCCAATTTCGATTTCTTTGGGTTCAACTTGTACTTCTTGAACATGTCATCCTATGAATATGTGTGAATGACCTCTGACTGTTTCACACTTACTATCCACTTATATTGGGTGTATTTATATTTCTCACACGTAATTATTTGATAGATTTATCCTTATTTTAAGGATACCATCTTTATAATGGATTTCATCTCAATTTACATTTCCATTGAGACTTCATTGTTGTTATGCACCAATTCAATCTTATATGGTGTGTATACAGTCTTTTGTCATATTTTATCATGAATCCATTTATTCTCATGATATTATACATTTCGGATTAAATGTTATTCCACAATTATTTGTTTTCAAGAGTCTCTCATTTTGTTAAAAACTCTTTAACAAAAATATCGTTTTAAATGTTTTAAATATTTATTATTCTAAACCCTTATCTTTAATGTCCATGTTTTCAAAGTGTTTTTCATTATTTATTTATATGGAAATTAATGTTTTAAAATTATAATTCCAATATAATTCTCAAAGTGGTATGGGACACTTTGATTCAAAAATCTCTTTTAAAAGATTTTTTGAAAATGGATTGATTAATTCAATATCTTGGAATTACTTATTTTGATTGAAAATGAAATTTTGTTATTGAAATGTTTATATTTTAAATATTTTATGTGTAATGATGGTACTTGGACATTTTACGGGTGGTTACATGATAAATCATATGACGGGAGGTGCCGTGAATACCAGGACGGGTGGTTACGTTATAACCTCCAATGCATTGGGTATGGAAGTCGGTCGTATGGATATTCCATTAAGTATGTATGGAAGTTGGCCGAATGGATATTCCATTAAGTGATATGTGTGGAAGTCGACCTTATGGTTATTCTACTTAAGTATGTTTATGTCCCATGTTACCTTTATATGTTATGTGATCTTTATATTAGTTTTATGGTAATATTTTGGTTACAGAAGGGTAAGTAATGAACTTTTATTCAGTGAAGAGTTTTTTACTACTTCGAAAAGGTGAAAAGTATTACTTTGATAAAGTATACATGGTTTACTTGTTGTTTCGAAAAACTAACAGTTTTCATTCTTTGTGTATCCCTTACTGAGATTTTTATTCTCATCCCAATTTTTTGAAATGTTTTTCATAGGACTTAACGTGGAATAGGGTCAAGGATGGGATCAAGGGAAAGTAATGCTACCTAAAACATGGAACTAGACATGTTTCTTATTAAGAGTTTTTATTTTATGGAAACTTAGTAGAAGTTTCTACTTTGTAATCTTTTGTGATGTAATAGTTATGTCCTAATTCTCTAAAACTCTAAACCTGAAAAGATCCTCAATGAGAATTATTCATTTAATTCATTATTAAGTAAGGTTTAAGGATGGGGCCTTATAGTTGGTATCAAATGTTGGTTTAGATTACTTTAGAGGTTAGGGTATTCTTTAAGCATAAGTGACATTACCATATTGGCTAGGATTTTAGAACGTGTCATAGTTTTTAGATAATGTGAATGAGTAAGTATATCTTAGTGTTTATCTCACTCATTAGTACATGATGGTTATGTTGATATACTCACAATGACCTTTCTTTTTTTAGTGAATGGATGGATATAGCAGGCACCAAAGAGACAACAGGATTGAAGGAAACTGTGGTGGTTCTCTGTTGAAGATACTAGATAAAATGGGGGATTCAATGAGGAAACTCATGGTTGTTATACACCAACTATCAAGGAGTCATGATCAACCACTTGAACCTTGGTATGTTATATAAGTCATCATGTAAGAGATGACCAATTGATGTGGAAGTTCAGGTAATAATTATAAATGTAACCATTAGAGTTTATATGATCCTTACTTTTGAGGTAATTATGGGTTACTATATGTTATAATAGAAGTGAAAGGAATGAGATAAAATTGAGGTTAAATTATGTTATGGTTATTTTTGATGATTTTATCTCTTTTTGGTGAATGATTTGAGAATTATATAGTTTTGGAAAAAGGACAACACGAAGACCATGTGACAACCCGTCGCGTCAGACAAAGCTACGGGAATCGAACCCACAACCAAAGTGCAACTGGTATTTATCACCTACCACTAGACTACGTGAAGTCCCTAGTTAGTTTGAATGATTCTTTTTAGTTAGATGATTTGATTAATTAAGAGTAGGTTGATTTTGGGTTATCTATGGATATTTATTAACCTATCATGGAGGATATGAGATTAGGTTAATTACTTTTCAATACGAGACATTAAGAGCAACTGATGTTGTTTGGAGATAAATGTTACAATTTAACTTGGTAGAATATGTGACTAAATCCCTCAAATATTTGGGTTTCAATCTTAGTTTGGTTTACTTTGAAGAATTTTATGGAAAAATTGATTATCGAATGGTCCTCGTTGAACTTTGGGTTTTGTTGGACAAATTTTGGAGATTAAGAATTGATTTTCTTTTTATAAGGGGTTATCCTTTTCTGGATTATCTGATCTTGTACTAGCCTTTTTTGTTTTGGTTGTAGTCTAAAGACATGGGAAGTATATAGATCTCTTTTTTGGATTGGGTGATTCTATAGAAGTTGATTATAGTACTCTTAATGTGAACAAGTCTTCCTAAATACTCGTCTTTTGGAGAAAAAGTTGAAAGTCAACATGATAAGTGATTATGTTTCCTTATGAATAAATTCCTCAATAAAAAGTAACTTAAAACAAAAATGTTGTCTATTAACTTTTCCTACTGGGGAATCGAATACCGTTTAACCCATCACAATTTTGTGATTTTTTTGTGGTTAACTTTCTCATAAACATGTTTTCTATCACCCTCCATCAGAACATGGCCCTTTGTTTTTTCCTCCATGTCCATATTTTCATACTTGAAATCCTAGTATGGGTTAACTCGGGTGACCTTTGTACTTATCTTACTTTATTTTTAAGTGATTGTTTTACCGACTCTTGTTCTGATGTGGGACTTTCAAGGATGTTTCCAAGCCCAATTTTAAAATTGCGAGGACGCAATTCCCAAAAGTGGGGAAGGATATAACACCCCAGGTAAATAAAGAATATGACATCTTTATATTTATCCATATTTGGGAATCAAATATTAATATTACTTTAAAGGGGATGCTATGCTCGATGGCGTACCCAGTACGCAACAACGAGTTTCTTAGGAATATTACGTTGCACTCTAATAGTAAAATAATATTATTTTTAATGGTAGTTAATGCCTAGCCTTTGTAATGGCGGGAATGAACAGAAATAACTACAAAATGATTATATATGGTTGTCAAATATTTTTACTTTTTATAATAAATGTTAGAGGATTAAAAATGCGAATGAATCCAATTTTAAACGTAAACATTCTAATATTCTTTAAAAGGTCGATTAACCGCCTTTTGATGGCGAACCTCTTTTAAATCCAATTTTTTACAATTCTATGTGTTATATTTGACAAAATAATATTCTTCTTTAGAATCGAGACATCAAAATTTACTTTGTGTAAATTTTTGGTATTTTTCCGAAAAAGTTCAATTTTTTATGAATAGTGAAAAATGTTGTATTTTAATTCAAAAACACTTTTTAATATAATTTATTTATATGATTAGATTATATTTTTAATTGGTTTTAAAGTGAAACTAGATTATATTTTTACCATTTAATCCAATAGTGGTCGTTGGAATTAATTTCACTTTCAAATCGGACTTAAACTAGTGTCAATCATTTGATACTTTTTGTTTCATAAAAACACGCTATTTGTTTTCACAGCGGGAATTAATTATTAAATTAATTAATTCAACTTATATGTTTTGAATTTTTTAAAATGGACATCATTTTTGAATTTGGAATATCAAATATAGCTTAGGGTGAGTTTTTGGTAATTTTCTAAAAAACTTCAATTTTTGATGAATGGTGAAACCACTAAGTGGTACTTATAAAAACTGATTTTCCTTTTAAATGAAATTTTGCCACCTTTGTGTTTTGAATTTAAAAAATCCTCCATACATGGATGTCGTTATGAAATAAAATGTGGTTCAATGGGATTAAAATAATTTTTTGGTGAATAGTAACTTATTAAGTTTTTAATCGCGATTAGAGGTAATTAGTGTAGTTTAAGGTAAGAATAATGTTTTAATAAAATGAAATGACGTAGAAACATGTCCTACCCTCATTGGATGTGTCATGGCCGACCAATACAATCCATGGGTCAACTTGGGGACCCCATGGAGCCACTTTGGTTGGAAAATGACATAAATACCTTTTTATTTAATGATAAAGTAAAAATAACACAAACATGAGATGTTTTACTAAAACAATTTTCACATGGGGTTATACAAGCCAGATATTTGACTATAAATATTCATTGGAAATCTAGAAAGATTTCCTACATCATAGTATTTTTTTATAATTTTTAGACATTAAATAAATTAAATTATTTATGACATCATGATGATGCAGCGATGACCTCATTATTTAACGATTTAAATAAAATGGAATGATAATGTAATATATAAGACCTACACATGTCCAAAACCTATTTGATGAATGTATTTAGAACCCTTATCACCTTATCCACGAATTATATCAATGCGGGACCTTTTAAATCCGAAACTCATTTTCAAATAAATTAACATTTGCTTACTTTCCAAGAGTGTCCCTCCTCTCCTCTTATAAAAGGCCCCCACCTCTACCTCCTTACCCACACCTCTCAAGCCTTTAGATCGGCCAACCTCTGCCCATTTCATCTCTCCACATACCTCTCTAACTCCTTGAAGCCTCACTTTGGGCAGAATAATTTCCAAGGAAGCCTTTGAGATCAAATCAAAGGAAGTTACCTGATTTAAAGGTAATGTCTTCACTTGTGTTATTTTGTTTTATTTTTCTTCTCCTACCCCATAAACTCTTTTTATTCATTTATTTTGTAACAAATCCAGTATCTTCAATATAATAGGATGTTTTTATAAGAAGGATTCGAGCTACACTCACACACACCTACTTCTAATGGTTAAGGATCATACTGTTTCCGTGGATGGCGAATTTCTGCCTCCCGAAACGATGATTGTTCAACTTTCTTCTAACACCTTCAAAGGTGTCCATTAATATGACACTATATTTATATATGATATCTAATATTTTTATGTTTTACTTAAGCTTCTGTATTTTTCATTTATGGCATACCTTTATGGTTTCCATTATGGGTAAATGCGATATCTTCATTTAAGGAAGTGCGGACTACCGCCCCCTCAAAGTGATTTGATTCGTTAATGCCATATGTGGTACGTATAAAGGATATATTTAATGATATTATATGTGATACCATACTGGAATTAAAATACTATTATGTATCATTATGTTTTAATTCCATTAAATATGAAATAGAAATGGAAGTAGCGTTCATGCGTACGTACGGCTTACCGTCTCCCTGAACGGTGCATTTCATTTCTTAACTCTAAATGTTATGTAATATTATTAATTCATGAATATAATGGATATATATGATATATATGATATCTACATCATGAATACAACTCTGGATATAATGAACCTTTTACCACATGAACAACATGTAATTGTAAGAAGTCCACTTTCGACTTAAGAACCAAATATCGACAAAACGAACATTATTAACTTAAATGATTACATAATGGTTATGACATGGTAATAAGTGATATAAAAGGAATAATTAACTTGAAAAAGGTTCTTAAGGAATTATAAATTAACTCAAGTTTATTATTCAGGATATTAAAGAATGATCGAGTCAAGTCGGACCCGAGGTAAGGGATCCTACTCCTCTCTTTCTTTTTAAGTACACTCTTTTAGGTCATTCCTTTTTAAGCTCATCTTTCTTATGATTGGGATGTTCTTTTATATTAATACTACTTTACTTTTTATGTTCATATGTTGATAGAACCTATTTTCTCTCATCAATCCATTTTGGGAGTTTTGAGTGGCACCGTTAGGCAGCCGAATTTTCGTAAGGGATCATACCCCTCTCTTTCTTTTTAAGTACACTCTTTTATGTCGTTCCTTTTAAGCTCTTATTTCTTATGACTGGGATGTTATTTTGTATTACTCCTACTTTACGTTTTATGTTCATATGGTTAGAGACCCTATTTTCTCTCATCAATCCATTTTTGGAGTTTTGAGTGGCGCCGTTAGGCTGCCGAATTTTTGTGAGGAATCCAACCTCTCTCTTTCTTTTAAAGTACTCTCTTTTATGTCATTTATTTTAAGCTCATATTTCTTATGTTTGGGGATGTTATTTTATATTCCTCATACTTTAATTTTATGTTCATATTATGAGAGACACTATTTGATCTCATAAATCCATTTTTGGAAGTTTTAAGTGGCGCGGTTAGGCTGCCGAGTTTTCGTAAGGGATTTTTCATCTCACTTTTATTCCCATGACATTTATGCTACGTTTGCCACTATTTCCTTCAGTGGTGTATGTACTGCCCATTATTATACACTTTTTGTAGTATAATATCATTTATGGGTATTTACATCTTCATTGTATGACCCTTTTTCCATGTGGTGTACGTTTTGAAAGATACCCAACTCGGTAAGGGGACCTTTCACCCTCCTCTTTTTAAAAGACTTCTTTTGTTATGTCTTTTAATTTAAATATTATTATGTTGGGATATGTTCTTCTATATCCTTATTGATGTAAATTTTATTTCCATGTGATTACATACCATTCACTCTCTCATCGACTAATTTTCTGAATTTTTAAGTGACGACGTTAGGCTGTCGAATTTTTACAAATGAATGTCTTAACCCAATTTCGATTTCTTTGGGTTCAGCTTGTACTTCATGAACATGTCATCCTATGAATATGTGTGAATGACCTCTGATTGATTCACACTTAATATCCACTTATATTGGGAGTATTTATATTTCTCACACATAATTATTTGATAGATGTATCCTTATTTTAAGGGTACCATCTTTATAATGGATTTCATCTCATTTTACATTTCCATTGAGACTTCATTGTTTTTATGCACCAATTCACTCTTATATGGTGTGTATACTGTATTTTGACATATTATATCATGAATCCCGTTATTCTCATGATATTAAAAAGTTCGGATTAAATTTTATTCCACAATTATTTGTTTTCAAGAGTCTCTCATTTTGTTAAAAACTCTTTAACAAAAATATCGTTTTAAATGACTTAATGATTTATTATTATAAAACCTTATCTTTAATGTCCATGTTTTCAAAGTGGTTTTCAGTATTTATTTATATGGACATTAATCCTTTAAAATTATAATTCCAATAAAATCTTCAAAGTGGTATGGGACACTTTGATTCAAAAATCGCTTTTAAATGATTTTTTGAAAATGGATTGATTAATTCAATATCTTGGAATTACTTATTTTTATTGAAAATGAAATGTTGTTATTGAAATGTTTATATTTTAAATATTTTATGTGTAATGATGGTACTTGGACATTTTACGGGTGGTTACGTGATAACCCATATGACGGGTGGTGCCGTGAATACCAGGACGGGTGGTTACGTTATAACCTCCAATGCATTGGGTATGGAAGTCGGCCATATGGATATTCCATTAAGTATGTATGGAAGTTGGCCGAATGGCTATTCCATTAAGTGATGTGTGTGGAAGTTGACCTTATGGTTATTCCACTTAAGTATGTTTATGTCCCAAGTTACCTTTATATGTTATGCGATCTTTATATGGGTTTTATGGTAATCTTTTGGTTACAGAATGGTAAGTAATGAACTTTTATTCCATGAAGAGTTTTTTACTACATCGAAAAGGTGAAAAGTATTACTTTGATAAAGTATACATGGTTTACTTGTTGTTTTGAAAAACTAAGAGTTTTCATTCTTTGTGTATCCCTTACTGAGATTTTTATGCTCATCCCAATTTTTTGTAATGTTTTTCACAGGACATAACGTGGAATAGGGTCAAGGATGGGATCAAGGTAAAGTCATGCTACCTAAAACATGGAACTAGACATGTTTCTTTTTAAGAGTTTTTATTTTATGGAAACTTAGTAGAAGTTTCTACTTTGTAATCATTTGTGATGTAATAGTTATGTCCTAATTCTCTAAAACTCTAAACCTGAAAAGATCCTCAATCTGAATTATTCATTTAATTCATTATTAAGTAAGGTTTAAGGCCGGGGCCTTATATTTGGTATCAAAGGACGGTTTAGATAACTTTAGTGGTTAGGGTATTCTTTAAGCATAAGTGACATTACCATATTGGCTAGGATTTTAGAAAGTGTCATAGTTTTTAGATAAAGTGAATGAGTAAGTATATATTAGTGTTTATCGCACTCATTAGTACATGATGGTTATGTTGATATACTCACACTGACCTTTCTGTTTTTAGTGAATGGATGGATCTAGCAGGCACCAAAGAGACAACAGGATTGAAGGAAACTGTGGTGGGTCTCTGTTTAAGATACTAGATAAAATGGGGGATTCAATGAGAAAACTCATGGTTGTTTTACACCAACTATCAGGGAGTCATGATCAACCACTTGAACCTTGGTATGTTCTGTAATGCATCATGTACGAGATGACCAATCGATGTGGAAGTTCAGGTAATAATTATAAATGCAACCCTTAGAGTTTATATGATCCTTTCTTTTGAGGTAATTATGGGTTACTATATGTTATGATCGAAGTGAAAGGCATGAGATAAAATTGAGGTTAAATTATGTTATGGTTATTTTTGATGATTTTATCTCTTTGTGGGGAATTATTTGAGAATTATATAGTTTTGGAAAAAGGACAACATGAAGACCGTTTGACAACTCGTCGCGTCGGACAAAGCTGCGGGAATCGAACCCACAACAAAAATGCAACTGGTATTTATCACCTACCACTGGACTACATGAAGTCCCGGGTTAGTTTGACTGATTCTTTTTAGTTAGATGATTTTATTAATTAATATTAGGTTGATTTTGGGTTATCTATGGATATTTATTAACCTATCATGGAGGATATGTGATTAGGTTAATTACTTTTCAATACGAGACATTAAGAGCAACTGATGTTGTTTGGAGATAAATGTTACGATTTAACATGGTAGAATATGTGACTAAATCCCTCAAATATTTGGGTTTCAATCTTAGTTTGGTTTACTTTGAATAATTTTATTGAAAAATTGATTATCGAATGGTCCTCGTTGAACTTTGGGTTTTGTTGGACAAATTTTGGAGATTAAGAATATATTTTCTTTTTATAAGGGATTATCCTTTTCTGGATTATCTGATCTTGTACTAGCCTTTTTGGTTTTGGTTAAAGTCTAAATACATGGGAAGTATATAGATCTCTTTTTTGGATTAGGTGATTCTCTGGAAGTTGATTATAATACTCTTAATGTGGACACGTCTTCCTAAATACTCGTCTTTTGGAGAAGAAGTTGAAAGTCAACATGATAAGTGATTATGTTTCCTTAAGTATAAATTCCTCAATAAAAAGACACTTAAAAAATTGTTGTCTATTTACTTTTCCTACTAGGGAATCGAATACCGTTTAACCCATCACAAGTTTGTGATTTTCTTGTGGTTAACTTTCTCCTAAACATGTTTTCTATCACTCTCCATCAGAACATGACCCTTTGTTTTTTCCTCCATGTCCATATTTTAGTACTTGGAATCCTAGTATGGGTTAACTCCAGTGACCTTTGTACTTATCTTTCTTTATTTTAAAGTGATTTTTTTACCGACTCTTGTTCCGATGTGGGACTTTCAAGGATGTTTCCAAGCCCTTTTTTAAAATTGTGAGGACGCAATTCCCAAAAGGGGGGAAGGATGTTACACCCCTGGTAAATAAAGAATATGACATCATTATATTTATCCATATTTGTGAATCAAATATTAATATTACTTTAAAGGGGATTCTATGCTCGATGGCATAACCAATACACAACAACGAGTTTCTTAGGAATCTTACGTTGAACTCTAACAGTAAAACAATATTATTTTAAATGGTAGTTAACGCCTAGCTGTTGTAATGGCGGGAATGTATAGAACTAACTACAAAATGATTATATATGGTTGTCAAATATTTTTACTTTTTACAATAAATGTTAGAGGATTAAAAATGGGAATGAATCCAATTTTAAACGTAAACATTCTAATATTCTTTAAAAGGTCGATTAACCACCTTTTGATGGAGAACCTCTTTTACATCCAATTTTTTACAATTTTATGTGTTATATTTGACAAAATAATATTCTTCTTTAGAATCGGGACATCAAAATTTACTTTGTGTAAATTTTTGGTATTTTTCTGAAAAAGTTCAATTTTTAACGAATAGTGAAAAATTTTGTATTTTAATTCAAAATCACTTTTTAATATAATTTATTTATATGATTATATTATCTTTTGAATTGGTTTTATAGTGAAACTAGAATATATTTTTACCATTTAATCCAATAGTGGTCGTTGGAATTAATTTCACTTTGAAATCGGACTTAAACTAGTGTCAATCTTTTGATACTTTTTGTTTCATAAAAACACGCTATTTGTTTTGATAGCGGGAATTAATTATTAAATTAATTAATGAAACTTATATTTTTTGAATTTTGTAAAATGGACATCTTTTTTGAATTCGTAATATCAAATATATCTTAGGCTGAGTTTTTTGTAATTTTCTGAAAATCTTTAATTTTTGATGAACAGTGATACCACTAAGTGGTACTTATAAAAACTGATTTTCCATTTAAATTAAATTTTCCACCTTTGTGTTTTGAATTTCAAAAATCCGACATACATGATTGTCATTAAGAAATAAAATGTGGTTCAATGGGATTAAAATAATTTTTGGGTGAATAGTAACTTATTATGTTTTTAATCGCGATTAGAGGTAGTTAGTGTAGTTTAAGGTAAGAATAATGTTTTAATAAAATTAAATGACCTAGAAACATGTCTTACCCTCATTGGATGTCTCATGGCCGACCAAGACAATCCATGGGTCAACTTGGGGACCCCATGGAGCCATTTGGTTGGAAAATGACATAAATACCTTCTTATTTGATGATAAAGTAAAAATGACACAAACGTGAAATGTTTTACTAAAAAAATTTTTACATGGGGTTATACAAGTCATATTTTTGACTCTAAATAGTCCTTGGAAATATAAAAAGACTTCCTACATCATAGTATTTTTAAATTAATTTATTTATGACATCATGATGATGCAGCGATGACCTCATTATTTAACGATATAAATAAAATGGAAAGATAATGTAATATCTAAGACCTAAAAATCTCCAAAACCTATTGGATGGGTGGATTTAGAACCCTTATCACCTTATACACGAATTATATCAATTTGGGACCTTTTAAATCCGAAACGCATTTTCAAATAAAGTAACATTTGCTTACTTTCCAAGAGTGCCCCTCCTCTCCTCTTATAAAAGGCCCCCACCTCTACCTCCTTACCCACACCTCTCAAGCCTTTGCCTCATACAACCTCTGCCAATTTAATCTCTCCACATCCCTCTATAACTCATTGAAGCCTCACTTTGGGTATATTCTTTTCCAAGGAAGCCTTTGAGCTCAAATCAAAGGAAGTTACCCGATTTAAAGGTAATGTCTTCACTTGTGTTCTTTGGTTTTATTTTGCTTCTCCAACCCCCTAAAATCTTTTTATTCATTTATTTTGAAACAAATAAAGTATCGTCAATATACTATGATGTTATTATAAGATTTATTTGGGCTACACTTACACACACCTACATCTAATTGTTAAAGAACATACTGTTTCCGTGGATGGCGAATTTCTGCCTCCCGAAACGATGATTGTTCAACTTTCTTCTAACACCTTCAAAGGTGGCCATTAAGATGACACTATATTTATATATGATATATAATGTGTTTATGTTTTACTTAAGCTTCTGTATTTTTCATTTATGTCATACCTTAATGGTTTCCATTATGGGTAAACGCGATATCTTCATTTAAGAAAGTGTGGACTACCGCCCCCTCAAAGTGATTTGATTCGTTAATACGATATGTGGTACGTATAAAGGATATATTTAATGATATTATATATTATAACATACTGGAATTAAAATACTATTATGTATCATTATGTTCTAATTCCATTAAATATGAAATAGAAATGGAAGTAGCGTTCATGCGTACGTACGGCTTACCGTCTCCATGAACGGTGCATTTCATTTCATAACTCTAAATGTTATGTAATATTATAAATGCATGAATATACTGGATATATATGATATATAAATCATGAATAAAACTCTGGATATAATGAACCTTTGACCACATGAACAACATGTAATTGTAAGAAGTCCACTTTCGACTTAAGAACCAAATATCGAAAAAACAAACATTATTAACTTAAATGATTACATAATGTTTATGACAAGGTAATAAGTGATATAAAAGGAATAATGAACTTGAAAAAGGTTCTTAAGGATGTATAAATTAACTCAAGTTTATTATTCAGGATATTAAAGAACGATCGAGTCAAGTCGGACCCGAGGTAAGGGATCCTACTCCTCTCTTTCTTTTTAAGTACACTATTTTATGTCATTCCTTTTCAAGCTCATCTTTCTTATGATTGGGATTTTCTTTTATATTACTCCTAATTTATTTTTTATGTTAATATGGTTAGAGACCCTCTTTTCTCTCATCAATCCATTTTGGGAGTTTTGAGTGGCGCCGTTAGGCTGCCGAATATTCGTAAGGGATCATACCCCTCTCTTTCTTTTTAAGTACACTCTTTTATGTCATTCCTTTTAAGCTCATCTTTATTATGATTGGGATGTTATTTTATATTAATACTACTGTACTTTTTATGTTAATATGGTGAGAGACCCTATTTTCTCTCATCAATCCATTTTGGTAGTTTTGAGTGGCGCCGTTAGGCTGCCGAATTTTCATGAGGGATCCAACCTCTCTCTTTCTTTTAAAGTACTCTCTTTTATGTCATTTCTTTTAAGCTCATCTTTCTTATGTTTTGCGATGTTCTTTTATATTCCACATACTATAATTTTAGGGTCATATTATGAGATACACTATTTGATCTCATAAATCCATTTTAGGAAGTTTTAAGTGGCGCAGTTAGGCTGCCGAGTTTTCGTAAGGGATTTCTCATCTCACTTTTATTCTCGTGACATTTATGCTACGTTGGCCACTATTTCCTTTGAGTGGTGTATGTACTGCCCATTATTATACATTTTTTGTAGTATAGTATCATTTATGGGTATTTACATCTTCATTGTATGACCCTTTTTCCATGGGGTATACATTTCGAAAGTTACCCAACTCGGTAAGGGGACCTTTCACCCTCCTCTTTTTAAAAGACTTCTTTTGTTATGTCTGTTAATTTAAATCTTATTATGTTGGTATATGTTCTTCTATATCCTTATTGATGTAATGTTTATGTCCATGTGATGAGATACCATTCACTCTCTCATCGACTAATTTTCTGAATTTTGAAGTGACGTCGTTAGGCTGTCGAATTTTTACAAATGAACGTCTTAACCCAATTTCGATTTCTTTGGGTTCAACTTGTACTTCTTGAACATGTCATCCTATGAATATGTGTGAATGAACTCTGATTGTTTCACAATTAATATCCACTTATATTGGGTGTATTTATATTTCTCACATATAATTATTTGATAGATTTATCCTTAATTTAAGGATACCATCTTTATAATGGATTTCATCTCAATTTACATTTCCATTGAGACTTCATTGTTGTTATGAACCAATTCACTCTTAAATGGTGTGTATACTCTCTTTTGACATATTATATCATGAATCCCTTTATTTTCATGATATTATAAAGTTCGGATTAAATTTTATTCCGCAATTATTTTTTTTCAAGAGTCTCTCATTTTGTTAAAACCTCTTTAAAAAAATATCGTTTTAAATGTTTTAAAGATTTATTATTATAAACCCTTATCTTTAATGTCCATGTTTTCAAAGTGGTTTTCAGTATTTATTTATATGGACATTAATGTTTTAAAATTATAATTCCAATAAAAGATTCAAAGTGGTATGGGACACTTTGATTCAAAAATCTCTTTTAAATGATTTTTTGAAAATGGATTGATTAATTCAATATCTTGGAATTACTTATTTTGATTGAAAATGAAATTTTGTTATTGAAATGTTTATATTTTAAATATTTTATGTGTAATGATGGTACTTGGACATTTTACGGGTGGTTACGTGATAAACCATATGACGGGTGGTGCCATGAATACCAGGATGGGTGGTTACATTATAACCTCCAATGCATTGGGTATGGAAGTCGGCCATATGGCTATTCCATTAAGTATGTATGGAAGTTGGCCGAATGGATATTCCATTAAGTGATATGTGTGGAATTCGACCATATGGTTATTCCACTTAAGTATGTTTATGTCCCAAGTTACCTTTATATGTTATGTGATCTTTATATGGGTTTTATGGTAATCTTTTGGTTACAGAAGGGTAAGTAATGAACTTTTATTTAGTGAAGAGTTTTTTACTACTTCAAAAAGGTGAAAAGTATTAATTTGATAAAGTATACATGGTTTACTTGTTGTTTTTAAAAACTAACAGTTTCCATTCTTTGTGTATCCATTACTGAGCTTTTTATGCTCATCCCAAGTTTTTGAAATGTTTTTCACAGGACTTAATGTGGAATAGGGTCATGGATGGGATCAAGGGAAAGTCATGCTACCCAAAACATGGAACTAGACATGTTTCTTTCTAAGAGTTTTTATTTTATGGAAAATTAGTAGAAGTTTCTACTTTGTAATCTTTTGTGATGAAATAGTTGTTTCGTAATTCTCTAAAACTCTAAACCTGAAAAGATCCGCAATGTGAATTATTCATTTAATTCATTATTATGTATGGTTTAAGGCCGGGGCCTTATAACTTGCATATCAGATAGATAAATTATTTCCTTCATAAATATATAATAAAAACATTCAATTTAATATTACGTCATTAGGCCTCATATCATATGAATTTGAAAAAAACTGGGTATACAGGGTATTCAATAACCCCATTTGATGGTTCCTCCAACTACAGAGGAGTTATTATCAATATGATGGGTAAAATTAACTAAAATTGATGTAAATAAGTATCTATAACTAGAATATTATACATTTAGAGGATAATCACTACTAGAATTATAGGTATTTGGAACGGGTTATTTGTGACGGGACCCCGTCACAAATAACCTTTAGCGACGGGGTCCCGTCGCAAATAGCCAGTTGCAGAAAACATCATCGCAAAAAGACTTATTTATGATGGGCCAGTCGCAAATAATAATTTTTTGTGACATGCAGCTTCATCGCCACAAATAAGTGTCTGATTATATAATTTATTTATATAAACTTTTTTGTGACAGGCCTGTCGAAAATGCATTCTGCGACTGGCCCGTAATCCCATTACAAATTCTTTTTTTAAAAATTATTTAGGCTATTTTCTACGGGAACCCATCGCAACAGACCCCGTCATAAATAATAAATAAATTTTTTAAAAAATAAATTTAATAAAATTATGATTATTGAAAAACTAATTTTAATATTATTAAAATAATTATAAAATAAAAACTATTAAAATTATTAATATTCACAAAAAAAATTAAAATAATAAAAAAATATTATTATTATTATTATTAGTAGCAGTAGTAAAATATACACACATTAAAAAATATAATGCGGAAAAAATATATTTAATAAAATTATGATTAATGAAACTATAATATTAATATTATTAAAATAATAATTTTTTTAAATTATCGATATTCACAAAAAATTCATAAAAAATTCAAAATTAAATTACGTAATATTCACACTGATATAAAAGACAGAAACTATAAATGGTTCATATTATAAAAAATGTTATATTCAAAAGTTTTTTACATAAAAAAATCATTGGGGGTCGCCTTTTGGAGGAGATGGAGGATCTGAAAAAGATAGTGGAGGAATCTCCATCCCTAAACTACGAGTCAGATGGAGTATGTACATTATCAGCTCGTGATACTGCTGCTGCCATCGACACATCTACTCGTACTGGTGCTTCTGCTGTTGCTGCTGCTGATGCATCTCTTCTTGTTTCTTCTGAAAACTCTCTATAAGTTCATTCTGAGCTCGAAACTGCTCATGATATTGTGAGGTAGAAGATAATGCCCCTCCACGAGCTCCTCTCGAGCTGGACGCGGACATCACATCAGTAAAATAATAAGTACTTGGAGTCACATGAGAGCTGATACCAACTACTCGGCCCTTCCCAATGCCATAATGAGTCTCCTACATCCATGTCACCTCGTCGAAATGGTGGGCACCGGTTTGATCAGTTGCCTCATCCAAACATGATAGTGTCACGCATGCTATCATCGATGGGATACCATAAATCCTAGAAATAAATTATAATATCATGTTATTGATAAAATAAATTTCAAAATAAATATTATTTATTTATGTACCAACCAATTATTGTACATGTCAAGCTATACACCAACGAGAATATGTTCCCATGTGTTCCATGGCTGACAAAAATAATTGTGCAAGATAGTACTCCCCTGTACAATAGCTGTATGCACAAAACTATGAAAAAGCATAAATAATCAATCAATTAGTATATATATAAATAAATTAATGAATGATAACAAAAATATACAGGTTACCATACCTCTGTGTGTGTGGATTGAAGCAATGACGTGGACTTCGCTCGGTGATAGGGTCAGGAATCATTAGTCGCACATGGCTGCACCCCCTTCGCGTATCTCCTGAACAACCAATAGGATGAGGGTCAGATGATCCCACATCACCCTCATCCAAAGGTATCTTATCCTCCTCTAACTCATGAAATATATCAGAGTCCATTTGAAACACAAAATTATTATTGTTAATAGATATTTGAAAATAAGTATTATATATTGATATATATTAGTTATGATCATAACCAGCATTTAACTGTGTCAATGTTCACCTTCACCACCATCTTCATATCTGATGATGTCAATGTCTTCATATTCCTCCTCGACAACATCAAAATCCATTTGAGTTTCACTTTCACCATCCCTTTCCATTTTAAATTCATTTGTAACATCATTAACATCTTCATCATCATCGACCCTTAATTATGGGGGTTCATCATCAATATTTAGGTTTCTTTGTGAAAATGATATAATTTGAGTAGTCTCTTGAAAATTTTCAATTCCTTCCACTTCAGCGGAACCACATTCAGTTTGAGTAAATTGATTTTCTTGAGATTTTATTTTTGTTATTCCCCACCAATTACTCATGTATCTTGAAGTAGCACATTACTTTGGGTAACAAATTTTATGTGCCTGTTGACCCAGTAAAAATAGTTTATTTACTGTAAGAAGACTTTTATATTTAATATCGACGATTCCATGAGTTAGATGAACATGCAAGCCTCTCTCAATATCGAACCACTAACATTTAATCCTCGTTATGTAATTTTTTCCTAGATATCATATCTCAATAATTTCATCCAGAATGCCGTAAAAGTAAACTTCAGTTTCTCTATGATGTGATCCTCTCAAAAATACTACACTTTTCATTATTTTTTGATTCCCCATATGCATGTGTATGAAATCTAAAACCATTCACTATATATGCATTATAAGATTTAACCATTTTGGATGGTGGATTACTCAAACTACACAGTCGCTCGTCAATTTTATCAATATGGTGAGACACATATTTTTTTTAAACATTTATCAATATAATAAATAGTAAACTGAATTGATATTAAACCATCAATAATTTATATTACCGGTTTTTGAAACCATTGAGAGAAAAAAAAATTGTTTGTGTTCTTCAATACCAACTTTTGTAATTTGGGGAAGTTGTTTCTTGATATGATTATAATATAACCTACAAATAAAATAAGTTTAAATTCTATAACAGAAATTATAGAATAAGTGATGGAGGCACTCAAAGTACAAATGTTTTCATTTCTTCATAGTTGAGAAGAACATATGTATGAGCTTGGTGATGTTCATTGTCTGAAAGACATCATTCATGAACTCCACCGAAGCAAATATTTGGAAGATTAAAAACTGATAATTGATTTTCCATTTCACCATTAACATTTCTCTCGTTCCATCCCATGTGGTTTTGTTTTGAGGTATATTTCGATTCAAAATAGTGAGATTAGAACAATGCAATTTCTTCTTGAAAATAAGCTTCAGCAATTGAGACTTCAACTGATACATTATTACATAATTTTTTATTCAATTTCTGCATGCATATCTCGAATGGGTACGTCTATCTAAACTATACTAGACCTCCACATTTAGCTTCATGTGGTAATTTTAATATCATATGTTCCGTTGAGTCAAAGAAAGCATGCGGAATGATTTTTTCCAGTTTACATATAATTACATCAACTTATTCTTCCATTTTTATTTGCGCATCATAGTCTTTTGTCATTGCACAAAAGTCTCAAAAAATATATGATATATCTGATATCTAATCCCAAATCATTGAATTCAACAAACCTCTGAATTCAATGGGCATAAGTCTTTCCATTATAACATGACAATCATGACTTTTTAATCTGTTAATATGACCATTCTTATCACATCTACCCAAATCTTAAGCATAGTCATCCGGAAGTCTCAAATCTGTAATCCACTGACAAAATAATAAGAGTCTCTCTTTGGACAGTGTATAAGCTGCATTTGGCTTCATTAACCTTTAAGATCTGACATTTTAAAATAGTTCAAGTTCTGGTCGCCTGTAATTTTGGGAAAGATCTAATCATGCTTTTAAATTATAATTGGTCTTACTTGGGGTATCCAAAAGTGTACGAAATAAATTATCAAAACATTTCTTCTAAATTTGCATGACATCCAACATGTGGAGGACCAACAAATCAGACCAATATGGGAGATCCCAAAAAATGCTTCGTTTTATCCAAATATGTTCTTTCCCAAAGCCATGAATTTTCTGGTTGATTACTATTGGCCCAAATGTGATGGGAGGTAATGAAAATACAATAGATTTTCACTCTATACCTGATATTGTTTTTGGAGGTTCATCCCTTTCAATTGTGCCTTTTCTGAAATGAGATTTGTTCCTTCAAAAATGATGATCGGTTAGAAGAAATCTGCGATGAAAGTCAAAATATCAAGGTTTATTTCCATTAAAGAGTGTGAAATATTTGTTGTATTTCATACAGTAACGAATTTATTTCATACAATGTGTACTCCAGCCAAATAACATGCCATATCCTGGAAAGTCACTAATCATCCACATCAATGTAGCTTTTAATGTGAATTTTTTTTTCGTAGCAACATCATATGTATTAACACAATTACTACATAATGCATTTAACTCATCAATAAATGGTTTCAAATAAAGATAAATATTATTTTCATATGTCCTGGAATTAATAAGGTCAAAACGATATAGGGATCTTTCATCAACATCCATGGAGGTAGATTGTATTTAGTTATAAAGACAGGACAACATGAATACTAACTACCATAAGAACCAAATGGACAAAACCCATCTTTTGAAAGACCCAATCGCATGTTTCAGGCTTCTAAAGAAAAAGACAGATGCATACGATCAAAATGTTTCCATGAATCAACATCATATGGATGAATCAAGCTTTTACCGGTTGAAATATTTGTTTTGTTCCAGGACATCATTGAGTCTGTGTTATGAGACATAAATAAATGTTGTAGCCTGGTTGTTAGGGGGAAATATCTCAACTATTTTACAGAAATCAATCCAGACTTCCCTAGTTGAGCTTATTTATACCTCGATTGTCCACAAGTGAGAAAACTATCCAACGACACATTTTCACCAGAATATAAGATATAATAATTTTCACATGCATTAATCATCTGATAACTAAGCCCTAGATTTCGAACCAACCTTTTTCACTCATAGTAATTTTCAAGCAACACATTTCCTTTTGGTAATAGTGTTTTAACCCAAGAAAATATCTGATCAAAATAGTTGTTTGACATTACATTATCTGGATTAATAGACAGAAATTTTGCAACCACTTCTAATTTTCTTTTCTTGCAACCAGGATATAATTCATCCTTAGTAGACCCAAACAACTCATAAAATTCAGATGGTTCCAACTCAAGAGTTAAATCAATATCATCGTGAGTTTCATTTTGTGGAACAGATGGACCTGCAACATCATTAACTAAATTTTGGAACCATGATGGATCTGGAATCAAGTCATTAGTATCTTTTGTGGAACTACATTCACCAAGTTGATACCAAAAAACATAATCTGGTTGAAAACAAAATCTCAAGAGATGTCCCCTAACCTTGTCAAATGTGTCAAACATTCTCAAAGAACATTTTTTACAAAGACACTTAATTGTTCCTTTAGAAACATATTCTGGTTTTGATGATGAAAATGCTAAAAAAGCATCAACACCCTCAATTTATACAGGATTTAAACCAGAACCATTTGGATTTCTGTGCTGATTTATCCAAGCATGATCATCTAATAATTACTGATGTCCACTTCCTTGTTCCATTTTTTTCTACAAAATATAAAATCATCGATATTTGTTAATAATTTGAAATTATAAAAACACTCTCTGAAGAAATAAGATAAATAATTACTACTACTTCTAAATAATTACCATTAATTAATGGAAACACAATTTCCAGTGGATTGACGACTCCTCTTTTGTCTTATGGCTCATTTACTTGCATCTTTCTCACACTAAAATCACAATGAATAATATATTCAAATGTATACATATTCATTCTCGTATGCATGAGAATGAATATGTGTATCTCTGACTAGATTCTTCATTATGATTTCAGTGTGAGAAATATGCAAGTAAATGAGCCATCAGACAAAAGAGCCCCCTTTTCGTCGATGAATTGTCTTCTTCCAACTTTCACGACCTGAAAACATTATAAAAATATGATCCTATGAATGTATATTCAATCACGTGCATACGATATTTCATATGCCTATGTAGTAGTACATTTTTTATAATGTTTTGAGTCGGTGAGAGTTGAAAGGAGAAAAGTCATCGAGCAAAATAAGTGTTGTCAATCCACTAGAAATTGTGCCAAGTTCATAAAATTTATTAAAATTTATTAATTTTTTTTAAATGTTCCTAACTATTCCTAACTAATTATTCCTATTTATTACTAATTATTCCATTTTATTAATAATTATTACTATTTACAACTAACAATTCTTATGTATTACTAACTATTACTATTTAATACTAATTATTACTAATTATTACTAATTATTACTATTTGTTACTAATTATTCCTATTTATTACTAATTATTCCTATTTATTACTAATTATTCATATTTATTACTAATTGTTCATATTTATTACTAATTACTCGTATTTATTACTAACTATTCATATTATTACTAACTATTCATATTTATTACTAACTATAACTATTTATTCTTAACCATTCTTATTTATTACTAATTATTACTATTTATTTCCAACTCTTACTTTTTATTACTAACTTTTACTATTTATTTCTTTTTATTCCTATTTATTCCTATTAATTCCCATTTATTCATATTTAGTCCTATTTATTCCAATTTAATACTAATTATTAAAAATTATTACTAATTATTACTAATTATTACTAATTACTACTACTTATTACTAATTATTCCAAATTATTACTATTTATTCCTAATTATTCTAATTATTACTAATTATTCCTAATTATTACTAATTATTCCTAATTATTCAGAATTATAACAAACTATTCCTATTTCTTACTATTTATTGTTATTTATTGCTGATAATTGCTATTTATTACTAAATATTGTTATTTATTACTAATTATTGTATTTATATCTAATTATTTCTAATTATTGCTATTTATTGCTAATTATTGCTAATTTTTACTAATTATTTCAAATTATTACTAATTATTCCTATTTATTAATAATTATTACTTATCGTTCCTAATTATTACTAATTATTACTAATTTTTTCCTAATTATTACTAATTTTTCCTATTTATTACTATATATTTCTATTAATTACAAATTATTACTATTTATTACTAATTATTGAAAATTATTGCTAATTATTTCAAATTATTTCTAATTATTACTAATTATTGGTAATTATTACCAATTATTCCTTATTATTGCTAATTATTACTATTTATTGCTATTTATTTCTAATTATTGCTAATTATTCTTAACTATTGCTAATTATTGCTAATTATTAGTACTTTTTAATAATTATTAGTAATTATTTGTATTTATTAATATTTATTACAATTTATTATTAATTATTATCAATTATTGCTAATTATTAACAATTATTCCTATTTATTACTAATATTTCCAATTTATTACTAATTATTCTTATTTATTACTAATTATTCCTAATTATTCATAATTATTACTAATTATTACTAATTATTCATATTTATTACTAATTATTTCTATTTATTAATAATTATTTCTATTTATTACTAATTATTTCTATTTATTCCTAATTATTGCTAATTGTTGCTATTTATTACTAATTAAATCTATTTATTACTTATTATTTCTAATTATTGCTAATTATTAGTAATTATTCTTAATTATTAGTATTTATTATTAATTATTTGTATTTAATACTAATTATTATAGTTTATTACTGATTATTACATTTTATTAGTAATTATTACTAATTATTAGTAATTATTATAATTAATTACTAATTATTACAATTTATTACTAATTATTAAAATTTATTAAAATTTATTACAATTTATTACAATTTATTTCTAATTATTACTATTTATTACTAATTATTACCATTTACTACTAATTATTACTAATTATTACAAATTATTACTAATTATGACTAATTATTACTAATTATTACTAATTATTACTAATTATAACTAATAATTACTAATTATTACTAATTATCTGTATTTATTACTAATTATCTGTATTTATTACTAATTATCTATATTTATAACTAATTATTACTAATTATTACTATTTATTACTAATTATTAGTATTTATTAATAAATATTAGTAATAATTAGTAATGATTAATATCTATTTATAATTATTACAGTTTATTATTAATTATTACAGTTTATTACTAATTATTACAACTAATTACTTATTATTACAATTTATTACTAATTATTACAATTTATTACGAATTATTAGTAATTATTTCAATTTATAAGTAATTATTAAAATTTATTTCTAAATATTACAATTTTTTACAATTTTTACTGTTTATTAAAATTTATTACTAATTATTACTATTTATTACAAATTATATCAATTTATTACCAATTATTACAATTTGTTACTAATCATAATAATTTATTACTAATTAATACTATTTATTACAAATTGATACAATTTATTACTATTTAGTACTCATTATTACAATTTATTACTAATTATTACAATTTATTACTAATTATTACAATTTATTACTAATTATTACAATTTATTACTGATTATTACTATTTATTACTATTTGTGACAATTTATTACTATTTATTACTCATTATTTCTATTTAATAGTCATTATTACTATTTATTACTCATTGTTACTATTTATTAAAATTTATTAATATTGATTACTAATTATTAGTATTTATTATTATTTGTTAACAATTATTATTAATTACTACAAATTAATTATATTCATTGCTAATTATCGTTAATAATTATTAATTACTATTGATTATTAAAATTTGGTACTAAAATTTTCAATATATTAGTACAAATAAAAACTCATGACAAAAAAAAATTAATTTAATTTAATTACAACTAATCAACAATAATTAAAAATTAACATAAAAAATGAAATAAATTAGAAATTAAATAAAACATAAATACCTTTAAGCTTGATTTTCAATTGATGTAGACAGCTTCACAACTTTTTCGTGATCCAAAAAAATTAACATAGACTAAATTTCCCTCTAAAATAAGAGTTCAGAGAGGAACTAGATCTATGAATTGAGAGGAATGAGAGGAAAAACGGATCGAGGTATATATAGGTTAGATTATTTGTGACGAGACTATTTCTGACGGGTATCCCGTCGCAAATACCTACACCCACATTAATTACTTTTTGTGGTTAAAAAGTTATTTCTGATGGGACTCATCGCAAATAGTCCCTACCGACACACCTTTTGCGACGATACGACATCCCATCGCAAAAAGCTATTAACCGTTGTTGGGTATTTGCGACGGGGTTCGTTGCAAATAACCTTCGTGCGGTTTGGCGCGCTACCCACGCCAATCCTTTTCCGACTGGAGATGAAATCTCGTCGCAAATAATTGGTTATATGCGACGGGTCATTACCCCCGTTACAAATTTCCTCTTGGACGGACTTTTTGCGATGGGATTTATTCCCATCTCAAAAAGTACGTCACAAAAAAGTCATGTTTCCCGTAGTGAATCATTAAGTAAATCAGGTTTGTGATTTATAGATGTTGGTACTTCACTCAACAGTTCAAGGATTCATGATTTTTTGTTCTTTTCTAGTCAAAGATAGCCTTAAATTCTCTGATAAGGGGTGTAGCCATAACATGGATAATGAGGAGGGGTTTTAGAGGTCTTTTCTTCTAGAATACACTTGATTCTGGGTACCCCAAGTCTTTAAGTGATGGATACAAGGGTTCAATAAAATTTTGGGAGACATCAAATGATTTAATAAATCAGTAATGTCTAATTTGTAATCAAGATAAATGTAACAATATTCAGGTGTTTTATTTTATTTAAAATGACAAGTAATACCATAGATACACTATGATTATTATGGTAAAATCAATAGTACCTATCTATATGAATTTATAATAGTACTATTAGCATTTATAAAATGTACTTTAATATATGAAATTCTATGTTCTAGAGCCCCTAATATATTCATACACACCTTGGGAAGAGAGGGTGAGAAAGACACCAACAAGAGACACATGAATATAAAATTTGAGTTTTATATCATAATCATATCACTAATGTACAATGAGTTGGGAATACATCATCCAGAAATAGATGATATCACATATTGTCTCATCTTGAAGAAGTATGTGATGAGATTTTCAAGCAAGATAGCAATGGGTTATTGATTAAACTGAACATGTTTATATTGAAATATCTGTTATAATATTTCAATAAATCCTCTTCTTATATCATTTTCACCAAATTATGATAATTTATATTAATATTCTAAAATGAATAATGTGGATAAATTTCTTCATTTCCATTTTTCGATGATTCACCATGGTGATAAGATCATAAATAAAGTTAATCTTTTGTTATTATGGAAAAAAAGTTGAAATAAAAAAACAAAAAATACTAATGGAATGTACCTATCCAGAGGTAGATTTGCAATTTCCTTCAAATAAAATAGGTTAATCATCATACCAGATGTCATTCCCTCTATGCTTAATGAGATAATTACATGGAATAACAAATGGAATTTATTTGAGTAGAAGAATGAATATGTATCCACTTAGGGTATATTAATAATTGTATGTGATGTTTCAGTCATACTTTTATAGTATTAAATATAATAGTCCTATAACATATCAATATTCAATTACAAAAACCAAGTAATGAAAGAAACATTAAGATATGTATGATTAATTCTCTAAGAGGTTGTGAAAGGGTTATTCCGATGTCAATGATGAGAAGTAACCAACTTCTAATATTGTGTTTAATGGTTTTTCATCAACATTTATGGAGTATTACCAAAATAATTATCTAAAATGCCCATAGGACATTAGGAGATGTTATTCAATTTTTTTAAATAGTTCTATTTATATTATTTCACACAAAACCAACTATATATTAATACATAAATCATTGGAAAACACTTATGAATATTAAATGTACGTCTCTATTACCCCGTTATGGTATTAAAATTATTTGTCTAGTGAAACTAAGTAGTTATCAAGTATATAACTACTATGGTTTTTAAACTATTTTTATATAAAAACCATATGTATTATCAACACATTTAATTTTTTATTTTTTCATAAAGAATCCATTTTATTAAAGGTAGGCCACAATGCTTTTTGGAATTTGTTCAAATAGAGAGAATGAACAATTAAAAGGAAAATCAAGTGTTAAATATGATGCATTACATTCTTTTAAGAGTTGTAAGTAATGTAAAAGTGTAGTACAAAATTTTCATTATTAGAAAATATATGATCATTCTAGACTGAGTGCCGAATAATATATTTAACAATAAATAATTGTTAATAAAATATAGCATGATGTAATTCCACATCGTGCATTTGATAATACACATCAAATAGATGGTGTTGATTAGTTGGATACATGAAGAGTCATTGCGGAAAAAATTTATCAATAAAATATTGTGTGGAGAAATTATTAAATTCACATTTCCTTAAAGACATTAGAGTCATGAAGTGTATAAAACAAGAATCAATGTCAAAATCCATATATGTCGCATAAATTGCAACTATTTTTTGGACATTCTTAAAAAATAGTGATGTTACCACTACCCATATACCACCCACAATGAAAAATAATTATAATATGAGTTATATTATGATACAAATCAATAATTTCAAAATAATATGTTTTTAGAAGAAATTTTTTTATTAATAATATAATGGGAAATGAATCTAGATAAACATAGTGTGCATCTATTATAATTAACCTAATGTTTTTTTAAAGATAATACATAAATCCCTATGTCAGAGAGGTGATTGTCAAGTAATAGTCAATATTTCTATAAAAGGGGTAACATTACTCTTTTAGATAGTGAAAATATTATTTAAAAGGGTTTAGTCAATACTAAAGATGCACAAAATAGAATGTTCCCAAGACTATTAGTATAAAGGTTGGATAAAACCATGGTAATGGTTTTATAATCATCATTGATAGTGATAAATTATTGAATGAGGATAATGAATCCTACAAGTAATAATTAAATGGAAATAAAGTAATATTAATAGGTTCAATTAAAATTAAATAAGTAATCCCATGTGTAAATTTACATATGCATAGTATTTTAAATGTTTCATATCTTGATACTGTAGGGGTATTCAGTAGAAACATTTTGTAGGAGGTTCAATATTGGTACCTATAGGGATCAATTTTTTATACCATGTTTTCATTACTAAATCCATTTGAATTTTACATTCAATATATACTTTATATGATAATTTAATTGTGAATTAGATGTGATGACCACCAATATTAGAAGGTGTCTTTTAGATGCTAATGGAAATGGATGATGACACTACCAAATCCCTATATGGTGTGTAAGTTACTAAAATATGATTTTGGATTGGTGTAAGCGATAATAACATACATCATTAATTTAGAATGAATATTTTCCATGTGTCCACAAGTGGTTAATGGGAGTTCAATATATTTCTAAGAAAAGTATATTTGAAAAAATATGAAAAAACAGCCATTGGTCTTGTAGATTGCTATGTATAGATTGAATGAAAGACTCTAGATATTGATTTAAATTAGAAACCTCTATTATAGTGAATAAAGTCTATAGTGGTAGAAAAAATTAGTTTCTTAGACTCATTTAAAAGTATATATACAGACAACGTATTGAAAATTACATGTTAGAAATATTTGAGATAGAATTTTTACCAATTTCACTTGGAATAAATATCTCTAAGAAGACATAGAAGTCCATTAATTTGGTGTTTTTAATTCCATATTCTTTAGTGATGGATCAATCACATATTCCATTCTACTCACATGTTATGATATTTCCAATATATAATTCATATAAGGAATATAATTGAAATATCCAAGAGTACTTCAGGGGAAGCTGTCAAAATGATCCAATTGTACTTAAGAGATAAAATAATATATATTATTGGTACAAGGAGAATAAGATGAACTAGATAAATGATATTGTTCATTTATATCTATAATATTTAATTATATCAGTCATGTTAATCTATTGGGAAAGGGAAGATCATTCAATCCATTGGTATCCATATCTACAAATACTGAGGGTGTTGGATTTCTGATGTAACTAAATAAATAATAAATAATAAACAATGAATTTTTCGGGTTCTTTGAACTATACATATTAATTAAATTTTTTTCATAATATATATTATGAAGCTCCTTCTACTCATATTAGCCAAGATATCTTGTTTTAACATTGGATAAAAGAATATACTCATGGATATAATCTCTGAAGGAATTATACTCAAGGATCTGGAAGAGATGATAGAAAAATATCCATGTATTGGAGATGTAGAAATAAACATGCCTAGATCAATAACATAGTAGAAGCATGATCTAATTTTGTTAGATCTAACAAGCATAGATAGAAAGTTGTCTCTAGTGTAAGTGACAGGTTTGAAAGAGTGGATTCCCTAGACCCAATATAAATAATAATTTTTTATTATCATGTCATGTATATAGCGAGTTATTCATGTTGTATACATAACATAATAGTGTTGCTATTTCTGCATACACTATTTAAATTGTGATTTCTATATTTTACTTTTCTCAATAAAATATGTTATAATTATTCACATGATACAATAAGAACCAAGAGCTATTATGCAAATAATTTTAAAAATATGTCATATGGTCCAGATACATCATAATAAATGGGAATAGATGATTTCTAACTATCATTTTCCTAGGGATCATTAGAAGTGATACTTCTTCTCATGAAGTTCATACTTTGTGATCATGAGTATATGTAACCATTAGGACTAAAGCACTGATAGGAACACTATATGATTTAGGTTCCATTTATTATTACTATTCGAGAACATATTTAATGGTGTTCTGAAATGTTATTATTATTAGTGTTTACTAACTAATTGTAGACATTGCTACTAGAAGATAGTAATGTAATTCATGTCGTATTGAGGTAGCTTGATTTGGCTATGTCATTGGTGTTATGGAATTGATTGAATAATCAATATAAAAATTTTCTCTTCTGAATGGATGTAATATCTAAAGAATAGTCGATATGGATGATAGTACCATCATTAAATCAATTTCCATAGTAGAAGAAGGTATGCCTATCAAGTTAGTTCAAAAAATATAAATCCAGAAAAATATGATGATATAGAGTGTCTATAATACTTTATGAGTATAGCATGGTAAATATATTATAATAAATCTTGTTTGTTCATAGAAATGGTTTCAATTTCAATGATAATACAATATCTCTATTGGGTCCTCGATAGGCTGCAAGAGTCTTCATATAGTCTTTTTATGCTATTCTCAATGATTATGATATGGGTATAGTGGGCCACACACTAAGCATATTCAATTGTCTTCCATATTCTTATAAATAAGAGTTTTGGACATGGTGGGCCCCACCACTAGGTCTGATATATTCTTGAGAATATGCGATCACCAAGGAATAAGTAAATTCATTTTATCACTATTTAAAATAATCAATATTTAATTTATTGTTAAAATGTATTTAAAATTTTTAAATAAAATAAATTGAAAATATTATACTAATGAATATTATTATAATATTCAAGGTTCGTTTAGTATTTTCAAGAATGAAAAATTCAGTAAATGTAACATTTTTATCATGTAGTATATTTACTATATTAAAATTTTAGATAAAAATATAAATTATATTTATGAATCATTAAATATATAATTGGGGTCATTTATAGCTTATTTAGTGGGTCTTTAATATATGTGGGTTGGGGAGCCTTTTCGGGTATTTTAGAACCTTCCTATAAAAGGAGTAAGGGGATATTATATAATGTAATATTCAACACGTTATATATGAGGGACTCTCTCTAACATCCTATATAGAGATTCTCTTGTCCAATGAAATCGGACTGAGCTCTCCTTCACAGATTGAAGTAACATCGATGTAGTGATTGTCAGGATTTTGAATGTGACGCTGAATCTCTCTGCTAGCACCTAGAATTTATTAATAATAATTCCAATATACTTTAAAAGTGTAGGTGGAAAATATAGAGTCATTTTTATATGGTTCCATAAATAGAAAACAATTAGTGGAAATCATTTTATGAATATGGATTTATATAAAATGATCAATTGTTCTATTCATTTTAATAATTAAACTTTTTCGTACATGATCCTCAATATTTGTACCAAGTTGTGCTTTGCTGAAGAAAATGTAGTTACGTCAATCACTGGTGAATTTTTTTTAATCACTGACCCATTTACTTACACTGAACACCTTGGCAATTTTAAGGGAAACCATTTTCCATCTCATTTCTATCCTATTAATAGTTAAAAAATCCCTTGTGTGTGCATACGGGTTATTGAATCCATGTAGTGGTGTAGTTCATTTTAATTACCATTTTTCTAGGACTATTATAAATATATAATTAGTTATTATATATAATATTTATGACATAAAAATGGTTTTAATAATATATTACTAAATTTAACTTCTTACTTTCCTACCCATTGTAAAATGATAACATCTCTCGTTTATACGTGTGTACTACCATCTCCACAAAGCCATCTAATTTATTTATTTCATTCATTATATTGATAGAAATAATGATAGATTTATTGGAAATATGTAATATATTATATGATAAATATTATATAAATGTGAAATATTATTTACCTTTCTTTCATTCCATTCAACAAAATTTGAAAACAGTGGTCATGTGTGTGTACGGTCTACCCTCTCCATGAATAGTAAATTTACTTTTCTATATATTACTTTTATTTATGACCCAAAATTTATATATAATGATTATATTTAATATATATATCATGATTACAAATCTGGAAAACATGTAAATATATCTAAGTACAAGGGCCGAAACTACCAAACAAAAATTCTCAGGAAAAACGTAGTAGTTAAAACATGAAAAAATGATATTATTAAAAGGTTTTTAGAAATTAGCATATAAGATATTATAAATGTTTAATATGTGATATTATATATATTTATATGATTTATATATATAATAATTATATATATATTTATTATATATGTGGTTAAAATTACTTCTAGGGAAATTTAAAATTTATGTAAGGGATTTCATCTAAGTTTTCTACTCTATTAAGACATATTTGGAATTTGGAACCTATTTATTTTTATGTGGTTTTATACATCCCCTTTAATATATTTAACTTGAATATATATTTATTCTTTTTGATTAATTTTTCAATTCCTTTTTCTTCTTTCAAGGGGTTATAATTTGATATTAACTAACATGGTAATAATTTATTTTGAAATATCATTTTTTATTTCTCTTATTTTCATTAAATGATTCATATAATATATCCATTATAAAATCCATCTATTTTTTAATACTCTATATATATATGTAGTTTGCATATTTTATTATTACATTACCTCTCTTTAAAACTTGAATTGTGGAAATTAATTTCAAAAATAAAAACTGATGTTATTTCCCTTTTTGATCGGGTATGTTTTTCTCCCATATTCATATTTATGAGAATTAATTTACAAATGTCTTATTTATTTACTCAAAGGATTTATTATGTAAATTTTATTTTTTCATTTAATTTTACATGGATAAATATAAATCTTTCTATTATCATGTAGAAAGATCATTTTTTACATTCATTTACAAAAATTATAAGGGAATATTTCATTTTATCATGTATTGTATCAATGAAAATTCCAGATCTTATGTCCATTTCATTAAATTTATCTTATTCTATATGTTTTTAATAGTTTTGAAAAATAATAATTATTATTGATGATTATTTTAATATTTCACTTCCATTTTCTTTATATCTATAAATTTCATGATTTAATTAGAAAATATATATTTTTGATCAATTTAACTCTAATTAATGTTTGGTTCATTAACTCTCTCTTGAAAAATTCACATTTCTATGATGTTTTTTCTTTGGAAATTACATTTATGTTATAAATTCTTGTTATTTTGTCATGAATATGATTATAATGTAAAATATATATCATTTCTATATATAGTGTCTTACTATGAAGGCTATCTGATTGGTTAGGAAAATAATTATATTCCATATTTTTTACTCACTGTAGATATTTGTTGAAAAGGAATATTATTTGTGATTAAAATTGATAATTTAATATGTTAGGAATGAATTGTACATGAGACACCTTTGGATTCCCAATTATAGACATCCCCTCAATGGATCAACATGCCTCACAAGAAAAACTAGTTTTCTGGCCTTATAAATTTTTTTTTTGGTGTATACCTACCCATAGATTAATTTTTCATAGAATAATTATTTTATTGTAAGGATATCATGATATCTATGATAATAATTTACATCATTATTTATTCCAATCATTGAGAATTCAATTATTATTATTAATGACATTACATCTTTGATTTTATAAATATATGAATTTCATGCTCATGTAGTTTATTTATAACATTTGTTTTCAGTTATTTTACTTGTAATATTAATTATGTCATATTTATTCATGATATATCCTACTTTGTGTAACCCTTACAAAGAATATGAGTTTTCCCTTTAATTTTTTCATTTCCCCGTGATATAAAGAAGTAAATTATGAATAATATTATATATGTGAGAATTATTCTTATTTAATTTATTTTTTATTTCCAATGTATTTTGGGAATCATATATGTATCTTTTTCATCATTTCTACTAAACTAATTTACAATTTTTGATGAGATCCCTTGTATATTGTGATAATGAAATAATGTAGAAATCATCTCTATACTACTGTAGTTGGGGATTCTACATGTATTGTGACATACATGAACTACATTTTGTATATAACATGTATGATACTGTTAAATGATATAAGTTATTTCTTATGAAAGAATTATCAAATATATGTCATATTTATCCATCTTTACACCATGTTAAGGACAATATATTTGAGAAATTTTGTATATTTAATTATTTAACAAGATCAATAAAACAGGATGCATAAAAGAGAAACATGTTATTATCTTGTGGTGTTTCAAAAACATCTTATAATGTTTTTAGAAAACTAATTTAGAGAAAGTATTGAATTTATTTCAAGGTGAGGTGAAAAAATATATCAATGCAATGGCTAACCCATGTCATATTGTAGGAAATATTTTTTGAATATTATGACATGATTAGATAGTCATTATCTTGACTAATTATATATTGATAATATATTCTTGTTAAAAATTCATGTGTTGATACCCTAGTAATTGATTTATCATTCTTTGGTAAAGTTATGTGAAATGAATTAATGTGACATTTTTTCGATTTCAGTAATTGTTTAGATATTATTATAATTGGTGAAGGTTTAAGATAAATAGGGAAAAATATTATACAGGATATAATTGTTGTGAAATTTGTTTGAATTGATGATGTTGGGGTGACGATGTAGTCACATTCTAGGATGGGTATACTTATCCAGAGGATATAACAATCGTGGACCTTTTATCCATCACATAAAATATTCAAGTGGTCACATGACCTCAAAATCACCTCCCCATTTATAAGAAGCTACAAACATGTATTGAGGATATAAGGAATATTGTGTGAGGAATATACCCTTAGGAATATAGTAAAGACATAATTGGAATAAGATAAAACAATAAAACATACAGAAACACAAGTAGAAAAATAGACAAAATGAAATCCATCTAAATGTAATTAACCAAGTAATTTCATACTGAATTTCTACTAAAATTTCTTACTAAAAATTATACAAGCATCTAACTACAATATCGAGTCCAAAACAAATAATCTAAAACTCCAATCTTGAACCCTAGTCTTGAACCCAGGTCTTGAATCACACGCTCAGTCCAATCTCCAAGATACAATACAATCTAGGGATTAACCAATCATCCATAGGGACCCTTAAAATTTTCAATAAGTACACCCATGAAGTATTCTTGAGTACCAAATGGTTTCCCAATAATATGACAATAAACCATTGCAAGTCGACACCCATAGTGTGTAAACATGTCTAATTTGAAGAAATAGTACATGCAATAGTATGATAACTAGAATCATTAATTCATAAATTAATATATAATATAAAATAACTTACTTACCCTTGAGATCAAATTTCACTGCCAAGGTCTTCCATACCTGCTTCATCACAATTCTAGATATCATTACTCATTGATAGATTATCCTACCTAGGATGAATCTCCCTTACCTATATCAATGACTGAGTATGAATTTAAATTGGGGGATTCCCCTACCAAGATTGAATGACTCATACCATCTATCATGAAATATTGTATCCTTCTATCAAGAATCAGGTAAAAATTTATTACACCCTCAAGAAAAAATTAACAATATATCTCACTCATGGGAAACAATAATAGAATCTACATGAATTATATAGGTGGGGATTATTACATGTTACCATGGTGAAAGACCACACCAAGGGAAAAGGTATCAATGTACCTAGTGTGAATTCCCATGTGAATCCCACATACATGCTGAGTGGATATCTATTTCTATGAAAATTCCCACACTAGATCTGATTTAACAATTCAATATTGACACAATATTAGCTGATGTATTCCAATTTATCAAACATTTCAATCATGTAAACACATCTCATATTTTTAATTCATCCAAATTAATGATTATCCTTATATCATTAATTTCCTTTTATTATTTATTTTATCCAATAACTAGTTTCATACAAATATTCAAAAGTTAAAAAAACAACCATATTCATTCACAGTTACCAATATCCACAATATTTTAAAATATTCTAATTCACATTCCATTTACAACCAATTTCCATTTTCTATGCCATGATAACCATATTTCATCATGTTTTCCCCAAGTGAAGTAATTGCATTTGTTGTCAATAACTTGTCATGGTGTGCCATCTGATGAAGTACATCTTGATGATTGATGATTACAGAAGCATTAAATCAGACGATTGCTAAGCTGTTCATAAGTTCAAAGCACGTGTATCAAGGAGATACATTGTCACAACATGATTAGAAGACCATGCACTATCTCTTAGTGCATGAGGATTTAAATTTGATCCGACCTCTCTGATTAGATCATTGAAGTTCTTTGAAGAATATGTGTGATTCAGGAGTTCGGTTGATGAAGATCCTTGAGAATTCTCTCCTAAGTAGAAAATGAAATGATGGAATTCTTAAGAAGAAGAAGAAAAGAAGAGGTGGGCTTGGAAGGTGGCTTGGCATTTGGCTTGAACTTATGGAAGAACTTTGGATTTGACTAAGTCTTACTCTTTGGCCTTAGCCAAAAAATAGGCCAGCCAAGGCCAGCCCACGAGTTCAACCCCACGGCTCATATGGGCACTAGGCGCCACACCCATGGGGGATCCCATGGTGCAAGCACAAGGCGGCAGGGGGCCGTGTATGAGCCCCCGAGGGCACGCGGTGGTGAAGCCCGCGCACCCGAGTGTGCATGGTGGGCGCTAGGAGCGCGCCCGCAGGAGGAGCATAGTGGGCGCAGAGCGCGCCCGCAGGGAGAACACGGTGCGGGGCGGCACCGTGGAGGGAGAGGATTCAACTGAGCCGGCTGGGGGAGAGCTTGTTTGTTAAACCGTGATAAAATCTCACGGTGTTTCGATGTGGGACGGCGAATTTTTCCGCGGGAGCGATCCTGGCCGCACGATCGATCGCGCGCCAGATCTCGGCCGCACATCTGATCCGCGGCGAGGCGATCTGATCCAGGCCGTCCGATGTATTTCGATCGCCCGATCCAACGGCTCCCGGCTCATCTCCTTCGTTGAGCCACCCCGAAGCCACCCGACGTCTCCCGCTGAACCAGAGGCCACCCGACGACGGCATTCGAGATTCCGGCCACCTCCGATCAAAGTAAGACCTCCATTGTGATCGTCTGGCCCTAAGGAATCCATCCATGCCTTAAAATGTTCATGCATACGTGAAATGGAGTTTTTCGAAGAACGGCCGAGGCAAATGAAGTTGCCGAGGCTTCGTGCATTCTTGCTTTGCATGGTTTGTGCTTTAACAGAGACATGCATACGTTCGAAAACGCATGCACGTGAGGGGAACCATAAATGAGAAAACCCGCATTAATATAGTGAAGAATAACGTGATATGCGGAAGATCTTTTTAACGCGTTTGATGTTTTCAAAGACGCCGCAGATTTCGGGCATTCAAAACGTATTTCCCCGCGGATCATCCATGCACCTCCTCTGCCTATATAAAGAGGAGTCTGAGGCCGAGTGAAGGTTGTTGTTCATTCTTGAAGACCCGCGACGCTCTCTGCCTCGCGAAGTAAAATCCTGCGCATCACTTGCGCGACAAGAGGCTCCAAGTTTTGTTCTCGCGCAACCCTTGTGCGAAGGGTTTCTGTTTGAGAAGAAAGGACCTTGCGCGCTACCTCTTTGTGCGACAAGAAGAGAATTCCCCCTGCGCGCTACTCCTTGCGCGACAGGGAAGTTTGGGCAGTGCTCTTGTGCGCCCGAGGTGTCTTTGACACCCTGCGCGACCCAAGGCAGGAGTACCTTGCGCGCCCCTTGAGGCCTTTGTGTTTGTGTGCCAAGTGAAGAGGAGTATACTGGTAGAGTGTGTGCACAAAGAGGAGAAGGTCGAGGACCTTTGTGCTTTGGGTGCAAAAGGAAGACCACACTTTGTGTGTGTTTATATATTGAAGAAGAAGGACAAGTCAAGTGTGTGCACTAAAAGAATGAGTAGTGCATGTGTACACAAGTGAAGAAGACCAACCTTGAGAAGAAGAGTACACACTCAAGTTTGTGAGTACAAAAGAACTGATCATTCTAAGTGATTGGGTTTTTTTGTGAGCAAGACCAACGAGATCTTTTGAAGACTGTTGAAGCTACTTGAAGTTTCGAACAACACCTTTGAAGAAGTGAAGTGGAGGCATGATGAAGATGATGTTGTGGAGTTGGGGGGTTTAACCAACTTGTAATTGGGGGGTATAACCAATTACTGTGTAATCATCTTTTGGCATAGTGAAGAATCCGTGTTGGGGGGTGTAACCAACACGGCAAGGAGTAGGTCTTTATACCGAACCTTGTAAATCTCTGTGTTCTGTGCTCTCATTATTACTGCACCACTAAAAGAGTAGATCTAGGCTTTAACCAGCTGCAGAGGTTGAATTGATAATCCAAAGGGAACAATTCATAAAAAGAAAAAAAAAGTTATCACTGATTCACCCCTCCCCTCTCAGTGATCACAACCGATCCAAGAATTTCAAGTGGTATCAGAGGGAGGTTCCCTCTGTAAGGATCTACTTCTGAGAAGATGGACAATCTGAATTCTATTAATAGTAGGGGTGTTCCTACATTCGATGGAAAGAATTACCACAGCTGGAAGAATCGGATGTTACCCTACCTTCTATCTCTCGGCCTTGAAGTTAGAAATGCAGCCTTATTTGGATTCCCTCCTCTTGCTAATGAAGCTGCTATGACACTCGATGAGAAAAAAATATGGAAGTTGATGGTAAAGCTAAAAATGCCATTCTTATGTCACTCTCAGAAAAGGTATACACAAAAGTCATGGGACTCAAGAATGCTAAAGAAATTTTGGACAAATTGGAAAGTAGTTATTAAGGCAACATGAAAGTCAAGGAAGCCAAATTACAAATTTGGAGAAGCAAGTTTGAAGATGTCAAGATGGGAGAAGAAGAAAATATTGATGATTATTTCACAAGAGTCAATGAAATTGTCAGTAACATTCGGGGCTTTGGAGAAAAGCTGGAGGACTCCACTATTGTTAAAAAACTAATGAGAAATTTTCCTGACAGGTTTGACCCCAAAGTCTCAGCATTAGAAGACAGAGATGATCTCTCTCTTGATGAACTACACAACATTCTCATTGCATATGAAATGAGGAAGATCCCAGTATTCAAGAAGAAGATCAAGGATGAGATGGCTTTTGAGGCTATGAGACAACTCAAGATAAAATATGACGAAGTCCTAGAATCAAGTGATTCTGACAATGAAGAAAAGGATGAAGATCTCAACACGATTATTTCTCTTTTTTCTAAAAGTTTTGGAAAAACTAAATTCAGGGGAAAAGGGAAATCACCATCGAGATGTTTCAATTGCAATAACATCGGACACTTTGCTGTTAACTGTCCTAAGAAAAGATCTAGTACTCCAGATATTGAAGATGATAAGTCACAAAAGAAGAAATGGAGTAGATACCCAAGAGAAGGAAACAGATCTGGTGCAAGAAAGAAAAGGATCGTTCCTGGTGAAAGAAGAAGCTATGTAAGCAAAGAGGAAGAATCAGACTTCACTTTAGCCAGTCAATCAGAAGAAGAAACGAATTTTATGGCTCATGTGGAAAAAGGGTTTGACACCTGCAGTAGTGAAGATGATGAAAGTGAACGAACAGAGCTCGAACACATATTGAAAGATGAACTAGTGGCTTGCCTTGAACAGAACACTGAACTCAAGAAAGAGAAGAGATTGTTACAAAAGGAATCCAAAAGGATGACTGAGGAGTTGGAAGAATGTATGAAGAAAGAGACAATGTACATTGATGAAATCAAGAGACACAAACTGAAGGTAGCTGAGCTGGACAAGATAGCAAAAGATCTTGAGGAGAAACTTCACCTCAAAGAAGAAGAGCAATCAGTGACACATTCCAAGTGGATTGAAGCACAGAATAGATTGACAAAGATGAGAGAAGACTTCAACAAGGCTGTTGAGGTCAAGGCAGAATCATCTTATGCTGGTGCTCAGAGGCAGGTCAATTTACCACTAAGTAAATCTCTAAATACATCTGTTATTTCTAACAATGCAGCTTCAAAGATAAAATTGAGACAAACATGGCATGAACCAACCTGTGTAAAATCATCTTCAATGGAAGAAAGGAAATCCTCAGGAAGGACTACTCAAATCTTGGACAGAAAATTACAACATGACTCTTATCAACAAAGAAGGTCAAGGTTCAGAGGCTACTGCTGGTGTTGTGGTGTGTTTGGACATAAGGCCTATGCATTCTGGTATAACATGTCTCGTCCCAACATGAGGCATGAGTCAAGGGGGAGACATCCTGAAACCCAGAGTGTTTTGCAGAAAGCATCAAAATCACCAACTCAGAACTCATTTGACTGCCTGAGTGAAGCTTGTGGAAGATGTGACCAACAAGGTCATAGAGCTGATAAATGTATGACAACTCTTCCTAAACAAAAAGTCAAAGACATGAAAGGGAAAGGCATTCAAGAAACCAATGATGAAATCACATGCTTTGCTGAAGTGGCTCTAAAAGCCAGCAGTAAAACTAAGTCATGGATTCTTGATAGTGGATGCTCATCCCACATGACTGGTGATACAAAAATTCTAAGCAACATTGAAAGTCATGAGGGAGGAACCGTGGTGTTTGGAAATGATCGTTCTCTGAAAATCAAGGGAGTTGGAAAGGCTATGATTGCAACAACAAATCTAAAATCCAATGATGTGTTGTTTGTTGAAGGATTAAAGCACAACCTACTGAGTGTAAGTCAATTATGTGATGATGGACATGAGTTGTTGTTCCAGAAGGACTCATGCATCATCAAGAGCTCAAAGGATGTAAAAATCATCACTCAAGGAAGAAGAACCACTGGAAATCTATTTCAAATTGGTGATCCCATCAATTCTTGTTTTCTTAGCTCTAAAGATGAAAACAACCTCTGGCATAGAAGACTTGGCCATCTTGGTCAAAGGAGTATGAGTAAAATTCTGAAGTACAATGTTGTACGAGATCTACCCAAATTAAAGAGAGAAAGAGATGAAGTCTGCGACACATGTCAGAAGGGAAAACTGACCCATAGGTCACACAAAGGAGTTGATATCATGTCTACTAGGCCTCTTGAACTCATCCATACAGACATATGTGGACCGATGAGACAGAAGTCTACAAGAGGAGATTTCTATTTTATAACCTTCATTGATGATTACACTCGGATGACCAATGTCATGTTCATGAAACACAAGTCAGAGGCAATCACGATGTTCAGGACTTTCAGAAGGCAGGCTGAGAAGGAACTAGAGCTCTGCATCAAGAAAGTAAGATCAGACAACGGAAAAGAATATACCGGTGATGTCTTTGAAAGCTATCTGGTCAAGCATGGAATCAAACATCAATATAGTACACCATATACTCCACAACAGAATGGAGTGTCTGAACGAAAGAATCGAAGCATAGTTGAAATGGGGAGGACTATGTTAGCTGAGCATGATATCTCTAAGTTTTTCTGGAGAGAAGCAGTATGCACTGCTATACACATACAGAACAGACGTCTCTTGAGACCAGAAACACAAACGACATCCTATGAAATGTGGTTTAACAGAAAACCAACTGTTAAATATTTCAAAGTCTTTGGCAGTCCCTGCATCATCAAGATTAAAAACATCAATCTGGGAAAGTTTAAAGAAAAAGCTGAAGAAGGAATCTTTATGGGTTACCTACCTGATGGAAAAGGCTACAGATGCTGGAATAAGAGGTTGAATAAAATGATTGACTGCAATGATGTAATAATAATTGAAAACAACACCAAGCCATACACTGTGGATGATGATGACTCAAAGAATGACACAACCTTGGAACAGAATAATGCAGAATTACCTAAGCTAACACCAACTGCTGGTGAGATCAACTCTGAATATACCAGTGATGAAGATGAAGGTAATGAAAATGGAAGAATCAGATACAACAAATTGAAGAAACATGTTGACACAGAAAATGTCCTTGGAGACCTACAGTCCTCAGTAAGAACTAGAAGAATATTGAGATTGGAAGATCAGACTGCACTGGTTTCTCATGTTGAACCTCACACAGTGGCTGAAGCAGTTGTACATGTGGAATGGATACAAGCTATGCATGAGGAACTCAATCAAATTGAAAATAACTCCACTTGGGATCTTGTGCCAAGGCCCAAAAATAAAAATGTTATTGGGACACAGTGGGTGTTTAGAAACAAACTCAATGAAAAGGGAGAAGTTTCCAGAAACAAGGCTAGACTTGTATGTAAAGGATATTCACAAATGGAAGGAATCGACTTTGAGGAAACCTTTGCACCAGTTGCAAGACTGGAAACTATCAGAATGTTCTTAGCAGTTGCAGCACACAAGCAGTACAAGGTCTATCAGATGGATGTGAAATCTGCATTTCTGAATGGAGATCTTGAATAAGAGGTGTATATTGAACAACCAGAGGGATTTTTGCTGGACAAAGATGGTAGTATGGTGTGCAGATTGAGAAAAGCCTTGTATGGATTGAAGCAGGCCCCTAGAGCCTGGTACTCAAAATTGGATGGTTGTCTTAAAAACATGAAATTTGTCAAAGGAACAGTTGACAGTAACCTCTATGTCAGAGAAATGGCCAATGGTACCCTCATAGTCATTATTTATGTAGATGATATCATTTTTGCTGGTAACAAGGAAGGACTATGTGAAGAATTTGCTGAGCAGATGAAAAGAACTTTTGAAATGTCGATGCTTGGTCAAATGACATATTTTCTAGGATTTCAGGTGGAACAAAGACAAAACTCCATATTTCTTTCACAAGAGAAGTACGCAAGGGACTTAGTGAAAAGGTTTGGAATGGAAAGTTCAAAGGAAGTCTCCACACCCATTTCTGTCGGAACCAAGCTATGCAAGGATGAAGAAGGCAACAATGTTGATCAGAAAGAGTTCAGAAGAATTATTGGCAGTCTACTTTATCTCACGGCTTCAAGGCCAGATATAGCATATGCAGTGACTTTGTGTGCCAGATTCCAAAGTGACCCAAAAGAATCTCATTTAACTGCAGCCAAAATAATCCTGAGATATGTTAAAGGAACCCTCAACTATGGACTCTTATACAAACACAGTGCAAACATACAGTTGTTGGGATTCACAGATGCTGATTGGGCTGGTGATTGCACTGATAGAAGATCCACATCTGGTGGAACCTTCTTTCTGGGAGAAGGATGTGTTAGCCGGTACAACAAGAAACAAAATTCTGTAACATTGAGCACATCTGAAGCAGAGTTTGTGGCCGCTACACATGCATGTACTCAAATGATTTGGATGCAGGTGCATCTAGCAGATTTGAGGATTAAAGCTGAAAAACCATTGAGGATCTTATGTGATAATCAAAGTGCAATTGGGTTGTCTAAGAATCCTATCAAACACTCCAGATCCAAGCACATTGATATAAAATATCATTTCATCAAAGAAAGGGTCGCCAGTGGAGACATCAAGCTAGTCTACATTCCTACTCAAGATCAGGTGGCAGACATTTTCACCAAAGCTATGCCTACAGAAATATTTGTTGAATTGAGGCTGAAACTTCATGTTCATCCTTCTACTCTCACTTGAGGAAGAAGAAGGTCCCTCCTTATTCCATAAATTTTTGTATTCTTGTACTTACATGCAGGGAATTGAAGGAGATGAGTGCATCCCCTGAGGGGGAGCATTGGTAGTTGAAGATGTGCAGGTTCCAGAAGCTCTATACTCTGAGTATGGCTTTCCTTCATCCCTTTGCATTTGTTGGCCAATAAGGGGGAGAAATCATCAGGCAAACGACATTCTCTCAGTGTGCTTCGGAGTATTGACAACCAAATACAAAGGGGGAGATTGTTGTGCCCAAGTGAAGTAATTGCATTTGTTGTCAATAACTTGTCATGGTGTGCCATCTGATGAAGTACATCTTGAAGATTGATGATTACAGAAGCATTAAATCAGACGATTGCTAAGCTGTTCATAAGTTCAAAGCACTTATATCAAGGAGATACATTGTCACAACATGATTAGAAGACCATGCACTATCTCTTAGTGCATGAGGATTTAAATTTGATCCGACCTCTCTGATTAGATCATTGAAGTTCTTTGAAGAATATGTGTGATTCAGGAGTTCGGTTGATGAAGATCCTTGAGAATTCTCTCCTAAGTAGAAAATGAAATGATGGAATTCATAAGAAGAAGAAGAAAAGAAGAGGTGGGCTTGGAAGGTGGCTTGTCATTTGGCTTGAACTTATGGAAGAACTATGGATTTGACTAAGTCTTACTCTTTGGCCTTAGCCAAAAAATAGGCCAGCCAAGGCCAGCCCACGAGTTCCACCCCACGGTTCATATGGGCACTAGGCGCCACGCCCATGGGGGATCCCATGGTGCAAGCACAAGGCGGCAGGGGGCCGTGTATGAGCCCCCGAGGGCACGCGGTGGTGAAGCCCGCGCACCCGAGTGTGCATGGTGGGCGCTAGGAGCGCGCCCGCAGGAGGAGAATAGTGGGCGCAGAGCGCGCCCACAGGGAGAACATGGTGCGGGGCGGCACCGTGGAGGGAGAGGATTCAACTGAGCCGGCTGGGGGAGCGCTTGTTTGTTAAACCGTGAGAAAATATCGCGGCGTTTCGATGTGGGACGGCGAATTTTTCCGCGGGAGCGATCCTGGCCGCACGATCGATCGCACGCCAAATCTCGGCCGCACATCTGATCCGCGGCGAGGCGATCTGATCCAGGCCGTCCGATGTATTTCGATCGCCTTATCCAACGGCTCCCGGCTCATCTCCTTCGTTGAGCCACCCCGAAGCCACCCGACGTCTCCCGCCGAACCAGAGGCCACCCGACGACGGCATTCGAGATTCCGGCCACCTCCGATCAAAGTAAGACCTCCATTGTGATCGTCTGGCCCTAAGGAATCCATCCATGCCTTAAAATGTACATGCATACGTGAAATGGAGTTTTTCGAAGAACGGCCGAGGCAAATGAAGTTGCCGAGGCTTCGTGCATTCTTGCTTTGCATGGTTTGTGCTTTAACAGAGACATGCATACGTTCGAAAACGCATGCACGTGAGGGGAACCATAAATGAGAAAACCCGCATTAATACAGTGAAGAAGAACGTGACATGCGGAAGATCTTTTTAACGCGTTTGAAGTTTTCAAAGATGCCGCAGATTTCGGGCATTCAAAACGTATTTCCCCGCGGATCATCCATGAACCTCCTCTGCCTATATAAAGAGGAGTCCGAGGCCGAGTGAAGGTTTCTGTTCATTCTTGAAGACCCGCGATGCTCTCTGCCTCGCGAAGTAAAATCCTGCGCATCACTTGCGCGAGAAGAGGCTCCAAGTTTTGTTCTCGCGCAACCCTTGTGTGAAGGGTTTCTGTTTGAGAAGAAAGGACCTTGCGTGCTACCTCTTTGTGCGACAAGAAGAGAATTCCCCCTGCGCGCTACTCCTTGCGCGACAGGGAAGTTTGGGCAGTGCTCTTGTGCGCCCGAGGTGTCTTTGACACCCTGCGCGACCCAAGGCAGGAGTACCTTGCGCGCCCCTTGAGGCCTTTGTGTTTGTGTGCCAAGTGAAGAGGAGTATACTGGTAGAGTGTGTGCACAAAGAGGAGAAGGCCGAGGACCTTTGTGCTTTGGGTGCAAAAGGAAGACCACACTTTGTGTGTGTTTATATATTGAAGAAGAAGGACAAGTCAAGTGTGTGCACTAAAAGAATGAGTAGTGCATGTGTGCACAAGTGAAGAAGACCAACCTTGAGAAGAAGAGTACACACTCAAGTTTGTGAGTACAAAAGAACTGATCATTCTAAGTGATTGGGTTTTTTTGTGAGCAAGACCAACGAGATCTTTTGAAGACTGTTGAAGCTACTTGAAGTTTCGAACAACACCTTTGAAGAAGTGAAGTGGAGGCATGATGAAGATGATGCTGTGGAGTTGGGGGGTTTAACCAACTTGTAATTGGGGGGTATAACCAATTACTGTGTAATCATCTTTTGGCATAGTGAAGAATCCGTGTTGGGGGGTGTAACCAACACGGCAAGGAGTAGGTCTTTGTACCGAACCTTGTAAATATCTATGTTCTGTGCTCTCATTATTACTGCACCACTAAAAGAGTAGATCTAGGCTTTAACCTGCTGCAGAGGTTGAATTGATAATCCAAAGGGAACAATTAATAAAAAGAAAAAAAAATTTATCACTGATTCACCCCTCCCCTCTCAGTGATCACAACCGATCCAGGCATTTCACATCATTCCATTAGGAAAATTTCAATTTATTTTTAATTAACCACATACATACCTAGTTATTTTTATGTAATTCACTTATACCAATTAACATGCAAAGCTAGTTGACAATTTAGGCCATTCCATAAGCAATTCTCATGTTTTATTTGTTTCATGTTCTAACCTAGGGACTAGGGTAGACACACCTATTGAGCGGACAAAATTCATGGCCTCAAAGGAAATAGTCCTAATGGGATCCATGGGATATATATGAATGACGAATTAATAAATTATATTGAAAAATTTCGTATTCTCGATGTTACAGAATGATCTCACATGTAATATGTACTAGAAAACTAAACAGTCATTATAGAGATGTTTTAGACCACCTACCTCAAGAATAGAGAAAAAGAGATAAATGATCGAGTGTCCTGATTCTCCTATATGAACACAATCCCATATTAATAGTTATAGATACACCATGTCAAGGTTATTAAAACGGGAACCAAGAATAATAAAATATGAACCCATATTTTCCAAGATAAACTCGCCAAATAGTTTTTTCTAAATCAAATGATTGATAAAGGAATAGATGGTTGTAATTGGATTACATTTGGAAGCTATAGAGAAGAATTAAAATTCAAATGAGGGGTTAATTAGAGTTAAAGGGGTTTCGATGGTAGAAAATATAATTTTTTAGAGTAGTTATTCCCACCCATCCTAGAACCATCATCTAAATAATGGATGGAACTGACTAGAAAATGGTGTCACCAATTATAAATTCATGGTTGGGGACCCCACTAGGTAGTTGGTGGGTTCTCTATAGGAACCCCCATTTTTAAGGGAAGAACTGACCAGTTTGTGGGATTCATATTGCCCCACTTAGATGGTTTCTAATCCACTAGCTAGTTGGTGGACTACAATAAATGGCCTATGGAATTGAAACATACCTTCGGTTTCATGCCACAACTATAATTCAGTAGTCCATCCCCTAAAATCCCCCATACACCAGTAAAACCTTGTTTTATAATATAAAAAATGCTCAATTATAAAAAAAAATATGAATATAAAAATAATAAAGAGTTTTGACCAGGGAGAAATTTGTGATCTTACAACCTCCCCACCACATAATAGCTCATCCCTGATATGTGCTCTCATGTGTCACTATGGGGGATCAGTGAAAAATTATGGCCACTGCGACAGCATATTATATTCCCTCTCTGGAGTAACCATTTGAACTCTTCCATGCTTCTACTTCACTCACATAATGGGGATATCCTTTCATCAAATATTCATCTCACTATGGTCTACAATATATATTAGTTTTTCCTAAAATAACCCATTACCATCAAGCTCAGAATAATTAAAATCTATCATTTAATAATAATTTGGGTGATATATTTAGGGTTGTGACACATGAAACTAGTCATGTGTTTCACTAAAGCATGTGGAAGAGACAATTAGTACATCACTAGACTGATTGTCTCCACTACCACAAACTACCTAAAAACCTAGGCACTATCTTTCCTTTCATTTGGAAATAAAATTTATCTATCCTAGGTAGGAAAAAATAAAGATACGGTGACCAATTTCAAACTCTATAGGTCTTCTCAAATGATCATCCTAATATTTCATCCTACATTATTTAGTTCCCAACTACTTTCTAAATAACTAAATCTTCCCTGAAGTCTCCTATATTTAAATCTATCTAATGGGTGATAGATCTCTTACCTATAACTAGAAAAATATTGAATTACATGAACTTCTTTATAAATCCTCAAAAAGAGATTTTTGGTTTGATTCTTGGAAGATTTTATTATAAGATAAGTCTATGAGTTCCAGATGATTCTCTTGTGAACTACTAAATCCCAAAATATGGGATTATATCATGTCCTATAGAATTTGAATCTAATGATCATATCAGAATTATATATGAGGATATTAGAATATTCTTATTTATACCCATGATCCATGTTCTTTCTAAAGGCCTTAACAAAATAATGATGTGATAGGATAACCTCAATCAAAAATAATAATCCTTAAAAAAATTTTACAGTCTAATTATACGTCATTCATATGTATTTCTCAATTCATTAATGGTAAAGTTCTCCATGATAGGAAAGATGTGTGTTACTTCATCTGAAGATCCACAATCACCCATAAAAATTTATTTTTATAAGGTGTCTGAGATAATCTTGTCATTAATTCTGTAGTGATATCATCCCACATCCATTTAGGAATGAGGAATGGTGTGGTCACATACAATACCAACTATGCCTGGGCTTCCCCTCTTATAGGTGAATCATCAAACCAAAAATCTCATTATCTCTTACTTTATCATGTCCAATTATATTACCTATAGAGATTATGACGAATCATTATACAAATAGGATGTTCCACAAATTTAGAAGCATAAAATTCCCTCATCATCTCCACACAGAAGAATATAGGAGCCCTTATTCATCAATGGATAAGAAGAACCCAATCACTACAAAGAGATTAGCTTGATCTTGACCCCAACCATATATACTTTCTCTCAGAGATAAACCCTTCGTATCGAAAAACTTAATTCTAATGATTTCATATACAATCATGGGAACAACAAATGCTGATTTTATAGTCACTCTCCCCTGGGAGTTCTGAACATCCAAATGAATAACCAAAAAGAGAACCATCAGCCACCAATCATAACATTATTTCCACACTTCTTTGTCAATTTATTTTTAGTCATGGTGTTAGAAATGATGCCTCCATTACCATGATTTTATGTATACGTGATGTATAAAATCTATAGATACTTGACACACCTCCTCTATCAATATATTTGGCCCAGCTTCTAAAAGATTTAATAATGGCTCTTATAGTCTTTATACCCCAAAAAAAACTCACCTAAAATACAGTATTATCAAAATATATGGTCATGTACCACAGTAGATATCTAAAAATAATTAGTTTGGATTTTATACTCATGATGCCTCGACTATCTAGACCAATAATAAACCACTCATTTTTCATACATTATAACTTCTTTATGTCTGAATCCATATACATATTAGAACATGGTATACTCCAAGATCAATTTAGTTAATGTTAGGATATGGGATGAGGTGAACCTGTTCTTCAAACCCCAGAAATCCACCTCATAAGATTATTACCAAACAAACTTCACCAATTTCATGGTCATTCTAAAAATTTTCAATTATAGAAAAGAGAAGTCCAAGATGGAATGTCATTAATTAACAATAAGACCCAAAATTCCCTAAATCATGAAGACATATTTTGTTAATTCCACGGATACCATGGCTATAACATTCTCTCGGTCGAAAAACACTCCAAAATTATGAGATAATGATACAAAATGTATACTTTTTCAATCTAGGAATGCTATTTAGATAGCATAGAATTTAGATGATTCTCCTTCATCATACTCAAGATGATTTCAGGATGTTTTGAATGTCCATCCCATGTGTTGGATCATAATATAGATGTATATGTATATTAGATTGCAAAATATAAGAGGGGGTTAATTGTAAGTTTAAAAATTTAGTATTTATACCCTTAAGAAAGAACTTAGTTTAAGAAGTATTAAACTAATAAAATTCACAATCAATATAATTAACCATATTGGTCTTTGATCTAATATATTTGATATGATGTAATACTATAAGTCTAAAGACCCGGAAAATCCAAGGGAATTTTTTTTATTAATTTTATTTTGGATTTTACAAGAACGCAGTTTCTGACGACACTTGATTCCGAGGCCCGGTGTGCCCGGAATCATTTTCTGAAGTTTAGCTTGGGTACGTTCAGTGAACGAACGAGCGGGTTTTTCTAACTTTTGAACCGGTGCTCGAAATCGAATTCTGAGTGCACCGATGGAATTGCAGCGCCGGTAATTTCATAGAAACACCTTTTTCAAAGTTGCGTTTTCTCGGGTGTGGTTTTTAAATTTTGGGGTTAAGTAAAGAAATAAAATAAAAGTGGTGAAACCAGTTTTATTTTATATTTGTTTAACCTAAGCTAAGTGGATGATGTGGGACCCACAATATCCTACCCACTTGGTAGGATATTTTTTAGGTGGGGCCCACATGAGCCCCATCATTCCTTTTCTTCCAAAACCCCCTCCTTTATTAAGGTAACTCACCTGCACCCCTACTAATTGGAAGTCAACCATTGCGTTTTCTGTTATGAAACGCCTCATTTAATTTGGGAAGTTTAAAAGTTGCAATTAATTCAATTAATTGTTTGATTCGTTTTTGAATTTTAAAACGCATGGCTTGAGAAATAAAATAAGACAACTCTTATTTTATTAGTCTGGTTGTGTTGAGATGGGATTTGGGAGAAAGTGGGGAAGCTTCAAGATCTTCATCTTTTTTATTGAAGAACGCGAAGAACGTGAAGAATGTGAAGAACACACCGATCTCAGAAGAAGAACGCCGAATCTTCAGAGATCGACTATGCAACATCGGGTACCGCGACGCGAACAAAACTCTCCTTCTGTGACGCCTTCTTCAGCGACGAACTCTCGCTCAATGAATTCGACGAGGTAGGGGGATTATTATTTCATTTGTTCCAGATAACTTCATCATTGACTTATCGTCTGATTTGGGCCGCTTGTTATCGGAATAACGGGAGGAGGTCGGACCACACGAACACGGCCGACCCTCCTCTCCCCTTTGGTTATTTGATATTGTTTGCGGCACGAAAAAGGCAACACGGTGCCGAAGCACCGCACGAGAAATATTAAAGAAAGGGGGAGAAGCGCAGCGCCGTCGCGATGTGCCATTGAAGACGAACCAAAGAAGCGGCACTGCCGCGCCATGCCGGAGAACCAAAAAAATACCGCGGCCGGAGCGGGGCGGCGGTGGAGGGGCGCAGTGCTGTCATGCCCCGCCGGATGGACCATGGTCGCGGCTGTGGCCGCGGCGGAGCGGGGAGACCGGCGGCCGGTTCCGGGCCATCGGCGTCGGAGTAGGGGGACCGGTCAGAGCCTGTCCGGTGGCAGCAGCAGCCAGCCGGCCGGAGCGGGCCGACCGGTCAAGGGAGGAGCTGGGGGTTACGACCCCCGGCTGACCAGGAGGTGCGGCCCCCCATCAGCCACGGTTACGAAACAGGGGGGGCAGGCGCCCCCCCCCCCCCCCCCCCCCCCATCCGCTCGGACGAAACGGCCAGGCCACCTGGCAACCGGGCCGCGCCAGCTGGGCCGGGCCGCTCCCAAGCGGGCCGGGCCCAGATCCGGGTCGGGTCGACCCAATTCGGGCCGACCCCAGGGGTCTCGGGCTCGGTCGGTCTGGGCCCGAAACCCACACTTCTGGACCTATCACGGTCTTTTTCTCATTACTTGGGCTGCGGACCTCCGATCGATGCACCGTCAGCTGCGATTTGATCCTTGTATCAAAATGGTCATTTCGGTATATTAAACTCAAGGTTTCGGAGAACTTTGGGTTCGACCGGGTTGGTTCTTACACGAAACCAATTGGGCCCTCAAAGAGGAAAGACTTATAACTTGAGCTCCGGATGTCTGATTGACGTGTCGTCGACTTTGATGGATTCCTCTTAGTGAGAAGGACACTTTTGTCTTACTCTGCTCGAGGTTTGGATGCAGTTGGAGTATGTTCGGGTTTGTTTTGACTTAAAAACCGACCCTACCCCTGGGACGAAAAAGCCAATGACTCTTAGACCGGGTGTCCGATTGATGCGCCGTCTGTGACGTTGAGTTCTTGTTGATGATACCTAACTTTTGGATACATAAACTCTGGAATATGTGTCAGTTGATGTATCAGACCCTCGGCTCATGGATTGGACCCTCCCGAACGAGCTTGATGTGTGCGGGAACCGTAGAGCTGGCTGTGACTGCGGCGACGATGATGACTGTACAGAAATCCTCCGTGGATTCGACGACGACGACTACAATACTCAGCAATTCTACGTGGATCAGTGCTACCGATCCAGTGTGGGTCAGATCCTATGTGGGTCAGTGCTTAGCGGTCCTGTACGGGCCAGTGCCTACAGATCCTGTGTGGGTCCGATCCTGTGTGGGTCATTGCGGGGGTTTGTTACCTATCGATCCTTTGTGGGTCATTGTGGGGGTTACTTACCTATCGATCCTTTGTGGGTCATTGCGGGGGTTAGTACCAATCGATCCTTTGTGGGTCCGACGACTTAGATGAATCAGTGGCAATATCTGATCATCTCTATTGTCTTACGAAGAAGTATACTTGTGTGAGCTGAATGTTTTCTTGCTTTCCTATGTGGATTGTGTTGTGCTATCCTGTGTGGATGTGATCTAACTTGGGCTCATATGTTATAGCCGAACTGGAATTGACGACTTAGGTATATGTATGGAAATATACATATGTGGTGTCGGATGCTACTTCGTCATTGTATCTTCCTTTGTGAACTATCCTTTGTGGATTCTGTGAGACCTTCAGGGGTATCGGGGTCCCTACTGAGTATCTTATACTCACCCCCGCATGGGATATGCCCACACTACGTTGTATTGGTTGTAGACGACGGACAATGCTGATCGTGGTTGAGGCTTGTGGAGCAGGTCGGTACCAGGAGGTGGACCACTGGGCAGGACGTACTCAGAGCAGACAGCTGGACCCAAGGAGCTGTGGAGGCTATCTGTACCCACCCTCCAGGTGGGACTTCCAGTGGACGGCTCGAGGGTGAGACTTTACTTTTTAGTTGTTGTACTCCCTTTTTCAGTTGTACTTTACTTTCTGTTTGGGTTCGTATTCTGGCCCACTTACTTTTCCGCACTGACTTTTGTACCCAGTTTTTACATAGTGTTTACTTCTGCTTGCTTGCTCGGTGGTGTTTGTTTACTTTATAATGGAAATTCCTTCCCTTTTACCGGGAATTATGCCTTGGTGCTAGTCGCCAGCCCTGGCCTATGGAAGGCGGGCTTGGGGAAGTCCCGACATGGGCCCCGAGGATGGGTCGTGACAAATTGGTATCAGAGGAGTTCGGTTCTACCACAGAACTTTGGACTCTGATATTCTTTCTATGTGAAGCAATAGTGTTAAGAGTATTGAGTGTGGTTATCAGTCCAGGGAGTCCAGAGTTGGTGCGGCGGCCGATGTATCCGTACACCAGGACCCGGACTTCTGATTTCCGACTTAATGCATGAAAACATTGATTGCATGCGTGTTTCAAGTTTTCTTTGTGATTAATTTGTGCCAGCTCACCAGGTATACTGTTCTGACCGTGCGACACCTGTCTCTTTTCAGGATAGCCCCACGACTGCAGCCAGCTAGGTTTTCGAGTGTTGTGTGTGACGAAAACCCACTGAGCAATGAGGCCTTGGTACAGGGCCCTTTGACAGTAGAGGAACCGACGGTACCTCTACCCACCGAGCCACTGATGCTACCAGCCCCAGCCGTTGACAATGCACATCACCTTAGTGCATTGCATGGGTTTTAGCATCAACGACCGCCCAGGTTCTGCGGGGAGACGGACCCTCAGGCAGCCGAGGATTGGCTAGAGGCAGTTGTACGAGTTTTCAGGTTATTGAGGACACCAGCATACCTCATGGTGATCCTTGCAGCGAGCCTCCTACACGCAGCAGCAGGAAGATGGTGGATCTTGATTCTCCTGGTGCACGATGAGGCATCTCTTCTCTGGACGGACTTTGAGAGCCTCTTCTACTTGGAGTTCATCCTAGACACCCTCCATATGGTGTGCATCCAGGAGCTTCTACAGCTGCGGCAGGGCAGCTTGACGGTCGGCCAGTACTCTGCGAGATTTACAGATCTCTCGCGCTATTCGATAGACATGGCATGAGAAACATTCTTCTGGGCCCGGACCTTTGAGCAGGGATTGAGGAATGAGATCAGTGCATCGATGATCTCCCTCACCATTCCAACACAGGCAGGGGTACTGGAGCGAGCCCTTCTGATCGAGATCTTCCTTGCCGAGCCTACATCAGCAGTGAAACCTACTGCAGGGTGGCACGTAGCAGAGTCTTTTGCAGCAAGAGGTCGATGGATGAATCATGGGTCCTGGAAGACCAGACCCTTAGGAAGACGACTTCAGGACACTAGCTCAGTGGTGCGGGGCACACAGCGCATAGCCAGTCTTTCGAGAGGTAGACAGTTCTACGCATGCCTCGGGCGGAGCCACATGGCTCGTGACTGCCCGACCCGCCGTGCAGTGGAGCAACAGACGGTTGAGGGACCACCCAGGCAGAGGTAGAGGGTCGACTATGGCAGTCCGCAGGGAGCATGCGGATGAGGCAGAGGAGCTGGCGGATCAGCAGTTGGTGGGCGACGCTTTGAGGCTCTATGACCACCACCGCCAGGAGGTCCACCCCGACCACAGGGAGCTGGCGGGCAGAGAAAAGAACAGCTTCAGGCAGCGGAGGCCTACGACCACGGCATGCCCAAGATGATTCGAGGGACTATCTGTGTCTATTCCACCCTTGTTGTAGTTCTTATAGACACAGGATCGAGTCATTATTTCATAGCTGCTGCCCTTGTTCGGATCTCGGAGATTCCGACCGAGCCGTTGGCTCGATCCTTATGGCTAGAGACTCTTACGGGAGAAGACTCGACTATTACGCACTGGTGCCGACAGTGTGAGCTTACTATAGGAGGCGAGAGCTTCAGCTGGGATCTTCTTGTAGTGGCTTCGAGGACTTACGACGTCATCATGGGCATGGATTGGTTATCTACTGTCCATGCTCATATTGACTGTATTAGGCGCAAGGTAAGGTGTGTACGCACCGACGAGAGCAGGTTCACCTTCACCGGCGAGAAGGGAGCCTTCACAGCACATGATGGACTCTTGCAGAGGAGAGGACAACCCATCACTCATCAGTTGGCTAGCCTCATCCTAGGAGTAGTTGATGTGCAGAGTCCGGTTTTTCCTGCAGTGGTGGAATAGTATGCGGACATTTTCCCCGACGACGTTCCAGGACTACCTCCTCGCAGAGAGGTAGACTTTTATATTGATCTGTACCCCGGGACAGCCCCGATATCCACCTTAGAATATCGGATGGCTCCCACCATGCTTCGTGAGCTACGGGTACAATTAGAAGACTTACAGGGAAAGGGATTAATCCGACCCAATGTTTCACCCTGGGCTTCCCCGATATTGTTCGCCAAGAATGTGGATGGGAGCTTGCGACTTTGTGTCAACTATCATCGCCTGTACCAGGTGACAGTGAGGAACAAGAATCCGCTACTGAGGATTGATGACCTCTTCGATCAGTTCAAGGGAGCACGGTGGTTCTCAAAGATAGACCTTAGATCAGGCTATCATCAGCTCAGAGTTCGGGACGAGGATGTGCAGAAGACGGCCTTCAGATGTCGGTATGGCCACTATGAGTTCTTGGTTATGCCATTTAGCGTAACCAATGCTCCATCAGTGTTCATGGGCCTCATGAACTAGATATTTCAGCCATACCTCGATTGATTTGTCGTGGTCTTCATCGACGACATTTTGATATACTCGACGACTGAGGAGGAGCAGGCCTACCACTTATGGGTTGTACTAGACACACTCCGAGAGAACCATCTTTATGGTAATCTCTCAAAGTGTCAGTTCTAGATACACGAGGTGCACTTCTTGGGACACATCATCTCTTAGGTGGGAGTTGTGGTGGATCCTGCAAAGATCGAGGCAGTGTTAGCTTGGGAGCCACCCAGGAGCGTGAGGGAGGTGCAGAGTTTCTTGGGACTAGCTGGATACTACCGGAGATTTGTGCCGGAATTCTCCAGAGTTGCATCACCACTCTCAGCTTTGAAAAAGATGGGGAAACACTTTGTGTGGTCAAACAGATGTCAGAAGAGCTTCTAGGAGCTGAGACAGAGATTGACCAGCGCGCCTATCTTGAGGCTACCGGAGGAGGGAGTTGGGTACGTAGTTTACTGCGATACCTCAGGGACTAGACTTGGATGTTTCCTGATCCAGGAGCAGGCTGTGATCGCCTATGGATCACGTCAGTTAAGGAAGCATGAGCAGAACTACACTACCCATGACCTGGAGTTAGCAGCAGTGGTCTTCTCTCTGAAGATGTGGCGACACTGTCTGATGGGAGAGCACTTTATAGTCTACTCTGACCATCAGAGTCTTAGGTACATGTTCTTGGAGAAGGACCTGAACCTGAGATAGCAGTGATGGATCGAGTTCCTCCAGGACTATGACTTTGAGATAGTCTATACTCTTAGAAAGGGGAACGTGGTAGCCGATGCTCTCAGTAGGAGGACGGGCATTCAGCTACTTGGGGAGGCCACAGAGCAGCTAGCCGCTTTGCAGATATCCTTCATGGATAGATATGGAGTAGCCTTTCTTCAGCCGCTCACAGTCACTCCTCCACTACTACAGTGGGTCGGAGAGGCACATCGTGGGGACGCCGACTGTGAGATGCAGCGTGCACGGATATCCTCAGGACAGGCACCAGATGGATTCTCCATAGAAGGAGAGCGCGACGTCCTTTTCAGAGGACATACCATGGTACCAGTTTCTTTACGGGAGGACGTGATGAGATAGTTTCATACTTCCCCTTTGGCGGTGCATCCTGTAGTGGCGACGATGTACCAGGATCTTAGACGACAGCACTGGTGGCCGGGCATGATGAAGGTTGTTGCAGAGTTCGTTTCTCGATGCCTCAACTGCTAGCAGGTGAAGGCAGAGCACCAGGTACTAGCAGGCTTGGTACAACCCTTGGAGGTCCCATAGTGGAAGTGGGATGGCATATCTATGGACTTCGTGACTGGACTTCCACACACTTTCAGAGGTCACGACTCCATTCGGGTGATTTTCGACCAACTCACCATGTCATCTCACTTCTTACCCATCAGAGAGCAGGGCTTAGTGGAGAGCTTGGGATGTATTTACGTTCCAGAGATTGTACAGCTTCATGGTGTTCCATCATCTATCGTCTCCGATCGAGATGCTTGCTTTACTTCCCGGCTTTGGAAGGGGTTGCAGGAGGCATTCGAGACGCAACTACGTCTGAGTACTGCCTTTCACCCTTAGACAGATGGTCAGACAGAGAGGACCATTCAGACTCTCGAGGACATGCTCCGCGCTTGTGTCCTCGACTTTGGTTGCAGCTGGGAGGACCACCTAACTTTGGTGGAGTTCGCGTACAACAACAACTACCACTCCACCATCAGGATGACACCATACGAGGCGTTGTATGGCCAACCTTGCAGATCTCCTATGTGCTGGACAGACCAAAGGGAGTCAGCACTTGTGGGACCGAAGATGGTCCAGGGCATGACAGAGAAGGTCCAGGTCATCCAGGAGAAGATGAGGACAGCTCAGAGCCGACAGAAGACTTATGCAGACACGAGGCGGAGGACACTAGAGTTTGAGGATGGTGACCATGTCTTCTTGCGGGTCTCACCTCGACGTGGTTTATAGAGATTTGGTCGAGGCGGCAAGTTGTCTCCACGATTCATCAGACCATTCCAGGTCCTTAGCAGGATTGGCGAGGTGGCTTATCGCCTGGATCTACCACCTCAGTTGCACCGGGTGCACGACGTCTTCCACGTATCCCAGCTGATTAGATACGTGCACGAACCGACACACATCATTGACCATGGGGATCTAGACGATGATGATGGGGAGACATATGCGGAGGTCTCGGTGGAGATTGAGGATCGACAGGAGTGGTTTCTACGTGGATGGTCAATTCCTCTAGTGTGCATCATATGGCAGCACGGGAACCTTCAAGAGATCACTTGGAGAGGGAGGCTCAGATGCATGCTCAGTACCCACATTTGTTTCCCTAGTTTATGATGTATCTTTACGAGGATGTAAAGCCCTGATGTGGAAGTGATGTAAATACCCATAAAATTGAAGGGAAATTTTTTTTCATAATTTTCTTTCGGATTTTACAAGAACGTGGTTTCTGACGGCACTTGATTCCGAGGCCCGGTGTTCCCGAGATCATTTTCTGAAGTTTAGCTTGGGTACGTTCAGTGAACGAATGAGCGGGTTTTTCTAACTTTTGAACCGGTGCTTGGAATATAATTCTGAGGGCACCGATGGAATCGCAGCGCCAGTAATTTCTTAGAAACACTTTTTTCGGAGTTGTGTTTTCTCACGTGTTGTTTTTATATATTGGGGTTAAGTAAAAAAAATAAAATAAAAGTGGTGCAGCCAATTTTATTTTATTTTTGTTTTACCTAAGCTAAGTTGATGATGTGGGACCCACAATATCCTACCCACTTGGTAGGATATTTGTGAGGTGGGGTCCACACGAGCCCCATCATTTCTTTTCTTCCTAAACCCCCTCCTTTATTAAGGCAATGCACCCACACCCCTACTAACTGGAAGTCAACCCTTGTGTTTTTATGTTATGAAACGCCTCATTTAATTTGGGCAGTTTAAACATTGCAATTAATTCAATTAATTGTTTGATTCGTTTTTGAATTTTAAAATTCATGGCTTGAGAAATAAAATAAGACAACTCTTATTTTATTAGTCTGGTTGTGTTGAGAGGGGATTTGGGAGAAAGAGGGGAAGCTTGAAGATCTTCATCTTCTTTATTGATGAACGCGAAGAACACACTGATCTCCGACGAAGAATGCCAAATCCTCGGAGATCGACTATGCGACGCCGTGTACTGCGACGCCAACGGCACTCTCCTTCCGAGACGCCTTCTTCCGCGATGAACCGTCGCTCAATGAATTCGACGACACTGGGGGATTATTATTTCATTTGTTCCTGATAACTTCATCATAGACTTATCGTCTGATTTGGGCCGCATGTTATCAGAATAACGGGAGGAGGTCGGACCGCATGAACACGGACGACCCTCCTCTCCCCTTTGGTTATTTGATATTGTTTGCGGCACGAACAAGGCAACGCGGTGCCGAAGCACCGCAAGGGAAATATTAAAGAAAGGGGGAGAAGCGCAGTGCCGTCGCACCGCGCCTTTGAAGACGAACCAAAGACGCTACCCTGTCGCACCACGTCGGAGAACCAGAAAAGCGTCGCGGCCAGAGCGGGGTTGCAGTGGATGGGTGCGGCACCGTCGGGCTGCGCTGGACAGACCAAGGCCGCGGCTGAGGCCGTAGCGGAGCGGGGAGACCGGCGGCCGGTTCCGGGCCGCCGGCGTCGGAGCAGGGGGACTGGCCAGAGCCGGTCCCGGGGCGGTAGCAGCCGGCCGGCCGGAGCGGGTCGGCCGGTCAAGGGAGGAGACGTGGGTTACGACCCCCGGCTAACCAGCAGGTGCGGCCCCCCATCATGGGGGACGCGGTTACGAAACAGGGGGGAAAGCGCCCCCCCCCCCCATCCGCTCAACCGAAACGACCGATCCACCTGGCGACCGGGCCATGCCAGCAGGGCCGGGCCGGACCCAGGCGTGCCGAACCCGGACCCGGCTCGGGTCGACACAGTTCGGGCCGACCCAGGGGGTCTCGGTCCGGGTCGGTCCGGGCCCGAAACCCCCACTTCTGGACCTCTCACGGTCTTTTACCCATAACTTGGGTTACAGACCTCCGATCGACTTACCGTCAGCTGCGATGCGATCCTTGGATCGAGACGGTCATTTTGATATATTACACACATTCTTTCGGAGAACTTTGGGTTCGTCCGGGTTGGATCGTACACGAAACCAACCAGGACCTCGGAGCGGAAACGCTTATAACTTGAGCTCCGGACGTCCGATTGACATGTAGTTGACTTTGATGGATTCCTCTTAGTGAGACTGACCCTTTTGGATTACTCCGCTCGAGGATTGGATGTATTTGGAGTATGGTCGGGTTGGTTTTGACGTAAAAACCAACCGGGACCCTTGGACGGAAAAGCCAATAACTCTCAGACCGGGCGTCCGATTGACGCGCCGTCTGTGAAGTTGAGTTCCTGTTGACGATATGGAACTTTTGGATACATCAACTCCGGACTATGTGTCAATTGATGTATCAGCCCCTCGGCTCATGGATCAGACCCTCCCGAATGAGCTTTCTGTGTGCAGGAACCCTAGAGCTGGTTGCGACTGTGACGACGATGACATCTGTACAGAAATTCACCGTGGATTCGATGGCGACGACTACAACACTCAGCGATCCTACGTGGATCAGTGCTACTGATCTTGTGTGAGTCAGATCCTATGTGGGTCAGTGCTCAACGGTCCTGTGTGGGCTAGCGCCTACAGATCCTATGTGGGTCCGATCTTGTGTGGTTCATTGCGGGGGTTAGTTACCTATCAATCCTTTGTGGGTCATTGCGGGGCTTAGTTACCTATCGATCCTTTGTGGGTCATTGCGGGGGTTATTACCTATCGATCTTGTGTGGGTCCGATGGCTTAGATTAATCAGTGGCAATATCTGATCATCTCTATCATCTTACAAAGAAGTATACCTGTGTGAGCTGAATCTTGTCTTTTTTTCCTATGTGGATTGTGTTGTGCTATCCTGTGTGGACGTGGTCGAACTTGGGCTCGGATGTTGGAGCCAAACTGGAATTGATGACTTAGGTATATGTATGGTAATATACCTAAGTGGTGTCAGATGTTACTTCGTGATTGTATCTTCCTTTGTGGATTATCCTTTGTGGATTCGGGGAGACCTTCAGGGGTCTCGGGGTCCCTACTGAGTAGATTATACTCACCCCTGCATGGGTTATTCCCGCACAAAGTTTTTTTGGTTGCAGACGACAGACAACATTGATCGTGGTTGAGGCTTGCGGAGCAGGTCGGTACCTGGAGGTGGACCACTGGGCGGGAAGTACTCGGAGCGGACGGCTGGACCCGAGAAGCTGTGGTGGCTTTCTATACCCACCTTTCAATTGGGACATCAAGTGGATGGCTCGAGGCTGCAGCTTTACTTTTCAGTTGTTGTAATCCCTTTTTCAGTTGTACTTTACTTTCAGTTTGGGTTTGTATTCTGGCCCATTTACTTTTCCTCACTTACTGTTTTACCCAGTTTTTACATAGTGTTCACTTCTGCTTGCTTTCTCTGTGGTGTTTGTTTACTTTAGAAAGGCAATGCCTTCCCTTTTACCGGGAATTACTCCTTGGTGCTAGTCGTCAGCCCCTGGCCTATGGAAGGCGGGCTTGGGGTAGTCACGACACGTGCCCCGAGGACGGGTCGTGACAATAAGTAATGTAGAAAAATTGTATTCAAATTGAATATAATGATCAATGTAATGAAAATGAAAAATATTCTCCCATACAGCCTGTATACTCTATTAATATAATATGTAATTAATGAATCGCAGTTGAAACAATTACAATTGAATTGAATATAAAAAAAGAGGAAACAATACAATTCCCTTTCTAATACCAATAGCAGTCGAAAAGTAAAAGTATTAGAATTATTATATCTCAAAGAGAAGGGTATCATTTCACCTTGGATGAAATGTTTTTCCTACCACAGCCTTGGTAATCCCTTGATACGACATTCGTAATACCATCTTGCTATCCTTGGAAGCCCTCGATTATGGAGGTAATCAGAACCTCTATCTTTAAAGAAATTGAAATCCCTTGATACGATGATTGGTAGAACCTATTTATATCCCTGTAATCCCTCAATTGTTACCACAATTATTGGTCACACAAAGAAGAAACAAAGAACTTATAGAAATTCATGAACATGGAACAAGAAGTTAACTTATCGTATCTTCTAGGCTTTCAAATGAAGCAAGAGAGAAGTCACAACATCTCTCTCTAGAAAACGATGAAAGAAAAATTTGGGTATCCTGGTTAGATGGACCTCCGATTTATAGACATCAGGTTCCAATGATCATATTTTATCAAATAGTAATATTTCTCTAAAAAACATGGAGGAACTTAGACACCTGGTATTACCACATTCAACACAATCAGAATACATGACATCATTTTTACTGGTGAAAAAACAACATAATGACACCATTTTAGTTAGAAAATAGTAAGTACAATTATATGAAAGAAAGAGTATGAGTAACTTGAAATCCGTATTTATGTTATGATAAGAGTGTAGTGTATTTCAAAAGTACAACACATAACGTGGTTACTAGGTGTATCATAATAACAATACATATCGTGATTACAATTTATAACCAGGTTATGATTCTTAAATTTTTTATGATGCATGATATTTAATCTGGTAACGATTCTTGTATAAATTGCATAATAATAGTATGATACATAACCTGGTTATGATACATAACCTGTCTATGATTCATAATTATGATATAATTCCTATTCCGGTTGTGATGCATTATTACGATGGGGTTCTTAACCTAGTTTCGCTGTCTAATTATGATGTGGTAGTTAACCTAGTTATATTGCATTTGGTTACCATGCATGTGGTTATGGGGTATGACTTGGTTACGATACATGACCTAGTTACAATACAAGACCTGGTTTCAATACATGTGATTACAATGCCTGTGAAATCAATGTAATATATAATCTGGTTACAATTCCAAATTATAGTGCAATGCATAATATGGTTACAATTCCTGATTATATTGCAATGCATAATCCAGTTTCGATTCCTGATTATAATACCATACATAATCTGGTTACGATCATGAAACAATAAAGAAAACAATGTTAGTGAACAACATATATACTTATGATAAGAATTAAACATATAATAAAGACAATGCGAGTGATTACGATTGTGAACCAACACAAATGGTAAACAATATAAGTGATTACGATATGTTTGATGGGAAAGTCGAAACACATTTTCACTCAACAATATCCCCCCTTTTGGAAATCACAAAACAAAAACAAAACAAAATAAACAATAATGACTTATCTCCTCATGAGTTTAATAACTCTTTTGAAAGTAATAGTGAATACGACTAATTCCACCCTGGGTTTAAAAACAACTTACAGGGGATTGTGTTCTCTTTACTTTTATTTTATAATTCTCCCCCATAATAAGGAATTCAAAAAAAAATTATTTTCACTACCATTCTCCCTTTTTTTGGTTTTCAAAAAGAATAAGGGAATTAATTTATTTCCTACCAAATGTTATAGAATCCAGTATATGAAACAATAATTGTTACTTGAAATAAAAATTCATTACAATAAGAGTTTTAAATCAATATTTTTGCTTTTTTCAAACTATTAAACATTGTAATATTCATCATTTTGAACTCCTTTCTATCCTCCATGAGTTTATCAATAGCTTCTTATTGAGCCATCATCCTCACATCCTATTTAGAAAAATACAATTCTCGCTTCTAGAGCCTTTTTTGTAGAAGTCGATTGATTTCATTATGGGATTTATGCTTTACTTATTGATTTTTATGCCTTTCTTCCTGGTTATTGAAATCATCCAACGTGATTAAATATGTCTTATTAAGGATAAAAACTCCATTTGAGAGTGAAAAAATATCATTACTATCATTTTATAACTTTTCCTTAAATCTCTCAAGTTCTTATGAGGCTACTTATTTTGATGTATCAGATCTTTTAATGTATTAAATATTTTCACTCAAATCATTAATCAACTACAAATAGAGAGAGTTGAGTTTATTTACCTAGTGCAACAATTACTTCTTCTTGTCCAGATGTGTCTTGAGGCTTTCATCAACGTTGTAATACCACTTCACAAACATATTGCAAGACTTACTGTTCTCAGTAACACATTCCTTGAAAATATTGAAATCGGATTCAAGACATAGGAATATTCCATCAAAACCATGATATAATCCATTAATTCATCATGATAATTTGAAAGAATTTCCAGCCTATCTTTAAATTTTGGAATGAATGTTAACAACATCTCTCATCTATTCAAATAATGTTCAATGTACTGAACCCCTTTCATAGTGATTGTTCTTTCAGAATCTGTGTCCTTGGTATATTGTGGGAGATCACCAAAATGAGTTTCAGTTCTGATCACTTGAGCTTGCTGATAATGATTTTTATCAGATTATTTCTCTTATTTATCGGAAATAGGAATAAATTTCACGGAGAAAACCTTTTTAGAAGCTTTATTTCAAGATTTAGGATCTTAAGATGTAAAATTGAAAGGGGGAACTTCTAAGGATTCTACGGTATGACTTCTCCTATTTGTATCTTCTTTTTATTTCACTTTTAATTATTCTTATTTGTATTCTTCATACCATTATACTTCATGATCATGTTCCTATTTCCCTTATTCTTTTTGTTATTCTTCCTCTTCTTCAATTTCATTAGAAAGATATTGTGTAACTGATTGTTCTGAAACTTTGTTCTACTTTCCATTGCCTTTTGGAACCACTTTCGTCTTACCAGATGGCTCCCTTATTTCAATTATAGTTTTTAGTATCTCTCCTATTGCGAGAAGACTATCAAGTTCAATAGACTCAGCCTTACTATTCTTCAATATCTTCTTTCTATCTTCTTCTTTAAAAGATTCTTCAGACCATACTTTCAAAGTCAAGGCTTTAGTAGGATCCAAAAAAACTGAGGATCCCCCTCATTCATTTATTTCTTTTTATTTCTCCATTCGGCATCAACCTCATCTAATAAATCCTTTTGTTTCTTTTTTGTCCGTGGAGTTGTACTATTAACTACATTTATTTTATTAGAATTAGGCTTTGATGGCATAGAATATTTCTGACTACATTCAACAACTTTCTTTCCTTTATCAGCATCTGGATCTTTCTAAAAAAATCGATTTAGGATTGAATCGTAACTTCATCCTCCTTATCATATCCATAATAATTACGGGCTCCATGAAGGAAGTTGGATATGAATTGATTTCAATATTACACAAACTCAAGCATTAATTTAGAAACTTTATAATAATGTTAGGAAACATGATTAGCTATGATTTTATTCCACCATAATTGAGCTTCTTGGTTTTTTGAAAGATGAACCCCATATGGTTTGACAATCTCATGTTCACCAAGTAATCAATAACATATAAATCTGAAACATTCAATGTTTCCTTTTCACCCTTTATCAAAATGAAAACCCCTTGCATACAGAGGGCTACAAGTCTATTATCTCATGATAAATGACATACTTTTCTATTGTCTTCATGAATCTCAAAAGGTGTTTCTTTGGATTTAGACTTATTAAAAAGGTCAATCAGCTTTCGGTAATTTATGAGGAGAACATAATGCATCTCCCTCCAATGGAACAAAAAGAAACATATATGCCTACTTTAAAAAGGTTGTATAATTATTACTATACATGATAAAAGAAATATTAAGAACATTTTTTATCTCTAATGATTCATAAAATTGAAACACCCCATCATGATATGTATACTATTGATCAGAATTCTGTATTTTGACATAAATTGATTCTGAACCATGAAACCTTATAATTCTTTTTAATGATGAGTTAAAAGACACATAAAATTCTCAAGATACCAACCATTCACCTTGAAAAGACAAGGAATATAATTTCATTGGAGCCATTACATTTAGAGAAGAAGCAGTAAACTCAATCATGAAAGACTAACTTGCACCCTGAAGATCCTGTTGATTAGAAAAGCTGAGTAGATCACTGATTATGAAAGATGAGGTATGAACCAATTTCATACCATGATGACTATATATAGAGAAACTTGTCTTGAGATTAAAATAGAAGACTTCAATGTGGGATAGGTTCGTCTTCAAGGATGTTGATGACCATGATTATATCTAAAAGATCCAATGGTTGAGAATAATTTCAAACACTTGAGGTTTTCCTTAATATAAAATTTTATTCAGACTGAAACCATGTAAGAATTAAAATAATGAAATGAGAAACATCCATTAAAATGACAAAAATAATACATTAGAAATTTTACCTTTCGGAGTACTGGAATAGATGTATTGGTTTTAATATATTGTTCTTATGAATAAAATACAAATAATAAAAAAATGTAATACTGATAAGAATTCAAAAATAGATAATATCAAATAGGCTTGTACTGATTATTTAGTACCAATATAATAATCCATAACTAATAATCCAATACCAAAAAAGTATTTCAATTATGATTGTTTAGTACAGATAATGTATCCTAATACCAATAGTATAATTCAGTTCTAATAATTATTAAACTAAAACATCAAACTGATACAAAAAGTAATTGATAATTTCATGAAACTTATTAATCCAACACTAATAAAATGAAAAACTAAATAGTAAAACTGAATATAGTGAAACCAATTAAAAGAAAACTAAAAAGTGATACTAATAAACATAAAACTAACAAGTGAAACCGATAAACATAAAACTAAAAAGTGAAACTGATAAAAATAATACTAAAAACAGAAACTGATAAACCTAAAACATAAAGGGTAAAATAGATAAAATAATGTATACTCCCCCTTTGAAAAGGAGTAACGTAATGTAAAGAGACAGGTTAAACAAGAAATTTATTTGAATGATTAATTCAGATTGATCATTTCTATTTTTTGTGTAATGTATTCAAATCAATCAAAAGATAATGGTTTTGTGAAAATGTCAGCAAGTTTTTTTAGCATTTTGATAAATTTTAATACACTATCTCCTATTGGTGTCTGATCCCTAAGAAATTTAGGCCTAATATATAGTTGTTTTTCACGTGATTAGTGTACATGGTTTTTACTAAGAACAATGGAACAAGTATTTTCACATAGTATTTGATTTTTGAAAAAACTCTTTCCATATTCAGTGAGTGTGTGTGGAATCCCCAACAACTAAGCATAACAACCTCCAGATACTATATATTTTGCTTCATAAGTGGAAAGTGATGTTGAGTGTTGCTTCTTGCAAGACTAATAAACTAAAAAATATCCAAATAAATGACATCTTCCATATCTACTCTTTCTATCCCATTTATAACCACCAAATTCAGCATCTGAAAACTTTTCAAAAGAAAATAATTTCCAGAAGAATAGAATAGCCCTAAATCTATAGTTCCCATTAAGTAGCGAAAATTTATTTTCATTTCTTTTAAATGAGATTATTTTTTATTAGATTTATTTATTGCACAAAAGAATACTAAAAACATTAAGTCTTGATGACCAGCTGTCAATTATAACAAACTTATTATCATGCCTCTAAAATATGTTTGATCCACTTATTTCTCAGTATCATAAAGATAAAGTTTTTTTGATGTATTGATTGGAGATATAATACTTTTAGTGTTGTCATATCCATACTTTTTTAGTAAGTATTTGATATACTGATGTTGAGATATATAAGTTCCATCTGGTTTTTGAGATATTTAATAACCTTTAGAGAATGTTAACTCCCCATCATACTCATTTAAAACTCAAATTTCATTTTATTTGCCAATGAAATAGGTAATTACTGTTTATTTGAATCGAATATTATGTCACAAACATATATTTGAACTTCAAAACATTTTTTCCATTTTTATAAAGATATTTGGGTCAGCAGTACCTTTTCATTATTGTTTTATAATGGAAACCATATGATTCTATCATACCAAGATCTACAGTTTAGTTTAAGGCCACTCAATGATTTGGTAAGTTTAAAAACATTATCAGGGTGTTATAAATCAAAAAAAACCATGAGGTTTCTCTAGAAAAACATTTTCTTGTACATATGCATTAAGAAAAGAACTTTTTATATCTATTTGAAAATGTTTGAAATTGATTTTTACTACAAATGATAATAGAATACATATAGATTGAAGTCTAGCTACTAGAGTATAGGTTTCTTCATTGTATATTCCCTCTGGTTGATTATATCCCATATTAATACGTCACTAATTATTTTTTATGATGACTCTATTTTCATCACATTTTTTCCCAAAACCCCATTTTACACCAATTAAATTTTTTTATTTAGGTCTTTCAACCATGGCCCAGACATGATTCCGTTCAAATTCATTTAGTTCATCTTGAATTGATTTAACCCAATATTCATCACCTAAGGCCTCATTCAAACTTTTAGGTTCAAATTGAGATAGAAAAACAATATATTCTATTTCTTTCTCCAGGAATTTCTGGTCCTAATAGGTTGATTTACATCACCAATGATATTATCACTGGGATGATTCCAAAGGATCAATTGATTTGAGTTTTGTAAAACTTCTTCATCAATATAATATAGAAATTCATTTGGGGATAATGTTTCAAAAACATTTTCTTGAGTATTTTCCTTTTCAATTTTTTTTTCAATCCATGAATGATAATCAGTTTGTGAAAACACATCAATTGATACAGGTAAGGATTGTTTAAAAACAAAGGGGTCAGTTTCATCAAACTTAACATGCAATGTTTCGTCAACATTACAAGAGTGTTTGTCAAAAACTATATAGTTCATAGAAGTTGTGGAATAACCTAGAAACATTATTTCATCATATTTAGGTGTGAATTTATGTAAATTATATTTTGTATTCAATATGAATACTTTTCATCCAAACAATATGAAGTAAGAAACTTTATCTTTTCTAGTAGAACACAATTCATAAGCTATTTTATTATGAAAAGGTCTCTTAAAAACGTTATTTACAGTATAACATTCATTTTTAACAGCATCATCCCAGAAATACATATCAATTGAATATTAACTCAACATGGTTCTTATCATTTCCGGAATAATATGGTTTCTTCTCTCAACAACACCATTTTTCCGAGTGTTTCTTAGAGGTGAAAATTTTTGAGTAATACCCTTCATACTAAAAAAAGTTTAAAATCCAAATTTTGAATTTCTACTCAATGATCACTATGAATATTTATCAATGGTAGGTTTTCTAATTTTTAACATGGGCTATAAAGGATTTTAAATAGAAAAAGGATTCATAATTATTTTTTTGAAAATAGACCAATGTAATTCTAGTGTAGTAATCAACTAAAAAATTACATAGTATTTGCCTCTAATGCTTCCAGTTTGGTAGGACAAAAAAGATCTATGTGAACTAACTATAATTCATTAGAGTTTGAAACTTCACTGATTTTTTAAAGTTAGTATTATGTTTCTTTATATATTGACAAGGGTTATATACTTTGGAAGAATCATACCTTTGATCTAGTAGATACATAACAAGTATTTTATCTGTGAGTTTACAAAGGATCCTTAGATTTTATATTCCTAACCTTCTATTCTATAACCATGATTGGTCTTCCATTTCATTTAATTAAGGTAGTTCTGGGATTTTAAGGTCTGCTCTGTTGATTGTGTATACATTCCCATGCCTATAGGCAGAAAATAATTAATTCTCCCTTGGAATTTTCAACTAAAAAATCATCATTCATAAAATTCACAAGGTAACCTTCATCACATAATTGAGTAATTCTTATAAGGTTGTGTTTATGACCTTTGGCAATCAAAACATTTTATATTAAATGTTTTATTAAAAGAAAAGTATTACCTATACCGATGATCTTTCCCTGAGTGTTACCACTGAAGGCTACTCTTCCGCATTTCATTTCAATTATGTTTTCAAGGTAATAATTGTTTACCATAATGTGTCAAGAACAACCACTATCCATGTACCAAATGTTCTTTTTGATGGTACACTACTTGTTTTCCTAAAAAACATGCAATTAGTTTTTCAGAACCCAAACGTATTTGGATTCGGAAATGTTAGATTACAGAGTTTTAGGAATCCCCATTTGTTTTAAAAAATGAGCATTATGAAATCCTAAATATTTTGTTTTATTAAGAGAGAAATTTTTTTATGAATTTCCACCACATTGAGATTTAGTACAGAATAGAGAACTTTGAGGAACAAAATAACAATGAAAAAAAATCAGTTTTGAGTGACAGTAACCAATTCTAGAACTAATTCTAAGTAGAAGAATTAGGGAATACATTTTATCAAATTATTTTCCTCCAAAGTTTAATTTTCATAAATGTTCCTTAAGAGAAAGGATATCAAATTTTAGATTAATGAAAAAATAATCATTCTCATTAGAAATTTTTTTGGAATTGTTTTTAGTTTCAAATATAATTTTTTTAAATCAAATTGTTCAAAGTTTTTAAAAAGAATATCCTTATTAGAACATATTTCTAAAAGAGTTTTTGAAATAGTTTCATAAAAAATTAATTTATTATCATGTTATTTTAAATGATTGGATACTTCTTTTGTAAGAATAGATATTCTAGAATTTTCCTTGCCAATATTTTTCTTGAGTTTAGAATTTTAATTATCATGTAATTTGTAATATCTAGATACATCTTAAAAAGAAGATAAATTATCCTATACTAAGGAGGATTCTTCATATAAAGAGTAAGAATGACACTCATCATGTTAATTTTCATTTAAAGATACAATTTTAAGAGGTTTAGAATTGTGTGTTGTATCTTTGAAATAATGATTTTCAATAGGAAGTATGACTATGAGACCTATATTCTTCTGAACATAAGATTTGTATTCTAAGATTTCCTCTAATGAATCACTATCACTTTCACTCTAAGTATCATTATCCTTATATACTATCTTTTTATTTGACTTGTTCTTGTTTATTTCAGAATGTTTATCCTTCCAGTCATTCCTTTTTAGTAATGTACAATCGAGTCTAATATGACCTTCCCTTTTACATTCCTAACATGTTACTTATGAGTCTTTCTATTCCATTATATCTTTCTTTTTGAATCTATTTTTAAAGTATTTCTTTCCAAAATCCTGTTCATCATTCAAGAAATATTGGGTAACTCATTATCTGAGTGATCACTATCACTTGATTTTGATATAAATATGGATTTCGTAGATTTAGATCTAGTTATCCTTTCTGGTGTCTTAGATTTGGATGTATTAGTAAATTATACATATCCATTACCATTATTATTCGTTTTTAAATTAGTATCTCTCTTTATTCTTGTCTCATTCTATAAGAGAGTACAAAATCAATAATCAAGGCTAATTTGAGTATCTTTCGTATTTTCGTCAATAATTTTCCTTTTTGATTCCTATTAATTGGGCATTATATCAATTATCTTTTCCATAAGTTCTTCAAAATTAAGGCCATTTTCACCCATTGATTTTATACTTTTAAATATTGTCATAAATCATTGTTGCACATTGCACACTGGTTCTCCATAAGAAAAAATAAACCAATGATATTCTGCATAAATATTTGCTCTTCCCATTTCTATTACATTGGATGTACCAAAATGTGTTACATCAAATTTCTTCTAGATACAATTTCCTACATCACATGTTGATATCTGACTATATATATTCCGGGTCATGGAATAAAACAAATTATTGTGTACCTTGTAATTATGTTGATATACTTGTTTTTTCATGGTTAGTGAAAGTACTGATTTCATGTCTGGGATTTTGTATTTTCCTATAATAATGAAAATTTTTTTCACTCCAGTATTAATGACAAATGTATTCATTAGATATCTCTAGCACTGAAAATCATTCCCATAAAAAATATGTGTTCTTTTTGGATTTATATTCTCAATTGATCCAATATTCATTTGTTATTTCTTATAGAACAACACATTTCCGCTACACACATTAGTGTAGTATGTATTTATGAACACAGAATTATAATTGAAATACAATTGTCTTACAAAATGAAATTAATAATATAATAAAAATTAGTGGAAACCTACACTGATAAGAAAATTTGGATCCTAATATAAATGTATACGTATATTATATGGCACAATACAAGAGGGGGTGAATTGAACGTTTAAAAACATTGTATTTAAACCCTTAATAAATAACTTAGTTTATTAAGTCTTAAACTAATACATTTCATAATCAATACAATTGACCATATAAGTCTTTTATTTGATTTATATGGTATCGTGTAATACTATAAGTAATGTAAAAAAAATTGTATTCAAATTTAATACAGTTATCAAAGTAAAACAATTGAAAATTATTCTACATTAAATCATATAGAATCTATTAATATAATATATAATGAATTAATCATAATGAAAACAATTACAATTGAAATGAATATAAAAAGAAAGGGGAAAAAATCAAATTCCCTTTCTAATACAAATATAAAATTAAATTTAAATTTTTTATAATTCTTTTATCCCAAAGAGAAGGGTATCCATTAACATATGACAAAATGTTTTTCTTACCACCACCTTGGTAATGCCTAGATACGATGATGGGAAGTACGTCTCCCAATCCCCGAAAGCCCTCAATTAAGAAGGTAATTAGAACCTCTATCTTTCAAACAATTGAAAGCCCTCTATACGATGATCGGCATCATGTCTTCTTATCCCCGGAATCCATCGATCGTTTTCACAATAATTAGTCACACAAAGTAGAAACAAAGCAATTATAGAAATAAAAGAACTTGAAACAAGTTGTTCACTTATTTGATCTTCAAGGCTTTCACATGAAGGAAGAGAGAAGTTATATCATATCTCTATAGAACTTGATGAAAGTAAAGGTTGTGTATCATAGTTCGAATGAACTCTTATGTATAGAATTCTGGCTCTGATGGTCATATTTACTCCAATGGTCATATTTCTCCGAAAACCTCAGAGGGACTTAGAAAACTTGAATTACAATGGTCAAGACAAATAAAATACATGACATCATTTTTATTGGTGAATAATAAACATAACAAAATTGTTTTAGTTTGAAAATAGTAATTGAAAAGATATGAAACAAAGAGTATGAGTAACATGTAATTGGAATTGATGTTATGATAAGAGTGTAGTGTATTTCAAAAGTACAGCACATAACATGGTTACAAGGCTTATCATGTTAACAATGCATATCTTGATTAAAATTTAAAACATGGTTACGATTCTTAACATCGTTACAATAAAAGATATTTATTCCGGTTATGATTCTTGTATACCATTCATAATAAGAGTATGATACAGAACCTGGAAATGATATATAATCTGGTTATGATTCATGATTATGATATAATTCTTAATCCAGTCGCAACGTGTGATTATGATGTGGTACCTAACTTGGTTAAACTGCATAATTACGATGTGGTACAAAAACTTGTTACGATGCATAAGTTTATGAAGCATATTGTTACGGTGCATGACCTAGTAATGATATATGACCCGGATATGATACATGTGATTACAATGCATGTGGAATCAATGTTGTATATAATCTACTTATGATTCTTGATTATAATTCTATGAAATATCTGGTTATGATTCTTAATTACAATGCAATGAAAAATATGGTTTCAATTCCTAATTATAATACAATACATAATCTGGTTATTGTTGTAAAACAACATATAAAAAAAATGTGAGTGAACAACATACATGCTTATGATATGAATGCAACATATAATAAAGACATTGTGAGTGGTTACAATATAGAAACAACACTCATGATAAACAATATATGTGACTGCGATATGGGTGATTTGTGATTTCCAAAATAAATGATTGATGGAAAAGTCAAAACCCATTTTGACTAAACCACTAGAATGCGATTACACCTATATTTCATCAATGAAAAACACCAAAAAACTAATTCAGATAGGGATCAAAGATCTAATTCATCATGGAAATAAACAAAAATAGTGAATTCTTATGACCAAAAGGAATTACCATAAACTCATACAATATATAGCATATCCTAAAAGAACTTTGTGGTATTTCAGATGGTATAAACCTCAAAAAATGGTACACTAACCTCAAATAGATGATGGATAAAATCCTATTACCACTCATCTGATCAGAGAGGATTTTAATTTAAGGCTGGGGAAAACATTTCATGATAGTCATCTAGCAAAGCCTCCGATAATCCATATATCTTCCCTCTTGATAAATATTATAAGAGAGCACCATCATAAAGTAATAGGTTGTAAAAATCCCTTATATTATAGATCATAAAACTAAAATTCAAAATCATTGAGATAAACTAGTAATATCCTGTTAGGTGGAATAGAAACTGGTTGAGCTCCTAAAATTATCCCGATAATATACCTGATCTCCCCCTCAGGTGATATGTTAGATAACATGTTAGGAAGGAAATTCCAAATGTGGTGCACTATTGGATTAAATGTAATCTATTGTGACCTACCATCATCCATAACTAGTCTTGATATCTAGGCCTTGAGAGAATTTAATCTTCACTAAATCATCCATACCTGACCTTCCTAAAGATCATACTCACCACAATTGATATACATGACCCATTTTGGTGAAGGGAGGGTCACTCTCCTCTAATTAAAGTCAACATGATCTTGGTAAAAAACTATCCAAGAAACACCTAGGTTTAAATAAAACCTAATCATTTATTGCATAAAGAACCCCCAAATGAAATTGTAGCCATAATATTTATGGGAATACCCCTTAAAACATTTGATACCCTATGATTACATGCTAAATGGTTTGTTGATGATCCTAAATGCATCAAATATTTCCATAGATAAACCGAGTTGGAAAATTGATAAGATATGAATGAATAAAATAATAATATATCAAAAAATAAAAATGAAATGGTAGATGACACTGGAATCATTTCTCTAATAATAGAATGTTCTACATCAAGACTAGTGAGAGTATATTTTGTGGTGCGTATCTAAATTTCACATATACCATAGAATCAAGTCAAAATCCTAGGAGATAATCCTTTTGTCTAATACGGCTTCTCCTGTAATAGGTTACCATGTCCACTACTGTAACACCAAATGAATTTAAAAAAAGATTTAATATGGAATGCATGAAACAATGAGTCTCTAAAAACACCACTTTGTTTTAACCTAGCCAGTAAATAGAATTTTTCCACTTCTGTAATTTGAATTTCAAGGAACTGACATACACGGTTGTGTTCAGTATGATATTTAGAGTTTGATTAGACAAACATTATTTTGGATGAATAGTAACATACCCTTATGAATAGTAACATACCCAATCAATAGTATTCAATAGTAATGAATAGTAAAGAATAGTAAATTGTCCAAAAAATAGAAATGTCACCCATGAATGTATGAATACATTATGGACATCTTAAAAGTTGAAAAACAATCATAGTATATGTATTTGTATTTTTTCATGTCATACATATTTTAATTAAAATTTTATGATTAATTTAATAATTTAAAATGGAAATTTATTTTCATAAAATGTATTCAATAAAATTTAATTTATTTTCGTATGGTTATAAGATAATTTTATGGGTCCTTGATTAATTTTGCTATATCTAATAAAACAAGTTATAGTTTTAAATTTTCTTATTGGAATAAATTATAATTTTATTTAAAAAGTATACTAAAAATATTTAGATAGATATTTTCAAAATATGGATTTCATTTTTTTAATTATACACATAGAAAACTGTTTATAGTGAATTTTTGGGATTATTCTAAAATACATGAATTTTTTATGAATAGTAAAAATAATGTTTTCAATTTTCGGTATTTTTAATGACATCATAATGATGTGATAGTTAATATAAAATTATTCCTGAATTTTGTATAATAAAATATTATTTTAGGTATCCCAAGTGGCTAATAACATAGGAAAATACCATGGGCATGCCCATAGTTTTTCAAAAACCACTAATGAGGTGTCCTTTTAAATTAATAAAAAACTCCCTAACATTTTATTATAAATACCCACTCCTTACATAGTTTTCCTTCATTCCAAGCTCATCATCCTCGAAGCTCTAGTTTTTTTTACCTCCCTATTACTCATCCCAAGGTTTACTCAAGCACTCAAGGTCCCAATCTTCAAAACATTGGAATTACTCTACAAGGTAAGAGAATTTTCAACTTCTCTTTTCCATTCAAGTTCTCTTTTATGTGGTATGAATTTCACGATATCATACCATGTTTTTATTTCCATATTATTCTATACTTAAAATATTTTATGGGTATTTTATAAATGGTTGACCCATATACCCTCTCTTTTTAATGTTTTCTAAAACCATGTTTCAAAGACGTTATGCTGCAGAATTTTTCGTAAGGGATCTCTCAACATTCCTTTTATATTCAAGTTCCTTTATTTTCATTATTTTCCACACATATTATCATAAAAATGTTATGATAACTCAATTAACATACATTTATTTGATTTTTTTTGTGATAATTTAATAATTCGTCATCATCTCTCCATTCCCATTCTTTTATACTATAAATGAAAACACCATTTGAGATGTTTTAATTTATCACATTCAAAGACAATGGGTTTTCAATTTATATTACCATCTTAAATTCTATTCATTAAACCATTCATATGGTTGAAATAGAATATAATATATGTATTATGTATCATATATGGTTCTGGAATTTGTTTACACATGGTTTTGATTTATATAACAAAATGAGTTCGTTGTGTTCAAAATCATCCAATTAACCCAAACGGTTTCATTAAATAATTTATATATTCATTCATCTTCAATCAAAATAACCAAATGAAATTTACAACCATGTATCCTTCTGAATATTCATTAATTACATATAACTTCAATTCTAGATAACCATACTCATTTTACAAGATTCTTCATTCATGTATATAAGTATACTGATCATGAAGAAAACGCTCCCAAACAATAAAATTGGACCACTTAAACCGATAAAGAAGACCATGAATGAACTTAATAAGGATTTAATAAATAAATTAAACAAAGGAGAGGTTCTGGAAATTTTAATTAATGAATTTAATTTGGTTTTCTTGGACACTAAGATCGTGTGATGAACACCATCAGACTTAAGGTAAGGGTTTCTTCATCTCACATCCCTTTTTGTGAGATTTTCAGTATTCACTACTAATACTTGTGTTTGGTGTATGTATACTTCCCATTGATGTAAAATATTATGAATTTATTTATTTTCATGGTATTAAATTTATCATTTGAATGTTATTAATTTTGGGGAATACGAATCGATTGATTACAAAGTGGTATGGGATTTCTACCAGAAACTCAATTTTCATTCTAGTTACTCTTAATATCTAATAACCTCAATTAAACTCTTATTTACTATTATGTTCTCCACATAAATTATGTTTTAATTTCCTATAAATGATTACCTTCCAGAATCCTTCTTTACTTTATGCGGATTTACATGTTTTAAAAGGATCATTCCAAATTTTTATCTCGTTAAACAAACTCGATTAAAGGGATATTTTCAAATTCTTAACCATTTTCACATGTACACTAGAATCTAATTTAGGAAAATATTTTTTTTTATAAAAACCTTAATTTTATCATGAAAATTGATCTCTTATCATTCCTGGATTTAAGATAACAAACGTTCCTTTCGACATTAAAATTCTCTTTATTATTTTCCTTAAAATGATCTAAAATCGTTTATTCAAAAAGATTCTAAAGAACTCTTTTTACATTATTCCACTTTCGAAGGACATCATTTATGCCTCAAATATAATTTAGATTTCATTACCTTTTATTTTCTAGGATATACATGTTTACAATCTGATTTATTGGAAAATATAGATAATTTTCAAAAAGATCTATTATTTTAAAAGTAAAAATTATTTTTCTAGTTTCATGATAACTTTTTTTAAGTATATTCCTTATTCACCACTTATTACAAACATGTGGCGTATGTACTGACCTTTGTTATATCATATAATGAGTCTCCTTATTCTCATGATATTCTATGGTATTATTATTTGAATGTTTCAAGGTGGTATGAGACACTTTGGAATGTTTAAGTATTATTTCCTTTGGAATTTTTCAATTGTATCATTTAAAAGTATCTTCATCTAATACAACATCCCTTTTTGAATCTCATAATTCATTTTGAATTATCTCCTATGATATCATCTACCATATTCAATTGAATGTTATATGAATAATTTTATTTTGGATGATATATCCTAAAACCATTTAACATATTACTCGGAATTGTTAGTGTTTTATGTATAATGATCTGGGAAAGTTAGTTACATTTCATTTGATAGTTTCAATAGGAATGTATATGTTGTTTAGGTTTATAACCATTCATTTGAGGAATGAATTGGACTTATTATGTGATGGGTGGGTCCTGTTATAGCCCCTCAATGCATCGATAGGTCTCATGAGACAAATAGACGTGGAATTGGCAGAGGCCTTTCCCAATTAGATATATGGTTTTGGCCGAGGCCTTAATATTATTAGACCTCTTTTCCAAGGCCTTGAAAATATGTTTCAGAATGTCTGGAATATTCAAATCCCTCATTATGAATCTAGTAATTGAATGTTAATGTAGTTATTTGACTACTAGAATACACCTGATTGTGTTTTATTATGGAATTATTTATTCATCTCTTATTCCTTCCATAATGTGTTCAAGTTTATTATTTTTAAAGGTCTATGTTTTCAATTATTCACCTTGCCTAATGTTTATGTTTATATTATCTTTCGCTGTATTTCATACTCTTTAAGAGCATTTGAGATCACCCCTTTAATTTTTTCCTTCCCCAGGTTATGAAGAATAATCATTTATTGAGTTTTCATGGATGCAATTTATTAGCTTCTATTATGCATCTTGTTTTGTTTCCTTTCAAAATGTAAAATGGGTTCCATGTATGTATCTAGTTTCATCAATAATAAAAAAATAATCTATACTTTTTGATTTGATTCCTTGTAATCATACCATGTATTAAAATAATTACCATACTCTGAGCTTCTTGTGGTGGGGGTGTTACAACTACCCTTTCTCGAGTGAGGAGTTGAACTCCAACTACTTGTCTTCTGGGGGTGGCTAGGTCCTTCTTAGATGCTTGTGACTATCTTGATCCTCTACCACCACTTGAATACATATTTCTCATGTATAAATTCTCTTTTTGGATCATATTATTAGAATTATGAAATTCTATTATAAGGAAATAACACTAGATGTTCTTATGTCCTTCCTCGACAAACTGAATCACTACCCCTAGCCATGATCCTTTGATAGTAGTTCACTTCCATAGTATCTCTATTCACCGCTGCCATAGTAGAAACATCTATATGAGAACCTCTTGTTTCATGAATATTATCTCTCTATTAATCCTATTAAAAATTATTTCCCACTAATCAAGGCCTATTTCATGTTCCCTTCAGTTATTAGAGCCTAATTCATCACATCAAAGAGGTTAATCTAGTGAAAACCCTATATATGAAACTTGATCTCATACCATATATTATAATAAAATAACATCAATGTATATATTTCATATTCTACCAAAGATATTGTAAAATTATATATGTTAGTATAAAGATCATCCATATTCCATCACAGAAATGTTTCCCTTCATCAGGTTAAACTCTTGAGTCATCCAAGCCCCCAGTGCCTCTTGATAGAAGTGACTTGGGAACATCAACAAAAATTCCTTCTGTGATATATCCTCTTGATATTTTTATTTCACTATTAAATATCTTTCTTTATTTCTATTACTCAAAGAATACAATCATACAACTCCACCCATCTATCCATGGGTGTATCAAGGTATTTGAGTATTGTTAGGATAGACAAAGTCCAAAACCCAGTTTCATGTGGACCTCCTTCCCAAGTGAACATGGGCAGGTGTTATTATAGGAACTCATGTATAATATCATTCTCTAAAGGAACAATGAGAGTAATATCCCCTTCCATTGATGTCATGACCTATAATAATCTATCATGACACTAATTATTAATCCGGATTCCCAAAGCAACTAGAAGTTTTGGCTGAGCTGTATGACGTGTTTGTTGTTAAAAACTCTCGAGATGCTTAACATGGGGTCATCATAATGGAAATTCATCTACATTGGACCACACAATCTTTATATCAAAAGATACATATCATGATCAAATTTGAAGTAAAATATGACAATAGATATCCACTGACATATTTTTTCTCTAAAACATGATGAAACAAGTGAATTAATATTCCATACTAGTTTCATTCATTCCTTTTTATATGATATTCCAAGGGTTATAATTTCACATACAAGATAGGTAGTTATACAATATTTTGTAAACATGTTCATATCATGAATGATACATGTTAATATATTTTCATACATGCATATTAGGATGCATGCAGAAGCACCTCATGTTGTACCAACCCATTTGTAAAATCGCATAAAATATTAAAATCACCAAAAAAGATCATCACCCAAGGTGAAATGAAATCACAACTATACAAGTGAATCATAATAACAGTAATCACATCCATTATATATTTGGTTTTCCCTTTCTCATGGATTATCTAATACCTTACATGTTCTCATTTTCAAGACATGACACATCCTATTTTCCACACTACCTTACCTAAATAGTTTATCAAAATAAAGGAATGACCTATGATAGAACTTTGTAACATCCCCAACCCAATTCCCTATCACATGATTTAGTTAGTTGGTTATGTGACATCAAAAATGCCTCCCTAAATTCTATAGGCCAAAAACTATCAACGAGGGTGTACGAAATATAGTGTGGAGACAATACCCTAAGGAACATAATAGTATTCATAATAAAAATTAGATAAAACAATAAAACATACAAATACACAAGATTAAAAATATATAAAACCAAATCAATAAAAATATAATAAACCATGTCACATAATAGTAAATGTATCTGAAATTATCTTGATGAAAATCATACAAGAAACCAACAAAATAAGAGACTCCAAAATAAAGACTTTAAACCCCCAGTCCCAAACCCAATGCTGGATCATATCTCCTAACTCTATTACCATCCAAAAAATCATTCAATCATGAATTGGGACAATTTCCCTTGTCTATACATGCATCTATGAGGACTTCTCCTATTACTAAAAAATTCCATGAACATTGTGTGAATAAATCCCTATAGGTTGATACCAATAGCACCTAAAAATATCTAACATGAATAAATATTGTATGAAATATTATGATTCATATGGTTATTAATTACCAAATTAATACATAATAGAAAATAATATGTAGGCCTTAGAGCTCTGAGTTGACATTAGGGGTATCCATTCCTATTTCAACACAATTCTAGATATCTCTTCTCAATGGTGGTGGCATGACCCGTCCTAGTGGGACCCGCACCGTGACTCCCCAATCCCACCACCAATAGGCCAGGGGCTGGTGACTAGCATCGAGTAGGAATATTAATAACATGGGAGGTATTACCTATGTACATGTACACACACACACATCTCCAATCCCACAATGCTGAAATGTAAATAAAAACACTAGGGAGAAAAAATTCATGCATACAACTAAACCCAACCAATAGAGTATGATGGAAGTTAAAGTACTAAAAGTAAACTATTCCATAATACAAGCCCACCAAAAACAAGATTCTAATAACTAAAAATTCCAAACTGTAAACCCAAAGAGGTACTGGGACTAATTCTCATAGTAGTAGTAACACCTCGGCCAATAGGGAACATTGAAAGCTCAGCCATATCCTTGTTCTCCCTGGACTCTGTCGAAAGGATGCTCGTTTTCACAAGACACGACACCTGCGGGAAAAGCCAGTGTAGGGGTGAGTATAACAATACTCAGTAGAGGACCCTAAAACCAAAAAATAAATACACAATAGAAAGGCACAGAAAGGCACAGTCAGCTCTGCACATTATATGTCTACTAGACATATAATAGGAGAACACAATCTAGATATACTCAAATCCCAAAATAATTGTCTAGGGACAAGTAACGCAAAACCATACCCCCACTAGGGATTCAGTTCAAGGATTCCACAAAGCACTAGTCTGTGAGAACTCACTCCATGAGTCAGATAGCTCTGATAATGTCCCTCCGAGAAGTGCCGTCTGTCGGGAAAGGTCAAGAGAGATATATAAACTCATTCTATGAGAACACACACCTGAGTGGGTAAATATCATGATAAATAGATGGGGATCACTACCAATTCCTTGGTTGATACCATAACTCATTCGGAATCCACCTACTTATTAGAGGATTGACACCCTGTGGATACAGTCACATTAATATCTAACACTACCTAGAGTCAGGAATGGATATAGGATCATTCTCTGGGCCTCACTGAGGGATACCTAACTCTATATCCGAATATCCTTCTAAAGGGATCAAACTCCTATAGTAAGAAATGATACATGACCTTCAGGGGAACTAGAAAAAGGGGAAATACCCAAAAAAAACATGTCCAAGATATGCTGGACAAGAATATCATGCCATGTACTGAAATGTACACGGTGTGTAGAAGTGTCGCACGCTGTGTCTTCACATGCAAAGTACTACTCGTGTACTATGGAAAATGTCACAAGGCAGGTTGTGTAGGAATGTCAGCACAAGGCCTGTAGTAAATATCACTCACCGTGTCTAAGTAGTTGGGGTCAGCTCCGTGTATGTGTTGTACATTGATTTATCTCATGTGATTCATCCCGTGTAACCATTACATGGGCTAACCCATGTAGACGGCCTAGTCTGGTCGTGTGGTGGAGTATATAGACTTGTACTCCATCTTGTGTTCGTGTATCACCAGAGATACACGCTGAGTCCCACGTAAGGACCCACACACTGTGTTCTTTGGTGAACACATTGTGACATCGCTTCATGCCTCACAAAACCCTAGTCACTGCTGAGTCATTACCACATGGAATGTTCTTCGAGAATAAACTATGTTTTCTTCAAAAATTTCCAGAACCGATGTTCTTTATCTCAATGCTTCGGAGCTCCAATGATCCTCGATCCATCCGTCCTATCGTCGTGATGTTGAAGGGTTGAGGTCACATGATCCTTATGAAGCCGATTTCGTCAGTCTCGGGACTCTGATAAGCCCCAAAAACGTGTTTTGATCATCTGCGTGAATAACGGTAGAAGAACGATTATTACAGAATTGTATCGATTCATTTTCCACCATCACCATCACACCTCTACTAGGATTCCACGATGTCAGATCTCCAATTTGGGATCGTTGCATCGTAAAACAGATGAAAAATGATCTATTGTTCATCAGCCCATGAATAATGTGAATAACATAATGGAAAAGAAAGGGGAAATAAATCCAAAAGAAAATCAATGAACTAACCTCCACTGTTGTTCGTCAGGGGTTTGATTTTCTCCCATTTGTAGGATAAAATGGACTAGAATCAAAACATTAATATAACATGGATTATTTCCCTGATATCAACCCATTAAAAACCCTCCTGCAAAAAAGTACAAATATTTGGATCAACCTGTTCGAGGGTTGACCCACGTTCATCGTCTAACCCAATAATGGGAAAGAAGAATTGAAATAACTACCCCTACCTCCATCCGGTTTGGTGGGGTACGTCAGATCTGAGATGTGTAGTCTTCATCCGCCAACTTGTTCTCCTACAAAGCTCTAAGAGCCTCTCTCTCAATTCATAGGGTTATGTGGATAACCCTATGAACATTCCAAAACTAGGTATTTAAAAGGGGAGGAAGTAGGTCTCTATGCAAAAATGAATCTTTAGAAAAAAATAAATTAACATTTTATTTTATTTTCCTTAAAAGTCCTAAAACTAACTCCCGTAGCTTACCCGTGCTGACGGATGTTAAAACTCAACTAAGGTAATATCGCTGCTCTAAACACAACGGTGCCCTCAGATTTTTTATTTGGGACCCATTTAAAAGATATTCCGCTTTTATAGGAAAACTGCTCACGCGCACTATTTGAAATTTTTATTTATTTCAAACATTTATTAAGGTAACTCTAGGACTTGTAATCGCATGCCATCTCAAGGTTAGGTGTAAAAATAATTCCGTATAATAATTAAAAATAATACATGGAAAATCTAAGACATTAAATTCTCCCCGACATGGTGCTTTGGGTCCCCAAAAATCCAAAACAAAGGCTACCCTAAAAGTTGTAGGCACTGTGCACGGTTCTGATTCTCCCGCTCCCACAAGCTCTCCTAAAGATTATCATGCTTCCAATGAATGTAAACCATGGGAATTGATCTCCCATGGAGGACCCTCTTCTGCCAATCCTCAATCTCCACCGGGTACTCAGTAAAGGTCACACCATCCTTGATATCCAGCTCACCCCAATTGATGACGTGCAATGGTTCATTCAAGTACATACTCAGTTGTGACACATGGACGAAATCATGTACCCAATGAAACTATGGTTGTAGACCTAGGAAGTACGCTTTCTCGCATACTCTACACATTATCTAGAAAGGTCTGATGAACCTCAGAGATAGCCTGCCACTCCAAACAAATCTTTGTAACCCCATCAAGGTGAGACCCAAAGAAAGACATGTTCTGCATCCTCAAACTCCATAGGTCTCCATCTCCTCTTAGAATAAGACATTTTTTTGGCTCTGTGCAGTCTTCATCCACTCCCAGATGATCTAAACCTTCTCGGTGGTAGCTCTTACCAACTCTAGACCAATGACTGTGGACTCTCCGGGGTCAGTCCAGCAAAGCAGTGACTGATAGGGTCTCCCATATAAAGCCTCAAAATATGTCATAACAATGGTGGATTGGTAGATTTTGTTGTATGAAAACACCACTAGTGTTAGGTGGTCCTCCAAACTGTGACTAAAGCCCTTGTGAGAGGCCCACAATATATCCTCGAGAACCTGGATGGTCCTCTCTATCAGACCATCGGACTGGGGATAGAACATCGTGATCAAGCTTAGTTGAGTCCCAAAATCCTCCTGCAATCCCTTCCAAAATCGATATGTGAAGTGGGCATCTCAATCTAGAATAATTGTTGAAGGGACACCATGAAGCTGAACTATCTCCTGCATGTAGAGGAGTCCCAATCTCTCTAAGAAACTCTACACCCTGATAGCTCGGAAGTGGGCCGACATGGTGAGTCGGTCAACGATCACCTAGATGGAATCATGCCCCTTGGATGTCCGTGGTAATCCCTTCATGATGAGCATATATATTCCATCCCACTTACACTCTAGAACATCCTGGGGGTGATCTAATCATGCTGGAACCTGGTGCTCACCCTTCACCTGCTGGCATGAAAGGCATAAATAAATGAACTCTGCTACTACCCACTTCATGCATGACCACTAGAACTATAGACGTAATTTTTGGTAAATCATCACCAATCCAGCATATACAGCCAAAGGGGTTGTATGAAACTCATTTAGGACCTATTCACATAATGCCACTGGTACGAAAGTGGGTACCCTAACAACAAGTATGTGCTCCCCACATTTCTAATATCCATCAGGATCATGTCTTGTGGATAACTGATCACGTAAAATCTCACAGTCGACATCTCCATGTTTCACCTCCCTAATTCACTATAAGAGTGAAGGGATGACAACCATCGACTGAAGGTAAGATGCATCCTCTCGTTCCACAAAGGATAGCTGCAAAGTGACTAATTGCTCTGTCACCTAACTCAATAGCTGTGATCTCGGCCTTCTACTAAGTGAATCCTCAACCTTTTTCCCCTTCCCAGTAATATAGATGATCTTGAAATCATAATCATAGAGTAACTCTAACCAACTCCTCTACATCAGATTTAGATCCTTCTGTGAGAAAATGTACTTAAGGATCTTATGGTCATAGTAGAATATAAACCACTCTCCTCTAAGGTAATGTCTCTACATCTTCAATGTGAAGACTATTGATGCCAACTCGAGATCGTGGGTCACATAGTTCTTCTCCTGATTCTTGAGCTGGCACAAGACATAAACAACCACTTCTCATCTCTATATCAGGACATAGCCATGCTTGGTCCCTGATATATTGCATAAAAAGATGTACTCGACACTCTCCCCCGATAATCTCATGATTGGGGTGCTCTTCAAACTCTATCTCAACTACTCAAAAGCCAGGTGGCACATGCCTATCAATATGAAGGGTTTTCTATTCCTGGTCAAGGTTTTCGTCATTGCTAATATTTGTGAGAAATCCAGAATGAATCTCCGGAAATATCCTGCCATCCCAGAAAAGCTCCCGAACATTGTCACGCTCCGAGGTGGCTCTCATGCTAACACTGCATCCACCTTGGCTTGGTCCACAACTACACCATCTGCAGAGAAGACATGTCCTAGAAAGTGGACCTCCTAAATCCAGAACCAGAACTTCGAGAGCTTCCCATATAGCCGATGCTCTCAGAGTATGTCTAGAACCATTTCCATGTGTCTCGCATGCTCCTCCCCTGAAGCTGAGTACACAAGGATGTCATCAATGAAGCCCACTATGAACTGATCTAAGTATGGCTAGAAGATATGATTCATTAGTACCATGTACATAGCGGGAGCCTTTTGCATGTCGAAAGGCATCACCAAGTACTCATAGTGGTTGTAGCGGCATCTGAATGTTGTCTTCTGTATATCCTCAACTTGTACTCGTAACTGGTGATAACATAATCAAAGGTTAACCTTCGAGAACCACTATTACACTCTTAGCTGATTGAATAGGTAATCAATTCTAGGAATTGGACAGATGTTCTTCAATGTTACCTAATTCAGGCGTCGGTAATCCACACACAACCTCATACTCCCATCCTCCTTCTTGGAAAACAATATTGTGGCCGCCCAGGGTGAAATGATGGGTCTTACGAATCTCTTTATCTATAAATCCTCCAAATTCACCCTCATCTTGCGAAGATATATGGGAGCCATCTGATATGCTGATGATGAAATCAGTGTCATCTCGGGGTGTAAGTCGATGTAGAATTTGACTTCCCGATGGGGGGGGGGGTATTCTTAGAGCATCTTCAGGAAAGACATCCCCGTACTCTACCACTACTTCTTGGAACGGGGAGCTCGTAAAATCTACTACTCTAAGTGCATGGCTAGAAGATTCATGAGTGATTGGATGCACCCTTCAATGCATGAGCCCATTCTATGCTGCCTAGTTCTCCTTTTCTACGTTAAAAAAAACCTCATCCCATCACTACGGACACATTGCACTCTTCACCTAAAGCAGTCAATCTGGGCATGGACCGAAGATAACCAATCCACACCGAGAATGAAATCATAAGGCCTCTACGAAACCACCAAGAGGTTCCAACCAAAAATCTTTCCTCTTTGGGTAAGATCACACTGTTTTCAAAGGTGTGTGATCATTGAGTCTCCTCCCATAGGTGTCTTCATGAATAAGGATCGATTCAACGATTCTACCAGAATCTCAAGGTTTCGCTGAAGACGTGTGGTGATGAAGGAATGACTGGAACCTGTGTCTACAAGTATGGAAGCTAAGTTCAAGAAGACACATATCATTACTCATATCATCCCTGGTGTCCCTCGGTCATATGCCTCAACTACATGCAGTTGTCACCAAACATATCCCCCAACTTCCTTAGCCTGGTGCGGACCTCCAGGGGGGTGGGGTGGAAGTATATCAAAGCGTCTGCCCCCACCTGTAGCTCTCCCTACACCTCTATCACATCCACCACCTAGCGGGACTATCTGCTCCAATATCTTCCTCTACCTTGGTGGTCCATCCACCTCCTTCATATAAGAAGCTCGATGGGTCAGGCAATCTCTAGTGAGATGTCCCCTACCGTCACACAAGTAGCACCGCCTCTCCCTAGGCTAACATGATCTAGCCCGAGAACCCTGGACTGTCAATTCCTTATTCTGGGTCCTCCTATGGAATCTCTCATATCCTGATCCATGTGCCTAACATAGGCTCCCTACTATCAAGAACTCCGCGCCTGTCTGCATGCTGCTAACTGTAGTCGACTGTCTCTGATATGCAAAGAAGCTCTCGATCACTAAGGCTCGCTCGAGCACTCCAGCATATGCCAAAATTCATAGAGTCACGACACTAGCTTGGTTGTCCCATCATAGTCCTCGCTTGAAGTTCCGATCTATGAAGTAATGATCCCAAACCATATTCATCGAGTACCTGGTGAGGTTGGCAAACCTCGATGAATAGTCATCTACTATCGAACTGCCCTGATCGAGATAAAGAAGCTCCTAGATGTACACTTCTATTAGCATAACTGGAGAGAACTCCTCCCTTAAGAGTCACTCAAAATCCTTCCACGAAAGAGTCACCTCATTGTGATTCTGTGGGGTAAGACTCTACCATCACCCCTCCAAACCCTGAAGAAGGCATGCTCCTAGGATCACCATCTGGTTCACTGGTGTCCTCACTAGACGGAAAACTTTGGTCACCAATTCAAACCATTCCTCAGTTGCATGAGGGTCAGGCCTGCGCCGTGACTCTCCATGCCTGCCTCCAATAGGCCAGGGTCTGGTGACTAGCACTGAGTAGGAATATTACTAACATGGGAGGAATTGCCTAAGTACTTGTACACACGCACACATTTCCAAGCCCAGAATTCTAAAATGTAAAGAAAAACACTAGGGAAAAAAATGAATGCATAAAACTAAACCCATCCAACAGAGTACGATGGAAAGTAAGGAACTGAAAGTAAAATGGGGCAGAATAAAAGCCCACCGAAAACAAGTGTCTGAAAACAAAAAATTCCCACCTGTAAACACAGAGGTACTGGGAATTCTGCTCTTCACCGTAGGAACACCTTGGCCTATAGGGAACTTAGGAATATCGATCATTTCCTAGTCCTCCCTGGACTCTTTCAAAAGGCTACTCATTTTCACAAGACATGACACCTATGGGAAAATCCCGTGCAGGGGTGAGTATAACAATACTCAGTAGAGGAACCCCAAAACCACTAATCAATACACACAATAAAGGCACAGTCTTCTCTACACAGTATATGTCTACTAAACATATAATAGGAGAAAATATTCCAGAAATACTCAAATCCCAAAGTCGTAGTCTAAGGAAAAGTCACAAAACATCTTACCCCCACTAGGGATTTAATTCAAATATTCCACAAAGCACTCATCTGGGAGAACTCACTCCATGAGTCAGATAGCACTAATGACGTCTGTCCAAGAAGTACTTCTTGTTGGGAATGGTCACGAGAGATAGATACAATCATTGCGGGAGAACCCACTCGTAAGTAGGAAAATATCACGATACACAGTTGAGGATCACTGCCAGGGCATTGGCGAATACCGCGACTCATCTAGAATTTACATGCTAGGTAGAGGATCAGCACCCGGTGGAAGTAGTCATGTCGATACCTGACTCTTCCTAGGGTCAATAATTGTTATAGGATCTTCCTTTGATGCTCTCGGAGGGATACCTATCTCTATCTCAAAAATTCCTGCTGAAGAGATCATACTCTTGTAGTTGGAAACAATACAATACCTTTAGGGGAATGAAAAAATGGGGCAATAACTCAGACGAAACATTTTTAGGATATGGTGAACTAGAAGATCAAGCCATGTACTGAAAAGTAAACGGTGTGAAGAAGTGTCACACACCGTGCCTTTTGGCCTTGGGTACTACCTGTATACTGTGGCCCATGTCACAAGGTTGGTTGTGTAGAAAAGTCAGTACAAGGAGATTAGTACAGCTCACACGCCGTGTCTGAGTAGATGGGGTTGGCTCTTTGTAAGCAGCCATGTTCCCATACACGCATTATACTTTGTGTTCCATCCTGTGTAACCGGTACTTGGGTAACCCATAAAGTTGGCCAAGTTCGGTCGTGTTGTGGAGTACACCATGGTGTAATCCATCATGTGTCCGTGTATCACTCAAGATACACACCGAGTCTGGAAAAAGGACCCACATGTCGTGTTCTTTGGAGAACAAAATGTTTTATCACTTCATGCCTCGCAAAACCCTAGTTGCTTCATTTCCGGTTCCAAATGGCGTGTTCTTCAGGAATACACGTCGTGTTCATTGGAAATTTCCAGAACCGGTGTTCTTCGTCACTGTCCATCAGAGCTCCTCTGATCCATGATCCAACCATCTAATCATCACAAAACTGAAGGTTTGATATCTCCTGATCCTTATGAAGCTGATTCTATCGGTCTTGGGCCTCTCATATTCCCGAAAAACGTGTTTTTATCATCCACGTGAAGAACGACCGAATAATGATTATTCCCAAACAGTGTTGATTCATCCAACGCCATCGTCTCCGCACCTCTTCTAGGTTCCCACAATGTTGGATCTCCAATTTGGGATCATTGCATCGCAAAACGGATGGGAAATGATCCGTTGTTCGTCACCCCACGATGAATGTGAAGAATGTGAGAGAAAAGAAATGGGAAAAAATCCAAAAGAAAATAAGGGAACAAACCTCTTTCATTGTTCGTTACGGTGTTGATCTACTCCCATCAGTTGGATCAAACAGAGTAGAATCAAAACATTAATCTGACATGTATTATTTCCCCAAGATCAACCCAATGAAAACCCTCTGGCAAAAATGTCTGAATCCACAGATCAACCTATTCATGGGTTGACCCGTGTTCATCGTCTAACCCAATAACACAGAAGTAGAATTGAAATAACAACCCCTACCTCAATACGGTTAAAGAACGATCGCCACATCACATTAATTGGTGAGGTTCATCGGATCTGAGATGCATCATCATCGTCCGCCAATGGGTTATCCTCCAAATCTCCACGAAGCTCTCACCCAATTCGCAGGGTTATGAGGCTAACCCTACAAACATTACATTAGAAGAAATTTAATAAGGTGGGAATTAGGTCACTGTGAAAAAATAAAACGTTTAAATAAAATAAATTATTAGTTTATTTTGATTTCATTACACGTCCAAAAACCAACTCTCACAGCTGACCCACATGGATCGATGTTAGGCCTCACCTAAGGTAGCATCATTTTTTTGAATGCAACAGTTCCCTCGGATTTCTGATCCGAGTAACAGTTAGAAATTTGTTACACTTTTATAGGAAAACCGCTCACACACACTGTTTAAAATTATAATTTATTTCAAACATTTATTCCAGGCACTCTGAGCCTCAGAATCACATGTCATCAAAAGGTCTGGTCTCAAAATAATTCCATATAATAATTAAAATTAATAAATTTAAAATTTGAGACATTACAATTGGATTCTCTAGCCTAGGATGAATCGCCCATACCATTTTTCAATGACCCAGTATGAATTTACATTGGTGGATTCTCCATCCTTTGATGAATCACCCATACCATGATTCATGAAATAATATATCTCACCCTCAGGAATTATGTGACAAATCATCACACCCTCAGTAAACATGTTACCATACATCATTCCAACAAGCATTAATAATGGAATCTATGTGAATTCCTATTCCATAACCAATTACATATTATGGGACCCACTGAGAATTACCATACATGGGCCAATTAAGTGATGAGGGGAAATCAAACACTATGTGAATTCCCATGTTAGATTAGATTTAACAATTCAATATCAATGAAACATGAGTAATACAATAAAATTTATAAAACATTCCAAACATGTTAAGTTAATTCATATTGGTTAATTCATTCCAATTACCAATTACCATTCCTTCTAAATTTGCATGAAATTAATCCATTTAGACAAAAACTAGTTTCTTTTTGATATTCCAAACTCAAATTAATTATCATTTCAATACCAAGTTACTAATTATCATTGTTATTGTAACAATTACATTTCACATTCCATTTACATCTAATTACCATTTCACAAGTCTTGATACCCTTATTCTGTAAAGACCAGTAAATTCCAAGGAATTTTTTTTTCTTAATTTTCTTTGTAATTTTACAAGAACACAGTTTTTAATGGTGCATGATTCCGTGGCCCGGTGTGCCCAGAATCAATTTCCGATGTTTTTCTCGGGTACGTTCAGTGAACGAACGAGTGGGTTTTTCTAACTTTTGAACCGGTGCTCGGAATCGAATTCCGAGGGCACCGATGGAATCACAGCGCCGGTTTTTTCTTAGAAACGCCTCTTCCGGAGTTGCGTTTGCTCGGGTGTGGTTTTTAATTTTCGGGCTTCTGGTTAAGAAATAAAATAATTGTATGACAAACTTTATTTTATTTCACATAAGCCTCTTGGAAGCCACTTGATGCCACTTAAAGCAGCTTAAGCTGAGTTGTTGCAGATAGGGTGCTATCCAAAAATATCCTACCCTCTTGGTAGGATATTTGTGAGGTGGGACCCGCACGAGCCCCACCGTTTCTTTTCAGCTAAGTAACGCACCTGCGAAAACTCGTCATTAGGAAAGTCAACTAACGCGTTTTCTTAATTTCTTAACGCACTAATTAATTGGTCGGTTTTCTTCATTGAATTAATTGGGCGGTTTACTTCATTGAATTAATTCTACGAATTAATGGGTCGTTAGATATCTCTTTATTCGTTTCTTAACCGGTTTGAAATCCATTGGCGTAGTAATAAAATAAGACCAATGCCACATCTTGAGGATTACACGTTGGGAGGCCTTTGACAGAATTCTTTGTGCCTTCATCCTCCTTCGCGAAGAACGTGAAGAATGCGAAGAACGCGAAGAACGCCGTCACCCTCGGAGATTGACGACGCTTCTTCTGAGACGTTCTTCCCCGCAATGATCTCTGATCACCAACTGCTTGAGGTAGGAGATTTCGGGTTTCTTTTAAATCTTCTTTGTGGTTTATAACAACACCTGCATTTTATCGATATAATTAAATTTTCATGTTCTTGAACCTCGGAGTTCGTCGACGCGTCACCGAATTCTGCGATGACGCGACGCCCTTCCGCGACGATGCGATGCCCTTCCGTGACGACGCGATGCCTTTCCGCGACGCGATGATCGCCTCCTTCCGCGGCGATCAAATCCGTGAAGAACGCGCATGTGATGACTTGACGAGGTAGGGGTTGTTGTGAATATTTTATATTCCCGTGAACGTTTCTTCAAAATTAAAGAAACGGTTTCATATGAAAAATATTAATTTATTAAAATTGTTGTTTCATGTGTTGAATAATTCTATCGTTGTTTTTATCTAACGCGGAGGGTGCGGGCCAAACGAACACGGCCTGACAACCCTCCGCCGTTCTTCGTGGTTGTGCGGATTTGGCGGGCGACGAAAAAACGTGACGCAAGGGCAGTTTGATGATCCCGCAGTGAAGAACGGAACCCGGGAAGGACAACGGCGCTGACGGGAAGGAAAACTGACCACCGGAGCAACTCCGGTGGCCCGCGGAAGGCGGCGGCGGTGCGCCGCCAGAGGGTTGGCGGCCGGCGGATCCGCCACCGGCGTCAATTAGCGGCGGGCGGGGGACACCCCGCTCCGCGATTCGGCTCGGCCACGTTGGCAGAGCCGCGGCCGGCCGGTCGGGCCGGACCGAGCCGGACCGAGCCGGGCCGGGCCCAGCCGGGTCGGACCTGGGTCGGGTCGACCTGGTTCGCCCGGCCCAGGGGGGTCGGGCCGGGTCACCCCTGGCCCAGACCCCCCGTTTTCAGATCACTTTCAGTCAAATGCCCGTAACTTGGGCTACGGGCCTCCAAACGACTCGCCGTCAGTGAAAACGCAATCCTTGGATCGAGACGGTCGTTTTGGTATATTGAAAACAAGGTTTCGGATTACTTTGGGTTCGTCCGGGTTGGTTCGGATATGAAACCAACCGGGCCCTCGGAGCGGAAACACTTATATCTTGAGCTCCGGACGTCCGATTGACGTACCGTCAACTTTGATGGATTCCTCTAAGGGAGACGGATCTTTTGGCTAACTCCGCTCGAGGTTTGGACGCAGTTGGAGTATGGTCGGGTTGGTTTTAACTTAAAAACCAACCGGGCCCCCGGAATGAAAAAGGCAATAACTTCCAGACCGGGCGTCCGATTGACGTGTCGTCTGTTGCGTTGCGTTCCTATTGACGATACGGAACTTTTGACATCCTTCGCCCGAGATTTGGATACAGTTGGATAGTGGCCAGGTTGGATCGCACCTGAAATCCAACCGGGCCCCTGGAACGGAAAAGCTGATACCCTTCTGACAGGACATCCGTTTGACGAACCGTCAGCGGCATTGGTGATATCATTGAGAAACGGTCCCTATGAGCATAACCTATGAGAGTTCAGGGTACAGTTGAGATACGGACAGGTTGGTTCTCACATGAAACCAACCGGGCCCCAGGGACGAAAAGGCTAATAACTCACAGACCGGGCGTCCGATTGACGCGCCGTCTGTTGCGTTGATACCCCTATGATGAGGCGGTCCTTTGAGATACTTATTTGTGGGACTTTGTGATACTTGGAGTATCGACCAGTAGCTCGTGGAGCGGACCCTCCCGGAGACGAGCATGTGGAGTACGGAGACCGTGTAGCCGGCTGAGACCTGACGACTGCTTGAACGACTCGACTTGGAGTGAGTCGACTAGCCCAGTGGACGGAGTGCCCGGTATTTGGTGACAGACCCACGGCAGATGGAGCGCCCGGTAGTTGGCCGCAGACCCGAGGTACTCAACAGGAGGAGTACCTCTGTAGGCTATTAGGGGGAGCGCTCGATATTTGGCGACAGACCCACAACGGACGGAGCACCCGGTAGTTTGCCGCAGACCCGCGATACTCGACAGGAGGAGTACCTCAGCAGTCTTAGGTTAGTGAGCAGTACCTCGGAGTCGTGACAGGACCACTGTACACTCCAGAGACGGAGCTCTTCAGCAGTTACGGTTTCGATAATGAAAATCCTGGTTGATCTGAATCTTTTGACCATTGTGTATACCTGGGTAGTGGTTATCCATTGATTTCACAATCCTTGTGTTTCCTCATGATTGAGATGGGTTACTTGATAACTTAGGTATATGTATGGGAATATACCCAAGTAGAGGTTATCTGTTGAGATCTTCTTGTGGTTATCCTTGTTGGTTTAGTGAGACCTTGAGGGTCTCAGGGTCCCTAATGAGTATCGTTATACTCACCCCTGCACGGGCTATGCCCGCACCTCGTTGTGTTGGTTGCAGATGACGGGCAGTGCTGACGGAGGCCGAGTGTTCGAGGACTGGTCGGTACCCGGAGGTGGACTACACAACGAGTCAGTACCCGGAGGTGGACTACACGACAAGTCAGTACCCGGAGGTGGACTACATGATGAGACGACACATAGAGGAGGTTGACGGACGAGAGAGTGTAGGAGGCTATCTGTACCTACCCTTTAGGTAGGATCCGTGGTGGACGACCAGGAGCTGCACTATCTATACCTACCCTTCAGGTAGGATCTGAGGAGGACGACCCAGGAGCTGCTTCCTTCTTCCAGCTGTTTGTATTTTTGTTATTGTACCTTGTTCAGTTGTAGTTGTACTTTATTTTGGGTTTCTATTCTAGCCCATTTACTTTTCAGCATTTCTTTTGTACTTAGTGTTTTGCTTCCGCTTTTATTCTGTGGTGTTTTGTTTACTTTTATAAAGGCAATGCCTTCCCAGTTATCGGGATTTATGCCTTCGGTGCTAGTCGCCAGCCCCTGGCCTATGGAAGGCGTGCTTGGGGTAGTCACGGCATGGGCCCCGAGGACGGGTTGTGGCAAATTGGTATCAAAGGATTCGGTTCTACCGCATAACTTATAACTCTGATGTTTCTTTCTGTGAAGAAATAGTGTTTAGAGTACCGAGTGTGGTTTTCAGTTCAGGGAGTCCAGTGTTGGTGCGGGCGGCCGACGTATCCATACACAAGGACCCTGACAACTGATTTCCGACTTTGTGCACGAAAACACTGATTGCGTGTGTGTTTCCAGAAGTTTTAAATGTCAGCTCAAACCAGGTCAGCTCACCAGGTATAAACATTTGACCGTGTCACGATGTTTCTTTCAGGATGCCTTTTCACGGACGACTAGCTAGATCCCGGAGGGATGTGCGTGCTGATAGCCTGTAGAGCGAAGAGGCTTCGGTACAGGGCCCTCTTGTAGTGGAGGCACCAGCGGAGGCACCAGTGGTACTACCATACGTTGGGCCACCGATGCCACCAGCCCCAGCAGTAGGCGATGCACGTCGCTTGAGCGCACTGCATGAGTTCCAGCGCCAGAGGCCGCCCCGGTTATAGGGAGGGAAGGACCCGAAGGCGGCTGAGGATTGGTTGGAGGCTGTGGTGAGAGTCTTCGGGCTAGTGGGGACGCCGACAGACTTCATGGTGATCCTTGCTGCCAGCCTCCCTCAGGCAGCAGCAGGCAGGTGGTGGAGCCACTTGTTCCAGTTTTGCGACGGGGTGACCTTCGCTTGGGAAGACATCGAGACCTTCTTCAGGGTGGAGTTTGTGCCAGTAGATCTACACCCCGAGCGTGTACAGGAGATTCTGCCTTTTCCGCAGGGTTTTCGATCATTTTCCGAGTCATATGTGGGCAGTAGACAGATGATGCAGAGGTCCAGGAGGACCAGACCAACAGTTGGACGATCTCGGGTTTTAGGATTAGTGGTGCGGGGCACCCGGGGTGGGGTTAGAGCCAGGCGTGCTAGAAACGGATAGTGTTTCTCCTGTGGCAGGAAGGGTCACCTGGCACGTGACTATACGACCCCCCGCACGGTTGACCAGCGGGTGTTGGAGGTGCCACCGAGACAGAATCAGCGGCTGGTACTTGAGCAACAGCCGAGCAGTGGACAAGGCAGTAGAGCTCTGAGAGTAGGTGGATAGGAGAGGAACTAGTGGATATGTCCTTTGTACTTCTAGTTCCATGTTGCTTTTGTATTTGTGTCTTTGTACTATGAGATGCAATAATAAAAAGACACTTATCTTTGTTTGCTTTCCTGTCCTTTATTTGGTTGATACTGAGTGGTCCCAGTTAAACTGTTGACTTGACCCTCACTTTCGAGATTTCTACTGGAGGAGACCCAGTGACCTCACACTGATGCCGACAGTGTGAATCGACCCATGGAGGCAACAGTGACAGTTGGATCTCTTGGTAGTTACGTCGAGGCCTTACGACGTCATCCATGGCATGAATGTATCATTCATGTCAGGATTGACTGTATTAGGCAACGAATGTGGTTCATCCAGGGGATGAGACCAGATTTCTCTTATCGAAAAAGAAGAAGTCATAGTAGCTCTTGTGAGACTAAAGAAGGTCCAGGTCATCCAAGAGAGGATGAAGACTTCACAGTGCAGTAAGAAACAGGAAACCGGTGCCAGTCTTAAAGACTCGGGCGTGTTAAATGTTTCAAGAAGTGGAAGCTTTAAGGATATATGAGTCTGTGAAGCAGAAAACCTGGAGGCAGAGCTAGGAGATCAGTATGAGGTGTTGTACATATTAACATGCTACAACCACCCGCCTTAGTTATCCCCGCCAGGCTCAGGGGGCTGGAGGGCGGTGGAAGAGTGTGGCTGCGTGTGGTCATGGAATGTGACCCAATGGCTCTAGAAATGATTCAATGGAATGTCTGTGTCCACTACTAGCTGCTGTAGTAATGGACATCAATATGAATCATTCCTTGCTTTCAAAAATCTTGTTCCAGACCTAGAGTTTCCGGTAAGCCGTGGACTTGACCCTCACATCTGGAGATACCTTGGGAGGAGACTCGATGATCACACTTACGCCGACGGTGTGGTCAAACTCTCGAGGCGAGAGTTTCAGTTGGAATCTCTTGGTCGTAGATTCGAGGCCTTACGACGTTAGTTTAAGTATGGAACGGGAAATAACTGTTCATACTCAAATTGATGGTTTTAGGAAAACGTCGGAATGGGTTTTCCTTGGTCAGTGGAAAGGAAACCCCAGGCAGCACGAGATAAACTCTTTCACACGAGGGTGCGACTGATCACTCTTGAGTCAGTCAACCATACCCTCGTGGCAGCAGTCTTTTGAGTTTCAGTTCTAATTGAAAATGGAGACCTCTGGAGTTCGAGGATGACAACCACGTCTTCTTACGGGTCTCACCTCGACGAGGTTTACGGAGAGGTGGCCAGGAAGGCAAGTTATCTCCGAGGTTCAACGGACATTTCTAGGTCCTCAGCTGGGTAGGCGAGGTGGTTTACCGCTTGACCCATCCAACTCAGTTGCAGTAGGTGCATGATGTTTTCCAGGTATCTCAACTGAGGAGATACATGCTCGACCCTTTGCATATCATCGACCATGAGGAGCAGGACAATGGCGATGGGGTTACTTCCACGGAGGTTCTAGTGAGGATCAAGGATCGACATGAGCAGATCCTACGGGGACGATTTATTCCTCTGGTACACATTCTTTGGCAGCACGAGAACATCCAGGTTAGCACATGGGAGAGGAAGGCTCAGATGCGTGCTCAGTACCGCCTTTGTTTCCCTAAGTTTGTGGTGATGTTTTACAGGGATGTAAAGCCCTGTGGTGGGAGAAATTTAAAGACCCGTAAATTCGAAGGAAATTTTTTTCTTAATTTTCTTTGGAATTTTACAAGAACATAGTTTCTGACGGCGCCTGATTCCGAGGCCCGGTGTGCCCGGAATCAATTTCCGAAGCTTGGCTCGGGTACGTTTAGTGAACGAACGAGCTGGTTTTTCTAACTTTTGAACCGGTGCACGGAATCGAATTCTGAGGGCACCAATGGAATCGCAGCGCCTGTTTTTTCCTAGAAACATCTCTTTCGGAGTTTTGTTTTCTCGGGTGTGGTTTTTAATTTTCGGGCTTAAGGTTAAGAAATAAAATAATTGTACGAGAAACTTTATTTTATTTCACTTAAGCCGCTTGGATGCCACTTGAAGCCACTTAAAGCAGCTTAAGCTGAGTTGTAGCGGATATGGTGCTATCCAAAAATATCCTACCCTCTTGGTAGGATATTTGTTAGGTGGGACCCGCATGACCCCCACCGTTTCTTTTCCGCTAAGTAACGCACCCGCGAAAACTCGTCATTAGGAAAGTCAACTGACGCATTTTCTTAATTTCTTAACGCACCAAGTAATTGGGTGGTTTTCTTCATTGAATTAATTGGGCGGTTTATTTCATTGAATTAATTCTATGAATTAATGGGTCGTTACTTATCTCTTTATTCATTTCTTAACCGGTTTGAAATCCGTTGGCATAGTAATAAAATAAGACCAACGCCACATCTTGAGGATTACACGTTGGGAGGCCTTTGATATAATTCTTTGTGCCTTCATCCTCCTTCACGAAGAAAGCGAAGAACGCGAAGAACGCTGTCACCCTCAGAGATTGACGACGCTTCTTCCGAGACGTTCTTCCCCGCAACGATCTCCGACCACCAACTGCTTGAGGTAGGAGATTTTGGGTTTCTTTTAAATCTTCTTTGTGGTTTATAACAACACATGGATTTAATCGATATAATTAAATTTTCATGTTCTTGAACCTCGGAGTTCGTCGACGCGTCACCGTATTCTGCGACGACGCGACGCCCTTCCGCGACGACGTGACGCCCTTCCGCGACGACGCGACGCTTTTCCATGACGCGGCGATCGCCTCCTTCCGCGGCGATCAAATCCGTGAAGAACGTACCTGCGACGACTTGATGAGGTAGGGGTTGTTGTGAATATTTTATATTCCCGTGAACGTTTCTTTAAAATTAAAGAACCGGTTTCATATGAACAATTTTAATTTATTAAAATTGTTGTTTCATGTGTTGAATAATTTTCCCGTTGTTTTTATCTAACGCGGAGGGTGCGGGCCAAACGAACACGGCCCGACAACCCTCCGTCGTTCTTCGTGGTTGTGCGGATTTGGCGGGCGACGACAAAACGTGATGCAAGGGCAGTTTGATGATCCCGCAGTGAAGAGCGGAACCCGGGAGGGACAACGGCGAAGACAGGAAGGAAAACGGACCACCGGAGCCACTCTGGTGGCCCGCAGAAGGCGGCGGCGGCGCGCCGCCGGAGGGTTGGCGGCCGGCGTATTCGCCGCCAGCGTCAATTAGCGGCGGGCAGGGGACACCCCGCTCCGCGATTTGGCTCGGCCACGCTGGCCGAGCCGCGGCCGGCCGGTCGGGCCGTACCGAGACGGACCGAGCCGGGCGGGGCCCAGCCGGGTTGGACCCTGGTCGGGTCGACCCGGTTCGGCCGACCCGGGGGGGGGGGGGGGGTCGGGCCGGGTCGCCCCGGGCCCAGACCCCCCGTTTTCGGACCACTTTCGGTCAAAATCCGGTAACATGAGCTACGGGCCTCCAAACGACTCATAGTCAGTGGAAACACGATTCTTGGATCGAGACGGTCGTTTCGGTATATCGCACTCAAGGTTTCGGATTACTTAGGGTTCGGCCGGGTTTGTTCGGATACGAAACCAACAGGGCCCTCGGAGCGGAAACACTTATATCTTGAGCTCCGGACGTCCGATTGATGTGCTGTCGACTTTGATGGATTCCTCTAAGGGAGACAGATCTTTTGGCTTACTCCGTTTGAGGTTTGGACGCAGTTGGAGTACGGTCGGGTTGTTTTTAACTTAAAAACCAACCGGGCCCTGCGGACGAAAAAGACAATAACTTCCAGACCGGGCGTCCGATTGACGCGTCGTCTGTTGCGTTGCGTTCCTATTGAAGATACGGAACTTTTGGCATCCTTCGCCTGAGATTTGGATATAGTTGGATAGTGGCCGGGTTGGATCGCACCCGAAATCCAACCGGGCCCCTGGAACGAAAAAGCTGATACCCTTCTGACAGGACGTCCATTTGACGAACCGTCTGCGGCGTTGGTGATCTCATTGAGAAACGGTACCTATGAGAATACCCTATGAGAGTTCGGCATATAGTTGAGATACGGACGGGTTGGTTCGCACACGAAACCAACCGGGCCCCGGGGACGAAAAAGCTAATAACTCACAGACCGGGCGTCCGATTGACGCGCCGTCTGTTGCGTTGAGACCCCTATGACGAGGCGGTCCTTTGAGATACTTATTTGTGGGACTTTGTGATACTTGGAGTATCGAGCAGTAGCTCGTGGAGCGGACCCTACCGGAGACGAGCGTGCGGAGTACGGAGACCGTGTAGCCGGCTGAGACCTGACGACTTCTTGAACGACTCGACTTGGAGTGAGTCGACTAGCCCAGTGGACGGAGCGCCCGATATTTGGCGAAAGACCCACAGGGGGACGGAGCGCCTAGTAGTTGGCCGCAGACCCGCTGTACTTGACAGGAGTAGTACCTCTGTAGGCTATTAGGGGGACCGCCCGGTATTTGGCGACAGACCGACAACGGACGGAGCGCCCGATAGTTGGCCGCAGACCCGCGGTACTTGACAGGAGGAGTACCTCAGCAGTCTTAGGTTAGTGAGCAGTACCTCAGAGTAGTGACAGGACCACTGTACACTCCAGAGACGGAGCTCTACAGCAGTTACGGTTTCGATAATGAAAATCCTGGTTGAGCTGAATCTTTTGACCTTTGTGTATACCTGGGTAGTGGTTATCCGTTGATTTCACAATCCTTGTGTTTCCTCATGATTGAGATGGGTTACTTGATAACATAGGTATATGTATGGGAATATACCCAAGTAGAGGTTATCTGTTGAGATCTTCTTGTGGTTATCCTTGTTGGTTTAGTGAGACCTTGAGGGTCTCGGGGTCCCTACTGAGTATTGTTATACTCACCCCTGCACGGGCTATGCCCGCACCTCGTTGTGTTGGTTGCAAACGACGAGCAGTGCTGATGGAGGCCGAGTGTTCGAGGACTGGTCGGTACCCGGAGGTGGACTACACGACGAGTCAGTACCCGGAGGTGGACTACACGACGAGTCAGTACCCGGAGGTGGACTACACGACGAGATGACACACAGAGGAGGTTGACGGACAAGAGCGTGGAGGAGGCTATCTGTACCTACCCTTCAGGTAGGATCTGTGGTGGACGACTAGGAGCTGCGCTATTTGTACCTACCGTTCAGGTAGGATCCGAGGAGGACGACCCAGGAGCTGCTTCCTTCTTCCAGCTGTTTGTCTTTTTTCTGTTGTACCTTGTTCAGTTGTAGTTGTACTTTCTTTTGGTTTTGTATTCTGGCCCATTTACTTTTCAGAATTTCTTTTGTACTTAGTGTTTTGCTTCCGCTTGTACTCTGTGGGGTTTTGTTTACTTTTATATAGGCAATGTCTTCCCAGTTATCAGGATTTACGCCTTCAGTGCTAGTCGCCATCCCCTGGCCTATGGAAGGCGGGCTTGGGGTAGTCACAGCACGGGCCCCGGGGATGGGTCGTGACATATTCCATCAATTCATTACAACAATTTCAATTTCATAACAATTAACCACTTACATACAAGGTGATTCTGAAACAATATATCTATACCAATTAACATTCTAAGACAATTTTCATGATAATCCATGACATATTCAATTTTAAATTTATCAAATAGATCTTGGTTAACATGCTATAGGTTCCATCCATAGGTCTACTATATCTGGTCCATTTCGGTGGTCGAATGTGCCAATAACAATTCCAACTATCCAAATGGGATCCATGGGAGGTCTATGCAAGAATAATTAAATAATTACAATTGAAAAAAGTCATGTATAGGGTGTTTCATCATAATCACACTTGTTTACTTACTAGGAAACCAGACAGACCATTGGAAGATGTTTTATACCACCTACCTCCTGAAAGGAGAAAAAGATAGCAATGATCAAGCGTATAAATTAATATAAACACCATGATATCCCATTTAAAGAATTAGATCCACCATTTCAAGCATGTAATATAGTGATCCAATAAGAAAATAAAATCAATTCCTCAATTACATGAATTACACCTCAAATTAACTTTTCTAGATAGATGAACGCATCAAGGAACAAAGGTTTTGAATAAGAAGAGTTACATTATATATGGGAAACCCAAAAAATATTTCAATAAAAAATTTGGTTGAATAAGGGGTTAGTTATACTTAAATGGGGGTTTTAGGAGCAGAAAAATATGATTGTTCCCTTGACAAATATGGCCTTCCTTTGTGCTATTGGCTAGCCACTGGATAGCTCTAATGAGCCGGTGGTGTCATCAATTGTGGATACACAGCTGGGAACCCCACTGACTAGATCATGGTTTCCCTATTGGATCTCACATTATTCTTAGATGCCATAGGCTATCATATGTCTTTCACAAGGTGGCTGGTGGGATTCTTGTAGCCCCACTAGGCCACTTTCCATCTCACCGACTAATTGGTGCATTACACTTGAGAGCCACTCACACAATAGCATCTCTTGAGTTTCATTCCACTAAAACCATCTTCATATATAGATACTCTATGCCCCAATACACCTAAAAATCTTTTCTCACACTAGTAAATAGGATAAATATATAATTAAAGGGGATAAAATAAAAATTCAAAGAGGAACAAACCTTGGAATATGACGGGATCTTAAAAGAGGTTCTAATTTCCTGTATGATATGAATTTCATGGTTTTTTTATTTTGATTCATGTGATATATTTTAACCATGATATTGGATATTAATAAAAAAAATATTCCATAAACACATCATTGAGAAATTTTTCAAGGTAAGAGTAAAAAATATTATAGAGAAGAGACATTATTAAACATTAAATGGTTGGAATTAATATATAATCATGGTGAAGCATCTAGCCTTGAGCCATGGGAATTGTTAAAAGATAACGAGGTACACTTTTCTTTATTGAGGTCCTTGGATTTATTCGAAGTCAATTTGGTGGGTTACATTTTTAAAATGAGATCATATATGGTGGGAGATAAATCATGGTAACAGAGATGGAATGCCTTGACCAGAGTTTATTATAATATTCTAGAAGAATTTTATATCCCATGTGTGAATGGATATAATTTAAAACGTTCTAAAAGAGATCAAATATAGGTAACATAATGTCCTGAACCTTGAATATCATTTTATCGACATAATTTTTCAGTTTTTATGTTTCCTAGTGATGAGATATGAACATGCACAACATTTTGAGTACACCGTGAAGCCAGATATTTCACAATCTATTTTATCCATTGAAATATGGTTTTGGGAAGAGGTGAATGACCATATAAATATCATGGAGAGAGTCCTTTATAAGTGATAAGGTTTTAGTATATATAATTCTCATGCTTTGAGATAGGTTTAGATGAATTCTCTTTGTTGTGGGCATTAATTTCCATAGATGTGGAGGGTGAGGACATCTTAAAGAGTTAGAGTGTTGCTTTGGTTCCTGGGTTTTAATAGACCGTGGTGTATTATATCAGGTTAGGTTATATATTTCCATTTTAAATTTTAAAGGAATTATCGATATGACATCCCCAAGGTTCAATTTGCTTCTCGATATTTAGTGGTCGTTATTTGTTGTTTTGGAAGTGAGGCATGTCATATGTCGGTAAATCTAATCCTTCTTATTTAGATATATAAATTGATTTTGAATTGATTTTGAAATAATAATTTAGCATTAATAAAATGTATAATATTTTCTTTGTTTAATTATAATAAATTAAATGAATTCTTCTCTTAGTTATATTTGTAACCAGTATACTAATGGTTTCTAAAGGGGTTATTATTTTAATAAAATTGAAGGATTTTAGAAATTTGGTGGATTATGTAAATGGTAAATGTATTTTTATTCATGGATGAGGTGGAAGGAGTAGTTAGTGGGTTGTTGGTCATGATTATTGGTGGTTAGTTCCCTGCATGGTTTTACTCAATGATGATTTTATATATTGAGAGGTATTCCCCATGTTTGTGAGATTTCTATACGTTTTCTTATTTAAAGTGAGTTAGAGTCAAGAACAAATCTTACTAGATGGGTGTTAATAGTGAATTTTTTGTCTAATAGGTATCTCCCCAAAGATTTTATGACTTGATTTTTTTTTGTGGGGGGTTAGTTTAGATTCCCAATTTGAGAATTATTTATAATGTATTTAATATGATGACATATGGTTACATGTCCTTTACCTATGTTGGTTTCTCCTTGGCGGTGGGTCATTTTAATTATTATGGATAAGGATCATTTGAGAGTTATATAATAAAAGGATATGGAATTTTATAGAAACATAATTTATCTCATAAGGGAAATGGGGGATAATATGGATATTTGGTGATAGACTTAGAGGTTGGGAGAAAGGGATATTTTTTTAAGATAATAATTATACTCGAAGAGGCATGAATTTTCATCATGGTATGTGTCATTATGTAATGATTTTTCTTGTATTTGGATGTTAGACATGAGATTTCAATATTTCACTATATTAGTTTAGATGTCTAGACCCGGAGTTATTTGAGTGGCCATTACATGTATGTCCATGGATTTCCTTATGTCAGATTTTTAGCATCCCTTACGTATGATTCTCTCACTAGATAAGGATACTATTTTATGGAATTATGGTTCATTGGGAATTTGTTTAATCTTTTGAGTGTGTCCATCATAGAATTATCATATCTTCCATGGCATTGATGCCTGAGTGGCTATTTTTTTTCTTTTTTGGGGTGCATCTCACTATACTTCTCTTTCTTCATCACGATCTTCATCAAAGATTACTTAGGTTATGGAAGAAGTCTGAGAATCACACCTTGTTTTTTTAGGGCTTGAATGTCATTGTATTGAGCCCATATCTATTCAATTAACCATTCACATTAATAAAATGATCATTGACCATGAGGGAATGAGGATACACATGGGTATATCATGTCTTGATCTTATGATCTCGGATTTTTGTGGTATGATTAATCCCTCTCATATAATGACAAATTGTTTTTTTGGATTAACTATAAATATTGGGACCCTCCCCAATTCATCATATTTCCTCCTTCTTCTCTTGAACTCAAGGTGATATTTAGACCTGATTTGGGGGTTCTTTTTCACTTAGGAAGAAACATGAACTTACAGATCATGTGATTAAATTAAGTATTGATTTAAAGATTTTGGAATCATCTCAAATAATCATTGGGGATCAGCTTCAATCCTCTCAACATGGAATTCATGACCACTCATATCTTTTGTAACCCTTAATTCACGATTTAGTATATAAATAAACATATAATACTATAAAAACTGATAAAAGGGCTTAATTTCATTACTTAATTAGATACATAAAATATTAACATCAAATAGTTATTTAACGACATTAATTATAACTCTTCAAGATGATTCTAAAATTCCATTTCTCTTCCAAAACTACAAATGATAACATGAGGGCATACAAAATAAAGAGGTTTGGTATAAGGCCTATTAAGGTAATAATAACTGAATAAAATGGTGTAATAAAAACATGTGAGTATAGAGGATTATAAAGGTGACATAAAATGGTGAGAATCATAAAAATTAACATCCCTGAATAATGACAATATCAAGGGAAAATATGATTGAAAATAAAACTTAAAACATTAAATCATATGTATTAATCAAGGAAAACCACTGAGACATAATAACATAGTGATTTTATGATAACATACCATGAAACATATAGGGCATATCATGTGATAAAAAATTCTTCAATTCATTCGAGGTTGATATAATTCTGGAACCACTAGTCACATTCATGTTATGTATATGCATTTATATGCCATGTAGATCATACAAAATAATTACACTATTAATCACATTCAATCCCATTATTAGGGAGTTTGGGTGAAATAAATGTAAGTCTAAAATCAATTATGTATTGGTAAATCTAAGTGAATAAACTTTAGTGGAAATGGAAATGGATATTGCCTATAAATAATTTTAGATTAGAATCAAATAAAACTATAATCATGGTAGCATAAAAGTTGTACATAAAGATTCATGGAAGGATTTAATGTCAGTGAGTGGTGGAATCTCATTTCATGTAAATTATAAATACTATAAAAGGGTAGTATAAAAACAAATTCCAACATGAAAAACTAGAAATCATATCACATAATACAAAGAATGTAATTGAATAAAGTGGAGGATGAGAGAAAAACCTTACTTTGGAATTGTAAAGAAATAGGTAAAGGTTATAATAAGAAGAGATAAATGATATAAAATTCATAGAACATAAATTAGAAAGTAAATATATATTTAAAAAATCCCGAATTTCCTGATAATTTGAGATTAAAAAAAAAACTAAATAGAAACATGTTTCTTAAATGGAAGAAAATAGAGAGAAATACCTTAACTTGAGAGGCCTATTCAAAAAAATTTGGAGGAGCTCGATAATATATTGGAAACACATTTGAAGGTATTTATAGAGGTATATAGATGGTAAAATCTTTCTCAATTGGTTTTGAAATAGTTTGAGTGGTACATGGAGTGGGATTATATATAAAAATATAGGGTAATTCATTATTAATTTCTAAACATATGTTATGTACTCCATTTATTAAAATAATCAGAACTAAAAACCATACCATGGATTCCTTTAAATTATTCCCCCAAATATGAGTGTTTTAAAAAAAATTTGTAAGTCTATGAACCGTACATATTAATATAATACCATGGATGATTTGCAAGTGACTCATCTTCATAAAGAATTTATTTTAACAACATATAATTTAGTATAGGTTTTTGTGGAATCATTAATGATTTAAAAAATTAATAAAATAACATCAAAACACAATATTTTAGTGGGGAGAGAAATATTTTATTATAGATCCATTTTATATCATTTATTACACCAATTTTGGGTCATTATGATGTCATAATAAATACTATATTTATTTTTTACCCAAATATTCAAATATCATTAGAAATTAATAAAATTTAACTATTGGATAATTTAAACCAGGTAACTTCAAAAATAATATTTATTTTATAAAAAAAAAATTATGAATATAAAAATTTAGACTTTTAAATAAAAATTCATACTTATTGGAAAATACTTTTTTATAATAACAAAAATATTTTCACCCTTACTAAGATTACAATGGACTTCAATGTATTATGTTATCATTTTTATACAGATAAATATTATTTATTTAATATTATATGAATGAAATTTTTATTTAAAAATTATTTCATTTATAAAAAAATGTTAGACCTTATATTTTCTAAGAATACAGTTTTTGTTTCTTCGTATCAAAATCATCTTTTCATTAAATCATATATAATTTTATATATAAAGAAATAATAAGAATGGATGAAAATAATCATTATTTTATTACAAATAAAAAGTAAAAATTATTTTTGATAGGGTATAGATACATAACCACTTATTACACTAGCATACAACAAAAGGGTATGATGTGAAATGGTAGTACGTTTTTATGATGGGTTGGAAAACATGATTTGGGATGTTATCTCAAAAAGCTCCAAATTATCCAATAAATGGTTTCGATCATGTTTTTACTGTTTACTAATTTCTTTGGATCGGTCAATGGAAAATCCCATTGATTCCATCTCCCTAGGAAGCTTTGATAAATGGAATACATAGGGTACAATATTACTAGTCGACGCCATTTCTTCTTCTATAAACATTAAGTAGAATTTATCATACCCATTAATATATATTAATTTTAACAAAAATATACAAATAATATTCTATCAATGGTTATAAATCGTAACAGTATTATAAATCTCATAGGGTATATTTTATAATAGTAAAAAATAACTAAATTAGTGAATGTGTTTCCTATAATCACATTACTTAATAAGGAATTTATTCATTAAAAATTTAATTTAATATATAAAATATCATTTCAATAAATAATTTCTCATCTCTACTAAGGTAGGGTATTTATATTTTTTGTGTCTTTTATAATAATGTGTTTTCATTCCGTGATAAAATATTATAAGTTATCCTTGGAAATACAGAAATTTTTTTATGGTTACCCCTATAAATATATTGATTTGAAAACCATTTTTTATCATTAAATTTTCATATGATCATTCCATTTAATTGAAACAAATACATTAAACCCTATGATCCATGACTCCTTTGTTGTACCACAGTAAACATTAATAACTCTACCCCTTATCCCATCTCATGAAATTCCATCCAATATGATAAATTAATACACTTCCCTAGGGCTAATTAGAGATTTTTCAGGTTTGGGGAAGGATATTTTATTTCCTTTAGATATTTATTCGACAAACAATTTTCACATTCTAAATATTTTTTTCTAGGAGATTTGACCATGATTTTTAGGGTTTTACCATTATTTCATGAAAAATATAGTCTGGTCATAAACCTTCTTTTCCTCATAAAATAAATATTCATCGAATATGAAAAAGAGATATATATATATATATGTGTGTGTGTGTGTGGGGAGATTATTTTCTAATCATTAAATGTAGTATCATTGGGACATGAAATACCACTATCATTTTAGGACACTGTGTTTTATGATATTATTTATAAATTGGATGTGCCCTTCTAATTCTTACTAATACATCATTCTCTAGAACTCTGGGTTATCTTGGGATATCCTTTTGTGGTTTATGGTGTCAGATAATGATCAATGTCCTTCATATTCATGTGAAAAAATTCCTTAGTGATGAATGTTTAGTGGAATATTGTCACATATTTTCATGTTCTTGGAGTTAGTACACTCAATATGGAACTGTTGAACTTTATTAGTGTATGGAACATCTATTATGTTCTTATAACTTCTTGAATAATGTTTTTAATTTCATGTTTTGTAACTTTATAAGTTACCTGATATGATATTCAAGATGTTTGATTATTAAACCCTTTGAATAAGTTGAGTGGAACCCCATTTATTGTCCCCTGAAAGGTTCATTACCATTATTCCCATTTATTGAATCCCTCCCATAAAACATTAAAAATAATGAATAATTTATTGTTCCACTCCAACCCGTGATAACATAATCCTTTTTGAAATAATATATATGCCTTCCAATAAAATTAATTCAAAATCATATCTCATGCATAGTGGATATGGTATGGTCTCTAGAAATGGGGTAGCGACCTGTCCCCAGTAAGCCTAAAGTCAGTGTTTACTACCATTACATTTTCATGATTACAAGGATATTCAATCCAAATGAAAAAGGTGGTTTAATAGTCTTGTTGAAATAGACACATACATAATAATTATATTATAATAAAGAAACTAGTTACACCCTATTTTTTTCTTTCATGGACAATTTTTTTTCCATCTATGATAATCTTGCATATATTTCTTATTACACGTCATAAAATCATAAGGAAAATAAACATAATAATTGTGATCTAAAATTCCCAATATGGGTAATGTCTAGTAGAAAAAAAAATGAATGATAATTATTATTATGGAAAGGTAAATACTTTAGAACATGTTACATGTAGCTAATAACTGATAAGGATGTGAGTAAAAAATATAAAAAGGTAGATAACTAAAAAAACACATTCAATTTAAATAATAAGATTAGGAAAAACTAATTTGGCAATATAAGAAGCATAAAACACATGACATTAAATCAATAATATTATAATTAAACTCATATATATATTTGTCGATGAAAAATCTCATGGATAAATAATATCTGATTCAAATTTAAGGAAATAGTTAATTATTGGATGCCATGTTTCCTACGTACATGGTACCATTACCATAAAAACCATTTACAATATGATTTAAAACATACTGGTTACAAGAAAAATTGTATTAAAAAACCTTGTCTCTACTGTCAGGACCTTTCAAGAGAAATTTTTAGACTACTTGTATTTGGAATCAAACTCAAGGGTTTTCCACCAACTAATTTTGTCCCATGAGGATATGGATTCATTGAGGGAATTTCATGAACTAGTCCCAAAATCATGTCTAGCCTATCCAAATCATTCCATATATTTAATAAATAATATTCTATATAGTGTATCCATTTTGAATAAAGGATACATATTTATCAATATTTCACTGAATAATCAATTAAATTTCATTGTAAACATCATATTAAAAATGGTATATGGTTTAGGAAATGTGTTTTCCCACTATAAATGATATGGAAAATTACGGTAAATTCAATGTTAAATGATCATATGATGTTTAATATTTTATGGGGACTAAAAAGGAATCATAGAAGTGAATGTAAATATTATCCTTTGTCAAATAAATCATAAACCATCCAGAGAAATAATAAGTATGTATCAATACAAAATACCCCGTGTTGATTAAAAAAATCTTTTTTTCAATAGTGAATGAAAATAATATAAAAAGTTCATTAAATAGATTCTTGAAGAAAATAAGAATTTTATTTTAATGAATGTTTTTTAAATTCTATTTCTCTGAAAAAAAATTTGAAAAATTTTTATTTAAAAATAATCCATTTATACAAACAAAGTAAGCTTCAAAGAAACGATCGTGGGTAAATCTATACATGTCGTATGAGGTAAAAGGTATATTCTTTTTAAAAGGTAAACAGTTAATAAAGTTCCTATTTTGTAAAGAAGCCAGAAGATTCTTTTGAAAACATTTGTATAGGATAGAATGGGTAAACATTCTTTAATAAATCATTTTTAAAGGTTTAAAATATTTTTTTAAAAATTTTTATAAAATAGGATTTCTAGAAGAAAACATGTTCTCCAACTAGATATATAAAGGAATTTGGTTTTTTTTAAACATTTTCTAAAACACATTCAATACCAAATAGTTAAAAAATAGTACTGATACATGGAAAAGATCATGAATAATGAGAGGATGTAAAATTGAAATTGTTTATTGAAAAACATTCATATAATTACCTTTAATTTAAATACCATTTAAATATCATTAAAATTGTTCTTGAGGTAAATAATCTTTAAACGTTCTGATGTGTACCATACAACTTTGAAAAATTCTAAATCATAATCCACATGAAGGAATAACATTAAATGAATTTTTTCAATTCCATTAAGATAAAATATTTCATAATATAATATATCAAAATGGATATTTTATACACCATACAATGAAGTAAGTGGTTAATATGACATTTATCTTATAGATATAAAAATTGAGATGAAAATCCATTAGCTTTAGTCTGACTTGTCTTCTGGGTATTTATATTCTTGAATAATAAAAAAAATCCATTCATTTATTTATTTATAAACTTTTTAATGGTTATAATTACATTTATTTAACTTATTACAATTTTTTATTCCATTACGTCAACAATTAATTTTATGCCGAGTGTTTTGGACAAATTTCATTTATGTTCCAAAAACAACATTGGAAGGTAAACTATAGTCAAAGCAGACATTATATGACATATCCAGAATAATAATAATGATATAATTAAAATATTTATATCCAAATGATACCTTTAAAATAAATCATTATGGTTTTTTTATAAATATTCCAACATAACAATCATGGAGATGGTAGGTCATACATACGCATTAGTAATATTCCCATTATTAGATGATAGGTTTGGAAAGAATTTAAGTAACATTTTATATTTCAATAATAATAATAATAAAATAAATAAAATTTTATTTAATCATATATACTTATAATATATAATTATTGTGATGTAAAATAAATCATATCGTGTCAAGGAGGCGGCATTCCACATGTCCTCGACCGACATTATCACTTTTATTATGTGAAAAGGGTAATAAAGAAAATGATATATTATATCTCCAAAAATTTAATTATTTCTTGAATATAATATATATATGTAATTTTAGTCACATATTTTTAATAAAACAAAAAACTTATCCATATCATGTATATCTTGAATAAATCACATCACTTTGAGGAGGTGGTTGTTCACACTTCCACAAACAATGTTATCATACATAGACAAAATGGAAATTATAAAGGTAGTTTCTATAAAAAAATTACAAAAGAATATATCCATAACAAGTATCATATATATCTTATAAGAGTATTATTTACATCATAGTTTATAACCATGAAAGGTGGTAAAGTAAAATGAACAATCATTATTTAGTGATACAATAGTTTTTATTACACGTAGTTTATAATATATTTACCCATTTAATGGAAGTGTGAGTAAGTGTAGGTATATCCCTTAGCATGAAAACATATCATTATATTTTAGTTTTTTTAGTATATTAAAATTAAATAATAATTTTTTGTAACGACCTGATCTTTTGAATAATATTTTGTTTCTGGAATTTGTGGGTTGTTTAATTTTGTAACCAAAAAACTATATCCTTTTATTAATGAAGTGATTATAATTTAAATGTAACCTTTGTTTTACAATAATTATATAAACATTGGTTAATTTTGATCTTTTTCTATATGACTATTGGAAACTAAACTCTTAATGTTATGATTATTTTTTTAGAATACAAGTGATCATGGTTAATTAATACAGATAGAGGAGTCGATGGCCCCATCCAGTAGAATCTGGCCATAAAAAGCCCATCTGTTATAACTTGGGAAACAGATAGCTCCACTTGGATTTTCTCTAGACCAATCCTAAGCTTAGCTTCATCATGTGAATCTTGAATAGAATATCCTAAGGGAGAAGTTCAAGTTGATGGGAATCACAACTCGGGGAATGTTGTCTGAGCCACACCATGATTCTATCAACATTGAAAACTTTAATATTAGGTCATATTTTGATGTCATAAGGGGCTATGTAATGTGGAATTGGTTACTTTTTTTAATAATTTTGTATAAATAAAACTATTATATATTATTACTGTAATTTTTTTAATTTCTAATGTCAAAATAAATATAGGATGCTTTTTTAGAAGTTTATATTATTGATGAGTATTGAAAACAAATCAGTATTTTAAAATAGTTTTTATACATTGAATGAAAAATAATGTGAAATTATTTTAAAAAAATAGACATATATAGTTTTGATCTCTAAGAATTATATATTCTAATAAGATCAACTAAATTTTTAGTGAATAGTAAATTATGAATAATAATACTACCCTTATGAATAGTAATGTGACCAATGGAATGGTAACCTTTCTTATGAATGTATAAATATAATTTAGGCATCTTGAATGGTAATGTGATATAATAGCATAAGAAAATAACTCTTTCAGAAATTATTAGTTATATTTTTTTTAGGGTAAAAGTGATTTTACATAAAAATTAAATATCTCACACTAATAAAATTATTTTCATAAAATTGAGTTCATTTTATAATTTAATACATCGATATTAGGTTAGGATAAATTAATGAGATTTTTATAAAATGATTTGATGTTTGGTAAATAATAAAAATACAACTTTTGATTTTTCTGTGTGTTTTATGACATCATAATGAGGAAATTTGTAATTTAAAATTTTGGTAAATCATTGGGATTTAAATATTATATCATGAGGTGTCCCAAGTGTCCAAAACCAAGGGAAAATACCATGGTCAAGCCCATTGTTATGAAAATACTACTAATGAGATTTCCATTGGAAATTAATAAAACATTCTCTCAAATTTCCTATAAATACCAACCCATTCCTTGATTTATTTCATTCAAAATTCCCCATAAACTAATATATGTCCGTTTATCCTCCCAATGAGTCCTCAGAAGGTTCCCACAGGCCTTCCAGTTTCCAATTGTAGAGTTTTAGAAGTTACTCTTCAAGGTAAGGGAACCTTTAAACCTCCTCTTTTAGTGAATACTTTTTTTTAGTTATGCATTTTAATTTATATTTTATTATATTGGGTTTTGTGGTTATATATCATTATTTCTATCCATTTTATGTTCAAATGACTATATACCATTTTCCCTCTAATGAAACCATTTTTGAGGTTTTAAATGATGTCGTGAGGCTGCAGAATTTTCCTAAGGGAATTCTCAACTTCTCTTTTTTCCATTCAAGTTCTCTTCTATGTGGTATTGCTTTCAAGTTTCCTTAAAATGTTCTTATTTAAATTTTATTTTTTACCTATACTATATTATGATTCTATTATGAATAGCTGACCACATTCCTATCTCTTTTTTATGTTTTTAAAGACATTTTTCATAGTCATTATGCGACAAAACTTTCGACTCAAAATCTCTCCTTCTTTCTCAATAAATTATCTTATTTTATTATTTTGAATAACCAAACCAATTTAATATAAATGCTTATTCATACAGACATATAAATGAGTTATTTTATTTTTGAATTGACATGCAAAAATACCTCATTACATTTCTATGGGTAATGAAGGACATAATGATCATGTTTTAAGCACTTTGTAAAACTTCGTGATTTTGATATGAAACCAATTTATTTAATTATATTTTTGTTAATTATGAAATTATTGACTATGATACGTGTGTCTCAAATGAAAATAAATACATATTAAGGGTTTACCCAAATAGCACTCTAATTCATTGGGTAAGGAAATTAATCTCTAGAGATAAAAAGTCTTATGATAAATTTTTGAATAACATTGGTAATTTTTATCACACCATGGGGATAGAACTCAGTGATATGATTTTGGATGTATAAATTAAATGATTTAGACACAATTACAAGTTATGTACCAATTTTTTTTATTATATGCCTCTTTATCATGACTTTATGATATTCCCCATGTTCTTATGGATATGGCTCAAGTTCACATGTAAACTATTTCACTTTTTTTCCTTACTGGGTCTTTTGTTCAGCCTTCCCTTTGATGTATGTCCCCAGGTTATGAGATGAAATTAATGTACATAGTATTATACATGAAGAATCTTTTCAAGTGGGATAAAATAATGTTTTAATATTTCATGTTTTCTGTACACTTTTTCCATTACAATAGACTTTAAAAATACTATGTTTGTAAAATGAAATGGAATGTAATGTAATAAAAATGTGGGATTAAATAGTAGGTATCAAAGGATTGTTTAGTTATTTTTGGTAATTAGGATATGAAAACTTTATTAAAAAACCATATATAAAAGTTTAAATATATGAAAAAAATCCAGTTATTTTTGTGAAATATTATGTAAGTGATTTCTGAAAAAATAGATCCTTGTTTAGATACAAATAAGTGGATATGGCTCTGGAATAGATGTATCTAGGGGTAAAACCCAAAAACACCACTTTGATCTAGACTCAAACGGGAACTAGTATATGAAAATCGGCCTTACTAGACTCCTAGTTTATCACGCTCGAAGGAAATTTTCTGTTAATCACGAACATTTTTTATGAATTATTATGAAGGATTTATAGAAAAATGTAATTATTATTGAGAAACAATATTTTAAATCATGATGTTTAATGAAATAAATATATTTTATAGTGAAACGATTCAAAATGAAATTATCTTCTCAATATTTTTTATTATTTTTGAAAATGGAGATAAATAGGAGGAACCGTGTAAATTGTGATAGTAAGGACCCCGTATTGATGACCCTTCGATGAAATATAGAATAGAAACATTCATGAGAATGATGAACCAACTGACTCAAGATAAGAGAAATAACTTGAAAAAAGAAGAGTGACTGATTTCACCATGGAGGGAAAAACTTTCGATTGATTCCTTTATGCATAAATGACCACCAACCTTCAGTGGATCTGCTGACCAATTGATTTCAGAGCAGTGGATCAGCTCTATAGTGAAGATCTTTTCAATGCTCTGATGTTCATATTAAGAAAATGTCACCATATCTATTGATCGCTTATATTGAGAAGCTGATTAGTGGTGGGAACTAATTAAAAACATGAGTCCAATAATAGAGGTTGAATCAATGGAGTGGTAAGACTTCATAGGGATCATATTCAATAAGTATTTCCCTCATTCATTGAGAAAAAAATGGATAAGGTGTTTCTTGAGCTAAAGCGGAAGAAGAATTATTCTGTTAGAAGCTATGAGGTGAATATCAAAGACATTCACATTACACCTGATTATTTTCAATGGATCCTAATAGGAATGTTTACTAATTATTTGGTGGAAAAAGACCTCATCTATAGAAGAATATATCCAATCGAGACAATGATACCTTGGAGGAGATAGTGCAGAGTGCTATGAATGTCGAACTGGAGTTCGGTGCAACACAGTGGTCTCATAAATCCATTGAAAAGAAGTGATCAATGGAGAAAAACATAGGGAGGTGATTTAATCCGGGAAGAGGAGGAAATAAAGTGAAACGTCCCACATTTAATAAATGTGGGATAAGCATTCAGGTAACTACCAGCTTGGGAGTGGAATGTTATGGAAGTGTGGAAGAGATGGCCATATCGCAAGGAATTGGCATAGTGTGGTGAATCCTCAACTTCCCAACACTAACGACAAATGGAAGATGGTGCAGGCCCTACTTGAAGTCCAATTCTATAAATGTGGATAATTTTGTAACTTTTCCAACCACTATCCAAATCATGTGGAAATTGAGGGGAATCACTATCAGCATCTGCATAGACCAATGGAGCAAGGTCGTGCTTTTGATATCATGACAGAAGATGTTGAATCTCCAAATGAATTGGTGAAAGGTACTATTGTTGTTCTATAAGAGATATTAGGAACTATTTTTTATTCTGTTTCTATGCATTATTTTATTTCATCCATGTTTGAAATGAATTTAGAATCAACCCCTGAGTCTCTAAATGCAGAATTATCAGTCAAGACTCCTTGTGGGATTATCCAAGAATCATTAATTTTTAGAAACACTTGTATTTACTTTAGTGAGAACAATATCATCATAAATATAGTAGTCATTACCATGTTGTAATTCAACATTATAAAGGGGATGGACTAGATCTCAATGTATAATGCTAAGTTCAAATGCAGAAGCCATGAAATATTAGTAGTCAAGAATGGAAAACAAATGATTATCTTCCATGTAGTGATATCTCAACATGATATTTGTCTAAAAGAACCTCCTATATCCTTATTTATGGAGTACATCGGTGAAGAAGAAGAAATAAGTGAGAGAATAAGGATATAAAATTTCACATCTTTCAAGAATACATTGACGTATTTCCTAAGGAGTTACCCAGACCTCCCCCATAAATAGAGGTAGAGTTATCCGTTAAACTCTTACCTGGATATCATAAAACATTAATGACCACTTATTTTATGGAAAATATGGATCTGTGGGAATCAAAGAAACAACTCAAATATCTTTTAGATAAGGGGTTTATCTGACTAAGTGTGTCTCGTTAAGAAGAATCTGTTCTCTTTGAAGGATGGATCAGTGTGGGTATGAAATGATTATAAAGAACTGAATGGGATCACAGAGATGAAAAAATACCCTCTTCCAAGAATTGATGACTTATTTGACCAACTTCATGGGGTTAAATTATTATCCAAGATTTATCTTTGATCTGGTTATCATCAATTGATGGGGATGAAAGAAGATGTGCCAAAAACTACCTTCTGATCAAGATATGGGCATTATGAATTTTTTGTTATGGCCTTTGTCTTGACTAATGCTCCTGTTATTTTATAGACTTAAGGAATAGTGTCTTCAAGTACTACCTTGATAACTTTTTGGTAGTTTATTTTGAAAATATCAAGATATATTAAAAAAGTCATGAGGAGCACGAGGATCATCTTAGGGTTAATTAGAAAACTCTATGGAAGGAGAGGCTTCTGGAATGTTCCTAAAATGTGAATTTTTGTTACAAAAAGTTTCTATATTGTGGAACATTGTATCTATTAAAAGAATCACATTTTACCCTACAAAGAAAATGGTGGTAGAGGAGTGGAATCATCCAACAACAATAACTGAGATTCATAGTTATCTTGGATGTGAGGCATATTATAGGATTTCTGTGAAAAAAATTTCATGACTATACTCCATTAACAAAGTTAAATAAAAACGAGGTCAAGTTCATCTGGAAAAAGGAGTGTGAGTAACGTTTTCAAGAACTTAGTAATAGATTTCTTACTTCACCTGTGTTAACTATTCCATGAAAAAAATAAGGTTTAGTTATTGTTTGTGATGCATCTATAAAAGGCCTTGGGGGTGTCGCCCTGAAAAATAAGTAGGTGATTGCTTTTTCATCTCGACAGTTGAAGACTCATGGAAAGAACTATCACATGAATGATGTGGAGGCAGTGGTGGATTTTTTCGTTAAATATATGGATTCACTATCTTTATAGGGAGATGTGTGATATATACACAGATCATCAATGTTTTATGTATATTTTCACACAAAAGGGATTGAACATGAGACAGAGTAGATGAATGGAACTTCTTAAAGACTGTTATTGTTCAGTTCATTTTCATCATAGAAGAGAAAACAAAGTCACATATGAATTTCATAAGAAAGACACAATTTTTCTATCCATAATGAGGATTTGAAGTGTTCCTTTGATACAAGACCTACCTAATACAGACATGGGAATTATAAGTGAAGGGAAACCATCAACCTGATCCCAAATTATGTCTTAACTGTCATTACAAGATAAGATTAAGAAGGCTCAGAAAGAATATCCTTTATTTAAAAATATGTTTCAGGATATTATGGATGGGATGTTTCTTGATCTCAATATTGATAAAAAAAGGTGTACTCAAATTTCATACAATATTATGTGTTCCATCTATTCTATAAATAAAAAAAGGAGTTGATGGATGAATCACGTAGATCTACATTCTATATTCATCATGGAGGCATGAAAATATATAGGGAACTTCATGGTCATTATTGGTGGGATAATATGAAAATGGATATTGTGGACTACACTCTAAAGGGGTATTATAACCACTATCAATACCAGCATGGAAGTGGGACTATATCACTATGGACTTTTTCACTGGTCACCCAACATATTCCAAAGGAAAAAATGCAATATGGGTTATAGTGGACCGTCTCACCAAGACCACCCATTTTACCTCTATTAAAGAATATTTCTCTCTTGATCAACTTTCCATGATTTTACATGAAGGAAGTGATAAGGCTGCAAGGTCTTCCACTTTCTATCATATCTGATCATGATCCAAGTTTCGCATCATAATTAAGGAGAATTCATCAACATGATCTGTGTACTGAATTGAATTTCATTAAAGCCTATCACCCCCAAAGTGATGGACAATCTTAAAGAAATATTCAAATACTCGAGGTCATGCTGAGAACATGTTCAATGGAATTTAAGGGTGGATGGGATCAACATCTCTCATTAGTTGAGTTCTCATACAGAAATAGTTTCCACTTGAGAATTCAAATGGAACCCAATGAAACTCTATATAGGGATCGATGTAGAGAGAATTCTTTTTGGGATGAAGCTGGTGATAGAATGCTTCTCAGGCATGATCTTGCACAAGAGATGACAGAAAAGTTTTATGCCATCGAGCAACACATTAAGGCTTCTCAGAGTCCGAAATGATCTATGATGAGAACCATTGAAGGGACTTATAGATTGATGTTGGTGAAAAATTATTTCTTCAAATTTCACCTTGGAATAGATTCATGAGGTTTGGGAATAAATAGAATCTCATCCCTTGGTACATTAGATTCTATGAATTCTTGATTGTGTATGAGTAGTGACTTATTAGCTTGCACTTCCTCCAATTCTTACACATGATCGTGAAATTTTCCCTGTATCATATTTGAGGAAGTACATACCTGACCCTTCACATTTAGTAAATCTAGAGGTGTTACAAATGGAACATGACCTATCTTATAAGGAGAAGCTTGTGGAGATCATGGATCATAAGGAAAAGGTTCTATGAAACATGACTACCCACCATGTTAAAGTGTTGTGGAGGAACAACAAATATAAAGAAGCCACATGGGAACTAGAGGAGTCTATGAGGTAGAAGTCACTACTGGAATTTAGGATTTTCCCAACGGTAGTATACCAACGGTTTACTTAAACCATTGGTATAGGGAGCCTTTGCCAACGGTTTAACAAAACCGTTGGCAAAGGGAATTTTGGTGGACCCTTTCCCAACGGTTCACTGGAACCGTTGGGAAAGGGGTGCTATAATCACACCTTTCCCAAAGGTTCCAGTGAACCGTTGGGAAAGGGGTTCTAAACTCACACATTCCCCAACGGTTCACTGGAACCGTTGGGAAATGTGTGCCTTTGCCAACGGTTTTTATAAACCGTTGGAAAAGGTTTCCCCCAAATTCCAGATCAGGATCTCCTCTCCCCATTCGAACAGAGCCCTAATCTATTCGCTCCGCTGCTTCCCGAACCCCATCCGACTCCACTTCTCTCGCGAATCTGAACACCAGCACCCCCCATCCCAATAGGTACACCCCCATACGAATAGGTAAAATTTGATCTCAACCATATTGTTGTAGTTGTTTTAATGAATAGATTTTTTCCAGGTGTTGGTGGTTTAATTGATTATTGAAAGTAATATCTAAATAGGATATTGTTTGTGTTTGTGAAGACTTATTTAATGTTTTTGTATTCTATGTTTGGAAGGAGAGTGTTCAAAACATGTAAATCAGAGTTGGGGGAGGCTATCGTGAACGTTTACATGTTTTGGATAATGGATTGTGGGAATTATGGATTGTGTTCAAACCAATTTGATATGTTTTAGATAATGGATTGTGGGGGTAGGGGGTGTCCACGGGGTGGGTGGGTTGTCCACGGGGGTGGGCGGGGGGTGTTCACGGGGGTGGGAAAGGCTGTCCATGGGGGTGGGCGGGGCTGTCGAGGGGGGTGGGCGGGGCTGTCGAGGGGGTGTGGGCTGTCCTGGGGGTCTGGGTGGGGTGTCCTGGTGGGGGAGGGGTGTGTGGGGTGTCCAGGGGGGGTGCTATGTCTAGGTGGTGGTGGTGGGGTTGCAGGGGAGGGGGGTGTGGGCTATTTGGGAGGGTGGGAGGGGCTATCCAGGGGGGGTACGGGGGTGGGCGGGTTGTCCGCAAGGGTGGACGGGCTGTCCACAGGGGTGACCGGGCTGTCAAGGAGGGGTGGGCGGGCTGTCCAGGGGGGGTGGGTGGGCTGGCCACAGGGGGTAGGGGTGTCCAGGGGGGTGGGCGGGCTATCCAAGGGGGTGGGGGGATGTCCATAGGGAGAAGGGGTGTCGAGGGGGGTGGGTGGGCTGTCCACGGGGGTGGTTGGGCTGTCTAGGGGGTAGGGGGCATCCACGGGGGTGGGTGGGATGTCCACGGGGGTGGGCGGGGCTGTCCACGGGGGTGGGAAAGGCTGTCCATGGGGGTGGGCGGGGCTGTCCAGGGGGTGTGGGCTGTCCTGGGGGTCTGGGTGGGGTGTCCTGGTGGGGGAGGGGTGTGTGGGGTGTCCAGGGGGGTTGGTATGTCTAGGTGGTGGTGGTGGGGTTGCAGGGGAGGGGGTGTGGGCTGTTTGGGAGGGTGGGCGGAGCTATCCCGGGGGGGGGGGGTACGGGGTGTCCAGGGGTGTACGGGGGTGGGCGGGCTATCCACAAGGGTGGACGGGCTGTCCACGGGGGTGGCCGGGCTGTCAAGGAGGGGTGGGCAGGCTGTCCAGGGGGGGTGGGTGGGCTGGCCACAGGGGGTGGCCGTGCTCTCGCGAACCCCCCGTCCGAACATCATCGACCCCCGTGGACAACCCAACTTTTATCCCAAATTCCATAGATTTATACATTATTTTATTATATTATGTCTCAAATTATATAAAATATGTGTTTGATGTTCTTCACGTGACCTATCATAATTCCTTCTCATAATCTATAGTGATCATGGCAAGATCCCATGCATGATTCATGATCACTCAAATTATTCTGCAGATCATACATAATGGAAGCCTTACAGGATGTGAGATGATTATATCTATGAAATCTACTCAGGTACCTGGTGAGGAAGTGCATATTAATTCAAAAAGGTAAATCGCATATGAGGATACCCTACTAATATGGTTATGGGATGAGGCATGCTCTGATGTGATAACACATTATGTTCTTGTTGGTTTTACATTTTTTCAATAACACATTAGTATGTTTTTTTCACATGTGTAGTTGATACCATGATTATTTTCTTCTTTTATCGTTTACTTAAATGTATTTTCTATTAAAGTTCAATCCTATTGAATTGTTTATGACAAAATGACTTATATGAATTTTTTTACAGAATGGACAGAAGTTGGATGTATGAAACCGATCGTATCTCAAGCGATTTTCAAAACAATTTGGAGAGCTTTATAGATTTTTCATTTCACAATGCTTCAGATAGTGGTCGCATACACTGCCCATGTTCCAATTGTGTTGGTAGACCTTGGTTGAGTCGTGAAGAAGTCAGCTACCACATAACCAAAAATGGTTTTCAAGAAAACTACTTTGTGTGGTATCACAATGGGGAGAAAATGAAATCTCAAATTGGTGATGATCGAAATGAAAGGACTGGAATGGAGAATTTGTTAGATGATCGGTTTCTGTTTATTCGTCATCATGAAAAAGAAAGGATTTCGACTCAAGAAGACGTTGATATGATGACAATTGATGCATCTAGTGAAAATGATGATATTGATAGGGTGAAAAAATTGAATGATGTTGCCACGACTCCAGTATATCGACAATGCGATAAAATGAAAAAGATGGAATTTTTAATCCGACTGTTTCATGAAAAAACTATGTATGGGATTTCTAATATAGCAATCGATTACATTCTTTCCCTTTTGAAGGATTTACTTCCAGATGAAGCAGATATTCCCTCAAACCACTATATGGCATGGAAGTTAGTTGAAGAACTTGGATTTTCCAGAAACAAAATTCATGCTTGCCCGAAAGATTGCAGTTTATTCTGGGAAGAAACCGCTGAACGAAATGAATGTATAAAATGTGGCACATCCCGCTGGAAGTCAAAATCTGATGGAACACCATCCCGCGTTCCACAGAAAGTAATGTGGCACTTTCCATTGATCCCCAGACTCCAGAATCTTTTTATGTCTGATGACATATCAATAAAAATGAGATGGCATGATACCGAGAGAAAGAAGACTAATGATGAGTTGGTTCATCCTGCAGATGGATTTGCATGGCAGAGATTTGATGCTCGACATCCTAATTTTTCAGCTGACGTGCGTAATGTGAGGCTGGGTCTTTCATGCGACGGTTTTAATCCGTTTGGGCAGATGCTTACTTCGCACAACACATGGCCAGTTTTTATACACATTTATAATCTTCCCCCATGGTTGTGTATGAAAAAATCTTTCACTTTCATGAGTATACTCATATCTGGTCCTTCTGATCCCGGCATTGATATTGATGTATACATGCAACCTTTAATAAAATAGTTGAAACTTCTTTGGGATGTGGGTGTGCGCACATACGATGCATGTTCGAAAGACATATTTCAGATGCGTGTTGCGCTTATGTGGACGATCAATGATTTTCCGGCTTATGCAATGATGTCTGGATGGAGCACGAAGGGAAAACTGTCATGTCTAGTTTGTATGAAGAATACACGATCCAGAAGACTGAAACATCGTTGTTGTTTCAGTTTTATGGGACATCGACGATTTTTGCCAAAGGATCATCCATATAGAATGAATCGTCGAAGATTTGATAATACTATAGAGACCGATGATCCACCTCAGCGTATGTCTGGAACTGATGTGCTCAATGAATTGAAAGATTTCAGTTTTTCATTCGGGAAGGGTCAAATGAAATCTAGAAAGAGAAAGAATGTTTTCACAGAAACCTGTTACAATTGGAGGAAGAGGAGTACCTTTTTTGATTTGCCTTATTGGTCAACCAATTTGCTACGTCATTGCTTAGACGTAATGCATATTGAAAAGAATATATGTGAAATGTTGCTTTCAATTCTTCTAAATGTCAAGGGGAAGACAAAAGATGATTTACGATCTCGATGTGACTTGGTGGATTGGGGAATCAGACCATAATTGCATCCTTTGCGTATCAGTGAAAATAAATGGCAACTTCCATGTGATTCTTATGTGATGACACCTACTGAAAAAAAACAATTTTTGGAAGTATTAGGGACTATTAGAGTTCCTGATGGCTATTCAAGCAACATATCTAAACGGGTCAACAGAAGAGAGTTGAAGCTAAATTCTTTGAAGACTCAGGATTATCACGTTCTACTGCATGAGTTGCTTCCAATAGCAATCCGTCATCTTTTGTCCAATAATGTAAGGGTGGGTGTTATTCGGTTGTGCCATTTGTTTAGATATCTTTGTGCTAAGAAGTTGTCCAAGTATTTCTTGCAAAAAATGTTGACATATGCCCCATTAATTTTGTGTGAGTTGGAGAAAATATTTCCCCCATCATTTTTCACATGCATGCTGCATCTGACTATCCATATTCCAACTGAAATACTTCTCAGAGGACCTGTTTCTTTTTTTGGATGTATCCAACTGAAAGAAATATGTTCACATTAAAGTCTTATGTTCGAAAAAAGAATCATCCCGAAGGTTCTATCATGAACGGTTACTTAGCTCAAGAATGTATGGATTTCTGTTTAATGTATTTGTCTGATCTTACTACAAGAATGAACAGACCAATGAGAAATGAAGAAGAAAAATATGAGCAAATTGATCCCAGTTTTCCATCACTTCCTCAAACAGGAGGAATTCCTGGATCATATACATTGAAGACATTAAGCCTTTAAGAGCGGGAGATGGAACATCGCACAGTTTTGTTCAACTGTGATTTGTTCGATGACTATATCAAGTAACAAAATTGAATATGTATATCTTACATATATATCTGTTAAACTATACATATTTTTTATCTACAGGGAACATAAAACAATGATAAATAGGAAGCATCGTTCTTTATCTTTGAGAAGGAGAGAGACTTTGCATAGAAAAGAGTTTTCTGCTTGGTTAAAATTGAAGGTAAAAATATTACTGTTTAAATTAATTATTTAAATATTTACTTAAGTTTAACTGTCATTTATATTGCAGGTATTGAGTTTGTCTGCTGACTCTGTCTCTGAGGAAATAAGAGCTTTGACTTTTGGTCCTAATACCGTGGTTCGTGACTGTAAATCAATTGTTATCAATGGGTACAGATGTATTGTCACTGAACGAGCCAAAAACATGAGAACACAACATGATGGTATTATGGTTACTGCCACAACAGATTGTTATGCCAGTGCATCAGATAGTAGATCGCGACTTGAAAATGTGGGTTATTATTGAGTCGTTGAGAAAATAATAATATTGGATTAATACTCTCATGGACGAGTCACAATGATGAAATGTCATTGGTTTGATTCGATGACGAGACATGGCACATTTATTTATGATTGTGGATTTCGAGTAATTAATATGACCCGCACTCTTGCAACCGAAGAACCATATGTGTTGGCATCAATGGCTAAACAAGTTTTTTATGTCAAAGATCAACTTCAAACTGAATTTGGTGTCATAGTTGAAGTAATTCCAAGACATATTTTTGATGATGCTGATGATGGAATTGACACTGTCCCTATTGCCATTGGAACCAATCCATTTATTTCTTTTGATGACTCCAATAGCTCAATTGTCAGAGTTGATTGTGAACCTGAAGTTGTGGTTGGAAATATATAGAATCAGTCATCCATGTTCTCAATTCTTTTGGTTTACCTCGAGTTGGGTTGTTAAGGTTGGTAATATTCATATTTATTTAGTATTGATCACAAATATGTTTTAGCTGACTTGACCGTTATGTGAATTTTCAATGTTTATTGGTTGCTGTTTTATTTGAATTGCATTTTCTAATTTGGAATTGAACTGTATTCAAACCAAATCAAACAATATTTCTAACTTGGTGAACATTACAACTTGTATGTTTTATTAAATTCATTCAAGCTCTTCTAAAACAATTGATATCTAAATTACCAATAAATACCCTCATTCCCTCATATATTTAGTTTTTTGGTTTACACATTAATTTTATTTTTCTAATTAATTACATATTTGTTTTCAAATGCAGGAAATGCAGCCAATTGAAGAGAGACGGAGAAAAAAAATGGCGGAGAACAATCGTCGGATGGAGGAGATGGGCATTCCACCATTTGTGCCTAAAGTGAGTACTTTATTTCGAATATATATATATATATATATATATATTTATTTATATTTACAGAATATATAATGTCATGTGATTAATTTTTTTTGTAAACTTTTTTGTAGGATCCACCATTACGTCGACATTTATTCGACGAGGAGCCTAGTACTGGTCCTAGTACTCAGGCCGGTGGTACGAGGAGGGTTCGTACCAGAGGTGGACGTAGAGCTGCGCGTGCCCAACTAGACCCTGCCCCTCCCACTGACATTTCAACCTTCCCACATTCTGATCCCGGTGTGTCGTTAGGGACACACGGGGTATTTAGGCCTCCCATGTTTTCGCTACCTTCTGCATCTTCTGCCCCATCATTTTCACATCCCATGATGATTCCCACTCCCCAGTCAGCATCAGGTCATACAGCTGTTCCATCTTCTTTTCTTTCTACTTCTGTCTCTCCGAGCTTTTATATTCCATCGTCTTCGACTCCTGTTCCACCAGAGGGTGTTCCATCAGGTTCTGTGGATCCGGCGCCACTCATTGATCAGACTAGCGCAGGTATATTTATATAACCCTAACAAATTTTTATAGCAATAGTTATTTTCATTATAACATGTTTTGATAAAATATTTGTTTTTCTTTCATGACAGATACATCTACTGACAGGAGGCAGGGGCGGGGCCGTACACACATTCATTCGGTGTGGAACCGTCGCACACAGGTTATGGTGGAATATAATGAAGACAATCAGATGGTTGAGAAAACATGGAAGCAATGTTGGAGTTTTCTGGCGACGCTTGCCAAATACTCCAACATCATTCCCGTCAGCCCGCTGTCATGGAGACATTTGGCACTAGAGGTCAAAGATAGAGCTTGGGTAGAGAAATGGGTAAAAAATCTATTTTATTTAATGCCATGAATTATTTTTGTATTTATATGAATTAATATTTTGATTTCAGCTTCGATTTAATTTTCTTGATGGTGAGGGTGCACGACTGAAACGTCTAAAGGATTTAGGCGAGCTTTGGAGAGCCTACAAGCATGATCTGTATATTGGCTGGCGTTCTAGAGTTGGCACTGAGTTAGAGGCGGTACCAGTCGTGGATGATTGACCTATAGAGCAGTATCGTCAGATGATTACTCATTAGACGAGTACCCAGTTTAAGGTATGAATTACATTTGAGGTATTTAAATAATAACGTTCAAGTTTTGAATTAATATTATCCTTTGTATTATCTAATTTTATTTAGTAATCATCTGGAAAAAATAAAAAAAACATTGATGCAAAAAAATACCTCCATACACTAGGACGCACGACGATGCCGGATCATGAGAGGCAGCAGGTATGATAATTGTTTATAAGTTTTCTTTAAGACTTACATTTTCGTTTGTTTCCTCAATTATTTAATCATTTGCTAAAGTTTTTATATAACTTTGGTTTTCAATGTCAATGTAGAGGCAAGTACAAAATATTGAAGGACGTGTGCCTCGAGCAAAACTGTTTTGCTCGAGTAGACGAAAAAAGGATGGAAGTGCTATCAACGAAGCGACTCAGCAGCAGATTGCAAGTTTTAATATGTTGATTTTATATTTTAATATCTATTTCGTAACTTAATAATATATTTATATTTGTAACAGGATGCTTTATAGGCCCTCGATGCCCAAGAAGCAGACAATTTTGGGCCATCTGATCACTTACATCAGGTGTTGGGAGAGGATCATTCTGGCAGAGTACGCTGCCGACCTAGGATAGTCTCGACGAGGTATTGTCCTGCCTCAGGTACGAGTTGTAGTGCCACCGAGCTGCAGAAAGTTAGGGCACAGGCAGAACAGGCTGAGAAAAGGGCCACAGAGACGGCAGAACAGTCTGCTAGGGCAAACAGTGCATTTATGAAATTTATTGAAGTTCTACGTCCAACACTTCCAGCAGAGGCCAGCCCAGCGATTGATGAAAACATGTCATCGATACATTCTATATATGGTGCACCAGGTGGAAGTTCCAGTGGTGGTTAGGCCGATGTCCAGCTTGAAGATGATGATGGCGAAGAGTCTGATGTGGAGGAGGAGGGAGATGAGGAGGGCGAGGAGGAGGGCGAAGGCGAGGAGGAAGGCGCTGTGGAGGGTGAGGACGATGAGGAGGACGATGACGAGGGTGATGATGATGATGATGATGGTGATGCTGATGCTGATGTGGGACATATTGATCCGTTACATTTTTTACATATATTACTGAGATTTGATGTTTAATCTATTCTAGTTGTTGGATTTATCTAGACTCGTAATATAGTATTGGAGTTGAGTTATTTTTATATATTGTCTGTTTTTATGGATGTTGTTGTCTTTTAGTGGTTGTGTGTTTGTGAACTCCCTGGACAACCCCCCTCATTCTTAGATCGTGGACAACCCCCCTCATTCTTGGACCCTGGACATCCCCCCCTCCCCCTTGGACCCCGAACACCCCCCAAACACCCCGCAGACAGCCCCGCGGACAGCCCCCCGGACAGCCCCCCGTACAGCCCCCAACCCTCCACCCTGGACCCCAGATAGCCCCCCGGACAGCCCCTCGGACAACCCCCCCACCCTCCCCCTTGGACGCCGGACAACCCCCAAACACCCCCGGACAGCCCCCTGAACAACCCCGGACAACCCCCTGAACAACCCCTGAACAACCCCTGTACAACCCCCTGAACAACCCTCGGACAGCCCCCTGAACAACCCCGGACAACCCCCTGAAGAACCCCCAAACACCCCTTGGACAGACCCCGCACAGCCCCCCCACCCTCCTCCTTGGACCCGGACAGCCCCCCGGACACCCACCGGACAGCCCCCCCGGACAGCCCCCGCGGATAGCCCCCTGGACAGCCCCCCGTACAGCCCCCAACCCTCCACCCTGGACCCCGGACAGCCCCCCGGACAGCCCCCCAGACAGCCCCCCGGACAACCCCCCACCCTCCCCCTTGGACCCCAGACAACCCCCCAAACACCCCCGGACATCCCCCTGAACAACCCCGGACAACCCCCCTGAACAACCCCTGAACAACCCCTGAACAACCCCTGAACAACCCCCTGAACAACCCCCGGACAGCCCCCTGAACAACCCCAGACAACCCCCTGAACAACCCCCAAACACCCCCCGGACAGACCCCGCACATCCCCCCCACCCTCCTCCTTGGTCCCCGGACAGCCCCCCGGACACCCACCGGACAGCCCCCCCGGACAGCCCCCCGGACAACCCCTCCACCTTCCTTAATTTCATTAGCTCTAAAATGTTTCATATCACGATCAACTAAAATCTAATCCATACTAAATATGATATAAAAATATTCTATATGAATTTCTATAAGATTTTAAGTGAAAACAAAAAGTGAAATATGAAAAACTGACCAAACGCATTCGAAATGTGTTGGACGCCCGTTTTGGCCGTTTATGACACCAGAACTGCGTTGTCGGTCACCGCGGGCACACGGCACGTCCGATTGACGTGCCGTCTGCTCGACCACTTCATAAATCACTCACCCGTATTTGTCGTCTGATTTCAGGCCATTCCGAAATCGTTCGGCCTGTTTGGACAACCCTCACGCGCGTTTACGAAGCGCGTGCATCACTTAAAACACGAATATTGAGCCGTACCACGCAAACCGCACGTCTGATTGACGTGCTGTCTGCGCGTACACGTCACAAATAATAATGAGAATGTTTCACGGTGGTTTCAGCTCAATCCAAGGTCGTCCGCTATGAATTTGACCGTATGACGCCCGTTTTGGCCGTTTATGACACCAGAACTGCGTTGTCGGTCACCGCGGGCACAGGGCACGTCCAATTGACGGGCCGTCTACTCTACCACTTCAGAAATCACTCACCCGTATTTTTCGTCTGATTTCAGGCCATTCCGACTTTGTTTGGCCCGTTTTTACCCCCCTCACGCGCGTTTACGAAGAGCACGCATCACTTAAAATACGAATATTGATCCGTACCGCGCAAACCGCACGTCCGATTGACGTGCCGTCTGCGCGTACACATCACGAATAATAATTAGAATGTTTCACAGTGGTTTCAGATCAATCTGAGGTCGTCCGCTATGAATTTGACCGTTGGACGCCCGTTTTGGCCGTTTATGACACCAGAACTGCGTTGTCGGTCACCGTGGGCACACGGCACGTCCGATTGACGTGCCGTCTACTCGACCACTTCATAAATCACTCTCCCGTATTTTTCGTCTGATTTCAGGCCATTCTGACTTCGTTCGGCCCGTTTGGACCCCCCTCACGCGCGTTTACGAAGCGCGCGCATCACTTAAAACACGAATATTGAGTCGTACCGCGCAAACTGCACATCTGATTGATGTTCCGTCTGCGCGTACACATCACGAATAATAATTAGAATGTTGCACGGTGGTTTCAGCTCAATCTGAGGTCGTCCGCTATGAATTTGACCGTTTGACGCCCGTTTTGGCCGTTTATGACACCAGAACTGCGTTGTCGGTCACCGCGGGCACACGGCACGTCCGATTAACGTGCCGTCTGCTCGAACACTTCATAAATCACTGTACCGTATTTGTCGTCTGATTTCAGTCCATGCCGACTTCATTCGGCCCATTTGGACCCCCCCTCACGCGCGTTTACGAAGCGCGCGCATCACTTAAAACACGAATATTGAGCCGTACCGCGCAACCCGCAAGTCCGATTGACATGCTGTCTGCGCGTACACGTCACGAATAATAATTAGAATGTTGCACGGTGGTTTCAGGTCAATCTGAGGTCGTCCGCTATGAATTTGACCGTTTGACGCCCGTTTTGGCCGTTTATGACACCAGAACTGCGTTTTCGGTCACCGCGGGCACACAACACGTCCAATTGACGTGCCGTTTGCTCGAACACTTCATAAATCACTCACCCGTATTTGTCGTCTGATTTCAGGCCATTCCGAAATCGTTCGGCCCATTTGGACCACCCTCACGCGCGTTTACGAAGCGCACGCATCACTTAAAACACGAATATTGAGCCGTACCGTGCAAACCGCACGTCCGATTGACGTGCAGTCTCCGCGTACACATCACGAATAATAATTAGAATGTTGCACGGTGGTTTCAGCTCAATCTGAGGTCGTCCGCTATGAATTTGACCGTTTGACGCCCGTTTTGGCCGTTTTTGACACCAGAACTGCGTTGTCGGTCACCGCGGGCACAGGGCACGTCCAATTGATGTGCCGTCTGCTCGACCACTTCAGAAATCACTCACCCGTATTTTTTCATCTGATTTCAGGTCATTCCGACTTCGTTCGGCCCGTTTGGACCCCCCTCACGCGCGTTTACGAAGCGCATGCATCACTTAAAATACGAATATTGAGCCGTACCGCGCAAACCGCACGTCCGATTGACGTTCCGTCTATGCGTACATGTCACGAATAATAATTAGAATGTTTCACGGTGGTTTTAGCTCAATATGAGTTCGTCTGCTATGAATTTGACCGTTGGACGCCCGTTTTGGCCGTTTATGACACCAGAACTGCGTTGTCGGTCACCGCGGGCACACGGCACGTCCGATTGACGTGTCGTCTGCTCGACCACTTCAGAAATCACTCACCCGTATTTTTCGTCTGATTTCAGGCCATTCCGACTTCGTTCGGCCCGTTTGGACCCCCTCACGCGCGTTTACGAAGCGCGCGCATCACTTAAAACACGAATATTGAGCCGTACCGCGCAAACCGCACGTCCGATTGGCATTCCGTATGCGCATACACGTCACGAATAATATTTAGAATGTTTCACGGGGTTTTCAGGTCAATCCGAGGTCGTCCGATATAAATTTGACCGTTGGACGCCCGTTTTGGCCGTTTATGACACCAGAACTGCGTTGTCGGTCACCGCGGGCACACGGCACGTCCGATTGACGTTCCGTCTGATCTAACACTTCAGAAATCACTCACCCGTATTTGTCGTCTGATTTCATGCCATTCCGACTTCGTTCGGCCCGTTTGGACCCCCCTCACGCGCGTTTACGAAGCGCGCGCATCACTTAAAACACGAATATTGAGCCGTACCGCGCAAACCGCACGTCTGATTGGCGTGCCGTCTGCGCGTACACGTCACGAATAATAATTAGAATGTTGCACGGTGTTTTCAGGTCAATCTGAGGTCGTCCTCTATGAATTTGACCGTTTGACGCCCGTTTTGGCCGTTTATGACACCAGAACTGCGTTGTCGGTCACCGCGGGCACACAGCACGTCCGATTAATGTGCCGTCTGCTCGAACACTTCATAAATCACTCACCCGTATTTTTCGTCTGATTTCAGGCCATTCCGAAATCGTTCGGCCCATTTGGACCACCCTCACGCGCGTTTACGAAGCGCGCGCATCACTTAAAACACGAATATTGAGCCGTACCGCGCAAACCGCACATCCGATTGACGTGACGTCTGCGCGTACATGTCAAGAATAATAATGAGAATGTTTCACGGTGGTTTCAGCTCAATCCGAGGTCGTCCTCTATGAATATGACCGTTTGACGCCCGTTTTGGCCGTTTTTGACACCAGAACTGCGTTGTCGGTCACCGCGGGCACATGGAACGTCCAATTGACGTCCCGTCTGCTCGACCACTTCAGAAATCAGTCACCCGGTTTTGTCGTCTGATTTCAGGCCATTCCGACTTCGTTTGGCCCATTTGGACCCCCCTCACGCGCGTTTACGAAGAGCGCGCATCACTTAAAATACGAATATTGAGCCGTACCGTGCAAACCGCACGTCCGATTGACGTGCCGTCTGCGCGTACACGTCACAAATAATAATTAGAATGTTGCACGGTGGTTTCCTCTCAATCTGAGGTCGTCCGCTATGAATTTGACCGTTGGACGCCCGTTTTGGCCGTTTATGACACCAGAACTGCGTTGTCGGTCACCGCGGGCACACGGCACGTCGGATTGACGTGCCGTCTGCTCGACCACTTCATAAACCACTCTCCCGTATTTTTCGTCTGATTTATGGCCATTCTGACTTCGTTCGGCCCGTTTGGACCCCCCTCACGCGCGTTTACGAAGCGCGCGCATCACTTAAAACACGAATATTGAGTCGTACCATGCAAACCGCACATCCGATTGACGTGCCGTCTGCGCATACACGTCACGAATAATAATTAGAATGTTGTATGGTGGTTTTAGCTCAATATGAGGTCTTCCGCTATGAATTTGACCATTTGACGCCCGTTTTGGCCGTTTATGACACCAGAACTGCATTGTCGGTCACCGCAGACACACGGCATGTCCGATTGACGTGACGTCTGCTCGACCACTTCAGAAATCACTGTCTCGTATTTTTCGTCTGATTTCAGTCCATTCTGACTTCGTTCGGCCCGTTTGGACCCCCCTCACGCGCGTTTACGAAGCGCACGCATCACTTAAAACATGAATATTGAGCCGTACCGTGCAAACCGGACGTCCGATTGACGTGTCGTCTGCGCGTACACGTCACGAATAATAATTAGAATGTTTCACGGTGGTTTCAGGTCAATCTGAGGTCGTCCTCTATGAATTTGACCGTTTGACGCCCGTTTTGGCCGTTTATGACACCAGAACTGCGTTGTCGGTCACCGTGGGCACACGGAACGTCCAATTGACGTGCCGTCTTCTCGACCACTTCGTAAATCACTCACCCGTATTTGTCGTCTGATTTCAGGACATTCTGAAATCGTTCGGCCCGTTTGGACCACCCTCACGCGCGTTTACGAAGCACGCGCATCACTTAAAACACAAATATTGAGCCGTACCGCGCAAACCACACGTCCGATTGATGTGAAGTCTGCGCGTACACGTCACGAATAATAATTAGAATGTTTCACGGTGGTTTCAGCTCAATCTGAGGTCGTCCGCTATAAATTTGACCGTTTGACGCCCGTTTTGGCCGTTTATGACACCAGAACTGCGTTGTCGGTCACCGCGGGCACATGGAACGTCCAATTGACATGTCGTCTGCTCGACCACTTCAGAAATCACGCACCCATATTTTTCGTCTGATTTCAGGTCATTCCGACTTCGTTCGGCCCGTTTGGACCCCCCTCACGCGCGTTTACGAAGCGCGTGCATCACTTAAAATACGAATATTGAGCCGTACTGCTCAAACCGCACGTCCGATTGACGTGCCTTCTGCGCGTAAAAGTCACGAATAATAATTAGAATGTTGCACGGTGGTTTCAGCTCAATATGAGTTCGTCCACTATGAATTTGACCGTTGGACGCCCGTTTTGGCCGTTTATGACACCAGAACTGCGTTGTCGGTCACCGCGGGCACACGGCACGTCCGATTGACGTGCTGTCTGCTCGACCACTTCAGAAATCACTCACCCGTATTTTTCGTCTGATTTCAGGCCATTCCGACTTCGTTCGGCCCGTTTGGACCCCCCTCACGCGCGTTTACGAAGCGCGCGCATCACTTAAAACACGAATATTGAGCCGTACCACACAAACCGCACATCCGATTGGCGTGCCGTCTGCGCGTACACGTCACGAATAATAATTAGAATGTTCCACGGTGATTTCAGGTCAATCCGAGGTCGTCCTCTATGAATTTGACCGTTGGATGCCCATTTTGGCCGTTTATGACACCAGAACTGCGTTGTCGGTCACCGCGGGCACACGGCACGTCCGATTGATGTGCCGTCTGCTCGACCACTTCATAAATCACTCACCCGTATTTTTCGTCTGATTTCAGGCCATTACGACTTCGTTCGGCCCGTTTGGACCCCCCTCACGCGCGTTTACGAAGCGCGCACATCACTTAAAACACGAATATTGAGCCGTACCGCGCAAACCGCACGTCCGATTGGTGTGCCGTCTGCGCGTACATGTCACGAATAATAATTAGAATGTTTCACGGTGGTTTTAGCTCAATCTGAGTTCTTCTGCTATGAATTTGACCGTTGGACGCCAGTTTTGGCCGTTTATGACACCAGAACTGCGTTGTCGGTCACCGCGGGCACACGGCACGTCCGATTGACGTGACGTCTGCTCGACCACTTCATAAATCACTCAACCGTATCTTTCGTCTGATTTCAGGCCATTCCGACTTCGTTCGGCCCGTTTGGACCCCCCTCACCCGCGTTTACGAAGCGCGCGCATCACTTAAAACATGAATATTGAGCCGTACCGCGCAAACCGCACGTCCGATTGGCGTGACGTCTGCGCGTAAACGTCAAGAATAATAATTAGAATGTTTCACGGTGTTTTCAGGTCAATCCGAGGTTGTCCGCTATGAATTTGACCGTTTGACGCCCGTTTTGGCCATTTATGACACCAGAACTGCGTTGTCGGTCACCGCGGGCACACGACACGTCCGATTGACGTGCCGTCTGCTCGACCACTTCATAAATCACTCACCCGTATTTTTCGTTTGATTTCAGGCCATTCCGAAATCGTTCGGCCCGTTTGGACCACCCTCACACGCGTTTACGAAGCGCGCACATCACTTAAAACACGAATATTGAGCCGTACCGCGCAAACCGCACGTCCGATTGACGTATCGTCTGCGCGTACACGTCACGAATAATAATGAGAATGTTTCACGGTGGTTTAAGCTCAATCCGAGGTCATCCGCTATAAATTTGACCGTTTGACGCCCGTTTTGGCCGTTTATGACACCAGAACTACGTTGTCGGTCACCACGGGCACATGGCACGTCCAATTGACGTGCCGTCTGCTCATCCACTTCAGAAATCACTCACCCGTATTTGTCGTCTGATTTCAGGCCATTCCGACTTCGTTTGGCCTGTTTGGACCCCCCTCACGCGCGTTTACAAACGCGCACATCACTTAAAATACGAATATTGAGCCGTACCGCGCAAACCGCACGTCCGATTGATGTGCCGTCTGCGCGTACACGTCACGAATAATAATTAGAATGTTTCACGGTGGTTTCAGCTCAATTTGTGGCCGTCCGCTTTGAATTTGACCGTTGGACGCCCGTTTTGGCCGTTTATGACACCAGAACTGCGTTGTCGGTCACCGCGGGCACATGGCACGTCCGATTGACGTTCCGTCTGCTTGACCACTTCATAAATCACTCTCCTGTATTTTTCGTCTGATTTCAGGCCATTCCGACTTTGTTCGTCCCGTTTGGACCCCCTCACGCGCGTTTACGAAGCGCGCGCAACACTTAAAACACGAATATTGAGTCGTACCACGCAAACCGCACGTCCGATTGACGTGCCGTCTGCGCGTACACATCACGAATAATAATTAGAATGTTGCACGGTGGTTTCAGCTCAATCCGGAGACGTGGTGTGGCCAGAACCACTCAAAGTGTCTGTCTTTTGTTTCAAAAGGACGTCATTTTAAGTGAAAAGCATCAACTGACATACGGAAAACCGACCAAATGCATTCCGAATCGGTTGATAATTTATCCCAACAATCCATGGGTCATATGTGATGTGTACGAGCCAACCCGGGATGAATCTGAGTCGCGGTGTGGCCAGGATAAGTCTAAGTGACTCTCTTTTGTTTAAAATGGACACCATTTTAAGTACATACGGAAAAACGACCAAACGGATTCGGTTTCCGTTCAAACTTTAGGAGAACGATCCATGGGTCTTATGTGACGTGTAAGAATCATCCCCGCTTCAATCCGACATGCGGTGCGGCTGACACCACTCAAAGTGTCCGTCTTTTGTTTCAAAAGGACGTCATTTTAAGTGAAAAGCATCAACTAACATACGGATGAACGACCAAACGCATTCGGATTCTATCGATACTTTAGCACAATGATCCATGAGTCATATGTGACGTGTACAAGTCAACCCCGTCTTAATCCGAGACGCGGTGTGGCCGACACCGCTCTAACTCTGTCTCTTTTATTTAAAATGGACATGATTATAAATGAAAAGAACAACTGGCATACGCAAAACCGACCAAACACATTCGTAATCTTTTGATAATTTATCACAACGATCCATGGGTCATATGTGACATGTACGAGCCAACCCGGGATTAATCTGAGTCGCGGTGTGGTCAGGATTAGTCTAAGTGTCACTCTTTTGTTTAAAATGGACAACATTTTAATTACATACGGAAAACCGACCAAACGCATTCGGTTTCAATTTAAACATTAGGAGAACGATCCATGGGTCATATGTGACGTGTACGAATCAACCCCGCCTCAATTGGAGATGCAGTGTGGTCAGCACCACTCATAGTGTCCGTCTTTTGTTTCAAAAGGACGTCATTTTAAGTGAAAAACATCAACTGGCATACGGAAAACCGACCAAACGTATTCGGATTGTGTCGATACTTTAGCACAACGATCCATGGGTCAAATGTGACGTGTACGAGTCAACCCCGCCTCAATATGAGGTGCGGTGTGGCCGGTGTCACTTCAGGTGTATGTATTTTGTTTAAAATGGACATCATTTGAGGTAAAAATATATGGTATAGAAAAAACCGATCAAATTATGAATTGAATTTTGGATTCCACATATAATTGTCATCTAAATTTTAAAATGAATTCTAAATGAATTATGTATGTTTATAATTATGTTATGAATTATACTTTAATTATGGATGTGTATATTTTCAGGATGCATTATATGTGTTGGTTGGTTGGTTTTCATTATTTGTATGTGTTGGTTTGTTCTCTATATGTATGCATTATATGTGTTACAGGTACCATAATTGGATTGAAAAATGAATTGAAAACGAGGGCATAATTGGATTGAAAATTGAATTGAAAATGCCCAAAAACCTGACCTGCTGTGCAAATTGCAGGCTGCTGTGCAATCTGCACAGCAAAGCCTATGCCAACAGTTTTCAAACCGTTGGCATAGGCTCTATGTAGCTGTTTTTACCAACGGTTCCTTGAACCGTTGGTAAAAACACCATATCCCAACGGTTTGAAACCGTTGGGATACCCTGTTGCATGGTTGTTTTTACAAACGGTTCTATGAACCATTGGTAAAAACCTTTCCCAACAGTTTGTAAACCGTTGGGAAATAAAATTATCTGTTGATTTACCAACGGGCAAAACCGTTGGGAAAGGCCTTTCCCAACGGTTTGGCAGAACCGTCGGGATAGGTTGATTTTTTCTGACCTATCCCAACGGTTCTGTGTAAACTGTTGGGAAAAGCCTTTCCCAACGGCTTACTTCCCCATGGTTGGAGAACCGTTGGTATAACATATACCAACGGTTCGGCAGCCTTTCCCAACGGTTCTAAACCATTGGGAAATGCTGGATTTCCAGTAGTGAGTACCCACACCTTTTCTCTTCCGAGGGTATGAGTTGAAAATTTAGGGATGAAATTTCTTATGTGGGGAAGAATGTAATGACCAACACTTTAGAATAATATTTTTTTTCTTGAATTTGTGTATTAATTTATTTTTTTATAAACAAAACTATATACTTTTATTATTTAAGTGTGTATAATTGAAATGATACATTTGGTTTAAGACCATTATATATCCATTGGTTATCTACGATCTTTGGTCCATATGACTATTGGAAAATAAACTCTTAACATTATTATTATTGTTTATAAATAAAAGAGATCATGGATAATTAATACAGAAACCATAGTCAATGGCCTCATCCCGTAGAATCAGGACATACAAAGCCCATATGTCTAAGCTTGGGAATGAGGAAACATCACAAGTCTTTGCTCTGGACCAAGCCCAAGATGAGCTTCACCATGTTAAGATTCGAACAGAATGACTAATAGTAGTAGTTCAAGATAATAAAAATTACCACTTGGGCGACATTGTCCGAGCTACCTCAAGATTCTATCACCATTTCATACCTTACTCTTAGGTCCTATGTAGGTGTTATAAGGGGCTATGTAACATGGACTTAGTAACATTGTTTAATCCTTTTATATAAATATATTTTTTATTTCTTATTATGGTAAAATTTTTGAATTTCAAATTTCAAAATAAATATATGAAAAAAATTTAGATGTTTCATATTATTGTTAAATATTGAAAAAAAGTGTAATATAAAATATTTTTATACATTAAATATTTAATAATTTGAATTGATTTTCAAAAGATGGACACATATAGTTGTTATCAGTAATAAATTTAGAGCCTAACAAGATCAACATAATATTTACTGAATAATAAATTATGAATAGTAATATTACCATTAAGAATAGTAATGTGTCCAATGGAATATTATCCTCTCTTAAGAATGTATAAATATTATTTAAGCATCTTTAATGGTAATGTGATATAATATCATAAAAAATAACTGTTTTAGAAATAAGTAGTTATGTATTTGTATTTTTTAGGGTAAATAGTGAATTTACAGAAAAATTTAAAAACTCATATTTAAAAAATTATTTTCCAAAAATGGAGTTCATTTTTGAATTCAAAACATTGATATTGGTTTTAGTGAATTTATGTTACATTTATAAAATGTTTTGTTTTTTGGTGAATAGTAAAAATAATGTTTTTGAATTTTCGGTGTGTTTTATGACATCAAAATAATATAATATGTAATTGAAATTGTTTTTATAATTATTTATATTTAAATATTATATAAGGTGTCCCAAGTGTCCAAAACCATGGTCAAATACCATGGAAATCCCATGGTTTAGAAAATACCACTAATGAGGTGTCCCATGAAAATTATTAAAATATTCCCTCACTTTTGCTATAAAATACCAACACATTACTTCATTACAAATTCCCATTAAATGAAGATTTGGTATTTTTACATCCCATGGAGTCCTCCTAAGGTTACCTAAATCCCTCATTTTTCTGATCCTAGTGTTTTAGAAGTTACTCTTCAATGTAAGGGAACTGTTCTCCCTCATCTTTTAGTCAAGATTTTTTTATGATTTGTATTTTAATTAAAATTATATCATGTTGGTTTATGTTCTTATTTTTTATTATTTCAGCCCATTTTAGGTTAAATTTATGAGATACCATTTTCTCTCTCATAAAATCATTTTCTATTGTTATATGTGACGTCGTTAGGCTATCGAATTTTTGTAAGGGAATTCTCAACTTCACATTTTCCATTCATTTTTTATTCTATGTGGTATGTCTTTAAAGCTTCCATACCATGTCCATATTTACATTTTATTATGTACCAATACTATCTAATGATTCTATTATGAATGGGTGACCCACTTCCTTCCCCCCCCTTGTTTTATTGTTTTCTAAAACCAATTTGCACGGTCGTTCTGCTATATAATTTTTAAATCAAGAACACTTTTCTTTTCTTAAGAAGTCATCTTATTTTATTTATGTGAATACCCATAAATATTTCATTTCCATGGGTATTAATAAATACATAATAATTTTATATTTGATACTAAAATTGACATACATAAATCCCTCATTCACTTTCTTTGGGTTATGAATGACATAAGGAGCATATTTTTAAGCACTTTTTAAAACATCATTATTTTGATATGAAACCAATTTCTTTTATTATATTTTTGTTAATTATGAAATATTTGATTATGATTTTTTTGTCTCACGTGAATATAAAAACATATTGAGGGTGTTCCCTAATAGTTCTCCATTGCATTTGGTTAAGAAAATAATCTCTAGAGATGACAAGTCTTATGATACCTTGGTGAATAACCTTGGTAATTTTTATAACACCTTGTAGATGGACCTTAGTGATATACATATGAATTCCTAAATTAAATGTTTTATACACAATTTATGGTTATTATTCCGGTTATTTTTATAATTATATTCCACTTTATCATTAATTTATGATATTCCCCTTTTTCTTATTGATATCACTCAAGTTCACATGTAAATTGTTTCACATGTTTTCCTTATTAGGCCTTCTTCTCTCCCTTTCCATTGATGTATATCCCTAGGTTATGAGATGAAATAAATATACAAAGGATTAAACATTAATAATACTTTTAATTGGGATAGAATAATGTTTTATGTTTTCATTTTTTATATTCCTTTCTTCTAAGACACTAGACCTTAAATATCCTCTATTGGTAAAATGAAATGAAAATTATTGTAATAAATAAGAGGGATGCCAAATTTTTTATGGGGTGTAGAATGTAAATAAAACAAAGGATCTTGAGAAATAATGTTACCTGTTATTTTGGTAAATCCATATGGTTTTAAACAAAGGGATTACTTGGACAGAATTCTACCAAATGGGAGGATCCTAGGATGAATAGAGGGATTTTTAGAATCCCTCTGGTTAGATATTGGTTGATCCTAAGTAGTTTTTGATGTGTGAGAAAGTGGGAGGGGTGAGTTCCTTTTTATAGTGGGGAGGAGTATAAGTCTTGTAAATTTTTTGAAAGGGAATTTCACTCATGTTTGTTCAAATAAAGCGGCCCCAATAATGGAAACTATTCAATCTAAGGTAGGATAGGGTATAAATTTGAACAGAAAATGTATTTCTAAATGTTTTGTAGTTATTTTTTATCGTATTCTTAAGGTTTAGTCCCTTTTTAAACTAATTTTCCCCTTAATCGTTGTACTTAATATTAATTACCTTCAATAATGTTTTTGGTAAAAACAATGATTACCTTATTGAAAATTATAATTTATTCTAATTACAAAAATAGAATCAATTTTTATGAATTCCTATCATATAATTGGTATAAATTAATTTAAATTAAATCCTATAGATGGGACAACAATGCTGATTTCTAAAGTAAAACCGCTAAAACTACTCTAAGATTTCATATCTAATTTCAATGTGAAATTGATTACAATGAAATAAATTAGATTAATTTATATATATTTTATATAATTTTTCTTAAAATATAATTTAAAACATAGTTTAATAATATAAATAAATTATTTGAAAAATAAGTTTTGAAATAAAATTATGTATTTTTCACTATTCATTAAAAAAATAAAACATCACAGAAAAATACCAAAAAATCACCCTAAAATAATTTTTTATGTTTATATTGAAAATATGATGTTTTTTTTGAAATAAAAAATTTATAAAATTTGAAAAAATTAGATTTAAAATATGTTCTCCATTAAAATTTAGTAAAAGAGCTTTAATAAAAATATAGGGTTTTATGTGTTATATTGAGTTTTTTTATCCTTTTCTTATTAAATATTTTGGGTGAATGTAAAAATTATTTGATTAAATATTATATATATATATATATATATCAGTGTGTGTGTGTATTAAATTAATATCACTAAAAATTATAATTAGTTTAATTTATTTAGATAAAACAGCTTTGTGGGCATAAAAATAATTTGTATACAAACATTCCCTTTATATTTAAATGGTTATTATATTTATTTATAATTAATTTTTAACTAATTAATACATTTTATAATTTGTTGAACCATATATATTCCAATGTTAGTGAATCTAATTCATAGCTACTAATTTAACGGCTAGGATATGTTTGTTATTCTATAAAATAATATTTTATTAATAAATTTTTGTTCTGTAAAACTCAGTCTAGCATGTAATGAAATTCATTGAGTAAAGTATGTGTTGTGTGTGATATAAGGTAAAAAAGTATTGCATGTATTTCATGCTATTAAATTAATTTATATTAGTAAATATATTATAATCTTGTAATATTATATTCCCTTACACAGTTGGTGTTACATTCCATACATGTTATTGAATATAATGTTCTAATTTTGAATTTTGTAGTGTTAAATTCTCCCCACCGTAAATAAATTGAGTAAATATAATTACAACACTATATTTGAAATCTGGGGATTGGAATATCAATATTTTATTATTGAAATCTCACAACATGATAATTGTCTCTAAGAAATCCAATGGAAAAGATAGAATGAGAAGTATAAAGGTAACATTTAATAACATATAAATATGTATCTTAGTAGGAGAACATCAGTGGAAAGTAGAGATACATACTTAGAGAATAATCATAAATATCTTTTGGGGTGATTGAGTTTATCAATCACAAACAAGTGAATGATCAATGGAATGTTTAGGGAAATAAAACTATAAATCATTAAAAATTTATAAGACCCTAATTTTTTTTAAAAAAATAATGAATTTGGACAACGTATTTTATGATCTTTTTTCTCATATTGAGAAATTTTTTTACATTATAACAATATAATTAAATTTACTTACATCATACATTTTAATTTCATATGAACAATTCCATATTTTGGATGGGCTTCAATCAAATTCCAATTCATAACTTACTTTTTGAAATAGATATCCAAAAAATAACTTTTATTCCAGAAGCACTAAAATATACTAAAAACGGATCATAAGTCCCATAAATGAGTCAAAAGTATAACTATTTATCTCAAACTATTCTCCAATACAAATATGGTTAAGAAATTATTTTCAAAAACAAAAAAGTGACCCTAAATGTTGATCATTAATATTAATTCATATTATTTTTTAACAAAAAAATGACATTGTAACCCAGAAATATTGTAGGTATGGGGTTTTAATTAACCCTTATCATCCTCCAGTCATGTGGTCATGTCGATCAGACTTTCCAGATGTGATGGGTTTTCACCCAACAAACATGTTATCCTTTTATAAAACCATATTAATATAATTTCCAAAATAAACATGATGGGAATCCTTGATATAATTTTAATCAATAAATATAATTATAACTAATTATTTCCATACAATTTCAATACAAAACAATCTTCTATTGTATTTCCATATAAGCCCTTATTTATTTAAGAGTTTATCCTTGGTCACTAATTTCCATTACAATTTCAAATCTGTTATAATGTTTTTTAATGAAAATTTGAATTATACTAAGAATATCCACCAGGTGTGTCAAAACAGGTGCATGGTAATGCCTATTATCATGTTCTGGGTTATACTTATTTAGACTAACACACCTTCTCTGAGTTTTTACAACTAGGTAAATAATTTCTAGAACCAAGTCAACTTGTAGTATCCATTCAGGGATGTATTTCCAGAAAAAAAATAACCTCTATCTAACTGAAAATTTAGGATGTAATTCTATATTTATCCTTAGATTATAACTTAGGGATATGTTCTCTAATATATGTTTCCATAAATCTAGTTCCCATGATTTCTACTAAACTTCCTTTGCTACCAACTGCACTGACCCAACCCTAGAAAACCTGAAGTTGGTGACTACTATATTTAAATTGGCATGATTACTAGTAAATAGAGCATAATGGTCCAATAATTTTAGTATTATTTTTAAACTAGATACATACACGAGTCTGGAATTATAAATAAATACACTAATTAAAAAATAATTATTTCCACATTATTTGATAATAACTTAATTCCATTTATGGTATCCTTTCATATATTTCTTAGTACATTTTGTGGAATCATGTGGAAAAGAATCATAATAAGGGTTACCTCAAATTCTCAGTAACGTTAAGTACAATGGAATAAATAATGAATCAATGAGAATAATTATTATATAAAGGTAAATAAATGAGAACACATTCCATGTAGTCAATACATTATAATTGAGTAAATAATATGGAAAGGTAAAAAAATGAAAAAGAATTCAATTTAAAAAAAAAGATTCAGAAAACTTCCATATATATATATGAAACTAAAAACACATGCCTTTTAATCAATAAACTAATAATGAAATTCATCCACAAAAATATCAATTCTATATCTCATAGATAAATAATAAATAAATAAAAATTAAATAAGTTCTTATTTGTTGGATTCCTTGTATGTTAGGTAAGTGTAACCATTTCGTTTAATACTTTTCACATGATGGTTTAAAAAATACTAGTTAGAAACTAATTTGGGATGACAAAACATAAAACTACTATCATGACATTTCACAAAACAGTTTAAACTATACAGATTTGGAAAAAAACATGAAGGGTTTTCAAAAACTAATTTCAACCCATCAGACTACTAATGCATTGAGATTCATACATTAATCGGCCCACAAACCATATCTTTCATGTCTAAAGCATTCCACATTTCAAATAAACATTATTTTCTATCAAATATTGGTATTGAATATAGGATACATAATTAAAAATATTTCCCCAAATAATAAATTTATGTTGAAAGTAAACATTGATTGAAAAATGGTATATAGTATAGGAAATATACATATCCATTGAAAATGATATGGATAGTTAGGGTAAATTTAATGTTAAATGATCATATGAAATTGAATATTTCATGGGGATAAATAATGGGTTCAATAAAGTGAATGTCGGTACTATCAATGGCTTAATCTATAATAAACCATCCAGAGAATGAATAAATATTGAATCAATAAAAAATATCTTAATTGGATTAAAAATAAAGGGTTTATGTCATTTATGGATAGAAATATTATCAAAATATCTTCCAAAATATTCATGAGGAAAATATTATTTTTATTTTGAAACACTATTTTTAAAATACTATTCTTATAAAATAATTTTTGAAAAAAATTATTTAAAAATAAACCTTTTAATAATTTAATTTAATAATTAAATAAACAATGAAATTTAAATACATACTTTTTGTATGAGGTAAAAAGAGCATTCCTTTTATTGGGTTAAAAGTCCGGAAAAGTGCCTTGTTTTCAAAAAAGAAAAAAATATATTCCTTAGAATACATTTTTAAAAGAAAAAAGGTAAATTTTCCTTTAAATTTTTTTGTAATGTTTAAAGACATTAAAAAAATATAAAAAGGGGGTTTTATAAGAAAATAGGTTCTCTGACTAATGTAACGAACCTGGTTGGCCGCCAGACAAACAAACTCACCCACACCCGAGCCCTTTCCTCTGGTAGATAGCAGACCCCAACCAGATGGAAGATAAGAGACCTCCAACTATTTTTGGCCATATAACATGTGACAGGTATTGTCCCCTAGCTGATGAGGATTTAAATCGCCTCCCCCACAACTTGAACCCATGACCACAGTCTTTACAACCAACTGGGAAGTGTTACGAGTACCACCAAGTCATGTTTTTCTAAAAACATTTTCCAAAACATTTTGTGTACCAATGAGTGGGAAATTGGTACTAATAATTTAAAAAAGTCTGGAATAAATTTATGAAATTAATATTAATGTTTTTATTTAATGATGGTCATATAAATCTATTTAATGTAAAAACCACTACATGATCGATAAAATTATTCTTAAGGAAAATAATCTCCAAACATTATAAATTATCACATGCCACATGGAAACATTCTAAATCATAATCCTCATGAAGGAATAACATTAAATGAAAGTTTCAAATAACATAAATATTAAATTATTCCTAAAATAATCTCTAAAAATGGATTTTAGATACACTACACAAAGAAGTAAGTGGTGAATATGACATTTATCTCACAGAGGTAAAAAGTGAGAGGAAAGTATCATACATTGAGTCTTACATGTCTCATGTGTCTTTATATTATTAATTAATAAAAATATTTTAATTATTTACTTGGCTCATAATATTTGTCATCTTTATCATTACTCTTATATCAATTATTACCATGTTGTATACCACTACTTAACCAATTAATTTTGTATTGGGTGTTTTGACCAAATTTGGTTTGTGTGTCAAAAAAACATTGGTAGGTAAACTATGTTCAAAGGGTAATTATATAACCTCTATATAATAATAGTCATGACATAGTTATAATATTAATAAATCAACTATACTATTAAAATCAACAATGAAATGTGGTTAGGAAATATCAACCAACCTTATAATCATGGAGGCGGTAGGTCGTACGTATGCATGAGTAACATTCCCATTTGTCAATGATCATTATGGAATGAAGGTAAGTAACATTATATCATTATATAATGATCATAATATCATATTTATTTTATTATTTAATCATATATACTCATATATATTAATCATGTGATGTAAATTTAATCACTTCAGGTTGAGAATGCGGTAGTCAACACATCCATGACGAACCATAACACTTTTTAGTGTGTGAAAAGGGTAATAATGAAAAAGATAAATGATAAATCTAGAAAATTAATTAATTATTGAATAAAATATAAATTTAATTTATTTCACATCAGTGTAATTAAAACTATCCTTTGTACATTTCAGGTATAGCGTGAACGAATCATGTTGCTTTGGGGAGGCCGTAGTCTGTACTTCCATAAACGATGTTATCATATATATGAAAAATGTAATGAATAAAGGTGTGTGTTATAAAATATTTAAATAAGAATAAATAAATAATAATTATCATATATATGATATATAAATTTATTTTCTATCCTAATTCCTATCGATAAATGTTGGTAAAGGAAAAGAACAAACATTATTCATTTCGTGAGGCAATAGTTCGATGTACAAACAAATGGTATGTTTTTGTCCATTAGATGGATGTGTGGGTAAGATTATCTCTAAAACAAAGCATAAAATTTCTCAATATATATAGGATATTTTTATTATATAGTCACTAGAAAATAATTTTTTATGGTGTTTATAATGGAAAAAAAGGAGCATGGGGAAGAGTGTTACATCTTATTTGGGTAACTCCTTTTGGTTTGGACAAATGAGATTCCTTGGAAAGATTTATTCACATTAAAATGATTATAATATTAGTTTAGGTATGTTTAGGATCTATTTTTTTAAGATATTGGTCAACACAAAGTTTCTATAAAGGTGTGAGTAATATGGAGGAGTGCGTGCCTTTTATAGTGGAGAGGAGTGGCACTCTTTTTTATTTTTGGAAATAGAATTATACCGATGATTTTCCTGTGTAATATGGATCCAATAATGGAATAAATTATATAAAACTAGATATAGAGTAGAAATATGAACATTAAATGGATTTTGGACTGTTGTTGAGTTCATTTTGTCACCAAAGTTTATTGTGTAGTCACTTGTGAAGCTATTTTTCCTCTATCATTGTAATTAATTTTAATTAATTTCACTAATATTTTTGGTAAAAATAATTTAACATTATTTGAAATTAAAAATATATATTAATACAAATATGTAATTCATTTTTCCTATTTCCATTCACATAATTTTCATAAATTAATTTAAATTTAATCTCACATATGGGACGGAAAATTGGGGTTTTTAAGTAAAAAATGTTCCAAAGATTGCTAAGTTTTGATATCTAATTTCAATGTTAAATAAATTAAAATGAAATAAAATATATAAATTGATATATCATTGATATAATTTTACTTTAAAAAAATTTCAAACATAATTTAACCATGTAAATAAATTATAAGAAAAAATAGTTTTGAATTAAATTTTGTGTACTTTTACTATTCATTAAATAGTGGAACATCACATAATAATACCAAAAAAATCACCCAAATATAATTTTTATATTTATATTTAAAAGGAGAAGTTTATTTTGACATATAATGGTTATAAAATTTCCAAAAAATGGATTTAAAATAGGTTCCCTCTTAAAATTTGGTAAAACTAATTTTATAAAAATAAAGAATTTATATATGCAATATTGGGTTTGATTTTATCATATTCTTATAAAATATATTAAAATAATGTAAAAAAATATTAATGAATATATAATATATATATATATAACAAAAATATTACTCAATTGTTATAATTAATTTTATTTATTTGTATAATGAACCTTTGTGGTTATAAAAATAGTTTTCCAAAAAAACATTCCATTTATATTGAATTTGTTCATATATCCATTTATAATTAATTTGTAACAAATGTATTCAATTTATGTTATTGTAACCCATATATTTTCATATTTTAGTTAATCTTATTCATAATCTATAATTTAATGGTAATAGTTTTACTTATTTATTAAATAATAAAATTTTAACAATATACTATTGTTTGGTAAAACTCAGTGATGTGTGTAACAAAAGTCATCAAAGTATGTTGTTTTTGTGAGAAACACAAGCTAACTCGGTATTGTGTGAATATAAAGCTACTAAATTTATTTAAAATATTAAATATATTATAATTTCTTGGGATATTATATTCTGTAAAGCTCTGGGAGTTTCGTGTCATTCATTTTGTTGAATACAATGTTCTTACTTTAGAATTTTTTGGTTTTACAAATGAGTTTTATATTTGATATCCATTTCTTTATTAAAATATTCCCTTCATATTAGTATTTTATTTCATCTATGGTTATGGTATATTTTATTCTTATTCTTATTACATTGGATATATTAATAACGTATTTTTTTATAACTCCATAGCTTAAATTGATATTATAGTATAACACTATTATGAGTTGATATTCAAAACAATAGAGATGTGTTCTAATATAAGTTGCATTTTTTATTTTTGGTTGAATAATAAAATCTAACAAAGACTGTTCAATACAAAAATTTTCAAAAATATTTTGGTAAATAATATTTTCAAGTAGGATTTTGGTATTTTTTTTATTCATTTATGTGTAATGAGAAATATATTGGAAATGGAAAAAAAAATTACGTAGAAAACAAGGTGGTTGAGAATGGTAGATGATTAAGGTAATATACCTTGGGAAGTTGAGTTTTTCAAATGTCACTATAATTATTAGGAAATGTTTTTCTAGTACCCTAATGTAAATTTTGGGGGTTTGTTTTATGATTATATTTATAGTTTATTCATTTAGATTTTGATAGGTTAAATAGCATTATTTACAATCTTTAGTAGATATGGTGAGTGTTTTTTGAGTTTATTTGTGTTTAGTCACTACCATATATGTATTTATATTTCCTATGGATATATCTCAAGTTAGGGTTGAATTGTTAGAAAATATCGGTTCTTTAGAAGTGGTTTTCTAGTTTTTCTTTCCTAGGGTTGTCATATTAGTTGTGATTAAAATATAAGTTGTTGTGTTGGATAAAAAGGAGAGAGGGGGAGTTGTGTACGATTATTGTAAGCATAGGTTGGATATATTTGTTGCCACATGTTGTAAAATTTTAGAATTCAAGTCTTAGTGATGAAGTTATAATCTAATATTTTTTTAGGGAGATACAATATAAGAAACGGGGAGTTATTTTTTTTAAAGGAAATGAAAATTTTCAAACACCCTCTGGTTTTACATCAATCGAGAATGAAATAATCCAATCATGATAACATTTATTAGAGTATATAAGCAAAATAAGTAGAAATTAAAACTATAAAAAATATGATTACATTAGATTAAGTTAATAAACAAAATGGACAATGTGTGGAAAAAATTTCTGAGAGTCAAATAATAATTTGAGAATTCTTAGTACAGATATAATAAAACTAACTCAATTTATCCGTAAGTGGTAAGGAAATTTTTAAACCTAAATTTAGGAATCCATAATTTTATAATAATTTGATAGTTTTTCTTCTTATCCAAGGAATACCTTACAATAAACCCTTTATAATCATTTCAAAATTCATATCCCCGGAATCCCATGATAAAAATGATTAAATGCTCTATCTTCCTAGAAATTGAAACCCTCGACTGATAGGCCATCCACACATTTTTTTCCATAGATTATTGGCCTTCAATTCCTGATTATCATGATAATGAAATCATAAAATAACTTATTACAAGTGAATGAAAAAAATATATTTTACATGACAAAATTTACACAATTCTAGCTCTTAGAAAAAAAATAAGAAAGGAAATTTACACTAATCAGAATCACTCCTAGGGAAACATGCTATTGGGCATTTCCAAATTGAATATAAAAATAATAAATTCATCAAGTTTTTGTTATTATCTATATATATATATCCCATTTGATATAATTCACTATATGAAACTATAACATTAGAATCCTGGTTTAATATTGATTGGTTTTAACTACATTCAAATATTTTTCAGTATATTTTCAATAACATATCTTAAAACTTTATCTTCCAATCGACCTTTTTCTACATAGATACAGCACTATAACATTAAATTTATTTAATATTTCATGTATCTTCATATATCTATATTTTCATATTTTATTTTAATTTCATCATAATTTAATTTATCAAAAAATCAGAATTTCACACAAAAGATAACTAAAATGAATATTAAAATTAATTCAAATTCATATAAACTGTGATGTGGCTTTCAAAACAAAATATTCTTGTGAGTCATTGAATCGAGAATTTAATCCTTTTCAAAAAAAAATACACATGGAAAAAATCATAAGTTCTGCAAAAATTTTAAATTAAACTCCCAATAAGATTTGATGGAAAGAAATTTTCCACTTTGACTTAAAAATTTCAAAATATAACGTCATTTACTACCAAATAATATATGTATATTGGATAGATATCCCCTTTTGGTAAGAACATATAAAATTTACCTCTTTTTAAAAATAAAAAAATGTAATATTCTCCCATTTTGAAAATAGTAAAATTCAATGAATCAATATATCAACATTATCTCCCTAATACATTCATTTTTTTTAAATTTTCCCCTAGTTTGAGATTTTTAAAAAATAAAATAGATTTTAATTTGAACATGATATAGTTTAGAAAATATAATATTCTTGGAGTTTTCTTTCGATAGAAAAATTATGTTCCTCTTCTGAAGATGGTTCCCAGAAACAAATTTACCATGAAATTTCGTATCATGTATATAAAATTATTTTCCTAATAACATACTAAGTAAAATTCTCATTTTCTATAAAATATAAATTCATATAATATTTAAGCTTTATATAAAACAATGATAGTATTAAATGTGAAATTTAGAAAATTAAGATTAACTTACCACATATCTTAATTATATAAAAAAATAATAAATGTAATATTAAAGTATAAAAAACAATATAAATAAGATAAATAGTCTCCACCCCCCATTTCAGGAAGTGTTTTTCAATGTTTGGATTTTGTTTAAACAAGAATTAAAAAAAATAACTTTATACTAATCATTCCCTACTTCTATTTCATGCATTAAAATCTATCAAAATTTAGTGGTATTATTAAAGTATTAGAAAGCCTATTTTTAGTTTCAATAAAGTCAAGAAATATATATATTTTTTGTTATAATCCCTTTATAAATGATTCCTTACATATATATTCATAACATGTGAGTGATATTTTGGGTTCCCAGATAAAGTAATGGATCGGGTATTACAAAAAAAATAATGTTCAATTGAATCTAAAACAAAAATACATGAGTTAGTGTTAAATCCACATCATTTATCGGCAAAATATTCCAGGTGATACATATTTTTCATCAGTAGTGGTGACTAAAACTAAATTTTTCTTATTGTTATACCATGAAAATAAAACATCTATTAAAAATAAAAAGTTTAGAAAGCAATTTTCTTATCTTGACTAAAACCTCTAAAGTCAATCTCTGATTATATTTTAACTAAACATTGTTTTCATAAGAATTATACAACCCATGTTCTATGTTTTCATTAATTTAACCGAAAATGTGTTTTTTACACATTTAAAATTTATTCCATTGTATATTATTGGAATATCTCACATATATATATTTAAAACATTATGTTTCTCGACTACATGTTAAATATATTAATAATCAGATCATATATCAATACATTTTTCAATATACTGGTTTCCCAAATTCATCATGATCATGTTTGATAGAAGTTGTTATCAGAATACTTATGCTTGATGGATTTTCCACACTATAAATGTTGAGTAAATATATAATATATTTATATTGATTTAAGATATTTACCTTGAGTTTTTTATTTATTTAAAAACCAATGTGAATTTATATTTTCCCACCATGAATATATATAAACAAATTTTCATAATTTCTAAAATACAATTGAAAATATATTTTTAGTTTAACCAAATTATTGTTATGAACATAAATTTGAACAATTATGATGTATTTGAGAATATTCTTTATTATAATATTTATATCTAAATTTCCCTTCAAAAAATTATTTTGAAGTAAAAATATAGCAAGTCTTACTTAGAATGATCTTAGTGATTATTTTTTTCTATATAGTAATTTTTTAAGTTTTAAATTGTGATCTAAAATTTAAAATATTAAAAAATATGGGGTTTTCAGTATAAACATCCTCCTGAAAAAATATATTTAGGAAGTCATTTTTAATTTTCATTTGAAATAAAATAAAACTAATTTTATTTGTAAGTATAGTATAATTTGGATAGACTTAATTTTGTGCATTGGTTAGAAATTATCACAATATTTTATGCCTTTACTTGCAAATGACATTTATCAACAAGTATTTCTTTATTTATTATAATAGTTCAATTTCCATCACACTCATTAATAAAAACCCATGTTACTAAAATAACCATAACTTCTTTTGGATGCTAAAAAAATTGTGAAATTGACATGTTTTTAAAATGATTTAGCTCTTCAAACATAGCCTTTGTAAAATATTTATCTCCCAAAGCATCATCTACCATTTTAAGTTTAAATTGAGATTGAAATGTGTTATTTTCAAGTTTGTTTCCTAATTAACATATAATTTTGAGTTGTTTTATTATATCTTCAATGATATAATCTATGGGATTGAACATTAAGAATGATTGGTACTTAGTTAAAGTGTTATGTTGATCCTTAATAATTGGTTATACAAATTCCATTGATATATATTCTGAATATTGAAAGTCCATTGATGTTAATATATAATGTCTTAACAATGATGGTTATAAATTATATTTAGTGAATTATACTATAGTATTTTCAAAATCATAACCTAGGGGATTAACTAATAAAATATTTTTTTAAAAGGGTTAGTTTCCTCAAATTTTACAGGAACCATTTCACCAAAGTATTTAATATTTTATTAAAAACCATGTAGTCTTTAATAGATATTTAATAAATATGTTAAATTCATTTATTTACCATAGGATAAAATTTATAAATTTGATATTTTTATTTACGATGAATAATTTACATCCAAACACATTGGAGAGTGGATTTATTAGAATTATTTTCGTCTATAACTTATAATGTGGTTTTTATGAATTAGATGACGTAAAAATAAATTTACTGTATAAATAGTTATTATCAATACACAATCCCAAAAATATCTAGTAATAGGATATCGGCTCAACAAATTTTGGATAATTTCCAAATGATTTTGTTATTTTGTTCTATCAAAAATTGTTCATTAGTGCTTGGTACTGAAATGTTTAGACAAATACCTTTATAACATAACAAATCTTCAATATTTGAGTTTACAAACTCACCACCATGATCACTCAAGATAGTAATTAAATATTTCTTTGTCCCATTTTTAATTAAATCATGTGTGGGTTTGAAATGATAAAGTTATTTTTATTTTCATGTGATGAAATATACCTTTTTAAATGATGTGTAATAATCCATTAAGGCATACCTAATGTGTTTTCAACCAAATTATCTCATTCTATGTCTATCAAAATAAATCCATGTATACTATCTTTAAATTTTCAAAAGTTGAGATATAACATTAAGGATTAAAACTATACTTATGTATATTAAAAAATTGATGAGGATCACAAATTCTAGTAGAGTTAAACATAAGTTTTAGTAAATCTATAACATAACATTTCCTATAATGCTTACCTAATTTCTGAAATATATAGTATCTTAATCTATCATTACACTACTAATATAAGTCTTAAATTATTCATAGAAAAGGTTTTCTCGGAAATATTTAGTCTCATATTCCATGTGTATAAAATTTATCATGTCTATTAATAAATAGAACAAAAGTGCCTTATGTATTTAGAATTGATTATTTTTTATTCCTAAAATTAACAAGGTAACCTTAAACACATAGTTAACTTATGATAATAAAGTTGTTCTCAAGTGCTATTACTAATAAAACATTATAAAACATTATTTTTATTGGAATATAATAATTATTGATTCTATATATTTCACTCAGTGTGCTGTATAAAAATAACTCCTCCTCTATTTACATTTTTCATATCCTAGATATCAGAATTATCACCGATCATATTTCTAGAATAACCTTTTTCTATTTACCATTTTTTCTTATTATTTAATTTTATAAAATATTATTAAAAATAATAAAACTATGTCCTTCATACCCCAATTTTCTGGGGTCCAGTTTCATTAGAAAGTAAACTTTTAGAAACGAAAATCTGTCAAAATATTTTATGTCAAAAATTTTATTAATATTTGAAAATAAAGTTTCTATGAAAAAAATAACAAACTCATTTTAAGTACCAATGTTTTTCTCAGTCGTAATCCTTTTTAATATACTAAAAAGCGTTCACTTTTATGGATAAATTAATTTGATATGAAAAATTATTTTCCAAAGTAACTCATATTTTATTAAAATTTATAAATTTTATTAGTTGTTTATAAATTTTAATAAATTTTTGTTTATCGAAACTAATATTAGAAGCTATATTCTTTAAACTACTGAATTTGGATTTGGTTTTAACCACAAAATTATAATATTCTAAAGTTGATTTATAAATAGAATTAGTATAAATTATACATAAAGGTAAAAAACTTCATATTATTGTTTTAAAATTATTTTATTAAATTTAATGAAATTTTCTTATAAATAATCATATGTATTTTTCCAATTTTTATATCCCTTATGCATTAGGTTATCATAACAAAAAAGTTATTCAAAACTATGAATATCATCTTCATTATCCAATGAATATAATTCTTCACTAATTGATAGATTAACATAATGATTATCTGATGATGTTGATTAACAATAATCATAATTATTAGTAAATTTATAATAAAAAGTTATGTTTTTCAATGATTCTAATTTTACATATTCTATGAATAACTTTTCATCCTTTGGTATTTTTGAATAAAAAATAATTATTTTCTGAAAATCTCTTTAATTGTCTTCAATTAAACTATTACAAGTAGTATCACCATCCTTATCACTATAGGATTCCAATTATTTCAAACTCTCTTTACCTACACTAATATATTATTCCTTTGATTTAATATCATTCTATTTCATTTTCGTAAAATATTTTCAAATTTGACCATTCATATTTTATTAATTATAAATAAAATCTAAATATTCCTTCTTTTCATATCTATTTTTTTAGATAAGTATAAAAACATTATTAATTTTTTATGATCTAATTAAATCCTCCAGAAATTTAAGCTAGTTTACTCTCATTATCATCTAATCATGTTTGTTATGAATTTTTACATTACTTCTTTGAAACCTAATATATAGAAACATTTTAACATGGATTAAATGCATCTAAATTAGAATTGGAAGAAGTGGATTCAATTTCAACTCTATTCATCCTTTTATCCTTCCCAAAATATCTCTTTATTCTACAGTCATATTAAATTTATATACCATTATAGTAATCCTGACCTATATTATTCAATTATCTAGAATAATTGATAATTTTCTTCTTTAATCCCAACTCTATTGGAATAATATCAAAAACCTTTTCAGTATAATGATATTCCATTAATTCTTTCTCACCTAAAGACTATAAATTATTTATGATATTCCAAAAATAAAATGAGTTTGAGTTATCATTTCTCAAAGTTGGAAACAAAAATCTTGATACTTTACTCTTAATATATATCATCCACTTTCAACTAACATAGATGTTATGAAATTTTTAACAACTAAATTATTCCAAATTTTAGTAACCATCTCACAAACTAATATTTTACTATATGTATTTCTATTCATTGAAAACAATAGTGTATTATGCACATTGTTATTATCTTGATATTCCCTATTTTAATTATTATAAAATTGAATAATCTCTTTACTCGAAACTTTTCATCCATAAATCATCATAAAACAATTATCAACACAAGTATTAAGGATAAGAGATTTCATAAAATCACACCAATATCAATAATCTACTCCATTAAAAATAGGTGGTATACATGGATTCAAATTCACATGTGTTCCAAATATATATTTTACCATAAACAATAATAGATTTATTTTTCTAAAACACAGTTTCTGCTTGAAGTAAAAATGGGATAATTTTTTTAAACAAATAGAAAATATATACAGCCTCATTTTTAAGTAGAAAATTTTTCTCATACCTTATTTTTTCAAAAATATGTTAGGAGAATACACTAAAATTGAGGATGGGTTTTTTATTGTAAAATTATAATTTTCCTACCCCTTAGGTTTTATGTTGATCAAAAATATGAGCTTCTAGTGATGTTAAAATTAATCAGAGTGTATAAGGATTGTCAAAATATGTTGAAAAAATCATAAATTTATACAATTTTTATGAATTTAATAAACACAATAGAAGAAAAGGATAAAAAATGATAAATTAATTAAATCACAGCTTTCAAAATGATATTATAAAACCTATATGAATAATCCATAAAAATAAATACACATTATAGGAAAGGCGTTAGGTATCCCCAATTTTATTCCTATTGAGAAGGATTATCTTTTTACCCCTGAAATAACATGACATTAACCTAATAGAAGGTGTTATATCCCCCTCTCTTAAAAATATCTTGGTTTAAAGGATTAGATACTTTATTTTTATAGCACTAAAGTCCCTTAATTTTCTATCAAGCTACACACATCTCATATTAAAATATCTATCTTACTTTTCAGAATCCCACCATCACAAAAATAAAATAAATCCATGATTAAAAGTGAAAACATATGATATTTTATAAGAAAGACTATAAATAGTGGTAGATCATATCTAAAATTATAAAAAAGGAAATTTACCCTGATCAAATGATCTATAACTTAATCAAGATATTATGTAGGTTAGAAAATAATGGAGATGTTGAAAAAAATCAAGTATGTGTTATTTGGCATGATGATCAGACACCATTAATTTTCTTGGTTGAAACAAACTCCAGTATTAAAATTTCAAAATATTTGGGATTAATTATAACTACATTAGAAGATAAAGACTCATATTTGGATGTTATTATCATAGCTCTTAAAATTATTATCGAGTTATTTCTATACCACTGCAGTTTTTGGTCATATGAGGAATGTAATATATCTTATATATTTAGATTACTATATTTTCATATTTCTTTTTATGTGATTTAGAATTCAATTTATCAAAAATTCAATTCTACAAAACAAATAAAGTTAAAAATAAGATTCAAATTAAATAAAATTTATATAATGTGTATTGTTATTTTTAAAACAAATTAAGTAAGTGGGTCATTAAGTGAACAATTTATTATTGGTATTTAATAGGATAAGCGTGATTTGAGATTTTTGTAGCTACATTTAATGTTTTATGTTTTGATAAGAATATTATGAAAATTTTTATGTGTATTTCATAGTTTTCCAAAGTTGGTTGATCATTAAAATTAACCAAAGGAATATAGAATATGAATAATTATAAAAATTGAGTATTTAACATAATTTTATTTCTTGGTTAATAAATGAAGTGTTAATGGTAATGTTCATTGAAATATAGGTAATTTCATAAAAATGAAATAATTTTATTGATCTATCTTATATGTTATAAATAATATAAATTAAATAAAAACATTTTAATATAATTTTGCGGTTAAATTATGAATGTGACAAATGGTGATGTAATTTAACTGTGGGAATTTTTTGATATAAAGTTCAAAAGATTATTCATAAGATAATTAAATGATAGTGGGCTGTATTGTATTATATAAATAATTAATGTACTAAAAAATAAATTTATTGTTAAGATGATAACATTCACAGTAGGTATGATTATTCTATTGATTGTGATACCTTACATGATATAGTAATCATAGTAGTTTCACTTTCACAATAATGTTGTTTATAAATATTGGTTATCCATTGTTTTGACAGTTTCATAATGATTGGATTGATATTTGATATAATGTGTGCTTTAGACCATATTATATCTTTTTATGTGGAAATATTATGTAGTGGTTCATGGGTACATTTATCTTGGACATAGATGTTGCATTAATGGTGGTATAGTTGGGGATCCAGAAATGTCATTTGGTATGGATGATATAATTATGGTATGGTGATGTAAAATGATATGCTAATATGACTTTCTAATCATTCCCATCTTCCAAATTTTTTTGTGAAGGGTTATCCCACTAGCTAACTATCAGTATGAGATGGAACAACCTATTAAATGATCGATAATAGTGGTGGTATGCATTTTAGTCCCCATTAACTTATTATAATATTTATGATAATTACCTTGAGTGTTGATGACTATTATGTGTTCACATAATTATATGGTTTCCAGGGATGTGATTATGATGTCTATGTGTATATATATTCATACATTTAATTATGGGATTTCTGACCATGATGGATTTTATTAGGGGTAGGTCATGACAATTCAATTGAATTTTTTCAACATGATTTTTTTATTTATAAATATAAGTATTATGTGCATCAATTATTTTCAATGACCATTATATTTTATATGATTTTTTAATATATATAATTATATATATACAACATATTCTATATAGTATGTAAATGTTACATGATGCACATAAGTATTTTTTCAACATATATATGTCTATTTGACAAATAATTTCTTTATTTGTGCATGTGTGTGTGTGCACATGCCATATATCATATACTATGAATTATAAAATTCATTAAATATGTTAAATATGTTTTTTAGCATACACATAAACACATTTTTATACACACGAACACAGATATAATATTTGAGAAAATTTATTTCAATTGTTCTATATCAAAAACACATTTGTCTATGTGTGATAAATGAACATTTAAGTCCAATTTTTCATTGTTTTTTCATATAACATGTGAGGGTGTATATTTTAGGTCCCCAAGGCACCCTATGGTTGTGAATATTCTAAACCTTCTAGTTACCCTAGCTTATTTAGATTATTTTCCCATTTGGGGGAACAATGTTCAATTGATTTCTTGTCACTCAACCTCTCTAAAATTTAAATGAATGTGTAGGAATGTAAATAATTTTGGGACACAATGATTTTTACTTATTTCACTCACACTATAATAATTGGAGTATAATGGAAACAGTTATGTATCGATGTGGCATAATCAAATAGGCTCTCTACTATTTGGTGGATTCAAGAGGTTCTGGTCACTAAACACCAAGGCTAAATAGCCTTACAAAATTATGATGATAATGTTATTCATTTTACAAGGTTTATTTCCCTTCATTCCCCCTTAATCGGTACTCTGTTGTAGGTCTCCAAATTTTAATAGATGTATAGGTCCCTTCTTCTTCTTCAACATCACATTTATGGCTGTGAATATCCTCATTTTTTTAGATGAATTTTCTATCTTCTCATTGGTTGCTTCTTCATAGTAAATGATATAAAAATCTCCAAATGAAGATTCCTCATTTTCCTAGCAAAATAATTCTCTATTTTAACATTCAATAAAATTGTCTTGATTTCTTATACCTTTTCGCTTCCCATTAACTAATTTCTTCTGCTCTTAGAAAAATAAATGTTTAGGATAGTGCTAGTTTCATGGCTTCTTTCATATTAATGGAATCAAATGAATTAAATTTTTCAAACTCTCTTCTTCCAAAAATAAGATGGATTGATATTGTTTCAAATGTTTTCTATAGATTCTTCTCTTATGGATTAGATAAATGTCAACTAACACACATGATAGTCTGTTTTTTTCTTTTCCCCCTATTTTTTAATATTATTAAAGAACATCACCATGATTGAGGTGAATTTATCATTTTTATATAATTTTGAAATATCTTTTCCTCTTATTTTCTTACCGTAACATTTATGGTTTCAGGACAGCTTCCTAATAAGAAAAAGATTTTTTGATGTCTTTTTAGTTCCATCGAATTAGTAACAACTTCATTTAGGAGCGAGGTAAAATCCTTAATCCTCTCACTACATTTTATTTTTCCCAAATAAAATTGATACCACTTTTATCATCTTGCAGACAAATAATTTATCTAAAATACAGTACATTTTCATTTTGGAAAAATTTCATATTTTTATTTGACTGTTTTTTCAATGAGTTCCTCATGGAAAAATCGGAATCATAGAACCCATGAGTTCTAATAAAACATAAATCTTTTAATGAATATTTTTAGTAACATAGAATGCATGTATTTTTGCTTCGTGGATCAGGATTTCAACTTTAGATAATGGAATATATTTTTATTTATTCCACTGAAATATCACTTGTACCATCCTTCTTTTATAATTAGATATAATCTTAGACCCTCATTATGTTTTACGATATTTAAATCACAAAAAATTGTCATGCATAATTTAAAATAGCACACCATATTTTAGAGATACAAAATATAATATCACTTATTAGTAAATAATAAATTCTTATAGAAATATTATATTGGAATATTTTGAAGCAAATCATTAATTCTTGGATTAGACCAATGTATTTGGAACACAAACGCATAGTCTACAATTCCCATGCACAATGAGGGATGAATGAAACATACACAAAGTGGTTTAACACCAATATAAATACCTAGAAACATATGCTCTCTCAAATAAAATTACACTACTAAAAATAACACATGCACTAATTAAAAATTAATTGCATGTTAAAATTTATTTATTATATATTCATGGTTTTTGATCATCATACATACACTGTTTGATCATATCACACATAATTTATACTTTATTACACCAAAAAATAGTATCATTAAACATATATTGTAGTAGAAACCCATATACACTACCTTGTAATTTCAAAATTTACATCACACAGCGAGCATCACACATGAGCTTCTAGAAATTGACGCATGCACTGGTTGGACTTTTCCTATATTTAGAATCTTACACTCAACCATGTTTCACACATGTGATATAAATAAAGTCCATTATGATTCTAACTTCATCCAAAATTAAAAAATCATCCCATGAACTCTTCCAAGGATTTCATATTCCCTTTAATTTGATAATAATTAAAACTATGAAAATTCAATACCACATTTCACAAATCCAATAAGAAACACTTTGGAAAGCATCAAATCCAATCTCAAACTCTAAGAACAAAATAAATATCTATTTATCCATCTTCTATATCAAAAAACACATTTATATGACCTTCTTGCACATGTATTCTTAATAATCCAACACACACAATTATTGGGTATCCAATAATACACCCCTTTGGGTTTTGATAAAAATATGTCTCCTTATACTATCCAAAATCCCTCCCCCATTTTCATTAAAATACAAATGGGCTACAAGTTTATAGAATATTTTTTTTATCTCCCCCTATTTGGGTAACTCCATATATACTCCCCCATAATCATAGGGATCTCAGTTTTCTAATCGCACTACACCTTTAAGGGGAAACCTCAATTATCATTTGGATATCAAATTTTCTCCCCATAAATGTTTTATTTCTATGGTAATTAATTCCCAAAATATCCCCACCCCAAATAATTTAGAGTACAAGAGAGTATTTCTCATGTGATTACAATCATTATATATCATAATTTACATTCCCACATTTTTTATTTGGACTAATAATTCTTCCGTATTTTTGATATGGAAGAAATCGGAATTTTCGATTCATATCCAACTTAGATATGGGAGAACTAGTCTATTTTATTAGTCCCCAGCTATTACCAATTTCTGTTTGGACTTCGAAATTCATAATTTTTCCCACTAATCATCTCAAAACCACTTATTATACTTTTTCTACATCAATTGAAATAGTCTAAGAATGTGAATTTACCTCTTATAATTTGAGTAGTAAAAAAAGCCTCTAATTCTATTAAGCTCGGTATCAGTGTATAAAGTAGGTGTTTTTTAAAGAATCCTCACTTTTATCCATTTTACTCATTGGTTTCTAAATTTAAACCCAATCTCATCCAAAAAACTGTAACATTTTTTCCCAAAAAACATATGATCTCATAAAAAATTCACACCAAAATTATTAGATGATAAGAATGAAACCTCATGAGTTAGATAAAATACCACTTCAATAATAAATTAATACCACTTTTTTCTTGTGATACCTCTTGAACTCCATTCTATCTAATAGTTCACAGGCTTATCTAATTATAGATATGGTTGATTATCATTGAAAAATCATAACCAAATTCCCAAAAATAATTAATCCTGACATTAAAAAATATTTCTAAATTTGGAGATTCCATTTTTTTGGAAAACAATTGTCATATTTAATTGATTTTAGTGTCCTATAAACAACTAATACCACTTTTTAAATCACAAGGAGAAAAATAAAAACTCATTTCTATATCATATTATAATCCCAATTAACAACTTTATTTTGTTGATTGTTTCCACAAATTTCATTTCTTGATTAAAAAAAATTCACCAGATTTAAAATTACATAATAGTGGACTCATTTATTTTTGGAAACCCATTTTAGCTCCACCTGAAGATCTTTACACGTCTTTAACTTCAAAAAAGCATTTAATTTCCTGTATACAGTTTTTCATATCCAATTTTGAGACTCTAACTAGTTTCATAACACTTCTAAAAGGTTCGGGTTCAACCTTGTTTCTCTTTTTTCGGATGGTACTAAATGGTATTTGATACACCAATAAGTCTACTTGTTTCTTTCATATTCTGACATATTTCTAATCTAACATTCCATTAATCCACATGTTACTTTCTCTTTTAACCATCCTATTAATCGTTTGTCCCCCATAATTCTATAACTCTTATAAATATTTAGAAACATTAAGTTCATGGAGTGAGGGGTACATTCTATCTTCTTTATTTTTAGGAATGGGGACGACCATATTGGTCCAACCCTTATTTTCATACCTTTTATTTTTCCCAATTTAAATTTAGGGAAATTAATGTTATAATCTCATAAAAATCATTCACTTCAACATGAACACCCTCTGAAAATTGCATCATCGACCCCTTTTTAATGGATATTATTTTTGTTTAACCACTTAAAAACATATAATATTAGATTATAGAACTCATATTCTTTCTTATTTTGTTACTTTACATCATTTTTGAATAAATTATACTTGTATATGTCTATTCTTATTTTATACCTTTTTCAGATCTTCCTTATGAATTTTTGGCCTACTCAAGATGATTACATTATTCTTCATCTCTTCCTATATAGTGGTTTTTATAGGACCAAATATGTTTGAATCATCCATGATAGTCAAGATGGATACCGTAGATTTCTTTGGTAGATCCCTCTTTATAGGTTTAATTTTTTACAAATTTGGGGCCATGGTTTTTTTATTAAAACATCATTTATTTTTGTCCATGTATTTTATTTTGAGTAACTATATTTTCTTCATGAAATAACATTTTATAAGAAAATTATTTTTCATCTAAAATATTTAATCCAATATCTTGATTAATGGGATTCCTTAATTGGTAAAATCATTCCTTATATGTCCTATGAGTAAAGTATCTCCCTCTAGCCTTCCATTATTCAATCCTATTATAATTTCTTTCAATTTGACCATGTTTAGAAAAAATAAATCACCTCCTATTGAATATATACTTTTTGTGAACATTCCACGATTGATATATAGTCATAGGAAAAATTAATTCAATTCTTGGATTTTGTGCTCCACTATACATACTCATTGTTTTCTTAAATATTCCATAGATTATACCTTTTATCTAAATTCTTCTCTTCCACATCCTCCTCGTATTTTCTAAAAACCTTAAATTTTTATCCATATTATAAATTTATATATATTAGAAATTTTATAATGGGATATTGTTTTTTCTACAGATAGTGGTCATCATTAGTGGGATCTTTATTTCCTCGTTATAGGTTTTCATCATTCTCTAATAATCATTGATATTATTATATTTTTATTCAATATTGGAAACTATATCCTTCATTCATGAGGATACGTATATACAAATTTTTATCCTCCCTTCAAGATGGGTCTTGATTATAATTTTTCTTCAACTTAAATCATTTTCAATTACTAATTACTTTATTATTTGTTATTACATTTGGTCAAGTGAATTACCATTCTCTTTCACTCTTGTTTGTATTTTCATCATGTTGATATTATTGTTCTCATCTTCTTCTTATTAATAATTAAGGACACGTTCTCTAATTCAGTCATTTTGTTTTCTAGGTCCACATATACCATAACGGAACATACCCCCTCATGCATTATTTCCAATTGATATACCTATGCTTTAAGGGCATGTATTTCATCTTGGTGTCTATATGAACACTACTTAGATTATCAAGATAATATTTTTGTTGCTTCATCACTAGAATAACATTTTTTTATCTTTATAAGAGATGTTCAATTTCTGAAACACATAATTTTTGTAAATCTAGGAAATATTTTGATATACCATCATATTCAAAATTTAATAACTCATTAAGAGAGCTCAACTTTTGAGGGTAATTCTTGATATTGTTATTTTTCCAAACATAAGTGATAATTAATTCTTATTGGAATTTTTATATAGCTTCTTTAAATAAGTATGCTATTCTATAAAATGTTCTAACATCAACCAAATATCATTAGATAATTTCCCATTATAATCTTCTTTGTAAACATCCTCATATAAAAACACATTAATTCCTTCTAAAATAAATCATTAATATCCATGTTTCTTTGGTAAATTTAAAATAATATTCTATTTTTGGTAAAAAAAATATATTCCTGAAAAATCTATTAAGGGACTTCTATAACATCTTCCATATATACCATGAATATGTTTATTCATGTATGAATGTTTATACCATTCCAAAATGGTATCTCCATTATAGTCATCATTTCTAAAAGAACATAAAGCCCTACTATTTTGTTGGAACAAGATTTCCTAACCTATTTATTTGACACAAATGGTTAGGTACTCGATACACCACTATAATTGGTTTAAATAGTTTGTTCCCATTTTAAAATGTTTTTGACATTTTTCCTTCTTTGGATCTTCTTCCCACATAAGTAGAAACCTTGTTCATCCAATTTCTTATCACCCAAAAACATTAATTTTTTTAAAATTTACTATAAATTAAATAATGAATAGACATTTGGTTTTAAATTAATTTACCCAAACGTGTATAATTGAAGGAAAATTTTATCAATGATATATTGATTCACCAAAATTTACTAGGGGCACTAAATTACAATCGCTATAATATGTTATAGTCACACAATGCCTGGGCTCACTATACTTGAAATATTTTTTGGCAAGGTAACTCCTTTCACTGGGTATGGTAACATTTATCCTCCTTTTCTCGCTACTCTAGGGTAGGAATACTAATATTTATGAACTTACTGGAAAATTATTCATTAGTATCACTAGATTGTGTATGATTATCCTTGAGTTTTATAGATTTGGTGTTGATATCCTCATTGAAAAATTATTTCTTATGAACACTATATAATTCCCCCTTTAATATAATCCTCTTATTCTTTTAAGATTATTCTTATAACTCAAATTTCAATATGTTTGGATGAAACCACTTTTCCTTAACATTTACAAAAAAACAAATATTCTTCTCCTACAAAAACGAATCTTTATACGATGTTCGTTTCACTACTGCTTTTACATATAGATATTAATATAAAAAAATATTGTTGAAATCATATCCATTTTCTAATTTGGGTTAATATTGTTTAGTGGGGTCACTCCTTATTCTTCTCCCTTGTTTTTTAGATAATTTGATCAACACACTCAAGATCTAAATTTATCGGTTTCATTCCATTCACTTATTATTTAAGAACATCACCATAAATAAATATTTTACTTTTATGTTATTTATAATGAGATTTCATTGTAATTGTTTCATTTTGAAAAGGTAAGATAATGAACATTGGAAAATATGAATCCCTTTTCAGGGGAAAAGGGTATATTTGGAGAAATAATTTTCATGTGATTTGGTTTTTCTCACTAGACTAATTTTTTTATTAATTTTAGGTCTGTTAGTGATCTTTTTGAGATCATCCCATGTATTAGATTGTTTTTTCAAAGGAATTAAAGTATAGTTTGAAAAATGATGAGATCAAGGAGAAAATTATGAATATTTTTTATAAATAGAATAAAAGTTTTATATTAATGACTTTTGTCGGATAATGGATACTGAGTATATGTTTATAGTGGTAAGGTATGGGTTTACTATGTAAGAGTTTTTTCTATTTCCCTAAAACTCTAAACTTAAAATATCTTTGGGAAATAAAGAAAAGGAATTATAGTATAAATTTACTATAATATATGATGTTTAATGTCAAGACATTAAAGTTGGTTTGAGTGAAAATAGAAAAGATCCATGTTTTTATAATATGGTTATCAGGAGTGACATGGTTTTCTTTGTGTAACATTTTGATGGAATATTAAAAATTTGAAACAATATTCAAACCATAAATTTGGTTAAAACACATTTAAATAAATTTTTATACCTAAAGTAAATATGTTAAATAGTATATACCCTTGGGATATGGGACTATAAATAAAGATATAAAATTATTCTTAGATTATTTCAAAGTATATATATTTTGAAGATGCTCAAAACGTATGAGATGGAACCATACAAGAGTGAATTTTTAGCCATGTCACATGATATAAATAACTACAAGTTAATATTTCAATAAACATGGGAAAATGTAGAAATTATTACTATAATAACATATTCATTAATGATTGCATTTATTGTGAATTTCATGTTATGTAATTGCCATTATGTTTCTAGATCTTTGAGCATGGTATGAATATAACCAACAGATTTAAAAGATTTTCACTGGTAATTTTTTTTAAAAAATCTAAATTATTTGAGAAATACAATAGTTTTGTTCCTTATTTATGTAGGATATGAGGAATATGTAGTGAGGAGATACACTGGTGGTAGCTTTAATATTTATCATGATGATATAAAGCTAGAGTTATTCTATGTTTTCGTCTTTAATAGTAGTGGAGTGAAATTTCTAGGATTCAAGTAGATCATGGTTGTTAATGCAATGATAGTGTCTAAGTATACCATGTCTTACGATGTAAGAAATGAAGAAATATAGATAAATATATTTGTCTCATGAATTTTAGTTTTACATAATAGTATGGATCCTCTAATGATATATTGTAATAATACTATAATGATGATAAATTCTATGTTTCCTTTGTCACACCTGTGGAAAAAGAATATACATTGTAAATATAATCTCTAGATATATTTTTATCAAGGTGGTAAATTCATAGTCTATAGAATAGTGAAGGATAATAACATAACATGACCAATAACAAAATCTAAAACATAATTAAATAATGACACTAATATGGGAGCTATCTAGTTAAGATTTATTAGTAGTTAACTCCTATAAAGAGAATATTATTTAATAGTTGATACCCTTGACCTAAATTGATATTTAAATTTAATTACCTTTAAATGTATACCATTTAATATATATATATGTGTGTGTGTTTGTGTGTTTATTTTTTCTTATAAGATATTTTCATTAATTTTTTCAGTATATTCTAATTTCCCTCAATTTTTTATCATGTCAAAATGTTATTGTAGTTCCCGACATTAATTGAAACCTATATATACTATGATAGTAATATTAAGAATGTATCTTATTGTATATATACATAAATTTTATAGGACACTATAAATTATGAATATCAGGTGGCATAGGATTATAATAATTAAAACGTCCTCTAATTATATTCACAATTTTTGTTCTCAATAATAAGTGATATTGAGTACTATCCTATAAATAATAAAACCAATTGTTTCATAGGTAATTGGTTATTCATATTAATGAACATGTTCATTGGTATCTGGAGTTTAAATCTTTCGAAAAGTATACCATGTGTTAAATACATTGATTCATGATACAAATAATTAATGTTTATTATTTTGGCGAGGTAGCTCATATTTGGTATTCCTTGAATGGTATGGTATTGATTGAAGAGTCAAGACATGATGTATCCCTTCTATGTATTAGAATAAGATATATATTTACCTTTTACCTAAATAATAGTTATTGAATAAAATCCTTGTTTATGTTATTCATAATTACATTCATTCAAGAGAGGTAAAGAAAGATATATAAATCTTAAATAGATGATAACACATTTATATATCCCACTTAATGAGATATAAGAATGAAACGAGGTGGTATTACATTGTTTATTTTTGTAGGAAGGTTTTTTTTTCATGACTCATATGTATTCTCAAGGTGACACGATATGTCCCAACACCTTCCCCGCAATGTGTGACCCTCTTTGATGGAAATTGAAGAATAAAAATATTTACACATGAGTCCCACCTATGATAGGTCCCATGAATGTGACTAGAATTGAGGATAAATTAATACACATATGAGTGGCATTAACATCTAGGAGAACACATGAGAAATAGAGAGATAATATAGACACCAACCAACACTTTATCAGATATCAACATAAATGAAATAAAAAGTGAAAATATGTAATGACAAGAAATAACTACTATCATTGAATGGAAACCAGTAGGTTCTAAATGAAAGGAAAAGGAGACTGTAGTCATGAATCCCAAATAACTCCTCAAAAACTGACAAGATATTTGTAACCAACCTAATCTCCAACCTAAACCAACTGACTTTAAAATTTATATATATATATATATATATTTATATATATCTATGGTGAGTATAAGTGTATTCTTTGTAATATCCTCCTTGAATCATCTCATGAAAAATAAAAATGTATAACAATAAAGAATAATGAACAGTAAGTGAAACTGAATCGTCACCTAAACAAGTATACTATGTATCCAGCCTCACGAGGGATACTCTCACAAAGTATCTCATACCGGATTATATAATATAATAAATAATATTAAGGGTATCACACTGCCACTTCCCTACTAGTTTTCCACTCTACCCCAACATCACAAATCATGAGCATCTCTCCCCCAAAAGGATACCACGCAGACAACTAGATGAAGCCCCACAACAAACCCCTCGTGTAACACACCACCACATCCACATAATCAAAAGTATCTTGGTGTTTTCTAGGATCCACCATATCTCGTATATTGTGTATCATACCTTATGTAATATACCTCCAACTATCATATATCGTTAACCGAGTAAGTATCCTCAAGTCATCACATCCTATACACATTATACCTATAGTAACTATATCCAAAATACATGTGAGTTAAATAACCAAGATCTATTACAGCCCCCTACACACATATATAGGGAAAACTAAACACTATGAATACCAGTGCAAGTAACTACCAAGAGACTAGAGTAGGGCCAAAAGGGATACTCATCCATCCATCCTCTCACTAAGATGTTGGAGAAAACATCCGCATGTCATAGAATCTATAGGTTGCTAGTTTCCCTAACCGATAGGGTTGAGTAATATTTAAATACACAAAACATAAATTATATAATATAGCTTATAGGAACACTATGGGAACAACCACATCCAATAATCTACTATAGCTAACATTTCATGGAATCCCAGTTTCCTATGCTAAGACTAGATATCCTATAAGTACACAACCATTTAAAGAGATACATTAAATTGTTTATTCATTTTCATCATATTCACTTTAAATTAATTTATTCACTCACTATTACTTATACATTATCATTTTTCAAATTAAATTATTTTATCTTCACAACAATGTTCTAGGCCCTCCAGGAATAAGCAAACAGAGCCCACATTTTCTCAATATTATATTGTTAGTGTTAGATCCCATGAAGCTCTGACTATATGGGTTAAACATTTATTAATTGATTAACATTAATACTTTCCATATTATTAGTTACTCTAGTAAAACGTCATAAGATACTAAAAAGTCAAGAAATCATGATCATCCATCTACCTCATAGAGTGGGGAAAGGAATGATGATAAATAAACAACTAGGCCGTCATCCAAACAATAAATTCAAACAAGAATAAAACATTCATAACAATGAGTTAGCCTAGATTCATCCCACTCAATCATATATGGTTTCCAATATGACACCCATGTTCATATCTCCATGCATCCATCCATCACAAGAATCGAATTTTGAAAAAAAAATTGGGCCACCTTATCACGTATTCCATAACATCCCTCTAGGATGTTCCATCCTAGGCTCCCATCACATCACAAACAATAGTAAAATAAATAGAAATCGGGAACTTAGCCCCAAAATCAATGCATCCAGTCAGCACACACAGTGATCTCTCATTCCTCTAAAGCATAAAGAACATGGCCTTTAAAAGTAAGTGGTAAAATCTGCCATATAAAAACCATTATCTTTTATCACACAACTAGTTCTTATTCAATCTTGAATTAACTGATCTACTCATCACATGTTCCAAATATTCGAAAACTAAGTATGATTCTATCAGAAGATATCAAAAAATATTTAAAAAATAATTTAAAATTAATTTAATTCTTTTATCAACAAGAATAAACATGATTGACATATTTATTATATTCCATTAACACATGGAAGATAAATTCAGTTAAATATGCTTGCAGCATTAACATTACAACACATTGGATTCCTTAACATGACCCTTTATTAATTTATACAATTAATTACAACTTTATCCTTTTAACCAATTTCACATGCAAACCCAAGAATAACAACACACAATAGATACCACACTATCTATAAAATCAAGAGGCAACCCATTAACATGGTACAAACAACAACATCGACATACGATTGATACCAATTCGTTAATTTGGTGCGAGTATTTATTAGGTCAATTTAATTGGAATTGAAGAGCTTAATCATGATCAATTTATGATTGTATTCCTAAATAAAAGAATAGAAATTAATCCTTTGATTCAAAAGGGTGTCAAAATTCATTGTACGATAATATCCCAATGTTGCGGATCCCAATCGTCTCTCCTGAAATAACTGCATCCACCCAAGGATGATGTGACACAAGCGTTCCAACCAGAAACCAAAAAAAACTCTTTTAGAAAAATGGATATCAAGATCCATCTCATGGAAAAGTGGAACATGTGGAAACCAATCAAATAAACTACATTAACAAAGGTAGAACATACCTCAGATCGAATGCAGATCACTATGGATTGACAGAGGGAAGCTAGAAGTAAATCTCCAACAAAGGAATCCTAAAACCATTGATGATGGGGCTTCCAGGTAACTAGAAATTAATAGAGTGTTTCTAAAGTCGTAGGGTTAAAAAACATAAGTGGTTGAAGATGGTTAAAACACACATCATCGGTGATTTTCCTCTTGTGTAATCACTTTTCATATCTTGTCATTCTCAGGGTTCTATTTCCATTGAAAACACATCACCCTTTTATTTTTTATATTTTTAAATCCAAATTTATTAAACATCATATAACCTACTTTCACATCTTTTAAATGTCTACATAGAGTAAAATCTCCCTGCTACTACCTTCTAAAAAATGAAACACTCTATAATTCCTTCAAGACCCCTCTAAGAACCTCAGTCTTAGGAAACCTGGAAAAGGTCAATCCATGTTTATATAAGACATTAAATCATGTTCCTAGCAAAAAATTATCTTCCTCGCTACTGTATAACCAACCCAAAGAGTAAATAGCAATGTATTCATCAAAATAGCCACCATTCTGGATACCTCTCAACACTCTCTTTGCCAATGTATCTTAACCACCTCATCATAGGAATATCACGAAACCAAAAAAACAACCAAAAAAGTAACTTAAGAACTCTCTTGGGGAGATACCTCTCAAATATAGTATGTCGTAACACGAAACAAGAGAAACAAATCTCACAAACCAGAAAATATCTAAAACTATAAAATGAAAAGTGTTACGAGAGAAGAAAAAAATATCAAATAGCTTGGGGTAATATGTATGTATCTAGGACTCACATCCCAATGTACTCTCCTCCATGTAACTCTTCCACCACAAGACACAAACTGTGGGTATAACATACTAATGAAACACCTTCTCATTGCACTTTTGAATCTTTGTAGGATACTCATCAAAGTCACATCATCGTCAAGATCGATCTCATTCCAATTGATGACATGGGAGTCATCATAAAGATAATGATATATCTATGACATGTAAAAAACATAATGCATCTGGATCATCTAGGGAAGAATTGGAATATGATATTCCATAGCTCAAAAATGAGATAACTCATCGAAATTCCCAACAAGCTGGGGAGAAAGCTTACCCCCATGACCAAACCTTCGATGCCCATAAAGGGGAGACAACTTTGAGAACACATAAACCCCAAAATCGAACTCTATATGTGTTTTCCTATGATCTTCATGTCATTTATAATGATCCCCCGCTATCTTTATCCTCTCATGATTCTCATAAATCATCACTATCATATTCTATACCAGTTCTAGGGATAGAATTTCTTACTCTATGACCCATGTACTATACAAGGAAGAATGGAATGGTCAGCTAAATAAGGCTTTAAATGGAGCTATACAAATGGTCAAGTTAAAATTGTTATTTGAAGACAACTCTACCTAGGGAATGTGCATTTTCCACAAATCTCCAAAATACAGAACACAAGAGGGAAACATGCCTTCATGATTCTAGATGGTCCGCTCTATCAGACCTTTAGTATGTGGATGAAAAGTAGGGCAAAATAATATCGAAGAATAAAAAACATGAGGGAGACCACTCTAAACTATGGATGTAAAACAAGGATCTTTATCAGAAATGATCATCCCCAAGACCCCACGGATTCTCACCACAGTGTCCAACTAATGCCTCAAAAAAACCTCCACTGAACTCAACACTGTTATCTCTATAAAGTGGGTTTATTTCACCAAACGACCCAATACCACCCATTTAGTGTCATAGACTCCCTACGATCATGGTAAATTGGTATAAAATTTCATTGACATGTACTCCCACATATATTAAGGAACATGTAATGGCTAGAGTATACCACTAGGAATACAGTGCGTGGACTTCACTTGTGCTAGACCAAGCACCGTGATAGAAACCCTATAATTGTACGCTTTAACACAGGCCACTGAAACTGGCCTCTCAAATATCGATACATATTTTTCAGGCCATGATGTACCACCATAGGATAACTATGGAACTCCCTAAGAATGATCTCATGCATCTAGAAGGGAACAAAACTCCTTCTTGGAAATAACACTCGATGTTGTACATCCTCAGACCAACCATCAAGGGCCTCATCAAAAAAAAAAACACTATCTCTCCATACCTCCACCTCAAGATCCACCAACTGGGATTCCTCCACTTAATTCACCAAATAAGACTTCATTATCATTTATAAAATAAAACATTTTCCCCCAACATCTTACATATTAATATATATATTTATATATATATATATATATGAAATTTTGAATGTTCTTTCATCAACTTCTAAGAATCACCCTATTCACACACTACATCACTATGTGACTTCTTGCTCAATGAACTGGCTACAAAATTCCCCTTCCTTGGTGTATATGAATCTTGGAAGTTGTAAAACTGAAATAAATTCATCGACCGTTGTTGATGAATGTTCAAGTCACAATGGGAGAAATCATACCTCTGACTTGAATGATCAGTGAAGACCAAAAAAACACACTAATGAAGTAATGTCTCCACAAATTTAGGTAAAACACTATCATCACTAACTCAAGATCATGGGTGGCATAGTTAAAATCCTGGGGATTTACCACTGGGACCCATAAGAAATGGCTGATTTGTGCTGCATCGGAACACATCTCAACCCAACATGAGAAGCATCACAGAAAACCTCAAAATGAACACCTTCTAATAGCAGACAAATAATTTGAGAATTGACCAACTTCTCCTTCAATTACTCAAAAGTTCACTAAAAATGATCATTCCATACGAACGCCTAATTATTTTGGGTCAACATTGTCAGAGGAGCTATAACCCTAGAGAAACTATCTATAAAGATCATGTAATAGCCTATAAGACCAAAAAAACATTGAACCTCTACCACTGTCATGGCTGAATCCCAAGACACAACTACTTCTATCGTTGATGTATCCACAGATACTCCATGATGGGATATAACATTCCCCAAGAAACAAATTTCCTAATCTGAAAACTCACACATTGAAAACTTCCCAAAGAGATGTTCATGATGTAGAACTCCCAAAATGGCATGCAGATGCTCTATATGAACCTCCTCAGACACATAGTACCCAAGTATATCTCCAATTGAAACCACCAAAAACATATCTAGGAAATCATGGTATACAACATTCATTAACCCCATGAACATAGCTCTATCATTCATCAATCTGAATGAAATTACAACAAACTCTCAATTCCCATGATGATAACAGAATGTATTCTGCGGGATATCCTCATCCTCCACACACAACTGATGACATAATGACTTCAAATATATCTTCAAGAAACAACTTTCACCATTAATTTGATATTATAAATCATCAATCTGTGGAATATAATAGTATTCTTTCACGTTCACATGGTTTAAGAGATGATAATTGATAAATAACCGAAAAATTACATTAGCCTTAATTATAAACAATACTAGTTCACCCCACGGTGACACACTCAGCTGAACAAAACAATAATGTAATTGACCATTGAGATATATACGGATCTCTCACAACATTGAAGGGTCCATCCTATATGAATACATTGAGATAAGAGATTTTTTTGGGTATAGTTCAATCCTGAAATCAATATCCCATCGAGGGGGTATTTCTACAACCACATCTTGAAAGACATCAGGGTACTCTTCTATGACCCCATGAAATTTCGACTACTAAACCTCTAAGAAAATCATCATCACTCTGTCTTCAATAATGAAAAGGATGTAATATGCCACTGACCCATCAGAGGGTCTCACTCACTATCAAATACTGACAGATCACTGTCAACATCAACGAACACAACCTTCCTCTTATAGAAATCCAAAATATCCTACCCCAAATACAACTAATCCATGAAGAGGGTGATTTCATATGACGATATCTATGAACATAGTAAATATCCCCAAGAGTAGCGCTTTCACAGGACTAGCTCATAGTCTCTACATACATCAATCAAGTTAGCTTGACCTCCAACTGAAGTATTCAACACAAATATAACTGTATGCCTCTCTGCCTCAATTAACAAATCATATATTAGGGTAGGTGATATGAATTAGTGGGTCTCTACTGTATCAAAAAAGGCATGCACCCAAGTTGAAAACAAGAAAAGGGTACCTCAATTGATGTCAATCTCACCTACTTATAGCAACACATAAGCGTGAAGATGACAATGACTTGATCTATGGACTCACATTCCTGGATAAAAAACACCTCCATTTCCACACTATTATCTCTGATAATAGGGGAAATCCTGTAGATATCCTCTGTTTACACCATCTACTCTCTGCTGATATCAAACTGTAGAAACTTACTACTGCTGCCCTTGCTGGAACTATCTCAGTAGAGGGACCATAAGTGGAACAACTAGCATGCACTGAAATCTTATAAAGGTCAAGAAATATCATTGTTGATGAAATAAGAAACCATAAGAAAAATATTATTCTAATCCCGTGAAATATTCCTAAGATACGCTACCCCAGGGGAAACCAGACATTGTGGGTTGGGACCTACCCTTGGCTGATTAGATGCTCTCATATCCTAAAAAATTGGAACCCTAGACCATAGTTCTACTTCATGATGAATATGTATGACTCTCTTATCATGAAGATCTAGTTATAGCTAATTTCCTCTCAACAAACTCTTCTCTCTCCAGCTCCTTGAGATACATATTTATTGTTAATAGGGTGACTTAGTGAAAGATATCTACATGAATATCATTCTCAAAATGCCTCTCCCTAGACTCCACATTTGTAAATAGGTTCTATGTACATTGCATAAGGTTCTTGAAATGGATTAGAAATAATTATAAACTAGAGCTCCCTAGCTGTAGGTTAAGAAGCTCCTAGAGACTGGCTGCCTTTTTGGCCAAAGAAAAAACATTTATTTGATCTTATCACAGAATTCCTCCCATGAGACTGCTAACTCAAAGTGATATTTGAGGATCTTGAACTACCACTTCCTAGCATTGCCATGTAGAATCATCATAGACATTGATACCCAATGCTCCTTCTAATCACGGATCAAACAGAAGGTTATCTCAACCTGCTCCAAACAATATTCTATGGATGAATTTGAAATTAATCCCTCGTACATCTACAGACTCTGGTGATGAAATTTTCGGAGTGTCCTCCTCCAATTTTTTTATCATTAACCACTACTCTATGGTGATATTTGGATGAAACATTCTAAACATATTTTGTGCAAACCTGATGGGGACCTTGACGTGGATCCATTCCTACAAAAGAAAAAAATACTTAGAAATCCTAAAAATAGAATATGGAAGACTTCAAAATTAATTAATTATTTTATTTTTATTCATTTTAGGTGAAATAATAGCAGGGTCTGCCATTTAAACATGGGTGAAAATAATAATGACGTGTCATCCTTTTCTAGGTCACTACCATGCAATCAGTATCACCTTTTTTAAGAGCCAATGTAATCTTAAAGGTTCATGCATCAGATCAGAAGGGGCCCTAAATACCCATCTCCCTACTAGTATCCCATGTTTACGATGCTCTCAATTCATATATGACATTGTTTCCCTACCCATCCATGCATCCTTGCTTTGACTAAACTCCAAACATCGTCCTAACCCTCAACCTGTGTTCTAATACAACTCTATCTTGACCCCCTCCCCATAAAGAGTACACATCATGGGAAAACAATGGGATATTAGAGATAGTGACACTCGAGTCTCACGTTCAGAAGGCCCATTGTTGGAGACTATCACTGAGGGTATAGTAAACACACATATGTGAGGCATTTCCCTTTAAGGGAACACATGAAAAAGATAGAGATAAGATAGACACCGACCAACTCTTGTTCAAAATACAACATAAATGAAAGCCAAAGTGAACATATTTAATTACATGAAAGTATAAACAAAACTGAATGAAAAAACTACAAGTACCAAAAGGATAGTAAATACAACAATAACCATGAATCAAAAATATTTATTACAAAAGCCACAAGAAGGTAGTAACCAAAAAGTTCTCCAACCAGATCCAACTGACGTAATAAATTTGTATATATGTTGTGTGTGTATAAAAATATACTCACTAGGATCATCCTTGGTGGAACTCATGCAAAATATAAAGATATAATGCTAAAGCGCAATGAAAAAAATCTGAAACTAACTCATCACCAAAAAAGTAGACTATATTGCATGTGGTATTGTTGTGTGGACTCCCATGTTATGGTGCAAGGAAATTCTAGGAAAATTCAATTTTCTAATTAGGTGCTTAAGGAATCAGACACTTCCATTTGATAATGCCATTCCAAGAAGAGGTGTTTCCTTGGCTTCTCATTTCAACTACTACTCAACAACCTAGTAGGAGACCATCGAGCATCTCTTCCTCTATAGCGATTGGGCATAAGGATTCTATAATTTCTTATAATAGGGATTGAACATCAATATTCTAGGAGAGTCCTTGAAAAATTTCTTGGAATCCTTGTTCTTGGGTGCTAGACAATTCATGATAGAAGTAAATTATTGAGGCATTATTTTTTCAGTTGCATGTTGTTCTCTATGGTAATTAAGAAACAATCCCTGTAGTGGTATGATCCAATATATTAATTTCCTCTATATCAGAATCAAAAAAAACTTTATAGTGTTCGGTCCCCTAATTAAGAATGACGGTCTCTCTACTACTCTTAGAAGTTTTTTCCCTAGTGTTTTCACATCCACTTCTACCAGCAACCCCAATTAGGGTTGTTGGATAAAAAAGGAGACTGGTTCCCTCAGGTCTCAAGCTGAATTGATATAATTCCTATGTAGATGGGGATATGAGATGTCACAAACTAGTTACATATAGAAGAGTCTCTATGATTCTTGGAATAAGTTCCTTATTCGGTATTGGTAATTCCATTGGTGTAGAGACCAAGGCTATGGACTTGGATATTTATTTGTGCATGAATTTAAATCTTCTAATCTTGAATGTGGAATCAGATTTGTCTATGCTGGTTCAATTTCTGTAGAAGAAATTTAATGTCCCTTAGGATCTAGTTTACCCTATCAGGTACTACATAACTATATCAACTGGAATATTACTATCAATCATACCTAGAGATAAGGGAACTTCATAGAGGATTCACTTACTAGCCAATTTAGTTGAGAAGAGACCACAACTCATTACCCTATTTTTGGTTCTCTACCTAATGATTGAAAAATGTTTGTTAAGAATGATAATCTAGGCCTACAGTACATATGTACCCCCTAAGTATCCTTGGTCTTACCTTCTGTTTTCTTATAGTTTTATGTTTTCCTTGAGTAAAATTTTACTTTTCAGTTATTATCACAACAAATATCCATGCCCTCTTGCATAATAAAATTGACTCCATGGATTCTCATTTTTATAACCTTAGAATTAGATACTAGCAAGCACCAACACCAAGGGATAAACATTTATTCATTTATTAACATTATTTATTAAATATATCTATGTTATCTAGGAAAAAATCCTAATATAAAAATAAAGAACCACGAAAATCCATCTACCTCAATCAGTGGGTAATAGAAAGAAGATAAAAAAACATAGCCATCAACCAAAAAATATATTCAAAAAAGAATCCAACTTTCATAACAATAGGTAAGTCCAACTTCAACTAGTTCCATAATATCTAGTGCCATCCCCGACACCCACATTCAAATCCCATTGCGTCCTTCCTTCATAGGCATCAACAAATTCCAAAAAAACTGGGCCTCCCCACCTCACATAACAGAACGACCCTCTAGGATTTTCCATCCCATGCTCACATCACATCACAAGAAGCACGAAACAAACATTGAAACTAGGATCCCATCCTAAAAATCATGGCATCAATCCTTCACACCCAACTAGCTCTCAAGGATACAATTCACAAGGCACGTGGATATTACAATAATGTAAGAAACTCAGTCCCTAAAAAGGCATTATCTTTTATAACATAACAGGTTCTTATTCACCATGGAATTAATGGATTCATTAATCAAAGGTTCCAACTATGGAAAACCTATTCAGAAAGGTATAATAGGATATCACAAATTATTTAAATAATTAAATTAACATTAATTTAATTATTTTATAAAAAAACATCAACAAGCATCACATCATTACTCAATTATATTAACACATAGAAGATCAATTCAATTAAATATGCTTGCAGCATTAAGATTACAACCCACGAGATACATTAACAAGCCTCTTTTATATTTTAGCTAATTATTTATCATTCAATTCCATATTTATGTTCTTTACTAATTTCACATGCTAACCAAATCAGAACCAAATATTATAGATAATAAACTATCAAAAACAATTGAGAGGCAACCCATTATCATAGTACAAACAACAACATCACCATGCAATGGATACCTATTCTTTAATCCACTTCACATAATTATTACGTTAATTTAATTTCTATACAATGGATAAATAATGCTAAATTCATAAGTGTATGCCTAAATAAAATAGCAGAAATGAATCCCCTGCTTTAAAAGGGTGTCAATGTTCTTCACATGTGAATAGACCAATGTTGTGGATCCCGATAGCCTCTCTCAAAATAACTAAATCCACCTGAGGATTTCATGCCACAACCTTGATAAAAACAACCAACAAAACTCATATTAAAACATAGGGATCAAGAGATAAATCATCTATAAGAGGAATGGGTGGTAACAAGTTGTAGAGACCGCATGAATGGAGGAGGAAAATACCACATATCAAAGATGGATCACTATAGATTGAAGGATTGAAGCTATAAATCAATCCCAACCAAACTAATCCCCAAACAATCAATGAGGGGGCTGTTGGGTCCCCTATAATTGAGAAATAGGTTCTTTAGCCATAGGATTTGAGAAACCTAATCGAAGAAAAATGGTTAAAAAAATAGCATCAAGGATTTACATAATGTGTAATCCCCATTCAGATTTTGTAATTGTAAGGGTTCAGTTTCAACCAAAAAAAATTCAGTCCTTAAGATTTTATTAATTTTTAAACTGAAATTTATTAAACATTTTGAAATCTACCTTCACATCAAGTAAAAGTTTTACACATCATGAAATATTTCTTCATCTAGATTCGAGAAATAGAAATTCTCCATAATTATTCCATGCCTCCTCCTAGAATCTTGGTCTTAAAAAATACACAAAGGTTCAATCCACATAGATTTAGGACATTACATGATGGGTTGTAAAATACCACTCTTGACCTATGAATTAGATTCAATCATATTAATATGGGGGTAATAGGGTTATGTAAACCATGTAACCCAGTTTTCAATGATCTATCCAAATCATTATTTAGGATCAAGTGAGTACCACTATCAAGGATTGATGTTTGATCATGTTTGAGAGGTAAAAAATAAATGAAATAAATAAATTAAAATTTAAATTATTTAAGTAAATAATAATGAAAAATGATTTCATTTCAAAAATTATTCACAATTTATTTGAATTTTAATAACTGAAACTAAATTTTGTTTGTTGAATGAATGTTATATATTATATTTTATTAAATTTTAATGATATAAATTTCATGAATTTAATGGTGTTCATTCTATCATGTTACGTGTTTAAGTGTAATATGATTGTGTTGGAATTTACATGTCACTTATGACTGTTTTAGCAAATCTAAAGTATATATTTGGATCATTTTCTTAGTTAAAGATCAGTTAAGAACCTTAATTAAATTAATAAACATTTAATAAGAGTTTAAATTAGTATTTATGATCCAAAATTAGAATATAATTTAAGGGTCATGAATTATCATCCTCTCTTATTAATATCTCATCTTTTATAGTGAGTAATAAGGGAGATAAACATTAGCATATTTATTTATCCTTCTCAATCCAATTTTTTAGTGATTTGGTGTCCATACAGGAACTGAAAAGTCATATAATTTCTAATGATATCACATGGAAATGTGATATTCATGACTAAGCTCTTGTAGGAAATATTTGAGAATGTATATTTGGATTATTGATATAGATATCTTGTTCTATGATGATTAGTGATGAGAATAACATGAATATATAATGTCAAAAATATAAGGTTTCATTTCAGTATTTTTAATATTCTTATAATATATGGGTGATTTATTTTGGTGAATCTAAATATTTTTGGCCATATAAATTTTTTTGATAGTTATATGGCCAAAATTGTTTAAAAAATACCAACATCAAATTATTTTTTTGTTCCCAGTTCTCTTCAATGACTTTATCAAAAATAATTTAAAAATAAACTATCATCCATTTTACTCCAACCTTTAAAAACTTAATTATTTTATATAAAACTATTATAGATTCTCAAAATCCATAATTCTCATAAAAATTATCTTTTACCAAAAAAAATTTATTTTTAAAAATTAAATCCAAGAGGTTTATCAAAAACAATATATCCTAAATCAATATTTACTTAATATAAATTAACATCACAATAATTAACATTCAAAATTTCATAAATAGATCTAATCCACATACCTAGATTAAAAAAATTCTAGAATTATTCATATTTATAATTTTAGTCTTCATATTGATTAGATCCTTCAATTAAAATCATTAATCACTCACATTAAAAAAATTGATATATTTTCAATAGGATCTAAACTATTCCATGGAAATTAAAAAGAGTGATCTAAGAGTGATATTAGAGATATGATCAAAAATAAATATTAAAGATTTATTAACTTTTATTAATCCTCAATTCACCAAATCATTCATCCAAATCTATCAAAATTGGTGGATAAAAACCAAAATCACTCATTATTACCCATAAATCTTGTCCAATACATATCATATATAAATTGTCTCTATTATTCTTGTTTTATAACACTATATTATAGAATTTATATTGATAATAATGGTAATCACACACAATAATCCATATTTGTTTTCAAACAATGCTTCTATATCATGAAAAAAATACATATAGGAAGGTTAAGCTTCCTAGTTAGCTAACAATGTACATAACAATGAATTTCGATTCACCCCCCCCCCCAAATGAATGGACAATTAGTAATCATAGTTAGTTAAAAATTTACCATGATATTTAATTCTATAGATATTCTCTAAAATCACTATTTTCAATCCAAGCAATTCATAAACTCATGGAAAATATTACTGGCAAAAAATAACTTCCAATTTTTTGTATGGGTGAATATCATTTCTAACTATTAATTATTTTCATTAACACTTATTAAAAATTAAGGACCATAAAAAATAAGTTTTTCATTATAACACTATTTCAATTTTGGCTATTTTTGATGGACATTCACAAATAGTATATGGAAAAATATTTTATCTGACAGAGTTTCAAATTCAGAATATGAAGTTAGATAGGTGATATTATTGATAATGAATATTCTATTAAATCACAAACAATTTATATAACAATATTATTAGTTACTAAAACATTAATTCATCTTAATAAATATTTTCTATCATAATTAGTGATAGATGTATCCATTGGTATTATTATAAAATAAAAATATAAATAAAAATGTAATAATTTTTTAAATATATAATTAAAAATATAAAAATATTATTAATAACTAATATTAGGAAAATATTCTACATATGGAGTTTAAAAAATAAAATAATATAAAATTATTCTATCACACTATAGTAATTTCAACACACCAATTAATGGCTTCAAATAAAAACTATTATTATTTATTGGATGATATGAAATTATCAATTCCTTTTATATATATATATATATATATATATATATATTCAACATAAATGTCCAATGAGATCAATAATATAGATTTATGAAAAAATTTAACAAGAACCTTGACTACTAAATCCACCAAAAGGATGAAACCAATCTATATAATGGCTTAACCTCACATTATGTGGTTTAAAAAATATGCATGTTAATAAATTTTTTTATCACCCATGGATGTTTTGAGGCACAAAACTATATGGTTTTTTATAATATTTATTTTAGGGTTTTAATATATTATGTAAAGTTTGGGTATTAAATTGTTATTCAGGTTTGAGCTTGTATTATCCTTATATATTGGGACCTCTAAGAGGTTCCAAAGGTGTTGGTTTAGGATGGGAATTGAGTCTCAGGAGTGGACCAATTTTGAGGTATAGTTTTATTATTTTTATATTATTGGAGAATATAGTGTATAACGACCCATACATTACATACATTGTTAATAATTCAAAATTAAAGCATACTTATTACCACATATAAAAAATGATGAAAGGACTGTATAGGTATAGTGTCTTTAGAAACTGGGAAACATAAACAACTGGTTCATAAATAATCTACATTGTCTCCTATTATTTCATCATATCTAGAGTCCCTTCGAGCATATTCTACATAATGCCCTTCTTCTAGACCTTGGGAAAACAAAACATACCAAAGGGTGAGCTCAAATGCTCAGTAAGGGTAAACAAAATAAATATTAATCAAATCATTTCTTAAGAACATAAGATTCTAGAAATTGTGTCCAGCAAAAAGATCAAAATATCATGACATGGGATCAATCATAATAGTGAAATTTAAACCAAATAATCATAACATAAAACATGAAACTTTGTGGAATACACACATAGTCATAGAGAATCATTTCTTATTAGTAAATACTCATTTCCCAGACTATCTTAGTAGACAAAGTCCATTTTTGAACTGAGTTCACTCCTTGTTTCAGTCCTATTTCACTAAACTGGATTAACCTGCCATTCAAGCCATGTCTATCTCATGAGATATAAATCTTTACCAAATGCATTATAGGGAGATATAGGTCCCACCCATCTCATAATGATACCATTATTATGTGCTCCACAAGATCATAAATCATACATCATAGTATAACCCATGTAATAAAAATGGGATTCTTAAACATCATGTAATCATAACATAAATCATATAAGATAAAAAAGACAACATAAAATTAATTACATCATAACATAATCAAATCATTGTAAAAATAGGAATAGAAACATAAACCTATATCATCTTAAATGGAAAATAATTTTGATAAAACACTTGAACTCTGTTCTTGAGGAAAATATCCTTTCTACTTCAAAAACATTTTTCCTTTCTTAACATGTCATACAATTTTAAACTAAAAGAATTTGATTAAAAATAAACATGAAAACTTTTAAAGAAATCTTCCTGGAAATAATTTTTTATGAAATCATAAAAATCCATTCATGTTGTATAAGTTAAAAAAACATCCTTCTCATATTTGGCCAAAAAAGTCAAAAAGTACCTCGTACTAAAAATGCCAAACAAATTCCATTCATATCTTTTACTAAAAACTCACCGAAGGGTAAAATTGGATTTAAAAAATTTTAAGTAGATGGAAAATAATATTACCTATTGAGGAAACATGGATGTGGGTGATAAATATGCCCCAGTAAATTCGGAAGTATAAACAATCTCGGATAAAAATGAGATTGTGAGATTTTCCCTTATCTTAGGTCATATTTTCTTCATACGTGTCGGAACCTCCTGTATAATGATTTAAATAAAGTTATTTACTTATTCCAGAATCATAATCATGGTTATTATATCATATATGGTCATATTCTTATCTTCGTATTTGTAATATTTCATTGCTACTTGTTATTCGGGTGTTTATTGCTTTTTGTTCTTATGCATGTTTTGTGGAATAAATTCTTATTCTTATTTTTTTGTTATAGATACCTCATTTAAAGAATGGTATTAGTGTAATATATATCATATTTTTTCATTCAGTTTATTTATAAAATTATTATGCATTGAAGATCATGTAGAACGAGTCGCATCACATTATGGATATGGTAGGCCGTACGTACTCACGAGCAATGATATTGTTCCCATGATCATGGAATTGTATTTAAGTGTATGTATACAATTTTATAATCAATATCACTTTACAATAATCATATATAGTTATTCTTTACACCATTATACCCATCAAAGTAAGGTGGTGGTGGAAAACAGTGTACACCACGGCGTGGAGACGGTATTCCGTACGTACGCACTCGCAGTGATTTCATTTTCCATAGGATGGATAGAAGTTTAAATAGGGTTGTTTCATATTTATAATAAAATATAAGTCTATGAGTGATACTTATGTTATTAATCCATAATTAAACAACTAAATAAGAATAAGTTGATGAAGAAATAAAGTTGAAAGAATCGGTAATGAACATTACCTCTTCTTTGAAGCACCTCTTCTTAACCTCCTCTAAGGGCACTAAAGATGGACTTTGAAGAATACCAGGACCTATAGTATGTTTGTAGGGAAGTGGAGAAGAGAAATTGTAAGGGTTTGGCTGAGAATGAAGGCTCAAAGTGGTGTGAGGAGGAGAGGTAGGAGGTTCCCTTTTATAAGGGAGGAGAGGGGCACCTTAGGAAAACTTAAAATATTATTTTATTATAAAGTCATATTCGGTTTTTAATAGCTCAAAATTGATTTATTTCGAAGATAAGGTGGGGATGGGTCGAAATACAATATAATTTATACAAGTTTACGTTTCTATTTTAACCTTATCATTTAGATTTAACTTTAAGTTAAATAATTTTACTTTTACCGTGTCTTCTTGTTTTCTTACACTATAAGGTTAATAAACATACTATAACAAGCCAAACGAACCCCAAGTGGTTCATTATTAATATATATAACCTTATATAATTCATTTTTCTGAACCTTAGATTTTTATGAATACAATTATAATTAATAATATAATAGTTGTTTTAAAAACTGTTTTATGTCAATTTTGACACTATTTGGTACTTGATTTTTGTGAAAATTATAACAACATGATTAGTTCTAAAATAAGTTAAATAAATCAATACTAATATGTCATATTAACCTATAAAATTAATTTAATTCATAAAAAGTCTCAAATTACATTTATTTTGGTATTTATAATATCAATTATGTTATTATTTCCTAAATAAGGTAATTACTGCATCATCATTGTGTCATAAATAAATTATATTATTTAAAGTCTAAAAATAATAAATAAAAAACCATTATGTATGAAGTCTTTTTATATTTCTAATGAATATTTATAGTCGAATTTATCATTTGTATAACCCAATATTAAAAATGTTTTAGTTATTGAACATTGATTTTATCCTTTTTAACTCTTCTTTAAATAAAATAATAATAAATGTCCTAATATTATCCAAGTGGACCAAAATGGTCATATTTAATTCTTAATGTTGTTTTTTGTCGAATTAATCTTATCCAATATAATTAGGACATGTGTTAGTGTAATAATAATACCATTTTTACCCTTAATTACCCTATTTACTTTTAACCGTTGTAAATAAAAGTAAAAAATTACTATTCACCAAAAATTATTTTTATCTTATTGAACCACATTTTATTCCTTGATATTAACCGTGTCTCTTGTATTTTTGAAATTCCACTGACAGAAGCGGTAAAATTATGTTTTATTTAAATTTTCAAATTCTCCTAGGAGGTGGGTAAAAGACGGTGAACAGTTCAATAAAATTTTTATATATCTAAAATTATTATAAAATGACTCCAATGAATTACTTTGAACTTATATAGGTATTATGTATGAATTATGACATAAAATAAATTTAAATAAAATAAATAATTATTTAAATGAAAATTCATTTTTTAAATGTAACAGAGTGTTTTCACTATTCATCAAAAATTGAATGTTTTCATAAAAATACCAAAAATTCACCTTATGCTAATTTCGATATTCAGAATCCAAAAATAAAGTCCATTTTGAGAGATAAAATTTATAAAATTTCAAAAAGTGGGTATTACTATTCATAACGGCTAGTTTTAATAATATTTTAATAGTATATCATTGTTTAGTGAAACTCGGTATTGCGTACAACGCAAGCTATCGAGGAAGGTCGTGATTCCGTGTAAAGAAATCCAAGATAGTTTTGTGCGTAGTGAAAGATTCCTTTTATGATGTATATAACATAAAATCAAAATATTTCTCATAAAAATATCGGGTGTTACATTCTACCCCCTTTAAAATGAATTTCGCCCTCGAAATTCATCACTTGGTAACAAAAAGATGAGGATACCTCTCCCTTATCATATCCTCAAGCTCCCATGTAGCTTCTTCTAATTGGTGGTTCCTCCATAAAACTTTCACCAAGCGAGTGGTCTTGTTCCGTAGGACTTTTTCGCTATGATCTAGAATCTCTATCGGCAGTTCTTCATAAAAAAGATCTTGCTCCAGTGGTACAACTTCTGAGCTGAATACATGTGAAGGATCAGGTATGTACTTACTCAGAAGAGATACATGGATCACATCATGAACTTGAGAGTGATTTGGTGGAAGCGCCAATCGGTAAGCTACCTTCCCAACATGATCCAGTATTTCGAAAGGACCGATATACCTAGGGCTCAGCTTTCCCTTCTTTCCAAATCTCATTTCTCTCTTCCAAGGAGATATTCGTAAGTACACTTTATCACCCACTTTAATCTCTAGGTCTTTTCTTCATTTATCGACATATCATTTTTTTCGACTCTAAGATGCTCTTATGTGTTGTTGAATAGATTTGGCCTTTTCTTCCATCTCATCAACAAGATCAGGTCCTAATAGATTTCATTCCCTAACTTCATCCCAGCAAGTTGGAGTTCGGTATTTGATTCCATAAAGAGCTTCATAAGGATCCATCTGAATACTAGAGTGAAAGCTATTATTAAAAGAAAATTCCACCAAAGGTAGGTGTTTATCCTAGTCTCCATTGAAATCCATAGAGCAAGCTCTCAATATATCTTCCGGAGTTTGAATTGTCCTCTCAGACCGACCGTCTGTCTGAGGATGATAAGCAGTGCTGAAACTCAACTCTGTATCTAGAGTATTTTGAAGACTTCACCAAAACGTTGAGGTAAACCTCAGATCCTGATCAGATATAATTGAAAGTTGTACATTATGCAGTCTTACCACTTCCTTTACATATATCCTTACAAGCTGATCCAGAAAGAAATCTTCTCTAATAGCAATGAAGTGTGCCGACTTTGTAAGACGATCAACTATGACCTAGATAGCATTATTGCCTTTTGATATTTTAGGAAGTCCGGTGACAAAGTCCATAGTGATGTTTTCCCATTTCCATTCGGGTATGGGAAATAGTTGTAACATCCCCTTAGACTTATGTCTCTCGTCTTTAACTTGCTAACAAACCAATCATCGAGAGCTATATTCAGCAACATCTCTTTTCATGCCATCCAACCAGAATTACTCTTTCAGGTCCCTATACATATACGTGCTTCCAGGATGAATAGAGAATGAAGAACTATGTGACTCATCCAGCACCTCCTTCTTTAATTATGGGATGGGAGGAACACAAACCCGATTTCTAAACATTATTATACCATCACAATCAGGGTTGAATTCAGGAAAATTTCTCACCTTCTTTTGTAACTCTACATCTTCTTTCTGTGCATCTTTAATCTTCACATGTATATATGGTTGAACATTCATTTGAGAAAGATAAGATTTTCCCCCTTCCATTATAATTCCTAGATCCATCCATTGTAAATCCATAAATATTGGATCTTTTGAGATACTCATCATGGATAAGCTAGCATGGACTTGTTGACTTAATGCATCTGCCACCTTGTTTTCTTTCCCAGGGTGGTAATGAATTGAGCAGTCGTTATCCTTAATCAGCTCCAACCATCTTCTTTGGTGCATATTCCACTACTTTTGAGTGAAAATATACTTTAAACTTTTATGATCAGTATAAATATCACACCTTTCACCATAAAGACAATGCCTCTAAATCTTAAATGTAAATATTACCGCAGCTAACTCCAAATCATGAGTTGGGTAATTTTTACCATGGATTTTCAACTGTCGTGAGGCATAATCTATCACTATATCATTTTTCATGAGAACACACCCCAATCCTTTCTTCGATGAATCACTATAGATCACAAACCTTTCTCCACTATAGGGTAGTGTGAGCACAGGTTCACTGGATAACCTTCTTTTTAACTCTTTGAAATTCTCTTCACACTCCTCAAACCAAACGAACTTAACTCCTTTTCGAGTCAACTAGGTGAGTGGATTAGATAATCATAAAAAATATTTCACAAAACTTTTATAATATCCAGCCAAACCAAGAAAACTTCGGATCTCAGTTACTGTTGTTGGTCTCGACCATCTTTTGATAACTTCTTTTTTTTTGCTGGATCCACAGATATCCCCTCTTTTGAGAATATGTGACCCAAAATTGAAACTTTTAGAAGCCAAAATTCACACTTGGTAAATTTGGCATAAAGCTTCTCCTTTCTCAGGGTCATCAATACAATTCTAAAGTGATATTCATGTTCTCCCTTTCTCTTTGAATAGAAAAGAATATCGTCTATAAATAATACCACAAACCGATCAAGATAGTCTCTAAAGACTCTATTCATTAGATCCATGAAGATAGCAGGGGAATTAGTAAGACCAAATGGAATCACTATAAATTCATATTGTCCATTCCTTGTACAGAAAGTCGTCTTTGGTATATCCTCCCTTTTGACCCTTAATTGATGATACCCTAAATGATGATCAATCTTGGAAAAGTATTGAGCACCGCTTAGTTGGTCAAATAAGTCATCAATGCGTGGGAGAGGATATTTTTTCTTGACAGTGATTTTGTTATGTTCTCGATAATCAATGTAGAGTCTCATTGATCCATCTTTCTTCTTAACAAACAGAATAGGTGCTCCCCAAGGTGACTCACTAGGGCGTATGAATCCCTTATCAAGATTCTCTTGGAGTTTCTTCTTCAATTCCTACAACTCAATTGGTTCCATTCTATAAGGTGTCCTTGAAATGGGCATAGCACCTGGTACAAGTTCTATTGAAAACTCAACTTCATGATTTGGTGGAAGACCCAGAAATTCTTCCAGAAAGACATCATCAAAATCCCGTACAATGGGAATATTATTAATAGTGAGTTTCTCACCAACCATTTGAGATAAATAACCTTAATTTAGTGGAATCAAGACCCATAGGATGGATTGAATTACCACTAGAAGGATATGTTCATCCTTGCATCGATAGATGGTCATAGATTGATCTGGAATATTAAATGTGACTTCTATTCTTTGGCAATTGATATGATCTCCATATAAAGAAAGCCAATCCATGCAAAGAATCACATCAAATTCCACTATAGTAAGGATCACAAGATTTGTAGGAATCACTTTCCCACAAACTTCAATTAGAGAAGAATTGTAAACTTTTGATGCGATTGTTGTGTTATTAGGGGTTGTCATAGCTAACTCAACATCTAATTGTTGAGGTAATATGGCTATACCCTTATAAAATTCTTCATAAATAAAAGAGTGGGTGGATCCAGAATCAAATAAAACATTTGCTACATTAGAGTGGATGGTAAGTGTACCTTTCACCACTTCGTTATCATACTCTACATCATTGATTTAAATTTCATGTGACTTTCCTTTTTATTTAGCCTTAAGAGTTTGTTGACATTGATCATCAACAACAACACTTGGATTAGGGCATTGAATAGCATAATGCCCCATTTCCTTGCACTTGTAACATTGAAGTGTAAGAGATGCATTCTGTGCAGCCTTTTATATGTTCGCATCAGTAGACATATTCTTCCCATCATTACGGCATTAAAATGCCCAATTACCTTCTTTTCCACATTTGAAACATTTACTTGTCCCTTAAAGACAACTCCCTCTATGTTTCTTTCTGCACTTTGAGAATAATGGAAAACTCATATTCTTTTTAGTGTGACCTTTATATTTACCTTTGAATTCCATTTTCCTCTTATTATCAAACCCATATGATTTATGGGTTACTCTGATCTCCATCTCAACCTTGAGAGCACATCGAAAAATTTCCTTGTAGCTATTGAAGTCTCTTATGGCTAACTCCCTTCGAAAACTTGGTTTTAAGACACTAAATAATCGATCGATCTTACTCTCAGGTTGGATAATAATCCCAGAAGCATAACTTTCAAGTCTTGTAAAACATGCTTTGTAGGTACCAACAGATTCATCATCCCTTTGCTTCTATTCAAGAAACTCTTTCTCCATCTTTGTTCGAAGAATACGAGGGAATTACTTATTAAAAAATAAGTTCTTTAACTCGTCCCATTACATGGACTCAATTTCATCTCTTTGCCTCGTACTCTTGATAAGATTCCACCAATGATCATCATCACCTTCCAAACGATACACAGCTAAGAAGACATTATCATGTTCAGAACATTGAAGAACTAAAAATATCTTTTCAGTAGTACTGATTCATTTTTCAGCAACTAATGGATCTGTAGACCCACTGAATGAGGGTGGACGCTGCATCATAAAGGATTCAACAGAATGTTTCTCCTTAATTTTCTCATTTGGAAGACCTTCATGATTTATAGCTTGATAATGTTGTGTGAGAACGGCTACAAGATTTTTCATTCCAGCTCCGATAACGGTTGGTTGCTCAGGGGGACAATCATTGCATTTCCCATCGCATTCCGCATTAACACGGTTCATTCGGGTTCCAACCATTGACTAAAACAAAGAAGAATAGTGTGATCAACACTAATTATAATAGGAAAATCACATAATCTAGAATAAAATTTCACGCTTTAGGTCTTATCATAGGTTATTCATGGCCATTTCTAAAACACTAAGATTGTGTTCCGTTCTTATACTTATCCTTAGGGTTCTTACTAAGGATTTCACATCCTAGTTTCCAAAGGTTGACTATACCCTTCCTCCGATACCAACTATAATTACCCATACATTACATGCATTGTTATTACTTCAAAATTGATGCATACTTATTACAACTTATAACAAAAGCATGAAAGGACCGTATAGGTATAGTGTCTTTAGAAGCTGGGAAACATAAACAACTAGTTCATAAATCATCTACGTTGTCTCCCATTTATTTCATAATATCTAGAGTCCCTTTTGTCATATTATACTTAATACCCTTCTTCCAGACCTGGGGAAAAGAAAACATACAAAAGGGTGAGCTGAAATGCTCAGTAAGGGTAAACAAAAGAAATATTAATCATATCATATTCTTATGAACATAACATTTTGGAAATATTGTCCTGCAAAATGATCATAATATCATGACATGGGATCAATTATAATGGTGAAATTTAATCCAAATATTCATAACTTAAAACATGAAACATTGTGGCATACACACATAATCATAGTGAATCATTTCTTATTTTTCATGACTCATTTCCAAGACTATCTTAGCGGACAAAGTCCATTTCTAAACCGAGTTCACTCCTCGTTTCAGTCCTGTTTCACTGAACCGAATTAACATGTCGTTCCAGCCATGTCTATCTCATGAGATATAAATCTTTACCCAATGCATTGGGGGGAGATATAGGTCCCACCCATCTCATAATGATACCATTCTTATGTGTTCCACAAGATCATAAATCATACATCATAGCATAACCCATGTAATAAAATGGGATTCTTAAACATCATCCCATCATAACATAAATCATATAAGATAAAAACGACATCATAAAATTAATTCCATCATAACATAATCAAATAAATGTAAAAATAGGGATAGAAACAAAACCATATATTATCTTAGATGGAAAATAATTTTGATAAAACACTTGAACTCCGTTCTTGAGGAAAATATCCTTTCTACTTCAAAAACATTTTTCCTTTCTAAACATGTCATACAATTTTAAACTAAAATAAGTTTTATTAAAAATAAACATGAAAAATTGTAATGGATTATTCATGGAAAGAATGTTTTATGAAATCATAAAAATCCATTCATGCCGTATAAGTTAAAAAACATTCTTCTCATATTTGGCCAAAAAGTCAAAAAGTACCTCGTACTAAAAAAAACAAAATATTCCTTTCATATCTCTTACTAAAACCTCAAAAAAGGTTAAATTTGGATTTATACAACTGTAAGTGGATGGAAAATAATATTATATATTGATTAAACATGGATCTAGATGATAAATATTCCCCAGTAAATTCGGAAGTATAAACAATCTCAGAAAAAAATGACATTGTGAGATTTTCCCTTACCTTAGGTCCGATTTGCTTCATACGTGTCAAAAACTCCTGTATAATGATTTAAATAATGTTATTGACTTATTAAAGAATCATAATCATTGTTATGATATCATATATGGTCATATTGTTAGCTTCGTATTAGTAATATTTCATTGCTACTTGTTATTCGGGTGTTTATTGCTTTTCGTTCTTATGCGTGTTTTGTCGAATAAATTCTTATTCTTATTTTTAGGTTATATATAACTAATTTCCCAAATGGTATTAGTGTAATATATATCATATTTATTCATCCAATTTATTTATATAATCATTATGAATTGAAGATCATGTAGAACGAGTCGCATCACATTGTGGAGACGGTAGGCCGTACGTACGCACGAGCGATGATATCATTCCCATGATCATGGAATTGTATTGAAGTGTATGTATAATATTTCAGAATCAATATCACATTAATATAATCATATATATTTATTATTTACACCATTATACTCATCCAATTAAGGTGGTGGTGGAAATCAGATTACACCACAGCGTGGAGACGGTATTCCGTACGTACGCATGTGCGGTGATTTCATTTTCCGTAGTATGAATAGAAGGTGAAATAGGGTTGTTTCATATTTATAATAACATATCAGTATATTATTGATACTCATGTTATTACTCCATAATGAAGCCACTAAATAAGAAGAAGTTGAAGAATAAATAAAGTTGAAAGAATCGGTAACGAACATTACCTCTTCTTTGAAGCGCCTCTTCTTGACCTCTTGTTAGGGCACTGAAGATGGTCTTTGAAGAATGCCAGGACCTTTAGGATGTTTCTAGGGAAGTGGAGAAGAGAAATTGGAAGGGTTTTTACGAGTTTTAAGGCTCAAAGTGGTGTGAGGAGGAGAGGGAGGAGGTGCCCTTTTATAAGGGAGGAGAGGGGCACCTTATGAGAACTTAAAATATTATTTTATTATAAAGTCATATTCGGTTTTTAATAGCTCAAAATTGATTTATTTCAAATCTAAGGTTGGTTTGGGTCGAAATTATCTCACACAATAGAATTTGGACAAGTTTAGGTTTCTATTTTAATCTTATCATTTAGATTTTACTTTAAGTTAAATAATTTTACTTTTACCGTGTCTTCTAGTTTTCTTAAAATATAGGGTTAATAAACTTTCAATAAAAAGCAAAAAGAACCCCAATTAGTTCATTATTAATATATATAACCTTATCTAATTCATTTTGACGAGACTTATAATTTTTGGAATAAAATAACAATTAATAATATAATATTTGTTTAAAAAACTATTTTATGTCAATTTTGATACTATTTGTTACATTATTTTTCTGAAAATCATAACAGCAATATTAGTTCGAATAAAGTTAATTAAATCAATACTTATATGACATATTAACTTATAAAATTAATTTAATTCATAAAATGTCTCAAATTACATTTATTTGGGTATTTATAATATCAATTACGTTAATATTTTCTTAATAAGTTAATTACTGCATCATCATTGTGTTATAAATAAATTAAATTAGTTAAAGTATAAAAATTATAAATAAAATACCATTATGTATGAAATAGTTTTATCTTTCTATTTAATATTTATAGTTGAATTTATCTTATGTATAACCTTATATTAAAATTTTTTTTATTAATCTTTGATTCTAACCCTTTTAACTCTTCTTTAAATAAAATAATAATAAATTTCCTAATCTAATCCAAGTGGACCTAAATGGAAAACTTTTATTCTTAAGGTGGTTTTTTTTTTGAATTAAACATGTTCAATAGAATTAGGACATGTGTTAGAGTAATAATAATACCATTTTTACCCTTAATTACCCTATTTACTTTTAACCGTGGTAAATAAAAGTAAAAAGTTACTATTCACAAAAAATTATTTTTATGTTATTGAATAACATTTTATTCCTTGATATTAACTGTCTCTCTTGGATTTTCGAAATTCCATTCACTGAAGCGGTAAAATTATGTTTTACGTAAATTTGCAAATTCTCCTAGGAGGTGGGTTAAAGACGGTGAAAAGTTCAATAAAATTTTTATATAACTAAAATTATTATAAAATGACTAAAATGAATTACTTTGGACATATATAGGTATTATGTATCAATTTTGACATAAAATAAATTTAAATAAAAAAATAATTATTAAAATAAAAAGTCGGGTTTTAAATAGTAACCTAGTATTTTCACTATTCATAAAAAATTGAATGTTTTCAGAAAAATACCAAACAATCACCCTAGGCTAATTACGATATTCCGAATCCAAAAATGAAGTCCATTTTGAAAGATAAAATTTATAAAATTTCAAAATTCTATATTACAATACATAACCGTTAGTTTTAATAATATTTTAATAGCATATCATTGTTTAGTGAAACTCGGTATTGCGTACAACACAAGCTATCGAGAAAGGTAGTGATTGAGTGTAAAGAAATCCAAGATAGTGTTGTATGTAGTGAAATATTCCTTTGATGATGTCTATAACATAAAAAAAATTACTTCTCATAAAAATATCAGGTGTTACATAGGGGGATGATTTCAGTTGTGAAAAAGAATTTTGAAACATTTTGGGGAAAATATGGGTATATGTTGGAGTTGAAGTGATTTTTCTATAAAATTATAAAAATTACCTTCCGTATGAGTTTCCATAAATAATGTTGTTTCTATTTCAAGAAAATGATGTGTTGGAAGATGTTGTCGAATGTAACTGAATAATTCATAAGGGTTGATTTATTAACAATAATGCATAAATATCAAAAAAAAGTGTCTCTTACAATAGGTTTCTCACTTGAATATATAAGGTGATTTAGGTAGTGAAATATCACAAAATTTATGGGCCTTCACTGTGATATATATGGAAATTACATATTATTTATGGGTTATTTAATATGTAAGGATTAGAAGCTGGTAATGTGTTGTGGATACCATGTGATATATATGCATAGATTATATTCAATGTAAGGGTCACCCCATACGTAAATGTCTATATATAATGCCCCATAATTAGAATATTTTATGGCTGGTCCATAAGGTTTGGTGATATGTAAGGGTCCTCTATGCTGATATATATTGGTCACCCCATAAAAGAGAGTTATTTTGTATGGGACACATTGTTTACTAAAAATTTATTTCATTAATTTTTATCCAAACGTTAAACAATATTGATAAAATGTTAGAATTTGAGTAAAAAGGGATTTCGATCCATTTTCAAGCAAAATACTATAAGCAAGACCATTATTTTTCTACCATTATTCTTTTCATTTATATGTGATATATTTTGCATGTTCTTTTGGTTCATAATTCTATAATTTATAGGGGTAACCATGAGAAGAGATAGCTATGTGAGGGAATCTATTTCTCATTTTCTCTCACTTTTTCTTATATTTATATAATATATGCCCATTTGTGTCTATTTTCAAAAAAAACTATTCTATCAATTTATAAAGGAATAATCTAACATTATTCTACCATAATATTCATAAAATCAAAATTTATGTGGTCTATAAGATTTACCTAATATATGGCCCCAATTTTATGTGCATATTGTATATGGTCACACTGACCTAATGTGCACTTGATCAAAAACAAAATGCCAGACCATATGATTGCATTTAATTTTTTATTTACTTATTTATTCTAAGAGATATATATGATTAATAATAAATAAAAATATTTTTTCCTATAAGGGAAGTGTTCAATGTGTTGGTAGGATTCAAATTTTGGGAAGTAGCCTCAGAGGTTCCCTTAGTAAAACATTGAATTGGAAAGTTGAACATTGATGCGCTAGTGAAATATATTAGGTAAAAATGGGTGATAAATGTATAATTGAAAACCATTTATAGTTTTATTATTTTAAATTACGGAATATTTTTGACATATCATGTTGTATTTGGGAAAATGGATAATTATTTATATTTTGATTATGGTGCAATGAAAATTTGTAAATTATGAATTTTTTAAATGCTATTATATTAAATTGTAAACAATGATTGATACCAATTATTATATTATTTTCACTATGGGTTGGGTTCTTATCCACCAACATAGATGTGATATTGTTCTAACATAGGGTGCTCTTCACCCCTTGTGGATTATATATTGTAGATGGTTCTGGGTTGGGGCACTCTTACCACTTTGGTGATAAGACATTGGAGATGGTTCTGAGGTTGGGAACTCTTCCCCATTGGTAATGAAATATTAATGTTGGTTCAGGGGTGGGAAATTTCATCCATGTGATGAAGCATTGGATATAGTTTTGGGTCTTGGGGCTCTTCCCCTCTAGGTGATGAGGTATATGATATGGTTATTGGGTGGGTGTGATTCCTCGATTGGGGGTGATGTAGGTTTATCAGAGACATATGACACTAGCTGAGGATGGTATGGTGGATCTCAAGTGTGACTATATAACATAAGGTCCAAAGGAGATTTATATTATTACAATTTAGTTTTTATTATATAACATCAATAAGAACATGTTAAACTATGCTTATTTAGGGATAGAGTTAGTAGTAGACTATTGAGTTGTACTCACACCCTTCTCAAGAAACTATGGATACCAAAGTAGAATTTATGGTTAGAAGTCATTAAAAAGGAATGGGGCTGATACATGATGGATGATATAGTATGATATTATAGAAATGGGTGATGGGACTATGCCAAGACTTTAGAATAGTTTTATTATCTTCCCTTATTTTTTCTACTTTTGACTGTTTTAGTCCATGTTGAATATGATCTTTTTATAGGTGATCATAATAATGGTTTTTTTATTTTATAAAATATAAGATCATAAATATTTATGAACCATGGGTTAAATTAATTTTTTATTATATTTTAACTATGTTTTTTATTTATACTAATTTATCTATAGAACTGTTAATTTAATTACTTCCACTCTCATTTACTATTATCTGATCTAGATGTATATCCTTCCCCTGATATTATTAAACCCATGTTACTAGTTAGAAACCCCTATAATATGGGTAGGCACACCTAACATATGTTGTGACATGATCTTTTCATGGTTGAGGTGAACTAGGTTAAGGACATTTTAAATTGACAACAAATCATAAATTTTGATTTACTATTTGGACATGGTAGAAAAATGATAGGATATTAACATATCTTGGAATGGATCATATGCCTCTACATAGATTAATTTTTTTAAGGTAATTCTATAATTTAATATATTGGACTCTTATTCTAGGATAATTATTATATAATTAGAAAACATTCTAATGTATAATGCAATTGATTTGATATTTGATTTGTAGGTTTTTTCTATTGGCCCAGAGTGGAAGAGGGAATTTTTATACATCATGTTAGGCATGTAATATTCACATATCTTTTGTGCTCTTGATTGTAATTTTCTACACTTTTTATTTTATTGACTTCATTTATTTAATGTTTCAGAAAAAATTAATTTTCTGTATTGTAATATAACTCGATGGTGGAATTTTTTCAAACAAAAACCATAAAGGGTTTTTATATTTACTTTTGATTGATTATTATTATTATTATTTTAGTAGACACTTATTATCAGTTTTCCACTATGTATACTATTTCATACACAAATTTTTGATCTAAAAAGGTGAGATAGGGACATGTTTTGAGGCATTTGTTTGTAATTATAGAGTCATATAACCAAAAAAACTCTACTAAAGTGATAAGTGGGTTCTATGATAATATCCCAGTAAAAGATGAGCTAAAATCCCATGTTTCACTATAAACAATAATGTATTATTAGTTCCGTGAGATCATATTAAGGGTAATATAGTAAATGGATAGGGAGACCCTGTTAATTGTAGAATTAATGTTTGATCTAATTTGAGAGTTTTCGAGGTTGCATCCACCTTTCTTACATGTGAGGGTTTCACTAACAATTTTGATCTATAAGTGGATTTTATTTAGATTTTTTTTTTATCGTTTTTACTTACCCACTAAGAAGATGGTGGATTTGGTGACTTATGTGATATGTGGTTTAGCTCATCACTAGTGGGAGTTTCATGTCCTTGAGGAACAGCATGTTATGTTATCATGGAGGGTTTTTCAGAATAGGGATTATGACTCTATGTTCCCGGATACATTAAGGGTGGATAGGTCATGTGAGTATATTTATCTCGCCTAGGTAGGGATGTTAGTTATGGAGTATGGAATGTACTTTATTGGGCACCTACATTTTTCTACAATATCAGTTTGTGATGAGGTATGCAGACATACCAACATTGAGGATGATATAATATATTATATTTTTAGTACATAGAAAATTTTTCACCTATAATATTTTTCAATAGTGGATAATTATTCCCTCATTACTAAAAATATGATAAAAGAGGGTAGATATGCTAGTCACTTGGCATCATCAAAGGGGGACAATAATATATACTCAAAATACAGGATTCATTAGTTTGATGGATCACACCTCGATAGTTCTAGTCAAAGTCTCTAGGGAATTGTTTCATAATTTCTTCCTATGATGGGAGGTTTAGTAGAGTTTTACCAGTGAGTTATGCCTGGTCATATCAATCCTAACAAACCCGCCCACCATTAAAGTGACAGTTAGGTAGAAGTATGTGACATTTTAAACTATATATCAATGGTGATATATGGAAATGGTAGTGACAACCTCAGATAAATTATTTTTAGCCTTAAAGTAGCATTTTTCATAAATGGTTTTCATTTCATTTTGGGTACTTATTTAAAATTAATTTATATCACTTAAATAAATCGAATATTATAAAATAATTTCCATATATATGATCAAAATATAAAAATTTACTAATAATTATTGTTTCATTTTTTTCTCATTATTTATATTAACCAAGGTAAGAATTCATTACAACGGCAAATGTTAAAAGATGTAACGATGGGTTAACCTAAGAATATAATGGTTTAAATTGACTAGAAACATGTCTTAATATTAGTTCCTTATTTTATTTTTTTCATATGTCATCCCATCAATTATATTTTACTAATTTTGATTCTATTACCATAATGGTGCCTTTAGGATATTTTAATATTCCTATTAATTACAAGTGTGCCACTCCAATCACTTATAAAAGAGAACCACCTCACATATATTCTCTATACCATAAGATACCATTATCTTGAACAATATATACCCAAATAATCTCCCAATATCCTTATACAATAACTATAGGTTCGGTTCTTCCCAATATATCCATCCGAGAAGACTTATGATGCTTTCAGAAGGAGGATTCCTAAAGAAGTGGTATGTGTTATTACTGATCTTTTTCTTGTTTATTTATTATAAAAACTCTTAAAAATGATTAATAACTTCTATAAAGTTATGGAATAATTATATTAACTACATTAGAAGTTTTGTTTTTGTAATTTTACACCCATTCTCTATCAACTTCCAATTATTTTGGAAATGATAACGTTGCACAGGTGTACATGTGGACTACCACCTTCACATAGTGATGTGATTCATTTTCATTTAATCCTTTCATTGGTTGTGTTAATAATTGATTTAATAAATATTTATTATATTTACTATATTATTATTATTTTATAAAGGTGAAATATTTTCTAATATTCACTCATTCCATCAATCGAAAAGTGAAAACCTCGCATGTGTGTATGTATAGACTGTCATCACTGTGAAGTGATGTAATTCATTTTTAATCACCAATTTATATGAAGGGTTGTAAAATTTTATGTAATGAATAAATATGATAGTTAATATTTGATTAAAATTCATAAAATTATGAATCCATTCATTAAGTTCAAGGACCAGAACCATCATACTTAAACATGCATAGAAAATGAACCACTTTTCACACAAATGTAAATATATATGAAGAATTTATAGTAAAAGTGTAATTTGATGTTATAAGGTAATGAAATATTGAAATATGTATACAAATATTTTTAATTAATAGATGTAAAATAAATATATATTTATTATAAATGAAATTTGAATGCATATGAAGAAAGGAAGAACCTACGGTAATGGATTATTTTATAATCTCATTTTTTTATTATCTATGTAAAATTACTATTATGGAAAATTATATGGTCCTTATCCTTGACACCCCATATTTTTTCATAAAATATAATTATTTTTTAATTATAAATTAATAATACCATTTTCCTTTCATTGATATATAATATTATCTAGAAAATGTTTTTGAGAATAATCGACCTTATTTCATTTTAGTTAATGAAATTTTTATTCCCTGTCTGTATCCTTTAAAATGTTTTTACATAATATTATTTTATTTTATTGAATAAATGTTTAAATTAATCATCCACAATATTTTTTATTCTTTCCAAAAAAATTTAAAAAGTTATTTTTATATTTTTTTCTCAAGATTCTTTTTTTGAATTGTCACAAAAGTGTGACAAGAGTCTCTGTTATAATTTTTACCGAATGAATCAATTTTTCTCTATCATGTCCTTTATATTAATTTATTATTACATTATAAAATTTCATGGTTATTTTTGAAGAATTTTTTTATTAACATTCATTTAATATTTTATTTATAAATATACCTTGTGAAAATGAAATTTGTATTTTATTCAATGAAATGTGAAATTTCACTTTTTAATATATATATATCGTCAATGTTAACTTCCTTTAACTTTTTTATACTTCCCTTGGGATACAATCATATAAATCAACCATTTTATTTTTTTGGATTACTTTTGATGAATTTATTTAAGGATTAATCAATTAAACTAGTTTCATTCCCTCGTGTTAATTAAATTTTGATGAAATCCTTATGAAAGTCACTTATTTTATATGGGTTTCCTATGATGATTTTTTTTATAATCTTATGAACCCTTATTTATGTTTCTCTTAGAATATAACTATATAACCCACCAATGAATTGGATAAATCATTATAACTCGTGAAATTATTTTTTTATGCATAAACCTAATTTCTTGTTCATATAATTAAACATTGACATGCTTAAATTATAAAATATACACATATTTATGTGTAGATCTATTTTCATGTATATAATTTTATATAGGGGCCAGAATACATGTCCACAATATGATAACTAGAATTTAGGGGTGTATAAATGTTTATAATTCTATGATTTCCAAAAAAAATATGTGCCACATTGCTATATAATATTCTCTTATTATGCTACATTAGTTCTTATTTTAGATTCCTTATTATGAAAATGTATTATTTTTTCCTAAAATCCTTATTCCATGGATCGTGATTTAATATCTAGACTGATTGGGAATGATTTTCATAAGTTATGCTCAATTTTCACACCCTTATGCTTATCTTATGATCAGTTTTTTCTATTGACTAATATCTCATATATTTACCCTTACTAGGAACCTGATCTCCACCCTTCTCAAGTGTCAACATTCCCAAGGTTGTAGAGAAGGATATTATGTATAATAATCATATAAGGGTTCAATATGTGAATAATGTTGTGGGAGATGTTAAATATCATTAATGAAAGTATATTAATTATATATCTATCCTCCAGATATACTTAGACATTATGGTCCTAAAAAAATTATTATTATAATATGTATTTATTATTCATAAAAATATATATAATATTTATATATGAAATTACTGTTTTTTGATAGTTGGTACCAAAGAACGTTTTTTTTATTTTTAAAGATTGGGACTAGAAAATATTGTTGAAACCCCTTAGGATGAACCTTAAGTGTTATGGATTTATAAAAAGGTTTCATAATTTAGGACATACCATGATTTATTTTCTTATTGTATGACTGTTCAGTCTACTTTTTTCAGTCAATCAATTGCATTATCCATTTTGGTTTCTGTTTATGGATTGATATGGGAGTAATCATGTTATCAATGAATATTAAGGATAATGTAATAAAACTTATCATGAGTAGACAAATGGAATGGTATTAATTAAATACCATTTGGAAATAGTTTCCCAACTCCCTCGAGAAATTAATAATGATGGGAAACATGTTTAACTCATGAACACAACAATGAATGAGTAGCATTCCCTTGATTTTTTATAAAAAAAATCCAACCATTATTTTGTGGGTATTATAATCAACTAACAATAAAGAGATGGATATCATGATGTAATATTTGTTTTTCATTATCCAGTACCCATACAATAATAATTTTGTATTATCATTCTATATATTAGAAATAGAATCTTATCAATAGTGAAATATTATCAAGAACATGTAGTAATATGAATACTTAAACCTCACGGGATGGGAGGTCTTTAAGAGTGTATTCCTCAATTTCCAATGTACATATAATCTATATACTAAAATAGAGATGGATTTCAATAATTAATTTTTAATGCTGATGAATCCATTGGTAACTATGAAGAAAATGTTACAAGAAATTCAAGGTACATTTATTGTTTTATCATCAATTCATAAAGAAAATTTTGTTTCCTCGTTATTTTTAGGAAATAAAGTCATTGAATGGAATTGAATATAAGAGACCTTGGATGCTATGAAGAGATGTTTTTATCTGAACTCAAGATGTAAATGGAAGATGGAAAATCTCATTATAATATATATTATGATTAAGAAACTAATATGTAGTTTTAACCTTACAACAATGATATGTCACATAAAGTGATGAATTTTCAACCACCAACATGCCAAAATTTTGGGAGTTATATCTCAATTAATATCCTAAAAATATGTATAAGATGATTCATTTTTGGAAATCATGGTCATTATGATTTTTATTATTAAGTGGAGAAGAAAAGTCTAGAAAATAAAATTGAGGTTAATGAGATTCAAACTAATTCACCACCCACACTTTAGTGCTTCGAATGCATGTTGTTTGGGTATTATGATAATAAATTCCTTAATCTAGGGGAAATGTGAAAAGATCCAAATTTTCCATGTAATTTATTTAATTATATGGAATTATTACGAGTCTGAAAATATTGATGGCATGTGATTCTAAGGCCTGGTGTGCCAAGATTGATTTTCTGAACTTTTTTTAGGTACGTTCAATAAATGCACGGATGGAATTTTATATATTTTCAACCAATGATTGGACTAAAAGTATTAGGGCATCGTTGAATCTGCAACGTCAGGATTCGCCTAAGGGATGCTTCACTTCGAAAACAGTAACTATGGAGAAAAAGTTAGATTTTGGAACTTTTAAAAGAATAATAAAATAATGTTGTTATTTTATTTCATTCTTTCTTTTCCTCCAATAGAAAAGTGGAAATGGTAGGACCGATGATGTGTCAAGACATTAAATGAATTTACTCATCAAATCCTTCAAAATAGAACCGTTGGAATTTGGAAGGTTCCTATTAAATGAACCCCCATTAATTTCATGTGTGTTACCAACCCTCCCCCTCTACTATTTATATGGCGCTTAGGGAGAGTTATTGACATAGCCTAACCAAGAAACAAATTTTTGATAAAGTTCTGTGACGTAAATCACATGGAGGACGGAGCCAGTTCCAGCGGGAAGTGAGGAGTGATGCCGAATCACGAACTGAAGGATGACATTTCAGCGGCAATGTTGGCGGCTTGTTGTAGGGATGAAAAACACTGACTTTTCCTCAATCATGGGAATTCTCCAACGTTTTTGAGGTAGAGATTTATTTTGTTATAATTTCAGGGGATTATTGAATCCTATTACTTCCTCATGTTTTCATGCTAATGTGGAGGGCGTGGTCCAAACAAACATGGCATGGACCTACCGCTACCTTGTTTACCATTGTGTTCTCTGTGGAAGACTACTGGCATGGCAGCACAGGCTGGCCACGATGGAGGTGGCATGCCATCACGCATTTCGGGATGATGTCGTGAAACTATGCCTCAGCGGTTAGCAGAGCGGTCAGCACCGGTCGGCCGCAGAGGTGGTGTGGCACACCATCGCGTGCCGCCAATGGGGAAGTTCATAGCTGAATCCACGATAGGTGAAGACGGTGGCTAGCTCGAGCTGGTCATGAAAGGTGGAGGAAGAGCAACAGGTTGTCGTGCACTGCAGGAGGAGGCTGCAGATCGAAGCCGCAGTAGTGGAGGGACCCGCCCTTCTACAGGTCACGTGGAGATCGGGCGGCACCCCATGGAATCACTGCATCACAAACTGAATGGTCTCTCAGCCATTCAGAAAAACCATGGGGACTCCCCCCCATGTAGGCTAGGGCGGGCCTACTCCAATGGCTGCACATGCCCAGTGGGCCATACCACCATGGTCCGGGCTACGCGACCCTAGTGGGATGCACCCATATAGGCCAGGCCATGCCTCCTATGTGCTGGTTTGGACCACAAGCCAAGACCACCATGGCCCTGCCTAGTAGGTTCAGACCCGTATTAGGTCGGGTCGGGCCGGGTTGGTCCGACAAGGTCAGACCGGACCCAAGCCCTTCTAGGCTAGTTTCATCTAAATGACCATAACGTGAAATTTGGGCATCTATTTGATGAACCGTCTATGGAGACAATACCCCTTGAGTGAGATGGTCCTTTTGGTATACTTAATTTTTGTTTTAGATAATTTTGGTGTACAATTGGGTTGGATCAAATCTGAATCCAATCGAGACCTCATAACTAAAATTCTTATATGTCACATACAAGGTGTTCGATTGATGCGCCGTCTATCACGTTGGAACCCTTATAGTATGGCGGTACATTGGGATACCTCTTCATGGAGATTCGTGGTGGTTGAGTTACGACTGATGATTTTAGGAGCGGTTCTCCTAGAATAAAGTATACTATGAGCGGGAATCCATTGGCTGGTAGTGAGGCAGAGGTTGGAGACAGATCATATGTAGGTTGGTACCAAGTGATCCCATGTGGTTCAGTACTTACTGATCTTGTCTGGGTCAGATCCTATGTGGTTTAGAATTCAGTGATCCTGTGTGGGTAAGCGCATACCAATCCTATGTGGGTCAGCGCTCAGCGATCCTGTGTGGGTTAGCGCATATCAATCACGTATGGGTCAGATCCTCTGTGGATCATTGTGGGGGTGAGTACCTATCAACTTTGGGTGTGTCGGTTCATGTGTGGGTCATGGGGGGGGGGGGGGTTTATTACCTATCGATCATGTGTGGGTCAAACTCCGTATAATTAGCAGTAGTGACTCTTGACATAATAATATGATCTATCTTCTCAACTAATTGTTTGTACTTCTATGCCTTACTTATATACCTCATGTGAGATGAGTCTTTTACCTTTGTGGTTTAATCTTTGTGGTGTTACCTATGTGTTACTTTTACCTTCGTGGTGTTATCTTCGTGGTGTTACTTGTGAGGTACTTTTACCTTCGTGGTGTAACCTGGGTGGTACTTTTACCCTCATGGTGTTACATTTTTTGTAATCTTACCTTCATGGTGTTACCTTTGTGGTATTCTACCCTCATGTATGAGATGAGTATATCTCGATAACTTAGGTATATGTATGGGAATAAACCTATTTAGAGTTTTTGACAACTCTGGGGTTTCTGGTTGAGGTCTTGCTTTGTGTTTTTTCCTTTGTGGAACTCCGGGAGACCTTCTAGGGTCTCGGGTTCCCTACTAAGTATCGTTATACCCACCCATGCACAGACTATGCCTGTAATTTTCTATGTCATGTGTAGTTGACAGACAACCCTAATCGAGCTTGAGTGATCCAGGATAGGACGGTACTCAGAGGTGGACCTTTGAAGTGGCCTACTGTAGTGACTATTGATCGTGAGTTGTACCTAGCCTTTAGGTAGGATCCCCGATGGATGATCTAGGTGATTTTTTTCTCTTTTCAGTTTTACATGTACATTTAAGTTTGGCTTGTAGTCAGGATACTTCTCTTTCTGCACACTTTTGATATAGCAGTTTACTACATGGTATCTTCTTGTTGTGTTCTTGGATTTTGTTATTGTACAGATTTAAAGAAAATGCCTTATAATTTTGGGGATTCACCTTTTCAGTTCTAGTCGCTGACCCATATAAATTGGAAGGCTGGCTTGGGGTGGTCACAACACGTTCCCCGGGGCACGTGGTGTGACAATGTGGTACTAGTGGAGTCATTTCTATTGAAGAACTATGACTTCGATCTTTTCAATGTGGATATAGTGTTAAGTGATATGAATGTGGTTTTCAGTTTGGAGAATTTAGTGTTGGTGTGGTGGCCGACGTATCCATGCACCAAGACCATGAATTTTGATTTCCTCCTCAGTGCACAAAACAATGATTGTGTGTGTTTTGAAAAGTTTTCTTATGTTTTCTTTAATTCATCTCACCAATTATAACTTATTGACTATGGAAAACCTATTTTTTTCAGGATGTTTCCACATAGATAGCCATCCAGGATTCCTAGGAGTGTACACAACGATGGCCCTCCGAGTAGTGAGGCTTCGATGTATGGCACTCTAATGGAGATAGTAACATTGGGTGGTGAACCAGTAGCACCTCCACTCATTGGGTCGCAGAAGCCACCAGCCACACTAATAAAGGGTGCACCCCAACTGAGCGCACTATAGGAGTTTCATCAGCAGAAATCTTTGAGGTTCCAAGGTGAGATGTATTCACAGGTGGCTGAGGACTAGCTGGAGACTGTAGCCATATTTTTTCTCTTAGTTGGGAAACCATCTCATCTGATGGTGATCCTAGTCTCCAGTCTCTTCTATGAAGAATCAAGGATATGGTGGAGTTTGAAAATCTAGTTACACGATGAGGTGACCCCCACTTGGGTGGACTTCTAGGGAATTTTTAGGGAAGATTTCATCCTAACGACTATGTGCTCATTGTGTATAAAGGAGCTGTTTCACTTATAGCAGGGCTGCATGACTGTGGCCCAGTACTCGTAGAGGTTCACTGATCTCTCTCTCTACTCCACCACCATGGTATGAGACCCTTTATTTAGGGATTGGACCTTTTAGTTGGGTCTACAATGGGAGATCATATCATTGATGATATCGCTCATCATTCCGACATAGGTTGGGGTGATAGAGTGAGCTCTTTTGGTGGAGAGCTTCCTAGATGAGCAGCCACTGGCAGCGAGAGCCACCACTGGACATCAGGTAGCAGAGTCATCCACAGAAGGTAGTAAAAAAATGACATAGGAGCCCAAGCAGGACAAAACATTGGGTGTATGAACTCAGGATATAGGGTTGGTGGTGATGGGATCAAGGGATAGAGGAGGATAGTAAGGGATTAGGAAGTGCTACTCGTGTGGTGGGCTGGGCCACATGGCTCATGACTGTCTGACTCGTTGTACGGAAGACCATCTGATTGTCAAGGGACCACCGAGGTATAGGTAGAGGTTTGATAAAGGAGGTCCACTAGGTGGAGGACATTGCAGAGGAGATGGTCGTGCAGTAGGCGGTGGGCAGCGATTCAAGGTTCTACTACCACCACCACCAGGTGGTCCACCCCGAGCACAGAGAGCAGGAGGACATGGATGAGCTCTGTTCCAGGAAGCTAAGGCCTATGATCACGGTGCTCCTGAGATGATTAGAGGTATGATCTGTGTCTACTCAACCTTAGCTATATTACTTATATACATAGGTACTAGTCAATATTTCATTTCCATGAAACTCCACTACTACAAATAAGGCTTTTATCAACGCTAAAAATGGCCTTTAACAGCGATAGAAAAGCATTGTTAATGCCAGAGAAGATAAAGGGGGGTCCCCTATATCAGCGCTCCAAAAATCATTGATAAAACTAAAAAAAATTAACAAAATATATAAAAATTTAAAAAAATTGCCAATCACGAGGGGGGGGGGCTTTTTACAGCGCTTGAGACCCCCTCTATCAGCGCTTTGCTGCTCCTCCAGTGCTCGCACGCACCGTATACACCCTTTATCAGCGCTATCCCATCTAAATCACCCTTGCGTGTGCGCCCCTGCCTCCACATGCATTTTATCTCGATACCTCCCCCTTGCGCACCTAAATCCTTTACCACTGCCCTATTTTGATTTTTTCTCTTATTTATGATATATCTATTTATTTATATATATATTTAGATATATTTATTCGTATAGTAATATATATTTATATTAATATATATATTTATATTAATATATATATATAGTTATATTAAAATATATATTTTTAGTTATATTAATATATATTTATAGTTATTTAATAAATATATATAGTTATATTAATATATATATAGTTATGTTAATATATATATATATATAGTTATATTAATATATAGTTATATAAATATTCATATATTGGTATTTTAAATAAAATGGATTTTAGTTATTATTTATATAAATCTAATATATTTTATATGTAAATATGTTTAATTATTTATTTAAAAAATTAAATTTTTAAGTGTGAATTTATAAAAAATATGTACATATAGCTATATATTTGATTATAAATAGAAGTGCATTATAAAAACCTAAAAAATTTAAATTACATAATATTAATATGAATGTAATTCATTGGAATAAATTTAGTCCCCACTGAAAAAAACCAATAATACCCGCTTAAATGAGGCTGAAAATCCACAAAATCTAAAAAAATCAGGGTACCTCGACTCAAAACTCAGTTTTAGAGGCCACATGGGCGTTTTTTGGCCTCAAAAAAACCTTGACTGGGGAATTCCACATTCACAAGGATGTATAGCTCGTCGCAGGCTTCGATTTGATATGTGGTAGAGCTCAAACGGACACCCGGATCAAAAGTTACGGCCGTTTGAAATTTGAGTTGTGTTTTCAACATATTTTGGATTTTTTTTAATTTTTTGTATTTTTTTAGACTTAAATTTGTTATTAGATGACTATTACTCTATAATAATTAGAGAATTATTAATTAGAAATATTTTTTAAATTATTTTATAAGACATTTTTACTAAATATCATATATATTATCTATATTAAGTGTAAATGTATATTTATACTTATCTAAAATATATTTAAAAATTATATATTATATTTATATCAATATAACTATATTTATATATTTAAATATTTATATATTAATATATTTTTTTAATATATTTTTTAAATTTTTTTTTAATACAAACCCTTTATCAACACTTTTGAAAAAAGCGCTGATAAAGGGGTACTTTTATCAGCGCTTTTTCGTTAGCGCTGATAAAGGGGTGGCGCTGGCCTTGCCTAGTTTTGTGGTAGTGCTTGTTCGAAGCATAGACATTCTGATAGAGACTTTTTCTTGATCCTTAAAGCTAGAGACTCTTACGAGAGAAGATTTTATGATTACACACAGGTGTCGGAAGTGTGAGCTTACTCTGAGAGGTGAGAGCTTTGGTTGGGATCTTATTGTAGCAGCATTGAGGCATTAAGACTACATCATGGGTATGGACTGGTTATCCACATTCTATGCTCAGATTGACTATAATAGGTGCAATTTTTTGTGTTCCCATTAGAATGGGACTATTTTTTCCTCCACCATTGAGAAGGGAACCTTTACAGCACATGATGGACTTACCTAGAGGAGGGTGTTGCCGATCACACAATAGATGGCTAGAATTACCATTGGGGAAGTTGATGTTGAGAGACCGAGATATCCTGTATTGGTGTATCAGTATGCATATGTCTTTACAGTTGATGTTCCGGGACTACCTCTACGCAGAGAGGTAGACTTTTACATCGACCTGTACCCCGGGATGACACCAATATCTACACCAGCATATCAGATGGATCCCATGGAACTTTTTGAGTTACGAGTAGAGTCGGATGACTTATAGAGGAAGGGGTTCATAAGTCCCAATGTTTCTCCATGGGAAGCCCCAATTTTGTTTGACAAGAATGCAAATGAGAGTTTAAGACTCTATGTAGATTATTAGCATATGAACCAGGTTACCATGAAGAACAAGTATCCACTCCTGAGAATTGATGATCTCTTTGATTAGTTTAAGAGAGCTTGATGGAATTAAAAGAATGAACTCAGATTAGGATATCATCAGATCAGTGTGTGAGATGAGGATGTGAAGAAGACGGCCTTTAGATATCAGTATCGCCACTATGTGTTCATGCATATGCCTTTTGTTGTGACCAATGACCCTACAGTGTTCATGGGACTCATGAACATGATCTTCCATCCATACCTAGATTGATTTGTGGTATTCTTCATCAATGATGTCTTAGTGTACTTAGCGATAGAGTAGGATCATACCTATCATCTTCATATAGTTCTGGATACACTCCAAGAGCACCAACTTTATAGTAAGCTCTTGAACGACTAGTTCTAGATACGATAGGTCCACTTTTTAGGACACGTTATCACGGTAGCTGGACTTGTAGTAGATTCGGAAAAGATAGGGGTTGTGCTTTCTTGGGAGCCACCCAAGAGTGTGACCGAGGTGCAGAGTTTCCTGGGGTTGGCTGGGTACTACAGGAGATTCGTAGATGACCTTCCTAGGGTTGTGGCACCTTTTTCATCATTAATGAAGAAGGGAAATCCCTTTGTATGGATTGGGAGATTCTAGCAGAGTTTTCAGGATCTAAGGCTGAGACTAACGAGTGCCCCCATATTGAGGCTACTAGAAGAGGGTGTTTGGTATGTAGTCTACCACAACACATCAGGGACCAGATTTGGATGTTTCCTGATGCAGGAGTGAGTAGTGATCACGTATGGTTCCCAATAACTAAGACAACATGAGCAGAACTATACCACCCATGACCTGGAGTTTGTAGTAGCGGTCTTCGCCTTGAAGATGTGGTGAAATTACTTTATGGGTGAACGTTTCATAGTAAACATTGATCACAAGAGTCTTAGGTATATCTTCTCAAAGAAGGACCTGAACTTGAGATAGAGATGATGGCTAGTGTTCTTCTAAGACTATAACTCTAAGATAGTCTATAATCATGGGAAGGGGAATGAAGTGGCTGACACACTCAGCAGGAGGTCTGGTCTACAGTTGTGGAGTGAGGCAACAAAGCAGCTAACCACGTTTCAGATGTCCTTTGTGGATAGAGATGGAGCAGCTTACCTCTAGTCTATGGTTGTCACTCCCCAACTTCATCAGTGAGTTCGGGAGGAACATCTTGGGGACAATGAATATGAGGCTCGATGTACTCAAATATTATCAGGATAGGCACCTAATGGATTTTCTGAAAGTGGGGAGCACTTCATCCTCTTCAGAGGATGCACTATGGTACCATTGGAACTACGGGAGGAGGTGTTGAGGGAGTTTCATATGTCCCCTCTGGCAGTACATCCTGGTGTGGAGAAGATATACCATGACCTTCGGCTTTAGCACTGGTGGCCATGGATGAAGAAGGTAGTGGCAGAGCTTATTTCACAATGCCTCACTTTTCTGCAAGTGAAGGTAGGGCATTAGGTTCCAACAGGCTTAGAGCAGGCACTAGAGGTGCCGGAGTAGAAGTGGGAAGGTATCTCCATGGACACTGTGACAGGGATTCCACATACATCTAGGGGACATGATTCCATCTGGGTGATTGTTGACCATCTCCCCAAGTTGGACAACTTCTAACCCATCTGAGAGAGGGTATCAAAAGAGGAATTGGGACGCCTCTATGTACACGATATTGTATGACTTCCTGGGGTGACATCGACGATTGTCTCTGACCATGACAAACCTTTTACATCCCGGTTGTGAAAGATATTACAAGAGGCGTTTGGGACTCAGCTACATTTGAGCACCGCTATTCATCCTTAGATGGATGGTCAGAAGGAGCAGACCATTCAGACACTCGAGAATATACTTTATGCTTGTGTCCTATATTTTTTATTCATATGGGAGGATCACTTTCCCTTGGGGGAGTTCGTATACAACAACAGCTATCACTCCAACATCGGTATGGCACCATTCGAGGCCATATATGGTCGACCATGCAGATCACCTCTATGCTGGACAGACCTAGTGGAGTCAGTGCTTATGGGTCTAGAGTTGGTACGTGCTACCACTGAGAAGGTTCAGATCATCCTGGAGTGGATGAAGACTGCATAAAGAAGATAGAAGTCTTAAGCTGACCAGAAATGGTGGCCCTTGGAGTTCAGGAAGGGGGACCACGTCTTCTTACTGGTCACACCTCGACATGATTTGTAGAGATTTGGTCAAGGCGGAAAACTCTCACCGGGGTTTATCGAACATTTTTTGATACTTTAGAGGATTGGTGATGTTGAATACTGCTTGGCACTACCACTGTAGTTGGAGAGGGTGCATGATTTCTTCCACATATCCCAGTTGAGGAGAAAATTGCATGACACATCTCACCTTATCAACAATGGTGAGCTGAACTTTGATGATGGGGCACTGTTTACGAAGGTTCTGGTGGAGATTGAGGATCGAAAGGAGTGGGCCCTTTGTGGATGATCGATACCTCTGGTGTGCGTTCGCTGGCTACACGAGAACCTCTAGGAGAACACAAGGGAGAGGGAGGCTCATATTTCTACTCAGTACCCCCATTTGTTTTATTATTCTATGTTATGGATTTTGGGAACAAAATTCCCTATGGTGGGGAGAATGTAATGACCCATATTTTCCATGTAATTTTTTTAATTATATGGAATTATTACATGTCTACAAATATTGAGGGTGTGTGAATCCAAGTCCTGGTGTTCTCAGAAATAACTTATGATCGTTTTTTAGGTATGTTCAGTAAATGTGTGGGTTTAGTTTTCAATATTTTGAACTGGTCCTTAGATTAAAAATCTAAGGACATCGTTGAATCCGATTTGTGGGGATTCCCTTAAGGGAAGCATCACTTTGACCGCAGTACGTTTGGAGAAAAACGTAGTATTTGGAATTTTAAAAGAATAATAAAATATGTTTGTTATTTTATTTAATTATTACTTTCCCTCCAATGGACAAGTGGAAGTGGTGAGACCAACGATGTGTCATTCCATTAAATGTATTGACTCCAGAAATCCTTTGTAATAGTGCCATTGGAATTAGGATGTTCCTATTAAATGAACCCCCATTAATTTCACATCCATTACTCACCCTCTCCCTCTTCTTTTTATATTAATCTTGGGGAGAGCTATTGGAATAGCTTCACCAAGTGATGAAGTTTTGATAAAGTTTCGTGACACCAATATCTTGGAGGATGGATCTGGTTCCAACGGGCGGTGACGAGCGACATCGAATCACAAATTGAAGGATTCTATTTGAGCATAAATGTTGGCAGCTTGTTGTAGGGATGATGAACACCGACTCTTCCTCAATCATGGGTTTTCTCCAACGAACGTGTGGTATGGATTTATTTTATTATAATTTAAACAGATTATTGAATCCTATTCTTCCGTAATGTTTTCAAGCTAATGTGTAGGGCATGGGACAAATGAACATGGCTTGGACCCTCTACTACACTTTTTACCCTTGTGTTCTTCATGGAAAATTTTCGGCACGGTGGCACCAGCCAGCCATGATGGAGGTGGCGTGCTGTCGCGTGATGCAAGAGGAGGCTGCCGCACTATGCCATAGTGGTTAGCAGAGTGGCCGGCAAGGTTGGTCGTAGAGGTTGTGTGGCATTTCGTTCTGTGATGGGTGTGGGGAAGGTTGCGGCCAAATCCGCAGAGGGTGAAGATGGAAACCAGCTCGAGATGACTGCAGAATGTGGAGGAGGAGTGGTGCGCTGTCGTGCGCTGTAGGAGGAGGTCACGGCTCAAACCCACGGCGGTGGAAGGAACTGCCCTCCTACGACTCTTGCGGTGATCAGGAGGCACCCCATGGAACTTCCACTACACAAGACGAATGACCGCTCGGCCATTCAGGAAAATCTGGGGGACATCCCCACTATGTCGACTAGGGCGGGCCCTACTTCAGCAAGCCAGGTCGCGTAAGGCCAGTAGGCCACGCCCTTGCGGTCCGAGCCACACCCCCATGTGGGTTGTGCCAGACCACAGCCCACCAGGCCAAGCCCACCATGGCCCCACCCATTCGAGTTAAAACTGGGTCAGTTCGGGTAAGTCTAGTCCGGGTCGATCTGACAGGGTCAGACCAGACTCGAGCCTTTCTTGGACAATTTCACCTAAAGGACCATGACTTGAAATCTGGGTGTCCATTTGAAGAATCGTCTATGGTGATGGTACCCTTGGATTGAGATAGTCCTATTGGTATACTCCACTTGAGGTTTGGATAATGTTTGAGTATGGCTGGGTTGGATCGAATCTAAGTCCAACTAGTCCCTCAGAACTAAAACACTTTTAAGTCACAGACCGCGCATCTGATTGACGCATCGTCTGTCATGTTGGAACCCTTATGACATTGAGTTCCATTCGGATACTTATTCATGAATCTTCATGGAGTTTTATATACAAAAAATTTCTTGAGGAGAGGTTCTCCTAGAATCAAGCATACTATGAGTAGGAATCCAGTCGCTGGTTGTGAGGAGGAGGTTGGGGATAGATCCTACGGATGTTAGTACCAAGTGATCCTATGTGGGTCATCACTTACCAATCATGTGTGGGTCAGATCCTGTTTGGGTCAGCGCATGCCAATCATCTATGGGTCAAATCCTTTGTGGGTCAGTGTTCAGCGATCCTGTGTGGGTCAGCACATACCGATCCTGTGTGGGTCAGATCCAATGTGGGTCATTGTAGGGGTAAGTACCTATCGACACTTAGTGGGTCAGATCCTATGTGGGTCATTTCATGGGTTAGTTCTTATAAATATGGTGTGGGTCAGACTCCATTTAATCTATAGTAGTGCCTCTCAATAGAATAAGATGATCTAGCTTCTCAATTAATCATTTGTACTTTGGTTCCATACTTATATACGTAGTGTGAGCTGATTATTTTACCTTCATGGTGTTATATTCATGTTGATACCTCTATGGTACATTAACCTTCGTGGTGTTATATTCGTGATGTTACCTATGTGGAACATTTACCTTCATGGTGTTACGTACGTGGTGTTACTTGTGTGGTACTTTTACCTTCATGGTGTTACCTTTGTGGTACTTTTACCTTCGTGGTGTTACCTTTGTGGTATTCTTCCCTCATGTATTAGATGATTATATCTTGATAATGTAGTTATATGTATGGGCATATATCTAAGTAGAGTGGTTGACTGCTCTGTTTTTTTTGGTTGAGGTCTTGCTTTGTGTTTTTCCTTAGTGGAACTCTCGAAGACCTTCAGGGGTCTTGGGGTCCCTACTATGTAGCATTATACTAACTCATGCATATGCTACTTACGCACCTTGTAGTGTCTTTTGTAGATGACACATAGCATTGATCGTGGCTAGGGGATCCATAACTGAATGGTTCTTGGAGGTGGACCTTTTACATGATGTGTTTTAGTGACTACTGATCGTGAGCTATAACTACCCTTCAGGTAGGATCCTCGGTGGACGATCCCAGAGCTATTTTTATCTTTTTAGTCATTCTTATACTTTTTAGTTGGGCTTATATTCTGGCCCCTTTACTGTTAGAACACTTTTTACTATATTAGTTTACAGTGTGGTTTCTTATTCTCATGTTCTTGGATTGTGTGATTTTACAGGTTTAAAGGAAATGCCTTCCCGTTTGAGGGATACGCCTTTCTGGTGATAGCCTTTAACCCCTGGACTTTGGAAGGTGAGTTTGGGGTAGTACTGCATAGACCTTAGAGGACAGGTCATGACATAATGAGAATAATAATCCTATATAAACACATAATTAAAAAGAAAAAATTGAATTTTTATCCAAACATAACTATTGAAAATGATCCTGAGAATTATTTAGTGAAAGGTATATGAATCATCCTATGTAGAACAATAAAATTTTTATTTGATAAAAGTTCTACCAACTATTTTATAGATGAATATTTTTTAAGAGTATGACATCACTACCTTAGGTATTATATATTGAGATAGAAGTGAAAACTCTTAATGGTATGATGATTCCATCTCATGTAAATAGATCCAATATGATATAAGTTTATGGTAATGAGTTTACTAAAAATAATATTTTTCTCCCTATACTCAAATTTGATGTGATATTGGGAATATAATTCCTCTCATTATATTGTTCCCATATTAATTTATGATGAAGACATGTTTTTTGGATCTTATTAATCAACTTGTGATCATTTATAGTCATTCAGATGAATAATAACATCCAATAGAAATTACTTTAATTATATATCACTTAATAATTATTATAGGCTGAATTTATCAAAAATGGTTGGGGAGAAACTCAATAACAAATAGGTTCATATAGTTTTTTATGTTTTTTATGTATCTTCTAAACAATTCCCTGTTATTCCCCCGTAATCATTAATTTTAGTTTTTAGAATGACTTATACCCTCTGTTATGCCTATTTCAAATAATCCTTATTGAACAGTTCCTATTGGATTGTAATAATTGGATAAGAAACTATAAGTAAATCATTAAAAGGTATTGATATTCCTAAGTGTGTCACTTTTTGGTGAATTGGTTAATTTTTTAATAAAATATATTGGTCAATGTATCATTAAATTGATTTACAATAACATAACATGATATAATATTCATGAACTTGCACTCCTGGATCTGATGTTGAAAACATCAACTTTACATTTCAGACATTGACACTGATAAAGGTGACCCAAATTTCACTCTCCAAACCCTGCAACATAAAAAGAATAATATTGTTTCAATTACATTATTATATACAATTTAGGTTTAGACATTTATAGAATTATGAAAACCACTTAACAGCAAGGATTCGTAAACAAATGGTTCATAAATATGATCCACATCTCCATTTATACCCATCTTTTCATATTCCAAATTAGTTCATCATCTACATTTTTACCCATATTTTCATATTACACATTATTTCATCATCATCATCTCTATTAATCCCTTCTAGACATAATTTATTAAACCTCAATATTTATAACCTAAAGAAAAATGAAACACAAAAAGTGTGAGCTTAAATTATCTATTAGAGTAAAATTAAGCAATAACAATTGAATTTCATCTGGGAAAATAATAATAGAATATGGTTATGATGAGATAATAAAATTTCATTAGTATAAAATAATAATATTCAAACCCATCAAAACATAGATCATCAAACATGATAACATAGACGATGATTTAAGAAAGGAAAGAGTTATTAGATCAAATAATCAAGATCCATGTGATATCAATATTGATCATAAGAAATATTATAAACCCATATAATGTATAGATAAACATTATTTTTATCTTGGAATATTATCTTCACATCACATCATACTAAATGGAATAACTGATATGGTTACCTTCCATCTTTGGAGTACCCAATGCATTAGTGGGATTTAAGGGACCCATTGGTCCATGGTTTATAATGAAAACTTCCATCCTTAGATTATAACATATCTTCTCATCTTTGTTTTATATTAGAACCACCCATAATTGGTTTATAATATAACCACACATTGTTATAAATTGTATTTGAGAAATGTGTCATAAATAATGTGAATAGATCAATAATTGCATCATAAACTCATAGAAGTATCCTCTATTTATTTCGAAACATGATAAACATGTTGAAAATAATTGGGTTCCATAATTTTTTTTTGAAACATGATTAAAACATGGAAAATAAATTAGTTCTATAAAAATCACTTTTAAACATGATTAAACCGTTGAAAAGAAATGAGTTCTATAATGATCTCTTTGAAATAATATTAACCCATGAAAATGAAATGTGCCCCATAAAAATCTATTTGAAATATTTATTTTCCATCTAGTGAAAGCATAATGATGATATCATTACAAAATATTCTAATTTGAGAACTGCAAACAATAAGTGATGCTGAAGTTTATTAATTTAAATTTCATATAAATATCATTAAAATGATTTTTGATGAAAATAATATTTTCATTTTAAAAACCAATTTTGAAAAATAAATATTTACAAAATATAGGGAAAATAATTTTATTTCAAAACAACCTTGGAAAAATATAAAAAACATCAAGAAAAATAATATTCATGGAGGCAAGAAATCATGTTCATGTCATAAATGTTAAAAATAAACATTTTATCAAAAAAAATTAAAAAGAGATCCAAAAGTTACAAATCAGGAAAATGAAAATAAATTCTCTTTTAACTCCTTTTAAAAGAAGGTAAAAGAATATGTTAAATGGATTTGAGAAATCCTTTATTTCTAAAAAGTAACATTTTTTAAAACATTTTTAGAAAACATAGATGTGAACGAGAAAGATGCCTGATCTAATAGGAAATACAATATCACTATCACTTACAAACGAATTTCTTGATGTTTCTTTAATCAATATGGGAGGAAATGGAAGTTAAACATGTTAACTAAATTAATAACCAGTGGAGCATATTTTTATGTGATTATATAAAATCATATCATATTATTTCCTCAAAAAACACCATAAACATAAACAGTCACAAAATAATGGTGATTTTGACGTAAAGATATTTCCAATTTAGTAATCGTGTGAATAAAAGGACCAAGGAAAAATAACATGGAATGAAATGTTAAATATCATGAAAATAGTAATTTTCTTTATTTGACTTATCAAATTTGAATTATATACCCCTCATAAATTAATATAGATGTGTAACCTTACAATATGCTTCAATGAAGTGAAATTGAGAGGGAATCCCTTACAACTTTAGTAATCACTAGATCAAAACGCCATGAAAATTTGGGACCATATTTGGATTTTTAAAACTCTATAATTTCCAAAAAAAATCATAAAATACATTAATGGTTAGTATATATAGTCCATAATAATACTAATTGGAAAACATGTCATATGTCTCACAAAATTAAAGGCGAGATGATAAAACCCTTACCTTGAGTCTAGAAATTTGTATAATGTTTTATAATCATGTAAAATAATCTTATATAAATTATTTTATTTATTATGAAAATTATCCTGGCTTAATACCTCATAGATAAATTATTTATTCAATTTCTTTTTAAAGAAATATTAACAAATTCAATTTGTTAAATCCATGTTGGGTGTTTTGAGGACATTCGATTCATTGTTTCGCAATAGATTCAGTGTGTTTACCATGGAAAAATAGGTAATTATTTTAAAATTTCCCAAATAATAATAATTAATTAACTATAATGTTTATATATCAATTATACTTTTAAAACAAATCATGATAATTGTAATGAAAAATGTACTATGTTGTGATCATGGAGACAGTAGGTCATACGCACTCCTGAGTATAACTTCCATTTTTCTATGATGATTATGGAAAGAAGGTATATATTATTTTACCTTTAAATAATGATCATAATATTATAAATACCATAAAATTTATATAAATATACTTATATATATCATTATATTAAGGTGGTGATGAAATAATAATCACATCAGAATTTGGAGGCAATAGTCAACACCTACATGAATGACGTTATCATTTTTCATTGTAACAGCTAAAATAATATATTATTTGTTGTTGTAATAATTATGTCAATAATATCATTATTATTTCATTTATAAAACATGTATTAAATAAAATTTTCATTATTAACCCCATGAATTTTTTTAGTGAAAACGGATCACATCCCGTCGTGAGGTAGTAGTTCTTCGTACACACAAGTGACGCCATCGTATCACCCATGGAATGAAAATAAAAATTTATATATGATATAAAAATAAAATTTATAAATTTATTACAAATATAATATATATTTATTTATTTATTAAATCCACCATTATAAAAATATTTTATATGTGATGATGGAAAATAAATGACATCGATACTGGAGGCGGCAGTTATCCATACACACTAATGAAGATTTCATATCCCTTTAGATGGAAGAGGAGATATATTTAGGTTATTAAATTAACATAATAAGATCTCATTATATATGAGATACTAGTGTCATCATATTATCAATGTTGAAAAACATTTTAAGGGTGTATATGAAGAAATGATACTAAAATGCATATATAAGAATTTTACCTCTTCTCTTACAACCTCTTTAAGACTATACCAAAATCATTTAAAGGATGTAATTTTGACCAAAAAACCATTATACTATGATTTAATGTATGTTTTTAAATTATTTGGGTATTTATTGCTGAAACCAAAATGGTTTTATGTTGTGAAGAAGAGAGAATTGGGGTTGACAATTATAATTGAGATATATGGCGCACTAATAATTTTTCAAAACAAAAATGTGTGCCCAGATTTTTCACATGCCAAAATGATTAAATTTTAAAAATTATATGTAATTATATATAATTAGAAATTATAAAGTCAAAAAAATTCCTGAAATTTTTTTAAACATGTTTAAGGTCATATTGACTCGTATCTTTTTAGTTTAACTCCCTCGATGGCCTCATTTTAACCTTAACCATGGTAATTTATTTTTATGGTTTTTGATATTTACTATGGTAAATAATTACGTTGAAGTTATTAGATAATAAATAGTATTATTATTATAAATATTTAATATATTTTACAAAATTCAATTAATATAACTAAAAAAATTAATTTAAAATTTACCCTGCAAAGATGATTAAAAACGGGTTTTCAAGAAGTTGATGTTTCATGGAAAAGATGATTTTATATTAACAATCTTGATACTAATTATTATTTTTAAATATATGTAAATATTTAATGATATATAATATAAATATTTCATTTAAATCATTCCTAATTTTGTTTTCTAATCAATTAAAACGGATAAAAAATATGCACTATAAAAAAATTCATAAAAACTAATTTTTAAACACATAGTAAAACTTATTATAAAAAAAAATTTAAGTTTATTCAAAAGAAATTAATTTAATGAAATATAAATATATAATACTTATGTTACATAAAATGGTATTGAAAAATAATGGGTCTTTTACATTTATTAATTTACGAAAAATAAATGATATTTTTAGAAAAAAATCGTTATTTTTTACTATTTAATGAAAATCAATATTTCGAAAAAAATCTCAAATTTTCACCTGAAGAATAATTTATGTGATTAATTAAAAAATGAATTTCATTTTATCAAATAAATTTTCTAATTGTTCTAACAATAAATAATAATACTTTTCCATGAAAAATAATAGAAATCATTTTGGTTGAAAATGTATTTTTGAAGAATACAATTACTTAACTAAAAATTGATTTATTATTTAATAAAAACATATAAATAATTTATATTGTATAAAAAAATTATATATATATATATATCATAATGTAGTTAATAATATTTATGCCCTCCAATTTAGTAGTTAGGTTATATGTGTTATATTTATCACAAGTCATTTAAGCTTAGTGTTTCATGTAGAATATTCAATAAAAACAGTTTACTATTCTAAAATATCAGGGTGTTACATGCTATCCTATTTAATTAATTAAATCCATTAAATTTTAATTTTATCTTGTTAAAAATGGTCATATATTTGGAAATATTTTTTTGTAAACCCACAAAACAAAAATGGGTAAAAACTATCCTCTTGATAAAAGGGAAATTGAATTATGAAGGACATCATTAATAATACATTTTTGGGTTCCAAATAGGACAACGTAGGTTGGAAGTGATGATTTGGACATTGAAAAAAAGAATAATTTCAAAATAATTATATAGAGTGACAGAGAAAAATTAGAAAAATAAAGTGAATGATCTAGAGAATGTTATCAGCCACAAAACCATAAACCCAAAATGTTATAAAAAGGTCATTGATTTCATAAAAATGATTGTAATTTGAAAAAGAAAATTTTAAATAACCATTTCCTATTGTTGAATAATTATTTCACCATATAGACTTCAAAATTTGTTAAATATACTTACATGGTATGTATAATTTCATCCTTTAGCCAAATTTCACCTTAATAACATCTTTGAAAACAAATAATGAGTATTAAAGACTAAATTTTCATTCTTGAAGAACTAAAATCCACTATTAAACACCACATAACCACAAAAGGGAAAATAAAGCTATTCTACCAATCTTTAGACACTACCCCAAAAAATGGATAACAAATGGAATGATAATTCCCATAATGAATAAACATTCATTTGATTAAATAAAATATAAATCTACAATGATAAATTGTAATGCCCAAAGATAAAACTAAATCATTCCTTAAATCAATAACCCTATATTTTAAATAACCTCCATAACATTAATGTTAAATATTTTTTGACCTTAAAGGGTATCTCAAATAATTAATCATACAGGAATAAAAATATCTTTATGTTCTTTTGGAATAACATTTATCACTTATTCACTAAATCTATTTTCAATCCCCTACTTATATATATGATAAAAATTATATTCCCATAATTACCTCAATACCCTGGTTCTTATAAACCCAATATATTATCTGTACTTTAAAAAAATCTGAAAAATGTAAATTCATCCTTCATGCCAAACCAAATCATTAAATCAAATTAATCCTAACAAAACGTGTCCAAAATTCTCATTAATCACTTTAAGATATCATCGCTTAAAATCTCTCTGTGGTTTATAATAATTTGAACATAGGATCATCCTTAATTTTACAGACTTGAGATGGTATGCATAACTGTTAAGATAACCTCTCATTTGGATATCCTAAACTCTAAATTTATCTAAATCATTCCTCTAATACCAACTATAATATCCTTGAACCCCCACTCCTAGATCCTGTATTGATAAAATAAACAATACATTTCCTGCTTTGATACTAATGAGTGTGCCTCAAATTTTTCTATCCCAAACTTATGACATCAAAAGGAAAATATTGGATCACTTACCTTCTCAAGGGAATTTTAGGTTTAGAGTTTTATAGAATTGGGAAAAACTCTTAACATAATGGATCCATAAAAAATTCATAAATATAAATATTGTCTCCCACTATATCCAACCATTCATATTATACTATTGGCCATAATCATCTTCTATATGAACCCCTTTTGTACATAATTCATTCAACCTCAATCCTAATAACCTGGGTAAAAAGAAACATGCGAATTATGAGATCATATTCTACATATGGTTCAATGTACATATTAAAAATTGAATTTCATCAAGGAATATAATATGTGAATAAGGTTTTGATAAAATAATCACATCACATTTTATTAGTATGACATAAGAATATTCATACCCAATAATACTTGGATCATCATACATGAAAACATAGAATAATGATTTTACAAAGTAATTTACATTATAATCACTAAATATGAGCCATGTTATATCAATCATGATCGTAAGAAACATGATAACCCCAATTAAATAATCGATAAAACATATTGGTATATTGTAACATTATCTTTATATATCTTATTATAACTAGAATAATCAATATGGTCGACATCCATCCCTATAGTACCTAATGCTTTGGAGGGCTTTAACGGACCCACCTATCCTTGGTTTATAACATAACCACACTTCCACGGATTATAACATAACCATATGTCCCTGGTTTAAAACATAACCACCCATCCTTTATTTCTAAAAGAACTACCCATCATAATAAAAAATTTCCATGAACTGTATCAAAAACAAATCACATAGATCATTAATTTTATCATTAACTCATAGAAACAAAAAAATTATTATTTTCATTACATGATTAATCCAGGAAAAAAAAATGAACCATAAAAATATCTTTAAAACATTATTAACTTGTGTAATAAAAGAAATTACCATAAAAATCTTCTTGAAACCTGATTAACCATTGGAAAATAAATGGGTTCCATAACAATATCTTTGAAAAATGATTTAACCATGGAAAAGAAATGGGTTGCATAAAAATATCTTTGAAATAGTAATAATCTATATAGAGAAGGAATTAGAATGGAATAATTAAAAAATATCACTATTAGATAATAATTAACACTAAGGGTTATTGATTTTGATAAATGGAAATAACATTAAAAGATCACTAAAATCCTTTTTTAGGAAAATAATTATTCGATTTTAAAAAATTAATATTAATGATGAAAAATTTATTAAAAATTGTGAAAATATTTTTCATTGAAAAATTATTGGGAAATATAAAAATTAAACATCAAGGAAAATAGTGGACATGATGGCTGGAAAATCCATCCATGTTGTAAATGTTAAAAATAAACATTCTTTATAAAACATATTGAAAAAGGTAATGATATGTGACCAATTTTGAAAATGTTAAAAAATTTATATTTAAAAAATTTTCAAATAAGGTAAAGGATCATGTAAAATGGTTTCTGGAAATTCATTTTCATTAAAAAATAACATTTTTTAACACATTGTATAAAACATTGTTATAGAATAGATAGATACCAGATCTAAAAGAAAATCCCAGATCAGTATTACTTACAAAAGCATTTCTTTATATTTCTTTAATAAATATTTAAGGAAATGGAAATAAAACATGTTAAAAACATTGATAACCAATAGAGAAGAAATTTATGTAGATCAATAAAATAAGAGCATATGATTTTTTCAAAAAGTAAATTCAACAAAAAAATCCCAAAAAGAAATAAAATTGTAACATAAAGCCTTTACCACATTAGTAATATTTTCTAACAGAAGCCCCATGAATGATTACCCTAAAATGATAAATAAAATCAAATGAATAGAATAATTTTCATGATATATCATATCAATGTGTTAGTAGATACACATTATGAAATAATATAGGTGTGTGACACTGAAATATGCCTCAATGAAGGGAATTTTAGATGGTGTTCCTTACAGCTTTGGTAATCACTTGATCAAAACCCCAAGAAAAGAAAGAATATCATATAGATATGTAAATAAAAATAATTTTAAATAATATAATCATGAAATATATTTAGGTAAGTTATATAAATCTCAAAACAAAAATAAGTTTCGAACATCGAATATGTATCATAGAAGTAAATGCGAGATGAAAAAACCCCTTACTTCAGGTCTAGATATTATGTGCATGTCATTTAGCTACGGTATAATAAGCTTACAAAAATTATTTTATTTATCAAGAATATTTTATATATTTAATACCTTATACATAAATAAATTTATTTATTTCTTTTTTGTTGAATACTTAAATAATTAATTAGTTATATCTACATTTTCTGTTTTGCGGATGTTCGGTTCATTATTTCAAAACATCAATGGTGTGTTAACTATGGTCAAAAATATCATTATTTAAACATATCAAAAATAATAATGAATAAATATTTATCATATTTATTCATAAATTATAATTTTAAATCAATCCAATAAATTTTTATGAAAAATGAACTACGTTAAGATCACAGTCATGGTAGGGCGTACTCACGCATGAGTAACATTTCAATTTTTCAATGATCATTATGGAAAGAATGTATCCATTATTTTATCATTAAACAATGATAATAATATAATAAATACCATTTATTTATTTAACTATACTTATATATATAATTATTTTGATGTGGTAATGAAAAAATAATCGCATCACTTCTTAGAGGTGATAGTCCACACAAACCTGAACCACATAATGATTTTTCGGTATATGAGTAAAAAATATATATTATCTTTTCAGAATGATTAATATTACAATAATATAATTATTAATTCATTTTTATCACATATTTTATTAAAATTAACCTTATTTCCTTCAATGTAATGTGTTAGTGAAAACAAATTACATAGCTTCATGAGGTCTTAATTCACTATACACACGAGTGACGTTATCATATCCCTCATATAATGGAAATAAAAAAGGTATATATGATATCATAAATCTAAATGTATAAATAGGGTCAAAATATAATATATATAATTTAAATTCATCATTAATATAATTCATTAGAATATATTATGGGAAAAATGACATTAGTATGCGAGATGGTAGTCTACTATACACATGAATAATTATTTCTTATCACATTTTATGGAAGGGGATATTGATTTAGGTTATTAAATTAATTTAATAACAATAGTTTATATATGAAATAAATTTCTTATCATATTATCATGTAATTTTTTTTGTAAAGGTGTGAAAAAAAATAAAACAAAAACACATAGTTAGTAATCATACCTCTTCCTAGACCACCTCAAATGTATTATAACTAAAGTATTCCTAGAATTCATTTCCACACAAAACAAGGATACTATAATGAATTTCTATAAGTTAAGATTTTTTTTGGGTATATGTTGTCCGAAAAAAGGGTTTGATGGAGTGAAGAAGAGAGGATAGGCAGTTCCATTTTATATGTGTGGTGAGGGAAAAACATGTCATCTTTTAAAAGAAAAAGTTGTAACCACATTTTTCACAAGCCACAAGGAACAAAAATAAATCATAACAGATCCTTATACATGATAATTTAAAAAATGGGTCAGAAAATAATTTGTATACCAGTTATTAGGTCATTTTATACCATATATTTTTAGATTAACCTCTGATAAAACCATTTTCATATTATCTATGGTAATTTATTTTTAATATTTTCACTATTCATTGTAGTAAAAAATTCAGTTTACCTTATTAGAAATTATAAATAATTATTATTCAAAATATGGAATCCATTTTTAAAAATTATATTTACTGAAGTAGAAAATTTTAATTCAAAATTTAACCCAAAGATGAGAAGAAAAAGTGGGATTTAAAGATGTGAATTGTTCAACAAAAATATGATTTTATATTTACATTAATAAAAATAATAATTATAAAATGAGTTTCATTTAATATTTAATGATAATATATATATAATTAATTTAAATTAGTCTTCATTATGGGAATCTTTAATTAATTAAAATGGAGATAGGTTAAGAACATTATAATAGTTTCAAAATAATCCTGTTTTTAAACCAACATACAAACTTATACTAAAATTCAATTGGAAGTTGATTAAAAAGAACTTATGTGGATTAAATATTAATAAATAACACATATGTTAATTTTAATAATATTACAAATATAATGATACTTTTAAATATCATAATTTTTTGAAAATAAATTAAATTTTTAGAAAAATTAGATATTTCACTATTCACTGAGAAATCAATATTTTAAAAATATATGAATATTTAATAAAATGTAAATTTTTATATTCCAATTTAAAAAATTTATTAAATTTTAGTAAATATATTTTCTAAAATTACTTTAAATAAATTAATATATTATTATGAAAAAAAATAAAAATCATTTTCCAAAAATACATATTTTTTAATACTAAATTACTTTGCTAAATATAGATTGATTATTTACCAAAAAATTATGAATAATTAATTTTGACTAGGAAATTTATATATATATTTTTTTCTGTGTGTCATAAAATATTTAATACTATATATACCCACCAATTTAATTGCTAGGTTATAAAGGTTTTATATATCAAATGTCGTCTAAGCATTATGTAGAGTGTCAAATATACTGTAGAACATAGTTTTCATTTCTAAAATAACATGATATTTCATCCTCCACCCTTTAAGAAAATTTTACCGAAAAACATAAACCTTATATCAATAATAAAAGGGTTAATAATTTCGAATAATTTTTTTTAACCTATATCATAAAATGGTTTAATAAAATATCCTCTGGATAAAAGAGAAAGGGAATTATGAAGGTCATCTAGAATAACACATACTATGTTTCCAACCAAGAGACCATATGTGGTATGTGAATTTTTAGATATTGAAGAAAATAATATTTCCCAAATAATGATATGGAGAGGTAGAGATCATTGATCATATGAAAGTGAATGATCCAGAGGAAGTTATCAACCAGAAAACCATAAACCAAAGTGGTGTGAAAATCACAGTTGATTTCATAGAAATGAGAGTAATATGAAAAAATTTGGATTAAAGATCCTTTTTCTATATTTGAATAATTCTTCCACCAACTTTACTGAGAAATAGTGAAATATACATACGATATATAAAGAATATCATCCTTTATCCAAATTCCTCCATAATATCAACATTTTCTCCAAATGATGAGTATTCAAGATGAAATTTTCCTTCCTAAAGAACTAAATTCATCTTCTAAATAACACATAAACATAAAATAAATAATCAATCTATTTTACCTCTCTTTAGAAATTAACCAAAACCAAAAATAGTTGGCACATGGTAGTTTAATTCATGAATGAATAAACCCTTATGTAATGAAATAATATATAAATCTCCCAAATTCAACAGTAATACCAAAAGTTAAAACTAAATCATTACAGAAATAAATAATCCTACATCCCAAATAACCATAATAATATCAACATTAAAGAGTGTTTTATCCTCAAGGATTATATCATACCTTTCATCACATAATCACAATAATATTGGGAACTCTTTTTTAAACATAATTTATAAATTAATCACTAAATAACTTTTCATTCTTGTCATTCTCTATACAATAAAACATTTGATCCCATAATTACCAGAAAATCCAAGATTATAGAAACCCAAAAGGTTATAAATAACGTAAAATGTATGTTGTAAATTTTCAAATGTTTGATTTATGTTATAAAAAAGCATTAAATATACTTAAATATAATAAAACATCTCTTAAAATTTCATTAATCACATTAACATCTAATTTCTTAAAACCGTAATGGGTTCTATAATAAATTAAACTTATGATCAATCTTTATTTTATAAATATAAGACGGTGTCCATTACTATTAATATAAACTCTCAAAAATACATCCTAATCTCAAAATTTATCTGAGCCTTCCCATTGATGCAAACTATAACATCTCTATACCTGCACACCTAAATTCAGTGTTGAAAACGTAAACATTAGATTTATAGATTTGATTCCGATTAAGGTACCCCAATTTTATCATTCCAAATCATAAAATATCAAAAGTGAAATATTAAACCAATTTCACTTCCAAGGAAAATTTTATGTTTATAGTTTAAAATAATTAGTAATGACTCTTAACATCATAGATTCATAAAATACTGGTTCATAAAGTTGAATTTCATCTCCCACAATAACCATATTTCTAAATTCCACATTAAGTTATCCTCATCCATATGAAACTATTATATACCTAATTTTTTCAACATAAAACTTTATAACCTAGGTAAAATGGAACATAAGAAGTTTGTGATCAAATTCCCAATAAGGTTAAACATAATCATTAAAAATTGATTTTCATCAGGGAGAATAAAAAGAGCATAAGGGTATGATTTCATATGAAAGTTTCATGATTATTACATAAGAATATTCATACCAATCAATACCTATATCAAAAAATGAAAACATGGTATAATGATTTAAAAAAAGGAAAGATTGATCATAATTAATAATAATTATTCATGTGATATCAATCATAATCATAAAAATAATATAAAAACATCGCAAGAATAGTTCAAAATTATTTTTGGTTTGAGACATTATCTTCACATCACATTGTTCAAATGGAATACCCAATATTGATGACTTCTATATATAGATTACCCAATGTATTTGAGGGAATTAATGGAATCACCCTTCCATGTTTTATAAAATAACCACCCATCATTGGATTATAATGTTACCACCAATCATTTATGTATAACGAAACCATCCATCCTTAGTTTTTAAAGTAACCACCCATCATCATAAACAATCTCCCATAATCACATCATAAATAAAGTACATAGATCATTAATTTTGACATAAACTCATAGAAAGATAATAATTCATTCATGAAGATGATTAAAACATGGGGAAAATATGTGTTTAATTAAAATATCTTTGAAACATTATTAAACCATGAAAAATAAATGGGTTCTATAACAATGTATTTGAAGCATGATTAACTTGTGGAAAAGAAACGGGTTCCAAAACAATCTCCTTGAAATGAAAATAATCCATCCATATAATAAATAAGGTTTGTATAATTAAAAAATATCCCCATTAGGGAATAAGTGAAAACAATAATTTTTTATGTTGATGGATGGAAACACCATTTAAATATCGCTAAAATAATTTTTAAGGAAAATAAACGTTTAATTTTGACAATTGATTTTCAAACATAAATATTCACTAAATAATGAGAAAATATTTTTCTTTGAAAACAAGATTCATAAAATATAAGTGAATCTTCATGGAAAATAATGGATATAATGGCAGGAAAACCCATTCAAGTCATAAATAATAAAAATAAATATTCTTTTCAAAACATTTTGAAAAAAGGAGTAAAAACTCTCCCATTTGGAAAGTGTTATGAAATTTACTTTTAAAAACTTTTATAATAAGGTAAAATATCATGAAATTTATTTTTAGTAAATCCTTTATTTTTAGAATAGAATATTTTTAAAACAATTTTGGAAACATGAATATGGAACAAAAAGATACCCAATCTAAAGTAAAATTCAATATTGATATCACATGTAAATGAAATTTTTATGTTTATTTTATCAATAAGAAGGAAATGGAATTCAAAAATGATAACAACATTCATAAATATTATAAGAATGTGATTTGGTTCACTAAAATAAAATCATATGATTTCCTCAAAAATAATCTTCAACATTATGAATACCAAAAAGAAATGATGTTGTAACATAAAGCCTTTTCAACATTAAAAATCATTTCAATTGTAATCCCCATAAAATAATGACATCAAATAAAACATTATATATAATGAACATAATTATTTTCATGATATAAAATTTAAAATGGGGAGTAGATACAGATCATAAAAAATTATATGCGTGAAACATTACAATACGCCTCAATAAAGAAAAATTGAGATGAAGTCCCATACTACTTTGGTAATCATTCGATCAAAATACCATGAAATGTGAAACCCCTATATGTAATTTTAAATTTTTATAAATTTCATGAAAATAATAATAAAATAAATTAATGTTAATTATATCTTCCACATAATAGAAAAATATATAACATGGTATATATCACATAGAAGTAAAAGTGATATGTGAAAAAACCCTTTCCTTGACTCCAGAATTTCCTTGTATGTACATTAACTCCTATAAAAAAATATTAAATTAATTATTTTACTTATTAATAAAATTTTCAATTTTAATAACTTATACATAAATTATTTATTTTATTTATTTTTTAATTAAATATTTAAAAATTTAATCATTTAATGTCACATCGAGTGTTTTGAGGTTGTTCGATTCATTCATTCAAAACAGCATTAGTGTGTTGAGCTTGGTCGAAGAGGTCATTATTTAAACATATAAATAATAATAATAATTAAATAATTATCATATCTATTTCCCAATTTTACTTTTAAAACCAATCATTAAAATGGATAAGAAAAATTAACTATGTTTTGATCATGGAGATAGTGGGTCGTATGTTGGACAAGTAATGTCTCAATTTTTCAATGATCATTGTGGAAAGAATATATGTATTGTATTATATTAAAATAATTTAAATATTATCCAAATAAAAATATTTTTTATATATTATTATATAATTAATTCTTGTGATTTGGTGAAGAAAAAAGAATCATATCACTTTGTGGAGGCGGTAGTCCAGATACACACAAACGATGTTAACATTTTTTAGTGTAAGTGAGAAAAAGAATAATTTTATTTCAAAAATGATTAATAATTCATTAAAATAAATATTATTTCATTTATATCACATATAATCATTAAAATTATCATTATTACAATCCTTTTAGATCATTAATGAAAAAATGATTCACATCGCTACGTGAGGTTGTAGTTCGTCATACACACGAGTGACGTTATCGTGTCTACCATAGAATGTAAATAAAAAATATATATTAGATATAATAACTCCAAAGTATAAAACTTTAAAAATATTATATATATATATATAACATAAATACATCATTATAATAATATGTGAAAGGAAATGATGGAAATCAAATGACATCTGTTCGTGTGGTGATAGTTCGTCACATACACAATTACTGATTTAGTAAATCATTTCACAGAATATGAGATGAATTTAGGTTGTTAAATTATTATAAAAAAATATTATTATATATTAGATATCATTTTTATCATGTGATTATTGTTGAAAACTATTTCAATGATGTTTAAGTATAAATAAAACAAAAACACATAACATAGATTTTGACTTCTTCACGGACTGTCTCATTACAATTAAACCTAAAGTATTACTCTAAATGATTCATGAAAAAAGGATTATACAATGATTTTATGGATTTTCGGATGTTTTTTAGATATTTAAAAAAATGTTTTTTTGTGTATTAAGAAGAGAGGAGAGTGGGTAGGCTTTTATATGTGGGGTGAGTGGCAGACTTGTATTTTTTGAATTGAAAAATGTGTGCCTATGTTTTTCACATTATAAAACAATAAAAATAGATAATTATATATAATTAAACATTATCATATCTAAATTTGACAATAAAATAGTTTTATACAAGTTTTGGGGTCATTTTTACATTTATCCTTTTAGTTTCTCCCCCGTTGAACCCATTTTTTCTTTAAACATGATTATTTGTTTCTATTATTTTCAATATAAATTGTTGTATAAAATTAAGAATAAATTCGTATATAGTATAAATTATTTTGTTTCAATATAATTGAACTTTTTCACCTAATTAAATTCATATAATTGGAAAATTTTAATTTAAAAATAAAACTACATATGCGATGAAAAAGTGGGTTTTCAATAAATGTATTTTTTAAGGAAAAGGTGAATCTATATTAACTCTATGGATAATCAATATTATTTTAGGAATATAAATTAATATGTATAAATTTATAATATATAAATTTCATTTAAAAAATCATAATTAAAGGTTCCTTAAATTAATTAAATAAGAGAATCACGTTGCACTTTAAATTTGTTTTTAGAAAATTCTTGTTTTTAAATTCAAAAAAAAATAGACATAAATCTGATATAAAGTTTATTGGATATAAATTAATTTGAAAAAAAATGTATCTAAATAATACTTATTCTTCATTATATTTACAACATAATGAATCTTTTTAATTTCTTAATTAATGGAAAATAAATGGCTTTTTTTATTTCAATATTTTTCACTTTTCACCAAAAAGTCAATATTTTCCAAGAAATAAAAAAATGTCACCCGAATTATATTTTCAGATTATGAATTAAAAAATAATTTTTTTGTTTTCACATAAAGTTTTAAAATTTTCAAAAAAAAAATTATAAATGTTTCCTATGAAAAGTAATAAAAACATATTTAAAGAAAACCAATTTTTGAAGAATAAATTTACATTACTAAAAATTTGATTGATTTATTACTAATAAATTTATAAATAATTTATATTGAGTGGGATATTTAGATATATATATATATATATATCATAAATTAGTTAATACTATTCATATCAACCAATTTAACTATTACGTTATAATGGTTGTGTATATCATGAGTCATTTAATCTCAGTGTTTTGTGTCAAATAAGCTATTGAAAATATTTTTCTTTTATAAAATATCATGGTGTTACACATTATAATTCTCAAGAACAGGTGTCATCTTCTTAGTATTGATGAATTTTTCAATCAACTACACAAAGATACATATATTTCTATGACTGGTCATTATTCTAAATATCATCAATTGATGGCCAATAAGGAAGTCATAACTAGGTTAGTCTCTCATATGAGGTTTGGATGTTATGAATTTATAGTGATACCATTTGGACATACCAACGACACAACTGTCTTCATGGATCTAATGAATAATTTCATTATCGATTACCTTGATTAGTTTCTTTTAGTCTTTATATATTATATTCTTATATATTTAAAGATAAAGGAAGATAATAAAGATCATTCGAGGATATTATTTATAACCATATAAAAGTAGAAGTTTTATTCCAAATTTACTATGTTTGATTTTTTGAAATAGTAATTTTCTTCCTTAGGTCATATAATATCATGTGAGGGTATACCAGTGGATCCATTAATAGTGGATGTTATTAAAAATAGATCATACCAATTATATTGATCAAAACAAATAGGTTTATTTGGTTGGTTGTTAACTGTGAATTTTTTTTGAATGTTATCATTGATATCAAATCTAATAATCAAATTAACTCCTAAGGGAATCAAGTTCTATTGGATAGATGAATATGAGGACCATTTTAGGGAACTTAAGAGATGGTTGGTCTATGAATAGTTTCACACACTTCCCTACAGTGGAGAAGGGTTTATGATCTATGGTGATGCATCATAGAATGTATTGGGATGTGTTCTCATGCAGAATACATAGTGGTATCATATTCTTTATTTAAATAAATAATTCATGACAAAAATTAAATAATTTATGATGTGGAGATGGAAGTGTTAATTATTTCATTGAATATATGGAGGCATTATATATAGTGAAAGGGGTTACATATATACTAGTCATAAAATTTTGAAGTATATATTCAAATAAAGATAGTTTGTTATGTTTCAAATAATATGGTTATACATGATAAAATATTATGATTTCACAATAAATTACCACCTTATAGAGGAAAATATAGTGGTTGGTGATCTAAGTCAAAATGACCATGTGAGTTTTTTCTTTGATGAGGATTATGTGAGATTGAATACATTTGGATTTTCAATGTATAGTTCTTTAAATCATGATAAAAGGTGATAAGTCTTGACTTACTCATATGAGACTTCAACTATTTATCAATGTTAATATTAAAGAGGTGTGTAAGGGGGTGTAGAACTGATGAAGAATGTGAGAAATTTTCATCTAATCAACCACAATTTTGATGGAATGATAAGGGTGAGGAACTATGTTTATGTCCCATAAATACCATATTTGAAGAATTCATGAATGGATGATTCTCATAGTTCATCATTCACTATTCATCCTAGATGAAAAAAAAGATACAGATATATTTGAAAGGGTATTTCTTGTAGGAACACAGGAAAAAGGATATTATAGATTACGAATCTCAATGCCTAGTAATTCATAATGTTAATTCTATGATATATAAATATAAGGTAACATTAAAACTATTACCATAATAGAATGTAAATGTGAAAATGACTATCTGGATTCTGTCATCAGACTCCCCAAAACTGCTAAGGGCTATAATGTCACTCATGTTTTCATCTATCGACTTGCTATGTCAGAATAATTATTTCCTCTTAGTAATTACATTTATATTAATTAAATTCCCATGATATACATTAATTAATTGTTAAGGTATCTTGCAGTACCACTCTCAATCATATCTGATAAAGATATTTTATTTACCTCATAGTAATGGAGTAGTCTTTAGTAATCGTTGAATTTAGAGCTGATCATTATCAGTTTATATTATCATTAGATAGATGGCATTTTTAATTAGACCATTAAAACCCAATATGATATATTGAAAGAATATTATATATATTTTAATGTTTATTTGGAACAAAACCTTTCTATGGAAATTTTTTCACATAAAATATCTTTCACTCGAGAATTTAGATGTATCCTAATGAAACCCTAAATAGTATGAATTAAAAAAACTCCAATATGGTAGGATGAATTTGTATAAAAAATCAATTGGAACATGAGAATGATGAGGAAATTATAACACCTTATATTTTACCATGTATTATTTTTGGAAATTATATTGATTGATTTAGAGACCAAGCACTAACACAGCGTGTGATTTCAAGGTCTGGTGTACCCGGAATATTTGTTTGAAAAATATTAAACATTTAATAGAACGCTCACATTGTTTTTCAAAAAAATGTGTTATAACAATTAAATGGGTTCCCAGATTATAAATTTGAGTGGTATATTGAGATAAAAACGGAGTCTTTACCCTAGGTGTGACAAAATATTGGTCGACATGGATCATTTGTTGTAACAGTCACTAAGAATAGAACGGTAAATGAAATAATTAAATTAAATTATTTAATTTTTTAAATCCTAATAACACATGAATGGTAAAATGGATTGGAAATACAAGACTACCTTTGAGTTCATAATTATCTTTTTTCTTATATGAGACTGAATATTCATCGGCATGGGTTGTTTGTGAGAAAGTTGTTGCAGGACGTAACATGAATAAAATAATATAATTTTATTGATGTCGGAATGCAGCGAATTTTTTGTTTTAAACATCCTTATTTCATAAATCCATATTTACTTGCATAAATCAGGAATCTCGGGAATATCATTAGAGATAACCTAGGATAATTCTCAGAAACTAACGACAACAAAGTTGTGGATCTTGGATCGATCAATTAGTGCAGCCTCGGATTTGATGGATCTCGTCAATGAATGTGACGCAATGATCATTATTCATAAATGATTGAACCAAATTAAGGTAGGATGGGTTTTTCTTGGGTTTTTACCCATTTTTTATTTCTATAATGAAAATGGGTCAATCCCCTAATAGATTGATCTAGGGTTAGATCATTTCTGGATGGTTTATAATTGCAGGGATTATTTTGGGACATTCTTGATTTGGTTCTTCATTCTAATGAGAATGAATTGATGCTGACACGAACAAATTATGAGGTCAATTAAATATGGGTTTCATTAGGATTACCCCCCCCCCCCCCACAATGTTCTTCACAATCTTTACTATTGGATACCCATGGTCACGACTCTACATTGTCGGGTGGCTCTGAACGTGATCAGACCCCCAAATTATAGGCAAATTAATAAGAGATTCTAAATCTGTGTAGATCAAGAACGGAAAATCATTGATCTATGAACATTTTAATTGTAGGGTAACATAGGAGGAGTGGTTGAACATGTAAGGGTCCACTATAATGGCACATGTTCCTAGTAAGAGCATGCGGCGGTACACCTACGTGCGGTTGAGCTGCGTGCATCGATGCTACCATTGGTGGTTTCATAAGGATGTGGTGGTGATAAAGACACAATGTTGCGGTAGTGCAAGGAAGTAGAGGTGGCACTGGTGCCTGCGAAGGTGGGACACATGGGGTTCCAGCCGAGCAGAGCCAACTCGAGTGATGTGGGCACAAGCAGAGCAGGTCAGGATAGGTGGTATGGGTGGGGCTAGGTGGGACGGGTCAGGACAGGTCGGCCAAGTCGGGCTAGATTTGTCGGGCTGAATGGGTTAGACATAGGGTTCATTGTCTATAGACAGGCCATTGTCGACCATGGTGGTAGACTGTAATCTGCGGTATCTCTAGCTATCACATGTCCACAGAATCTCCAGCTATCCTGTGGCCATGACAGCTAAGGGAGTTCAACTAAGGTGGTCAACAATGATGGTTGGGGGTGGTTGGTCCGGGCAGTTAATGATAGTGGTCATTCCGTAGGCCTTGTGTGCCACCTTTGACACTTCGAACAGTTGTAAAATTTATATGGTACATCCATTTATCTAGCCATATATAGCATTGAGACCATGATGCTGAGCTGGTCTTTTTGCGATAAGTGGTGTGTTTTTAGTTTAGACCATTATGTGTGGAGATAATTCCCTTAGTCCATTCCATGAGTGTTCAGATTAGCATTACATCCAAAACATTAGTTTGTAATCCCCCATAGATTTCAAGACCCATATAGAGTATGGTATCCCTCTATGGGACAAGAGTTGAATCCCCTATCTCCACTAGAGGAGTTTGCTGGAATCGAGGTTGCCTCTAAGAATAGGGAATCCGAACTCCATCTAGTGGGTCGCATTAGTAGGGTTAGTGTTATTCGCCAGTGTGTTTTATTAGGATCATCTAAATAGAAAATTGATCTATATTGGGTACATATTATCCCCTAGTGTGTCTGGGAAAGATCCATGGTATCCCCCGGTGTGTTTGGGTGTGATTCCCTCTCCAGGTCTCATAGTATTCCTTGACAAATAAATTATCATTGGGATACACCCAAATGAGATATACCTCTTTGTGAGTGTCTCTGATGATATCATGTATTGTGGAGTAAGTTATACAAGAATGATCATAATTCAAGTGGAATCCTATAGAAGTTAATTGGTTTTCGCTAACCTCTAGATATGTGTCATGGACTGAGTATATCTGGATATTTTTATACATGTTTTGTAGACATATACCTGTGTGGTGCTGACTATATTTTCCTTCATGGTATTTCCTTCATGGTATTTCCTTTTTAGTTTTGGTATGACTGACTGAGAATTTTATACTCACACATCCATGTGACTTTCCAGCTCATGTCATTTCTTGTGCAGATGATCGACCCGTTGACATAGTCCTGGGAAGACAAAGACCTTGTGGTGCTTTGTCATATTGGAAAATCGTAGGTGTGTTCCTATGGCTTTTTACACAAAAGTTCATGTACCCTTTTTCATATAGGTTGGAATTCTAATTACAGTAACTTTTTGGTGGGCTTGTTTTAACACAATTTACTTTTCAATACAGTCATTGTATTAATCTTATTTTGGGAAAGAGTGTTTTAAAATAATTTTTTACTTAATGTTTTTACATTTGATTATTTTTTCTTGAAGATGTGTGCATGAATATGGGTACATTAGGATAATGACTCCCATTTGTGGGATATTCCTACTTGGTGTAGTCACCAACCCCTACCCTATTCAAAGGGGGATTGGGGTAGTCATCGAATGGGATCCTCTGGGACGGGTCGTGACATAGTGGTATCATATGGGGTAGGTTCTACTATAGGACTTGAAGTCTATTAGGTTGGTTTATGGAATTATTGTTTATTGTTTCGAGTTTGTATTTTTGGATAAGGACTCCATTGTTGGTATGGTGGCCAACATATCCATACACCAAGACTCTGACTACCTACTTTCTAACTCTGTTCATGAAGCCACTAGTTTCAGGGAAATACAATAGAACATGAATCATATAATAATGGTTGTGTTATTAAGTCAGTTCTCCAGATATTCTCAATTAACTATAGTACATCTTATTTTATTTCAGGATGCCTCTATGAAGATATCCATCCATGATTCTAAAGTGATATCACGAGGATGATCCTCCCAATGGAGAGGCATTATTACAGGGTCATGTAGAAGATATAACACCTTTGGTTGGTCTACCAGCTATAACACCACCCTCGAGTAGCATATACTACTAGAACTAGCAGTCTAGGATGCACGCAAGTTGAGTATGTTTCATGAGATTCAAAGGTAGTGACCTCCCTGTTTTCATGGGGAGCCAGACCACCAGTTGGATAGGGATTAGCTATAGGTTTTCACATGTTTCTTCCTCTTTGTGAGAATGCATGTCGACCAAATGGTTGTCCTCTCTATGAGTCTTATTCAAGGCTCTGTAGGGTGTTGGTGGAGATTGGTGACACTGTCTCAAGTAAGATATCTCTATACTAGAATGACATCGAGAATCTCTTTATATAGGAGTTCTATCCAGCCATGTTATGACCAAAAAGCATACATAATATTCTGTATCTACATCAGGGTAGTATGAATGTGGTGGAGTGTTAATATAGGTTTAATGAACTTTCACACAACTCTATGTACATGGTACGATAATAGATCTTTGGTGCTCAAACCTTCGATTAGGGTTTCCTCCAGGAAATCATGGAGTCATTCATATACATTATAATTCCTACTTATATTGGTTTATTTGAGAGAGACCTTCTAGTGGAAAGCTCTATAGCAGATCAGACAACCGAAGTGGGAGATAGTAATTGGCACCTAGTAGCTAAGACCTCGGCATCCGGAAACCAACGACAGTCAAAGGGACCCAATTGGGATAGGTGCTTCATGGGATGATCTCGAGACTCAATGTCAGCAGTGCAGGGATCCCAAGGTGGCCCAACTCAACATAGGGATTTATTTTTTTACTCATGTGGTTGTCAGGTATGTCTGGCATGATATTTCATGACTTGTTGTACATCTGATAGGGATATGGTCTAGGGAATTCTACAGTAGAGGTAGAGACATGATCTGGGTGGTATGTAGAGTGGGGGACATTGTAGAGGAGTATGCAGGGCAGTAGGAGGTGAATGGGGGTTTGACCTATTACCACCACCACCCCAAACTGGTCCACGCCAAGCATAGGGTTCTGGTGGATAGGGATGAGTCCAGTTATGGGAAAATAGAGGTTATTGACCCCAATGATCTAGGGATAATTTGATGTAAAATATGTGTCATTTCCAAATTATCTATTGTTTTAATAGACATAGTTTCTAGACATTCCTTTCATGCCATGAACATTGTTCATGACTCAGAGATTCTGGTTGATCTTTTGAATCGATCCTTAAGCTTAGATACTCCTACAGGTGGAGATTCAATGAGAAGTAACTGGTGTCAATAGTGTGTTTAGACTTTTGGTGGTGATATTTTTAGTTGGGATCTCTTGGTAGAAGCGTTGAGGCCTTATGTTCTCATTCTGTGAATGAACTGATAATCTGTAGTTCATAATTAGATTGGCTATTTTATGCCAAGAGTGTGGTGTGTATGAATTAATGTAACCAGGTTTACCATTGTTGGTGAAAAGGAAATATAGGCAGTACAAGATGGACTCACACATAGAGGGTGTATCCTATTACTCCTTAGTTGGATAGTGTCACCCTTGGTGTAGTGCATGATATGAGTCCTAGGTTTCATGCAGTGTTGGTGGACTATGAGAATGTTTTTCCTAGAGATGATCTTGGTTTACTGCCCCATTGGGAGATGGAGTTATGAATTGATCTAAAACCTGGGACAACACAGTCATCTACACCTACATATCTAATGGCTCCAATAGAGATTTGTTAGATGAGTTTTCAATTGAAGGAAGGGCTTCGTGAGAAAAGGTGTTTCACCTAGGTTAGCCCCAGCTTTTTTACCAAGAAAGGAGATGGGGCATGTTGTTTTTTATATTTTACTCATTCTTGAACCATGTGACCGTGAAGAAAAAAATCACTACTGAGGATCTATGACCTCTTTGATCATTTGAATGGGGTGAAATGGTTCCCAAATATTGACCTCGGATCAGGTTATCACTATTTGCGAGTACGGGGTGAGGATACATCAAATATGGCCTTCAGATGTCGTTACAGTCACTATGAGTACTTGATTATGTCATTTGGAATAAATAATATGCCAGCAGTGTTCATGGGACTCATGAACTAGATAATTCAACCGTACTTATACCGGTTTGTAGTGGTCTCCATTGATGATATCTAAGTGTAACTGGCCTCAACGGAAAATAATGAGAGACACTTGAATATAGTCTTGGGTACACTCTAAGAACACTAACTCGATAGGGTGCTCTTGAAGTGTCAGTTATTAGAGGTCCATTTTCTAGGACACGTCATCTTGTATGATAGTTTTGCAGCGGATCCAGCAATGTTTAAGGAAATTATTTCTTAGAATCCAACCAAGTGTGTTACCTCGGTTCATAGTTTCCAAGGGTTTTCAAGGTACTATCGGAGGTTTGTACCCATATTCTTTATATTAGAAACACCCTTAATAGCTTTTACATGAAATCGGTAGCCTTTCATGTGGAAAGATAGGTGCCAGAAGTGCTTTCAGGAAATGAGGTAGAGGTTGATGAGATCTCTCATCCAGATTTTACTAGAGGAAGGTGTTGAGTATGTGGTGTTCTGCTATGCATCGAGGATAGGGCATCATTGTGTCCTAATGTAGGGGAAAGATGTGATTGCCTATGTTTCATGCTAGTTGATACCACATGATCATAATTATATGACTCATGACCTTGGTGTGGCAGATGTACTCTTCCCATTGGATATTTGGGGACACTACTAGATGGGAGAGCAGTTTATCATCTAATTTGATAAGAGTATTATAAAGTAAATCTTCACTCTAAAGGATCTAAACTTGAGATATGAATTATGGCTAGAGTTCCTCTAGAAATATGACATTGAGATTATCTATACTATTTGGAATGGGATGGTGGTGGAATATTCTCTTGGTAGGAGATCTAGTTTATAGTTGTTGAACAAGTCATCGAAGCAATTGGCATCATTCTAGATATCCTGTGTGGATGGAGTTGGAGAATCTTACCTCTAGTCGATGGTTATTACCCATCCAATCTTATAGTGAGTCAGGTAGGGATATCTAGGGGACACTGACCGGAAGACCAAACGTGCTCTGATATCCATAGGACATACTCCTGATGGATATTATAAAGGTGTAGAGCATGTCATTCCTTTCATAGGGCGCACATATGTACTTTTGGCATTGTAGGAGGTGGTTTTGAGGGAATTCCACACATATAATTTAGCGGTACATTAAGGTGTGGAAAAGATGTACCCAGACCTCATACATTAGTTTTGGTAGCCAGGGATGAAGACTTCATTAAGCTGTGAGAAGTATTATGCAGAGAAGTGATAGATTCCTTTGTAGTCAAAGAAGGAGACCTTATGTTCCATTGGGTTTCACCTCGATGGGGATTATGGAGATTTTTATATGGTGTAAATTTATCTCTATGGTAAATAAAAACATTTCAGATACTATGTAGAGTTGGAGAGGGGGTGTACTGCTTAGCTATACCACCACAGTTAGATTGCGTACATGATGTCTTTCATGTATCACATCTGAGGAGATATGTTCATGACCCATTACACAACATCTACTAGTGATAACTATACATCAAGTGTGGGGATAATTTTATTGAGTTCCCAATGTAGATTGAGTATTGGAAGGAGAGGATGCTTCTTTGGTTGTTTATTTCATTGGTGTTTGTAAATTGGTATCATGAGGATCTCTATAAGAGTATAAGGGAGTGGGATTCTCATATTCGTGCTTAGTAACCTCATCTGTTTGAGTAACCCTTGTTTTGGATTTCAAGGCTATAAATCCCCAAGGTGGGTGAATATAATTTCTCCCATTTTACCATGTATTACTTTTAGAAATTATATGGATTTATTTACTAACTAAGCGCTAAGACGACGTTCGATTCTGAGGCTCGGTGCACCTGGAACAATTGTTTGGAAAATATTAAAATTTTCATAGAATGAATGCACTATTTTACAAAAAAAGGTGGAATTATTCTTAAAAAGGTGCCCCGATCAGAAATATGAGACAACTATTGAGCTCAGAATGGTTTCCTTACCCATGGCGCAACCAAGAATTAGTTGTTTTGGGTCGTCTGTAGAAAATTTCACTAAGGACGTAACCATAATTAAAATAATTAAATAAAATTATTTTATCTTTAAAATTGTAATAACTCATGAAAAATGAATCATAATGGAAATCAGAGACCAATTTGAGTGCTTAATATGGTGTTTTACCTAGGCACAATTTAACTTTATTCAGTGTGGAATGTTTGCGAAAAAACTACAACAGGATGTAACGAAAATAAAATCATTTAATTAATTTCATGATGTGGTGACTTCTTTCTTTAAAAACATCCATATGTCAGAATTCCATGGTATCCATAACTCGGGAATCTTTCAAGGCTCATTAGAGAGAATAATAGAAAATTATCTTGAACAAATGACAATATATTTGTGGATAGTCGATCAATCAATTGATGTAGCCTCAAATTTGACGGATCTCACAAATGATTGTGACATAATAATTTTTCATCATCAATGATTGAACTAAATAAAGGTAGAAAGGTTTTTAATTTTTGGTTACCCCTTTATTGATTTCCATGAAGAACACAAGTCAATCCATTAACATATTTATCCACAGTTCCATTATTCCAGAACATTTTTTAATTGTGCAGATTATTTTGGGAGTTTCTTGATTTGGTTCTTCATTCTAATGAAAATGTCTTGAGTCTGACACAAACAATGGTCGATGTACATTCCTTAGGTTGTAATTTTTGATTTTCACCCCAATATTCTTCGCATTATTCTATATTTGATCCCTATGGTAATTACTCAACATTATCATGTGGCTCTGAACATGATCGGACCACAAGATTAGAGGTAAATCAAGAGAAAATGTCAGATCTATGTAGATCAGATCCAAAGGATATGGGATATAGAAATATTGTTTTCGGGAATTTTTAGGAGGATTAGTGGTTCACGGAAGGGACCACAGGCACATCTCTAATGACCAGCAGTGGTAGAGCCACATGCGGTGGTTCGGCCAATGGTAACCACATAATTCGGTGATGGAAATGGGGATGTGGGGCAGTGGCAGTGTGGGGATGCGGAGGTGGTGATGATGTGGAGTGGAAGAGATGTGAGATCGATGATGGCATCACCAATGGTGATGATATAGGTAGGTCGTGTGGGGTGTGAACCTAGCAGTGTGGGCCCAAGTGGAGTGGGCCTAGGTATAGCAAGTCGGACCAAGGGGATCGGGCCATGCTAGGTTAGTCAATGAGGGCTATGCAGGCTTGGCTGAACAGGTTGGATCCAAGTCAGACCCAAGGTGACTGAGCCAGTGCTGATCCACAGTCGACCACGGTGATCGACTGTGAGTTGTGGTATCTCTAGATGCCACATGGTAATGGAAGTTAGGGGCGGTTGATAGTGGTGATCGAACGTAGTGGTCATTGGGCGGTCGTTCCAGGTGGTCAGCCATAGTGGTTGACTACAATGGTAAATCCACAGGTCTAGTGACCACCCATAAAACATTGACTGCAATAAATTTCAAAACATATATCCATTTTATGAGTCCTCTATAGATCTGAGACCATGATATTGAGAAGTTCCTTTTGAGATGAGTGGTGAATTTTTTGTTTATACCAATAAATGTTGGTAGAAATTACATGTTCCTTTCCTCAAGGGTTCTGTATGACATTATGTCCACAACACTGGATTGTAATCCCATCAATAGGCTGATCCCCAAATATATTACTGTATCCCACCATGGGACTAGATTCTGATCATCTATCACCACTAATACAGTTTTGTAAAATCAACATAACATCAGAGATAAGGGCATTCGTCCTCCATCTAGTCCGCGACATCAGTAGGGTTAGTGGAATCCCCCAGTGTGTTTGGGTAGGATCCTTCACATTGCGAATTGATCCAGATTGGGTATACAGTATCCTCTAGTGTGTCTATGTGTGATCTATGGTATCCCCTAGTGTGTATGGGCATGATCTCCCCTATATGTATCATATTCTTCCTTGACCAATATGTTCTCTTTAGGAAGGACCCTAATGAGATATACCTATCTGTGAGTGACTCTGATGATATCCTGGATCGATGGTTGTGTTCTCCCAGAATGAGTGTTCTTTGAGAAAAATATTGAGGAAGGTAATTGGTTGTGGCTTACCTCTAGGATATGTGTCTTGGACTGAGAATATCTAGATATTTTTTTCTACATGTGTTTTAGACATATACCTATTTGCATCTGACTATATTTTCCTTCATTGCATTTCCTTTGTGGTTTTGTGGTGTCTTGCTCAGAATTGTTATAATCACCCTCGCATGGGTCGTTCCCACATGTGTATTGTCTTGTGCAGACGATCGAACCATTGATAGAGTTCTAGACAGACCAGGACCAGGCGGTGCTTTGTGAGACATTATTCCCAATTCCCGTTTTCTTAGAGGTTGTATTTGTGGTTACAGAAACTTTTTGGTGATCTTTTTTTATCCCAATTTACATTCCATTACATTCACTTTTGTACATAGGTTGTGGGATATAGTGCTTTTCATTCATTTTTTACTTGGTGTTTTTACATTTCAACATTTCTGTCTTGTAGATGTGTGTGTGCATACAGGTATATTAAGATAATGCCTCCCATTTTTTGGTTTTCATAACTCATTAAAAGTAACCATCCATTGGCCTATTTGAGGTGGCCCTAGGGTAGTCATGGAATGGGACCCTCTGTGATGGGTCATGACAGAAACGACAGAAAATATTATATCCATTCTGAAGCACATCAGGTCATCTTAGAGTCGACAAAAATATTATGCTTACAACCATCTGTGAGATCTAAAGATTGAAGATGGTGAATATGTATTCCTTGTAATATATCATTGGAAGAAGGTTGTGGTATCTACAATGAAGGTAAATTTTAAACTATATATATATATATGTTCCCCTTTTATATTTCTGATCAAATCGATATGGTAGCTTATCTCTTGGTTCCTCAACCAAAATTCTCTCAAGTTCACGATGTGTTCCATATATCTATTTTGAGGACTTTTTGACAGGATCCTTCAACTTTATTTAACATAGAGATTATACCCCTGGAGAAATATCTTTTATAATAGAAAAAACAAATTTAAATCATGGATTTTAGAGATTATGTTCGTTCTGAAAATACTACTATCCTATTTGTGGTTGTTTTAGGGAATCATAAATTTTACGAAGCTTTGTGGGAACCTGAGGATGTGATAAGGAGGAAGTATACTCATTTTTTTAAATTACAGTGAAATTTTTTTATTAAAAAATAATATAAGGGCGTTAAAATGTAACACCATTATATATTATGATAAATTTATCATTAAATAAATTGTATGGGTTTGATAACTTTCTTGACATGCAACACAAAGATTAAAAGAACTGCAGTATACTACAAAAATATTATTATTAAATGTGATTGTTATCATCTAGCCATTGTATTGTAGGTATGAATATGACTAAATAAATTATGGAAAGTATATATAAAATTATATAATTAATTAAAAGGTTTTTAATAACAACCATAAAATACGTACTCGGTTTTAAATGTTGGAAAAAATATTTTATTATGTTAAAAGATAAAAATTTTAATGTATTATATTTATATATATATTATGATTCTTGATCACTTTTCAGTAATAATATGTATTAAAAATATTGGAATGGAATGTGAAAAAATGAATAAATATTCATCAATTTTTTATCAATTGGTTATAAATGCAAATAAAAGCATCTAAAGGTAAAAGTAGATATTTTTTTCATTAGAAAACTCTTTTGGTTTTGTGTAATGTATTTTATAATAATAAATTGAATTAATAAGTATTGATTAATTATTTTAATTAAATGTGTTGATAATATAACCAATAAAATATATTAGCATTCATCCAATGGTTTTTACTAGGAATGGAATAAGAATAAATTCAATTTTATGCTTAAAATGCATTTTTTAGAAATGGTTTTCATTTAAGTTTTGCACACAAATTTAAAAATGATTATCTACCCCTTATAGAAATCTAATTTAGTAATATGGATTCAATATATATAATTAAACATTAAAAATTCATTATTGGTTTCAATTTTTTTGTCAGTCAGTATGAATAGTAAATGAGGTTAAAATTCACTACTACGATAAAGGATTAAAGGGGTAATGAGTGGTTAAACTAAAGAGATAAGGTTTAAAATTCCCTAAATACTTGTCTAAATAATATTACATGAAAATATAATGATCCAATATCAACACATATTCTAAATTTATCCAATTTGGAACAACATTCCAAACATAGTTACATTATTATGATTTAATATTCTTATTATTTACAATTGTGTCACTCCCCTCACTTAAAAAAATGAACCACTTATCCACAATTATCCAAAATACATGAGAAATTTACCATGACCATTATAAGACCAAATAATATATAAAAATCCATATACATGAACTATTGTTTCTTTTTTCCCAAAAGTTCTATCCAAGAATCCCAAAGGTGTCTTTGAAATGAGGACACTCGAAGAAGATGTATTTGTTCTTACTGACTATTTTAATGCTTCCTTCTTCAAAAACCCCATATAAATTTCATATAACTATATTAATAGGATGTTATGTGTATATATAATATAATTATATTTCACTATTTTAATGGTATATCTATTTTCTATCTCGTTCCCATTTATTGGAAAATGATAGTGTTGGTAATGCATATGTGTAGAATTCCCCCTTTATGAAGTGATGTTATTCATTTTCATTCCCCATTTAGATTAATGGTAATAATAATAGATTTAATTAACAAATATTATATTTATTTTTTTAATTATTATTCTATAAATTTGAGTTATTATATACCTTTCTTTCATTCCAACCGTCGAAAAGTGAAGCATCACCCCTGTGCACGTATGGACTATAGTCTCTATAAAAAATGAAATTCATATTTCATAAATGCTCTAAATGAATAGTAAAAAATATTATTTAATTAATAAATATGTTAATTACGAAAATATTAATATTTTGGATAGGTTGAAACAATGACCAATGCATAAGGACCATAACCATTGAACCGAAACACCCTTGGAAAACATACCAGTTTTCAAAAGAATGTTCAATTTAATGAATAATTGTAAATAAAAAGGTAATTGGAAATTATACGGGAATTATATATAGTAATATTTAAATGAGTATTGTTTTTAATATATATATATATATATATTGATGATAAATGATGTTTCAATGCATTTTAAGAAAATACCTACGGTAACGGTTTATGTCACAATCTCATTTCTTTTTCAGATTCCCTTTGTTAAATTTCCATTAAGGGAAATTATATGATCCTGATCCTTTAAAAACCTCATAATTTATTCTAAAATATTTATTACATTAATCGTCATGTATTAGTACAATTTTTTCTTCCATTTACACTTAAAATGACTGAGATATTGTTTTAAGAGAACATTACCATATTTCCTTAATAGTCAATAAAAATTTTCTCCCATTTCCATGATCATTAAAATGTTTCAAAGAATATTATTTTTTCTGATCCCATGATTGTTTAAAATCATATTCAACCAAATTTTAAACTATTTTCAAATGTTTTAAAATGGTATTTTTACAATGTTTTTTGAATAGTATATTTATGACATTGTACAAAAGTGTGAAAATAATCTATGTTTTAACCTTTTCAAATGAATGGATTTTCGTATCATAATGACGATTACAATATTTCAGGAATGACATAAAATAAAATTGTTTATTTTTAAATTAAATCATTTTATCAATATTTTGGGAAGTTTAATTTTTAAAATGATAGTAAAAGAAAAGGATATTTTCATAGTCTTCAAAGAAATATTAAAATTTGCATATAAAGATATTTTTTACAAATGTAAAAAAAATTTAAGGATTATTATGATTCACAGGGGATATGATTTTTTAATCCATCCATGTAATTTCTACTTATGGATTATAATTATGATTCTTTAAGGATGATTCAATGAAAATTTTTTCTTTCCATCTAGTAAATGAGGTTCTGAGGAAATATTTATCAAACTCATTTATAATAAATGGGTTATTCTATGATTAATGTTTTGAAGATATTATTTGAAACTTATGTATGTTTATAATTATACTATTTATAGGCCCAAAGTTATATATTACTATAATTAATTAGGGAAAACATTATCTCTCATGATAAAGTTATGATATGTGTGAACCTAATTCGATTTTCAAAAACATAAGAAGGTACATTCTCATATTATTACATGATAACAATTTTATCCAAGTACCTAGTTTCATTTCCCTAATTTTATATAATGACTTGATTACATGACCTTAATTTAATGAGTACACCAATTATTTTTTATACATATTCACAAAGCTATGATTTACTAAATTTATGATTGTTCTACATTCTTATATTTTATGGTCATGTTATACTCTATTGATCAGGATTTTGGCTTCAATATTATACACTAGTCTTATGTTGTAAAAATTAATTATTCCATGACTCATGATTTTTTATGTTTACTAATTGGGTACAATTTTCTTATATTATGATCATATTAGAATAACCTTGTACTTATCTTATTCTCACAAAAGATCATTGAAACATATCTCACAGGTTTACCTTTTTTAAGAATCTATGTTCACCCCTTCTTACGATCCCAATATTTGTAGGTTATGGAGAAGGTTATTTTTTATGTTAATCCTATAATTTTTCAATATGTGAATTATGTTTTGGGGGATTTTTAAGAACTTTCTGGAAGATAATTTATTCATGTGTCTATCCTCCAAACACACTAAACCATAATAAGTTCTTTATATATCTAGATTTTAAATAAACTAATCCTTTATAGTCCATGGACATGTATTTTAAGGATATTTATTGAATATTCATCTAAAAAGATTTAATATTTATGTAATGACTTGATAGGCATATATAGATGATCTTGATAGATACATGGTTAAGGGGTTGGTTCGGGTATTCCATATAAGAGTGGTAGATGGAGTTCTAAGGGTTGTTCTAATTATGGTGGTGGATTTCATTACCAATTGTAGAGGTAACAACATTTGTTGAATGGTTTTTATCATGTGAGAAAATTTTAAGATCATGGAAATTTCCCTAGACATTTTCATGTTATTGAGCCTAATCCTACTGATTGGGATTACATACTATCTATGGTTCAAGTAATGCTCTAGATAGCTTCCACTATGTTATCTTCTATATTATACAAATGTGGATCACAATCTAACATGTGTGGTGATTTTACTATTGGTTTAGGGTTATCCATAGAGCACTAATATGATTTTTTATCAATATATATTCACTTAGGGGTGTGATTCAAGGGTATTAACAGGTATTTGTAATTTTCCATAGTGATTGATGATTACAAAAAATGGATTTTTTTATTTAATTGATGACACCTTTTTATATAATCTTTCAGATGGACTGGTGATCTCATTTTTAAGCCTATATATAATATTATCATCATAAAATATTGTTCATTTTTATCAAGGGAATTGGCAATCTCTACATGGGAGAGTGGGATATATTGGTTGTCTATTCAAGACCAAACCTTCTACATCTAGGTGGGATCATAGCTATGTTTTCCAATTTCCTTTTAGATGATGGTGAGACAAGCTAGGAAATATTTCTTCTAGTAATTGATTATTATTTAAATTTATTTATATGTAATTATTAGGGTTTAAACTATATCATGATATTGACTTAAAAACTAATATTTTTAAATTCATGTAACCAATATCTATTCCATTATATAGGATGGATCCTAGAGAGATTCGGGAGTTGAAGTATTTGTTAGATGATTCTTATGAAGTGGGGTTTATATAGATGAGTAAATACTCTTGAGGTTAGCTCGTCTTTTTTTAATAAGAAGGATTATGGTTTTTTATATTGTGTGAGGATTCTAAAAAGTTAAACTTGGTGACTGTCAAGATTTAGTATCTATAATTTCATATGGATGGTTTATTTGACCAGTTGGGTGGGGATACAGTTTTCTCAATGATTTATTTCAGATAATATTATACTTAGATGAGGGAGATTCCTTCTTATATACCTCATCTATTACATTTTGAAATAGGTTTGGATTGTGTGGGTACATTGTGATGTTGTTAAATTTGATTAACATTCAAAAAGTGTTTATTCCCTTAATTAGTTGGCTCTTGATCAATTACATGAACTATATATTGGATATATATTTTTAATATATTATCATGGAATCCTTGTAAAGGGCTAATAATTCTCTACATTGGGATATTTTCTTGGGTACACATATAGAGAATATATTATATTCCATAATCTTGAAGTGTCAATTTTTGATCAATTAGGTGTGCTTATTAGGGGTTGTGATATCAATAGTTAGTGTATCAGTATACCCTATGAAGGGTAAGGTTGTGGTTTCATTAAATAATACTAATAACATTGTTGATATTTTAGTTTCGTAGGATTGTTTGGTTACTATTGATGGTTTATTTACAACTTATCCCCATTTTAAATGTTGATGACAACCCTAATCAAGAAGGGGTGAAGTTCCTCTAGCGGAATTATTATGAGAGATCCTTTCATGTGGTGAAATCGATGTTAATGATAATGATGATTATCACCATACCTAATCTAGGTAAATGTTATACTTGAAATCTTGTTGCATCATGAGTTGGGCTTAGATCAGTCTGGATGTAGGACAATCTGATGGTTAATTATGGGTAAAAATAGTTAATGTATGATCCCATTATTTCGCATGTGGTATGGACCCTTTAATATTCATTTTAAACCATTATTTTTATTTTTATGTAAGTTCATATGAGGTCAAGGAGAGGGTCAAATGTGTCAAGGCTCATTCAGATCCCAGAGCTCTAATTTTTAGAGAGGCTGACTAATCCATAATATTAGTAAAAAAAATTTCTAACTCTGAGACATAAACTCATCAGTTCCACAATGAATTGTAGAGGGGAACATGGTTAATTTTGACCTTGCACCTCAAGCCGCATAGTGGTGTGGTACGCTCTAATGGGCAGAAGGGGTTGAATGGTTTTCCAAGACCATGTTCCCAAGGTCACACCCATAGTGATACATAAATATTATAGGCACTTGGTTAGACAACTAGTTTGAAAAAATTTGTATCCAAACTGTTCAACCCATTAAAAACTAGTTAAATGAACATTTTTCCCTTTTCCCTTAAAAAATACAGCTTTCCCTCTTTCATTTCACCAATGGTATTCCATGTTATGAGCTCCCCCTTCCATTTACTTAGGCTTTGAGCCTACATCTTCATATAAGATCTGATTGCATTGGTGCCTATCACATTGGATTCATACTAATAAGAAATTCATTCCTTTACTGTCCTTCCTTCATTTACCTCATAATATCGAACTCAATTTCTAGGAAAACTAATATGACCTATTCTTAGGGAATTTTTCTATTCCATAAATTTTTACCTTTTCAGTCTAAATTAAATTATGACAGTGGATGATGAGAGTTCCCCCAAGATAAGGTAGCCTCACTAGTAATTTTCCCCTAAATACGATTTTTTAATATCAGGTGTAGTCGTTCCACGTATTGGATATTACATGTGTTTCCTTAAACATATAAATTTCCTTAGACTTAATTTTTTGTTATGTTTGAATTTTCTTATATACCCATGTTTATATTCATAGGTCAACAACATCAATAAGTTCCTCCCCTTTGGGTGTTCTTTTTAAATACCCTCCGCATATTAAGTATTGATATTTCCAACCAACCTTCTAGGGGGTTCAAGATTCTACCTAATTGAATGGGTAATGAATATGGTAAGTGGGTGGTATGGCCACTTCACATTTCCATCATATGAAAATTGGTCATTCCCTTTATTGAATAAAATTTTAATGATTTTTAATCTCCTTGTGGATTGAATTAAATCATGAGTAACTTGTAATATATATATATAATACATGGGCATGGAGTCCAGTATATTTTTCATTCTTAGGAAGGGAGTCCCATATACTTGTGATACTAGGAAATGGTGACCCACATACATGTGGTACTCTGGCATGGAGACCCACATACATGTGGTACTAGGGCATTGAATCTCATATTCATGTGATATACAAGCATGGTGTTCCATGTGCTTATGAATCGTAGGCATAGAGTTCCATTTAAATGTGATATAGTGGTATGTCATCCCATGTACTTGTGATTCCTAGGCATGGAGTCTCATACATTTTTTATACATGGGGATGGTTAGCCATATGATTAATGATACCATGGTATGAAGTCCCTTGACACTTTGTCAGACTTTTACTGCTATCCATGGGTAGATGAGTTAACCCTTGGGTCCTGGATAGTAATAGTAACTATATATATGTACTTAAATAGCATTATATATTCACAATATATATACATATATATACATCTATATTTATATGCATATAGTTACTTTTTTAGAAATATCCAAGCATAGGCTAAAGAAGGTAGTGTTAGTCTGGTATCCTTTAAGAACCATAGCCAGCCAAGTTATAGTTTATATTTTTTATTTTCATTTTTATAGATGATAATCTCTCATTTTATATGCATCAACTGGATTATACTAAACATTGTTTGTGGTTGACTACTGATTATATCTCACACCATTTTTGGTCCAAAGGTTGGTACCCAGATAGATCTTATTGATGCAAGAATGGAAAAATTGAAGAATCCATCTTCAAAAACCAGGTTTTTTCAATACTAAAATAGATCAGGGAGAAGAGGACTGAGCTTATGCTCATAATGCTAGTGGACATAAATTTTGTTCTTTTTTAAAAAAAATTAGCATGTTGCATATTAATATACCATGTATACCATTTACTCCCCCTTTTTTATAGCATCATGACATGATTATCATTTTTTCTTATGATATTGATTAAGTTTATTCCTATATTTCTTATTTGGATGGTTTATGCTTCCACAGTTCATTGATTTCACTATTTCCATTATATATTATTATTTCATACCATTATTCAATACTCTGGTCATTTGGGTATAGTCTCCCCATTGTACCAATATAAAACCTCACATCTATTCAGCATCCTCTAGCTTACAGGGAAGGTCACTTGAGATAAAGTTTGGTTACTTATTTGTGAACTGGGTTAGGGAGAACATAGAGTTTTATCAATGGAAATTTTCCTTTGTCTTACTATTTTTATTTTTTGACACGATACTAGGAACATGTTGGGATTTTTTAATGAACCTAGGTTTGGGATTAGCTAACCCACGTATAGGGAAAGGAAAAATAACATAGGTTGGGATATTGCTATTTTCATTTGTGCTTGTTATAGTTGTACTGATTTCACCGTTGGGATGATGCATATGATTTTTAGTGTTATTATTGTTAATGTTATGATGGACTATCATTACCATTAACTTGGTATGGTAAGGAGGTAGTATCTCAGGCATCAATTTAGGAACATGTGGATTTATTGGTCAAGCATTATGAAATTCCGTGTTTAGTTACAGTGGGAATTACCTATTGCATATTACTAGTTCCTTAATTGTTATATTTTAAAATATGTTGATTATTCTTCCAAGGAAATAATAATTTGATTTATTAAGATTTATGTATCAACCAAAATGATTATTTCCTATGTATATTTTTGTATGAACCATAATTTACAAATTACTCCATGTTTGATCCATGAAACACTAGTCACATGGGATGAAATGGTAGTTTATTCAGTTATATGATCACCAATTATAATTAATGAAGCATGTAATTCTATTAATTTTGAATGGAGACTCATCTAATATAATAATTTAACTTCATATATTAGATCTTGATATCAGGTTTAAGGCTTAATCCATAGTTACATGATATCCCAATTGCAACTTATAAATATTATGACTTTATAACATTGGAATGGTGACTATTCTAATAGGACTTCAATTTGTATATACATATAAATCTGTATGAAGTTAAATAAATTTAAAATATAAGAAAAAAAATTTACCATTAAATAGGAATTCTAATTGTAATTTAAAGGGTGTTTTCCTCTATATCATGGTATTGACACTCAATATATTAAGACCTCTATTATGAGATTTGAGACCTTGACCATGAACTGACCATATTAATGGGAGTAGGGAGTGTCTATTGTGATCTTTTATGATCTTCGTTACCACCTATACCTAGATTTAGAATAATTTATGGAGGTGTAACCCTTTTTATAGAAACTCTTGTACCTATCCAATTATTATATATTTGATCCTATCTATTTTTCAATATCTTCGGATGTGAGTGCTTGGAAATTTTATAACTATTTTTCAACAATGTACTCATGTTGTCTGAAAGAAGGAATGTGGTGATGATTCTCTCGAGATGGTGGGCCCTGATCCACCATAATTTCCACTAGTATTATCAATTGTGGTAACTCCCGATGTTCCGATTCTGGCTGTTTATTCATAGTTTCAAGAGAGACTGGTATGATTTATGTAGTCTGTGAAAAGAATCTCATGACTAACCCCAACTATAGCATAGTTGACATGAGAAATTCAAAAGTATCATCCACCTATATTCTTGGGTGACATTGCACCCTACGTTATTATGTAATGGATTGAGGGAATACAGTCGATATTTATGCATATGGAAACACATCGAGAGAATAGTGTCAATATTTTGGGTTATATGATTCATGATTCTACCATGCATTGGTGGTAAGTGATTACTCAGACTATCTGTCATAATGTTATGATTTGGTTTGTCTTCCATGAAACCATATTCAGTTATTTCATTCCATAGACTCTTTGGGAGGACCTCTCTATGAATTTTATACACCTACAGTATAGACCTATGTCTGTGATGGAATATTCATCTCATTTCCCTAAAATTATTTTATTTTAACTAACACATTCAATTAATGAGTTAACAAAGATTGGAAATTTGGAGAATGGCCTTTTATATTCAATCTTATCTCATGTGAATGTTTTTCAGTTTAATATCATTTCTGAGATATCAAATTAAACACTCATCACTGAGCAGAACCTAAGAAAAGCTAAAGGTGTGGTACAAGGTGGTTTCTTTTCAAAATAGGGATGTGGTTCTTTGAGTGCAAGGAAGAAACATTGTGAGTTTTCACATGGGGGTAGAAGTATTTAGATGATATCTGTTGATTGTTTCATGTTGTTTCACTGTTGTGGAAAGTGAGGTCATAAACATCCCAAGTGACTTAGAGATCCTATTGAATGTTGACGATGTAGCCGGTTGGGGCGTTTTTAGAAATTATGCAGAAATTTTTCATTTGCACCTAGGGGAGAGGATTTGTATTTGCACTGAGTTTTGGATTTGGATCAGTAGAACCTCACCTGAAAGGTTTCTGGACTAACACCAACCAATCAGGATGATGAGGAAGCCATGGATGAGGTAGCTAGGTATCATATATACAGTACTAGAATACCGGAACTACCATGGGTAGTCAGGTTTTATTGCAAGGTTGTGGGTTCATCCACATCTATACTGGGTATCCTACTCTTGAGGAGTAGATTTCTATGACTTCTACACTTATATGTACTATTCGACTATCCTCTACTTTAGTTTCTTCATTCTTTGATACAAGCACTTTTCATTCCCTCATATCTAGAATTATTAGGGAATATCTTTTACTAGATATAGATTACATATATGGATTCATGACTCTAGATAGACCATTATTTTTTTTATTATAGATTTAATGCCAGCTCAAGGAGTTTCCCATTGATATAAGTTGGTATTTTTCCTTATATAACTTCATCATCCTGAAGATTATTGGATTTGACTTCATAAATGGGGTGTACTGGTTATTACCCAATCATTACTGGGTTATTTTCTATCATTGGAGGGTGTCCTTCACATAACATGATGGTCGTACCTATGTTCACAATGTCTAACAAGATATCTTGGTGAGTTAATCTAGTCCAAGGCATCATGGTTTAAGCATTGTGACAGCCTAGAATTCTAGTCTCTTTATGATTAATAAGGGAGCACAACAAATGAAATTCCATCCTATTATAGATCATTTAAAGGATGTCTTGCATGATGAATTTTCTGATATAGGTGGATTTTTTCATTTATTTAGTTCTAAGAATTGATGCAATTTCCATTCATCCTTATAGGATGGTACCTATGGATCTTTAGGAGATCAAGATGTAGTAAGAGGATATGGAAAAAAAGGTTTTATATAGCCCAATACTTCACTATGGGTTTCACCTATCCTTTTCAATAAGAATGATGATGGAACATTGATATTTTTCATGGATTATATGTGGTTGAATCTACACATAGTAAATAATTGGTATCCACTTCCATTCATAGAATACCTCTTTGACATGTTCAGAGGAGTGTGGGTTTTCTACCAGATAGATTTGAGGATGGGAAACAATTAGGTGTGTGTGATACCATTATACATTAAATGTATAAAATTCCATATTATATATCATATGTAAAAGTATTTTTTCATGTCTTTCAATCTCCTGAATGTTCCTGTAGTCTCTATAGCTCTAATGAATCGGGTATTCCACCTGTGTCTTGATTAATTTGTGGAAGTAGTCATGGATGATATATTTTTATATTCAATTAATTTACAATACAATGTAAAAAATCATGAAAACATACTGAATTAAATAATATAGCACCACTATTATTCTATTATCACTAAATCTCAATTCTGGATCGATAAGTTTCACTTCTTGGATCACATCATTTCAGATGTGGGAGTGTCTGTTGACCCAGGGAAGGTGAGATATGTGGTGTCCAAGGAGTAGGGAAAGAATTTTTTTACGTAGACTTTCATGGGGATGTATTTCTATTACATGAATTTTATTCAAGTATTTTTACACCTAAAAGAACCTCTCATCGGATTCACTAAGAAGTTTTTAATGATCTTATGGTCAGAATCAATTGAGGAAGAATTTCAAGATATGTTAGGGAGATTGACATCAACGCTGATCCTGATTTTTCTATAGCCAAATTGAATCTATAAAGTTTATTGTGATGTTTAAGTAATTTGGATTGAAAATTTTATAATTTAGGGATTTCAGGTTGTAGTATACGGGTCCCACTAGTAGATACCTCATGAGAGAAGTTACCATATGCATGACATCAAGATTGAAATTGTAGTTCATTCCTTACATTGTTGGATTAAATATCTTTAGGGATATATATTTCTTATATATAAGGACCACAAAAGCCTCAAATAAATCATCACCCAGTGTGACATAAATGTCAGGAAGCAATGATAGGATGAATACCATCAGTCCTTTTATTTGGAGCTTGCATATATTCCTTGGAATGGAAATCTAATTACTAATGCATTAAGATGTAATACTCTGACACATTTAGTGTAGTAGGCCTATAGTGAGTGGTAGTTGATGATCCTCTCCTCTAAGATGAACTTAGAGCCTAATGAGAATCACAGAATGCCTATCTTTATAGCCTTATTTTTGATGTCTTCTTTTCTAGAAATATTTAATATGAGGTGGCTTTCTTATCCTGTAGGTTTGGTCCTATGGGAGAGTATTTCAAGTGAGGATCCACCATAAGGTTTGGTGGTTGGTGGGGATGAGTTCTTTCACTTTTAGGGTTTCATCTAGGTTCATACACACATATGGGAGGACGTGATGCGACACTTTCATACCTCTAATTGGGAAGTGCATACTTATTTTACTAAGATGTATTGTGAGTTACATATCCATTATTAGTGTTTGAAGATGAAGGAAAAATAGCGTGTTTTATCACCGGGCGTTTCACCTATCGGTAAATCAATGAAGAAATCCAATGTCCTTTAGGGATTTTTCAGTTTTTTCCCATTCCCTATGTGGAAATGGCATGACATAACCATGGACTTCATGAAAGGACTAACTAAGTCACCTCAAGGTGGTGATGTCATACCGGTTATCCTTGATCAGATAACCAACGTCACCCACTTACTTCCAATTATAGGGAACATTTCAATTGATTATATTTAGAGAATTTAAATTCAATACACATTATTATTTAATAGAGTTAACCATTATATCATATTAAATTTGGACACTCAGTTTACTTCACGGTTATGGTAGGGGTTGTGGAAGGCACACAGTCTACAGGTTTTTCTAAACATAGCTTTTCACCCCATAAAAATAGGAAATCTGATCATACAATTCAAATTTTGAAGGAAATTCTATGAGAATGTGTCTGTGATTTTGGATGTTAATGGGAGAAACACATACCCCTAACTAATATTTCCTATATTAACTTCTTTTAGGAAATAATACATATGGATCCATATAAGGCCCTATATGGTAAGACCTGTTATTTACCTTTTTTTCCTATAGGTATTTAAGGAATCACTATTGGGACCTTTCCTCTTATTAAATACTTTAGATAAGGTATATCTTATCCACATGATTTTGGATACAACTCATTCTAGGAATAAATTGCATGTTGATGGTCACTGCTGACCTGTGAGTTTGATGTAAGACATTGATACTTTATAGTAATTTCCCCTTGTTTGAGTCATAGATAGATTTTGAGATAAGTAAATCTATCACCACATTATTTTGGGCCTTTTGAGACCTTTTAGAGAGTTAGGATCGTAGCTTATTAGTTTTCCTTACATTAAAGGTACTTAGCCATGCCAGAAATCTTCCATGAATCTTAGATTATCCATTACGTTTTAGTCTAGTATCCAACTTTTTATCCTGGTGATATTGAATTGGAATATAATTTTTCCTTTGAGTAGTATCTGGTATAGATCATTGATATAAATACTAAGGCTCTTTGAGGTAGAACAGTTCATTTGGAGTTGGTACTATGGAAGAATAGCTATTTAAAGGATATATCTTGGGAGATAGAGGCAAGAATATGTGCTCAATGGCCAGTTCTATTCATGAAAAATCATTACCACCAATGGAATTGAAACTTAGCAATCAGTTATTTTAATGAGGGAAGATTTTAATATCCTAGTTTTTCTCATGAGGTAAACCCCTTTATTTTCCAGTTTTGCGCATTTTTTATCATTTTGGATGTTCTTAAGTGGCCATGGAGTGGTTCTGAAGCATCTAGGGATTCTCCAATTCATAGTGATCTAGATTTTAGAAAGGTATAATGATCTGTATGGTTAGGACACAATTAGTACTAGCCATTAAACTCAATCATGTGGGTTCTATAATAAATTGCATATGGAAACATGTTTGGTTTTAACTATTAACTTTATGTCACATAGATATGCGGTGTTCTCTTTTGTGTTTAAGGGGGCCACATTATTTTCCCAAACCATCCACCTAGGTTCATACCCTTATTTCTAGTAAACTAGTATAGGTACAAAGTTTGGGAGACCATGTGGAAAAACCATGATCTCCTTTAAAAAGTGGGTAAAATTACCTTTGGTCCCATTTTCCCTAAAAAAACATATAATACCTCATTCCCCTTTTTTTCTCTAACAACCAACCATGTGAGGATCTCATTACTTCCTTCTCCTTATGCCTTGAGCCCTCATCTTCATCTGAGCTCTAATTTTATCACCACCTATCGCCTTCTAATCATACCAATAAGAGTTTCATTCCTCTTCCTTTATAATGTTATTTACCTCACCATATCAAACTCCATTTCTTGGAGATATAATATTTCATATTGTTAGATAATTTTTCAATTTATTCGATTTCGACTATTTCATCCCAAAATAAAGGATGAAAATAGACAAGGATTTCACCACAAAGATAAGGAAGGTGGTCTAGTAATCTTTCCCTAAAGAAGAGTTGTTTTATATCATGTCTCATTATTCCACATGTATTACTTATCTTGTACTTCCTTAAATAATTGAATTTCATAAAAATAAATTGTAATTTATCTAGGAATTTCCATGAATACCCTTGTTTATAGTCGAAGGTCACCCACCATAGAAAGTGACACCCCTAAAGTTGTCCTCATTAAATAACCACAATATAATAATTATTTATACGGCTAACCTATCACCTAAGTGTTATTGGATTCCACTCAATTGAATGTATTATGGAAATTAATGGAAATTTTTTGGTACAACCACTTCACTTGGCCCTCATATGAACATTGGTTAGGCCCTTGATTAAATAAAATCTTTATGATTTGTAAATCAACCCTTGGATTGTATTAAATCATTCCAATCATGTAATATATTTGCAATACATGGTCATGGTTTCCCATATATTTGAAACACTCAATAAATTTTTACCATCTACTTTTGATACTTAGGAATGGATAACCACATAATTTTTATACTCATGCATGGAGACCCATATACATGCTTTACTCAGTAATGGAATCCCATATTCAAGTGATATATGTGCATGGAATCCCATAGTCTCATGATTCTCAAATAGGGGATCCCATATAGTTTTGATACACGGACATGGTGACCATTCTGATTTGTGATACCTAGGAATATAATCCCTTTACACCCTGAGAGACTCTTATGACTATCCATAGATAAATGAGTTATGCCTCAAGTCCTAGCTAGAAATAGTATCTATATAAATAGTTATAAATTTAACTATGTATATAGACCATATATATACATACATATATAATACTATATATATTTATATATTTAGTCACATGTTTAGAGATATCCCGGTGTTGGCCGAAGGAGGTAGTGTCATCCTAGTAACCTTTAGGAACCAGAGCTAACCTAATTAAAGTTTATACATATACATTATAGTATTATCTAGGCACACTGATCACATTATATTTATCATCTAGATTATTGAAGACATTGTTGGTGGTGGCATACCATGTATGTCATAAACCCTATTCAGGATTTTCGTTCCTAGATAAATAGATATTATTGATGTTGGTGCGGATAAAGAAAAGTGTTAATATTTCTATGCCTGATTCATTCTATACTAGGATAGAGCATGGGGAAATAAGGATGACATTATACTTCTAATACTAGTGGAGATAGATTTTTTTCTTTGTGAATTTTTTATAGAATTCTGGATATTCGTGTACCATGTATCCTGTGTACTTCCACATTTATATATAATCATTACATAAATATCATTTTTGAATAGGATATTGATTTAGAATACACCTATTTATTATAAACAGATCGTTTTTTCTTCCATGGTTCATTGATTATAATATTTCTACTTTTTACTTTTATTATATACCATCGTGCTACAATCTAATAACAAGGGTATTTTCTCCCCATCATATGATTGAACCATCTTTCTATGCCTAATTCAACTGGGTTTGGTTACATATGAGTGAACCAAGTCTAGGATGTCATAGTTGAGATTACATTTTTGGAACCACCCAACACATGGTCTTATGTTGGTATTGGTGGTTCCTTACAATAGGTTTCATAAGAACAATATATTCTATGGTAGGTTCATGGTGTACTATAACCACAAGATATTGAGGTATATTTTCCCAAAAGATGAGAATATAGTCAGCTGTGAAGATAGGTAGAGTACCTACATTCCATTGAATTCTGAGGTGGTGTTTAACCTAGGTAAGGTTATCATTGTGGATGGAATTATGAGAAGACATAGTCGCAAGTCATGTATGATTCATGAAATGAGTGGTAGATAGAATCCCTATTTTTGGATATTCTCCGAGATGTTTTTGAGTATCAGGGTCAAGCGACCCTTGTGTATTTTTACAACACATCTCCACTAAAAAATTGAGTGAAAGAGAGTTTTCTATTGGATTATGGTGGTCTAGTTATGAGAAAATATATATATAGTGAAGAACCACCACCAAACTTTTCATTTTATAATGATGAGATACTTTATGTTAGTGTTAATTTTGTGTCCCTAAATGAATGATTGATGATTTGGTGAATGAATCATATAATTCAAGATGTTGTTTTACCTAGGAAGTACCAATATGTTCCATAATATCCATTGATAATATTGGTGGCCATAAATCAAGATGGACATAACTAGATTTGTCACACAGTGCTCCACCTTCAACTCATTGCTCTTCCCCAATCATTACTCCTTACTGAATGGAAGTTTGATGAAGTTACTATTGATTTTAATACGGGGTTTTGGGGGATTTATGGAGGTAGTGATGTGACATAGTTAATTTTATAAAAGTTTACTACGGTTTCTCATTTTATACAGATATAAGAGACTTTATCTATTAACTAGTTAGTAGGCACTATATATGAGAGATAGTATATCTATATGAGGTTCTTAGGACTATTTCATTGATTAGGATTCCCATTTTACATTGATATTTGGAAAAGGATTATAGATGGTTCTGGATACATATGGTAATATAGGAAGTACTCATCATCCATAGATTTAGGGTAGGTCTAGTATTTCCATTGGGATATTATAAGACATTTTTCATGTGCGTGTCTAGGATTTTAAGACCCCATGGGAGAACCACTTGGCACTTAGACATTTTCTTACAAAATAGTAACCAAGATTCAAATAATATGGAATATTTTTAAACCTTAAATGGTATGTTGTATTGATATCACAATTGTTTTTGGGAGTCTAATTATTCAATGATTAATAGTTTGAGAATTATTGAGGATGCATCAAAACATATTTAGGTGATCCAAAAAAGGTCTATGACTATTTAATGTTAGAAGAGGTTTTATTTTGACCAATGATTCCATCCATTAATGACTCTGAAAAGTGAATAGGTACTCTTAAGAGTGTCACATTGATTGATAAATCATCATATTTGGATAAATATAAAATTGGATCATTGGTTTTTGGGGGTTAATTGATATTTTGTAGAAAATATTTATTCTAGAAAACTTGTTTTCTCTTCTATTATGTTTTTAATTTATACATGATTTGTTTCATGTGTTTCTTATATGAAAATATCATACCAACCTATAACAGGGTATTAGTTTATAATTTTTTGATCAAGGTTTTGAGGTGTCATATTAGGATATTTCATTTCATAATACAGATTATAGTGATAAGAATCTATATAAGAAGAAAATCCCTCTAGTATGAATGTAGTAGAAGTATGAGGGTATCCAAGAAGAAATGTGGAATATGGAATCTGACATGGAATAATAGTTTCTATAGTTTTTCTCTAGGGATACCTAGTGACATTAAAAATATTTCTTTAATAAAATATGGGATAAATCATAGGGTAATTACCTTACTGGTATAAGTAAAGTTTCATTTATGGGAGATAAGTCCATCAAACACATGAATAATGAAGGGATATGATAAAGAAAAAGAATGAGAAACCATATGTACGACCCACACTCCAATGAATCATTTGTAAGGAGTATGGGTAATACCCAAGAAAAGTGCACCAAATATATGGTTAATGATGATAGATCACTTAAAAAACCAAATCCAAGAGAGAAGTATAATTTTTATGTAATAAAAACTATGAGAGTAAGTCAGATAAATGTATTGGTTAAAGGTACACTAATCACCCACTCAAGAACTAATAATTTATTATTTTATTATAGTCCTTCTCACTGTTTTATATTTGGAGTGTTTTCTAAGATCATCAAATCAGTACCCCCAAAATATAGATTCCAAATTATCAGTGAAGTCTCCAAAGTATGTGATGATTTAATCCCATGTTAACAACTATTCTCCAATTGATGTTTGTTTGAATGAACTTTAAGAAAATATTAATATTATACATTTAGATAATTTTTTTTATAATTTTGGTATGGAATATATCTCTTTATGTAAATTCTATATCAATTGTTCGGAAAGGAAAATTATATTTCATATCTCTAATCAACCCATGATTATCAATTTATGTAAGGTTGACTATGAACTTTTAATTTAGTTTAATTAATTTGTAGGTGACTTATTACCTATCAGTCTAAGATATATAGCTCAAATGATTAGGTAAACCCCAATATTGAATACGTGTCTATTGTATTGGAATATATAGATGTATTATAGGAAGATTTTCCTAGTCTTCCCCCATATTAGGAGGGTGATTTTTTTCATTTATTTCATACCTACTGATACACATATATCAAAGTCTACATATAGAATATAAATGACTGTGTTGTATGAATTAAAGAAGAAAATCCAACAGAATACGGATATGGGTTTTATATTCTCAAGTAATTTACTATAGGGTGAACCAATTCTACTTCTTAAAAATGAGAATAGATCAATGTTCCACTATAATAATTTTCATGAATTTAACATGATCCTAATCAAGAAAAACTATCCTTTACCCTAGATTTTATACTTGTTCAATAAACTATGAGGAGATCAATACTTATCCATGATTGAAATTTAATATTGAAATCATAAATTAAGGGTTCAGTGTGAGGATATTTAAGTTAAATTTTTATAAAAGACATATAAATTATGAATTTATCATGATTAATTTAAGATTACTAATTCTCATGGTGCCTTCAAGGATATAATCAATAGTGTCTTTCTTGATTACCTTGGACAGTTTGGCTTAATATTTATATATTATATTCTTATATATTCCATTGAATTGGAAGATCATGATCATAATTTTCTAATTGTGTTGAATACCATGAGGAAGGAGAAATTGTATTCCTAATTTATCATTTGTGAGTATTGGTTATGGAAATGACTATTCTGGGGTTATAAAATTACAGGTGAGGGTGTGTATGTGGTGTTAGTCATAGAAATTTGTAAAAGGGGTGAATATTATTTTTAAATATTTTATAAAAAATAATTAATCATAATTAATTATAGTATGAAGAAATAATGTAGTTTAGTGTTCATAAAATAATGTAGTGGAAATTAAATTGGAAGACGTGATTTATTTAGTAGTTCAGATCACCAAGATCCAACTATACTGTTTAATATTCTCCAATTTATGATAATATTCGTACCCACTACGAATCCTCCCTTTTAAAGGATTTATAACCACTTTAAATACCCTAAAATTTTCAATACCAGGATTTATAACGAGCTTGACTATTTATAGAAGTCACAACTATAATAACCCGACTTTTGTTAGGGATTCACAACACTAGGGAATTCCTTTTGTTTAGTTAGAATAGTCAATACCATGATTTATATTGATTGAATAAAGTATAAACAACCTCTAAAGAAAAAAAATTGAAGGAAAGACTACATAGAAGTTATAAACATATTAGAGAAGGATGTAGAAGTCAATAAAGCTCATGGAGCATTGATCAATTCAACAACAAGAAATCATATGTTTGGAGATCCATCATGATCTCACCATTGAAACTGTAGTCGCATAAGATAGGATTCATGTATCAAGTATCAAATAAGTATTTTAAGTAATTATATATCACAATTCATGCCTTACACTTCATTATAGGAAAATCATAAATGATCATCAAGATTTCTCCTTTTTCACATTATGCAGGAGTTCCCTAAATTCATCACTGCAATTAAATGGTTTGAAATATAAAAACTACTAAAAAATGTCATTATATTATAAAAAATATATTCATGGAAACAAATTAGTGTTCTCTAATTCCAAAATTAAATTCATTAAAACAATTTCAAAAATGATCTTTAGTATGTATAAAAGATTTTAAAATAAATAAATCAATTAAAACATCCTAAAAACATTCAATATATATATAACAGGTTATATAATAAATGAAATGAAACTTATTATATCCATAAATATTTTTCTGATATTTCCCTAATAGAAAATTTCCAATATAGTCATTATATTGTATATGTATTTACTAATGAAATATAAAATTTCAAACTAAATTGAAAAAACATATATTTTATTAAAATTTTAAAACATCACTAAAAACAAGCATCAAAATACATGTATTAAATGAGTGTTTTTCAATAAATAATTTTTCAAAAAACATTTAATAAAGAATATATTAATATTTTTAAAAATAAAAAATTATTTATAAAATAAAATATTAATTATAAGATCCTCTATATGTTGGAAAAATTAAAAAATTAATATCGGTTGTGATTGTGATACTATCTGGTAGTCACTAATCCATTGTGTGTGATCCCCAAATCGTACGAGTTGTCTAATTGTGTATCATGTAGGACTCATTTATCCATACCTGCATTGTTAGAAGTAATTGTGCCTCCTTCCCTATAGGGTTTCTACTTACCATGTGCCAGGCCTTTTTCACCCCAAAATTTGTTTTATGGGCTTTGAACAACCCTCGTACAACTCTGATGAACCCATGATATCATTGTGTGTTCAATTTATTTGCAAAATCAGAATTTAAAATAAAAAAAGGATATTTACCCCATATGAAAACCCAGGTTCTTATAATTTTGATTATGAAAAGCATTAACTGACTCAAAATAGAAAAGATATTAAGGAAATATTTAATTAAAAACGATACATAATTCAGAAATAGATATGAAAAGGATGTGGAATTCGATGTTTCTTGGGAAACATTTATCATTTCAACACCTTAAAAATGAACATCTGAAGTTATTTTGTGATTTAACCAATAGAAAAATAGTCGTATAAGATAGAATCCATGTATTAAGTATAAGAAAAGTAGTTAGTAATTTTATATCGTACTACATGGGTTATTCTAAATTTATATAAAATCATCAATGGACCTCAAGATTGTTCATTTGATTCCCATTGTATGGAAGTTTCATATACTCATTCTATAGACCCACAAGTGATGTACATAGAAATTACATTACTTTTGCGGGATACTTAATACATAACAAAAATAGACACCCAAAGACCATAATAGTTTAGTGTCTTTAGACACCCTTAACATAATCTTCTAATTATAGTGAAATATCTTCCACATCTTCCATAAGGATCTTCTCATTTTTTTTCTTAGTTAAAACCTTCATTTATATCCCAGGGAAAAGATAAACATAAATCATATAAAGGGTGATCTTGAATTCTCAGTAAGGGAAAAAAGGGAGAACATGAAACAATACATAAACAATTGAACATAAAAACATGAACATAAAATTTTAAAATAAAATTCCAAAGAAATGACATAAAAATTAGTAGTTGGTAAGGCATGGATCACAAAGGAAGATTAACCATGAAAGAATGGCATTGGTATAAAACATGTAATTGTGAAAAACCATTAAGCACGTGATATGACTTCAATAGTATCCAAGGCATTTCTTCCAAGACCATCATAGTGGACAATTTCAATTACCGAACCGGGTTTACTTGCCATTCTAGCCCTATATTACTGAATTGGATTTACTTGACATTCCAGCCATGTGATTTTTGAGATATAAATCTTTACCCAATGCATTGGAGGTAGATATAGGTCCCACCCATCTCATAATGAAATCATTCATTCGTGTGCCACAAAATAAACATAAATCATTCAACATAACCCAATGAATAAATTGGATTTCATATACATCATCTCATCATAACATAATCAATATAAAATAGTGGATATAATATCATCATAAAAAAATAAGTCCATTTAAATAATATGGACATTATACATGAAACATATCCATATTAAATAATTTCATCTTAGATGGAAAATATTTTTGATAAAACACTTGAAATGAATTCTTTAGGAAAATATCCTTTCATCTTCAAAATCATTTTCTTCCCTCAAAATGCCGTGCAATTTTAAAAGAAAATAATTTTGTTAAAAATAATCATGAATTCTTGTAGAGTAAGCTTCATGGAAATAAGATTTCATGAAACTGTAAATATCTGTTCATTCCATATAAGATAAAAAACATTCACTACGTACTTTTTCTAAAAAAACGTCAAAAAGTAACTTGTGTGATAAAAAAAGAAAGATTCCTTGCATTAAATGTGGTAAAAGTCAAAAAATTGAAAAAATTAATTTAATCAAACATGTAAGAATATTAAACATTTTATGAAAATATTTTCAAAAAACCTGCACATGGGGGATAATTATAACCCCAGTGAATTATTACGAATAAACAATCTTAGATAAGAACGAGATTGGAATAATTATCCCTTACCATTTATAATTAGTGGAATCATACAAGTCATAAAATAAAGAAAATTACATGCATATTTAAATATCATATCCTGGATAATAATAATCATAAAACATTCATTGGAAGCATAAACACGATACAAACGAAATAGATGGTGATTAAGGAATATGTCTCATAGAAATAAAAGTGAGACAAAATAATCTATTACCATAGGTATGATTTATTCCTTATGTGTTTGAACCTTCTGTATAATGATTTAAATAATGTCATTGACTTATTCAAGAACCATATTCATTTTTATGATATCATATATGATTCACTTATGACTTTATATTACCCGTTCATTTGACAATTCCATGTTGAATCAACGTTTTGGGTAATAATCGTTTCATTGATCGAACATGTTTCGAATTGTTGTTCTTGATATTAAATCATATATCATGATTGAAATACTTACATAATGTAAAACATGATTTATATATAATATATTTATTCATTATATATATATAACAGATAGATGAATGAAATGAAATACACCGTTCATGGAGACTGTAGGCCGTACGTACGCATGAATGCGGTTTTCTTTTCCTTATTGACTTGAATGGATGTAAGTAGATGATATATATATAGTATTATTATTATTTAATATTATTATTCCTTATATATAAATTATAATCATTCTTTTATGGTAAACATGGAGAATGAATCTCATCACTTCATGGAGACGGTAATCCGTACGTACGCATGAGCGATGATATAATTCCAAGATTAATTGATTGGAATTTAAGTGGTTAATATAATATCACATAATTAGTATCATGTAATAATAATAATATACAGTTATTTCATCCATTATTATACCTATCCAAGTATATTGGTTATGAAAAACAGATTACACCACGGCGTGGAGACGGTAGGTTGTACATACGCACGCGTGGTGATTTCATTTTTCATAGGATGGATATAAGATGGGATATGGTTGTTTCATATTCATAATAACATATCAGTATACAAGTGATAATGGAGTTATTACCTAATAATAAAAAACTCATATAGAGGAAGTAGAAGAAGAAATATGTTTGAAAGAATCCGTAATGGATATTACCTTTTCTTCGGCATGACTCTTCTAAACCTCCTCTTAGGGAAATATGGTTGGTATTTGAAGAAGTACAAGACCTATAGTATGTATCTAGGGAAGTTGATAAGATAAATGGGCAGGGTTTGGCCAAGTTTCAAAGCTCAACATCGTTTTAAGAGGAGATGGAGGAGGTTCCCTTTTATAAGAGAGGAGAGGGGCACTTTATGAAACTCTCAAAAATATTAATTTATAATAAAATTAGTCCCCACATAAAACCCTCCAAAATTACTGAAACTCAAATATGAGATTATATAGGAAAATTATATTGTCCAAAATGTCATAATTTATCTAATTATAGGGTGGAAATCCCATCAAAAAATAAAATTTAGACATGTTTGGAATTTATTTTAAACATTATAATTTTGATTTACCCATATTTAATCTATTTGATTTTATTTGTGATAATAATATTATAAATTTTAATTTGTTATAAATACTTAATTATATGTTGTGAATTTTCCATAATTAGATAAATTATGACATTTTGGACAATATAATTTTCAATTTGTAATTTTGAAATATTCTTGTGATTTTTAAACAATTTAATAATATGTTATTTTTATAAATTACCAATAGGGTCAATTTTGACACTATTCAATTATTTGAATTTAAATAAAATACACAAAGAAGATATGTTTGATCCAAAATAATTAATAGATTAATAACAAGTAATATGAATATATGATGTTATTGTATCACATTTATTAGTTCATATAAAATTTATTTTAATATTTTTAAAAACATTTATTTGATATTTCTCTGAATAAAATAATTACTACAACATTTTGTATAGTTATTTAATATACTTATATTTTTAATAAAAAATAAAAAAAAATACTATGATCTAGATAAATCTAATAAATTTCATAATAATACTTTTAGTAGAATTTATATTCTAAAACATCCAACTTTTAAAATGTTATCTTTATTTAATTAAGAAGGTGACAACTTTGACATCATTTAAAATAAAATAATTTAAATTTCATAATCTATATTATAAGGATCTAAATGGTCCCCAAGTAGAAACATGGATTCTTATGGTGTATATATACTTGAAAAAGAAGTATTAGTCAAGTTTTTGGGTCTTTTATGGGTATTATTATTTTAATAAAAACTATATTATTGATTTTTCACTAAATAAATAATTTCTTGCCTCATTAATCTATAGGATATTAGGGTAATTATATATTTCATAAAAATTACAAATAAATTAACATGATAAATAAAAACATTTTATCTTTAAAATGAGTTTTTATAATTTAATTTATATTCCATTTAGCCTAATAATAAAAATAATTTAATTATTAAAGTTTCAGTGAGACATATTTCACTTTCATTTAAATAAAATAAATTAATGGTCTTAATCTCATCCATGTGGATTCCAATAGATAAAATTTCAACCCAAGTATATTTTAAGATGAAATATAATCATCCAATTTTATTAATACAAGTTTTAGGTTAATTTTATAATATTATTTTTACCCTTAATTACCCAGTTTACTTTCAACAATAGAAAATAAAATTTACTATAGTTACTATTCATAATGGAAAATAATAAAAGTATCCTATATTCATAATTTGGACATATTGACTCCAAATATGCAATACATTTTTTCAAATTCAAAACACATAAGATGCAGTAATTTATTTAAAATTAATCTCGTTGTTGAAAAAAATACGAGATTTTATATAATACATTTCAAATGATTGAAATGTTTTTACCTATGAATTCAATGTAAATAAATGATAATCACATAAATTATATTAAATGGAGAAAATATATTATATTCATACATTAAAACCATTAAACATTTTAATTTAACCATATAAATTATCTCAATGAAAAAATTTCTTTTAAGTAAAATTTATCGTATTTTTATTATTCGTCAAAATATGAAATTTATCATAAAAATATGAAAATTTTATCCAAAGTAAATTTTTATATACTAATTCCAAATAATTAGTTTATTTTGAGAAATTTAAATTATAAAATTGTCAAAAATTATATTTAAAATGGTTGCGCCATCAAAAGGTGGAAAAACTGCATTTTTTTAGAAATACATCTTTTATCTGAAAAAATAATTTTGTTCACATACCATGTTCAAGAATATGTATAAGATGAATGATAATGTTATAAAATTCCAAATTTGTTTAATACTATTCATAACAGCTAGTTCATAATTATAAAAATATATCGTTGTTTAGTGAAACTCGGTATTACGTACAACACATGCTATTGAGGAAGGTCACTCTTTCATGAAATAAAAGCCAAGAATAGTGTTGCTTATAATAAAAGATAATACGGTGTTGCATATAGCGCACGGTAATATTAGTGTATCATACTAAAAAAGGCATCAAAGAAATTAAAAAGAATATTTCTCTTAATATTTCCGGGTGTTACATTCTACCCCCCTTAAAATGAATTTGACCCTCGAAATTCATCGGGGATATAAATGGTTTAATCCATGAAATTTTCTTTCAAAGAAACCCACGTTGTAAAAAGGAATATTAAAACTTAATTTTAAAAAGTAATGTAATAAATATAATGATTACCCAAATTAACTCATCACTGGGTTTCCACATAGGAGAACATAGGTGAAAACATGGACATTGAATTGAAATCTAACCATCATGTTCTGATAGAGAGTAGTAGAGAACATGGCTATGAAAAAGCCAACAATCACAAATCCATAAATTTGTGATGATCTAAGGTACCATCAGATTCATCGGATATGATGGTTCTAGGGCAACATTTTTGGTTTTCAAGATCATTTCCCTAATGTTGATGAATTTTTTCATAAGGATAAATACTTACTTGATTTCAGTGTAATATCATAGTTGATCCTTCCATGAAAAATTTCCACTCCATATATTATTTAAAGAAATGAAGTTGAATTTTTCATTCTTGAAGTGTTAGCAGATCAAGCAATAGAATGATAGGTCATTCCATCTATCTTTATCGGAAAATGGTTAACACAAATTATTAAATATACATAAGTACATCTATGGTGAGATTAACCATATATGATTCCAAAAATGGACTTATACTTCATATATCATACCGATTAATAAAATAAAACTAATTTCAACTAACTAGGGACTTCCTGTAGGCCAGTTTTAGGCGATAAAGGCATGTCTCACTTTGGTTGTGGGTTCGATTCCCACAGCCTTCTCTGACGCGATGAGTTGTCGCTCGTCTGTCAGGTTGTCCTTTGTTCTAAAATTGAACTATTATAACATTCTAGAAAATTTTTTAGCCTTAATAAGTATTATCTGATGTTCAAATTAATCCATTCCAACTTTTAGGCTTATTGAAAATACTTCTGTCCAATCTCATAGTATAAAGAAAACGAATACTAGAAAGGTCATCTACCGAGCTTGTGAATACCGTCATTTACCCTTGTATATCATAAGATATATCTTGTTGTTCACATTATAAACATGTGAATACCTTAATCATGTATTATATTGAAACTTGAATTACCATAGAATCATAATGAAAATAAGAATTCTATCAAAAGTTAATTGTTTCCACCTATGAAAATTTCAAAAAAAAAAATATCTACTCAAACCACGATATCACTTTATACTTATACCAGTCATGAGCTCATTAATAATATCAAGAAACTCATTATCATTTTATCCCTTCATTATACGTATATCATCTAGTTTCCAAAAATATATGAATAACCTTTCATGGTTACAAGTACTATTCAACATATACATTCAAATACTTTTGGAAAAAAAATTGTTTAACAACCCTTTGATGTTTCTTTATTCCATAGTACCATTAAATAACCTATACAAAATTACTCTTGATAAACATTAAATCATTCCACTACCTTCTTAAACCATTGACTGAGCTTCATCATTTTATTCCTCAACACTTTTTTCATCACATATATCATTTGTATTCCCTTCATCATCATCAACATAAATACTACCCATACAACCATGCTGACTTTCTTCATGATATTTTCCCTTAGGGAATTGGTTATTATAATGCCCACATTTAACACATTTAACTGTTTTTGATGTCTTAGAAATACCATTATCCTTGTCCATGGTGTTAAATGTACCTTTTCCTTTGCAATTACTGCCTTTTTGGCGTTCTTTTCCACTCCCAATGAATCTTCCAGTTCCTTTCAAACATTCTCCCTTATTCCTCTTCCCACATGGTTTACATGAGGGAAATTGAACTTTCTTTCCACTATGATCATCATGAAACTCTATCTTTCTCTTATTAGATGAGTCAGGAAACTTACCAAAGTTGACATTATTGATCATATTATGAGTTTTCTGATTAGGCATAATAATGATGTTTGGACTTTCAAATCCCATTTCATATGGTTTCTCATAAAGTATATCATTCCATTGTCCATAATATTCTCCATTAACATGAATCTTCTTGTTTCCATCCATTATCTAAAACCCAAAAATAATAGCATTAGAGGAAAAAATCATAATATAAAAACAACATAATCAAGGGGGAGTACATTCAATCTCTAACATCTTATGTTTAATCATAGGTTATTCATGATCATTATCATAATTCAAGGATTTATACTTTATATTTAACATTACGGACATCCCTAGACATACTATAGATATATCTCTAGGGATCTCACTAAATTTTTCACATACTAGATTCCAATGGTTAACTAAACCTTACCATTGATACCAACTGTAGAGACCCAATCTTGACATACATGGACATTACATTACTTTTGAGGGATACTTAATACATAACAAAAACAGACACCCAAGGACTATAATAGTTTAGTGTCTTTGGAAACTCGAAACATAATCTTCTAATCATGATGAAATATCTTCAACATCTCCCATAAAGATCTTCACATTTTGTTTTCTACCTAAAACCATTATTTATATCCAAGGGAAAATAAAAACATAAAACATAGAAAGGGTGAGCTCGAATGCTTAGTAAGGGAAAACATGGAGAACATAAAACAATTCATTAACATTTGAAAGTAAAAACATGAACATAACATTTAAAATTCAAATTCATGAGAACAGACATAAAACTTAGTAGTATTTAAGGAATGGATCACAAAAGAACATTAACAATGAAATAATGGCATTGGAATAAAACATGTAATTGTGGAAAACCATTAAGCACATGATATGATTTCCATAGTAGCCAAGGCATTGCTGCCAAGTCCATCATAGTGGATAATGTCCATTACTGAACCGGGTTTAGTTGTCATTCTAGACTTGTATTACTCAGCCGAATTTACTTATCGTTTTATCCATGTGTGTATCATGAGATATAAATCTTTACCCAATTAATTTGAGGTAGATATAGTTCTCACCCATCTCATAATTAAATTATTCTATCATTTCCACAAAATAAACATAAATCATTCATCATTACACAATGAATAAAATGATTTTTATATAAATCATCCCATCATAACATAATCTATATAAAACAATGGATATAATCTCATCATAAAAAAAATAAAACCATGTAAATAATAGCAAAATTATACCTGAAACATATCCATATTAAACAATTTCATCTGAGATGGAAAATCATTTTGATAAAACACTTAAAATGAATTCTTGAGGAAAATAACCTTTCTTCTTCAAAATCATTTTCTTTCCTCAAAATACCTTAGAATTTTAAGAGAAAAGAATTTCGTTGAAAATAATAATCAAATATTGTTGAGGAAGATTCATGGAAATAATTCATTATGAAACTGTAAAAATATGTTCATTCCGTATAAGTTAAAAAAACATTCTCCTCGTACTTTTTCTAGAAAAGTCAAAAAGTAGCTTGTATGGTAAACAAAAGAATGATTTCCTCCATAAAATGTGGAAAAAATAAACAAAGGGTAAAAATGACTTTAAACATACATGAAAGAATAGTAAAAATTTTATGAATTTTTTTTAGAAAACATGGAAATGGATGATAATTATAACCCCAAGTAAATACTTATGAATTAACAATCTCGGATAAGAATGAGATTGGAATAAGTATCCCTTACCATTTATAATTGGAAGAATCATAGGTGTCATAAAATAAAAAAAACTACATACATATGTAAATATCATATTTTTCATAATAAAAATCATAAAACATTCATGGGAAGCATAAACACCATACAAAAGAAATATATGGTCATTAATTCATATGTCTCACAGAAATAAAAGAGATATGAAATAATCCCTTACCTTAGGTCTAATTTATTTTTATGTGTCATAACCTCTTGTATAATGATTGAAATAATGTCATTCACTTATTCAAGAATCATAGTCATTTTTATGATATCATATATGATTCACTTATGACTTTATATTACCCTTTCATTTGTCAATTTAATGTAGAAGCAACGTTTTGGGTAGCAATCATTTCATTTATTGAACGTGTTTGGACTTGTTGTTCTTGATATTATTACGTATATCATGATTTACATAATTCTATATTGTAATACATTATTTATATATCAAATATATTCATTAAATATATATATATATATAATAGATAGATAAATGATATGAAATACACCATTCATGGAGAGGGTAGGTCGTACGTACGCATGAACGTTGTTTTTCTTTCCTTATTGACATTAATGGAAGTAAGTAGATGATATATATATATTTATATATACATAAATCCTGTAATATTACTATGTCACATTATTATTCATTATATATAATTTATAATCATTTTTGAATCACTACTCAAAAACGGGCTTATACCCACGGTTTTTTAAAACCTTAGGTATAGGGATAATATGGGGACCTATACCCACGATTTTGTCCAAAACCGTGGGTATATATTATTTTTAAAGACTAATACCCATGGTTTTGCAAAACTGTGGGTATAGGTGTATTTTTTGAAGATGTATACCCATGGTTTTGGCCAAATCGTGGTTATAGAGTTTTTTTCAGAAGAACTATAACCATGGTTCTTCAAAACTGTGGATTTTGGGGTTTTTTTGAAGCCCTATACCCACTGTTTTAGAGAATCATGGGTATATCTTTCATCCCATAAGGTGGGAAAAAATTACACATGATAATGAAAAAAATGGTGGGAACATAGTTTGGATTAATATATAAATATATTTACAAATAAAAAATAACCAAATTTCCGTAGATGAATTGGTGTGGTGTCGGTTTGTGTTATGCATTGTCGTGGGATCAAATCCTTACGGATGATATTTTTCTAAAACTGATAGTAATATTAATATATTAATAGAAATATTGATATATAATTACAGAATTAAGTTTGCTGGGTTGGTTTTTCGTCAGGACTGTGAAGGTGAGGTCATGGGATCGATAAACGCATGTTTCTTTTTTTCTAATTCGGGTATCGATTATTATTTTTATCAAAATATAGATATATATAAATATATGTACCTTAGCGTGGGTGGTACAGAATGTTCAATTAGAGAGTAAGGTCCCACATTCTAATCTACCGCCTGTTTTTTTGTACAATTTATACCCACGGTTTTAAAACCGTGGGAAAAGGGCTTTGACAACATGGAGGGGAATTGACACCCTGGCAATAAAGCATTACCCATGGTTTTTACAATCCTTGGGTATAGGTTGAGAACCTATACCGACACCTCTCAGCCCCACGGTTCCCAAAAACGTGGGTATATGCTATACCCACGGTTTTGAACTATGGTTATAGGTTTTTTTCCAGTAGTGAATGGTTAATATGGAGAATGAATCTCATTGCATCGTGGAGACAGTAATCCATATGTACGCACGTGTGATGATATCATTCCCATATTTATTAAATGGAATTGAATTGGATGATATAATATCTCATAATTAGTATCATGTTATAATAATCATATATAGTTATTTCTTCCATTATTATACCAATCCAAGTAGGTTGGTTATGAAAAACAGATTACACCATGGTGTGGAGACGGTAGGTCATATGTACGCATGTAGGGTGGTTTCATTTTTCATTGGATGGATATCAGATGGGATACGGTTTTTTCATATTCATAATAACATATCAGTTTACAAGTGATACTGGAGTTATTACCTAATAATGAAACAACTCATATAGAGGAAGTATAATAAGGAATAAGTTTGAAAGAATCAGTAAAGGATATAACCTCTTCTTTGACGTGCCTCTTCTAAACCTCCTCTTAGGGCACTAAGGTTGGTATTTTAAGAAGTATAGTACCTCTAGTATGTATGAAAGGAAGTTTATAAGATAAATTAGAAGTTTTTTTCTGAGTTTGAAATCTCAAAATGGTGTGAAGAGGAGAGGGAAGAGGTGCCCATTTATATGAGAGGAGAGGGGCACTATAGGAAACTCTCAAAACTATTAATTTATAATAAAATCAAAACCCACATAAAAACCTCCAAAATGACTCAACATAGAGGATGATATGATATAGGGTGGAAATATCAGCAAAAAATAAAATTTATATATTTTTGGAGTTTATTTTAAACCTTGTAATTTTGATTTATCCGTATTTAATCTATTTGATTTTATTTATGGTAATAATATTCTAAATTTTAAATTTTTATAAATACTTAATTATATTTTTTTAATTGTCTTTAATTAGATACATAATGACATTTTAGACCATATATTTTTTAAATTGAAATTTTTAAATATTTTGGGGATTTTTAAACAATTTAATAATATGTTATTGTTATAAAATACAAATACTGTCAATTTTGACACAATTCAATTATTTGAATTTAAATAAAATCCACAGAGAATATATGTTCGAAATGATATATTTAATATATTCCTAACATTTCATATTTTTCTATAAAATTCAGGGAGCATATTTATTAGTTAATATAATATTTATTTTAATATTTTTGAAACCATTTATTTGCTATTTCTCTTAAAATAATAATTAACAAATCATTTTTGTATAATTATTTAATATACTTACTTTTGGAATAAAAAATAAAAATAAAATACTATGATGAAGATAAATATAATATATTTCATAATAATAATTTAATTTGAATTTATCTTCTAAAACAGTCAACTTTTAAAATGTTATCTTTATTAAATTACGAAGGTGACATCTTTGACATCATTTAATATAAAATAATATAAATGTCATAGTATGTTTCATAAGGCTTAAAATGGTCCACAAGTAGACCCTTAGATGTTTATGGTGTAGGTATTCTTGACCAATAAGCTTTGGTAATGTTTTTGTTTCTTTTTATGTGTATTATTATTTTAATAAAAACTACATTACTGATTTTTTACTAAATAAATAATTTCTGCATCATTAATGTATAAGATATTAAAGTAATTATATATTTCATAAAAATTACAAATAAATTACCATGATAAATAAAAACATTTTATCTTTAAAATGAGTATTTATAATCGAATTTATTTTCCATTTAACCTTATATTAAAAATAATTTAATTATTAAAGTTTGAGTGAGAAATATTTCACTTTCATTTAAATAAAATAAATTAAAGGTCTTAATATCATTCAAGTGGATTAAAATATATAAAACTTCAACCCATGTATATTTTAGGATGAAATATAATCGTACAATTATATTAATACAATGGTTAGGTTAATTTTATAATATTATTTTTACCCTTAATTACATGGTTCACTTTCAACAATGGAAAATATAATTTACTCTAGTTACTATTCATAATGGCCAAAAATAAAAGTATCATGTAATCATTATTTGGACCTATTGATTCCAAATATTGAATACATTTTTTCAAATTCAAAAAATAGAAGATGCAGTAATTTATTTAAATTTAATCTCGTTGTCGAAAAAACGGGTTTTTATATAAAACATTGAAAATGATTGAAATATTTTTACCTATGAATTCAATGTATATTAATGATAATCACATAAATTATATTAAATGGAAAAAATATATTCTATTCATACATTAAAACCATTAAATATTATAATTTACCCATAGAAATTATCTTGATGAAAGAATTTTCTTTTAAGTTAAATTTAGAATATTTTTACTATTCATCAAAATATGAAATTTATCAAAAAAATATGAATAATTTATCCAAAGTAATTTTTTTAAACTAATTCTAAATAATTAGTTTATTTTGTAAAATTTATCTTATAAAAATGTCAAAAATTATATTTATAATGGGTGCGCCATCAAAAGGTGACAAAACTGCATTTTTTTTAAATACTTCTTTTATCCGAAAAATTAATTCTGTTCGCATACCATGTTCTAGAATATGTGTAAGATGAATGATAATGTTATAAAATTAAAAACATGTTTACTACTATTCATAATGTCTTGTTCATAATTATAAAAAATATATCATTGTTTAGTGAAACTCAGTATTACATACAACACACGCTATTGAGGAAGGTCGGTCTTATGTGAAACAAAATCTATGAAGAGTGTTGCTTATAATACAAGATAATATAGTGTTTTGTATAGAATGCGCTAATATTAGTGTATCGTATAACAAAAGGTATCAAAGAAATTAAAAATAATACTTCTCTTAATATTTTTGGGTGTTACATTCTACCCCCTTAAAATGAATTTCACCCTCAAAATTCATCGGGGTTATAAATGGTTTAATACATGAAAGGTTCCTTCATATAAAAAGACATTGTAAAAAGGAATACTAAGACTTAATTTTAAAAAGTAAATTAATAAATATAATGATTACCCAATTTAAATCATCACTGGGTTTCCACATAGGAGAACATAGGTGAAAAATGGGTATGGAATTGAAATATAACCATCAAGTTCTGATGGATAGTAGTAGAGAACATGGCTATGAAAAAACCAACAATCACAAAGCCATAGATTTTTGATTATCTAAGGTTCCATCTGATTCATTAGATATGAGGGTTCTAGGGAAACGTTTTTGGTTTTCAAGGTCATATCCCTAATGTTGATGATTTTTTGCATAAGGATAAATACATACTTGATTTAAGTGTAATATCATCATTGATCCTTCCATGAACAATTTCCACTACATCTATTATTTAATGAAATGAAGTTTAATTTTTCATTCTTGATGTGTTAACAGATCAAGCAATATAATGATAGGTCATTCCATCTGTCTTTATCAGAAAAAGGTTAGCACAAATTATTAAATATACATAAGTCCATCTATGGTGAGATTAACCATATATGATTCCAAAAATGGACTTATCCTTCATATATCATACCGATTAATAAAATAAAACTAATTTCTATTAACCAGGGGCTTCTTGTAGGATTGTTAAAGGAGATAATGGCATGTAGCACTTCGGTTGTGGGTTTCATTCCCACAGCCTTCTCTGACGCGACGAGTTGTCGCTCGTCCTGCAGGTTGTCCTTTTTTCTAAAATTTCACTATTATACCATTCTTGAAAATGTTTTAGACTTAAGAAATATTATCTGATGTTCAACTTAATCCATTCCAAATTTTTTGCTTATCAAAAATAATTTTGTCCAATCTCATAATATTAATAAAATGATTATTAGAATGGTCATCTATCAAGCTTGTGAATACCATTATTTACCCCCCGTATATGATAAGATATATCTTTTTGTTCACATTCCAAACATTTGAATACCTTAATCATGTATTATCTTGAAACTTGAATTACCATAGAATCATAATGAAAATAAGAATTCTATCAAAAGTTAACTGTTTCCACCTATGAAAATTTCAAAAAAAATTATATCTACTCAAACCACGATATCACTTTGTACTTATACTAGTCATGAGCTCATTAATAATATCAAGAAACTCATTATCATTTTATCCCTTCATTATACGTATATCATCTAGTTTCCAAAAATATATGAATAACCTTTCATGGTTACAAGTACTATTCAACATATACTTTCAAATAATTTTGGAAAAAAAAATTGTTTAACAATCCTTTGATGTTTCTTTATTCCATAGTACCATTAAATAACCTATACAAAATTACTCTTGATAAACATTAAATCATTCCACTACCTTCTTAAACCATTGACCGAGCTTCATCATTTTATTCCTCAACACTTTTTTCATCACATATATCATTTGTATTCTCTTCATCATCATCAACATAAATACTACCCATACAACCATGTTGACTTTCTTCATGATATTTTCCCTTAGGGAATTGGTTATTATAATGCCCGTACATTCCACATTTAAAACATTTAACTATTTTTGATGTCTTAGCAATACCATTATCCTTGTCCATGGTGTTAAATGTATCTTTTCCTTTGCAATTACTGTCTTTTTGGCATTCTTTTCCACTCCCAAAGAATCTTCCAGTTCCTTTGAAACATTCTCCCTTATTCCTCTTCCCACATGGTTTACATGAGGGAAATTGAACTTTCTTTCCACTATGATCATCATGAAACTCTATCTTTCACTTATTATATTAGTTAGGAAACATACCAAAGTTAACATTATTGATCATATTATGAGTTTTCTGATTAGGCATAATAATGATGTTTGGACTTTCAAATCCCATTTCATCTGGTTTCTCGTAATGAATATCATTCCACTATCTATAATATTCTCTATTAACATTAATCTTCATGTTTCCAGCCATTTTCTAAAACCCAAAAATAATAGTGTGAGAGGAAAAAAATCATAATATGAAAAAAAAACATAATCAAGGCGGAGTACATTCAATCTCTAACATATTAGGTTTAATCATAGCTTATTCATGATTTTTATCTTAATTCTAGTATTTTTACTTTATATTTAAAATTATAGACATCCATACACATACTGTAGATATATCTCTAGGGATCGAAATAAATTTTTCACATACTAGATTCTAGTGGTTAACTAAACCTTCCCTTTGATACCAACTGTAGAGACCAAATCTTGACATACATGGACATTACATTACTTTTGTAGGATACTTAATACAAAAAAATAGACACCTAAGGACTGTAATAGTTTAGTGTCATTGGAAACTCGGAACATAATCTTCTAATCGTGATGAAAGATCTTCAACATCTCCCATAAAGATCTTTACATTTTGTTTTCTTACCTAAAACCTTTCTTTATATCGTGGGGAAAATAAAAACATAAAACCTAGAAAGGGTGAGCTCAAATGGTTAGTATGGGAAAACATGGAGAACATAAAACAATTCATTAACATTTGAAAGTACAAACATGAACATAAAATTTAAAATTAAAATTCTTGAGAAAAGACATAAAACTTATTAGTATTTAAGGAATGGCTCACAAAAAAACATTAACCATGAAAGAATGGAAATGTAATAAATCATGTAATTGTGGAAAACCATTAAGCACAATATATTATTTTCATAGTAGCCAAGGCATTGCTACCAAGACCATCATAGTGGATAATGTCCATTACTGAATGGGGTTTACTTATCGTTCCAGTCTTATATTACTGAACCAAATTTACTTATAGTTCTATCCATGTGTATCTCATGAGATATACATCTTTACCCAATGAATTTTAGGGAGATATAGTTCCCACCCATCTCATAATTAAATAATTCTATCGTGTGCCACAAAATAAACATAAATCATTCATCATTACCCAATGAATAAAATGGGTTTCATATAAATCATCTCATCATATAATAATCCATATAAAACAATGGATATAATTTCATTATAAAAAAATAAAACCATGTAAATAATAGGGACATTATACATGAAACATATCCATATTAAATAATTTCATCTTAGATGGAAATTAGTTTTGATAAAACACTTGAAATTAATTCTTGTGGAAAATAACCTTTCTTCTAAAAAATCATTTTCTTTCCTCAAAATACCGTGCAATTTTAAAAGAAAATAATTTCGTTGAAAATAATCATGAAATAATATTGAGGAAGATTCATGGAAATAAGTCATTATGAAACTGTAAAAATATGTTCATTTCGTATAAGTTAAAAAAACATTATCCTCGTACTTTTTTCAGAAAAGTCAAAAAGTACCCTATATGGTAAACAAAAGAAAGATTTCTTCCATAAAATGTGGAAAAAGTAAACAATGGATAAAAATGACTTTAAACATACATGAAAGAATAATTTAAAATTTATGAAAATATTTTTAGAAAACATGGACATGGATGATAATTATAACCCCTAGTAAATACTTACGAATTAACATTCTCGGTTAAGAATGAGATTGGAATAATAATCCCTTAACATTTATAAATGGTGGGATTATACGTGTCATAAAAGAAAAAAAGTTACATACATATGTAAATATCATATCCTTAATAATAAAAATCATAAAACTTTCATGGGAACCATAAACGCCATACAAAATAAATAGATGCTGATTAAGGCATATGTCTCACGGAAATAAAAGTGAGTCGAAACAATCCCTTACCTTAGGTCTTGTTTATTATTTATGTGTCATAACCTCCTATATAATGATTTAAATAATGTCATTGACTTATTCAAGAGTCATAGTCCTTTTTATGATATCATATATGATTCACTTACGACTTTATATTACCTGTTCATTTTTCAATTCAATGAAGAAGCAACGTTTTGGGTAGTAATCGTTTCATTTATTGAATGTGTTTGGACTTGTTGTTCTTGATATTATTACGTATATCATGATTTCCATACTTCAAGAATGTAAAAAATTATTTATATATTCATTATATAAATATATATAATAGATAGATAAATAAAATGAAATACACCATTCATGGAGAGGGTAGGTCGTATGTACGCATGAACAATTTTTTCCTTTCGTTATTGACATTAATGGAAGTAAGTAGATTATATATATATATACATAATTCCAGTAGTATTACTTTTTCATATTATTATTCATTATATATAATTTATAATCATTTTTTAATCACTACTGGAAAATGGGCTTATACCCATGGTTTTTGAAAACCTTAGGTATAGGGATAATATGGGGACATATACCCACGATTTTGTCCAAAACCATGGGTATAGATTATTTTTAAAGACCAATACCCACATTTTTTCAAAACTGTGGGTATAGGTGTATTTTTTTAAGATGTATACCCACGATTTTGGCCAAACCGTGGGTATAGAGTTTTTTCAGAATACTTTTACCCATGGTTCTTCAAAACTGTGGGTATTTGGGTTTTTTTTAAGCCCTATACCCACTGTTTTATAGAACTGTAGGTATAACATTCCTACCATAAGGCGGGAAAAAATTACGCATGATAAAGAAAAAAAAATTGGCAGGAACACGGTTTGGATTAATAATAAAATATATATATACAAATAAAAAATATCAAAATTTTTGTAGATGAGTTGGTGAGGCGTTGGTTTGTGTTCTGCATTGTCATGGGATCGAATCCTTTCGGCCGCTATTTTTATAAAACTGATAGTAATATTAATATGTTATTAAAAATACAGATATATAATTACAGAATTATGTTTTCTAGGTTAATTTGTTGTCGGGACTGGGAACGCGAGGTCACGGGATCGATACACGTGGGTTTTTTCTAATACGGGTATTGATTATTATTTTTAACAAAAAATTGATATATATAAATATAAGCGCCTTAGCATGGGTGGTATGGTATGTTCAATTAGAGAGGCAGGTAGCATGTTCTAATCTACCACCTGTTTTTTGTACAATTTATACCCATGGTTTTTAAACAGTGGGAATAGGGCTTTGACAGCATGGAGGGGAATTGACACCCTGGAAATAAAGATTTACCCATGGTTTTTACAAACCTTGGGTATAGGTTGAGAAGCTATATCGATGCCTCTCAGCCCCACGGCTCCCAAAACCGTGGTTATAGGCTATACCCATGGATTTGGGGGCTATACCCATGATTTTGAACTGTGAGTATAGGTTATTTTTTCAATAGTGAATGGTTAATATGGAGAATGAATCTCATTGCGTCATGGAGACGGAAATCCATACGTACGGATGTGCGATGATATCATTCCAATATTTATTGAATGGAATTGAAGTGGATGATATAATATCTCATTATTAGTATCATGTTATAATAATCATATATAGTTATTTCTTCCATTATTATACCCATCCAAGTAGGTTGGTTATGAAATACAGATTACACCACGGTGTGGAGATGGTAGGTCGTACCTACGCATGCGTGGTGATTTCATTTTTCATGGGGTGGATAGAAGATGGGATATGGACGTTTCATATTCATAATAACATATTAGTTTACAAGTGATACTGGAGTTATTACCTAATAATGAAACAACCCATATAGAGGAAGTAGAAGAAGGAATAAGTTTGAATGAATTAGTAAAGTATATTACCTCTTCTTCGACGTGCATCTTCTAAACCTCTTCTTAGGGAACTAAGGTTGGTATTTGAAGAAGTAAAAGACCTATAATTTGTATTTAGGGAGTTTTATATGAGAAATTAGAAGGTTTATTCTGAGTTTGAAATCTCAAAATGGCGTGAATAGGAGAGGGAAGAGGTCCCCTTTTATAAGAGAGAAGAGGGGCACTTTAGGAAACTCTCAAAACTATTAATTTATAATAAAATATAACCCCACATAAAAACCTAAAAATTGACTCAACATCGAAGATGAGATGATATAGGGTTAAAATATAATCAAAAAATAAAATTTAGACATTTTTTGGAGTTTATTTTAAACCTTGTAATTTTGAATTATCCTTATTTAATCTAGTTGATTTTATTTATGGTAGTAAAATTATAAATTTAAAATTGTTATAAATACTTAATTATATTTTTAAAATAATCTATAATTAGATACATAATTACATTTTAGACCATATAATTTTTAATTTTTAATTTTTAAATATTTTGGGGATTTTTAAACAATTTAATAATATGTTATTGTTATAAAATACAAATAGTGTCAATTTTGACACTATTCAATTATTTGAATTTAACTAAAATCCACACAGAAGATATGTTCAAACTGAAATATTTAATATATTCCTAACATTTCATATGCATCTATAAAATTCGTGGATCATATTTATTAGTTCATATAATATTTATTTTAATATTTTTAAAACCATTTATTTGATATTTATCTTAAAAAATAATTAATACAACATTTTTGTATAATTATTTAATATAATTATTTGTGAAATAAAAATTAAAAATAAAATACTATGATGAATATAAATTTATTATATTTCATAATAATAATTTTATTTGAATTTATCTTCGAAAAAAATCAACTTTAAAATTGTTATCTTTATTAAATTATGAAGGTGACATCTTTGACATCATTTAATATAAAATAATATAAATGTCATATTATGTTTAATAAGGCTCCAAATGGTCCAAAAGTAGACCCTTAGATGTTTATGGTGTATATATTCTCTACCAATAAGTGTTTTTCATGTTTTGGGTCTTTTTATGGGTATTATTATTTTAATAAAAACTATATTATTGATTTTTCACTAAATAAATAATTTCTGCATCCTAAATGTATAAGTTATTAAGATAATTATATATTTATAAAAAATTACAAATAAATTATCATGTTAAATAAAAACATTTTATATTTCAAATGAGTATTTAAAATCGAATTTATATTTCACTTATCCTTATGTTAAAAAAATCAATTATTAAAGTTTGAGTGAGACATATTTCACATTTTTTAAATAAAATAAATTAAACATCTTAATCTAATCAAAGTGGGTTTCAATAGATAAAATTTCAACCAAAATATATTTTTGGATGAAATATAATCATCCAATTATAATAATACAAGTGTTTGGGTAATTTTATAATAATATTTTTACCCTTAATTACCCGATTTACCTCATGTATGGTAAATAATATTTATCGTAGTTATTATTCATAATGGCCAGAAATAAATGTATCCTATTAAAATTATTTGTAACTAATGATTCCAAATATGGATTCCATTTTTTCAAATTAAAAAACATAATAATCAGTAATTTATTTAAAATTAATCCGGTTGTAAAAAAATGTGTTTTTATTTAAAACATTGCCAAAAATTGAAATGTTTTTACATTGGAATTCATTGTTAAATTAATGATAATGACATAAATTATATTAAATGTTAAAAATATATTCTATTCATACATTAAAAATTTTTAATATTATAATATAACCACATAAATATTCTTGATGAAAAAAGTTTCATTTAAGTAATATTTAGTGTATTTTTAATATTCATCAAAATATGAAATTTATCAAAAAAATATGAAAATTTTATCCAGAGTAAATTTTTATATACTAATTGAAATAATTAGTTTATTTTTACAAATTTAAATTATAAACTTGTCAAAAATTATATTTAAAATAGGTTCACCATCAAATGGCGACAAAATTGATTTTTTTTAAAATACTTCTTTTATCCGAAAAATTCATTATTTTGTCATACCATGTTCTATAATATGTGTAAGATGAATGATAATGTTATAAAATTAATGAAAATAGTACTATTCATAACACCTAGTTCATAATTATAACAATATATCGTTGTTTAGTGAAACTTAGTATTATGTACAACAGACACTATTGAGAAAGGTCTCTCTTCAGTACAACACAAGCCAAGAATAGTGTTTCGTATACTACACGATAATACGGTGTTGCATATAGAGAAATCTAATCATGGTGTATCATACAACACAAGACATAAGATAAATTAAAAATAATATTTCTCATAAAATTTTGGGGTGTTAAACTCATCACCATCATTAAATGGTTATAAATATTTAAAATATGGAAAAATGTCATTACTTGTTTAATGTGTATTCAAGGAATAATTTTTAGAATTCTCTAATTCATCCATTGAAATCATTAAAAAATTATAATATTGTCATTAGTACATATGAGGCTTTTTCATGTAAATAGAATAATAAAAACTACTCTCATAAACATGCAATAAAAAATATATAAAAAGGTTTAGAATAAATTAAATGAAACTTATTATCTCTATAGATATTTTCTATGATATTTTTTCATTAACCACTTTAAAATATATCCATTATATTATACATGTATTTTACAAATGACTAAAAAGTTAAAAATAATTTTAATCAACCTAAAATTATAAAAATATCAAAATAAATCACTAATATGTGCATGGATATATATGTAATGTCTGTTTGTTTTTTCATAAATAATTTTTGTACAAATAAATTAGCCATGCATAAATTAATATTTATAACAAAAATATAATTTAAAATTTAAATTTTCAATTAAAATATTTTCAATATATTTCATCTGTTAAAAATAAATATTAGTTGAGATCGTGATATTGTGAAATGGTAGCCAAATGTTTTAAAAAGGGAAGAATATTTTTTAATTGATGATATAAGATGTTTTCTACCACTATCGTTATGAAGGTCGAAGGAGTAGGGTGATACCACTACCATTCAAATAGATGATATACTACCATTTTTTATTGGAGGAATGTTTCCTCTACTTCCATGGATATAGGAACATATTATCATGAGTTGTTAAACCACTACAAGTGTGTGAATGGATAGACTTATGGTTATACTACTATCACCATAATAGTGTTGTAGATATTGACCAGAAGTAACATTAAACTACTATGCTATTATAAATTAATTGTCAACATTATATGTAAATCATGTGTTATCATTTCTGTACATGCTACCTTCGAATCTATACATTATTCTGTGGGAATAGGTTGAAACAATTTCGCATTGAGTGAGAAGCATACCCAGGAGTAACCATCAAAGAATTATGATTCTATAAAGGTTGGTTTCGGATTTATTTTGATACCCTGATGTATAGTTTAACACATTCAAGGTAAAATTGTTCCTCATATTCATATAACTAGTTATTCACAAAATAATAACTAATAATGCATGGCTACTAATATTCTATATGCATTGTTGTTGATTATCCAGATATAGTATTTCACATGGAATCGTCTATTAATATACACTTATGAAAAATCCTATAGTTCTGATATTCATGTGTTAATATTATATCATTAATTATATGGTTTCTTACTCCTTCCATGATCAAAAACAGGTACTACGATGAGAATAATTAATTTTTAGATGTCATAGTTGAGGAGATTATTTTAAGAACTAGTGTAGATAATGGGTGTCCGGAAAGGTAGAACCAAGGTGGAAACTTGATTGAATCATGAATAAGAAGATGTATATTTTTATATGTGTTTGTGTATTATTTTAAATTTTTATAATGATTTATATATTGAAGATATACAAATAACATTTTATAAAAATTAATGAAAAAAGTAACAAGATATTTATATAGGTGATAAAATATTAATAATTATTAAAGAGCTAAGCTAAACAGAATTTTAAACATCTAAAAAATATGTGAAAAATTAATAACAAACAAGAAAAATATTTAATAAAAAATTATATAGGATAACAAAAAAAATGATGCCAAATAATTGATAAATGTGATGTTTTTAAAATTTAACAAAACACGGATAATTAATTATGAAATTAATTTTCCACGATCGAACACTAACATTCGAATATTTCAATGAAAAATGTATCTGGAGAATGGCCTAGACCACTCATTGTGACTAAGATTCATAGTTTTTTTTTGGGATTTTCTAGACACTATTGAATCATTGGGACAGACTTATCATGATTTTTCAGTCTACTAACTATGGTTACATTTAAGGGATTCAATTTCCATTGGACCAAAGAATGAGAGGGAAAAAATAGATGGTTGGTCAGTGTACATTTACTCATATTACACAATAGTGATAAAATATATAGTATATATACCAACTCAGAAAATAAAGGATCGGTATGTGTCCTCTTTCAAAGGGACATGGTGATTACTTATTCCTCAAACCAATTAAATGATCATGTGTAAAATTATGATATGATTAATTTGGAGATTAAAGTGGTAATATTTAAATTAAAGTGTGGAGGAATTATCTTTATAGTGAGAGATGTGATATATATATATATTATAACACTTTAATGTATATATTCACATAAGATGATTTAAATTTTTTCCATAGGATATTGTTGAATTTGATCAAATAAAATGATTTTGTAATACATTATCAAGTTTGAAAAGTTAATAATGTGTTTGATGGTCTGAGTAGGATGGATCATGATACATTTTTCATGATGGGGATTGAAAGATATGTAATACTCATATATTTTAAAAGGATTGACCTAGATATCTAAATTGAATGATAGAAATCCCATCTTCCCTATGTTATTTCTCAACTATTTCTCTGTGATAAGATCAGGAAGGAACATAATAAAGATATGGAGCTTTGGAAAAAAGATAGGTAATATTCTATATTTTTACTTTGACCAGGATTGAATGATAATGTTTGTGAAAATGCATGTGTTCCATTAATAATAGAATTAATGAATGATTTATTTGATGACGCACAAACCTCATCATTCCCTATTCATCATGGAAGTAAAAAATATATGTCGACATATAGAGAATCATTTTTGGTGATATAAAAAGAAAAGGGTGAATCTTAGTTATATATCTTGATATTTGGTTTTATAAAAATTTAATAAATAATGAAAAAATCGTAGTGGGATTTCTCAACCATTACTCATATCTATATGGAAAATGGAAAACAACATTACGTGTTTCAAAGTTGGATGGCCTACAATATGTAATGTTCATAGTGCTATATGGGTTTTATTTGATCACCTCATAAAGAGAAAATCTATGTTTTACATCAATGTTCATGAAAAGTATTCAAAAAACATTTATATATAGGGGATTTATCATTTATTATCATCATTAGACTAATGGTCAATCTAAAATGACCATTCAAACATTGTAAGATTTGTTGAGATCTAGTGCAAGGGACTTCAAAAAATGTTGGGATCAATAACTTTTTGAATACAATTTACATTATATTATTCATATAGAACCATATGAGGCTCAATATTTGAATATTTTCATAACTCCTATGTGTTAATATAATTTTGGATAGTATAATCTTTGGGATGGATCTTGGTTAATAATTATAATAGTAGTTTCAAACCATTAAGTGGAACATTAAAGCTGCATAGAGTTGACCGAAGAGCTTCACCAGTAATCATCATTGATATTTTGATTTTAATTTTCAAAATAAGGCATTCCATTGAATTTCACTGTGGTTTAAGTTCAATAGATTTAGGAAAAAGGGAAAGTTGACCCGTAGAAATATTTACCCTTTTGAAATCCTCAACCATGTTGGGATAATGGCTTATAATCTATCACTTCCACTGAGCCTCACCTAAGTGCATGATATTTTCCATTTGAAACTTTTGAGAAATTATATAATTAATCCATCACATGTAAAAAACTTAGAGGTTGTATATTTTGAGCATAATCACTGTTATGAGGAACAATTGAATGAAATTTCGGATCATAGAGAAAAATCAATAGGAAATAAGACAACCCACATTGTTAAAGTTTTCTAGTGGAATCATAAGGTTGATAAATAATCATAGGAACCTGAGTTTGTAAAGTGGAAACAATACCCTCATTTTTTCATCTATGTACCTAAATTTTGAGGGTGAAACTCTTTATGTGGTATAGATTGTCACAACCCATGATTTTTGTATAAATTTATCTTTAAATAAATTGATTTTTTATGATGTCTTCTAAAGCATGTATCAAATGAAAAAAGGGAATATTGATTTATTATAACACAAAACTAAATACACTATATATAGTAAAATAAATTATTTTTTAAATAATGGTTTTATAATAAAAATATTAAATTAAAACTGATTTTAAGGAAACTTTTTTTAAATTATTTACTTTTGATAAATTTATCAATTCTGAATAATGATTTGTAACACCTCAAGATTTTGAAAATAAATTTAATATTGAATTTGTGAAACACAGAGTCTCTAAAAAACACCAATTTGTTATAAACTAGCCAATAAATATAATTTCTCCACCTCTCTGATTTTAATTTGTAAAAACAAACCTATATGGTTATGTTTGGTAAGATATTTAGTGTCTGATAAGACAAACTTAATTTTTGGGGAATAGTAACATACCCTTATGAATAGTAATATGAATATTTATATTACCCTTTTGAATAGTAAATCATATTATTATTTTATTTTCTTAAGGTTTTAAGATAATGAGATCTTCATAAATTTTTCAAGGTGATGTAAAACGAAATGTAGATTTTAAATTGTTTTTTTCGAATAAATTAAGATTTCATTTAAAAATTAAATTAATATTTTCTAGAAAATAATATTAAAAAAATGGAGTTCATTTTTTAATTATACACATCGAAAAATGATTATGGTAAATTTTAGGCATTTTTCTGAAATAGTTGATTTTTTTATGAATAGTAAAATATGGTAATTTACTGTATATATAAATTATTAGTTCAATTCACTATTCCTATATTCATGGATGATGTAATCAGACTTGGAACAAAATCACATGCACATGTTACTATTATTGGTCATAAGAATCAATACTATTGATTGTATTTGGAAAAATAGTAAAATAATGAGTAAAATAATGGAAAAACCCTCCTCTCCTCCATTATACCCCCCCCCCCCCACCCCCTCAATCCCTCTTCTATTCACCCCTATAAGCCTTTAAGATCATAAATATTTTTATCAAATAACCTTACATAGTAACTCCCCACATCTAGGATCTCTTTTTCCTTCCAAAAGACCAAAACCACTTCCATTAAAGAGATTCTCAAGGAGGTGGATTCAAGAGGAAAATTCACCTTCTATTTCATTAAATCTCGTTTCCTGTTACTTTCTATTGTTATCCTCTCCCCACATACTCTATTAAAATGACCATGAAAACACCAATATCAAATATATTCTGGAATTTTATCATGTTAATGGATGAAACATCGTCACTATCCTTACTCTCTCTCTCTCTCTTTATAAACGAAGTCATTGTACGTGACGTTCCAATTTTCAAACTTCATGGATGACTAAGTTTCATTCATTAATTTCCACTTAAATAATGGTCATGAAAAAAAATTTATGATTTATCTAGGATATAATATATTTATTATAACCTATTTAATATTCAGGAACTAGTATATATATATAATATTAAATCATATGACCAAACTAGTTCCTAAGAATCAAAATACTGCTAAAATAATCTATGTGATGGTCATTAATATTTAATCTAATTATTCATCCTAATTACATGTAAACAAACGATATAAATGACCATCAACACCTTTGAATGTTCTTAATTAATATTTAATTTAAATTTTTGAGATTTAAATCCATTCCACATGAACTCTATTACATAAAAACAAGTGAGCCGATTTTGAAAATCAAGAAAACGAACACTCCGAAATGACTGAATTCAATATTACGACTTACCAATTAGAAAAAAAATTAACTAAAAAATAATGATAAACTAAATAAATTTCTAATCATTTCTGAATTAAGTTACTAATGTGTCTAATTTCATATTACAGGACAATAAATTTATGAGTAGAACATTCGGACTTAAGGTAAGGGTTTTCAACCCAAACCTCCATTTTTATTCAAGTTACTCTTATTCTCTACATACCTCAATTAAATTATTGTTTATTAATTTTTAATCCTAATATATTTTGTGATAATGTTATATATATTTTCACAAACCAGAATCCTACTTTCATTTATGGGGATTTATATGTTTTAAAAGGATCTTTCAAAAATTCTTCTCGTAATACAAGCCTGATTCAAGGGAATTTCTCAAATTCTAACCTATTTTCATGGGCACTATATAATATATTTTTATAAACCAATTTGTATCAAAAATATCTTATTTGATTATTAAAATACTATCTTACTTCACTTATTATTTTATAAAAATATTTTTTCAAAAGAACTCATCTTTTCAAAGTAAAAGTGTATTTCTCTCAAGAATTACTCAGTCATATTATAAGAGTATCTTAATCTATTTAAAAAATAAAATTGATTAGTATGTATTATTGGGATTAATATTTTATGATACGATATACCATATTTAATTGAATGGTTTATGATTATTTTGACTGTGGATGTTATCTTAAAACAATTCACTAATTTACACTGAATTGTAGGTGTTTATGCTTAATGTTTGGGGAAAGTTATTTACATTTCATATATTATTTTCAATATTAATGTATATCTTATTTATGTTTATACCTGTTTATATGAGGAATTAATTGAACTTATTAAGTGTCGGATGGGGCCCTCTATAGCACCTCGGTGCATTGGTAGGTCTTATTAGACAAACTACGGTTTTGGCATAGGGACTTGAAAAACATATTATTTATGGTCTTTGAACGAGGACTTGATGGTATGGTTATAATTTATATCAATATGAATTCTATCATTTTGAAAATTGTATTGATATTTCATGTTTTTATTCAACTATTAGAATACCCATGATTATGTTTTATTATGGCATTATTTATTCATCTTGTATCCCTTCCATAATGTATGCAAGATTATTCTTAAAGGAATGTGTTTTTAGTTATTCACTATGCATAATATTTATGTTTATTATATATTTCATTGTATTTCTTACTATTAATAATAGTATGATCTCACCCCTTTTTATGTTTCCTTTTCTAAGGATATGATGTAGTTTATTATCATTGTCCTTCAAGGAAAACCTTATAGTTGTGTATGTTCCCCAAAAAGTTATATATTGTATTTCATTTCATGTTTTAATGTTGAACATATGTATGTATATTGATTCAAAATATACTAAACTACTTGGTCCATCAGGATACATCTTTTTTTTCAAAATTCCTATCTAATGAAATAAGTCATTGGATATGGACAATAGGTGTTAGGTCCTTACAGTTGGTATCAAAAGAAGATTAGTAGAATATATGGAAACTAGATTTAGAGAATGTATATTAGGGACCAAATCCCTAAGATAGTCTATAAGGATAAAAAAATAACATCCTATAATTTTTTGTAAGGATTATATTACGTGAATCTTTCTAGAAAATTCATCCATGTTTGGATACTACAAGTGGACGTGGTTCTGTTAAAGATGTACCTAAGAGTGAAAACTCCAACACAGAGTTTTAGGCTTTACCTGGGGTATCCTCGTACATGAAAATTGGCCTCTCTGCACACCTGGTTTGACACTAATAGGGGATATGTTTTGGATAATTCACATTTTCATTAAAATCCCTTATAAAGGATTTAAAAGTAATTTTTTCCTCAAAGAAACAATGTTTTGATTAGGGGATTAGTCATGCATAGGATTTCAATTTAGGCAATTTATAATCCTAATTTGATATTATACATTATGACTCAAAACCTAGTCTAGTTTATTCCATTATCTAAAAAATAGAACCAAGTAGATGAAATGGAAACTGTATGAACATGCGTATCCCATGTAGGGATTTCCCTCTAATGTAAGATAATGTTGTTGGATCTGGAGATACTACAAGTACTGAGATACTTATAACTATATTGGGTCAATTGTCTTAGGTTATCAAAAATAACCTTACCCGTATGGATCATCCTAATTCCGAGTTATGTTAGATCACTTTATGCGACAACAACCTCCTCAATTCAATGGGACTACAAACCCATTTGTAGCTAAGCAGTGGATAAGTACCCTAGAGAAAATATTTCTTACTTCGGGAAGTAAGGAAAGAGAGAAGGTTTTCATGTAAGTTTATAATCTATCCGGTGATGGGGATCAGTGTCAGTCGTAAATCCAAAATAGAAAGGTGGGGGATGAAATTGAAGATATTTAATGGAGGGATTTTATGGAAATCTTCCTAGAAAATTATTTTTCCTTTGAACTATGAGTGGATATGGAAAGTAAATTCTAGAATATAAGGAAGAAGGAGGATGAAAATTTTTCCAAGTATGAATCTGGCATTAAAAGGTTATCAAGGCATGTTTCATACTACAAACCTAATTCAAGGAATAATACTGATCAATTATTTGATGATTTAAAACAATTATGTTAAATGGATCTAGTCTCCCAAAGTTTCTCATCATATCAAGATATAGTCTGAAGTTCTATTAAGACAGAAGAGGATTTTTCTAAGTCTAATGAATTTAAAAGAAATAAAGAGATGAAATGGGTTACCAAAAAATTTGGAAAAGTAAATTGGGAAGTGGGTAAGAAGGTAAGAGTTGACCTTCCATCCTGCATTAATTCTAGGTAGAAACACCGTAGAACATTCCTAAAGGGGCTGGCTGTCATTAACAAGTGTAGAGGAAAAGGCCTCATGTCTTTGGATTGTAAGGGGAAGAATGAACTACCAATGTTTAATGCTAAGATTTCATGGATATGGGACATTATGCACATGAATTTCCTAAGAGTTAAGGAAACATTCCGCAAAGAAGGGAAACAGAGCAAGGACAAGATTATGCGGTCACAAATGTGGAGGTTGAAGTTCCGAAAGATGTGTTTGGCAGGTACTTTAATCTTTTCCTAGAACTCATTCAATTATTTTTTTGATTCAGGATCATCACATTCTTTCATATCATCCTAGTTTGACAAGAAAAATTGATAATTATGATTTTATTTAATAAGGTAGTTGTCAGTCAAAAATCTTAAGGATAGTATCATTGCCATAAATTTGTGTCAAGCAGTCCCCATTATGTCATATAAACACGCATTATCTACTGATTTTATTTTATTACCACTAATTGAATTTGATATAATCCTCTATATACATTGGATTTAAAAACATTATGAGAAATTTTATTGCAAGAAGAAGGAGGTTACAATTTTTGAGGATGATGTGGAATTTCTTATCTTTAGGGAAAAACATAACCATCTATTTCTCCTTTGGACCCACCCCTAGTAGCTCTATTAAATTCAATTATTTGGGAGGAAGGGAATTAAATAACTATGGGTGACAAAAATGATTTTCAAATAGAGGATATACCTATTGTGCAAGACTATATTGATGTATTTTCATAGGATTTAACTTGACTTCCTCTAGAGTGGAATATTTTGTTTTCCATTGAATTAATTCCTAATTCCAAGCCCATATCTAATTACCCTTATAGAATAGAAACTATTGAATCAATATAACTGAATAAAAAACTAGATGAATTGAGTGATAAAGGATTTATTCACCCTAGTGTTTCTCCATGGGGAGCCCATATTCATTTCATTAATAAGAAAGACGGATCTATGAGTTTGAGCATTGACTACAGGGATATCAATTCTATAACAATAAATAACAAATATATCCTACCTCGCATTGATGATTTATTTGAAATAATTCATGGATCCTAATATTTTTTTGAAGATTTACCTTCGATCTGGATATCATTAGTTTCTTGTGAGGAAGTAAAACATACCAAAAATGGAATTTTGAATTAGGTAAGGGCATTACGAGTATACAGTAATGCCTTTTGGACTAACTAATGCACCCTCTATTTTAATGGATGTAATGAATAGAGTTCTAAAGGAATATATTGATGACTTTTTGGTGGTATTTATTGATGTTATCTTGGTATAATAAAAAAGAAATGTAGATCATTAAAATCACTTGTGCACTATTATGAAGACTCTTAGAAGAAATCAATTATATGGGAAGTTTAGAAAGTGTGATTTTGTGCATCAATTAGTTTCCTTTAATGGAAATATTTTCTCCAAGGATATAATGTCTATTTATCCTAGGATGAAAAAGGTTGTTCAATAATGGCCTACTCCAATGAACATAATTCAGATGCATAGATTTATTTTTTTAGTATGTTATTATTGGTGTTTCATTCCGAACTTCACCTGTTTAGACAACCCAATGACCAATCTTACACGTAAAGGGGATAGGATTATATGGAAAAAGTAATGTGAGGAGTGTTTCGAAGAATTGAAGAGGAGATTAGTGAATGGCCTGATCCTAACCCTACCATCGGGGAATGATGAGTTTGTGATCTATAGTGATGTATCAAAGAAAGGAATTGGTTGTGTCCTTATGCATAATTATAGAGTTATTTCTTATGCATCACAGTTGTCAAAATTTCATGAACAAAACTATCTTACTCGTGATCTTGAGTTAGATATTGTGATCTTTTCTCTAATAAAATGGAGACATTATCTCTAGGAAAAAATTTGAGATATTAGGAATAATAAGATTCTAAAATATATCTTCTCATATAATGAACTCAACATGAGGAAAAGGAGATGGCTTAGACTACTCATGGATTATGATTGTACCATACAATACCACCTGGGAAAGGAAAATAAGTTAGTTGGTGCATTGAGTACAATGAATCATGGAGTTATCAAAAAAATGAGTATTGAAAAGGAAATTTTGTAGATGGATATAGTGGGGATAGATATGTGAATTATCAAAGAGGGTGAAACATCACCACTTTTTCAAATGGTTTCCTAATCGTCTTTATTAGAAATAATTAAAGCTTAACAGTCTAATGATGAGAATATTCAAAAGAAAATTATAGTTTTGTAATATGGAATGTCGGCTGACCACATGTGTGAAGGTGGAATTTTCAAATTTGTGAACAGGCTATGTGTTCCCACTCAACCCGATCTATAAAGGGAGTTATTGGTTGATGCACAGAACCTGAATTTCTCTATACACTTTAGTAGCACAAAAATGTATATAAATTTTAAGGAACATTATTTTTGGGACAACATGAAGAGGGAAATTTTTTATTATATAACAATATGTTTAGTCTGTCAGAAGTGATGGTCGAATGACAAACCCCAAGAAGATTCATGAAACCTTTACCTATTCCAAAATTGAAATGGGATGACATCACCATGGATTTTTTCACTAAATTACCCAAAACACCATTAAAGAATGATGCAATATGGGTAGTTTTTTATCATCTTATAAAATTTGTACATTTCCTTGCTATAAGGGAAGATTTTCCACAGGATAATTTAGCATGACTCTATATCAATGAAGTTGTAACACTTCATGGAGAATCACTTTCAATTGTGTCTGATCATCGTCATTTATTTACATCGAAATTTTGTAAATGTATTCCTAAATATATGGATACTGATCATCATTTGAATACTTCTTTTCATCCTCAAAATTATGGGAAACCAGAAACGAGGTTCAAAACTTTTGAAGACATGTTGAGATCATTCTATATCAAGCTTCAAGGTATGTGGGATTAGTATTTACCATTTTTTTAATTTTAATACAATAATAATTTCCATTACAGTATTCAAATGGCACCATAGGAAGCAATGTACGGAAATAGATTTCATACACCAACATGTTGGGATAAATTTTGGGAAAGGAAGCTAGTGGGCCTAGAGCTTGTGGATAAAACAACAATGAAGGTAAATACTATTCAAGGTCATATAAAAGTATCTCAAAGAATACATATAATTGAAGGAAGTATTTGGAGATTTTAATGGGATATCATGTTTTCTTAAAAGTATCTACATGGAAGGTCATAATAAGATTTGGGAAGAAAGGGAAACTAAGACCTAGGTACATAGCCTATTTTTAAATTCTAGAGAGAATTAGAGCTATTGTATATCATTTGTATATGCCACTTAGCCTGTTTACAGTACACAATGTGTTTCATGGTTCATTTTTGAGAAATTCCATGCCTGACCCAACGCATGTACTCACTTCTGAAGGTATAGAATTGTAACCTGACCTATCTTAATATAAAGAGCCTATCCAGAATCAGGACACTAAAGAATAGGTGTTAAGGAACCAGACGACTCAACTAGTAAAGATACATTGGAAAATTCCCAAAATTGAAGATGCTACATGGGAGCCTCAAGAGCTTATGATGAATAACTACCCAAGTCACTTTGTGAGATAACATTCTGGTAATTTTCGAGGTTGAAAAGTTTGTGAGGGAATAATGTAACACCCCATAATTTTTCAAATAAATTTAATGTTGAATTCATGAAATACCCAGTCTCTAGAAAACACCTCTATGTTATAACCTAGTTAGTAACTAGAATTTTTCCACCTATGTGATTTGCTTTTTTAAAAACTAACATATATGGTTGCGTTCGATATGATATTTAGAATTTGATAGGGAAAACATAATTTTTGGTGAATAGTAAAATAGCCTTATTAATAGTAATATGAATATTAATATTAACCTTATGAATATTAAATCATTTTATTAATTTAAGGTATTAAGTTAATAAGAAAATGATATGATGATTAATTTCTCAATGTGATATAAAACAAAATATAGATTTTCAATTGTTATCTTTCGAATAAATTATGATTTTATTTTATAATTACATTATTATTATTTAGTAATTTTTTTCAAAAAATGGAGTTTATATTTGAATTATACTTTTCAAAAAATGGTTATGGTGAATTTTTGGGATTTTTCTGAAATACTCAAATTTGGGATGAATAGTAAAATACCATAATTTTCTGTATATATACATTATCAGTTAAAATCGTTATACCTTGCATCATGAGTGATGTAATCACACCTATTTTGAACTAAAATTCACATATTACTATTCTTGGTCACATGAATCAATATTATTGGTTTTATTTGGAAAAATAATAAAATAGTGAGTAAAATAGTGGGAAATACCTCCTCTCCACCACTATAAAAACCCACCCTCACTCACTCTTCTCTTCACTCCTATAAGCCTTTAAGTTCAACAAATTTCTACACAAATTCCCTTCCCTAGTAACTCCCCACGTCCAAGAGATCCGTGTCTTTCCAAAATACCAAACCCCTTCCCTTAAAGATATTCTAAACAAGGAGGATTCAAGTGGTAAATTCACATTCTAATTCTTCATATTTCATTTCTAGTTTCGTTCTATTGTTATCCTCTCCTAAACTCCTCAACAAAAATGATCATGATAACTCTAGTATCATATATATACTATAATTATATCCTTTTAATGGAAAAACCATCATTGATATCATTACTCTCTTTCTATCTCTCTCTCTCTCTTTTATAAACGAAATCATCGTCCAGGAGGTGCCAACTTACAACATTTGTGGAAAACAATGTTTTGTTATTAAAATTACCTTTTAAATATGGGTCATGAAACCATTTTTGTGGTTGAAACAGGCTATAATATATTTATTATAACCTATTTAGTTTTTATGATCCAATATATTTACATAATATTAAATCATATAACCAAACTAGTTCCTAATAATCAAAATACTGCTAAAATAATTTAATCGATTGTCATTGAAATTTCATCTAATGATTCATCCTCATTCCATGTAACCACATGATATAAATGACCATTGACAACTATATAAATTCATAATTAATATTTAAATTCAATTCTAGATATTTACAACCATTCCACAAGAACTCCATTTCTTGAAAACAAGTGAACCAATTAGGAAAATCAAGAAAATAGACAATTCATACTGATAGAATTCAATATTATAACATATCCATAAGGAAATAAATGAACTAAAAAAATTATTATAAACATTATAAATGTCCATTTGCTTTTGAATTTAAGTTAATAATGGGTATAATTTCTTATTCCAGGACCATAAGTTCATGATAATCACATTCAGACTTAACGTAAGGGTTTTCTTCCCGAACATCCATTTTCATTCGGGTTACTCTTAATCTCTACTAACCTAAATTAAATTATTATTTATTTAGATTTTCTCCTCATATATTATGTGATAATGGTATCTATATGTGTACAAACCAAAATCCTACTTTCATTTATGTAAATATAGATGTTTTAAAAGGACCTTTCAATAAAACATCCTGTCATACAGGCCTAATTCAAGAGAATTTCTCAAATTCTTACCTATTTTCAAGGGCACTATATGATCTGTTTTTGGAAACCATTAAATTTATAAAATATATAATTTTATTGTTACAATACTATTTCAGTTAAATTCTATTTTTATACAAATATTTTTTGAAAATAACTCTTCTTTTCAAAGTAAAATAGTATTTATCTCAAAAATTACCCGATGGTTTTATATAATTATATTCATATATTTAAACACCCTTGTTAATTCATATATATTACTGGGATTAATATTTTATTATATAATATACCATCTATAATTGAATTTTTTAATGATTATTTTTATTGTGGACGTGCTATCTTAAAACCATTCACCAACTTACTCTGAATGGTTAGTATTTATTCTTAATGTTCAGGGAAAGTTATTTACATATCATATATTAGTTTCCATATGAAATTATATGTTTTTTATGTTTATCCCCATTCCTATGAAGAATTAATTGGAATTACAATGTGTCGGGTAGGGCCCAATATATCCCTTCGGTGGATCTGTAGATCACGTGAGACAAACTACATTCTTGGCACATGGCCTTGACAAAATGAATATTTACGGTCTTGGCATGAGGCCATAACAGTATGTTTATGATATCACAAAATATGAATTTCCTCATTATGAAAATAGTATTTATAGTTCTTGTGGTTATTTTACTAGTAGAATATCCCTGATTTTGTTTTATTATGGAATTATTTATTCAATTCTTAATCCTTCCATAATGTGTTCAAGATTATTTTTAAAGGCATGTGTATCTTGTTATTAATTATGCCTAATGTTTATGTTTATGATATGTTCCACAGTATTTCTTACCCTTACTGTGCATTAGATCCCACCCCTTTATTATGTTTCATTTTCTCAGGGCATGAATAAGTTTATAATCATTACCCTGCAAGGATAGATTTATATTTTTGGATGTTCTGAACAAAACTTATATATTGTATTTCATTTCAAGTTGTAAAGATGATCTTATGTAAGTGTCTTGTTTCCAAATCTACTAAACTATTCGGTCCTTTGGTATATGAATTTCTTGTAAGCATGATAATTTAATGAAATAAGGAAATGGCTCTGGGCATCTTGGGTCAGGTCTATACATGATATCAATAAAATTAGTTGATAAAATTCAAGAAATGTTTTGTAAAATTACATTGTAATAGCTAAGAGATAATTATTTAATTATAATTAGTTCTAATGTAATTATTCATCAGGAAAAATATTTTAAAAAAAATAATATTTATAATTTTTTATTTAAAATTTATATTCGACATATTTGATGGGTGGAGTTTAATATAATGAATTTTTAGGATTATTATTCGAAACAGATACAATTTTCTAGAGATTATTATGTGGTAATATATATATATAAATTAATTTCTATATTTAAATATATAATTTTCTAAAAAAAATATTTTTTTATTGTTGGGTATACTTATATTAACATTATTTTTTGTCATATTTTTAAAATTAATCAAGTAAATGTTTTTAATATTAAGAATTTTATTTTTCAAATTATATAATAATTTTCCTTTCATTTTTATGAATAAAAATAAATCTAGGAATGTAATAATTGGTAACCATGGTAAAGGATAAAATATTTAAACTAGTCAAATTCGGAGAGAATGCCACACAATATCACAAACCCTTATATCTAAAATGGATGATGAATGATATCTGGACCTTCATATATCTTACCTTATATAACTATTGATTTTGGATCCACTTTCCACGAATATGAAATTATTTTTATATTAATAAATGACAATTTAAATAAATTCTTCCCCTCTCAACTACAAAATAACCTCTCTTATACCCCCCCCCCCCACCCACCATTTACTTAAAAAATATCTTTAATTATTACCTAAATTATATACCTCATGTTTTGGAAACTCTAATCCCAATAAGAAGTCCCCAACCTCTCATTTCTAATAGGCCCATCAAGAGGAAATTCAATATTTCAATCGAGTTATAATTCATCCTACAAAGAAAAATCTTGAGGTAAGGGTTTAATTTTAAATGTAATCCTAAATTCAAGATTATTTATTTCAAAATTAATATATCATAAAATTATCTATTTTTACTCTAAAAACTAATATATTTAATTCTTCTTATAGTTATTTCTAGGTTTTAGATGTCTCATTATCATTTCACTTCTCTTTGGTTTACAATCCGACTAAAATAATTCTTGTAAGAGGATCTGAACAAATCCCTTCTATAAAGTCAAGAATATTTCTCATCCATGTTCATATTATTTTTAGTTCCTCATGAATGTTCTTATATAGAAATAACTGATTTATTATGGTTTTTTTATATCAAAATTGACTTCTGTTAAATACATTTAAAAGGGAATCGTTTTAATGTTTTCTAAAGAAGTCATTTTTGAGTTTCCTTACAAAAATAATAAAATAATCACCTACATAAAATTTTATGAATTAATTAATTTTACCATTATAACTATTTTTATTAATGAATATTCTTCTTCAATTTTTTAAAATTTCCCCAAAAAAAGCTTCTATTGGAATTGTTTTGTGATTTATCAATTGAAATAAAGGTCTTCAAAAGAAGAGAAGTTTTCTTAATATTTTTAAAATATATATTTTAATGTTTTTATAAAGTTGTTTTTCATAAATTTCCACATCCTTTAGGGTCTATTAAAATTTACTAGGTGTGTTCTATAATTATACTATATATTCTAGCCCTCTAAATTTATTACAATGATATTTTAAGGAGGTTTTCATAAAACCCATTTCTTTTCCCTATCATAACTAAGCTATAATTGAATTATGAATGTTTCCATGTTATTATGGAACATATTTGTATAGTGAATATATTATGTGATGGATCGGTCTATTATATCCCTCCAAAATCATTTGGTAATGGTTTACATATCATGAGGAAAGGTTGTGGGAAATGGATATGTAACCCTAGTACAAAAGGTTATGTGATGTGGGTGGTTATCCAAATTCCAAATGGTTAGGGATTGGTTGTTAGACTAGTCTATTATGATGTTAATTTATTGGTTTTTATCCTTGAAATATGTTATTATCTATTTTATTATGTTTTTGACACTCTCTTGTACCATATTATAATGTCAATGTAATATTCTTTTGGCCCAATATTATTTATTTATAGGCCATGTATTATGCATAAATCATTATTCTATGACTATAAATTTCTTATCTATGTTGTGTTGGTTATGATTATCTTATATTGTGTCATTACACAATGACTATGTCCTCAAAAAATCCCATCATATTTTAACTTATGAACATAGGTTTTTATCTCATATTTTTAATCTTACTGGGTATTTGAGATCACCCATTATTATATTTTTATTCCTTATGTAATTTTGAATGTTACTAAGTGTGATATGTCTAAAATACTTTCATGTGTAAATATTATATATAATAGATGGTGTATATCAGGTACAATAAGTTGGTATTACCCTATCACCCAAAAAAACATCTCTATTCAGGTTTAGTTTTATTTGAATTGTGAAACATGTTGTTAATGTTGTTAAAATGATATAATATATACGACAATTAATCTTAGAATATCTCATTTGGTTTAAAAAAAATATATTTAAAGTGTGTTTTTTAGCACTACATCTTATAGTATTTGTCCAGGTTTCCTTATTTTGTACTAGAGTAAGGTTTAGTTATTTTGGGGATTATTTTATGATGGAAAAGAGGATAGAACCTAAAACCACCCATGTTGAATCAATTGTCTTGTGTATAACAATTAAAGATAATGTTTGAAATGAAGGAATCCAAATTTAATAAATCATAATATTTATTTTCATTATAATATTATATCTTACTATGATTATTTCATGATACTCACATTGAATGTTTTGGTTATAGTTAGTGTAAATAACACATATGAATTGGGTTGACAATGAAAGTGAAAAATAATGAAATGAGAGATGGAATGAAAGTTTTTTTGGTTGTGCTAACACAACACTCTAGGGCTGTGAACAATAATGAAAACCTTTTCAAACTCACAAATGATCAAAATAATGAGCAGCTAACTACTGATTCCTTCATGAAACAACTTCTTCCCACCTTCAGTGTATATTTCGATCCACTAATTGTTGAGTAGTGTATTATTGAAATAGAAAATATATTTTATGTTATGAACTACTAGAAGCATGAAAAATTTTATTATTCATGTCTCATTTGGAATTTTAATCTAGATAATGGTGGGCTTTCATCAAGAAAATGATACAAGAGTATGTAATTGACTCCATGGAACGGGAGGAGTCTAAGTAGGTGCTTTTCCAAAAATACATTCTCAAAAGTTCTAGCACTGATATTGAGAGACAATTATAAGAGATAAAAAATGGGGAAAATCCATGGAAATATATGAAGAAAAATTTATAATCCTCGCAAGGTACACCTCCATTTTTCTCATCAACCCTGAGAGAAAAATAATTATTTTTTCCAATATCTCAAAAACAAGTCTATGAAAGGCGTTGTATATGAGAAAAATTAATATCTATTTATAAGTGGTTTGTTTTTCTCTTAATATAAAAATCTAAATTAGGGGATCCCATTAATCTATCAATTTTGGGGATCAAAATATAAAATTTGAATTTTAGGGAATCTCTAATAAGAAAACATCAGGAGGGAAGAATATTCAACTTCTTTCATTCAATAAAAGCGAGAGGAGGAAAAGGGGGTATCTATTCAATGGTATAATTAAATTTATTATGTGTAGGGGAGAGGTCCATTAAGCACATGAATTTTGAATGGATATGTAAAACAAAAGGAATGAGAAGCGTAATGTAAAACACACACTCAAATGCATTCCTTGTAATAATTATTATCATTATGAAAAAAAGTGAACCAAAAAATGCTTAATGATGATAAATGATGTTAAACAGCCCCAAATACATGGGATAAAGGGAAGTGTTACATAATAAAAACATTATAAGTGAGTGATAAAAATAATGTGGTGAGAGGTAGGCTTATCTTACCCTCAATAATAGTAAACCTATTATATGATCTTGGTTCCACCTAGAATTTTATATATGTAGTTTTTTCTAAGATCATTATGTCACCACCCCAATATAAAGGTACAAAATTATTGTTGAAAATCCCTAATTGTGTGATAATTATATCCCACGTCTACAAAATTTCATCAATTTATATATTTATGAATATAATTACTATAAATCACATTATTCTCCCTCTAGTTGAATTTTATGTGATTTTAGGTATATATGGGATCTCTCTATGAGGATCTCATATCAAATTTCAAGAAAGGGAAATTATATTTCATATTCCAAATCAATCCATGAATGTCGATCAATACAAGCCTAACTATAAACTCCCTATGGATGTTATTTATCTTTTATAGGGAATGTTACCTATCAATGAGGAATATATAACTCAAATGGATATAGAATCCTAATATTAAAGATATTTATAGTGTTTTTAAATATGTTGATGTTTTTATAAAATATATTCATAGTATTCCTCTAGATATTGAGGTATATTTTTCCACATAATCCATACCATATGATATCCCTTTATCAAAGACTCTATATAGAGTGGACTCAATTGAGTTACAAGGATTGAAGAGAAATCTCTACGAAAATATATCTGTGTTTTTTATATCCCCAAGTGCTTCACCATGGGCTGAACCATTTCTCTTTGTAAAATAGAAGGATTTATTAGTATGTATCTACATTAATTATCATGTACATTACATTTTCATGATCCTGAATAATTGTCTTCATACATCTATTGATTACTTATTTGATAAACTATAAGTATCCCAATACTTCTCAAATTAAATATCAATCCGGATATTGTGAATTAAGAATTAAAAGGGAGGATATATCCAAGACATCCTTTCCTAAAATATATGGTAACTATAAATTTATAGTGATTCCATTAATAATTACTAATTTCCATGTTTCCTTAATATATTATTTGAATAGTGAGATTAAAGATTTCCATAATAAATATGTGTTAGCCATTATAAATTTTATTATTATAAATTCCAAGAGAAATTAAGATCAAGATGATCATTTTGATAATTGTATTTAACACCTTGATAGAGAAGAAAATGTATTCCAAATTTCAAAATTGTGGCTTTTGGATATGAAAATTATCATTTTGGGGTCATGTGATAATAATTTAGGGTATATTTTTAGATCATTTAATGTCAAAAATTTAAAATAATGTCCCAGAATGACAAAAAAATTGATATTCATATCTATCTTGGGTGGAAAGGATACTATCGATACTTTGTGAGATATTTATCTTGAAAATGAAACCAATTAACCAAGTAAACATTTAATGGATTCAAGTTAATTTTTAAATATTAATGTGAATAAAATTACTATGATCTTAATATATTATGTTTTAGTGAACCTGTACTCAAACTACCCTGTAGCGCGGTATGATTTTTTATATAAATTGTTTTATAAAATAAACGATTAATAAATTTTATGTATAAAATCTAGATAAAAACATCTTTATTTTTTAAAATTTCCATAAGATAAACATTACATATCAAAAAATAATCCCACAATCTATATAATGGATGGTTTAGTGTGTTTTAGGACTAACTACTTATAAAACTTCTTCTACAAAACATTTGAACTTTCCTCCATAATTTATCCAAATTATACTATCTTATAGACTTATCATAAGAAATAATCTTCTTCATAAACTATGGAATGAAAATATTTGAAAAGAGAGAGCACAAATTATCCATATGGGAAGAGTTATCAACAATTAATTAAGGGTCAGATTATAACCATTGGATAAAAAATGAGAAGAGGGTAAATATATTATTTAAAAAATATGGAACTATGAGAGTTTTCCATGAATTGTGATACAAGAAAAATTAATATAAAATATATAACATGGAAAATATTGTGGAACTATAAGATTATAATCATGATCGATTGATAATAATAATAATAGAAATAAGTCATGTAAATGTAATATGCCTATGTGACAGAGCATAACAATGATGTTTTGAACAAACATAAGAATGTGGTGTCATCATATTGTGAGAATATCCAAGATGGGACATGATTTTTTTGTCAACATATCCATAAGGTCTCACCCTTTAGTTTGTTGGTATATCTAAGAAGGCCCACACATTAGTTTTTGGGAATATCAAAGAAGGATCAAACTACATTATATCATGATATATAAAATATTAACCAATAAATTGGATACAAATATAGGACCTTACCTATCAATCATTGATACATATGTGTTCTATATGATATCTACAACACATCTTATTTTAAGAATTAATTTTATTTAGAATAAGTTAAATTTCATTAATGGATTTCATTGCATGAAACACAAATTTATTCTTGAACTACATGAAACACTTATATTATCTTTTGGTACATGAAACACTATGTTCTTCTTGTGTTAACCTAATGTTGAGTTTATTTTATATCATATGTTACATGAAAGACCGAGTTTTACTGAACAAAAATATACTATAAATATTATAATTAAAATATAATTATAGGTATCCCCTACCCATTGGTATGGACTTTATGAGTAATAATAACTAAATTATGAAAATATTATTTACACATATATATAAGATGAATTCTTTGGTTACAAATTCAATAGAAATAAATATAAAACCCTAATGAAAATATATGAAATAATTTGTAGAGAAACTTTTTTTAGGAAATTAAACATGTTTTACCGCAATAAATTAATTAAATCACTTTTGATGATTTATTTTCATAATACATATATATATATTACTAAATTCATTAAACTATTTAACATTCATCTTTTGTGTTTTCTTGAAAATAGATTAGAAAAAATCTAATTTTACGCATAAAGAAATGTATTTTTCTAAAAGGTAGCTTTCCCCCATTAATAGAAGACTTGTTTTAGAACTAATTCATGAAACTTTTATAATAATTATTATGAAAAATAAACTTAATTTTTGAAAGTGGGATATAAAAATTTACATTTGAATAATTTTCTTTATTTTTCTGAGAAGTTTCCTTTTTTGGTGAATAATGAAAAACATTGAATTTTAATTGAGAACTACACTTCAATATAATTTATTTATATTGTTAAATTATATTATAAAGTATAATTAGTTCATTTAAAAATAAATCAGTCAAATTTAGGTAATTTTAATCAATTTTATATTAAAATTAGATATAAAAATATTTCAATATTTTGACCATTTTACTTTTAAATTAATTATTTTGTTTCATCTACATGATAAATTTTAAATTAAATAATTACACTACTATGTTTGTAATTTAAAAAAAAAATTTACGTAATTTTAAAAATAATAATTTAATATTTATATTACGTTCAAATTAGTTTTTCACCAAAAATATTGTTAAAATAAATTAAAATTATTTACAGTGATTAAGGAATAACCGAGTTAACTTAGTGGTTAGAGTTTAAACATAAGGGGATAAATGACCTATAAAAATTTCAAAACTCATTGGGTATCCATATTTAGATCTTATCACCTCTTGGATCTAAAATGGTTCACTATTATAGGTACATGATGTAATGAAGACTTTACAAAACCATTTAAATTTTGGTATTTATAAGAATGACAATCCTCTGCAATAAAAGGGCACTGACCCCCATCACTTATTCACACCTCTAAAGAAATTTGGATTATAAAAACCCTAAAAAATAAACTCCAAACATTCATACTCTCAACCTAGAGGAATCACTTTGGGCATAAAGGAACCAATGAAATCCTTTGGTGTAAACCAAAAGGATTTACCTGTACAAGAGGTAGCATTCTTCAATAAGAACTTTTGATTTCATTCTTTATATAACCCAAAAATTTGTATTATATCATAATTATATAATTATAATATAATCTAAGATATACATATTTGTTGTTATCATAAGGTTATTATAACGAACCATCCATAAAAATTACTTATTATAGTGTTTTTTAACTTGAATTGACTTTAGAGGATCTTTTAAGTTTAGATTTTTGGATAAATGGGAGAAAATATTATAATGTAGACCCCTATATTATATGTGTAATGTTATACTTAGTATATACTTTTCCCCCAAAGAAAACACTTTTAAAATAAAACATGATTTATTTTCTTGAGAAAAATATTCTTGACTTCTTCATTTATCTTATCTATCCTTATAACCAATAAAAAACATTTCAAAAACATTATATGAGAAACAAAATATTGGTAATGAATAATAAATAAGAAATGAAATCATTAATCCATAAATATTTAAAACTCATGAAAACATTTTCATAAAAGCATGTTTTTCACCCATAAAACATACCCCCTTTATATTACCTTATGAAATCATTATATTCCTCTAAGACTCATAGAAATATTAAATCATAAAGTAAACTTGTGACACCCATATCATACTTACATTGTAGCTCTCATTTCTATATAGGGAGTAACCTTCAAGTTTACTTTTCGAATACCCAACATAGTATATTCCCTAAATCTCTTAATAGAAACCCTACCGGTTAACTTAGTCTCATTTCCCAATGCATGGGAGAGATATCATGGTATCACCAACCCTAGATTTATCATGGAACAACCTATATACATAAATAATTTGCAAGAACCATAACATAATCATAAACCATAAAACATTCATAAATGAAAAAAAATCCACTTTGAAATGACATTTCATTTTTACAAATCATCACACTCATAAAAGAAAATACATTATTTAAAAATAAAACATTAAACATGTAAATTAAATGTGAAAATGAAAAAGTTACATAAAAGAGATAAATTTGGTTCTTGACATATAAGTTAAAAAACATTCCACGTTATTTAAATAATCAATCCATTTTTAAAACACAATTAAAAAATTTAAAAAAAATAATATATTAGAATAAAAATATCCAACCTAACATTAAAAATTTTCAAAATAATTGACAATTTATAACATTCATATCCATATATAAATAAATCCTTAAAACCATTTTGAAAACATGATCATTAATTTGAATGATTTAGAAGAATAAATAATTAAAACATTTAAAATGATGTTTTAATTAAAGTGTCCCTTACCACTTGAGAAATACTTGAATAAAAATAATTAAAGAATAAAATTAAACAAACCTTATAATATCATGAGAATAAATAGATTAATGATATAATATTTTAAATTGTGGAATATACACCATAAAAAATTGAATTGGATCCAAACAACAAATAAGACTTAATGGAATGTAAATTGAGATGAAATACCTTACATTGAGTCTGACATGTCTCATAGTTCTTTATCTTCATGAATAAAAAAAATTAGGTTAATTTATTATTAAATAATAATGTTTTTAAATTTTATTATTCACCTTATATCACTTATTACAATGTTATAACAATTACATAATTATTTAAGTTCATACCGGATGTGTTGTCGATATTTAGTACTTGAGTCGAAAATGAACTTGGAATTATGTCAAAAGTCCATGTGGTCACAAGACCATAATCTCCATAATAGTATTCAGATAACTATAATATCTTTTATACATTAATAAATATTTTTTAAATTGTTCCATTAATTATGGTTATGAAAAATGAACAATGTTATAATCATAGAGACGGTAAGTCTTATGTACGCATGAGTAGCATCTTCATTTTTCATTCATCATTTTAGAAGAAAGGTAATTATTATTTTATTTTTCAAAAATTATAATATCATATTCATTTATCATATAAATCACTTAAAAATACATGCATATATCCAATAATTTATGTAGTGAATAATAATGAATCTAATCGATTCGTGGAGGCGATAGTTCTCATGAATTCACGAACAACGTTATCATTTTTATGTGCATGGAAAGTAAGAAATTATTGATATTTAATTATCTTATAATGATTTATATGACATTAATATCATATATTATCAATAATTACATCATTTTAAGCAATATTTAAAGACTGTGATGGAAAACAAACTATATCAGTTCGCGAGGTAGTAGCATGTCTTACACACGAACGAAAAGTTCATTTCCCATTTGATGAAATTGGATATAGATTTATCTGATGATTTTAACATAATGAAATATCATTATAATTATTATACGTTATTTATTATCTCATAATGGTCGGAGGAGATTTAAAGGTAGTGGAATAATAAATAAAATATAAATATTTAAATAAAACAATACCTCTTCTTTGGTTCATCACCCTTGAAGAACACCTTAACACCTCTAAGGTGGGTTTTATTCCTAAAATAAGGCATCAATAATTTGGTGAGGGATTTTATTAATTTTTTCTGTTAGATTTTGTATGAACCAAACGGTTCCTGAAGTGTTAGTTTTAAAGAAGGGTGGGTACCTTTTATAGGAGAAGGGAGCGGCACCCTTAGAAACTCTTAAAATATTAAATTAATATAAATTATTTTATAAATCCAAATGACTCCAACATGAGTTATGTAATATATAAGATTAATATGGTTATAAATAATCTAATACAATAATTTTTATACATTTATTTATTTTATTTTAGACCTTTTCTTTTTAGTTTACCCTTATTTAATCTATTTTAATTTTATTTTTTGGTAACATCCTTTTTAATATTAAGTGGCTATAAATATTTATTATATTGGGTAAATTTACCATAAATTTAAACATTATGAACTTGTATACCTTATAATAATCACTTATAAATTTAAAATATTATGATTTTTAAATAATTTAATAATATATTATTTTTATAGAATATTTATAGTGTCAATTTTGACACAATTCAATAAACTGAATTTAAAAAAAATCCAAACAAAGAGATAACTTCTAAAAACCCATTTAATAAACTTATAATATTTTATATTCACCATGAAAATTCATTTTTTACTCTATTTAATTCTAATTATATTTATTTTAATATTTTTTATATCATTTATTTTATATATCTATTAATTAAATCATTATTATATCATTGTTGTGTTGGTATTTATGATAATTATTTAATCTCTAAAAACTATAAATAAATTATAATTAGGTATATAATTTCATTATATTTATTTATAAGATTTATGAGTGATATTTTATCATGTTTATTCCTATGTTTAAATTATTATACTTATATGAAATAAGAGGGTGACATGTTGTCACTTTCTTTTGTTTTATTAATATTTATATCAATTTCGTGGAAAAAAGTTAATTAAATGAGTAATTTCTAATACTATGGTATTAATATTAGACTACTATTCATTCAATAGGATTTTTTAGGTGTTATAAAATTTTGGAATATTTATCATATTGTTTTTTACCCTAATTTACGTGATTTCCCTTTAACCATGTTAAACAAACATTATCATATTTACTATTAATAATATCCAAAAATAAAAGTAACTTATTAGAATAATTTTTACCCACTAATTCAAAATATGGAATCCATTTTTCAAAATTTAAAACATTAATGTTTCAGTAACTAATTTAAAATTAATCCCCATTCACAAAACAAGAAAACAGTTTTTTTAAAAGTAAAAACCCATCAAAAGATTGACCTATGTTTATATAAAATTTCAAATTGAAATTACTTAAAAGGACCAAAATTGGATAAATTATAAATATTTAATATAATTATAATTTAAAACCAATTAAAATTATAATCTATAAATATAAATAAATTTGATGTAAAAGTATTTTTGAATTAAAATGCGGTATTTTTCAATATTCATCTAAATATGAAAGTTATCAAAAAAATACCAAAACAATATCCAAACGAAATTATTACATTACTATTCCAAATAAAGATATTATTTTTTCAAATTAAACCTAAAAAATTGTCAAATATATATTTTAAATGGCTTCGCCATCAAAATGTGGTAAAAGTGCATTTTTTCAAAAAAATATTTCTTTTATCCAAAAATTTGAATTTGTTCTTATATAATGTATATAAAACATATATGATGAATTTTAAACATTTAATTGAATATATTACATTTATATTTCATTAATAAAATTCATCAATATTGATTTTATAATTTTATAAACTCACTTTGTTGAATTTAAATAGTTTTTAGAAGAAAACATTACCTTTTATATAAAGATGGTTTTACAATCATTTATAATTAATTTTTAACCAAATAATTAGTTATAAACATGTTTAAACCATATTTTAATAATTCAATTATTATTTTTCATTATCTACATTTTAACAGCTAGGTTATAACTATGATATTAAATAATAATAATTAGTATGTTTGTTTAAGCATGATGTGGTGTATCATGTATGCTATCTAACATTGTGTTTGCTTTTATAAACTAAAAAATTCACATTATACCCCATTTTATAATTTTTTCACCACAATTTTAATTTGGGGTCGGTAACTATGGTATGTCTTTTTCAAATACCTTTATTGTAATCATACATCAGAAAAAAGGATTAAAAAACTTCTACTTTAAAAGAAAGAATAGACGGTACAAGGATTGCCAAATATAACACATATTATGATTCCATATAGTAAAACATGTATGTGATATAAATAACTAACCATCACGTTTTTATGGATAGTGACAGAAAAATAATTTAGGAGAAACTTAAAAATCACCAAACCATACATTTTTGTTGGGTTAAACAGTCTTTCATTTCATATTAGGAAAACAAAATTGAAAATGTTTTTGTTTTAAGATACTTTTCATATATTTGAGGAATTATATTAATATATAGTATAATATCATAGGGAAGTATACTTACTTTGAATGTAGAGTTTCATCGGTTAGAAAATTTCCACCATAAACTCATCTTTTTCTCTAAATGATGAGTATTTAAGACTAATTTTTTCTACGCTTGAATAAACTTCTAGAGAATAACATAATCCATAAAATATTAACCATCTATTTAACCTATCATGAAATAATAACTCAAAACAAAAAGGATAGGATAATATAAGATATTTTTATAAAAATAATAGTCCATCATATGGTGAAAAAATTCTTTTAACCTCAAAAATTCAATAGTGAAACCAAAAGATCAATAAAGACAATTCAACAGATAACTATCCTTAAAATTACTCATAAAATGTTATAACTAATTTTAAATTCCAAAAATCATAAATATTTAATCGAATAATCTTCCCTAAAAAGTTTTGACATGTAACTCTAAATAACATTGATCACTGGTAATGTCTCATACAAAAATTGTAAATTGAAAAATCAAATATTCTCCAAGAAAGGTTAATCATTTCCATAAATAACCCTATTCCGAATAAGACTATAATAAAAACATATATTATTAAAAAATAAAATTAAACCATTAATCCTCATATAAAATCCAATTGTATTCTATTTTCATTAGGACTATAGGGTTCCCAAAATAATGAACGTCTTCCAAAATAACATTTATCACTTAATCCCCTTATAATTTTCCAATATAAATTGTATGTATTTGATAAAATAGAGGTTACCAAAATCAACATATTATAATTCCATAAACTTTTTTAAATAAAAAATGAAGTCAGATTATCCATGGACTTCATGTAGGCCTGTGGTAGGCAACAAATTCTTGTGGCCCTTCTTTTATTGGTTCAATTTTAGAATTATTTTCCAATGTGAAGGGTTGTCAACCATCCCATAGATTTTATTTTTTCTAAAATTATACCATTCTTATATAATTCTCCAATTATGAGATAAATCCCCAAAAATAACAATAACATGTTTTAACCTCAAATGTTATTTCATACCTCTCATTTTTCATCTCAAAAAGTAATAACCCACAATTACCTCAAAGGTGAATGTCTCCAAAAATACTGTTAATCAATTTAAAAGTTCATAACATATAACCATGAAAATTTATTTTAAAATGTTAAACTTATAATAAACCTTAAAATTATTAACACATAATAATGTCCCAAACTCTTTAGAAAACATTCTAATTCTCAAAGTTGCCTAATGCTTTCCTCGAATACCAACTATAATTCCATAGCACTAAATATTACATAATCATGAGTAAAATTATGATTTCACATTGAGGATCTTTTAAGGTTTATAGTTTTATAGAATTAGTCCATAATTATTCCGCATCAACTAAAATATTACAATGTAGACTCTTCTACTCACTATCCATTTTTTACAAAATAAAACTATTTAAAATAAAACATGAATTATTTTCTTGATAAAAACCTTCATGAAATCTTCCTTTCTATTAACCATCCTTATACCCTATGGAAAATTTTCAAAAATGTGGGATGAGCACAAAAATCATAGTAAGGGATAGAAAATAGTGAATCAAACCGTTAATCAATGAATATTAAAAACTCATGAAAATATTTCATGAATTCAAATCTTTTACCCATAAAACACAGACACTTTACCTTACCTTATGAAATCAAAATTTTCTAGTAATAATCATAAAAATTATAAAGGATAAAGGTAACTTTTGGAATCTATATCATCCTTAAATTTTAGCTTTAAAACCTACATAGAAAGTAACCTTCATAGTTATGTTTGGAATACCCATCACAGTATATTCCCAAAATCTCTTAAGAGAAACTCAACCGATTAACATTATCCCATTACCCAATGAATTGGATATGTATCACATCCTCACACACCCTTGGTTTAACACATGACAACCAATATACATAACCAATTCCCAATAACAATAACGTAATCCTAACATAAAAAACATGCAAAAAAGAAAAAATAACATTTCTACTTTGAAATCACATTTCATTTTAACAAATATATGCACTCATAAATGAAACCCTTTATTTGAAAATAAATGTGTAAACTTGTAAATAAAACAGTAAAAAATTAAGGAAACATAAAAGCGGTAAATTTGGTTAATGGCGTATATGATAAATAACATTCCAATTTATTAAAATAATCAATTTATTTTAAAAACACAATTAAAACATTTAAAAAATAATATTTTAGAATAAATGTGTAACATACATCTTTGATACATATTAATGGGATTTAAATCTTAAAAAATTCAGGAACTTTTATAAAAAAATACTTATAACCATTTTAAGAACATGTACAATAATTGAATAGATTTATAAGAACACTTCTTTAAATCATTTACCGTGATGTTTTAGTTAAAGAGTCCCTTACCACCAGATAAATACTTTAATAAAATTAATTAATGAATATCGTTAAAAAAACATATAATATCATGATAATATAGATATTAATGATATAGTATTTCATGGGGTATTATATTCACTATAAAAATTGAATTTGTTCATAACAAAAAATATGTCTCATTGGAATGTAAATTGAAACGAAATTACATGCTTTGAGTCTCACTTGTATCATAGTTCTTTATCTTCTAGAATAATAAAAATAGGTTAATTTATTGATAATTTAGAACCTTTTTCATGTTTTTTATTCATTTATAATCACTTATTACCATGTTATAACAATTAAGTAATTATTTATGTTCATATCGGATGTTTTGTTGATATTTGGTTCTTGAGTCAAAAATGAACTTGGTATGATGTAAATAGTCCATGTGGTCACAAGTAAATAATATCTAGAATATTATTAATGATATAATAACAAAATTATACATTAATAATACTTTTTAAATCAGATCATTAATTATGGTTATGAAAAATGAATAACGTCATAATCATGGAGGTGGTATGTTGTATGTATGCATGAGTAACGTATTCATTTTTCATTCATAATTATTAAATAAAGGTAGTTATTATTTTATCATTAAATAATGATAAAATAATCATTAATATCATATTAATTATTTAAATATTCCTACATATATAATAAAAGTGATGTAGTGAATAAAAATGAATCACATGGATTTGTGAAGGTTGGAGTTCACACGTACGCACGAACAACATTATCATTTTTATGTGCATGGAATGTAAGAATGTAATTGATATAAAATTATCTTATAATTTTTTATATTCCATTAATATCACTTATTAACATTAGTTCTATCATTATAACCAATCATTAAAGATGGTAATGAAAACAAACTATATGTGTTCGTGAGGCAGTAGTCTGCCATACACACAAATGAAAAATTCATTTCTCATTTGATGAAATTGGATATGGATTTAGGTAATGATATTAGCATAATAACATCGTAGTATATTTAGGATACTGGGGTTATTATTTCATCATTTTTGTATGAGATTTCATGGAAGTAGAAGAAAAAATAAAATTGAAATACTTAAATAAAATGATACCTCTTCTTTAATTGATCACCCTTCAAGAACACCTTAACACCTATAAGGATGATATTCATCCTAAAATAACACCTCTATAATGTGGGTAGGAATTTTATGAAGGGGTTTATCTAGATATTGGATGATACAAATTGTAATGTCTCAGATCCAAGTGTTTCCCAAAGGTGCCCTAAACCCAGTTGGTCACATAACCTCAAGCACGTTTCCATAAACACTAAAGGTTGTTGACTAGCAGTAAGGGTCAAGGTGTAATAATGGGGATACTATGACCTCATTGGAAGAGTATACAAAGTGGAAAAGAAATATTAAATGATAGAAAATTTAGTAATACTATACAATAGAAGTAAGCAATGGATGACTAGTAGTAATAAAACAACTGGAGTATATATATATATATATATATATATAAATGATTCAAGTCACCTATGTATAAAAATACAACCAAACAAGTCACAATGTTGGAAATACAATATAGAAACCAAAGTAATGAAAATAATGTAAACTCCAATAGAATAGGAAGACATGTCTTTTTTACATTCTCTCCCGCTCCAATAGTAATCAAGTACCTGATGAAGAAGGGTGATTTCCCCTATCTATACCTACAATCATATAATCTGTTTTGGACCAAAAGCATGACCAAAACAAGGTGTGAGATGAATCCTTGTAGGCAACCCCCAAAATATTTGTTTCTAACTATCAGTGAATATATGTAGCTTGTAATATGTAGAAATGAAGTAATAAACTTGGAATTAATCAAAAGTAAACCATCCTACGGTTTTCGTTTACATTCATTTACATTTATTATTCAACCATTGAACCATGTAACCCTAGGATCTAGCCTAAGTTCTATATCCCATATGTAATGTAACCAAAATAGATGTCTCATAAGACCACCTAATCAATCGAGTAATACTGAATCCAATATTGTGCTTTCTCTTGGAATACGTGTCACAATCAATCAACTATTCACAAACGACCCTCTTGGAAGCTCTCACAGTCTAACCCCTTCGGTCCAACATAGCATAAATTCATTTAAATAGTGACCCTCTCTGAATATATCATGGTTTATCCCCTTTTAGTCTAACACAACATCAATTAATTATAAACAACCACCTAGGAATGCTCTCACGGTCTAAACACTTAGTCCAGACATTTATTTAACCAAAAATAAATGACCACATGGGTAGTTCTCATGGTCAATGCCCCTGGGTAAAACATACCTTAAAATAATTATAAATGACCACCAGGGAATCTCTCATAGTCTAATTACCCTTGGTCAAACATTCACAATTCATATCATAAAAATTTCATATAATTAATAACTCCATCCTAAAAAAATTCATGGAAATAGGGAAATCCTAACATGCATTCTAGACCAAACTGACATAAACAATAAAACAAGGGAAACAAACCCACAAGGTGTCCCATAAACAAGGTATCTAACCTTAATCATAACAAAAAACCCTTTTTCAACCAATAAAACCATAGTAAGTAATAAATAGTGTTAAATTTCAAATCAAGTAATACCCCAAATGTGGGTTTGTGACACATTAAGAATATATAACCAAGGATAACACAATGAAAGGAAAAAACCACCGACCTCAATGTCATATGATTGATATAATTGAATTTTGTCCCTTGAATCAGCCTAAAACAGCATATATCTATAAAAAGGTGAAAAACTCCCAACCATGAATAACTCATAAGACAGTACGAATCATGAAGAAAGGCTCTATGGGTTTTGAGAACTCACCGGTGGGATCCCAACGCACCCAACGGTGTCTCAATCAAAGCTTAGATGGTGAATAGGGAGGGATTCAGAGTTCATCGTTTGTTCTTTCATGATGTTATACGAACCGTGGAAAGAAGAAGAAGTTTCTGAACAAGATAGGTGACCCTACACCGATTTGTCAAAAAAAACTAAATGGAGTTTTCATTAAAACTACACACCGTGTATCAGCCTCAATTGGCCCTTAACATAAGCAGTCTTCTATGTCACCACATGGACATGTACTCAACCATTACATAGCCAGTATGTGGTTGTACCCAAAAACCTGGTACATAGTGTGTACATAGAATTACACAGAATGTACTAAAAAAACATTGTTTCTTCGTTTTTCTTAAAAAAACCCTAAATCAAGATCCATACCTTAAAAGAAGATCTGGATTCTTACAAACTTCCCACCTTAAATAAATTCTTCCCCAAATTTCCCTTCCAATGGTGGTGAGGAATAATCTACAAACAAATCCATCCATTGTGATCACACATCGGCCTCCCACTCCCAATTCTCATCTTTCACTTGCCCATGCTTCCATAGCACCTATACCAGAGGAATAGACTAGCCATGAAGAACCTTTGTGTTGTGATCGACAATCTGAATAGTGTGATCCTAGAAGGATGCTTCCACCTCCAACTCAACCTCCTCAGGTTAAAAAACATGAGATGGGTCAGAAACGTAGTGACTTAGCAATGAAACATGAAATACTACATGCATATCTCATTACCTATGAGGTAACTACAACTGATAAGATACAAGCCTGACACTTTCCAAAACCTCAAATGGCTCGACGTATCTCAATGAAAGCTTCCCCAGTCTCCTAATCCTCTTGTGTCCCAACCTTGGTGTGACATGTAGGAAAACCGGATCTCCGAACATGAACTCTATAGGTTATCTCTATCGATCAGCATAAGATTTCTACTAAGACATCACAGTAGCCATCCAATTCTGAATCAACTCCACATGCATAGTGGTCTCCTAGACAAGATGAGGTCATAGCATAGGTGATGCTCCTACCTCCTTCCAACATAGGGGTGATCCACATGGCCCACTCTACCAATCCCCATAAGGTTCTATCTGAATCATGGCCTGAAAACTCTTATTGTAGGAAAATTACATGAGGGGTATATGAATCTCCCAAGATCCCTTGAAATCTTGGACATATAGTCGAAGCATGTCCTCCAAAACCTAAATTGTGCACTCGAACTGACCATACTTCTAGGGACGGTAAGTTGTAATCAGAATTTCTTGTGTACCCAAATCCCTCTGTAGTCCTTGCTAGATACAATAAGTAAACTGAGTGTCCCTATCTGAAACAATATAGTGAGGGACCCCATAAAAACATAAAATCTCTCGAATGTACAACCTCCCAAGATCGTCAATATTGAATTTCTCCTTGATCTCCAATAATTTTGAAACCTTTATGAGCCTGTCGATTACAACCCATGCTACATCATTACATCATGGATACCTTGGTGAACCCATCATGGAATCCATCTCAACATCATTCCACTTCCACTCGGGAATGGGTAACTACTGTAATAGCCCTTCTAGTCGATGATGCTCCACATTCACCTACAAACAGGTGAAACATATCATTAAAAACTAGCTATATCCCTATTCATTCCTAGCCACCAATACTAATGATATAGATCTCAATACATCTTGGTTACACCAAGATGAACTGCACATAGTGAGGAATGAAAATAATGCAACAATGCATTCCATATATCCGATGACACCCATACATGCCCATGAAAATGCAAAAACTCATCCTCTCCAACGTTCTACCTACTAGTAGGGACCTCTCCTAACACTCTACTATAATACTAGTCTATCAAAATCTGATAGATTCCTTATTCATACTTGATCCAGTAGATTATAGGGAACAACTAAAAAATAAATAAACATCTATCCCTGTTTTTCGTACACCTCTAAATGCATCTCAGAGAACATAGACCAAAGCATCAACTCAATACTGTCCTCCTGAACTGCCTATATAAGATTCCTTCTACTCAGTGCATTAACCACTGTGTTGCCTTTCCCAGGCGTGTAGGCATGCTCAAAGTCAAAAAAATGAAGGTACTCAAACAACCATGACTATCTCAAATTCATATCATGCTGAGTAAATATATACTTGAGGTTTTTGGTTAGTGTAAACCACAAAATTCTATCATAAAAGATAATGTATGAAACATCATAAAGCATCAAAAACCACATCTAACTCGAGATCGTGCGTCACATAATTTCTCTCATGTGGCCTCAACTACCGAGACTTCTACCCAACAAATCCTTCCCCTTCCATAAGCACTTCTCCCAACCCAATACCTAATACATCATAGTAAAAGGTCTAACTTTTTCATGGCTCTAGAAAAATAAGTATTGGTGCCGAATTCAATCTCCATTTCAGCTCCATAAAGAAATAATCGCTTGAATCTATCCACAAGTTCATCGCACTATTCTTAGTCTGGCACTTAAATGGTGTAACTAAGTGTGAGAAGTCCTAAATAAATGATCTGTATTAACTAGTCTACCACAAAAAACACCATACCTAAATGAAGTTCTTTTACTACTCCCATAAAACTAATGTTATCACCTTCTTAGGGTCTACTAAAACTCCTATATCTAAGATGGCATGACCCAAGAAATGAATCATGTCCATACAAAAGTGTAACTTTAAGATATTAGCATATAACTAATTCTGTTTCAATTTACTCAATATGATCCCAAGATGGATGTCACAATCATATCGAGTGTGAGATTACACTAAGATATCATCCAAGAAGACTTCCACAAAATAATCCCAGTAAGGATGGAACACTCAGGTCATCAGTTCCATGAAAAATACCAGGTCATTCGTGATACTGAATAGAATAACCAAATACTCGTATAGACAATACCTTCTCTAAAAGGCTGTAAGAGGCATATATGAAAGTCTTACGAGAAACTGATGATAAGCAGATCCCATGTCAATCTTTAAAAACACACGGTCTCCTCAAAGTGGATCAAAGATATCATCAATATTTGAAAAGGGATATTGGTTGTTGAATGTCAACAGATTCATCTTCTGAGAATCCACAAAAAGTATGAGGGTACCATCCATCTTCTTTAGAAAAATGTTTGGTGAACCCTAAGGAGAAGTACTGGGTCGAATTGAACCATTTTTTTACAACTCCTCTAACTGATTCTTGAGCTCTTGCAATAATGTTGTATATATCCTATAAGGAGGAATAGACACCAGTTCCACTCCAGACACAATCTCAATAAACAAATCCACCACTCGCTCTAGAGGTAAACTTGAAAATTAATCTGGAAAGACATTTATAAAATGATCCACCACTGTAGGAAATTTCATCTTTGAAGTCCCCTAGTCATCCATATATAATATGGAAATATGGTCTATGATTCCACCTAACACATGATGCTCAGGTCCAAATATTCTAACCTAGACATTCCATTCAACCTTATGTAGAGAAGATCCACCCTATGGTGATTTGAAACTCACCATACAGTGATAGAAGCTAACAAATACCTAAAAGTAGATCAACCAGTCCATTCTGTGAATGAAATCTAATCCTTTAATCTCTAAAACATAGAGGCCCCATAAGAAGTGACACCCACCAACCTCAATAGGGTACTCCGTGCACTAACGTACACTAGTCGTCCAAATTCCCAATGTATTTTCTTGCATCATATCATCATTACATGTAAGGATAAAGGGCATGAGGCCCTCCAAATAGAAATAGATATAAAAATATAGAAAGACCCTATACCATAAAGTGAAGAATCTAAAACTAAGGAAACTAGAATCGTACCTCAAACCATAGAGTTTCTGGGATCCTGCTCATTCTAGGTCTGCTCCACTGCAAAAGTCTAACCTGTATCACGGTCATGCAACCCTTCTTGGATACCCTGATCTGACCCACCCAACTGTTGCTGAAAACCTGTCATCTAGATACCATAGCCATGACCACTTCCTCAGCCTAGACAGCTTGATGAAGTCTAGTTCCCTCACTGATGAGAAACTAGGGGTCCTGCTCCTGAATTTGGATTGATAACAAATCCCCTCTCACTTGCTGATGGTGAGAACATCCTACAAAAACGCTGAATGTGTCCCATCCTGCCACAGGATTGGCACTTGAATGGGTCCTTTGGTCAATGTGGTCTTATTTTCCCACTCTTACCACACTGGTAGCACACCACATGCATAACTGAATAAAAATATCTCCTACTAGAAGAATCACCACGTGAAGGCTCCCTAAGACACTTCCAACTTTTGGTCGAAGTAGTACCATCTCTGGATGCATAACCTCCCTGGCTCATAGCTCCAAAAATCCTCTGATTGTGCTCAATAATCAAAACCCAGTTTACTATAGCAGTCACTGAAGTCAACCTAAATACATTCACCAACAATAGGATGTCATACATGAGGCCATTCTCAAATTTCCTATCCAATGATAACTCATCACATCCCAAAATAGGTGAAAAGCACTGAATCTCTATAATGTGAGAACAATAATCCATCACTAAAAGAGAACACTGATCCGAATGAATGAACTATCAACATCAGTCAGCCCTCAATGTCTCGAGGTAGAAGTAATCATAGAAGGTCCTCTGAAACTCTTCCAAAGTTATATCCTAATGATGTACTACCTGTGAGATAACATCCCACCATCTCTTGGCTGAATCACGTAGCATGTAAGTCGTGAGATTCACCCTCATCTTAGGAGGAATCTCTATATTATCGAAGATACAAATAACTGCCTCCAACCATGACTCTGTAGCCTGAGGTCCTCCATCCCATAAAAATGTGGGAGGATACTACTATTTGAACACCTGTCTCAACTTTTCTATAGTTGGGAAAGATTTTGTGCCCCCTGAAATGTATGCATCATCCTCATAAAGACTTCACGAAACATTGCATAATCACTTATGTATAGTATAATAGTTGGTTCATAGATGGTCATGATGGGATGATCTGCTGGTAGTCCCTGATCTGCCATTTCTGGGGTCTAATCATCACATTATACATAGAGTACAACCCGAGGATTCCATGGTGGCATGAATCTATAAGGTCAAGTGCACACCTAAGTACAAGATTATCATGTACTGTAACATAGAAGTGAAAGAAGGGAATACTAGAAGGAAAACATTCCATTTTTAAAAAATAAGGTTACATGGCATGTAGAACCACTACAGGGCATGTTCCCTTTAAGCTTTAACATGGGTGTGTACCTCTTCCAACCTAGTCATGTAACACGCCATACAAATGGCGCGTTACTTCTGATACCCGGTGGGTACATGAACATTCCATCATTCCCAGGTTCATCTATTTGGCTTGAAATACACGGTTATACTGTTGTTATAATACTTGGGGTGCACACTCTAGACATGGTGTGTACTACATTGTTCCATCCACCAGTGTCGTTAGTCACATGGGAAAATACATAGTCGATGACAGCATGTCGTGTATTCCGAGAACATGGTGTGTTCTACCAAGGGTTCACCAACCCCTTGTATCTGCTCATATAGTTAGTCACATGGTCAAAAAATAGACGACATGTATATACGGTACACGGTGTGTACATAGGAAACTTCATTTATAATAGTACATAAGAACGTGTAGTGTGTGTTCATAACATCACACGCCATGTTTTCTAGGTTTTCCGGATAGTAAGACTCTAAATATTCTCTGGAAACCATAAAATATTATAATTTGGACAAGCAATGCCATGTTCTGATCTATGAGAACCCATACTCCCAACAAATCAAGGTTTGGAATCCTTATCCATATCATAACTTGACATAATTCAATTAAAGTTCAAACATTATCCAACCAATTCTGATCCAAGAGGGACCATAACACCTCTGGGACCAAAGCTTAGATTCCATCCAAATGAAACATTACATATACCAATACCCTATCAAAAATAACCTGAATTAGTATCATGGAATCTATCACAATAGAATGCATATCTAGCACAACATCTATCACAGCAGCATGCAATCAATAATTCTCTCTACATGGCATGAAATGAATGCATGAAATTTTATTACTAACAAGTGACTATATGATTCATGAGATGGAACACCCTTATCTCATCAGGTTTCAATAAAAATAGAACCAAAATGATATAAATCAGAACAGCACAAAGCAATTTAATCATGCAATAGTGAAATCCAATCAACTGTAACAATTGAAAAATATGAAAAATTATAATATTCAAGGTAACAATGGCTTTTCCCTATACATGGGTTAGCTACTCCTGAGCATAGATTTTTAACAACTACCTATTCCTTCCTAAACTAATCTGTTGGATCCAAATAGTAAAGAAAATTCTTAATGAAAATCCCCTTGTTTCCCAAAGGTGCCCTGATCCTAGTTGGTCACATAACTTCAAGCACATTACCCAAAATTCAGAGGCTACTAACAAGAAGTGAGAGAAAATGTGTGATAATGGGGAAATTATTACCTCATTTTCAGAGTATACACAGCAAAAAACAAATAGTAAAATATAATGGAAGTTGTAATACAAAAAAATAGAAGTAAATAGTGGAAGACTGATAGTAAGAAAACAACTAGAGAATATATATAAATGATTTTTGTCACATGTGTCTAGGAAATAATCCTAAAAAGTCACAATGCTTAACACAGGAATTTCATATAATTAATAACTCCATTCTAAAAAAACAATGCATGGAAAATATGGTAAGACTAATAAGCATTATAGTCCAAATATCCATAAACAATCAAATTAGGGAAACGCACCCACAAGGTGTCCCAAAAACAAGGTATCTAACCTTACACATAAGAAACAATCCTTTATCAATCAAACAAACCATAGTAGGTAATAAACAGAGTTTAATTCGTTATCATGAAACACCCCAAACAAGGGTATGTGGAAATTTAATCATATATAACCCAAGATAACACAACGAAAGGAACAAACCACCTACCAAGATGTTTTACAAAAAAATTTCTTCAACTTTGAACCCGTAATTAGCCTCAATCGATGTATATATGTAAAAAGGTGAAAAATACCAAACCTTGAATAACTCACAAGAGTGGAGGAATTAGGAAGAAATGCTCTATGGGATTTGAGAACTCACCAGTGGGATTCCAACGCACCCAGATATGTTTCAATAGAATCTTGGATGGAGAATCGGAAAGGGTTCAGAGATCGTTGGTCATTTTGATGTGCTCCAAAATGAACCATAGGAAAAAGAAGATGTTTCCAGATATGAGACATGACCCCACTCTAATTTATCAAAAAAACTACATGGTGTTTTCTTTAGAACTGCATGTCATGTATTTTCTTTAATCGTCCCCCCACATAAGTGGTTTTTTAGGTCACTAAATGGCTATGTACTCAGTCGTTACATAGCCAGTACGTGGCTGTATGCAGAAACCTCGTACACAGCGTGTACATGGAATTACATGACATGTACTTAGAAAAACCTTGTTTCATAATTTTTCATCAAAAAAACCCTAAAATAATGATTCAAACCTGAAAAAAAGATCTGGGTTCTTAAAAAAATAGTTATCTAAGTGTGATTATTTCAGAAGAGTGGGTACCTTTTTATAGGATAGGGGAGAGGAACCCCTAGAAACTCTTGCAATATTAAATTAATTTAAATTAATTTTTAAATCAAAATCACTCCTAATTCAGTTATGAATAAGATAAAATGTGGATTTTTATAAATCCTAACATACAATAATATTTAGACATGTATTAATTTTATATTAAACCTTATCTTTTTTTGGTTTACCCTTAATTAATATTTTTTAATTTTAATTGTGGTAAAAATATTTTTAGTAATAAGGGGGAATAAATTTAACTTATATGGGGTTAATTTCCTATAAATGGAACCTTTATGAACATTTAGACCTTATCTTAGTCACTTTATAATTTTTTAAAAAATATGATTTTTAAATAACTTAATAAAATATTATTTTTATAAAATATCAATAATTCCAATTTTGACACTATTAATTTCATTGAATTTAAATAAAATAAAAATAGAGGTATAACTTAGAAAAAACAATATAATATATTTATAACATGTTATATTTTCTTATAAATTCATTTAGTACCCTAATTCATTTGAATTATTTTTATTTTAATATTTTTCATATCATTATTTGATTTCTATTAAAAAATAATCATTGTATCACTGTTGTATTAGTATTTTTGTTAATTATCTAATCTAAAAAAATTATAAATAAATTAAAATTATGTATATAATTACATAATATTTCAATATAAAATTTATATTGATGTTTTATCATGTTCATCCCTATATAAAAATTATTATACTTATAAGAAATAAGAGGGTGACATGGTTTCACTTTCTTTTGTTTTAATAATATTTGGATCACTTTCATGCAAAAATTATATTAAATGTGTAATTTAAAATCAATAGGTGTTAAGGGTCAAATTTTATTCATCCAATCAGATTTTAGTAGGTGTGAGAGTAATTTTGGTGTCCTTGTCATATTGTTTGTTACCCTAATTTACCAGATTTACCTTTTATTGTGTTAAATAAAAATTATTGTAGTTATTATTCATAATATCAAAGAATAAAAGTATCATATTAAAATAATTTAGACCCACTAATTCCAAATATGGAATCCATTTTTCAAAATTTCAAATATAAAAGTTGCAGTAAATAATTTAAAATCAATCCTCGTTGACAAAAAGCGAAAATGTTTTCTCAAGTAAAAACCATCAAATGATTGACATGTGTTTATATCAAATTTCAATATGAAATTAATTAAAATGGAAAAAATTGTATTAAATGACAAAAATATAATCTAATTATACTTTAAAACCAAATAAAATGATAATTTAACAATATAAATAAATTAGAAAAAAAAGCAGATTCAAATTAAAATGTAGTATTTTTCACTAATCAATAAAATATCAAACTTATCAGAAAAATACCAAAAATTTATCCAAACAAAATTTTGATGTTTTTATTCAAAATAAGATGTTTTTTAAAAAATATAACATATAAAACATTAATAAAAATACCTTTAAAATGGGTACGCCATTAAAATGTGGCAAAATAGCATTTTTTTTAAAATACTTCTTTTACCAAAGATATTGAATTTGTTCTTATATATTATTTATAAAAAATATAATATGAATTTTAAAAATTAAATCTAATATATTACATATATATTTCATTAATAAATTCCATAATTAGTTATTTTATTATTTTATAGACTCACTTTTTTCATTTAATTTTTTTTAGAAAAACCATTTCATTTTATTTAAAAAGGTTTTTACATTAATTTTATGTAATTTTTCACAAAATAATTAATTATAAATATTTTTAAACCATATTTTAAAAATTTAATTTTAAATATTCAATCTCTCTATTTTAATAGCTATTTTATAACTACAATATTAAATAATAATATTTAGTTGTTCATTTAATCTTGATGTGGTGTATCATGTATGCTACATAACATTGTGCTACATTTTAAAAAATATTGATGTTACATTTATGACCTAAAACTATCCACACTTCAATAAAATTAGATTTATAATCATCGTTCATGTGTATGGAATATTGTCGTCTCGAGAACTGATGTCATTCATTCTTCCATTACTGCCAATAACTGTTGGAAATAATGATGAAAGTGATGATTTTATATGATATATATGATATTTATGATGTATTTATTATTCTTTAATTATTATATAATAAATAACTTCATTCTTTCCATTTTTTGGGAATATGATAATATCTTTTAAGGACGTGTAGACTATTACATCCTCAAAGTGATGTGATTCATTCACGCTTAACATGGAATATATTAATGATATATTTATTAAACATATGTTATATTTATGACATAAGAATTATATTTTAAGGATAATATATATATATATATAATTTATTTTTATTTATTTCAATAGGATAAGAAACTAAAAATAGTGTCCACACATACATACGACCTATCTTTTACATGAATAATGCATTTCATTTTCTATTTAAATAATTTTATACTATTATTAATAAATATATATTCAATGTATATGATATTTATATCATTTTTTAAATTTTGTAAATTATTAACTCATTATCTATGTAAGAGGGAAATGAATAACAAGTAAAAACATGTATGAAAAACAAAGCGTTTTTTACCTGAAACATAACATTAACATGGAATTGTAAATGGATGGAAAATATAAATTCATAATTAAATAATATACTGTATTACATATATGTATATGGTTTTGTGATATATTTATAATATACTTATATTTATTATACATTTGGTTAAAACAAGTATGATTTTATTCAAGACTTTTGGTAAGGGGATTTATAGTCTCACTTCTATTTCTCTGAGACATAAGTCATATTAACCACTGGTTTCTTTTGTGTGGTATATATAATTTCCTATGAAATGTTTTATCATGAATTTAATTTATCTCATGATTTTAAATGATTCATTTTTTTTTATTATTTCTTTTAACTCATGATTCAAAAGTTACTCAAGTAGTATGGGATTTCCATCTCACTTTTATTTTTTGTGAGAGACAAACCATGTTCACCACCTATTTCAATTATGTTGTGTGTATACAACCCAATGATGTATTTTATGATTATTATAATGATATTAATTGGGATTTACATATAAATTTTTGGATCTCACTTTCATATGGTTTATGGTTTCAAAGTTCAGAAATCAGTTAAATAATTTAGCCTCAATTTTCCTTCTTTGAGATACATATTATGTTATGCACCTATATTATTTTATGAGGTGTATATAATGAACATTGACATGTTATATCATGAGTCTATTTATTCTAAATATTTTCTGAGATTTATTTAATGTTAATATTTAATGGGGATTTTGATTCAAAGCTACCAATGTGATGGGAGTTTATTTCTGTAATCTCATCATTTATTGGAATTTTTATGATTATACTTCCATTTATGAAATATTATAATCCATATCTTAAAAATTCTCATGCATTTTATTCTAATTTAGTTATTAATGATATATTCATTTAACGGTACCATTTTTCCACTCTTTGGTACTTAATATAATTTATAAAGTGTTTCTATGAAAATCAAACATTATTTCTCTCTTCGGTCAGGAATCTATATTATTCAAAAACCTTGTTTTATAAAATTGTTTTCAAAATTTTTAAAAATGAAATTTTAAGCTCATTTCTAAGAAAAATTATTTTTAAAAAGTTATGTTATAAATATATGTCAAAATTGTTTTCATATATTCCTTTATATGTATTCAAGATTATTTTTTAAAAAAATTGATTCCAAAATTTTTCATGTTATAAAATGGTTTTTTTATAGAAAAATGGTTATTTTCATCAAAAAATGTTTTCAAATTTTTTTTAAACCATAATTAATCAGTTTTCACGGTGGTTTTCAATGAATGGGATTTTGAAAATATTTAATTTCTTAAAAAGTGATTTTCAAATAATGGTTTTTTTCATTAATACATTCTCTAAGTGGTCTTTAAAAATCCTTCCCTATAAAATTTTACATCCTTTGATATATTTTATTCTTTATTGGGGAAATGATCCAACAGTACGAGTAATATTATCTCTCTCTATGGTTTATGTTTTGATGGAGTGTTGATTATTTTCCACAAGTCGATTATGTTCCACAGATAATATTATGAAACCCATTTCCTTTCCATAGATTAATCTTGATTATAAGAGATTGAAAAAGAACCGATTTATTTTCCACGGGTTAATCATGTTATAATGGGTATTAACATTTTTTATGATGGTATAAAAGATATTTTTATTACATTCATGTTGTGGTTCTTAGATATATCTTATATGATGGGGTGGACCAAATAGCATTGGGTAAACCTGTTACATCTTAACATGGGGTGTCCTAGATAGTGTTGGATAATCCCATTATAGATTGACATTGGGTGGCATATATAGAATCAGGTAAGCCCATTACAAATTAAATGATTGAGGCATTAAGATAGTGTTCCAATGTGTTGGATAAAGATTTATATCACATGAGATTATGATGGGAAACATATATATGGTCAGGATCCACTATGGGAAAATGGTGTAAAATAATCCACTAGAATAAGGGTATTCCACTGAGCATGTTTATGCGTCCCGCATAGAAGGTATAGCTACCAATAAATGAACCTGATTTCATGTTCATATTTTTATGTGTGAACCTAATTAAATGTACATAATGTTATGTGTGAACCTAATTACATGTTCACCATGTTATGCATAATCCTGATTAAATGTTCACAATGTTATAAATGGATGAGGATTCATCTCCATAAGTTTATGTGAGGTCCTGATTTCAAGTCCTTAACAAAATAAGTGAACCTATTTTTATTTATACATGTTCTCAATGTTTTAATCTAAAGTGTATGCCACAAGTCTATGTAGTATTCTTATTTCACGATCTTCTGTCTTATACTCTTTGATTTCATAATGATTCATGTCATATGAACCTCCAATCCTTTTTCCATGTCTTAAGATTATATTGTTTGATATGAGGGTTATGATCTTCAACTGTTATGACCATATTTTCATACACTTTTACACATATTATGCATTGGTATCTCCTGTATTTACCCATACTGAGTATGTGAAACAACTATTTCTTATGTTTCCTTTCCCCTGGTTAATAAGGAAGGATTTAAGTAGGATTCATAAATTGTAATATTTTTGTTGGAAACATTGAATATATATCACTATGTGAAAATATTTTGTTACAAGTTTCCAAATTCACTAAACTTTTGTGGTCCTTCAGCAAGTACTTTTAAAATTTACTAAATATTCATCTAAAATGATGAAATATACATGTATGTTAATACTATTTCACTGTAGTTAGTATCAAGTTAATGTTTAGTCAAACATTGTAACGTAGAAGGATAAAAAAATTTATATCCCTATGGATATTTCTAAAGACGTTTCTGGGGACGTCTTTATAGATAAATATAAGGATTACTCAATGTTTAGGAAAATGTCCTAGAATTTTTATAAAGGATTTAGGGAGTGGATTCCAAGAAATATTATCCCTTTCCAGATTCTATAAGTGTATCTGGCTCTATAATAGATGCACATATGGGTAACAACCTCAAAAACATTGTATTAAGCTTAATTTGATCTGAAACTAGTGTACTACAACAAGCCTTACTGCACACCTGGTTTGACACTCCTAGAGGATATTCTTGGGGAATTTAAAAACCCATTACCAATGATCATGAAGGATATAAATAGGAGATAAAAATTAATAACCTAGGAAAACCCAAATGTGTCGTATATTCAAGAAGTATGTGTCATTATTTAGATGTCTAGTAAGTTATTTTTAATAATTGTGAGGTTTTCCACTAGGATATGTGTTTCTCACACCATACATTTTGATTTTAATAAATGGAGTGAACAAAATAAAATTATATCATTGAAGGTGACAGATCATTTTATAATTAGAATCCAAATGGGATAGTGACTTTAGTAATTTATTTTCTTATTAAGCCTAATCAGTTTTAATGGAAAATGATTAACAATGTGCGTCTTAACCAACTCTAAGACTTACCAAATAAGAGAGGGAAAGATCTCTTTGAGAAATCAGGTGATGGTAACCACAGATAAATGATGATTAGGTTTTCTATATATCACAAATGTTGGAAGAAGAACACAATGAAATATTTCAAAGGAATGATATGATGTCTTATATGTGTTGAATAAGGACATAGAGTAAGTAATTACTGAGTAAAATGAAGAGTTTTTTTAAATGAAATGGATGGGAATAAGGGTATCCCTACGGTACTATAAATAGTTTAATATTATAAGTGTTTAATGTGTGTGAATTATGAAAATAAATTTCTTAGGGGGAAATCTCATGAAGGAAATCAGCATGTTTGTAAGAGTAATGGTTTTTCTACGGATAATGAAGAGGCCATAAACAATATATGAAAGGTATGTGTTGTTCTAATAGTATTTTTTTCTAGTCATGATTAAATTAGGTTTGATGAATGTTAATACAAGATTCTTATTTCATATTTTAGGAAATAGGTATTAAGGAATAAGAGCATGCAAGCTTGTTAATTATTTGAGAGAGAAGTTGGATAATTGATGAAAATATGTATTGGGATTCAAGAATTATGTTATATGAATAATGAAGTCTAGGTTTTTAATTAAAGATTCGAAAAAATATATCGAATGATGTTGATGAACTACAAATGTGATTTAATGGAAATGTGATATTTTGATCAAGGTAAGGTGACACTTAATGTGTTCCTGATATTGAGAAAACTGTGTTCAGCTTTGATGAAGAAATTATTGATATATATAATGTAAATTAGATAGTATTGATGCCCTCATAACTGATAAATGAGTTTTCAAAAAAGTGTTTTATGTTATCCCTAATTAAGTTTAAAACATTTTTTAGATTTACATAATATATCCAATAATCTATGTTATGTGTATGAAATGACGAATTGTGTATGTTTACAGTTTGGTTTTATGGCGATTTAGGGTATTACCATGTTTCAAGAGAATAAATGATGAAGTTATTCACATGTTTAGTATGTGACAACCTAGATATACATTATGATATATGGGGGATCAATTTTAAGCATATTTTGAGAAATTTAGTGACCTTATTTATAAATTTTTAGATTTTCACCATTCATAAGGGTTACAAGGATAACCATTTATGAATTGGTTTATGTTAAACTTCAAATGAGGTTTTAGAGATTAATTTATTATCATTGCATATAAGTATTTAATCATATTGGATAACCTATGATAACCTTTTTTTGTGATGCTATCTAAAGATAGATGGAATGACTTGTCATTCTAATTATTGTTCCCATGATATGTTAGTTCTTCAAGCATAAAAAATTCAACTTCATTTCTTATAGAAATAAATGAATTTGAAATTGATCAAGTAATAATAAAAGGGTGATATTTGTCTGAAATTAAGTAGTAATATCTTTTGGTGAATGTTATTCAACTTTAGAAAAAATATTAAAAAAATGTGAATTCCTAGTACCATAATTTCTAATGGACTGATGGTCTTTTCAAACATCACATAGTTATGGTTATTAGCCCTTAAATTTCCATTTATCACCCACTTTCCTAGGATCGGTTATCTTTATCACTCTCAATAATTATTTATACTTTTATTCTATATCAAGTCTTCTCCTCCTACCAATTTTCTACTATGTGGAAACCTAGTTATGATTTACATGGGGTAACCGTTATGTTTTTGAATTTATTTTTTTAAATTGGAATCTAGTATTCACTATTACGATGTGGATTTCCATCAATGGAACTTTATGTACTAAAAATTGGATAAACCATGTGAATTTTGGGGGTGAAATTCATTTTATGGCAGTAGATGAAACGCCCTGAGTTTTTATGAATTAAATTTTTAGAATAAGATAAATTTATAAAATGGATTGCATCATCCATAATAAAAATTTAAGATTAAACTACAAAAAACACATAGATTATTTTTTGATACACAAAACACTATGTTTTTCTTCTCGTATACATAATCTTGAGTTCCTTTGATAGTTTGTGTCACATGCATGTCTATGTTTTACCAAACTATAATATACTAATAATATTATTTCTAAAATATCATTATAGTTATCACCTAGGTGTTGTAATGGAAGTAATTAATTATAAGAACTAAATTATGAAAATATATTTTACACATGTATACAAGATGAATTATTTAGTTACTAATTAACAATAAATTAAAAGAAAACTATTTTGAAAACAATGAAAATCATTTGCAGGAAAACTACTTTTTAAGAAATCCGCCATGTTTTACCTCAATAAATTAATTAAACCACTTTTTATAAATTATTTTAATTATATATATATATTCTATAAACTATTTAACATTCATATTATATGTTTTCTATAAATTATATAAGAATAAGTATAATTTTATACATAAATATATGTCATTTTCTAAATGGTAATTTTTTCACTTTTAAATGGAATAACTTTTTTAAAATTATTTTTAAAACATTTATAATTTTTATTTTACAAAATAAAATTAATTTATTAAAGTGAAATATCAAAATTTTCATTGAATTTTTTTTTGGTATTTTTCTGAGAAGTTCCATTTTTGATCAATATTGAAAAACAATGATATTTAATCGAAAACTGCATTTTTATATAATGTATTTATATTAATAAATGTTATTTTAATGTATAATTAGTTCAATTATACATAAATAAATCTAATTATCTTCATTTTAGTCAATTTCACATGGAAATTAGATATAAAAACTTCTCAAACTTTTGAACATTTTATTTCAAAAACTTGTTCTTTCAACTCTTATCCTAGATTATTTGTAAATTAAATTCTTCCACTTTTATATTTTTAATTTGAAAAAATTGATCCAATTTTTATAATACTAATAATTTATAATTTATATTATGTTAAAATTAGTTTTTAACTAAAAAAAATACTTAATGTAATTAATATTAATTAGAGTGATTAAGGTAATAAAAACATTACTTAGTGGTTAAACATTATTCATAAGGGGAAAATAAAATGGAAACTTGTAAAAAACAAATTGTATGTCCATATATAGACCACATAACTTATTTTATAGAAATTGTTTCATTATTTTAGGAATATTATTTATGGTATACTTCTCAATAGTGTTTACCTTTTCGTATTTCAAAGAACGTCACTCTTCCTCCACTATAAAAGGGAACTCACCCCTCACTTCTTCTTACCGCTCAAGAATTTTTATCTCAAGAAAACCCCAAACTAAAACACTCCCAACATCCCAAATCTAATCTTAGAAGATTAATTTTTTATAAATAAATTAAATTAATTCATTTTATTAAAACAAAAATTAGTTCCCCAAAGAAGAGGCAACATTCTTCAACCGGCACATTGGTTCTATTTTTTTCTCCACCCATTAAATTTATTTTATATAATTTTAATATAATAACCTAAGTATCATAAACATATATAGATATATTTAATAAATGGTTAATACCTACTTCTTCAAACAATTCCATCAAATGGGATACACAATCATTTTTTCATGCATAGAAAACTACCGCCACATGAACCAATGTCATTTGATCTTCCATTACCACCCCTCAAGGTTGGTAATAATTATGGAATAGTATTTCTAAATGATATATATTATATTTAGTATGAATTAATTTTTTTAATTATTATATAACACATAAATTTATGATTTTTATTTTTTTGAATATGATAACATATTTTCTGTATGTGTGGATGACTACCTTCACAAAGTGATGTGATTCATTCACACATTACAGGAATATATTTAAGATGGGTTTATTAAAAATATGTAATATTTATGTCATAATAATTATAATTTAATTAATATATATATATATATATCATTTACATTTCTTTCATTCAATATTACAAGAAAATGAAAATAGTGTTCGTGCGTACGTATGACATATCGTTGCAATGAATGGTGTTTTTCGTTTCATATTTATATATTTTATATATTATTATAAAATATATATATATAAATAATATATATGATATTTATAAAAAAATTTACATTCTGTAAATAAGTAAACCAGGATCTTTGTAAGAGTATCAAGAATAACAAGTCAAAACATGTACGATAAATAATGTCACTTTTACCCGAAACATAACATTAATATGGAATTATTAATAAATGGGTAATATAAATTCATAAGTTTATAATACATGGTACTATATATCTGAATATTTTTATGTTATAGATTTATAATAAACTAATATTTATTATAAAATACTTTCGAATAAGTATGATGAGATTCCAGACCTAAGGTAAAGGGATTTCCAGTCTGCGAGACATAAACCATATTCACCACTAATCTTTTTCATGGTGTATATACTTCCCTATAGAATTTTATATCATTAATTTAATTTAAATATGGATATTAAAGGTTCATATTTATGTTATTAATTCACGAATCTCATAATTCAAAACATATTTATGTAGTAATGGATTTTTGTCTCACTTTTATTTTATGTGTGATGCAAGCCATGTTAACCACCTATTTCTTATTTATGGTGTGTAGAATTACAATGGATTTATTTTAAGTTTATTATACTGAGTATTATTTTGATTTACAAATCCATTGTAGGATCTCTCTTCATGTGTTTTATGGTTTCAATGTAACCACATTGGTAATATAATTTTGCCTAAATTTTCTTTCTTTGAGACACATGTTGTGTTATGCACCAATATTATTTCAGGAAGTGTATATAATACACTTTTACACATTATTTCATGAATCTAAATATTTTCCTGATACATTAATTGTATCATCCCAAGTAAGTAATGAATAATAGATATTTTTATATATGTCTATTAATGATTAAGATAGTGTTTTAGAGGCTTAAAATGAAAATAAATACAATCTTATGCATGGAATACACTAATATTCTTAAAAGATTGTTTTACTTCCTTATGATGGAAAACCCTTTTTAAATCTATATTTTGAAAATTTTATAAAATATGTTTGTCAAAATAAACTTATCCGTTATTATTGGGACATCAAAATTTACTTTGTGTGAATTTTTGGTATTTTTCTGACAATGTTCATTTTTTAATGAATAGTGAACAATACTGCATTTTACATCAAAACTGCTTTTTAATCTAATTTATTTATATGATTAGATTATCTTTTCAATTGGTTTTGAAGTGAAATTAGAATATATTTTTACCACTTAATCCAATGGTGGTCATTGGAATCAATTTCACTTTGAAATTAGACTTAAACTGCTGTCAATCTTTTGATACTTATTGTTTTGTAAAAACACGCTATTTGCTCTGGCAGCAGGAATTAATTATTAAATTAATTAATGTGACTTATATGATTTGAATTTTTTAAAATAGACTTCATTTTTGAATTCGGAATATCAAATATATCTTAGGGTGAATTTTTGGTAATTTTCTGAAAAACTTCAATTTTTGATGAATAGTGAAACCACTAATTGGTAATCAAGCAAACTGATTTTTCAGTTAAATGAAAGTTTACCACTAATGTTTATTGAATTTTGAAAAATCCGACATACATGGTTGTCATTAAGAAGTAAAATTTGGTTCAATGGGATTAAAATATTTTTTTGGTGAATAGTAACTTATTAAGTTTTTAATCGCGATTAGTGGTAATTAGGGTAGTTTAAGGTATAAATAATGCTTTAATAATACGAAATTACCTAGACACATGTCCCAACCTTATTGGTTGTGTCAGGGTCGATCAAGAAAAGCCATGGGTCAACTTGGGGACACCATGGAGACATTTTGGTTGGGAAATGACATAAATAACTTTTTATTTAATGTAAAAGTAAAAATGACACAAACATAATATGTTTTACAAAAACAATTTTTACATGGGGTTATAAAGATCAAATGTTTTATTATAAATATTAATTGGAAAGATAAAAAGATTTCCTACATCATAGTATTTTTTTTATGATTTTTAGACCTTAAATAAATTAAATTATTTATGACATAATAATGATGCAGCGATGACATCATTATTTGACGATTTAAATAAAATGGAAAGATAATGTAAAATCTATGAACTACACATGTACAAAACCAATTGGATTAGTAGATTTAGAACCCTTATCACCATATCCACGAATTACATCAATGTGGGACGTTTTAAAACTGAAACACATTTTCAAATAAATAATATTTCTTTACTTTCCAAAAGTGCCCCTCCTCTCCTCTTATAAAAGGCCCCCACCTCTGCCACATTTCACACACTCCTCAAGCCTTTGGCTCGGCCAAAACCTGCCCATTTACTCTCTCCACATCCCTCTCCTCATCCTAGAGGATTCCCTTTGGGCAGAATCCTTTCAAAAGAAGCCTTTAGGCTCAAATCAAAAGGAGTTACACTTTTAAAGGTAATTCATTCTCTCATGTTCATTTGTTTTATTTTGTTTCTGCAACCCCCTAAACTCTTTACTTCCTTTGTAACAACACCAGTATATTATATATACTAGGATGTTGTTATAATTTTTATTTGAGCTACACTCTCACACAACTACATCAAATGGTTAAAGAACATACGGTTTCCGTGGATGGCGAAATTCTGCCTCCCGAAATGATGATTGTTCAATACTCATTTAACACCTTCAAAGGTGGACATTATGATGTCACTATTTTTATATATGATATATAATATGTTTATGTTTTCCTTAAGCTTCTGTTTTTTTCATTTTGGGCATACCTTTATGGTTCCCATTATGGGAAAACACGATATCTTCATTTTAGAAAGTGCGGACTACCGCCCCCTGAAAGTGATTTGATTCGTTAATACCATATGTGGGATGTGTAAAGGGTAAAGTTAATGATATTATATATGTTATTATACTGTAATTATAATATAATCTTATATCATTATGATTCCATTCCAGAAAATACGAAATAGAAATGGAAGTAGCGTTCATGCGTACGTACGGCTTACCGTCTCCATGAACGGTGAATTTCATTTCTTACCTCTAAATGTGATGTAATATTATAAATACATGTATATGATGAATATATATGATATATATGTTATCCAAATAATTAATATCATTCTGTATATAACGAACCTTTGACCGAATTAACAACATGTAAGTGTAAGAAGTCTATTTTTGACATAAGAACCAAATACCGACAAAATGAACATTATTAACTTAAATGATTACATGATGTTCATAACATGGTATAAAAGGAATAATGAACTTGAAAAAGGTTCATAAGCAAGTAGAGATTAACTCAAGTTTATTATTCAGGAAATTAAAGAACGGTCGGGTCAAGTCGGATACGAGGTATGGGACTTCGTCTCAATCTCCTTTCGTTGAGGCATATTTTATTTTATACACAACTTTCTTTTATACGGTGTATAAACCCCTTTGACTTTTACGTTTATTCAAAAGGAATCCTTTTTATACGAAGCGTTTACTAAACGACAAAAGGGAATGTTTTTGTCGTACGTATGCGGCGACAACGACTTCTCCGCCGTCGTGACCGTTATTTGAGTTTCGGCTTCCTCTACAAGCCATACCTTCTTTTTAAAAGAAAAATAAATACCATGTTTTACTTTTATTTTATTTTGGTATTGAAAATGGTTTTCATAATGTTTTTATATCAATGTGTTGTATTGATATCTCGTGATTGAAATGTGTAAATTTTATGTTTCCTTTATGCATGTTTTATGTGATATGATTATGTTGTGGTTCTTGGGCATTATTATGAAGACGGGTGGTTCCGTGATAAACTAAGGGCGGGTGAGCCCGTTATAGCTCTCCAATGCATTGGGTAACGCGAAGGAGTGAAACGTTAAGGTTTATCCAAAGAGATTTTAAGGAATATACTGTGATGGGTATTCCAAACGTAACCAAGAGGGTTACTCCCTACCTAAGAATGTTATGAATGCCTCAAGTTACCTTTATGTCTTATGATTTCTATGATTTATTCATGATTTGATGAGGTATGTTAAAGTGCTAATGTTTTATGGGTAAAGTATGATCTCATCCTTATGTACATATGTACCCATGTTTCCTTTCCATATTTTTATAACCCATACTGAGTTTTTATGCTCATCCCATGTTTTTGAAATGTTTGTCACAGGTCAAGGGAAAGGTACATGATAAGATGATAGAGTCAAGGATGTGTCAAGAAATAATCCATGTTTTATTTTAAATGTGTTTCCATTGATGGGAATGAAGAATACTATCTTTATGTAACCACTTTGTTTATATGTGGAATGTAATGCAAGTTTTATGATCTAATTCTCTAAAACTCTAAACCCGAAAAGATCCTCAATGTCTAATCTTGTAATAACTCAAGATTAAGTAAGGTTTAAGGCTGGGGCCTTATATTTGGTATCAAAGGTCGGTTTAGATAACTTTAGGAGTTAGAATTCTATTAAATGATTATCCAAAAATATTTTTTTTCAAATGATATAGCATCTAAAGATTACCATGTTGCTTCATCTAAGACATTTTTGTTCAGAATGGTTTTCCGCAGAGGAAACAGGGAAGCAGTGCTAGGAAGGCATACAGAAGGCAATAACCTTCCGAATCAGCATCCAGAAATGGTCGGAATTGGAACTGAACAGTTTGTTGCAGTAATGGCGCAGTTGACTCAAGCAATAAATGGTGGTGGTATCCATACACGAGATCAGCCAGACCAACCGCAGAGGAACATGTCAGTGGTGGAACATTTCATGAGGCAACATCCACTATCATTCAGAGGATCATCTGACCTTGTGCTAGCTGAAGGGTGGATTAAATCACTGGAGAATATTTTTGATGTCATGGGGTGTTCAGACAATCAAAAGGTTAGTCTTGCTATTTACCATTTGGAGGGTGAAGCAGATCAGTGGTGGTCTATGGTTAAAAATATCAGGGACGCCGATGAGATTAATGCTCTTGACTGGGATGAATTCAAAGGTATATTTCTTGAGAAGTATTTTCCTAAGGCTGTTTGACTTAGGATGGAAAATCAATTCTTGGAATTGAGGTAAGAGGAAGACTCAGTGGCTGCCTATGAAGAAAGGTTCACTCGATTGGCAAGGTATGCTCCAAATTTTATCCGAGACCTTGATAGTAAAATCAATCGTTTTTACTCAGGATTAAAGCCAAAATATCGAAGGGCATTAGCTTCTCGTGAGTTTAAAAGTTATGAAAATCTTGTTCGATGTGCTGAGAAGGTGGAAATGGAGTTTGTCGATGACCAAGTGTTCTATAACAACCAGCAGAAGAAGAGACCGAGGTGGCAGGAGAAAGGTAAGAATTCTTCAAAAAAGTCTGATGGTAAGAGAACTAGGTTTCCAGTTTGTGATAAATGTGGCAAAAGGCATGCTGGGGAATGTCTTCTGAATTCTGGAAAGTTCTACCGATGTGGTAAGATGGGACATAAGGCTCATGATTGCACTGAAAAGGATCAAGGTGAAGGTAAGAACAAATTTTATTTACAGTTAGTGAAATGTTATAAGTGCAATGAGATGGGTCACTATGCAAACGAGTGTCCGACAAAGAGCTTGAGTGATGGGAAGCAGTTAGACTACAAGCAGAAAGGGGTGGTGAAATCCTTTGCAACTACTTCATCAGATGTCGGGCCATCAAATGAAGTTGTATCAGGTACTTTGTTTGTTTTTTCAGATTATGCCAGTGTGTTGTTTGATTCGGGGTCTACGCATTCTTTCATCTCTAAAACCTTTTCTAGTAAAATGGGAATACCATCTCAAGAAATGACTCCTGAACTTTTGGTAAAAACACCTGGGGGAAATGTTGAGGCAAAAAGAATTTATAAGAATATTCCTATCCTTATCTGTGGAAAGAACCTACTTGCAAAACTTATTGTTCTACCTCTAGTTGAGTTTGATGTTATCCTGGGTATGGATTGGCTCTCTATTTACCATGCTAAGATTGACTGTAGAGCTAAAGAAGTTTCTTTTCAGAAAGACTTTCAGTTTGTTTACAGGAATGAACCCTTACTTTTGATAACATATCAATAGGCTGAGAAACTTGTAAAATATGGAAATGAATGTTACCTTGCACACGTCGTTGAAAATAAAGGAACTGTTCAGATTAATGATGTGTCAGTGGTAAATGAGTATCCTGATGTTTTTCCTGATGGGTTGCCTGGAATAATACCAGATCGGGAAGTTGAGTTTACTGTTGACTTAGTTCCTGATGCTAAGCCAATTTCAAAACCCCCTTATCGAATGGCACAAATTGATCTTTTAGAGTTGAAGGAGAAATTGCAAGATTTATTAGAGCAAGGTTTCATTAGACCTAGCACATCACCATGGGGTGCTCCTGTTTTATTTGTTAAAAAGAAGGATGGTTCTATGAGACTTTGCATTGATTATAGAGCCTTGAATAATATCACTGTTCAGAACAAATATCCTTTGCCTCATATTGATGATTTGTTTGATCAGCTCCAGGGATCTCAGTTTTTTTCAAAGATTGACTTGAGATCGGGGTACCATCAACTGAAGGTAAAGGAGGCAGATATTCCGAATACCGCATTCCGTACGAGATATGGCCATTATGAATTTGTAGTAATGCCTTTTGGGATAACCAATTCACCTGCTATATTCATGGACTTAATGAATAGAATTTTCCATGAGTTCTTGGATAAGTTTGTGGTGGTTTTCATTGATGATATTTTGGTGTTTTCTAAAAGTAAAGAGGATCATGAAAGACATTTAAGGGTTATCTTGCAAACCTTAAAAGAAAAGAAATTGTATGGGAAATTCAGCAAGTGTGAGTTTTGGTTGCAACAAATTTCTTTCCTTGGTCACATTGTTTCTAAAGATGGAATAACTTTTGATCCTGCAAAAACAAAAGTTGTGGAAGAATTGCCAAGACCCACAAATGTAACCGAGATTCGTAGCTTCCTTGGTTTGGCGGGCTATTACCGAAGGTTTCTTAGAAATTTTTCACGGTTATCTAGTCCAATGACTAAGCTAACTCGGAAGGGTGTTAAGTTTATCTGGACAAAAGAATGTGATGATTGTTTTTAGGAATTGAAAAGAAGATTGGTGAATGCTCTAGTTTTGGAACTACCTTCCAGGAATGGTGAGTTTGTTATATACAGTGATGCTTCATTGAAAGGACTTGGTTGCGTCCTAATGCATAATGATCAGGTAATTGCTTATGCTTCACGAAAGTTGAAAACTAATGAGGTAAATTACCCTACACATGATTTGGAATTAACTGCTGTTGTTTTTGCTTTAAAAATTTGGAGGCATCATTTTTATGGAGTAAAGTGTGAAATATATACCGATCACAAAAGTTTAAAGTATATATTCACTCAGAAAGAGTTAAACATGAGAAAAAGGAGATGGCTAGAATTAATCAAGGATTATGATTGTACAATTCATTACCATCCGAGAAAAGCAAATAAAGTGGCTGATGCTTTGAGTTGAAAAAGTAATGCTTCATTAACAATGTTGCGGTTGGAACGTGATCCTTTGGTTAATGATTTGATGAACTTTGGCATAGTATTTGTTGGTGCAGGAAGTCCTTCTGTTTTGTTTCAGGTATCAGTGAGATCTTCTCTATCAGATAGAATCAAGCAAGCACAGAAGCAAGACAGTGAGTTACAGAAAAAGGTAGAGCTGGTTCAGAAAGGTAAGTTTCCAGAATTCAACATTGATGATGATTGTGTTTTGAGATTTGGGAAGAGATTGTGTGTGCCTTGTGATTCACAGTTGAAGAGAGAGTTTTTATATGAAGCTCATAGTTCTCCATTTTCAGTTCATCCGGGCAGTACTAAGATGTATAGAGATCTGCGGGAGTATTACTGGTGGGATGGAATGAAAAGAGATATTGCTGATTTTACTGTGAAGTGTTTGACTTGTCAGTAGGTTAAAGCAGAGCGGCAGTTACCGAAAGGGATGCTTCAGCCTTTACCAGTTCCAGAGTGGAAATGGGAGAATATATCCATGGAATTTGTTGTTGGATTACCGAAGACATCTCGAGGTAATAATTCAATCTGTGTTATTGTTGATCGCTTGACCAAATCTGCTCATTTCCTTGCTATACGAGATACTTTCTCTCTTGATCAACTTTCCTGTTTGTATCTTAAAGAGATATTCAGGTTACATGGAGTTCCTCTCTCCATTGTATCGGATCGTGATCCCAGGTTTACTTCTAACTTTTGGAAAGGCCTTCAGAAGTCGTTGGGTACTGAATTAAATTTTAGTACAGCTTTTCACCCTCAATCAGATGGGCAGTCAGAATGAACAATTAAGACATTGGAGGATATGCTATGAGCTTGTTCTATGGATTATCAGGGAAGTTGGGACCAACATATTTCTTTGGTTGAATTTTCATATAATAACAGTTTCCATTCCAGTATACAGATGGCACCATTTCAGGCATTATATGGGAAGCGGTGTCGAACTCCAGCTTTCTGGGATGAAGTGGGTGAAAGGAAGTTGATGGGACCATAATTGGTAGAAGATATGGTAGAAAAAGTTTATCTGATTCCGAAACACATGAGAACAGCTCAGAGCAGGCAGAAGAGTTATGCGGATAACCGGAGGAAGGATCTATCTTTCGAGGTAGGTGATCATGTTTTTCTCATGGTTTCTCCTTGGAAAAGTGTGATGAGATTTGGTAAGAAAGGAAAGCTAAATCCAAGGTTCATTAGACCATACAAAATTCTGGAGAGAGTTGGATCAGTTGTATACCGAGTGGATTTACCTCTGAGTTTATCTCAGGTACACAATGTTTTTCACGTTTCGATGTTGAGAAAGTATATGCCAGATCCATCTCATGTTTTGAGTCCATAGGTAGTTCAGCTGGAAGAGAACCTATCTTATGAGGAACAACCAGTCCAGATTCTTGACCACAGGGAGCAAGTGTTACGGAATAAGGTGATTCACCAGGTAAAGGTTTTGTGGAAAAACCGCATGATTGAAGAGGCAACATGGGAATCTGAAAATGCAATGAGGGATAAGTACCCTCATGTATTCGATAAGTAAATAAATTGCGGGGACGTAATTTTATAAAGGGGGAAGGATGTAACATCCCAAATAAGTAATGAATAATAGATATTTTTATCTATGTCTATTAATGATTAAGATAGTGTTTTAGAGGCTTAAAATGAAAATAAATACAATCTTTTGCATGAAATACACTAATATTCTTAAAAGATTGTTTTACTTCCTTATGATGGAAAACCCTTTTTAAATCTATCTTTTGACAATTTTATAAACTATGTTTGTCAAAATAAACTTATTTTTTATGATTGGGACATCAAAATTTACTTTGTGTGAATTTTTGGTATTTTTCTGACAATGTTCATTTTTTAATGAATAGTGAAAAATACTGCATTTTACATCAAAACTGCTTTTTAATCTAATTTATTTATATGATTATATTATCTGTTGAATTGGTTTTGAAGTGAAATTAGAATATATTTTTACCATTTAATCCAATGGTGGTCATTGGAATCAATTTCACTTTGAAATTAGACTTAAACTGGTGTCAATCTTTTGATACTTATTGTTTTGTAAAAACACGCTATTTGCTCTGGCAGTGGGAATTAATTATTAAATTAATTAATGTGACTTATATGATTTGAATTTTGTAAAATATACTTCATTTATGAATTCGGAATATCAAATATATCTTAGGGTGAATTTTTGGTAATTTTCTGAAAAACTTCAATTTTTGATGAATAGTGAAACCACAAAGTGGTAATCAAGAAAACTGATTTTTCAGTTAAATGAAAGTTTACCACTAATGTGTATTGAATTTTGAAAAATACGACATACATGGTTGTCATTAAGAAGTAAAATGTGGTTCAATGGGATTATAATATTTTTTTGGTGAATAGTAACTTATTAAGTTTTTAATCGCGATTAGTGGTAATTAGGGTAGTTTAAGGTATAAATAATGCTTTAATAATATGAAATGACCTAGACACATGTCCCAACCTTATTGGTTGTGTCATTGCCGACCAAGAAAAGCCATGGGTCAACTTGGGGACCCCATGGAGACATTTTGATTGCGAAATGACATAAATAACTTTTTATTTAATGTAAAAGTAAAAATGACACAAACATAATATGTTTTACGAAAACAATTTTTACATGGGGTTATAAAGATCAGATTTTTGATTATAAATAGTCATTGGAAAGCTAAAAAGATTTAATACATCAGAGTATTTATTTTATGATTTTTAGACATTAAATAAATTAAATTATTTATGACATAATAATGATGCAGCGATGACATCATTATTTGACGATTTAAATAAAATGGAAAGATAATGTAAAATCTCTGAACTACACATGTCCAAAACCAATTGTATTAGTGGATTTAGAACAATTATCACCTTATCCACGAATTATATCAATGTGGGACCTTTTAAAACCGAAACACATTTTCAAATAAAGCAATATTTCTTTACTTTCCAAAAGTGCCCCTCCTCTCCTATTATAAAAGGCCCCCACCTCTACCTCATTTCACACACTGCTCAAGCCTTTGGCTCGGCCAAACCCTACCCATTTACTCTCTCCACATCCCTCTCCACATCCTAGAGGATTCCCTTTGGGTAGAATCCTTTCAAAGGAATCCTTTAGGCTCAAATCAAAAGAAGTTACACTTGTAAAGGTAATTCATTCTCTCATGTTCATTTGTTTTATTTTGTTTCTCCAACCCCCTAAACTCTTTACTTCCTTTGTAACAACTCCATTATCTTAAATATACTAGGATGTTGTTATAATATTTATTTGAGCTACACTCTCACACAACTACATCAAATGGTTAAAGAACATACGGTTTCCGTGGATGGCGAAATTCTGCCTCCCAAAATGATGATTGTTCAATACTCTTTTAACACCTTCAAAGGTGGCCATTATGATGTCACTATTTTTATATATGATATATAATATGTTTATGTTTTCCTTAAGCTTCTGTTTTTTTCATTTTGGGCATACCTTTATGGTTCCCATTATGGGTAAACACGATATCTTCATTTTAGGAAGTGCGGACTACCACCCCCTGAAAGTGATTTGATTCGTTAATACCATATGTCGGATGTGTAAAGGATAAAGTTAATGATATTATATATGTTATTATACTGGAATTATAATATACTCTTATATCATTATGATTCCATTCCAGAAAATACGAAATAGAAATGGAAGTAGCGTTCATGCGTACGTACGGCTTACCGTCTCCATGAACGGTGCATTTCATTTCTTACCTCTAAATGTGATGTAATATTATAAATACATGTATATGATGAATATATATGATATATATGTTATCCAAATCATTAATATCATTCTAGATATAATGAACATTTGACCGAATTAACAACATGTAAGTGTAAGAAGTCTATTTTTGACTTAAGAACCAAATACCGACAAAATGAACATTATTAACTTAAATGATTACATGATGTTCATAACATGGTATAAAAGGAATAATGAACATGAAAAAGGTTCATAAGAAAGTAGAGATTAACTCAAGTTTATTATTCAGGAAATTAAAGAATGGTCGGGTCAAGTCGGATACAAGGTATGGGACTTCGTCTCAATCTCCTTTCGTTGAGGCATATTTTATTTTATACACAACTTCCTTTTATACGGTGTATAAACCCCTTTGACTTTTACGTTTATTCAAAAGGAATCCTTTTTATACGAAGCATTTACTAAACGACAAAAGGGAATGTTTTTGTCGTATGTATGCGGTGACAACAACTTCTCTGCCGTCGTGACCGTTATTTGAGTTTCGGCTTCCTCAATAAGCCATACCTTCTTTTTAAAAGAAAAATAAATACCATGTTTTACTTTTCTTTTATTTTGGTATTGAAAATGGTTTTCATAATGTTTTTATATAAATGTGTTTTATTGATATCTCGTGATTGAAATATGGAAATTTTATGTTTCCTTTATGCATGTTTTATGTGATATGATTATGTTATGGTTCTTGGGCATTATTATGAAGACGGGTGGTTCCGTGATAAACTAAGGGCAGGTGAGCCCGTTATAGCTCTCCAATGCATTGGGTAACGCGAAGGAGTGAAACGTTAAGGTTTATCCGAAGAGATTTTAGGGAATATACTGTGATGGGTATTCCAAACGTAACCAAGAGGGTTACTCCCTACCTAAGAATGTTATAAATGCCTCAAGTTACATTTATGTCTTATGATTTCTATGATTTATTCATGATTTGATGAGGTATGTTAAAGTGCTTATGTTTTATGGGTAAAGTATGATCTCATCCTTATGTACATATGTACCCATGTTTCCTTTCTATATTTTTATAACCCATACTGAGTTTTTATGTTTTTGAAATGTTTTTCACAGGTCAAGGGAAAGGTACATGATAAGATGATAGAGTCAAGGATGTGTCAAGAAATAATCCATGTTTTATTTTAAATGTGTTTCCATTGATGGGAATGAAGAATACTATCTTTATGTAACCACTTTGTTTATATGTGGAATGTAATGCAAGTTTTATGATCTAATTCTCTAAAACTCTAAACCCGAAAAGATCCTCAATGTGTAATCTTGTAATAACTCAAGATTAAGTAAGGTTTAAGGCTGGTGCCTTATATTAATCTTTATGTAATTTATTTTTTCATGTTTATTTTGATTCAAAATATCCAAAGTGGTAGGATTCTATTGCAACAATCTCATTGTTTATCAATATTGTTTATAATTATGATTACATTATTGAAATATAATGATCTAACTCTAAAAAATTATCATGAATTTTCATCTCCACTATTTATTCATGATATCTTAATTTAATGATTCTATTTTTCCAATCCTTAGTACCTAAGATAATTAGTAATTTTGTTTAAAAAAATATTAATTTATTTCCCTCTTCGATCGGGAATAAATATTTATCATAAACCACGTTTTTTTTAAAAAATCAAAAAAAAATTGCAAATAATATTCTAAGCTCATTTTTAAGGAATTTTTTTAAAAAATAAAATGTGGTTTAAATGGGTTTCAAAACATCCATTATATGTTTTCAAGATTATTTTTAAGGAAATTTGTTTTCAAAATGTTTTGTTTTTTAAAAATCATTTTTCAATCAAAAAGGATATTTTAGTCAAGAAGTATTTTAAATGATATTTTTAAAAAAAATTCATAAGTTCTCAAGGTGTTTTTAAAATAAAATTATTTTTAAAAAAATTATTTCCTAAAAATTTATTTTCAGGGAAATGTTATTTTCCATTATTAATGCTTCAAGTGATCTTTAAAAAACATTTTCCATCTATGATGGAATTCTTTAATATAGTATATTATTTATATGCGATTTGATCCAAGGATATTAGTCATATTCTTTATCTAAATGGTTTATGTATTTATAGAATGATGTTTCTTTCCCATGTTTCAACCATGTTATAAAGATATTTTTATGAGATGCATTTATTTTCCATGGGTAAATCATGATCATATGATATTGACATAAAAATCATTTTTTCTATGGATTAGTCATGTTATAATGGGTAAAATTATTTTTTATGATGATATTAATATTCTTTGTACTTTATTCTTGTTGTGGTTCTTGGACATTAATTATATAATAGGGTTTCCTATATAGCTTTGTGTAAACTCATTATAACTTAACCTGGGGTGGCTAAGATACTATCGGGTAATACCATTAACACATAACATGGGGTGACACAGATTTCACCAGGTAATCCAATTATAGTTAAAAAGATGAGTGCACCTATATAGTGCATTAATACATAGGTAATAGATTTATATCTCATGAGATAATTATTGGAATAAAGTTGACATTCTTGTTCCTCTATAGGAATAAGGTGTAACCAGACACACAATAAGGAAAGGGCTTCTACTTAGATGGCGGTGTATCCCACCCATGAGGTATAGTTTCCTATGTGTGAACCAAATTACATGATAAAAATGTTATGAATTAACCATATCACATGTTCATAATATTATGTGTGAACCTAATTACATGTTTACAAAGTTATGTGTGAAACTAATTTCATGTTCATAATGTTATGTGTGAACCAGATTACAAGTTCACAATGTTATGTGTGAACATGGTCACATGTCTATAAGTTTATGTAAGGACCTCATTTCATGTCCTTAACTTAATGAGTGAACAAGTTTTTATTTATACATGTTCAAAATTTTATATGTTAATCTGTATGCCATAAGTTTTTGTATTATGCCTATGTTATTCTCTCATGGATTAAAATTTTTTATTTATTTATGATTTAATTATTATTAACAGCCAATCCTTATTCCATGACTTATGATTATGATATTTGATATATATTTTATGATGTTAAAATGTTATTTATTATTATCATACCCTTATACTCATGTTATTATTACATATGTCCTTTATTTACCCTTAATGATCATTTTCTCTCACTATTAATTATTTTTTCCTTTTCCTAGGTTAAGAATAAATGTTTTAATTAGGATTGATAAATGTGAAAATATTTCTATGAAACATTTTATATCCTTCCCCATGTTATAATATTGTGTTCCATGTTTCAAAAGACACTAAACTATTATGGTCCTTGGAAATGTACTTTTGTTAAGTATTGAATATTCATCTAAAATGATATAATATCCATGTTTGTTAATCATGGGTTTCTAGAATATCAATCATTTCAATATATCATGAAAACACATGTTAAGAAAATGAGTTTCATTCATCGAATCTGAAAGAAACCTTGAAATGATTAATGGGGTTCATAACATTTTTAAATGGTATCACCAAAATTGTACTTAAGAATGAAAAGGATTGATACCCAAAGATAAATGACCCCAAAAGTGTATTTCATAACCACATTTAGATTGTAATTCTTGAAAATCTATTTCATAGAAATAAATCTATTTAAGATAAATAGTAGAATGGTAGTGAAACCATAAAATATTTTTTTATATTGTTTTTGGCATTATCGTAAAATAAGATGTTTTGGATCACATTAAAAATTCCATTTTTAAAAGATAAAGTCAAAACATTAGAGAATATTTTATTTTAAAAAAATCATCAATAATTATTCATCGAATAGGTGTCACGGTTATGAAAAGGAACTTGTAGTTGACGATAAAAAATTTGAATATAAATTGACATTAAAATTTCATATCTTCAAATATTTATATTGAATACCTACATAAAAAAAAGAGTAAACATAATATTTTACAAAAAGTGGTGAAGGAAAATGTGAAGGCCACCTAATATAAACATAATTGCATATCCATATAAAATGTTGAACATTGGATAGAAAGGGAAATATGGACAAGGAGAGAAAACTGACATTAAAGCTTATATTAATTATTCTCAACAATTATATAATTTCGATAGAGAAATTCACTAGGGTAAATATTTAAATTACATATTTAATTTCCCAAGAAAAATTAGGAATTGTAGTTACATAATTGAAAATAAGAAATCAAAATTTTAAATCCATGGTAAAAAATGATTCATTATAGCATAAGAAAAAAAAGTTATGTAAAGAAAAATTCTTACCTTATATTCTCACTTACTCTAACACTTCATAGCCTCCAATATAATAAACATAACTCTATCAATAACCTATTAAAAACCCTTATTAATTTATATAATATTTTATGAAATACATTTATATTTATTCTCTATAATTATATTAGTTAATTATAGTCTACTTTCAATATCATGTGTGAGTAATCATGATCATTTTGAACAAATTTGGTAATAGATGTCTTATTATTAATTACAATCCAAGATTTTTTCATTCTAAGATTGCTAAATATATAATAATATTTTTTTTAAATGATAATTTAAGTCCAATTTCGTTAGGTAAAAATTATGGATATGGTTCATGAAAATGGAAATTATGATGTACTCATTTTGACATATTTAATGATCGAAATGAGATATTATAATAAATATATTAAATATTAATAAAAACATTATTCCTTCATTAGTAAAATTTAAATTGATAATTAATATATGATATTATCATTATATAACATTATTTAATAATTAATGTTTTAAACATTATATCTTCCTTCATATCGGCTGTGAAAATCAACCCAAATGGGAGCATGTTATAATGATTTTATGAGTAAGGATATATTTTTATAAAAGGTTAAAATAAAATTTAAAAATCATAAACATGTCAATAATATCATATAGCTTCAATAAATTCAATCTTATAACTAACAATTAGGGGTGGAAATGATAATGAAATTCATTATTTGTGGCCACTACGGGAAAAATTGCTTTTTGCGACGGGAATTAATCCCATTGCAAATAGTCTGTCCCATAGGTTATTTGTGAAGGGGGGTTCAACTAGTCACAAGTAATTGGTTATTTGCATCAAGATTTGGCGTCCCTTCACAAAAAGTAAGGCACGAATTAGTGCGGGCTATGCGCCAAACCGTGAGAAGGTTATTTGTGATGGGGGGATTCCCCCATCACAAATAGTGCATTGGTCGGAGGGTATTTATGATTAGACCTGTCGCAAATACTGGTGGTGGTAAATTGGTTTTTACGACATGAAGTTATCTCGTCGCAAAAAGTGTGGTGGAAGGAAAATATTTGTGATGGGTCTCATCGCAAATGCCCTTTTAACCACCGACAATAGTTAATGCGGGCAATGGTATTTGTGACGGGATCAATCACAAATAGTACCGTCGCAACTAATCTCATCTATATATACCCTGCATTCATTTTTCGTACTCTTCCCATCAATTCTCACTTCCTCCCTCTCTCTAAACTCTATTTTTGGAGTGAAAATTTCTTTGTGTTAGTTTTTTTACAAAGAAGTTTTGAAGTCGATTACATCAATTAGAGATCAAGTTTAAAGGTATTTATATTTTAATTAATTTAGTATTTATTTCATTTTTTCTATTAATTTTATTTATTGATGATTACTTGTAATTAAGTTAGATTTAAATTGTTTTGTTATCAATATTTATTTTTAATAATAAATTGAAATTATTAGTACTAATTCTTAATTATTAGTAATAAATAATAATTATTAATGATAATTTGAATTGAATAAAAATAATTAGTAGTAATTAGTAATTAGTAGCTGTAATTTGTAGTTATTAATAGTAATTAACACTAATTAATAATAATTAAGGGTAATTAGTAATAATTAGCAGTAATTAGTAACAATTTGGGGTAATTAGTAATAATTAGAGGCAATTAGTAATAATTAGCGGAAAATAGTAATAATTTGTAATAAATAGTAATAAATAGTAATAAATAGTAGTAATTAGTAATAATTAGGAATAAATATTAATAAATAGAAATAAATAGGAATAAATAGAAATAAATAGTCATAAATAGTCATAAATAGTCATAAATAGTCATAAATAGTTATAAATAGTCATAAATAGTAATAATTGTAATAATTAGTAATAAATAGTAATAAATAATAATCAATTGTAAAAAATAGGAATAAATAGAAATAAATAGGAGTAAATAGAAATAATTAGGAATAAATATGAATAATTAGGAATAATCAGGAATAATTAGAAATAATTAGGAATAATTAGGAATAAATAGGATTAAATATGAATAATTAGTAATAAATAGTAATAAATAGGACTAAGTAGGAGTAAATAGGAATAATAAGGAATAATTAGAAATATTTAGGAATAATTAGTAATAAATCTGAATAAATAGGAATAATTAGGAATAAATAGTAACAAATAGGAATAATTAGTGATAAATAGGAATAATTAGTAATAAATAGGAATAATTAATAATAAATAGAAATAATTGGTAATAAATATTAATAATTAGCAATAAATATGAATAATTAGTAATAAATAAGAATAATGAGTAATAATGAGTAATAATGAGTAATAATGAGTAATAATGAGTTATAAAATGTACTAAATAGGAATATTTTGGAATAAATAAGAATAATTAGGTATAATTAGGTATAATTACAAATAATTAGGAATATTTAGTAATAATTATGAATAATTATTAATAATATAGAATAATTAGTGATAATTAGTTATAATTAGTAATAATTAGTAATAGTTAGTAACAATTTGTAATAATTAGTAATAATTAGTAAGAAATAGAAACAATTAATAATAATTAGGAATAGACAGTAACAAATGGTAACAAATAGTAACAAATAGTAACAAATAGGAATAAATATGAATACTTAGGAATACTTATGAATACTTTAGAATACTCAGAAATTGTTAGGAATTGTTTGGAATACTTAGGAATCATTATGAATAATTAGGAACAATTTTAAATAAAATCAATTGTAAAAACTTGTAATAACATGGAACAATTTCCAATGGATTGGAGGCACTCCTTTTTCTCGATGACTCTTCTACTTTTAACTTTCACCGACTCAAAATATTATGAAAAATATGCTTCTATGTATGCATATCCAATATTATAATCAGGAGTTTGAATATGCATTCATAGGACCACATTTCTCATTTTTTTAGGTGGTGACAGTTGTAAGAACATGAATCATCAATGAAAAGGTGGCTCTTTTATCTGACGGCTCATTTACTTGAATATTTATCACACTGAAATCACAATGAAGAATCTTCTCATAGGTACGCTTATATATTATTTTATGTGGTAGAATGATTATACGTACCTTCGAGCAAATTCCCTATTGTGATTTTATTGTGACAAATTTGATGGTAAATGAGCCATCATACAAAAGAGTAGTCATCAATCCACTGGAAATTGTGTCGCCCGTAAATAATGTTAATTATTAAGATATAGTTGTAATTATTTATCTTCTTTCTTCAAATAAAGTTTCTATAATATCAAATTATTCAAAAACAGTTATGATTTTATATTTTTTTGAAAAATACGAAACAAGGAAGTCGACAACAGTCATTATTAGATGGTCGTGCCTGGATAAATATTTATAGAAAACCAAATGGTTCAGGTTTAAATTTTGTATATATTGAGGGTGTTGAATCTTTCTTATCAATTTCATCACCAAAACCAGAATATGTTACAAAAGGCACAATTAAGTGTCCTTGTAAAAAAACATGCTCTGAGAACGTTTGCCACATTTGAAAAGGTTGGGGGATATATTTTACGGTTTGTTTCTCAACGAGATTATGTTTGTCGGTATCAACACAGTGAACGCTATTCCAGAGAAGATACTAATAACTTGAATTTGGATCCATCATGATTTCAAAATTTAGTACAAGATGTTGTAGTTCCATCTGTTCAACAAACTGAAACTCGAGATGATATTGATTTAACTCTTGAGTCGGCACCATCTGAATTTTATGAGTTGTTGATGTCTGTTAAGGATGCATTATATCCTGGTTGAAAGATAAGAAAATTATAAGTGGTTGCAAAATTTATGGCTATTAAATATGATAAGGAAATATCAAACAACTTTTTTGATCAGATATTTTCTTTAGTTAAAATACTGTTACCTAAAGGAAATGTGCTTCCTATAAATTACTATGAGATCAAGAGGTCAGTTCGTAATCTGGGACTTAGTTATCGGAATATTCATGCATGTGAAAATGATTTCTTCTTATATTCTATTGAAAATGAGACATTGGATATTTATGCCATATGTGGACAATCAATATATAAAGAAGCTCAACCTGGGAAGTCTGTATAGATTCATGTAAAACTGTTTAGATATTTACCCTTTACACCCCAGTTGTAGTGTTTATTTGTGTCTCAAAACATAGTGTCAATGATGTCATGGAAAAAATATAAGATTTCAACGAATAAAAGCTTGAATCATCCATTTGATGGTGATTCAGGGAAATATTTTGACCGTCTGGATCCATATTTTTCTTCAGAAACCTGAAATGTGTGATTGGGTCTTTCTAGTAATTGTTTTTGTCTGTTTAGTTCTTATGGTAGTCAGTATTCATGTTGGATTTTCTTTATAACTCTGTAAAATTTACCTCAATGGATGTTGTTGAAGGAGACCTATATATTTTTGACCTTATTACACCCAAGACATCTGAAAAAGAATATTTATGTTTATTTGAAACCATTTATTAATTAGTTAAATGCATTATAGAGTAATGGTTTTAGTACATATGATGTTGCTGTAAAACAAAATTTCAGATTAAAAGATGCATTGATGTGGACGATTAGTGACTTTCTGGAATATGGAATGTTATCTAGCTGGAGTACACATGGTCCGAAATCATGTCCTTACTATATGAAATAAAACGAAGCATTAATTCTAATCAATGGGAAAAACCTTTCTATTTTGACTATAATCGTAGATTTCTCCCAACTGGTCATCCTTTTTGGAGGAACAATTATCATTTTAGAAAATGCACAATTAAAATTGATGAACCTTCAAAAATGATCTCACGTACAGAGTTAAGATCAGTTGTATTTTCATTACCTCCCATCACATTTGGTCCAATAGTAAACCAATAGAAAATTCACAGCTTTGGGAAAAAACATAATTGGATAGAACAGATCATTTTTTGGGATCTTCCATATTTGTCTGATTTGTTAGTCTACCACATGTTGGATGTCATGCCTATTGAGAAGAATTATTTTGATAATTTATTTCATACAATTTTGGATACAACAGGTATGACCAAAGATACTGTAAAGGTACATTTCGATCTTGCCCAAATTTGCAGGTGACCAGAACTTGAACTATTAGAAAATGTCATATCACAGAGGTTAATGAAGCCAAAAGTAGCTTATATATTGTCTAAAGAGAGTATCATATTATTTTGTCAGTGGATTGTATATTTGAGACTTACAGATGGATATGATTTCAATTGGGGATGATTTTTTAAGGATGGTCATATTACTAGATTAAAAATTCATGATTGTCATGTTATAATTTAAAGACTTATGCTGATTGGATTAAGAGGTTTGATGAATTCTATGATTTGTGATTCTATAATAGAAATATCATATTTTCTAGAGACATTTGGGCAGCGATAACAGACTACGATGTGCTAAGAAAAATGGAAGATGGTGTTGCTATAATTATATGTAAATTGGAAAAAATCTTTCCGCTGGATTTCTTTGAATCAATGACACATCTGATATTACATTTTCCTCATGAAGATAAATGTAGAGGTCTATTACAATTTCAATGGATATACACATTTGAGAGATACATGTTGAAAATGAAGAAAAAAGTACGTAACAAAGCATCAGTTGGAGGCTCAATTGATTAAGCTTATATTCAAGAGAAAATTTCTTTTTTCTGCTCTCATTATTTTGAATCTAAATATCCCTCAAAACAAAACTGCATGGGACATAATTAGGGGAATGTTAATGAAGAAAAGAACAATAAATTATTAGTTTTTAATCATCCAAATCTTGGCTTCAGGGGAGCACATGAATTATGGCTTTTAGATGATGAACATCACAGAGCTCATACATATGTTTTGCTCAACTTTGAAGAAATGACATCATTTGTACTATGAGCGCTTCTATCACTTATTCTATAAGTTATTTTATAGTATGTAAACTTATTTTATTTTTAGGTTATATGATAATCATATTGAGAAATAACTTCCAAAACATACAGTAGTAGCTCTTGAAGAACGCATACAAAAAAAATTTCTCAATGGTTTCAAAATATGGTAACATAAATTATTGATTATTTAATATCAATTTAGTTTATTGTTTATTAAATTGATAATTGTTTTAAAAATATTCAGGTGTCTCAACGTGATAATAAAATTTAAAAGCGACTGTGTATATTGAATAACCCACAATCCAAAATGGTTAAATCTTATAATGCATATGAGATGAATGGTTTTTGATTTCATACATGTGCATACGGGGAATAAAAAACAACGAACAATGGAGTTTACTTGAGATGATCACATCATAGAGAAACTAAAGTTTACTTTTACGGAATTCTGGACGAAATTATTGAGTTGTGTTATCTAGGACAGAAGTATATAACGATGTTTAAATGTCAGAGGTTGGATACTGAGAGAGGCTTGCATGTTCATCTGAATCATGGAATTGTTGATATTAAATATAACGTTTTTCTTGTACTAAATAAACTATTTTCGCTGGCTCAACACGCATATCAAATTTATTACGCAATGTACTATGCTAATTTAAGAGATCTGAGTTATTGGTGAAGCATAATACAAATGAAATCTCTAGAAAATCAAGTTACTGAAACAGAATGTGATTCCACTGAAGTGGAAGGAATTTAAATTCTTTAGGAGACAACTCAAATCCATTTTTTTGCAAAGATACATGAATATCTATGATGAAACCCCCACAATTAAGGGTCTATGGTGATTAAGATGTTAATGATGTTTCAAATGAATTTGAAATGACAAGAAAAGATGAAACTGAAACTCATGTGGATATTGATGATGCCGAGGAGGGATATTAAGACAATGACATTGTTAGATATGAAAATAATGATTAAGGTAAACATTGACACAATTAAATATTTGATATAATCATAACTAATATATATCTATATATAATAGTAATTATCAACTATATGCTAACAACAATCATTTTGTGTTTCATATGGACACTGATCTATTTCATGAGTTGGAGGAGGCTGATCTACCTTTGTATGAGGGGGATTTGGGATCATCTAACCCTCAACCTACTAGCGGTTAATGGGGTATGCATAGGGGGAGTGGTCGTGTGTGAATGATGATTCTTGAAGCTATCCCTGAGTGTTGTCCACATCATAGCTTCGATCCACTCACACTAAGGTATGGAAACCTGTATATTTTAGTTAGTTTTCATGAATTTAGTTATATATATATATACTAATTTTTTGATTATTTATTAATTTTTCACAGTTTTTCACATGTAGCTATTTGACAGGGTAGCACTATCTTGCGCAATTATTTTTCTCAGCTATAGATCACATGGGAACAAATTCACATTGATGTTCCGCTTGGTATGTTCAATAATTGGCTGGTACATAAATAAATAATATTTATTTTGAAATTTATGTTATTAATAACTTGATATTATAAATTATTTGTAGGTTTTATGGTATCTCGTCAATGATATCATGTGTGACACTATCCATGTGGCATGGAAGGTGTCTATACATGATCGTTTCCGTCTGTTTTCGCACAATTTGAGAAGGACAACCCTTAAGAAAGCAGGTCTGACAGGATTTAATGAATCATGTAGAGCCCACCGAATAGAGTAAATTTCATCCCACATTTGGGATAGATTATGTTTACACTGGTTGGGTGGTGGATTTCATAGAAGATCATCAGTGGGTTGGCAGAACCGGGGGAGATAGTAGGTGACGCATCAAGCTAGTAGTTGTACATTTAGTTTGCATAGAGAGCATCTGGTAAGTATCTTTTTTAAATATTTTATATAACTTTAAATATAAATAGTTTATTTCATATTTTTATAGGCATTAGACCATCCCGTTATTACAGTGTACAACGTTTATCGGAGGATGTACAGTGATCCAAGAACTAGAGAGATTAGAGGTAATCGCCAGCAACGGATTGTGGTTAGTGTTATTTTTTAAGTTTGACAATTAACTGCATATAATATTTTCCCAATTTTAATTTCAAATTGGAATTGAAGGATTTATATGAGGCTGTGAACTCTCAGACACAAGCTGAGAGTCGGGATGAGATGACTATTCAAACTAGTGCCCACCATTTTGATGAGGTGGAATGGAAGCAGGTGACTGAGTATGGCTTTGATAAAGGCTAAGTAGTTGCTATCATCTCTCATTTGATTCCTGGTACTTATTATGGCACTTTTGTGATGTCAGTGTCTACCTCAATATGATCTTGTGGAGAGGCATCATCTTCTTCCTCACAGTATCAGGAGCAGTTGTGAAATCATACTGAGCTTATAGGGAGCCCGCAGAAGCAATATGAAGAGATGCATCAGCAGTAGGAACAGAAAAAATATGAGGAGGATATGCATTGATGGCAACAACAACAGCAGAATGAGGAGGAGATGCATCGATGGAAGCAGCTACATCTCGAGTAGATAGAGTACCTGCACTGTCTTACTCGTAGTTCAGTGATGGAGTTTCCTCAACTATCTCCTATAGCTCCTCCACCTCCTCCAAAAGACAACCCCCTAGTGAGTTTTTATGTTAAAGACCTTTGAATTCCTAATTTTTTTTAATATGAACTATTTACAGTTTCTTTCATTTGTATTGGTGAAAATATTGCATAATTTAATTTTTTTAATATTTAATAATTTATTATTAGTAATATATTTTTTAATGTTTTTTTATTTTACAAATAATATTATTATTATTATTGTTTTATGATTTTTTATATTTTTTTGTGAATATTGAGATTTTTAAAATATTTATATTTTCTTTTATTTAAATAATATTAATAATATTTTTTCAATAATCCTAATTTTATTAATTTTTTTTAGTATTATATTTTTTAATGTTTTTTTATTTTACTAATAATTATAATAATAATATTTGATGATTTGTTTCTACTTTTTTGAGAATATTGTGAATTTTAGTATTTTTTATTTTATTATTATTTTAATAAAATTAATAATATTTTTTCATTAATCATAATTTTATTAAATACTTTTTTTATTTGTCTAGTACTTTTGATGGGACCTGTTGTAATGGGAGCTCATTGCAAATAGTTTAAATATATATTTTTAAAAAAGTATTTGTGACGGGACCAAGGGAACATCAAAAATACTATTTTCGACAGGCCCGTCGCAAAAGGTTTATTTATATATAATGTATATAATCGAAGAATTATTTTCAACGGGGAAGTTTCCCATCCCAAATACTATTTTCTATGATGGTCCCATCGCAAGAAAAAAATAGAATTTGTGATGACGTTTTCTAAAACAATCTATTTGCAATGGGACCCCATCGCTAAAGCTTATATGCGACGGGATCCCTTCTCAATTATCCCGTTGCAAATACCTCAAATTCCAGTAGTGGTAGTTCATCCTATGAATGGTTAATGATTTAATTTCAAAATATTTGGGATAAAATTCCAGTATGTGATAAATTATCATTTAATAATTATATTTTTTAAATATTCATCACATTCAACCATAAAATGAAGCCTCTTATCCAACGATTAAAGGTGGTGATGAAAAATGAACCACATGATTTCGTGGTTAAAGTAGTCAAAACTTATACAGGGTTGATTTCATTTTGTTTTTATTAGAAATGATTTGATAATGGTTTATAAATTATTATAATAATATTAAAGTGAATTATAAATATATTTTTCATCATATTAGGGTTTCTATAAAAAATGAAGAGTAATATTAAGAATAAAATACTAAGAATTAAGAATTACGTACCTTTTGAACTTGAGATTCATCATTGAAAACTCCTTTGAAATGGATGCCTTAGGATATCTAATTGAGACCATAGGCTTATTCAAATGAGATAATATTATAGGAAGAGAAAATTGTAGTGTTCTTGGATTAAATAATAAGGTATGGGTGTGTAATGAAGGGGTGTAAATGCACTACTTTTATAAGTGAATAAAAGGGAACTTTTGTGAACACATACTGTTTTTCAATAATTTAATGAAACTATTCAATGATCAAAAGCTCCAAAATTGTGAAATAATTAAGTGTCGGGTGAGATACGGTTAATAAATCCTATAATTTTCATTTTCAAACATGTTTTAAACATGTTTCTAGTCATTTAGCGTGAGGTTTTTACATTTTACTATCATTTTTTCAACCTATGTAATAAATATTTTATTAAAATTATAAAATATTAAATATTAAAAAAATTCTATTATGAATATTAAATCATCGTCTGTATATTCAAATTAAATTTATATATCATATAAAATAATATATTAAAATAAAATATATAATATATAGTAAAAGAGTTCCATTGAAAATGTTGTTTTTACATACAAGTGTTCCTAATATTATTTTTCATTGATTACTAATTGAATGAATGTTAATATTTTTATATATTGGTTTAAAAATTATATTAGAGTCATTTTTTTAATATATTAATTTATTTAGTTTAAAAAAAAATCACAATGTTAATAAAACAATTATTCCTAAAAAAAAGTTTTACTATTATCATTATATTGAACTTTAATCCTAGTAATCATATTTGATGCCAAAAAAATTTAAATGGGACTTTTTATATAATTTGAGCTGACTAATTACAATTTTACAATACGTTTTACTAAATAAAATTCTTAGAACTCAGAAAAAATAATAATTTTCCATATTAGTGCCCACAATTTGTAAAAAAAATTAGAAAAAGTGTATTATAAATCATAAAATAATGTTGGCTTTATTTTATCTCTTATATAATTTTTTCAGGTAGTTACTTCTTCTTGATACCCACTAATTTTATATATCTTATAAAACATTCATATTTAATAATTTTATTTTATTACTATGTTATGATATTTATTTTATCTTGGTGTTTTATACATGATAAGTAACTTACCATTGTTTGAGGAAACATTCTTACAAAAATCATGGTTCGTTAAATTATACCCCCTTAAAATGTAATTTTTTCCCTCGTAATTTTATTAATTTGAAGAAAAATAATGAGTATACATTTCTCTCATTACATCATCAGGTTATAATGTAGCTTCTTAGAACTTATGATTCCTCCATAGAAATTTGACTAGATGTGTGGCCTTATTCTGTAGTAATTTATCTCTTCGATTTATAATTTTCACACGTTTTTCACTTATAATAGATCATTCTCTAGTTTCACAGCTTCTATATATAGTAAATTTGAAGTGTTGGGTATGTAATTCTTAAAAAGAGATATATGAAATACATCATATATTTAAGAGATAATTGTAGTGAGTGTTGTGTGATAAGAAAAATATATAACATAGTCAAGGGTCTCTATGGGACAGATATATGTTCAGATCAGTTTCACATTCATCTAAAATCTCATGACCCACTTCCAAATAGATATTTGGATGAAATTGTATCACCAAATTCAAACTCTAGATCATGTTGATGATTATTTTTATAACAATTTTTTTGACTTTGTGTTACTTTAATATGTATTTGATTAGTACAAAACTTCTCTATAATTTCAAGGATAAGGTCAAGTCCAATAAGGTCCCCTCTCCAACGTGATCCCAATATGTTAGATTCCCAAATTTCTTCCAATATAGAACCTCGTATGAAGTCATCTTATTTCTAGAATAGAAACTATTGTTATAGAATAACTCTAAAAAGGGAAGATGTTGATTGCAAAATCCCCAAAATCTATTGAACAACAAATTAGAATATCATCAATAGTTTGAATGGCTGTCAGGCTAACCTTCTATCTGAGGTTGATAAACAATATTGAAACATAACTCTTTCTCTAATTATAACTAAATACTTTTCCAAAATATTTAGGTAACCTTTATATCACTACTAGATATAATATAGAGTGGTACTCCATACGGACATACAACCTCCCTTTTCTATATATTTTTGAGTTGGTCATGTGAGAAATATTTTTGTATTCCAATGAAATGAGACAAATTTGAAAGGCAATCAACTAAAACCCAGATGGAATTGAGGACTTTAAATATCATGAGGAACCCTATGATGACATCCATTATTATTTTTACTCATTTCCATAATTATATAGTTAATATATGCATCATCCCTTTATAATCATATCATTAATCCCTAACATTTCATATAAAGCATCAAGATAAATTTTCTATGATATTCCTCTTCATATTATACCACTAAAACCATTTATTTTGAACTCTATACATCATCATACTTCCCAGTTAAATAAATAAGGATGAGCTATGATAATAAAAACAAATTCCCTCTTTAGTCCTAGTTTTTATGGGGAACATATCCAGGTTCCAAATGTTATAAATCCATCTTTATCATATTTTAACTCGGGCATACTCAAAAAAAATTTGTAGCTCAACATCATCATTCTAGTCTTCTTTGATCTTAATGCTAATTAATGGTTGAGTAGTTATTTGGGAAAGATATTATTTCTCACCATCCCTTATGAATCCAATATTCATCCTTTACAAATCCTTGAGTATTGCGTATTTTTTAATCCTCATCATGAATATGGTAGTATGATATTTTCTGCTCAGAGCATCATCTATCTTATTTACAGTCACCGGGTGGAAATGTATTGAGTAGTCATAATATTTTATTAATTCCAACCATCTCTTTTAGAGTATATTTAACTCCTTATATGTGAAAATATATTTCAAAATATTATCTTCTATATATATATACAATACTTTTCACCATAAATATAATGCCACCAAATATTTTATATAAAGATCATTGATTCCTACTCTAAATTATGTGTTGGGTAATATTTATCACAAGCCTTTAATGATCATGTTGTATAAGAAATTACCTTATCATTATGTATGAGGATGCAACCAAATCCATTTATGAAGCAACACTACAAACACTTCCCACTGTAGGGTAATATAATTATAGGTGTAGTGACAAGCCACTTCATTTGTTCCAGAAAACAATCTTTATATTCCTCTATTCATAGGTACTTTAATCCCTTCTATGCTAACTTGGTTATTTTATTGATAAATATGACAAATTTATCACACAATATGAATGGTGAAAATATAACCTAATAAAACTATGAATCTCATTTATTACTGTCTTCCTAGGTCTTTTCTCAATAACTTCCATCATTGAACAATCTACAAACTTGCCCTCACTTATGATTACGTGACCCAATAATGATACTTTCTACATCCACAATTCACACATGCCTAACCTTGAATACAATTTATCCTTTCTTAATTTCTTCAATATAGTCTAAAAATAATCATCATGCTCTTTCTTTTTCATTGAATATATATTAATATTATATATTAATACAACCAAAAGTTTTTCAATCTCATATTTAGAGACTCTATACAAGAGATCCATGAAGTAGGGGGGATAATTCATAAAACTAAAATTTTATCACTACAAATTCGTAGTTTCTATACCTAGTGTGGAATGATACCTTTGATATACCCTCCATTTTAATGCGTAAGTAATGATATCCATATTGAAGGTTAATCTTTGATAAGTATTGACAACCTCTAAGTTGATTAAATATATCTTTTATATAGGGTAGAGGATACTTTTTATTGATCATTATTTTATTAATCTCATGATAATCATTCTATTGTTAAATTGATCAATCCTTATTTTTGAGAAAAATACTAGTTCGCCCCAGAGTATAGCATAGGGAAAATAAAACCCATTAGTTATGATATTATTTCTAACTGTCTCATTGATTAGTTTTTTCCTCCCCTTACAAAAATAATTATATTTATATACAATCTTCCAACACCTAAAACACTTTTTCATTCCTTAAAGTTTGTTACTCAGTTACTTCTTCCCATATTTTCTACATATAGGTAGCTAAATTTATGTTCCCACATGTGTCATGTAATTTTATATTACATGATACTTTACTTTATTTTTTATATCTATATAATAATGAGAGTCACAAATTTCTATCCCAATTTTCAGTTCACATCAAACAATATCCAAATATCTTTCAAATTATCTTGTAGATAATTCTATTAAAAGACTTGACTCTGAGACACTAAAGATAAAATCAATTTTATCTCATGATAAAAGATAATTCTAGAGGAATACATTATGATCCATAAAATTTTTTCTTTATATGATCCAATGGATGCATACATATTTCATTTGAACTAAAATAAATCTATCTTTATATTCATGTAAAGAGTAAGAGGAAAATAGTTAGTGAAAAAAATTATTAAACTCATCCCATTCCATAGATTCTGCATCATCCTTTTCTATTATAATATTAATTAGTGTCCTCCATTAGTAAACCTCACCATCAAAATAAAAAATATCCCACACAACATTCTTATGTTCCAAGCACTGGAGAATGAAAAAAAAAATTCACCACATTTATCCATTTCTGAATAATAATTGGATTTTAAGGGACAGAAAAGAAGTGTTGGAATTGTTATAAGAAATAATATATTTTAAAATAATCCTTCCTTAGGGATTTTTGAAGTTCCACATGGTTTTCATTGTTATTCAAATCTTGAGAGAGTTATGTGGGAATCACTATAAGATTATGTACTCCTTCCCCCATCTTGTTTGGTTACTCATTAGTACAATCATAATATTTCAAATCACACCCATCATTAACTCATTTTTTAATTAATCCATTGATTTCATAATCAGAGAAAAATTAAAGATAATAATTATTAATCTACAAATGAAATATTTTAAAATAAAGTAATAAATCATCAATAAAATAAATATATTGGTTTCAATATAGGTTATTTGTCATATATCTCCTATAAAGCCCCCAAAACATGACATAATTATGTGATTTAATCCATCAAAATGGATCATAAATTGTCAGTTAATTCCCAAAGAATATCCACCTTGAGTGTCTGGATAAGTGAATATTATCAGGCCCACCCATAGTGCACCAATGTGAAAATTAAATTGATAGTCAAATAGGTTTTTCAGGGGGATTAACCCTAGTTCAAATTGTTTCATAGCCTCATAAACATGTTAATATACATATAGGTATTTAATTTCTAGGAATCTATAAAATATCTACTTTACTAGAACTTCATGATGTTATCCTATGAATAAAATTATCCCTTAGACTTTCCACTTGGGTTTTCACTAAAGTTCACAAATATTAATCCCCAATATAACTAAACTAATCCAAAAAACTAAATAAAATTTCTTTGATACAAACTATAATAACCCAATATAAACATATCTTTAATTTACTAAAAGTTTCTTTGATATCTCATGAAATTTTCTTATAATCCCAAGAATGTAAGTTTCAAGGTCCTTGAGAATTAACTACAAATGAAACTTATTCTACCAAACTTGTGAACCTTACACTAAAAGTGAGACACACCAGACTCCATTATAGACTTCTCATATACTATAATAATCATCATATCCTAGGGAATGATAATATAAGAATGAGTGAGATCAAATTACTAGAAAGGGATATCTTATCATCAGGTAATCAAGGGTTAAATCATAAGAATAAGATAAAATATGAGAATGGTAGAAATATATTATTAAAAGAACATGAAACCATTAGATTTTTCCATGGTTCATGATAAAAAACATGTAAGAGAAAACTTATACTAATGAAAATGATTGTCGAACAATTATATGATAATCATGATCCATGGAACATAATCATTGGAATACATCATATAAATGTAACATTCCATTAATACATAACATAACAATTATCTTTAACAAAAAAATCATAGTGTATCATTATATTGTGAGAATATTCAAGAAGGTCCATATTTTAGTTTGTGCAAACATACAAAAAGGCTCACAGTTTAGTTTGTGAAAATATCTATAAAGTCCAACACATTATTGTGCGATCATATCCATGAACGCTCATGTTATATTATATTATTAGATATAAAACATGATCCAATACATTATTGGGAGATATAAAACCCCACCCACAAACCATCCAAACATATGTATTCCATATGATATCAATCATTTCAATATATAATGGAAACCCATGGGAAGAAAATGGGTTTCATCCATCACATCATAAAGTAACCCTGAAAAAAAATAGTTTCACAACACATCCAAATGGTATCAAATTTTTTTTCTTAAGAATGAAAATGATTCATATCCAAAATAAAATAACCCTAAAAGAGTATTTCATAATAAAATTTTAAGTGTGATTCTTGGAAAATAGTTTCCTTTGGAAATAATACCTTTTAAAATAAATAGAAGAATTGAAGTGAACCCATAAAATAGTTTTTAGAAAATATTTTTCTTTTTCTCATTGTATAATATGTTTCAAACCATATTCCTAATAAATTTTTGAATGATTTAAGAGTGAAAATTAGAAAAAAATTATTTAATAAAATCAATAATTATTCCTCGAAAATATATAATGTTTATGAATAATGAATTTGAATTGGAAGATAAAACATTTTATTTTGAATGGATGGAAAACCATTTAAATATCGTGAAATAACTTTGTCAAAACCCCACATCACCAAAATTGTTAAAAACATCTTTTTCATAATAGGAGAATGAAAATATGTGGGTCACCTAAGATAAAACATAATCGAGTTTCCATATAAAAAGGATAAAAGTGTATGGAAAGGGAAATTTTCACAAGGAGAGGAAACTAACATTAAAGTGAATGGGAATTATTCTGAATAATGAAAAAAATTGCAAATAAATTCCTCAAGGTAAATATTTTAATAAAAAATTTATGTTTCTCTAGATATATGAGGAATTATAGTATGATAATATAATATAATAATTTTATCTTGTAAAAACTTATTAAAGAATTAATAATTAAGACTCAAGAAAATAAGTTAGGTTAAGAAAAGCCCATAACTTGTATTTCATCTTACTTGAACCTTTTATAAACTATTATTTAATAAACATAACTATATTAATCACCTATTTCAAAACCTTATTAATATCTATAAAATTTTATAATCTTTACCTATTATAATTTTCTATTTGTATATTACAATATTATTATCTATTTTCAATATAGGTTGTAAGTAAACTTGAATGTTTGGATCTAATTTCATAACAGTAGTTCCATTCTTTATTATTTTCCCAAATATCATCATTATCATATTCTTCTATTTAGAATAATAACTTTTTAAAGATTCATTATTTTAAATTTCATTAGTTTTTAAAAAAGGATAAGGTTTGTTAAAAAATAAATTGTGATGAACTAGTTCCATCATGTTTAACGATTGAAATGTGATATATTAAAAAATATATTAAATATTAATAGCAACATTATAGAATTATTAAAAAATAAAAAATAACTTTTATACAATGTTACATTTATATAACATTACTTATTTATTCATGGTTTAAACATTATAATATCATTAATATTAGTGGTAAAAATAGACTAAAACACCACCATGTTATAATGCTTTTGTGAGTAAGGATATGTTTTTATATAATTTAAATATAAATTTTTAGAAATAATAATCATTTAATAAATATCATATATATTAATTAAATTCAACATTGTAACCATCAATGAAGGATGTTGATAATAAAATAAATTCATCATTCATGGAGTCAGTAGTCCGTCATATGAATGTATATGTATTCCATTACACAACGAGTTGGAAGGAATGAAGGTATATGGTAAATTATCTTTTTTGAATAAAAATTATGAAATATTCACTACATTAATCAATCATGTACATCGTTTTTACCAAAAATGAAAAGAAATTATGAAAAATTAACCACATCATTTTTGGTGGTGGTAGTCTGCACTTACACATGGTCAATGTTATTATGTTTTCTTTAGTTGATGGGAAGGATTGAATAATTTTTACTCCATTAATATAATAACAATGCAATATATTAATAATATTGGTGTAATTATATTCGAGTGTCAAAAAGAATTTTGTAAGAAGTATATTAATAAGAAAACACTAAGGAGTAAGAAATACATACATTGAGAACTTAAGGTTTTTCATCGAAATCTCCTTGGAATTGGAGGCCTTAGACTCTAATTGATACTTGAGGCTTATAAACATCAAATAGGATTATATGTGTAGTAAAATTTAATATTTTATTGATTATGTTCAAAATTATGGGGGTGACATGACTAGGTGGTAGTATTCCCCATTTATATGTGATGAAAATGGTTCTTTTGTGAACAGTAATTATTTTTCAATAATGGAATGACACTATTCAGGGGTCCAAAGATCCAAAAGTTAAAGATGATGAACATTGGTTTAGATATGGTTGATAAAGCCTCTACAACTCATTTTTACACTTGTTTTATTCATTATTCAAGTTATTTTTAATTATGTTTATACATTTTACCATATTTATTTATAACCTAAGTAACTAGTTATTAACTATATAATATGAGTTTTAATAAATATAAAAAATAACGCTTCCAAATAAAATTGGGTTTTCAAAACCAACATTTAATCTCTATTTAATAAAATTAAATATATAAATAATAGAAAATTAACATTTATATTAAAACATTTAATATATATATATATATATTGTTTTGTTGAGAAAATATATATCCTTAATTATTCTTAATCTTCATTAGAATTGATTTCAAATTGAATTAGTGTTAATATAATTATATCTATGTTAAAAAAATATATTTGAGAGATTTTTTAGAATATATTTATTTGTTTTATTTTATAAAAAAATATTATGTTAATAAAAAAATTCATTGAAAATAATAGTTTAATCATTATCACGGTAATTTACATTAATCTGTAAAATTTTATTTTAAACCAAAAAATTATAATTTTAATATAATTGGTATATTCTAATTTGTATTTTAAAATCCATTTTTATAAAATCCTTAGAGTGAGAAAATAAAAAATTTTCAAATTAACACACATAATATATAAGGACCATCATTTTTAATGTGTATTTTCAAGCATAAAATGTAATTTGTTTTATTGTATCGTTTACATTATTTTAATAAGGGGATTAATTCTTATTTATACCTGATAATTTTATTGATATGATATATAAGTCATATTTTATAATTTTATTTTACTAATGTCTCTTGGTTTTAATTTTAGTTTGTTGTTTCATATAAGGAAACCCTATTAATATGATTTAAGTAAAATATGTATTAAATAATTGGTCATTATATATCCTCATGCAAAATGACATGGTGATTGATTCTACCTCACATCCATTAATGGATAATGAGAAAAATTATCATACTCATGAATTGGTCCTAGTGGGTTCAATATTTTCATTAATTGTCTATAATAATTATATTTATATAGAAAATTGATATATATATATATATATATATATATACTAATCATAATATCTTATATTATACATTAACATCGAAGGAGTCGAGTATGTTCTATAAGAGATGGATGGAGATCATCAAGGACTATGATTTATCAATACGTTATCACCGTAGAAATGTAAATAAGGTGTATGATTCATTAAGTATGAATGATCGTGCTTCATTATCAATTATGAGGATATAAAGATACCCAATACTAGTGGATTTTAAGATAATATACTTTTAAATCAATGGGAAAGGGGAAAATTTTTATCTTTCTTAAGTGATTTATCAACCACCTGTCTATGAGAAGATCAAGATAAAATAAATGGAATATATGGAGCTATACAAGAATGTTGGGAATATTTCAGAGTTTATCATTGATAAGGATATAATGATAGGATTTGGTAAATGGATATGTGGTCCATCAATACCAGATTTGAAGAAGGTGTTATTAGATAAGGATAATAGAACCTCATTCTCAATCCATCTAGAAAGTAAAAAATATGTATAGAGATATCAATAATCATTTATGATGGGATAACATAGAGAGGGATATTTTAGATTATATATCTTGATGCTAGGTGTGATATAAATTTGAGCCATAACAATTAATATCTATGGGTATTATGAAACCATTCTTCATAGATATATAGAAACGGTAGAACATCTCCATGGATTTCTTAGTAGGAATTATTTTGATTTATAAAATCCATATTTGTATAAGAATTATGGTTTATTACCTTTCAAAGATTTAACTTTTGATTTCTATCAAGTAATATTTCTTGTTTGATCAACTTACTAGGATATACATAATGAATTTAGTAAGGAAATATGGAATAAAAATACCTAGTGTATCAGATCAATATGTATTATTTACCTTGATGTTCTAGAGAATTATTAATCAATTATTAGATACATATATATGATTTATAACTACTTATGATATTTATAATGATTGTCAATCTAGAAGGACCACTCAAACATGAGAAGATATGTTGATATCCTTTTAAATGTATCTCAAAGTATGTTTGGACTAGCACCTTTCCAGGGCAGAGTAATCATATAACAACATTTTCTAATCGAGGATTTAATTATTCCATATGTGGATTTGAATGGGAATATATACATTAATCCAACAGTTTTGGATAATTTTGGGGAGTGTAATATTTTTTTATTGGATATTGATTAATAAATGTTAGGTAAGATTAAAATAATTTAGTGTCACATTAAATCCAAATAGAGTCAACATAATATCTTCACTAATAATATTCAGTGATATTTCGAGTTTGACATCGATGATATGTTATTCCTTCAAATATCACCATGTAATAGGTTTATGATATTTTTAATAAATGGAATGTTGATCCCTAAATGTATTTTCCCCTTAAAATACTCAATCATGTTTTGATGGAAGATTTTTTCCTTTCACTTTTACCAAACCTCTTCAAAGTTCATGATGTGTTCTATGCATCACTTTTGAGGAAGCACATATATAATACATCACATATAATAAACTAAAAGGTCATGTAGTTGGAGTATTATCTCTGATATTAGTAGTAACCAATCAAAATATTAGGTCATGGAGACAAAGTACTATGGAACAACACCACTCACATAGTTCAAATTATCCCAAGGAGTCATAATCTTAAGTAAGAAATGTGGTAAACCAAGGTTTTAATGAGGTATAAATACCTTCATTTTTTCCTCTAATTAACATATATTTAGAGGTGAAATTTATTTAAGTGGGTCTAATATAACACCACATGATTATTGTAAGAATTTAAAATTAAATAAATAACATTTCTTTTGAAGCACATAATACATGAAATACCAGATTAAATGGAAGAAGAATTCATTATTATAAAAAGTGAATCACATTAAAACATAGTTAAATGGAACATAATTATTAAATTAGTTTTTTTTATAGAAAAAATAATAATTGTGTTCTAATACATATAGTAAAACCCATTAATTTTAAATAAATTCCTTTTATTATTTACTTATTTTTAATTTAAAACTCTTAAAATATGATATCAAAAAACTGTATTCATGAAATTTAAGGAATATTTAGTAAAATAAATTAGTTAAACTTAAGAAATAATTATTTAATTATAATGATTACTATTTTAATTATTCATTGCTCAACCAAAATTTTTGTTTAAAGATGAACGTTTTATTGTTTTTATTTAAATGATAAATTTATCATTTTTTTATTATTTATTTTAATGAAATTAATTTTATATATATATATTCAAAAAAAAGTTAAAGTATATAAGGATTAATATATGGTAAGAAATATGTATAAATTAATTTTTATACATAAAAGGAATTTTTCAGAAGAAAACAATTGTGTTATGGGTACTAATACTAATATTAATTTTGATCAATTTTTATAATTGAATCATATAAATTGGATTTAATATTTAAAATTTTCTAATTAAAATTAATTAATTAGTACTATTTAATTTTTATTCATAGTAATAAGTCACTAACATAAAACTTAGTCACTACAATAAAGGCTAAAATAGTTAAACAACATTAAATTAAGGGATAAGGGCACAAAATAACAAAAAAACATTGATTTTAAAGGGTTGTTAAAGGGATTCATCAACCTCCCCAAATCTTATCAAGTTTAATTTTAAATTTTGGATTGAATTTCATTGAATATGAAATTCCTGTTATATTATTAAATGTGTATTTAAAAAAATCCACCCCATTCATATATAAGAGGACCTATCATTTACCCACCCCAAAACATTCCTTTCTTTAAAACCATTAAATATTAACTAACCAATTTATCTCCTAAAAAAATAGTCACTCATTTTTGGGAATATATGATAAAAAAATAATGAGTCTATGGCCTATCATTTATAGGAGTCCATTTAAGAGGAAATTGAAGATTTCAATAGTGTTATAATGTGTCTGACCAAACAGAATTCTAAGGAAATTGTCTCCTTTCCAATCTCATCTTTAATATGATATTATTAATTTATAAACTTATATTTTATTTTCTTTCATGTTTTTATCTTCAAAATCCAATTTATTTTCTTATCCTTTGGTTATTTATGTGTTTTACATGTCCTCTTATAGTTTAACTTCCCTTTGGTTTACAATTCCATCGAAGGGATTCTTATAAATGGAGAAAACTTTATCAATTCGTTATTTTTTGTATATTTATATTTTTTAGGAATTTTTTTCTTTATACCTCTATTATTTGTTTATTTTTTTCTATCTAATTTTTTTACCTTTAAATATGATAAAGAGTGAATCTTTTTAACAATTTCTATGATATACTTTTTTTATTTGTTTAAAAAATAAAAATAATATCTTTCTTAATGTTTTCCACATGAATTAATTTTCTTAATTTTATAATAAATTTTCTTAATGAATCATTCACTTCAATTATTCTTACCTTTTAATAGTATTTTATACTCCTGTTATTTTTTCAATTTAAAATAGAAGTTATCAAATGAAGAGAATATTTCTTATAATTCTTAAAAGTAACATTCCAATGTTCATATAAAGGTTTTTTTCATCTATATAAATATCCTTTATTGTATCTTATGATTAAATATTGAAATACTCAAATGATACCATCCATATTCTCTCTTTTGATGTCCAATGATGGTGTTTAGGGAAGTTTTTATGAAATCCATTTATTTTTCAAGGGTTTACTAAGATATGATGGAATTACTAATATTTCCATGTTCATAAGAAACTCGTATGTATGGTGTATTATTTATTTTATGGGGGGATCTATTATAACCCTATTATTCATTTGGTAATGTTTTACATCCCATGATAAAATTTTATGAGACACTAGTGAAAATCCCAAGTCCAAAAGGATATGAGATGTGGGTGGTTATCCCAAGTCCAAATGCTTTTGGATCCTTATTAATCATAAAATTATATTATTAAGAGACAATCTAAGGGTAATATAGGTTGTATAAATTATTGTAGTCCCAGATAATATTTCTTTGTAGTGTTCATACAGACTAAATAGAGAGATCCAATACAAGAGAAAACAAGAAGAGGGTCCTCTCAGGACCCCCAAAAAAGAATATTATCCTCTACTCTACACCTCTTACACCAAGTGGGATAAATTTTAATCAGATTATTAAAAACTATTATAAAATATCTAATCTAGTAGGTAATAGATTAGTGTTATCCATTCAATCCTCGCATATATTATAAAACTAGAATTGATTCAAATTCCACCTTGTCCATATGGATATTCTACAGCCTAAAAATCAATATCCCAATGAGTAATGATTTTCCATTGGTGAGGAGGGAACTCTACAGCCCATCATATTCACTGTACACTACTTCCAAAATCCCAAATTGGTTCCTAATCAAACCTCCTTCTCCCATAATACCAATAGAATATGATCTATCAAAATTGAAATTCAAACCTTTATAAGGAGATCACCAGTATACCCAATTGCCCTAAAACACCTCATCATTCCAATCCATCTTTGAAAAACTAAAAAGAGACCTCATACATTGGTGTCTATCCTTGACTTGTTTTATGATCTATAATCTTATGTTCATTCAAAAATATTATTCCACATTATAATTGCATTATTATGTACTCGTGGTATATGATTATTAACTTAGGAATCTTGTTTTGTGATTAATTATTTATTCTATGATTCACGTTTTATCATCTATGTTTTAATTTGTACAATTCTATTATGTTTTTTCCTTACACATTGATTATGTTCTGATACCGAGATGCTCTTCATATTTTTACTTATGATATTCTAGTGATATATCTTATGTTTACCATTATTAGTGATTTTTTATCACCCTTTCATATATTTTCATTACCCATGTAATGTTGAATGGTATTAAGTGTGATTTGTTTATAAGGGTGTCATATGGGTAGATTATATATCGAAGATAATGAAGATCATGTGAAATAAGTGGGATGTGTACCTAATCCCAAATAATACCAAATATTTGGGTTTTGGTTTTATTTAAATTGGGAGACATGATATTAACAATATGAAAGTAATTTAATATGTATGTGTGTTATGATTATGACATCTCATTCAGGAATAATTATAATATTTAAATTATTTTTTTTTCACTTTATCTATGATTATAGGTTCAAGGCATCTCATTTTTTGTTAAAATCCCCCTGGATTTTTGTTAAATTTTGGTCATGTTACTATATTTTTATTTTGGAATCTTAGTTAATTTCAAATAAATGATTATGGATTATGATTTTATATTTATTAGGGGAAGTTATGGTGTAATTACTATTTGGGACAAGGAATCATTGAGCATGAGTGAATGTTATGTGGTTTTGAAATAAATATAAATAATTTTAAATTACTTTGGATTAATATTCCACTATTTTTACTAAATTAATAAACATTATTTTCCATGTTTTCTATTGAAATAAATTGATTATTTTTATTTAATATTTTAGTTTTATATTCAAATTAATTTTATTTAAAAAATACATTTTGTACATGGAACAAAATCTTCATTCTAACCCATTGAAATTTAAATTTTGGTTTAGTTGTCTATAATGATTAAAAAATATTAAAAAGTTAATTAATAATATTTTTAGAATTTATTGATGTTGGAGTCACCATAATTATGTTTAGACTTCCCATTCATGTTTAGTGTTTGAAATGAATTATTTTTTCTGCTTTGATTAAATTATTAAAGTAAAATAGAGAGCATGTCTTGAGATTTGACTAATGTGTTCCTGAATAATAAATTGAATAGTTTCCCTTTAACTGGTGAAGTAACTATTTTGTACTAATTTTTTTGTATTTTTTTAATAATGGTAATCTTTAATGGTTTTATATTAGGTTGAAAATATGACACTTACATACTAAGTAATGTGTATAATTCACTTTCTTTTAGTTAATAACATAGCATATGTGGGTAAAAAACCTCACCTTAACATAATGAAATTATCATGAATCCTTGAAGACATAAAATTGAAATGTTAGTTATTTAATTGGCTTAGAATATATGATAAATCATGGGTGGTGAGAATAAATTTAATCAGAATCCTCCCCCTTTGATTCCTAAATTGTGTTATTAAAGAGATTATACTTTACCCCTTATCTTTCATGAGTCATAGGTCAGAAATAAAATCATAACATCTGTTAAGAGGTTACATTTTTGACTAAGTGGTTACCAAGATAATTAGGTGGGAATAAATTATTTGTTTTTTAGAAAAAATAAATAAATAACCTGTTATCACCCAATTCAAAAATGTTTTTTGGGAAAATAATTTTTTATTATTTTTATAAAGTGTGGGAATTGATTGTTTATTTTTTATAAATCCTTTATACTAAAATTTTGTTTAATTAAAATTCCTATTTTATTAAAAAAATGAATGATATGTTTTTAAAAAGTATATGTTTCAATAAAAAAATCCTTGAATATTAAATATTTACCTGAATAGAAGTTTTTTTTAATATGTTTTCTGTTAAAAACATATTTTGATGGAAATATTTCATTAAATTTTTATTTTAATTCAACAATTATGGCACGTTTAGTTTCTTTCCTAGGTCACTGTGGTTAAGTGTTGTATATGACTAATAAAACCCTTTATCTATTACCTAGAATTTGTGACTTTACACTAGTTACTACCAATATGTATGAGTTAAATCTTATTTTTTATAGATTCATAATAAACCATAAACTTTAAGATTCTGCATATTGTGAACTTGGTATAAAATGACATTAAAATTCTATAAAGTGAAATGTTTTCTCATGTATTATATCTTGTTTGATTTAAGTTTTGTATATTTTTTGGGTTTCCATAATGTAATAGTCATGGATTTCCTTGGATTGTATTATGTCTTGGGTAACTCTAAGTTAATTATTGTTGGTATAATAATGAATATAGTCTATGCTATCATATTTATCCATTGTTATTTTAAGCATAAAGGTTGTTATGGTTTGATCCATACATGATAATGGCTATTTTATAAAATAATTTACATGATAGTAGAGATATATTTTTAATATTTAAACAACAAAAGTGTATATTGACCATTGATATACATACTATTAGGGGATAGAGTCTGAGACTTCTTTTCCCCTCATGTGGTATGGGCTCACAATACCCTGACATAACATACCCACTCGTCTATTACCTGGGATGGGTTTCACAATTACCAAAACTATTTATACATTATTACCTCAGGATGGATCGATAAGACCCTGATTTATTTTTTACATATCTACACATATGTGTGGGTGAATGGGTGTAAATTTTCTAGTTATTTCTAGTTTTGGTATTGTCTCTCAAAGGATATGACTCAAGATTATCATCTCTAAACCTGAGTGATTGGATCAATGTAGGTATATCTTGTAAAGATATACCCAATATAGGGAGTTATGCATTAAAACTTCTTTGTATTATGTAATTCTTATATGATTATTTAATGAATTTCTAAGTCCAAATTATTTATTTTATATCTATGTGAATTAGTATATTGATCTATCACATACATCTGTGTTTATTACATGTGTATTGTAATCATATTGGTTACTTACATAGTATTATATACTCACACCAAGCATGTTCACCTTAGTCACTATGTAGATTTCATGGTCTAATTCTACTGAACCTACAGGTACCAATAGATGCTTTACATATACATGTTGTACATGGTCATTGTAGGTTCATGTTAAGATCCACTCAATGATGGTTCTATTGACAGGGGATTATGTTTGAAACATTTTTACTGTTGTTACTATTATATTTTATTATCTATATTTTGTATTTTTACTCTAATATGACTATCTTATGATACATTGTCACATTAATATAGTAAATTTTTCTTTCCAATTACTATTATTATTTTGTTATTTATTAGTTTACTCGTATTAAAATAATTCCTTGAAAGATGAATTAGAACCTATGATGTTATTATCCTTCCCCTAGGGATCACGAAACACCCTTAATGTTATGTGGTGACCTGGTAAAATGTTGTTTGGGTGAATTATATTAGGATTACTACATAAATATTACATTATAAATTTATTCCCACATGGAATGTGAAGGTGTATATCACTTTTTCATCTATGTATTATCGCAAAAAGAGTCTCAAAATATGAGGATCTTTAATATTCTGGGGTCAATTATTGAGATAAGGTGAGACGATTAGAGTATAAATGGGGTTTCTAACCCCACATAGGATCATTGATATAATTGAATGGGTCATATGTATACTTAATGTAGTTATTAACCAAATTATTAATATGGGGTGCATGTGCTCCACTTATAGAGTAGGTAAACCCATCATTTGATTCACATCAAACATGACACAATATGGGTCATACGTAGGGGTTAGTAAACACATTGACCAGAATGAACATAATTGATGTTTTCCCCCACTATATTTTGTGAGAGATGATATAGAATTATGATGGATGAGTATATGGGTTTTATGTAATCTCTATTGCATTTAAGCGTAGTCCCTATAAGTTAATTCATTCACTTGATTGATATACATTACTATAAGAAGGCATAGTTCCACTCCTTATTTCTACTGTACTGATGTGAGTGTTATAAAGTGATAGATTTTCTATAAAGAGGAGGGATTATGATATAATTGGGTTCTTGTAGAAATAAATCTTTATAGAGATCATTTATAGTGATTATATGATTCATTATATATCTCTGATCACAACCAAGGTGTCATATATTGCTTGGTTAAGGACTTCAGTATATTTAAGTATTATGTTATCCTAAGTGTCTCAAGTTTTATATGATAGATTATTCTTCATGGAGTTCATAATAAAGGATAGGTACTTCCCTGGGTCTTGATTCTTCTATTTATAAATCATATATCTGATTTTCATTATTTCTTATTTTTCTATTTTTCTAAGGGGTTGAGCTAACTTATTGTTTCATTTTTTTGTTATTTTATGTTTTTGTGATAATATAATGTAATGTCAGATTTATTTTCAATTATAAGTACACTGGAAGTAGTTTGAAATTTTTAAAGTCGTTAAGATCCAAGTTAGATTTAAGTTGTGATGGCTAGAGATAATCTATTTTTTCATAGAAAAGTAACATAATTTGAAAAGGGGTCACTCATTGATAATAGTTATAGGAATGAAAAATTATGATACATTATGTTAATATAGGATTATATATAAAGGTACTATGAAACTGAACTAATTTATAAGGGTTATATATAGAGTCCCATAATGATACACATGAGTCATTTTATTAATAAAGATGAAGGAAATTGGTAAATTCCAATATTTGAGAATTCTCATTCAAACGTAAGGGTTATCCAGGGAATGTAAAGTATATTTTACAATTTTATTTAAAGACTCTACCACTCTATGATATATAAGCTATTTCTAGAAGATACATTTTTCATATTTTAGTGGTACTGCCTATTTTTTGATCCCATATAATGGATGAAAGTCATGCTGAAAGTGTTTTGGAAATCTATAATATCTAGATTCGGATCACAGAGTGATACAATGGTCATATTGTGAATAAAGGAACCACGTCATGATATTTATACCATGAAATTTACTCTTTATGTTTTTTTGAATTTGAATCAAGATTATTCCTTGAATAAACCAATCCCACTATGAAAAAATGGGACTTGCAGAAAAGTCGATGATAGAACTAATTAGCCATGTCATAATGGAAGTTTTCACTTACTAATTTCTGAAATCTAGATAATTTTAAAATATTTAATTATTTTAAATAATTAATAATTTTGTTAATTTATTAAAATTTACATTTACGTCCTATAAAAAAATCTATGATGCTTATTCATTTCAAAATATTTTATTTAATAGATTTATCATAGATGAATTTGGATGTCGGTTGAATAATAAATTTTGAATTTAAATTTATGAATTCCTAGGATATATTGAAACATGTTTTATATAAGAATATATACATATAGAATAAGGTTTATATAGATGAATATAATATTGAGAGGGAATTAACTATTTTTTCCAAGAAGTTAGAATAAAGGGGGCTTTATGGAATATTTATAAATGAAGAGTAATGTGTGATTAGATTAAAATTCATTAATGATTTAGATTTAAGTAAAGAGTAATTTTAAATAACATGTATTGTTTAGAAGAAAATAATAGATCACTTCAATGAATACACATTTTTATCTAGTATTAAATCTTTTATTTTCATTCTTTTGAGTTTGACTTATGTGTCTAGGTTATATTTTTTTTACCCTCATGGAATGTCATGAGTATAAGAGGGGAAGATTCTATAGAACATGAATTATTGGTGATATTTTCTAAAATATTTTAATAAAACAAAGTGCAGTTTTGATTATTTGAAATTTCAATACATCATTAATTTTGGTTACATGGATTTAGCATAATGTGGTCAAACCAAGTAAAATTCCCATGTTTATGCTTCCAAATTATTATATATTTGGTTATGTGTGTGTGTAATCGTCATGATAGATTCAAGGAATCATTTAAGACATGAAGATAATATCTATTTAAAATTAGGATAATAATATTCTTAATGTCACCCTAATCCCCCCACCAAGGGTGTATGGTGGGAGTATAGGTTAAATCAGTTGGTTTCAAATCCACTTTCTATTTCTTAGTTAATTTGACAAAATAAGTATTCATCATAGAGAATGTTTTAAAAGAAATGGGAGCACCAATATTTGATGAATGAAATTATCTTGTATGAATGAATATAATGATATATAATTTATGTTCTCATATGTTCAATGTTTACTTGGAAAAAGTACATCGAATTCAAGTATGTGACTCTATTGAAATTCTAATAATGGAAGAAGAGAAGAAATATTTGAATGATGATGAAATGGATCTACGTTTCTTATATAATGTGTAATACAATCACATACACATGAGAAATGTTAATTAAAAAACAACCATAGGAATTTGGTACATGCCTTTTAATATTTAGAAAGGTGAAAAAAATAGGAAAAGATACATTTTATTATAAATTTATTTGATGATTTGAAGATGATTTATAGTGAAAATATTGAGATTTTCTTCAACCATATTGTTCATGTGGATAGATCTATTCATGGTCTTGGTCTTGAGATGAAAAATACTCATATGATAAATATGATCATATATATATTTCCACCAATTTACAATCAAAACGTATTGACACATCAAGAATTAAATATTTTGTAATTATTCTTTGAAGATCTAGATATCAAAATAATTTCAAATTAAAGATGAGTAAAACCAATAATTTATTTATAAAATAAATCAAATTAAATGGAATTAAAAGAATTATATAAAAAATAAATTCATGAGATTTAAATTTAAGTGAATATTAGTGGTGGTCTCATACCATCTTAGCTTAATGATTATCAAGAGTGTAAAATGAAATTTTGTGGGTAAACTAACATTACCCTATTTTATATATTTTAATATTGGGAAAATTACTAATAGGTGTCGAAAAATATTTAATAGGGAGGGTGGTGAGTTTGGATTCACAAAAACTAAATAAAGAAGTTTTCCCATAGAATAAACATTAATTCTATAAATTCAAGTGGAAATAATATTCATAGAAAAGTTCTGGTAAGAAAATGGAAGAATATTCAATGGAATATCCATCAAAAGTTTTTAATATAGAATATTTCTAAAATTTAGAAAACAATATAATGGCTATAAAAGAGAAATCTAAATTAAAATTATAAGAGGATTATTAACTTGAGGGAGTTTTTTATATCAAGGTGTAATTAGAATTATCTCTTAATGAGATTTACCAATAACTATATTAAAATAAAAAAATTGGGGAATTCGTAATGAATATTAAAATTTTACTAATGAACATGAAGAAGAAATTGATTACCTAGAGAAAATTTCGGAAGAATATGAATATAAACTATTAAAAAATAAAAAACTAGTAAACTATAGGTTAACTATAATAGTCTATGATTATTAATGATTTTAGTATGTCCATCAAGGATAAAGATAAGAAGATTGAGAAAATATAATAGGATGTTTTATGTTTGATAATGGTTATTAAATTTTAAATAAAAATAGACGGCTGAAGGAAGAAGCTAAAATATTGAAATTCTCTAGATAAAGCATTAAATTAAGTTTACGAATGAGGCATATGAATCCTCTAATATGTTTTCAATGATAAAATACCCAATTATATAGGTAACATTTGTCTATGGTATAATACAGAAACCTTAAAAAATGTTATAAAATTTGAATAAAAAGGGAATAAGATAAAAGTTGAAAGTTCTCAATCATTGGAAACTACCAAAAATTAAGGAATTATTTAAAATTAATTAATATATTGAGAGATGAAAACAACAAGATTATTCCTCTAAAAAAGTGTCAACACATGTGATAATTAAGATACACAATTTGTTATCATGATGAATCTAAAGTGTTCTTTAATTAAGAATTAATTGGATGTTAGAAAAGGAAATTGAAATATATCCTTTACATTAGAATATAAAATCACTCTATGGATATGGATTAAATTACTTTAACATTGGGACTAAAACTATTAACTTTAGGGAAATTTGAATGTTTTTCATAGAGTAAATAAATAATAATGTATGATATCTAATCCAACTCAGTTACTATGGAAAACATATTTTAACTATTTGAGGGTAAATAAAATGACTTGATTGATTATGATGAAGAAAATGAGAATATGATAACATTTTTATCAACATATACAATATTTTATCCCAATGATAAGAAGTTAAATATGATGGATAATAGATATTCTTCCTGAGATATATTTTAAATCTATAAAGAATAGTAGTAATTTTATTCTTAACATTTTGTGTTTCTCACACAAAACAAGTAATATTATTATTTTCAAGAATTTAAATACTACGGTTTATAGAAATTTATAGTTCTTAAATGATAGATATATAAGGATTGAATTAAGTGGTATGAATCACTTATTCAAAGATGAATTTATGTATACTAAAGAACTCTATATTGGCGGCCTTTAACATAATGTTTTGAGTGAAATTCAGTTATATGAAATAGGTTTAGAAGCAATGTTTAACTATAAATATTAAAATTAAAATTAAATGCTAGAAGATATCATATAAAAATATTTAGAATGAATGAAAACATATAATATATATGGATATTAAGGTAAATTATTATTTCTTAACTATATAAGATGAGAATAGTGTATTGTATTGGAGGATTGGTCACATTCATCAGAGGGGTATAAAAAATATATTAAAGTTAAATGTTCTTATTTAAATCCCATTAATGAATAGGAATAGATAAACTATTTTTGTTTCATTATTTATGGGAATTATCCTAATAAATTATTTCCATCCAAATAAGAATTGAGCATCAATTCTACTGAATTTTGTCCACACTAATGTATGTAGTCCAATTAGTCAGGATGGAAGTTATAGAGAGGATTAATTTTTTTTTTATTTTTTTATTACTATAGTATGATGGGATGTTATATATATATGTGGTCTAATATATAAGTGTGGGATTATATCAAAATATTCTAAAAAAATATTGGATAATGGAACTAGAAGGAAAATAAAGATTCTATAGTTTGATAATAGAACTCAATAAATTTCCATTGAATTTTAAAATTATATCAAGAAACATGGAATAAATAATGAAGTATCATTGTTAGGGAAATCATAAAAAATGGATAAAAATAATGAATGAATATTATGGAAAAAATATGGAAAACACATTGTTGATTGAAAGTATCATCTCTTGAAACTATTGGAAATATTCTATGCAAGTCACTATTTTACCCTAGAATCAATCATTTCATAGTCATGGAGAACAAAATATGCTCTAAGAAATGTTTCATGGTTTCAAATGATCATTGAAAAATCATATTGTATTTGGAAGTAAATTTTTTATTGGAAATAAGGAGGTAAATAATGGAAATTTTGGAGATACTTTAGAAGAAGGAATTTATTTAAGCTACTAATCAAAGTGTAAATCATGTAAATGTTTCAACAAAAGGATTAAAAAATATTTAAAGGATGTGATGTAAAAAAAATTTGAATTTAAATCTAAAGAAAAATTTTGATACTATAACTAAAATTAAATGGGGGAAAATAAGAATATATAATTTAAGATTCAAGATAATATCAATATTAGAAAATTTATGATTATTCTAAAGTCAAATTAGAAGAAGAGAGTAGGGATAAAATGAGTTGATATATAACTCAAAATAGAAGATTTAATGTAGGAATTGACCTAAGAAGTATTGTTAGAGATCTATCACAACCCCAATGAATGAGAATAATAGGGAACATATCTCTATTATCATAACAATAATTGACTTCATTTGAAGAATCAATAGAGGTTGAATCATTGGTAAAAGTAATGAATGATGAATCTGAACAAATTTATAAGAATAAAACTTCCAAACAAATGGTAATACATAGAAATAAAAATTCTATTAATATAAAATGGGGTTTTAATAACAAATTCAGTGAATAAGGAATAGTGGTTCAAAATAATGTGAGACTAGTATGTAGAGGGTATGCTCATATTGAAGGAGGTAATAATAAGGAAACATCTATATCGGTGGAAATAAGTGAATCATCGTACTTTTCCTAGTAGTGTTTTCTAATATAAAATTCATATTTTCTCACATTGAAGATAAGATACTATTTATAAATAGTGAATTTAATGAATAATTCTATATCAAAAAATAAAAATGATTTATTATTGGTAATTATCAGTAAAATATTTTTTGATCCAAAAGTCATTTCATTTCTTAAAACAAGCACCACATGTGTTGTATTCAAGGATAGACTTGAATGTAATAATGTTATATTTTAAGAGTGGGAATTGATAAAAAGCCCTATGTGAAAATCTTAGATGAAGACTAGTTCATGGTAATGGTGAATGTAGATTATATCATATTTTGTAGTAAAAATAAAAATTTTAATGATAATCCTACACCATTGATGTGTTTAGAATTTGAAATGTAAATGATTAGATAGGTAAATAATTTTTTTGGGAAACAAGGTAGATCAAAATGAAAGATACACATTTATCTCATAGGTTAATGATGTAATATATTTGTTGAATAATTTCATAATATCATACAATAAACTGTTTTCAACTTTGATAGCAGTTGGAATGAAAATTAGAAATCATAAATAATGTTAGAGAGTAGAATCAAAATTGTATAAACGAATTATTGGAAGATTATAGTATATTATAGAAACCAAGACTGATATATTCTATGTTACATTCTTGGAAACATGATTTCATAGTTTCCAAAAGTAAGACTATATATCTAAAATAAGTTGGATTAGGATATACATCAAAGGTATATAAAATTATGATATGGTTTTCAAATCCAAAAAAGATCTAGATTTTATGGTTTAAATTGATTTTAATTGGGATGGAGAAACTGTGGATATAAAATCTTGGAGTGTTGAAGCAATATTCATTAAAATAAATTATATTGGTGTAAAATGTAAGAATTAAGATTGTGTATACATGAAAAAAGTAGTGGTGGAATATATTTCAGTTATCAAGGACTATACATAGTTTATGTTAATGAAGTAATAGTTAAAATATCTAAGAAAAATGGTATGAAAACTGTTTTCAATTCTATGTGTCAGGAAGAGTGGCATTGAGTTAGAAAAGGATCCATTATAGCACTCTCATACAAATAATTATTACTTTCAGAAAAAAATTATAATTGACAAGGTGGTTCAAAAAATTATGTAATTGGAATTTTTTTATCTTGGAATCCAGTGGTAGATATATTTATCAAACCATTGGTTTCAATTATTTTCAAGAATCATTGGTTAGGACATAGATATTAATCAATTTCTTCAAATGATATAGATTTGATAAATCCTCCTCCATATTATACAAAATTATTTACATTGAAAGTGTATATTTTTGTAGGTTTTTATATTCTATGGAGTATACTTTGGTTGGGGAGAAATAATCCATTGGGAATTAAAATTAAAAATATTTTTTTTATATAAAATAATCAAAATAAGATAATTGTTGATGTTGGAATTTTTTATTTTATTCTATAATGAGGATTGTCTCATTTAGACATATAAAAAATTTATTGTTTTTTTTTAATTTTTTTACGGAGTGGAAGTTTCAAAATGCTCCAATTTGATCTGATCTAGATAATAATAACCATTTTAATTTTATTATCAATGGGGGAATGATATAATGGGTAGATTTATATATTGGAGACAATAATGGATCAAATTAATGAACATGAAGGAATGTATATAGGATTGAAACATGGGCAATATTGATAACCAAATACAAAGGGGGAGATTTTTCAAAAAACATGTTGAAATATTAGATTTCTTTTATTAAAAATTGTATTAGAATTGTTTTTTAGTGGTTTTAAATGTGTGATGTGGTTTTTAGTTATGTTATGAATTTATATTATCTAGGTATTATAGGAAAAAGGCACGCTATGTGCATGAGAGTAACATTATGATTATAACTACATGAAAAATGGAAATGTTTAGTACATAAGAGTAGTTAGGGATGATATTATTGTTACTATAAAATTGAGCCAATATGAAAATGGTTATCTTTTAAATCATGTTGTGATAAATATGTGTCACCTCGTGAATGGATATGTGAAAAATTAATAATTTCTTATATGTAATGATTATGTTTCATATGTAAGATTTATCAATGAAATTTAAGGTTTCTTAATTTACCAAAAAAAATAATCACTCTATCACACTATGACATATTTCTCATCAAATGATGGCACATATGCATATTTCATTGGTACAACCTATTTTGTGATATCTATATCTTGGAAGTTATTCACGCCATAATAGGTTAGGAAATTAAGAATATCTAGTGTTTGATCATGTCAAGATAAAAAGGACACATTGTGATTAATAGAATCCCCACATTGTGTTTTTTCTATAAAATCTAATATTTAGCCTATTTTAGAACATAAATCATGATAACTTCATGATTAAACCAATGGCATCATGTTGAACATGGAAGATTAATAAAAATTATTGAAAGAACTAATATATCACATCATTATGAATGTTTTCATGTCGTGATTTCTAGAATATATAGAATTTGAATAGATTTTATGAATTTGGATTTTCAAAATGGTGTGAATTTTTTTGTTTCATCCATTAAAAATAGTTTTAAATATCTATGGTAATGATTCCTTTATAAAAAATTCAATTTTAAATTTTAAATTAGACCCTGTTTTTCATTGGTACGAAATTTTGAATATGGATTTTAATATTCTTATGATATATTAAAACCTATTATATAGAAGAAGATAAGGAGAAATAAATATATTTAAGAAAAGATATATAAATAAAAGGAACTAAGATTTATGTTAAGGAATAAGAATCTGGTATTTATTGAATGTCCAAAATTATTGAGTGAAGTGTGATTGGATTAAATTTTATTTAAGATGAGGATTGGAAGTAAATAGTTTAGGTGCATATCAGTGAATATTAAGATGTGATGAATATATCATTATAGATAATAGATATAGTTTTCTAGTTTTTTATCATCTATTTTCATTCCTGTTAGTTTTACCTATGTTTCAGCATTACTTTTATGTAACCGACTTGGAAAACAGTGAGTGAAACATTGGCAGAGGTTGTAGACAATGGGTGAGTAGTGATATTGCCCTCAATTTTTTAATCACAATGTGGTGGAGGAGCCATTATTTATCAAATTAACACAATATTGATATTATATCCACAGATTTATCTAAGTGTGGGTGAGCAAATTAAAATCCATGTGTCCACAATTATATGCTATTTTATATTATTTTGTTCATTTGTGTGATCATTATGAGTGATTCAAGGTGTCTTCTCAAATATTAAGATAAAATCTAGTTAAATAGAAGTTATGAATAAATTTAAAGTCCCCCTAATTCACCCACTCAAGTGATAAATGGTGGGATATTAGGTTCTGACACATGGTTTCCTACTTTGAATATTTATATTAAACCTTCCATGGGACTCATTCCCACAAGTATAATATTTGTTCATATGAAACAAAATATAGAGATGTACTTAGTGGACATATATATGATTTATAATATTCATGGAATATTCTTAATGGAGTGTGGTTGTTTTTTAAGGTATATATTATATTTAGAGAGATTTTCTAAAAAGTTCTTATTGTGAGGAGTTTATATTTCTTTTCGTATACCAATTGTTTAGGGTAATATTATCAATTGTATTGGTTACCTGTTGGAGTTTTTAAATTGGTAGTTGTATTATATAGTTGTTTTATCATTCATCATATATTATTTTTATTTTTTATTTAAATATACTAATGGTTTTTATTGGTTTAAACCTTTTTATATTTCTATTTCATATTTGTTATAGGTAGATATAGGCTAATGTATCTGATGTGTATTATGGCTTCTTAGTTCCAGTCTATAACCCTTATCCTAATGTAGGATCTATTGAGTGAAACATTGATCTTACCACTAGTGTATTTGGGGTATTTGAGGACCCATTCATGTAAAGAAGTGTTGATCTTATGGATTGATTTTAGAGTTAGTAATCATGCGTGAATTGGTTTGGGAATAAGGGTTGACAGTGTTAATGGATGTTTCGTTCGGTTATCAAACTAGGGAACCCAATGTTTGTATGGTGACTAATTTATCTATTAATTTTGACTCTAGTAGTCCTCTAATAAACTCAAAAAATAAAGGTATCAGTTTTGGGGTATGGTTAGGTTGGTATATGAATTAGGTAGTGGTAAGTTTGTGTTCCTACAATTCCTTCTTGTGTTATATCACCCAAAAATGATTTAATATTTATGGTTCCATCATATCAAATGATGGATGCCTCTCATTGATAGCCACCTTGAAATTATATTCTTGACATGACGATCTTATACTAGTGCATAAGACTCTCACTTACGATTAGTTGAGAGAGGATGCATTGATTAAGAGACTTAATTGAAAGATATCCTTGACCCATTTATAGAGGTTCATTATTCACCCTATGTCCATGTTGTAGACTCTTTTGTATAGTGGATTTTAGTTCCACTATGTTGGACAAGACATCCCATAGTCCTAGAAATATTTATGAATTCCACTAGTATAGGCATCCAAGATTTCAAGCACTCGTAATTCTATAATGGTAGAGGGATTGTTGGAGTTAGTAATTCATACATTCTAACAAGATCATACTCTCATATTCTTAGTGATGTTTCTATCTTTAGTACCCTAAATGGTACATCATGCTATTAGTACATGATGTTTCTCCCCAATATCACAGTGGGATTGATCAACCATTTTTCGAGTTTGAGTCATTGTTCAAGATGTTCTTCTATCAAGGGACCTTAATGATGAATGATGTTTAGGAGATATGAAACATTTATCATGAAAATAAAAACTTGTTTCAGAATACTTAAAGGTTCAGAGACTCCATAAGTTACCCCCATAATGGGATTTATGATGTAGTTTTCTGATAATAGTAGTTCCAGAAAAACTTTTAAGAAGTGTATTTTGATTAGGTTTTTTCTATTATGAAACTATGCCTATGTTGGATTCCTTGAGTAAACATTGCAATATAAGAGCCTCCTATCACAGATGAACCATGATTTCCATAATATGAAAGCATGTTCAAAAAGACAGATATAGAAGTTTCATGGTTGGACTAAAATTTTAAAATTAACATTGATATCACCAATCCTTATATCATAGGTATGATGACTTTCTAGGAGTTTATCTCAGTTTTTATACTAGTGTTAAAAGATACTTCAATCCACTATGACCATATCTACATTTAGTTTTTTTATATCCAGTGTGTAATGTTGACAATCAAAGATTTGGGAAGATGCACACTATAGGTGGATATAGTCACCTTTACCTGATACAGTTCAATGTATGGATTTTATACACATTTTTAATACCTTTTTTCTCTTTTACATAGAGATGTATTATTCTTAATAAATCATTTTTTTGAAAGTATTATATTCATGTGGTGATCCTTGATAGAACCTTTTTGTGTAGAGGGATTCCATTATTGATGATAATATTACACTCACACCTTCATATGAATTGAATTGATACTTTTTTGAGAAATAGGACATTAATGGAATTCATCATTGATGAGATTAGACCTAGTGTTATCATCCACTATATGGATAGGTTATCTATTTCCATGTTTTTAAAGTGTTCTAAAATTTAGAATATGATAAAATTTTCAGTCTAAATGGTGTGTGGAACACCCATCTATGGTGAGTTAAGCTAAACCTCTAGATGTTAGTATTAACTATGCACCTAATGGAAATGTTGTCTTATTTTCATTAGAGGTGTATCAATGGATTCACCTATAGTGAATATGGAGGATTGTAGAGACCCGAAACTTGACGTACATTGACATTACATTACATTTGCGGAATACTTAGTACATAACAAAAACACACACACAAGGATCGTAATAGTTTAGTGTCTTTGGAAACTCGTAATATAATCTTCTAATCCTGGTGAAAGATCTTCATCATCTCCCATAAAAATCTTCTTTTTTTAATACCTATAATCTTTCTTTATATCCTGGGGAAAAGAAAACATAAAAGGGTGAGCTCAAATGCTCAGTAAGGGTAAACAAAAGAAATATCAATCACATCATAAGAACATAACATTTTGAAAATCTTAACCTGCAAAAGAGAGCATAATTTCATAACATGGGATAAATCATGGCCGTGAAATGTAATCACAAAAATCATAACTTAAAACATGAAAAATTGTGGCATACACACATAATCATAGAGAATCATTTCTTATTAGTCAAGACTCATTGCCAAGACTATCTTAGTGGACAAAGTCCCTTTCTGAACCGAGTCACCCTCGTTTTAGTCCTGTTTCACTGAACCGGTATAACCTACCGTTCCAGCCATGTCTATCTCATGAGATATAAAATCTTTACCCAATTCATTGGAGGGAGATATAGGTCCCACCCATCTCATAATGATACCATTCTTATGTGTGCCACAAATTCATAAATCATACATCATTGCATAACCCATGTAATAAAAATGGGATTCTTAAACAACATGACATCATAAAACAATTCATATAAGATAAAGGAATTCATAAAAATAATTCCATCACAACATAATCAAATCAATGTAATAATAGGGATAAAAACTGAACCCTTTATTATCTTAGATGGAAAATAATTTTGATAAAACACTTGAACTCCATTCTTGAGGAAAATATCCTTTCTACTTCAAAAACACTTTTCCTTTCTTAAAATGTCATAAAATTATAAACTAAAAGAAGTTGATTAAAAATAAACATGAAAACATGTAAATTAAGCTTCTTGGAAATAATGTTTTAAAAATCCATTCATGTCGTATAAGTTAAAAAAACATTCTTCTCGTACTTTTGTCGGAAAAGTCAAAAAAGTACCTCGTACGAAAAACGACAAAAGATTCCTTTCATATCTTTTACTAAAAACTCACCGAAGGGTAAAATAGGATATAAAAAAATGTAGGTGAATGTAAATAATATTACATATTGAGGAAACATGGATGTGGATGATAAAATACACCCCAGTAAATACTAAAATATAAACAATCTCGGATAAAAATGAGATTGTGATATTTCCCTTACCTTAGGTCCGATTTGCTTCGTAAGTGTCCGAACCTCCTGTATAATGATTTAAATCATGTTATTGACTTATTCCAGAATCATATTCATTTTTATTATATCATATATGGTCCACTTATGACTTTATATTACCCGTTTGTTTGTAAATTCATGTTAAAGAAGCGTTTTGGGTAAAATCGTTTCATTTATCGTCGGTGTTTGGACTTGTTGTTCTTGACATTATTATTACTTATATCATGATTTACTTACTTCCAGAATATAAATTATGATTTATATATCATATATATTCATTATATATATTTATAATAGATAGATAAATGAAATGAAACACACCGTTCATGGAGACGGTAGTCCGTACGTACGCATGAACGCTGCTTTCCTTTCCTTATTGTCTTGAATGGAAGTAAGTAGATGACATATATATATATATACATAAATCTAGTAGATTTACCATGTCATATATTCCATTATTATTCATTATATATTCTTTATAATCATTCATGAATGGTTAATCATTGAGAATGAATCTCATCGCGTCGTGGAGACGGTAGTTCGTACGTACGCACGAGCGATGATATCGTTCCCATGGTCGTGGAATTGTGTTGAAGTGTATGTATACTATTTCAGTATCAATATCACTTTATAATAATCATATATATTTACTCATTACACCATTATACCCATCCTTGTAAAGTGATTGTGGAAAATAGATTACACCACGGTGTGGAGACGGTATTCCGTACGTACGCACACGCGGTGATTTCATTTTTCCGTAGGATGGATAGAAGGTGAATTAGGGTTGTTTCATATTTATAATAACATATCATTATGTAATTAATACTGATTTTATTACTTTATCATGAAACAACTAACGAAGAAGAAGTTGAAGAAGAAAAAATTGAAAAAGATCGGTAATGGATATTACCTCTTTTTGACGCGCCTTTTCTTAACCTCCAATTAAAGAACTAAGGATGGTCTTTGAAGAAGACCAGGACCTCTAGGATGATACTAGGGAAGTGGAGAAGAGATTTTGGCAGGGTTTGGCCGAGCTTGAAGGCTCAAATTGGTGTGAGGAGGAGGGGGAGGAGGTGCCCTTTTATAAGGGAGGAGAGCGGCACCTTAGGAATATCTCAAAATAGTATTTTATATTAAAGTCAAAATCGGTTTATAATGGTTCCAAAGGGTATTATTTCAAAGGTAAAGTGGGTATGGGTAGAAATCCTATCAACCAATAGGATTTTGACAAGTTTAGGTTATTATTTTAACCTTATCAATTAGATTTAACTCTAAGTTAAATAATTTAACTTTTACTGTGACTTTTTGTTTTCTTACACTATATGGTTAATACACTTACTATAACATGCCAAACGAAACCCAAGTTGTTTATTATTAATATATATATCCTTATCTAAGTCATTTGGCCGAACATTAGATTTTTAGGAATAAAATAACAATTAATAATATAATATTTGATTTAAAAACTATTTTGTGTCAATTTTGACACTATTTGATATATGATTTTTGTGAAAGTCATAACAGAATTATATGTTCGAACCAAGTTGATTAAATCAACACTAATATATCATAGTAACCTAGAAAATTAGTGGAATTCATAAAAAGTCTCAAATTACATTTATTTGAGCATTTATAACATCAATTATGTTAACATTTCCTTAAAAGGGTAATTACTGCATCATCGTTGAGTTATAAATAAATTAATTCATTTAAAGTCTAAAAATTATAAATAAAATATTATTATGTAGGAAATCTTATTATATTTCGAATTAATATTTATAGTTGAATTTATCTTATGTATAACCCTATATTAAAAATGTTTTATTAAATAAACTTTGATTTTAACTCTTTTAACTCTTCTTTGAATTAAATAATAATAAATGTCCTAATCTAATCCAAGTGGGCCTAAATGGTCATATTTTATTCCTAAGCTTGTTTTTGGTCGAATTTCACTTATCCAATAGAATTAGGACATGTGTTAGGGTAATAATAATATTATCTTTACCCTTAATTACCCTATTTACTTTTAACCGTGGTAAAAAAAGTAAAAAATTTACTATTCACCAAAAATTATTTTCATCTCATTGAACCACATTTTAGTCCTTGATATTAACCGTGTCTCCCGGATTTTTGAAATTCCATTCACAGAAGCGGTAAAATTAAGTTTTATGCAAAATTCATTTTTTAACCTACCACTTAGTGGTTTCACTATTCATCAAAAATTGAAAGTCTTCAGAAAAATACCAAAATTTCACCCTAGGCTAATTTCGGTATTCCGAATCCAAAAATGCAGTCCATTTTGAAAAATAAAATTTATAAAATTTCAAAAAGTGGTTATTACTATTCATAACGGCTAGTTTTAATAATATCTTAATATCATATCGTTGTTTAGCGAAACTCAGTGTTGCGTACAACACACGCTATCGTGGAAGGTCGCGATTGCATGTAATTCAAGCCAGGTCAGAGATTTGTGTTGTGAAAGCTCCTTTTGGTGTAGCATATAACACAAGACATTAATGAAATTAAAAAGAATATTTTTCATAAAATCTCGGGGTGTTACATTCTACCCCCCCTTAAAATGAATTTTGCCCTCGAAATTCGTCGGGGTTATAAATGGTTTACTATTCGAAAGTTTATTTAATCGAAACCCACATCGTAAAAAGGAATACCAAAACCAATCTTTAAAAACTAAAGTATGAAACGTAACGGTTACCCAAATAAACTAATCACTGGGTTTCCACATAGGTGAAAATATGGATATGGAAGAGAAATCTAACCATCATGTTCTGATGGAGAGTGGTAGAGAACATGGCTATGGAAAAGCTAGCAATCACAAATCCATAAATTTGTGATGATCTAAGGTATGATCTGATTAATCAGATATAAGAGCACTAGGACAACATTTTTGGTTTTCAAGATCGTTTCCCTAAAGTTGATGAATTTGAATTAGAATACTTACTTTATTTTGGTACAATCTCACTGTTGTTCGTGCCTTGAACAATTTCCACTTCATCTCTTAAATAAATGAAGTTGAATTTGTTATTCGTGAAGTGTTAGTATGACAGGTCATTCCATCTGTCTCAAACAAAGGGTTAGCAAAAGTTATTAAATATACATAAGTCATTCTTTAGTGATATTAATCATATATGGTTCCTAAAATGGACTTATACTTCATATATCATACTGCTTAATATAATAACAATAGTTTCTACTAAATAGGGACTTCCTGTAGGCCAGTGGTAGGCGATAAAGGCCAGTCGCACTTCGGTTGTGGGTTCGATTCCCACGTCCTTGTCCGACGCGTTGGGTTGTCGCCCGTCCTGCAGGTTGTCCTTTTTCTAAAGCTATATTACTATAACATCCCATAAATAATATCGAAAAACGTTTTATCCTAACTTATGTCTATCATAATCCATTCTAATCTTTAGGCTTATCTAAAATACTTCGGTCCAAGCTCATAGTATAAAGAAAATGGTTACTTGAAATGTCACAGAATAATCACGTGAATGCCATCATTTATCCCCCATATATCATAAGATATATCTTGTTGGTCAAATTACAAACATGTGAATACCTTAATCATGTATTCTCTTGAAGAATGAATACCCATTGAACCTTAGTGAAAACATGAATGTAGTTAAAAGTTAACACTTTCCACATACCAAAATCCTCAAAATTCTATATACTCAAACCATGATATCACTTAGTCCTTATATCAATCATGAGCACATGAATACAATCAAACATCTCATTATCTTATTATCCCTTCATTATGCTCATATCATCTGTTTACCAAAAATTTCTCAATCACTTTTCATGGTTACCGGTACCATAAAATTATTAAAATCCAAAACATAAATATTCCAATATTCCACGATACTATATAAAACATTATTTTGGAATCCCATTACATAAACACTTAATCATTCCACCACATCGTTGTCATATTCAACATCGCCAATAGTGATCGCATGTGACTTCCCTTTGTCCTTTTCCTTAAATGGTTGCGCATGTTGATCATCACTAACCCTTGGATTAGGGCATTTATTAGCATAATTCCCCATTTCCTTGCACTTGAAGCATTGAAGTGTTGGTGGTGAATTCTCTGCAGTGTTTGCTTTATTCACATCATTAGAAACCCTTTTTCCATTACCTCGACACTCAGCTGCTCGATGACCTTCTCTTCCACACTTAAAACATTTTCTAGTCCCTTTAAGACAATCTCCACCATGCTTTTTTCCACACTTTGAGCATAAGGAAACATTCATCTTCTTTTCACCATTATTCTGATATTTCTCCTTGAACACCATCTTTCGTTTCTTGTCAAAACCATGAGATGGATATGTAACACCAACTTCCATTTCTACCTTGAGAGCACAACGCACAATTTTGTCATAGCTACTAAAGTCTCTTATAGCTAATTCCCTTCGAAGATTTGGTTTTAAGCCACTGAAGAATCGATCAACTTTACTTTCAGGTTGGATTATAATGCCTGATGCATACCTTGAAAGTCTTGTAAAATTCGCTTCGTATATACCAACAGATTCATCGTCCTTTTGCTTTAGTTCAAGAAACTCCTTCTCCATCTTTGTTCGAAGAATACGAGGGAAGTACTTATTGAAAAATAAGTTCTTGAACTCGTCCCATTCCATGGACTCAATTTCATCCCTTTGCTTTGTATTCTTAATAAGATTCCACCATTGATCAGCATCACCTTCCAAACGATACACTGCTAATATGACTTTATCATGTTCAGAACATTGATGAACTAAAAATATCTTTTCAGTGGTACTGATCCATTGTTCAGCAACAAGTGGATCGGAAGACCCATTGAAAGAAGGTGGATGTTGCCTCATGAAGGACCCAATAGAATATTGTTCCCTTCTCTGTTCATTTGGAAGTCCAGAATGATTCATAGCTTGTGTAAGTATAGAAATAAGATTTTTCACTCCATATCCCATAACATTTGTTTGTTCAGGAGGACAATCATTGCATTGTCCATTGCATTGATCAACACGGTTCCTTCGGGTTCCAGCCATCGTCTAAAACCCAAAAAGAATAGTGTGAGAGGCCAAAATCATGCTAGGGAAAACAATATTATAAAAGGGGGAGTACCCTTAAAATCTAACATCTTAGGTTAAATTATAAGATCGTTTGCGCAATTCTAGGACTATAACCTATACGTATACTTAACCTTAGAGACATCCCTAGACATACCTTAGAAATATCTCTAGGAATCTCACTAAAGTTCTCGCATCCTAGTTTCCAAAGGTTGACTAAACCTTTCCTCTAGTACCAACTGTAGAGACCCGAAGCTTGACGTACATTGACATTACATTACATTTGCGGAATACTTAGTACATAAAAAAACACACACACAAGGATCGTAATAGTTTAGTGTCTTTGGAAACGTGGAATATAATCTTTTAATCCTGGTGAAAGATCTTCAACATCTCCCATAAAGATCTTATTTTTTTTAATACCTATAATCTTTCTTTATATCCTGGGGAAAAGAAAACATAAAAGGGTGAGCTCAAATGCTCATTAAGGGTAAACAAAAGAAATATCAATCACATAATAAGAACATAACATTTTGAAAATCTTAACCTGCAAAAGAGAGCATAATTTCATAACATGGGATAAATCATGGCCGTGAAATGTAATCACAAAAATCATAACTTAAAACATGAAACATTGTGTCATACACACATAATCATAGATAATCATTTCTTGTTAGTCAAGACTCATTTCCAAGACTATCTTAGTGGACAAAGTCCCTTTCTGAACCGAGTCACCCTCATTTCAGTCCTGTTTCACTGAACCGGTATAACCTATCGTTCCAGCCATGTCTATCTCATGAGATATAAAATCTTTACCCAATGCATTGGAGGGAGATATAGGTCCCACCCATCTCATAATGATACCATTCTTATCTGTGCCACAAATTCATAAATCATACATCATTGCATAACCCATGTAAAAAAATGGAATTCTTAAACAACATGACATCATAAAACAATTCATATAAGATAAAGGAATTCATAAAAATAATTCCATCACAACATAATCAAATCAATGTAATAATAGGGATAAAAACAGAACCCTTTATTATCTTAGATGGAAAATAATTTTGATAAAACACTTGAACTCCATTCTTGAGGAAAATATCCTTTCTACTTCAAAAACACTTTTCCTTTCTTAAAATGTCATAAAATTATAAACTAAAAGAAGTTGATTAAAAATAAACATGAAAACTTGTAAAGGAAGCTTCTTGGAAATAATGTTTTAAAAATCCTTTCATGCCGTATAAGTTAAAAAAACATTCTTCTCGTACTTTTGTCGGAAAAGTCAAAAAAGTACCTCGTACGAAAAACGAAAAAAGATTCCTTTCATATATTTTACTAAAAACTCACCGAAGGGTAAAATAGGATTTAAAAAAATGTAGGTGAAAGTAAATAATATTACATATTGAGGAAACATGGATGTGGATGATAAAATACACCCCAGTAAATACTAAAGTATAAACAATCTCGGATAAAAATGAGATTGTGATATTTCCCTTACCTTAGGTCTGATTTGCTTCGTAAGTCTCCGAACCTCCTGTATAATGATTTAAATCATGTTATTGACTTATTCCAGAATCATATTCATTGTTATTATATCATATATGGTCCACTTATGACTTTATATTACCCGTTCTTTTGTAAATTCATGTTAAAGAAGCGTTTTGGGTAAAATCGTTTCATTTATCGTAGGTGTTTGGACTTGTTGTTCTTGACATTATTATTACTTATATCATGATTTACTTACTTCCAGAATATAAAGTATGATTTATATATCATATATATTCATTATATATATATATATAATAGATAGATAAATTAAATGAAACACACCGTTCATGGAGACGGTAGTCCGTACGTACGCATGAACGCTGCTTTCCTTTCCTTATTGTCTTGAATGGAAGTAAGTAGATGACATATATATATATATATATACATAAATCCAGTAGATTTACCATGTCATATATTTCATTATTATTCATTATATATACTTTATAATCATTCATGAATGGTTAATCATTGAGAATGAATCCCATCGCGTCGTGGAGACGGTAGTCCGTACGTACGCACGAGCGATGATATCATTCCCATGGTCGTGGAATTGTGTTGAAGTGTATGTATACTATTTCAGTATCAATATAACTTTATAATAATCATATATAGTTACTCATTACACCATTATACCCATCCTTGTAAGGTGATGGTGGAAAATAGATTACACCACGGTGTGGAGACGGTATTCCGTACGTACGCACGCGCGGTGATTTCATTTTTCCGTAGGATGGATAGAAGGTGAATTAGGGTTGTTTAATATTTATAATAACATATCATTATGTAATTAATACCTATGTTATTACTTTATCATGAAACAACTAAAGAAGAAGAAGTTGAAGAAGAAAGAAATTGAAAAAGATCGGTAATGGATATTACCTCTTTTTGACGCGCCTTTTCTTAACCTCCACTTAAAGAACTAAGGATGGTCTATGAAGAATACCAGGACCTCTAGGATGATACTAGGGAAGTGGAGAAGAGATTTTTTCAGGGTTTTGCCGAGCTTGAAGGCTCAAATTGGTGTGAGGAGGAGGGGGAGGAGGTGCCCTTTTATAAGGGAGGAGAGGGGCACCTTAGGAATATCTCAAAATATTATTTTATATTAAAGTAAAAATATGTTTATAATGGTTCCAAAGGGTCTTATTTCGAAGGTAAAGTGGGGATGGGTCGAAATCCTATCAACCAATAGAATTTAGACAAGTTTAGGTTATTATTTTAACCTTATCAATTATATTTAACTCTAAGTTAAATAATTTAACTTTTACCGTGACTTTTTGTTTTCTTACACTATATGGTTAATACCCTTACTATAACATGCCAAAAGAACCCCAAGTTGTTTATTATTAATATATATATCCTTATCTAAGTCATTTGGCCGAACATTAGATTTTTAGGAATAAAATAACAATTAATAATATAATATTTTATTTAAAAACTATTTTTTGTCAATTTTGACACTATTTGATATATTATTTTTTTGAAAGTCATAACAGAACTATATGTTCGAACCAAGTTTATTAAATAAACACTAATATATCATAGTAACATAGAAAATTAGTTTAATTCATAAAAAGTCTCAAATTACATTTATTTGAGCATTTATAACATCAATTATGTTAACATTTCCTTAAAAGGGTAATTACTGCATCATCGTTGAGTCATAAATAAATTAATTTATTTAAAGTCGAAAAATTATAAATAAAATATTATTAAATAGTAAATCTTATTAGCTTTCGAATGAATATTTATAGTTGAATTTATCGTATGTATAACCCTATATTAAAAATGGTTTATTAAATAAACATTGATTTTAACTCTTTTAACTCTTCTTTGAATTAAATAATAATAAATGTCCTAATCTAATCCAAGTGGGCCTAAACGGTCATATTTTATTCCTAAGCTTGTTTTTGGTCAAATTTCACTTATCCAATAGAATTAGGACATGTGTTAGGGTAATAATAATATCATCTTTACCCTTAATTACCCTATTTACTTTTAACCGTGGTAAAAAAAGTAAAAAGTTACTATTCACCAAAAATTATTTTCATCTCATTGAACCACATTTTAGTCCTTGATATTAACCGTGTCTCTCTGATTTTTGAAATTCCATTCACAGAAGCGGTAAAATTAAGTTTTATGAAAAATTCAGTTTTTAACCTACCACTTAGTGGTTTCACTATTCATCAAAAATTGAAAGTCTTCAGAAAAATACCAAAATTTCACCCTAGGCTAATTTCGGTATTCCGAATCCAAAAATGCAGTCCATTATGAAAAATAAAATTTATAAAATTTCAAAAAGTGGTTATTACTATTCCTAACGGCTAGTTTTAATAATATCTTAATAGCATATCGTTGTTTAGCGAAACTCGGTGTTGCGTACAACACACGCTATCGTGGAAGGTCGCGATTGCATGTAATTCAAGCCAGGTCAGAGATGTGTGTTGTGAAAGCTCCTTTTGGTGTAGCGTATAACACAGGACATTAATGAAATTAAAAAGAATATTTTTCATAAAATCTCGGGGTGTTACAAGGATTGTTTAAATGTTGTCATGACGCAACCCAATGGGTCTCCATACTCAACTACCCCAAGCCCACCTCCATGAGTTGAGGGTAGCGACAAGCACCGAATGGAAAAACTATATGTGAGGTTATTGCCTAATATACCTATACACACACACCTAACCATATCAATATACAGGTATAAAGGAATAATAATAAAAATATGCAATATCTATAATATAACCATGAATACAAACACCTATAGGGTGTACAAGAGTACGATAGTGAAAACTTAGTGTAAATGGGAAAAATACATGGTCAACCAGAAAGATGTACCAACCTAACAAAGCTATGAAAGTAAACATTGAGAGAGTTTATCTCTTGATCTACATCCTCCAACTACTATACATGGTCCAATGTACCATGTATCCCTAAGATCATTTAATGTAACCATAGTCTGCATAAGATATGACACGTGTGGGAAAATTCTCTGTAGAGGTGAGTATATACATAACTATTAGGACTCCCTAAAAGATGAATTGAGGTATTAAGAGACATGGTAGGAATATATACAAAGTAGACAGCTCAACCCATAGCATGATTGTAAAAAAATCCAACAACATTTATTTATATATATTTTATCAAACCAAATAAACCCAAATTAGAGAAGGGGATCTCTATCTCACAACCCTTCCAAGGTAAATAATTTTATAATTTTGAGAAGTTCATCAATAATGCCCAGTATCTCAGACATATGTCCAAAGAAGTAATAGTTTAGAAGTAACGCACCTCACCAATATTACACATAGTCGAGGGGGGATAATATTCAAGCATAGATCATGAAACAAGGTCCATCATGGGGGGTTAAACTCAGGGTATAGAGGACATGCACCATATCTGATAGGTGGTACAACTTAGTGGGTAGAGGACCCACACCCTAGGGAATTAGGGGTCAATGTAATGATAACTCACACCCTATCTGATAGTGGGTACCACTTGGTAGATAAATAGAGGAATAATCCCCAAGTTTATTAGGGGATATTACTCAAGAGATATAGGACTCTCACACTAGTTACATTGGGGGTTCCCCTCAAAGTAAGGAGGAACTTTACCATATCTGATAGGTGGGTAAAACTCCGTAAATAGATAGAGGTCTTGTGCCCTAATACTATAGGGGGAACCACTCAGCAGAGAGATGACATGAACCCTAGTTCAATAGGGGGTACCACTTAGTAAGCATAATACATGTTCCCAAATCCATTATGGAGTAAATTTTTTTGTAAAGATACATAAATCGTTCCCTAATTCCGTAGGGGGTACTACTCAACAATATGATAGAGGGCCCACACCTTAATCCATTAGGGGGTCCACACTAATGATCCATCTCGATCACAGCTGTCATCAAGCTCTTCCTAAATAACCACCACACCTGGAACATTTTCCATCATATCTAAAAACCTACCATAGATTTCACTATCATGTTATATGTGTAAAACACTCTAGATAGGCTACTCATGATCCCAAATCTGAGTCCAGATGAAGGAGATATAAGAGGTTGAAGTTTATATAGAAGGAAACAAGGGGTACACATCGTGTAAAGGGATCCACATGGATTGTTTTCCCACTCCATTACCTTTATTTTTTCATAAAAATACAGAGATCACTAACTTTTTAGTACTACACGGTGTGTAGGGGTACTACACGGCATTCCGCAGTCACCTGAGGTCCTATCAACTCTCCATGTCTATGTGCTTATGTATTTCTCATGTCTGTTTACATGGTCACATGATGTGTTTATGTCCATTCCCATTTTTATGGACTCCTATATTACATGTAGAGTCTCCATCATAAGTTTAAAATGGTGTTTGGGGGTCCCACATAGTGTGTGATACTTTTCTCACCCAAAACCCTAGTCGTCATGGACATGGGGTAACACATCATGTGTTATTCCGAACTACATGGTGTGTTGTTAGGAATTTTCCAAAAAAATTTATATATGACCATGCTCTCCTAATCTTGATCCTCTTCCATGGATATTGCCTCCATGTGACTAGTAATTGAAGGGGAATCCATCTATTCATCATTTATGCCCATTTGTTTATTGGAAATTGGATGCTGATTTGACCAAATGGTTACTCATATGCATCATGAACCTCCCATCATGCCTCAATATTCATGGATACCAGATCCTTGAAAATAATTACCCATTACACCATAATTCATCCTCAAATCCATCTTTGATCACTTATATATTCATCTCATTTGATACCATCTCTAATTTGAGGGTCTGATCTGGCTCGGTACCACCCGACAATGTCGAATCATGATACTTTGGGCCAATGATGACTAACATGAAGAAATTTATGGTTAAATGAATCAAAAACAAAGTTTTATCAATAATTTAAAATCATTCTTGGGTAATTATCATTAACTAATATGTTATGGGTGAAAATTGAAATAATAATCAATCGAATAAGGCATGGGTTCATGAAAAATTATGAAATTGGTGCATATCAAAGAAACAGATGATCATGCACAAAAAAAATTAATCAAATTAATTATAACCCACAAATGACAAGTGATAATTGTTTTTGGATCATTATTTTTTCATGAATGAACTCTCCAACAAATCTAAGAAGTTGTTGCATTCACTGCTCATCAATATTCCTAGATCCAAATGTCCATCATCGTATGAATCCAAATTTTCAATAGAAGGAGGAAGAAGACACTCTCGATGTTCCTAGGGTTATGAGAGTAACCTTGGGAAAATCACAATAATAATTTATTTAAAATAATAATCATTTATTTTAGATTAATTATTTAATTTATATAATTAATTAATCTACTAAATGTACCATGAATGGCCGTTTTATCTGAACGCCCTACGCTAGATTATTTTAGGTCATGCCTAGGGTAAAACTCACATTCCAGAATAATCCCTGGTCTTAGATATATGATTCATGATTACAGTTAAGAGTTATTCTATTTTATTTGTGAAACAATGCACACATAATATAAAATGTATTTATTATTTTTATAAAAATAATTCAGGGTGCACCGAGCCATAGAATCGCACACCGTCCTTACACCTTGCTCTGAAAATATATAAAACTATTTCAAAGGCATACGAGGAAAAAATATCTCTATGTTATTCACTCCTTCAATAATTTAATCCCATAATAGAAAAATTAAACAAAAAGCTCAGGATACTGAGCCTCCATCCAGCTCTCATGCTCCTAGAAGCTCTTTTGCATACTCTCGTGCTGCTGCTACACATGAACCAAAGGGATGGTCCATCCAAATATTGTCCTCTCTTGTGGATCATAATTCTTCATTAGGTTCTCCACAAAGTTGGCTCTATCATCGATGTCCATATCCCCCCAGCCAATAACATGGGTGGGATCAGGCATGTATCTTATTAGTTGTGACACGTGGAAGACGTCATGCACCAACTCTTACTATGGCGGTAAGGCAAGGTGGTAAACAACCTTTACAACCCCCCACATGAACTCAAATGGCCCGATAAACCTTAGGGATAGCTTTCCTCCCCAACCTAATATTTGCAATTCTCTCCATGGGGAGAATCTTAGCAAAATTTGGTCTCCCATTTCAAACTCCAAATGCATATGACATTGATCTAAATATGATTTAAACCTAATTTGGACCATCCTCATCGGCTCATGGATGACTTGGACCTTCTCGATCATCATCTGCACCATCTCTGGACCCAGAAGAGATGTCTTGTTGATCTTTTTCCATCAAAAGGGTGGCCTTCAAGGTCTCCTATATAGGGCCTAGAAAGTTTTCACGTCGATAGTAGAGTGTTATTTATTATTGTATGAAAACTCTACCAAGTTTAAGTTATCCTCCTAGATCCATCCAAATATAACACACATTCCCTCATCATATCCCCGAACACATGGATAGTGAACTCAGTATTCCCATCTGTCTGGGGGTGCATGGTTGTAGTCATCTTTATCTGGGTCTTGAATGCCTCCTACAGGTATCTCCACAACCATTTTGTGAACCATGCAGTGTGGTTAGATGAAATAGTCAAGGGAAGCCTAGTAAGGATAACAATACCTTATATGTGCATCTTCCCCAAACTCTCCATCGAACCTACTCCCTAAATGCAAGGAATTGTATCAATTTCATGAGACAGTCAACTATCACCTTGATCGATTCATGTCCCATAATTATTCGAAGAAGAACTATCAAAATTACATTAATATTTCATCCCACTTCCACTATAGTATCTCAATGGGTTTCTAAAAATCTTCTGAGACTGGGTGCTCTGCCTTCACCTACTGATAGGTGGGGCACCATGAAAAAAACTCATCCATTCTCTATCTCACACCATCCCACCAAAATTTCAGCTGAAGGTCTCTATACATCTTCCCAACACAAGTATGTTTGGATAAAGGATAACTATGAAACTCCCACACCACCACCTCTCGTATCATGACTAGGACCACATTCCATCCCTAGAAAAATGATGACATGATTCCCTTCTTAAGAAAATACATTGGGTGAATCTCTTAATGATATCTGGCCATGTATGACCTCACAGTCGATATCTCCCAACTAGTACTCTCTCACACATTTGAGAAGTAGAGGATTCAAAACCATTGACTAAGGAAATGATTCTCCCTCCTACTCATTTGGCACCCACTGTAAGGAAAACAAATACTCTTATGCCTCCTTGACTAAATAATCATTGGACATTCTACTAAGATATTCTACTACCACATTTCCCTTCTCCAATGTCTAGACTATCTCAAATTCATTTTCCTATAAGATCTCTAACCAGTATCACTATCTTAGTTACATGTATCTCTATGTGAAGACATACTTGAGACTTTGATGGTCTGATTAAACCACAATGCACTCTCCTAGTTGATAGTCCCTCCACATCCTCATATGGAGGATGAAAACAGCCAACTCTTGGTCATAAGTCATATAGTTATTCTCATGGGGTCTCAACTGCCTCTACCTATATGAGGTAAATACCTTCCTCTGTATCAATAGGAAGCGGAGCCCAGCTCTTAAGGAATTACAATACATTATGTACTCCACACCCTCCTAAGGTAGTCTCAAAATAAGAGTACTCATTAGCATTAGCCATAACTCCTTGAAGTCCCTCTTATAATGCTTAGTCTAGGTAAACATCTTCCCTTTCTATGTCATGGTGGTCAAAGGGTCTGCAATCCTAGAGAATTATGTCAAAAAACATTGGTCATACCACAATAAGACAATAAAACTCTCCATCTCTGACATGCTATTGGGTGGATAACAAGAAATAACTACATTGATCCTTATTGGGTAAATGGATAAACCATGATTAGAAATGATATGCCCCATAAAGTGAACCTCAAGAATCCATAAAATTCACTTCAAGAGAATACCATAAATATGGTCATACCATAGAAAATCGAGGACCATCCCCAAATGCTATGCATGATCCTCCTCTAATTCAGAGTATATGAGTATGCCATCAATGAAGAAAACCATAAACTAGTCCAAGTATAATTGAATGATTTTTTTCATCAAATCTCTAAAAAAAAGTGGGGAAATTCATCTCACCAATTGGTTGTAGTGTCATCATAATTCCATATTTAGAATATCATCCTCCCAAACACTCAACTCACGGTAGGAAAACATGAGTTCTATCTTTGAGAATGAACTTTCACATTGAAACTAGTCAAAGAGATCATAAATTATCAGTAAGGGGTACTTTTTATTTATTGTGTAATGGTTCAAGAAATCATAACATATTCAAATCCAAAAACTAACTTCCACCTTTTTCACAAACTACATTTGATTTTCCTAGAGGGACACACTAGGCCTAATAAAAACCTTCACTCAAAGGTCCTACAACTACAACAGAATCTCTCAGATCCTGGTATAGTCCATTTGATATTCTGTAGAAGCTATTAGACTGTTCTCGGACTATAAGTCGATACATAACTCCATCTCTCACCTCAGTGGTAATCCTAGAACTTCATTAGTAAATACAACCATAAAATCCTCTATGAATTAAGGAATACAAATTCCTGAAGAGTGTACTTCACTAATGGATACATTGTCTCACTAGGGGGAGGTGGGATTCTACCTCTTACTCCTAGGACCGACTAATCCTGCCAAGAGATTCTATCATGAACAAAGGAGAACCTCATACAATTAGTGCGAAGGAATGTGAATTTTATTTTTGGAAAATCAATCTGGGATCATACCATGTTCAATCAATCCATACCTAGGATGATTTTATAGAGTTCCACTATGATGACCAAAAGTACCATGTTTTCCTCTCTTCACCAAGTGATAACTTTCACTAACAGTAGATATAATATTTCGAAAAGGTGTTCCCAGTAGGAACCTCAAGAAGAAGGAAATGTGCCAAAGCCTCAACTAGGAGCTCTAGATATTACACCATCCAATAGCCCAAAGGCCTTCAAATTTTTTATTTAAAGAAAACCCCCATTTAAGGGAAGAAAGGAAAAACCCAAACAGACATCATAGACTTAAAATAATCACAACCCGAAGGTCTAGTGAGACAAACCAAATAGAAAACATGGAGCTACCCCTCCCCATCACTTGATCATGATAAATCCTCCCTCGATGCAAGGATGAATGGAAAGAAAGTGTCCTGTGTCAAAGCCCATGCATGATACGATGGCTGACTCCATACCCTCTCAACATCCAAATCCATAAAGCACTGCAAAAATGAATGCCTAGCTTAGAAATCTCATCTAGAGACTGATCCACTTGGGCGAGTTCGGGTGCACCACCAAACCAACAGACCTTACACAAGAAACCATTCCACCATTTTGTGAACACAAATTCTCCAACAACGACCATTCTAGACCCCCATTTCATCCTCCTTAATACACCATTGCCTCCACAACCACAAAATCTCAGAAGGCAGACCAAAGAACACAAGTTCAATCCATCATCACCTAGGACTGGATGCCCCAACCCCATGCTAATAGAACATCACCGATGAGAGAATCTAGGTCTTCCTGAACCATAAATTCCACTTTGGTCATGGATCTTCTTGGATCTAAACTGTGAATAAACCCTCACCAGGATTCGGAAAAAAAAACACAAAGACAAGAATGCAGAGAAGGACCAATGAAGATGAACTAGAAAAACCCAAACTAGATCCAAATAGTAGAACATATTCACAACATCCACAAAATAAATGACTGATAAAACTCACAAAATCCAAAACAGAGTCCCTCCTTCTCCAGAGCCTGCAGATCTAAAATTGACCTGCACCTGGATGTGTCTGACCAGCCAAGAAAATTGAAACATGGGGCCGCACCAACCTTCAACATCTTCAGGAAAGCACACCAGAAGCTAGAAGTCTGCACCGATCCTTGACAACGATGGAAGGGAGCTGCACCGAGCCAACCGTTATTGCTCCTCTAAAAAGCATGCCACCAAACACCTGAGGTAAAGACACCCACATTGAGGCTATACTCATGTCGAGATGAACCCAAGTCCAATTCAAGCCGATCCCGGTCCAGAGGGGGATGGAGAAATGAGGTCAATAGAAACCCTAGAACTGCGGAAGAGCAGGGGAAGACGTTGTTCTAAGGCTCTAGATCTTACACCAGGTGTAAGGAGACAATGTAATGACTTGAAACTCTATCTACAAATACTAAATCAATTATAGAATAACCAAAGATCATACCTATGATCATTATCTATATCATAGGGTCATAAGCCTCCATATCATATTGTTATCCATGGTCCTGACTGATAACACCATGATCCTAATTTAGTCTTCTTGGTGGGGGTGGTCTAAGGATCTCATAGTGTCATCCACCACCAATAGCTCCTACTCCTCTATGAGATTCTCCTATGTGGTGGAATCCATGCCCTCTCTTAGCAGATCCTCGATCATGATGATGTCTCTATTGTGGCATTCTGTCAGCTATCTGTTTTCCCTCCTAAGCGTGTCTAACCAGGAAATCATGTTCTATGTGACCTCTCTCATCACATTCATAGCACCACCCATATCCAAGATACCCTAGTCTCATATGTTTTCCATGTTTCTCATGACCATGTTCTCTAGTCTAATCATGGGTAGGTATCTTGAGATGATATCATATCAACTAGAACCTTCTAGATACTAACAATGAATCGGCCTTATAATGCCCACTGCTAGCTCCAGTTTCCTAGAATCCTTATGACTGGAATCTCTCCATCCCAACTTCCCAATCCAACACCCCATCAAAGGTGGGAATTCACAAGTGTAATACATAGGTATTGGTCTCTCTATGGAGTCCCTTCTCAAACTTCTACACTCGTAATTATCCATACAAGATCTTGTCTAAGGAGTACCATGTACGGACTTTAATCCTTAAATCATACTCATCAACTATTTTTCCTCCCAATTGAAGCTTCAAAAGCTCATGAATTCTAACCTAGTGAAAAAGGTAGAGGTATTCCTCTTCATGGAACAACTTCTAGAAGTTGGGCCTTGATAGTGATGACTAATCGTGAATCTAGGTAACAAGACTCCACTAGTACCCCGAAACTCCATGTAAAGGGATAGCTGGAAACACAACCACTCGATCCTTCGGTGTCAGAATAAGACTGAAGAAAAGGACCACCCACTCTAGTTAATCCTTGACTATATAGGGATCTGGATCACCGAGTTACCTTAGTGGCCTCTAGCACTAGAACTCATGGAGTGTGATAAGCATGTGTGCATCCTCATCCTACTCTAATGGTGTGATATTATTCACAACAAGTGGGAGCATTTCTAGATATCCATATAGATGAAGGATTTCATAGGATTGACCAAAAAATGAGTCTTCATCAATCATAGGATTGTCTTCATGATCCATTATTGGTAAACTAGATCTTTGTTTTCAGGGATGCATCAAAACAAAGTAATCATGACAATCCATGTTTGGATGAGAATATATATGTGTGTGTTTGTGTGGGTGTGTGTGTGAAATGGATAGATGAATAAAGAAGGATAGTAAAAGACTCAATCATATAGGATTCAAATGGAATTTTATCCCTACAAACAATACATTGTTATGGGGAGTGGAAAAGCATGTAGTCAGGGTCTCAGTGAATAGAGACATCTTTTTCCGCACTAACACTAGATTCCTTGGCCTGAAATCATTATTCAATACACTTTGACACTATTTCCATAACTCCCAACTAGATTATCACAAGGGAGCTACTCCAAACATCATCCCAAGTGATAAAATTATCTGATATCAATCTATCATGACCCAACCCAACAGGGCATGAGCTGTATCTACATCATTCCCACCTCTATAGGCTAGGGCGTAGAGATAAGAACATCAAAGAATAACTATATGGGTGGAATTTTCCTAATATACCTATATTCAAACACACATCCATATTAAAGTAAATGTTGGGAAAAATTAATAAAATGATGCAATATCTAGATTATAATCATGCATATGAAAACCTCTAGGTTGTACCAGAGTATGATATTGAAAATAGAATGTAAAGGGGAAAAATACCCCCCAACATGAAAAAACTATAAAAGTAAATACCAAGAGATCCCAACTTATGATCTCAAAGATCTGACCACCATAAATTTTCCAATTCACCATGTATCCCTAAGCTCCTCTGTAGTCACCACTGACCTTTACATCTTCTTCAAAATATAGGAAAAATGTGGGCAAATCCCATGAATAGGTGAGTATATACATACCCAGTAGGGCACCCTGATTGGTGAAGGGGGTAATAAGAGACATGATAATAATAGATAGACAGCAAACAACTCAACTGATAGTAATTGAGTAAACAGAATCCAATATCATGGATGTAGATATATATATTCTCAAAACAAAGAAACCCAAATGAGAGAGTAGGGGATCTCCATATCACATCCCATCCCAGGGAAAGAGTTCTATCAGTTCTAAAGTTTCATCAATGATTCCCTGCATCACATACATCTCTCCAAATAAGTAAAAATGTCGAAGTCTTGTGCATCGCCACTATGCCTCATAGTCGAGGGGGGATAATCTATAAGAAGAGGAAGCATACCCTAGTCTATTCGACGGTTCTAATAAGTTTAAGTAGGACCTTCACCTTATCTGACTAGAGGTACAACTTAGTGTCTAGAGGACGAACACCCCAGTGCCTTAGGGGGTGAAACTCAATGTAAGGTGGACCATCGCCCTATTGATAGGGGTACCACTCTGAAGATAGGTTAAGGACTCGTGACCGAGTCTAATATGGGGAACCAATCAGTAGATAAAGGACCTTAAACATAATACCATAGGGGGGTACCACTCAAAGTATGGAGGACCTTTAGTCAATCTGATAGGGGTTACCACTCCATAGACATAAAATCATCCTCATGCCCTAATTTTATAGGGGTACCACACACCAGATAGGGGGCCTTCACCCTAATTCTATAAGGGGGAACCACTCATTAGGTTGAGGGCCCATACCTTGATCTATTAGGGGGTAAAACTTAGTGTAATGATAGAAGACCCACACCCTAATTCCATAGGAGGTACCACTTAGCAAGTATGTGGGGGACCTATGACCTAAAATGTCAGGGGACTCCACTCTAATAATCCTTCCTAATCATTGTTTTCATAAAGAACCACCTAAATAAGAGTCATTTAAAGAACATATCACATTATATCTTAAAATCCACCATGGATTCCACCATCACATTCTATGTGGAAAACACTCTGGATAGGAAACTTGTTGGCCAAAATATGAGTCCAAATGAATGAAATACGAGAGGTTGAAATTCCTAAAAAGGAAGCTTGGGGTACACTATGTGTAAGTGGATCCAAATGACATGTGGTCCCACTCTATCTCCTATAACATTAACTAAAGGTACGTGGATCACTAAATTTGAAGCAATACACAACATGTAGGGGAACTACACGTCTTTCCTCAGCCACCAGATGTCCTCCCCATGCTCCATGGTCATGTTTGTGTACTTTTCTCATGTCTATGTACTTTGTAACATGACGTATATCTGGCCATGCCTATGTATGTTTACTCTCAGATGACATGATAAGTTTCTATCATAAGATTAACATGGTGTGTGGGGGTACCACATGGTTTGTGATTCATTTCATCCCCTGAAACCCTAGCCACTACATATAAGGGGTCACACACCATGTGTTATTTCAAACTACATGGCATGTTGATGGGAATTTTCTGGAAGTTTATATCAATGCATATGCACTAAATATCAGAATCCTCCTCTATGAATCTTTCGTTCATGTCTCCCAGAATCGAAGGGGAAACCCTAATTCAACATTTTTATCCATTCATTGGCCAAAAATTATATTCCAATTTGTCCTAGTAGTTCGGCGTATACACCACACACCTCTTATTGTACCTTCATCATTTCATATATCATATCCATAAATATAATCTCCTTTTATACCATGATTCACCCCCAAATATTTCCATTATTTTCTATCTCTTCATTGAATGTGAGAATATTTCTAATATGAGGGGTCCAATTGGGCTCTGTATCACCATACAATGTCGAATTTCCACCTCATGTTCTAGTTATGACAAAAGTGAATAATGTTTGGGTGAAGGGAATAAAGAACAAAGGTTTTTCAATTGTTTACAATATTTATTGTCCATTGATAGTTAAAGGGGTTATCTAGGGTGATAAATGAATGAATAATCAATTAAATCTGTACACTAGAGCAAGAAACATATTTTAATTAGTGCATATCAAAGAAAGAGATGATTATGATCAAATAATTTAATAAAATGAGGTACAATCCAAAAATGAAGAGTCCTAACAAGTTTTGGATAATTCTTATTTGAATAAAACACTCTCCAATGAATGTAAAAATTCATTGCCTTCACTACTCATTGATCTTCCTCAATCCAGAGGTTCATCATCATTTGAATAGGATTTTCCGATGGAAGGAGGAAGAAGATGCTCTTGACAGTCCTAGGATTATAAGGATATCCCTATTAAAATCTACATAAATATGTATTTAAAGGAAAAAATATTTATATTAGTTTAATTAATTAATTTAATTAGTTAATCCATTGAATGTACCTCTGGTGATTGTCTTATCCAAACACCCCGCATAAATCTATTTAAGGTTTCTCCTAGGGTAAAACTCACATTCTGAAATCAACCATTGTTTTGGGTTTTTGATTTGAGATCCATTTAATATTTTTTTTACATTTTATTTAATAAACTACATACGAATAATATAAATTAATTTTAATATTTTTATAAAATTAATTATGTGAAATGAGGGCCTCAGAATCACTTGACATCTCAATGACTAGTTTCAGAGTTATATAAAAACATTTCAATTTTTTTAAATGAAACAATATTGTATATATAAATATTTCTAAAGGGTGAACTATGATTCTAACTCTTTAGGAAATAATATATATGAATCATCTTTCAATACAGGGCTTGAAGTTTGTATTTATAAATATCAATGTTGTTTTGGTTAGTGTGGTCAAAATGGTGCCACAATGGCATAGTGGATTACTCCATAAAAGGGGATTTCATGTTCAGTTTATGGAGATGTTTATTGAACAAAACATTTCATACCGGTTGATTATTGATGGGATTACGAGACATTTCTCACATTCTATTGATGATTTTTCCCCCACACCCTTCCTTTTTTTAGAGAGTCACATGGCGGTAAAATTGATTGAGTGGTATTGAGTGACTATATATTATTAGGTGATGTAATTTGAGAGTTTTCTTGAATGTACAGATCCTATCATCCTTCTCCCCAATTAGATTATTGTTTCCCCACATTTTTCATATTGGATGTATCAATGGAGGTTTTGAGAGATAATTTTCCCCAACGGATCATTGTTCTTAACGATGTATTTCTCCAATAGTATTTGGTCATCCACAATGTGTTGTGGTTTTATCTATGTGATATAGTATGTTTTACTTTAGGATGAGGTTTTGGTCAGTAGATTTTGCAACGTGTCATCCTAGGGTATACATCTAATAAAGCAAGTTCATCATAATGGTTGGGACTATTTTATTTAGATTGTGATCGAATAGGCCATCGAGGAAAAAAATATGTTTTTTAGAAGATTAAAAGGACTATTGTCATTACATGATGTAATAATTGTTATATTTCCTGAAGAAGGGAAAAAAATTCAACCATGTTATTTATGGATATAGATGTAACATAATTTGGATATTAATATGTCGAAGTGTGGTTCCCATTGATGTTTGAGGATGGATTCAGCAAGAAATCATGTATTTTCCTTGAGGCTTATGCCTGTGGAAGTGGTGTGTATGCCTTATCAGTAGCTAATGGTATAAAGATGAAACAGATCCTAAAAAATATTTTATCATAAAATTCTTCCAGATTCAGTGAAAAATCTTTTTTATTTCTCTCGGTTGAGGATTTTTCCATGGATATATTATTCCCATGTTATAATCATCTGGATTTCACCTTAAAGAGTGGTGTGAGATTCTTTTACATTATATTTTTCAGGGTAACTAACCCATTTCAAATGGATTTAATTGTTTTTTATATTCATTTTTCCCAATTTCATTAGATGAAAAATATTTATGGAAGGGATTTTGTATGATGTGGTTTTTCATGATTCATTTAATTAAAATTAATGCTTCAATATAGGTATTTTTGAAAAAAAAATGATCCAAAAAAACATGTGTTGAATTGGGATCTTAGAGGAGAATTTTGGATGGGTATAATGAATGTGGATGTACCTTCCCTACGTATTCCTGAACCATGTTGTCATATGACTTGGACAATAGAGGTGGGTGAAGTGGAAGTGAGGGTTGATTGTATTTCAATGTGAGGATTGGTTGTGAGATTCCTTGTTTAGTATCTCTAGCTTCTTAATTTTAGGGGATGAAAAACATTAAATGTTTGGAGGATATGGTGACTCAAAATATTCCTCAAGAAATACAAGGATAATTTTAGAGTTTTGATGACCCAAGTCCCCAAAAAGGTTAAATTAGAATTTGTCCCTAGTAAATGCTCTTACACTTTTTTATTTCATCAGTCCTAATATATAGTCTTTACCCTTGGGATTATGTTTTCTTATTTTCTAATATGGTTATTTTATAAGGAATATTTAATCAGAAACATTGTGGTAAACATTTAAAAATGACTCATCCCCATCCAATGAAATATAATAAAAACATAGATTATTTGAATAAGGAGATATTATATAGAGAGTGTTTACACATCCTTTCCCACTTTTGAAAAATGTATGTGCAAAGGATTAGAAAACAAGTCAATGCACCAAATGGATCTTCAATCCTAAAACAGTAGATTTAAGAGAGAATTTTTAACTATATTTTATTCCCTAATGGTATGTGAAGTTAAGATCAATATTCAATTCATTTGTTATAAAGACTCATCCCATGACGAAAGGAGAACACCATGGGATGTTGAAAGATCTTTTCTTGTCCAAGTTCACCACCATAGTGGTGTCACATTCAATACAGGTCCAATTCTAAGGAAATTTCAATGCTTACTACACTGCATTCTTGATAGACCAAAGATTGAATTTTAGTGCAACATAAGATCCAAGGAATTGATAAAATATACCTTTTTAAAGTTGTTACATGTCCTAAAGATATCCCTATAACAATCTATACCAAGTGCACTAGGGAAACCCATCAATATTCACCTAAATCCAAGAGGAAATAGGTGAAATCTGTTTCAAAAATTTGAGATTATAAGATATCCTATGAATTTACAGAATAAAATAAAAAATATAAATAATAACATCTATCTTAAAATTTTACACTGGTCCTATTTGGATCATAGAGTAAGCATGAAGTTATTTTCAAATAGAATCATTGACCTATAGATGAATTATCATTCTTCTTTAAACGTTGGTAGATTTTCTATCCTTTATGATGAAATGAACACCATATTCTACAAAAATAACAAGGAAATTATGAAGAATTTTCCTCATTGAAAGATAAGATATGGCTTATAAAAATATATTCATATATTTTTCAACATATAGATCACACAGGAACTATTTAATGATGAATCAACATAATAACTTAGAAAATTCACACTATATAAAAATATAGGTTTAGTTATATAGGTTATTCAAAAAAATAAGGTGGACTTATGTAATTTAAAATCCCACTAGAAGATGATTGTCATAAGTTGGTAGTATATTATTCTAGAATTTTCAATGAAGCATAAAATTATTTGGTTGAATGAATGGTTTTGGGAGGGATTTAATCCATTTGTGAGGTATATTATTTCTATCACAATAATGAGTGTTATGGATCTTAGAGGTATGCACCCCATCCTATTAAATATCCAATGAAATATCCAATGCTACAAAAGTGAAATTTATCTATCTCTTATAAGTGGCCATCCGGGATATAATCTATAATCTGGTCAAGTCAGTCATGTGGAGAGGAGATAGTAAGATGGTTGATTTCATAGCCATAATAATAAATTTATGCAATAGGGGAATACATCCAATTTGTAATTTGTAAATTTAAGTTATAATGACTAGAAGGATTCCACTTGGTTTAATGTTTATGAGAAGGATAGTTTTCTGTTATATCTAGACACATAAAAGAGAACAATTAAAAGGTATTTCTATCATGAATACTACTAATAATCCTCTTCCTAATGCAATATATTAATACTAACTATTCAGAGGTGGTGTAAAAATAAATTTTCAATGAGGGAATCCTTAAATATGCCTAGGTTCATGAATCCTAGTCCACTAAGGATACAATTATAGAAAAAATCCTTCCAAGAAAAGTTCAAATATTTCATTTAATAGATATAAAATTTCTATATAATGTTCATAATTTATCTCTCAAGTCTCTTACATAAGTACTTGGGTCATTTATATATATTAAAAGAATAAAAAAAATTATAATGATAGATTTCACAAGGAAAATGTGAGAAGCATGATAAAGATATTTTCCCTTCCAACGAGTATGTCGAAGAGAGGTTTTAGAAGCAATAAAATCAAGGTAGGAATCCTTTATTCTTAAAAAAATTGGAATAAATAGATAATTTAAAGGTATATCCCCCTACTTTACACGAATATAGTTGGATATATTATTACACCTAGGGGACAACATTTCCTTACCAAAGTAAATACATGATTTAATCCAACTGACTGATTTCCATGAAGTATAATCCATGTGATTAAAAATATTCTTGATGGTTTGTAAGGACTATTTGTCAACATTATATGAAAATCTATAATATAATCACTATTTAAATGTTTAGTTGGATACTTCTATATCCTTTTAGCCTTTAAGATGTATTTATATAATTATTGTTCAATAATTCCAATGAGTAAGGTTGACAAGGTGTCCCCTTGACTCCCCCCCCCCCCCCCCCGAGCATTCAAAGTAACCCTTTGGAGTTAAAACCACAATAAACTAAAGTATTTAAATATTAACAAGAGATTAAAGTATCCTTAAAAATATGCTTGAGAATCCACATCTTATAATAATATTTAAGATGAAGTCCCATATAATGGTTTCAAATGATTTGTATATTTCCTCCTGAAGGGAAATGTCATAATTTTTATATTTCCTTTGAAGTATATTTAAATGTTCAATAGTAGTGTAATGTCAATCATGAATTTTACTCTTTTGAATGAAACCAATTTAATTCAGAGAGAAAATTTTATGTGCAATAGATCCATGTTTGAGAATAACAATATTACCAAAAAAATTAGAGATTGTATTCCCAACCACAATGGGTAATAAATCATTAATTTCTCGGGAGTGATCCACCATAGGGATGAGGTTAACAAACATTAAATTAGATATGTACGATAGGAATTAAATTCTGAGAATTATTGCACAAAAAGTGAAATTTCAAGGTGGATAAGGTCCTAGAAGGTCACAATTACCTTGTTAGTAAATCCATCTATTCCTATAGTACACACAGTTTTTATAGAAAATGAAAAAATATTTATATCCTTTACCATGGGAATGGAGGTGAGAAATGAATTTTTCATAATATAAATGGAATAGGGAATGACATTATCTTGGTTTGGATTATCTTATTCAAGGTCATCCTTATTAAAAAGTTCATTGAAGTATCCAACCATGGAATTATATATTCCTACATCATCATGAAATATTTCACCTTTCACCATAGTATATGAGATTAGTTTATTATAATTATTTTATATCTTTATAATTAATAAAAACAAGGAGTTTATATCACCGTCATTAATCCACATTAGATATAATTATTCCTTCATCATCTAATATTTAGTTGTAATTATATCTTCTAAACTTTAAAACTTTAAAACATTCTATTCATAGGGAGAATCAAGATTTATGGATCTTCCCTGACATTATTTCAAGTCATTATTATCTCTATAGATGTCTTCATCAATATTGGGGACAGAAGACTTGACTTAATCCCCTAAGAAGATTTTTAAAGCTCTTAGTTTTATCCATAGTTTGAAGAATGGGTTGTCGTTAATACCCAGAGTCTATCCTTAATATACAGTAGATCTCCACTCATCATGATGAATCCAAGAATTGTTTAATTCGAATGGAAGAGTTGAGGTCATGTATTCCTTCAATTGGATGGACAGTAGTAGGGGGAGTAGTTAAAATAGATTCTGGTGAGGATAAGGAATATGAAAATGGTTCCATGTCATTCCCCTGGAGAGAAAGAATGACCATTCAATTTTGGAAGTTAGACTACAATTTATAATGTACCTAGTTCTAGTGAGCTCAGCACCTTGTGAATAAATTTTAGTGAGTAATTTGATGTTAATAAATTTTTGGAAATCCATTGATGTATGCCACAACCATATTTGAGGTTACTTGTATTATCCTTCATGTTTTCCTATCTTATAAACTCAGTATTCTATTCTTTATATCTCATTTATCCATATAATTTCCTTAAAATCATCACGTTAATGGTATAATCAGTTTTCATTTGTCTCTTATTTTATATTTCATAAAAATTTAAACCTTTCCATTTTTTATCTTAGGCATTATAGTGATAATATAATTTGGATAACTTCTATCACATTAGTTTTATTAGTGGTGACAAAAAACATATATCTATATTAATTTTTTTCACGTGTTATCATTATACCTCTTCATCCAATTCCCTAAAAACATCGGATTTTCTCCATTTCCAACATATTTTTTCATTCTGAAATATTTATATTTGTTATTCAAAAATAGTGGTATCACATATTGTGAAATTTTATTATAAAATTCCTTTTCATTTTAAATTTCTAACATATTATCCACTCTTCTTATAAAGCTAAAAATTCATTTTTAGTCGAAAAATAAGAAATTCATAGGTACTATTTTTTACATTCCAATACAACAGACAAAATGGAAAAACGCACCATGTTTCCAAATGACTTTATATTTTTTACCACTATTTAAAATATATTATATACTATGTCCCTCTAACTATGTGAATTTTTTCACAATTTAATTTATACATATTAAAAATTAATTTTACATATAATCATATTGAATATTAACATGTCTTATTACACAATCATATTTAGTTTTCATATTCTATATACATTTCCTATAAAATCATTTACAATCATTATCCTATAAAATATTTTTTATTTATATTATATATCAATTTATATTATGAATTTCATGTTTCAATTTCATATATTCATTATATTTATTCATTTCACAATTTTTTTATATGGTCTCTTTATGCATATTTGTTATGCATATTCAAATTAGTACACTTTTAGTTTTTTAACATGTATAATTCACTTTTAGTTTATCCCAACGAAAATATATTTATTTTTTAAAAAAATTATCAATACATTGTATAAAATATATTAAGTATACTATGTTTCATTGTAATTATATCATATTTTTAGTTTACTAAAATTAAACAATCATATTTTCATTTTTCCTCCTTTATATATAAATAATATTCGTTATCTATAATTTTTTATTTTATTTTCCATTATACCAATAAAGATTTTTTCATATACCATCGGTACATTCTTATTACTTCAAGAACAATATATATTTGTTAACTATGATGTTCACTTGTATATATTTCATCTGATAAATTTTATACACTCTATTAACATATAATTCCAAATTTTTTTATATATCCTTATTCTCATTTATTTTCTATTTGGTATTTGTTACAGACCATCTCTACTTGAAAGGCATCATGTGTAAAAATACTTGTTTTAGAGATCAATCATTTTTTTAAAATAAATATCATCACTGAATAAATATATTTATTTTAAAGTTACTCCCTAATATTATTTTCATTTCATCTCAATGAAAGATGAACTCTTTTCTTATAAAAAATCATTAAAGTTTTCAATGATATCTCTTTACACACTTTTTCTCATACCATCAAAAAGATTTCACAAATTATTACTACTCAAATTGCCTACTGTAAGGAAGCTAGGTTTTCTGTAATGTTAACTATTAAAAAAAGGTAACACCCTTACAGGTTTGGGAGGAATTCATTTCATATATCATTAAATATTTTTCAAAATTAATTCAATTTTATACTCATATTTTACTTACATACTCGTTTAAATTTCCTCATGTACTATAGGTTAGTCTATTAGATGAAATTCATTAAAAAAATTTCCAAATACCAAATATTAGTGACATAAATCAAATATCTTGTAATGGAAATGATATGAATTTTTTTTTCAGATTTCATTATTTTAATTTTCAATACAAGGTTCGGTTGACTCTCCCTTATATCTTATAATTAAATTGAACATTATATATTTTACAGAAACTACTATTGACTCTATTTTATTATATAATTTTAAAACCACTTTTTTTAATATACAAGTAAAAGATTATTTTTATACTATAGGTAATCCTATAAACAATATATCCATAGGAAGTCCAACTACCTGGCCAAATTTAATGATAGGAATGCTATTTTTATTTCTTGAAAATATTCCTCCACACTCTACTATTGTTATACCACCTTCATAAGACATTTATTATTCCATGTTAACATTTATATAGTGATTACTAGTTTCTTATAGAAATAGTTTAGGTTTTCACATATATTAAACTCTATCTTCAAACGCATATTACTAAAAAATAAATAATGTCATATATGTACTCTAAAAACATATTTTAACATATATTATTCAGAAATACATATCCATTAGTCAAGTATTTATGCCTCTAATTTATTTTTATATAATTTTATTGATATTATTTATATTTTTGTTTTTGATGACTTATTGATACTGCTACTTCCTTCAAAAACTGACATGAACAACTTGTGAAGGTTTTGACTTAATGATTATTTTTATCTATTATTATGGATATTGTGTTAATTTTTTTTATACTACTCTTCCTCTCTATTTTTTCATTTATTATGTTATTTTATAATTCAATAGAGTGGTACATGACAAATAGAATCCATAAAGTCAAAATCTTCAAACACTGAACTGAATATTCATTTCCAAGTTTTTCTTTTTTATATAAATATTCGATTTATTTTTTTACATTTTAAATGTTATTATATTTATAAAATTACTCATCTTCTTCCATTATTGATCAGTATGGTGAAAACCCTTGGAAAGTCTTGTGAAAACATGAGTATATTGTATTCAGTAGCACGAATCCCATTTAAGACATAGTTTCATTCTTTTGATAACAAAAAAATATTATAAGTGTGTTCTTGTGTAGTGGAAAGTTATGAATTTAATATTTTTTCATTAAAAAATTAATCCTTTATTAATTTATTGGATATTTTTATTTCTAACATAACATAAATTTCATTTCACATTCATTACAGGTTATAAAAAGTATAAATATTAGTCAAATGATATTCATTAAACATTTTATCAAGCACTAACTATTTTATATATTTTGAGATATTATGTATAACTATTAGTAAATTATAACAGTAGATCTATCTCCATTTTAGTTTTCTAAAAAAATCATGAAATTACTATAAACTTATTTTTTTACCTATATTACATATATTAGAATAAAAAATTAAGCAATACTTTGAAGGATGATAAAATAATCTAATACAATACTTTAATGGATGAAAAAAATAACCTAATACTATACTAAATACCTTTCTAGCATGATGACTTTTATCAAGTTGGTAGAATCCATTTTACCCATTATTATATTTTATAAATTCATGTGTTTAGGCCAAATGATTTTTCTATTATTATAGATACAATTTGAAGGGGTTATTTTGTATATACATTGTTCCATAACTATGAGTGGGAAGTTGTATACTCCTCCATGTTTGTTTAATATTTTTTGTGTTGATAAATATTCAATATAATTTTTAGCTTAACATATTTTAGACAGATATATTATTTCCCTTAATTATTATTGATAGATCATAAAATATTAGTTTTATTGACTGGCTATTGTGTTGATTATTGACACATGAAAACCCTTTCTTTCCCAATTTCACTAAAATTTCATATTTCAACATAATTTAATGTTTTCTACCTTAAACCTTCTAGTATTTTTTTTTTCCATTAACAAATTAAACTACCAAAAAAATTCTTAGAAAAATGTTCACATATACTATTATGAACCACCAAAATTATATCACAATTAGGTATTTAAAAATATGTTTCATGTGGCCATGATAATTCTATATGTATTATAAATCTGTCATTAATACCACTATAGTATTTCTACTACTATGAGATGTGTGGTCTTCCCAACTACTTGTTATAATCATTGAAAACAATGACCTATGAAAAAAAAATCACCAACTTCATGTTATTATTCTAAATAAAACTTCATTATTTTATTACTCTATGATTTTAGAGCCCAGTTATAGACACTTTAATGTGAATGAACTAACTGTCATAGTTAATATTTAACATTTTAGGTTCACAATTTTTGTTCTTTTTAAAATATTTATAAACAATATATGATACAAAAAAAATATCATGAAATAAGATGCATTAAAAGTAAAACATTATTGATATTATTTTGTAATTTTTTTCCTCAATATTTATTATTTTAACCAAAATTAACCATGGATTTTATTCCCATAATTATGAATTCTTGATGGAAATGGTTTTATATTTGATGATTTTTATATCTCTTGACCCAAATTCTTTAATTTAGATTGAATAAACCGTGGATTTCATTCCCATTTCTATTTATTGATCAAATCCAAGGAACTATTAGCACTAAAAATAGTCTTTCTCGATCTAATTTATCTATGAGGTTTTATGATTTCATTTTAGTATAATGGAAATATTCTTCATTATTTAAATGAGTAGTGTGAAGAATCATATTGGTTTAATATTTTATTTATTTAGTATGTCCATACCAATTTTTATTTATTTTTTTATTCTTTATAACACCATTTGAAAACACTTATAGTAAAACACTTACAAAACATATCACTTTAAATATGATGTGATTTTTCTATTCCATTTATTAAATTGGATTTCATCTCAACTTTAAAAAAATGTGTTTTCCTCAAAAATTTAAAAACAATTATTTTATTAAATAAAATATCACTAGTAATTTTGTCTATCAGTATTTTCAATAAGTTTTATTCAAAAAGAACCTACATTTTTATGATATGATGTTCTACTATAAATTTTCATTAGCAATTGAGGTGAAAATATTTTGGTGATTTTGTTGGTATCGAAAAGGATGTAGTTATAAGGTATAAAATTATATAATGTAATTCACTCAAACTCATTTTCCAACTAAATACTTTTTCTATAGTTTCTAATTTAAAGATCTTATATTTTTGTTATTTTATTTTTTCTTAATATTTAAATGAATACATTTTCATGATCTATCAATTCATAATGCATATTACAAAACTATTTAAGTGTTTTTTTATGATGAAAATTTAATTAATAAATATTAAATGTGATTTTTAATAATTAATATTTATTATAGAATTATGTTGATATTCACACTAATAATTTTTCATAGTCTAGTTGACTTAATATAATTTAGACATTTTTTTAATTCATTTTTTATTTCATTTTATCCATTTCTTCTAATTCTTTGATTTTTAAAATAATTCAATATTAAACAATAAATCTATAATTTAATCAATTGAGAAATTTTTAAATTATTGAAATAAAAAAGTGTTTAAATTTTTATGAAAAATTACCCTATAAAAATAAAACAAAAAAAGGTTTAGATTTTTAAGTGATATAAAAAAGATCTTTAAATTATAAGTTTTTTAGAAAATTTATTAATGGTAAAATATATAACAATAGTTACATTATTATTAATATTCTTCATAAATTACCATATGTGTGGAGAATAAAGTTTGGTATTATTATAATAATTAAGTACAATGGAGTAAATAGTTATTAAATTGATAATAATTTAACCCACCAATTTATGTAATATTTAAAAAAATATAATAAAATTTTTCACTCCATGGTGGGAAATGATTTCATTTTTTCACTATTTAACTAAAAATAATTGATAATTATGCGTAAGAACCCGTATTTTTAATCAGATGAAAATCTGAGGGAATTTAAAAATATTAGTAATTAATGGATAAATAGATTTTAAAACCCAGCATCGGAATAAGTTCTGCACATGGACCATTTTTAGCATCAATGGAAGGTTGTTCATTGTCAGTCAAACCATGCAAGTCGGCGATGAATGATACCCTGGGTATCCATTAGCCAACGCATCGACTGCGTGTGGTTAGTCAAACCGTGCAGGTCAAGTCGTGCAGTTACCTAGTTTTTAATTTTTTTTAAATAAATGAAATGTTTTAATAATAATAATATAAGGATATTATTATTATTTATATTATTTTAATTAATTAAATTCATGAGAAAGTGAATTTAATTAATTGTGGGAAATAAATTTCTTGATTAAATTGATGTCAAATAAATTTTTATTTAAATGAATAATTTAATGAATAGGTATTTTTATTTAATGAGGGTATGGGTTTAATCTAAGGATTGAATAATAATTATTCATAGATTATTATTATAGTTTTTATGAGTGTAATAATAATATTTATTAATTTTAATCAATTTATAGTTTAATTTTTTTTAAATGGAAATATAGGGGAATTATACCCTTCTTATTCTCTCCCTGAGAGGCGACATTCATAGGATCCACCAGCTCGTGCACACCTGGTTCTCTCCATGGTCGGGCTCTCTCCATAGTTGATCTTCCCTATAGTAGCCATGCCACCATACCGCGTGACCTCCTCCCTCATTTCAAGCAGAATGCAAGGGCCTCTCCACCCTCCTGGTGCACGACCCTGCCTCCCCTCTAAAACCCTAACCCACAACGCCACTCCTCTTAGGTAGTTCCTTATCCATGGTGGGACCACAGGCCTCCAGACCTCCTACACCTTACAGCATGACTAGAACTAGGTGCGCAGGACCCCCGAACGACCTGCAGTAGCAAGACCCCCCCCCCCCCTTCGGGCAGAATAGAATCACGTGACCCCAATATTTTGGGTCATCCATCCATAGAAAATTACTCCCTTTTCTTCTTTATTAGGTTCTGATTTAATGAGGGTTGTGAAACGGTGTTCTCAGGACCCGTTCGTCTACTTTCCGACAACCTCCATCGAAGGTGAGATGGTTCTGGCCGATTCGGTTAATCGATGTTTTTTCAGAGGGTGAACGTACATGTATATAAGTATATATAAATATGTATACATATGTATATAAGTATATATATAAAATTTTTATGCATGTGACTGCGTGATAATTGAAAATGGTTGTTGCCATGTAAATGAAAGCGCAACTTATTTAATCTGGTTCCGCCCTGAGGGAGGGTCCCAAATCATTATCTCTTTATTTAATAATGTCCATTTTCTTCTTTATATATTTTGATAATGTGATTTTCTTTTATTTTGAAGGTTCTAGGTTTTTATAAAATGAAAATTAATTATAAACTATTGGTTAGTGGTAATGTCATATCATGCTTGTTATGGTTTGGGATTTTTATATGTATTCATGCTAGTGATGATATATTTTTTGTTGATACATGACACCCTTGATGTTATTGAGTGATTTTGTCCATGTGAGATGAATTAGGACTTGACCAGGTGTTGGTTTTGAGTCTGTATTGATGGTTATTTATTTTATTCCAATTGAATAAGTTGATTTTATGCCAAAATAATTTAAAGGTTAAACAAGAGGAACCCCATGGGTATTATTATTAAATTATAATTGAATGTCATTTGCACTTGGACACCCGTAGGTGTTCCTTTTTACCCCATGTCACATAATGTTAATTAGACACTCGATTATATATAAGTTGGAAAATTAAATGATTCAATGGGGCAAGATGAGTAATAGGGTAATTAATTGACGAATTAATTATCAAGATATGAATTGTAAAATTGTGGTTTTTATTGAATATTGAGAATATTGAATAATTATTTTACATGATCAGAAGATAAATTGGAAACTGGTAATAATTAATTTATGGATTATTTATTACATGTAAAATTTTAATTGGTTAATCAATTGATGAATAGGTTAAAGAGATATGATTTAATTAAATAATTTTTTAATTAATTAATTAGCATGGATTAATTTAAGATTGTGAATTGATAATACTTATTGTTATTTTACCTTGTTTATAGCACACCCCATGGGTGTGTTCCCCTTGATTTATTGTTATGTCCATTGACCTAGGATGCCTATGCGGTGTGTTTTTCATAACTTATTTAGCTTAGGATGTAGTTGTTGATAAAATTTATATGCCATGTAATCGTTTAGATTACTTGAGGTTCTTGATAATTGTTTATGCCATGTAATATTTTAGATTACATAATGTGATTTGATTGTATTTGATGCTTATGATTATGCTTTGATTAAAGTTGATCCATGTAAAAGTTTTAATTTCCTATAGATTCATTAATTCTGATAATATGATTGATTTAAATTTGATCCATGTAATAGTCTTAATTACATGTAGAGCCTTTAATGTCAATAATGTGCTTCGATTAAAGTTAATCCATGTAACAGTTTGGATTTCATGTAGAGCCTTTAATGAATGTTGTATGCCATGTTGATTTCTAATGGACCATGAGAGCCTTGGACCAGGAAAACTGTGGGGGTTTCCATGTTTATTTACACAAGACTATGAAAGCATTGTGTAGATTTTTGACCCAATAGTGATTGAATATGAGAGCTCCCGAGTTGGTCATTTATATTTAATTCATAGCATGTTTGACCGAAAGAGGATTTACCACGAGAGCTCTCCAAGTGGTTGTTTTGATTTAACTGAATGACTATGAAGTGTCTATCAAGACAAAACACAATCATTGATTCGGTTCTTACTTGTTTTGTTCAGATGGTCTTCTGAGACATCTGTATTCTTACTCACACTGGGAATGCTGAGCTTATGTCGAATCCTCAACTATTATAATTCAATGTAATTGAGTTTTTAATGAACATGAAATGAATGTGTGAAAAATGTTGTGTATTTGTGAGAATTGTGTGATGTATGTTCAGAAACTAGCTAAGGGATGAAGCAGGTACTTGGGTATTTAGTTATATTGAACTGCTTACCTTATTTATGAATGTGTTCAAACTGTTTAAATTATACATTTAATGTCTGGATTTGGGGTAGACATTGGTGGTTCTGGCCTACTCAGATCTATATCTCAAACTTTAATTAGGCCTCCGTTGCACTAGGGTACACAAGAAGATTCTATTTGGTTATAGGATTATGTTGTTTTTATATACTAGGGATATAAGATTAGAGGATTGAGCGGGAGCTCAGGATAATTGAGGAGATCTCCCTCGGAGCATTGAGTAAACTTGTTTGTTTATGTCATTATTTATATGAAAATAATGTTGTATTTTTCATCACCTTCATAGTTGTACCATGATAGCAAACCTTCATTGTATAACATTGGCATTGTACATTTTGTTTTATTCAAGTTTTATAAAATTAAGTCTTTTATTGTTTTATCATTTATTGCACTTCTTCCGTTATTTACTGATATTATCCACAATTTTTAATCTGATAAAAGGGTATATCCTCCCCACTGACTACCCTTACACCCTTACTGATAGTCTACATCTTCTTGTATATGGGGAGACGTGCTTGAGGTCATGTGGTGACCGGTCCGGCCACCAGTTCAAGGGTGAGGTAGGTTGGGACATTAAAAGTTGTATGAGAGGGGGATTTATTTATTTTTCCACTGTCTTTCTATTTGGGTTGGTAGATAGGAGACTAGGAAAGTATTGGTGCTTGGGTTAATCTCTGTGCTGGGGACTGATCACCCCATGTATGGGAAATGACCAAGTGTCCAGGGATGGGAATTCATTTGTATACTGTTTGATGTTATAGTTGATATGATTTCACCTTGAGTAACTATTGTATTTGTGATGCTTATTGATTATGAGAAATTTTGAAAAAAATCATTCGCCTGATATGGAAAGGAAGGGTCATTACATTCATTAGAAAGGACACTTAGAGATTCACATGCCATGAATATATTTCATTCCATGTAGTAGCATTCGTAAGATGTCAGCTGATATTGATTATGTTCCTTGAATATTTGACATTCCTAGTATTTATTTTCCATGAATTTTAAGATATCATGTTTCAATGATATAATTAACATTCTTGGGTGATAACATACCATGTTTTCTATATTGATTATGTTCCATACTTATGTGTAATAACATGTTTTAGTGGTTTCAACATTTTTCTCCATGTTAGCTACTTGTAGTGACATTTTATCTTGCTAATAATGATAGTTTGTTTTGGATAAATTTTATTAGTTGTTATTATGACTGAACTAGTTTTCTGTTGTAATTTTTATGGTCTCCTTATAACTAGGAAAAAGGGTAACCCAAGTATTCGAACTTATGTTATAGGCTTCTAATGTAAATCATAAAGTGAACTAATTTTGATTAAATGAGAGCCAAATGCCTATGATAAGGTGTATGGGTGCCTTATCAATTGGTAGATTTCCACCCATGTGACTAAGACTTTTATATCCATGTGTGTTTGAAAATGGTTACAAATGTAAAAAATCTGAGTTTTAATGGAAATTAGCTATTTTGGGGTTTCTTTTAAAGAACTCGAATTGAATAAGTGGGACCCTCAGTGTTCGCCTTTTTGTTAAAAGAAATTTTGACACTAAATTGTTGTTTTATGAATGAAATGACGATGAATGTTAAACATTAAGAGGAATTTTGTTGTAGCTTGCTTATTTTTCCCATGGGACATTGATTTAATACCAAGTGACTTGTTGTGAAAATGCACTTTTGGGTTTGTTGAAATTCATTCAAATGTTTAAAGGATGGAATGAATTCAAATTTAATGGAAAAAAAGGGGCTCCTTGAGACTAGTATTTTATCTGTTTTGTGTGACCAAGAGATAGGGTTTATATGTATGCTTCGTAAGGGTCTAGCATGTGGTAGGTAGAACCTTATAGGATAAAATTCCTTGTTCCTACTTTGAACTTTAATGTTGGTTCCATTTGGGTGTTGTTGTCCCTTGAATGACTTTTTAGTTTTAAATATACAGCCTTTTTTGGATGGTTGGTCATTTTACCTATACTTTTAATTTGTGTATAAGCATTATGGAATGCTTGGTTTGGTAGGATAGACATGCCCTGGGCATGGTTGGCTTCTTGGTTGGTCATTTAAGCCTTCTTCTTATTAAAATTAGATGGCTGGTTATGGCGTCGTCCAAGATAATCATTGAGTGAGGAAACACGACTCTGATCTAAATCTTCTTGTGTTGTTGAGTATGGTTTTAGGTCATCTCTTTAGCATAGTGACCTGAAAATTAAAGAATCATTTCCATCCCATTTCTCGGGAAGACGTTTTATGACTCAGGTGTTTTGACACACCGATCGGTTGAAATTACCGCTTTCATGTGAGATGTTTTGAATTGGTAATTGTGGTTTTCAGGATGAAACACAGGCATTTAATGTGTTCTTAAACAGCATGTTGGTGAGTAGATGATCTTTTCTTGCAACGACATGGAAAATTTTAAGGTGGGTAGTGTCGCATTGGTTCCAGTAAACGGGTCAGTGGTTTCTTGGTAGCACGACTTTGATGAGGTTGAATATGTGTAGAACCCTTTATAAACATATTAGTTCGGAAGATTTTCAGTAGTAAGCATAGAACGAACACAGATTCCTTGGGTGATATAGGCATTGAGGTTTGGTTGATGACGGGTCGATAGGTGATGTTGTGATTTTTTATTAGAGTTGACTGGTTGTATTTAGACAGATCTTCTTGGTGACATTCATTTTCACTTATTGTGCTCTACCGAATGTTATGAACGTGTCCCATATCATGAACTTGTCCTCGAGGCACTAAGATAGTGTCGGTTATACACCACGCTAATGTTTAAAAGTTTTGAATTTGTTCTGTAATCTCCAACTAGGTTTCACATGGGATGTGTGGTTTCATTGGGGATACGCCTTAATTCATGCTAGGAAACATTTGTTTTTAAATAGCCGTGAGAATGTTTGACTTGGGAATTTCATCGGATGATAGGTATGAACTTCAGTGTACATGTGGTCGGTTATGTAATAGTTTTAAAGGAATGTCATCAGTTAAAGTGAAAGTGTGGGTTTTGGGTTTGTGAATTATTTCGAATAAATCATGTGAAAACGTTTTATGTTGGTTGATCGAGATTCATCCATTTTCATTGATGAGGCACCTATAATGGCCTCATATGTAAGCTTTTTTGTGTTTAAGCAATAATGTGATATTTTCCTCAGGTTTTTAAGTCCTTGGTCTTGTCAAATGGTTAAAGGTACATTTGGCATTGGGAAGGCAATGCAACAGTACTAACGAGATCAAATGTCCTTGGTAGGTTTTTTTAGTGGTTCTCGATTGCTTCTTAGGGATGAGAAGTTTTTAAGGTGGGTAGATTTTAAGAACCTTTATTTCGAACTGGAAGAAAATATGAGGGAATTTAAATTTTATAGTAATTAATGGTTAAACGGATTTTAAAACCCATCATCAAAATAATTTCCACACATGGACTTTTTTTAGCATCAATGATGGGATATGCACAATTATTTAAGTCGTGAAAGTCAGTGATGAAGGATACCTCGAGTATCTGTTAACAAATGCATGGGTTGCCCACTTTTATCCAAATCGTGCTAGTCAAGCCATGTGGTTACCCAGTTCATAAATTTGTTTTTTTAAATAAATGAAAGTTTTAATAATAATAATAATATATGCATATTATTATTATATATATTATGTTAATTAATTAAATTCAAGGGAAAGAGAATTTAATTAATTTTGGGAAACAAATTTCATGATTAAATTAAATTCAAATAAATTTTAATTTAAAATATGAATTTAATGAAGAATAGTTTTTATTTAATGGGGGTTTGGGTCTTATCTATGGTTTGAATAATAATAACAAATATATTATAATTATATATTTTGTGAGTGTAATAACTATTATTATTAATGTTAATCAATTTAGGTTCTAATTTTTTAGGGTTTGAAAAATAAAATAAAGGGGAATTATACCATTTTTCTTCTCTCCCTAAGAGGCAACATGCATAAGATCCCCCTACTAGTGAATTTCGGGTTCTCTCCATAGATGGGCTTTCTCTATGATTGATCTTCCCTAAAGAATCCACGTGACCATATGGCACGACCTCCTCCCCCTTTTCGAGCAGTGCATGCGGGCCACTCCCCCCTCCTGGTGCATGTCCCAGCCTCCCCTCTGAAACTCTAACCAGCAATGCCACTCCTCCTAGGATGTTCCTTCCCCATGGTATGACATACCTACTCTTTGTTACACAATTAAACATGATTTATTACATAAACTTCACTTGATAAATCATAGAGGATTGAGAGGTCTTGTGTATTTGGGGCTTAGGATCATTACATAACAACTTAAAACAAGAAATAAATCATCTTTATTGTAAACTTCCTTTACGTGACCACTATATTCCCTTATACTTAGAATTCCATGGGATAACATAAGGACATGCATAATGAAAGGGTGAACAATAAATCCCAGTAAGGGAATAAACTTATAATAACATGAGTAATACAGTATAAGTTAGGCAATATGCATATCAATGGAGCATAAGATAAACATTAACATAACGGCTTGATAAAGCATGATAATAAAAACATGGAAATGTTACAACAACATTTTACATGATTTTAGCATGATCCAAGGATCATTGCACATAGAGCATGAGTAAACACTCATTTTACTTGGATTAGCATGATAAACCCTCATTTCACTTGAATAATCATGAGTAAACCCTAATTACACATGACATATCATGATACTAATCTTTACCCAATTCATTGGAGCACTATCAGGGCACACCCATCTTAAACATTTTATTTCTTGCATAAATGTGCCACATGGATCATATAACATTGATTCATTAAACCTCATAATTTATTCCATAATAAAGGATATATAGAATTCATACATGAAATACTATAATCAATAAGTAAATTTTCATAATATTGAATACCCTTGATAGGGAAATGGGTATGGTATTCACTACACAATGACATTGTCTTGGAAATTCACAGTGCAATTTCAGTAGCGTAACAGCGTGACATAGGAATTAATAAAAATGGTTGATGAGAGACAAATGGTTGTATCATCATATGTACATGAAATGGACAGCAAGGGCTTCATATAGATACATGTCCCAGCATATGTATTGGAATTTATATTCATAATACAAAAGAATTTGTTGAATGTAAATGAGAAGAGAGAGATTCCTTACAGAATATCGGCATGGTAACCGGTGTACATAAGGGTAATTTAATGAGAGAGAAATTGGTATTTCATCATTTAAACATAGAGTGGTCATTATGGGAGAGGTGAAAATTCATACCCCAACATTTATAATTGATAACAAAAGGGAATAACAACATAATGAAATTGAGACAAAAATGAGAAAAGAGGAAATATCTTATTTGGAAGTGTGATCCCAAAGGCTTGGGAGAGGCTTGAGAGAGGCTTCTAGGGAGATTGGGGAACCTTGGGAGGATTATAGAGATGGGATGGAAGAGGTTTGACTAACTCCAATGGCTTTGAGTAAAGATGAAGTGGGAGCTTGGGTGGGTTTATATAGGAAAAGAGAGGGAATTATTTATTATTTAGGTTTGGGACAGCTCACATTAAACAAATCAAAACCACAAACCAGCCCATGATTTATGCCCATAGTTTTTTCCAAAGGGGAGTGGAAAAAAATATTTTATAAGGCCAATGGTCTAACTTCTTAAAATATTTTGGGTTGTTATGTGGAGGTTAGTCACACTCTCATGGAAAACAATTTAAAAATACAAAATGTTTTATATGCTTGGAGGGTCCACTAAATCTTTGTAAAATAAATCAAAAAATCTAAAATCACATTATTTTAATGCTAAAACCGATATTGGCCGAAAAAAATGTTTATATTTTTTTATTAAATCACTATTGGGTCATTATTATGTCAGAAACCCATGTATCCAACTATTGGGATGAGGTTGGTGAACATAAGCTACTAGGACCAGAAATGGTTGCAGAAATGGTGGAGAAGGTGAAAACCATTTAGTAGCATATCAAGGAATCCAAGAGTTGACAGAATAGTTATGCAGATAACTGTTGATGAGACCTTGAGTTTAAAGATGGATACATGGTATTTCTATGAATATCTCCATGGAAGAAGGTCATGGTGTTTGGAAGGAAAGGGAAGTTAAGTCCTAGGTACATCATCCCCTTTTAGATTCTTGATCATGTCAGGGATGTGGCCTATCGACTCGAACTTCCACCTCCCCTAGCCAAAGTACATGATATCAATCATGTATCCTTCTTAAGTAAGTACATACCAAACCCTTCACATGTAATCTCTTCAGAGGTAGCACAACTGGAGTATGATCTATCTTACGAGGAGGAATCCGTGAAGATATTATATCTTAGAGAAAAATATCTACAAAATAATATAATTCCCCTCATCTAGGTGTTGTGGAAAAACCAAAAGTATGAAGAAGTGACATGGAAATCAAATGAGGTGATGAAGGCGAGTTACAAACTTTTTTTAGAGTGCGAAAAGGAAATTTCGAGGGTGAAATTTCTTAATGGGGGAAGATTGTAACGACCCAAACATTCATTAATGGAAATCCCTCTTGATCTAATTAAATGTTTTTTTATGGTTATATGAAATGTGAACTTCATTGGTTTTATGTTTCTGGATTTTAAAATACAATTATGAATTGTGGTCATTGGTAATATATCCATTGAACAGTGATCACAAGATTTGTATAAATATAGGGCTTTAAAAAATTCAATTTACTCAGAAAAGGAAGTGATGGCCTCATATAGTAGACTTTCCCTGTAAGAAGCCCATTTTTCAGAGCTCTGAAAGGAGGTGGCATCATTGGAATTCACTCTTGACCAAGCCCAAGCTGAGCTTGAACATGTTAATCTTGAGTGGAACCGACTACAGGACAAATGGAAGTTAATAGAGATTACCACCCGAGCGATGTTATCCGAGCCACCCCAAGAGTCTCTCACCATCACACACCTTACCCTTTAGTCTTATGCGGGTTTTATAAGGGGTTATGTAACAAGACCCTAGCACTATGACTTTTTACATTATTTTTGTATAAATAATGTGCATTCATTTTATTATTTTTACTTTAAAATAGTTTTTAAAGAACAAATAGTGCTTTTAGTTAATTTTCAACTAAGAAAACTATTTTGATGAATTAATCGATTTTTGAATTAAATGATCATATAATATTCAGATTATGTTTATATTATTTTATGCCCATAGTCTAGTTCCCTCAGTATTTCTGGTACTAGCAGCTTATGTTCACCAACCTCAGACTTCACTAGCTGACGTACCAGGAACTTTGATATATATTCTGCAATCTTACTTTTCATATTGTCCCACCAAAAGTTTTCTTAGAGATCTTGAAACATTTCTGTGCTCCCTAGGTGAATAGAGAAGGTTGAGCTATGTGATTCATCCAGAAGCTCCTTCTTTATCTCTGGATTGAATGGTACACACAATCATGACCCAAATCTCACAATTCCATCCTTGTTAACCATGAATTATGAGGATTTCCCATTTCTTATAGATTTCACCATTTTCAGAATTTCCACATCCTTTTGTTGAGCATCCTTTAACCTTTCCAAAAGAGATGGTTGAGCAATAATTTGTGAAAGGATCAATAATGTTCTCTTCTTTATGATTCCCATGTCCATATTCATCATATTTATGATGATTGGATCCTTCTCAATTCTCATCAATGATAGAATCTCTGGATCCTTTCTACTTAGACCATCTAGCACCTTGTTCGCTTTCCCAGGATGGTAATTGATTGAGCAGTCATAGTATTTGATCATCTCCAACCATCTTCATTGGTGCATGATCAACTCATTTTGTGTGAATATATACTTGGGGATTTTGTGGTCCTTATATATTTCACACTTCTCCCAAAAGATATAATGCCACCAAATTTTTAAAGCGAACATCACCACAGCTAACTCTAGATCATCTGTTAGATAATTCAGCTCATGATCTTTTAATTGCCTTTAATCATAGGCAATGACTTTGAAATTTTTCATCAACACACATCCCAGGCCCTTCTTCGAAGCATCACTGAATACAATAAAAAGTTCTCCACTTGTGGGAAAAGTGAGCATGGGCATAGTGATAAGACTCCTTTTCAACACCTTGAATATTTCTTCGCATTTAGCACTCTAAGTAAAATTTACTCCCTTCCGAGTTATCTTGGTAAGATGGTTGGACAATAATGAGAAATTTCTCACAAAGCGTCTATAATATCTAGCTAACCCCAAAAAGCTACATATATCTATTACTGATGTTGGCATCAGCTATACCTCTATTGCAGCTGTCTTGGAGGGATCCACAGACATCCCATTACATGTAATGATATGGCCCAATAATGAGATCTCCTTCAACCAGAACTTACACTTTCTCTACTTTTCCTAGAGATTCTCCTTCTACAAGGTCTCCAGTATAGTTCATAGATAATCCTCATGATCCTCCTTGGTTTTGGAGTATATTATAATATCATCTATAAATACAACCACAAATTTGTCGAGGTAATCTCTAAAGACTCTATTCATCAAGTCCATGAAGATTGCAAGATCATTAGTGAGTCCAAAAGGAATTAATATGAATTCATAGTGCTCGTATATTGTAAGAAAAACATTCTTGGGGATATCTTCCTTATTCACCGTTACTTGATAATATCCCAACCAAAAATCCATCTTGGAGAAGTATTGTGATCCACACAGCTGATCGAAAAAGTCATCAATTTGTGGGAGAGGATACATGTAATTTATCACAACTTTTTTAAAGTCATGATAATCAATGAAAAGGCGCACTGATCCCTCCTTATTCTTGACGAAGAGGATTGGTGCACCCCATAATGAAGCACTTGGGTGTAAAAACCATTAATCCAGATTCTCCTGTAGTTGTTTCATCATCTCCTTAAGCTCCGCAATAGCCATTCTATATGGAGTCTGGGATTTTGGAAACTCCCTAGGTATAAGATAAATTGAGAATTCAACATCTCCTCAAGGTGGAAGACTAGGAAATTCCTCAGGAAACACATCAATGAATTCCCTCACAATAGGCATGTCTTCAAGGATAGTTGCTTCTGTGGACTAAATTATTTGAGCTAGATATGAATGATCATAGGGAAGTAAGATCCACTCTTGAGATGATGGAGCTAAAGAAGATTCATACTCCTCCTTGAAATTCTACAGAATCGGAGGTCGATTATCCATATGTAGAGTGATTTACATCTCATGGAAATTTATGTTGGCTCTATATAAGGAAATACAATCCATGCCAAGAATTGCATAAAATTCCACTATAGGGAGTATTAAAAGGATCACCAAGAAGTTCAACAAACAAATTCTGACTGGGGAGGAGTTATATTCATGGGATGCAATGATTGCCCCATTTTTATTACTCACTGACATCATTAATTCCATGATTTGTGGTGGTGTTGGTATTGTTCAACTAAACATTTAGGATATAAAAGAATGTGAAATACCATAATCAAAAAGAATGTTTTCTATTCTGGAATGAATAACTAGAGTACCTTTCACCACTTTGTTTTTTCGGTTCACTTCGGTGGCAGTGATGGAAAAATTTCTCCCTTGTTGCCTTAGAGGTCGTGGGTTGCCTCTAAAAACCATTGGATTGGGGATCTGATTTGAAAAGTACCCTAGTTCTCTGCAGTTGAATCAATGAACAATACGTTGAGGGTCGACCAGAGCATTCCTCTCCTCTATCGCAGTCGCAGGTTTTTCTTACCGACAGTTAACAGCTAGGTGCCCTTCTCTTCCACACATAAAGCATTTTCTCATCTCCTTCAGGAAATTTCTGGGGTTCTTCTTTCTGCACCTTTGTAAAGTGGGGTGCTAGATATTCTTAGCACCATTGGATTTATCCGTAGGACCGCCATCATTGAAGTCCAAATTACTCTTATTATCCCCATAATACCCCTAAGATTCTTTAGTCTACATTTCGACCTTTAGTGCACATCAGAAAATTTCCTTATAGCTCTCGAAGTCACGGATCACCTACGCTTTCTGTAGGCTCGGATTCAGCCCACCAATGAAGCGGTCAACCTTGCATTCGAGGTTAATGACAAATCCAGAGGCATATCATGAAAGCCCTGTGACGTTTTCCTCATATGCTCCAACAGATTTGTTGTCTTTCTTCTTGAGGGCAAGGAAGTCCCCTTCTATATTAAGTCGGAGGGTGCGCGGAAAATATTTATTGAAAAACATCTTTCATAAATCCTTTCATTCCAATGCCTCGATATCCTCCTTAGGCTTCTTATTTTTTATCAACGTCCACCATTGATCAGGTTCACCATCCATATGATAAGTATCCAGGAGAACCTTCTCTTGTTCGGAAAATTGAAGGATGGAGAATATCTTTTCAATGGAGTTGATCCATTGTTCAGAGATTGAGGGATCATATGATCCATTAAAAGTATGATGCCTTTTTCTCATGAAGCATTCGATTGCAACATGTTCTTTCTTAAGGGGGGTTGAACGTTCCTCTTGACCAAAATTTCTATTCAAATCTTGAGTTAACTGAGAGATAAGCCCAACAATGTTCACGATCCCCGCTCCCATCGGATTGGGCATCTCATTAGTACAGTCAACACATTGATCTTCACATCGATTGTTAGCCCAAGTCCACCTATTACCGGCCATTGGCTGGAATAAAAGGAAATTTAGGAGTAGCACATAAAGGGTAATCAAAGGAACAAAATATATGAATTATAAATTAATTTTATTCCTTAACTTATGAAACTATAGGATTCAATCTATGTTATTCATGATCTACTTTCTAACATATATTCTTAGGGGAATTTTTTTTAATTCCCTTAATAATGGTTCATACTAGCCATGTGAATTTACCAAATCATATCCCCTGGGAGTGTCGTAACCAAGAGTCTAGCAAGTCCCATTGTCGTGCACCTGTTCTCATTTGAGTCAATCTCAAAGTGGTGTTTTCGGGTTTTATCCATGCGATACATCTGTGCCAGAGCCACCTCTATCTACTCGTATCGAGAGAGGGATGTACTTGCTTGATAAACCACTTACTCAATACTAACCAATACTTAGGGATGTTTTTATTATAATTATTCTTATCTCTAAGTCTTCACTAGGGTTTTCTAATCCTAATCTAAAAAATAACTAAACCTATCCTCTAATACCAACTATGACAAACCTGCTCTTTATTACACACTTAAACATTATTTATTACATAAACTTCACTTGATACAACATTTAAGATCAAGAGGTATAGTGTATTTGTGACTTAGGATCATTAAATAACAACTTAAAACATGAAATATAACATCTTTATTAAAAACCTATTTTATATGACCACTACATTCCCTCGTACTTAGAATTTCATGGGATAACCTGAGGATAGGCATAAGAAAAGGGTGAGATACAAATCCCAGTAAGGGAGTATACATGGAATAACATGAGAAATACAATACATGTTAGACAATAGGAATATCAACAGATCACAAGAGAAACATTAACATAAAGGCATGATCAAGAATGATAATCATAACATGGAAATGTGGCAACAACATTTAACATGATTTTAGCATGAGCCAAGGCTCATTGAAAATGGAGAATGAATAAACCCTAATTGCACATGGATTAACATGAGTAAACCCTCATTGCACTAGAATTATCATGATTAAACCCTCATTGCACTTGATGTATCATGATACTAATCTTTACCCAATGCATTGGAGCACTATCAGGGCGCACGTTTCTTAAACCTTTCATTTCATGCATAAATGTGCCACATGGATGATATAACATGGATTCATTAAACCTCATAATTTATTCCAAAATAAGGGAAATGTGGAATTAATACATGAAACACTATAATAAACAAGTAAATATGCATAAAGGTGAATACCCTTGATAGGGAAATGTGTATGGTATTCACTACACAATGACATTGTCTTGGAAAATCACGTTGCAATTTTGGCAGCGTAACGACGTGACATAGGAATTCATGAAAATGGTTGATGAGAGATAAAATAGTTTATAATCATATGTACATGAAATTTACAGTAATGGGGTCATATATATACATGTCTCAAAATAAGTAATGTAATTTATATTCATAATACAAAATAATTTCTTGAATGTAAATGAGAAGAGAGAGATTCCATACGGAATTTTGGCATGGTAACAGGTGTACATGAGGGACATTTAATGAGAGAGAAAGGGGTATCTAATAATTAAAACATAGAGAGGGAAGTATGGGGACGTTTTAAATCATACCACAATATTTTTAATTGAGAACAAAAGGGCATACCAACATAATGAAATTAAGACAAAATGAGAAAATAGAAAGTCCCTTACTTGGGAGTGTGATCCCAAAGTCATGGGAGAGGCTTGAGAGAGGCTTCTTGGGATATTAGAAAACATTTGGAGGATTCTAGAGAGAGGAGGGAAGAGGTGGGATGAACTCCAAAGGCTTTGAGTGGAGAGGAAGTGGGAGATTTGGTGGGTTTATATTGGAAAAGAGAGAGAATTCGTTATTATTTAGGTTTGGGACACCTCAGATTAAACTAATCAAAACCACAATCCATCCCACAGTTTTTTCTCATGTTTTTTTTCAAAGGGGAGTGGAAAACAATATTTTATAATTCCAATGACCGAAAATCTTAAAATATTGAGGCTTCTTATGTGGAGGTGAGTCACACTCTCTGGAAAACAATTTAAAAAGACAAAATGTTTTATAAGTTTTGGAGAGTCCACTAAAGCTTTGTAAAATAAATCAAACAAATCTGAAATCACATTATTAAAATTATAAAACAAATATTGTCTGAACATAATGTTTATATTATTTTATTAAATCACTATTGGTCCATTATGATGTCATAAAACACATTATATATTTAAACGGTATTTAATTTTTACGCAAAAATTCGACTCTCTTTGAAAATTATGAAAAATTCACTATTGGATAATTTCGACATCCGGATTCCAAAAATAATAATAATTTTCTCTAAATTATTTTCTAAATATGTGAATTTTTACTTTTAAAATAAAAACTGACATTTATCCAAAATTCATGGCTTTTGACAAAAAAGGCTTTCAAACCATAATAAAAATGACAATTGCATTCATAAAATTATATGATCATTTATATATAATAAAAAATAATTTAATTATAATAATATTTTATTAAAATATTATTTAATTCAAAAATCCATTAATTCAACAAAAAATATTTCTTAGTTGAATATTAACTGAAAATACTATTTGTGATTTAAAAACTATTTACAAAGTAAAAATAATAAAATGAATGCACATTCTTTATAAAAAAATAATGTATATAGTCATAGTGCTAGGGTATTGTTACATAACCCCTTTTAACACCCACATAAGACCAAAGGGTAAGGTGTGCGATGGTGACAGACTCATGGGGTGGCTCGGATAACATCGCTCGGGTGGTAATCTCTATTAACTTCCACATCTCCTGTAGTCGGTTCCGCTCAAGCTTAATGTGTTCAAGATCAGCTTGGGCTTGGTCAAGAGAGAAGCCCAATGACGCCACCTCCTTTCTGATCTACGACAAATGGGCTTCGTATGGGGAAAGTCTACTAGATGAGTCCATCGCTTCCTTTTTTTGAGTAAATTGGATTTGTTAAATCCCTATATTTATACTAATCATGTGATCACTGTTCAATGGCTATATTAGCAATGGTCACAATTCATAACAGTATTTTAAAATCCAGAAACATAAGACCAATGAAGATCACATTTCATAGAACCATAATAAGACATTTAATTAGATCAAGAGGGATTTCCATTAATGAAATTTTTGGTTGTTATACATAGCCCAACAACACTCCTTTGGACCTCTTACACCTTGCGGGGTAACCAGCACCAGGCGCATCGAACCCACGGATGACCTCCAGTAGCGCGAACCACCGCCCCTCTAGGTAGAATAAAATCATTATACCCCCTTATTATAGGTCCACCAGCCATGGACTATTTCTCCCTTTTCTTCTTGATTATGTTCTGATTCATCGAGGTTTGTGTAATTATGTTCACAGGACCCATTAGTCTGCATTTCAGAATCTACTACCGAAGATGAGACAGTTCTAGCTGATTCGGTTTGTCGACATTTTTTCAAAGGGCGTGTGTGCATGTATATAAGTATATATACATATATATATACATGTTTAGATATGTATATATATATATATAAAAGTTGTGCATGTGTGACTATATGCCAATTGCAACTGGTTGCCTCCAAGTAAATCAAAGGGGAATGTATTTAATCATGTTCCACCCCAAGGTAGGGTCCCAAATCATTATCTATTTATTTAAGAATTTCTATTTTATTTTTTAAATAATTTGATTGTGTGGGTTTCAATGATTTTGGAGCAGATAGAATTTCATAAAATGTTGATTGAAGATAAACGGTTGGTTAGTGGTAATGTCATATCATGCTTGTTATGGTTTGGGCTTTTCATATGTATTCCTGGTAGTGATAATATATGTTATATCGAGGCATGACACCCTTGATGTTATTGAGTGGTTATATCCATGTGAGATGAATTATGACTTGACTAGGTGTTGGTTTTAAGCATGTATTGTTGGTTATTTATTTGCTTCCAAGTGAATATGTTAAGTTTTTGAATAGATCATTTAATCATTAAACAGGAGGCACCCCATGGCTCTTCATAGTAAATGACACTTGAATGACAATTGGACTTGGACACCCTTAGGTGTGCCTTTTTTCCCCATGCCACGGAATGTTAATTACGTAATCGATTATATATCAGTTGGAAAATTAAATGATTGAATGGGGCAGGATGAGTAATAGGGCAATTAATTGAAGAATTAATTATCAATATATGAATTAGAAAATTGGGTCATTTATTGAATATTAGGAATATTAAATAATTATTTGACATGTTTGGAAGATAAATTGTAAATTGGTAATAATTAATTCATGGATTAATTATTAAATGATAAATTCTAAATGGTTAATCAATTGATGAATTGGTTAAAGAGATGTGATTTAATTAAATAATTATTGGATTAATTAATTAGCATGTATTAATTTAAAATTGTGAATTGATGATGATTAAGGTTTTTTACCTTGTTTATGGCACACCCCATGGGTGTGTTCCCCTTAATTGATTGTTATGGCCATTAACCTAGGATGCCTATGAGGCGTGTTTGTTTTCCATGCCATTTATAGATTATGATAGATTTATTGATAAATGTTATATTCCATGTAATGGTTTAGATTACATGAGGTGATTTATAATTTTTTATTCCATGTAATATTTAGATTACATGAAATATTTTGATTGTATGTGATGCATGTGATTATACATTGATTAATGGTGATCCATGTAAATGTTTGAATTGCATGTAAATCCTTTAATGATGATATTGTGATTGATTTAAGTTGATCCACATAATAGTTTGAATTTCCTATTGATCATTTAATTTTGATAATGTTATTTTATAATAGTTGGGACATGTAATAGTTTGGATTTCATATAGAGCCTTTAATAAATGTTGTATGCCATGTTGATTTCCAATAGACCGTGAAAGCCTTGGACTAGGAAAATTGTTGGGGTTTCCATGTTTATTTACACAGGACCCAGAGAACCTATTGTTGATGTTATACCCAAGGGGGATTGGTGGTGAGATCTCCCCAGGAGGTCATTTATATATAATTAATGGCATGTTTGACCCAGGGAGGATTGACCGTGACAACTCCCTGTGTGGTTTTTTCTGATTAATTGAATGACGGTGAAGTGTCTACCAAGACAAAGCATAAGCTTGGATTTGTTTCCTTACTTTTATTGTTTAGACGGTATTTGAGACATATGTGTGCTTAGTCACATACGGAATGTCGAGCTTAGTCTGAATCCCGAGACTAGTATAATACAATGTAATTGAAATATTAAGGAACATAAATCGAATGTGTGGCAATTATTGTGTATTCATGAGAAGTGTATGGTGTAGGTTCAGACACTAGCTGAGGGCTGAAGTAGGTACTCAGGTATTTAGTTACATTGAACAGCTTACCTTATTTATGAATGTGTTCACACTATTTAAATTATATATTGAATATCATGATTTGGGGTAGACGTCGATGGTTTTAGCCTACTAAGATCTATATATCACACCCTACTTTTGCCGCCAATGCACCGGGGTACCCAAGTATATTCTTGTTGGTTGTAGGATTATGTTGTTTGCATATACTTGGGAGATAAGAGCAGGGGACTTAGCGGGAGCACAGAATAGTTGAGGAGATCACCCTCGGGGGTTTGAGTCAATTGTTTATTTATGTATTTATTTATATGAAAATCTGGTTTTATTGTTCATAGATTTCATAGTTTCACCATCATAACATGCATTAATTGTATGACATTAGAGTTTTATATTTTTTTTTCAAGTTTTATAAAATTATTTCTTCCAGTTTTTTATCATTTATTACACTACTTCCGCTATTTACTACTATTGTCCATTGTTTTTTCTCTAATAAGAGGGTACATTATCCCCAATGACTATCCTTAATGTAACACCCCAACACTAGATTCCTAGAGTCAGTGCATTATTTTAATGCATTGGCATGATTACATGGAATCAAGTCCCAAAAGACCGATCAGTTTAGCAGTCTTGGAAAATTGATTACATATAGGGATTTTACATTACACTTTCTAACATACAAAAAAAAATTAATTCTTTGAGAATGCCATTATTCCCATAGCTAAACCATGCATCTCAAAAATAAAACACTTCTTGGGATCTTGGGAAAATAAAAAATAATAAAGGGGTTAGCTCAGATGCTCAGTAAGGGTAAATAATTTAGCGTAAGATAACATAAACAATATGCATGGTGAATAATTGAAAACACATTCATTTACAAATAATAAACATGAACACTTTAAGGTAGATATATGAGATGAGTAAATAACTCCATAATATAAAATAGTCATGGCTATTCTACTAGTCAAATAACCACATGAACCATTAATATTATTTTCATAATGATGAAATGTATAATGCCAAACATTCTGAAACATTTAGTTAAGGCCTTGGCCAAGACGTCTAAAAATGATTAAGGCCTCGGCCAAAACTATATATAAAATTGGGAAATGCCTCGGCCAATTCCACATCTAATTGTCTCTTGAGACCTACCGATGCATCGAGGTTCTATAGTGGCATCAACCCATCACTTACTATTTCCAATGCATTCCTCATATGAAAAGGTTGAAACATTACATAAACATTCGTATTAAAACTAGCATACGAAATGTCAATACTTTAACCATAAACCATGAATGGTATAAAAATAAAACATCTACAGTAAAACATATCACAAATCCTTCAATACAATATGGAATACTTGTATCATAATAATTAAACATCAAACAAGTTTAAAATCCATCAAAGGATGTTTACATAGATGAAAATGATTAGTAAAACTCTGAGAGAAATACCCATTTTTCATGAAATTGTTTGTAAGTCTCACAATTTATAAAGGAAGTAATTTAAAAGATATTTTTGAATCAAAGTGTCCCATACCACTTTGAAATTTTTAAATGAGTTATCATTTCAAAACATTCATGTCATATATAAATATATCCTTAAAATCATTTTGAAAATATGGACATTAATTAAAAGGGTTTTGAAAGATAAATCATTAAAACATTTAACATGATGATATAGTTAAATATACCCTCCCATAAAACCTTAAAAGAGTCCTTTTGAAAACATTTTTATGAAATATGGTTATCTATGAAATGTATGTCCCAGAAAATACTTACACATTAACAATCTCGGATAATAATGAGATTGAGGAAATAACCCTTACCTTGCACTTTCCTTTGGTCGAGGGTACGTTTAACCTCCTATATAATGACCATAGTATGTTATTAAATTATAACGGAACCATATTCATATTTATTATATCATACATGATTCATTTATGACTTTATACAACCCATTTAATATTGATTTCCATGTTAAATTAACATTTCGAGTAATAATCTCTTTCTTTATCGTACTTGTTTTAACTTGTTACTCTTGATTGTATCACTTAGATCAAGATTTAAATACATCCAGAATATAAAACATGATTTATATATCATATATATTTAGAATATAAATATTTATAATAGACATATATATGAAATGTAAAACCCCATTTATGGAGATGGTAGTCTGTGCGTATGCATAAACATTGTTTCTGTTTTCATATCGTATTGAACAGTAGTAAGTGAATAAGATATATGTTAGTACATAAACACACACACACACACATATATATATATATATATATTAGCATTATTATTTCATATATTACATAATTATTAGTAATAAATATTTTTATTATCATAGATGAATGGTGAACGTGGAAATAAATCCCATCGCGTTGTGGAGACGGTAATCTGTATGTACGCACGAGCGACAATATCATTATTTTGATTTAAAATAGTTTGTAAATAGATGGTACATCATAAATAAAAAATAATTAACATGTTATAATTATTATTTACATTAATTATACATCATTATTATACCAATCCAAATAATAATGTATTGAATAACAACTACACCACGACGTGGAGACGGTAAGCCGTACGTACGCATGTATGGTGACATGTCATTCATAGGATGGATAAAATAATGAATATGGTTATACCATATTTATAATAACATCAAAGTATATAGAAGATACTGGATTTATTTCTTTAGAATGGAAACAACAAAGAAATAGGATGTGGAAGAAGAAAATAACATGAAAGAGGTGATGAAATTTTTACCTATTCTTCGGGATCTTCCATTTTATTTGATCAAAAGGGCTCCTTAGGTTGTATTTATGATCAAAATAAGGCCTCTAGGATCATGTTAGGGAAGTTGGTAGGATATTTGGGCAGGTTATGGCCGTTCCAAATGGCTTTGGAGGTGTGATTTTGAGAGAAGGGGAAGTTCCCTTTAATAAGAGGGGTGAGGGTCACTTTAGGAAATGATTAAAGTATTAATTTATTATACAATCATATTCAGTTTATAATGGTTAAAAATGAATTTATTTCGATCCTTAGGTTTTTATGGGTCGAAATCCTCTCAACAAATAGGTTTTAGACAAGTTTAGGTTACCAATGTAACCTTATCTTTTTTATTTAACTCTTAGTTAAATAGTTTAACTTTTACCATGTCTTCTTGTATTCTTACTCTATATGGTTAATAAACATACTCTGAACTTCCAAGAGAACCTCAAGTAGCTCATTAATGACATATATAATATTATTTAAGACCTTTTCCCGAACCTTACACTTTTAGGAATTTTATATCAACCAATAATATAGTGTTTTTTAAATATTATTAATTTATGTCAATTTTGACACTATTTGGTATTTTGTTTTTTTGAAAGTCATAACAACTTGATTACTTCTAAAAAGATACATTTAACCATACCTAACAACTCCTATGCGCCTATAAAATTCTTGTATGTCATAAAAACTTTGAAATTATATTTATTTTAATATTTATAATACCATTTATTCGATTCTTTCATTAATAAGGTAATTTCTGCATCATCATTGTGTCATTAATAAATTTAATTATTTAATGTCTAAAAATTATAAATAAAATACAATTATGGAGGAAAAAATTTTATATTTATAATGAATATTTATATTCAATTTTATGATATGTATAACCCTATATTAAAAATGGTTTATTTATTAAACTTTGATTTTAACTCTTTAAACTCTTCTTTAAATAAAATAATAATAAATGTCTTAATCGAATCCTAGTGGACATAAAGGTTCATATTTTATTTCTAAGGTTTTTTTTGGTCGAATTATACTTATCCAATAGAATTAGGACATGTTCTAGAGTAATAATAATATCATTTTTACCATTAATTACCCTATTTACTTTCCACTGTGTTAAATAAAAGTAAAATGTTACTATTCACCGAAAATTATTTTTATCTTATTGAACAACATTTTACTCCTTAATTTTAACTGTGTGTTTTGGATTTTTGAAATTAAACTCATAGAAGCGTTAAAATTATGTTTTATGTAAATTTTCAAATTAACCTATGAGGTGGGTAAAAGAGGGTAAAAAGTTCGATAAAATTTTTATATATCTAAAATTATTATAAACTGACTCCAATGAATTACATTCAATTTATATAGGTATTATGTATCTATTTTGACCTAAAATAAATTTAAACAAAATAAATATTTATTTAAATAAAAAGATGGTTTTAAATAATAACTCATTGTTTTTCACTATTCATCAAAAATTGAATGTTTTCAAAAAAAATACCAAAAATTCACCCTGAGATAATTTTGATATTATGAATTCAAAAATGAATTCTATTTTACCAATTTCAAAACATAAAAGTTTCATTAATTAATTTAAAATTAATTCCCATTGTCAAAACCAAGAGGTGTATTTTTAAGAAATAATAACTATCAAAATATTGACCCTTATTTATGTCCAATTTCAAAGTGAAATGACATAAAATGACAATCATTGGATTAAATTGTTAAAATATAATCTATTTATACTTTCAAACCATTAAAATTTATAATTTAACACTATAAATTATTTTGATTAAAAAAGTTGTTTTCAGTTAAAATATAGTATTTTTCACTATTCACACAAATATGAAAGTTATCAGAAAAACACCGAAAATTTATTGAAACTAAATTCTTATGTCCCGATTAAAAAGAAGTTGTTTATTTTGTAAAATTTAACATATAATAGTTTCAAATATTGGATTAAAAAAAGGTTCTCCAATAAAAGGCGGTAAAATTTCATTTTTTGAAAAATAATTCTTTTATATGAAAAAAATAAATTATTTCCTGATTTATGCCTAAGAGACTCACAATATGGATTATAAAATTATAATGATTATATATAGTTCAAAATTCAGTAAATACGGTTCATAGCTGCTTTTGAACGGCTAGTTTGGTAAGTCGTGGTGCGCTTGAACTCGGTGTTGCGTGTAGTGCAAGTTATTGAATTACTTTGAAGAAATAACGTACTCTGAAATCATGGGGTGTTACACTTACACCATTGATACTAGTTTTATGCCTCTAGAATACGGGGAGACGCGAATCAGGTCATGTGGTGATCGGTCCGGCCACCGGTTTAGGGGTGAGCTGGGTCGTAACATTACATTAAGTATATCATTATTAATAAAAATAATGATATTACATGTTCGTATACTATGTATAATAATAACATTATTTGATTATTTTTATAATCCAGGATTACATATTAAGATATTATTAAACATTGATTTAAATTAAAATAATTTTATAAATTGAAGGATACAACATGGGTTTCAGAAGTATAAGTTGACTAACCCTCCAAGTGTTACACACATTGGGTGTCATTAGATAACACATTATGTATGTCAAATGGAATGACTCCATGTATTTTTGATACACATTTGTTAGATATTATAGTCTCATATATCATGTATGATACTTGGAAACACCATGTATGTTGAATTCACATGAACTGTGTTGTGGTGGTACACACACAACTATCACCTGAGGCCTATACGTTATGTACAAAAGAGTAAATTCTATGAACTGAAAAGGCTGAGAGACGAAGAAGAAGAGATGGCCCCCTTATTCCCAAGGTTTTACATTCTCTCTCAGTTCCCCCCTCTTGGATTTTAGGTCTTCTCTTTTTCTTATAGTGGTCCCCCCTCCCCTTTTCCCAATGTTCTTATGATATTCTTTGCTTCTTTATCTGGATCTCATTGCTTGGTTCTCAAGTATCGAGGTCCCCTTTTTTTCTTCATTCTTGTTTTTTTGGCCTCTACAAATGTTCTTGACCCCATCTTGGGTTGGCATGATTTAAAATAGGGTGATTTGGAATTACAATGGGTGTAGGTTGAAGCCTTAATTTTTTCTTCATTATTTTTTATTCTTTGGTCGTTCCCCCTATCGAAGCATTATTTTGGTCTAACTTCTTGTATTTCTTCTAGAGATATCACTCTAGAACCCATATCAATCTTTTTTGATGATGTTCTGGTGATTTTTGGGATCTGAGGTTGACCCATCGATGGTTTTTGAAAGGTTTATGTATTGTGTTCTTCATTATTTTGGGATTTGGTATCTCTAGTGGTGACAGTTCAGCTTCATCTTGGCTTCAAAAATGTTGTTCCTTAAGATTGTTCTTGGGGATCATGTTGGTAATAGACCATGGGGTTTCCCTAATTTAGAATGTTTTGAATTATTCTTGACAACTTTTGTGGTCTCTTGTTTAGTGATTGTGTTTCCTTTCTTTTGTTTCTTGTAAATCATTGAATTTTATAGTGACAAGGTTGGATATGTTCTAGAATTTATTCACATTATTGATTCTATGTGATGATACATTTTCAATTAGTGAATATTTTTATTTGGATTTTATTTTATTATTGGGTGATGTCGGACGGGGCATGGTTGAAGTGGTTAAAAGGTGATGATGTCTGGTTAACATTTTATTTTCCACTGGTGAAGTTTGTGATGATGTTGATTATGGGGTTCATCAGGTTTCAAGTATTGAGGCACTATTTTCTTCATTGATCAAGGCTTCAGGTGGTTGTGTGTGTGTTTTTTTTAATTTGAATTTTGTGGAGGTTGTAAATTCAGATTCTAGTTAAACTTGGGTACTTTTTCATGTTGATTTGTTTTTTGGTTCCCTAAAATGGTAATTGTGAGGTTCTCACTATCCCTAAAGTTTTTATAGTAAAATATCAAAAAAACCTTGGAGTATGTTGAAAAGACTTCAGTGTTTTCCATATCTTATCACCCATGTGATATAATTGGATAATTAAATAGGTTCTTTTTGAATTTTTTTCTATATAGAACCTGAAGGTCTATATCATTTCATCCATCAATGATTTTTTTGAGGTGTTATGGTATATTATGATCTTTATCATTATGTAATCAATGATAGAGATAGGGAATGATGATTGGATATGACACAGGGTTCGCAACACCCTTAGAAGCACATTGATACCCAGGTGTGGATCCACTATATACATATTCTATTTTCTAACCCCCACCCGCACCCCCACTATTGAAATAGATCATGGATCCCTCACTTATGTAGTTGGAAACCCCATCAGCCGATCTACATCCCATATAATGAGGTGTGGGTCCTCCATAAGTGTTGGTAACACCCTTGATTGGATGAAACTTCATTAAGGCATAGTGTCACCACTATAAATTATGAGATATATTATAGATGGTTTTTGGAAGTGTAAAGGGGGTTTAGGTACTCCCCCATGCAATAAGGTATAGTTCCCCAAATGGTATTGTGTTCCTAAAATTGATATACCTTCACCTAAAAAGTTACAGTTACACTCCATAATTCCAGTGTGGTAATGTGAATGTTCTATAGTGTTGGGTTGTTGGGATGTTTTGGTGTCTACAATATTCGTAGTTTTTTCTGGTAGGATAACTTTTTGGATTTTCAGTATAATTATTGGAGGAATATTCTTATATCCTTGATCACTATCAAGGTTTGACTTATAATTGGGTTATAATATCCAGGTACTTCGGATCTTTCACATCCTTGAGTGTCCCTGGTTTCTTATGAGATATCCTTCTTTGAGGGGATGATTTGAGATGACTGGGACTTCCCTAATTCATGATTCTTCTATCCATAAATCTTTTCTAGGATATTATGTATCTATATATTCTCTATTATATTGGGGTGTTTAAAAAAGTTTTTGTTTCATATTTTTTAGCTATTTAGGGATATTTTACTTGTTATATTTTATTGTAGTGAGTTCCCTAGAACCAAATACTTTTTAATTTAGATTTATTAAATATTCATGTATTTGAATAATAATAAATTCCATATCAAATATCAATTTTTCTTCTATATAACATTAATGTGATAATGTCTCGCAGTATCTTCCACTTTTATAAGGTCATAGAAGTTCCCTCTTATTATGAGAACCATCATATTCTATAATGATTTCCTTAAATTGTATTAGATATGGTTATATGATGTTATTTTATGAGAATCATATAATGAAAACAATAAACAGTTTCATTCTCATAATAAGACAAGAGTTTAACTCATGAAGTTTTCACTTTAGTAATTTTCAAGAAACAAAATATGAGGATAGACCCACCAATAGGAATTCCACATGTTACATGTCATTTGATATTCTTATATGTGTTTGTGTGAGTGTGTTTCATGACCTTTGGATGTTAATATTGGTATTAATGCCTATCATGACTCACAAACATTGATGTAATGGCTTCAATAGTAATAGCACATGTTTACGGGAAGTAGGGTATATGGGGTGCATCGTAAATGGTATATTATTAATGAATAAATCAATGAATAATTTTTTCCTTCTATCATGATAAAATATAGTATCTTGGTATTTTTTTGATTGGAAATATCAAACTAAATTCCATGGACATGGTGAATTGATAGATTCATTTCATATTATCAATGAAAGATAGAAAAATCTCATAGGATGATGAAACGAGTGTGCAACCTAGTTTATGATATATCATAAAAATTGGGTTACATTTCATTGTGGTAATTCATATGCCATTTTCATCTTTGAAAAATTAATTTCTTTCTTTTCGGTTCCTTTACAGGTTTTTATATACTGATATTGGACTTTAGGTGGACTAGCCTAATTCCACGAAAAAAGAAGCATAGATTATCACACATTCATTATTTTAATTGATCTCAAATAAATAAGACATGAATATAATTATTGGAGTAAATATTATTCCCCTGGAAAAATATTTATAATTATTCTAGATCATAAATATGATGTGACCATATTTTATATGTGAGTTGAATATTAAAATAAGTTTTTATTCTCAATACCATGATATTATAATTATTTATTTATTTATCGAATAACAAATATTTATTACTAAATATTCGTTTAATCAGGGTGATGTTCTTACTGAGCTATTAGGTCCCATAGTAATGATATATTAAATATTATTTATATAAATAAACATTTTTTATTTAAATAAATGATATTTAGTTGAGTTTTGTTCATGTCAATAAAAGAATAATAATTATATTATTATTTATAAATTTATTTTTTAATGTTCAAGATAATAATAAATAGTATATATGAAATTAATTATTCTCTAAATTTCTCTTTATTAAAACTCATTTATGTTATTTCTTAGGATTAGATGTTCTTTTACACAACACAGCCCACCAAGATATTCTTTCAACCACAGAGATAAAATCATCAAAAATGTTCTCAAAAACTGAGAGAAAACTCCCACCTTCCTCATCTTCTCAAGAATTTTAATGAAAATTTATCAATCATTCTACCTCATAGGATTTTGTTTATATCAAAGGAATTGACACAATATGATTGTTAACACAACTATAGTAACAAAAGTACCACTGATTAAAATTCAATATGATAATAGTGTGTGTGGATCACTATTAGATGAATTTTTCTTTGGATCCTATTGCCGGAATGGTGGTTAAATCAAACAATGGTTCGAATGATCAATGTATTATTCAAAGAAATAATTCCCAATATTGAGGTTATTCTTATTTTATGTTAATTATAATTTTAATGTGAGTAGATCCACTCTTATTGAATATAGTGCTCTCCTACAATCTTCATTAGATTAAATTTATTGGTCAAGACATTTATCATCTTTTAAATTATGGAATATTCCTTAAAACCAACAAAATCTATGTTTTTTGTAGCCTAATAGGTTCTTAAACTGTGTATGAGACACTAAAGTTGTATTAGAATTGTCACGACCCGCCCTCGGGGCCCGTGCCGTGACTACCCCAAGCCCGCCTTCCATAGGCCAGGGGCTGGCGACTAGCACCAAGGCGTAAAATCCCAGTAAAAAGGGAAGGCATTGCCTTAAAAAAAGTAAACAAGCACCTCAGAGTAACAAGCGGAAGTAAAGCAGTACATAAAACTAGAACAACTGTGCTGAAGTAAAGGGGCCGGAAATACAAGACCAACTGTAAAGTAAAGTACATCTCGAAAGGGAAAACAGCAACTGAAAGTACAAGCGGCTCCTGGGACGTCCTCCTCGATTCCTACCTGAAGGGTAGGTACAGATGGCTCAGCTCCTGGATCGTCCACCACGGATCCTACCTGAGGGGTAGGTACAGATAGCTCCACAACTCCTCGGGTCCAACCGTCCGCTCCGAGCACGTCCCGCTCAGTGGTCCTCCTCCGGGTACCGACCTACTCCGAAAGCCTCAACCGCAGTCAGCGCTGTCCGTCATCTGCAACCAACACAACGAAGTGCGGGCATAGCCCGTGCAGGGGTGAGTATAAGATACTCAGTAGGGACCCCGAGACCCTCGAAGGTCTCCCGAAATCCACAAAGGATAAACCACATGAAGGATACAATCACGAAGTAACATCCAAAGTTGATTAGGTATATTCCCATACATATACCTATGTCACCAATTTCCGTTCGGCTCCAACACCGAGCCCAAGAACAACCCAATCCACAAAGAAGAGTAAACAGTAAATCCACACAGGAAAACAGTACAAGTTCACACGGTTTATAACAAGTTTATGAAATTAACGGATAACCATTACCCAGGTATATGCCCATACATATACCTAAGTTATCAAGCGACCCATCTCAATCATGAGGAAACACAAAGATCATTGACTCAGCTCAAACCAGGATTTTTATTATCGAAACCGTAGCTGCTGAAGAGCCCCGTCTCTGAAGTGTGCAGTAGTCCTGTCACGACTCCGAGGTACTGCTCACTAACCTGTGACTGCTGAGGTACTCCTCCTCTCGAGTACTGCGGGTCTGCTGCCAACTACTGGGTGCTCCTTCCGCTGAGGGTCTGCTGCCAACTACTGGGCGCTCACCCAAATAGCCTACAGAGGTACTCCTCCTGTCGAGTACCGCGGGTCTGTGGCCAACTACTAGGCGCTCCGTCCGCCGTGGGTCTGCTGCCAACTTCTGGGCGCTCCGTCCACTGGGCTAGTCGACTCACTCCAAGTCGAGTCGGTCAAGCAGTCGTCAGGTCTCAGTCGGCTACACGGTCTCCGTACTCTGCACGCACGTCTCCACCATCGCGGGTCTGTCGCTACAACCAAGCGCACACACCACTGTCAAGTACCACGGGTCCGCCGCTACACCCAAGCGCTCCCCCGCCCGCTCGTCTCCGGAAGGGTCCACTCCACGAGCTACTGGTCGATACTCCAAGTATCTCAAAGTCCAACGAAGAAGTGCCACATACGTCCGCTTCGTCAAAGGAGTCTCAACGCAACAGACGGCGCGTCAAACGGATGCCCGGTCTGTGAGTTTTTAGCCTTTTCGTTCCGAGGGCCCGGTTGGTTTCGTGAGCGAACCAAACCCGGCCATATCTCTACTGTACCCTGAACTCTCATAGGGTATGCTCATAGGGACCGTTTCTCATCGTGGTCATCAACGCCGCTGACGGTTCGTCAAACGGACGTCCTGTCTGAAAGATGTCAGCTTTTTCGTTCCAGGGGCCGGTTGGATTTCAGATACGATCCAACCCGGCCATACTCCAACTGTATCCAAAACTCGGGCGGAGTGTGTCAAAAGTTCAGTCTCATCAAGAGGAAGTTATCACAACAGACGTCGCGTCAATCGGACGCCCGGTCTGTGAGTTATTGGCTTTTTCGTTCCAGGGGTCCGGTTGGTGTCGTGTAAGAACCAACCCGACCGTACTTCGTCGGCATCCAAACCTCGAGCGGAGTAAGCCAAACAATCCGTCCCACTTAGAGGATTCCATCAAAGTCGACGGCACGTCAATCGGACGCCCGGAGCTCAGGATATGAGCGTTTCCGCTCCGAGGGCCCGGTTGGTTTCGTGAACGAACCAACCCGGCCGTACTCCACCTGCGTCCAAACCTCGGGCGGAGTATACCAAAAGATTCGTCTCACTAAGAGGAACTTATCAGAACTGACGGCACGCCATTCGGACGTCCGTAGCTCAAGATATGAGCGTTTCCGCTCCGAGGGCCCGGTTGGTTTCGTGAACGAACCAACCCGGCCGAACCCAAAGTAATCCGAAACTTTGAGTGAGATATACCAAAACGACCGTTTCGATCCAAGGATCGCGTAGCCGTAGACGGTTCGTCATTCGGAGGCCCGTAGCTCAAGTTACGGGCAAATAACCGTTCTGGTTCGAGAAGGAAGGGGTTCGGGCCGACCCGGCCCGAACCGGCCCGGCCGGTTCGGCCGGCGGCGCGCGGGGCGCGCGGCGGCGCTCGGCGGCGCGCGGGGGTGCGCGGAGGCGGCGCGGCGGCGCGCGGGGGTGCGCCAAGGCGGCGCGGCGGCGCGCGGTGGTGCGCTGAGGCGGCGCGGCGGCGCGCGGTGGTGCGCTGAGGCGGCGCGCGGGTGAGACCCCCCCCCCCCCCGTTTTTCCCCCTGGCGGTGCGGCACGTGCCGCGCCGGTTTCAAAAAAATAAACCGCCCCCTCACATGAGGGGGCCTGCTGGACGACACGGGGGGCGCTGCCCCCCCCCCCCTTCTAAAGATAACCGGCCCCCAATTTAATTGCTGGCCATTAGAGGCTAACCGGGGAAAATTAATTTCCCCGGTTTGACTTCCTTCCGGCCGGCCCGACCTGGCTGGCCGGTTCCCTTTCGTTTTCCGACACCGGCGGCCTGGTTGGCCGCCGGTCTTCTCAATCCGCCGCGGCCCGGAATCGGCCGCGGTCTTCGTCGTCCGGCGCGGTGCGACGGCACCGCGCGCCTTCGCCGCGGCCCCGCTCCGGCCGCGGCGCCTTTGTTTTCTCCTCCAATGCGGCGCGGCGGCGTTGCATCCAACGGTCGCACTTCCTTTACTCCGCCGCGGCCAACGGGCCGCGTCTCATAGCTCCGGCGGCTTGTTCAGTCCGGCTGTGGGAGACCACCACGGCCCTCGTTGTCCGGAGTGGCGCGTCAAACTTGCACACTCCCATGAAGCCCTCTACGTCCTTGCGCGGTGTCACAGCACCGCACCGCCTCCTCTTCGATCCACGAGTAATCCAACAACAAGGTTTGGGTGGAGGATCGACCGTGTTCGTACGGTCCGATCCCCTCCCATGTGAATGATAACAAGTGGTCCAAATAAATTATTTACGAAGGCGTAAATTTAAATTAGGAATAAAGGTAACAACCCCTACCTCAATTAACAACTCGGCATTCGTCAACGGCCGCAGGAGATGAGTGTCGCGGAAGTCGGACGTCACGGAGGTCGGTCGTCACGGAAGAAGACGTCGTCGGCATCGCGGTTATGGCGTCGCGGTAGACGGACGTGGGTTCGCCGCGAGAGGCACGTCGCGGAAAGTGCGTTGCGGCGTCCGACGTAGGTTCGCCGCGGAAAGCACGTCGCGGAAAGGATGCATTGCGGCGTCGTGGAGGAAATCCAACGCGTTGCAGTCCGACGTCGTGGAAGAAGGTCGCCGCGTTCTTCGTCGTGGAGGAAGAACTCACAAGAAGCCTCCCTCTTTTCCTCTCCGCACAGCAAAACCCAAAACCAAAACAAAGGAAACTAAACCATGAATTAAATAGAAGGGTTTGGAATTTCAAAGGTTTTAAATCCAAACCACTTCATTTAATTCTCCTCATTTAAATCTTAAGTTATAACTTAAGTTTACTGAGTTTCCAACCTTAACTCCACATGACTCTTGAATTCCAAGAATTTGAAAATAAAACTAACTCATGTAATAAATTACACAAGTTGTCAAATTAAATAAAGTGGAGTTTAATGAGGAGTTAGGAAAGTGAGGGGTTGGGTTCGTGTGGGTCCCACTCCACCTTATCCTCTCAAGGTTGGTTAACACTTGTGGGTCCCACCCCCAACTCCCTTACTTAGGATAAAACTACAATGTAGGAAAAATAAATAAAAATTGTTAAATTTTTATTTCTAACTTCCACAATTTTTTTATTATCTTCGTAAGAGCAAACGCAACTCCGGAACTGATGTTCCTAAGCAATTACCAGCGCTGCGGTTCCAACGGTGACCTCGGATTTCGATTCCGAGCACCGGTTCAAAAGGTAGAAATTCCCGCTCGTTCGTTTACTGAACGTACCCGAGCCTAACTTCGGAAATTGATTCCGGGCACACCGGGCCTCGGAATCAGGTGCCGTCTGAAACTGCGGACTCATAAAATTCCAAAGAAAATTAACAAAAAAAAATTTCCTTGAAATTTCCGGGTCATTACATTACTCCCACTTCAGGGCTTTACGTCCCTGTAAAGCTTCAACTCACACTTAAGGGAAACAAGCAGTACTGAGCACGCAACTGAGCTTTACGCTCCCATATGCTCACCTGAAGATCTCGTGCTACCCGCAAAGCATACCCGAGTAAGCAACCGTTCATGTAGAACCTGCTCCTGTCGATCTTCGTTCTCTACTAGAACCTCTGTGCTTGTCGCCCTGTCATCGACGTCCAACTTCCCGAGGTTGATGACGTGTGAAGAAACATACACGTATCTCCACAACTGAGACACGTGGTGGACATTATGCACCCGGTGCAACTGAGGTGGTAGGGTCAAGCGGTAAACCTCTTCGCCTACCCTGCTGAAGATCAAAAGGTCCATCGAACTTCGGAGATAACATGCCACCTCGGCCACATCTCCGAAACCTCATCGGGGTGAGACCGTATAAGAACGTGTTCGTCACCCTCGAACTCAAGAGGTTTCCCTTTTTAGGTTAGAACTGAAACTCAAAACTCATGTTGCCACAAGGGTAGGGTTGACCAATCTCAAGAGTGATCGGTCACACCCTCTTATGCCTGAGTTTAATATGTGCTGCCCAGGGTTTCCTTTTCGCCGACCAAGGAAAACCCATTCCGACGTTTGCCTAAAACAGTCAATCGGGGTATGATTTGTGAATCAAAACCATACCCAGATCAACGTCGTAAGGCCTCTACGCTGCCACCAAGAGATTCCAACCGAAACTCTCGCCTCGAGGTCAAATCACACCGTCGGCGTAAGTGTGATTATCGAGTCTCCTCCCAAAGGTATCTCCAGACGTGAGGGTCAAGTCTACGGCTTACCCGGAACCTCTAGGTCTAGGACATGATTCGTGGAAGGGTAGAATGATTGGTTCTTATGTCTATAGATATGGCAGCTCGTAGTAGACATAATTCGTACCCCGAATCATTCTTAGAGCTCCTGGGTCACACTCCTTGACCGCAATGCAGCTATTCTCCTCCCCAGCCCTCCTGCTCCCTGAGCCTGGCGGGGACTACTAAGTCGGGTGGTCGTAACATGTCGAAATGTACACCACCACATGCTGCTCTCCAAGCTCCGCTTCCACATCTACTACCCTGCAGATTCATCTGTCCTTAGCACATCCTCCCCCTGAAACATTTTACACGCCCGAGTCTCTGAGACTGGCGCTAGTTTCCTGCCTTTCACTGCTAACGTTCACAACCACAAAGGTTCTCTCTAGCATCCTAGCATAGGTAGGAATGCATAGAGGAAAAGTAATGGTTCGTATGTCCTTTAGACACACTTCGCTCAGAAGTTCGAGTCTAAAGAACTGATCTCAACATAACCAACGAGTACCAAGATTGATTGGTAAGCCACGTTGAGTGCTCTGCTTCCGACATGTCGTACTGTCGAAGCTGTATTAGCTCCAGAAAACTCACAACCACCTCCTCAAGCCAGTCCTCAGCCGCCTACGAGTCAGGCTCACCTCGAAACTTGAGGGATATCTGGTGCTAAAACATATGTAAGGCACTAAGCCTGTGAGTCTCTACTACCGGTACCGCCGGTAGTGTCTGCTGACTAACAGGTAGTGACATAGCTGGCGCACTACCCGTAGGTACTATCCCAGGTATCGGTTCGCGTACCGAAGTCTCATTACTATAAGGACCAACCTCATGGTCACTCACTGGAAACACCAGGAGATAAGATCATCATCTGCTCTACTAGTATCCAAGCTAGGCGTAGAACTCTAGCAATCGCCTCCATCCAGTCCACTGCTGCCTGGGAAATCTGTCTCGCCTCGTATCCTTAGAGGCCTCTACTGCTGGAACTCGTGCATCGCGCTCTGCTAGCGTGCACCATCAGCTAGTGGCATCTGCTGCCTAACGGGTGGTGGTGCTGCTGGTACACCACCCGAAGGTGCCAACACTGAAAAAGGGCCCTGCACCGGAGTCTCGCTGCTCGGTGGGCCATCATCGAGAACTCTCTCGGAACTCCAGCTAACTATCTGCATGGTGACATCCTGAACAGTTGTGTCATGGTCAACGATTATACCTGGTGAGCTGACCTGGTTTGAGCTGACTTTAAACCTTTTGGGAAACACACACGCAATCAGTGTTTTCATGCATTAAGTCGGAAATCAGAAGTCAGGGTCCTGGTGTACGGATACGTCGGCCGCCGCACCAACACTGGACTCCCTGGACTGATAACCACACCCAATACACTAAACACTATTGCTTCACATAGAAAAAAAAAGATCAGAGTCTGCGGTAGAACCGACCGCCTCTGATACCAATTTGTCACGACCCTCCCTCGGGGCCCGTGCCGTGACTACCCCAAGCCCGCCTTCCATAGGCCAGGGGCTGGCGACTAGCACCAAGGCGTAAAATCCCAGTAAAAAGGGAAGGCATTGCCTTAAAAAATGTAAACAATCACCTCAGAGTAACAAGCGGAAGTAAAGCAGTACACAAAACTAGAACAACTATGCTGGAGTAAAGGGGCCGGAAATACAAGACCAACTGTAAAGTAAAGTACATCTCGAAAGGGAAAACAGCAATTGAAAGTACAAGCGGCTCCTGGGACGTCCTCCTCGATTCCTACCTGAAGGGTAGGTACAGATGGCTCAGCTCCTGGATCGTCCACCACGGATCCTACCTGAGGGGTAGGTACAGATAGCTCCACAACTCCTCGGTTCCAACCGTCCGCTCCGAGCACGTCCCGCTCAGTGGTCCTCCTCCGGGTACCGACCTACTCCGAAAGCCTCAACCGTAGTCAGCGCTGTCCGTCATCTGCAACCAACACAACGAAGTGCGGGCATAGCCCATGCAGGGGTGAGTATAAGATACTCAGTAGGGACCCCGAGACCCTCAAAGGTCTCCCGAAATCCACAAAGGATAAACCACATGAAGGATACAATCACGAAGTAACATCCAAAGATGATTAGGTATATTACCATACATATACCTATGTCACCAATTTCCGTTCGGCTCCAACACTGAGCCCAAGAACAACCCAATCCACAAAGAAGAGTAAACAGTAAATCCACACAGGAAAACAGTACAAGTTCACACGGTTTATAACAAGTTTATGAAATCAACGGATAACCATTACCCAGGTATATGCCCATACATATACCTAAGTTATCAAGCGACCCATCTCAATCATGATGAAACACAAAGATCATTGACTCAGCTCAAACCAGGATTTTTATTATCGAAACCGTAGCTGCTGAAGAGCCCCGTCTCTGAAGTGTGCAGTAGTCCTGTCACGACTCCGAGGTACTGCTCACTAACCTATGACTGCTGAGGTACTCCTCCTGTCGAGTACTGCGGGTCTGCTGCCAACTACTGGGTGCTCCTTCCACTGAGCGTCTGCTGCCAACTACTGGGCGCTCACCCAAATAGCCTACAGAGGTACTCCTCCTGTCGAGTACCACGGGTCTGCGGCCAACTACTAGGCGCTCCGTCCGCCGTGGGTCTGCTGCCAACTACTGGCCGCTCCGTCCACTGGGCTAGTCGACTCACTCCAAGTCGAGTCGGTCAAGCAGTCGTCAGGTCTCAGTCGGCTACACGGTCTCCGTACTCTGCACGCACGTCTCCACCGTCGCGGTTCTGTCGCTACAACCAAGCGCACACACCACTGTCAAGTACCACGGGTCCGCCGCTACACCCAAGCGCTCCCCTGCCCGCTCGTCTCCGGAAGGGTCCACTCCACGAGCTACTGGTCGATACTCCAAGTATCTCAAAGTCCAACGAAGAAGTGCCACATACGTCCGCTTCGTCAAAGGAGTCTCAACGCAACAGACGGCGCGTCAAACGGATGCCCGGTCTGTGAGTTTTTAGCCTTTTCGTTCCGAGGGCCCAGTTGGTTTCGTGAGCGAACCAAACCCGGCCATATCTCTACTGTCCCTGAACTCTCATAGGGTATGCTCATAGGGACCGTTTCTCATCGTGGTCATCAATGCCACTGACGGTTCGTCAAACGGACGTCCTGTCTGAAAGATGTCAGCTTTTCCGTTCCAGGGGCCGGTTGGATTTCAGATACGATCCAACCCGGCCATACTCCAACTGTATCCAAAACTCGGGCGGAGTGTGTCAAAATTTCAGTCTCATCAAGAGGAAGTTATCGCAACAGACGGCGCGTCAATCGGACGCCCGGTCTGTGAGTTATTGGCTTTTTCGTTCCAGGGGTCCGGTTGGTGTCGTGTACGAACCAACCCGACCGTACTCCGTCGGCATCCAAACCTCGAGCGGAGTAATCCAAAAGATCCGTCCCACTTAGAGGATTCCATCAAAGTCGACGGCACGTCAATCGGACGCCCGGAGCTCAGGATATGAGCGTTTTCGCTCCGAGGGCCCGGTTGGTTTCGTGAACGAACCAACCCGGCCGTACTCCACCTGCGTCCAAACCTCGGGCGGAATATAGCAAAAGATTCGTCTCACTAATAGGAACTTATCAGAACTGACGGCACGCCATTCGGACGTCCGTAGCTCAAGATATGAGCGTTTCCGCTCCGAGGGCCCGGTTGGTTTCGTGAACGAACCAACCCGGCCGAACTCAAAGTAATCCGAAACTTTGAGTGAGATATACCGAAACGACCGTTTCGATCCAAGGATCGCGTAGCCATAGACGGTTCGTCATTCGGAGGCCCGTAGCTCAAGTTACGCGCAAATAACCATTCTGGTTCGAGAAGGAGGGGGTCCGGGCCGACCCGGCCCGAACCGGCCCGGCCGGTTCGGCCGGCGGCGCTCGGCGGCGCGCGGCGGCGCGCGGTGGTGCGCTGAGGCGGCGCGCTGGGCGCGCAGGCGGCGCGCGGGTGAGACCCCCCCCCCCCCCCCCCCCCCGTTTTTCCCCCTGGCGGCGCGGCACGTGCCGCGCCGGTTTCAAAAAAATAAACCGCCCCCTCACATGAGGGGGCCTGCTGGACGACACGGGGGGCGCTGCCCCCCCCCCCCCCCCCCTTCTAAAGATAACCGGCCCCCAATTTAATTGGGGGCCATTATAGGCTAACCGGGGAAAATTAATTTCCCCGGTTTGACTTCCTTCCGGCCGGCCCGACCTGGCCGGCCGGTTCCCTTTCGTTTTCCGACACCGGCGGCCCGGTTGGCCGCCGGTCTTCTCAATCCGCCGCGGCGCGGAATCGGCCACGGCCTTCGTCGTCCGGCGCGGTGCGACGGCACCGCGCGCCTTCGCCGCGGCCCCGCTCCGGCCGCGGCGCCTTTGTTTTCTCCTCCGATGCGGCGCGGCGGCGTTGCATCCAACGGTCGCACTTCCTTTACTCCGCCGCGGCCAACGGGCCGCGTCTCATTGCTCCGGCGGCTTGTTCAGTCCGGCTGTGGGAGACCACCACGGCCCTCGTCGTCCGGAGTGGCGCGTCAAACTTGCGCACTCCCATGAAGCCCTCTACGTCCTTGCGCGGTGTCACGGCACCGCACCGCCTCCTCTTCGATCCACGAGTAATCCAACAACAAGGTTTGGGTGGAGGATCGACCGTGTTCGTACGGTCCGATCCCCTCCCATGTGAATGATAACAAGTGGTCCAAATAAATTATTTACGAAGGCGTAAATTTAAATTAGGAATAAAGGTAACAACCCCTACCTCAATTAATAACTCGGCATTCGTCAACGGCCGCCGGAGATGAGTGTCGCGGAAGTCGGACGTCACGGAGGTCGGTCGTCACGGAAGAAGACGTCGTCGGCATCGCGGTTATGGCGTCGCGGTAGACGGACGTGGGTTCGCCGCGAGAGGCACGTCGCGGAAAGTGCGTTGCGGCGTCGGACGTAGGTTCGCCGCGGAAAGCACGTCGCGGAAAGGATGCATTGCGGCGTCATGGAGGAAATCCAACGCGTTGCAGTCCGACGTCGTGGAAGAAGGTCGCCGCGTTCTTCGTCGTGGAGGAAGAACTCACAAGAAGCCTCCCTCTTTTCCTCTCCGCACAGCAAAACCCAAAACCAAAACAAAGTAAACTAAACCATGAATTAAATAGAAGGGTTTGGAATTTCAAAGGTTTGAAATCCAAACCACTTCATTTAATTCTCCTCATTTAAATCTTAAGTTATAACTTAAGTTTACTGAGTTTCCAACCTTAACTCCACATGACTCTTGAATTCCAAGAATTTGAAAATAAAACTAACTCATGTAATAAATTACACAAGTTGTCAAATTAAATAAAGTGGAGTTTAATGAGGAGTTAGGAAAGTGAGGGGTTGGGTTCGTGTGGGTCCCACTCCACCTTATCCTCTCAAGGTTGGTTAACACTTGTGGGTCCCACCCCCAACTCCCTTACTTAGGATAAAACTACAATGTAGGAAAAATAAATAAAAATTGTTAAATTTTTATTTCTAACTTCCACGATTTTTTTATTATCTTCGTACGAGCAAACGCAACTCCGGAACTGATGTTCCAAAGCAATTACCAGCGCTGCGGTTCCAACGGTGCCCTCGGATTTCGATTCCGAGCACCGGTTCAAAAGGTTGAAATTCCCGCTCGTTCGTTTACTGAACGTACCCGAGCCTAACTTCGGAAATTGATTCCGGGCACACCGGGCCTCGGAATCAGGTGCCGTCTGAAACTGCGGACTCATAAAATTCCAAAGAAAATTAACAAAAAAAAATTCCTTGAAATTTTCGGGTCATTACAAGAATGGTCATGTTAAAATTTATAATTATTTATTAATCATTCATTATTATACTCCTTTGATGTTAGTTTACATTTATGAATTAATAATTATTTAAATATTAACATCATGAAATATTCTTTATATTATTCATAAATTCTAATATAACCAATGACAGGTTAAAAACAATTGAAGAATCTATCTGGTTGTGTTGATAATTTTAGTCAGATAAAAATGGAATACAAGACATGTAGCTCAAACATACATATCATCTACCAATGATTAATGCATTAAGATGAACCTAGAAGTTAATTTGGAGCATAGTTATTTGAATTATACATGGTGTCATTAAAACATCACATATTGACTCATACATGGTGACACATGTATTCTATAACTACATGTTGTGTAACTCATTTACACATCATGTAGTCCACACATTATTATAGGGGAAAACACATAGTCAGAGATGCATTGTGATTTTTTACATGATGTGTGTTAAAAATAGATATGCAACTCAGAGGTCACATGACATGTAGATATCTTTCACACCCTGGGGCCTCATTAATGTCTCCAATTGACATACACACCTAGTACCTAGGTGTGTGTCATGGATTGATGGATAATTGATATACATGGTGTGTATATAGCTTGTACACACTATGTATCCTACATATTTTCATAGAAAATAAAAGTAATCAATTAATCAATTAATTATAATAAACATGTTTTTGGTTTTAATTAATTGATAGTAAATTCCATGTGGTTTTATTTAAATGTATTAAATTCTTAATTAATTTTCGTGTAAAATTAGAAATTACATACCGTGTATAGTTGTAATTTTTCTATTACATAGAAATCATTAAAAACATTAAATTCCATGTAAATTGACACATTCTAATTATTTATTTACTTATAGTAGGCACCATGTAATTATATAATATTCTATATATGATATATGTAATATAAGGGTACAATATGTGAACAAAATACACATCGGGTAGTTTGGATGAGTACATGTCATGTCACCTCCAAGTACATGCATTGTACTTAGTTAATATTAAATATTTTTAATTTATTTAATTTTTTCCAACATATACTGTGTGGGTACATAAATGTATATTTGGATGATTATTAAGATAAATTAATTAATAAATTAATTATGATAATTAATTTTTTTAATCATTTTTATTATAATTAAGAATGATTGAAATGAATATTAGTTTATTAAATGTGTATTCATTACATATGTAGATGATCATGACCATGGGTGAACTCTGTATGGATTGTATTTAATTTAATTTATTTATTTCATATGTTTTTTAAATTATTATTATTAAATTAGAATAATGTCCTTTATGTCATCCCCTCATTTCATTATGTAAGGGCCTATGTGTTTTTGTTAACTATTATGTAAACCCCATTAAACTATTACATTGGTTCTCTTCACGTGTATATGAGTAAATAATATGTAAGGATGGAGCTCATGGGATATTCTGGGTATATCCAGATGGAACTGAGGTGAAATAAACCTAGTTTATACACATGATAGAGGTGGAATACTACAACTTCAACCAAGACTAGCTCCAAAATGTTTCTCCCTTGGGTCAATTGTTTTATTATTTTCTTATTTATAAAAAACATGTGGATAAATCTCATGATCATTCCACCTAATTTATTATCTCTATTACATGATCATTTATTTATATTTTACTGATGCACTATCTTGATCACATATATAAATTATTTAAATAACAAATATGCTCAGATGGAATGAAAGAAAAGGATTGTACATAAATATTTTACTAAAAAGTGGTTAATAACTAAAGTAAAATCTACGTGGAAATAAAAATTAATGTACAAAAGATGAAATAAAATAAATTTATGCATAATGAAAAAAAATACCTTCATAAAATATTAAGCTAGAATTTTCCTTACATTACTTGATTATGAATGAAACTATAAAACTAAGTGGTGATTTGACCCCATTGAGAGAACTTTTTTTATTGGTGAGTTATTATGAATATTTTGGGTCAGAATAAAAGAAATTTCATCAACATAAGTATCCATCTCTAAAAGGGATGTATATTGGGGGAAAATGTTGAGGAAATCCATAATAGAATTTCAGGATTGGAGAATTACCTTAATATAACTAAGAGTTTCTAGCCTATATTTGTTATGAACGACAACATAAGTACCTTAATGTAATTGAATAGGACCACACCTGGTTTATAAGAAGGGAAATGTGGTTCTATTTCACTATAATTTCAACACAATAGGATTTTCTGAATCCAATGTTGAGGGATGTTGACACTTGATAAAATAGTGGGTGACTTGATAAAATAAATAAATTATTATGTCTAATTATTTTTTTAATCAACTAAAATATTAATATTGTGATTTATTATTATTATATTAAAATATAAAATTCATCAACCATGTTATCTCTATTATTAATTTAGGAGAAAGACATTTTTCAATTTGGTAGTAACTTCTAATAATGGTACAGTTTATTGTGCATTTTATTACACCATAAATATAATCTTTGCATTCAAGAGGGCCTAAATTCTAATCTAACTACAATGGATGTGATTGATGAAGATTTCATTTTCTATGAAAAATATTTAAATTATGATCTAGATTTATATAGTTTTATGGAATCATCCTTCTCTAGTGAACTTCAAAAGTTACATGAGGCCATGGGTGTATACACATTTCTTACCCATCTCTAGGATCACTATTAGGGGAGGGAAAGAATGTAGTGGTGTGACATTTACGATATTCTCATTATAAGAATACTTGGAGAGGGTGTGTTGTTTTTTCCTCATATATTCCAAATGATTGAATACATTGGGTGGATTGAGATTATTAGTTTTAGATAACCAAAAATATTTACACATATATTATACCTACATTATTCCCTCATAGATTCTTTGTATTTGTTGTAAATTTTTATTATAAACAATATTTATAAGTCTCTCCAAAATATTGTAACAATACGTCACCAATTTTATATATGACAAGAAGTGAAAAAGACATCTTTTATTATGGTAGGAAAGGGAAAGGAAAATAAAAAAGGATCAAGACATATAATAATTCCAATGTTTCTTCAAAACACCCTTACAAGATTAGGAACGTCAAGGGGAAATCAAAAGATCATGTTTTTATTTAATCCTCATGTGTCCATAATTGTCATTATAAGAGAAATTATAAAAAAAATTAAGTAAAAGTTTGTAAATAATGTATATTTATCTCTGAAATTATTTTTTCTTACTTCTTCAGTATTAAATATAATGTGTTTTACATATGTGTATTGAAACACAGTGTCCAAGTTTGCATATAAAGATTAATAGAAGTAATATTTGTTCTCTAAAATAAGAGAAAATGTTATTCCAAGTTCATTGTGTAGTAGTTCACTACGTCATGATTTTCTAATAGATTTATATTAAACTATTGTTTAGTATTATTACAAAAACATTTATCTTAGTTCTCATTTAGATATAATGAGACATTATTTTATAATGGGATAGATGTTTTATTTTATTGTCATAAAAAATTAATCATTCATTGATATTTGAATAATATATTTTTTAAATTATAAATCAATGACTAATATAAATATAAGACTAAGAATACCTCATTGATAAAAATTAATTCTTTTCTAGTAAAATATATAGTAATTGAAAAATTTATAACCAAAATTTTGTTATGATCTATTTTGATCAAATACACTAAGTATACGAACTAATTAAATATTATGTTTTAAAAAAATATACATTCAGAAATAAATTAATAAATAAATATACTGTAGTTTTATAATAGAAACTATATGATGTATTCTAAATATGTAGCTAAAAACTAATTTCATATATTTCATGAGATCCCATTAATATATTTTAGGAATTCTCATCGAATAAATGAATACTCTTCATAACTTATAAAGGATCCATCATGTTGGCTTATCAGAGTGTATCAAAACAAAATATTCATTGATCATTAATATGTGCATTAAAGGTAATTCAAAGATCAAATTTCCTTATAAATAAAAAATTGATGATTTTTAAATGGGATCGATGAAATTTGATATGTATTTCAAATCTTCCACAATTTCATTGACCAAAAATGCATATAAAAAGAAAATAACTAACTTTGTACTGACTATAATTACTAACAAATATAATATTAAATTCAATATGATAAAGAATCAATTAATTATAGTTTCAAATAATTTATGGGGATGATTTTAAAAAGATAACTTCAACTATAAATGTTCATCAATGAAACATCAAAATGAATCTACACTAATTTTTCTAAAGTCTTTATGGATATTACTTAATTTTTCTAGAACAACTTTATTTATATAATAAGTAATAACATATCGATAGATATAGTGGGAGTAGGATAGAATTCAATTATGTTTAGGATCTAGATGAAATGAGTTGGAATAGGAATATAGACTTCCCAATTCTCTATGGAAGAACTTGTTAAAAGAGACACAAGTTGTAAGGAAGATAAGACCAAAATGTGGTTTATATTCGCTAAGACGGGTGTCATATTATTCCATAGGAATAATTAATTCTACAAATAAGCAATCAATAAAAATATTATAATATTGACGAGTATGTTTTATTAATGGAATTAATGTAATAAAATTTTGGGGCACCATATTTTTTATGTTTCTATACTTCTTCTCTCTGGTGAGTATTCATGAAAAATAGTATGTTATTGTTAGAATTCATTACTAATAAAGCATGATAGATTAGTAAAAAGATGTTTAAAACCTAGTCTATGAAAAAACCCTTACATTAATCAACACAATAAAATATATTTGAATTCTACTTGTCATAGATTCATTATTTGATCATATTATTCAGTGATTGGATGTCAACTATAGTTTCCTTAATATAAACCCTATAAAACAAGTCTATATATCATAAATAAAAGGTTTACTGACACTAATGAATACTATTAATATATAAAAAATTCACATATACATTTATAGTTATAATTCAGAATAGTGATAATAAAATAGTCATCTAGAATGAGGTAATTCCATCTGTCTTCAAAGGGTTACTGAGAGAAACACTATTTTTTAATACATATATGCAGATAACATATGAAAAAAGTAGTCAGTGTTATATTATTTATATGTAAGAAGCCAGATCTCTTTTCAGGTATGTTTTCCCTTTTTCTGGTGTTTTAAAGGAAAATAAATTTTTATGGATGTTTTCAAAGTACACGCCATGTACTTTCTGAGTACACACCGTGTTCTTTTTCCCGGCTCGAAGCCGTGTGTTGGTCGTGCCCGAGCCACACACACAGTGTTTAAGGCTGAGGTGGAGGTCGGTTATTTCAGAGTATGGAAAATAGTAGTACACACTGTGTACTCAAGAAGTACACACCGTGTACTTTCTTTTTTTCATTAAACGGATTGGGGTCGCGCCTAACCCACAAAATCATCTTCTTCTCCAGATTTCATCCACCCGGAAGCGACCGTATGGCCGAATCTTCTCCGAGCTTCCGCCCCGCCGTCCGTTCTCCGATTTGAGCACGGTCGATTGTGTTGGAATCGTAGCGGTGAGTTCTTCCTTATGCTTTAGCCTTGTTTCTTGATTCCTCCTCATTTCCATGTTATCATGGGATGAACGTTTTGTGCGTTTTCTGAGATCTACATTTTTCTAAGAGGAATCTTTCGTCATGGTTCGCGTATATCGAACTCCTTGGATCGAGGTAGGTGGTTTTTGCATTTTTTTTGAAAGTCGAGGAATATTATGTGCAAATTCCACTCACACCTATGAATGGGGTATTGCGTGTTTCCTGTTTTCCCCTGTTGCTTTCCTGCCTTGCTTGTTATCTTTAGTAGAGGATATTTCTTGTGAATAGAGTAATTTATTTTGTGCTCAGATTTCTTTTCAATGCTTTTTTTCCTGTTGGGAGTTTTTCCAGTTTCCATGCCTAGTTGTAGGATAGAGGAACTGTTGTTTTGTTATTGTTGTTGAGCCGTAGAATGATAGCCAAGTACTTCTTGTGGTTTACTTGGACGATATACATGCGCTGAGCATGTTTAGTGGTACTCAGGACTGTGAGAACCTAGAGTAGCAGAACAAAGGGGGAATTGACGGAAGGGCTTCTCCAGAGTGTCTTTTAATTACGATGTGAGACTATAGAAGGAATTGACGTTGAGTTCTTCCCCAGAGATTCTGTAGATCCACAACGTGGGCCATAGGGGGAATTGACGTTGAGTGCTTCCCTAGAGAGTCTTTAGCACAATATGTGACTATAGGGGGAATTGATGGTGAGTGCTTCCCTAGAGAGTCTACTTAATTATGTAGTTGAACCAGAGGGGTGAGACTATGTGTGATTCCAAAAGGTTTTCTAGTAATTATAGGTTGAACCATATGGGTTAGGCTATGAGAGCTACCCAGAGGGTTACCTGTTTTCTTCTTGTTGTTGACTACTTAGTTGTGTGCTTTACTTGTTAGAACTGTGGGTTGTAGCTGCTTGTGATTTTCTATTTACTGCTTCTTGTTCTCTTACTGCCATGGATTCTTTGACTGTTAGGCACAAATATTTGGGTGATTTCATGTTGGGATTGTATCTCATACCCTGTTTGGGCCATGCTTTTGGGCCCAACCAAACTATGTTGTTGCAGGTATAGATAAGGGCAAGCGCCCGTCTACTTCAAGATCTTGACTGCATCAGGAGATGGGGAGCATGGGATCGATCCATGGCTCGCATTGCTAAGGAGCTTACTTTGTTTATTTTCCACATGGTTTCAGTTGTATTTCAGAACGTTGTAGTGTTTGCTGTTTTCCTTAGATACTTGTACCTGCTGCATCATTGACATCATAGTTATATATCTATATTGCTTCCGTTGTTTGGGTTTCTGTTGTTATGCATGTTGTTTACTGTTTCTGCTAATTATTTTTGTTTTCTTACCTTTTATACCTTACCTAATGAGGGCATAGTTTCCCCCACCGACTCACCAAGTCCCTCGCTGCTAGTCTGCAGCCTCTGGCATTCAGGGAAAGGCGCTTGAGGTCATGTGGAGAACCGGGTACGGGGCACCAGTGGAGGGGTTCCGGATTCGGGTCGTTACAAAGTGGCATCAGAGGGGTTCTTTTCTATTGCTTTATAGTTTGTAGACCTTAGCCAGGGATAATACGGATTCGGTACATGGCATTAAGCTGTGCTCGGGAGTAGTTATCCTGTGTACAGGGAAAAGCCATACTACATCGTTAATTGCAGTTGCTGGTTTTGAGACTTTATAGTTGATCTGATTTCACCTAGAGTGATTCACATGGCTTGTGCTATTACTATTTTTATATTGCAGTTCAAATTCTGTCGCAACCCGATGAGATGAGGGTATGTTGTCTCATGCATCATATAGACACTTGTAGGAATCACATGCCATGCATTCTTTCAATGCCATCTAGGGTGCATTAGTGATTGCATGCTGTTGTGATAGACTATGTGAAGATTATGCATGCTGTTGTGATAGTTCCTTGATATATTCTCTACTGTTATGTTAGAAAACTTTTGTTTTGTTCATTGTTTAAATTGAACGCAAAATTTTGGTTCTTAAGGTGTTATGCCCCCTCACGGATCGGAATTTGGCACTTTTTCGCCTTGATGTTAGTGTTTTGGGATTTTTGTGCAGTTTCTAAGTTACTGCGCAGAAAAACCCAGAATACACGGCGTGTAATTTTTGGATACATTTCATGTGGTTTTCAGGCCGTGTCACTGACCGTGTGAGCAGAACATGGTGTCGTGGGAATAACTTTGGGAACATGCCGTGTACGATTGGTACACGTCGTGTATGTTCGGAGTCGTGTACCCGGCCGTGTCACTAACAACACTGGTCGGGGAAGTACGGGTAGAACACACTGTGTCCATAGGGAACACGTCGTGTAGTCGTGTCCAGGAACCCTGCTGTGTCACGAACAACACGGTTCGGTGTTACCTTCCTTTCCACACGCCGTGTTTGTTCGGAGCACGCCGTGTAGTCTTTCCTAGGTACCTGGCCGTGTCACGAACAACACGGGACGGTGTCGCATTTTCCTATACATGCCATGTTTTCTCGGAGCACGCCGTGTAAGGTCTAGCCATGTAGACGGCCATGTACTCAACAACACGGACCACCGAAGACTTGTCTAGTGCACGTCGTGTTTGTTTCGAAAACGCCGTGTGGTCTCGGGTTAAGTCGAAACGTGTGGGTTAGCCATGTAAGGAACTAGGGCAGGGGAATAGTTCCATGTACATGCCGTGTGCTGGGGTCAACATGTCGTGTAGTTTGAAGTGTACACGACTTGTAGGGCAGGAGTACACTCCCATGTTAGTGACTTGAAAAGACATGTCGTATAGTTTTTACACACGCTGTGTAGTATTGTTTTTCAATATTTTGTATTTTTCTTCCATTGTTCCTGTTTTGTGCCCTTTTGTTCTCTGTCCTTGTTTTCCTGATCTAAGGTGTGCTTTTGATCTTTCAGAGCTATGCCTCCGAGACATCCTCTGGTCATACGTCTGTCGTCAGGCAGTGATCAGACGCCAGACATGGCTGATCAGGGACTTCCTGTCGATCCCCCAGCCAAGCCATCCATGGCACTGGTTGTTGTACCAGTTTCGGGCGCGGATGCACAGTTTAGGGAAGGTTTCATGAGGATGATGAAGGGCTTCCAGGGAGCACCGCCTCTTGCCTCGTCTATGGCAGACTTGACGTGGGTATTTCAGCAGCAGCATCCTCCCACGTTCACGGGGGAGGGAGGACCTCAGGCTGTAGAGTCATGGATGGAAGACATGCTGACTATCTTCGAGCATCTAGAGACTCCTCTAGAGAGGTGGGTCAATCTCGCCACCTACATGCTCCGATACTCTGCCAAGAGGTGGTGGGACGTGATCTCACAAGCGGGTTAATAGCAGGCTATGACTTGGGAGGAGTTCCAGCGCGTGTTCTACGACTACTTCTACCCGGAGACCCTAGGGGCCGATTGAGCCTGGAAGTTCTTGTGCTTAGAGCAGGGTACTCTATCTGTCATGGAGTATTCCTCTCATTTCACTGACCTGCAGTGTTTTACACCCCTTCAGAATGGGAGTGGGGTGTTCTTGGCGAGGAAGTTTGAGGATGGACTCAGGCGGGAGATCCGCTCGCAGGTGAACATATTCCAGCTGACTTCCATTTTCAATCAGGCATTGATTACAGAGCGCAATCTGAGAGACTCTGGAGCTGCAAGCCAGGGCGGTTCTGCTTCCAGAGTTATCCATCCTCCATATGACTGCAAGAAGCGTCGTAGGGAGCCTACGCGCGGTGATTCAAGGAAGTGTGACGCATCATCAGGAAGCCAGGTGACATGCTATCAGTGTGGCCGGACATGGCACATGAGGCTGCAGTGCCAGAGGGACCCCATGGAGTGCCGATCTTGTGGCAAGATGGGTCACCTTCAGCGTTTCTGCCAGGTTTTCTCACCAGCAGCTGGTGACCGGGGTTCTTCCATGACTCCTCGTTCCAGAGCATCCCCACTAGTTTTTCACCAGTTAGGAAACTAGAGTTCTTCCGGCCATTCGGGCCGAGGTGGAGGTTGAGGCCGTGGTAGTAAACCACCAGTTCCTCAGCACCAGCAGGGAGGTTCAGTCCAGAGTGGTAAGCCAGGGGCACAGGATAGCGACATGGGCCAGTCTTTCATCGTGGAGTAGACTTATCATGAGCAGTATCTCGTCCCTTCTACTGTTGGAGGTAAGATTTTAGTAGCCTCAATTTTATCTTCAGCCCTTTTCAATATTGGTGTTGCGCATAGTTTTATCTCTTTTTCCATTGTGGAGAGCGTTGGACTCTACATCTTTTCCTCTTCCAGCTCTTTGACACTAGACACACGTTTGGGAATGAGGACATCTAGCGTACTCCAGTGCAGAGAGTGCCCTCTCGAGGTGGCATGGTATCACTTCTTATGGGATATCTATGTCCTAGAGATGATAGGCTATGATGTCATCCTCGGCATGGACTGGTTGATTCCCTTCCAGGTAGTCGTTGACTATTATTGCCACAGAGTCAGTTTCATTTCACCAGAGGGTGAATCATTCCTTCATAGAGGCGAATGGGACGTTTGGGCGAGTCGGGCGGGACTCAAGCATCTTGGGCTAGGAGGGGTGTCAGCCCAGATTTCTAGTCTTATTTGGATGATCATGGGACTCCACAGATGGACTTTCCTCCAGTGGTGGATCGCTTCAAGGACGTCTTTCTAAAGACTTTTCAGGTTATCCTTCGGAGCGTGAGGTAGACTTATCTATTGAGCTCATGCCATGAGCATCACCGGTGTCCATTCCTCCCTATAGGATGGCCACACCTAAATTGCAGGAGCTCAAGAAGCAGTTGGAGGAGCTATAGGCTAAGGGTTTCATCTGACCCAGTACTTCTCCTTGGGGTTCGCCTATTCTGTTCGCGAAGAAGGCAGACGGTACCCTTCGGCTTTGTGTGGATTATCGGAAGATGAACCAGTTGGCGGTCAAGAACCGATATCCCTTGCTGTGGATTGATGACCTTTTCAATCAGCTTCGAGGAGCCCGAGTGTTCTCGAAGATCGACTTGAGGACCAATTATCATCAGTTGCCCGTTAGACCATCAGATATACCTCTGACAGCCTTCAAGAGCATGTATGGTCTATACGAGTATACAGGCATGTAGTTCGGTCTCATGAACGCACCTACATTTTTCAGGGCACTGATGAACCGAGTGTTCCATCCTTACTTGGAATACTTCTTTTTGGTCTTCGTGGACAATATCTTGGTGTACTCTCACACTCGACATGACCATGCCGCCCATCTTGAGATCGTTCTGAGTACATTGAGAGAGCAACGGCTTTATGCGAAACTCTCAAAGTGCCACTTCTGGATGGATCAGATTCACTTCTTGTGTCACGTCATCTCATTGGCAGGAGTATCTGTGGACCCAGAGAAAGCTAGAGCTGTAGTTTCCTGGGAGTAGCCGAAGAATGTTTTTGAGGTACGGAGCATCCTAGGGTTGGCTGGATACTACAGACACTTCATTCAGGACTTTTCTCATCTAACAAAACCTTTTATATGTCTGACCAGGAAGGGGGTGAAGTTCTTATGGTCAGATTCTTGTGAGTTAGCCTTTCAAGAGCTGAAAGGGAGGTTGACGTCAGCACCAATACTAGTCTTTCTGGATCCAGGCAAGAGCTACACGGTTTATTGTGATGCTTCAGGTAACGGTCTAGGAGCTATGCTTATGCAGGGAGATGGAGTTGTTGCATACGGGTCTCGGAAGTTGATGCCACATGAGAGGAACTACCCTATGCACGATTTGGAGTTGGAAGCTATTGTTCATGCCTTGCACTGTTGGAAGAACTATCCTCTGGGAGAGAACTTTGTGGTCTTTACAAACCACAAGAGTCTCAAGTATATCTTCACTCAGCATGATCTGAATCTGAGGCAGCACAGGTGGGTTAAGTATCTACAGTCTTTTGACTTTGAGCTTGCCTATACGCCGGGAAAGGGCAACACCGTGGCAGATGCGTTGAGCAGGAGAACTCAGATTCAGGCCATTCAGGAGGCCAGTAGTGAGTGGCAACTGATGGCTCTGTTCTCTAAGATGCATCTGGAGGTGCATGACAAACGTGGATAGACTTTTCTATCTTCTATAGTTGTTACCTCCACGCTACTTGATCGGGTACGGATGAGGCAGCTATCAGACTCAGAAGGCTTAGTCTTGCGGGAGAGTGTGTAAGGAGAGGACCCTCTTCCTGTATGGACAGTGGGTGAGGACGAGATCTTGTGTTTCCAAGGACGCGTGTGGGTGTCAGCAGACATACATGAGGAGCTGATGCGGGATTTTTATTCCTCTATTTGGTCAGTTCATCTTGGCGTCACCAAGATGTATCGGGACCTTCATTTCCAATACTGGTGGCCAGGTATGAAGAAGGATGTTTCTGGTTTTGTCATGAGATGTTCTACTTGTCAGTAGGTGAAAGCGGAGCATCTGCGACCATCGGGGCTTTTACAGCAGTTACCCATTCCCGGAGGGGAAGTGGAACGATGTTGCGATGGACTTCGTGACTGGGTTGCCGAGATCGCCTCAGTGAAACGATGTTGTTTGGGTTGTCGCCAATAGGCTTACGAAGGTTTCTCACTTCTTGTCGATCAGGGATACCTTCATTGTCGATGATCTGGGACAACTTTACATTAGAGAGATCATTGGTTTTCATGGAGTTCTGCGCTCTATTTTTCAGACAGAGATGCATTCTTTACCTCTCGGTTTTGGAAGGGACTTCAGAAGGTCTTGGGTACACAAGTACTTTTGAGTTCAGAATACCATCCCCAGACTGATGGCCAGTCCAAGCGCACGATCCAGGTGCTTGAGGATATGCTTCGGGCTTGCATTCTAGACTTTGGCGGTTCTTGGGAGAAGCATATCCCTTTGGTGGAGTTCGCCTACAACAACAGTTTCCAGGTGACCATGCAGATGGCACCATACGAGGCCTTGTACGGTAGGCCATGTTGATCACCCTTATGCTGGATGGAGGAAGGAGAGGCAGCTTTGCTGGGACCTAGTCTTTTTTAGGAGACTTCAGAGCAGATAGAGATGATTCAGAAGAGGATTGCTATAGCGCAGTCTCGACAGAAGTCTTATGCTGATCAGCGGAGATGACCTTTGGAGTTTGAGGTCGGTGATCAGGTTTTCCTGTGTGTCGCACCGAGGTTGGGACACAAGAGGATTCAGAGATAGGGTAAGCTTTCATTGCGGTACGTCAGGCCGTTTGAGGTCTTGGAGAGAGTTGGGTCGGTCGCCTATCAGTTGCAGTTACCTCAGAGGTATCGTCCCATGCACGACGTCTTCCACGTCTCTCAACTCCGACGTTACTTTTCAGACCCATCTCAAGTCTTTCAGCCCGAGGAAGTCGAGCATGAAGAGGATGCATCATTCGAGGAGCATCCTATACGGATTGTCTATCATAGTATGAAAGTTCTTTGCGGTCAGTCTGTTCCTCTGGTATGAGTACTATGGCAGCATGGGTGAGTACAGGACGAGACCTGGGAGAGAGAGACCGATGTACGATCGTAGTGGCTGAAGCTGTTCGATGTTTCTCCTTCTCCGCCTCGTTAGGGAAATTTGGGGATGAATTTATTTAAGGGGGGAGTTTCTAAGAACCTAGATCTCTTTTCAGGTATGTTTTCCCTTTTTCTGGAGTTTTTAAGGAAAATAAATTTTTTTGGAAATTTTCAAAGTACACGTCGTGTACTTTCTGAGTACACACCGTGTTCTTTTTCTCGGGTTGAAGCCATGTGCTGGTCGTGCCCGAGCCACACACACGGTGTGTAAGGCTGAGGTGGAGGCCGGTTATTTAGGAGTACAGAAAATTGCATTACACATCGTGTACTCAAGAAGTACACACCGTGTACTTTCTTTTTTTTTTCATTAAACGGACTGGGGTCGTGCCTAACCCCCAAAATCATCTTCTTCTCCAGATTTCCTCTGCCTGGAAGTGATCGTACGGCCAAATCTTCTCCGAGATTCTGCCCCACCGTCTGTTCTCCGATTTGAGCACGGTCGATTGCGTTGTAATCGCAGTGGTGAGTTCTTCCTTCTGCTTTAGCCTTGTTTCTTGATTCCTCCTCGTTTCCAAGTCATCGTGGGATGAATGTTTTGTTCTTTTTCTCAGATCTACATTATTCTGAGAGGAATCTGTCATCGTGGTTAACGTATATCGAACTCCTCAGATCGAGGTAGGTGGTTTGTGCCTTTCTGTTGAAAGTCGAGGAATATTTTGTGCAAATTCCACCAATACCCATGAACGGGGTATTTCATGTTTCATGTTTTTCCCATGCTGTTTTCCTGCCTTTCTTGTTTTCTTTAGTAGAGGTTATTTCTTGTTAGTAGAGTAATTTATTTTGTGCTCAGATTTCTTTTCCATGCTTGTTTTGCCTGTTGGGAATTTTTCCAATTTCCATGCCTAGTTGTAGGAGAGCGGAACTATTGTTTGGTTATTGTTGTTGAGCCGTTGAATGATATCCAAGCAGTTCTTCAGGTTTACTTGGATTATATACATGCGCTGAGCATGTTTAGTTGTACTCAGGACTGTGAGAACCTAGAGTAGCAGACCAAAGGGAGAATTGACGGAAGGGCTTCTCCAAAGTGTCTTTTAATTACGATGCGAGACTCTAGGGGGAATTGACATTGAGTGATTCCCCAGAGAGTCTGTAGATCCACGTCGCAGGCCACAGGGACAATTGACATTGAGTGCTTCCCCAGATATCCTTTAACACGATATGAGACTATAGGGGGAATTGAAGGTGAGTGCTTCGCCAAAGATTTTGCTTAATTACGTTGCTAAACCAGAGGGGTGAGACTGTGTGTGCTTCCCAGAGGGTTGCTAGTAGTTATAGGTTGAACCATAGGGGTTAGGCTATGAGAGCTACCTAGAGGGTTACCTGTTTTCTTCCTGTTGCTGACTGCTTACTTGTGTGATTTACTTATTAGAACTGTGGGTTGTAGCTTCTTGTGCTTTTCTGTTTACTTCTTCTTGTTCTATTACTGCCATGTATTCTTTGAGTGTTAGGCACAAATATTTGGGTGATTTCCTAAATGGATTGTATCTCACACCCTGTTTACGCCATGAATTTGGGCCCAAGCAGACTATGTTGTTGCCGGAATAGATAAGGGCAAGCACCCTTCTACTTCTGGATTTTGACTGCATCAGGAGCTGGGGAGCATGGGACCGAGCCATTGCTCGCGATACTGAGGAGCTTACTTTGTTTCTTTTGCACTTGGTTTCTGTTGTATTTCATCACGTTGTTGTGTTTTCTGTTTTCCTTATATACTTTTACCTGCTGCATCATTAACATCATAGTTATATATCTACATTGCTTTCGCTGTTTGGGTTTCTGTTGTTATGCATGTTGTTTACTACTTCCACTAATTGTTGTTGTTTTCTTACCTTTTATACCTTACCGAATGAGGGAATAATTTTCCCACCGACTCACTAAGGACCTCAATGCTAGTCGGCAGCCTCTGGCATTCAGGGAAACGAGCTTTAGGTCATGTGGCGAACCGGGTACGGGGCACCAGTGGAGGGGCTCCGGATTCGGGTCGTTACATTATATGACAAAAAATGATTTTCTCCAATTATGAAATAAAATAAGAGACTATATCTAGGGAATTAAAATTAAAAAGTTAGATCTTTGGGGTTGATAAATCTAGTCATGATGCATACCTTGGTTAGATGTAATAGTTCAAGATTGAGATGTTTTCCATGTAACATGGAAGAAAATCTCTCCATGATAATGTTCACAGGTAGAGGTGGAGATTGTGAATAAAATTTCACAAGATTAAGTGCTAATAATTTATCTAATATTACTTGATATGTTTTGACATTTGATATTCACGTTTCATGGAATGAAAATATCAAACAAACCTAGTTTAATTACATATACGATTATTTATAACTATTAATGGAACTTAAAGTGTATAAATGGATGAGTTCCTTATGAAATAGAAATGGGAGTGCAAGTGTTTAATGGGATATAAAAAATTCTTTTTAATAATTTTAATCTAAGAGCATAGTGAGCCTATGTTAATATATAAAACAAACTTATAACAACCTATAGTTATTGTAACTACAATAACCATGAAAATTTAAGGTTCTAATGTAGATTAAGAACTAATTTAGAAATAAGTTTTTCAAATTTAGGTTACCAAAATAGTAATATTATTGTCATTATTATTATAAGAATTAACTTTTATATTGTCTAAATTTTCATTTTTATGAAAAAAGTAAAAAATAGAGGATACTTGGGTTTATTACTATAGGATGGATTTTCTTAATGTAGTGTAGTTGGAGTAAGTAGATTCACCGCATAGACATGTGTTTATACCAACCCTATCCATGGTAACATAGTAGGCCTAACAATAATAGTCGTACTCAATATTATCATGTATAACATGTGAAAACTAACCTATCATTCCTCAGGAAGCTCTAGTGAATGTGGGGGTTTGTTGGAGTTTTTTTCCTCGAACAAAATACTTTTTAATTTATATTTATTGTATATTATAGTATTTAAATATTAATTTATTCTTTATTAGATATCGGTTATTATTAGGAATAAATTTAATGGGATAATTTTTTAGAGTATTTGTCACACTGATAAGGTCGTAACAGCTCAATTTTATGGTGAGAACCTAAATATGATATGATTATATTATTTATTTATATGTCCTATTCTTGTATGATAGAATATAATCGGAAAGAAATGATACAGACTATCAAGAGAAGATTCTAATAATAGTATAATACTTTATCTCACGAAATGCACACTTTGGTGATCTCAAATATGGGAGATTATGAGGAAAGACCCTCCAATTGAAATTTCACTTGTTAAGTGTCATTGGATATTACTATATATGAGATGGTGTAATGGAAATTACACATTAATATTATTATTAATATTTATCATGACATGTGTAATTTGATGTATTTCCCCAAATTCTAGTGGTATATGTTTTTAGGAAGTAGGTTATGTTGGGTGGATCATGGTTTTCAACCCAGCCTGAAGTCCTTGGAGAGTTGTTATTTATTTTTGGATAATCCCATTATTAATATGGTTAATAGGGAACCGTAACATGACCCATAGGCCTAGTGGAACAAGTCCCATTATATAATACAAAGGCCCACAAACCTAACTTCTCTAGAACATCCCATCCCTAGTATTTTCTTCATTGATGGTTCCTAACTCCCATATCACATGAATGATCAGCTAGCATTTGCCTGTGCAGAGCTGATTGGTGCCAGGGAGATGATATCTTTTCCCTTTTAATTTGAATGGAACTATTGAACAAAATTTTATGGTCATTGTATATTTAAAGGTTAATTTCAAGTAAATAAAAATAAAGACATATCGATCATATAGGTTGATGACACGAGTATTCATTATAGTTTATGAGATAACATAATAAAGGGATTATATTACACAATGTGTGTTTGTATGTGGTTTCTAACATATAAACATTAAATCTATCCCCTTGGGTGCCTTTATGTATTTCTAGATGCTGATAGGGGACTTTAGGGAATCCCACCTAAAGCCACTGAGGAATAATCCTAGAGGGTTACACACTTGGTGTTTATACTTATCACTATTAAATTATATTTGAATTTAATTATTGGAATAAATATTGTTCCACATACCTATATTAATTGAAAATATACAGTGACCATATTTAAGTGTGAATTTAATATTAAAATAAATATTTATTCACTAGACCCTAAATATTAAAATTATTTATTTATTTAAAAAAAATTTATTTATTATTCAAGGTCCAATAAATGTAGAGAAAGTGTAGACCAAACTATTAGAAATGGTATGAATTATTTATTAAATATCATTTAAATAAATATTAATTTATTTATTCAAGGAAATGGTATATATTTTATCCATGAGTTTAACATGTTTCAAGAAAACAATAATAATTATATTATTATTTAAACATGGTATTTTCTAGAGATTAAAAGACTAATAAAGGGTCTATGTGAAAATAATTATTCTCTAAACTAGTTCTATTATTATCTAGTAATATCATTTACTAGGGTTGGATGTTGTTGCACACAACACATCACCACTAGAGATTCCCTCATAACATGAGATAAAATTATTTAGAATGCTCTAAATAATATATAGAAAAAATTTTCTTTCCAACTCTATCAATAATGAGAAAAAAAGAATAAATCCTTCAATGTCAAAGGATTGAGAGATGATCAAATATGAAACACATTATGATCAGTACCATGGATATATCACCCAATGTACCATTAATGATGCATTTAGAACATAAAATCATGTGTGGATCCCTTCTACAGGGACTCTACTTGGGTTCCTATCAACACAACAATAATATAATCTAACATAGGATTCAATGATCGACATCTTCTTCAAATAAAGAATTCCAAATACTGGGGTATTTTTTGTTTTAAACTGTTTCAAATTTAATGTGAAAGGATCCTCTCTTCTTGGTCTTGATATTCTATGTCAATATTCATCATATTTAATTAATTGATTGAGATATTTAACATCATGTACATCATGGATTATTCATTGAAACTAAAAAAATGAGTTTTCTATAACCTAATTGGTGCTTTTATTGCATTTGGAACCTTTATATTTTTTCTTTCCCAGGTATGGTCCTTGTTTCCCACATGTCTGTTTGTGTAGATGATACCCAATTTTAAGATGGACATGGTGAACATGGAGTTGATTTAGTTTATTTGGGATTGATACTTGATGTAACATAGTGGGTTTTTATAGTAATAGTTATTGTTAGAGAGATCTTCTTAGGAGTTCTTACAGTGAGAGGTTGGTATCCTTTTTATATTTCTATTGTTTAGGGTGACCGTATCTCATGTATTAGTTACCTCTCAATATTTTCCAACTGGGAGGTGTATTGGATAACTATTATCTCAAACATTCTTTATTATTAAAATTAGTTATGAATTTATACTAATGGTGGTTAATGTCTCAACCCTTTATATATTCATATTTCATATTTTTTCTGGTTGATATAGGAAAAGGCATTCCTTGTGTATTATGCACTCTTGGGGCTAGTCACCAGCACCTGACCTATTGGAGGTAGTCTTTGGGAGGTAAACTCAACTCACCACCGACCCTAGTTACATAGTTGTGTGTTTGGTCATGTAAGTATTTATATATGTTGATAAAGTGTTTTGTACTATGCTAAGTATATGATTCTTCTGCATTCACACAACATCAGAAAAAAAATCATTATCAATAATTTTTTAACTTTTTCATATATGTTCATTTATCATGTAGACAATTTTGGTGACATCATTTCACTTTTTTATTTTTTTAATTTTTATAACCACCTTAAGAATTAGTTTTTCCTCAAACTTGACTAGGCCAAATGTTACCATGTCCATAAATATTTAAATTTTCATATGTAATCACATTCATTTCATGTAATGAATTTGTGTCAGTTGGTTTAGATTCATGATTTCCCCTGGACATAATGTTATAGGAATGTATGGGCATTGAAATGGATTTCTATATAAGCGTTATTATCCACATTGATCTTCTCATTGATTGCATTTTCATCAATGAATATTATTTCATCTTGAATCCATGATATATGGTTTTTCTCATTAATATTGATAGTGAAAAAACACCACTACAAAGGGTAAAAATGTTGAGGGGGGAAACGGGTGACCTCATATACTAATAAATTTTGAAGAATTATGACATTCATGAAACTCTCCCCCTACATAATTAATAAAGCACTTCCCACCTCAATATCATCATTTCCTACCTCTTGGTTTGTGAGTAGCATCTTCCACTTACCTCTTTCACTATCGCCAGTTATCCTCATCATCGTTTCCCCTTCAACAATGCCTTGAAAGCTATCCTCCCTAGCACTCCCTATAATGTCCTAAAAATTCCATGTAAATTTTTTTAAATTATTAGGGATTTTCTGTGTCCCGATGATCCTAAAATAGTTATTTGAACATTTTTTTAAGTTCATATAAATAAATGTGTGAGAAGATTTTTCTAAATTTTAAACTAGTGCTCCAAACAAAAATATGAGGGAAACATTGAACTCAAAACATCGAGATTCTCTTATAAATGACCTAACTTAGACCGGTGAGGTTCAATCGAAAAAGTTAGTTTTCATAATTTTCAGAAGAAAAATAAAAATAACATAAAAAGTTATTTTTTTGTTTCCTTCACCATTGATCAGTGAACATTCACACTACAGTGCGGCGATGAGGTGATGATGATATACATTAAATTAAGACCTTTAATTGCTCATTAATTTTCAACGTAAATACTCATTAAATGAGGTGTAACTGATATGTTGTTTCATAAATGAAACAACGTAACGATGTCATGACATAGCATAACAGAAACAAATCAACACATTTCGCTTTTAATAGATTAACGGGGTTAGATAAACTAGATAAAAAATGAGGAACTCCTCTGATGAATCGATGGTGAGTAATCCTCTCTAGTGAATGTCGATGAATCACTAGCTAAATTGATGCACCTTAATGAATGGGATTGGTGAGAAACGGCCGTTTATGGCTTTAAACTCTTGAATTTGCATAGATATATTTCCACCAACAACAAGTTTCCCTCCGGTGTAAATCTATCCCATGTAGGGGTTTTTTTTGAGTTTCCTCGTTCTTCATTCTAAAAAAATGAACACATATCAACCCATGAACAAGTTGATCTGCAGATCACTTTTTCTAGAAGGAAGGTGCTTTTTCGTTAGATTTTTCAATGGGATAATTTATTCTCGAATGGAATCGTAATCTTAACCACCCCTGTTTTAAACTATAATGTGGAGCACGCTTGCTGATAGGAACAAGGTCCAAGCCCTTCTTCCTTTTGTGTTTTTTGTGGTCGAACCTCCAAGTTGATGGTGAAGCAGTTTCGAGGCATTAGTAGAGAAAGCGGCACCCCATAGAGGTTGTAGGTACAGACGGCATGAGGAATATACCACTAGAACATACACAGTGGTCCGTTGAAGGAACCATAGGTGACCTCTAGTAGTGGAACATGGGCAGGTGGTGGCGTGCCACAACGGCGCATTAAAGGAGGCACCTCTGTGGTGCGGTAGGAGCCACTGGAAGCGGGCTGGCGGCCAGAAGATAGGGACATAGCCATCCAGACACATCGGTGGAGCAGCCTAGGTCGCGTGGGCCATAACTTCCCTCTGGCTCGCAGGCCAACAGTTGTGTGTGGGGCCAAAATGAGTGGCCATCTTAGCACGTAGTGGGGCACTAAACCAGACTCTACATGGCATTCAGGCTGGAGGGGACCAGCCTACCGGTCATGCTGAATTAGGGCGTGTAAATCGAGCCTCTACACGTCCAAGGATGGTGTATAAACTTGGATCTTCTTTTCAGGTATGTTTTTCTTTTTCTGGTCGTTTTTTAGGAAAAGAGGAGAATCTGGAAATTTTCAAAGTACACGTCGTGTACTGCGATGCCGTTGGAGGACATGTTCTGGCCAAGTCATTTCCACAAACACGACCATATATGGGTGATGTGGAGGCCACCTAAAGTAGAGTATTAAAAAGGAAAGCACACGCCATGTACTTTGTTTTTTTTCATTAAACGCATAGGGGTCGCATCTAATCGCCAGAGGGGTCTTCTTCTAGGTCTCATTTGACCGATAGAGACCATACGAACTTGAATCTTCTCCGAACCCATGAGCCTCCGTCTTTTCTCCGAATTGATTGTCTTTGATCGTGTTGGAATCACAGCGGTAAGATTTTCCTTATCCTAGAGCTTCATTTTCCAATTCCTCCTCTTTCTCAAGTTATCGTGGGTTGAATGTTTTAGACGTTTTTGTAGATCTTCGACATTATAAGGTGATTCAAGCCCCGGGGTTCAAGTATATTGATCTCCAAACATCAATGTAGGTGGTTTGTGCCTTTCTGTAGAAATTCATTGATTTTTTTTTTAAAATCCCACCAATACCCTTGAATGGGGTATTGCGTGTTTACTGTTCAAGCCCAATTGATTTACTACTTTTCTTGTATTCTAGATTAGAGGATTTTTATTGTGTTTTGGTCTAATTTTTAGGCTTTGGAAGTGTTTCCATTCATGTTCTTACCTTTCTAGACCGTTGGGTCTAGTTTACCTTTTCAGACTACTGTTGTTTTCCCATTCCTAGTATTGTAGTATGGTGGGACTATTGTTCTTCCATGTTGACATGTTGTAGAATACTAGAAAAGTATTTCTTGAGGTTACTTTGGCTGTTAAACAATGTGATACTTGCAGAATTCACACAGGGCTATGAAAACCTAGTGTAGTAGACTATAGGGATAATAGACGTAAGGGCTTCTCCAGAGTGTCTTTATAATACGATGAGAGACCACAGGGGGAACTGATGTTGAGTTCTTCCTAAGAGTGTTTGTAGTTCCTCGACTTAGGCCACAGGGGGAATGAGACGTTGAGTTCTTCCCAAGAGTGCCATTAGTATGATACGAGACTATATGGGGAATTGATGGTGAGTGCTTCCCCAGAGAGTCTATTCTTTAGCTGAACCAGAGAGGTGAGACTGTGCGTGCCTCCCATAGGGTTGCTAGTACTTGTTGGTTAAACCATAGGGGTTAGCTATCAGAACTACCCAGAGGATTACCTATATGTTCTACTTGCTTGAGTGGATGCTTACTTGATTTGTAAATTATATGCTAGAAACTGTGGATTGTTTTCTGCTAAGTACTTTTCTGTTTATTGCTTTTCTGTACATTTACCTGCCTTATATTCACTGACTGTTAGGCACAGATCTTCAAGTGGATTCCTACTAGGATTTTGTCAAACACCCTATTTGGGTCATGCTTTTTTTCCCAAACAGATTATATTGGTGCGGGTATTGATAAGGGGAAGCACCCTTCGACTTCAGGTTCTTGATTGTTGTGGAGCTGGAGAGCATGGGACCAAGCTATGGCTTGCGATGCTAAGGAGTTTATCTACTTTCTTTTTCACATGGTTTAGCACTATTTTATTCCATCAATATGACTCATTTAGCTATTTTCCTAGACATATATGTATCATGCATCATTTATATATATGTGCTCCAGTTTTTTCCTTTATCAATCTTTCACTGCTACTGTTGTTTGGTAATTACGGCTTCCACTATTGTATGTATTTGTGTATTTCTGTTGTGTACTTTTCCAATGAGGGAATAGTTTTCCCACTATCACACACAAGGCCCTCACTTCTAGTTGGAGTCCTCTAGCATTCAGGGAAATGTGCTTGAGGCCATGTGACCAACCGGGTATGGGGTGCCTCTGGGTGGCTTCCGGAATCGGGACATTGCAAAGTGGTATCGAAGGAAATCTTTTCTCATGGCTTATTTTTTGGAGCCTATAGCTAGAGATAGGATGGAATAGGTAGTTGGTAATACTTTTTTCCCAGGAGTAGCTAACCTGTGTATAGGGAAAATCCAATATACCTCGTTTAATTTCAATTTTTCTAGTTTTTCAATTATTGCTGTTTACTTGGTTTCACCTTGAGTGATTCACAAGTTTTGTGTTGTTACCATTTATGTTATTGAGGTTCTATTTCTATCACAACCTGATGAGATGAGGGTATTCCATCTCATGAATCATATAGGCGATTGCTAGAAATCACAAGTCATGCATTCTTACCATGTCATCTAGGATAAATTATTGATTTCATGTTGTTGTGATAGATGTTGTGTATAATATGCATGTTGTTGTGATATATGCCTTGATAAAAATATCTACTTCTTGTTAGGGCATTGATTGTGTAAGGTTTTACCTGATTGGATTCCAAATTTTGGTTCTTGAGGTGTTATGGGCTCTCATGGACCTGAATTTGGTGGATCATTGCACTGTTTTCTTGTTTATAACTTGTTAAAGATGGAAAATTTTGATTTGCGGGAAGTATGGGCCCCCACGGATCGGAATTTGGCACTTTTAGTGTTCGTTTCAGTGTTTTTTGGGCTCCAGAGTAGTTTCTGAGGATTACTGTTTGGGGAAACCGAGAATACATGCCGTGTAGTTTTCAATACACACCATGTGTTCTTCTATTCAGGAAGAAACAATTTTTCTTAAGTACATGTCGTGTACTTTATGTACACGCCGTGTATTCTCGAACCGTGTCACAAGCCATGTGGGTAGAGACACGGGATAATGAAAATCTTATGGGAACACACTTTGTACAAATTTTGCATGTCATGTAGTGTAATACTAGGAGTTTAGATGTGTATATAACAGCACAGTCAGTGGAGTCTCTTCTTATACACGTTGTGTCCATCTTGAACACACTGTGTAGTCTGACCCAGGTACCCGGTCGTGACACTAACAACACGGGTCGGGGAAATCCTTCAAGTACATGTCGTGTTCGCAAGGAGCACGTCATGTCGAGTGAACCATGTATCCAACCGTGTAACTAACAAAACATGCTGGTTGGGACTTCAGAGTACACGTTGTGTTCATCTACAACACGCAGTGTAGTGGAACCTGGGTACACAGGTCGTGTCACTAACAACACGGGTCGATGAAACTTTTTGAGTACACGTCGTGTAGTCTTTCCTTAAGTGAGCCATGTGACTTGACCGTGTAGAAGGACTCGGGCAGGGTAAGAGGATTCAAGTACACGTCGTGTGTTTTGAGAACATGCCATGTGTTTGGGGTGTTACACGACAAGTTTAAACTGAGTTACACGACCATGTGAATGACCTCATGGAACACGCCATGTAGTCATGTTTTGTAAAACATGAATTTTTCTTCCTCTTGTTCTCTTTTGACACCCCTTGTTTTAAGTTCATGATAATGTTGATCTAAGGTGTGTGTTTGACCATACAAAGTCATGGCCACGAGACGTCCTCCAGTTGTACGCCAGTTTCTAGGCCGTGATCAGACTCCAGATATGGTTGATCAGGGACTACCCGCAGATCCTCCTGTTATGCCAGCCTTGGCACTAGCAGTGATACCAGTTACAGGAACTGATGCGTAGTTTAGGGAAGGATTTCTGAGGATGATGCAGACCTTCCAGGGAGCACCACCTCCTACCTCAACTATGGCGGACATGATGTGGGTTTTCCAATAGCAACATCCTCCCACCTTCTTAGGGGAAGGAGGACCTCAGGCTATAGATTCATGGCTAGAATCCAAATGACGATATTTGTGCATCTGGAGACACCTCTAGAAAGGTGGGTAAAGCTCGCTACCTACATGCTACGAGACTCATCCAAGAGGTGGTGGGATGTGATCTCACAGGAGGTTCATCAGCAAGTTATTGTGTGGGAGGAGTTTCAGCATTTCTTTTATGACTACTTCTATCTGGAGGCCCTGAGGGCCAACCAATCCTGTGAGTTCATGAGACTAGAGCAGGGTACTCTTTCTTTCATGGAGTATTCCTCTCATTTCACCGAGCTTCAGTGTTTCACACCCCTCCAAGGAGGAGATGTGTTCTTCTTGGTAAGAAAGTATGAGGATGGTCTCCGACTGGAGATCTGTTCAGAGGTGAATATATTTCGGCTTACTTAAATCGATTCCATCATTAACTAGGCATTGATTGTGGAGGGAAATCTGAGAGATTCTAGAGCTGAGAGCCAGGGCGGTTCTGCTTCCCGAGTTAGTGCTTCACCAGCTAATAGCAGGAAGCGCCGTATGGAGTCTATGCCCAGTGATCTGAGGAAATGAGACACATCTGTAGGTAGCTAGGTGGTATGCTACCAGTGTGGAAGGGATGGGCATGCGAGGCTGCAGTGCCAGAGAGACCAAGTGGAGTGTCGATATTTATTTAGGATGGGTCACCTTCAGCGCTTCTTTTAGGTTTTCTTACCCACAGCTGGTAAAAGGGGTTCATCCATGACTCCTCGTTCAGGAGCAGCACCACCAGTTTCTCACTAGTCTAGGAACTGGAGTTCTTTCGGCCGTTCGGGCCGAGGTGGAGGTCGATTCCATGGTGGTCAATCACCAGTCATTCAGAGATGGTAGGGTGGATCAGCTCAGAGCGGTCATGCAGGGTCATATGGTCGTGGTACAGGTCGGGCTTTTGCAGTGGAGCAGACCCAGCAGGAGAAGGATTTGGGACCCTCTACAGTTCTATGTACGATCTTAGTAGCCTCAGTTTTATCTTCTTCTCTTTTCGATATAGGGGCTTCCCCTAGATTTATCTCTATTTCTGTTGTGGAGAGCCTTCGGCTCTGCATCTTTTCCTCTATCGATACTTTGACACTATACACACCGTTGGGGACTAAAACGGCTAGTGTACATTAGTGTAAGGAGTGACCTCTAGAGGTGGTTGGGTATCACTTTCTATGGGATCTCTATGTCCTAGAGATTACAAGCTATGATGTCATTCTCAGAATGGACTGGCGTATTCCCTTCCAAGAATTCGTCGACTGTTATCATCACAGGGTGAGTTTCAAATCACCAGAGGGTGGATCTTTTCTTTATCGAGGTGAGTGGGATGTCACGGCAAGTAGAGAAGGACCAGATCATCATGGTCTGGGTGGAGTTACAGCTCAAATTTCAGTTTGTATCTAGATGACCAGGGGAATTCACAGTTAGACTTTCCTCCAGTGGTGGATCATTTCAGGGATGTCCTTCCAAAGGAATTTTAAGGTTTTCCTCTAGAGCGTGAGGTATAATTTTCTATTTATCTCGTGCCAGGAGCGGCACCAGTTTCCATTCCTCCTTGTAGGATGGCTACACCTGAGTTGCAGGAGATCAAGAAGCAGTTGGAGGAGTTGTAGGAAAAGGGCTTCATCTGACCCAGTACATCTCCTTGGAGTTCTCTTGTCCTGTTTTCGAATAAGGTAGATGTCACCCTTAGGGTTTGTGTCACTACAAGAGAAAAACCATTTAGCGGTAGTTATTTTTGCATGTAGCGGTGGTTTAAACCTCCACTACATGGTTGGGCAGTGGTTTCTGTAAACTGCCGCCTAATACGACATCGTCAATATATTAGCAGCGGTTATTTCTATTTCACGACAGTTTAAGGAAAGTGTTGTAGCTTCCTTATTTAGCGGCGGTTTTAATGAGTTTAGCGGCGATTTTTTACGAGCCCTTGATATCAGTTTATTCGTGGTGGTTATAACTACCACGAATAAACTCAAATCCAGCGTCTGTAAAACCTCCCCTGAAGTCACGAGAACCGCCGTGGAATGAGGCAGCTATGATGTGACTATATAGCGGTGGTTAAAACCGCTGCGAAACGTAATTTTTTTAACGTTTCGTGCCAGTTTTCAATGTTTAGAAGTGGTTTAAACCGCCGCCAATGTACATTTCACGGCGGTTAAAACCGCTGCTAAAAGCTGACCAGAAAATAAAAAAAATTTCTTTCGCTACACATCTGCCCTGAAAGACAAATCAAAGCAGAAATACCATATTGTACATACCAACAGACAACAATAAAAATCAACCTAGGAAATCGATATAGAATAAATTGAAAAAAAAATAAGTAAACATTGACACGCTATATAAGAATGAACCATATTGTACATACTAGCATACAACAAGAAACATAAACCTAGGAAATCAGTATAGAATAAATTGAAAAAAAAATGATAGAATCAACTATAAAACATAGGTCCATTATTTGAATACTCTCCAAACATACATCTAGTCGATCCTTCTTGATCCCCCATAATATATATCACTTGAAAATGAAACATTAGATCTACATGTGTGTCGGTGTTCACATATAGGGAGTGAGCGCAAAACACAGTTAGATTTACCATGTGTGGGCCTCCTACTTGGTTTAATACCCCAAATATACCATCACCACACACATCTACTATGACAGGTGTCTTAGAGAAGCTCGTGTGTTAGCCTCACTCAATACCTTATTGTGAACTTTTATGTAACAAAACTAATCTTCAATAACTTATTTCTTAAAAGAATCATTATACACAATAAATTATGTTCTATTTGATCATAATTTAAAATAATTATTGAGATACATTATAGTAATAACCTTCTAACCCTTATAGGAAGACTCTAAAATTCATTACACATTTCCTTTCAACACAATTTTAATCTATGATGAATCATGTCACATTATCTTAAAATACATGCTTTCAATTATATTGTATTTTATTCCTCTTAACTATGATACAGTATATTCCCCTCTGAGGTTCAATACCAACATCAAGAAACATGTTATTATTCTTATGCGAAAAGAATAATGTGAATCACTTTTAAAAAATCCCATAGTTAAAGACTCTAGTATTAAATTCTTTATATAGTCCTTAATTTTAGATACCCCTCCTAGTATCAAAATATCATATCCACCGTCAAGTTTTATGCCCGAGCCTCTTAATAATTCATCCATTATCATCATACCAACATATATGATATTGAAAACAATATATGAGCCCTCTAATAGGTGTAATCTAGAACCATACCTTCTCCAAATTAGTCATTAAAGACCAAGATGAAACTAAAATAGAAACTCATGAAAAATTCAAACCCTATCTACTTCTAGGTACCTTTTACAAAGTGTTCCCTTTCACAAAAAGTTATGATTCTTGAAATATTTATATTTAAATTGAACAAACATGGTATGATGTATCCCACTAATGATTAATAAACTATCTGTGTTATGATTCAATTTATATATATTCATATGATGCTCATCGCATGGGCCTGATCCTAACAATGTAAACACCTACAACCACTTTGTATGGCGAAAAATGAATAATTTCCTAACTATGTGGCCTTAAACAAATGAATCATAAACATGTATTATATGTATGATTAACCTAAAAATAATATATTTTCATATCTACACAGATTCAGAGAGATCATAGGAATAGGGGTAACTCGTTAAACACTAGTATTTTGATATTATTCATTAAAAAATCATAAATCTATAAGGGAATCCAATAATTCAAATGATCCCACCCAAAGAATTTTGATGATCCCAAAATCTCACACCTTTTACCAATACCTATATTGAATAATCTATAGTATGAATCACTAGTGAACACCTTTCATTGTAATTTAGTTCTAAAAGGACATCCATACCAAATATTCATATACATGGAATCCCATTGGAGGTTCTCATAAAAAAATAGATAACCTAATGTGAATCCATTAACATGGAATTGGATTGATAAACTATAAACTCTTACATTTGATGATGTATTTAGGGGTTTCTTCATTGTGTTTCATTTTCAATACCTTCATCACATCCTTCAATTAAAATTGAATCATCAAATCCACCAATTATGTTCAAGACCAAAAACAAGTTGATAGTACCCATAAGGAACACAATGGTGAGCTTGAAAACAATTGTTATTTCATAAATAGGACTCAATTTCTATGAATATATATTCCCCATACCCTGGAATACATTGTCTCCTACCCTTATAAAATGATTGCATGATGGTTCACACATTTTTTCAGGAATACCATCGAAATGGATCTATCCTCACATTATATGACACTCATGGTAATCTATAGGGAATAATGCCCCACATGTTGTCCAACTAAAAATATTCTATGGCAAAACCATTGGTCCATAATTTTACATCCAACCTTTTTGTATCCTTTAAATAGATCATGAGAACACATTCTTCTCTTATCATATTGATTTGGATAAATATGTCCACCATAAATTAGAAATCACCTTATAACTTCATTATGAGTATCATGTTCACTATAGTCATTTTTATTAACATGTGACCATGGGTAATCAAGAAGATATATAGGGTGTTTTCCCTATTGTCTATACTCAAGCATCTAAAAGTGTATCCCACTGGGGATATCCAACCACTGACACTCAAGAGTATATTTATACCCCTACTACTTTAAACACACTTGAGGCCCATTAGAATATATAGATAATATACTAGGGAAGGTTACAATGCTCTAATATCTAAAAGCATCAGAATCTATCCTAAGTGACCCACATGGGTGGGGAAACTTTTTATCATTTTTTCCTCATGTTCATCTCCAGTATCATTCATCTTATGGGCTCACACCAAAATTAATGATATCCCTCTTACAATGTAAATATGTGTTTCCTATTGGTGGTAACACATTAGTATATTTCTTCAATGTTAACCCAATTGATGTTAGGAAACATGATTCTATTGAGTATGAAACAGGTGTGGATGAATCCACTATCCCCTCACCACTAAAAAATAGTAAAACCATATCAACATAGGAGAATATTACTTAGTTAAAATTAAAAATAGTATAACATGTGAAAATCAATATTAAATTTCTATAGGGGAAAACCCCATTATGTATGGTGATTTGGTTGATGTTATCATACCTCATTTATCTAATATTATATAATAATAGTAGATTAATCAATCAATAAAGGTCGATCTGAGATGTACAACTTGTTTTGGATCAAATAAATTGATGCAAATTACCACAACATTAATATTTTATCTATAGTTAACTTCATGGGGTATATATCTCAATAAATATAAGGAAATTATCCCAATGGTATTTTAGGATGTAGTATCTTAGGATTCGGTGGATTCCTTCACTTCTCATATGGATTCCATTGAGTTTTGATGTGAATGAGTACAATCTTATTTGAATCCATATCTTTAGTGTGTGGATTCAAATCCTATACCACCCATATTTGGAACCTCTATCTCATTTATATTCAATATAATGTCAGATCCATATAAGTATATTAGGTGTTTTTATTACCAATGTGTCGCAATGTTTGGTTCCCTAGAACAAAGACAAGATTCACCACAAGAGAAACGCCGTTTACCGGCAGTAAATTACCACTCACAAGGGCCTCCTAATAAGACAAATTACAAGGGCCTCACTAAAGTGTCCACAACACTATCCCCTTGATCACTATGAAATGACCCAATTTGTTCAACACATCAACAATGGGTTTAACTCCTATTCATCCGAAATATCGACTACCAATTCAAACACATGCCTAAATGGAATAATGTATACCACACTCAAGAAATAAAGACATAAAAAGAAACATCAGAAATCAATAAAACGCATAAAAGGAAACATGACAAATCAAGGAAATTTTAGGACATGAAAATGTTTGGTGGAAACTATGTGCCACAAATGTTACATATACAAACCAAATGTTCCCATATTTGTTCAACACATCAAAAATAAAACTACTCACGGTCCGATGATGCATCATAACCCTCGCCACCTTCATCTCCACTTTCTGTTGTCACCTGTAAAAAAATGATATTGAAAATTAAATACGGTTGCATATTTATATTAAAACCTAAAACCAATGAAAGTTTGAAAACTAAATGATTTTTATTTTTTGTGATTTAAATGCATACCACCAGTCGATGCACTACCATTGGGGAAATATCTGCTCATATGCTGATGTATTTCAATCAACTCTTTCTGCAAAGTAGATATCTGATCCCCCTGCTGGTGAACTATCTTCCGTAGAGAAACAATCTCTTTCTGAGAATCTCCGGGTATGGGCTGACTAAATCCAGGAGTAGATGCAGCTGTCATCCCCGGTGGCCTGCTAAAATCCTCAGATGGTACGGGTCCCAAACCCATCCTTAACACTCTACCAGGATGCTCCTTCCCAAGGACATTAGCAACCAGGTCATCCTGGAAGACTGAGTAGGACTGCGCAGGATTGGAATCCCATAGTTCTTTAATTTTCACCTATAAATCAAATATCAATATATATTAACATAGTAAAAACTAATAATAAGTTATTATAATAAAAAATTGACTTCATACCCCAACTTTTTTAGCAGGCTCATTAACAAAACTTCCATCTGATTTCTTGTGAACATCCAACCACAGTTCGGTTCGGGATGCTTCGTGTAACACCCGAGACTTTTATAAGAAATATTTTGTTTTTATTTTATATAAATCATCAAAAGAATCTTTCACTACAAACAACACTAGCTTGGCTTGCTTTACACTCAATCACATCCTTCCTTGATAGTTTGCGTTGTACGCAATACCGAGTTTCACTAAACAACGACATGCTATATTATTAAAACTAGCCGTTATGAATAGTAATACCCACTTTTTGAAATTTTTTAAATTTTATTTTTCAAAATGGACTTCATTTTTGGATTAGGAATATTGAAATTATCCTAGGGTGAAATTTTGGTATTTTTCTGAAAACATTCAATTTTTGATAAATAGTGAAAACACTGGGTTACTATTTAAAAACCAACTTTTTATTTAAATAATTATTTATTTTATTTTAGGTCAAAATTGATACATAATACCTATATAAGTTCAATTCAATTCATTGGAGTCATTTTATAAAAATTTTAGATATATAAAAATTTTATTGAACTTTTGACCGTCTTTTACCCACCTCCTAGGAGAATTTGCAAATTTACATAAAATTTAATTTTACTACTTTTGTGAAAGGAATTTCAAAAATCGGAGAGACACGGTTGATTTCAGTAAGTAAAATTTAGTTCAATGAGATGAAAATAATTTTTGGTGAATAGTAACTTTTTACTTTTATTTACCACGGTTAAAAGTAAATAGGGTAATTAAGGGTAAAATGATATTATTATTACCCTAACACATGTCCTAATTCTATTTGATAAGTGTAATTCGACCAAAAACAACCTTATGAATAATATATGACCATTTAGGCCCACTTGGATTAGATTAGAACATTTATTATTAATTTATTTAAAGAAGGGTTAAAATAGTTAAAATCAAAGTTTAAGAAGTAAATAATTTTTATTATAGGGTTATACATAAGATAAATTCGACTATAAATATTAATTAGAAAGATAAAAATATTTCCTACATAATGGTATTTTATTTGTAATTTTTAGACATTAAATAATTTAATTTATTTATGACACAAAGATGATGCAGTAATTATCTTATTAATGAAATATTGACATAATTGATGTTATAAACACCCAAATAAATGTAATTTGAGACTTTTTATGAATTCCACTAATTTTATAGGTTACTATGACATGTTATTATTGATTTAGTTAACTGTGTTCGAACTAATCATTCTGTTATAATTTTTAAAAAAATCAATTACTAAATATTGTCAAAATTGACATAAAATAGTTTTTAAAACAAATATTATATTATTAATTGTTATTTTATTCCTAAAAATATAAGGTTTGGAAAAATGACTTAGATAAGGTTATATATATTAATAATAAACAACTTCGCATTCTTTTGTCTTGTTATAGTTTGTTTATTAACCTTATAGAGTAAGAAAACAAGAAGACACGGTAAAAGTAAAATTATTTAACATAAAGTTAAATCTAAATGATAAGGTTAAAATAGGAACCTAAACATGTCTAAATTATATTGGATGAGATTATTTAGACCCATCCCCACCTTAGCTTCTAAATAAATCAATTTTGAGCTATTTAATACAGAATATGACTTTATAATAAAATAATATTTTTAGTTTTTCCAAAGGTGCCCCTCTCCTTCCTTATAAAAGGGCACCTCCTCCCCCTCTTCCTCACACCACTTTGAGACTTCAAGCTCGGCCAAACCCTGACAATTTATCCTCTCCACTTCCCTAGAAACATCTTAGAGGTCCTGGTATTCTTAAAAGACCAATTTTAGTGCCCTAAAAGTAGGTCTCAAAGAGGCGCTTCAAAGAAGAGGTAATGTCCGTTAACGATTCTTTCAACTTTATTTCTTCTTCCACTTATTATTATTTAGTTGTTTAATTATGAAGTAATAACATCAGTATCACTCATATATTTATATGTTATTATACGTATGAATCAACCCTATTTCACCATCTATCCATCCTACGGAAAATGAAATCACCGCGCCTGCGTACGTACAGAATACCGTCTCCACGCCGTGGTGTAATCTATTTTCCACCACCACCTTACTTGGATGGGTATAATGGTGTAAATAATAACTATATATGATTATTGTAAAGTGATATTGATTCTGAAATAGTAAAAATACACTCCAATACAATTCCACGATCATGGGAATGATATCATCGCTCGTGCGTACGTACGGACTATGGTCTCCACGACGCGATGAGATTCATTCTCCATGTTAACCATTCATGAATGATTATAAAGTATATATAATAAGTAATCATGAAATATATGACATAATAATGATACTGTATTTATGTGTATATATATGTATGTCATCTACTTAATTTCATTCAATTCAATAAGGAAACGAAAATAGCTTTCATGCGTACGTACGGCCTACTGTCTCCATAAACGGTGTATTTCATTTCATTTAATCGATCTATCATATATATATGTATATAGTGAAATATATAATATATTTAAATCATTTTTTACATTCTGGAATTAATTAAATCAGGATATAAGTAATAATATCAAGAACAACAAGTCCAAACACGTACGATAAATAAAACGATTTAACCCAAAACGCTGCTTTAACATGGAACTTACAAAAGAATGTGTAATATAAAGTAATAAGTGAACCATATATGATATCATAACAATGAATATGATTCTGTAATAAGTCAATGACATTATTTAAATCATTATACAGGAGGTTCGGAAACGTACTAAGCATATCGGACCTAAGGTAAGGGATAATTTTGCAAATCTCATTTTTATCCGAGATTTCTTATTCGTAAGTATTTACTGGGGTTATATTTATCATCCATGTCCAAGTTTTATAAAAAAAATCATGTATGTTTAAATTAATTTTAACCATTTTTGACTTTTACCACGTGTTATGGAAGGAATCTTTGTTTTTTTACCATACAAGAAACTTTTGACTTTACCGACAAAAGAATGAGGAGAATGTTATTTTTAACTTATACGTCGTGAACGGATTTTTATGGTTTCATAATACCTCATTTTCATTAATCTTCCTCAATAAGATTCCATGATTATTTTCAAAAAAAACCTTTTCTTTTAAAATTGAATGACATTTTGTGAAAAGAAAATGATTTTAAATAAGAAAGGATATTTTCCTCAAGAATTCATTTCAAGTGTTTTTATCAAAACTATTTTCCATCTAAAATGACATTATTTAATATGTTTATGTTTCAAGTATAATGTCTCCATTATTTACTTGGTTTTATTCTTCTTATGATGAAAAGATATCCATTTTTTATATGGATTATGTTATGATGGCATGATGTTTAAGAATCTCATTCTATTACATGGGTTATGCTATGATGTATGATTTATGATTTTGTGGCACATGAAAAAATGATTTCATTATGAGATGGGTGGGAAATATATCTCCCTCCAATGCATTGGGTAAAGATTTATATCTCATGATATAGACATGGCTGGAATGGTAAGTTAATCTGGTTCAGTGTTACAGGACTGAAACGAGGAGTGAACTCGATTCAGAAAGGGACTTTGTCCTCTAAGATGGTCTTGGAAGCAATGCCTTGGCTACTACGGAAATAATAACTTGTGCTGAATGTTTGCTATAATTACATGTTTTATTCCCATTACATTTTATCATGATTGATGTTCTATTATGATATATTCCTTATGTACTTCCACAATTTATGTCTTTGCTCAAGATTTTGATGTTTAAATTTCATGTTCAAGTTTTTTCTTCCAAATGATTATGGATTGTTTTTTGTTATCTATGTTTTCCCTTACTGAGAATTTGAGCTCACCCTTTTTATGTATTATTTTCCCCAAGAAATAAAGAAAGGTTTTAGGTAAGGAAACAAAAATGGGAAGATCGTTATAGGAGTTTTTCAAGATATTTCAACATGATTAGAATTTTATATTCCGAGTTTCCAAAGATACTAAACTATTACGGTCCTTGTGTGTCTGTTTTTGTTATGTATTAAGTATTCTGAAAAAGTAATTTAATGTCCCTGTACATCAAGCTTTGGGTCTCTACAGTTGGTATCAGAGCAAAGGTTTAGTCAACCTTTGGAAACTAGGAGGTGAAAACGTTAGTGAGATCCCTAGAGATATTTCTTAGGTATGTCTAGGGATGTCCCTAATGATAAGTATACGTATAGGATATAGTCCTAGAACTATGGTAACAATCTTAGAATTTAACCAAAGATGATAGATATTGAAGGTACTCCCCCTTTATTATGTTGTTTTCCCTAGCATGATTTTTGCCTCTCACACTATTCTTTTTGGGTTTTAGACGATATCTGGAACCCAAAGGAACCGTGTTGATCAATGTAATGGAAAATGCAATGATTGTCCTTCTGAACAAACAAATGTTATGGGAGATGGAGTGAAAAATCTTATTACTATACTTAAACATGCTATTAATCATTCTGGACTTCCAAATGAGCAGAGAAGGGAACAATATTCTATTGAGTCCTTCATGAGGCAACGTCCACCTTCTTTCAGTGGGTCTTCTAATCCACTTGTTGTAGAACTATGGATCAGTACCCCTGAAAAAGATATTTTCAATTATTCAATGTTATGAACATGATAAAGTCCTCTTAGTAGTGTATCGTTTAGAAGGTGATGTTGATCAATGGTGGAATCTTATTAAGAATACGAGGAAAAGGGATGAAATTGATTCCATGGAATGGGAAAAGTTAAAGAACTTATTTTTGAATAAGTATTTCCCTCGTATTCTTCGAAAAAAGATAGAGAAGGAGTTTCTTGAACTAAAGCAAAAGGATGATGAATCTGTTGGTACCTACAAAGCAAATTTTACAAGACTTTCAAGGTATGCTTCTGGTATTATTATCCAACTTGAAAGTAAAATTGATCGATTCTTCAGTGGCTTAAAACAAAATCTTCGAAGGGCATTAGCTATAAGAGACTTCAGTAGCTATGAAGAAATTGTGTGTTGTGCTATCAAGGTAGAAATGGAAGTTGGTGTTACATATACATCTCATGGTTTTGACAAGAAACGAAATATGTAGTTCAAGGTGAAATATCAAAATAATGGTGAAAAGAAGATGAATGTTTCCTTATGCTCAAAGTGTGGAAAGAAGCATGGTGGAGATTGTCTTAAAGGGACTAGAAAATGTTTTAAGTGTGGAAAAGAAGGTCATCGTGTAGCAGAGTGTCGAAGTAATGGAAAAAGGGTTCCTAATGGTGTGAATAAAGAAAAGACTGTAGAGAACGCACCACCAACACTTCAATGATTCAAGTGCAATGAAATGGGGCATTATCCTAATAAATTCCCTAATCCAAGGGTTAATGATGATCGACATGAGCAACCACTTAAGGCAAAGGACAAAGGGAAGTCACATGCGATCACTATTGGCGATGTTGAATATGACAACGATGTGGTGTAATGATTAAGTGTTTATGTAATGGGATTCCAAAATAATGTTGTATATAGTATCATGGAATATTGGAATATTTATGTATTGGTCTATTGTGGTTTTCAATAATTTTATGGTACCGGTAACCATGGAAAGTGATTGAGATATTTTTGGAAAGAAGATGATATGTTCATAATGAAGGGATAAGGAGAAAATGAAATGTTTGACAGTATTCATGGGCTCATGAATGATATAAGGTAATAGTTATATCATGGTTTGAGTATATAGAATTTTGAGGTTTTGGTATGTGGAAAGAGTTAAATTTTGACAACACTCATGTTTTCACTAAGATTCAATGGGTATTCATTTTTTAAGAGAATACATGATTAAGGCCTTCGAATGTTTGGAATGTGACCAACAAGACATATCTTATGATATATTGGGATCAATGATGGTATTAACATGCTTGTTATATGAAATCTCTGGTAATAATTTTCACTATATTATGAGAGTGGACTGCAGTATTATGGATAAGCCTAAAGATTGAAATGGATTATGTTGGACATAATTTAGTATTGTTTAAGGATAGATGTTTTTTTGATATTATTGATGGGATGTTATAGTAATGTAGTTTTAGATAAAGGAAAACCTACAGGATGGGCGACAACCCAACGCATCGAACAAGGCTGTAGGAATCGAACCCACAACTGAAATGCGACTGGCCTTTATCGCCTACCACTGGCATACAGTAAGTCCCTGGTTAATAGAAACTAGTTTTATTTTATTAAGCGGTATGATATATGAAGTATAAGTTCATTTTTGGAACCATATACGATTAATCTAACCATAAGATGGACTTATAACTTTTTCTATCCTTTTGATTGAAACATATGGAATGACCCATCATTCTATCACATGATCTGTTAACACATCACGAATAAAAAAATCAAGTTCATTTCTTTAAGGGATGAAGTGGAAATTTTTCAATTCACGAACAACAGTGAAATTTTACCAAAATCATGTAAGTATTTCTTTTAATTCACCAACTTTAGGGAAATGATCTTGAAAACCAAAAATGTTGTCCTAGTTCCCTTATATCCGATGAATCAGATGGTACCTTAGATCATCACAAATCTATGTCTTTTTGATTGTTGGCTTTTTCATAGCCATGTTCTCTACCACTCTCCATCAGAACATGATAGTTAGGTTTCTCTTCCATATCCATATTTTCACCTATGTTCTCCTATGTGGAAACCCAGTGATTAGTTAATTTAGGTAACCGTTATGTTTCATACTATAGTTTTTCAAATTAAGTTTTAGTATTCCTTTTTATGATGTGGGTTTCTATGAATAGTAAACGATTTATAACCCCGACGAATTTTGAGGGAGAAATTCATTTTAAGGGGGGTAGAATGTAACACCCAAGAATTTTATAAGAAAAAATTTGTTTTTATTTTATATAAATCATCAAAGAAATATTTCACTAAACACAAAACTAGCTTGGCTTGCTTTACATGCAATCACAGCCTTCCTAGATAGTTTGTGTTGTACGCAATACCGAGTTTCACTAAACAACGACATGCTATATTATTAAAACTAGCCGTTATGAATAGTAATACCCACTTTTTGAAATTTTGTAAATTTTATTTTTCAAAATGGACTTCATTTTTGGATTCAGAATATTGAAATTAGCCTAGGGTGAAATTTTTGTATTATTCTGAAAACATTCAATTTTTGATGAATAGTGAAAACACTGGGTTACTATTTAAAAACCATCTTTTTATTTAAATAATTGTTTATTTTATTTTAGGTAAAAATTGATAAATAATACCTATATATGTTCAATTCAATTCATTGGAGTCATTTTATAATAATTTTAGATATATAAAAATTTTATTGAACTTTTGACCGTCTTTTACCCACCTCCTAGGAGAATTTTCAAATTTACATAAAACTTAATTTTACCGATTTTTTGAATGGAATTTCAAAAATCATAGAGACACAGTTGATGTCAGTAAGTAAAATGTGGTTCAATGAGATGAAAATAATTATTGGTGAATAGTAACTTTTTACTTTTTTTTACCACAGTTAAAAGTAAATAGGGTAATTAAGGGTAAAAATGATATTATAATTACCGTAACACATGTCCTAATTCTATTTTATAAGTGTAATTCGACCAAAAACAACCTTAGGAATAAAATATGACCATTTAGGTCCACTTGTATTATATTAGGACATTTATTATTAATTTATTTAAAGAAGGGTTAAAATATTTAAAATCAAGTTTAATAAGTAAATAATTTTTAATATAGGATTATACATAAGGTAAATTCGTCTATAAATATTAATTAGAAAGATAAAAAGATTTCCTACATAATTTTATTTTATTTTAAATTTTTAGACATTAAATAATTTAATTTATTTATGACAAAAAGATGATGCAGTAATTATCTTATTAATGAAAGATTGACATAATTGATGTTATAAATACCCAAATAAATGTAATTTGAGACATTTTATGAATTACACTAATTTTATAGGTTAATATGACATGTTATTATTGATTTAATTAACTTTTTTAGAATTAATAAATCTGTTATGAGTTTCACAAAAATCAATTACTAAATAGTGTCAAAATTGACAAAAAATAGTTTTTTAAAAAAATATTATATTATTAATTGTTATTTTATTCCTAAAAATCTATTTTTCGGCCAAATAACTTCTATAAGGTTATATATATTAATAATAAACCACTTGGGGTTCGTTTTTCTTGTTATAGTAAGTGTATTAACCTTATAGTGTAAGAAAACAAGAAGACACGGTAAAAGTAAAATTTTTCAACTTAAACTTAAATCTAAATGATAAGGTTACAATAGAACCTAAACTTGTCTAAATTCTATTGGATGAGAGGATTTCGACCCATACCCACCTTAACTTCTAAATAAATCAATTTTGAGCTATTTAAAACCGAATATGACTTTATAATAAAATAATATATTTAGTTTATCCAAAGGTGCCCCTCTCCTCCCTTATAAAAAGGCACCTCCTCCCCCTCTTCCTCACACCACTTTGAGCATTCAAGATCGGCCAAACCATACCAATTTCTCCTCTAAACTTCCCCAAAAACATCCTAGAGGTCCTGGTCTTCTTCAAAAACCAATTTTAGTGCCCTAAAATGAGGTCTCAAAGAGGTGCTTCAAAGAAGAGGTAATGTCTGTTACCGATTCTTTCAACTTTATTTCTTCTTCCACTTCTTATTACCTAGTTGTTTCATTATGAAGTAATAACATCAGTATCAATAAAATAATGATATGTTATTATATGTATGAAACAACCCTATTTCACCATCTATCCATCCTACGGAAAATGAAATCACCGCGCGTGCATACATACGGAATACCGTCTCCACGTCGTGGTGTAATCTATTTTCCACCACCACCTTACTTGGATGGGTATAATGGTGTAAATAATAAATATATATGATTATTGTAAAGTGATATTGATTATTAAATAGTATACATACACTCCAATATAATTCCATGATCATGAGAATGATATCATCGCTTGTGCGTACGTACGGACTACCGTCTCCACGACCCGATTAGATTCATTCTCCATGTTAACCATTCATGAATGATTATAAAGTATATATAATAATTAATCATGAAATATATGAAATAATAATGATACTATATATGTGTGTATATATATGTCTGTCATCTACTTAATTTCATTCAATTCAATAAGGAAATGAAAACAGTGTTCATGCGTATGTACGGCCTACCATCTCCATGAACGGTGTATTTCATTTCATTTAATCGATCTATCATATATATATGTATATACTGAAATATATATTATATGTAAATAATGTTTTACATTCTCTAATTAATAAAATCAGGATATAAGTAATAATATCAAGAACAACAAGTCCAAACACGTACGATAAATAAAATGATTTAACCCAAAACGCTGCTTTAACATGGAACTTACAAAAGAACAGGTAATATAAAGTAATAAGTGAACCATATATGATATCATAACAATGAATATGATTCTGTAATAAGTCAATGACATTATTTAAATCATTATATAGGAGTTTCGGAAACGTACGAAGCATATCGGACCTAAGGTAAGGGATAATTTTTCAAATCTTATTTTTATCCGAGATTACTTATTCGTAAGTATTTACAGGGGTTATGTTTATCATCCATGTCCATATTTTATAAAAATGTTTTCATGTATGTTTAAAGTCCTTTTTACATTTTTTTTTTACTTTTACCACGTATTATGGAGGGAATCTATCTTTTTTTACCATACAAGGAACTTTTTGACTTTTCTGAAAAAAGAACGAGGAGAATGTTATTTTTAACTTATACGTCATGAATGGATTTTTACGGTTTCATAACGCCTCATTTTCATGAAGCTTCCTCTACAAGATTGCATGATTATTTTAAACAAAACCCTTTTCTTTTAAAATTGCATGACATTTTGTGAAAAGAAAATGTATTTGAAGAAGAAAGGATATTTCCCTCAAAAATTCATTTCAAGTGTTTTTATCAAAACTATTTTCCATCTAAAATGACATTATTTAATATGTTTATGTTTCAAGTATAATGTACCAATTATTTACATGGTTTGATTCTTCTTATGATGAAAATATATCCATTTTTTTATATGGATTATGTTATGATGGCATGATGTTTAAGAATCTCATTCTATTACATGGGTTATGCTATGATGTATGATTTATGATTTTTCTGGCACATGAAAGAATGATTTCATTATGATATGGGTGGGACCTATATCTCCCTCCAATGAATTGGGTAAAGATTTATATCTCATGATATAGACATGGTTGGAATGGTAAGTTAATCTGGTTCAGTGTTACCGGACTGAAACGATGAGTGAACTCGATTCAGAAAGGGACTTTGTCCACTAAGATGGTCTTGGCAGAAATGCCTTGGCTACTATGGAAATCATAACATGTGCTGAATGGTTTCCACAATTACATGTTTTATTCCCATTATATTTTATCATGGTTGATTTTCTATTATGATATATGCCTTACCTACTTCCACGATTTATGTCTTTGCTCAAGATTTTGATGTTTAAATTTCATGTTCAAGTTTTTGCTTCCAAATGATTATGGATTGTTTTATGTTATCAATGTTTGCCCTTACTGAGTATTTGAGCTCACCCTTTTTATGTTTTATTTTCCCCAGGAAATAAAGAATGGTTTTAGGTAAGGAAAAAAAGGGAAGATCGTTATGGGAGTTTTTGAAGATATTTCAACATGATTAGAAGTTTATATTCAGAGTTTCTAAAGACACTAAACTATTACAGTCCTTGTGTGTCTGTTTTTGTTATGTATTAAGTATTCCGCAAAAGTAATTTAATGTCCATGTACGTCAAGCTTTGGGTCTCTACACTTCGTACCCTAAACTCTGTGACTGCATAAATCAAAGATAAATCAATAATTCAATATATTAAATAGATAATACTGTCTAATAAATATTTAAACTAATTAAAAGATTACCAATGTCGTTCAGCTTCTAGAAAAGCTTTTTGAGACCGTAGTGTGAGGGATGACTTTCTTAGACCGGTTTGTTACATTTTTTCTTGAGAGATCAAGAAATAAATAAAATTCAATATAATATTAATGTATTCAATCTCATTTCCTCTTCATATACATGTATAAATGTAAAATGAGGATAATATCATAATATATATTTCAATGCCATCCGCTTCTCATCACGATGTCTGTCAACAAAATCATTCCACTGTCCTTTCGGTACCCCACTGGGTAGCTTATCATACATTTTTTTCACAGTCAATGAAGTATCATTGACATCACACCACAATATCCATTTGAAATCTTTCCATTTCTTACCTAGATTTTTCAACTTCCACTTCCATGCTATCACATCAACAACTGTAAAGTGGATGAACATCTGTATACAGAAATTCATTTTGAACATATTAGTAACATGACTTTCAATTAAACTACAATGTAATAAATTTACCTTTATTTGAGAATCAAAAACTTCATTTTTCCATCTTGGAGGCATATGTCTCCAATCATCATATGAAATAGGAAGGGAAATGGGCTCCGCTGCCAGCTGGCCTAGAATCTTTCCAAGTAACCCCACGACATCATTCGTAGGGACAACATAAGAATCAAATGGCATGACTCTCTTTTTACCAGTCATATTCCAAACATCTTCACTTTTTATGTTTTTCTCCACCGTTGCATTTTTTCATCTTCAATGAGAAAAAAATTAATATAAACAAAATGCAATAAATTTATTTAATTAAAATTTGTACCTATGACAGTGACACTCCAGTATTCCTGTGATGAATTGGAAGGGGCATGTCGCTGCCCCACTATTGAGGCTCCTAAAGGGTGAGTCGACGACTCATCGTCTAATGGGACATCCAAAGATGGTGTTAGAGATGGTTCAGGGGGAGATGGTGCAAGGGTGTAGGCATCCGGTGCCTCAGATTTCATGGGGAGGGAACCAGATGGATCGTCATCTATCGCAGAACTTGATGAAATAGTGTATCGCTTCCTCCTTGGCATTCCTGACATTTAATAAAATAAAATGATGTTCAGATTATATTTTTCAAAAAACTTATGTAGAAAAAAAATTACAAATGATAATAGATGCCCAGTACTAACAGACAAAATATATATAACAGTGATAATGAATGACTACATAAATGAAACAAGTGGTTGCTGAATAACTAAATAATTGTACATACAATCATTTTCCCCTTCAATCATGTTGGTTTCCTTCTCCATTGCTTCATCCACTTCATTCATCCTTGCTAGACTAATATTTTCAATATCATGATGGAAAAATAATTATGCTTCCTATTGTTGATTAAATTCAATTTCAGAGGTCAAATTTTCCACTCCATTACCCATATCATACAAATCTCTTTTTATTATGTGATAAACTACACTCCACCCTTCATCAACAACATCATTCACAAAATATACCATTTTTTCTTGTGATTCTAAGATATATGGATCATGCAGTTCACGATCACCAACATCCCTTAAGAAAGATAAGTTCTTAGAATTAAATTTCAATGAATCTCTTTTAACACCTCTGGTAATATCGACCCATTTTCATTTGAATAAAACAATAGAAAATTGTGTGTGGTAGTTTAATTCAATGATATCATGTAGCTTTCCATAGTATTCCACTTCAGTAAATGTAAATATGCTACTATTCTATGTTTTCTAAACCACTCCTCGACCGACTATACAAAATCTAAATCCATTCACATTATAAGCGTCGAACTTTCAATCTTGTTTTAGAGGACCTCTAGCAAGAAACTTCAAATATTCTGAAACCTCTACTTGAGTATCAGTATTAATGATCTGAAAAAATAAATATACTTTATTAGATTTACAAAATGTATGTGCCAAACTAATATTTGTACTTATTGCAATATTTATGAACTTACACATCGTGAAAACCATTCTACAAGCTCTTTATTAACAGCTTTCATTATATCTTTCTCATTTCACGTTCAGCCTCTCATTCATCACTTTGTTTGTATCCTAAAATCTTCAATAAATGGATCTGCAATTTCACTATTCATCATCACATATCTATGTGCCTGTAATAATTCTAATTCAGTCAGTGTCACATTTGAGGTCCTCCCAACTGATCGGCCAATAGCAGGAAATATTTTAGATTTCTGATATATTTGAGATTGAGTCGATGTGTTTTCAACACGTCCAACTTGATCAAAATATTCTCTCAATATCATCTATGTATCGAGAACAAAAGGTAAGACACTCCTCATCCAAATAGCATTCAGCAATAGAGCCTTCTGGTTGAGCTTTATTTCTCACGTATGATTTCAAATGCCCAAGATATCTGTGAAAAATAAACATAATTATGAATTTAATTAAGTACCAAAAATTGTTTACTTAACTGAAAAACATTTAAATAAAGTACCTCTCAATTGGATACATCCATCGATAATGAACGGGGCCTCCTAATTTAGCTTCCTCAACCAAATGCACAATTAAATGCATCATTACAGTAAAAAATGACGAAGGAAAGATCATCTCCATTACACAAAGGGTCAATACAAACCTCTCCTAGAGGTTGTCAAGCTGAAATAGATTTAGATATTTTTCACATAGTTTTCTGAAAAATTTACAGAATTGGAGTACAACAACAGTAATTTTTTCAGGTAATAATGTACGCAATGCCAATGGTAGTAACTTTTGTAACAAAATATGTGAATTGTGACTTTTCAATCCATGTAACTTACGATTCTTCAAGTCAACACACCTCGAGATGTTACTTGAATACCCATCAGAGACATTAACATTCTATAAAATTCGAAATAATGTATCTTTATCCCTATTTTTCATTGCAAAAATTGTCAGAGGATACTTTTCATTCTCCTCTGGCCAGAGATAGCGTTTTATGTTCATTGCTTGTAAGTCTTTACGAGCATTGAGATGATCCTTAAACTTTCCATTCTCATTAAGCAATGTGAAAATCAAATTGTCACAGACATTCTTCTCAATATGCATCACATCAAGATTATGCTGCAACAAATTAAATTCCCAATATGGAAGTTTGAATAATATGCATTTTTTCTTCCACTGTTGCGTTCCGATTTCGCTTGATGATGCACTTCGGACCTGTTTTCTGCTATCATTCAAATTATTAACCTTCCCAAATTCTATTTCAACATTTTCAACCTGTGCCAATATTTCAGAACTAGTTAACAACTTTGGAGGTGGTCTACGATCAATGGAACCATTAAATTTTGATCTGTTCAGCCGAAATCTATGAGATGCATCGAGAAATCTTTGATGACACAAGAAGCACCATTTTCTACTGTGAGGTATCTGTTTGGGCTCAAAATCAAAGTTACAAATAGGAAAATCCAAACTCGTGTAAGCGTTCCAACCAGATAAATTCCCAAGACCAAGAAATTCACTAATGGTCTACATTAAAGAAGCCTGCATTTTGAACATTGCTTTAGAAGAAGCATCAAATGTCTCAACACCGTTGCTCCATAACTCCTGCAATTCTTCAATCAAAGGCTGCAAGTATAAATCAATATCATTTCTAGAAATTTGTTTTCTAGGAATAATCATCGAAGGGATAAAAGATGTTTGTTTCATACATATCCACGGAGGAAGATTATAAGGGATCAAAACAACTGGCCAAATGCTATAACTGGTACTCAAAGTCCCAAATGGGTTGAATCCATCTGTAGCTGATCCCAATTGAACATTCCTAGGATCAGCTAAGAAATATACAGGTAATGAATCAAATGTCTCCCATGATTGGGAATCTCATGGATGTCTCATTAACCCGTAATTGTTATTATCTACAAAATTCCACTTCATGTATTCAGCAGTTTTTGATGACATAATAATATTTTCAATCAAGGCTTCAAAGGAAAGTAATGCAAAACCTTTGCGGGTGTGTTCCTTTTCGTCCTCTCCATGAAATTATGTTCATTCAGGCTCCCAACATCACCCTTTTCTTGCCATCTAGAAGAAGAACATTTCTTGAAATTCTATCTACTTGAATCCTCTCCCAAATAAAGAATACCATCATTGGGACACGCATGTATTTTTGTATAATTCGGACCAAGCTTGTTAAAAACTTTTTTCATATCATAAAAAGATTCTGGGTTTTTTCTTCAGGAAATGCATCACAAATCAATTCCAATATCATGGACATTTCTTTATTTGTAATTCCACATAGACATTTGATATGGTACAACTTCAGCAGAAATGAAAGCTTTGAATATTTTAAACACCCACTATACAACTCTTGATTTCCATCATCAACTAAATCATGAAAAACATTTTCCTCAGTGAAGTTTTCTCTTACATTTGGCTCCATAGAATCAAGAGGAGGATCCAATGATATGATACAATCTTGATCTGTCTGTGTTACAATCTCAAAAACATCACTTTTCACGTTGCAATTTGTAGCACCCTCTTCTGGTTGTTATGATATTTTTTGATACTGATAGTGGTGTCTTGCTATGCCTAATGCATCATTTATGAGGTTTTTCATTTCATTTTCCATTGTCAACAAACTTGGGACCTCATTCTGTGGATTAACATCAGTGCTCAATCTTTCTATAACGTTCGATTCTCCATGCCAAATCCAACACAAATATTGACCAGAGAATTTCTTCAGTATTAAATGTTCATAAACTTCATCTCTCTTCAACCATGTTCTAAATTTATATTTAGGACATGAACATTTTATTCTCCCTTCCACGGATCGATTAGAAATTGAAAAATATAAAAACTCATTCAATACCTTAACATACGGAGGTGTGTTCCTCGGTAATGTGATCCAGATTTTATCCATGTATATCACAATGTGACTACACAATAATAATAAAAATTAAAACACATAGTTACTACTAAATAGAGAAAGAGATTAATATATATGATAGTATAAGATTAAAGAAACATAATATAATAAAGATGATCCCCTGAGTTAGATATGAACCCTCTAGTGTTTGGGATAGGGGAAGTTTCTTTGGTAAAGAGAAACAATGTGCTAACAATGTGGTAGCTACTTTACCATGAAAACAAAAGAACATTGTTAATTCGGAATAACCCCAACCTAAGATCTCTATAGAGTCTTCATATAAAACTCTAATATCGAATAAATATATTATAAATAATGTTTACGGAAAACCTTATGATGCTTATAAAACTCAACACATTGTTAATTTGGAGTGACAAGAACCACGTGAGGGATGGTAGTCTTGAGGCATGATAAGTGGTGGTGTTCATGGAAATTCATGATGAAATAACTTGGGAGATTAGGTTTTGAGGTTCTATGAACCTTGTTTATATTGTATTCCTAGACCTCTCTTTGGTGTATTCACATAGAAAAGAGTGGTGGTGTGACTTGAGGGTGATTTGGATCATATTTTTGTTAGTTCTCATGAGTGGAGAATTATGGTTAAATGGGACGATCGAGGATCTGACCATGGAGTTGAACTAAGAGTCAGATTCAGACTTCGCTGTGCGCAATGAACATTTTTTCTATTCCATAAAGTGGCCTAATATTTATAGGAAGATATGATCCATGGGGTGGATGTGCTAATAAATTAAATGTTATTCAACTAAAGGAAGAACTGATTAAATCCAAAAAAATGCATGAAATAAGTTATGTAATAATTATTTTAAGTCTCATTTGATATAAAATATGATAAAAACGTGTCGTGGCAGATCATGAATCAGCAAGTGGTGTTAAGAAACCACTTTTTTTCTTAAAAACTTGATCTGGAAGTTTTATGCTGAAGTAAAGTCAATTGTTGAATCTAGAAATAAATTAAAAAGGATTATTCTAGAATAAAAAGAGGTTTCCAAGTCTTAACTAAGAGAATCAATGATGTCATGTTGAATCTGGTTTATAACAAGGGATATCAAGCACTGAATTTAGTAGAATTAGACCACTAATAAGAAGAAAAATTTAGTGGAAGTAGGTATTCCCTTACTATCATTAGTGTGGTTTCAGTGTGATTGGTAAGTTGTTATTGACATGATAAATCTAATTTTGAACTTATATTGATATTGTGTAATTTGATTAATGTGGATGATAAAGACACCGCTTACGGTTCTATTCCCTCGGTATCTCACCCCTACATAAGGGATAAATGTTTGTCAAGGGCCATATTCCCGACTCCGAAGTTTTTAGAACCTATCATTGTAACACCCCAAGCTTCCACGGTACGCTTTTCTTTGAATAATACAATAGCGTGTGTTGTACGCAACACTGAGTTCAAACGCACAACGACTTACCAAACTAGTCGTTCAAAAGCGGTTACGAATAGTATTAACTGAATTTTAAATTTTATATTATCTTTATAATTTTAGAATCCATGTTATGAGTTTATAAGACATAATTTAAGAACAAATTCATTTTTTTTAGATAAAAGAATTATTTTTCAAAAAAAATGGAATTTTACCGCCTTTTAATGGAAAAGCCTTTTTAAATCCAATATTTGAAACTTTTATATATTCAATTTGACAAAATTAACTTATTCTTTAGAATCGGGACATCAGAATTTTGTTTCAATAAATTTTTGGTGTTTTTTTGATAACTTTCAAATTGGGGTGAATAGTGAAAAATACTATATTTTAACTGAAAACAACTTTTTTAATCAAAATAATTTTTATTGTTAGTTTATACATTTTAATGGTTTGGAAGTATAAATAGATTAAACCATTTAATCCAATGATGGTCATTTTAAGTAATTTCACTTTGAAATTGGACATAAACAAGTGTCAAACTTTTGATAGTTATTATTTCTTAAAAATACGCCTTTTGGTTTTAACAGCGGAAATTAATTTTAAATTAATAAATGAAACTTTTATGTTTTTAATTTGGTAAAATAAACATGATTTTTGGATTCGGAATATCAAAATTAGCTTAGGGAGAAATTTTGGTACTTTTCTGATAACATTCATATTTTGATGAATAGTGAAAATTACTAAATTTTTATAAAAAACAACTTTTTTAATCAAAATAATTAATAATGATAAATTATTAATTTGAGTGTTTGTAAAGTATATTTTGAATATATTTTTACCATTTAATACAATTTTGGTCATTGGACTTAATTTCACAATAAAACCGGACATAAACAAGTATCAATCTTTTGATAGTTATTATTTCTTAAAAACACGCTTTTTGTTTTGACAGCGGGAATTAATTTTAAATTAATTTCTGCCACTTCTGTGTTTTGAATTTGAAAAAATGGATTCCATATTTTTAATCAGGATTTCCAAATTGTGTAAATAGGTAACTTTAATTTTTTGACATTTTGAATAATTATTTCGGTAAATATTTTATTTACCATGGTTAAAGGGTAAATCCGGTAAATAAGGGTAAAAAATAATATTATATAATAATAAATTACCCTAAAACATGTTCTAACCTTATTGGTGGATACATTTCCGACCATGGTCATCTTGGGGTCGATTTTGGGATCCCATGGATCCACTTGTAAGTGATAATGACACATTATATTAATTAAGTTAAAGTAAATACAAAAATGACAAAAGCATATATATTTTAGAAAAACAATTTTTACATAGGGTTATATATGTTGAATTTTCGACTATAAATATTCATTAGAAAGATAAAACGATTTCCTACATAATGGTAGTTTATTTAAAATTTTTAGACATTTAATAAGAAAATTTATTTATGACACAATAATGATGTAGTATTTTCCTTATTAATGCAAGAATCAAATAATTGGTATTATAAAAGTTAAAATAAATATAATTTGAAAGTTTTGATGACATAAATGAATTTTATTGGTTAATATGACATTATATGATTTCTTAAATGATTTTTTTTAATTAATAATGTTTTTAATACTTTAACAAAAATCAATTATTGAATAGTGTCAAAATTGACATAAATGAGTTTTTAAAACAAATATTATATTATTAATTGATATTTTATTCATAAAAATATAAGGTTTGGCCAAGAGACTTATATCATGATATTTGTATCATTAATTGACCACTTTGGGGGTCTCTTGTAGGTATATAGTATGTTTATTAAATATATAATATAAAAATACAAAGTGACATAGTAAGTGTCAAACTAATTAACCAAGAGTTAAAACTAAAAGATAAGGTTAATGTAATGACCCAATTCTGCACACCTTCAAAGCCTTTGGGATCGGCAAACCCCTGCCCAAATACTCTCTAAAATTCCCTAACATCAACATAGAGGCATTATTTTGATCATAAAGCCATCCTATGAAGCCCATTTGATCAAATCAAAAGTAAGAACCCGAAGAAGAGGTAAGGTTTTCACCACCCTTTTTCAAGTTCCTTTCTTCTTCAACTTCTTCTTTCATTGTTATTCCCATTCTAAAATAATAACTCCAGTATCTTATATAAACTTTGATTTTATTATAAAAATGTGACAACCATATTCATTATTATATCCATCCTTTTAATGACATGTCACCATACGTGCGTATGTATGGCTTACCGTCTCCACGTCGTGGTGTAATTGTTATTCAAAATATTATTATTTGTATGGGTATAGTAATGATGTTTAATTAATGTAAATTAAAAATATAACATGATAATGATTCTGTATATATTATATACCATCCAATTATATATTATTTTAATAACAAAAGAATGATATTGTCACTCGTGCGTACATACAGACTACCGTCTCCACGAACGCGACGAGATTCAATCCCTATCGTATCCATTCATGTCTAATTCTCATTTTATTATTAAAATTTTTTTTAAGGACTTTATATCATTCTGGATATGAATAAGATACAACCTATCCATAACAAAAACGTCTTATGTAACAAAATGTATAAAACAAAACGAGTAAGTTAACACCGAAACAATGAAAAGACTAAGATATTATTAACAAAGAAATGCTAGAAGATCATATATGATGTCATATTAATGTATATGATTCTTGTATAATTTAATAAAAATTATTTCACCATTATACAGGAGGTTAATATACCCTCAACCAAGGAAAAGTACAAGGTAAGGGGTTTTCATCTCACTCCTTATTCCCGTGAGATTCATGCCATATTGCCACTATTACCTTTCGTGTGGTGTATGTACTACCTATAATTGTATTATTTGTGAAATAAACTTTAATTTATGTGTAGTTACATATTCATTGTATGATACCTCTTTCATGGGGTGTATTTTTCGTAAGTTACCAAATTGGTAAGGGTTTATTTTCACAATCTCTTCATTATCTGAGGTTGTTTATACGTAATTATCTACTGGGATCTCTTTATCATCCACATCCATGTTTCTTAAAAAATGTATTCGAAATAATTCTTACTATTTCACTGAATATGGGTTAAAGTCAGTTATATGTTGCTTGACTTTTTATAAGAAGTTTATAAAGGAATCTTTCCGTCATTTTCCAAACAAGGTCCTTTTTAACCATTTCGACAAAATTAAGGTAAGAATTTCTTTTTTTAACTTATACGGTGGGTGCAGCTATTTTTCTACCTTTATAAACTCGTCAAAGATTCCCCTGCAAGATTATAAGAATATTTCCAAAGTAAATGTTTTATTTTATAATTATGTGACTCTTAAATGATTTCAAAATAGAAGGAAATATTTCTCTAAAAAGAGTTTAGATTTCCTCTATGTCAACATCCTTTGATGGATTTTATGTTTATTTTGAGTTGATTTATTATGATACAAAACTTCCATATTGTATTAAAGGTTTTCTGATATGTTTGACTGTGGATGTGCTCTTTTTATACCATTCATGATTATGGTTAAAGAATTGACATTTCGTATGCTAGTTTTAATACGAATTTTATGATATGTTTAAACCTTTTCATATGAAGAATGAATTGGACTTAGTAAGTGATGGGTGGAGCCCGTTATAGCTTCTCGATGCATCGGTAGGTCTCATGAGAAAACTAGACGTGTAATTGGCTGAGACCCTTTCCCAATTTGATTTATGGTTTTGGATGAGGCCTTAATCATTTTTAGACGTCTTGTCCGACTCCTTGACAAAAAGTTTCAGAATGTCCGACATTATACATTCCCTCATTATGGAAATAATATTGGTGGCTCATGTGGTCATTCGACTACTAGAATACCCATGATTATGTTTTATTATGGCATTATTTACTCATCTCATATTCTTGCCATAAAATTATTCATGTTTATTATTGGTAAAGGCATGTGGTTTCAATTATTTACCAAGATTAATATTTATGTCATTTTACACTGTATTACTTACCCTTACTAAGCGTTTGAGCTCACCCCGTTCGATGTTTTATTTTTCCCAGGATATAAAGAAGTTAGTTATGAGTGACCTGCAGGCATACTATAGGAGGCTTGGATGTTCTTAATGAAATATATTTGTGTTGTATTTCTCTTCAAGATGTAAAGTTGAACATATGTATGAATCTTGTTTCCAATAATACTAAACTGATCGGTCTTTCGAGACATGATTTCCTTGTGATCATGCCAATTTTGTGTAATAATGCACTGACTCTAGGTAACTAGAGTCGGGGCATTACAGTTGGTATCAGAGGATGTTTAGTATAAACCTTGGAAACTATATTTTTATAAACTCTTATTGGAACACATAGCACTAAGATAGAATTTGAGGATTAGTATAGAAGAACTTCCTAGAATGTTGGTATTGTAGAGATTTTGTGAGTTTTCTGAGAAATACATCCCTGTATGGATACGAGCAGGTAGAGGTGGCTCTGGCACAGATGTAGCTAGGGGTAAAACCTGAAAACACCATTTTGAGATAGACTCGAATGGGAATTGGTGCATGCCAATGGGCCTTGCTGCACTCTTGGTTATGAAACTCTTGGGGTATATGCTTAGGATAATTCTCGTTTTCTTTAAAAACCATTATGAAGGGTTTATGAGTATATACTTACACAAAGAAAACATTTTTATGATAATGGATTATATCCATAAACTGTTCAATTTACGTTAGGTATTTTACAAGTTTGGAATTATTCATTTCAATTAATAAAATGACCTAGTTTATGATATTGTATAGAAATGGTGACCAGTAGAAGGAATGTGAACTCCAGCAACACATATGATCCAAAGAGTAAGAATGATCATATCTTTCAGAGTATTAAGCAAACATTTAGAAGGGAAATTGTCTCCCATGTATTCTCAACATATAAAGAAATTGTATCACGAGTTAATAAGATAATTAATGAATTCTCCAAGTCATATGGCTTTGAAGGGAAGCAACAGAAGAAAAGGATGGAAGAGAGAAAGATGGATAAAGGGAAGAGGGAAAAGAAGAATTTTACCATATGTGATAACTATGAGAAGAAACACCCGAGAACTTGCATAAAATTAATGGGAGTTTTTTATAAGTGTGGAGAAAAAGGACACCAATTACGTGACTGCAAATGTAAGAAAATGGTTTCAAATGTACAATTCTTCATCTACAAGGAGTTTGGACACTACGGGAACCAGTGTCCCTGTCATCAGACTATGCCGCAAATGATGCTATTGGATAATAATCATGTTATGATACTACTACAGATAAAGAGGAATGACTAGTGTTCTTATGTTGTTATTTTGAAATTATTTCATTTAAGTGTTGTATCAATGATGTACTGGAAATAAATAAGGATTGTACTGCAGTACTATTTCATTGTGGATTTGTGATTTTATAGTACTAAGAAAAGTGACTCTATAGAAAGTTAAACTTTTTGGAAATTAAATAGTTGAAGGAAATATAAACTTTCATATGGTCCTAATATTGAGGTACTGATTTTGGAATAAGATATGGTTGATTTGGTAAATTATATTGGATATTCTTGACTGCCTTGAAACTGATTAATGATTTTTATATTCCATCATTGTTGGGGTTTACAACATTTTTGGATAAAAGTAGTATATCCCATATTTTATAAGTAATAAGGGATCATGGATGTAATCACTATGGTTTTATAGTAATTCAGGATGTTGTAGTGTTTTAAGAGAATACATAATGAAGTTGTTCACATGTTATTACACGGTAAAAAGGATCTTCATTGTGTTTACCTTCCTTATAAATTTTGTACTGTGAGTTTGGAAAGAAGTATTTTGGATAATTCTAGTTTGAGATTATTTTTGGATTTCCATAAAAGGACAACCCGGAGGTCGGGTGGCAACCCGTCACATCCGGCAAGGCCGCGAGACTTGAACCCGCAACCGAATGATGAAAAGGGTGTATCACCTACCACTTACCCACGTGATTTCCTGGATTGAATAATGTAGTTTTTTAATGGTTCTACTAGATGAATTATAAATTAATTTTTTTGAACCCTATACGAATAGGATAAATAGAATATTATTTTAAGTTCTATTATCTTTTAGAGTGAAAGATGAGTTTGTGATAGAACTTAGTTAAATGTTGGGACTCTACTTGTCAAGTATATATCTTTATCCTTCTCTTATTCAATGAAGAAATTAATTCTTATACTTTTGTAAAGGGATCTTAAAACAAAAAATGTGTTATCCTAATACCATATGTTTTGTTGAACCGATGGTATTTTAAATCATCATAGATTGATGAATTTAAGGCCCTCAATTTTACACTTCTTTGTGATTGATGACCTTAATCACTACCTATAATTATTTACGTTTTTTCTCTAATTATATGTCTCTTATTACTACCAATGTTCTCCTAATCGAGATCATGATTTGGTGTGACCCTTTAATTTCCCTTTCCTCTCATTAAGACTAAATTTTATTAACCCAATTTCTGATGTGGGTTTTCCCACAATGATATTTTTGATTTTCAACCTTTTATTTTTGAAAAATAATTTCAAATTGAAAGGACGCAATTTATTGAAGGAGTAGAGAATGTAACACAACAAGCTTCAACGGTACGCTTCTCTTTGAATAATACAATAGCGTGTGTTGTACGCAACACTGAGTTCAAACGCACCACGACTTACCAAACTAGCCGTTCAAAAGCGGTTAGGAATAGTATTAACGGAATTTTAAATTTTATATTATCCTTATAATTTTAGAATAAATATTATGAGTTTCTGATAAATAATTTAAGAAGAAATTCATTTTTCATATAAAAAAGTATTTTTCAAGAAAAATGCAATTTTACCGCCTTTTAATGGCGAAACATTTTTAAATCCAATATTTGAAACTTTTATATATTAAATTTGACAAAATGAACTTATTCTTTAGAATTGGGACATAAGAATTTAGTTTCAATAATGTTTTGGTGTTTTTCTGATAACTTTCCAATTTGGGTGAAAAGTGAAAAATACTAAATTTTAACTAAAAACTACTTTTTTAATCAAAATAATTTTTTTTTAAATTATACATTTTAATGGTTTGGAAGTATAAATATATTATACCATTTAGTCCAATGATGGTCATTTTATGTAATTGCACTTTGAAACTGGACATAAACAAGTGTTAAACTTTTGATAGTTATTATTTCTTAAAAATATGCCTTTTGGTTTTAACAGTGGAAAATAATTTTAAATTAATAAATGAAACCTATATGTTTTTAATTTGGAAAATAGACCTCATTTTTTGATTCAGAATATCGAAATTAGTTTAGGGTGAAATTTTGGTACTTTTCTGATAACTTTCATGTTTTGATTAATAGTGAAAATTACTAAGTTTTAATTAAAAACAAATTTTTTAATCAAAATAATTAATAATGATAAATTATGAATTTGAGTGGTTTTAAAGTATATTTAGAATATATTTTTACCATTTAATACAATTTTGGTCATTGGACATAATTTCACAATTAAATCGGACATAAAAAAGTATCAATCTTTTGATAGTTATTATTTCTTAAAAACACACTTTTTGTTTTGATAGCGGGAATTAATTTTAAATTAATTTCTTTCACTTCTATGTTTTGAATTTGGAAAAATGGATTCCATATTTGGAATCAGGATGTACAAATTGTGTAAATAGGTAACTTTAAATTTTATACATTTTGAATAATTACTTCGGTAAATATTTTATTTACCATGGTTAAAGGGTAAATCCGGTAAATAAGGGTAGAAATAATATTATAATAATAATAAATTACCCTAAAATGTGTCTTAACCTTATTGGTGTATATAGTTCCGACCATGGTCATATTTGGGTTGATTTTGGGAACCCATGGAGCCACTTGTAAGAGATAATGACACAATATATTAATTAAGTTAAAGTAAATACAAAAATGACAAAAGCATATATCCTTTAGAAAAACAATTTTTACATAGGGTTATATATGTTGGATTTTCGACTATAAATATTCATTAGAAAGATAAAACGATTTCCTATATAATGGTAGTTTATTTATAATTTTTATACATTGAATAAGTAAATTTATTTATGACACAATAATGATGCAGTATTTTCCTTATTAATGCAAGAATCAAATAATTGGTATTATATATGTTAAAATAAATATAATTTGAAAGTTTTGATGACATAAATGAATTTTATTGGTCAATATGACATTATAGGATTTCTTAAATGAATTTGTTTCAAATTAATAAAGTTTTTAAGACTTTAAAAAAAATCAATTATTGAATTGTGTCAAAATTGACATAAATGAGTTTTGAAAACAAATATTATATTATTAATTGATATTTTATTCATAAAAATATATGGTTAGTCCAAGAGACTTATATCATGATAGGTGTATTATTAATGGACCACTTGGGGGTCTCTTGGATGTATATACTAACTTAATTAACTATATAATATAAAAATATATAGTGACACGGTAAGTGTCAAACTAATTAACCAAGAGTTAAAACTAAAAGATAAGGTTAATATAATGACCCAAACCTGTATAAAATCTATTGGATGAAAGGATTTAGACCCAGGAACATATTATACTTTGAATAATCCACTTTGGAGCCATTAGAAACCGAATATGAATTTATTATAAATTAATACCTTAAGTTATTCCTAAAGAGCCCCTCCACCCCCTTATAAAAAGACAAAACATATAACCAAATCTTCACACCTTCAAAGCCTTTTGATTCAGCCAAACCCTACCCAAATACTCTCTCCACTTCCCTAAATTAAACCTATAGGCCTTAGTTTGATCATAAATCCATCCTAAGGAGCCCTTTTGATCAAATCAAAAGGAAGAACCCGAAGAAGAGGTAATGTTTTCACCACCCTCTTTCAAGTTCTTTTCTTCTTCCACTTATTCTTTCTTTGTTATTACCATTATAAAATAATAACTCCAGTATATTATATATACTGTGATGTTATTATAAACATTTTACAACCATATTCAGTATTCTATCCATCCTTTCAATGACATGTCACCATACGTGCTACGTACGGCTTACCGTCTCCACGTCGTGGTGTAATTGTTATTCAAAACATTATTATTTGTATGGGTATATTAATGATGTGAAATTCATGTAAATAATAAATATATAATTATAATGATTCTTTATATATGATATACCATCTAATTATATATTATTTTAATATCAAAAGAACGATTTTTTCGCTCGTGCGTACGTACGGACTACTGTCTCCACGAACGTGATGAGATTCATTCCCCATTATATCCATTCAAGTATAATTCTCATTTTATGATTAAAAATAATGTTTAAGGACTTTATATCATTATTTATATGAATAATATACAACCTATACATAAAAAACACGGATTATGTAACAAAACATATAAAAGAAAACGTGTAAGTTAACAACGAAAAAACGCTAATACTAAGATATTATTAACAAAGTAATGTTAGAAGATCATATATGATATCATATTAATGTATATGATTCTTGTATAATTTAATAACAATTATTTCACCATTATACAGGAGTTTAATCTACCCTCAACCAAGTAAAAGTACAAGGTAAGGGGTTTTCATCTCACTCCTTATTCCCGTGAGATTCATGTCATATTGCCACTATTACCTTTTGTGTGGTGTATATACTGCCTATAATTGTATTATTTGTGTAATACACTTTAATTTATGTGTAGTTACATATTAATTGTATGATACCTCTTTTATGGGGTGTATGTTTCGTAAGTTACCAAATTGGTAAGGGTTTATTTTCACAATCTCTTCATTATCCGAGGTTGTTTATACGTAATTATCTACTGGGATCTCTTTATCATCCACATCCATGTTTCTTAAAAAATGTATTTCAAATAATTCTTACTATTTTAATGAATATGGGTTAAATTCATTTATACCTTGATTTACTTTTTATAAGAAGATTATAAAGGAATATTTCAGTCATTTTCCAAACAAGGTCCTTTTTAACCTTTTTGAAAAAATTAAGGTAAGAATGTCTTTTTTTAACATATACGGTGGGTGCGGCTATTTTTCTACCATTATAAACTCATCAAAGCTTCCCTTACATGCTTATAAGAATATTTTCAAAGTAAATGTTTTATTTTATATTTATGTGACTCTTATATTATTTCAAAATAGAAGGATATATTTCTACAAAAAGAGTTTAGATTTCATCTATGTCAACATCCTTTGATGGATTTTAAGTTTATTTTGAGTTGATTTATTTTGATACAAAACTTCCATATTTTATTGAAGGTTTTGTGATATGTTTGACTGTGGATGTACTATTTTTATACCATTCATGATTATGGTTAAAGTATTGACATTTCGTATCCTAGTTTTAATACGAATGTTTATTATATGTTTAAACCTTTTCATATGAGGAATGTATTAGACTTAGTTAGTGAGAGGTGGAGCCCGCTATAGCTCCACGATGCATCGGTAGGTCTAATGAGACAACTAGATGTGGAATTGGATGAGGCCCTTTCCCAATTTGATTTATGGTTTTGGATGAGGCCTTAATCATTTTTAGACGTCTTGGCCAAGGCCTTGACAAAATGTTACAGAATGTTTGGCATTATACAATCCCTCATTATGGAAATAATATTAGTGGTTCATGTGGTCATTCGACTAGTAGAATACCCATGATTATGTTTTATTATGTCAATATTTACTCATCTCATATTATTTCAATAAAAGTATTCATGTTTATTATTGGTAAAGGAATGTGGTTTCAATTATTTACCATGCTTAATATTTATGTCATTTTCCACTGTATTAATTACCCTTACTGAGTGTTTGAGCTCACCCCTTTCAATGTTTTATTTTTTCCAGTATATGAAGAAGTTAGTTATGAGTGACCTACAGGCATAATCGAGGAGGCTTGGATGTTCCTAATGAAATATATTTGTGTTGTATTTCTCTTCAAGATGTAAAGTTGAACATGTGTATGAATCTTGTTTCCAATAATACTAAACTGATCGGTCTTTCAAGACATGATTTCCTTGTAATCATTCCAATGTTATGTAATAATGCTGCCATTCTAGTTAACTAGGATTAGGGCATTATAATCATTATCCATATAGTCCATATTGATTGCTCATCGAGCAAAGGAACCTAACTTGGTTCCATACTGGGTCATTTATATGTCCTCATAGATTATCATACCATAGATGACCATTACCACACCATACCTTAGCCTCTCCCCTAGAAATTTCTTTATGAGAGAATCAATTACCTAAAACAAGACTTTTATAAATACCTTGACCCATAAATACATGATGGACACCCTATTGGGGTTTTAATTTCCCTATAGTTAAGCCTCTCACATATATAACCTAGCCATCAATGGTTGTATAATCAATGCATCATACTGAAGGGAATTCTATGAACCCAACATGAATCTCTATCCTCATGTATCATAAGGTAAATAACTCATGGATCCCATTCATGTCACATAACCACCTACATGAAATTTCAATCCACACAATAAATGATTAACCATATCCTATGGTAATATTAGTCATAAACTACCTTGACCATAGAGTTATCCCCTCAATAAATCTCATTCCATCCTCATCAAATAAATCTCTAGGAACCAACACCATCTCAATCCCCTAACTCATAAAATTGCAACCTATATTATAAAGCAATAATAATTAATTAAGAGAATTAATCCAAATTAATCCAATTAGTCATACTTTAGGGACATCTCATCAATTATGTATCCTCACTGTAACTTCATGAAATGGGGTATAGATCACTCTTGGAACACCTATAAGATCATTTCTAAACAAAACCCAAATATATGAAGTCAATCCATTAAATTAATTCATCCAAATTTGATGATAAACTAAAATAAATTATGGAAATGACTCAATAATAACGAAACTACATAAAACCTTATTCATTTTTCCTCCACAAGATTCCTCTAACCATTACACACACAAAATCCACTGTAACAGGATGATACCACTGACAGCAGGGGAGGGGAGCATACCTAGGGTACGAACTCAATGGGGTCGGGGGAGAATCCGGCGTCGCGGGTGTCAGGGTGAGAAGTGGGGTTAGTAGAAACTGGTGGTGTGGTCACCGGTGGCATGGGAGGGCAGTGAAGGGGACCACAGCTAGGGTTCTCGATCTTCGGGGTGAGAAGCCTCGTGGGGTCGGGGGGAGAGAATGTTGGCTCGGGTGGGGGGGGGGAAGTGTCTTCGATGTAAAAAACTAAATGGGCTTCACGGTGGTTTTTAATAAACCATCGCTAAATCTTTTTAATGAAAGGTTTAGCGACGGTTTTGTAAACCGCCACTAAAAACTGCCATTAAAGGTGTTCTATGTTTTAGTGTGTGTATTATCGGATGTTGAACCAGTTGACGGTCAAGAACTGATATCCCTTTCCTAGGATTGATGACCTCTTTGATCAGCTTCAAGGAGCCCGGGTGTTCTCAAAGATTGAATTGATGTCCGGTTACCATCAGTTGCACGTTAAACAATTTAATATACCTCTTACAGACTTCAGGAGTAGGTATGGTCTATATGACTATATGGTTATGTCGTTCGGTCTCACGAACGCGCTAGCAGTTTTCATGGCACTGATGAAATGAGTGTTACATACATACTTGGATTATTTGATGGTGGTTTTTATGGATGACATCTTGGTGTACTCTCACACTCGACACGACCATGTCACACATCTTGAGATCATTCTGAGTACACTAAGAGAGCATCAATTATATGTTAAGCTATCAAAATGACATTTTTGGATGGATCAGATTCAATTCTTGGGCCACGTTATCTCAGAGACTAGAGTAACAGTGGACCCAGAGAAAGTGAGAGTAGTAGTTTCCTAGGAGCAGTCGAAGAACATCTTTGAGGTGTGGAGTTTTCTAGGGATGGATATATACTACAGATGCTTCATACAGAACATTTCATGCTTAGCAGCACCACTGGCGGGTCTGACCAAGAAGAGTGCGAAGTTATTATAGTCAGATTCTTCTGAGTCAGCCTTTCAGGAGCTGAAAGGGAGGTTGACTTCAGAATCGATACTATTATTTCTAGATCCAGGAAAGTTCTACACTATCTACTATGACACTTTAGGTATCGGGATAGGAGATTTTCTTATGCAGGGAGGTGGAGTCATTGCGTATGGGTCTCGGCAGTTAAGGCCACATGAGAGGAACTACCTGACGCACGATCTGGAGTTGACAGTTGTTGTTCATGCCTTATGTTGTTGGAGAAATTATCTTCTGTGAGATCATTTTGTGGTTTTCACTGACCAAAAAAGTCTCAACTACATCTTCACTCAGCGTGATATGAATTTGAGGTAGTGAAGGTTGGTTGAGTACCTTTCATCTTTCGACTTCGAGTCTGCCTATATGCTGAGAAAGGACAATGCAGTGGATGATGTGTTGGGTAGGAGGACTCAGATACAAGAAATTCAGGAGGCCAGCAGTGAGTGGTAGCTTACGGCTCTGTTCTCTGAGATGCATTTGGAGGTGCATGATAGATAGGGGAAGACATTTCTATCTTCTTTAGCTGTTACATCTACTCTTCTTGACCGAGTTCAAATGAGGCAGCTATCAGATCCTAAAGGCCTAGTCCTCCAGGAAATTGTGTCAGGAGAGAACCCTATTCCTAGATGGATAGTAGTCAAGGATTAGATCTTGCATTTCCAGGGACATGTATGGGTACCAGAAGACATATGTGAGGATCTGATGTGGGATTTTCATTTCACAGTTTGGGTAGTTCATCCTGGCATCCCCAAGATGTATCGTGGTCTACACCGCTAGTATTGGTGGCTAGGTATGAAGAGAGATTTTGCTGGTTTTTTCATGAGGTGTTCCACCTATCAGTAGGTGAAAGCGAAGCATCAGCGACCAGCAGGGATTTTACAGCAGCTACCCATTCCGGAGTGTAAGTGGAACAATGTCGCGATGGGCTTGGAGACCGGTTTTCCAAGGTCGCCTTGAGTGAATGATGTTGTTTGGGTTGTCATCGACAAGATTACGAAGGTTGCTCACTTTTTCTCGATCAAGGAGACCTTCAGTGTTGATGAGATAGGATGGTTGTAAATCCGAGAGATTTTATATCTACATAGAGTTCCAAACTCCATTGTTCAGACAGGGATGCGCGTTTTATTTCTCAGGTCTGATAGGAGCTTCTGAAGGCTTTGGGTACACATGTAATTTGAGTATAGCATACCATCCCCAGACAGATGGCCAATCTGAGCGTATGATTCAGGTGCCTAATGATATTCTATGAGATTTTATTCTAGACTTCGGAGGTTCTTGGGAGAATAATATACCACTTGGGGATTTCAGCTACAATAATAGTTTTCAAGAAACTATTCAGATAGAACCATATGAGGATTTGTACGGTAGGAAATGCCGATCACCCTTATGTTGGCTGGAGGCAAGAGAGGCAGCTTTATTGGGACCTCATCTTGTCTTGGAGACCACACAGCAGATATAGTTGATTTGGAAGAGGATGGATACTGTACAGTCCCGTCAGAAGTCTTATGCTGATCAGCGGAGACAACCTCTGGAGCTTGTGGTCGAGGATCAGGTTTTTCTACATGTCACACCGAGGTTGGGACAAAAGATGATTAGGAGGAAGGGTAAGCTTTCACAGAGGTATTTCGGGCCGTTTGAGGTGTTAGAGAGATTTGGGTCGGTTGCCTATCGTTTTCAGTTTCCATAGAGGTATCGGGCTATGCATCACATTTTTCACGTTTCTCAGCTCTGATGTTACTTTTCAGACCCATCTCATGTCCTTCTACCGAAGGAGGTTGAGCTTGATGTGGATGCATCATTCGAGGAGCATCCAATCCGGATTGTTGATCGTAGTAAAAAGGTTCTCTATGTCTGGTATGTTCCTTTGGTACGGGTGCTTTGGCAGCACGGGCAAGCACAAGACGTGACTTGGGAGAGGGAGGTTGATGTACGACCACAGTGGCCAGAGTTATTCGGGGTTTCTTCTTCTTCTCTATGCTACGGAAATTCAGGGATGAATTTCTTTAAGGGGGGATTTTGTAAGAACGTGGATCTTCTTTTCTGGTATTTTTTTCCTTTTCTAGTTGTTTTTTAGGAAAAGAGGAAAATCTGCAAATTTTTAAAGTACACTACGTGTAATTTATAAGTACATGTCATTTACTATGATGTCGTTGGAGGTCGTGTGTTGTCCATTTCATGGACACACACACAACCATGTATTGGTGATGTGGAGGCCACCTAAAGTGGAGTACGGAAAAAGCAAGTACATGTCATGTACTCCAAATGTACATGTCGAGTAATTTGTTTTTTTTTCATTAAAGGCACTGGGGTCACGTCTAATCGCCAGAGGTGTCTTCTTCTTGGTCTTGTTCGACTAGGAGAGACCGTACGACCACGAATCTTCTCCCAACCCCTGATCCTCCATCTATTCTCTGAATTGACCGTCGTTGATCGCGTTGGAATCGCAGCGGTAAGATCTTCCTTCTCCTAGAGTTTCATTTTTCTATTCCTCCTCTTTCTCAAGTTTTCAAGGGTTGAACTTTTTAGAAATTTTTGTAGACCTTCGATGTTATAAGGCAATTCAAGCCATGTGGTTCAATTATATCGATCTCCTAACATCATGGTAGGTGGTTTGTGCATTTCTATAGAAAGTCTTTGAGTATTTTGTGCAAATTTCTCCAATACCCTTGAATGAGGTATTGCATGTTTTCCATTTTAGCCATATTGATTGCTTTATTTAATTATATTCTAGAGTAAAGGATTTTTATTGTGTTTTGGGCTAATGTTTTGGATTTGGAAGTGTTTCTACGCATGTTCTTGCCTATCTAGACTGTTGGGTCTAGTTTACCTTTTTGGACTGCTGTTGTTTCTCATGCCTAGTATTGTAGGATGGTGTGACTATTGTTATTCCATGTTGAGATGCTGTAGAATGATACACAAGTATTTATTGAGGTTACTTTGGCCGTTACGTGATGCGATACTTGCTGACTTTACACAGGGATGTGAGAACCTAGTGTAGTAGACCATAGAGAGAATGGACATAAGGGCTTCTCCAGAGTGTATTTATAATATGATGCGAGACCATAGGGGGAATTCACGTTGAGTTCTTCCTCATAGGGTCTATAGTTCCTCAGCACGTGCCATAGGGGGAATGAGATTTTTAGTGCTTCCCCAGAGCACCTTTAGTATGATACCAGACTATAGGGTGAATTGACAGTGAGTGTTTCCCCATAGAGACGATTCTTTAGCTGAACCAGAGGGGTGAGACTGTATGTGCCTCCCAGAAGAGTTTCTAGTAATTTTTGGTTGAACCATAGGGGTTAGGCTGTGAGAACTTCCCAGAGAGTTACATGTTTGTTCTACTTGCTTTAGTGGCTGCTTACTTGTTGTAAATTATATGCTAGAAACTGTGGATTGTTTTCTACTGAGTACTTTTCTATTTATTGTTTTTTGGTAATTTTACCTGCCATATATTCACTGACTGTTAGGAATAGATATTTGAGTGGTTTCCTACAGGGATTTTTTCTCACACCCTTTTTTGTTCATTCTTTTGGGCCCAAATATATTATATTTTTGCAGGTACTGATAAGGCCAATCGCCCTTCAACTTCAGGTTCTCGATTGTTGTGGAGCTGGATAGCATGGGACCAAGATATGGCTTGCGATGCTGAGGAGTTTATATAATTTCGTTTTCACTTAGTTTAGCACTTTTTTAATCAAGCATTGTGACTTGTTTGGCAGTTTTCTTAGAAATATATATATCATGAACCATTTATATATATCTTCTCCAGTTGTTTCCTTTATCATACATTTGCTGTTACTGTTGTTTGGTTTTTACTGCTTCCGCTATTGTATGTATTTTAATATTTCCTCTTTTTACTTTTCCAATGATGGCATAGTTTCCCCACTATCACACCCAAGGCCATCTATTCTAGTCGACAGCCTCTGAAGTTCGGGGAAATGTGCTTGAGGCCATGTAACCAACAGGGTACGGGGCGCCTCTGGGTGGCTTCTGGAATTGGGATGTTACATATGGAAATAAAGATGGTCTGCTATTATGGGTCAGCCTAGCATGATAAAACTAGTATTCTAGGAAGCTCAGGTGGGAACATACTCACCCACCGGTTGCAGGCTGATCCAGATGGAACTGGGTCACTGGGCGACCCAGCAGGCTGGACCACCGGTGGAACCTGACCAAGTCCATCAAGTCCTAGTGGGCTTGGCCTAGTGGACAAGCCATACCAGGCTGACCCAAACCAAAAAAGGATCAGTTCAGATTGGTCGAACTATGCCAAGTCATGTGGGGCCCCTAGTCTAGGTTGGTCAGGTCGGTCTGACCAAGTCCGACTGGGCCCAGACATGATCGACCCCCGACTACTAAAATTTCAGTATCTATCTAACCGAATTTGAGATTGATGATCCATTTGTTGTTTTAGAACCCTTGCGATGATGTGGTTCATTTGATACACTATAAGGATGTTTTAATGGATTTGGAAATGTGATGAATGGATTTAGGGGTGGTTTCTCTAGAAATCAAGTGCACTACGTGAGAGAATCCTACGGCTGACTGAGACCTGGAGACTTCTGACAAGAACCCCTCTCTGGATCAACAACAAGTGACCCTATATAGATTATCTATGATGTCCCAATGGGAAGAATCTCTATATGACCTAGAGGCCCATGATGGGGAGTAGCTCTATGTGACCTAACAGATCCACGGTACTCATCAAGGATGAGTACCTCAGTACGATGGCCAAAGAGGGAAGTAGCTCTATGTGACCCAGAAAGCCCATGGTGGGGAGCGACTTTGTGTGACCCAGCATACCCACGGTACTCATTAGGTATGAGTACCCCAGCAGTCCAAGGTTTTCAACATTGCTACTGATGGTATTTCTTTCTATACTCTAGATTATACCAGTGTGAGCTGATAGTCCCATGTGTATACTTTCCTTTGTGTTGCAGTATCCCAACTAAGTATTTTGTTACTCACCCCTACATAGGATTCATCAGCATGTGTCATGTCCTATGTAGATGAATGATGCTTAGACGGAGGGCTTGGTTTCCTTGGACAAGGCGGGGCCCAGTGAGATCAGTCAAGCGGGGCATACGTCTAATGCTTCTAGCAACTACTCTACACTTACCATTAGGTGGGGTTTTCAGTGGAGATCTTTTCCAATATCCTTGAACTTTCTTGTTTTTAGTTTTTCTTTTGATGGTTTTTTATTTTGGCCCATTTGACTTATCGCTTGTACCTTTACTCGGTGGTTGTTTAGTGGCATGCATGTTTACCTTTCCGGTTTTTGGGACATGGTTGTGTGTGCATGCATACAGGTATATATGAAAATTTCTCCCACATACTAGTTGATGCATTCGGCATTACTCTCCAACCCTTGGCAATTTGGAGGAAATCTTAGGGAAGTCACGGAACAGGCCATGGGGGACGGGTTGTGACACTCACCTCCACCTACCTCTTCCAAAGTGCATCGCCACCATACATCACCATTAAAGTAACCACATCACCCCTCCTCCACTACTAAAGATTTTATGATATCCATATCTAACCTTTACCAGTTCTAAACAAAAAGTGATGATAAAGGGAGGATTTTTATCTATGCTAGCTAGAAGGTCTAATAAAGGTGACCTTTATCAGTGTTGTTAAATGGGTACATTTTCCAGTTTATTTCTTAAAACTATCAATGGTCACCTTTATCACTAATTTTCATGTTGATAAAGCTCATATTGAATAATTTAATTTATGTATACATGTTTATATATTTTTAAATAATCTTTAAATAGAAATAAGTGCATATATATATAAATATAGTATATAAATATGATTTATGTAGGTATATTATAATAAAATATTTTTATAAATCTTATTTTCATAAATCAATAAATATATATATATAATTAACAAAATTTTATTATTCTATAAATAAATTAATAGTATATTTGAAAAAATTGATCATAAAATGTATATATAAATATTAATAAAATATATTAAAATTTTATTTAAAAATTTATTTAAATATTTAAATGAATATAATTATTTAAATAGGTTGTATTTGAATTTATATATTTTTATTCATGGTAAAACAAATTAAAATATACGTACATATATTTGTATGTATGTGTATGCATGTGTATGAATGTGTATGTATGTGGATGTATGTGCATGTCCATATGTTTGTTTGTGTTTCATGTATATATGTGTGTGTGTGTGTGTTCTATGGTGTGTGTGTGTGTGTGTTGTGTTTCAGAATATGTTCTTGTGTAAGTTTACCTGTATGTGAGTGTGTGTGCATATGGTTATGCATATGTTTGTGTATGTGTGTATGTGTATGTATATGTATGCATGTATATGACATGTATTTTTGTGTACGTATGTTTATGATTATTTGGAATGTGTATCTTTACAATGTATGAGTATAGATGCATATGTATTTGTATGTGTGTGCATCAATGTGTATGTAATTGTATGTATGTGTATGTGAAAACATGTGTGTATGTTTATGTGTTTGTATATGAATGTATATATATTTATGTGTATGTATGTGTCTGTATGTGTATGTGTATGTGAATGTGTATGTGTATGTGAATGTGTATGTGTATGTGTATGTGTATGTGTATGTGTATGTGTATGTGTATGTGTATGTGTATGTGTATTTATATGTGTATGTGTATGTGTATGTGTATGTGTATGTGTTTGTGTGTGTGTGTGTGTGTGTGTATGTTTATGTGTATGTGTATGTGTATGTGTATGTGTATGTGTGTGTGTATGTGTATGTGTATGTGTATGTTTCTGTGTTTGTGTATGTGTATGTGTATGTGTATGTGTATGTGTATGTGTATGTGTATGTGTATGTGTATGTGTTTGTGTATGTGTTTGTGTATGTGTATGTGTATGTTTATGTGTATGTGTATGTGTATGTGTCTGTGTCTCTGTATGTGTATGTGTATGTGTATGTGTATGTCCTTCCATCCTTTGGAATGGAGTTCCCTTTAGCCTCCAAATTCATTTTTTTGATATTTTCTAAAAGCCACATTAAGGGTAAGTGGTAACCAAACATCACAAGATACAAAAAAAATTCACCACACTGTATAAACACTCCAAAATCAGGAGATCCTCCTTAACTGTGCCACCAACAGGGAAATCAAATTCAAATTTCAAAAACAAAAAGCTAGTTATCAGACCACATTCTAGTAGCAGTTGTAATAATGAATTGATCTGATAGCCACATCGAGACGCATAAACATTGATTCAATTACTTGCCTCGATTCGAGGCAACGATACATCCATCATCCAGACATCTCCGACAGCATCGATTCTCGGAACAACTACCTTCATCATCATTTTTGTCATCGCTATAACTTCCATCAACATCATCATCAGCTTCTTCTATAAGGCCCCAACCTTAAACCTTACTTAATCATGAGTTATTACAAGATTACACATTGAGGATCTTTTCAGGTTTAGAGTTTTAGAGAATTAGATCATAAAACTTGCATTACATTCCACAGTTAAACAAAGTGGTTACATAAAGATAATATTCATTTTTTCCCATCAATGGAACATATTTAAAATAAAACATGGATTCTTTCTTGACACTTCCTTCACACTATCATCATATCATGTACCTTTCCATTGACCTATGAAAAACATTTCAAAAAGACTTGGGATGAGCATAAAAATCTCAGTATGGGTTATAAAAATATGGAAAGGAAACATAAGTTCATATATACATAAGAATGAAATCGTACTTTACCCATAAATCATAAGCACTTTTACATACCGCATCAAATCATGAATAAATCATAGAAATCATAAAACATAAAGGTAACTTGAGGCATTCATAACATTCTTACGTAGGGAGTAACCCTCTTGGTTACGTTTGGAATGCCCATCACAGTATATTCCCTAAATCTCTTCGGAAAACCTTAACATTTCACTCCTTCGCGTTACCCAATGCATTGGAGAGCTATATCGGGCTCACCCACCCTTAGTTTATCACGGAACCACCCGTCTTCATAATAATGCCCAAGAACCTCAACATAATCGTATCACATAAAACATGCATAAAGGAAACGTAACATTTCCACCTTTAAATCAGAAGATATCAATACAACACATTGATATAAAAACATTATGAAAACCATTTTCAATACCAAAATAAAAGAAAAGTAAAACATGGTATTTATTTTTCTTTTAAAAAGAAGGTATGGCTTGTAGAGGAAGCCGAAACTCAAATAATGGTCACGGCGGCGGAGAAGTCATTGTCGCCGCATACGTATGACAAAACATTCCCTTTTTTCGTTTAGTAAAATTCTTCGTATAAAAAAGATTCCTTTTGGATAAATGTAAAATTCAAAGGGGTTTATACACCGTATAAAAGAAGGTTGAGTATAAAAAAAATATGCCTCAATGAAAGGAGATTGAGACGAAGTCCCATACCTCGGATCCGACATGACTCGGTCATTTTTTAATCTCCTGAATAATAAACTTGGGATAATTTCTAATTGTTTAAGAACCTTTTTCAAGTTCATTATTCTTTTTATATCACTTATTTCCATGTCATGAACACTATGTAATTATTTAAGTTAATAACGGTCGTTTTAACGATCATTGGTACTTGAGTCAAAAATAAGCCCTTTATAATTACAAGTTGTTCATGTATCCATTATATCCAGAATGGTATTGATGATTTAGATATCATATATGTCATATATATCCTGTACATTCATGTATTTATAATATTACATAATCATTTAGAGGTAATAAATGAAATGCACCGTTCGTGGAGATAGTAAGCCGTACGTACGCATGAACGCGACTTTCATTTATATTTCATATTTTATAGAATGGAATCATAATGATATAAATTTATATTATAATTCCAGTGTAATATCATATATAATATCATAACTCCATCCTTTATACGTCCCACATATGGTATTTAACGAATCAAATCACTTTGAGGGGGTGGTAGTCCGCACTTCCTTAAATGAAGATATCGCGTTTACCCATAATGGAAACCATAGAGGTATGACCAAAATGAAAAATACAGAAGCTTAAGGAAAACATAAACATATTATATATCATATATAAATATAGTGTCATCTTAATGGCCACCTTTTAAGGTTTTAAAAGAATGTTGAACAATCATCGTTTCGGGATGCAGAAATTCACCATCCACGGAAACAGTATGTTCTTTAACCATTAGATGTAGGTGTGTGTATGTGTAGCTCGAATCCTTCTTATAACAACATCCTAGTATATTGAAGATACTTTAGTTGTTTCAAAATAAATGAATAAAAAGATTTTAGGGGGTTGGAGAAGCTAAATAAAACAGAAGGACTCAAGTGAAGACATTACCTTAAAATCGGGTAACTCCCTTTGGTTTGAGCTCAAAGGCTTCCTTGGGAAGACTTCTGCCAAAAGTGAGGCTTCTAAGAGTAAGAGAGGGAAGTGGAGAGACAAAAGGGGCAGGGTTTGGCCGAGCCAAAGGCTTTGGAAGTGTGTGTAAGGAGGTAGAGGTGGGGGCTTTTATAAGAGAAGAGGAGGGGCACTCTTGGAAAGTAAATAAATGTTACTTTATTTTCAAATGAGTTTCGGATTTTAAAGGTCCCACATTGATATAATTAGAGGATAAGGTGATAAGGGTTCGAAATATACCCACCCAATAGGGTTTTGACATGTGTAGGTCTTAGATTTTACATTATCTTTCCATTTTATTTAAATCATCAAATAATGAGGTCATCGCTGCATCATTATGATGTCATAAATAATTTAATTTATTTAATGTCTAAAAATTATAAAAAAAAATACTATGATGTAGAAAATATTTTTATATTTACAATGACTATTTATAGTCCAAAATATCATTTATGTAGACAAAATTAAAAATATTTTACTTAGGTGATACATTCTTTGTTACATTTAACATTCTTTAAAAAAATAAAATGATAAAAAGTCACTTTCTCACAAAAGTGATTTCATGGGGCCCCCAAGTTTGGCACAAGGAATCCCATGGTCGGTCATGAGACAACCAATAGCCTTAGGACACATTTTGGTGTCATTTTTTATTATTTTGATATTATTTTATTATCCCTAAGTACCCGATTACTCATTAATCAAGATAATTAAAGATAATTACCATCGTTACTATTCATAATGTCCAAAAACAAGAGTATTAATTACCTAATTTGGAAATTATGATTCCAAATATGTAATCCATTTTACCAAATTCCAAACACATAAATTGCAATAATTTATTTAAAAATAATTCCCGTTGTCAAAACAAATAGCAGGTTTTTTTTGAAACAATATCTATGAAAAGTTTGGCATTAGTTTAAGACCAATTTCATAGTGAAATTAATCCTAATGACCACCATTAGATTAAATGGTAAAAATATATTCATATTAAAATTTGAGACCAATTAAAAATATAATCTAACCATATAATTAGATTAAATGAAAATGAAGTTTTGATGTAAAATGCAGTATTTTTCACTATTCATTTAAAAAATGAACATTGTCAGAAAAATACCAAAAATTTATCCAATGTAAATTTTAATGTCCCAATCATAATGAATATGTTTATTTTAACAAATATAGATTATAAAATTGTCAAAATTTTTATTTAAAAAGGGTTTCCCATCAAAAGGTAGTAAAACAATCTTTTAAGAATATTGGTGTATTGCATGCTTAAGATTGGATTTATTTTCATTTTAAGCCTCTAAAACACTATATAATTCATTAATAGACATAGATAAAAATATATACTATTCATTACTTACTTGGGATGTCACATCCTTCCACCCTTTCATCACCGCAATTTATTTACTTATCAAATAAATGGGGGTGCTTATCCCTCATTTCATTTTCAGATTCCCATGTTGCCTATTCCATCATATGGTTTTTCCACAAAACCTCTACCTGATTAATCAACTTATTCCGTAACACTTTCTCCCTGTGGTCAAGAATTTGGACCGGTTGTTCCTCATAAGATAGGTTCTCTTCCAGCTGAACTACCTCTGGACTCAAAACATGAGATGGATCAGGCATGTACTTTCTCAGCATCGGAACATGAAAAACATTGTGTATCGGAGATAAACTCGGAGGTAAAGCCACTCGGTAAGAAACTGATCCAACTCTCTCCAGAATTTCATATGGTCCAATGAACCTTGGACTCCGCTTTACTTTCTTACCAAAGCGCATCACACTTTTCCATGGTGATACTTTGAGAAAAACATGATCACCTACCTTAAAAGAGAGATCCTTCCTCCTGTTGTCCGCATAACTCTTCTGCCTACTCTGGGCTGTTCTCATGTGTTTCTGTATCAGCTGAACTTTTTCTTCCAACTCTTCTACCAATTCTGGTCCCATAAACTTCCTTTCACCCACTTCATCCCAGAAAGCTGGAGTTCGACACCGCTTCCCATATAATTCCTGAAATGGTGCCATCGGTATACTAGAATGAAAACTGTTATTATATGAAAATTCAACCAAAGAAAGATGTTGGTCCCAACATCCCTGATAATCCATCGAACAAGCTCGTAGCATATCCTTCAAGGTCTGAATTGTTCGTTCCGACTGCCCATCTGATTAAGGATGAAAAGCTGTACTAAAATTTAATTCAGTACCCAACGACTTCTGAAGGCCTTTCCAAAAGTTAGAAGTGAACCTGGGATCACGGTCAGATACAATGGAGTGAGGAACTCCATGTAACCAGACTATCTCTTTAAGATAAAAACGGAAAAGTTGATCTAGGGAAAAAGTATCTCGTATAGCAAGGAAATGAGCAGATTTGGTCAAGCGATCAACAATAACCCAGATTACATTATTACCTCGAGATGTCTTCGGTAATCCCACAACAAAGTCCATGGATATATTATCACATTTCCACTCTGGCACTGGTAAAGGCTAAAGAATCCCTTTTGGTAACTGCCACTCTGCTTTAACCTACTGACAAGTCAAACACTTCACAGTAAAATCAGCAATATCTCTTTTCATTCCATCCCACCAGTAATACTCCCAAAGATCTCTACACATCTTAGTACTGCCAGGATGAACTGAAAACGGAGAACTATGAGCTTCACATAACTAATCTCTCTTCAACTGTGAATCACAAGGCACACACAATCTCTTCCCAAATATCAAAACGCAATCATTATCAATGTTGAATTCAGGAAAATTACCCTTCTGAACCAGCTCTACCTTTATCTACAACTCACTGTCTTGCTTCTGTGCTTGCTTGATTCTGTCTGATAGAGATGATCTCACTGATACCTGAAACAAAACAGAAGAACATCCTACACCAACAACTTCTATGCCAAATTTCTTCAAATCCTTAACCAAAGGATCGCGTTCCAAACGCAATATTGCTAATGAATCATTACTTTTTTGACTCAAAGCATCTGCCACTTTATTTTCTTTTCCTGGATGGTAATGAATTGTACAATCATAATCCTTGATTAATTCTAGACATCTCCTTTTCCTCATGTTCAATTCTTTCTGAGTGAATATATACTTTAAACTTTTGTGATCGTTATATATTTCACACTTTACTCCATACAAATGATGCCTCCAAATTTTTAAGGCAAAAACAACAGCAGCTAATTCCAAATCATGTGTAGGGTAATTTACCTCATGAGTTTTCAACTAACGTGAAGCATAAGAAATTACATGATCATTCTGAATTAGGACACAACCAAGTCCTTTCAATGAAGCATCACTGTATATAACAAACTCACCATTCTTGGAAGGTAGTGCTATAACTGGAGCATTCACCAATCTTCTTTTCAATTCCTGAAAATAATCATCACATTCTTTTTTCCAGATAAACTTAACACCCTTCTGAGTTAGTTTAATCATTGGACTAGATAACCATGAAAAATTTCTAACAATCCTTCGGTAATAGCCTGCCAAACCAAGGAAACTACGAATCTCTATTACATTTGTGGGTCTTGGCCATTCTTCAACAACCTTTGTTTTTGCAGGATAAACGGTTATCCCATCTTTAGAAACAATGTGACCAAGGAAAGAAATTTGTTGCAACCAAAACTCACACTTGCTGAATTTTCTATAAAGTTTCTTTTCTTTTAAGGTTTGCAAGATAACCCTTAAATGTCTTTCATGCTCCTCTTTAATTTTAAAAAACATAAAAATATCATCAATGAAAACCACAAAAAACTTATCCAAGAACTCATGGAAAATTCTATTCATTAAGTCCATGAATACAGCAGGTGCATTGGTTAGCCCAACAGGCATTACTAAAAATTCATAATGGCCATATCTTGTAAGAAACACAGTCATCGGAACATCTGCTTCCTTTACCTTCAGCTGATGGTACCCCGATCTCAGGTCAATCTTTGAAAAATACTGAGCTCCCTGGAGCTGATACAACATCATTTGATGACCCGACATCTGCTGAAGTAGTTGCAAAGGATTTCACCACCCCTTTCTGCTTGTAGTCTAACTTCTTCCCATCACTCAAGCTCTTTGTCGGACACTCATTTTCATAGTGACCCATATCATTTCACTTAAAACATTTCACTAACTATAAATTAAATTTGGTCTTAACTTCACCTTGATATTTTTCATTGCAATCACGAGCCTTATGTCCCATCTTACCACATCGGTAGCACTTTCCCGAATTCAGAAGACACTCCCCAGCATGCCTTTTTCCACATTTTTTACAAACTGGAAACTTAGTTTTCTTACCATCAGACTTTCTTGAAAATTCTTACCTTTCTCCTGCCACCTCGGTCTCATCTTCTGTTGGTTGTTATAGAACACTTTATCATCGGCAAACTCCATTTGCACCTTCTCAGCACATCGAACAAGCTTTTCATAACTTTTAAACTCACGAGAAGCTAATGCCCTTCGATATTTTGGCTTTAATCCTGAGTAAAAATGATTGATTTTACTATCAAGGTCTCAGATAAAATTTGGAGCATACCTTGCCAATCGAGTGAACCTTTCTTCATAGGTAGCCACTGAGTCTTCCTCTTGCCTCAATTCCAAGAATTTCTTTTCCATTCTAAGCCGAAAAGCCTTAGGAAAATACTTCTCAAGAAACATACCTTTGAATTCATCCCAGTCAAGAGCATGAATCTCATCGGCGTCCCTGATATTTTTAACTATAGACCACCACTGATCTGCCTCACCCTTTAAACGGTAAATAGAAAGACTAACCTTTTGATTGTCTGAACACCCCATGACATCGAAAATCTTCTCCAGTGCTTTAATCCACCCATCAGCTAACACAAGGTCGGATGATCCTCTGAATGATGGGGGATGTTGCCTCATGAAATGTTCCACCACTGAAATGTTCCTCTGCGGTTGATCTGGTTGATCTCGTGCATGGATACAACCACCATTTATCTCTTGAGTCAATTGCGCCATTACTGCAAAAAACTGTTCTGTTCCAATTCCGACCATCTCGGGATGCTAATTCGGAAGGTTATTTCCTTCTGTATGCCTTCCTAGCACTGCTTCCCTATTTCCTCTGCGGAAAACCATTCTGAACAAACATGTCTTAGATGAAGCAACATGGTAATCTTCAAATGCTATATCATTTCAAAAAAAATATTTTTGGATAATCATTTAATAGAATTCTAACTCATAAAGTTATCTAAACCGACCTTTGATACAAACTATAAGGCCCCAGCCTTAAACCTTACTTAATCTTTATTTATTACAAGATTACACATTGAGGATCTTTTCAGGTTTAGAGTTTTAGAGAATTAGATCATAAAACGTGCATTACATTCCACATTTAAACAAAGTGGTTACATAAAGATAGTATTCATTTTTTCCCATCAACGGAACATATTTAAAATAAAACATGGATTATTTCTTGACACTTCCTTGACACTATCATCATATCATGTACCTTTCCCTTGACCTGTGAAAAACATTTCAAAAAGACTTGGGATGAGCATAAAAAGCTCAGTATGGGTTATAAAAATATGGAATGGAAACATAAGTTCATATATACATAAGAATGAAATCATACTTTACCCATAAATCATAAGCACTTTAACATACTGCATCAAATCATGAATAAATCATAGAAATCATAAGACATAAAGGTAACATGAGGCATTCATAACATTCTTACGTAGGGAGTAACCCTCTTGGTTACGTTTGGAATACCCATCACAGTATATTCCCTAAATCTCTTCGGAGAAACCTTAACGTTTCACTCCTTCACGTTACCCAATGCATTGGAGAGCTATATCGGGCTCACCCGCCCTTAGTTTATCACGGAACCACCCATCTTCATAATAATTCCTAAGAACCTCAACATAATCGTATCACATAAAACATGCATAAAGGAAACGTAAAATTTCCATCTTTCAATCACAAGATATCAATACAACACATTTATATAAAAACATTATGAAAACCATTTTCAATACCAAAATAAAAGAAAAGTAAAACATGGTATTTATTTTTCTTTTATAAAGAATGTATGGCTTGTAGAGAAAGCCGAAACTCAAATAATGGTCGCGGCGGCAGAGAAGTCGTTGTCGCCGTATACGTACGACAAAACATTCCCCTTTGTCGTTTAGTAAAACGCTTCGTATAAAAAAGATTCCTTTTGGATAAACGTAAAAGTCAAAGGGGTTTATACACCGTATAAAAGAAGGTTGAGTATAAAACAAAATATTCCTCAATGAATGGATATTGAGACGAAGTCCCATACCTCAGGTCCGACTTGACTCGGTCGTTCTTTAATCTCCTGAATAATAAACTTGAGTTAATTTATACTTGTTTAAGAACCTTTTTCAAGTTCATTATTCCTTTTCTATCACTTATTTCCATGTCATGAACACTGTGTAATTATTTAGGTTAATAACGGTCGTTTTAACGATCATTGGTACTTGAGTCAAAAATAAGCCCTTTATAATTACAAGTTCTTCATGTATCCATTATATCCAGAATGGTATTCATGATGTAGATATCATATATGTCATATATATCCATTACATTCATGCATTTATAATATTACATAATCATTTAGAGGTAAGAAATTAAATGCACCGTTCATGGAGACGGTAAGTCGTACGTACGCATGAACGCTACTTTCATTTCTATTTCGTATTCTATAGAATGGAATCATAATGATATAAAGGTATATTATATTTCTAGTCTAATATCATATATAATATCATAACTCCATCCTTTATACGTCCCACATATGGTATTTAACAAATCAAATCACTTTGAGAGGGCGGTAGTCCGCACTTCCTTAAATGAAGATATCGCGTTTACCCATAATGGAAACCATAAAGGTATGACCAAAATGAAAAATACATAAGCTTAAGGAAAACATAAACATATTATATATCATACATAAATATAATGTCACGTTAATGGCCACCTTTTATGGAGTTAAAAGAATGTTGAACAATCATCGTTTTGGGAGGCAGAAATTCGCCATCCACGGAAACAGTATGTTCTTTAACCATTTGATGTAGGTGTGTGTAAGTGTAGCTCAAATACTTCTTATAAAAATATCCTATTATATTGAAGATACCGGAGTTGTTACAAAAGAAATGAATAAAAAGAGTTTAGGGGGTTGGAGAAGCAAAATAAAACAAAAGGACTCAAGTGAAGACATTACCTTAAAATTGGGTAACTCCCTTTGGTTTGTGCTCAAAGGCTTCCTTGGGAAGACTTCTGCCCAAAGTGAGGCTTCAAGGAGTAAGAGAGGGAAGTTGAGAGACAAAATGGGTAGGGGTTGGCCGATCCAAGGATTTGGAAGTGTTTGTAAGGAGGTAGAGGTGGGGGCCTTTTATAAGAGGAGAGGAGGGACACTCTTGGAAAGTAAATAAATGTTACTTTATTTTCAAATGGGTTTCGGATTTTAAAGGTCCAACATTGATATAATTCGAGGATAAGGTGATAAGGGTTCTAAATATACCCACCCAATAGGTTTTTGACATGTTTAGGTCTTAGATTTTACATTATCTTTCCATTTTATTTAAATCGTCAAATAAAGAGGTCATCACTGCATCATTATGATGTCATAAATAATTTAATTTATTTAATGTCTATAAATTATAAAAAAATACTATGATGTAGAAAATCTTTTTATATATCCAATGACTATTTATAGTCCAAAATATCATTTATTTAGACAAAATTAAAAATATTTTACTTAGGTGATACATTCTTTGTTACATTTATCATTCTTTAAAAAAATAAAAAGATAAAAAGTCACTTTCTCACAAAAGCGATTTCATGGGGCCCCCAAGTTTGGCACAAGGCATCCCATGGTCGGCCATGAGACAACCAGTAGCCTTAGGACACATTTTGGTGTCATTTTTTATTATTATGATATTATTTTATTATCCTTAACTACCCGATTACTCATTAATCAAGATAATTAAAGATAATTACCGTCGTTACTATTCATAATGTCCAAAAACAAAAGAATCTTAATTACATAATTTGGACCTTATGATTCCAAATATGTAATCAATTTTACCAAATTCCAAACACATAAATTTCAATAATTGATTTAAAAATAATTCCCGTTGTCAAAACAAATAGCGGGTTTTTTTGAAACAATATCTATGAAAAGTTTGGCATTAGTTTATGACCAATTTCAAAGTGAAATTAATCCTAATGACCAAAATTTTATTAAATGGTAAAAATATATTCATATTACACTTTAATACCAATTAAAAATATAATCTAACCATATAATTAAATTAAATGAAAAAGCAGTTTTGATGTAAAATGCAGTATTTTTCACTATTCATTAAAAAAATGAACATTGTCAGAAAAATACCAAAAATTAATCCAATGTAAATTTCAATGTACCAATCATAATGAATATGTTTATTTTGACAAATATAGATTATAAAATTGTCAAAATTTTGATTTCAAAATGGTTTTCCATCAAAAGGCAGTAAAACAATCTTTTAAGAATATTAGTGTATTCCATGCTTAAGATTGGATTTATTTTCATTTTAAGCCTCTAAAACACTATCTAATTCATTAATAGACATAGATAAAAATATCTATTATTTATTACTTACTTGGGATGTTACATCTTCGCCCGAAAAAAGCGTCCTTCGTCAGTTTCACCACCAATATCACCCTCACCTTCATCTTCCACTCCACACACATCGTAAGAACATACCTCTCCATACACATCACCAGAACACCCAAAAAGAACAAAAAGGAACATCCCCATCGTTAAAAGAAATCAAAGAGACGAATCACCCATCATAGATCCATGGATACCCATCTGCTCGTACGAACACATCCCAAATCCTCCTCGGACACCACCACACCCAACCGACCTGGGAGGGTGCGAAGTGCCTAGAAGCTAGAGTCGAGAACAAGTATCGAGCCTTATGTGAGCAGAACCGTGAATCCATCACCATCAACCAACTTGGTACTGTGATGTTAAAGTCTCCATGAGACACCTAACCACTCGAAGTCACATCCCAGAGCACCGGAGATTCCACCATGAAATCCGCCTCCGACATAGAGGTAGAGACCGGGTTCCAAAGACGAGAAACAGATTGCTGAACTCCTTGATGGAACACAACTTCGAGACCCAAAGAGAAACCCTAGAGTGAACTAATAACACTGAAAGAGATAACTATTGGGAATGAAACACTAAAAGAAATCTGGAATTGAAACCCTAAATAGAACCAAAAAAGAAGCAGAGACAAGAGAGAAGCAAGATAGTAGGTCTCCAATAAGAAAATTCTGAACCCGAGAGAACAAACCAGGAGTGAGGAGAGACCCTTCGAGCGATAAACCAAAAGGAAAACCCGAAGAGAGAGGCAGAAGAGAGGCAAGGACGAAGTGAAGTAGGAGGAGTGGATGCCGTTGGGAAGGGAGTGAAACCCTAAGAGGGAGAGGAGAGGCCGAGGGCCCGAAAGCGGACAGCAGACGAGTGAGGTGCCATCCCTTGTATATGTATTTGTATCTGTATCTGTATCGGTATATATGTCTGTATGTGTATGTGCGTGTTTGTTTGTGTATGAGTATGTGTATGTTTATGTGTCTGTGTATGTGTATGTGTATGTGTATGTGTATGAGTATGTTTATGTGTCTCTGTATGTGTATGTGTTTCTGTATGTGTATGTGTATGTTTCTGTGTAAGTTTATGTGTATGTGTATGTGTATGTGTATGTGCATGTGTATTTGTATGTGTATGTGTATGTGTATGTGTATGTGTATGTGTATGTGTATGTGTATGTGTATGTGTATGTGTATGTGTATGTGTATGTGTATGTGTATGTGTATGTGTATGTGTATGTGTATGTGTATGTGTATGTGTATGTGTATGTGTATGTGTATGTGTATGTGTATGTGTATGTGTATGTGTATGTGTATGTGTATGTGTATGTGTATGTGTATGTGTATGTGCATGTGTATGTGTTTGGGTGTGTGTGTGTGTTTATGTGTATGTGTATGTGTATTTGTATGTGTATGTGTCTATGTAGGTGCTTGTATTTGTACATGTATGTTTATGTGTAAGTGTGTGTGTATGGGTATATATATATTTGTATGTGGATGTGGATGTGGATGTGTATGTGCGTGTTCATGTGTAATTGTATGTGTATATGTATGTGTATGTGTATGTGTGTGTGTATGTGTGTAAATGTAAGTGTAAGTGTAAGTGTAAGTTTATGTGTATGTGTATGTGTATGTGGCTGTGTATGTGTATGTGTATGTGTATGTGTATGTGTGTGTGTATGTGTGTAAGTGTAATTGTAAGTGTAAGTGTAAGTGTAAGTGTATGTGTATGTGTATGTGTATGTGTATGTGTATGTGTATGTGTATGTGTATGTGTATGTGTATGTGTATGTGTATGTGTATGTGTGTGTGTGTGTGTGTGTGTATGTGTATGTGTATGTGTGTGTGTGTGTGTGTCTATGTATGTGTATGCGTTTGTGTATGTGTATGTGTATGTGTATTTGAATGTGTATATGTATGTGTATGTGTATGTGTATGTGTATGTGAATGTGTCTGTGTATGTTTATGTGTATGTGTATGTGTATGTGTATGTGTAAGTCCTTCCTTCCTTTGGAATGGAGTTCCCTTTAACCTCCAAATTCATTTTTTTAGATCTTTTCTAAAATCCACTTTTAGGGTAAGTGGTAACCAAACACCACAAGATACAAACAACTGCACCACAACCGTACAAACACTCCAAAATCTGGAGATCCCGCTTACTGCGCCACCAATAGGGAAATAAAATTCGAATTTCTAAAACAAAAAGTCAGTTATCAGACCACATGCTAGAAGTAGTTGTAATAATGAGTTGATTTGATAGCCACATCGAGAAAAGTAAATGTTGATTCAGTCACATTCCTCGATTCGAGGTGAGACATATCCATCATCCAGACATCTCCGAGAGCATCGCTTTTTGGAACCACTGCCTTCATCATCACCACTGTCGTCACCAGAACTTCCATCAAAATCATCGCTGACTTCATCGCTTGACACCAATGTCCTTCGTTGGTTTCCCCACCAAAATCAGCCTCACCTTCATCTTCCACTCCACACGCATCGTAAGAACATGCCTCTATATACACATCGTCAGAACACCCAAAAATCCCAAAAAGTAACATCCCCATCGTCGAAAGAAGTCAAAGAGAGGAATCACCAATCGCAACTCCATGGATTCCCATCTTCTAGCACGAACACATCCCAAAGCCTCCTCGGACGCCAACGCACCCAACTGGCCTGGGAGGGTACGAAGATACTAGAAGCCAAAGTAGGGCACAAGCGTCGGGCCTCCCATGAGCCGAACCGTGAATCCATCACCATCAACCAACCTCGGCATGCGAATTTGAAGTCTCTATGAGACGTCGAACCACTTGAAATCACATTCCACATCATCGGGGAGTCCACCATGTTGTCTGCCTCGGAGATAGAGGTGGAGTCTAGGTGCCGGAGCCGAGAAACTGATGGTCGAACTACTCGACGGAACATAACTTCGAGACCCAAAGAGAAACCCTAGAGAAAACTAAGAACAATGAAAGAGATAACCAATGGGAATGAAACCCAAAAAAAAGTCCAGAATTGAAACCCTAAATAGAACCCAAAAAGAAGCAGAAAAAATAGATATGCAAGAGAGTAGGTCTCCATGATGAAAACAGCGAACCTGGGAGAATGAACTGGGAGTGAGGAGAGACCCATCGGGCGAGAAACCAAGAGGAAAACCCAAAGAGAGAGGCAAAAGTGAGGTGAGTCCAAAGAGAAGCAGGAGGAGCGGACTCCGCCGGGAAGGGAGATACACCCTCAAAGGGAGAAGAGAGGTCGGGGCCCGAAGGCGGACACCAGGAGAGTGAGGAGCCATTCCATGTATGTGTATGTGTAAGTGTATCTATATCTGAATGTGTATGTGTGTGTTGATGTGTATGTGTATGTGTATGTGTAAGTTTTATGTGTTTGTGTTTGTGTTTCTGTTTGTGTTTGTGTATGTGTATGTGTATGTGTATGTGTATGTGTATGTGTATGTGTATGTGTATGTGTATGTGTATGTGTATGTGTATGTGTATGTGTATGTGTATGTGTATGTGTATGTGTATGTGTATGTGTATGTGTATGTGTATGTGTATGTGTATGTGTATGTGTATGTGTATGTGTATGTGTATGTGTATGTGTATGTGTATGTGTATGTGTATGTGTATGTGTATGTGTATGTGTATGTGTATGTGTATGTGTATGTGTATGTGTATGTGTATGTGTCTGTGTGTGTGTGTGTGTTGTGTGTGTGTGTGTGTGTGTCTGAGTATGTGTCTGTGTATGTGTATGTGTATGTGTATGTGTATGTGTATGTGGATGTGTATGTGGATGTGTATGTGAATGTGGATGTGTATGTGTATGTGTATGTGGATGTGGATGTGCATGTGCATGTGCGTGTGCATGTTCATGTGCATGTGTATGTGTATGTGAATGTGTATGTGTATTTGTATGTGTATATTTATTTGTTTGTCTATGTCTATGTGTATGTGTATGTGGATGTGGATGTGGATGTGTATCTATATGTGTATGTTTATATGTATGAGTATGTGGATGTGTATAGGTATCTGCATATGGATGTGTGTGCATATGAGTAAGTGGATGTTCAAGTGTATGTGTATGTGTATGTGTATGTGTATGTGTATGTGTATGTGTATGTGTATGTGTATGTGTATGTGTATGTGTATTTGTATGTGTATTTGTATGTGTATGTGTATGTGTATGTGTATGTGTATGTATATGTGTATGTGTATGTGCTTGCTTATGTGTATGTGTATGTGTATGTGTATTTGTATGTGTGTATGTGTATGTGTATGTCTGTGTACATGTATCCCTATTTGTATGTATGTTTGGTTGTGTATGTGTATGTGTATGGGTATGTGTATAAATTTATGTAGTTTGTATATGTATGCATATGTATGTGTATGTCTGTGTAATTGTATCCCTATGTGTATGTATGTTTGGTTGTGTATGTGTATGTGTATGGGTATGTGTATAAATTTATGTAGTTTGTATATGTATGCATATGTATGTGTATGTATGTGCATGCATGTGTATGTAACTGTATGTATGTGTATGTGTAAACATTTGTGGATGTGTATGTGTATGTATATGCATTTATGTGTATGTATGTGTATATATATGTGTATGAGTATGTGTATGTGTATGTGTATCTGTATCTGTATCTGTATGTGTATGTGTATGTGTATGTGTATGTGTATGTGTATGTGTATGGGTATGTGTATGTGTATGTGTATGTGTGTGTGTGTGTGTGGGTGTGGGTGTGTGTGTGTGTGTGTTTGTGTGATGTGTCTGTCGGTTTATTCATTTAATAATATTTATTCATAGTTAATATTTCTCCATTTTTAGTATTTTTTGTATCATATTCATTTTTAATATTTGTTCAATTAATATTTTTGTAATATATTAAATTTTAATAGTTTTCTATACATTTTTTAATATTTATATATTTAATTAAATAATTATATTTTTAATTATTATTAAAAATTCAAAAGTTTAATAATTAATTATATTTTTTATATGCAGTCAACACAATCTGTATATCAATAATTGAAATAATATTATAATTTAATTATTCCTTTTTATTCATTTTTTATGTGTTTGCAATTCTTATAAGTAATGTTGTGAATACACTATTTTTATAAAGATTTTTGTTATTTATTCAGTTTGATTTGTTCAATTTTAATATTCTTTCATTTAATAATATTTTTTCCAATTTCAATATTTATTAATTTTTAATATTTTTGGAATTTAATCAATTTTTAAAATTAATATATATTTATTTTTTACGTTTTAATATTTTCAATATGATGTTAATTTATATGATTGACATTTTTTATTTTTAAAAATTATTTTTTAATATTTTTAATAAGATTGAAATTTAAATATTTGATTTATTTAAATGTATTTTAAATTTAATATTTTTATATGGTCAACATAATTCATTTTCAGTATTTTTGTTCATTATCTAAATAATATTATTTTTTTATTAGTTTTTACATATTTTTTATTTTTTTAATTCATTTAATTAGTGTTACAAAATAACTTTTTTAAAAACATATTTACAATATATTATTTTTTTATTATTTTTAATATTTCTTTATTTGATATTATTTATTTATTTTTAATATTTTCTAATTTTTAATAATTTTGGAATTTTTTTCATTTTTTTATGTTTTGTTTATAAACATTTATTTACTAAGTTTTAATATTTTCAATATTTGTGTAATTTTTTTGTTTAATATTTTTTTAAATATATTTATTATGTATTTATATTTTTAAAATTTTGAAATTTATATAATTTATTTATTTAAATGAGTTTTTTATTATTTTTGTGGTATAAATAGTAAATATAACTCATTTTGAATAATTTTTTTATTTATATAATTTATTAATTCGTTATTCTTCATTTTTGTATGGGTTTACAATCCATGTAATTAATCTTAGGAATGCATCTTTTTAAATTGTTTTATAATTAATTATATTTTATTTAGTCATTTTTAATATTCTTTCATTTAATATAATTTATTGTTTTTTAATATTTATTAATTTTTATATTTTTTGGAATTTCATCATGTTTTGTATTCATTTATACATATATATTTACTATGTTTTAATATTTTCAATACGTTTGTAATTTAAATGAATAATATTTATTTGTTTTTGTTTATTTGTTTTTAATATTTTTAATATGTTTGAAATTTATATACTTTATTTTTTTAAAATGAATTGTTTAATATTTTTTAATTTAAGTAGTTTATATTATTCATTTAAATTAACTTTGTTATTATATAATTAATTTTACTTATTTATTTATCTTTATTTTTTAAAAAAAATTGTAATTTATGTAAGCAATGTTTTGAATTCAATTTTTATATATTTTTTTAAAAAAATCTAATTTATTAATTCATTATTATTATTCTTTCATTCAATATTATTTATTCATTTTTAATATTTTTGTAATTGCTTCATTTCTTTAAACTTATTTATACATATTTATTTATTATGTTTTATTATTTTCAATAAGTTAGTAATTTATATAATTAATTTATTTAAATGCATTTTTAATATTTTTATAATTTAAATAGTTAATCTAGTTCATTTTTAATAATATCATTATTTATATAATTAATATCATGTATGTATCCATTTTTTTTTTGTTTTTTTAGATATTTGTCAGTGTTATGTTAAGTACTGAAAAAAGTGTTTTCTATCAGCGCTAAAACATAAGTGCTGAGAAACACCACTTCTATCAGCGCTTTCTGAGCACAAATAAAAGTAATTATTTATCAGCATTGAGAAAGTGGTGTCAAAAGTGGTATTTCTTAGCACTTATATTTTTAATGGTAATAAAATACACATTTATCAGCACTTTTCAAAATAACTGATAAAAGCCTTTACCCTCTTTAAAAAAATAACCTGACCAAATAACTTCCTCCCCATGCCGCATTCAATCTATCATGGAACTGATGCACTATTGCAGCCAAAGTCAATTGTGTTGGAAAAATTGACCCTCAAAACCGAAGGTATGAGATTCCAAACATTTTTAATGGATTCTTTGCTAATATTTCATGTGTTTTGCAGTTTTTTTTGAGTCTATCTACCCTTTCTCATATAAAGTAGCCAATATTTTTAAAAAAATTATCTAGTGATGTTAAAATAGATATCTTTATTGTTGTTCTTTCCAATATCTCGTATATTTAATAGGAAGTTTGAAATGCAAAAAGAAACTAACTATTTTTTAGTCAAGTATATTTTTTATAAAAAATATTCAACGTCTTTATATTCTTTTAATTTCACTAGTGTAATATTATTAGTTATTTTGTTCCTGATGACTAATAGGATATTTACCTAATTAATTTCATCAAAAAGAACATTTTTCTAGTTTGAAATTGAACATCATTTAAAGGTGTATTAATTGATATGTTTTAAAAAAATCTAGGTTGTGATTAATAAAACATTCTGTTCCACTTCATTAAATTGTTTCTTATCTTTTTTTTACGTGTAGATCAAAAAACAATTTAATGGATCCACTGGAATTTCAAATTTTTTATGAATTATAATAAATTTTTAATATAGGTTTTCAAACTAAGACAAAATACTTAAAATTAATAAATTCTCCTCTCCCTAGAAAAGTTATAAACATTGTTTTCCCCATTATAATTAATATAATTCGACAAATATTGTTAAACTTATTTTTCAAAGCATCATTTATTTTTTTATGAGAGATGAATCAAAAGTTGGAAATTCTCAATTTTTAGAATTAAATATTTTCAAACATTACTTTATCTTATTTTAATAATAAGGTTGTTTTTTTTTGTTTTTTTTTACTCACTAAAATTATTGTTTTTATTAAATACATCCTCTTCACGGCTTTTAAATATGAAAATTTGGGTTGTTTTTGTTAAAGCATTTAATTTTCCCATTCAACCCACAATCTTAACTATATTCAAAATCTCAAGGGATATTAAATTTTTTATTTTTATAATTTCCATACAATGAATTGAAATATGATATCTATCATAAATTTAAAAATGTAATAACTATAAACGATGTGATTATATTATTTCTATCCTAGTAGAAATATTTTTAAAAATAATTAATTTTTTATATATGTTTTGATAGTGAAATCTTATTATATATACCATAACACTTATCTAGCTATATAAATCCATAGGTTTCTTGTGAACATTGATAATGATATGGAGTGAATTATCTCTCTTAATGAATCCATTTCAAAAAAAGAATAATTTATGATATGTGACTTATTTTAATATAAAATAAGTGTTATAATAATTTAAATTCATATAATTCTTGGTCTTTATATGTTCTAACAAGTAGTTGATGCAATGAAAATTTATATCAAATATTATGACTATATGTGTGTATATATAAAGAATATCCTTTTACAGTTTTAACCTTATATGTTATTTGTTTTTGTTAAATATGAATATTATTGAATCAAATAGGATGGATATGAGTAAAAATGGATGGATTCTTATCATATGAAAAAAGAGTATGAGGATGGGGTGAAATAGTTCATCAAGTTTATAAAATTTCATGCATATGACCCTTCTCAAATACTTTTTTTTATATTTATGATGTTATTCAAGACTAATTTGTCCAGAGCAGTTGTAAGAACACTTAATATATCATGGAATAGATCAATGTTTTAAATGCTAGATTAAACACAGGGAAAACTGAATTTATCTATGTATTATGGACCATCTAATGTGATTTCAATTATGGAAAATGATCAATACTGCATCAAGGATATGATTATATATGTAAATAATGATGGAAATCATATTATATAAATGATAATGATAATTGAATATAACTTTGCGATTTTCCAAATATGTTTCAGAAGTGGAAGATTTGTGTAAAGACGCCATTGTATGTTGGTTATACAAAATATACAACATTATCATCCATACTGAAGATATATGATATAAAATTTGGTAATAGATATTGTGACACCATCTTTAATGAACTAATTTTTATCTGGAATGATATGCTACCAGAAGATAATGATTTTCCCTTATGAACATATTAAACTATATGAATATTATTTCAAATGGGTATGATCTCTGAAATAATACATGAATTTCCAAATGAATATATAATGTTTCAGAATAATCATTAATCAATTAAAAAATATCTAAATTGTGGGGCCTCTTGATACAAGAAATATGAATCAATCCCTTCAAAAATTTTATGGTACATTCTTATCATTCCAATGTTTAAGTGTATTTACGGATGTGAGGAGACTAAAGAAACTGATATGGCATGCAGATACCAAAAATCAAGATAGGAAACTTCATCACCTGATAGACTCTCCTTAATGGAAGATAATATAACATGAGTATACTAAATTTGTAAAAACATTTGAGAATCCTTCATCTTGAAATATCTATATATGGAGTGAATCCTTTTGGTTTACAAAGTAGAACTCATAGAACATGGCTGGTTTTGTTGGTAAATTAAAACTTTTTATTGTGGTTATGTATGAAGAGAAAATACATTATGTTTTCTTTTATTATATCATAACCAAAACAACTAGGTAATGATATTGATATTTATTTGGCTCCATTGGTCGATGATCTAAAATTAATATGGGATTCAAGTGTTATGTTGTATGCTTCTTACAGAACTAAATATTTCACATTGAGATCTATGTTATATGGGATGATAAATGACATTATTACTTATAGAAAATTTTCAATATATAACATTAAAGGAACTCTAGGGTTTCCCATTTATGAACAAGTTACACACTTAGTGAGGTTGACACATTCCTCAAAGATTTTTTTTCTAGGACTTCATATATTACATATCTTAAGACATAAATGTCTAACTTGGATGACAGTATTCGATGGTAATTTAGAAAAAGCTGCATCACCATCTCCACTAATATGTTGTTAACAATTTGGGAAACTAACAAATATATCCAGAACTTTTGGTAATCCATCTTTGAAAAACATTACGAAACTTGGTTGGAAAAGTATATCAGTTTTTTTGAGTTATCGTACTGGGAATGTTTGTAAGTTAGAAATTTTTGGGATGTCATGCATTTTGATCAATAGTATGTGATAGTGTTATTGGAACATTACTATATGCATCTGAAAAAAATGATGGTATTATGGTTGTGTTGGACATGATTAACAAGGGGATATGTGAATATTTGGTGCCTATGAAGGGTGAATGGTAGGAATTTCTTCCTCCAGCTACTTATACTCTTTCCAGGAAAGAGTGGTCTCAGTTTTGGAACTTCCGTAATGATTTAAATGTTCTATGGGGGTATTAATCAAATATTAATAATATAATATCAATTACTAGTTTAATTTTTAAGGGACTGAGATCACACGATTGTCATTCTTTGAAAAAACATTTAATGCATGTACCTTTATATTTCATTTTTTTCCTAAAAATGTGTTTCTTACATTTACAAAGATTTTTTTTCAAATCTATATGCAATAATTTTATAGAACATAAAAAATTTACAACCATGTAAAAGGAAAATGATGTCATATTATTTGAATAAGAGATGTTACCCCCTCTTTAATTCATTAATATGATGGTTTAGTTGATTATAGAGATAAAACTAGGTGGTCCTATACATTATAGATATATGCACCCCATTAAAAAGTATATGATGATTTTGAAATGGTATTTCAAAATTGAAGTCATCCAGAAGGTTGTGTTTGGATTGATATATTCCGAAGTAAGTCGTTGAATTCTGTACCAACTACTTATTCAATGTGGAAAGCATTGTTTGACCAAAATCTCATCACAGTTGGAGATTTGTGGGTGAAGGAGTTTCTAGAATAAATTTTGTCACAATTATAATTATAGATTGGGATTAGGATCGCCTTTAAATTCCTCATAATAGTTTATAGGTTATTCCATATATTGAAACCCATAAATTAAATATTAGGAATTTGAGTCCATCTGGGGATGAAATATAGATATAAGGTACACATAAAAATGGTTTATAGAAAGTTTTGGAGACACTATTTTAAGGATTCAATGGAAAATATGAATTCAATTTTAGATAGAATTAAATGGCTAGATATAAGACCAAGTGTGCATAAATTATCATTTACATTTTATTCAAAGTAACATGATAAATGTTGTACCATTTAAAATAGTGGTATCACTCTTATTGTTTAAGTTATGTATGAATATAACACCATGGAATAAAATCTAGTTTATATGAATATGTCATATATTAGTATCATTAGATAAATATTGGAGTTAAATTTTAGAACATTCCAAGTTCTGGTTTTTCAATGAAAGTGGGATGATAAGAGGATTGAAATTAAAAATGTTGATTTGGGATTCATGAAAGTATATTTTGATGAGGAAGGGTATAAGGATGAACATTTCATAATATAATCATAGGTTCTATAAGTATTTTATTTCTTATTTCTATAAATAAAAAGTGTTCAATTGTTCTATTATTGATCAAAACCATGAAAGGGTCATACATCAGTTCAACTATGTTTGACCCATTCATTGGGATGTCACAATCATTTAGTTATGTTCCCAATGTATATGGGGTCTTGTATTTTAAATAATACAGTAGTGATGAGATTTGTATACTCGATAGAAATTTCAAATCCATTCAAACCATAAAGAGAAAAAGATAGTTAATTAATTAGATTATATTATTTTTTAAATTTTATTATGTTACCTAAAATTACTAATTTTTCAATAATTTATTTATGTAATCTAAATTAAATGTTAAAAAAATATATATATAATGGATCCTTCACATGTTGATGCTCTATATCCGGAGGAATAACATGTTTCATAAAATGATGATCCTCCCAATTTAGGGGAACAACATGTTTCCCTATATACGGATACAACCAATCCTATGGAATATTATAGTGATGATGTGGAAACCAAGGAAATAGAAGAAGGTTAACAACCTAAGTCCTAGAAAAAAATTGGGGTTTCATAGCATGATGGTGATAATAATAATTTTAAATTCGATAAGTGGATGCATAAAATTCTGGGTTGGATAGAATATTCCTGAAAATCAGGTTAACCCCAATAATTTAACTTTCATTTTTTACATTGGGGTCACCTCTCAATTTCATTTTTCAATTGATGTAGATACATGGAAAAAAAATTCCCCATGATTAAGGTGCTAATTTGGTAAGTGACTAGGGTGAAATTATGATATGCTTTCTATATTTTACTAAAAAATAAAATAATGAGACATTGATTTACTCTACAATATCCCTTATAGATTTCATTTATACTAGATGACTGGTGAATGAAATTTTTATTAATGGTCACTAGAAAGTCTTATAGAAGATTTCGTACAATTGTTATGTATCATCATCTTAAGGATGTCAAAAGGAAAGTAAACCCACACACACTACAAATATATGCACACATTATAGACACAAAAAATGGAATCCATTTATTATCCATCGTGAGAAGGAATCTTTTCAGGTTCATTATTCTTGATAATACCTTACTTGGAAGTAAATATATTAATCCATTTGATTAATAATTGTTAATTTATAAAATAACAAATGATTTTTATAAATAATAATTTATCAACAAAACCGACATACCTTACCAAAAATAAAGGATGGGTATGCTTGAATGTAAAAAAAACTATATGTATTTTAAATCTATAATAATAATTTTATGTGGCATGAAAAAACAAAATAATTTTCTTACTTTTTTTATATACTAATTGATGACTGAAAATCCAATGCCACTTTAATCCCATGTATTATGATATAGAAGTATTCCTTTGTAAATAAATATGTAATACTAGTATATGATAACCCATAAATAGTATGAGAAATATGTGTGAGAATGACATAAAAAATGTGTTGCGCATTAAATCGGTATGGCATAACAATTACTAATAATTTTACTATATTTTTTAATCTGGTTTAGGCATATGAATCATCATCAGTTTTACCTAATGAATAAATACATTCAGTGGTTGTGAAGTTGATAGAACCCTATGGTCACATAAAAGGTTCAGGTTCTAGAGTGTTTTCTAGAACATATTTTGAGAAATGAAATTCACAAGGGGATAAAGATAAGAATATGGATGATATGAAAGCATGAATAAATTATATATAAGAAAAACATAATTATAAGTATTAGTTGTTAGAGAATGTTATTGGAATGAATTAAAGAGAAGAAACAACACAACAACAACCACTACATGAAGATCCACCTCACCAGCTTGGAGGTGAGCCATTTCCCTCAAAAGTATTCCTTACTAGATATAATTTATTATTCATAAATGTCTCTATGAAATGTGAATAAATAAGATACTGATACATTTCACATAATAATATTTAATAAGGATAAAATTATTTGGATTTATAACTATCAGTAACCACCCATCACCTTGTTACAAGGGCTCCCATGTACCATATCCAATTAGATATTCTATATAAAAAACAACTTCCAAAAGATCATGTGAGTGTGGGATTCACATACCTCACTAGTCAATAACCGAGCTACCAATTAACTTAATGATCAGGATATTCACACGGTTTAATTATCTATTGAAACTTTCGTAACCTGGTTATTTGATCTTGTAAAAATAAAAATCAACAATGAGGTATGTCCAATCCAATTAATTTTTTTTTATGTAAAACCTTTAACAATTATTGGAAAAAGGGAAGAATTGGGGAATTTAATTACACATGGATAAAAGGAAGTGAAAATGGGATATTGGATCAAAAAAATCTAATGTGTCAACCAATAAATTGAAAATATCTTCAATGATTACCTTTAACCCATGAGTTCTTTTTTCATATTTACTAATATTATAAGGTCATTCAGATACAATTTTCAATGATGGGGATACTATTATCATTGATTTTGAAGAAAAAAATTTATATAGGGGAAATTAAATAATTTACTAGTCATGAGAATGTAGATTAAATACTCAATCATGGATGGATAAGTGTCTCAGTTATACATTTATACACGAGGTGTGTTTTCATAATATTTTTTTCCAACAGTCAATCTTCTATGATAGTTATATTAAATACTATTCATATTTTCTATAGTTGTATATCTTACTATTATTTTACGTGAATACCCCATGAACAAAAAATTATACTCATTTGTCCTCAAATCACTTATATAAAAAAAGTTCATTCGAAGAAAATTAATATTCAAAAATATTGGACAAAATGGTGACAATATTTAAAAATAAACTTAAAGATGATATACTCTTATTAATACCCATTATGTAGGGTTAAAACTCTATAATCAAATCATGTCAAATATATTATCATTTATTTATTTACATAATCATTTTTGTTTTTGGGAGGATTGGTTTCTCATTGTAATAAATTTGGATACTCTAAAGATATATTTTTTTATTCAATGAATGGATTCCCAAAAAATCGACCACACATGATGATGTATGTCAATTTTTAATACATCAAATTCAATATTTTACACTTAAAATTTCAATTTATAAATTTTATGTTGTGTTTTAATAAAAAAAATTATGATAGGGTAGTGTTTGAATATAATAAAAATAATGGTATGAGGACAGTCATTGAGATATAAAGCATATCAAATTCTACAAGTGGATATGTATTAGGGTATATATAATAAAATTTCACAATCAAAACAGATATCATAATAAACTAATTATATCTATCAATGTTTGTACAATGTCTTAAAAAATGTAATGAAAAAAACTTCTATTATTATGTTTGAAAATTTATGAAAGATATCAAATTTCATAAATAAACTTGCATCCTCAAAGAGTTATTTTATATGATAATTATAATTTCATTTAAAACTATTTATTATTCATTTTTTATTTATATTTTCCCAGTACAACTAGTACTTTCAATGATCCACATATTTAAAATAGGAAATGTATTTGTTTAGAAATGAATGAGTAGAATACATGGTGCTAGAATGTATGTTGACATCCTAAAGAGGTGACTTCCTAATCTTATTAAGTTAATTTTCTCATAATTTTATCTATTTTTTAGTTAATTTCCTTGTCATTTTTGTTTAATGAAATTTAGTTAATTTTTACATAGATCAAGAATAAAGGACTTTGTGAAGAATTTATTTTTCTGTGACCATTTTTTTCTCAATAAAGAGTACAAAATGATCATAGAAAAATAAATTCTGGAATAAGTCTTCAAAAAAGATGATTTACTACGGACTATTTGTTCTCTTCATAGATCTATTTATACTTTATATTATATGTTTTTTTAGTAGTGTGTATTTAAGTTTACAAATGAATCAAAGTGCATGTTTTAAATCTAAATTTATATGTTAGTTAAGAACATGTTTCACTCAGTAAAACCCAATAAAAGAAGATCATATTGTCTTAATACTTCATGAAAATGATCCACAATACATTTTTTATATGTAGGAATTAGTTTCATGTCAATCCAACACAAACTTTTCTTTGTATGACTCAAGGCACTTGTTTTTATTTAGTAATTCCATTTTAGTTGAAAACACATTTTCCAGTCTTAAAAAAGTGAAAATGATCTTGTATTGTCATGATATTTTAGGATAATGATCAATATGTCATTCTTGAAAAGTAAGAATCAGCCTCACATCAATCCAACACACGGTGTTGTTGATGTGACTCAAAGTGTGTCTTTTTATTTAATATTAATATTTTAATAGAGAAGTAGTGTAACATACTAACACTACCACAAAATTAGGTTTATGTAGCACCAAACTTTATCAGTGTTAAAAAAATTGATAAAAAAGGGGGTGCCTTTGTCATCCCTAAAAAACGCCCTGATAAAGGACACTTTTAACAACACTAAAAAAGCACTGTTAAAAGTGACCCTTTATCAGCGCTTTTTTTAGCACTGATAAAGGGGGGCTTTATCAGTGATTTTTACTAGCGCTGAAAAATATTATATGTCAAAAAAATCATAAATATAATATATTGTTATATAAGTATATTTATATTGATATAAATATAATTTATATTTTTTAAATATGTTTTAGGTAAGTATAAATAGACTACTGCATTTAATATATAAGAAATGTATTGAAAATGGATTTAAAATATTTTAAAAAATATTACAAATTAACATTTTGAAAATTATCATCGATTAATAATAATTTAATAAAAAATTGAAGAAGGAAAATAAAAAAATAAATAAAAGATCTAAAATAAGTTGAAAATGTAACTCAAACATTAAACGACCATAACTTTTGATCAGGGTGTCTGTTTGAGCTCCAAAGCATATCAAATCAAATCATGTGACGAGCTATACACTCTAGTGATCAAAGGAAACCTTTTTTCATATTTTTTGAGTCCTAAATAGTCGAAAAAGGCCTCTAAAACTACGTTTTTGGTTCAGATACCCTGTTTTTTTAACATTCAAAGAGGTAAAACTTCTGATCTGGATGTCTGGTAGGCATATAAAACATATCATATCAAATATTGTTTCATTTTCTTCTATATGACTAGTTGTGGAGTTGAAATAGACTTCTGGATTAGAATTTATGGTCATTTTTACATTCTATGGCTTTTCAAATAAACATATATATGTATTTATTTATAAATATATATATTTCTGTGTGTGTGTGTGTGTCTCTGTGTGTGTGTGTGTTGTATATATGAATGTATGTATTTGTATATTTATTTATAAACATACATGAAAAACATTTTTTATAAATTTATTTAAAACTAATCTTATAAATATATATTAATATACAAATAAATTTACAAATAAAAATTATAAATATATATATATATAAATGTAAATATAAATTAATATACGAATAAATATATATATACTAATATATGAATAAATATATATGTATTAGTATAACTAAATATATTTATATTAATAGAAATATATACAAATATATGAATAAATATAACTATATATATAAATATAAATATATATTAATATACAAATAAATAAATAAATATATTAATATATGAATAAATATATATGTATTAATATAACTAAATATATTTATATTAATATGAATCTATATTAATATACGAATAAATATAACTATATATATATATATTAATATATGAATATATATATATATTAATATATGAATAAATATATATGTATTAATATAACCTAATATATTTATATTAATATGAATCTATATAAATATACAAATAAATATAACTATATATATATAAATAGATATATCATCAAATAGGGGAAAACTAAATAGCTTAGTGGTAAAGGTGCAGGTGTGCAAGGGGGGAGGTCTCGGGTTCGAGTTTGGATGGAAGTAGGGAGGGGCGCACAAGCAAGTGGGGGGCGTGCGGGCAAGTGCAGTGTGCGGGAGAGTGGGAGGGGGTCCGCCTAGAGCTGATAAAAGGGGGGCTCAAGCACTGTTAAAATCTCCCCAAGAATTGTATTTTCCTTTTAACTTTTTTTAAATTTTTTTGACTTTTATCAACGCTAAAAAAAATTATTGATTAAAGGGGTCTTTTATCAGTGATAAAAAAGTTATTATAAAGTACCATTTTATCATCGTTTTTTTTTATCATTGATAAATGTCACCTTTTATCAGTGGTTTTCTTAGTGATGATAATAGGGGCCTTTATCAGTTCTTTTCTAAGACCTGATAAAAGGGACCCCCTATCTTCGCCTCGATTAACAGCACTTTTCTAATGCAGTTAATGCCATTTTCTAGTGCTGATAAAGGCCATATTATCAGTAGTGTAAAAACTAAATAAAACAATCATATTATTTTTATACTTTTTTATGATGATTCATATGTAATTTTTTATATATAGGAATTAACTTCACCTCATTATGATATATATTTTGATAGGTATAATGAAAAATTTGTGGATTCATTTTAAAGAATATATTTTTGTTAAAAAAATCTATCACTAAATGGAACCTAAGAAAACATGTTCACAATTCTTTGATACTTTAGGAAAATGATTCATATTTCTTTTTTTGAATATAGTAATCAATCATATATCAATATGATACATTGTGTATGTCACAACCCACCTTCTTTAATATGAATGAAAGATAATGACCCCCAAGTCCTTCCATCAAAAGGCCTCGGGGTGGTGACTAACACCAATGGGATAGAATCACACACAAATATGTAAGGCCTTACCATTATTAATCAAAACATGATCCAGAGATAAGAAGGTAAAAATCTGAAAAAACACCAAACATTTATATAAAGGAAACCAAAATCCAACCCAAGCATTATTTTAACGTAAACTGTGAAAAAAGTACAACCATATCACTAAATAAAGTACCTAAAGAAAGAGACTATGCAGTAGCACAACAACTATCCTGATGTTCGAGCATGTAAAGTCCATAATGGCCCTCAAAGTCCTCATAGAAACCTGAAAATAGTTTTATAAATGTATGGTGATTATACAAGTATACCCAGTAGGAAAAATAAATCCATCCATGCACAAGTGGTTGAACATACTAATGCACTTGTGAGAGAACCGTAGAACCTCAGAGCACCTACTAAGGAGTACTAACCCGCCCAACCTCACCAAGATGCACTCACCAAATAATGCAAGTCAAGTAAAGTAGTAGTATAGACACATTGAATTTTGGGTACCCCACACCACTTTCCCACTAGTTAGCTGCACATTCCAAATGGTTAACTTCTTGACACTACCACTCTTCCAAAATGCAGTCCCACAGATAAAACTTGTCTTCACACACCTGGGCCTCAAAACACACAAAAATCCATCCCGCAGACACTTGGGCCACAACCACACCACACATATTTCCCACAGACAATTGGGCCACAACAACCATGCCTCTCGCCCTAAGACAACTGGACCTCATCCCAAAGACACCTGGGAAACAAACCAAGCTAGTAAACACCTAGGACCCTCATCCAAAACAAAACATTCCTGAAGGATCTTGGACTATGGTAAACCTCAAGCCATTATAGCCTTCCCAAATATGCTTGAGCGATAAGAACCCTAAAGAGGGTGAGAGGAAGAATGTCAGTAACCATGCATCCATCCTCCAACCGGGATGTTGGGAAAGACACCCTCCCCCATGAAATGGGGCTGTTCAGCACATGGTGCACAGTAAGGGTGGGGTGTGTATAGAAATAACAAGGAACTACAATTTATACATATTGGTATGAAAATACTCATCCCAACATATGGGTTTCAAACAAACAACCAGCCCACATAGAACCACATTTATTACAACCCCTATATGCACAACCACACAAATAGCCACATTAAAACACAAGCCTAACACCTTTTTCATTTAACCTTGTTCCAGTCATTAATTAATGGGGGTTCACTTTAATATATTCCAACACTACCCAAGGCAACTACCAAGAACAAAATCTGAAACCATTTTCAAAAGGCTAAAGGCCACTAAACACTGCTAGAGAAAACAAGGAAGTAGGGACCAAGGTAAGGAAATCCATTTTAACACTCGTTCATAAAAAAAATATAGAACAACCAACCTTTAGTCCCACTAAACACTCCCTTTTTCCTAAACATTTATTCTACCAATGACAACTGTCATTCTTCAAATTTATCACACTCAATCATCCTCTCACAACTAGAACTAGCAGCCTCTATACACTACAACACCACGCCCAAAACACCCATAACCATGAAGTCATGACACAACCCAGTCCTACAGACCCACATCCCAACCACTTCCTAGAAGTAGTCCTACTTCACAAAAAATCCATCCATTCCACAATCAATCAAACTCTCAACGTGAGATTATATCACACTTCCTATACCACCCCTTACACAAAGCCCAAAGCAAAACACCACCAAACAGCAGCCCCACACAAACATACCCTTCCCCATTCCCAGGACCAACTCCTCTATCAACCCCTGGTACCCACAAATGTACCTCCCACAATAGTACCAAATAAACCACATAAGGATCAAACCCAAAAAACACAGCCCAAAACCACACCATTAAACCAAGAATATTTAGATTTAGCATGAGGGGTTTTTTAATTCCACTTTGATAAACATGGGTGATCACACAATAGGTTTGATCCTAGGAATCTATTTATTTAACAAAATATATGTTATTAATTATATTTCACATTACATACATTTATCAAAGAATCCCAACAAAATACAGAACACGACCAGTGCGTAATCAAAGACCAACAACGAACATCATTTTCAAAAGGTCTTATAGCCCATACAATTGAAAATAAGGTTCGTGGATGTCATGAACCAACCCGAGTACCCTAGTAACCTGATAAACGAGCTGGCCCTTAGATATCCTGAAGGACATTCTTGATCCCTTGGGTCGAATACTAGAACCTATAATCATACAACATGTAAGTGAGAATGATTTTTCCACCAAAAATGCAAACTAAAATAAACAAGATGGTATGCATAAAAAAAGAAACTCTACATGGAGTAATGTACCAGAATACAAAGATGTATAATAACAAAAGTACTAAAATGGGAAAACATCCCCATGGTCCATAAAGACACAACTCACCAAGACCAAATATTAACAGTTGGATTCACCTCTAAGAGATCCCCTCCCATTTCTCGAACCTGGAAGAAGAAAGTCTACAAACAACCGAAGTAAAAAAGTAGGGTTTGCTCCTAACCCCATTAGGATACCATAAATTATTCTATAACAGATGCCAAATATAGATTATCCAAATAAAAGCTTTCAATTTTTAAATAAATGGGTTTGGAAATTAAAAATAATATTAAAACAAAACATTATACACATTTTCATATGATGGAAATAAATATTTTAAGCAATGATTTTACAAATTATGGAATATTTTTAAAACAATGGCTTATGTAAAACATTTATATAAAACAGCTTGTATAAATTTAGTAGGCATGTAAACAGTTTAAACAAACATTGGCATAAATTTATATCTCAAATATAAATAAACAAGTGAGAAACATGGTCATCTACCAAAAGGTGCAATGGTATTAAACAACTATAGGATTAATCACTCTCTATGTGAACTTGAAAAAATGTGTATACACACGTCCCTAGGACACTGACCAAAGTAAACTCATCGCCAACCCATCAGGGATGTGACTCACCACATGTATGTTTTAGAACATTTTCACAGCATAGAGTGTATCCAAATAACTCACTAACTACCAAAGGTTTGGATGTGCTCTTATATGATCGGTGAACTATTTTAAAACTACTTAAAAATACAATCAATCCCATTATTCCATTTCAAAAGTTCCAATTTCTTTTCATATAAAACCAAAAAAAATTATTCAAAAACATTTCTTTTTACAACATAAAACCACTGGGTCTCTATCAAATCATTTTAAAACATTTCCACCAGTTTCAAATCTACTCAAAACCAATTACATCATTACACAATATATTTCCACAATTAAATTCAACTATTTAATTGAAATCATTTCCATCAATTCCATAATTTAAATTAAACAACTCAAATCAGCCAATTTCTATAATCACACCTAATTCAATGGAATTGTGGGTTTTCCAAATTTCCATACCAAAACCATTTCAAATATCATGATTGAATGGAATTGAGTTTTTATCAATTTATTTGAAATAATACTTTAGAAATAGATTTTAAATCAACAATTGAAATAAATAAAGTAATACAAGGATAATCAATTTGTCTAATCAAAACGAAACCACATACCTCAAGGTCATTAATGTCAATGGTAATGATAAACAACCATGTGTGGTTCAATGCACCTCCTCATGACCATATTATCGTAAGCATTGACACACCTTTGATCGATGTTAATCAAGGGTTCCTAGAACCAAAACATCTATTTTATTTAACAAGGAAGTAAAAAAATTACAAGCGATTGCATTTTCTCTATCCTAGATAATCACTGGATTATTGTTTTATGTCAATGTAATAAATTGCAAGAAATATTCATAAGAATAATTAAAAACATTATTAGATAATTAAATCCCTCTATTTTATTTCACAAGGAAATAAAATATTACATGTGATTACATTATCACTTTTCTGAATAATTTTTGGATTTTCATTTTTTGTCAATGCAGGTGTTTGAAATTATTCATCAATATTTCATACTATTACATGTTGATAATTTAATATTTAATAAAATTATCCTTAAATTCCAAATTAATTATCAAAAATATATATCTAACTATACATATATATCTCTTTTGATAACCAAAATAAATAAAATTAGATAATTTTAATAAATTATCCCATATGTGTTTATCAATATATATATATATATATATATATTGATAATTCATTATCTTTTGATAATACAAATAATTATCATTTGATAATTTTAAACAATTTTACGTTAAATAATTTCCTCCCAATAATCATGCACATTTAATCATTGATAATTCATCATAATTAACATCTAATAATTCTTAACAATAATTATTTTGATGAAAAGACAATATATATCTTTTGATAATTTAATGACTCGTCATTTGATAAAACTATTTAAGAATTTTCCTCCATATTTTCATTAAAATTTTTCTTGGATAAGTTGTTACAATTATCATACAATAATTCTTAACAATTATATTTTGATAATATTATTTTAAAAGAACCATTTAAAATGTGAAAAATTGAATTAATGAATACCTTGTTTCCTTTGAAACAAAAATAGGATATAGGTTTTTCTCATCGAGACGAGTCCAATGACACCGATGGTGTATGATTCCAACCAATAACATGGATGTTATTGAATTTAGAATAATGGATAAGTACTAATAAAAACAAAAAATAAAAAATAAAATAAAAGAAGAACATACCCTATTCCCGCAGCGCACAAGGGAAGAAAAATACCATCCCCCCCCCACTCCATGGCTGAAAGAAAACCCACGATCCAGGGATTTTAAACCAAAGGCAAAGCAGATCACCCCACTACAATTAGTCTTAGGGCCGCATTTGATAGGATCGATCCAAAAACTGATGGTGTTTGGCCATAAAAACATCAATGCATGTGTTTCTGACATTACATTCAAAATCTCATTTTAAACACCTATTCGTCATAAAAATTATGATTGAGTCATTGATTTCAATTTATTAGGTCGTTTATAAGTTAATTTCAGTACAAATGGTGGTAAAACAAATGTTTGAAAACCTCCAATGGTTTAAAAATAGTGTTTACCCATTTAAGAAGATGATTAGATAGTGAAATTCGTTTTTTTATAATTAATATATTAATTATTTAATATAAAAATTAAATGACGCCAAACATCCATTGGGAATTAAATTTATATCCCATCTAGGGTAAACACTTCATTGCGGACCCAACGGTGGTGTCATATTTCTCATAGGATGCACCTTTTGAGTGGTATTAATTATTTGTTAATTAAAGATCGGAATAATTAATTAATTAAAATAAAAAGTTTTATTTTTGCGATTGAGGAATACAAACACTTGATGCTTACAAATTTTATAGCCCATCTAGGGTAAACCCCTCAATCCATACTCATCGATGGTCTCATATTTCTTATATGACTCACCATTTGAGAGACATTTAATTATTTTTTGATAAATAATATATTAAATATTACTTAATAACTTTGTCTCATGAGAGAGACATCAAAATGTCTTTCTCTTTAGAATGTTATACCCTTATATGGTAAACACAATATTTAGGACATAATAGTGGTCTCATATTTCTCAAATGATGCATCCTTTTGGAGTTATTTAAATATTTAGAATAAAATATGCACACTTACTATATTCTATTTAATAATTTTATTCCATCTTATTTGAGCTTTTTCAGGCCTCAGAAAACTCATACATACTCAATGTTTAACTTAGAAAATATTAAATTAAATATTATGGAGTGTGAATTGGGTGTTTTACCATTTCATAACTTGTTTAACAAAAACTCATCCTTTTACTAATAAACTATTTTACCCCATTTAATGTAAGATATTAATAATTTAACAGAATAGGGTTTATCAATACCTAAAACTCTAATGGGATGTAATAACCACCCCACCATAGAAACTTTATTTCCCAATAAAGCCTATGAAGAAGCATCCAAGTCTAAAAGACAAGGTCATTGTTCTCTCATCAGTGCCTCCCTCTCTCATGTCTCATGAAAATCATAACCATGCTACCATAGCATACAGACCAGAGGTATCGTCCTCCAACAAATTGCCTTGGTCTTAGAGTCAACAACCATGAATGGTCGTTCAGTCATTGATAAAATAGGTTCCACTTCAAGATAACTCTAGCTCAAACTGTGGGATGGATCAGAGAGATACTTTCATAGCTATGATTCATGGAAACACTTTATAGATCAACGTCAGCATTGGTGGTTGTAATTAATGGTAAGAAACTTTCCCCACCTGATCAATAATCTCAAAAGGTCCCACAAAACAAGGAGCAATCTTCCCTTGCCACCCAAGCCATCGATGACCCAACCAGAGTGAAAACATCAAGAATACATGTTTACCAAAACTACTAATTCAAGTTGTAGAATGTTTTAGTGTTTCTTGGGTGCACAACCCATTGGAAATTATGAAAATCCCCCATTATAACCTTCCTTGTTGCTAACAGTGCAACATAAAGGTTTCAATAACACAGAACACCCTCTTTGAAGAACAACCAATTGGCATCAGTCTCCCCACCATAAAGAGAGTCTCTAATTCTTATGGAATTCGTCAACAACCTTGTGTTCCAGAAGAATCATCTAGAGAAGAGAATATGTTAGAGAACCATCAACATTCATGGTGGTGAGAATCGGCACCACCAAAGGTTAAACACATGGGAGAATAAAGGCTTTCTCAAGAAGATTGTTCAACTGGGAAATTAGTTCTTTCAGTTCAGTTGGAACCATTTGGTAAGAGGGAAAAGAAACTATTTGAGTACCAACATGAATTCAATGGAAAACTCAACCTATCTTAGTGGTGGTAAACCATAAATATCATAAGGATATATGATGGGAAACTCAATGAAAACTAGAGGGAGATCATTGCTCTAAATCTAAAGGAAACACTAATATTACCTTCCTCAACACCAGATAAGAAGGTCTAGCCCAGTTCGACCTTAGGTCTCGTTCTCCTTGAATGATAGGAGATGCACCACTGGGTGTGGTAAGGTTGACCCATTGAATATAACAATCAATCTGCATTTATTGGTAACGATCCAATCCATCCTTAATATGACATCATGATATTTCATGTCAAGTACAAGAAAACTCCAAGCATGTTTAAAATATGATAGAGAGAAGACACAAGAAGGACAACAGAGACCTTTCTCTCCCTTTGTACCATGTGGTGTAGTAATTTTCACAAGATAAAAACTCCATAGGATGGTTAATAAGATTAATGGTATGAGTTGAAAATAATAAGTGAGATGCACTGGTATAAAAAAGAGTAGTCACTATAGATGAAGCTATAGTAAGGATATTTATCATGGTCATTGAACCTATATAATCTTCCTCTAGAGATCCTTACACTGTGTCAAGATGCTTCGTTCTGGATGCATGTGGTTGGAACCATTTTGTACGTGAATCATTTGATTTCCCCACAATTTTTGAAGGTTATGATGATCTCACCTCTACTAGACTCGGGTCCACTGGAGGATTTTCTCACTAATATTCTGCAGTAACCCCTTCCTGGATATGATTTTCAAGTCTTCTCGGAGGCATGATGTTACACAACATCAACAGACAATAAGGAAGACATTAGATTAACACTCATACTGAGTGACGAGAAAAAAGTTTCTCAATGGAAGGAACAAACAAGATTTGGATTTCGCTCTATCCAAATCCCATTAGGGAAAATACTAGAACTACACCACAATACATCTTTCCCTAACCACCCCTGGTGACTTGAGGTTTATTGCGGTGAGAGTTGGCTAGGCACTCGATTGCACAACTACCTCCTAAGTCCCAACAACAATACTCAAATGTATATTGTCATTAAGGAAAGATGCTTAACATCCCTTTGATACCATTTTGTCACGAACCAACCTGAGTACCCAGGTACCCTGATAACCAAGCTGGCCCTAATATATCCCGAAGGGAATTCTCGATCCCCATGGTTCAATAACTAGAACCTAACATCACACAAAATACAAGTGGGAATGAATTTTCCACCAATAGTGCATATGAAAATAAACAAGAAAATATGCATAACAAAAGAAACTCTATTGGGAGTAATGTACCAGACTACAAAGAGGCATAAAATCCAAAGTACTAAAATGGAAAAACATCCCCAAGATCTCTACGGACACAACTCACTAAGACCAAAGATTAACAACTTGATCCACCACTAAGAAATCCCTTCCCTTTGCTCGAACCAAGTAGAAGAAAGTCTATAAACACCCAAAGGAAAAAGTAGGGTGTGAGCCAAATCCCAGTAGGATGCCACCAATGATTCCATAATATATGTCAAATATATATTATCTTAAGAAAATCATTCAATTTTTAAATAAACAGGTTTGGAAATTCAAAAGCAAATTAAAACAAAACATGCTATACATTTTAAAATGATGGAAACAGATATTTTAAGAAATTATTTTACAAATGGTGGAATATTTATAAAACAATGTATTATGTAAAACATTTAAATAAAATAGCTTATATAAATTTAGCAGTCATGAATCATTTCAAATAAATATTTTCAAACATTTATATCTCAAATATAAATAAACAAGCGATCAACATGGTCAACTGGAAAAAGGTATGATAGTGTTAATCGGCAATAGGATTCCACACTCTCTATGTGAATTCAGAAAAATGTGTATACACACATCTGTATGAAACTGGCCAAAGGAGAGACATCACCAACCGGTTGGGGATGTGACATACAGAAAGTATGTTTTAGAACGTTGTTATAGTGTAGAGTGTATCCAAATAACTCACTAACTACCTAAGGCTTGCATGTGCTCTTACATGATGGGGGAACTATTTTAATATTGCTTAAAAATAAGATAAATCCCATTATTTCATTTCAAAGGTGCAAATTTCATTCCATATAAAACCAAAATAGGTTTTATTAAACACATGCCATTTCACAATATAAAACCATAGAGTTTCTATCAAATCATATTAATCCATTTTCACCCGTTTGAAATCAATTCAAAACCAATTACATCATTAAACAATTTTATTCCTTAATTAAATTCAATAATTTAATTGAAATCATTTCCATCAAATCCACAATTTAAATTAAACAATTTAAATCAGCTAATTTCCATAATCACACCTAATTCAATGGAATCAGTGGTTTTCCAAATTTACATACCAAAACCATTTCAAATATATTGATTCACAATAATCGGTTTTTTATCAATTTAATTGAAAGAAAATTTGAGATATTGAATTTAAATCCAAAATTAAAAAAAAAATCATGCAATACAAGGATAATCAATTTGGATAATCAGAATGGAACCACCTACCTCATGTTCGTCAATGTCATCGGCAATGATAATCCACCATATGTGGTTCAATACACCTCCTCATGACACTATTATTGTAAGCATTAACAAACCTATGATCAATGTTTGTCAAGGGTTCGTAGAACCAAAACATCTATTTTAATTCACAATGAAGTAAAAAAAATTACATGAGATTACATTTTATCTCTCCAAGATAATCACTGCATTATCTTTTTATGTCAATGCATGCAATCGCAAGAAATATCTATAATAATAATTATAAACCTCATTCGATAGTTATATCCCTCTATTTTATTTCACAAGGAAATAAAATATTACATGAAATTACATTTTCTCTCTCCTGGATAATCTCTGGGTTATCATATTATGTCAACGCATGTGCTTGAAATTATTCATAAATATTTCATGAAATTACATTTTGATGATTTTATATTTAATAAAATTATCCTTAACTTCCAAATTAATTATGAAAAATATATATCTAACTATATATATATATATATTTGATAACCAAAATAAATAACATTAGTTAATTTTAATAAATTATCTGAAGTGTATTTATCGATATATATATATATATATATATATATATATATATATGTTGATCATTAATTATCTTTTGATAATCCAAATAATTATCATTTTATAATTTTTAACAATTATTCATTCAATAATTTCCTTCCAATAATCATGAAAATTTGATCTTTGATAATTCATCGTAATTATCATCTGATAATTCTTAAAAATAATTTTTTTTGATAAAAAGACAATATTTATATTCCTATAATTTAATAACTCATCATTTGATAAAACTGTTTAAGAATTATCTTTGATAATATCATTAAAATTTTTCTTTTATAAGTTGTTGCAATTATCATTCAATAATTCTTAACAATCAACTTTTGATAAAATTATTTAAAAAACGATATAAAATGTGAAAAATCAGATCAATTAATACCTTGTTACCATTAAAAAAAATATGATTTAGGTTCTTCTCGTTGAGGTGAGTCCAATGACACAGACGATGCGTGATTTCGACCGATAACATTGAAGTTATTAAATTTAGAATAATAGATAAGAAATAATAAAAATAATAAGCAAAAAAAGAACATACCCTATTCCTGCAGTGCATAAGGGAATAGAAATAACCCCCTGATCTATGAACAAAAGAACACCCACGAGCCAAGGATTTTCAACCGAAGGCAAAGCAGATCGCCCTATTGAAATTAGTCTTGGGGTTTCAAAGTTTTAGACACCAATTCATCTTAAAAATTATAAATGAGTCATTTATTTTCTTTTATTAAGCCGTTTCAAAATTATTTTCTATCCAAACTATAGTAAAACGGATGTTTGAAAATCATAGATGGGTCAAAAATAGGGTTTACATATTTAAGAAGATTCTTGAACAGTGAAATTTTTTTATTTAATATTTTAGTTATTTAATATAAAAATTAAATGACACGAAATATCTGTTGTGAATTAAATTTATATCTCGTCTTGTATAAACACCTCGTTTCCGAACCAATAATGGTCTCAGATATCTTTCCTAATGCACTGATTGAGAGATATTAATGTTTTATTAATTAAAAAATGAAACAATTAATTAATTATAATAAAAAGTGTTATTTTTGTGAGCGAGGTGTCCAAACTCCTAACACATACAAATTTTAGACCCCATCTAGGGGAAACCCTCTCATTCCAAGCCAATCGGTGGTCTCAGATTTCCCATAAGATGCACTGTTTGAGAGATATTTAATTATTTTTAATAAATAATATATTAAATATTATTTAATCACATATTATCATGATAGAGACATCCAAATGTCCGGCTCCATCGAATTTTATACCCCTTCTATGGTAAAAACTATATTTTGGACATAACAGTGGTATCAAATTTCGCAAATGACTCGTTGTTTTGGAGTTATTTAAATATTTTGAATAAAAAGTGCACACTTAATATATTCTATTTAATAATTTTATTCCGTCTTCACCGAGCTTTTTTAGGCCTCAGAAACTCATATTTACTCAGTGTTTAACTTAGAAAATATTTAATTGAATGTTATATAGTGTTAATTGGGCATTTTACCATTCCATCATGTGTTTAAAAAAATGCATCTTTTCACTAATAAACCCTTTTTTCCATTTAACGTAAGATATTAATAATTTAATAGAATACGGTTTATCAGTACCTAAAACAGTAATGGGATGTTACAATGTATTATTATTAAAAAACATACCTAACATCATCACTTCCCTACCAATATTTCATTTACCCCTGTTATCTTTTGATCATTATATCCCCCTCATTCATCACTCGTTTAAGAAATGTATTCACCCATTCTTCCCAATTAATCATTAGTAAACCCTCCCCATATGATAAACAAATAAAAATAGGTAGAAGAAACCCTACCAAAAACAACGAGAGACCAAAACTTCTCTATGGACCAAAACAGAGTGTCGCGCGAGCAGTAGAAAACTCCATGAAAACTGGACATGAAAGAGCTATTTCATAGGTGCATGAATTTTGGAGAGAGGAGGTTTCTAGTTTCTCCAAGGTAAAATAGAATAGAGGACCTCCACTTTAGAAAAAATCATATCCTATAAAAATTGAACAGAAACAGTTTCAAAATTCATTAACATGGGATCACGGTCAAGATCACGCGGATTGAATATCTTAAAGTCCCAGAAGCATTATGATATTAAAGAAAAACTTAATATTCATTGAAACGCCCTTAAAAACACCCAAACAAGGATTTAAAATCATTCTACATCAAATAAAATGTTAGCAGGTAAACACTGGAAAAACTAGGAGAAACTGGGAGAAACTGAGAAAAATGGAAATTTGAAAAATGTGATCCATTTTTTGGCATGCCACCGTTTAGGTGTTCCCCTATTATGGTTCCACCATTTCATTGTGCCTCCATTATGGTGCCACCATTTTGGTGAAACTATTTTGGTGAAACCATTTAGTGAAACTAGATTTTTTGAAAATTGCCAAAACAAACCATTGTAACCCCCAAGAACACCACAAGCACTGGATTTCAACAAATGAATTTCTCGGGGAATTTCGGGTCATTACAGTTTCACTAATATGAATCGAACTAAATTTTTTCTATTTAATAATTATATTTTAGTAAAAATGTTTTCCACTCACTAAAAACTGAGAAACCTCACTTCTATTTACCGGAAACATTATTTAAATTTTCCATAACTCATTGGTAACATATAGAAATTAGTCACACCTCAATATCACACAATGTGAGACCAATATGACTCAAAGTTCATGTTTTTAGTTTAAAAATAATTTTTTACTTAAAAACGTGTTTCACAGACTAAAACCCAGTATGACACACTCAAATTGTCAATATACATTAGGAAAATGATCCATAAGTCATTTTTTTGTGTAAGAATCAAAATTATATCAATATGACACATGGTTTGGATGGTGTGACTGAGGGTGCATGTTTTTATATAAAATTTGATTTTGTTTTAAAAACATTTGTTTCATAATCAAAAAAGATAAAATGTGACTGAATTGTCTTAATACATTTAGATAATTATTCATGAATCATTTTAGAAATTTAATAATCAACTACAAATCGATATAACACATTGTGTGACCGATATGACTTAAATTGGGTATTTTATTTAAAATTGATATTTTTTGTTAAAATTCGTTGTGACATACTCCAAATCAAGAAAATGTGTTCATATTATTTTGATTCATTTAGATAATAATCCTAAATTCATTTCTAACATATAGGAATTATTTGTAACTCAATTTTATATATGGTGTGACCTGTATGACTCAAAATGTATGTTTTTAGTTTAAAAATTGATATTTTAGATAAAAGCGGGTTTCACTCACTAAAAATGAGAAATATACTTGGATTGCCTTGATAATTTATGAAAACGATCCATAAGTAATTTGTGACATGTAGAAATTAGTTTCACATCTATCTGACACACAATGTTACTGGTATGACTCAAAGTTCATATTATTAGTTTAAAAATAAATTTTTTGTTAAAAACATGTTTTACTACCTAAAAACCAATAAAAACACTTTTATTGTATTATTAATATATTAAAATGATCTTTAATTAATTTTATACAAGTAAGAATCAATTTTATATAAATATGACACACAGAGTGGTCGGTATGACTCAAAGTGCATATTCTTATTTAAAATTAACATTTTTCTTCAAAACACACATCATATACTCAAAATAGAGAAAATGTTCTTATATTATCTTTATACTTTATTAAAATGATCCATAAGAAATTTTTGATGCATAAGAATCAACATCACGTCAATATGACACACAATGGGATCGTTATGACTCAATGTTTTTATTATTATTTGAAATTGGCAGTTTAGTTTCAAAGACATGCGACATAATCAAAAATAAGAAAACACATTTATATTGTTTTAATAATTTATTATAATAATTCATAAGTCATTTTTGATGTGTTGGAATTTGTCATACCTCAATATGATACATAGTGTGACTGACATGACTCAAAATATTTTTTTTCAGTTTAATATGGAATTTTAGTTTTAAAACCTGTGTTACTCAACAAAATATGACAAAAATAAATTATATTTACATGATAACTTTAAAAACTATACATAAGATATTTTTGACATTTATGAATTAGTTATAGGTCAATACAACACATGGTTTCACCGATATGACTCAAAATGCATGTTTTCAGTTTAAAATGACATTTTAGTTAAAAACATTTATCTATCATTGAATCCCTATCAAAGATACTCAAACTGTCTTTATATTTTCAAAAACAATTATACGTAAATATATTTTTTTTTGCAGGAATCTATCTCTGATCATTCCAATGCATGGTGTGTTCAGTATGACTCAAAGTGAATGTTTTTATTTAAAATTTAAATTTTAATTCAAAAAACGTGTCACATACATAAAGTTGATAAAATTCACTTCAATTTCCTTATTAATTTATTAAAACGATTCATAAATAATTTTTTCATATATAGGTATCAACCACACATTAATCTGGTACACAATGTTCCCAATATGAATCAAAGTTTTTGTTTTTAGTTTAAAAGTTACATTTTTTAATGAATTGTTTCATATTTTTGTTTTATTTATTTGTTACTATATAACTAATAAAAAAATTAATATTGGAAGACTCTTTTGGTTAATTTGTGGTTATTTTTTCAGCTATTGGTTGCGTTATCATGCTCTTTTGAGATGAGGTCGAGGTCCAAAGATAATATAACATTAATGTTTTTGAATTTGTTGATGTTTGTGATAAATTCTACATACCAATGAAATTATACATACCAATGATTTTAATCATTTTGTGGTGTTTTTTGGTTTTATTTTTATGTAAATTTATTTTAAATTAAATTTTCTATTTACCACTGAAGTGTGGTGTAATTTTTGCAGTACACTACTGCAACTTGGTTGTTATCAGTATTAAACTACCACCGATAAAGGACCTCCTTAATCAATGTTTTTTATCACTGGTGAATGATCCTTTTTTCACTATTTTTAGCACTAATAAAATCCATAGGCTTTTAATGGAAGATTACAACATCAACATTTTTTAGCACCGATGAAGGTTATTTCTAGCACTGTTAAATCCGTTATCCATATTAGTGCTCACCTCCATGTTGTTAACACCTCTCCCGCATTGCCTCTACATGTCATGGACGTTGTCACTCCATGTCATCTCACCCAATTATCATCCTCATCACATCCACCATGTTTTCATGTCGCTTGAAGATAGTTATCTCCATCGTCACCTACACACCACTGTCAGGGGTGTATTTTTAAAAGAAAAATAAATTATAGGGTGTCCACTTAAGTGGATGTGTGAAGGTGTATCTTCAAACCTATATTTTTTATGACCCAAAGAAATTTTTCCTAATCCTCTAGTACCCCAAACCCACCACCAATAGAATAGGGTCTGGCACTGAGCACCGAGTAGGCATATCACACACAATGAGGCCTTATCCTAAAATACATGAAAACACACATGTCATTAAGCCCATACAATGTTTAAATGTAAAAAAACCAATAAACATGCATTAACACATCTAAAATCCCACCACAATATTATGAAAAAAAGTACTAGAAAGCAAAGTTCCAAATACAAACCCACCAAAAGAAACTAAAAAAAAGTCCAACCTGTAAAGTGGGTGAGGACTGCTTTCAAGGTAACCACAAAAACACACCTTTTTTTTCTGGTTCGCTAAGTTTCACATAGTACTAGTTCCTATATAAATATATCAAAAGATCAATCACCTATAAAAGACATGAAACATGTGAGAAAATACCATGTTGGGGTTAGTATAACAATACCCAGTAGGATATCCCAAATTCACTAAGCACATTGAATCAAGAATAGTATTTAGCTCATCACAATAGAATATATAACAAGAACATCCTTATGTACTCATACTATAAACATCGTCTTAAGGTAGGGTCATAACCATATTTTTAGACTAGGATTCATTATCTAAGGTTCCACATAGCACTCATCTAGGATAACACACTCCATGAGTCAGATTGAATCGATGGTGTCTATATGAGATGTTGTATTCATGAGGTATCATCATAATAATTGCATGATAGAGGCCTTAAGAGATAAATACATAGATATGTATCACACCTAGGGACTTTTGGTAATACATACTAACCCAATCTTGATTAACCAGCTTAGTAGGGGATTGACACCCATGTATTATAGCTTATGAAGATACCGAGAACTCCACCTAGGGAAATGATGATGATGATAGAGGATATACCTCCTACCCACATGGAGGGATTACCACAACTCTATCAAAGAATGAAGTTCCTAAGAGTGGATCTCCATCCTATACATATGATGTGAATCCGTACTAAACCCTCAAGGAATGGATCAGGGGAACAAGCTCTAAAGAAAATTTTCCATTCTCGAGAGGACAACGGCTCCAAGAAATCTTTGAATTAGTACATAGTGTGTTTTGGAAGTACATAGAGTGTCCCTTCATCGCCGTCATCTACCCATGTGTATTTTTTAGTACATTTCATGTCTGAACCCACATACTCCTGACAGTGTCCATGTATGGAATGTTTTTTCCATGTATGGCTCGCCATCCTTATATCTGTGTAACTCCCTAGGTATATATCAAGCCACCAGGAAAGGGTCACATGGCATGTGATCGAGTCACATGTCATGTGATTATTATCTCTATGTTAAAACCCTAACATAGAGAATTGGGCCCCACACAATGTGTAATTCTCTATTACATGTTGTCTAACGTAGAATTTTCAAGAATATCAGATCTAGTTCTCATGTCATCATCTACTCCTCCAGCCTCTGATCAAGCCATGAATCACATTTGTAAAAATAGAAAATATCTATATGAGGCTTTCCATCACTACTCACTAGAATATTACCATCTGATTCACACAAGAAATGCTTTTTATCACACCTCATTGCTATCGCACACCCATCAGGGAAGAATGGGGATTGTCAGACTAATATCGATTCATCATCACCATCATTGCTGTTCAATCACATCATCGATCTAAACATAGATGTGTGAGATCAATTCATCACACCAATAACAGGTATGCAGTTATTTTTTATCCAATATTTTTCAAACCACTAGCCCAAATGAATGCCAGAGATAAATGAATAAAGAATGGTTGGAGAAATTAAAGAAATCCTATAGAGGAATGAAGCTCATCGTGTTTAGGTTGGCCTCAATTTTTTCTTGTCAGTAAAAAAACAAATATTCAAAAAAATAAACAATTCTACCAAATTCCCTGTAAAAAAACCACAACCAAAATATGATCAATCCAAAAATAAATCCTTTAGTTGATTGATCTGCGTTCATCTTTGGATAATTAAATGGGTATAAATCCACTAAAAATAAATTTTCTACTTGTAGTTTGGATTGATCACCAAAAAAGAATGGTTATTCATCATTTTTATTGCTGAGATCCTTTAATTTGTATGGTGCAATGATCCTTGATCCCAATTCAATCTGATTTCATTCACCAAGAATGATCTCCTCAAATTCCCTTTCTTAAATTTTTGGGTTATACGGATAACCCTTCAATTTGGTCATAATAGAATATTTATCAAACATGTTAGTTCATGGTGATTAAATGAAATAAAGTAAATAATTTAATTTATTTAGTTAATAATCTGCATGTAATTACATTCTACCTAGATGTCTAATGTGCTCTAATGTTAAGTCACGCTTTGGGTAAAACCCATTATATTTACTAAAAAGTGGTCTCAGATTTTTTATCCAAGCCTTTTTAAAAGTTTATTCCACTTTTTTAGAAAAACTACACATGCGTGATATTTAATATATTTGATATATTTTAAAAATTAATTTTGGGATCATCGGGCCTCATAATGTCACTTCTTCTCAGCACATACATCTTGAAATAATCCATATAATATTATATTGTAATACATGAAAAAATAAGAGTTGTGACATTCTTCCACATTGGTCTTTACATCCTAGAAATCCAAAACAAAAGGCTACACAAAGAGATGTCGGTACTGAGAATGTATATAGGTCTCCCACTCTTAGTTACTCTCCTAAATATTCTCATGCTTCCACTAAACATGAACTAAAAGAGACTCTCACCTATGGAGGATCCTCTCCTACCAATCCTCAAAATCAACGAGGTACTCAGCATAGGTAACCTCATCCATGATGTCCAGTTTTCCACAGTCAATAACATGTGACAATTTGTGCACGTACCTCCTTGGTTGTGACACATGGAAGACATCATATAACCAGTATAAATATAGTGGTAGAGATAATTAGTATTCCACCTTTCCATATCTACATAGTATCTAGAAAGGGATAATGAATATTTGAGATAGCTTTCTACCCTAGCAAAATCTCTACAGCTCACATCGATGTGAGACCCTTAGGAACAAATGGTATCCCTCTTGAAACTACAAAATCCTACATCATTGGTTTGTATATGACTTCTATTGGATCTGTGTAGTCCTTATCCACTCCTACATGATCTTCACCTTCTCTATCTATGCTCACACAAACTCCAGACTGATAAGTGATGACCCTCCATGGTTATTCTGGCATAGCAGTGACTTGTAGGTTTGCCCATAAAATACCACAAATGGTACAATATCCATAGTGTAATGGTATATATTATTGAATGAAAACTATACCAATGGTATTTGATCCTACCAAATATGGATAAAGTTTAACATGTAATCCCACATCTTGTCCTCCAAGACCAAAATGGTCTACTCATTCTGGACCTTAGTCTAGGGGTGAAATGATGTTAGCAAATAAAATTGATTCCTGAAGGTCTCCTACAATACCTTATATAACCGAGATAAAATGAGAAAAACATAGTCTAAAATGATCATTAAGGGATCTTCGTGGAGTCGTATTATCTCCAATAAATAGAGTAATCCTAGTATCTCTACTGAACTCTGGTCTCCAATGTCAAGGAAGTGGGCCAACTTGGTGACTTGGTCTACGATCACCCAAATGGAATCATTTCCTCGAGACATAAGTAGTTACCCTATCATGAATTTTGGGGATATCTCTTCCAACATACACTCTGTCAACTAAAGGGGTTGGGCTAAACCCACAAGAAATGGGTGCTCAGCCTTTACATACTAACAAGTAAGGCGTATAGTGACAAACACTACAACTCCATTGTTCGTCCCTGGCCACCAAAACCGATGTTGGAGGTCCTGGTACATCTTATACATGCCTTGATGTACTACCAAGGGAGAGGTATAAAACACCCTCATAACATTATTTTTCAATGTCAGTGTTACCATATCCTATCCTATAAAAGTAATGATATGCTACCCACCTTCATAAAATCTATCATGATATTTTCTAGTGGATATATGAGTACATAGGTTCTTACAGTCGGTATCCCCAAAATGTTCCTCCCTAGATCACTATAAAAGTGGAGGGGTAAAACCATCGACCGAAGGTAATCTGGTCCACCCACATCCAAAAGATATAAATGTAATGAGGCTAACTATTATAATTCCATTCTTCGTAGTTGTGAAAAAGATCTTATGATGAGGGCATTTGCTACCATATTCCCCTTCCCATGATTATAAGAAATCTCAAAGTCATAATCCTAGTGGAACTATATTCATTTCCTGTATTTCATGTTAAGATCATTTTGAGAGAAGATATAATTAAGTCTCTTATGTTCCTAATAGATGATTAACTTCTTTCCTATTAAGTAGTATCACCACATATTCAGTGTGAAGACTACAACTACTAACTCAAGATCATGGGTCACATAGTTATTCTCATGTGGTCTCAACAAATGTGAACCATATTCAATCACTACATCCCTCTACATCATAAAACAACCAAGACCATTCTCTGATGTGTCAAAGAAGACTACATACTAGATATCCTCCTCTAGTAATCTCAATATGGGAGCACTCGTCAATACCTACCTGAACTTCTAAAAACCCTGTTGGAACCTCTCCATCCACACAAAAGGATTCCCCTTTAGGGTTAAAATTTTGAATGGAGATGATATCCTTGGAAAATCATGTATGGATCATCAATAGTAGACTACCAACATAAGGAATATTTGTGCCTATATCTTTCTATTGGGGGGCTCCCAAAAAAACTCTTCCTTGACCTTAATCGGGTCCACTACTACACCATCTACTGAGATGAACTTTCCAAGAAATTGGACCTTTTGTAACCCTAAATAGCACTTCAAGGGATTCCCATAAATCTAGTGCTCTCATAGTATGTCCATAACCATCATCAAGTGTCTTGCATGATCCTCCTCGGATGCCATGTTCACTAGGATGTCATCAATTAAGACTACCACCATAACCATCATCAAGTGTCTTGCATGATCGTCATCAGATGCCATGGTCACTAGGATATCATCAATTAAGATGACCAAAAACTGGTCTATGGAAGGAAAAAATATCTGATTCATATGTCTCATGAAAAATTATTGGGAATTCATCACCCCAAATTGTATCACCAAGTACTCATAGTGACTATAACGACATCAGAAATCCATCTTCAGTATATCCTCATTTTATACTCATTGCTGGTCATGACCTGATCTAAGGTGAATCTTTAAGAACTATCATTTACCACTCAACTAATTGAAGAGGTCCTCAATCCTTGATAATTGATAACTATTTTTTATGAACACCTTGTTTAGGTGACTCTAATCCCCACACAACCTCAATCTCATGTCCACCTTCTTAGAGAAAAAAACTCAGGCTACCAAGTGTGAAACACTGGGTCTAACAAAGCCCTTCATCTATAAATCCTCCATCCACACCCCCAGCTCTCAAAGCCATATATGAGCCATCTAAAATGATGGTGTAGATATTGAGCTTTTCCTAGGGTGTAGGGAAATTCAAAATTATATATATTGGAAGGTAGGTAAACCTGTAATGTCCTCAAGAAATGAATCCTTGTACTCCACCACCATTGTAAGAAACTAAAAACTCATTGCAACCACTACACCAAGTGTCATTCTAGAAAATTATTGTTTAATCTAATTAACCCACCAATGAATGAGTCTATTTTTCTCTACCTAGGATTCTATTTTACCCAAAAAACCTCATCCCAACATTATGGACACACCATATCCTCTACCTAAAAAAATTATCTGCATGGTTACTGTAGATATACAGTCCATACCTATGATGATATCGTAAGGCCTCATCACTTCTATAAAGAGATCATAAAACTAAATATTACCTCCAAGAGTCGATTCAAACTATTAGAAGAAGTTTATTATCACTAAGTCACCTCCTGTAGGAGTTTATAAGTGAAAGGGTTGATCCAAGGACTCAACAAGAATCTCTATGTTTCAAACCAGATAAGTGGAAAAAAATGAATGAATCAGACCTATGTCTATCTATATTGTTGCTAAGGTAGAAAAAACACATATCATACCACATCTCATCCTTTGATAATCTAGTTCATAATCCTTGACCGCATGTAGCTTCCCTTCCCTTGGTCACCATCTCTTTATGCTTAGCAAGGACAACATGGGGTGCCGGTGATAACATGTCATAAATTCTGCCACCTATAAATACTCTCACATCTCCTCTGCCACATATTCTTCCCGATGTAATTTCCTTCTCCTATAATTTCTTATGCCTTGGTGGCCCATCAACTGCCTCCCTATCAACTATATAGTGGGTTAGACAATCTTGCACAAGATTTCACCTATCATCCCAAGAGTAAAACCCCATCTCTCTAGGTTGATTAGATCCATACAATGATTAATGAAATAGATACCATCTATCCTAGTATAACCTAATGAAATGTCTCACAAATCCATGTCCATGTACCTATCATCGACTCCCTTTTCCAAAGTCTCGTCTCTTATATGACCACTACTTCCACCAACTGTCGTGTCTTCTCATTGAGGAAACTCTTAACTACCAAAGAACACTCTATCTCCTCAACATAATAAGTAATTAATAGAGTTATAACATTGTTTTAGATGTCTCAACGTAGTCCTCACACAAAGTTCTAATCTTGAAAGAACTGATCAAATACCATATCTATTTAGTATTGATAGTGGGTAGTGAACTTTTATGAACAATCAAACACAGACATATTGCACTATTAAAGTAGTAGAATATCCTTGATGCATAAATCATTCATTGTAGCTAGAGAAAGCTCCACTCTAAATTTTCTATCAAACAAGGACCATGAAATAATCACATCATCATACAACTGGGTCACTATGCCCCACCATCTTCTTATAGATCCATGGAGAAGGCTCACTTCAAGGACCACCATCTGGTCAGTAGGTGTCCGTAAAAGATATAAGACTCACATAACCACCTCAATACAATCATCATCCACCTATAGGTCGGGCATGCCTCATAACCTGAAGGTTCAATGTCATTAAAACTCATGAATCACACTAATAATGAACAACTCATCCATCAGTACTACAAGTTCCATATTATACTTGATTGGTGGTGGTAAAACTATTGCACCACCTAGAGGTAACACCTCCTAAATGGGTCCATGTATCGAACACTCATCATTGAGGTGATCATCCTCAAGATCCTAATGTTTAATCCTAGATGTAAAACATCATGGATGCCTCCTAAAATAGACTATACATACCACAGTCAATGATTATATATTGATAAATGACTTAAGAAAAAAATAGATACCACAAAAAATTATTATATTATGTGTATACAAATTTTTTAACAAAAACCAATTTCTACAAGTACCGATTAGACATGAATGTTATCAGAGTCCAGGTGTGTGGATAAATCAGTCACCACGCCAACACTGGATTCTATGGTCTAAAATCCAAACTCAAAAAACATAATGTTTTTTCCATAAAACCCAAACCAATATCATAGGCTTAAGTCATAAGGTAGAACCGGCTACTCTGATAGCACTCTATCATGACATGATGCAGTGAGGTTTGAACCATGACTACCTCATGCTTTCCACCAATAGGATAGGGGTTGGTGACTAGCACTGAGTAGGAATATCACACACATGGTAGGACATATGATAAAATACATGTTCACATGCACACGTATACATTCTCATACAATGATGAAATTTAAAACAACTGTTGGGAAAAAATCCCTCAAGGTATCATTGAAGCATTTTTGAGGTGATTGTGTTTGTTGACAAAGTGGACATCTGAGTAGTGATTGTTGACAAAGAAAAACAATGACATAAAAATTTGTTGACAAAGAGGATTTCATGATGGAATGTCAAGTTCAAGAGCTGAGGTCAACGATCCGTGTTTAATTCAAGAACGTCGACAAAAAGGAATCAATGATCTGGAGGTGGTACAAAAGAACAGATACAAGGTGGCGCCATTTTCCAGTGTTTGCCAAATTTTTGGGCCTGAAAATCGACAAATGAAGAAAAGTGTTTTTGGCAAAGGGACTTGCACGCCGAGGACTTAGAGTATAGGAAACTTGTGCGCCATATTTTTTTCAAGATCAGAAGATAAAAATATGGCTAAGGAAGCAGGTTCGTGCAAGTTTTGGTGTTGGTCATGCAAGTGTCTAAAAGGACAGAAGACTTGCGCGCCGAGACTGGGTCGCGCAGGTGACTTGCGCGCCGTAACGTAGGGTGGTAAATTTACCTATAAATACTGGACCACCCCTCTTCATTCTTTACCGGAGTTCAACACTTTGAGAATCAGAGATCCCATCGCACAGGTGTGGTGGACGCGCAAGTGTTTTGTGGGTCGTGCAAGTGAAGTTGCGCGCCAGTGTGAGAAGTTGTGTGTCGGTTGGCAGTTGCGTGCCAATGTTGGTTTGGGCGTAAAAGGAAGAGAGTCACGCATGTTTGGAGTTGGGGAAGAATGTGTCGCGCAAGTGTCTGAGGTGGACCTGCGCGCCCATTGAGACTTGCGCGCTGATACTTGTGTGCCGATTTAGACTTACGTGCCAAGTAAGGCTTATTTCCAACAGTGTTTTTCGGGCTGTGTGGAAGCTGGAAGTTTTCCTGATACCTCCGGTGAAAAGAGATATTCATCTACGGGTGAAATTCGTACTTCAACAGAGCATCTACATACAGAGGAATATGCATTCTTTCATGAAAATGAAGAGACCTATAGGTCTATAAACTGTGAGTGGATTCCTTCCAAGAGCAGTGAGCAAAGGAAGAGAAAGAAGGTGATCCTCTCCACCGGTAGTGAACCAGAGAGAGAGAAATAGTGAGTGACCCTTGGGGAAGCAGTGAGCTGGCCCTAAACATTGTAAAGGTAGTGAGTCTGGGCATAGAAGTGATCTAGCCCGAACATTGTATCCACATCTAGTGAAGAATAGTGGAATTTGGTATGACCGAAAACTTGTCGGTGTATGCTCCTTGGACGAAGCCCAGTGAGGGTGACCCAAGTAAAAATATCTGTGTCTGCCTGTTTGCTTCCTTGCATTACAGTCAAAGCATCATCATTAGATAAAGAAGTAAAGAAGTGATCACAGTTTACACTCAAGAGCAAACAAAGTGACCCTTGTAATGAAGAGGTCAAGATCCAGTGGGGTAGGAAGAACTTTGAAAAAGAATATCCATACCCTGATTCACCCCCCCCCCCCTCTCAGGGTATATAGGCCCCTATTGGTCCTAAAAAAAACCAATAACCATGAATACATACTACTAAAATCCCACAATTAGAGTATGGAAACAAGTAATAAAAATAAATGGGTTAAATACAATCCCGCCAAAGAAAACTTAGAACAAGTCTTACATGTGAAGCGGTTGGGGACTGCTATCAATGTTACCAATGGAACACACCTTTGTATGTCAAGATCACTAAGATCCACTTGGTCCTTCTCCCTCTAGGAATCTATCAATAATTTGTTCATCTGCATAAGAAACAACAGGTATGGGAAAATCCCATGCAAGGGTGAGTATAAGAATACCCAAAAAGAAAGCCCTAAATCACTAAGAATATAGAATCAAGAATAATTATCATCTCATAATCGGTATATGTTAATGGAATATATAACAATAACATCCAAATATACTCATGGTAGAAACACAGTCATAACTTAAGGCCACAACCATATTCCCATACTAGGATTAATACTTGAAGGTTATATATAGAACTCATCTGGGGGAACACACTCCAGGAGTCAGATAGAACTAATGATGTTTGTTCGAGATGTCATGATTGTAACACCCTGAGATTTTATGAAAAGTATTCTTTTTAATTTCATTGATATCTTGTGTTGTACACTACACGCATCCCTGAATTTTCTTACATTACACGCAATCGCGACCTTCCACTATAGCGTGTGTTGTACGCAATACCGAGTTCCACTAAACAACGATATGTTATATAAACTAGTCATTATGAATAGTAATACCCACTTTTTAAAATTTTATAAATTTTATCTTTCGAAATGGACTTCATTTTTGGATTCGGAATATCAAAATTATCCTAGGGTGAATTTGTGGTATTTTTCTGAAAACTTTCAATTTTTGATGAATAGTGAAAACACTGGGTTACTATTTAAAAACTGACTTTTTATTTAAATAATTATTTATTTTATTTAAATTTATATTAGGTAAAAATTGATACATACTACCTATATAAGATCAATGTAATTCATTGGAGTCATTTTGTAATAATTTTAGATATATAAAAATTTTATTGAACTTTTCTCCGTTTTTTACCCACCTCCTAGGAGAATTTGAAAATTTACATAAAACATAATTTTACTACTTCTATGAGTGGAATTTAGAAAATCTGAGAGACACGGTTAATATCAAGGAGTAAAATGTGGTTCAATAAGATAAAAATAATTTTTTATGAATAGTAACTTTTTACTTTTATTTACCACGGTTAAAAGTAAATAGGGTAATTAAGGGTAAAAATGATATTATTATTACCCTAACACATGTTATAATTCTATTGGATAAGTATAATTCGATAAAAAACAACCTTAGGAATATAATATTATCATTTAGGTCCACTTGGATTAGATTAAGACATTTATTATTATTTTATTTAAAAAAGAGTTAAAATAGTTAAAATCGAAGTTTAATAACTAAAACATTTTTAATATTGGGTTATAAATAAGATAAATTCATCTATAAATATTCATTAGAAAGCTAAAATGATTTCCTGCATAATGGTAGTTTATTTATAATTTTTAGACATTAAATAATTTAATTTATTTATGACACAATGGTGATACAGTAATTACCAAAATAAAGAAATATTAAAATAACTGATATTATAAATTCTCAAATAAATGTAATTTGAGACTTTTTATGAATTACAATAATTTTCTAGGTTAATAATACATGTTAGTATTGATTTAATTAAATGTTTTCGAACTCATAATTCTGTTATGATTTCCAAAAAAATCAATAACCAAATTGTGCCAAATTTGACATAAAATAGTTTTTAAAACAAATATTATATTATTAATTGTTATAATATTACTAAAAATCTAAGGTTAGTCAAAATGAATTAGATAAGGTTATATATATTAATAATTAACCACTTGGGGTTATTTTTCCTTGTTATAGTAAGTTTATTAACTATATAGTGTAAGAAAACAAGAAGACAGAGTAAAGGTTAAATTATTTAACTTAGAGTTAAATCTAAATGATAAGGTTAAAATAGTAACCTAAACTTTTATAAAACCTATTTGTTGAGATTATTTCGACCCATCCACAATTTAGATTCAAAATAAATCAATTTTGAGCTATTATAAACCGAATATGACTTTATTATAAAATAATATTTTAAGTTTTTTCAAAGGTTCCCCTCTCCTCCCTTATAAAAAGGGAACCCCTTCCCTCTTATCTTCACACAATTTTGAGCCTTGAAGCTCGTCCAAACCCTGACCATTTCTCTTCTCCACTTACCTAGAAACATTCTAGAGGTTATGGTCTTCTCAAAAGACCGACTCTAATTCCTTAAGAGGAAGCTTAAAGGAGGTGCGTCGAAGAAGAGGTAATCTTTTTTTCCGATTCTCTCAAGTTTATTTCTTCTTCTACTTCTTATTCTTTAGTTTTTTCACTATAAATTAATAACATCAGTATCACTAATATACTGATATATTATTATAAATATGAAACAACCCTATTTCACCTTCTATCCTTCCTACAGAAAACGAAATCACCGCGCGTGCGTACGTACGGAATACCGTCTCCACGCCGTGGTGTAATCTGTTTTCCACCACCACCATACTTAGATGGGTATAATGGTGTAAATAAATAACTATGTATGATTATTTTAAAGTGATATTTATTCTGAAATATTATACATACACTTAAATACAATTCCATGATCATGGGAATGATATCATAGCTCATACGTACGTACGGATTACCATCTCCACGAACGCGATGAGATTCATTTTCCATGATTAACCATTCAAGTTTGATTATAAAGTATATATAATAAATAATAATGAAAGATATTACATAATAATGATACTGGATTTATTTACATATATGTTTCATTTACTTAATTCCATTTAATTCAATAAGAAAATGAAAACAGTGTTCATGCGTACATACATCCTACCATCTCCATGAACGGTGTATTTCATTTCATTTATATATCTATTATATATATATAATGATTATATGCATGATATATAAATCATGATTTACATTCTATAATTATGTAAATCAAGATATAAGTAATAATAATATCAAGAACTACAAGTCCAAACACGTACGATAAATAAAACGATTTTACCCAAAACGCTGCTTTGACATGGAACTTACAAAAGAACGGGTAATATAAAGTCATAAGTGAACCATATATGATATCATAACAATGAATATGATTATTTAATAAGTCAATGACATTATTTAAAAAATTATAGAGGATTTTCGGATACGTACAAAGTATATCAGACCTAATGTAAGGGATAACTATTCTAATCTCACCCTTATTCGAGATTGTTTATTCGTAAGTATTTACTGAAGTTATATTTTTCATCCATGTCCATGAAAATGTTTTTAATAAAGTGGTTAATATTCTTACATGTAAATTTCATGTCATATTTACCCCTCTTTGACTTTTACTTTTTGTTATGGAAGGAATCTTTCTTGTGTTTACCAAACGGGGAACTTTTTGACTTTTCTGACAAAAGTACGAGGAGAATGTTTTTTTAAAACTTATACGGGATGAACTGATTTTTACGGTTTCTTAAATATTTATTTTAAACAAGATTACTCTAAAATATTTTATGACTATTTTCAACAAAATACTTTTCTTTTGAAATTTCATGGTATTTTGTGAAAAGAAAATGGTTTTGAAGAAGAAAGGATATTTTCCTCAAGAATTCTTTTCAAGTGTTTTATCAAAACCATTTTCCATTTAAGATGAAATTATTTCATATGTGTATGTTTCAAGTATAATGTATCTATGATTTACATGATTTCACTTCTCTTATGATGAAATGATATCCATTTTTTTATATGGATTATGTTATGATGGAATGATGTTTATGAAACCCATTTTATTCGTTGGGTTATTATGAATGATGTATGTTTATTGTGTGGAACACGAAAGAATGATTTCATTATTAGATGGGTGGGAACTATTTCTCCCTCCAATTAATTGGTTAAAGAATTATATCTCATGAGATAGACATGGCTGAATTGGTATGTTAATCTGTTTCAGTGATACAGGACTAGAATGAGGAGTGAACTCGATTCAGAAAGGGTCTTTGTCCACTAAGATGGGCATGGCAGCAATATCTTATCTACTATGGAAATAATATCATGTGTTTAATGTTTTCCATAATTAAATGTTTTATTCCCATGTTATTTCATCATGATTGATGTTCCTTTATGATTTATGCCTTACGTACTGCCAAGATTTGTTTCACAACTCAAGATTTTGATGTTTAAACATTATGTTCAAGTTTTGAAGTTCAAATGTATATGGTTTGTTTTATTTTTTTTCAATGATTACCCTTACTGAGAATTTCATCTCACCCTTTATATGTTTTCTTTTCCCCAGGATATATAGAAAGGTTTTAGGTAAGAAAAAAAGGGAAGATCTTTCTGGGAGATGTTGAAGATCATTCACCAAGATTATAAGATTATGTTCCCAGTTTCCAAAGACACTAAACTATTACAGTCCTTTGGTGTTTGTTTTTGTTATGTATTATGTATTTTGCAAAAGTAATGTAATGTCTATGTACGTCAAGCTTCGGGTCTCTATAGTTCGTATCAGAGGAAAGGTTTAGTAAACCTTTGGAAACTAGGATGCGAGAACTTTAGTGAGATCCCTAGATATATTTCTAAGGTATGTCTAGAGATGTCTCTAAGGTTAATTATAAGTAGAGGTTATAGTCTTAGAATTGCGGTAACGATATTAGAATTAAACCTAAGATGTTAGATATTGAAGGTACTCCCCCTTGATTATGATTTTTGCCTCTCACACTATTTTTTTGGGTTTTAGAAAATGGCTGGAAACATGAAGATTCACGATAATGGAGGATATGATGGACAATGGAATGATATTTTTCATGAGAAACCAAATGAAACAGGATTTGGAAGTCCAAACATCGTTATTATGCCTAATCATAAATCTCATAATATGATCAATAATATCAACTTTGGTAAGTTTCCTGACTCAAATAATAAGAGAAAGATGGAGTTTCATGGTGATCATAGAGGAAAGAAAGTTCAATTTCCATCATGTAAGTAATGTGGGAAGAGGCATCATGGATAATGTTTCAAATGAACTGGAAGATGCTTTGGGTTTAGAAAAGAAGGACACCAAGCCAGTAAGTGTAAAGGAAAGGGTTCAATTAACACCATGGACAAAGATAATAGTATTGCTATGACATCAACAACGATTAAATGTTTTAAATGTGGAATGTATGGGCATTATGCAAACCAATGCCATAATGGAATGTCTCATGAAGAGAATTAGCATGGTCATATGGGTAGTATTTATGTTGATGATGATGAAGAGACTACACATGATATGTGAGATGAAAGAATTGTTCAAGCTCGTTCAATGGTTTAAGAAGGTAGTGGAATTTTTTATGAGTTATGTTGTATAGGTAATGGTACTATGAAATAAAGGCACATCTAAGGATTGTTACACTATTTTTTTCCTTAAGTATTTGAAAGTATATGTTGAATGGTACCGGTAACCATGAATTGTTATTCAGATATTTTTGGAAAGTAGATGATATGCACATAATGAAGGTATAAGAAGATAATGAGATGTTTGATAGTATTATTGAGCTCATGACTGATGTAAGGACAATGTGATATCATGGTTTGAGTATATATAAATTTTGGGATTTTGGTATGTGGAAAGAGTTAACTTTTGATAACATTAATGTTTTCACTAAGGTTCTATGGTAATTTTTGTTTCAAGAGAATACATGATTAAGGTATTCACATGTTTGGAATGTGACCAAAAAGATATATCGTATGATATATGGGGGATAAATGATGGTATTCACATGATCGGTAGATGACATTTCTAGTAATTGTTTTCTTTATACTATGAGCTTGGACAGAAGTACTTTAGATAAGCCTAAAGATTGGAATGAATTATGTTGGACATAAGTTAGTATTGTTTAAGGCTAGAACTTTTTTCGATATTATTCATGGAATGTTATAATAGTGTAGTTTAAGAAAAGGGACAACATGTAGAATGGGCGACAACCCATCGCGCCGGACAAGGCTGTGGGAATCGAACCCAAAACCGAAGTGTGACAGGACTTATCTCCTTACACTGGCCTACAGGAAGTCCTTGGTTAGTAGAAGCTAGTTTTATTATATTAAACGGTATGATATGTGAAGTATAAGTCCATTTTAGAAACCATATACGATTAATCTCACTATAGATGGACTTATGTATATTTAATAACTTTTACTATAATTTAGTTTGAGACAGATGGAATGAACTATCATTCTATCACATGATCTACTAACACTTCACGAAAGACAAATTCAACTTCATTTCTTTAAGAGATGATGTGGAAATTGTTCAAGGCACAAACAACAGTAAGATTGTACCAAAATCAAGTAAGTACTTCTTTTAATTTAACTATTCTTCAACTTTAGGGAAATGATCGTGAATACATAAAAATGATGTCCTTGTGTCCTTATATCTTATGAATCAGATGGTACTTTAAATCATCACAAATTTATGGCTTTGTGATTATTAAATTTTTCATAGCCATGTTCTCTACCACTCTCTATCAGAACATCATGGTTAGATTTCTCTTCCATATCCATATTTTCACCTATGTTCTCCTATGTGGAAACCCAGTGATTAGTTAATTTGGGTAACCATTATGTTTCATACTTTAGTTTTTAAATATAAGTTTTGGTATTATTTTTTATGATGTGGGTTTCATAGATAAAACACTATAAACATAAAGCTTCCTTCATAGCCTTATTCAATGATGTAGATTTGGCCACTATGGTTAATAAATCCATAACTGGTTTCATATTACACTTCTAGTATATGAAACCTCCACATGAAGTGAATTCATATCTAGTTAGTGAATTAATTATTTTAACACTACCTTCATATTCAAATTCAATATATCTATAAACAATATCATTAGTATCCATATTTTGACTATAACACAAGGATAAGGTAGCCGAATGAGATATGTATAGAAATATCCATTTTTAAGATTAGTAATGAGGGTTTCTTATATGGGAAATAAATATGCTAAGTTTTTATATTTAAAAGGATTTTTCAGACCTAGTAAATATCATTTAATACATAATACTTCTAACAAAATTGGCATAAGTTATTTTAGAAAATTATTTAACATCTTTTTCACTAGTAGTAGCTTCATTCAACGATAGTTGTAAATATTTTTAAAATGGAACAATAATAAGATTTAAAGTCTCAGGTAAATAAAATTTAACTAATTTAAAAATATAATTATTTTGGGATATGTGTAACAACTATTTTTTCATTCCTTAAAAATTTATATACCTAGGATTATTTTTACTACTCCTAAATCTTTTAGTTAAAAACTTGTTTCAATTGGTACATAAAAAATTAAATGAGATTCAATTTATTTCACATAACAAATATTTCATCTATATAAATAATTAGTCATGATATGTTTGATTTAACATACTTAAGATAAACACATGCATCATGTTGATTTCTACTGAAATGTTTTTAAATCATAAAAGATTAAAATTTTCTATACCATTTCCTAGAGGCTTGATTTCAACCATATAATAATTTTCTTAAGAGGAATGCTTGGTTAGGTTTTAATGTTTCAGAATAAATATCAGGTGGGTTCATTTTAACTTTATCATTAAGTTCACCATGGAGAAAAGTAGTCTTCACATCCAATTATTCAATATGAAAATCATTAAAGGCAACAAATTCTTGAAGTAGCTAAATTAAATAGTTTTTAATAGTAGGTGAAAAGATTTTAAAATAGTCAATTCATTAACTTTGAAGGAGGCCATTGGACACTAATCTAGAATTGAAATTGTTTTTCTATTTAATATTATTATCTTTCTTTATTTCATAAATCTACTTAAACCCAATGAATTTAGAATCAATGGGCCTATTAATATCAGTTCATGTTTGATTTTTATCTATGGACACCATCTCCTCATCCATGATGGAGATACACTTCTTGGAATCTTAAACATTTATGTCTTTATAATAAGATATAGGTTCATCATAAATGAGATTATGTGCTATATAAAAGTAAAAATAAGTTATATCACACTATATAAACAAATAAAGAGGTTTAGGGACCCTCATTTCCCTATCTTGGGTTAGTTGATGATCATTTTTATTAGGAGGTTCATAATCTAAATCAAAATCATAAATGGATTCATTTTGTGTGTCAATTTGAGGAGGAGGAGGATCAGGAACAACAAGAGCCTCAAATTAGGCTAGTGGTCCATGTTGAATAGCCTCAATGTGAGGTGTGTCAGAGATATCATAAGTGAAAACATTGGATTTAGGAGAGAACGACACAGAACACAACATATCTATTTTTTATAAAATTTTGGTATCACAATTTATCAAACCATAAATTTTAACCATTAACACCTTTAGGATAGCCTATAAATACACATTTAAGAGCCCTTGGTTTGAACATGTCAGTTTTAATATGGGTATATGTAGTACGCCCCAAAATTCTCAAATTGGTATAACGGGTTTGTTACAAAAAAATATGTTGGGGTTCAAAATTTATTTCAAATAGATGGGAACCTATTAATTACATAGAATGGCATAGTTTCAACCTCTTCACGAGAATATTTTTCCAAGACTGAGCATGAAATCATGCTTCAAACCCACTCAAGGATGTTATAGTTCATACATTAAAAAATCCGATTCTATTATGGAGTTTCCAAAATAGTTTTCTACCTAAAAATTACCTCATATTAAAATAATTTAAATAAATTATTAGATAGGTATTCAAGACCATTATCATTTGTTATTATTTTATTCTTATTCCTAATTTGTTTTTCAACAACTCTTTTCCATTTTTTGAATGTTTTAAACACATGAAAAATGTTTTTAAGGATATAAATCAAAAAAAAATCTAGAGTATCCATCAATGAAGGTGACAAAATAGGATCCTCTACCATGGGAGGTAGTCCTATTAGGACCATGAAGATTAGAATTTATATAATCTAAATGTTTAGTAGATTTAAATGAGGTAATGCTGACACTAACCCATTTAAAATTAACCATGGAACAGTATTCACAAAAGGGGAGTTTAGCTAGTGTAATATCACTTAATAGTCTTTTTTTATTTTGTTCCTCAAGATCCTTGGAGATGGAATGACCTAATATCTGATTCCATAATAATATATCACTTGTATTATTAGTATAAAAACTAACAAATTTACTAGAATATGTCTTTCCATTCGAATAATAGATCCGAATAACTAGAGATCCATTTATAAATATCCTAGAGCCTTTGTAGATTTGTAAGTATCCTAATTAATACCTAAAAACAAAAAAATTCTGGTCTAGAACCCCTAGGGAGATCAAATTTCAATGAAGTTGAGAGACCCACCTAACATCTAACAATGTGACAATAGAATGGTCAAAAAAAATTATTAAAACAGAACCTCTTACTAAGACCTTACAAATCCTATTATTTCCTAATATAACATCTCCTTCTACTCTTTTAGTTTACTCAAGTAATTCCTCCCTATTTGGACACATATGAAATGGACATCCATATTCTGAAACCCACTCATCTGTGAGCACTTTCATTGAAACATTTAATACTTTAGTGATATTATAACCAGAATCCACTAAAAAGGACTATTCAACAGGTTCATTAGTCTCATGATTCTATTTTGGTTTTCTACTCTCTGGCCTTATTTATGGATATATTCCATAAATCCACACACACATATATATATATATATGATATATATATTGCATGAAAATTATAATTTTCATGCACATAAGTTTATATTATTTTATTCAATATATGATTGCATAAATATGATAAATTTTTATAATTTATTTTTCCCACATAATATTTTAATTAACGAACTATATGATGAGTTGAAAGGGTAAGGATTAAATTAATATGATGCATGATCCAGACATGGTATTTATTCATGAGTTTTAATGCATTAATATATAAGAAGATAATCTAGGAGCTTCCTTGATTTATTATTTAACAAATGTCTTGTGATGTTAGTGAATGTGCTAATTCTATCATTCTTGGATGAATCTCCCTATAATAAAATGCTATATTTTTCTTCCTTCTTTGTATATGAGATGCTTTCACATCAGGATGGAATTTGGATCCCTCTAATGTGATGAGAGATTTAGTTTGGACCATGGATACACTATGTACATGGGATGGTTTTTCCACTCAATAGTCTTTATAAACCCATATAATGATGATGAAGGTATAGCATGTGACCATTAGTGTTTGGTATGCTCGTTTACAACAACAGTTCTTTATTTCTGTATTTTGAATAGGTTTCATATTTATTACATTGGAAATTCCAATACATGGGTTTAAATAATTTCTACTGCTTCTAATAATTATTATTATACTCTAAAAAACCTTTTAGTGGTTTCAGGGGGAGATCATGTTTTAGATTTATGAAATCTTGTGATGAAATTAATATGAATAAAAAGGATCAGTGTTTTTTATGATTTTTCTAAATCTGTAAATATGGTTTTCCTTTAGGTATTTTATAATATAAAGGTAACCCAAGACATACTCTTATGTATCTAGGCTGTGTAAAGGTAACCAAGGCATTACCCTTACACAAGACAGGATACACAATACTTACCTTTAGGTGAAGGTTTCACGTAATGGTAGTATGTATTATAGTCCTTATAAAATGGTTTTCATGTTTATGTTACATAATGGTATGATATTTATTACCCTTACACTTATAAGAATTTCTTGGTTTTAAATCTCATGTACAGATAAATGGTTTATGTGTAAAGGTTATGAAATTTTTGAAAGGGTTAAGCAGTGGTAACTAGTCACTAACCCTCATGCGAGTTGTGGCTACGTAAAGGTAACCAATGTAGTACACTTACGAACCAGTGTTAAAATGTTTTTTATAGGTAAATTGATACCTTCCCTTATGTGAAGAACTCATGTAAATGTTTTTCCCTTTGTACCCTTATGCATAATGAGATGCGTAAAGGTAATCTACATAATACCTTTTCACATCATGTTAAAATTTTTATATATAAAGGTAAGGACATACTTACATTTACATAAGGGCTCTAGAATTAGATTAACCTTATGTATAGTGTCTTCATAAGGGTAGATCGAGTATACCTTAACACATGATTTAGTTCCTTTGTAAGGGTGGAAAAAAAGATTAATTTTTTTAACATCTTAAATGATTTTAATGGTTTATAAAATGTTTATAAATCACAATTAAATGTATTTTGGAATATTTTAACTTATTAATGTTTTATAAATTAATTAATTATAGACTTTTTGTAATTATAAAAATGTTTATGAAACATTTTCCCCAAAATATTATATATTAATATTTTAAATATTTTTTTACCCAAATTAAATGGGAATTATTATGATATAGAAATAAAAGAATTTATTTATGTAACGCCCTGACCCTATTACCTAGAGTCTATGCATTATTACATAACATTGTCATGATCACAAGGAAATCATGTCTCGAAAGACCGATCAATTTAGTATTATTGGAAACAAGATTCATAAATAAGTTCAACTTTACAACATGAAAAGAAATACAACACGAATTTATTCCATTGGAAACATCCAACCCTCCTAATTAATGTCTGCATGTCACTCATAACTAACATCTTCATATCCTGGGAAAATGAAACATATGAAAGGGGTGAGATCAAATGCTCATTAAGGGTAAGAAATACATGAAAGATAACATAAATATTAAGCATGATGAATAATTGAAATCTCATGCCTTTACCAATAATAAAGATGAATAATTTTATGGCAGGAATATGAGTTGAGTAAATAATTCCATAATAAAATATAATCATGGGTATTATACTAGTCAAATTACCACATGAACCATCAATATTATTTTCATAATGAGGGAATATATAATGCCGGACATTCTGAAACATTTTTTCAAGGCCTCAGTGAAGACGTCTAAAAATGATTAAGGCCTCAGACAATACCATATATCAAATTGTGAAAGTCCTTGGCCAATTCCACATCTAGTTGTATCATGATACCTACTGATGCATCGAGGAGCTATTGCAGGCTCTACCCATCACTTACTAATTCCAATACATTCCTCATATGAAAAGGTTTAAACATATCATAAACATTTTTATTAAAACAAGCATATGAAATGTAAATATTTTAACCATAAACCATGAATGGTATAAAAATAGCACATACACAGTCAAACATATCACAAAAACTTCAATAAAATATGGAACTTTTGTATCAAAATAAATCAACTTCCAATAAACATAAAATCCATCAAAGGATGTTGACATAGATGAAATCAAAACACTTTTTAGATAAATATCACTTTCTATTTTGAAATCATTTAAGAGTCACATAATTATAAAGAAAACATTTATCTTGAAAATATTATTATAATCTTGTAAAGGAAGCTTTGATGATGTTAAAATGGTGTAAAATATCCGCACCCACCGTATAAGTTAAAAAACATTCTTACCATAAATTTGTTGAAAAGTTCAAAAAGTACCTTGTTTAGAATGTTATGGAAAGATTCCTTTCAAAAAATATAAGGGTATAAATGACTTAAACCCATTTTCTAGTAAGTAGTAAAAAAAATTTGAAATTCATTTTTAAGAAACATGGATGTGGATGATAAATATGTCCCATTAGATAATTACGTATAAACAACCTCGGATAATGAAGAGATTGTGAAATTAACCCTTACCTTGTACTTTTCCTTGGTCGAGGGTAGGTTAACCTCTCGTATAATTGTGAAATAATTGTTATTAAATTATACCAGAATCATATACATTAATATGATATCATATATGATCTTTTTATAGTTATTTGTTAATAATATCTTAGTATTATCGTCATTTTGGGTGTTAACGGATTCATTTTCCATTATATTATTTGTTATGTGAGTCATATTTGTTATGGATGGGATGTATCTTATTCATATCCAGAATTATATCATGTATTTAAACATTATTTTTAATCATCAAATGAAAATTATTCTTGAATAGATACGATGGGGAATGAATATCACCGTGTTCGTAGAAACAGTAATTCGTATGTATGCACAATCGGCAATATCAATATTTTGATATTAATATAATATATAATTGGATGGTATATCATATATACAGTATAATTATCATGTTATATTCATTATTTACATCAATTACACATCATTATTATTCACATCCAAATAATAATGTATTCAATAACAATTACACCACGACGTGGAGACAGTAAGTCATACATACACACGTATGGTGACATTTAATTCAAAGGATGGATAGAATAATGAATATGGAAGTACCATATTTATAATAACATCACATTATATAGAATATACTGGAGTTTTTATTTTACATTGGAAATAACAATGAAAGAAGAAGTTGAAGAAGAAAAGAACTTGAAAGAGGGTGTTGAAATTATTACCTCTTCTTTGGGTTCTTCATTTTGATTTGATCAAAAGGGCTCCCTAAGTTGGAAATATGACTAAAATAAGGCCTCTAGGATAAATTTAGGTAATTTTAGAGGATATTTGGTCAGAGTTTGGCCGAGCCAAAAGGCTTTGAAGGTGTGAATTAGAGAAAAGGGGGAGTGCCCTTTTATAAGAGTGGTGAGAGGCACCTTAGGAAAAGCTAGAAATATTATTTTACAATAAAATAATTTTCTATTTATAATGGCTCAAAAATAGATTATTTAAAGGATAATGTAGTGATGGGTTGAAAACCACTCAACCAATAGGTTTTAGACAGGTTTGGGTCACTATATTAACTTTATCTTTTATATTTAACTCTTAGTTAAATAGTTTGACATTTACCATGTCTCTTTGTATTTTTATATTATATGGTTAATAAACTTACTATATACATACAAGATAATACCAAGTGATTCATTAATGATACTCCTATCATTATATATGTCCTTTTTTATAAACATATATTTTTAGGAATAGAATATCAATTAATAATATAATATTTTTTTAAAAACTCTTTCATGTCAATATTGACACTATTTGGTATTTTGTTTTTTCTAAATTCATAACAGCATTATTACTTGAAAAAATTCATAAAACCAACCCTAGTATGTCATATTAACATAGAAAATTGTTGTAATTCATTAAAAGTCTCAAATTTAATTTATTTGGGTATTTATAATATCAATTATTTTAATATTTCAATAATTAGTTAATTAATGCATCATCATTGTGTCGTAAATAAATTAAATTATTTAATGTCTAAAAATTATAAATAAAATACCATTATGTAGGAAATAATTTTATCTTTCTAATTAATATTTATAATATAATTTATCTTTTTTATAACCATATATTAAAAATGTTTTAGTTATTAATATTTTATTTTAACTCTTTTAACTCTTCTTTGAATTAAATAATAATAAATTTCCTAATCTAATCCAAGTGGACCAAAGAGGTTCATATTTTATTCCTAAGGTTGTTTTTGGTCGAATTATACTTATCCAATAGAATTAGGACATTTTTTAGGGTAATAATAATATCATTTTTACCCTTAATTACCCTATTTTTTTAACCGTGGTAAATAAAAGTAAAAAAATTACTATTCAAAAAAAAATTAGTTTTATCTTATTGAACAAAATTTTACTCCTTGATATTAACCGCGTCTCTTGGATTCTAAAAATCCCACTCACAGAAGTGGTAAATATAAGTTTAATGGGAATTTTCAAATTCTCCTAGGAGGTGGGTAAAAGACGGTGAAATGTTCAATAAAATTTTTATATATCTAAAATTATTATAAACTAACTCCAATAAATTAAATTGAACTTATATAGGTATTAAATATCTATTTTATCCCAAAATAAATTTAAATAAAACAAAAAATTATTTAAATAAAAAATTCTGTTTTAAACTATGACTCAGTGTTTTTCACTATTCATTAAAAATTGAAAGTTTTCAGAAAAATACAAAAAATTCACCCTAGGATGATTTCGATATTCCAAATCCAAAAATGAATTCCATTTTGAAAGATACAATTTATAAAATTTCAAAAAGTGGGTATTAATATTCATAACGTCTAGTTTGATTGGTTGTGATGTTTTAGAACTCAAAGTTGCGTACAACACACGCTACTGTATTATTTAAAGATAAGCGTACCGTAGAATCTTGGGGTGTTGCATTCTAGCCTCCTTCAAATAATATCATCCTAAAAATTTATAGAATATTGCTGCATAAAAATACTCTGGTGTTTCTTCATCATAAGCTCATCGGGTTCCCACGTTCCCTCTTCCATCTTATGGTTTCTCTATAGAACTTTTACCAGACGAGTCGTCCGGTTTCTCAGCACTTGTTCTCTTGTATCAGGAACCTTGAAAGGCTCTTCGCAATAAGAAAAATCAGGTTCCATTTCTAATTCCTCATACGTAAGTACATGCGTTGGGTCATTCATGTATTTTCTCAACAGTGATATGTGGAATACATCATGAACTTTGGACAGACTTGGTGGTATTTCCAAATGGTAAGTTACATCCCCAATTTGTTCTAGAATTTCGAATGGTCTGATGTAACTTGGACTCAATTTACCCTTCTTACCGAAACGTATAACACCCTTCCATGGAGATACCTTCAAGAAACCATGATCTCCTACCTAAAATTCCAAATCCTTCATTTGGTTATCGGCATAGCTCTTTTGCTTACTTTGAGCTGCTTTGATGTGGTTTTGGATTAAATTCACCTTTTCCATTATTTCCTCCACCAGTTCTGGGCCTACGAGTTTTCTTTCACCAACATCATCCAAATAGGTTGGTGTGAAACATCTCTTTCAGTATAATGCTTCATATGGTGCCATCTGAATACTTGAATGGAAGCTATTGTTATAGGAAAATTATACCAGAGGTATATATTGATCCCACATACCTTGAAAGTCAAGTGAGCATGATCTCAACATGTCTTATAAGGTTTTAATAGTCCATTCTGATTGTCCATCAGTTTGGGGGTCGTAGGCAGTGCTCAAACGAAGTTTAGTTTCCAGGGCTTTCTAAAGACTTTTCTAGAATCTTGATGTCAAACGTGGATCACGATCAGAAACAATCAATAGTGGTACTACCTGAAGTATAGAAACGTCATTAATATATATTCTTGCCAATCCTTCGTGTGGTAAATCTTCTCTTATAGCAGGAAAATGTGTTGACTTGGTAAGACGATCAAAAATTCCCCATATTACATCATTCCATATAGGAGTCTTTGGTAGTTCCATGAGAAAGTCCATCATAATATTATCCCATTTCCACTCAGGTATATGAAGAGGTTGCAAGACTCCTCCAGTTTGTTGCCTTCCAGCTTTCACTTGCTAAAACACCATACATCTTAACACATAATCAACAATATCCCTCTTCATTTTGTCCCAACAAAAAATGTTCCTTCAAATGTCTATAAATTTTGTTGCTCCCAGGGTGTATAGAGAAATTGGAGCTATGAGCATCATCTAACAATTACCTTTTTAAATCAGGTATATCAAGAACACAAAGTCTCTTTTCAAATTTAAAAATTCCATCTTCATACCCAATGTCACTCAATCTCCTATCATTCACAGCTTTAATATTCTTTTTAAACACTTCATCACCAATCTGAGAACTCTTTCTCCTTTCTAATAAAGATGGTTTGAGAACCATTTGAAAATGTATTGATGTTTCACCTTCCATGATGATTCCCATATCCATCTTTACTAGATCCATATATATAGGATCCTTTTCAACTCTCATCTTGTTCAAAACTCCATGATCCTTTCTACTCAGAGCATCCACAACCTTATTTTCCTTCCCCAGGTGGTAGTATATAGTGCAATCATAATCCTTGAGTAGTTCAAGCCATCGCATTTGCCTCATGTTGGGTTTTTTTGTGAGAAGATATACTTCAAACTCTTTTGATCAGTATATATCTCACATTTTTCACCATAGAGATAGTGTATTCAAATATTCAAAGCAAATATTACAGATGTTAACTCAAGATCATGAGTAGTATAGTTTTTCTCATGAATTTTCATCTGTTGTGATGCATAGGAAATAACTCTATTATTCTTCATAAGGACACAACTAAGTCCTTTCTTTGATGAATCACTATAAATAACAAACCCATCATTCCCCGATGGTAGTGTCAAAATAGGAGTATTGACTAATATTCTCTTCAATTATTTAAAAATTATTCACACAATTTTTTCCAAACAAATTTAACCCCTTTACGTGTGAGCTTGGTTAATGGGTTAGCCAATCGAGAAAAATTCTGGATGAAACATCGATAATAACCTGCTAAACCAATAAAACTGCGTACCTCAGTTATACATGTCAGTGCTGGCCATTATGGGATTTCCTTGGTCTTAGAAGGATCGACATAGATTCTATCCTTGGAGATAATATGGGCAAGAAAAGAAATCTCCTGAAGCCAGAATTCACACTTTCTAAACTTCCCATATAATTCATGTCTTCTAAGAGTCTTCAGGATAATGCGCAAGTGATTTTCATGATCTTAATAGATTTTGGAGTATACCAAGATATCATCAATAAATACCACCATATAATCATCGAGATATTCCTTGAAAACTCTATTCATTAGATCTATGAATACAGAGGGATCATTAGTCAATCCAAAAGGCATTACTGTAAACTCATAATGCCTGTACCTGGTTCAAAATGTTGTCTTCTGAATGTTATCCTTATTCACACACAACTGATGATATCCAGATCGAAGGTCAAACATTGAAAAGTATTGTGCTTCAGGATGTTGGTTGAATAAATCCTCAATGCGAGGTAGGGGATACTAGTTATTTATTGGTATAGCATTGGTCTCTATGTATTCTATGCACAGCCTCATAGATCCATCTTTCTTCTTCACAAAAAGGATAGGGGCTACCCATGGAGAAACACTAGGTCAAATATATCCCTTATTACTCAATTCATCTAGTTGTTTCTTTAGTTACACTAATTCCACAATGGCCATTCTATAAGGGTTCTTCGATATGGGCCTTGAACCATGAATTAAATCAATGGAAAACTCAATTTCTTGATCTGGAGGATGTCCAAGTAAATCTTCTAGAAACACATCAACATATTCTTTCACAGTAGTTACATCCTCTATTTGAACATTCCTTTCCTCACCCAAAGTTATTTCATTCTCTTCCTCCCCAATAATTGAATTTATTTGAGCTAATGCGGGTGGATCTACATAAGAATTAGGTGGTGACAATTCTGTTCTAAATATAAGGTGTTCTTTATCAACATCATCAAAAATCGTAACCTCCTTCTTCTTACAATAAATTTTTTGCATCATGGTCCAAAAGTCAATCCATACTGAGGATTATATAAAATTCAATCATGGTAATGATGATGAGATCATTAGATAAAGAACAGTTATATGCCCTAATGGGAACTGATTCACAGAACTTTGTAGCAATGATACATCCCTTAAAAGTTTTGACTGACAACTCCCTTATTAAATGAAATTGGAAATATCTAATTCTCTTATCAAACTGGGAAGATATGAAACAATGTGATTATCCCGAATCAAATAATTCATTTTCTAAACTTGAGGAAACCATTAAATTACCTTCCACTACGTCTTTCGGAGCTTCAACCTCAGCAGTAGTGATCGTATAAGCTTGGCCTTGATCCCTTGGCCTTTTATTAGATAAGATTCCCTGACGCTTAGAAAATTCATTTGTATAATGTCTCATCTCCCTACAATTGTATCATTGAACATTGGTGACGTCTGTATTTCCCTTACAATCACTAGAAATATGGCATTTCTGTCCACATTTGTAGCATACTCATTTTCCTTTTACACAGGCACCATGGTGCTTCCTTCCGCAATTATCACGGGGTGTAAATTCAATTCTTCCTTTCTTCCCTATTTACTTGTTTCCTTTCCAAGAGTGTTCAGCAGATCTCTTCTTCTCTTTCTTTTATTTAATGTTATAAGACATATAGAATTTATTTTCTGTCTTGATAGCACACGAGACAATATCTTCATATGATGAGAAGGATTATGATACTATTGATCGACAGAGAAATGGTTTTAACCCATCAAAGAAACGATCAATATTACTTCTTAGGTTACGTATATAATCTGTTGCATGCCTTGCTAACCTTGTAATTTTAGCTTCGTACTTTGATACATTATCATCCTCCTTTTACCTCAAACTCAGAAATTGTCTTTCTATATCTGCTCTATGGTCATGAGGAAATTATTTTTCTAATAAAATTTCTTTAAACTCCCACAATTCTATATTTTATACTTCCTCATCATCCTTTGTGTTTTGAATCAATGGCCACCATTGATCAACATCTCCAGTGAGCTGGTAAACTATCATGACAACTTTTTCCCTTTCGCTACTCCCCAAAGCATGGGATATTTTCTCTAAGGAATTTACCAATGCTCATCCACTAATGGATTTGTACTCCCATTGAATGTCAGTGGTTGTTTCGTCATGAAGTGATCTAGCATTGACCCTCCACATTGTGGATCAAGGTGCTCCATACGGTTAAGGTTGTTATTCATAACCTGAGTGAGTTTTCCCAGTATGGTGATAAGCTGATCAGCACCAGTTGTATCACCAGCTCCACTATAATTATCTTGAACATAAAGTAAATATCTACATGGAGTGCATGCATTGATACAGTTTCCATTCCATCCACTAGGCACCATTTCTAAACAATGGCATATACTAGATTAGTTTATGAATCACAATACATAAATCCAAACTTGTAAAACACTAATCATAAATTGAACAGTTTATGGATATAATCCATAATCATAAAAAAATGTTTTCTTTGAGTAAGTATATACTCATAATCCCTTAATAATGGTTTGTTAAGAAAATGATAATTGTCCTAAGCATATCCCCCAGGAATGTCATAACCAAGAGTGCAGCAAGGCCCGTTGTCATGCACCAGTTCCCATTTGTGTCTAGCTCAAAGCGGTGTTTTTGGGTTTTACCCCTAGGTACATCTATGCCAGATCCTCCTCTACCTGCTCATTTCCTAACAGGGATGTATTGCTCCGAAAACTCACAAAATCTCTACAATACCAGAATTTGAGGAAGTTCTTCTATACTAATCCTCAAATTCTATCTTAGGGCTATGGGCTCTAATCAGTATTTATATAAATATAGTTTCCAAGGTTTGTACTAAACTTCTTATGATACCAAATATAACTCCCCAACCCTAGTTACCCAGAGCCGGTGCATTATTACATAACATTGGCATGATCACAAGAAAATCATGTCTCAAAATACCGATCAGTTTAGTATTATTGGAAACAAGATTCATACATAAGTTCAACATTACAACTTGAAAAAGAAATACAGCACAAATTTATTACATTGGCAACATACAAGCCTCCTAGATAATGCCTTCAAGTCACTCATAACTAACTTCTTCATATCCTGGGAAAATGAAACATACGAAAGGGGTGAGCTCAAATGCTCAGTAAGGGTAAGCAATACAGTGGAAGATAACATAAATATTGAGCATAATGAATAATTGAAGCCTCATGCCTTTACCAAAAATAAACATGAACACTTTTATGGCAGAAATATGAGCTGAGTAAATAATTCCATAATATAACATAATCATGGGTATTCTACTAGTCTAATGACCACATGAACCATCAATATTATTTTCATAATGAGGGAATGTATAATGTCGGACATTCTAAAAAAATTATTCAAGGCCTCAGCCAAGATGTCTAAAAATGATTAAGGCCTTAGCCAAAACTATATATCAAATTGGGAAAGTCCTCAGCCAATTCCACGTCTATTTGTCTCATGATACCTACCGATGCATCGAGGAGCTATAGCGGGCTCCACTCGTCACTTACTAAGTCCAATACATTCCTTATATGAAAAGGTTTAAACATATCATAAACATTCGTATTAAAAATAGAATACGAAATGTCAATATTTTAACCGTAAACCATAAATGGTATAAAAATAGCACATCCACATTCAAACATATCACAAAACCTTCAATACAATATGGAACTTTTGTATCATAATAAATCAACTTCTAATAAACTTAAAATCCATCAAAGGATGTTGACATAGATTAAATCAAAACCCTTTTTAGATAAATAACTCTTTCTATTTTGAAATCATTTAAGAGTCACATAATTATAAAGAAAACATTTATTTTGAAAATATTCTTATAAGCTTGTAAGGTAATCTTTGATGATGTTATAACAGTGGAAAATAGCTGCACCTGCCATATAAGTTAAAAAACATTCTTACCTTAAATTTTTCAAAAATGCCAAAAAGTACCTTGTTTGGAAAATGACGGAAATATTCATTTCAAAACATATAAAGGTATAAATTACATTAACCCATTTTCCAGTAAGTATTAAAAATGTTTTGAAATACATTTTTACAAAACATGTATGTGGATGATAAATAGGTCTTAGTAGATAATTACGTATAAACAACCTCGGATAATGAAGAGATTGTAAAATTAACCCTTACCTTGTAATTTTCCTTGGTTTAGGGTAGGTTAGTCTCCTGTATAATGGTGAAATAATTGTTATTAAATTATACAGGAATCATATATATTAATATGATATCATATATAATCGTTTAACATTTCTTTGTTAACAATATCTTAGTATTATTGTCGTTTCGGGTGTTAATGGAATCATTTTCCTTTATATTATTTGTTATGTGAGTCATATTTTTTATGGATGGGATGCATATTATTCATATACAGAATTATATCATGTCTTTAAACATTATTTTTAATCATCAAATGAAAATTATTCTTGAATGGATACAATGGGGAATGAATCTCATCGCGTTTGTGGAGACGATAATTCGTACGTATGCTTGAGCGACAATATCATTCTTTTGATATTAAAATAATGTATAATTGGATAGTATATCATATATACTGAATAATTATCATTTTATATTCATTATTTATATTAATTACACATCATTATTATACCCATCCAAATAATAATGTATTGAATAACAATTACACCACGACGTGGAGATGATAAGTTGTACATACGCACGTATGGTGAAATGTCATTCAAAGGATGGATAGAATAATTCATATGGTTGTACCATATTTATAATTACATCACAGTATATAGAATATACTGGGTTTATTATTTTATAATTGAAATAACAATTAAAGAATAAGTGGAAGAAGAAAAGAACTTGAAAGAGGGTGGTGAAATTATTACCTCTTTTTCGGGTTCTTCCTTTTGATTTTATCGAATGGGCTCCTTAAGTTGGATTTATGACTAAAGTAAGGCCTCTAGGATGAAGTGAGGTAAGTTTAGAGGATATTTTGGCAGGTTTTGTCCAGCCAAAAGGCTTTGATGGTGTGAATTAGAGATAAGGGGGAGTGCCCTTTTATAAGAGGGGTGAGGGGCACCTTAGGAAAAGGTAGAAATATTATTTTATAATAACATCATTTTCGGTTTATAATGGATCCAAAATGGATTATTTAAAGAATAAGGTGGTTATGGGTCTAAAACCACTAAACCAATAGGTTTTAGACAGGTATGGGTCACTATATTAACTTTATCTTTTAGATTTAACACTTAGTTAAATAGTTTGACATTTACCATGTCTCTTTCTATTTTTATATTATATGGTTTATAAACGTACTATATACTTCCAAGAGAACCCCAAGTGGTTCATTAATGATACACCTATAATTATATAAGTCCTTTTTCCAAACCCTATAATTTGGGTATAGAATATCAATTAATAATATAATATTTTTTTTAAAAACTCTTTATGTCAATTTTGACACTATTTGGTATTTTGTTTTTTATAAATTCATAACAGCATTATTACTTCGAAACGAATTCATATAACCAACCCTGATATGTCATATTAACCTTGAAAATTAGTTTAATTCAAAAAAATTCTCAAATTAAATTTATTTGGGTATTTATAATATCAATTATTTCAATATGTCATTAATTAGTTAATTATTGCATCATCATTGTGTCAAAAACAAATTAAATTATTTAATGACTAAAAATTATAAATAAAATACCATTATGTATGAAATATTTCTATATTTCTAATGAATATTTATAATCGAATTTATCTAATGTATAACCCTATATTAAAATGTTTTAGTTATTAAACTTTGATTTTAACTCTTTTAACTCTTCTTTGAATTAAATAATAATAAATGTCCTAATCTAATCCATGTGGACCAAAGAGGTTTATATTTTATTCCTAAGGTTGTTTTTTCTCGAATTATACTTATCCAATAGAATTAAAACATGTTTTAGGGTAATAATAATATCATTTTTACCCTTAATTACCCTATTTACTTTTAACAGTGGTAAATAAAAGTAAAGCGTTATTATTCACCAAGAATTATTTTTATCTTATTGAACCAAATTTTACTCCTTGATATTAACTATGTCTCTTGGATTTTAAAAATTCCACTCATATAAGTGGTAAAATTATGTTTTATGGGAATTTGAAAATTCTCCTAGGAGGTGGGTAAAAGACTGTGAAAAGTTCAATAAAATTTTTATATATCTAAAATTATTATAAACTAACTCCAATGAATTACATTGAACATATACAAGTATTATATATCTATTTTGACCAAAAATAAATTTAAATAAAATAATTAATTATTTAAATAAAATATTCGCTTTTAAACTATGACTCAGTGTTTTTCACTATTCATCAAAAATTAAAAGTTTTCAGAAAAATCCCAAAGATTCACCCTAGGATTATTTTGATATTCCCAATCCAACAATGAGGTACATTTTTAAAGATAAAATTTATAAAATTTCAAAAATTGAGTACTACTATTCACAATGGTTAGTTTGATTGGTTGTGGTGTGCTGGAACTCGAAGTTGCGTACAACACACGCTACTGTATTATTCAAAGAAAAACATACTGTAGAAGCGTGGGGTGTTATAATTTATAAATCATAAGGAATAATTTATAAAGGGTAATAAATTGTGAAATAAGAAAAATATATAAAAATTTTATAATTAAATTATGAATTTTTCATAATTATTTATTTTGAATTGATTAAAATAACAGGGGGTTTTATTTGGATATTATTTATGCCACATCAACAAAGTTTTCATGATTAATATAATTAAGGTTTAAATAATGGTTAAGTATTTGATATACATATTTTGTAAAGTTTTTACATAATGAAAATTGGATTATAAATAGTTTATAATTTATAATATTTCACATATTAAAATGACATATAATGATACATATGAAAGTGTTTATATTTTATTGAATACAAAGTATTTATATTCAAAATTTTGAAATAAATATGAACGAGTTCATATTGAAATGAATATAAAGGTATTTAATCAAAATTATAGAATTTCCATAATGTTAAAGCTAAAATTTAGAAAGGGTTTATAGGTAGATTTTATTTTTGAATTTTGTTTTAAATGTTTTTCTCATGTTTAAATATCTGGATTGTTCATTTATTTAAAATGTTATTCCCTATCATGTCCATGTTTTGTTAATTTTTAAATAAATTTGAATAATTTTTTTATTTTTTTTAAATGCTTCTTAGATAGATCGTTGTATTGTATGTTATGATTGGCTCTTTAATGATTTTAGTTTTTCATCTACCAAGACCTCTGTTTTTAAATGAAGTTTTGTTCCTAATTTTAGTTATTAAATAATTTTTATTCATATTATTTTTCATAGTTCTTTTGAATTTTATTCTCTTTTGACTAATGTATCCCTTGGTAGATGCACTTATGGCCAAACTACCTACCTACCTAGAGTCTTATACTATGTTTAGGCTAGTGAATGGGGTTAGATTTTTGTTACTCTAGGACTTCTCACATGGATGAAACTATAAATTTATATAAAGTGTTAATATATCATATTCATATGATGCATTCAGAATGTATGAATATAATTTACTTCTATTTTTTGGGTCAGTCACACAAATTTATGGGTTGTTTAAAGAGTTACACATCAATATGGTATGAACATTTTTGTTTGGCGGACGGAATATGATTCCAAACTAAATTACTAGAAGAACAAATACATAAAATATAATAACATCAGATAAGTTGGTGATATTAAAATCCCACTCAAATATTATGTGTGAGATTCCTTTCAAAGAGACACATTTCAAGACCATGATCATTCTACCGAGTATTTTCATGATCCTCACTAGTACCCCTAGAAAATCTTATGTAAGGAAATAAATTTATAAGTGACTTCAGATTATCTTGATGGTATTTTCAATCTCATCTAAGTGCCCCTTGATTTTTTTTCATATTATTCATGGTGCTTGCATTGGGTTACACTTAGCTGGGAAACACTAACTATTAGGAGACAAAAGGAATATATTTGAATTTATCCATAGGATGGATTGTACGAATTATTTCTAACTCAACTATCCAAGAATAATATATGATATGATTTGGATGATTCCATACCTAAATAATTCATTTATGATAGTAATTACCTCATAGAATCATTACTTAGTTACATATAGATCTAAACTCGCTAATGGGTATAATGAATTTTAAAAGGGGACATCATTTTAGTGGGATCACATTTAATAAAAGAAATTATTAAATGGTTAAAATAGATGATACTAATATAATAAATTCTTATATTATAAATTAATATTATCATTATGATAAAATTTGTGATCAATCCATCGAAGGAGAATATTAATGTAAGATACTCGTAAGACTATTAACTTAAGAAAAATTCTAAAAAAATTGTTAATTTAAGAAAAAATATTAAGGGAAATTTTGTGTGTTATAATAATTCCTTACTTGGTAACCAAGTGTTTCAATTTGTCAATAAGTGAATCTAGATGATTATGAATTATTAGAGTGATTCACATAATATTTTGAAGGAATTAAATGAAAACTAACCAATTGAATATTATTCACACTCATATACTCAAAATTATTGGGTACATCAATGATTTTAATCTCATATAATAAATAATATTGGTTACATTAAATGATATTTAGTATGGTTGAATATTCTAAACAAATTGGTGAGACTAAAGGTTCCGCATAAAATTAATGGTTATAAAAATAAATTATTTTTTCCGACAGATATATGATATCAACTGTATATTTTTAATACACAAGGTTTGTGATTTTTTAATTCTATATTATACATTAATGTAAGACTAAAAATGGATTTTTCCTATTTGGGAATTTTTCTGATTGTCATCTATGTAGTTTTTCTGGTGATATAATTGAATTTAAAGAACATTTACCCAATATCCTAACAGTTTTATGAATATGAATATGAATAATGAATATGATGTAGAGGTTTTAAAGTATTTTATATATAGTACAATTAGGAAAATTTTCAATCCAATAGAAGAAAATTTTTTTGAAAAGTTCAACAATGTTTCTTCACGAAGTAAATCAAGTTCATTGATACCTAGGGTTATCAAAAAGGAAGATTAATAATTCAATATGATTGGATTATCCAATATATACCAGAACGAGTTTTTGAAACTCTGTGTAATAGCCATTTTTGGGATGAATTTTATAGAAATTCATTTGGAAAGTTACGTGATATCGGAATTTTATTTTATTCTTCTTTTTAAATAAAAATGTTCAAAACACAAAGAATACCATATAAGATATAATTTATTTGTTCAATATTCCTACTAAAATGAATAAATTTTATTTCTTAACAAAAAAGAGTTTTGTATCATAAAAAGGAATTTTGAAGATAATATAATATCTATGATGCTAGTGGGATTATATTTGGATGTAGATATGTTCAAAGTTAACAAATAAAAGATTATTCCAATCTAAGTATAAAGGGCATTTTACTTAATAAGGGAGTTAGGATGTATTTGTAAACTATAATTTAAGTAGATAAATTATTTCAAGGAAATGTTTTGATGGAATAGTGTTATAAAGATGATGATGATGAACTTATAAAGTGGTCTAATTAGAAAATATTAGTTGACATACTATCATTTTATGTTCTGAATTTAAGATGTTTTAATATGTTCAAGATGTTGAACCATTTGGTAAATGATTCCAAAGTCTCCATATTATCCAGAACTTCTTACATCAGAGATGTATCTCACTATAATGTTTAGTGGGTGGGAATTATAAAATGTTCACATAGATATGTGACATTAATTACATATGATTTAATGTGTTAACAAAATAAAAAATTTGTTGTAAACATAAGGTTGGTCTTGAAATTTTCCATATATGATATGATAAAAAGGTCTTTATATTGGTTTTATTAAATAATCTTGTTTGATAATATAAAAATGTAAAAAATTAAAGTCAACCTCTATTTATTAATTATTTATCATTGGAAACAAAAATTTATATATAGATATACATTTCCTGAAATGAAAATGAAAATTGACCTCTTAATTTATGACTTTTAGTTTATACCTTATCAATGTTCGTCATGGAGTATTATATGTTATCATTAAATTTTAAGTTTATCATGAGTAGGTTTGTTTTATATAGATATATAATATTCTTATAAGGCATATAATAGATAATAGTATTCATTGTGTGCACTAGATGACCAAATAAGTACAACATATGGTGTGTCATACAAATTTCATAGAAATAATATGGGTGCATGGAACATATTTGAGTCCCCACTACCTATGGTTGGATAGATAACTAGCATGAGAACCTTTATACTTTGATAACCTACATACGCAAGTCAATATATTAACTTAGCTAATATTGGGGTGGTTGGGTATGTTGCAAATCATGTCATCGATTGGAGAATATCAAATATGATATTTGTCCTCTTCTATGATGAATACGACATCTGGGATCTTAACTGACATAGATCATGGGTGTATATGGCCACACCTTGATATTTTATATATCTATATTGATAAGGTTAATTTGATTTTCTTATCCAAAAGGATGATTCACATGTGATGTATTCATTGATCATATCATTCTACACTAAGAGTGTTAAGAATATATGAGTTTCTGGATTGGGATTGACATGCTCTATATCCCATGGTCACTCGATGACTTGGGTAAAGGTAAAATATGAGAATTCATGTTCTTAAATGATGTCGTCTAGTGGACATAGGTATAGAGATACATGTGTTTGATTGAGATCACTTGAGATCCATTTATAGCTTAACTATCATTGAAACATTGCTAAAGGTCTCTCTCAGATTATATATATATATATAGATCTAGAGATTTTTATTTGATGTCAGTGATATAAAGTCATGTTCTATCCCACATTATGGTTAACTAAATGGGGATTTAGTTTGACTTAGAGTGATACTCTAAAAGTGTTTTAGATATAATCCAAAATTGTTTTGGATGGGTGTTAACAAGGAACTACATATTATGTGATACATGGTGGAGTTAATAATAGATTTTCAAAAGTGTTTTGGATGATATCAAATAAGATTTTTGGATATTATTTCAAAATTTATCGTATATGATACAATAAAAGGTTAAATGAAACAAAGTAATTTCTATTGATGGAGATATTCCCTAAATCTATATATATATATATATGATATATTTATATTACATGAAAATTATAATTTCCATGAACATAAGGGTATATTATTTTATGAAATGTGTGATTTTATAAAAATTATAAAATATTATAATTTATTTTTTCCACCTGATCTTTCATTTAACAAACTATTTCATGAGTTTAAACGATTGGGAATAAATGCATACGATGTATGAACCAACCATGGTATATATTCATGTTTCTCAATGCCTGAACAAATGAGAGGATAATTAATGTACATCCATGATTTTAAATTTAACTACTTCCATCATATCGAAATGGATGTGGTAATTCTACCATTATTGGTAAAACATCTTTGTAGAAAAAGTGTCTCTCCATCTTCATTCTTTATATATGAGATGCTTGCATATCTTGAATAGAAGGATAAATCCCTCTCTAGAGATAAGAGATTCAGTTTAGATCATGGATACACCACATAGGATGGATTATTTTTCCACTTAGTGATATTTATCAAACCATATTAAAATGATATGGAATAGAATATGATCTTTTGGGTACGATACACTCATTTATAATGGAAAATAAATATTTCAATATTTTATAAAGGTTTCATATTTATTATATGGGAGATCCTTGGGTAAGGGTTTAAATAATTTTCTCTACCTTTACTAATTATTATTATACTATAAAAAACTATTATGTGGTATCAAAGGGAGATCATGTTTTAGAGTTTTGAAATCCTATAATGAAATGAAGAAGAATCACAAAATAGATTAATGTTTTTTCATATTTTACATAAATATGAAAAAAGGGTTTACCATTTATTATTAGGTTAGGTTAAGGAAATCCAATCCTTACCCTTATGAATCTAGGGTGTTTAAAGGTAACAATGTCATTACCCTTACACAATAAAGGATATCTGAGTCACACCTTTACATAAAGGGTTCATGTAAAAGTAGTATGTATTGAAACCCATGTGAAAATGGTTTGAATAAGTTGTTACGTAGGGGTATTATATTGATTACTGTTCAGTGTAGAGTTAGTGTAGGGTTTTAAATCTCATGTAAAGGTAAATGGTTTATGCAAAAAGGTTATGAAAATTTTAAAAGGGTTATGTAAAGGTAATCGGTCTCTTACCCTTACATGAATTATGGATACATAAAGGTTACCAATATAGTACCCTTACAGAGTAGTGCCAAAAGGTTGTGTAAAGGTAAATAGAGACACACCCTTATATGAATCATTAACATAAAGTAGTTTCCCATATACAAATATACAGAACGAGATGTTTAAAGGTAATATTTATATTACCTTTATGAAACATGTTAAATTTAATCTATGTGAAGGTAAGAAGTGACTTACCTTTCTAAGAGGGCTTAAAATTTAGATTACACTTCTGTAGAGTGTATGTGTGTGGGTGGAGCGAGCATAACTTTATGCAATAATGGGTTCCTGTGTAAGGGTAAATAGAAATGACTATAAAAATTATTTTTAAATTATTCAATAATTTTAATGGATTATAAAATTTCTCTAAATCTCTATAAAAAATTTTGGAATATTTTTATTTATAAAATGTTTTTTAAATTAATTAATTACAAATTTTTTATAATTAAATAAATTTTTATGATACATTTTTTCTGAAAATATTAAATGTTTATATTTGAAATATTATTTTTACCAAAATTTTATGGAAATTACTATGATATATTAAAAAAGTGTTTATTTATAAATCATAAAAAATAATTTATAAAGGGTTATAAATTATGAAATAAGGACAAAATATAAAATGTTCATATTTAAATTATGAATTGTTCATAATATTGGTTATATTGAATTTTTCAAAATAAAAGGGAATTTATATGGAAATAAATTAATCCACATAAAAAGTGTTTTGATGGTTGATATGATCAAGTATTAAATAATAATTAAGTATATGATATTTAGATTATATAAAATGTTTATATAATTTAAATTAGATTATAAATAGATTAAAATTTATAAAATATCATATATCGATATTCCATATAATGATAAATGTGAAAGAGTTTGTATTGGTATGAACATAGATTATTTATATTCAAAATTTTGAAATAAATAAAAAAGTGTTCAAATTTAAATGAATGTAATAGGGTTATATGAAAAAATATGGAAAGTAAATATTTTAAATATTAAAATATAAAACGGTTTATAGTAATATTTTATTTATGATTTGTTTATAAATATTTATATCATGTTTAAATATTTGAAATTTTATTTTATTAAAAAGTTTATTCCCTATAATATTCATGTTTAGTAAATTGTTTAAGAAATTTTAATATTGTATGTTTTTTATTTAACTGCTTCTATGATATATCCTTACATTACATGCTAGGATTCACTCTGTAATGAATTTAGTTTTTCATCTAGCTTGAACTAATTTTGTAATTGAATTTATGAGCTTAAATTTAGTTATTGAATATCGTTTAGGTATATTAGGTGTCACAGTTTTGAGGAATTTGATTCTCACTTGAGTAAAGTATCTCTGAGTAAAGGGACCTATGGTTGGACAACCTACCTACCTAGAGTCTTATGCCTTGTCTGGGCTGCTGAATGAGGTTGTCTATTTTTTTCTCTAGTATTACTCATGCATATATATTTATGAATTTACATTAAGTGTTTATGTACCACATTCATATGATGAATTCATATATGTATGAATAAAATTGACTTCTAATTTTAGGTGATTAACACAAACTAGTGGGTTGGGTAAAGAGTTTCACATCAATATGGTTTGAACATATAGGTTTGGTATAGGGAATAGAATTACAAACTAAATTACTAGAAGAATAAATGTATAAAAGGTAATAACAAGAGATAGTATAGTGATATTAAAATTAACTACAAACACTATGTGTGTGATTACTTCTGAAGAAACACTTTTTAAAACCTTGATCATTCAATTGTTTATTAAAAAGATCTATATGAGTAACCCTGGATTGTCTTGTGTAAGGAAAGTAAGTTATAAGTTACATTGAATTATATTGATGGTATTATATATTTCAACTGAGTTCCCTTTCATTGTTCTTTTTCAGCTTCTTATTGTGATTTATTTGGGTTACACTTATCTGGGAAATAACAATGGTTAGGATATCATAGGATATAGTTTAATTTATTTCTATGGTGGATTGGAAAAATGATTGTCCGCTCAGCTATCCAAGAATCATATATGATATAATTGGGATGATTATTTACTTAAATAATTAATTGATGGGAGGAAACCCCAATAAGACTCATTGTTTAGTGAAATATGTATGTTGCCTCACTACGGGATATGATGAATTATAAAAGGGGCCAAAAAAATTGTGGGTCCCATTTAATGATTATCCTTGTTAAATGGTTAATAATACACAATATCCTTCTGATAAAATCTTCTACTATAGATAAATATCATCATTATCAAGATAAATTTTATGATAAATCTTTAACTGGATAATATTAATGTATGTTACTATTATGAATGGAAACATATTAAAAGTTATTAAACAAGATTGTGGACTTAAGAAAAGTTCTTAAGTAAAATTATTTATCTCAAAATAATTTCTTTCATAGTAACCAAGTGTTGAAATAGTTCAAAATGTGAATCTAGATTATTATGGAAGCTTAGAGTGATTCATTTAATGCTTCATATGAGTTAGATGCAAAATTAACAAAGGAATATTAGTCTCTACTCATGTGCTCAATATTATTCGTTACTTCAATGATTTAAGTCTCATATACATAGTATTATTTGGTACATAAAATGATATTAAATATTATTTTCTATCCCAAATAATTTATGAACAAATACTCAAGAGGGGGTGAACTAAGTTCAAGAAAATCTTCTTTAATTTCAAACCCCTCTCTTCATGGTATGAAAGTTCCAATATTTTACTTAAAAAATTAGGCAATGGAAAAATAAAATGTAGAACTAATAATATTGAACAGAGAATATTTATAGTGGTTTGGGTAATATAAATCCCCTTGTTCACTCCACTAACACTCTACTCCATGTGATTTTTGTTTTTCACTATATCATCCCTTTTTTAGGGTCTCCCAGCAGAGTTCAAGAAGCTATTACTTATTAAAAAAGTATAAGATATTTCAAATAGACTCTCCCTTCCCAAGGATTCTTCATAGTCTAAACACACATGATCACAATCGGTGAGGATAGTAAAAAGAATAAGAAATTTTGGAATAATGATACAACATATAGTTTTAAGTACTAACTGAAGGTATTTGAAGACACATCTAGAGAAGATTATATTATTTTATGTTATTTATGGAAGTTCATTGATTGATAAATATTATCATGTAATCATAAATACTATATAATATCATCAAGATTTTTATTCTCAATAGTTTTATAAAGTAGGTATTGTATCGTATATTTCTTATATACATAGATTCAGGTGTCCTCATTTTCACATGCATACATCCATAGATTATGTAGTGGAAAAATCTTCTATCTGTATCTTCCCTTTTGAAATTTTAAGTTAAGAATACTTGATAATCATGATGGTCAATTGAATAATCCTTTTGAAAATATGTTGAGATAGGTTCTTAATGGAATGTGTCCTTATTTTCCAAATATTGAATAAACTTATATAATGGTGATGTCATAAACCTTCTTCAACATGATCTTCCCTATTATTTTCTAAAAGGTACCTTGTCTAAAACAATATATCCATTTTTAGACAACTATTTTTCTGATGAACTTAAATGAATGAATTCACTTATCAGGAGATTATACCAATGATACAAATACATTCATGGAAATCTAAAAGATAGTTTATTCTTCATATGGTAAAAATCTGAGATAATTGTTCTTATAAGATGATTTATAGAGAAGTTTTTCAGATAAAACATATCTTTTAATTCTATGGTTCATAAGATAATTCTTCTTTATAAATAATATCTTACTAATATATGATATAAAACTTTCACAACTTCTTATATTGTTTAAAATATTATCCTTTTACGAATTTCTTTTTCATAATAAAAATATTTCTCAAGATTTCAATCTTAATAAACATTATTACTTTGAACATATAAAAGATAATATACTTTCTCTATAAGATAATCTTTTTCTGCAGTGAGATAAACATTCTAAACTGGGATTTCTTAAGATAAATTACTTTGGGGAAGATTGATATTCCAGTGATGATATTTGTTTTCTTTTGTAAGATAATTATGTTATGAATAAGATAAATATTGAATGTAAGACAAATTCCTTTAAAAAGAACCAATATTCCAAAAGAATAAATATATTTTTTTCTCATGTATGATAAATTTCATTAAAATATATTCAATAATATCTCAATACATATAAGAAGAGATAGAGATTAAATATAAAAAACTTAATATAAACTCTTATAATATAAATAGGGATTTTTTGAATCATAATAACGCATAAAGCACTGAGATATATTGAAATAGCATAAGTATGACCAATAAAATCCCCCTTTTTATGACCAAAAAAACCCATTAAATGATAAATACATATATGAAGATAATAGTTTAAAAAGGGTGTTAGTTTTTACAACTTATTTTTTTTCTCTCCCTTTTTGTGATATGAAAAATTAGCATGATAAGGAAAATAATATAGTTAATGTCACATTGGAATAAGTGTAAATATTCTAAAAAAGATATAGTAAATATGAATAGAATTTTTATGGAGTTGTATTGAAAATAACATTGCTTTGATAATGATAATAACCAAAGTGTTGAGTCAATATGTTCCCTTGTGAATTTTCCATTCCTTTATGTTTTGAAAAACCCAAACACATTTCTTATAGAAAATTATCTTTCTCTAAGAATTATTTTCTGAAGGAAAATTTTATTTCTCTAACAAAAGTTTTATTCCTACCCTTGGTTTTCAATGTATTATTTAATTTTTTTCTCAAACTAGGTCTAACCATATTTTTTTAATCCAAAAAAATTGAATCCTTACATATCTTAAAACCTTATAGTTCATTGGAATATTATTTCTCTAGAATTGTGAATCTGATTTCTTATGAAATCAAACTTTGATTTCATCTGAAATCAGACTCAAATATATTTTTAAATTAGAATTTTATTTCTTCTAGAATAAAACTCCAATTTATTCTAAACTTAGACTCTGTCTTCTATTCAAATCAGACTCTGATTTCTTCAGAAATTAGACTCTAATTTCTTCTGAAATCTAACTCTGACTTCTCTTAAAATCAAACTACGATTTCTTCTAAAAATCAGATTCCAAATTTTCTAAAAATCATATTCTAAATTATTTGAAAATAATATTCCAAATTCTCTAAAAATCAGATTCTAATTTCTCTTGAAATCAGACTATGATTTATTCTGAAATCAGACACCGATTTCTTCTAAAATCAGACTTTGATTTCTCCTGAAATCAGACTCCAATTTCCTCTGAAATGAGAATCTTATTTCTTCTAAAATTAGACTCGGATTTCATATTAAATCTGATTTTTAATTCTTCATAAATCAGATTCTTATTTATTCTAAAATCATATTCTGAATTTCTCATTATTGAGACCCGGAATATCTATTTTTTTCTAATATAATTATTAATTTTTTTATAATCCGATTCTCAATTCCTTAATAATACTATTAAATTATTTTATTATTGTTACCTCATTTCCTTAAAGTAACATTTCATTTTTATCTGATCCTAAACATGTTAATGTTTCTTAAGATTAAAAAAAATTTCTTACATATTTTCTATTTCTTACATATGGTAATGTTTCCCAAGTTTTCTTATATGAAATGATTTCGTACAATCTGTTTCTAACTAAATGTTGGATGAGTGACACATGTACGTGTCCCTCCATGATTTAAGGGGAAATATAACCATTAGAGGAGGGGGATGACCATTTTAATCTTTTCCTATAAATACCCCAGACATTTGAAGATTTAGAGAGACGTTGATAAGTATTGGATGTGCTGAATTCTAGAGAGAGAATTTATTCTGTGAGAGCTCTACTCAACTTTATTTGTGTGATCTATGAACATCTTGTTCAGCCATGAACAACTTTTTCATCATACCAAGTGTGACGTCAATTGTTTTTTATAAATTGAGGGCTTTCTGAGATAGGAAGATAGAGGTTCTAACTTCCTTAAAGTTTGAGGGCTTGTGGGGATAGAAAGATAGACTATGATATTCTTATTGATGGCTTACCCTGGGGTGGGTGAGATATACATTCATGAATGTATAAATCAAGGTACCTTTATCCAAGGTTTTTGGATACCCTTATCTTTGGGTTAAAATATTTTTATATTTGTTCTATTTTGATACAAGTTTAAATATGTTATTTTTGTTAAAGAAAAAAGTATAACATTATTATACTTCCTTATACTTTAAACTCTGGTAAATAAGATTCTATATGATTTATGGTAGAATCTTTCTCTAAATAAGAATTTCTTAAGTTTCTTATCGGATTCATATTATCAAATCTTAAGAAAGTTAGTTTCATAGTTAATAACTAAAGAGGATTTGTGAATCCATCTTGATTAACTTTGATAAACATATATTCTCTTAAGGATAAAAACAAATGTTTTTAAACCGGCAATTAACCCCCCCCCCCTCTTTCAATTGAGCATCTACATCTATATTTCAATCCTGCAATTTGTATCGGGGTAGATCTATTAAATACTTATACTTACATATAAGTTATCTTTGTAATATTTACTTGCTCAAATTTACATGTTCAAGTTTTTCTTAAAGATTTTTTAAAATATTTTGTTACTAATCCTTTTTGTGGAAAATATATTTTGTATTTTCTTATAGAATGGCAAGAATGAACGTTGGTTCTATAGAAAATCTAAATCCTACTAGACATCCAATATTTGATTATAATGACTATGAATATTGGAGACATATAATGAAGACCTTTGTTATAAACACTAGAGTGTATAATTTTGTCATACTCACTGGTGAATACAAGATTCTTGACAAAGAAATCAGAACATTCACAAATTAGGAAAAACAATATTATCAACTAAACTACAAGGTATACAATACTCTTTTATGTTTCATGATTAGGAATATCTATATTCCAATATCCTCTTGTGAAGCTATCAATAGTATCTAGAAAAAAATTGAAGTTACACACTTTATAACATCAAAAGTGATAGAAACAAGAAGAGTTATGTTAAGTGTTTAATATCATGGTTTTATGTTTCCTTATGGAGAACCTATTTGAAATTTTTAACAAATATTTATGACTATATTTAATGGAAATAAAGATATGGGTGATAAAAAACATGATGATGATGTTCTTGTGGACAAGATAATAGATATTATTCCCAATGAGTGGGAATCTGACAGGAAATCTATTGATGAGAATAGGAAAGTATCTAATATCATTCTTGATGAGTTATTTGGAATTCTTATTCAGAATGAAATTAGAATAAATAGAGATGAATACATTAATAATAATAATAATAATAAAGGTAATCGAAGTGTTTCTTTCACTTCTACATCTAAATCCAATACACCAGAAAGGGTAACTAGATCTAAATCCAAGAGAGCTATTGTAGTATCTGAATCAAGTGAAAGTGGTCATTCTGTGAATGAACATACTAGTATTGCTCAAAGGATGAATATGATTGTGGGAAAGAAAGTTTTTTAGTACATATATAATAAGAAAGATATAAATGAAAAGAAATATTTGGATGTAACTTATTATGAATGCAAGGGGGTAGGACATAACAGACCTGATTATCCTATGCTGAAGAGAAAAGACATAAAGGATAAACATTCTGAAAGGAACAAGATGAAGTACTAAAAATCTAAGGAAAATGATGTTCTGAAGGATTATGAAAACTAGAGTTCGAGTGGTGGTTACTCTTCATACGAATTCCTGAAATATGAATCTTCTTGTCAGAATAATATTGTTCTTATAGCCAGATTACCTATTGAAAATCATTGCCTTAGGGCTAAGGTACACAATTTTGAATCCTTAACCAATATTTATTTAAATGATAATTTTTCAAATGAAGAATATTATGAATCCTTTGATGAATCATCATCCTCATCAGATGATAATACCTTACCTTCATTTATAGAAGTCTCTATATTTTCTAAATTACATGAGAATGAAAATTTTAAGATAAAAAAGAAGTTTGAGAAAGAAAATTCTAGAATTTCCATTTTAACAAAAAAAAATATCATATATTTATAATTATCATAATCAAAAAGATTTTGATTTTTAAAATATTTCTAAATATATTAAGGAAGTTAATTCTGAGTAGGATAATCATTCTAAAGATATTTAAAATGTTGTTTTTGAGAAAATTGTTTTAGATAATAAATCAATCACTAAAACTAATGACTATAAGGATAATAGTTTAGTCATTAGAATAAAATCTGAAATATTATCCTTAATGAAACTTTTATAAAATTTTACTTCAGGAAGGAAAGAATTTGATAAAATGTGTTCACAACTTCATCCTCTTAGAAATTTTTCAGGATTTAGTTATACTCTCCCAAAACCTATTTTAAGTCATAACTATTTTGTTTCCAAAAGTGATCATTTTTCACTAAGTGCCAATGTGGTGGAAATTGGGAGAAAAAGTTTTCTTTTAATAAAACTCCATCCTTTATTAAGCTTACTTTTCTATGAAAAATTGGATACTTAAGATTTAACTTTCTACAATTTTCCGATCTAAAAAAGTTTAGATTCAGAAAGTCTAATGATTTTATTTTCAGGAAAATAAAGGAAGTGATAACAAAGATACATAGTACATGGATAATGGATGTTCCAAGAACATTCCTGGTAATAAAAACTTCATTGAAAATATTATCAAAATGAATGGTGGAAAAGAAACATTTAGAGATAATGCTCAAGGAGAAACTATGATTATAAGTAACATTATTCTTCTTAGAAAAGATTTAATTTCAAATATTTTATTTGTTAAAGGTCTTAAGAACAACCTTATCATCATAATCCAATTATGTGATGAAGGTTACCTAGTGAATTTTAGGAATGATAAATGTCTAGTACACAATTCCATGGAAGAGTTTATTCTCTCTTCCCGTAAGCATGATAATCTTTATACATTGATCATAGAATACCTTAGGAGCCAGGACCTACCTTTATTTAGTGAAATGGAAGATCAATCTTGGTTATGGAATAGAAGAATAGGACATTATAACCTTAGGAACCTAGGTAGACTCTCAAATAAAATACTTTTAAATGATCCACTAGATCTTAGATTTGATTCTTCAAAAGTTTTTTATCCTTGTCAATATGGAAAGAAACATAAGTCATGCTTTAAATCAATTAGTGAAGTCACAAATTAGGATGCATTACATCTAGTGCATATGGATATTTTCAGTCCAACACAAACTAGAAGTTTTTGAGGAAAATACTACGTATTTTTTAGTTGATGATTACAATATATTTACATGGGTCTATTTTATAGAAAAAAATGAAATCTTTTCTTATTTTAAATATTTTTCAGCCAAAGTTAAAAATTAGAAAAACCTTCCATTGATAACTATTAACAGTGATCATGGGGGAGATTTTGAAAATTCAGATTTTGAAACATTTTTTAGTAAGAAAGGCATTACTCATAACTTCTCATATCCAAGAACTCCTAAAAAAATTGTTTTGTTGAAATAAGAAACTGGATTCTGAAAGAGATAACTAGAACCATTTTGAGTGAATATTCTATTTCTAAACACTATTGGGCTGAAGTTATAAGTACTTCTTTTTATAAAATAAATCAAGTTTTAATCAGAACATTTTTTAATAAAACGCCTTATGAATTGTGGCCTGGTCAAAAACCTAAAGTTTATTACATAAAAATATTTAGATGAAAAGTATTAATATTTAATAATAAAGATAAATTACATAAATTCACTCCCAAATCGGATGAATGAATTTTCTTATGTTACTCCAATACTTCAAAAGTTTATAGATTTTTAAACAAAAATTCATGTACTTTTGAAGAAACAGTGCATGTTAAATTTGATGTAACCGATCCTTTTCTTTTCAAACAACCCCAACCTACATATTTGGATTTGTTTTCAAAAACCAATTATCAACCTTTTATAGAAGATTATTATAATAAATAAAATACTCAATAAAAATTTTCTAAAGTATTTACCCTAGAATATTTTTTACCTTATGTTGATGAACATGTTTTACAAAACCCAATTAGTAGTTTATTAGGAATCATCCTAGTGATAGTATCATTGGTGATGTAAATCAACCTATATGGACTAGAAGTTCATTGATAAATGAAGAATAACATCTATAATTTCTTTCTTAATTAGAACCTAAAATCACGGATGAAGCATTCAGTAATGATGATTGTATTAAAACACTGTAATATAAACTAAATGAATTCCAAAGGAACAGAGTCTGGATCTTGGTTGAAAGGCCTAAGGAAACTTCTGTAATTGGAGAAAAATGGGTCTTCTGAAATAAATGTGATGAAAATGGAATCATTTTAATAAATAAATAAATATTAGTTTCTAAAGTATATAATCAACAAGAAGGAATATTCTATGAAGAAATATACACTCTAGTATCAAGACTTGAATTTATTTATATTCTACTAGCCTTTGAAGCATTATTCAATTTTAGACTTTTTCAAATGGACGTGAAGTATTCTTTCCTAAATAGATATGTTCCAGAGGAAGTTTATGTTTAACAACCTCTAAGTATTGAAAACAAAAAACATCATGAACATGTTTTTAAACTTACCAAACCTTTATATGGACTTAAATAAGACCATACAGCCTGGTATGATAGACTAACATGATTTTTGTTACTAAATAATTATATTAAGGGAATTGTAGATTTAACCCTTTTTATAAATATAGATAAAAAAGTTTTAATTGATCCAATTTATGTTTAAGACATTATATTTGGATCAAATCAATAATCTTTAACTGATTCATTTTCAAATCTCATGAAATTTGAGTTTGAAATGAGTATGATGGGTGAGTTAACATTTTTCATTAGTTTTCAAATTTCTCAAAAACCAGAAGGAACTTATATATCTCAAAATAGGTATATTAAAGATATTATTAAAAAGTATGGATAAGATAACACTAAAAGTATAATTACTCCAATATTTACCTAAAATTCTCTTGATCATGATGAAACTGGGAAACTAGTTGATCAAACATCTTTCAGGGGAATGATAGTAAGTCTATTATACTTAACAGATTGTCATCCATAATTAATGTTTTTAGTATTCTTATGTACAAGATATCAATCTAATCCAAAGGAATCTTATTTATAAGTAGTGAAAAGAATTTTTCTCTATTTAAAAAGAAACATGGATTTATGACATTTCTGTTCTTCTATAAATGATTTTTAAAATAAAATCGGGTTCCGATTTTTGTGGAAGTAGAATGGATAGGAAAAGTACATATAAACTTTTCATTTCATAGTAGATTCATTAGTTTCTTGGTCATGCAAGAATAAACACTCAGTAGTAATTCCCACTGCTAAAACTGAATATGTAGTATCTGGAAGTTGTTGTGATCAAGTGTTGTGGATGCAACACACACTCATAGACTATGGAATGAGTTTTACCAAAACACAAATAATGTGTGATAATATTAGTTTCATTTCCCTAAGAAAAAACCCTACACATTACTCTCATTAAAATAAGATAGATATTAGAAATCCATTTCTTAGGGATCACACAATTAAATGAGATGTCATTCCTTAATTTATTAGAATTCAAGATCAACTTGTTGACATTTTTAAAAAAAATTACCCTTCGATAGATTTGAATAACTTAAAAAAAGTTTGGAATGATAAGCGTAAGGAAATCATACATATTAAATTTTTTTCGAAACCTATCCCCTTACATTAAGATACTTCTTTTCATATGAGGATTACATATGTTTACTTTTTTATATTTCTTTAATTTTTTTCGGAACCTCAAACGTTTTCTTAATTTTTTTTTTGGAACCTAAAAATGTTTCATTAATTTTTTCTAGGAACCTAAAAAAATTTATTTAATTATTTTTTGGAACCTAAAAATTTTTCTTAAATTTTTTTGGAACCTAATGTTTTCCTTTCTCTAATAAAATTTTCATAACCCAAGTTCTTCAAGAATAGCCTTATCAATATTAACAATTCTTTCGGAGCAATCTGGAATGTATGTTTCCTAATATAAATATTTTTAATTTCATTTTTTTTAATTGTTGATATTTCTATCTTGTTTTAACAAAACATTATCAGATTCACATTCCATAAATATGATTTTTCCTTAAAACCTAAAAAGATCAAAACCTTCAAAATCCTTCTTCAAAATTGATATAAACTATCAGATCAGATCAAGAAAATATCAATCATTGGATTGATTATGGAATATGAATCGTCACTGTGAAGCGTTTATAAAGTATCCCCATATTCGCATCCCACATTAGTTGTCTCATAGACGAAGCTCTTCCACAAAACAAATGAGCTATTCAGTTTTCTTGGTTTCCTTAAGCTTCAAATGTCTATTGAAGTTTATTCATAAAATATGATGGCCTCTAACAAGGATCTCATGGATTGTATAATTTATAGAGAAATGTTGGTGGACCTGAATTTCATTATTATGTATGATTTTATGATTTCAATAATCATTAAGGAAAATGGATGGTAAAGTCTTTGCATTCCCAAACCAAAGAATCAGGATCTGATTTATCCTGATCTCCTTATAGAATTCTAGGATATAGTTAGTTTTTATGAAAAAGTAGGAAGAGATATATTTTCTTTCAAGATATATGCAAATACGTATTCATTAGCCTTCAATAAGGCTGAGAAGATTCTGGATATACCTTTTGAAGGAGAGGCTATCTTTTGTTCTCTCAAGTTTCTAGAAAAGGAAGATACTTTTTAGAAGGTTAAGAAAATTGAGCGCCCTAGACTTAAAGGAATTAAGTCACCTAAGATCAATCATATTTCAACAAACTTTAGATAGTTATCTCTATGGATGCAAGGTTTCTGCATTCCAAGAAGGGGAGACACAAATTACCTTAAGAAATGAGATATATTCATGATGGATTTCTTGGTAAATCTAAGGAAGATAAACCTAATGAAGTACATTCTCGTTACCATCAGAAATATCAAGAATGGAACCCTCAAGTATCATATTATAATCTATATATCTATCTTGTTGAAGATTATTGTCATTTTCCTTTAATCATTCAGAATTCCTTACAGCTCAAAACCCAAAGTTTTTATGATAATGTTGTTGAGTGATGGTACTCTGATAAGTATAAAGATTGGTTTTAGTATTAATTCAGGCGAATTATTTGATCTTCATGATAGTGATGTTCAATATATCCACAATAAAGGTTAATTTGGTGAAAGATCCATGAAAACACCAAAGAAAATAAAAGATAAAGAAACAAAACATCAAGAGAAAGTACCCACACATGAGTTAGTATCTTCTCCACCCAAGCCAAAAAAGAAAAATATCATTTCTTATGAAGTGGTAGCCAAGTGGATAGAGAAAAAGAAGAAAAATAAGGAAGGATATGTAGTGTTTGGATTATACACTACTGAGGCTATGGCCATAAAAATACAAGCACCCAAAGATCTTGAGAAGTAAGAAGTAGAGAAGAAGTTAAAGAAGAAGATGTCTAAATCCAAGATTGTTCAACCATTGCTTAGAGATATAGATAATGAATCTGAACAAGTTTAGGTACCAGAATACTTCGTACAAGAATCAGTTCATATTGAAACTCTTGGTGTAGATAAGAGAAATATAGTTTCAATTATAAAAACCATTATTAAAGAAGATGTAATGTAAGAATAAGAACAAGATGAAGAAGAAGAAGAAGAAGAATATGAGGAAAGTGAAGATGTAATCAAAATGGTTGGATAATACTAAGACAAGGAAAGTCCTTCTAAAAATGTTTCTATCATAACTTATCAAGTTTAATAAACCAAGATAATCTCAGAAGAGAAAAATGATGATGCTCGGGATGAGGTTAATGAACCTTCTGATGATGATTGTGGTAATCATGATTTTATTCATTCTGATGAAGTTAAGGAAATTGGTGAAAAATTTATTGATAAAGAAGATGTTGATGATGATAAAATTATTCATGTTTCCAAAAGTGATAAGGAGACTCCGGGATATGAGAAGGAAATTTTTAAAGTTGTGAAAAGAAATAAAGTTGTTGATTCATCTAAAAAATTTGTCGTTACAAAGTTACAGAAATATGTTTTTGGAACATCTAAGAGGAAAGAAGAAGTAAAAGATAAAATTCCCTCATCATAAAATGAATCTTATTGGGAATATTTATCTTCTTTAGGATAATATTTTTTATTCAGTCCTTGAGGAAGCTAGTGAATATCATTCTCTTATTTCAAAGTATTGATTCCAGGTGACAAATTCTTCAAAAAAAAACCAATCAGAAGTCAGATTCTACAAGAATTCTCGTGGAAAAGTTTGTAAAACATGAAGCTAAGTTTGGGAATTTTCACATTAGTTATGATTCCCATAGGTTATCTTACAAAGAAATAATGAAGTGTTATAAGTTAGTAATTGACTATATAAAAATCATGGATGATTTCCATGATTTAGTAAAGGATGACTTTGATAATTTAGATGACACGATCAAGAACAATTCAACAAGTCTTTTAGATAAACTAAATCAAGGTAAAGTTTCCCAGATTCAAGAAGATAAATACATGAATGGAAAGATAAATTAAGTTGCTATAAATTTAAAAAGAGAAAATGAACTTAGGGAATATATGGCAGATAAATTCAAAGAGAAAGAAGAGTTTATAAGGTCTCAAGGTGACATCATTAAATCTCAATAAAAAATGATTAAATATCTCAAAAAAAAATCATGATCAAGAATGGTTTCTCAAAATTTTTGAGGACGACCACAAATATTTGAAGAAGTTAATGGTAACCTTGAGAAATATAATTCCAAAGGAGAAGAAGAAGGGTAAATGATTTTCCTAAGAACTGATTTTTTGTTGTATTTTTTCCTTGTAACAAATGTTGACATCATAATTAAATTTTTTATCTTTCTATTTTTTTTTCTATTGTATATTCCTAACATTTTAGGTATAATTTTTCTTCATTTCCCTCCATTATTTTTGAAAATCACAAAGGGGGAGAAAGGAATTATCAAAAGAATATTTGGAAATAATATTCCTAAGGGGGAGAATACATCAAGAATAAATTCTTAAGTAAGGTAGAAGTAACTTCCCTAAGAAAGAAAATAATATGATCCTTAAGGATTTCAAAATCTAAGGGGGAGTTAGTCATATTCATATTGTGTCATAATTAAAGGGAGATAAGTATTTATTTTAAAGTTAAATAGGTGAAAAAGTTATTAATTATATTCTTTTTTGAGAAGTTGTTTGTGATTTCCAAAAAGGGGGAGATTGTTGAGTCAATAAGTTCCCTTATGACTTTTCTATTCCTTTATGTTTTGAAAATACCAAACACATTTCTTACGGGAAATTATATTTCTCTAAGAATTATTTTCTTAAGGAAAATTTTCTTTCTATAAGAAAATTTTTATCCTTACCCTTGGTTTTCAATTTCTTATTTAATTTTTTCTCAAACCAAGTCTAACCATCTTTTTTTAAACCAAAAAATCAGATCCTTACCTATCTTAAAAACATAAAGTTCCTTCGAATCTGATTTCCACATAATTGTAAAATAGATTTCTTCTAAAATTAGACTCTGATATCTTATAATTTCTGACTCCAATTTCATCTGAAATCAGTCTCCCATTTATTTGTAAATATGCCTCTGATTTCTTCTGAAATCATACTCCAATTTATTCTGAAATATGACTCTGTTTTCTTCTAAAATCATACTCTCGTTTCTTCAAAAATCCAACTCAGATTTCTCCTGAAATTAGACTCTGATTTCTTCTAAAATCAGACATGATTTATCCTGAAATAATACTTTTATTTCTTCTGAAATCGATGTCTAGTTTTTCTAAATATCATATTATGAATTCTATGAAAATCATATTTTGAATTCTCTAAAAATCAGATTTGGATTTCTCGTGAAATCAGACTCTGATTTCTGCTAAAATCAGATGCTGATTTCTTCTGAAATTATACTCTGATTTCTCCTGAAATCAAACTCCAATTTTCTATGATATCAGACTCATATTTCTTCTAAAATAAAACTCAAATTTATTTTGAAATCATACACTGATTTCTTTAGAAATCATACTCTAATTTCTTCTGAAATCCAATTCTAAATTCCTAGGAATTGAGACTTAGAATTTCTATTGTTTCAAAATACAATTGTTAATATTTTTGTAGTCTGATTCTCAATTCCTTAAGAATTTGATTAACTGCTTTTCTTATATTTACCTCATTTCCTTAAAGTAACATTTCATTTTTATCATATCCTAAACATGTTAATATTTATTAATATTAAAAATGTTTTTCTTACATATTTTTTATTTCTTACACATGATAATGTTTCCCAAGATTTCATACCTGAAAATATGTCGTACAATCTGTATCTAAAAAACCATTGGCTGAGTGACACGTGTACAGTTCCCTCCAATTTTTAAGGAAAAATATGACCATTGGAGGAGGGAGTCGACCATTGGAACCTTTTCCTATAAATACCCCATCCATTTAAAGATTTAGAGAGACATTCAGAAGTGATGGTTGTGATTAACTCTAGAGTGGGAATTTGTGCTCTGAGATCTCGACTCAACTTTCTCTGTGCGATCTGTTAACATCTTGTTCAGCTATGAACAACTTGTTCAGCCTGCCTAGTGTGACTTCGATTATTGCTGAACAATTGAGGGCTTCTAGGGATTGGATGATCGAAGTACTGACTACCTTAAAGTTCGAGGGCTTACGGGGATAGCAAGACAGATTCAGATATTCTTATTGATGGCTTACCATGGAGTGGGTAAGATAGACATTCTTGAAAGTATAAATCAAGGGACCTTTGCCCCAGTTTATTGGATATTATTCTCTTTGGGTCAAAATATTTCATATACTTGTTATATTTTGTTTCAATTTTAAATCTTCTATTTTTCATGAAATAAAGAAATTATAAATTTCTTATAATTTCTTATACTTGTATACTCTAATAGATAAGATTATATACACTTTAATGTAGAATCTTTCTCTAAGTAAACTTGTCTTATGTTTTCTTATCGGATCCATATTATCGAATCCTAAGCCAGTGAGTTTCTTATTTAAGAACTAAATAGAGTTTGTGAATCTATATTGTTTAACATTATTAAATATGGATTCTCTTAAGGATAAAAAAGGTTTTCAATCCTAAAATTCACCCCCCCCCCCTCTTGTAATTGAGCATCTACATCTATATTTCTATCCTACACAAAGAAATGTGAGAAAATCAAAGATGCATATAATAGAAAGGATAAATGAAAAAATATAGAATAATGAGAGAAAATATATTAAAGTATGATAATTGGAAGCGTCCAAAGAGTTAAATAAACAACCATTCTGATTTTTAATAGAAACCATGATCCGTTAACAATACCAACTATGAAAATTAGTCAATCCTATGATGTAGTATGATATTTTGTAGGTGGTATTTTAGAGGATTAGGGTTAGTTGATTGGAATAGAGGAGGTATTAAGAGGAGCATTATCACTTTCTCCCATGATACCCCAAAGGTAATAAAGGATCCTCCAAATTTTCCTTTATCTTCTTAAGTGATCCTCACAAAACATGATTAGATATTGAGAGAGGTGTAACATCCCAACCCGATAGATACTAAACTGTGCCCCGAGTCGGTGGGTCACATGGCCTAAAATGTACCTCCTCGTATGCCAGAGGCTTCCAAATAGTAGTGAGGGTATAAGGAGGTATAATGGGAAGAATTTACCATCATAATCAGAGTAACATAGTGGTGTAATAGATGAATAAATATTGAAAGAATAATATCAAATAATAAAATAAGATAAATCATCCATTTAATAATAATAAACATACATCAATAGAAGAATAAATTACTATATACAAAATAATGTAATTTCATGTATTGAAACAATATAAATAGGAAAACATGGTATCAAGCACACATAAAAATAGGTATCAAAATAACCAAAAATACCAAAAGGACTATCTTCAGATAACATCACGAGCCATAGTTCAATCTTGTTCTCCCATAATCCCATGCTACAATCAATCAAGAATTGTTAACCATCCTCTTTCTACTATCCCTACTCACATCCACATAATCGGCCTAGGTACCATCACTGGCCAGATAGGGTGTGAGTTATACACATTCATCCACCACCAATGATGTCTATAACAAATCCATCTTGTTCATATAAATCATAACCATGTACAAGTATAACAGGAAAACATGTAAGAGAATAATAGATAAGATGAGTCCATTACCCAAGATGTAATAATATCATGATTCAAAAGATGTGCATCAATATATATAGAGTGTCAACAGCAGGTAATAACCAACTCAACATATGCCACAAGTGAAAAGTTCAATATACCTACATGGGATAGGTCCCTAGGCATATAACTAGGGCAACCTATATTTTCATATGTACAAGTACATGGAAGTCATAGGTTCCATACTGCAATACCCCTCAACAGTTCCACACCATAAATAACCATTCTCAGGGGTTGCATATATCATACCTTGATACCATAGTTAGTGCCATATTGTAATGTCATAGGTTCCATATCATTCTACTGTGTTGGTTCCATAAGGAAATATATAGGTACCATACCTTTATAATCATAGGTTCCATAAATTAATAATTGGTTCCATACCATAATAATCATAGGTTCCATACCTCAATGATAGGTTAGTGACATGCAGATAAATAACAAGTTTCATACCTTTATATTAAGTCAGTTCCATACTGAGATATCCAACATCAATAATGTAATATAATAGAATAAAAGGGATATGTTAGTGTTCCCACCCATTTAAAATTATCATTAAACCAACTATTTAATCATATCAATATAATTTAATAACATGGGAATCGAGTCTTGATCTTATACTAACACCTAATTTAATTCATAGAGGCCCCACTATAAAGATGAAGAGATCATACACCCAAATGGGTGGCTTAACATATGAAAGATTAAAGAACACACCACTTGGGTGGATCATGTTAGGGTTTATGACTCCCAACTATAGATAAGTGTAAGGTGGGTGACCCATACTAGAAGAAATTATCAATTTAGGGATAATCAGTTAATTTAGGAGAAATAAACAGAAGTTGTGATGTGCAACACAACAATGATAGTCAAATAGACAATAAAACCATAGGGAAAATATATAGACCACCAACCTTAATCTTGTGGTAGAACACTAATCTAGTATTGGACTTTAGTTTGGTTCATATGATAAGAAAATAGAATAACAAAAAACCCATAAAAATGAAATATGTTCTCACAGCAAAATAACTTTGTCAATAGGAAGAATAATAATGAAAGGAGACAAAGGATTAGAGATCTTATCAGTGGATATCCAATGTGATAGATGGATCTTGATTCAGATCCCAGAGAGAGAAGATCCTTCAATGCCAAACTTAGTCTTCATATATATTAAATGGGGGAGGATAGGTGTTGTGTTCATGGAGAAAAAAATGGGAGGGGTGAATTTTTAAAATAAAATAATGAAAAAAGGTAATTCTTCTTAAAATTAAAATTTTCATGGTTTGGCTACATGGTTGGAAAAACCATGCACCAACCATGCACTCCACACTTCCCATGGTGAACACATTACATTACATATAGTGAAAGGTTATACAATACATGTGTTTCCCATGTGAACCCTCTACCATAACCCCCCACGTCCCAAACCTCCCTTTCATGGTTTGGACAAACTGTGTGATACCCTTACTGGGCCACAGAGTTTGAAGAGTATAGTTAGCACTAATCAAACACTAAATTTCCACCTATGTTGTTTCATAACACCAAAAGATTTTTATGAAATATATTTCTCTAATAGCTTGAACTTCATGATACACCATCTTAATCTTGCAATACATACAACATTATCTTATCTGGCATTTCACGAAACACAGATTTTCTACAAAACAACATTTTATTCTAATTATTTAGACACGTCAATTATAACCAATCCTTTAAATTAGAGGGATTGAATTGCATTAAACAAACCATTAAATTTATATATATTTATTCAATAAATTTTTTTTTACATTCATCCAATGTATTTGAAAAACATAAGATAAGAATAAATCCAATTTTACTCATAAAAGTTATATTTTTCTGAAGATGTTTTTATGGCCCTTTAATGGGGCACGTCTTTTAAATATATTTTTTACACTTTTATAAATTATATTTGAGAAAAAAAATATTCTTATTTGAAATATTAATATAAAAATTTACTTTGGTTGATTTTTTAGTATTTTTCTGAAAAGTATCATCTTTTGATGAATAGTGAAAATACTGTTTTTTATTCAAAATTGGATTTTTTCATTTAAATTATTTTAAATGTAAAATTATGTTTTTGATTAGTTTTAAATTTTAATTGGATAATTTTTAATTAAAAGTATCCATTTATTTTTTTTGAAAATAATTTTATACATGAATTTATTATAAAAACATTATATGTTTTAAGAGGTCATTTTTCTGAAAAACTATTTTTCATGGCTTTTTATCAATGTTATTTTAAATTCAATTCAGAAAAATATATGTTTTAAATTTTTAAAAATGGATTCCAAATTTTGATTCATATTTTACAAATTTAGTGAATATTTCCCATTTATTTTTAACAACTATGAATAGTAACCATAGTAAATCTTGTTACCATGATAAATAGTAAATTAAGAAAAAAAATTTAAAAATATAATTATAAAGACTATAAAATGACTCTAACATGTGGAAAAAAAATATTAGATGAATGAAATTAGACCCCTAATACCTAGTGATCTAAATTAAGTCATATAATGGACACTTTTCCACGAAAATGACTTATATATTATTTAAATTAGAGAAAGTCACAAAATGTTACTCTCTTTTCCTTTAATCTCCCTTAGGTGTCCACATGGGGGTAAAGTTTTGTTATGAATGAATATAACTATAAAATTTTTACATAATAAACATATTTTCATGATATGAATTTATTTTTTAATTTTTGGGTTACCTAGAAAAGATTATGGTATTTATAAAATCTTATTTAATAAAAATTTAAAAATTTCAGATTATTCTTTAAAATAATATAACTTTCTTAAAATAAGTCTACCCAAAAGATATATTTGACTATAAATATTATTACGAAATATAGAAAAATTATCTACATCATGGTATTTATTTTTAATTTTTTTCAACAAATATATATATTAAATAATTATACAATGTTGATGTAGTAATTATTTTATTAATGGAAATATAAAATAATCATTAATAAAAACAATAAAAAAATATATAATTTGAGATAATTAATATTATAAATGAATTTTAAATATTACCTTGACATCTAAGGGATGTAATAAAATATTTATTTTGAATTAAAATTGTTATCCTTATATTTATAAAATTTAGAATAATGAATAGTGTCAAAATTGACACTAATGTCATTATATTATAATAATATTTTATTAAATTATTTAAAAATAATAAAATATCTTTAAAAATAAAAAAAAAATTTATGTGGTTGAAAATTTTATTAATTATTCATTTATTATTTAATTTACATCACATAAGTAAAAAATTATAACCTTTTAATATTGAAAATTGGTTACCTTAATTAAAATTAAAATAGGTTAATTAACGGTTGATCAAAATGATAAGGTTTAAAATATTACAAAAAAATTCTAAAATATATTTTTTGATGATATTAAAACCTTAACATATCTTATATTTTAATACATGTCCTTTTTAGGGTATATAGATTGATATTTAATTTATTATAAATTAATATTTTTTGAAATTCCAAAAATTCCCATCATGTCAATTATAAAAGAGAACCTCCTCCCTCACTTATTAACATCTAATTGAGCCTTCAAGATAAAAAATTCCCTAACAATTTATCTTTTAAACTTCCCTAGTAAAAATCTAGAGGTTTTGGTCTTCTCAAAAGTCCATCTTAATTGTACCTACGAAGAGATCTAAATGAAGTTTGATGAAGAAGATGTAATATAGTTTATCAACTCTTAAAGATTATTTCTTCATATACTTCATCTTCCTATGTTTTTTCTATTATATAATGACAAATAGAGTATAAACTATATTATTATATGTTATTATGATTATGTAACAACCATATTCCACCTTTTATCTATCCTACAAAAAATGAATGTACCATGTGTGCATATGTATGGCCTATCGTCTCCACATCGTGGTATAATATGTTTTTCATCACTACTTTTCCTAGATGGTAATAATGATGGAATATATATATATATTATAAGTATAAAAAAAATTATTCTGTTAAAAATATATATCATCAACTTCTATACCCTTATACCATTAAGGGAATGATGTCATCGCTCGTGCGTGTGTACGTCCTACCCTCTCCACAGCGTGATACGATTAATTTTCCATATTCAGCATTTCATAATGATTACATAAATGTGTATAATGAATAAATATGATATATATTCCCTTAATATAATTCTATAAATGGTGGAACTATATCCTATTGACAAGAATTAGGACTTGTACAACAAAACATGCCTAAGAAAATAAAGCTGTTTACAACCGAAAGAAGAGTAATAATGAAATATTATTAACAATCAGGTGATAATATGATCATATATGATATCATAAATATGAATATGGTTCTTATGTTAATAATATTATTTAATCCATTATTCAATAGTTTAAATCATATAAAAAGGAAATCAGACCAAAGGTTAGGGATTTTTGTCTCACTTTTATTTCTTTGGGACACATGCCTTATACACTACTTGTTTATTATATGTGGTGTATATAATTCCCATGAATCTATTTTATGAGTATTATCTAGAATATTATGTTATTTTCATATCCATATAATTTTCTTTCATTCATTGGGCATATTATTCTACATATTATAAATTGAGGAGTATTTATTTCACAATCTCATAAATATTATATTTTTCTATGTCTACATTGGGGAATATTTATCTTCCATTCCCATGTATTTTTAAAAAAATTTAAAATTTATTTACTATTATCTTATAAATTTTTAATTTTATTTTTACCAATGTTTTACTTTTTACAAAATGGTTTGAAAATAATATTTTTTTTCATTTTCTAAACAAGTCTCTTTTTGAATTTTCTGAAGAAAAAAAATTAGATGGATTTTTTTTAACATATATATCATGAAAGGATATTTATGATTTCATGAATACATAATTCCATGAAGCTTCCATTATAATCTTACAATGTTATTTACAAATAAAATTTTTTCATTTAAAATTGCATGTAATTTTAATAAAATAAAACATTTTCAAATATGAAAGGATATTTTCTCCAAGAATTATTTTCAATTGATCTATCGATATTATTTTTCATCTATGATAACATTATTTAATGTTATATATGTTTTAGTGGGGATATTGTTTCAAGGATATTATCCATATTGTTCATATGGTTGGTTTATGTTTAAGATGGAATGAATTTATAAAGTAAATTTCCTTTTTATGGTTTTTTTATGATTTAATGATGTTTATAAAACCCATTTAATTCCATGGGTCCAGATATGATTAATGATTTATGTTCATGTGAAACAAATTGGTATATATTTTATTATGTTATTGTTTTGACCTATATCTCCCTCCAATTAATTGGGTAAAGATTATATCTCATGAGATAGATAGCACTGTAATGGGAAATGATCTCAGATTAGTAATATAGGGTTAGATTGGAAAGTAAACCTGATTTAGTGACACAGGGTTAGAATGGGGAGTGAACCCAATTTAGTAAAGGAATTTTTCTGCAATGATGTTCTTGGAAATGAGAATTTACAAATATGAAACTCATTTCTTTTCCTATGTGTATGCCATAATTTCATGTGTTATGCTGTACTCTCATATAATATGTTCTTTATTTTTTTATGGACTTATATTATTTATTCTATGAATGAATATCATGATCTCTAGTATATTGGATATGATTTTTAGATGTTTTATTAATGTACTTTAGCATTATGATTATGTTTACCCTTATTAGGAATCTGAGATCACAATTTTCATTTGTTTCATTTCCCTAAGTTATAAAAAAGGGTTTAATGTTGGAATACTAATGTGGAAGATTTTTATAGGAATCATTTAAGATCATTCACTAGACTAGAAGTTTGTGATCCAAGATTTAAAAGGCACTAAACTAATATGATATTTGGTGTGTGTTTATGTAATGTATAAAATATTTCGCAAAAATGATGTAATGTCTATGTACAAAAAGTCTAGGTGGTTATAATAGGTATCATAGCAAAGGTTTAGTCAACCTTTGGAAAATAGGGTCAGAAAAATTTAGTTTGAATCCTATAGATATTTCTAAGGATATATTCAGGGATGTATTTAAGGATAATTCTATGTATAGGTTACAATCCTAGAGTTTTCATTATAAACATCAATAATATAGGATTGAACCTAAGAATTTATCAATTGAAATATTATAAGTAATTTCCCTTGATTATATGGTTCTAACACTATGATTGTTGTTTCTAACACTATGCTTTATGGTTTTAGTCAATGGATAGAACCTGAATGAACCATGATAAAGATTGATGCAATGGGAAACTCAATTACTGTCCACCTAAAAAACCAAATGTTTTTTGGATCTGGAATGTAAAATCATATCTCTATACTTACACATGCTATGAATCATTCTGGATTATCAATTGAGTAGGGAAGGGAACAAATTCACTTATATTCCTTCAAGATGATACATCTAACTTATTTTAGTGGTAATTATGATCCCCTAGTTTCTAAAAATTAATTAGTACCACTAAAGTGATATTTTACTTCCTTTAGTGTTTGAAACATAAAAATTTCATTTTGTTTGTCTATTGTTTAGAAGGTAAAGAGGACCAGTCATAGAATCTAATCAAGAATATAAGGAAGAAAGATGAAATTGAATATATATAATGGGACAAGTTCAAGAAATTATTTTTCAATAATTACTTTCCTCATATTCATCATATGAATATGGAAAAGGATTTATTTGAGCATAAAAAAATATGATTAATTCATTGGTACCTAGGAGGCTAATTTTAAAAGACGTGCATGGTATGCTTTTGGTATTACCATCCAACCTGAAAGTAAGGTTGATAGATTCTTTAGTGGCTTAAAACCAAGTATTTTAAGGGAATTATCCATAAGATGCTTTAATATATATGAAGATATTTTGTTTTGTGATATCAAGGTGGAAATGGAGGTTGGAGTTACAAATCAATCTCATGGTTTTGATGAGAAATGAAAGATGGAGATTAATGTAAAATATAAAAACCATGGAGATAATAATATGATCTTTCCCTTATTCTCAAAGTGTGGAATGAAACATTGAGGAAATTATTTTAAGGGTACTAGGGAATTTTTTAAGTGTGTAAATTAAGTTCATTGGAAAATTGACTACCGAAGTGATGAGAAAAAGATAGATAATGATGAAAATATTGAAAAGGCTACATAGAATGCACCTCCCACACATCAATGTTTCTAGTGCAATAAAAATTTAAATTATTCTAACCAATGCCCAAATCCAAGGGTTATTTAGAATGATCAATGTCAGAAACCACTTAAGGAAAAATATAAAGGCAAATCACATATGATCATTATTGGTGATGTAGATTACAATAAAAAATTTTGGAATTATTTAGTGTTTATGTAATGGAATTCAATAATAATTTTTTAGAAGTACTTTTATGGTATTATGGAATAATGAAATATATATGTATTGGTCCACTATAGTTTTTCCAAAAATAATTAAGAGAGTATGCTGAATGAAACTATTAACCATGAAAAGTGATTGACGTAGTAAGGTGATATTTTTGGAAAACACGTGATTAAGGGATGGATAACCCTTAATATGTGCATGATGTTGGAATAGTGAAATATGGATATGTTTTATTGTGATAAAATAAATGGGATTGTACTTATGAACATGGGGATGATAATATGATAAGGTGGTTTGTGATATAACATATTGAGTTTATAGAATTTTTGCAATTATGGTATGAGGAAAGAGTTAATTTTTGAAAGGATGCATTATTTTACTAAGGTTTTATGGTAATTTTGGTTACTACCATATTTTAAGAGAATACATGATAATTATATTCACATGTTTGGTATATGAAAATTAATAGTTAAAATAAGGTTTTTGGGGGATTAATGATAAAAAAAAATTTGAAAGTTGGTTATCCTCTTTAAAAAGTTTTAGATTTTAATCTTTTGGAATGATCATAAAGGTAACCATTTATGGTTGTTTATATTGAAATTTGGATTATGTTTTAGAGATTAAAGTATTATCTCCCCATATGAGGACTTATCCATATTGGATAAATTATGTTAACCTTTTTATTTTTATGTTAACTAAAGATAGATAGAATAAACTATCATTATAATTATGGATATCATGATCTTTCAATTCATTAAGAATGAAACATTCACCTTCATTTCATGGAATAAGATATTATTTGTAAATTTATCAAGGAATAATTAAAGGATGATATTTTTCTTGTGATATGTAATGAAATAAAGTATTTCATATCATGAAAATCATTCAAATATAGGGGAAGTATCTTGAAAAAAAAATTATCCTAGTACCTTATTTTTTATGAATAAAATGGTCCATTAAATCATAATATAATTATATCTTTGTGACTGATAAATTTATCCTCGCCATGTTCTCTATCACTCTCCATAAGAACATGATAGTTATATTTCTCTTCCATGTCCATGTTTTCACTTTCCATATATGTTCTCCTATGTGGAAGCCTAATAATGGGTCACTTTAGATAACTTTTTTGTTTCTAATTTTCCCTTTTTTATGTGGGTTTTGGTATTCATTTTTACAATGTGGGTTTCTATGAGAGGAACTTTCAAGTATTAAAGCTTTGATGGCCCTGATGAATTTCAAGGGAGAAATTCATATTAATGGGGGTAGTATGTAACACCATAATATTTTTATAAAATTTATTTCTTTAATATATTTAATTTTATGTTACACCATGTTAATATTTTATTATATGAAACATTATCTCTATTTCCATTGCACATAACACTAAGTTTCTACGAAATAACATTTTATTCTAATTATGTAAACAAGACAATTATAACATAACCGTTAAATTGTTATGAATGAATACTTTTAACCACACCATTAAATTTATAAATATTTATTCAATCAATTTTTTTTAAATTCATCGAACATATTTGTTAGACATAAGAAAAGAATAAATCCAATTTTTCACATAAAACACTATATATTTCTAAAAGTAGTTTCATCACCTTTTAATTGTGCACATGTTTTAAATCTAGTTTTTGACACTTTTAGAAATTATATTTGAAAAAATAAACTTATTATTTGAAATAATAATATCAAAATTTATTTTGGTTAAATTTTTTGAATTATTCTGAAAAATTTCATCTTTTCTCGAACAATGAAAATACACATTTTTATTGAAAATTGTATTTCTTATTTTAAAGTATTTACAAGGAAATATTATGTTTTAGATTAGATTTACATATTAATTAGTTCATTTTTATTTAAAATAATATAATTATGGTTTTATAAAATGAATTTATATATGAATTCTTTATAAAAACATTTTATGTTTTAAAAGGTAATTTTTCCAAAAAAATTGTTTTTCCTAGAATTTTACCAATTTTATTTTAAATTCAATTATAAAAATTCAATGTTTCAATTTTTGAAAATTGGATGGAAAATTTGGATTAAAAATTCCTAAATTTAGTAAATAGGTTACTTTTATTTTTATCCAATATGAATAGTAGCATTGGTAAATCTTGTTACCGTGGTAAAGGGTAAATTGAGTAATTTAGGTTAAAAATAAAATTATAAAGACTATAAAATGACCCTAACACATGAAAAAATATTACTGGATGGATATAATTTGACCTTTAACACGTAAATATCTAAATTAATTCATTTAATGGATACCTTTCATTGAAAATTATATAAATAATATTTCAATCAATGAAAGTAACAAAATGTCACTTTCTTTGTCTTTAATATATTTTATGTGTACACAAGGGAAAAAAGTTATATTATGAACGAATATAACTTCAAATTCTTAACTTAATAAACTTATTTTCATGATATTAATTTATTTTTTACTTTTTGGGTCACTTAGACAATATTATGGTATTTCTAAAATCTTATTTAATAAAAATTTAAAGATGTAAAATCCATGTTTTAAATAATATAACATTTTTAATATAAGGTTACCCAAATTATATATTAGATAATATATATTCTTATGAAATCTTGAAGATTTATCCGCATCATTTTTGTTTATTTTTAATTTTTAGTGGAAACATTTGTATATTAAATGATTGTACAATGTTGATGAAGTAAATATTTAATTAATGAAAATATCAAATACATGTTATTAAAAATATTAAAATAAATATAATTTGAGATAATTAATATCATAAAAAATTATAGATGACCTTGACCTCTTAGGGATATAATAAAATATTTTTTGTGAAGTTAAATTTTTATCTTGATATTTTAAAAAGCTCAAATATTGAATAGTGTTAAAATTAACTATAATGTCATTTTTTTCAAAATAATATATATTTAAATTTCTAAAAAATCAAAAAATATCATTAAAAATAAAAAATATATTATATATTATAAAATGTAATAAATGGTTCATTTATTATTATATTTACTTCACATAAGTAAAAATTACGACCTTTTAATATTGAAAATTTTGTTACCTTAGTTTAAATTAAAATCGGTTAATTAAGGGTTAATGAAAATAATAAGGTTTAAAATAATATAAAAACTTGTATAAAAAAATTGGTTGGTGATATTAAAATTTTATCTCAGGTTATATTCTAATTTATTTCCTTTTGAAGGTAATTTTATTGAGATTGAATTTATTATAAATTAATATTTTTTAAAATTCCAAAAGTTCCCCACACCACGATAATAAAAGGGAACCTCCTTCCTCACTTATTCATATCACATTAAGCCATCAATATAGACTACCCCCTTCAAATTTCTCTTATACACTTTCCTATTCATATTATATAGGTTCTGGTGTTTTCAAAAGGGAAATTCTACTGTCCTGAAGAATAGATCTAAAGGAATTTTGTCGAAGAAGTGGTAATCTTCTTTACCGACTATTCCAAGATTATATATTCTTTTACTTCATCTTCATATGTTGTTTTCATTATATTGTAATAAATATAGTATAAAATATATTATGAGATGTTATTATGATTATTGAACATCTATATTCCACATTTTATCTATCCCATGAAAAATGTGATTATCATGTGTGAATATGTACGGCTTAGCATCTCAACATCGTGGTGTAATATGTTTTTCATCACTAATTTACCATGATGGGTATAAGTATTGAAATAATATATATATATATATTATAAGTATAAAATTATATTTATTGTCAAATATATATATACCAACCACTACCTTACCCTTTTACCATTAAGGGAATGATACCATCACTTGTGTGTACGTAAAGCCTATTATCTCCATGACGTGATGTGATTCATTTTCAATATCAATTATTCAAGAATGATTATATAAATGTATGTAATGAATAAATATCATATATATTACCTTAGTATAATTCTGTAAATTATGGAACTATACTGAATGCCCCATAATTGAGGCTTATATGAAAAAACATACATAGAAAAATGAAGTAGTTTACTACCAAAAGAAGAGTAAAAATGAAATATTATTAAACAAATAGTGATAATATGATCATATATGATCTCATAAATATTAATATGCTTCAAGAGTAATTTAATAACATTATTTAATCCATTATATAAGAGTTTCAAATTCATATGAAGTAAATCATACTTGAGGTAAGGGATTTTTTTGTCACTTTTATTTCTTTGAGACACATGCCTTATACACTACTTATTTATTATAAATAGTGTCTATACTAAACATTAATGTATTTTATGATTATTATATAGGATATTATGGTATCTTAATATCCATATAATTTTTTCTATTATATTCTATATTATTATAATAATTATAAATTGATGAGTGTTTATTTTAAAATCTCATCAATATTTAGGATTGTTTTATTTTAAGTGTCCATTTGGGAATATTTATCTTCCATTTCAATGTTTTCTAAAAATATTATAAAGGTATTTAATATTATTATATGAATTTTTAATGTTATTCTTACCCATGTTTTAATTTTTATTAAATGGTTTGAAAGGATTATTTTTTTCATTTTATAAACAAGTCTCTTTGTGATTCTTCCAGAAAAAAAAAATTGTGGAAGGAATGTTTATTTAACTTATATGGAATGAATGGATTTCTTTTATTTCATGAATCATTAATTCCATAGGATTCCATTACAATCTTACTATTTTATTTTTAAAGAACATTTTTTCTTTTAAAATTTCATGGAGTTTTAACAAAATAAAAAAATCTCAAAGAAGAAATAATATTTTCCTCAAGATCTATTTTCAAGTGATCTATCAGGATTATTTTTCATCTATGGTAACAATATTTGATGTTAATTGTGTTTTAATGGGGGTATTTTTCAAGGATACTATCCCTATTATTCCTATGGTTGTTTTATTTTTTTAATGTAATGATATTTATGAAACCCATTTCTTTTCCATGGCTTTTGTTATGATTGAATGATTTTTATGAGACCCATTTCATTCCATGGGTTTAGATGTCATAAATTATTTATATTCCTAAGGAACACATATGTATGTTTTTTAATATGTGATGGGTTGGACAGATGTCTCCCTCCAATGAATTAGGTAAAGATTTATATCTCATGAGATAGAAATAACTAGAATGGGAAAGGATCTATGTTCAATAATATAGGGCTCAAATGGGAAGTAAACTCAGTTTAGTAATATAGGGATATAATGGGAAGTGAATCTAGTTTAGTAATGGAATTTTTTCACTATAATTGTCTTAGTAATGATCCTTTAATAATATGAAAATTATTTTCTATGCCTATGTGTATTCCGCAATTTCATTTCTTGTGTTATGATCTCATGGGATAGGTTTTTTTTATGCACTTCTATGATTTATTCCATGACACGATATCATGATATTTGATATACAAGATATGATTTTAAAATTTTTTGTTTATGTAATTATGTTTTATGATTATTTTTACCCTTAATACGCATCTGATCTCACCCATTTCATATGTTTCTTTTCCCCAGTCTATGAAGAAAAGTTTTAAGTGGGAATACTAAAGGGGAATATCTTTGTTGAAATCATTGATGATCTTTCAACAGACTATAATTATGTGATCAAATTTTCCAAAGTCACTAAAATAATATGTTTTCTACGAACGTGTTTATGTAATGTATGAAATATTTCACAAAAACTATGTAATTTATAAGTATGAAAAGCTTGGGACCTTATTTTTTTTCCTTAAAAAACTCGTGATCTAGGATATGAACAAGCTTGGACAACCTTGTTTTACCCATTACCTTATTAGGTACATTTATAAGGATAAAATTAAGGAAACCAACTAAAAATAAAAGGGTTTTTTACTAAATGTGAAATCCTAGTTATTATATTCTTTACCCTTAAAAAACTGATCCCTAAATTTCCCTTCCAAGTGTGGTAAAACATCTTCTAAGAATATCTTTGACCACTGAGAATGTACACCGGCCTATCGCTCTCTGGTATCATCCTATATGTTGTCTTGTTTCTATGGCACCTGTACTAGAGGAACTAACCTTCCTTAGAGAGCCTATGTTGCTTTGTTCCACAATACAGATGGGATTATCCTCAAAATAATCATCTACCTCCAACTTAAACTCATCAGGATGAAAGATATGATATTGATCTGAATAGAATTGATAAATCTATGAAACATTGAACACATCATGCATAGCCTGATACATAGGAGGTAACTTCAACTGATAGGATACTAGACCAAATCTCTCTAAAACCTCAAAATTTTTAGTGAATTAGTGTGAAAAAAATCCCATGTCTTCTAAACCATTAAATCCCCAGTCTAGTCATTACTCACAAGATTACCCAACCCTAACCTATAATTCTAGAATTTTATGGTGATGTTTTGCGTATGAATTCTCTCTATAATGAGATATAGACATTATTTTCCTGATAAAATAAACCTACTATGATGCCTCCTAAATTATATGAGGTACAAATAATATTGATTCACCAACATCTAACCAGTACAAAGGTGAAAAGCATGACCTACTATATAAGGCCTCATTGGGATCCATCTGTATTGTCACCAAAACTAGTTATTTTTGTGAAATTTACATGAGGAATATGTTTCTCAAAAGAACCTCTAAAATCTATGATTCATTCTTGAAACATATCCTCTAAAACCTTTATCATCTATTCTGACATTCCATTGGTCTAAGGGTGAAAGGATGTGCTAAAAAGCACCTGAGTACCCAATTCTCACTATAACCTATGCCATAACCTTGACATGAAATGATCATCCCTACCAAAAATGATAATCTGGGGTACCCTTGTAGGAATAAAATATCATGGTCATACAGTATCCTAGGCATATCAATTGAGATGGTATCTTTAATAGGTATTAAATGAGTGACCTTCATGAGCCTATCAACGATCACACATACTAAATCACTACCTTGATGGAATATTGGTAAACCATTCACAATATCTATTGTGACATTATCCCATTTCCATTCAGGAATGGTAAATGGATGTAAAAGTCTTTCTAGTCACTAGTGTTCTATCCTCACCTACTAGCAGGTGGAGAACCTGTCCACAAAATCTAATATCTCTCTTTTCATACCTAGTCACCAATACTTGAGACGTAGGTCATGATACATCTTCATAAGACCATGATTAACTCCCCAAGTAGAATCATGAGACTCTTGCATAAATTCCTATAAGATGCCTATAGAAACCCAGATGCATCCATGGATGTGTAATATCTCATCCTCATCCACAACCCAACCAAGAGGTGGTTCAGCATTGGAAAAACTCTCCCTTAGGACTAAGCTCTTGAGATCTGATAACTACCTCATCCTGACACTTTACAATTGTGAAGAGGTCACTAATAATTATACAAGTATAGAATATCCATGATGGTCCTAAACCTCTAAAAATATCTTAGAATATATTTCAATAATATGGAACTCATCACTAGCCTCTCAAACTACTTGTGTCTAAGTCCTCTGATTCATGTCATTTGCTACAACATTTTCTTTACCATGTGCATTGGTAAGATCAAGAATCAAATTACTACAAGTATTCATCCCATATTCATTGCCTATGATTCAGGTCATTCTACATGAAAATATACCTGAGGATTTTGTGGTCCATAAACACCACATAAATCTCTCCAGGAAAATAATCCCTCAAACAACACAAGTCGTGAACCACAAAAACTAACTCGAGATCATGTGTCAGGTAATTCCACTCATGAAGCCTCAGATTCTATGACCCATATGCAACAACTTGATCTTTCTTCATCATAAATACTCCTAGTATGATTCATGATGCATCAAATTATACTATATATCTTATTCTTAGCACTGTAATAATTAGGAATGGTGTTAAATTCAATCTTCCTTTTGTCTCCTAAAAGGATATCTCATAGTATTCTAACCATATAAACATCACACCCTTCTTATTCAAGCCCATAATAGGTGTTACAATACATTAAAAGGACTGTATAAAGTGATTGTAATAACAATTTGTCCCTAAGAAACTATATATATCAAAATGTTCTTAGGTAATTCTTAGGTAACTATAGCCATCACCATCTCTAGGTCAACTAATAATCATGCCTCCGAGATAATGTGACCCATTAAGTGCACTTTATCAACCCAAAAATGACATTTATAAATCTTATCATATATTTAGTGCTCTTTAGGTTTATTCAGAATGATATCAATATGATTGGCACGGTCATGTCCACTATAAGAATACACCAAGATATTATCCACAAAAACTACCAAAAATCAATCCAAATATGGGTGGAAAACCGAATTCATCATACCTATGAAAATGTCCAGTGAGTTTTTGATACCAAATGACATAAACAGATACTCATAAAAACAATACCTATTATGAATCATTGTATGAGCTATATATAAAGGTATAACATGTACCTGGTGATTACCTCACCTTAAATTGATATTTGAGAAAACATGAGGTCCTCCGAGATGATCAAGGAGGTAATCAATATGAAGAAAAGGATACCATTTCTTCATTGTAATAGGATCCAACTTCCCATAATCCAAAAAAATCCTAAGTGTTCTATCTTCCTTCTTTGTGAAAATGATCAGTGAACCTTAGGGAGATGTGTTAGGCCGTATAATATCCTTATCTTAATTTTCCTACAACTATCTATTGAGCTCGTATAACTTAGAGGTGGCCACATCTAAGGCATAATAGACACCAGTGCATCTCCTGGAACCAACTCAATAGAGAACTCCACCTCTCACTCAGGAGGTAAACCAGAAAGTCATCAAGGAAGACATCCCTAAAACAATATACTATATGATGGAATTAATTATGATTTAATCCCTAATAATATATGTAAAGGCTGGAAATATATTATATCAAGGCACTTGACCAATTATTCTCTAGATCAACTCTACCTACCTAGACATCCCACTCACCCTTGTGAATATAAGTATCATTGTCTGGTGATGTGAAAGATAACATCTAGCGATAGAAATCCATGTTGGTATGATAAGGAATCATCTACTCCATCCAAAGGATGACATCAAATCACATCATCTGTAAGTTGAAGAATCTCCATAGAAAATGATATCATTTTATCTTAAGGGTGATCCTTAAACTATCATACACTCTCTAAATGTGTACCCAAATAAGTTTCAAGGGTCATCACCCCACATAAATACTGAATTTCAAGTGTGAATATTTCCATGATATCCATAAAGATAAATGAATTAGAATCCCCTATGTCAAAAAAATAGAAACCAAGGTAGATCCTACTAAAATAGTACCTCAAACTATATAATGTCTAGGAATCTTCTCCACTGGTACATGATGCAGTACATAAACGTGGCCCATTTTGAAGCCCTAAGCTACAACATGACTTCCTTGAGTAGGACAACTCTACTTATGCTGCATAATAGGGGTCTTGATCTCCTGGCCATGACCACCTCCTTGACCAAACTAGCTAGTAACACTCCAAATTCCTACCTGACATAGAGATATTGATCCTGATCCAACACCTAGATTTGATTTTGATCCTCTCTCTCTGGCCACTGGAAGGAATATTCTACAATACTGCTATAAATACTCCATCCTTTCATAGGATCAGCACCCAATTATGGGCCTCTCTCACTGAGGTTTCACATTCCCCTACATCCCACTCTAATGGAAGAATATAAAAATTCTTGTATGCGCAATCTAAATAGTACATCCCTATTTAAGGGTCTTTATGGGATGCTTCTTTCCACCAAATACTGCACTATTCGGTTGAGAAACTAGTCCACTTTGATCTAGAACTCCAGCTTCCCTCAGGTTACCTTCTATAATAAGAACCTGGTATACTATTTCAGAAATGGAGTTAAACTAGAAAAAATTTACCTGAGAATGAATAGGATCTCTAAGACTATCCTCAAAATGTATCAATTTCAATGGATCATCATAAGTATAGACAGGTGAAAGTAATTGGATATCTATAAAATGAGTAGAATGATCCATAACAGACATAGAGCCTTGTTATAGGTTCATGAACTCCCTAACATGATCATACCTTAGGGTCACATGGAAGAAATAGTCATGGAAGCAAGATTATAAATCCATCAAAATAACTTCATGATACTGACCATCCTTATTTAGAATATCCCATCAATGTTTGGAGAATCCTCAAAGAATATACATAAAGAGATTCACTCTCCTCTCAAGTGGTGTCTCAAGGTGAAATAATATAGATAACATGGTCTCAATCCATAAATATACAACCTAGGGTCCACCATCCCATAATAATTAGGTAGATATTACTTCTGAATCTCCCACATCAACTCTACCATAGAAGCGGTAGGTTCTAGAGCTCCCTTTATAGTTTACATAAGCCAAATAAATTCCTCCTAAAACCAAGAATCATCACCCACATTAGGAATAGTAGGAGGCTCCATAGTTGGAACTTCTGGTGGAAACACTAGAGGCTTAGGGTCCACCACCTTGGGTGTATGGTCGTCCCCACCCTCCTGGAACATTAATCGAGGATGTTGTGGTGGAATGCCTTTGAAAATACCAAGAACATTCCTCAAATAGAATTTAACAATGATAAAATTGTATATAGAAGAATAAGATATGTAAAATAACTCTTGTATAAGACCCACACCCCAATGCCTGCTCCTAAAACTATGTCTAGGTAAAAGGAATGATTATAATGAATACAATAAACACTACCTGCTACCCACTACTAAGGTTGAGTCTCAGTCAAGATCTATATTTCACAGTAAGGGTTCTAATATACAGACTATAAATTTCATGTTATAGAGGAAAATAACCTTTACGCTTAAATTGGAATCCCTATTTAATGGAGTTTTCATTTTAATTTAATATTCATTAATTCTTTTATTTACATAATATACTAGTTAACTAATATACCATTTCCAATTTATACAAGTACTTGCTTTGTAAATTTTGATTGGTAATACATTTCACTTTATCAGACCTTTAAATTTGATAGAAGAATATAAGAGGTAGAATAAAATGATTTAAATAAATGAATTTTCATTCCCAAATTGTAGAGATACGTGAAATCTTTAAATTAAAAATGAAATCCATGTATTACATATCAACTAACATTTCAGTCTATCTAACCTTAGTCACAAAACCAACACATATGATAATTTTTTAGTTAGTGTGTCATCATCAATCTATATAGAAAACAATATTTTGGTAGATGCAGACACTTTAATAACCTGTTATTCCATTCTCATTTCCCTTAATAAATTTTTGTTTCATTATGGATATATCTCTCCAGGAACAAACAACAAATATAATGTAGTCAGGAAATGAAACCTACATGGCATAGAATAATGCATGAAATATTAATTTTTTAAGGTGCATAAATTGATTCATGATCAATGATTAATTTCCATATGGGTCCAAGGATAAAAATATAATCCAACATAATAATAATAATAAAAGCACATATCATGTGTGTCACCCAGTAATGGATCAAATCAACTCTAACAGACATAATCCAGAACATCAAGTCCCATCTGATGTGATTTGGATTTTTTCCCATATGTGGGTTAGTTACTCCCAAGTGTAGAATCATTAAAAAAACTAACATGTCCTAGTCTCCTTTATACTATCCCAAAAGGGAATGAAAAAAAGAAACCATTGATACTAATTTGTAACATCCCGACAAGGAAGTCCCTAAATAGTGCTATGATCTGATGGGTCACATGGCCTCAAGTGCACCTCCCCATATGCTAGAGGCTTCCAACTAGTAAAGGGGGTCCAAGGTTGTACATTTGGGACACTATAACCTCATAATTAGAGTAACACAATGGTGTGATAGATGAATAAATGGTGAAAGAATAATATCAACTAGCAGTAGGAGATATGTTATCCATATAATAATAATAAACATCCATCGATTGAAACATCAATTATCATATAAAAAATAATGTAATTTCATGTATATAAAAAATTAAATAGGTATACATGAAAGAAGTCACACATATAAACAAGTATATTAAAAGAACCAAAAACCATCTCTAGATAACATCACAAGTCATGGCTTGGTCCTCTGCTCCCCCGATCGCATTCTACAATCAACCAATCATAAACAATAGGGTTCTTTCCCCTTCCCTACCTACATCCACATAATCTTACCTTGTACTATCTTAGACCTAGATACGGTGTTAGATAAACACAATAGACCACCGCCAATGGTGTTTATGAAAAATCCATCATGTTCATATAAACTATAACCATGTGCATGTATAATAAGAGAACATGTAAGTAAATAAAAAATAAGAAAATTCCATGGAACAATATGTAAAAAGATCAATCTATAAATGATGAGCATATATATATATATATATACAGTTGAAATTAATAACCATCTCGACATATGTAACATGTGAAAAGAGAAACAGACCAACATGGGTCAGGTCCCCATGTTTATAACTAGGGAAACCTATATCTGGAAATCTAAAATTATATGGAAGTCATAGGCGTTATACCTTGATCCCCCTCAATGTTTTCATGATGTAAATAATAATACATAGGGATCATAGGTTCCATACCTCAATACCCTAGCTGATTCCATATTGTAGTGTCATATATTACATAACTTTCTAATGAGTCGATGCCATACCAAAATATACTATTACCATACCTTAATAATCATAGGTTCCATAACTAAATAATAGAATCCATGTCCTAATAATCATTGGTTCCATATATCAATGATATGTGGGTTCCATACTAATAAATAACAGGTGGCATACCTTTATATTAATTCAGTTTCATACCAAGATATCTGACATCAATAATGTAATATAATAAAAGATGAAGGTTGTGTTAGTGTCTATACCCATTTGTAATTATCATTAAATGAACTGTTCAATCATATTAATAACATTTAATAACATGGAAAATTATTCATGATACTCTCCTAACTTATTTAATTCATAGAGTCTCCCACTATAATGATGGAGAGATCTCATACCTAAAGGGTTGGTTTAACATATGGTATATTAAATAAGATACCACCTGGGTGGAACGAGTTGAGGTTCACGACCTCCAACCATGTTTAATTGCTACATGGGTGACTCAAACTATAAGAAATAATCAATTTAGGCCTAATCATTGAATGTAGGAGAAACAACCAGAAGGTATCGCATGTGGAATAATTGTGATAGTTTAATAGACAACAAATCCTTAGTGAAAAGGTATAGACCACATACCTCAAGACTTTGGTAGAATACTCATCTAATATCAGCCTTGGGTTTGGTATAGATAAGAGGAAAATAAAATTACTGAAAAAGTCCCTAAAATAGGGCATATGAGTTTGCATCAAAATAATTCCATCAATTTGAATAACAATGATTAAAGGAGACAACTAATTAGAGAGCTTATTAGTGGATATACAAGATGACAGACAGATCTCAATTTGGAGTTTGAATAGAGAAGTTCATTCAAATCCAAGATTATGCTTGAGATAGATCAAAGGGGAGGATGATATGTGTTGTACACATGGATATATAAAGGAAAGTGGTGATTTATTAAAATAAAATAGTGTAAAAAAGTCAATTTTTCACAAAAATGAAAAGCTTCATGTTTTGGCCACACGTTTTTCCAAACCATGCACCAACCATGCACACCCCACTACCCAGGGATCCCACCTCACAATCCCTACAGTGTCATGTTAGAAAAACCATTCACATGCCATGTGCACCATATATCATAGCCCAACATAGTCCAAACCTCCATTTCACTATGTTCAATAACTGTGTGGCACCCTTATAGGGACATGGGTTTTGAGGTCCACAGTTATCCCTAACCATAAGCCTCTATTGTTTCCTCTAAAAACTATAGATTTGGGATCCGAACAAGCCCAAGACTCCCATGTTTTATTCATAATATTATTAGTCACATTTTAATGGGTAAAAGTAAGTAAACCATATGAAAGTAAAATTTCATATTCCTCAAGTAAAATTCAGGTTCTTACAATAAGCTTGTTGATCTCAAGCCAAATTAGAGAGATCTATAGGGATGAAGGTTCTCTTAGTGGATGGGGTGAGTAAAGGAAATGAAAATTCTTCAACAAACCTAATACTCTCCTTGGAATAGATATTAGAGGGATACAATATCTCCTTAAATCATTAATATATGGTGGCATGGTGATCAGTAATATAAGGTCCTAAATTACATCTACCTCAAAGTTGGTATAGTGCATCCGCACACAATGTCAATTATCTTCACTATGTAATTTTTTTAATAATCTAAGAGAGTTTTAAAAACAGTCCAATCCTTTGAGAAAAGTTCACAAGGTATTTATGCACATCTATTTTCATATCATAGATAATAACCAACTTCTTCAAAAGTTAAAACTAATTATAAAACAAACCAACTAAAACAATTTCATGAGTATAGATTGACGATGGTACTATAATTTCAATACATTTAGAGGGAATATTTCATTTTCAAGGTTTATAAAAATAATATTCCTCTTTTGAAGAAGAATCTGATTTCATATTTTTAAAACCAACTGATGTAGATTACTAAATTTTCTTCCAAAATGGAAAAAAATTAGCCAATAATCAATCCATTTTTATCAGTCAAGATATAATAAAAGTGGTATCTTTATGTGGTAGAACTAAATAATATTGAATTACTTGTCCTCTATCTTTGAGAAAAGAACGGATTTTTTTTAGATTGATCAAGATCTTATATTTATCTCATTATAATTATTGGAATACTTATAATTTTATAAATCATGTTTCATTTAAGATATTTAATCATATCCATAGAGAGGATTTCACACTCTCTATAGGATATAATAGTAGTCAACATGTCTATCATAAGAAATATATCTTCTAGCATTGGTTCTATTACACCCTGATCCAAGGATCTCTATCCTGAGGATTATTTACTTGAAATTATATCTATGACCAATTGAATCGGTTATTTTAATTCATCAAACTCATCTTTGGAGATTGATTACTATATAAGAGTCACTACCTATTCTTGGGACTTGATAAATTTATTTTCCAATACATTTACTACAATAATTAACTCATAATAATTCACTCAATCTCTTTCATCATAAGTATTTAATTCTACTCTAGGATTATCAAAATCGATATGATGTGAAGGAATTATCTAAAATAACTATTGGTACACTTATGCACTACATTCTTCATCTAAAATTTAATTTTCAATAACTTGTCAATTTTTGTAAACATGAGGTTCTTCGTCAAGTTATGAAGGCTCAAGTAATTAAATTCATGGTTTTATTTTCACAATGAGTAGGGTAGCATCATCATCATCTTCTTCTTATTATTCATAATCCTCTTCATCTTCATTTTTAATACTACTCTAACTGGTAATGCAAACTGAATCTCTTCTCATCTTTAAATGGTCCCCTAAATAGAGATATTTCAAAAATAGGGATTGATTCCAATGAAATGGATATGGTCTTCTCCAAACCAACACTGAAGAATCTCATAATGTTTGATTCCAAGTTCTCCTTTATTGTAGAAACTAGAAAAACATATGGCTAAACAATAACAAAATAAGGGACGTCAATCACCTGATGGGTTCCTGAATGAATTTATGGAATGGTATCTTCCTTAGTTAAAATTAATTATGAAATAATAACCAAATCTCTTATACATTTATCAAAAAGAGTTTTATTTTATATAATGCCTCTGCCATCTATAATCTTATCATGATCTTCTATAGGTGAAAGTAAACTTGTAGTAACATAAGAACGAACTTTAGGAGAAACCACCACATGAGAAGACTCCCCCAAAATATTAGCAGGGTCTAGTTCCACCTCATCTTCTATTATAACTAGTAATAACTTGAGACTATAATAACTGTAGTAGAAACTTGTATGCTTTAACACTCTAGAACATAAATTTGTTAAATGATCACAACATGTAGTTGTGGTCTCGTCCAAATGAAACGATCTTTAACAAAAACCATGGTTAAAGATCTTCCAAAGGGATAAGAATTTATATATTTATTCGGAATATGGAATATGTATCTTATTATATATCATTCCAAGTTTACAGTCTTTTATATCAAAAAAATATAAAATAATATTACATCTTGAAATAATATTTTTTTGGAATAACCATTGTGATGGTAAATTCTAGATTGTATATACTTCAAAAAAACCATTCACTTTGGTTCCATATCCTTAAAAAGTTTTTTTTATATCGTGTATTCCAAAAAGATATTTCATTATCTATGTAGGGATCACATCACCAATTGATGCTAGTGTTTTTTTCAAATCATAATGACCTTCATAAGGGCATCTAAATACTTCAACTATTATTGCAGAAGATGTCAAAAAATACTTTTGGTTTATGGTCACAGTTGTGATATCATTAAAATCACCAAAATTAAACAATTTCACTTCACTGAACTATCAAAAAAATTTATCAATGAAGAACATTGTTCAGTTATCATCAAACACATACTCTTATCCTTCACAATTTATAACTATATTAAGTAACTAGTTTGTTCAATTGAGAAAACTAAAATAGATAGCTCTAAAACTCATCACTTATCTAGCATAACTTGTGTGTTTATATCTTGTGGAAGTAGAACCATAATACCTCTTCATTTTTCCCATTTTCAGACTAGATTTTAACTATTAAGGCTAGTAGGTTTAAGATAAAATAAGATGATGGTTTATTGGTTCTAAAAGGGTTTTCACACAGGAAAAATTTTATATCTTTTGTTTTGAGGTAACTGAAGGGTCTCGCAGTGTAATGTATATGGTAATCATGAAAAAACAAACCTATATTTCATATGAGGATGTGACGAATACTCAAAATGGTAATGCTAAAATTTTAATGAAATAAATCAAATAGAAATTGACTAAATATAAGTTCATGCTCACTACACTACATAAAATTGAATTATGTAAAAATAAACAAATATAATTCAGATTTGATAAAATCAATTAATTTACTAGGAAAAGGTTTTGTAAAAATATATTCTAATTAATTTTCTATGCAAAAAAATCTAAATAGATATCACCTTTTGGCGTGTGGTCTCTTAAAAAATAATTCCTTAGATCAATGTTCTTTGTTCTAAAATAGTTTATTAAATTCTGTTAAATATTTATATAACTTATATTATCACATTTTAATTGAACATAATTAAAGTTCAATCCAATATCCATCACGATGGGTTTCATCCACAGCACCTATACGTAGTAACTTTTAGCTACAATGTATTCAGATTTAGTAGTTTATAATGATACAGAGTGTTGTTTCTACTAAACAATGATACTAAAGATCAACCAATAAAATAACAAGTTCTTGTGGTTATATTCCTATCTAATATAAACCCAATAAATTTAGTATCTCAGTATGAAATTAAATTAAAATTCATGTTTTTTCAAAAAAATATAGAAATTTAAATATTCCCTTTTAAATACCATAAAATTATTTTGGTTGAATTTAAATGATATTATTTTTGTTTTGATTGAAATACAACAAAAATACATGTTGAAAACATAATTTATATCCTACCCATAGTAAGATAAAGAAAACATTCAATTATTACTCTATATAACTTTTTTTAACTAGTTTTCTATGCTTACTTAAGTCATGTCTCATATTGGAACTAATGGGGGTTGAATAGGTCTTATTATTTTCAATTCCAAACTTTTTAAGTAAACAAAGTATACAATTTCATTAGTTTAAAACATTTCCAAAATATTTTTGATAAATTTGAACTCTAAAAAAATATTTTAACTCTGCCCTCATACTCATTTCAAATTCTTTTTGCATGACTTTTGGGAAATAATTAAAAAAAAATTGGATTTTTTACCTAAAGAAAAATCAACAGCTATATTTTCACAAGAAAAGTACCTTTTGAAGAAGTTTTCTTGAAAATTGTGGTGTCTTCCAATCCCACATTAAAACCATTTGATAAAAATAATTGAAATAAATCTTTCATACCATGATATAGGTTCTTATTTAATTCTATAGAGATAATTGGTAAGTTTTTAAAAATAATTTTGAGAATCAGGGTCTTCAAAACTAGAAGGTTTTTCAATATAAACTTCCTCCATTAAAAATCCATAACGAAATGTATATTTAACATCCATCTAATATAATTTAAAATTAATATGAGATATATATTCTATTACTATTATAATTTCTTATAACCTAGCTACTGGGGAAAATTTCTCTTAATAATCTATTCCTTCTTCTTGATTATAACCTTTTCAACTAAGATATATTTATTCGTATTCATAACACCTTTATTTTCATGACCTGGACCAAGACGGGGCTTAAGCCATAACTAAACCAAGCCTTCCACCATAGGCCATGGGTGGCACTGAAGGCGTAACTAAAATCAATGTGTCATTTTCTTAAAGTAATTGTATGAACACGCCCACAAACACCTTGATGTAATAGTGTAGAGATATAAAAATATGAAAAGTAAAAATGCATGCATACATCTATCCCCAAACTAGAGTAAAATAGAATTTCTGGAAGATTAAATAAGGAAAAACACTTGCTGAATAAAATAAAACTATAAGAGTCCAACCTACTCTGAAGGAGGGGATAACTATAAAAAGAAATTGTCGGAATTCTCCTCAGCCCAACTCTAGTAAACAATTCGTCCAGTCTAGCTCATTAAGCTCCACCTGCCTTGAGTCCTCTAGGGATTCGTTTAAATGGCCTATGTTCTCAACAAGACACAAAACATGTAGGAAAATCCTATGCAAGGGTGAGTATAATAATACTCAATAGGAACCCCAAAAAACCTAATGAAAAAGGTATAAACTGAAAGGAAACAATCCACTCGACTTAGCCTGAGGAAACCTAATTGAGAGAGAAAATCCATCTCAAACTATCCTCAGTTGTACATGACTAGTTACCTAATTCAAAAGAAACACAAACAAAATAGCAAGGAAAAATTTATCCCATAGATCAACCTAGAAATAATTAACCTCTTCCAAGAATAGGGGGATCAACATAGTGATTATATAAACTACACGTTGATTATTTTCCACCCCTAGTAGGAGAGTAGAATTTTCTAACCACGAGAACCTAGACATGGAAAGAATGTGGAATACCCCCACACATATTTTCCTCCCAAGGATAGAGAGTAACCAAAAATGAAATGTGGGCATAGAAGAAGCATTTATACTCAGTCTATAAAGATTTTCAACCCAAAACATAACAACATCACACAGGCCCCCAAAAACCACCCAAATATACTCATTCCAAAATCCATGTCTCATGAGGCTATAACCTCATGGAAAACAATAGGATTCAACTCGAGGCTCAAGAGTTAATGTACAACTAGGAGAACACACTCCATGAGCTCAGCCATCCTTGGTAGAACCTATCTGAGAGATATGCTCCATCATGAATAACTCATTATGTCCAACTATGGTGCCCAACAATAGAGTTCCTACCATCTCTAACCTACGCCCTTTGTAAGGTCATAAAAACCCTAGTGGAAAGGCTCTACCCTCACCACTGCACATAGTTGAGGGAGAACTACTTTAGAATATACACCACATGCATCCTCTCTAATGAGAGATAATGGAAGGACCTTCACCTCACCGCTGCCCTAAAATTGACGGAGTAATAGCTTCTAAACCAACATGTGAAACCTTTGTTTCCCCTGTATGGAGTGTCCCACATCTCAGTCCATCAAAGGAGCACTAACTCCTGACCAGGTATTGCATGTAACTAGTGGAGGGTCCTACTCCCTCTATTGTACTGAACAGAATAGGTAGAAAAACTATAATAGAGGACCCATTCTCCACTAATACTCGAAGAACGAGGTAGTACTTATCTATAGATGTGGACCTACACCCTGTCATGATAGGGGAATATAACTCAAAGGATAGAGGACCTGCACCCTAGTATGATAGGGGAGTACTACTCGACCAGCTCGATTACTTTGGGGGACCCATTCCTTAACATTATAGGGGAGTACCAACCCTGTGATAGAGGACCCACTCTCTGGCATAATAGGGGAGTACCAACTCCATCGGAATAACATGTATGGAGGACACTCACCCTATAACGATAGGGGAGTTCTAACTCCATGTATAGAGGGCCCGCACACTAACATGATATATGAGTATTCACTCTATCAATACAAAATGTCTGGAGGATGCACACCTTGACATGGCATGGGAGTATTGAATATGTGGATAGAGCACATGAGCCTTAGCCCGGTTGGAAAGGTCTCTGATGGTGCATCCAAGCGACCAGGGATCAAAACCAGGCGGAGGTAGGATTTCTGGGTTACTGTAGTAGTACTGTAGCGGGAACTGTTGCAGTACTATAGCAGGCACTGTTTGGCACTGTAGCAGCCAGGAATATGCCCCCGTTTGGGCCTTCGGGCATCAGATTTGATCCCCGAGTCCTCCATTGGCCTTCGGGCAACCAGGACTTCAGGTCAGTTGGGCCTTCGGGCTATCCATATGGCCTTCGGGTCACCTGCAGATACAAACCAGACCAAACTACAAGGAACAAGCTCTACAAGGAGGATGAGCAAAGGAGCTTTCACCACAGCAAAAGCTAAACGGATTGCAAGAATGAGAGGGTATGGCACCTGCCATTGGGGCAAGCCTGTGCATGCACAGGAACGCCTAGCTGAACAGCCATGCGGAGGTGAAGAGCTGATTTCAAAGATGAAGATGCTGGGGAGGAGCAGTTCCAAGTTGTTAGTCTGGGTTGTATGGTATGTTTGTGCCTACGGGCATTGGTTCCTATATGGCCTACGGGCATGTAATAGGGTTCCACCTCATCCCTTGAAAGGTGGATTATCAATCAATAAAAAATGAAGGCCTTCGGGCCATTGGAGGAGGAGGAATATGTGGATAGAGGACCTACACCATGCTCTAACAGGGGAGTACCTACTCAAGTTGTCCAAGGAGTATGGAGGCTCTGCACCCTAGAATGGAATGGGAGAATTTTACAACTATAAAAACATCAGGGGGAACCCACGCCCTAATCCATTAGTGGAGTATCGGCCACAGAAGAACTACCCAAAGATAAAAGAACTTGAACCCATGAATAGGGGAGTCACATCTCTATTGAAGAAGATAGGTAAGGTAAACTCACTCCTTGATTCCATAGGGGAGTACTAAACCCAATGTCTCTCTTATGAACCACACAGATCTACTACATCATTCAATTTACATGGAAACGAACATCATGATTGTCAAAATTCATGTCACAACATTGTCCCATGTAGGGGACCTATTCCCTATTACAACAGGGGAGCACCACTCTACTAGCCTTAGAGCCTAGCGGACCCACATCCTAAGAACAAAGGGAAGGGTACTAGCCTAGAAAGTTAACTCAGTGATCCACCCTAATCACTCCCAAAGTTAAGAATTTATATTCAATCTTTGTGCTCGATTCATGAAACCTCCTATCTCATAGGCCGAAACAGAGGCCACCATTGTGTTCGTTGTAGAAAACTGCTTAGGGTAGGCTACTCACCAGCCTAAATCCAAGCTCCATAGAAAGAGATACCAAATATGGAAGATCTTGAGAAGATCGTCTAGGAGTACATGCCATGCACTAGGTTACACATGGCATGTGATCCCACCAAAGCACCTAGACATAAATCCTATCTACATGGGTTACCAAACTATGTAGGGGTACACAGTGTGTAGAGATGGTACACATCCTATCCCGCTTCACCCATCCCCTGACTGTGTGGTTTTATTATTTTCATGTACTAGACCCCAATTCTATGTAAATTGGTTATGTATTAGTACACACCCATGTTTTTTCACATGGTAAACCCAATCCATATCCCATGGTCACACGGTTTGGGGTATTACATGGCATGTAACCCTAGTACAAGATGTGTTACCCTAGTACACGACATATAAAACCTGATGTTCAGCTTATCTAAATAATAATGGATACATGGGGTGTCTTACTGAACTATACACTATGTAGATGGTAATTCCAATTAGTTATTACCTTCAAACCCCCCCCCCCCAATTTTTCCAAATTTGCTCCAAAACCTATAGATCTACCTATAAGGGATCTCTAGAAATTTTATTTGGGCTCTATAACTGTAAAAAAATGCATAACAAATGGGATCAGGAACAAACTCAAAAATTCCTACCTCAAGGGTGAAACGAAAATGCTTTGGGTGTATAATGATGCCCTGATTATGATGTTCCTCTATCTGATGATGATTAGTTTCTGAAGTGGAGATCGGAAGCACTTTGTTGCATTGATTCGGCATCGGTTCTTCATCATTGTTGGGGAGAGGAGAGGAGATGTTTTATCCTCTGGGTGTGTTGTGAACCCAACATCAGAAGGGGATGGAAAGGATTTTATTGTTTTAAATTAATTAATTAAATATTCAATTAGTAAATTAATTCCACCTCATAATGCCCTGTTAACTCACCTCGGACTAAAACCTTCAGCGAGGATGACTTTAGATCACTCATAGAGTAAAAAAAATGTTTTGAACTCAACCATGGTCTCAAAAATATTATATGAGACTCCTATTAGGATTTATTCATGTTTTATGTGAAACTATACACACTTGAAAAAAAATATATTAAATATTTTTAAAATCACTATCTTGAGGCTCCCCAGGCCCCAAATTCCCACACCGACTCAGTGCCTGGCTACATAAATATTTTTCAAAATATTCCAAAGTCTTACAGGTCAAAACCTAAGTCACTATATCACTACCACCTTAATGATTTCCATCCTTGAAAAGAAAAAATGACTAGGCGCAAGGAAATGAAACTAAGCATTCCACTAAAACTCCCACACCAGCAAGCTCGCCAGGGGTTCTCGTGATGCTTCTAAGATCACACTTGGGGGAACCCCCAAATCCAAACCACTCTTATATCTAGATCCAAATAGTAAAATCCATTCAACAAAGAAACACACATCTCTTTAGCTACGATTGGTGAAAATCACTAAGTTCCATGGTTCATCTACAACCCTATTGTCTAGTGTCACACCACCTTGCTAACCTAACATAGATACCGATAAAACCCCACAGTTTACATCCACCCCTAGATGAACTATTTCATAACCTCCTAAAGCATCTGTTATTCATGGTTAAATTTGAGCATGTGAGGGTAAAATTGAAAGAAACAGGGCTGACAAGTGTAAACACTAGCACTTACTAGGCCCTTTATCTGTGAAACTCTAGTTGTATCATAGCTCACCAAAAATAGAAATACTGTCACACCCACTAGTTTCATCCCAACTGAGTATGGATTGTAGTAATCCAATCCAAACTAAGGATACATCATAGGGTCTAACTCTACAACTATGGAATAGTTTTAATCAAGTATATCCCTTTACCAAGTTCTCTAAGAAAAAGTTTCAAGCAGAAAAGCTCCACCTGAAAGGATATGAAATACTCTGACACTCCATTACACAAACCACCATGAACACAAAATTAGAAGGAACTTGTATACCACACCTCAATACTATCCACTTTGGGCAGCACTGACTCACTCGAACGGTTTTGGTCGCATTCTAAAAATGTGTCTCAAGGGGGAAAACCACCCTTTCTTCTAGTGAGTCCAAAGCTACGTCAAAATGCACCACATCCTCCTTGAGCATCTCGCATACAAAGCTAATTCCATGAACATGATGGTAATAATGAACAAAAATTGGCTTCCCAAATGCTTAGTTGGGTCTTACCAGTCCCTCTATCTCAAACCACCAATATATCACCCAACCCCAAACATACAATTCATAGGGACTCATCCACCATGGATTAATACTATCCACTTTGGGCGGCACTGACTTTCCCTTAGGATTCTACTCACACCACAAAAATGCATCTATATGGGGGAAGGACCCCTCTTTCTCATACAATTGAATATACATCGAAAAACACGCACGCATAGTTCTACTGACACCTTGAGTTACTCAAAACAAACCTCGAGGAAGAAACGAAAAGAAAAGTGTACCAATTAATAGTTTCTATCAATACTTCTACAAAAAAAATAAAGGACACATAGAACCACCTTACACCTCTTGCTATTATCCTAGATCTTGTGCCACATCAACTATCTCACAGAACTCCCTACTCCAAATGTTATCTTTGTGAAAGAGGATCATCAACTGGATTACTCTCAGTAGCTTAGCAGGTCATAAAATCTTTAATAAGATGTCCCGGATCATTACAAGTGTAATAGTACATGTCCTTCTGTTGACCTGGTCCCCGATGCAGCTCCTATGTTATAGGACCATGTGTCCGAGTCTGGGCATGGGTATACCTCATGTGTTGTGATCCTATCATTTATCATCTTCCAACTACTTCAGATGCCTCATCCTCATGACCACCACTGCATGACACATCTACATATCCCTCCACCTAAAAGCTCTCCATAATTATAGCCCAATCTTATACCCCCACATAAGAGGGAAGGCACAAGGAGACCACACATACTCCGACATCTCTGTGGAGTACCTACTCAAAGGTATGAGCTCTAATGAAAGGATCTCAAATCATATCCAATTAGTATTAGGATAGTAATGTGATCCTCGTTGAGTACTCCACCATAGTCCTTCTACCATGTTGTAGCTGTAGAAGCTCCTAGATACACACTAACATCAGTATGTATAGGTAGAAATATTCCCTGAAGAGTCTATTCAAGTCCACCCAAGTGAGTGTCACCTCATCATGGGATAGTGTTACTAAACTTCACCATCTATTGGTCATACTATGTTGAAGGCTCACTGCCAGCACCACCATCTAATCGGGAGGTGTCCTCACAAGGTGTAAAATTCACCTGACTTCCTCGAGCAAGTTATGAGCTTCCTAGGGGTCTGGATCACCCCACTACCTCAGAGGTTGATACCTATGTAACTCATGCAGTGAACTTAGCCTGTGCGCATCCTTATCTTGAACTACTAGCACAACCAGCTGCTCAATGGGTGGTGGATAAACTAGTTGAACACCTGAAGGTAACACCTCAAAACCAATGTCATGCACTAAATCCTTATCATAGGGAGGATATTAACCATAATCCCTCCATAGTAAAATATTTGTAAATCGTCACAGAGTCATCCTGAAATACAATCAAGACACATCACAGTCAAATATTATATCTAGGGAGCTGACTCAAAAAGGAAAAAAACCAAAAAACATTACTATATGATGCATTTAACATTAATACCTGATACAAATTTCTTGGCATGCAGAGTCTACATGTAGGTTGTTAGGGTCCTGGTGGATGGATACTTCATCAATCTCACTGTAACGTCCCGACCCGGATGCCACTAACCGGGGCTCTGAGCCGGCTCGCCATAAGGCCTCAAGCACATTTCCCCAAACGCCAGAGGCTGCCGACTAGTAGCGAGGGCCTTGGGTGTGATAGTGGGGAAAATATGACCTCATTGGAAGAGTACACCGCATAAATAAATAAACATGCCATAGAAAAAGCAGTGAATAACCAACAACAATAAACAGTGGAACACTAAATCAACCAACTGGAGCACTTATGTATATATGAAATGATGCATGATACATATCTAGGAAAGTAGTCAAACAAGTCAGAATGCTGGAAATCACCATAGTACCAAAACAAGTACAAAAGAGAATAAAATAGCTCCTCAGCATCTCAAGCCAAATCTTGGTCCGATGCTCTCATTCTCCAAGAAATCATGTACCGGAAGTCGAAGGGCGCTTTCCCTTGTCTATACCTGTAACAACATAGTCTTCTTGGGCCCAAAATCATGGCCCAAACAAGTTGTGAGATAAAATCCTTGTAGGCAACCACCCGGAGATCTATGCCTAATAGTCTGTGAGTATATGGTAGGTAAAAGTACAGTAAGAAGTAAACAACAATAGCAAAGCAACAGGCAGTAAATAGTAAGCAGTAAAGCAGGATGACACACAACAGTAATCAATCCACAACCAACAAAAGCAGTGAAGAAAGCAGTGAACAAGTATGAAAACCCTCTGGGAAGTACTCGCAGCCATCCCCTCTGGTCCTATCCAAGAAGTACCACAACCCTCTAGGAAGTGCACTCAGCCTAAACCCCCTGGTTTGGTCATACGAATTTATGAGACTCTCTGGGGAATCACACTCGGTCAATTCCCCTTATAGTATAGGGTAGTCAGGGACTCTCTGAGGAAGATCATGTGGTCTAACCCTCTTATCCCCAAGGTCTAGAGACTCTCTGAGGAAGCTATCTTGGTGAATTCCTCCTATAGCCTCAGGTATACCACAGACTCACTGAGGAAGCTCACTTGGTCAATTCCTCCTCTAGCCTGGGAAGGTTCTTAAAGAGAAATCAAACAAGGTAAGTCTCTCTGAGGAAGATCACTCGGTCTACCCTCCTATAGTCTATAAAATCTGAAGGCACCTTAGGAGCTCGCTCGGTCTATCCGATGTGGCATATAATTTCTAAATCTCACTGAGGAAGCTCGCTCGGTCTACCCTCCTATAGTCTATAATGTCAAAGACTCTCTGGGAATTTTACTTGGTCTTTCCTTTATAGTCTATAGCACCAGGTTCTCTCAGACCCGTGCTAGTAAGTGCATAATAATGGTATAAGGCCAAAGTACACCTATAGAGCTACTTGTCTAACATTCTACAGGACAACAAACATGTTATTCAAAACACTCCATCCTATAGACACAAGGCATGGCAACAGTCATAACAGCCAAAGGCTAACAAGACCCAAAGGTCGTAAATAGAGAAAATCATGGGAAAAACATCCAAGCATAACAAATTATCCTCTAAAATGATTAATTTACCTCCATAGAAGTATAAAAGAAAGGAAGGCTAACAACAAGGGAAAAAAGGTAAACACGCAATACCCCGTTCATGGGTATTGGTTGAATTTGCACATAAAACTCAAGGACATTGAACGGTAAGGCACAAACAACCTACCTCAATCCAAGGAGATCGATATACTTGAACCAAGACGACTAATTCTCCCTTGAACGTTGTAGATCTGATAAAGAGTCCAAAACGCTAAAACCACGATAACTTGGAAACGAGGAGAGATCAAGGAATGAAACACAAGAAGAAGGAAGAAATCACTGCTATGGTTCCAACGCAATTGACGGTGGTTGAATCATCCAATAGATGGAGGCTCGGGAATCCGGAGATTTTTGGTGGTTGTACGGTGTCTCTCGGTCGAACCATACCTAGAAGAAGACATTTATGGCGATTGGGCGCAACCCCGGTTCGTTTAGTGAAAAAAAATAAAGTACAGGGTGTGTAATTTTAGAGTACATGGCATGTACGAGGTCTTTCCATAATCCACCAAAATTGGCCTCCATGTCACCCCTACACACCGTGTGTGTGGCCTGGACACGGCCAGTACACGGCTTCGAGCGGGAAAAGAGTACACAACATGTACTCCGAAAGTACATGGTGTGTACTTCAAAATTTTCCAGAAACTTTATTTTTATCAAAAACTCCAGAAAAGAAAAGTCATACCTGAAACGAAGATCCGAGTTCTTAAAAACTTCCCCCCTTAAAGAAATTCATCCCCGAATTTCCCTAGTGAGGCATTGAAGAAGAAACCCCAAACAGCTCCGGCCACTACAATCGTACATCGGCCTTCCTCTCCCAGGTCTCATCCTGTACTCGCCCATGATACCAAAGTACTCGTACAAAAGGAACAGACCACCCACGGATAACCTTCGTAATGCGATCAACAATCCAGATAGGATGCTCCTAAAATGACGTATCCACTTCAAGCTCAACCTCCTCGGGTTGGAAGACATGAGATGGGTCTTAAAAGTAACGTCAGAGCTGAGAGACGTGGAAGACATCATGCATATCCTGGTGCCTCTAAGGTAGAGCAACCGATAGGCAACCCACCCAACTCTCTCCAACACCTCAAATGGCCCAACATACCACGGGGAAAGCTTACCCTGTCTCTGAATCCTCCTGTGTACCAACCGCGGTGAGACACATAGGAAAACCTGACCTTCGACCTCGAACTCCAAAGGTTGTCTCCGCTGATCAGCATAAGACTTCTGTTGAGACTGTGCTGTAGCCATCCTCTTCCGAATCAACTCTATCTGCTCTGAGGTCTCCTAAACAAGACGAGGTCCCCACAAAGCTACCTCTCCTACCTCCAACCAGCATAAGGGTGATCGGCATGGCCTAATGTACAAAGCCTCGTAAGGTGGCATCTGAATGGTTGCCTGAAAACTATTTTTGTAGGAGAACTCTATAATAGGTATATACTTCTCCCAAGAACCTCCGAAGTCTAGAATGCAAGCTCGGAGCATATCCTCAAGCACTTGGATCGTGCGCTCGGACTGGCCATCAGTCTGGGGATGGTATGATGTACTCAAAAGTACCTGTGTACCGAAAGCCTTATGAAGTCTCTGCTAGAACCGAGAGGTAAAGCATGTATCCTTGTCTCAAACAATGGAGTGTGGAACTCTATGCAGGCGTACTATCTCTTGGATGTATAGTCCTCCCAGATCATCAACACTGAAGGTCTCCTTGATGGGTAGGAAGTGTGAAACCTTCGTAAGCCTGTCGATGACAACCCAAACAGAATCACTTCCCCGAGGCGACCTCGGTAACCTGGTCAAAAATTCCATCGCGACAGCATTCCACTTCCACTCAGGAATGGGTAACTGCTACAAAATCCCCACTGGTCGCTGATGCTCTGCTTTCACCTGCTGAAAAGTAGAACATCTCATGACAAAACCAGCAACATCTCTCTTCATACCTAGCCACCAATACTGGTGGTGTAGGTCACGATACATCTTGGTAATGCCAGGATAGACTGCCCAAACTGAGGAATGAGAATATCGCATCATCTCCTCGCGTATGTATGCTGGCACCCATACGTGTCCCTGGTAATGCAGGATCTCATCCCCGCTCACTGTCCATCCAGGAAGAGGGTCCCCTCCTGACACACTCTCCCGTAGGACTAAGGACTCTGAATCTGATAGCTGCCTCATCTGCACCTGATCATGAAGTGTAGAGGTAATAGCAGCATATGAAAGGAAAGTCTTTCCCTGCCTTTTGTGCTCCTCTAGATGCATCTCAGAGAACAGAGCCATAAGCTTCCACTCACTGCTGGCCTCCTGAACTTCCTGAATCTAAGTTCTCATGCTCAAAGCATCAGCCACTGCATTTCCCTTTCCCGGTGTATAGGCGAGCTCAAAGTCGAAGGACTGAAGATACTCGACCCACCTATGCTATCTCAGATTCAGATCATGCTGAGTGAAAATATACTTGATACTCTTGTGGTCGGTGAAAACCACAATGTTCTCTCCCATAAGGTAGTGTCTCCAACAGCGTAAGGCATGAACAACTGATGCCAGCTCAAGATCATGTGTCGGGTAGTTCCTCTTGTGTGGTCTCAACTGCTGAGACCCGTAAGCAATGACTCCATCTCCCTGTATAAGCACAGCTCCCAGCCCAATACCTGAAGCATCACAGTAAACAATGTAACTTTTTCCCGGCTCTGTCAAGGCTAGTATCAGTGATGACGTCAACCTCCCCTTCATCTCTTGAAAGGCTGACTCATAAGAATCTGACAATAAAAACTTCACCCCTTTCTTGGTCAGACCTGTCAACGGTGCTTCTAGGTGCGAAAAGTCTTGAATGAAGCATCTTTAGTATCCAGCCAGCCCTAGGAAACTCCGAACCTCAAAAACATTTTTCGGCTGGTCCCAAGAAACTACAGCTCTCACTTTCTCTGGGTCCATAGATACTCCAGCCTCTGAGATGACGTGACCCAATAATTGAATCTGATCCATCCAAAAGTGGAGCTTCAAGAGTTTAGCATAAAGACGATGCTCTCTCAGTGTACTCAGAATGATCTCAAGATGGGTGGCATGGTCGTGTCGAGTACAAGAGTACACCAAGATATCGTCCACGAAGACCACGACGAAGGAGTCTAAGTAAGGATGGAACACTCGGTTCATCAGTTCCATGAAAACCACAGGTATTTTCGTGATACCGAACAGCATGACTATATACTCGTATAGGCCATACCTGCTCCTAAAGTCTATAAGAGGTATATCAGATGGTCTTACGCGCAACTGATGAAAACCGGACCTCAATTCATTCTTCGAGAATACCCGAGCTCCTCAAAGCTGATCAAAGAGGTCATCAATCCTTGGAAATGGATATCGGTTCTTGACCATCAACTGGTTCAGCTTCCGATAATCCACACAAAGCCGAAGGGTGACATCTTCCTTCTTCACAAATAGGACAAGAGAACCCCAAGGAGAATTACTGGTTCGGATGAAAACATTTTCCTGTAACTCCTCCAACTGCTTCTTGAGCTCCTGCAATTCAGGTGTAGCCATCCTATAAAGAGGAATGGACACTGGTGCCAATCCTGGAACAAGCTCAATCGAGAAGTCTACCCCACGCTTTGGAGGAAAACCTGAAAATTCATCTGGGAAGACATCCCTGAAACGATCCACCACTGGGGGAAAGTCTAACTGTGAAGTCCCATGGTCATCTAGATAAAGACTGGCAATATGGACTGTAACTTCCCCTAGCCCATGATTCTATGGTCCAGCCCTACCTGCCTGGACAACACACTTGCCTCTATGAAGGAAGGATCTGCCCTCTGGTGATAAGAAACTCAGCCTGCGGCGATAGCAATCGACGACTGCCTGGAAAGGAACCAACCAGTCCATCCCAAGAATGACGTCATAGCCCGAAATCTCTAGGATATAGAGGTCCCATAAGAAGTGACACCATGCAACCTCAAGAGGGAACTCTTTGCACTGGCGTATGCTAGATGTCCTCGTTCCCAATGGCACGTCAAGAGTCAACATGTCAGCAGACGAAAGGATACAGAGCCCAAGGCTCTCCACAACCGCAACAGAGATAAAGCTATGGGAAGCACCTGTAACACCCAGAGATTTTATGAAAAATATTCTTTTTAATTTCTTTAATGTCTTGTGTTGTACGCTACACCAAAAGGAGCTTGCACAACACACATCCTTGACTTTCCTTGCATTACACGCAATCGCGACCTTCCTCGATGGCATGTATAGTACGCAATAACGAGTTTCACTAAACAACAATATGCTATTAAGATATTATTAAAACTAGCCGTTATGAATAGTAATAACCACTTTTTGAAATTTTGTAAATTTTATTTTTCAAAATGGACTTCATTTATGGATTCGGAGTATCGAATTTAGCCTAAGGTGAAATTTTGGTACTTTTCGGATAACTTTCATATTCTGATGAATAGTGAAAATTACTAAATTTTAATTAAAAACAACTTTTTTCAATCGAAATAATTAATAGTGATAAATTATTAATTTGAGTGGTTTTAAAGTATATTTAGAATATATTTTTACAATTCAATACAATGTTGGTCATTGGATGTAATTTCACATTTAAACCAGTTATAAACAAGTGTCAATCTTTTGATAGTTATTATCTCTTAAAAACACGCCTTTTGTTTAGACGACGGGAATTAATTTTTAAATTAATTAATGAAACTGATATGTTTTGAATTTGGTAAAATAGACATCATTTTTGAGTTCATAATATCAAATATATCTTAGGCCTAATTTTTGGTATTTTTCTGAAAACTTTCAATTTTCGATTAATAGTGAAACCACTAAGTGGTAGTTAAAAAAACTGAATTGTTCATAAAACTTAATTTTACCGCTTCTGTGAGTGGAATTTCGAAAATCCGAGAGACACGGTTAATATCAAGGACTTAAATGTGGTTCAATGAGATGAAAATAATTTTTGGTGAATAGTAACTTTTTACTTTTTTTACCACGGTTAAAAGTAAATAGGGTAATTAAGGGTAAATATGATATTATTATTACCCTAACACCTGTCCTAATTCTATTGGATAAGTGAAATTCGACCAAAAACAAACTTAGAAATAAAATATGACCATTTAGGACCACTTGGATTAGATTAGGACATTTATTATTAATTTATTTAAAGAAGGGTTAAAAGAGTTAAAATCAATGTTTATTTACTAAAACATTTTTAATATGGGGTTATACATAAGATAAATTCGACTATAAATATTCATTAGAAAGATAAAAAGATTTCCTACATAATGGTATTTTATTTGTAATTTTTAGACATTAAATAATTTCATTTATTTATGACACCATGATGATGCAGTAATTATCTTATTAATGAAATATTGAAATAATTGATGTTATAAACACAAAAATAAATGTAATTTGAGACTTTTTATGAATTCCACTAATTTTATAGGTTACTATGATATATTGGTGTTGATTTAATCAACTTGGTTCGAACATATAATTATTTTATGACTTTCACAAAAATCATATATCAAATAGTGTCAAAATTGACACAAAATAGTTTTTAAATCAAATATTATATTATTAATTGTTATTTTATTCCTAAAAATCTAAGGTTAGGCCAAATTACTTAGATAAGGATATATATATATTAATAATAAATAATTTGGGGTTCGTTTGGCATGTTATAGTAAGTGTATTAACCCTATAGTGTAAGAAAACAAAAAGACACGGTAAAAGTTAAATTATTTAACTTAGAGTTAAATCTAATTGATAAGGTTAAAATAATAACCTAAACTTGTCTAAATCCTATTGTTTGATAGATTTTCGACCCATCCCCACTTTAGCTTCGAAATAAGACCCTTTGGAACCATTATAAACCGATTTTGACTTTAATATAAAATAATATTTTGAGATATTCCTAAGGTGCCCCTCTCCTCCCTTATAAAAGGACACCTCCTCCCCCTCCTCCTCACACCAATTTGAGCACTCAAGCTCGGCCAACCCCTGACAAAATCCCTTCTCCACTTCCCTATAATAATCCTAGAGGTCCTGGTCTTCTTCAAAGACCAATATTAGTTCCCTAAGTGGAGGATTCAAAGAGGCGTTTCAAAGAAGAGGTAATATCCATTACCGATCTTTTCAATTTCTTTCTTCTTCAACTTCTTCTTCTTTAGTTGTTTCATGATAAAGTAATAACATCAGTATTACTTACATACTGATATGTTATTATAAATATGAAACAACTCTAATTAACCTTCTATCCATCCTATGGGAAAAGGAAATCACCGCACGTGTGTACGTACGGAATACCGTCTCCACGCCGTGGTGTAATCTATTTTCCGCCACCACCTTAATTGGATGGGTATAAAGGTGTAATGAGTAACTATATATGATTATTATAAATTTATATTTATACTGAAATAGTATACATACACTTCAACACAATTCCACGACCATGGGAACGATATCATCGCTCGTGCGTACGTACGGACTACCGTCTCCACAACGCGATGAGACTCATTCTCAATGATTAACCATTCATGAATGATTATAAAGTATATATAATAAGTACTAATGAAATATATGACCTAATAATGATACTGGAATTATTTATATTTATATGTATGTCATCTACTTAATTCCATTCAATTCAATAAGGAAACGAAAACAGCGTTCATGCGTACGTACGGACTACCGTCTCCATGAACGGTGTATTTATTTCCATTTACTGATTTATTATATATGTATATTCTGAATATATATATATAAATCAAGTTTTATATTCTGGAATTAAGTAATCATGATCTAAGTAATCATATGAACATTTACAAGTTAAAAACACGAACGAAAAATGAGACGATTTTACCCAAAACGCTACTTTAACATTAATTTACAAAAGAACGGGTAATATAAAGTCATAAGTGGACCATATATGATATAATAACACTGAATATGATTCTGTAATAAGTCAATAACATGATTTAAATCATTATACAGGAGGTTTGGACACTTACAAAGCAAGTCGGACCTAAGGTAAGGGAAATATCACAATCTCATTTTTATCCGAGATTGTTTATTCGTAAGTATTTACTGGGGTGTATTTTATCATCCACATCCATGTTCCCTCAATATGTAATATTGTTTCCATCCACTTAAAATAGGTTAAATCCAATTTTACCCTTCGGTGAGTTTTTAGTAAAGAATATGAAAGGAATCTTTTGTCGTTTTTTCGTACGAGGTACTTTTTGACTTTTCCGACAAAAGTACGAAGAATGTTTTTTTAACTTATACGGCATGAATGGATTTTTAAAAAATTATTTCCAAGAAGCTTCCTTTACAAGTTTTCAAGTTTATTTTTAATCTACTTCTTTTATTTTAAAGTCATATGACATTTTAAGAAAGGAAAAATGTTTTTGAAGTAGAAAGGATATTTTCCTCAAGAATGAAGTTCAAGTATTTTATCAAAATTATTTTCCATCTAAGATAATAAAAGGGTTCTGTTTTTATCCCTATTATTACATTGGTTTGATTATGTTGTGATGGAAATATTTTTATGAATTCCTTTATCTTATATGAATTTTTTTATGATGTCATGATGTTTAAGATTCCCATTTTTATTACATGGGTTATGCAATGATGTATGGTTTATGATTTTGTGGCACACATAAGAATGGTATCATTATGAGATGGGTGGGACCTATATCTCCCTCCAATGCATTGGGTAAAGATTTTATATCTCATGAGATATACATGGCTGGAATGGTTGGTTATACTGGTTCAGTGAAACAGGACTGAAACGAGGGTTACTCGATTCAGAAATGGGCTTTGTCCACTAAGATAGTCTTGGTAATGAGTCTTGACTAACAAGAAATGATTCTCTATGATTATGTGTGAATGCCACAAAGTTTCATGTTTTAAGTTATGATTATTGTGATTACATTTCACTGCCATGATTTATCCCATGTTATGAAATTATGCTCTCTTTTGCAGGTTGCGATTTCCAAAATGTTATGTTCTTTTGAATATGATGTGATTGATATTTCTGTTGTTTACCCTTACTGAGCATTTGAGCTCACCCTTTTATGTTTTCTTTTCCCCAGGATATAAAGAAAGGTTTTAGGTAAGAAAAAAAAGGAAGATTTTTATGGGAGATGTTGAAGATCTTTCACCAGGATTAGAAGATTATATTCCGAGTTTCCAAAGACACTAAACTATTACGATCCTTGCGTGTGTGTTTTTGTTATGTACTAAGTATTCCGCAAATGTAATGTAATGTCAATGTACGTCAGGCTTAGGGTCTCTACAGTTGGTATCAGAGGAAAGGTTTAGTCAACCTTTGGAAACTAGGATGCGAAAACGTTAGTGAGATCCCTAGAGATATTTCTAAGGTATGTCTAGGGATGTCTCTAAGGTTAAGTATACGTATAGGTTATAGTCCTATAATTGTGCTAATGATCTTAGAATTTAAACCTAAGATTTTAGATATTGAGGGTACTCCCCCTTTACTATGTTGTCTTCCCTATCATGATTTCACCTCTCACAGAATTCTTTTTGTGTTTTAGTTAATGGAGGGAACTAGAAGGAATTCGGTTAACATTGAATCCAATGGACAAATTGGTGACTATGAGCAACAAAATTGTGTAATGCCTAGAGATAAAGATATTGTGATTATGTCGAATCAGTCATCGTGATATATGATTAACAAGGTGAAATTTAGTGGTATTCCTAATTCATCAAAGAAGAGGAAGATAAACTATTATGCATGTTTGCATGTTAAGGAGCATAAAGAAAGGAAGATTGAGATTTCTAAAGAAGGGAAGAAGAACCTTGAGGAATACCTCAAATGGAGGGACCGATGTTATCTGTGTGAAGAAAAGGGTCATAGAGTGATAGACTGTTATGGAGTTCAATGTATTATTTGCAGAGAACATGGGCATTACCCAACTCAATGCCCTGACCTAAAAAGTTACTTCTAAATCAAGGAAAGACTTATTCCAGGATAATCATTGAAGTGGATGGACTGAAGTGTTTATGTATTGGTATTCAGGAATAATGTTGTTGAGGTACTTTTATGGTGTATGGAAATATTTATGTATTGGTCTATTGTAGTTTTCAATAATTTTAAGGTACCGGTAACCAGGAAAAGTGACTCAAATATTTTGGAAAGTAGATAATATTCCTATATTGAAGGGATAAGGAGAAAATTAAATGTTTGACAGTATTCATGAGCTCATGATTGATATAAGGACTAAGTGATATCATGGTTTGAGTATATAAAATTTTGAGTATTTTGGTATGTGGAAAGTGTTAACTTTTAACTGCATTCATGTTTTCAATAAGGTTCAATGGGTATTCAAGAGAGTACATGATTAAGGACATTGAATGTTTGGAATTTGACCAACAAAACATATCTTATGATATATGGGGATCAATGATGATATTAAATCTCTGGTAATCGTTTTCATTATGTTATGAGAGTGGACTGCAGTATTATGGATAAGCCTAAAGATTGGAATGGATTATGTTGGACATAAGTTAGTATTGTTTAAGGATAGAAGTTTTTTCGATATTATTGATGGTATGTTATAGTAATATAGTTTTAGAAAAAGGACAACCTGCAGGACGGGCGACAGCCCATCGCGTCGGACAAGGCTGTGGAAATCGAACCCACAACCGAAGTGCGACTGGCCTTTATCGCCTACCACTGGCCTACAGGAAGTCGCTGTTTAGTAGAAACTAGTTTTATTATATTAAGCAGTATGATATATGAAGTATAAGTCCATTTTAGGAACCATATATGATTAATCTCACTATAGAATGACTTATGTATATTTAATAACTTTTGGTAACCTTTTGTTTGAGACAGATGGAATGGCCCGTCATTCTATCACATGATCTGCTAACACTTCACGAATAACAAATTCAACATCATTTATTTAAGAGAAGAAGTTGAAATTGTTCAAGGCACGAACAACAGTGAGATTATACCAAAATAAAGTAAGTATTTATTCTAATTCAAATTCTTCAACTTTAGGGAAGCGATCATGAAAACCAAAAATTTTGTCCTAGTGCTCTTATATCTGATTAATCAGATGATACCCTAGATCGTCACAAATTTATGGATTTGTGATTGCTGGCTTTCCATAGCCATGTTCTCTACCACTCTCCATCAGAACATGATGGTTAGATTTCTCTTCCATATCCATATTTTCACCTATGTGGAAACCCAATGATTAGTTTATTTGGGTAACCGTTACGTTTCATACTTTTGTTTTTAAATATTGGTTTTGATATTCCTTTTTACGATGTGGGTTTCTATTAAAGAAACTTTCGAGTAGTAAACCATTTATAACCCCGACGAATTTCGAGGGTGAAATTCATTTTAAGGGGGGTAGAATGTAACACCCCGAGATTTTATGAAAAATATTCTTTTTAATTTCATTAATGTCTTGTGTTGTACGCTACACCAAAAGGAGCTTGCACAACACACATCCTTGACTTGCCTTGCATTACACGCCATCGCGACCTTCCTCGATTGCATGTATAGTACGCAATAACGAGTTTCACTAAACAACAATATGCTATTAAGATATTATTAAAACTAGCCGTTATGAATAGTAATAACCACTTTTTGAAATTTTGTAAATTTTATTTCTCAAAATGGACTTCATTTATGGATTCGGAGTATCTAATTTAGCCTAAGGTGAAATTTTGGTACTTTTCGGATAACTTTCATATTCTGATGAATAGTAAAAATTACTAAATTTTAATTAAAAACAACTTTTTTCAATCGAAATAATTAATAGTGATAAATTATTAATTTGAGTGGTTTTAAATTATATTTAGAATATATTTTTACAATTCAATACAATGTTGGTCATTGGATGTAATTTCACATTTAAACCAGTTATAAACAAGTGTCAATCTTTTGATAGTTATTATCTCTTAAAAACACGCCTTTTGTTTAGACGACGGGAATTAATTTTTAAATTAATTAATGCAACAGATATGTTTTGAATTTGGTAAAATAGACATCATTTTTGAGTTCATAATATCAAATATATCTTAGGCCTAATTTTTGGTATTTTTCTGAAAACTTTCAATTTTCGATGAATAGTGAAACCACTAAGTGGTAGTTAAAAAAACTGAATTGTTCATAAAATTTAATTTTACCGCTTCTGTGAGTGGAATTTCGAAAATCCGAGAGACACGGTTAATATCAAGGACTAAAATTTGGTTCAATGAGATGAAAATAATTTTTGGTGAATAGTAACTTTTTACTTTTTTTACCACGGTTAAAAGTAAATAGGGTAATTAAGGGTAAAGATGATATTATTATTACCCTAACACATGTCCTAATTCTATTGGATAAGTGAAATTCGACCAAAAACAAACTTAGGAATAAAATATGACCATTTAGGCCCACCTGGATTAGATTAGGACATTTATTATTAATTTATTTAAAGAAGGGTTAAAAGAGTTAAAATCAATGTTTATTTACTAAAACATTTTTAATATGGGGTTATACATAAGATAAATTCGACTATAAATATTCATTAGAAAGATAAAAAGATTTCCTACATAATGGTATTTTATTTGTAATTTTTAGACATTAAATAATTTCATTTATTTATGACAGAATGATGATGCAATAATTATCTTATTAATGAAATATTGAAATAATTGATGTTATAAACACCAAAATAAATGTAATTTGAGACTTTTTATGAATTCCACTAATTTTATAGGTTACTATGATATATTAGTGTTTATTTAATCAACATGGTTAGAACATATAATTATGTTATGACTTTCACAAAAATCATATATCAAATAGTGTCAAAATTGACACAAAATAGTTTTTAAATCAAATATTATATTATTAATTGTTATTTTATTCTTAAAAATCTAAGGTTCATCCAAATGACTTAGATAAGGATATATATATATTAATAATAAATAATTTGGGGTTCGTTTGGCATGTTATAGTAAGTGTATTAACCATATAGTGTAAGAAAACAAAAAGACACGGTAAAAGTTAAATTATTTAACTTAGAGTTAAATCTAATTGATAAGGTTAAAATAATAACCTAAACTTTTCTAAATCCTATTGGTTGATAGGATTTCGACCCATACCCACTTTAGCTTCGAAATAAGACTCTTTGGAACCATTATAAACCGATTTTGACTTTAATATAAAATAATATTTTGAGATATTCCTAAGGTGCCCCTCTCCTCCCTTATAAAAGGACACCTCCCCCCCCCCTCCTCCTCACACCAATTTGAGCACTCAAGATCGGCCAACCCCTGAAAAAATCCCTTCTCCACTTCCCTAGAATAATACTAGAGGTCCTGGTCTTCTTCAAAGACCAATCTTAGTTCCCTAAGTGGAGGATTCAAAGAGGCGTTTCAAAGAAGAGGTAATATCCATTACCGATCTTTTCAATTTCTTTCTTCTTCAACTTCTTCTTCTTTAGTTGTTTCATGATAAAGTAATAACATCAGTATTAATTACATACTGATATGTTATTATAAATATGAAACAACTCTAATTAACCTTTTATCCATCCTACGGAAAAAGGAAATCACCGCGTGTGTGTAGGTACGGAATACCATCTCCACGCCGTGGTGTAATCTATTTTCCGCCACCACCTTAATTGGATGGGTATAAATGTGTAATGAGTAACTATATATGATTATTATAAATTGATATTTATACTGAAATAGTATACATACACTTCAACACAATTCCACGACCATGGGAACGATATCATCGCTCGTGCGTACGTACGGACTACCGTCTCCACGACGCGATGAGATTCATTCTCAATGATTAACCATTCATGAATGATTATAAAGTATATATAATAAGTACTAATGAAATATATGACCTAATAATGATACTGGAATTATTTATATTTATATGTATGTCATCTACTTAATTCCATTCAATTCAATAAGGAAACGAAAACAGCGTTCATGCGTACGTACGGACTACCGTCTCCATGAACGGTGTATTTCTTTCCATTTACTGATTTATTATATATGTATATTCTGAATATATATATATAAATCATGTTTTATATTCTGGAATTAAGTAATCATGATCTAAGTAATCATATGAACAATTACAAGTTAAAAACACGAACGAAAAATGAGACGATTTTACCCAAAACGCTACTTTAACATTAATTTACAAAAGAACGGATAATATAAAGTCATAAGTGGACCATATATGATATAATAACACTGAATATGATTCTGGAATAAGTCAATAACATGATTTAAATCATTATACAGGAGGTTTGGACACTTACAAAGCAAGTCGGACCTAAGGTAAGGGAAATATCACAATCTCATTTTTATCCGAGATTCTTTATTCGTAAGTATTTACTGGGGTGTATTTTATCATCCACATCCATGTTCCCTCAATATGTAATATTGTTTCCATCCACTTACAATAGTTTAAATCCAATTTTACCCTTCGGTGAGTTTTTAGTAAAGAATATGAAAGGAATATTTTGTCATTTTTTCGTACGAGGTACTTTTTGACTTTTCCGACAAAAGTACGAAGAATGTTTTTTTTAACTTATACGGCATGAATGGATTTTTAAAAAATTATTTCCAAGAAGCTTCCTTTACAAGTTTTCAAGTTTATTTTTAATCAACTTCTTTTATTTTAAAGTCATATGACATTTTAGGAAAGGAAAAATGTTTTTGAAGTAGAAAGGATATTTTCCTCAAGAATAAAGTTCAAGTATTTTATCAAAATTATTTTCCATCTAAGATAATAAAAGGGTTCTGTTTTTACCTCTATTATTACATTGGTTTGATTATGTTGTGATGGAAATATTTTTATGAATTCCTTTATCTTATATGAATTTTTTTATGATGTCATGATGTTTAAGATTCCCATTTTTATTACATGGGTTATGCAATGATGTATGGTTTATGATTTTGTGGCACACATAAGAATGGTATCATTATGAGATGGGTGGGACCTATATCTCCCTCCAATGCATTGGGTAAAGATTTTATATCTCATGAGATAGACATGGCTGGAATGGTAGGTTATACCGGTTCAGTGAAACAGGACTGAAATGAGGGTTACTCGATTCAGAAAGGGACTTTGTCCACTAAGATAGTCTTGGAAATGAGTCTTGACTAACAAGAAATGATTCTCTATGATTATTTGTGAATGCCACAAAGTTTCATGTTTTAAGTTATGATTATTGTGATTACATTTCACTGCCATGATTTATCCCATGTTATGAAATTATGCTCTCTTTTGCAGGTTAAGATTTCCAAAATGTTATGTTCTTTTGAATATGATGTGATTGATATTTCTGTTGTTTACCCTTACTGAGCATTTGAGCTCACCCTTTTATGTTTTCTTTTCCCCAGGATATAAACAAAGGTTTTAGGTAAGAAAAAAAAAGGAAGATCTTTATAGGAGATGTTGAAGATCTTTCACCAAGATTAGAAGATTATATTCTGAGTTTCCAAAGGCACTAAACTATTACGATCCTTGCGTGTGTGTTTTTGTTATGTACTAAGTATTCCGCAAATGTAATGTAATGTCAATGTACGTCAGGCTTCGGGTCTCTACAGCACCACTATCGAAAAGAGATGAAGATAAAACTGAGGCTACTAAGATCGTACCTTGAACTGTAGAAGGCATGGGATCCTACTCTTGATAGGTCTGCTCCACGGTGAAAGACTAGCCTGCACCACGGCCCTGCGCCCCTGGATGACCGCTCTGTGCTGATCCACTCTGTTGTCGCTGATGACCTGGTGACTGACCACCACGGCCGTGACCTCCACCTCAGCCTAAACGGCCGGAAGAACTCCAGTTCCTAGACTGGTGGGAAACTGGCGAAGCATCTCCAGAACGTGGGGTCATAGAAGAACCCCGGCCACTAGCTGAAGGTGAGAAGATGTGACAAAAGTGCTGAAGATGTCCCATCTTGCTGCAATATCGGCACTCCATCGGATCTCTCTGGAACTGAGGCCTAGTATGCCCACTCCTATCACACTGGTAGCATATTACCTTGCTACCAGAAGATACATCCTGCGAACCCTGATCTCCTCGAGAAGACTCTCTGTGACGCTTCCTACTGTCCGTAGGAGGAACACCTGCTCTGGATGTCAAACCGCCCTGGCTCACTGCTCTAGAATCCCTCAGATTGAACTCAGTAATCAGCGCATGGTTGATGATAGAAGATATCGAAGTCAACTGGAAGATATTCACCTGGGAACAGATCTCCTACCTAAGACCATCCTCAAACTTCCTAGCAAGGAACAACTCATCACCTGCTGGGATCGGTGTGAAACGCTGCAGCTCATTACAACAGGATGAGTACTCCATAATAGAAAGATTACCTTGTAGCAGACTCATAAACTCCCAGGCTCGATCATCCCTCAGGGTCTTCAGATAGAAGTAGCCATAGAAATTGCATCGAAACTCATCCCATGACATACCCTGCTAGGGACCTGACTGTGAGATCACCTCCCACCACCTCTTGGCAGTGTCCCGGAGCATATAGGTGGCCAGCTTTACCCTCTTCTCCGGGGGTATCTCTAGATGCTCAATGATAGTCAGGGTGGCCTTGAACCACAACTCTGGAGCCTGGGGTCCTCCATCCCCTGAGAAAGTAGGAGGATGCTGCTACTGAAAAACCCTCATCAACTCATCCATCGAAGGGTCAGGAGGTGTCACTCCCTAAAAAGTCTGCAACATCCTCAGGAAGTCCTCCCTAAACTATGTATCGGCACCTGTAATAGGTATAACTACTGCTGCCAAGGCTAGCATAGTAGGAGGATCAACAGGAGGTCCCTGATCGGCCATATCTGGTGTCTGATAACTGTCTGGAAACTAACGCACGACCAGAGGACATCTTGGAGGCATAGCTCTGAAAGATCAAAAGCACACCTTGGATCAGGATTTACAAATACTAAAAACACAGGAGTACAAAATGGAAACAAGGGAAGGAAACTATCAAGTTTTACAAAACATGACTACACGGTGTGTATAAAAACTACACGGTGTGTCCTCTTTATCCATTGAAATGGGCGTGTCCTCCTGCCACTACTGGTCGTGTAACACCCCAAACTACACGGCATGTTGTTCCCACACATGGTGTGTACTCTAACTCTAAACCCCAGCCTGAGTCTCCTTACACGGCTAACCCACATGGTCCAACTAACCCCAGACTACATGACGTGTTCCCTAGGGACACGGCGTGTACTAGACACGGTCTCGACGGCCCGTGTTGTTAGTTACATGGTTGTTTACACAGCTACCCTTACACGGCCTGTTCCGAACAAACAAGGCGTGTATAGGAGAAGATAACACTGACCCATGTTGTTTGTGACACAGCCAGGTACCTGGGAAAAAACTACACGGCATTTTCTTTACTCACACGGCATGTTCTACTCGAGCTTCCCTGGCCCGTGTTGTTATTGACACAGCTGGGTAAACGGCTCTAAACAACACAGCGTGCACCTACCGTACACAGGGTGTTCATTAAGTTATTTTCATGACACTGTGTTTCTGCTCACACGGTTAGTGACACGGCCTGAAAACTACATGGTGTGTATCCAGAAAGTACATGTCGTGTATTTTGGGTTTTTCTGGGCTGTATCTCAAAAACTACATAGAAGCCCAGAAACACTGAAAACAAGGCAAATAGGTGCCAAATTCTGATCCTTGAGGGCCCATACTCCCCGCGAATCAAAGCTTGGCATCTCTGACAGTCATGTACAAGGGAAAACAGAATCATGATCCACCAACTTCCAATTCAACAGGGCCCAAAACACCTCAATAATTAAAATTTGGCGTTCATTTAATTAATGTACAATACAATCAATTTCTCTATCACAACCGCAGGGATTCTATCAAGCATCTATCATAATAGCATACATAATCTACACAGAGTCTATCACAACAACATGCAATCGCTAATGCACCCTATATGGAATGGAAAGAATTCATGGCATGTGATTCCTAACAAGTGCATGTATGATGCATGAGATGGCATAGCCTCATCTCATCGGGTTGCGATAGAAATAGAATCGTAATATCAAAATAATAACAGCACAAAGCATGTGAATCACTCTAGGTGAAATCATATCAACCGTAAAATATCAAAACTAGAAAACTACAATAAACGAGGTAGTATGGATTTTCCCTGTACATGGGTTAGATACTCCTAGGAACCACTTATTACTAAGTACGAAATCCATACTATCCCTGGATAAAGTCTCCAAACAGTAAAGCAAGAGAAAAGAACCTTCCTCTGATACCACTTTGTAACGTCCCGACCCGGATGCCACTAACTGGGGCTCCGAGCCGGCTCGCCACAAGGCCTCAAGTTCATTTCCCCAAACACTAGAGGTAGCCGAATAGTATTGAGGGCCTTGGGTGTGATAGTGGGGAAACTATACCCTCATTGGCCGAGCACACAGCGGAAATAAATAAACATGCCATAGCAGAAATAGTGAATAACCAACAACAATAAATAGCGGAAAACTAAATCAACCAACTGGAGAACTTATGTATATATGAAATGATGCATGATACATATCTAGGAAAGTAGCCAAACAAGTCACAATACTGTAAAACACCACATTACCTAAACAATTACAAAAGAGAATAAAACATCTCCTCAGCATCGCAAGCCAAAGCTTGGTCCCATGCTCTCCCGCTCCAAGAAATCAAGTACCGGAAGTGGAAAGGTGCTTTCCCTTGTCTTTACCTACAATAACATAGTCTTCTTGGGCCCAAAAGCATGGCCCAAATAGGGAGTGAGATAAAATCCCAGTAGGCAACCACCCGGAGATCTATGCCTAACAATCAGTGAGTATATGGCAGGTAAAAGTACAGTAAGCAGTAAACAACAACAGCAAAGCAACAGGTAGTAAATAGTAAGTAGTAAAGTAGGATGATACACAATGGTAATCAATCCACAACCAACAACAGCAGTGAAGAAAACAGTGAACAAGCAGAAAACCCCTCTAGGAAGTACTCGCACCCATCCCCTCTGGTCATATCCAAGAAGTACCACGACCCTCTGGGCAGTGCACTCAGCCTAACCCCTATGGTTTGGTCATACTAATTTATGAGACTCTCTGGGGAAGCACACTCGTTCAATTCCCCTTATAGTCTAGGGTAGTTAGGGACTCTTTGAGGAGGATCACACAGTCTAACCCTCTTACCCACAAAGTCTAGAGACTCTTTGAGGAAGCTATCTCGATCAATTCCTCCTATAGCCTCAGGTATACCACAGACTCTCTAAGGAAGATCACTCGGTCAATTCCTCCTCTAGCCTGGGATGGTTCTTAAAGTGAAATAAAAAAAGGTAATACTCTCTGTGGAATCTCACTCAGTCTACCCTCCCGTAGTCTATAAAATTTGAAGGCACCCTGGGAGCTCGCTCAGTCTATCCCCTGTGGCCTATAATGTCTAAGACTCACTGAGTAAGCTCGCTCGGTCTACCCTCCTATAGTCTATAATGTCAAAGACTCTATGATAAGTTCACTCAGTCTATCCCTTATAGTCTATAGCACTAGGTTCTCTCAGCCCCTTGCTAGTCAGTGTATAATAATGCTATAAGGCCAAAGTACACCTATAGAGATACTTGGCTAACATTCTACAGGAAAACAAGCATGTTATGAAAAACACTCCATCCTATAGACACAAGACATGACGACAGTCATAACGTCCAAAGGCTAACAAGACCCAAAGGTCGTAAATAGAGAAAAGCATGGGAAAAAATCCAAGCACAACAAATTATCCTCTAACATGATAAATTTACCACTACACAAGCATACAAGAAAGGCAGGCTAACAAAAAGGGAAAAAAGGTAAACACACAATACCCCGTTCACATGTATTGGTGGAATTTGCACATAAAACTCAATGAATTTGAAAGGTAAGGCACAAACCACATACCTCGATCCTAGGAGATCGATATACTTGAACCACGATGACTGATTCTCCCTTGAATAGCATAGATCTGAGAAAATGTCCAAAAATCTCAAATCATGATAACTTGGAAACGAGGAGAAATCAAGGAATTAAATTCAAGAAGAAGGAAGAACTCACCGCTTTGGTTCCAACATAATCAACGGAGTTCAAATCAGCTAACAGATGGAGGCTCATGAATCTGGAGAAGTTTCGCGGCTGTACGGCGTCTCTCGGTCGAACCAGACCTAGAAGAAGACGTTTATGGCGATCGGGCGTGACCCCGGTCCATTTAGTGAAAAAAATAAAGTACACAGTGTGTACTTTTAGAGTACATGGCGTGTACTGGGTCTTTCTGTACTTCCCCAAAATCGGCCTCCACATCACCCCTACACACCGTGTGTGTGGCCCGGACACGACCAGTACACGGCTTCGAGCAGGAAAAGAGTACATGGCATGTACTCAGAAAGTACATGGGGTGTACTTCAAAAATTTCTAGAAACTTTATTTTTCTCAAAAAATCCAGAAAAGGAAAGTCATACCTGAAATGAAGATCCGGGTTCTTACACTCACCATCACTATAATCCATCACCTAAGATCCAAAATTGAGACGCATTGAAATGGTTTCCCTGTACCAAACCAATCCTCTTTAGGGGTAATATCCAAACAATGTCCCAAGGAATAAACTTTCTATGATACCAATCTATCATGACCTGACCCAAGCTAGGGATCAAGCCACAACTACCCCAAACCTTCCTCCACAGGCTAGGGGTGGAAATAATCACAGAAGAAATAATTGAACTCAGGGAGGCTATTACCTAAAGTACATGTCTGCATGCACCCTGAAACACCTTGATGCAACAATATAAAGATACAAAAATCTAAAAAATAAAAAATCATGCACGCATCTATCCCCAATCAAGAGTATAATAGAAGTAATGACAGAGTAAAAAGGAAAAAACACACACACCAAAAGAAAAACATTAAAAGTGTCCAAACTGCTCTAAATAAGGGGATCACTATCAAAATAATCTATTAGAAAGCTCCTTGACCCAGCTTTGGTAAACACCTCGGCTGGGCAGGCTTACTAAGCTCCACCTTCCATAGGTCCCATGAGGATTCAATCAAAAGGACTATGGTCTAGATAAGACACAACAAGTGCGGGAAAATATAGTGTAGGGGTGAATATAGGAACACTCAATTGGAACCCCAAAACTCCAAAAGAAAAAGGGATCAACTGAAAGGAAATAGTCTGCTTGACCAAACATGAGGGAAACTAATCCAGAGAGAAACTCTATATCAAAACATCCTTGGTTGTACATGACTAGTTAGATAATTAAAAACAAACCCAAATTAAAGAGTAAGGAAAACACTATCCCACAACTCAACCAAGAAAAAAGTAAACTCATCCAAGCGTAGGGGTCTCAACATGGTGATTAGATGAACTACATGTCAAGTCTTTTCCACCCCTAGATAGAGAGTAGACTCATCTAACCACAAGAAGCTAGACATGAAAAGCATGTGGCATACCCCACATGTCTTTACCTCCCATGGAAAGAGAGTTATGAAAACTGAGGGGTGGGAATAGAAGAAGCATGTATACTTAGTCCATTAAGAGTTTCAACCCAAAACATGACAACATCACAAGGGCTCCCAAAAATCCCCAAGATATATTTATTCCAAACACCAAGTCTCATGAGGTTTTACCCTCATGGCGAGCAATAAGATTCAACTCAAGGATATAAAGGTAACACACAATCAGGAGAACACACTCCACATGATCATCCATCCCAGGTTTCACCCTTATAAGAGATATGCTCTATTGGGAACAACATACTTGGTAAAACTCTAGTGCCCAGCACCAGATGCCCTTCTATCACTAACATGCACCATATGCAAGGTCGTAAGAACCCAAGTGGAGAAGCCCACACGTCAACAATGCACGTAGTTATGGGATCACTACTCCAGACTATGCACTGTGTGCATCCTCTTTAATGATAGAGAATAGAGGGAACCTCATGTAACACCCTGAGCTTCCACGATACGCCTCTCTTTCAATAATGCAATAGCTTGCATTGAACGCAACATCGAGTTCTAAAACACCGCGACTAATCAAAGTAGCCGTTATGAATAGTAATAACCACTTTTTAAAATTATAGAAATTTTATATTTCAAAATGGACTTCATTTTTGTATTCGTAATATCGAAATTAGCCTATGTTGAATTTTTGGTATTTTTCTGAGAACTTCTAATTTTTTTATGAATAGTGAAAAATACATAAAAACAACTTTTTTAATCAAAATAATTTATACAGATAAATTATACTATTTAGTGGTTCTAAGGTATAATTAGAAAATATTTTTACCATTTTATCCAATGGTGGTCATTAGAATTAATTTAACATTGAAATTGGACATAAACAATTGCCAAACTTTTGATATAAATTGTTTCTTAAAAACACGCTATTTGTTGTAACAGCGGGAATTAATTATGAAATTAATTAATACAACTTATATGTTTGGAATTTTATAAAATAGACATCATTTTTGAATTCGGAATATCAATTATAGCTTAGGGTGAAATTTTGGCCTTATTCTGAAAAACTTCAATTTTTGATGAATAGTGAAACCACTAAGTGGTTGTTAAAAACTGATTTTTCGTTAAAATGAAATATTACCACTTCTGTGATTTGATTTTCAAAAATCCGACATACATGGTTGTCATTAAGAAGTAAAATGTGGTTCAATGAGATTAAAATAATTTTTTGGTGAATAGTAACTTTTAAGTTCTTAATCGCGATTAGAGGTAATTAATGTAGTTTAAGGTACAAATGATGTTTTAATAATATAAGATGAGCATGACACTTGTCCTACTCCTATTGGATGAGTCATGGCCGACCAAGACAACCCATGGGTCAACTTGGGGACCCCATGGAGCCACTTTAGTTTGAAAATGACATTAATATATATTTATTTAATGTTAAAATTAAATTGACACAAACATGAGTTATTTTACTAAAACAGTTTTTAAGTGGGGTTACACAAGTCCAAATTTTGACTATAAATATTCATTAGAAAGCTAAAAAGATTTCCTACATCATAGTAGTTTTTTTATAATTTTTAGACATTAAATAAATTAAATTATTTATGACATCATTATGATGCAGCGATGACCTCATTATTTAACGATTTAAATAAAATGAGAAGATAAAGAAAAATCCAAGGCTTACACTTGTCCAAAGCCTATTGGATGAGGAGATTCCGAACCCTTATCACCTTAGCCTCGAATTATATAAGTGTGGGACCTTTAGAATCCGAAAAGCATTGTGTAAATAATGTAACATTTCAATCTTTCCAAAAGAGCCCCTCCTCTCCACTTATAAAAGGCCCCCACCTCTCCCACCTTATTCACACCTTCAAGCCATTTGTCTCGGCCAAACTCTGCCCAAATACTCTCCCAACATTCCTCCCTTACTCATAGAAGCCTCACTTTGGGCAGAACTCTTCCCAAGGAAGCCTTTGGCTCAAATCAAAAAGAGTTACCCGATTTTGAGGTAATGTCTTTTCTAATGTTGTTTTGTTTTATTTTTCTTCTCCACCCCCCTAAACTCTTTTTATTCATTTCTTTTGTAACAACACCAGTATCCTCAATATACTAGGATGTTGTTATAAGAAGGATTCTAGCTACACTTACACACACCTACATCTAATGGTTAAAGAACATACGGTTTCTGTGGATGGCGAATTTCTGCCTCACGAAACGATGATTGTTCAACACTCATATAACACCTTCAAAGGTGGCCATTAAGATGTCACTATATTTATATATTATATATAATGTGTTTATGTTTTACTTATGCTTCTTTATTTTTCATTTGTGTCTTACCTTTATGGCTTCCATTATGGGTATACGCGATATCTTCATTTTAGGAAGTGCGGACTACCGCCCCCTCAAAGTGATTTGAATCGTTAATGCCATATGTGGGATGTATAAAGGATGGAGTAAATGGTATTATACACTATATTATACTGGAATTATATTATACATTTATATCATTATGATTTAGTTCCATTAAATATGAAATTCAAATGAAAGTAGCGTTCATGCGTACGTACGGCTTACCGTCTCCATGAATGGTGCATTTCATTTCTTACCTCTAAATGTTACGTAATATTATAAATGAATGTATATACTGGATATATAAGATATATATGACATCTAAATCATGAATATAATTCTGGATATAATGTATATTTCACCACATAAACAACTTGTAATTATAAGAAGCTTATTGTTGACTCAAGTACCAAAGATCGACAAAACGACCGTTATTAACTTAAATAATTACATAATGTTCATATCATTGTAATAAGTGATATAATAAGGATAATGAAATTAAAAATGGTTCTTAATAAGGTATATATTAACTCTAGTTTATTATTCAGGAGGTTAAAGAACGGTTGAGTCAAGTCAGACACGAGGTAAGGGAACTTCTTAACCCAATTTCTATTCTTTGGGTTAATCTCCTACTTTCAAATTATGTCATGATATTATTATGTCCGATCTTGTATTTTTACTTTCTTTATGTGTACTTATAGTGAATACACATAATAGATATATTTTATTTGATAATTATCTTTGTAAGGGAATTTCTTAACCCAACTTCCATTCTTTGGGTTAATCTTTTACTTTCAAATTATGTCATGATAATATTATGTCCTATTTTGTATTTTTACATTCTTTATGTGTACCTATTGTGAATACACATAATAGATCTATTTTATTTTAAAAATGATCTTTTAAGGACTTCGTCTCAATCACCTTTCATTGAGGCATATTTGGTTTTATACACAACTTTATTTTATACGGTGCATAAACCCCTTTGACTTTTACGTTTATTCAAAGGGAATCTTTTTATACGAAGCGTTTTGCTAAACGACAAAAGGGAATGTTTTTCTTTCCGTACTTATGCGGCGACAATGACTTCTCCACCGCCGTGACCATTATTTGAGTTTTGGCTTCCTCTACAATCCATCATTTTTTTTAATGAAAAATAAATACCATGATATACTTTTCTTTTATTTTGGTATTGAAAATGGTTTTGAAAGCGTTTTTATATCAATGTGTTGTATTGATATCTTGTTATTGAAATGTGGAAATGTTATGTTTCCTTTATGCATGTTTTATGTGATACGTTTATGTTATGGTTTATGAGATGTTTAAACCTGTTCATATGAGGAATGTATTGGACTTAATATGTGACGGGTGGAGCCCGCTATAGCTCCTCGATGCATCGGTAGGTCTCATGAGACAACTAGACGTGGAATTGGCCGAGGCCCTTTCCCAATTTGATTTATGGTTTTGGCCGAGGCCTTAATCATTTTAGATGTCTTGGCCGAGGCCTTGACAAAATGTTTCAGAATGTCCGGCATTATACATTCCATCATTATGAATGTGGTTATTGATATTTCATGTGATTATTCGACCAGTAGAATATCCATGTGAAGAAGTAAATGGCATTATCTCATTTTACTTTTTCCATATTATGTTGATGTTCAAGTTTAAAAGGCTTTTGTTTTAGTTATACATTGCCTTAAATGTTTATGTTTATTTATGAAAGCTTCCGCAATATTGTTATCCTTACTGAGCATCTGAGCTCACCCCTTTCAATGTTTTAATATTTTCCAGGATGTGAAGAAGTATTTTATGAATGACCTGCAGGGATAGCCAGAAGAGGATATGAGTGTGGACTATGGAGACTTTGTTATTGTAGTTTTTCACTTTATGATGTAATGTAACGTTTATGAATGTATCTAGTGTTTCCAAGGCTACTAAACTAATCGGTCTTTCGAGACTTGATCTTTTGTGATCATGCCAATGTTACGAAGTAATGCACCGACTCTGGGTAGCTGGGGTCGGGGTGTTACAGTTGGTATCAGAGGCAGTTTAGTACTAACCTTGGAAGCTAGATTTAGATAAACTCTGATTAGAGCACATAGCCCAAAGATAGACTTTGAGGATTAGTATAGAAGAACTTCCTAGAATTTTGGTATTATAGAGATGTTATGACTTTTCCGAGCAATACATCCCTGTCTGGATACGAGCAGGTAGAGGCGGCTCTGGCACAGATGTACCTAGGGGTAAAACCCAAAAACACCGCTTTGAGCTAGACTCGAACGGGAACTGGTGCACGACAACGGGCCTTGCTGCACTCTTGGTTACGACACTCCCGGGGGATATGCTTAGGATAATTCTCATTTTATTTACAAACCACTATGAAGGGTTATGAGTATATACTTCCTCAAAGAAAACATTTCTTTTTATGATTATGGATTATATCCATAAATAGTTCAATTTATGTAAAGTGTTTTACAAGTATGGAATTATGTATTTTGATTCATAAACTAATCTAGTTTATGCCATTGTTTAGAAATGGCGCCTAGTAGAAGGAATGGAAACCGTATCAATGCACGAACTCCGTGTAGGGATTGCCCTCCTGATCAAGATAATTATTGTGTATCTGGAGATACAACTGGTGCTGATCAACTTATTACCATACTGGGACAACTCACTCAGGTTATGAATAATAACCTTACTCGTATGGAGCACCCTGATCCGCAACGTGGAGGATCAATGTTAGACCGCTTCATGAGGCAACAACCACCAACCTTCAATGGGAGTATAAATCCTATAGTAGCTGAGCAATGGATAAATTCCTTAGAGAAAATATTCCATGCCTTGGGGAGTAGTGAAAGGGAGAAGGTTGTCATGGCAGTTTACCGCCTCACTGGAGATGCCGATCAGTGGTGGTCGCTGATTCAAAACACAAAGGAAGATGATGACGTATCGAATATGGAATGGAGGGAGTTCAAAGAGCTTTTCTTAGAAAAATACTTTCCTCGTGACCATCGAGCAGATATGGAAAGGCAATTTCTGAGTCTGAGGCAGAAGGAGGATGAGAATGTCGCAAAGTATGAGGCTAACTTTACAAGGTTAGCAAGGCATGCTTCCGATTATATACGTAACCCAAGGAGTAAGATTGATCGTTTCTTTGATGGGTTAAAACCATTTCTCCGTCGAGCTTTGGTATCACAATCCTTCTCATCATACGAAGATATTGTCTCGTGTGCTATCAAGACAGAAAAGGAATTCTCTAAGTCTTATGACAACAAAGTAAAGCAAGAGAAGAAGAGAACGGTGGAACAAGAGACAGATAAAGGGAAAAAGGGAAAGAAGGATTTTCCGTTATGTGATAATTGTGGGAAGAATCACCCTGGTACTTTCCTAAAAGGAATGGGAGTTTGTTATAAATGTGGAGAAAAGGGTCACCAGGCTCGTGATTGCAAGGGAAAGAAAGAGGCTGTCAAAGTTTAATGCTACAATTGTAGAGAAATGGGTCATTATGCAAATGAATGTCCTAAGCGTCAGGGAAACTTACCTCAGAAAAGGCCAAGGGATCAAGGACAATCTTATGCTGTTACTACAGTTGAAGCAGAATAACTAATGTATTGGTGCTTTTGGACTCAAGGATTATATTCTGGTTATAAGAATAATGTAATATATATATATGGATTGTACTGCAGTACTTTTTGATTTCAGTAAGGTTTTAATATGATTAAGGTAATCATATTTTTAGTATGTGATAATAAGAGAAACTTTTCTTTGTTTGGGTAATCTGATGTTACAATTGATTTTGGAATTTAGAGACCTTTTAGAGAAAGTCTGGATGAAGGTATTTTGGATAACTATAAAGGTTGGAGTGGATTAAGTTGAACTTTGGATAGTATTGTTTAAGGTTAAAACATTTATGAAGATTATTTTTGGAATAGTATGGTACTATATTTTTAGGAAAAGGACAACCTGCAGGGTGGGGCATAACCCGTCGCGTCGGACAAAGCTGCAGGAATCGAACCCACAACCATAGTGCGATAGGCCTTTATTTCCTACCACTAGCCTACAGGAAGTCCCTGGTTATTACAAAATAGTTTTACTAATCTAAATGGTATGTGTTAACATTTTGAACCTTATACAATTAGGATAAATAGAATATTTTTGAGTTCCGTTACCATTTGGAGTAAAAGTTGGGTTTGTGGTAAAAATTTATTAACGAATGAAAGTATACATAACAAGTATGTATATTCCCTTACGTTCTTAGTAAATCTCATAAATAAATTCCTCAACATTATAAAAGGTAACTTAAAACAAAAATGTTGTCGGTTAACTTTTCCAACTGGGGATTCAATGACCGTTTAACCAATCACAAGTTTTTGATTTTCTTATGGTTAAACTTTCTCCTAATCCTGTTTTCTATAACTCTCCATCAGACCTTGATGGTTTGTTTCTCCTCCATATCCATATTTTCATATAATCCTAGAATGGTCTATATCGGGTGACCTTTGTACTTATCCTGCTTTCTTTTAATGTTATATATTTATTAACCTTATTTCCGATGTGGGTTTTCCTCAAAGGTATTTTCTCTTTTAAACCTTTTATTATCAAAGAAAAATTTCAAATTGCGAGGACGCAATTTATTGAAGGAGGGGAGAATGTAACACCCCGAGCTTCCACGATACGCCTCTCTTTCAATAATGCAATAGCTTGCATTGAACGCAACTTCGAGTTCTAAAACACCGCGACTAATCAAAGTAGCCGTTATGAATAGTAATAACCACTTTTTAAAATTATAGAAATTTTATATTTCAAAATGGACTTCATTTTTTTATTCGTAATATCGAAATTAGCCTATGTTGAATTTTTGGTATTTTTCTGAGAACTTCTAATTTTTTATGAATAGTGAAAAATACATAAAAACAACTTTTTTAATCAAAATAATTTATACAGATAAATTATACTATTTAGTGGTTTTAAGGTATAATTAGAAAATATTTTTACCATTTTATCCAATGGTGGTCATTAGAATTAATTTAACATTGAAATTGGACATAAACAATTGCCAAACTTTTGATATAAATTGTTTCTTAAAAACACGCTATTTGTTGTAACAGCGGGAATTAATTATGAAATTAATTAATACAACTTATATGTTTGGAATTTTATAAAATAGACATCATTTTTGAATTCGGAATATCAATTATAGCTTAGGGTGAAATTTTGGCCTTATTCTGAAAAACTTCAATTTTTGATGAATAGTGAAACCACTAAGTGGTTGTTAAAAACTGATTTTTCGTTAAAATGAAATATTACCACTTCTGTGATTTGATTTTCAAAAATCCGACATACATGGTTGTCATTAAGAAGTAAAATGTGGTTCAATGAGATTAAAATAATTTTTTGGTGAATAGTAACTTTTAAGTTCTTAATCGCGATTAGAGGTAATTAATGTAGTTTAAGGTACAAATGATGTTTTAATAATATAAGATGAGAATGACACTTGTCCTACTCCTATTGGATGAGTCATGGCCGACCAAGACAACCCATGGGTCAACTTGGGGACCCCATGGAGCCACTTTAGTTGGAAAATGACATTAATATATATTTATTTAATGTTAAAATTAAATTGACACAAACATGAGTTATTTTACTAAAACAGTTTTTAAGTGGGGTTACAAAAGTCCAAATTTTGACTATAAATATTCATTAGAAAGATAAAAAGATTTCCTACATCATAGTATTTTTTTTATAATTTTTAGACATTAAATAAATTAAATTATTTATGACATCATTATGATGCAGCGATGACCTCATTATTTAACGATTTAAATAAAATGAGAAGATAAAGCAAAATCCAAGGCTTACACTTGTCCAAAGCCTATTGGATGAGGATATTTCGAACCCTTATCACCTTATCCTCGAATTATATAAGTGTGGGACCTTTATAATCCGAAAAGCATTGTGTAAATAATGTAACATTTCAATCTTTCCAAAAGAGCCCCTCCTCCCCACTTATAAAAGGCCCCCACCTCTCCCACCTTATTCACACCTTCAAGCCATTTGGCTCGGCCAACCTCTGCCCAAATACTCTCCCAAAATTCCTCCCTTACTCATAGAAGCCTCACTTTGGGCAGAACTCTTCCCAAGGAAGCCTTTGGCTCAAATCAAAAAGAGTTACCCGATTTTGAGGTAATGTCTTTTCTAATGTTGTTTTGTTTTATTTTTCTTCTCCAACCCCCTAAACTCTTTTTATTCATTTCTTTTGTAACAACACCAGTATCCTAAATATACTAGGATGTTGTTATAAGAAGGATTCGAGCTACACTTACACACACCTACATCTAATGGTTAAAGAACATACGGTTTCTGTGGATGGCGAATTTCTGCCTCACGAAACGATGATTGTTCAACACTCATATAACACCTTCAAAGGTGGCCATTAAGATGTCACTATATTTATATATGATATATAATGTGTTTATGATTTACTTATTCTTCTTTATTTTTCATTTGTGTCTTACCTTTATGGCTTCCATTATGGGTATACGCGATATCTTCATTTTAGGAAGTGCGGACTACCGCCCCCTCAAAGTGATTTGAATCGTTAATGCCATATGTGGGATGTATAAAGGATAGAGTAAATGGTATTATACACTATATTATACTGGAATTATATTATACATTTATATCATTATGATTTAGTTCCATTAAATATGAAATTCAATTGAAAGTAGCGTTCATGCGTACGTACGGCTTACCGTCTCCATGAACGGTGCATTTCATTTCTTACCTCTAAATGTTACGTAATATTATAAATGAATGTATATACTGGATATATAAGATATATATGACATCTAAATCATGAATATAATTCTGGATATAATGGATATTTCACCACATAAACAAATTGTAATTATAAGAAGCTTATTGTTGACTCAAGTACCAAAGATCGACAAAACGACCGTTATTAACTTAAATAATTACATAATGTTCATATCATTGTAATAAGTGATATAATAAGGATAATGAAATTAAAAATGGTTCTTAATAAGGTATATATTAACTCTAGTTTATTATTCAGGAGGTTAAAGAACGGTTGAGTCAAGTCAGACACGAGGTAAGGGAACTTCTTAACCCAATTTCTATTCTTTGGGTTAATCTCCTACTTTCAAATTATGTCATGATATTATTATGTCCGATCTTGTATTTTTACTTTCTTTATGTGTACTTATAGTGAATACACATAATAGATATATTTTATTTGATAATTATCTTTGTAAGGGAATTTCTTAACCCAACTTCCATTCTTTGGGTTAATCTTTTACTTTCAAATTATGTCATGATAATATTATGTCCTATTTTGTATTTTTACATTCTTTATGTGTACCTATTGTGAATACACATAATAGATCTATTTTATTTTAAAAATGATCTTTTAAGGACTTCGTCTCAATCACCTTTCATTGAGGCATATTTGGTTTTATACACAACTTTATTTTATACGGTGCATAAACCCCTTTGACTTTTACGTTTATTCAAAGGGAATCTTTTTATACGAAGCGTTTTGCTAAACGACAAAAGGGAATGTTTTTCTTTCCGTACTTATGCGGCGACAATGACTTCTCCGCCGCCGTGACCATTATTTGAGTTTTGGATTCCTCTACAATCCATCATTTTTTTTAATGAAAAATAAATACCATGATATACTTTTCTTTTATTTTGGTATTGAAAATGGTTTTGAAAGCGTTTTTATATCAATGTGTTGTATTGATATCTTGTGATTGAAATGTGGAAATGTTATGTTTCCTTTATGCATGTTTTATGTGATACATTTATGTTATGGTTTATGATATGTTTAAACCTGTTCATATGAGGAATGTATTGGACTTAATATGTGACGGGTGGAGCCCGCTATAGCTCCTCGATGCATCGGTAGGTCTCATGAGACAACTAGACGTGGAATTGGCCGAGGCCCTTTCCCAATTTGATTTATGGTTTTGGCCGAGGCCTTAATCATTTTAGATGTCTTGGCCGAGGCCTTGACAAAATGTTTCAGAATGTCCGGCATTATACATTCCATCATTATGAATGTGGTTATTGATATTGCATGTGATTATTCGACCAGTAGAATATCCATGTGAAGAATTAAATGGCATTATCTCATTTTACTTTTGCCATATTATGTTGATGTTCAAGTTTAAAAGGCTTTTGTTTTAGTTATACATTGCCTTAAATGTTTATGTTTATTTATGAAAGCTTCCGCAATATTGTTATCCTTACTGAGCATCTGATCTCACCCCTTTCAATGTTTTAATATTTTCCAGGATGTGAAGAAGTATTTTATGAATGACCTGCAGGGATAGCCAGAAGAGGATATGAGTGTGGACTATGGAGACTTTGTTATTGTAGTTTTTCACTTTATGATGTAATGTAACGTTTAAGAATGTATCTAGTGTTTACAAGGCTACTAAACTAATCTGTCTTTCGAGACTTGATCTTTTGTGATCATGCCAATGTTACGAAGTAATGCACCGACTCTGGGTAGCTGGGGTCGGGGTGTTACACCTCACCTCCCCACTTCCCTACAGTTTAGGGAGTACGATATCTTAGAAACCCCATGATACCTCTATTTCACCTATACGGAGTGGCCCACAAATCATCCCATTGAGGGAGAAATAAATCCTAACAAGGTATCACATGTAACTAGTGAAGGGGTCTTCTCCTCATATTGTACTCAATAGATGAGGGTGCACAACTCCAATGGAGGACCCACACCCTGATACTACTCAAAATAGGGTGAGTACTACTCCATAGATGAGGACTCACACCTTGGCATGATAGGGGAGTATAAATCAAAGGATATAGGACACACACCTTGGTACAATATGGGAGTACTGCTCCACTAGATTGATTAGTGTGGGGGACCCTCTCCCTAAAACCATATGGGAGTACCTGCCACATGCTAGAGGACTCTCTTTGTGGCATGATAAGGGAGTATCAACTCTTCCAGAACAACACATATAGAGGACCCACACTATGGAATGATAGGGGAGTTTTGAATCTAATGATAGAGGACCCACGCCTTGACAAAATAGGGGAGCGCCCACTATATCGTCACATCGCATCTGGATGACCTGTGCCCCAACATGGTAGGGGAGTACTAACTATATAGATAGAAGACCTACACCATGGTTCAATAGAAGAGTACCTACTCTATTTGGTCGATGAGTATGGAGAGCCCATGCCCTGGCATGTCAAGGGAGAATTTTCTAACTCTACAAACATCACAGGGAACCCACACCCTAATCCATGAGGGGAGTACCAACCCAAGAAGAACTACCCAAAGGTAAAAGAACCCATGCCCATGATGTGGTGAGTCACATCTCTACCATAGTAGTGAGGTAAGGGAAATTCATGCTATGATGCCATAGGGGAGTACTAAACCCATCATCTCTCTTAGGAACCACACCAATTTACTACATCGGTCATGTTTTGTGGAAATGAGTGCCATGATTATCATACTTCACATTGAAACACTACAGTAGGTAGGGGACCCACACCCTATTACAATAGGGAAACACCTCTCTACTAGCCTAAGAGTCCAACAGATCCCCATCATAAGGAAAAATGGAAGGGTACCAACCCTGAAAGTTAACTCAGTGATCCACCCTGATCACTCCCAAAGTTAAGAACCACTACACTAGTGTCATGCTCGATTCATGCAACCTCCTTTCTCATAGGCCAAAATGGATGCCACAATTTCAATTTAAATGAAAAACTAGTCAGGATAGGCTACTCACAATCCTTAATCCAAGCTTCATAAAAGAATATACAGAACATGGAATATCTTGAAAATATATTCATGGGGTATATGATGTGTACTAGGGTACACACGGTGTGTGATCCTACCTGATCACCTAGTCATGTATCATATCTACATGGTTTTTAAACCCATGTTGGGGTACACGACATATAGATATGGTAAATGTCATGTCCCACTTCACCCAGCCCCTGGATTCATGGTTTTCCCTTGTCTGTGTATCGAACCCTATGTCCATGTACTTCGATCGTGTAGTAGTATATTGCCATGTTCTTTCACACGGCTAACCCAAGTCATGTCCCATGGTCACCCAGTTTGGCGTAATGCATGGCATGTAACCCTTGTAAATGGTGTTTAAGCCCAAAATTTCATCCTCCAATAACAAGAAGGGCTAAACAGAGTGTCTCAATGGACTATATGTTGTGTATATAGTAATTCGAGTCGAGAATTACCTTAACCCCCCCCCCCCCCCCCGATTCTACCTAGTTTAAGTTGAAACCTATATATGTACCTAGAAGGGGTCTATAGAAAATTTATTTGGGATATCCAACCTTACAACAATGCATAACTAAGGGGATCAAGTCCAAAACACAAAACATCCCACCTCGAGGGTGAAATGCTATATTTTGGGTGTAGAACGACGCCTAGATAATTATTCTCCTGCATTTGTGGACGATTAGAATTAGAAATAGATATCTATATCACCTCATTTCATTAATTCAGTGCTGGTACATCATCACCGAAGAAGATAGGATATGATAGTATTTCTACTTTGGTTGTTCTGTGCTCTCAATGTGAGAGGGGGTTAGGTTAGGTTAAATTAATTAATTTAATCTCCATTTAATTAACTAATTCCACCTTATAACACCCCCACTAACTCACCTCCAACCAAAACATCTAACATGGATGACTTTAGGTCTCTAATAGAGTAAATACAATGTTTTTAACTCAATCGTAGTCTCAAAAATCCAATATGATACTCCACTTAGGATTTATTCATGTTTTATATGAAAATGTGTGCATGTGACAATTTATATTAAATATTTTTAAAATCACCATTTCAAGGCTCCATGGGCCCAAGATTCTCACACTGACTTAGTTCCTAACTTTGGAAATATTCTCAAAAATATTCCAAAGTCATATATATCAAAACTTGAGTCAGTACATTTAACATCATGTTTCATCCTAAATAACCATTTAGTTCTAATAATAGGATAGGCATAGGGTTTATCAACTAATTCTCATACATTGTTCCTCTTGAACTGGTTCAACTATTCTTGCATTGATATAACCCAAATCTCATCAACTAAGGCATCTTCTACAATTATAGGTTCTGATGAGGTAATAAGGTAGATAATTCTGCAAGGTTTCCCATGTTTCTTCTAGTCCTAACTCCTTTATCTAAAATTTCTATACTATTTATAGTGGATAGTACTTAAGGTTTCAAGGATTTCTAGATAACACAATGTCTAGTTCACTAGTATCAATCCTTATATGATTTGGTTAACCAAAATCAAGTTCCAAATAATCATACTTTTTCTTGTTAAAAAGTTGTCCAGGTCTCATGTCTTTAATGGAATCACTTAACTCATCAACTTGAATCATTTTGTGATCAAACAGATCACTTTCATCAAATTTCACATGAATTGATTCCTTAACAATACTCAACCTTTTTTTGAAATCTCTATAATATTTGGAATTAGTAGAATAACCTAGGAATCTTCCTTCCTCATCTTTTTCATAAAATTTACCAAGATTTTTCTTACTGTTCAAGATATAAACATTACATCCAAGAACATTAAAGTATCCTATATTTGGTTTTCTATTATTCCATAACTCATAAGTAGTTTTCTTTAAGATGGGAATTATTATAACTCTGTTAATAAAATAACATATTGTGCTAATGTATTTAGCCTAAAAAATAGTAGGAATGATATATTTACATAACATTATTATGAAAATATCTTGAAAAGTCATATTCCTCCTTTAAAAACACCATTAATTTGTGGTGTCTTGGGAGAAGAAAAGGTGTTCTTAAAACTATGATTAGATAAGAATGAATTAAATTAATTATTCTCAAATTATTCTCCATGATCACTTCAGAAAGACACTGTTTTGGATTATTTTTCATTTTCACATGTTTATAGAAATTAATAAAAATATAAGAGGCTTCATTTTTAATTCACAAAATGTAAAACCAAGTAAATCTTGAAAAATCATCAAATAATGCATAAAATGATTTTATAGTAAGACTTGTTCTTCTAGAATTTCCAAACTGATCCATAAAGAAAATTTCTTATGGTATTTAAGTAGAAACACCTTTTTTGTTTTAAAAGATCACTTGTATTTCTTTCCCATTTAACATGCATCGCATAGTTCATTTTTATGCAAATTAAGGTTTGAAAAATCAAAAATAAAATTTCTTTTAAATGTCTTTCTCAAGGTATAAACATTACCATGTCCAATAATTTTATTCCAAATCCAAGATTCATTTAATTAATTAATAAAAAATTACATTTTTCTAGAAAAATAATTAAGATCTAGAGTATAGACATTATCTGTTCTTGGTTCTCTAAACATAAGAGATTTTTTATAAAGGAGAATTAGACATTGTTATAAAAATAAACCAAATAACAATCATTAAAAATTTTTAAAAAACTTATCAGGTTGTACTTTAATCCTTCAATATATTGTAGATTTTCAACATATCCAATTCGAGTTATCTTTCCTTTTTTATTTTCACAAAATTTGACATAGCCTTCAATATTCAATAATGATTGAAATATGTTGAAATATCTACTCATGTTCCTTAAACATCAACTATCTATAAAACATTTTCTATTTATATTTGTGTGTCTAGTTTTGTAGAATGAAAAATCAAATGACAAGATTTTTTGGTACTCAACATTCTACGGTCTAGAACTGTTAGCTAAAAAATAATTGGGAACCCAAATCTATTTTCATTATCCAAAATTAAAATTAAAATTTGATATTTTTTTCGAACTAACAGATTTATTAATTCCACATATTTTCATATTTCTTATATATTAGTCATTTTCAAAAAGTACATTTATATATTGATAAAAAAAGTAATATTATACATGGTTTTATTTTTAAAACATTTTTTAAAATAATTTATTTAAATCATAGGTTTTTTACTCTTTCTTTTTATGCCATAATTTTTTTGTTGGATTCATTTTTAAAAAATATTTTATTAAATTAACCCCCATTTAGTAAAAATAAATGATGTATATTTAATTTCTTGGACTTATTTTTGTAAACATACAATTTTTTTATTCTATGAAATATATAATGCAAAAGAATTTTCCAACTTAGTTTTCAAATCTTTAATTTGTTAATTTAATCATTCTTATTCATTAACATTTTTATTATAGGAACTTCTAAGGGATTTGTTTTTAATTTTTAGGATTTCATACATAGTTTCCAATATGGTACAATATTAATTTAATTCTTTATAAGATGAATTTTCATTTTCAAAATCACAATAATGCTCATAGGAATAATATGATTATACCACATTAGAATGTACCATTAAATATGTTTTCCTTTTTATTAGATACTTTAGATTATGATTCTAAATATGTATTATCACAAGAGTCTTCAAAGGTACTCCTCATGGCTCTTATAGCCTTCTTGGATTTCTTTTATATCCAACATTATTGATAAAAGTTTTATCAGAATTTTTATTTTCTTGTATTTAAGGGAATTATATCTTGATGTTTCTATTATTTTTACATTCATATCCTCTCACTTATTTATAATTTTTATCATGTTTATTATAATTGTAAAAATATATTCTAAAACCTCTTCTCTTGTTATAGAAATTTCTAAACATTATTGAAAACTATGAAAATTCATCATTTGATCCCAAATTACTTGAGGAATCTTCTTCTTTAGATTATTTATATTTTTTATACCCTTGTTATTCTTTTTATCTTTAGTATTAGAAACATTAAAAGAATAATTTTCCTTCTAACCAATTTATGTTATTCAACTTTATCATCCATTTATACCTCATTAATTATAATATTTGTAATGATATCATTTACATTGAAATTTTTAACCTCTGTAAATTGCCTAAGGTAGCTGATATTCCACTCCACTTAGGTGGTAAAACTCTTAAAAAATTCAAAGTACGATCTAGATCAGTAATTGGTGCTCTAAGAGATGCCACATTTTTCACAATCTCAATGATTCTTTTATTCAATTCAGTAATATTTATACTTCATCTACTTTGAAGGTGTCAATTTTAAAGTTTGTAAGTATCATATCTGAGAGCTCTCACATTGTTTTTACATTCAAAAAAAATCACTATAGTAGTACAAATTTCATGAGAAGTTTGATATTAATAAACTTAGTTAAAATCATATTGACCTATCCCATAGATAATAGAGTTAATAGACTTATAATTTATATCATAGCTTGCTTTGGTGAAACCATACCATGTTTCTAGTTGTGTCTATGGAATTTTATAAGGTTTAAAATCTCTGAAATAAACCTTTAAACAAAGTTCATTCAAATATATGGTCATTCAAACCTTCTATAAACCATAATTCTCACCATTTAAAAATAGACCTCTAAAAATTAACATACCTTCTCTATTATTAGCCATTACAACCATTTAAAATAAAATATTTGGACGTCAACCTATTATAGCTGAGAACTAAAGAGTTATGACCTCTAATACCAATTTTTTTCTTAGACAATGTATAACCAAATATTTAAGAGAGGTTAATTGAGTTCTTAAAAAATTTCATTGCTTTAAAACCACCCACTTCAACTTATGAAAGTTCTAATTTTTTCAATAAAAAAATAAAATAGTGAAAAAATATGATATTAAAGGAATAAAGATAAAACATAGGATATTTAAAGTGGTTCGGGGAAAAAAATACCCTATTCCACTCCACTAACACTCTAATCTAAGAGTTTTTTTATTGTCACTATATCATCCATCTTCTAGGGGATTACAACTAAGTGAAATCAGAAATTACTTTTTGAAAAGGTCCAAGAAATTTCAACCAGGATCTCCCTTCACAAGATATAATCATAATATTAATACACTAAATAACAATGAGTACATGTAGTAAAAAGAATAAATAGGGTTTATAATAATGATGCAGTACATAGTTTTAAGAAGCAACTGATAATAGTTAAAGATAAATCAAGAGAAGATGAGATTCATCTAGGTTATCTCTGTGTGTTATTAAATAATAAAAGATGATATTATAAGAAAAAACATTTAGAATATATTTAGTTTTTTGTATTCCCAAGTTTTGTATGAATTATTAATTATATAATATATTTATTATATATAAAGCTTCATGTGTTCTCATTTTCACATGCATACAACAATACTTTATGCAAAGGAAAATTATTATGTTTATATCTTCCCTTCTGAATTTTAATTGAAGAACACTTATCAATCACAATAGTTGAGGGAATAATCATTTTGAGAAGTTTACAAGATAGGTTATTAATGTCATGTTTCCTTTTTTCCAAATATGGAATAAACATCTCCAATGACTATGTCAGAAATATTCTTCATCAGACCTTTTTCATTCATGGAAAAAATTAACCTTATATAAATTGATATTTCCTTATTTAAACAATTTTTTTTAGAAACACCTAAAATAATTGATTAAGTTATCAATTTATTATACCAATGTTAAAAATACAATCATTATGATCTACTTGATGGCTTATTCTTTGTAAGATAAACATCTGATAGAACTATTCCTGTAAGATTATTTACATAGTATATCTGTAAGATAAAACAGTTCTTTGACTTACGTGTTATGTAACTTAATTCTTATTCATAAGATAATATCTTACAAGAATATAATATATGACATTCATGGATTCTTTTTATATTTAAAAGAAAATCCTTTTATCAATTTCATTTTCATAAGATAAAATATTTCTCATGATTTTATTCTAATTGGTCTTTTTGACTTTAAACATGAGGAAGATAATTTACTTTCTACATAAGATAATATTTTTACGTAATATGATAAAAATTACAAATTGGAATTTTATAAGAAAAATTACTTTTATGTAGACTAGAATTCCAGTGAAGATATTGGGTTTCTTTTGTAAGATAACTATGTTATGTGTAAGATAAATATCCAATGTAAGATAAATTCCTTTAATAAACAATTATATTCCAGCATAATAACTGTCTTTTCACTTACATATAATAAATTAATTTGAAATATATTCAATAAATATCTCATGAATTATAATAGGAATTATAGATAAAATATGAAACACTTAATATAAACTCAATATAATATAAATTCTAATTTTTTGAATCATAAAAAACACATAAAGAACTGAGATATATTGAAAAAACATAAGTATATCCAGCATGATTGAATATGATAAATGATTTGGAGTGAAACATGGTTCCCTTAAAATGATATTGGTTATAGAAATCAATTATTTTATTCTGATATTTATATTATATCAACTATTTGTTTTTGATATGCATTTTTTATGATTTGTTTAATTATTTAACATAAATGAAGGGGAGACTATAAATGCCTTGTTCTATTTAGGTAATGTATCTTATTTTAATATATGTAATTTTTATGATAATACGATATAATCAAAATAAAATTTATATGATATTATCAAAGTTTTGGGAATATAAATATACACCAATCCTATGATGTCTAAGTTCTAAATCACTTTATATACACTAAAAGTTTGTAAAATTTTAGTTAATAATATGAAAAGTTGTTTGAGAAGTTAAAAATGTTTCTTAAAGAAGTTAATCATTGTCATTGAAACCTAAGGTCATCAGAAATGAATATTAATAATTCAATATTATTATATTATCCATGACATACCTAATAGATTTTATAAAACTCTATGGAATTTCCATGTCAAGTATGACTATTATAGAAATTAATTTTGAATGGTATGTGATACCAAACGTATATTTTAATATTATTTTCAAATAAAAAGGTTCCTAACTCATAGAATACCATATATGATATAATTTATTTGTTTAATTTTCTAAAAAAAAATAAATAAATGTTATTTCTTAATAGAAAAGGGTATGTATATCTTAGCAAGATATTCTGAAGAGAATATAATTTCTAAGAGGCTAACAGGAGTATATTTGGAATTAGATAAGTTAAAAGTAAAAAATTAAGTATTATACCAATCGATGTTTAATGTAAATTATAGTTAATATGAGAGTTAGGATGTATTAGAAAACAATAAAATAAGTAGATACATTATTTCAAGGAAAACAATTGATGGAATAGGGTTCTAAATATGATGATGAGCATAGAAAGAGTTCTAAGTAGACAACATAAGTTGACATCATAAAATTTGATGTTGTGAAGTTAAGATGTTTGAATATTATCAAAAATTTAAATATTTAAAAATATGATTCCTATGTCTCACCATTATTTAAACTAGCTTACTTCATAGATTTTTCTCAATAAAGAGTTTAGTAGGAGGGTTCTTTCAAATGTTCACATAGATATGTGACATGGATTACATATGATGTAATGTGTTAGAAAAACCTATAAAGTATAGAAAACATAAGGATGGTCTAAGATTTAATCATATATGATATTATAAAATAGTTCTTATGTTGATTTTGTTTAATATTATTAAGTATCTTGACAATATCAAAATATATCATATTAAAGGCATCCTCCATTTTATATTCTTTCATACTGGATATTTAAGTGTATATATAGATATATATTTCTTGAAAATAAAATGTTATTTAGAATTTAAAAGTATGACTCTGATTTTATCCCTAACTAATGTTCATCATGTTTTATTATAGGTTATGACTAAATATTAATGTGTAATATTTCAATTTGTTTTTTAAAAGGAATGATTATTATCAATACTATATATGACATGCAACACTAAGCATCAACGACCTGTGAAATATATAACCGTTATAACCTAGCTATGAAATTGGTGGATATGAATATTATTAACTATATTATGAAAAATATAAATATACCATAATAAATATAAATTTATTGATTAATTCTTTGTTTTTAGTAAAGTGATTTTATTTTCGAAAAACACATTTTTTTCAAAAATTATTTTTTCTTGTTTTATAGGAAATATTTTAATTAATTTTTAGATTTTTTTAAAAAATTATTTGAAAATATTAATAAAAATTTTTAAATCAGAATATCAAAATTTACATAGGTTGAAATTGTGGTATTTTCCAAAAAATGTTGATTTTTTTAACGAAGAGTGAAAAATAATGAATTTTCTAAAAAGTCATTTATTTTCAATAAATTATTTAATTTAAAAGTTTCAATATGTTTGGAATAATATTTAGAGTAACATAATTATTATTTATTTATATTTAATCCACTTAATTAATTTTGAATCATTTTTAAATTGGATTTTAGTATAAGTTAGTTTTTCAGTTTAAAATAGGATCTTTCTAAAAATGGTTTTTAAATGTATAATGTTTCTCCATTTTAATTAATTAGAATAATCCATAATTAGGAATTTTTTATATTAAATATAAATAAATATTAATTTATACTCATCAATTTATTATTATTAATCATAGAGTTAATATAAAATCATCTTTTTCTTGAAAACCCGCATTTTCATCGCGTATGTGAATTTTGTTTTCAATTTAATATTAAAAATTATGTGAATTAAATTTTTTAAAGTGTATTCCATATTTTTAACCATCATAATTTATATTTTCTAAAAATTTCAACTTAATTTTTTACCATACTGAATAGTGAAAATAGTAAAAACTAATTACCATGGTTAAGGTAAAGTTGGGTTTACTAGTGGTTAAACTAAAAATATAAGGGTTTTAATCAATTAAAAACATTTCTAAAATATATTTTATGGCCATATTTCAAACATATAATGTATAATTCTTTATAATACTCCATTTTTTACCCTTTTTTCATGTTAAAACCATGGGTACACCTTTTTCTTTTCAAAAATAACAAGTGAACTACTCACCACACTTATAAAAGGCCACCCCCTCTCCTCCCTTTTTGACACCATCTATCTCTTTTGGTTCATACAATACCTACCCAAATCACTTCCCAACATCAATACCCTAATCCAAAAATCCTTTTTTCTAAAATCCATTATAAAAATACTTTAGGTATAATCCTAAAGATATGGTTTGAGAAGAGGTGAACAATTTAACTATATGTGTTTGTTTTTATTTTATTCTTACGCATCCATAAAATATAATTAATTTATGATTATATAAAAACACTAGAATATAAAATATATTAATATTTTATTATTTTAGGTTAATTACCTATATCCAAGTCATGTTCTTTCAAATGGTAAACAGTAACGCCGCTCATGTGTACCGCAGACAACCGCCACGTGAACCGATGTGACACATTTTCCAGCGACACCTCTCATGGTTGGGTATGATGATAGATATAAAGTATATATAAGATATTCATAAAATAGTTATACCTTTGGATTCATTATTAAATATGTACCTTTTTACATTAAATTCTATAGGGTATACGATAACGTCGCTCGTGTGTATGGAAGACTACCGCTTCACGCAGCAATAATATTCATTTTTCACTAACGCTTAACATGGAAGATAATAAGGATAATTTTAATGAATAAATGTGATATATACTAAATAATTAGCATATTATTTAAAATTTTATCATTATTTAAATATAATATATCATTTTCATTCTTACACTAAAAAATGAAAACGTTGTTTGTGTACGTGTGGACTACCACCTTCACAAAGCAATGTGACTCTATTTTCATCATCACACAAAATGTATGACATAAATAAGTGTTTTTAATGAAATAATATTTTATTTATTATATAATTACAATAATGTAACATTTAACTTATTTCTATAATGATCATTTAAAAATGGAACTGTTACTAATGTTTACGTACAACCTATTATCTCCATTATTATAACATAGTTACTTTTTCATAATCACCATTCATGATTTGTTTTAAAATTGTATTCAATGTATTAAAATGATTATTATTTAATGATTATTATTATTTATATTCTTAAATAATGACCTCGTTGACCATATTCAACCAACCAAAGTCATTTTTAACACATAAGATGAATATGGTCAAAAAATATGTCGTAAACCAAATTGATTATGTAATAGTGTATAACTTGGTAATAAGTGAAATAAAAGGAATAATAAACATAAAAATGTTTCTTAATCATGTAAATAATTAATATATGTTTATTATTACAGAATATAAATAATTTATGTGATGAGTCGGACTCAGGGTAAGGGACTTCATCTCAATTTCCTTTCATTGAGGCATATTTTGATATTATGAACAAATTTTCTTTTATGAGGGGTTTATATATACCCTTTGACATGTCATAACATATATTTCTCTATTATATTGATATTTAATTTTTTTATTAATTTTTTAATGGTTCTTATGATTCAAATATTTCCAAAGTGATAATGGAATTTCTTCAAATAAATATCTATTTAATGTTTTTCTTATACCTCTATTTTTATTCCATGTACATGGTTTTAAAATTATTTAATTATGTACAAGTGAGGTTTATAAAGTTAATTTTGTTTCTTTCATTAAATTTTTTCAAAAAAATGGAATCTTTGTATGGAATGTGTGGTTTTCTTTACAAACGAAAAAAATGAATATTCTATTTTAATGTATATGGTGGAAAAAAAATTCCCTAGTGATAACCATAATTTGAAGTTTGGATTCCTTTTAAAAATTGAATTTTTTATTTAAATAAATACCTTAATTATCTTTTTTTATCTGGGTATTGAAAATTGGTTTTTAAAAGGGATGTATATTTTAATATTGGAAAAAAATTTCTTATGGGTGAATAGAATATTTTATGAGTGTTATGTGAAAATTCTAGGCTTTTATGTGTTATGATTATGTTATGGTTCATGTAAATTATTTATTTTGATGTGCAGTGACATTATAAACCAAGGATGGGTGGTTACATTATAAACCAATGATGGGTTTCTACCTTATAAATCAACGATATGTGGTTACATTATAAACCATGTATGGGTGGGTTTGTGATATCCCTCTAATGCAATGGGTATGGAAGTCAACTGTATGGTTATTCAATTTATAAGAGTAATATGGATGAAGATGTTCCAAGATACATATTTGATTTATCTATGATTTTGATGGGATTTAATGATTTTATTTGATTAAAAAGTTTGTTTTTTTCATGTTATTTGTTTAGTTCATTCAATAAAATAACATTAATATAAAGGGAAACATTTCATGAGTTTTTATATCTTCATTAGACTAATGATTTCCTTTCCTTTTATATCCCCTATTGATATATTTGTGATCATACAATTTTTTTTAAAATTTTCCTCAGATTTGAGGATAGGTAAGTGAAATGAAGAATTCAAGTTCAAAGTAATGTAGATTTTTCATAAAAATAAATCATGTTTTATCTTAAAAGTTTCATATTGTGAAAAAGTATATATTGATTAGAAGTTTCCACTTTGTCTAATATGGTCAGGTTAAGTATGAGTTATGGCCTAATTCTCTAAAACTCTAAACCTGAAATGATCCTAAAATTTAAGATAATGGATTCTAGACTTAGAACTCAAGATTATGTAATGTTTAAGGTTAGGTCATTATATTTGGTATCAGATTAATGATTTAGACAACTTTTGAGATTATGATGTTTAGTGAAAAATAAGTCAAGTTTCTAAGTATATTATTTTAATAAAATCCTTGGTTTCTAAATTTTTAACATCAAGGAAGTCTATTATAATATTGATGGAGGAGGATCACAAACTAAAATTCTCTTTCTTCCTAATGACCTGCTTGCAGTTATTATTGTAGAGTCATGCATTTATAATTTTGAATCTTTTTCTAGCATACAACTCTCCTGTAAAAAGTTGTATAAAATAACAAACAGCTCCCCTATACCTTCATACCACCATGGTTAATAAATTGTTTTTAGTTAACTCTTAAATTCAAAATTTTATAATTCTCTCCAAAAAGGTAAATATTATTAAGTAATTTTCAAATATTTTACCCTATCCCATTAATTTGAAGCATTCTATGACTTTAAAATAGCTACAGAAGATTTGTATCTTTGTATAATATATTTATATTTGGTATCTAATTATTATATTTTGGTCATACCTATACTATTTTTAAAGGACCATTAACTTATAGTTTCAAAACATACTCAATCTGAGTGTTTTATAAGAATCATGTTTTATCTTATGTTTTGAAACTATATCTCACTGAAAAGGATTTTTCAACACAATTTTTTTCCAACATCAATACGACCCAAAAAGTACTAGGTGCATTTGGAAAAAGGAATCAAGCAACATATAATAATATCTAATGAATTTTTTCACTGTGTGTAACTTCTATATTGGTGTAAAAAACAACAACGGAATAGGGTGCATACCATGATAGAGTTATGACCTACATTTATTTATTTACTTATTTTTATATTGGCATAGTTTTATTAAAAACATAATAATATGGAATTGAAATGTAAAATTTTGGATATGAAAGACTTTATTGAATTAATAAGTCATGGAAAAATTAATTGTGTGGGATCAATTAATTTAAGGGGGTAAATGTAACATCTATTTTTTAAAATGAAACACTGTTATCAATATCGTATATGACATGCAACACCGAGCATAAATGACTCATGCAATATATGATTGTTATAACCTAGCTATTAAATTGGTCAATATGAATAGTATTAAATAATTTATGATATATATATATATATATCATACTCCATATAAATTTATTAATAAATGTTGTGTTTTTACTAATGTGGTTTTATTCTTTAAAAATAAGTTTTTTTCTCAAAAATGATTTTTATTATTTTTATGGGAAAATATTATAATTAATATTTAGAGATTTTAGGAAATTAATTTCTTAAAAATTAAAATAATTTTTAAAATAATCATATAAAAATTTACTTAGGGTGATATTTTTGGATTTTTTAGAAAATATTGTTTTTTTAGTGAATAGTGAAAATATAGATTTTTGTAAAAAGTCATTTCATATCAATAAATTAAGTAATTTAAAAGTTGAAATATATTTTTAATAATATTTAAAGTGACCTAAGTATTATTTATTTATATTTAATCCACTTATTTTATTTTTAATAAAATTTATATTGGATTTTATTATAAGTATGTTTTTGGGTTTAAAATGAGATTTTTATAAAAACTGTTTTAAAATGAATAATGTTTCTCCATTTTCATTAATAAAAATAATCTCTAATGAATAATGTTTTAAATTAAATTAATATATTATATATCAATAAATATTAATTTACATTCATACAATTTTTATTAGTAATCATAGATTTGATATAAAATCAACCTTTACTTGAAAAATACACTTCTTGAAAACCCGCTATTTCGTCGCATCTATGGGTTTTGTTTTAAATTTAATTTTTCCACTTATGTGAATTGAATTTGGTAAAATGTATCCATAATTTTAATTAGAATAATTTATATATTCTAATAATTTCAAAATAATTTTTTACAAAAATGAATAGTGAAAACATTAAAAAGTATTTACAATGGTTATGGTAAAAATGGATTTATCGGGGGTTAAACTAAAAATATTAGGATTAAAATAACCTAAAAATTGTCTAAATATATATTTTATGGATATATTTAGATTTTATAATGTATAATTCTTCATAATAATCTATTTTAGGACCCTTTTCTCATGTGAAAAATATGGTTACTCCTTTTTCTTTTTAAAAATAAAAAATATACCAGTCGCCTAGCTTATAAAAGGACACCACCTCTCCTCTCTTATTCACACCATCAAAAAAAATTTATAAAAATATCTACCCAAATAACTTCTCAATTTCCATCCCCTAATCCTAGAATCCTTTTTTCATAAATCCATTCTAGGAATACTTTTGGTATAATCCTAAAGACGTGGTCCAAGAAGAGGTAAAATTCTAAACTATGCATTTTGGTTTTATTTCTTCTTTAAACTCCTTAAAATATTACTCATTTTTTATTATATAATAACACTATTATCTCTCATATACAAATAAGTTATTTATATTAAGGAAATTACCTATATTTATCTCCTCTTCCCTTAAATGGGAAACGATAATATCACTCATGTGTATAGCGACCTACAACCTCGGGATCTAATGTGACACATTTTCCATCAAAACCTCTAATGGTTCAGTATGGTGATGAATATAAAGTATATATATGATATTAAAAACATAATTATACCTATATAATCATTATATAATATACACTTTTTTACTTTCCATTTCATAGGGGATAAGATAGTGTCTCTCGTGTGTACGGTGGAATACCACCTCGTTAAATGATGTGATTTTTTTTACTAATTCTTTACATGGAAGCTAATATGGGTAAATTTAATGATTATATTTGATTTATATAAAATATTTATGATAATAATCACATATTTTTAACTCTTAAAACACAATATATCATTTTCTTCCATACACTGAAAAATGATAACATCATTCATGTACGTGTGGACTACTATATTCACGAAGCGATTTGACTCCCTTTTCATCACTGCACCACATGGAATATATATATATTTATTATTAAAAAATAATTTCTTATTTATTATAAAATTATTATTTTGAAAATATACTATAATATTTACCTTATTTCCATAATGATCATTGAAAATGGAAACGTTATTCATGCGTACGTACAGTCTGTCATCTCTATGATTATAACGTAGTTCATTTTTCATAATCATATATCATTATTGGTTTTAAAAGTATAAATAATTTATTAAATTTAAAAATATTTCATGATTTTTATTCTGGATATGTTTAAATAATTACAACTTTGACCATAGTTAACCTACCAAAGTTATTTTTAACACATAAGACGAATATGATCAAAACATCCAATATAACCCTAACTGATTAACTAATATTGTATAACATGGTAATAAGATAAATAAAAGTAATAATAAAATTAAAAAATATTCATGATCATGTAAATAATTAACATAAGTTTATTATTTAGGAAGATAAAGAACAGATGTGATGAGTCCGACTCAAGGTAAGGGACATCATCTCAATTTCCATTTATTGAGGAATATTTTTATGTTATGAATATTTTGTTTTCAAGGTATATATATATCCCCTTTTGAATTTTATACCATATTTTCTCTATTATCATTGAATTTAAAGTTTTATTTAATCTTATTATTTCATAGGGATTATGATTCAAAAAAATTCAAAGTGATAAGGGACCTTTCTTCAAAAAATTCTCTTTTAGTGTTTTCCTTATGACTCTATTTTTATTACATGTCCATGTTTTCAAAATGATTTTATAATAAATTGCTTTATCTATTTTGTAAGGATCCTTTAAATGTTATTCTAATTAATTTTTTTAGACCTTTTAGGGTTGTATAGTGGGTTCATTGTTGTTTTGAGGGTGTCTAAGGCCTGTTCGAAGCTCGAAACCTCGGCTGGTGGAGAAAAGGACACAACTACATAGTTAGTAGAAACCATGAGAGAAAATTTTAATAGTTTACCTAATCTTATAAGGGTTGGACTGAGGTATTTAGTAGTCCACACCGTTTTAAGAAACCGTGTACCCAGGTGCGCATGCCCATACGTGTAGCTCTGTAACTTTTAGAAGTTGTGTGAATCAATATTTTCAAATGTTTAGTCAAATAATGCATATGAAATTGTGTCGTGTCCCTCATTAGACATTGGGAGTTTCATGATTGGAGAACATTTTGGACAACCATGTGGCCAAACCATGTGACCCAAGATTGTTTTGATGAATTTACTATTTTTAGCTTAAAAACTGTTAAAATTACCCCCTCATCTCATTTTATCCTCCAGTGGACTGGAGGCTTGTTCTTTCATCCCATATGAATCTCTCAAGCTCCCTACTCCTAGGATTATTGATATATCTTCCATATATAGTTGGATCAATGAAATTTTCATCTCCTTGGATCCCTCTTAGTAAGAGATTGAATTTGTTACCTTATATTCCTCATTTATCTTGTTGGATTTTCCTCTATTTTGGTGCAATATCATATGCCCAATTTTTAGGGAGTTGATACATTCTTCAATTTTCTTGCAATCCTGACCATACTAAGGGATGATACTAGATGAGGAGAGTGTTATAGGCTCGTGGTAGGTGGTTTATGACTGATCCCATAAGTCTCTCTATTTTATAAATTACCATCATTGTGTGTGTGCCTATTTCATCAAGCATTGGTTTTTAAATTCATATTCCATTATTATAATATTTGTGCTCATATTCTAGAGACCTTCCTTTATGTGATCATCACATCATTGTAATTTATGACCCCAACACCTTCCACCACAAGTAAGGTTCTAATCTAGTTATGCCTTGGTGACCCATGTGGGTTTATCTGAGACATTGTTTGGGTGTGTGGCTTGAACCTACTAATGGTAATCCATCTTAAATTAAATGAATTATGAGTCTCTAATGGTTATCACATGTAAATTTATCTCTTGATCCTTATAAGGTGAATGTTTTAATTATTCAATAAACATTTAAACTATTAATTGGAAATTATATTTATATATCACTTGGCCTAGTTAATTTTAATTGAATGGTAAGTGGATGTGTGTCCTTAACCTTCCTTTTCCTGATTATGAAAGGTAAATTAATGAACCTAATAATTGAATATGGAATCAAAGTAATAAATTTTTGCATTTCCTTGTTATAGATTTTCACATTTGTGAAAGGAAATGGAATGAACCCATTGACTTATTAAAAGGCATGAGTATTACATAGTCTGAATTAAATAATGAATTATGTATAAGGTTCATCTTTCATATGGAACTTTTTACCTTTATAGAAGTGGTTAGACTTGATCCAGTCTTGGATTCCTAAGGGAAATCCTTGATCACTCAGAGGACACCATTTCGATTCAAGGAGCCAGTTTTCAAGGGAGTTACCCACCTTGAAACATATTCTTTATCTAATAAAGGATTCCAATAATAAAATTGTAGGACCCATTAATTATCATCTAGATATTATGATTCCTCATATTCACTCTCTAGATCTAGATTGACGTCATCGGAAATGTGGTTCCATGAATTCACCACATTGGGCCCAGTCATTATTGGCCCGTTCTTACCTTGGATGAGATCATTGGACTCTGATAGAATCATTTACAATGGAATTCCTTGGGTGATTCCCTTGGATTTCACTTATAACCCTTTTACCTAGACTTAATTTCATTAATATGAGTTGGATCGACCCATCAGTTCAAAGATTCTTTGGTTATTACCTTAGATCCAATTTCACTATTATCATCATTATAGGATGCCTTGTTATACCATAGACCTTTATTATAGTTAACTTGATGTATTTTTACTTTTGTTCACACCTCGCGTGACTTATCTATATAAATAGAACATAAATGAATTAATTAATTGATCTCATGTTCAATGACATTACCAATGGAGCCTAAATTAGGTACTTGTTATTTAGTTAGCATTACTTCAAATTTATATATACTTGCACATTGTTTTAATTTATATTCACAGACTAGATTTTATAGACACTATTGGTGGTGGAAAACTAATACTTATCACACACCCTATTTGGGACACCAATGGTACCCTGGTAGATTATAAGTATGTAGGTTTTGATAAGGGTAATAATCCTACATTGGACACCTAATATTGATTGTTTTATTAGGATGGAGATTAGTAATAGATGATTGAGCCAGTACTCGGGATGCGGGATAGTTTTTTGATTATTTTTTATTCTTTTTTATAGAATATATTTCCTACTACAATGTATACCTTTCTTCCAATTTTTTATAGATATTACATGACATTATCATTTTGTATATGATTTAGTTTCTAGATATTGATTATTATTCATGGATGTTTATGATTATATTTAGCTACCAATTTCTCCATTCATTATTATGTTTACACTATTTCTTATCCATTTTTTATTGTCATTTTTGTTTTTCTCTACTATTACATGAGGGTATAGTCTCCCCAGAGACACACCCTAGTCCCTCGCTACTAGTCAGAAGCCTCTGGCGTACAGGGAGGTGTGCTTGAGGACAAGTGGACCACCAGATTTGGGGCACCCCTAAGTTGCACTCGGGTCGGGAGATGCTTTCATATAATTTGCCTTATTTTTTGGTAATATAGATAGGGGATTAGAAATATGGTTGGGACATGGTCATGAGTTGTTCCTGGGAGCAGCTAACCCACATTAAGGGAAAATACCAAGTTTCTTGGGAATGGGAATTGTTGTTCTATTTTCACTTATTACAGTTGAAAAACTTCCACCATTGGGTGATTCACATGAATTATGGTATTTTATATGCATTATGAACATTTACCTTGGCCTGGTATAGAAGTAGAATCAGTTCATTCATGATTACAGGCACCTATAATTCAAATTCCATGCATATTCCAAGCCATATAGCCTCATTTCACTATTTTCATTGTTTGTGTTGCCTTTGATTGTTGAGTGGTCCATGGTTGTTATATATGCCTATATTGCTAAAATATTTTTTAGGGTAAGGGAATTTTTTATTTAAAGTACCAACATATATATAAATAGTGTTTCCCTATATAGGTTGATGATGGCATCTTAAATAGATATTTTCCACCCATGTCAACTATATACCATGGGTTACATGAGCTAGGATTTGGATATGATGGAGTGACTACCAGTTTCAATTTATGAAGTGTATGGTCCTTCATTAATTGGAAGTGGTAATTTACTAAGTTAGGAAATATTTTATTACCTATTATATTTTGATATCATGTTTAGATGGGGTTAAATAAAATTAAATGGGTTCCACTTTCAGTTATAAATTGTTTTGGCCTATGTCATCTGGGAAATATGATCCATTTTATCAAACCGTTATATATGTATATAAAAAATAAAAAAATTAAATGTATAACTTGACTATTCAAATGAAATGATTTCCATTAAATAAAGAGGAATGGTGATAATTACCCTTCACCAACTGAATCCTTTGTTAATTAAACCTAAACACTTATCAATACCCTCGCCTTCTAAGTGGGTAGTTGGGGATAATATAACTTGGGTAGCGATCCCTTTCCTTATGTTCTAATTATTCTAGTGTTATATTTACATAAATCTTGATATGAGGCATGTGATTATAATTTTTAGATATATTCCACCATGAAGTCCTCATGTCATGCGCCGGGAGGGTGGTGACGACCAAACTCTAATGATGGTTGGAAATGAGTTTCTAGTATTACCACCAGGAGTGTGACTTTAGGGACCACCATTTATAATAGATTTGGGCACTAACTCTCAAATTCTTGAGGGTTTTATACATCTGATGAAGTCCATACAGGGTTTTATATGACCTGCACCTACTATAGTTGATCTGACTCGTGAGTTCCAATAGTTACATCCTCCCATATTTTCAGGGGATGGTGGTCCTCAGGGTAATTAGTCATGGATAGGATACATCTTATATATCTTACAGCATCTGAAGATTCCCCCAAAGAGGACGGTCAATATTTCCACCTACATGTTGTGTGGTTCCTCCAAACACTGGTGGGATGTGATTACTCAAGTTGGTCGTTATTAGGGAATGGTCTGGGTGGACTTCCCTAATTCCTTCTATGATTACTTTTTCCCTCAGATGTTGAGAGCTTACTGATCCAAGGATTTCATGCACATAAAGTAAGGTTCTATGTCTATCATGGACTATTTAGTGTGTTTTACAAATTTACAACACTTTTCACTACTTCTAGCCAATGATGAGTTGTCGCAAGCGATGCATATTGAGGATGGGATTAAGTATTCCATCTACTCACAAGAGAATTTTTTTCACCTACTTACCTTTTCTATGATCGTAAATAAATCTATTATCATAGAGAGAAACCTAAGAGAATCCAATAGTATCAGGCCAAATAGTTCAATAAAAAGACAGGGTAGGTGTTCTTCTAGTATCAAGAAGCATACCCTTGAGATTTCTCCTCAGAGTAGTGGTGGCCAGAGTATTCTCACAAGAATCTTTGTTATGTTCCATCAATGTAGACATAATGGGAATCTAAAACTTCAGTGTGATATAGACCATATGGATTATTGTGCTTGCAATCTTATGGGGTACCTTCAGAGATTCTATCAGACCATTCCACGTACTTCTAGTCAAATAGGATCTACACTAGCTCCACCTTCAAGAGTGAGATCAGTTATGTCGTGTAAATAAGGAAGTTGAAGTAGCACCGGAACGACAAACCAAGTAAGAGGTCATGACCATATTATCTAGACATTGGATTATCAGTGCTAGTAGATCATACCTTCATTGTGTAGTTTAGCTTTAGCGTAGGGTTGTGGATTAAGTTAGTTACATGCATTACATCTGATACCCGAGGATCAGAGAGAAGAACCAACTAAAATACGAGGTACTATTTCATTAGCCTCCATTATTGTATTTTCCTTACTCGAAATAGATTTTTCTCCCTCCTTTATATCTTTTTTAACCATTTAAAATATCAGGCTTGAAATTCAATACTTTTATGGGGTGATGACCTAGGACACACCGTTGGGTGTGCGGTGAGAGGGAATACGCCAATTTAGGGATTGACCCCTTGAGGTTGGTAGTTTTCCCTTATTATGGGACCTTTATATACTCAAGATGATATGTTTTTATTTCATTCCTAAAATGGATTAGTTGGTTTTATATCATGAATATGTGGACTCCTATCACTACAGAGTTTCGTGTACATCACTAGAGGGTGGTAGCTATCTTCACAAGGGTAAGTGGAATGTCCAGGCTAGTAGAGTTGGACTATAGGATCATGGTCTAGGTTGAGTGACAACATAGATTAATAGTCTCTTCCTAGAGGATAAAGGTTTACATATATTATATTTTACACCTATGGTAGATCATTTTAGGGATGTTTTTCTAGATTAATTTTCTAGATTACCTCTTGAGAGAGAGGTATATTTTACCATTAATCTTGTTCCATGAGCAGCTCTAGTGTTCATTCCTCTATATATAATAGCACCTATTAAGCTCTCGGATCTCAAGTGATAGTTAAAGGTGTTGGATTTGGTGGTCTAGAACCAACTACTTTGAACTTTATTCATTAAATAAAAACCTTATCACATCTTGATTGTTCTTCTACGTGACATGTCATGTGATAATGTCCTAAGGACAGCTGTTGCATTAAAGGGTCGTAGCGGATCCCTGCTATGATGAGAACCCAAAAGTGCTATAACACTGTTCTTGAATGTATGTTCTATGGCCGGATGATATTATTTGAGGGACACAAATAATACAGGTCATTAGGGGTGAGGACTCATAAAACTTTGAGGCACCTTCTCATTGTGTGCACCCTTGGTAATATCCAGGTGGATATTATGAGAACGAAACCCGCCAGTAGGAAATCCACATTTCATAGTGTCATTGGATGTTCCTATCTACGGACGTGTGTATTGATCCTTAGACTTTAAGATTATTATTAATGGGTATTACAACTCGCGCACATAGATGTATTGACGAAAACTGTGACGACACACTGTTCGCAGCGAGGTAGGATACGTTGGGTGCGTCACGAGTAATACCGCATTAATAGATAATGCGAGAAAGGATTTGTCCCTTCCGTTCCATAACGAAAGTAGATATCTCAGGCCCTCTGATGGAATTGATATAGCATAAATAAATCCATGGCCATGGTAAAGTATGGGAAAGTTCAATTCCGGGAAGTCAAAGAAAGAATAATCAAGCACATGGGTTGATGGCACTAGCATGCAACTCGCTTGATTATAGATATTGAGACAAAGAGATTATATTACACGGTAAGCGTTCGTAGGAGGTGACACGTCATTGCGGCGTTAACTTCTTTCTCTATGGGTGCCTTGGCGTGTTGCTAGACGCTAACCTTGGACTTTAGGCAGGCTCAGCCTAATGCCACTGAGAAAGAGGCCTAGAGGGTCACACACTAAGTGTGTCCATGTATCTCAGTTAAATATTAATTTAACAAGTCAAATAAATATTATTCCTGACTGTGGTTTAATAATTATTTAAGGATGTCTGATCGCATTTATTTTGACACTAGTTATTCGAGAGAATATACTGTGGATAAAATAATATATTTATTAGCAAGTAATGTAGTTACATTTATTTAAGAAATAAATAGTCATTACTCAAGGTCTAATAAATGTGGTGGAGAAAAAAAAAATGGAAAATAAAAGTACACGCCGTGTATATTAAATATACAGGCTGTGTAGTTTTATGTAAAACAAGTACACATCATGTATTAATTATTACATGCCGTGTAGTTTTTCCAATTGGGATTTTGAGGATTTAATATTGTTTTATTAAATGATATTTATTATAATCAGTGTGCGCGCATGTCAAGGAATTAATAATTCGACATGGGGGATTTCAATAAGAGTTAATGAAATAAATAAAACGCGTAACGCATTTATTTATTGTCATAACTCTATTAACCTCAAACCTGATTATAAATATCCTCGCAACCCCACCATTTTTTGAAGAGCCATTATTGTGCACAACAGATTTGGAAATACTCTCAAGCCAAGAGAGAATTCCCTTTCCACCAAGAACGCCCTCAAGTTACGAGAGCAAGATCCTCCACCGGATCAAGGCGGTCGAAGGCGGACATCGCAAGCGAAGGTTCTTCCGCGCTAGCACCCGGAGATCTCTTCGGTGATGTCCAGAGATATGTGACACACGTGTGGATCATCGCTAGAGGAATCCTACACTTGGATTCTACGACGCAACGACGGATCACCGAATCGTGACCGGACACATCAACGAAGAAAGAATTCCAACAAGGTAATTCTTATGCATTAATTAAATTAATTATAATCAACATATGATGATCCTCCTCAAGGGTTCCGGGACTCTTCTTTTCTTTTCGTTCTTCATTCTATTCCGAAGATTCGGCGTTTTATATCGTGACGGATCTCGGGTTGAACGTTGTTTAACGTTAAAATTAATGTTGGGAAAAACTACCAACGCGCTTCCGCTACGCCCGGAACCTACAAGTGGTATCAAAGCATCATATCATTGGTTATAATTATTTAGTTTTTTTGTTGGTGATTTACGCATTTAATAATTTAGTTATTTCAATTCATGTTTAATCGTTCTGGAAATCTGAATATCGAGATCTGTTTCTCCTCTCTCATTTCTCGTTCACCTCACAAAAATGGATTTTTCTTTTAATTTTGATTAAAATAAAATAGAGGAACTCATCCAGAGGAGCCAAATGTTTCTGGCCGTATAACACCAGAATACACGACATGTATTCGGAAGTACACACCATGTAGTCTAGGTTCAATGCATTGACTGATCCGCCAAATCAGGCCGTGTATTGGATTATTTCTAAGAATTTAAGACACTGTGTGTTGACCAGAAACAGGTGGCACACGGTTTCCAGAATACATGTCGTGTGGTCCAATGAACACGGCGTGTAGTCCCTTCGGGTTAGGTTTGGGTCGTGTACTCCGTACATAGCATGCCCGGCTGGAAACTGTGTAATGCAGAAACTACACGGTGTGTGTCCCACTGTACACGCCGTGTACTCCAAAAATTTCCGAAGTACATTAACACGCCCTATCCCCGGGCGTGTACTTCGGATGGACGGTGAAGAAAAAGTACACGCTGTGTAGTCGGAACTACACGTTGTGTACTCACCCAAATTACGCAGATTTATTAAAATTTATTATATTATACAAACCCTTGAGACGTGTACCATGGTGCAGGCATAAAGCTGAGGCACAACACGTGATAGGTGTTTTATATATATGTGTTTCATTTAACATCTGCGTAATAAATGGGAATTCGCCGGGTTTCCTCCAAGGTACAAGTTGTGTACAAGGATAATTTTAAATGAATTTATTTGTTTAAAATTATGATGGATGAGAATCTCAAGGAAATTCAGAAAAGGGATTTAAGATAAAAGGATTGATTAATTAAAGATAATTAATTGATTCGAGGGTGATTTATCTTAAACAAGAGCGATTAAAGAATTGAATGCTAGTTTTATTTATGCGTAAATATCGTTGCATGTATGGATGATCATGAGCTAGACCGAGACCTTTGTATGTGAATGGTTTCTTTTAATTTATTTATTTAAATTAAATTTGTTGGCCTGCGAGCCATCTCCTCATTAATATGTAGGGCCTGCGCGCCTAAGGATTCTTTTATTTAAAAACCCCTTTTTTCCCCTCACCTGCGTGTGAGATAAATGCATATGTAATTGATGGAGCTCCCAAGCTAGTGGAGGCGGCTCAAGTCAGGAGCCAAGATGAAACCAATCCAAGGAGATACAAAGGTGGACAGGTGGAAAGCTGTAAACACGAACCCGAAAGGTTCAAGGTGTTTCTCCCCTAGGTCTTGGGTTAGTTTATCAACCGCTAGATAAACTAACCAATAGAAAAGCTCATGATCATACCATTTATTTTATTTCTGTCAGTTGCATGGTTTATTTATTGTGGGTGTGTTGTCACGATCACACAATTAATGAATTAAACGAGCATGCAAGATGGAACTAAAATAAAATTGGCTTATACGTAAATATTATCTTAGACATGGTTAATCACTTAAGTATATCCCACTTAATATTAACAAGCATGTAATCAAAGATAATAAAATGGCAATTTACGTATAAGGATAAAATCCCTCAAAATAAATATTAAGTCGGCATAGCCTTCCATAATCTTGGTTAGAATCGAACCATAGTTCAAAGTGCTTGACCAACCCTAGTTGGGGTGCTTTCAATTATCAGGGAATTCTAATTCAAGGTTTTGGGTTGACTTGACTTGGTTCGCATCAAGGGTTGACGGCCACAGCAGGACTCGGTGTGACCAAGAGGCAAAGGTTGAGGAAATCCAAAAAGGGATTTCAGGATTGGGGAGTCCACTCAGCGGATCAAGGAACTGCGAGTTAATGCAGTTGGCATTTGGAATGCCTACCTAAAACCCTTCAAGTTGCTTGACCAACCCTAGTTGGGGTAATGCGAAGGGTAATATGGATCCTTGCCACTAGAATATTCACGCAATAGAATATTCCGAAGTCAATGGTGAGGGCTATTGGATTTCGATAAAATAGTGGGAGACTAATAAGTATTAATTTATTTATTTGTCTCAATTTTTATAATAAAGTACTAAACATTTGCTCATCTTAAATTGTAGAAATGACAAGAAAATGACTTCAAACATATCATTGTGCACCATACTCGAAAAAGAAAACCTTCTCACCAGCACCAATTTCCAAGAGTGGCAGAGGCGTTTACGCGTCATCCTTCACCACGAAAGGAAATTATATGTGCTGGAAGAGCCTATTCCAGTTGCGCCTGGGAAAGAGGCTAGTGATGAGGAATTATCTCTCTACATGAAACACATGGATGATGCCACAGATGTCCAGTGTTTCATGCTATCGTCCATGTCTAATGAGCTATTGAAGCAACATGAAAACATGGATGCATATAGCATGATGTCTCACCTTAAAGATCTCTACCAAGAGAAGGCGAGACAGGAGAGGTATGAGATCTCAATGCTTTGTTTACCACGAAGCTTGGAGAGCCTGCGCCAGCTGGGCCTCATGTGGTCAAGCTTATTGGCTACATTGAACGCTTGGACATCTTAGGGATTAAATTCCCAGATGAGTTGCGTACAGATCTCATCCTATCATCATTTCCCAAGACCTTCTCTAGCTTCATTTTCAACTATAACATGAGCGGCAATGAGAAGAGTCTATCGGAGCATCTGACCTTGATTCTCCAGGTAGATAAGGACATGGGGCGTGACAAACCCACGGTCCTTATGGTGAACAAGAAAAGGAAGGACAAGGCAAAGGGGCCAAAGACTTATAAACGGTCTGAAGCCCCCGAGCACCGTCCCTCCAAGAAGGGGAAGATCCAGAGACAGGGCAAATAACGGGAAGCAGTGTGTTTTGCATGTGGCAAGCAGGGCCACTGGAAGAGGAACTGCACCCAGAAGCGTGGGGATGCTTAAGGTGCGTTCGTTATCGAGTGAAATCATTCTATTTCTACACATTGGGTATTAGATACAGCTTGTGGGGCTCACATCTGTATTCAAATGTAGGAACCAAGTAGATTTAGAAAGATTGCCAGAGGAGAGGTGGATCTTCGAGCTGCCAATAGCGCAAGGCTGGCTGTGTTGGCTATTGGCGACTATCACTTCTCATTGCCAACTGGCATGATTTTGGTTTTACAAAACTGTTATTTTGTGCCTAGTGTTACCAAGAACATAATTTCTGTATCTTGTTTGGATATAGATGGATTTATTCTCAAGTTTGGAAATAAGGGTTGTCTCTTTTATAAGAACAATGTATGTTATGGTATGGCACATTTGAATAATGGTTTGTATGTATTAAACTACAAAAACCAAGTGTTGGCAATTGATAACGAAACAAACTCACATGACTCATACATCACCCAGTTATGGCATCACCGCCTTGGTCATGTGAACAAGAAGCGCTTGACAAAGCTCTGCCAAGATGGCTATTTAGACTCTATTGAGCTAAAACCACTTGATAGATGTCACGCTTGTTTACAAGGAAAATGACCAAGCTGCCTTTTGGTGGACAAGGTGAAAGGGCCACAGATCTTCTAGGATTGGTACACACAGATGTGTGTGGACCATTTCCAGTAGAAGCTAGAGGTGGATATTCTTACTTTATTACTTTTACTGATGATTTGAGTAGATATGGCTATGTCTACTTAATGAGGTATAAGTCAGAGTCCTTAGAGAAATTTAAGGAATTCAAGAATGAAGTTGAGAATCAACTTGGTAAGAAGATAAAGAAGCTTCGATCGGATCGAGGTGGAGAATATCTGAACCAAGAGTTCATCGATATTCTACGGGAGTCTGGGATTCTATCTCAGCTCACTCCTCCTTATACACCACAGTGGAATGGTGTTAGTGAAAGGAGGAACCGCACCTTGTTGGACATGGTGAGGTCGATGATGAGTCATGCGGATCTTCCATTATCCTTTTGGGGATATGCATTACAAACTGCAGCATACACATTAAACCAAGTACCAACTAAGGCGGAAAATGGAATTCCTTCCGAGTTATGGAATTGAAGGAAACCCACTTTGTCGCACACACGTGTATGGGGATGCGAGGCGTTTGTTAAGGCCTTCTCAGGCAAAAAACTAGCACCCCGAGGCACGAAGTGTATCTTTATAGGATATCCCAAGGAAACAAAAGGATATTACCTATATAACCCCCAAGACAAGAAAGTGACTGTCGCCAGACAAGCCGTCTTTCTTGAGAGGGAGCACATCCTCAAGAAGGATAGTGGGAGAAAGATTGACTTCGACGAAGTTGATGCTCAAGATACATAGGAGTTGGTACAGGAACAAGTTCCACAGGTCCCCGTGGAAGAGGTTCCAGAAACACAAGTACTGTGTAGGAGCTCAAGAGAGGTAAGGGAACCAGAGAGATTTGGTTTCCTAGTCACCGAGGATGGTGAATCATTATTGTTGGACAATGATGAACCTCTCTCCTATAAGGAAGCGTTAGAAAGCTCAGAAGCTGCAAGATGGCTAAAAGCTATGAATTCTGAGATGGATTCCATGTATCAGAACCAAGTTTGGTTTCTGGTCGATGAGCCAGTTGATGTAAAGCCTGTTGGATGCAAATGGGTATTCAAAAGAAAGCTGGACATGGAAGGTCAAGTTAGCACCTATAAAGAAAGGCTAGTGGCTAAAGGATTCAGGCAGCGTCAAGGAATTGACTATGATGAAACCTTCTCGCCAGTTGCCATGTTTAAATCCATAAGAATCATACTTGCCATATCAGCTTACCATGACTACGAGATTTGGCAGATGGATGTCAAAATAGCATTCCTTAATGGGAACCTTCAGGAAGATGTCTATATGACACAACCAGAAGGGTTTGTGACACCAGGTGAAGCCAAACGGGTTTGCAAGTTGCAGAAATCCATTTATGGATTAAAGAAAGCATCCAGGTCATGTAAAATTCGATTTGATGAAGCCATAAAGGAATTTGGTTTCATTAAGAACGAATGTGAGCCATGTGTTTATAAGCGGTTTAATGGGAATGCGGTCGTCATCCTAGTGGTATATGTTGATGACATATTGCTTATTGGAAACGACGTACCATCCTTACAGTCAGTTAAGGAAGGGTTGAAGAAGTGTTTCTCCATGAAGGACTTAGGAGAAGCAGCCTACATTCTAGGGATCAAGATCATTCGTGATAGATCCAAGAGGCTGCTTAGACTAAGTCAGGGTACATACATTGACCAGATACTAAAGAGATTTAGTATGGAAAAATCCAAGAGGGGATTGGTTCCAGTGTCACATGGCTTACATCTTTCTAAGAAAATGTGTCCACAGACACAACAGGAGAAAGATAGGATGAGAAAGATCCCATACGCTTCGGCTATAGGATCCATCATGTATGCCATGTTATGTACTAGGATTGATGTTGCCTATGCACTGAGCATGGTCGGTAGATATCAAATAGAACCAGGAGAACAGCATTGGACTGCTGTTAAGACTATCCTTAAGTATCTGAGAAGAACTAAGGATATGTTCCTGGTGTATGGAGGAGACGAGGAGCTTTTCATCAGAGGGTATGTTGATGCTGGTTTTCAAACAGATCAGAATGATCTGAAGTCGCAATCTAGATATGTTTTCTGTCTCAATAGAGGAGCTGTGAGCTGGAAGAGTTCAAAGCAGCCAGTTGTCGCCGATTCTACAGCGGAGTCCGAGTATATAGCGGCTTCTGATGTAGCCAAGGAAGCCGTTTGGATTCGGAACTTTGTCCTGGAGATTGATGTGGTGCCTAGTAGTAAAGATCCCATTACATTGTATTGTGATAATACTGCAGTGGTGGCTCTTGCAAAAGAACCTCGGTCACATCAACGGACAAAGCACATACTCCGAAAGTATCACTTCTTGAGGGATTTCTATCAAAGGGGTGAAGTTGCAGTGAGCAGAGTGTCCACGGAAGAGAACATGGCGAACCCCATGACTAAAGGCCTATCTCAGCAGAAGCATGAATATCATGTGAGAGCTAGCGGGTTAAAGGTTGTTAGCAGTTGGCTCCAGTCCAAGTGGGAGTCTGTTGGAGTTGGTGGTCTAGAACCAACTACTTTGTACTTTATTCATTAAATAAAATCCTTATCACATCTTGATTGTTCTTCTGCATGACATGTCATGTGATAATGTCCTAAGGACAGCTATTGCATTAAAGGGTCGTAGCGGATCCCTGCTATGATGAGAACCCAAAAGTGCCATAACACTGTTCTTGAATTTATGTTCTATGGCCGGATGATATTATTTGAGGGACACAAATAATATAGGTCATTAGGGGTGAGGACTCATAAAACTTTGAGGCACCTTCTCATGGTGTGCGCCCTTGGTAATATCCAGGAGGATATTATGAGAACGAAACCCGCCAGTAGGAAATCCACATTTCATAGTGTCATTGGATGTTCCTATCTACGGACGTGTGTATTGATCCTTAGACATTAAGATTATTATTAATGGGTATTACAACTCGCGCACTTAGATGTATTGACGAAAACTGTGACGACACACTGTTCGCAGCGAGGTAGGATACGTTGGGTGCGTCACGAGTAATACCGCATTAATAGATAATGCGAGAAAGGATTTGTCCCTTCCGTTCCATAACGAAAGTAGATATCTCAGGCCCTTTGATGGAATTGATATAGCCTAAATAAATCCATGGCCATGGTAAAGTATGGGAAAGTTCAATTCCGGGAAGTCAAAGAAAGAATAATCAAGCACATGGGTTGATGGGACTAGCATGCAACCCGCTTGATTGGAGATATTGAGACAAAGAGATTATATTACACGGTAAGCGTTCGTAGGAGGTGACACGTCATTGCGGCGTTAACTTCTTTCTCTATGGGTGCCTTGGCGTGTTGCTAGACCCTAACATTGGACTTTAGGTAGGCTCAGCCTAATGCCACTGAGAAAGAGGCCTAGAGGGTCACACACTAAGTGTGTCCATGTATCTCAGTTAAATATTAATTTAACAAGTTAAATAAATATTATTCCCGACTGTGGTTTAATAATTATTTAAGGATGTCTGATCGCATTTATTTTGACACTAGTTATTCGAGATAATATACTGTGGATAAAATAATATATTTATTAGCGAGTAATGCAGTTACATTTATTTAAGAAATAAATAGTCATTACTCAAGGTCTAATAAATGTGGTGGAGAAAAAAAATGGAAAATAAAAGTACATGCCGTGTATATTAAATATACACGCTGTGTAGTTTTATGGAAAACAAGTACACGCCATGTATTAATTATTACACGCCGTGTAGTTTTTCCAATTGGGATTTTGAGGATTTAATATTGTTTTATTAAATGATATTTATTATAATCAGCGTGGGCACATGTCAAGGAATTAATAATTCGACATGGGGGTTTTCAATAAGAGTCAATGAAATAAATAAAACGCGTAACGCGTTTATTTATTGTCATAACTCTATTAACCTCAAACCTGATTATAAATATCCTCGCAACCCCAACATTTTTTGAAGAGCCTTTGTTGTGCACAAAGGATTTGGAAATACTCTCAAGCCAAGCGAGAATTCCCTTTCCACCAAGAACGCCCTCAAGATACGAGAGCAAGATCCCCCACCGGATCAAGGCGGTCGAAGGCGGACATCGCAAGCGAAGGTTCTTCCATTCTAGCACCCAGAGATCTCTTCGGTGATGTCCTGAGATACGTGACACACGTTTGGATCACCGCTAGAGGAATCCTACACTTGGATTCTATGATGCAACGGCGGATCACCGAATCGTGACCGGACACATCAACGAAGAAAGAATTTCAACAAGGTAATTCTTATGAATTAATTAAATTAATTATAATCAACATATGATGATCCTCCTCAAGGGTTCCGGGACTCTTCTATTCTTTTTGTTCTTCGTTCTATTCCGAAGATTCTGCATTTTATATCGTGACGGATCTCGGATTGAACGTTGTTTAATGTTAAAATTAATGTTGGGAAAACCTACCAACGCGCTTCCGCTACGCTCGGAACCTACAAAAGGATCTAGAGAGTAAAGGTTTTATCCAACCCAACACTTATTCCTAGGGTTCACCTGTGATTTTCACTAAGAAGACAGATTTTAACCTTTGTTTATGTATGGATTAACAATGGTTGAACCAGGTTACAGTTAAAATCTAGTATCCACTACCTTAGATAGATTATCTCTTCCACTAGCTTTGAGGAGCTAGTGTATTTTCAATGAACATCCTGAGATCAAGTTATCATCAGGTGTGAGTAAGGCCTTAATATACATTGTGCATAACTCTTCATTGTCCATACGATTTATATGATTATCTTGGGATGTCATTTGATATTATAAACATTCCTTCCATTTTCATGGCGTTGATGAATAGGGTTTTCCACCCTAATCTAGATACTTTTTTCATGGTCTTTTTAGACAAAATATTTTTGTATTGATATACTCGTAGAAACCATGCTAAGAACCATGATATTTTTTTTGAATACACTGAGAGAGAATCATATTTATTTCTAGATTTCTAGGTTTCACTAATAGATCTAAAAATATCACTTCATGGGTCATATTATCTTGGAATTATGGTTATATATTGACCCAGAAAAGGTGGGTTTTGTGGTTACTTGGGAGTATCCTAATAATGTGTTTGATAAAAAAAGTTTCTTAGGGGTAGCTGGATATTACAGCCATTTTATATAGAACTTATCATTACTTTTTTCACCTCTTACTATTCTTAAAAAAGAAGAGTGTGATGTTCTTATGGTCTGAATCATGTGATAAATTCTTTTAGGAGCTAAAAGGAAGGATTACCTCATCACCAATCTTAATTCTACTGATGCCTAGAAGAGTCTATACAGTGTTCTATAATGCATCATGAATCAACTTGGGTGCAGTACTGATATAGGAGGATGTAGTCATTATGTACAAATCTCAATGCTTTAAGCCCCGTGAGAGAATTTATTTGACACACAGCCTTGAGTTGGAAACTTTTTTCCATGCCTTATGCTGGTGGAGACACTATCTGATGGGTGAGTGATTGTTGGTGTATAAAAACCATAAGAGACTCAAATATATTTTTATATAGTGTGAAATTAATCTTATACATAAAATATGGGTTGAATACATTCAGCCTTTTGACTTTGATCTTGCCTATAATCCTGGAAAGGGAAATGAATTAGCGGATGTGTTGAGTTAAAAAACTCAGGCACATGCAGCTCAGAAATCTAGTGATGAATGGCATTTGATGGCCCTATTTTCTATACAACATCTATAGTTTCATGATACTCATAAGAAGCCTTATCTTAAAGCCTTATAAGATACCTCCTCACCCCTTTATAGGTTAAAAATAAAGCAGTTTTCAAATCCTACAATGTTTGTTTTCTAGGAGAGTATATCAAGTGGGTACCCACATAAAAATTGGTATGTTAATGGAGACGATATCCTACATATACATGGATTTTTTTAGGTTCCTATTGATATGAGAGATGAATTGATGCGAGAGTCTCACTCTTCTCATTGGTTAGTTCATCTTGGAATCTCCAAGATATGTCCAGATATGTTATACCAATATTGGGGGCCTGGGATGAAATGTCATATAACAAGTTTTATCACTAGGTGTTCAACCTATCATCTAGTGAAGGTGGATAACCAATGACCTGCTGGCTTGTAATAGCTGTTTCTAGTACCAGAATTGAAATGGTAATATGTTACTATATATATTGTAGTCATCTTACAGAGGTCACCTCGAGGTAGCGGTGTGGTTTGGGTAGTCATCGATCAACAAACTAAATTATCCCACTTTCTTCCTATCTGGGAGACTTTATCAATTTATTAGATTGGAAGACTATATGTTTGTGAGATAATACAACTAAACAAGGTCACTGGTACAATCATTTTAGATAGGGATTCTCATTTCACATCGAGGTTCTTGAAGTTACCCAATCAGGATCCAAGTATCACTGATTGGGGGAGGGGTGATTCAGTGATATCTTTTTCTTTTATGTTTCCTTTATTTTGAAACAACCTTCACCTCCTGTGAAATATTTCTTTCCCTAATGAACACACACAACCACAGTATCACAATATTTACAAGTTTCACTACTCAACAATAGTAGCTACGTCCTTAGTAAGAACTACCTTGAACACAACTTACTGCTTATCCTGAACTCAAATCTATCATGCACCTTTTTATGTGTCTTGAGCATAACTTTTATGCCATGTGTGCAAGATTTTACTTTTTTCACAAAACACCACTTGCACCCAACTTCAATATTTCACAAAACTTTCTTCTTGCATGAAACTTCTCCTTCTTGTGTGCAACTCTATTTCTTTCACACAACTCCCTTTATATAAAATTATTACGTGCTTTAGAGGTCGGGATTTCTCTAAGTGTAAAGATTCTAAAATGAGAGGGATCACCTCTTATTTATAGGCCTCACCAACCCCCATGCACAAAAACCCTGACGCATTGCACAAAATCCCATTTGGCGTCGTATTGGGTGAGTAAGTATCTTTTGTGCCAACCTCATCTTTTGTGCACTTTTTGAATCTTTCATTCACTTCATTACATTGGAATTTTTTTCTATTCAGACCTCAAATCATGAATTGTACACAATATACCAAGACATCTTCAAACTTGCATGCAGCATTCTTTGATAAAATCACATTTCTCCATCTCCCAATTTTCTACACCAAAAATTTGGAAAACATTGGGAAACATCACCACCTTAAAATATACATCGGTAAGAACACCAATACTACTTCATTGTCATCTAGATTATTCAAAAAACAACTTCTTTAATCACAAGACATATCTATCATGATTTATAGTCTTTGATAAAACACTTTTAACATCATCAGATCTTTAATGGAAAGTATTGAAACATCCTTATCTTCCACTAACATCTTTACTTCCAGTAAAAATTGAATATGACTGGAAACACCTTTACCCCCTCTTTCCTTCATAAGACATTCATCACAAGTTCTCAAAACGTATGATATTTGGGAAATAAAAATAAGAAAATCATTGTTCAGTTTTCAAATCCTTTACCAATTGAATTTATTTTTCTTCTTTGAAAACAAAATACAATACTCTGTAACAACAAACTCTTCTTACTTTATTCTCTATACAACATGGTCCCAATAGTTCTGATAGGGGTTATAGATAGTTATGGGTACACAAGTTCTTCTGAGCACAGCTTTTCACCCTTATATTGATGGTCGGTTAGAATGGATGATATGGGTATTAGAGGATATAATCCAAGAATGTTTCAATGATTGCTGAGGTTCATGGGAGAATAATATCTCTCTCTTTGAGTTCTCCGATAATAATAGTTATCCAGTGATGATTCATATAGCTCTGTATGAGGCCTTGTATGGTAGGTCTTTCTATTCAACCATGTTTCGGTTAGAAGCAGGAGAGGAATCCCTAATAGGTCTTCATCTTGTGTAGGATACTTTTAAGCGAGTTCAACTAATATAGAATTGTTTGTCTACTACTCAGTATTGATATAAATCCTATTCCAATAATCGTCGATGACCTCTATAGTTTGAGGTCGGGGATCATTTTTTCTTGCGGGTACCACCCAGACATGGGCATAGATGGATATAGAGTTAACGGAAGAAGTCTCCAAACTTTTTTAAGTCATTTGATATCATAGAGAGAGTCGTTTTGGTGGCCTATCATCTCTTATTAAATTAGAGGTAATGTGTCATGAATAACATCTTCCGTGTTTCACATCTTCGCTATTATCATGCTGACAGGTCTCATACTTTTTATCCTAATGATGTGGAGTTAGATGTTGATGATTTATTTGAGGAATATCATATATGCATAATTTATTGGAACAAAAAAGATCAATAAGGATAGTTTGTCCCATTATTATGGGTTTTATGGCAGTATGGCCATGTATAGGATGAGACTTCGGAGTGGGAGGCCGACATAGAATCTTAGTGGCTAGAGTTGTTCTTAGACATTGTTTTTTTTCCTTGGAAGGTGAACTCTGGAATGATTTACTTTAAGAGGGGAAGACTATAGGAACCCGGTTTTTCTACCATGTATAGATCCTTTAAATTTTGGTCTAATTATTCTTTATGGACCTTTTATGTTTTCCTAATGAGTTCATAGTTTTTTTCAAGGTGTACGGGGCTTTTGTGGAGCTTTGAACCCCATCTAGTAGAAAAAAGGACTAGGGCCACATGACTAGTAGAAACTGTGTGATCCAATCCACACGGTTTCCCTAACCATGTGAGGGTTGGACAGTGGGTTTCAAGAGGCTGCACGATTTGAAGAAATTTTGCAGTTAGGCATGCATGCTCATGTAGTTATCTCTACAACTTTTAGTTGGGGCATGCAACAAATTTTTCACAAGGTTAGTCAAATTTTGTGCATGAAACCATGCGGGTTCCCTCCTTATATAGTTGGAGGCACATGATTGGTGCACGGTTTGGCCAACCATGCAACCAAACTGTTCGACCTAAAGAATTTTGGGTTTATTTACCATTTTTTCAATAAAAATATATTAAACTTAACCCTCCTCTCATTTTCTCCTCTAGAGGATAGGAGATTTGTTTTTTCTACCATAATAAGATATCAAGCTCCCTCCTCCTAGGCTTCTTGATATCTCTTCTATCTAGAGTATGATATATGCACCATTAATCTCCTTTGATCCCTCTTAGTAATATCTTCAATCTGTTATCTTCTATTATTCTTTTATCTTGCTGGATTTTGTGCTATTTTGGTGTGATCTCATATGACATATTTTTAGGGTTTTGATCTATTCTTATATTTTCTTTTGATCTAGGAATAACTAAGGGCCAATAATGGATGAGGAGAGTTTTATTGGCTCAAGGTAGGTGGTCTATGAGTTTTCCCTCAAGTATCTCCATTTTATAAACAATAATTATTGTTAGCACACTGATTCCATTGAGAATTTCTTATTTAATTCATATTCCATGCTTATAATCATTGTGATTGTATTCTAGATCACTTATTATATGTGGTCTTCATGTTATTAGATATTATGACCTCAACACTTTCCACTCCAAGTAGGGTGCTTCTATAATTATGCCCTGGTTATCTGAGACACTATTCAGGTCTGTTTCTTGACCCTAATAATGGTAATCCCTCTTAAATTAAATGAATTATAAATATATAATGAATAGAACATGTCTAGTTATCACTTGACCCTTCTAAGGTGAGTTTTTCAATTAATTAAAAAACCTTTAAACTATTAATTAGCATGTGTATTTATATAGATCACTTTTCCCAGTTATTTCTAATTGAATGGTAATTGGTTTCATGTCCATAGCCCACCTTGTTAGGCTTATTAATGGTAGAGTAATGAACCTAATAAATGAATATGGAATCAAAGTAATAAATGGTCACATTCCCTTTTTATACCTTGTCAAATTAATGAAATGAAATTGAATAAACTGGTTGACTTATTAAAATGAATGAGTATTACATGGCCTGAATCGAATAATGAATTATATATAAGGTGCCTATTGAATATGGACCTTTTTAACCTTATCAAGGTGGTAAAACTTCAGACGACCTTTTATTCCTAAGGGAATTCCTTGATCACTAAGAGGGTGCCATTCTGATTCAAGGATCTAGTTTCTAAGGGAGATACCCACCTTGAAACATGGTCCTTATCTACTAGCGGATGCCCAGCATGACACCATAGGATCCCTTCACTATCTTCCAAATATTAAGATGTCTCAGATACACTCCTTGGTTCTATATTAACATCTACGAACACGTGGTGCCATGGATTCACCCAATTAGACCCAGTCATACTTATCTTATGATTACCTTAGATGAGATCCTTAAAATTAATTAGAATCATTTATAGTGGAGTGCCTTGGGTGATGCCCCTTGGATTACACTTAGACCCATTTAATAAAAACTATATGCTATTACTATGAGTTGGATCGACCCCTGAGGTGAAGGATTATTTGGTTATTACTTTAGATCCACGTTCATTATTATCATCATTATTGGATTTCTTGTTATACATTGGATAATTTATTATAATTAACTTGATATATTGTTAGTGTTTTTAACACACCATGTCTCTTATCTATATAAAATGTACTTAAATGAATTAATTAAATGATCTCATTTTCTAAGACATTACCAGCTGAGGCTAAAGTAGTTATGAATTATTTATTTTGAATTCCTTTACATTTATATACACTTTCACATTGCATCAGTTTATATTCACAAACTATATTGTATAGGCATCATTGATGGTGGCCTACTGATATTTATTTCACACCCTATCCAGGCCACCGATGGTACCCGATTAGATTATATGTATACAGGTATTGATAAAGGGAAGAATCCTACTTTGGGAACTTGATCTTGATTGGTTTCTTAGGATGGAGCTTTGTAGAAGATGTTCAAGCCACTACTCGAGATTCTAGATAGTTTTTGGTATCTTTTTTGTTATGTTTTATAATATTTATTGTCTGTTACCATGTGTAACAGTTTTCTAGTTTTGTAGAGGCATGACGTGACATTATCATATTGAATATGATTCAATTTTTAGCTATTGATTATTATTGATGGATATTTATTCTTATCATCTACAACCAGTTTTTTTAGTCATTATTATGATTTTGTAGTTGTTTATCCATCTATTATTATTATATCCTTTGTGCTCCACTCTGGTATGAGGGAATAGTCTACCAACAGATCAACATAATCCCTCACTACTAGTAGGAAGCCTCTAGTGTTTACGGAGGAATACTTGAGGCCATATGGCCAACAAACATTGGGGAACCCCGGAGTGGATCCCGATTTAGGATGTCACAGATTTGATTATGGACATGAAAGATTTATAAAGGACATTTTGGTCTTTCTTTCAATTTATTTCAAAAAAAAAGGAATCTTTGTGTGGAATGAGTGCCTTTCTTTACAAACAACAAAAGGAACATTATATTTTAACATATACGATGACAATGGATTTTCTGCCACCATAACAATTATTTTAAGTTTGGATTCCTTTACAATATTTCATTTTTTATTATAATAAAAACAACCATTCTATTTTTGGGATTTTTGTTATTGAAAAATAGGTTTTTAAAAGGGATGGATATTTTAATATCTGAAAAAAAATTCTTATGGGTGAAGAAAATATTTTATAAGTGTGATATGAAAAGTGTAGACTTCTATGTGTTATGATAATGTTACGATTATTTGAAGTTATTTATATTGAATGGTGGTTACATTATAAACCATGGATGGGTGGTAACATTATAAACCAAGGATGGTTAGTTATATTATAAACCAAGGATTGGTGGTTAAATTATAAACCAAGGATAGGTGGGTCCAAGATATCCCTCCAATGCATTGGGTATGGAAGTCGACCGTATGGTTATTCCATTTATAATGGTGATATGGATACTAATGTTCCAAGATACCTATATGATTTAACTATGATTTCTATGATATTTAATGATTTTATTTGATAAAAAAGTGTGTTTTTATTTTAAAATGATTTATTTCTTTCTCTTAAAGAACATTGATATAAAGGTAAACATGTCATGGGTTTTTATGTTTTCACTAGACTAACAATTTTATTTCTTTTTATATCTCTTACTAACTTTTTTGTGCTCTTATTACATTTTAAAAATGTTTTTCATAGGGTTTAAGGATGGGTAAGGGAAAGGAAGAATTCAACATGAAAGTCATGAATATTTTTCATGAAAATAAATCAGGTTTTATCTTAAAAGAATCAAATTGTGGGAAAAATATATACTATTCAGAAGAGTCCAATTTGTATTATATATTTATGTTATGTATGAGTTATGGAATAATTCTCTAAGACATTAAACCTAAAAATATCCTTGAATGTAAGAGAATGTATTCTTAACTTAGAACTCCAAATTATGTAATTTTTAATTCCAGATCCTTATATGAGGTTGGATTGAGTAACATTATTGTATAGAGATACAGAATGTGCTAATAATGCACAAAATAGAGAATACGATTCTTTGTGTGTGTTGGATGACTTACTAAATATACCATATGGAGTGTCATATAGATTTCTTTGGTATACTAGGGGTGAATGGAATATATTTGACTCCCCAATAACTAAGGTTTTTTAGATACCTGGCATGATAACCTTCATACTTTAATACCCTAATTATACAAGTCAATCTATTAACATAGATAATATAGGGGTGTTTGGGTATGTTGATGATCATGTCGTCGGTTAGAGATTATCGAAAATTATATTTGACCTCTCCTATGATGAGTATAATATATAGTCCCTCGATTGACATAGACTATATAATTGTATTGATACACCTAGATAGTATACATATCTCAATGTATAAGGGATATATAATGTGCTTATCCGTAAGGATGAATGACATGTGATGTATTCATCTATCAGATTAGTCTACACTCAGAGAGTCGAGAACAGTCAAGTTAGCTATATGGGATTGGCATGCTCTATGTTTCATGGTCACTTGATGTCTTAGACAATGGGAAAATGTGATAATGAACATTTCCATATGATGCATAATAGTGGACATGGGTATATAGATACATGTTTTCAATGGAGATCAGGTCATATCCCTTTATAGTTTTAGTTGCATTGATACTTTACTATAGGCTTCTTTATTATTACATATATGGATCTGGAGATTTGTATTTGTTTTCAATTCTATAAAGGACTGTGGGTTCACAATTTGTGGTTGACTGAAGGGGGATTGAGTTTGACTCAGAGAGAGACTTTAAATGTGTTTTAGATTTAATCCAAAAAAATGAATGGGTGTACGTAAGGTATTTCATATGATGTGATACAAGGTGAAGTTAATGATAGATTTTCAAAAAGTGTTTTGGAATATTTTCAAAAGGAGTTGTGGATATGGTTTCATAAGTTATTATATACGATACAATATAATTTGAAATGGCTCAATATCTTTTGGCTTTAGTGCAGGTGATAGATTTATGGGGATATACCCTAAATCCTTATATATATATATGATATATATATATTGCATGAAAATTATGACTTTCATGCACATAAGGTTATATTATTTAAAGTAATATGTCATTTTAGAAAAATGATAAATTTGTATCACTTATTTTTCACACATAATTTTTCATTTAATGAACCATTTCATGAGTTCAAATAGTATAGTGTAAATTCATATGATGCATGAACCTACCATGTCATTTATTCATGTAACATCCCTCCCCTCACCCATTTGATTGGGAAGAGTCATAGGGTGATACTAGGCATTATATTACATCCCCAATACACCAAAGTTTGGAAATAAATTCCAAGGGCTTCATGAACAATTGTGTGATGATTTCCCCATTGAAAAAATTAACAACCCAACCATAAGAAAAAAATAAACAATCCACTATATGATGCATGAGTATAACTCAAAGAGTAAATAAACCAACAATACTACCAGAGTAAAATGAATAAATAAAAACCAACAAAACTCAAATACTCCAAAGACATCAACTCAAAACTTCCAACATGCTCCAAGATTCAACTCAACAAGCCACACTCAAGGTATCATGATGCATCACTAAAAAAATGAGATACCTTGCATTTACCTATGTCCCAATAGATTACATCTGAAAATACACAATGGTTACTAAGTAGGGGGTGAGTCTAAACTCAGTAGGATTTCCCCTATGACTTTCCAATTCATGACACTATGATAGAACATGTTATCACATTTATATAAAATATTTTAAGACAATTTGAAGTAGCACATATCAAATTCAAAATAGTTTTCCAAAACAAATTTTTTTTTAAGAAAACAACCAAACAATTCCTTGAAACATTTCACATTTCGTTTGGCATACCCATTCCATTTCTACAAATCCACAAATTCATTAAAACCATAGACCTCCCTATACTTGTAAGTGGTGAGTCATCATTCCACAAATCCATCACATGGTGAACCATTTTTATTATGGAAACTTCTCACCATTATCAATCCCATTTTTATGGGGGAAACTTCATACCATTATTCATCCCAAATGTGCATGAACAAACACCAACCATGTATTCAAAAATACAATGCCAAACAATTTCAATAAAACATTTATTTTATTTAAAATATTTCTACAACCATTTTTTCAAGCATCAAAACCAAACTATATTTTAAAAGCATCAATTTGAAATCATGAACCAAAATCTCTTTCAACAAAACCATCTAATTTTCACAATTTCACAATAACCTCACTAAATTGGTTTTCTATCAATAATCACACATCAATTTCACAATTAAATTCAATTAATTCAAAAAATTTGAAATCAGATCTTCAAATTATAATCAAGAGGAGTTAATATTGAAGCCACCTACCTCAAAACTATTAAAAAAACCAAAGCACAACACAAAACTCAAAAAAAACATCTTGAAACTCCCAAAAAACATCCTTAGATATCATTCCCTTCAATAAAAACACCCATATCTCATCGTGATTGACATCAAACAAAATGAATCATTCCACAAATGATTAGATCCCTGATTCTAATAGGGGTAAGAATAAATTATATATGAAAAAAATGAAGAATGATCACTTACCAAAAAAATATGGCCTCTGACACACATAGATTTGTCTCAGAATCACTCTTGGATCAAGAGGAATAGTCCCCAAAGACTAGAGAGGGAGATTAATTCGAGATATGACCTTTTTAGGGCGAAAAGATAGGCTTAGGCGGTAAATCAAATTTTATCCACAAAATAAAAATATAAATTTTAATGATGTGCGGTTAGGGTGCATGGTTAGGAAAACTGTGTGCTAACAATTCAAGAGCCACTACCTCCAGACACCCCTCACACAATTGGATTGTATAGTTCAACAAATTGTGCACCGACCATGCTAAATCCCTATATACAACCTTGAATGATTTATCTAGGATTGATGCATGGTTTGGCCAAAACATGATCATAACCATGAACCTACCCAGTGCCCACTGCTTTAATTTCATGGTTTCCTAGGAGGTGCTGCAAAGTTTCTACTAACCTTTCTCAAACCATGCACCTCTATAAATCCCCAAAAACATTTCAAAACTGATCCAAACCTCCTGAAACATAACAAAAATGGTTTATATACTTAAAATTATTAAATAAAGGATTAGGTAACTGAAATTGGGGTTTCTACATTCTCACCACCATTTTTGTTTCCATCCCTAGATAATAAAAAACTCTCATTTCCTTGAAAGAGTTCCTGCCATTTCTCCAACATTTCCTTTTCAGGCTCCCACATTTCTTCTCGAATCTGATCTTGCGGCCATGAAACCCACACTATACTGATGATTTTCCCACACAAGTATTTCTCTTTCCTATCAAAAATCTAAAATGTCACATGAACCAATGTAGCATCCAGATCTAGGTCAATGTGATCTCATCAAATAACATGGTCAGGATCAGGTTGATACGTCTTAAATTAAGATACAAGAAACACATTATGCATAAAACTAAACCATGGTGGAAAATCCAACTGATATTGTAATGACCCACCAATTATCATTTTCTTGAGAGTACAACGAGTCATTACAAGGACTTAAGCGACATTCCCAAGATGCCAAAGGCTGGAAATAAATGCTGAAGGGTTTCAAATACACGTGGGGGTGATTTACCCTTTAAGAAATAAACCAATAAAACTACCATCCATAACCAAAAAATCACTATATGATGAATGAAAAAATATAAGACCACTCAACAACTTCATGTATCTCAAAATCACATCAATGTAAGAAACAACAGAATAATAACCAAGTATCGAAGTACACAGCGGATAGACTACACAAGAATATCCAAAGACCTCAAGACTCCATGCTCCACAAGCTCCAAGCTCCAAAATCTCCAAATAGCCCAAAATCACGAGGTAGTTCCAAACACGTGTGACACATTACCTTTTCCCTTGTCCTAGAAGACAGCATTTGCAAAAGCACCAAAGTTCCAAAGCATGGGTGAGTATAAAACTCATTAGGTTTTCCCCCAATGACTTCCCTACTCACGCCACTAGGATAGAAGTGTTAGCAACAATTATATAAAAAAATTTATATAAAAAAATTTCTCAAAAACAGTTTACAACTAAATATAAACAACTTTCCAAAACCATTCATTACCAAAAGCATGCAAGTGCAATTGAAACTAATTTTCCCAGGAAAATATTTTTCTAGAAAAATAACTAAACAGTCTTTACAACCATTTCACAATATCCCTTTATCAGTATACCCAACCATTCCTCAAACCCATGTAACCAACCACGCATGCTACATTATGACGGTTCCATACTCAAGAGCGGTTTCTCATTGATCTACCAAGTCATCACAAGGTAATTGTTTCCCACGTTCCATTAACCCTTTGGCACCGACCACAATGTCATATTTCAACCAAGCCTCGTGTATGATATTCCCTTAGTCCATTAAACCTTCGACACCAAGCACAAGTTCATATTTCAACCAAGCCCTGTATATGCAACATGAACACACACCACATATTCCCAATGATCATTCCAAAACAACCATTTCAATAAAAACGCCTTTTTCTTGAAAATCATTTCCATCAAAACCATTTCAATGCTAAACCATTTCAATTCCAAACCATGTCAATGAAACTCCATTTTTTTATTGAAAATAATTTCTATTGAAACCCCCATTTTAATCAACCATTCATAAATTCTATAAAAACCATAATTTAAAATTTTCATTTTAAATTCATGAGACTAAACCCCCTTTGAACAACTATTCACCAAGCTCACGCTATTTCACAAAAAACATAAATCATCACTAATGAATATTTTTCCATGCATTTCACAATCAATAAACCAATTTGAATCTAAGATAATCAATTCTAGTAAGAGGAGTCATGAGATAATTTTCTTACCTTGATGGTTTTGAAGAAACTTTGACAATAGAGGGAGAATGCACAAGAAAGTGGGATGATTCACCAAGAACGGAATTAGTTCTCCTATCCTAGAAAGATCATGACTCAAAATTGAATTATTTCAAATCAAAAAATGTATATCTACCCACTATAGGTTCAAATCTGAAAAATAATGGAGATCGGAGAAGTGGATATAAGAAGATCTAAGAAAAGATGACAAATCCGAAAAGAATGGTGACATACCTCAAGAATCATATGCGAAACCACCAAGGGAAGGCTCTGGGTTGGCTCCAACTCGTGTGGGGAGGGTTATCCAGCCTTATAGGGAGATTAATCTCAAAATAGGGGCGTTTTGAAGACAAAATTAAATATATGGAGCAAAAATGAGTAAGATCCTAGAAAATAGGAACTAGATTTGACGTCTGCGCAAGGTTTGACCACACGGTTTCGGCCAATCGTGTATAGATCATGAAACCTTACTTTTGGTCCAAAAACTCCTTATAAAACCCCCAAACTCTACCATACTTAACATTTACCCTTTTTATGGAAACAAATTTTTTATGGAAACATCCCAGTTTAAGAAACACCCCACTTTATGGAAACACCCCACTTTATGGAAACATCCCACTTTATGGATACACCCCACTTTATGGAAACAACCCACTTTATGGAAACACACCACTTTATGGAAACAACCCACTTTATAGAAACAATCAGCATTATGGAAAGAACCAGCTTTATAGAAACTCTCTATTTTAGGGAAACTCTCTATTTTATGTAAACTCTCTATTAAAGACACACCAATTTAAAAAAACATGAGTAAAGGGGTTATATACCCGAAACCGGGGGTATAAAATTCTCCCAACCATTGGTCTTTCCATCCTCAAAAAGTAGAAAACCCTCTCTGGACAAAAAGAGTTCTTTCCCCTACTCTTTCATTTCCTTCTCACTTTCCCAAGTCTCTTCCTAAATATAACCATGTTGCCATAAAACCCGCACTAGGCTGATGATTTTCCCATGAAATACTTTCTCTTGTCTATCCATGATCTACACTGGGATATGTATCTGTGATGCATCTGGTTCTAGCTCAACATGATTCTGCCTAATCACATGGCCAGGATCAGGGTGATACTTTTTCAACTGGGATACATGGAACACATTATGCACCAAACTAAACTGTGTTGGTAATTCCAACTGATATGCCACCTTTACAACCCATTCCAGTATCTCAAAAGGTCCAATGTATCTAGGAGATAACTTTCCCTACTTCCAGAAGTGATGTTGTCCCAGCCTTAGAGAGATCTTCAAGAAGACATGATCACCCATAGAGAACAACAACGGACTTCGATGATGATCTTCATAAGATTTATAATGACTCTGAGCTGTCTCCATCCTCTTTCTAATCAACTGGATCTTCTACGTTGTTTCTTGAACAAGGCTTGGCCTGACTAGTGAAGTTTCTCCCGTTTCCACCCAACATAGTGTAGAATGACAAGGACGCCCATACAATGCTTCAAATGGAGCCATGTGTATGGAGGCTTGACAGTTGTTATTGTATGAGAACTCCACTGAGGTTATATGATCCTCCCATGAGCCACCAAAATCCATTACACAATCCCACAACATGTCTTCCAATGTTTGTATCGTCCTCTCGGATTTCCCATCCATCTGAGGATAATACACTGTGCTCATAGTCAACTGATTCCCAAGGGCTTGCTGAAAGTATTTCCAGAAACGAGACCAGAACCTCGAATCTCTATCTGAGACTATTGACACTAGTACACCATTCATCTTTACCACTTCTCGGATATAAATTTTTGAAATATCCTACATTGTATGAGTTTCACGAATAGTTATGAAATGGGCCAACTTGGTTATATGATCCACTATCACCCAAATGGCATCGTGTTTCTGGACCATTCTTGGAAGACCTGTAAAAAAATCCATTTCTATTTGATCCCATTTCTACACTAGGATGGGAAAATATTATAACATACCTGGTGGTCTCTAATGCACTGCTTTAACCTGCTAACAAGTTAAGCACTGCGAGACTAACTTAGCCACCTTCCTTTCCATGTCGCTCCACCAAAAATGTGCCTTCAATGCCTTATACATCTTTTTTGTACCTTGATGTACATCCCATCTATAATAATGTTTATAATGAAGTAGTTGTTCCTAAAAAACCTTAGGTACCACAATCCAATCTCAAAAACACAAAATTGAACCCCCGTCAAGTTTTCATCCCTCAACAGTTTCCCCACCACTGAGTTTTGAACTTACAACCAGACATTCTACATCAGATGTTTTTTCCTCTTTGATCATTTTTACTAAATTAGGAACAAGAGTAGCTTAAAATAAAATTTTAACATCCCCTCAGTCTTCACATTCCACATGCATGTCGACTAATACCGAAATCAACTACAATTCATCTTAATCTTTTTTCGCCAACTAAGCATAAGAATTTCTACTCAATGCATCCTCCACCAACTTTCCTTTCCTCGGTGTGTACATCAAGTCAAAGGCAAACATTTAGAGATACTTCATCCATCTCCTTTGCCTCAAATTCAAATATCACTGTGAGAAAATGTGTTTCAAGCTTTTTTGATCTGTAAACACAGTAAATTTATCACCAAAGAGATAATGTCTTTATGTTTTCAAAGAAAGGATGACTGCAGCTAACTACAAATCATGTGTTGGGTAATTCTTCTCATGAACCATAAACTACCTTGAACCATAAGCAATCACATAATCTCTTTGCATGAGAACATAGCCTAACCCTGATCCTGAAGCATCACAATACACCACATACCCCTATCTTGATTTTGGAAAGATCAGGATAGGTGCTAATGTAAGACAAACTTTTAGTTCCTGGAAAGACTTCTAACATTCTTCCGTCCACTGGAATTGTTCATTCTTCATTGTCAGAGCTATCATTGGTGAAGTTACTCATGAGAAATCATGCACAAAGCGTCGGTAGTAACCATCTAGACCAATAAAACTTTATATCTCGAAATCATTCTTCAGTGGTTGCCAAGATATAATGGCTTCTATCTTTTCGGGATCAATAGAAACACCTTTCTCAGAAATGACATGGCCAAGAAAACGTACTTCTTGTATCAAAAAATCACACTTTGATAATTTGTCATACAAACGATGATCTCTTAGGATTTCTAACACTGTTTATAGGTGCACCTCATGATAAACCCTTCTCATTGAATAGACCAAAATTTCATCCACAAACAACACAACAAAATAATCCAGATATTGTTGAAATATCCAATTCATAAATTCCTTGAAGATTGTGGGCTCATTAGCTATACTGAAAGGAATGACTGTATATTCATAGTGGCCATATCTACTTCTGAAAGTTGTCTTTGTATTATCCTCTTTTAAAACTCTCAATTGATGATATCCTAGTCACAAGTCAATCTTGGAGAACCACTGAGCTCTCCTTAATTGATCGAACAAATCATCAATGTGTGGAAGTGGATATCTTTTTTTATTATAACTTGGTTAAGATTATGATAATAAACACATAGCCAAATAGTTCCATCTTCCTTCTTCACGAACAAAACCAATGTTTCCCATGGAGACATACTTGGTCGAATGAACCCCTTTCTTTTCAGCTCCTCTAACTACACTTACAATTCTCGTAACTCTATTGGTTCCATCCTATAATATGGAAGGGAAATAGGACCGGTCCCCAAAAGGAGATCAATCATAAACTCCAATTCCCCTAGAGGTGGTAACCCTGAGAAGTTCTTGGGAATGACATCAATAAATTGGTCCAAAAAAGATGGAAAAATATTTTCCTCGATCTCTCCCATTGATTCCAAATTCAACACTACCAATTGGTAAGAGATCGTTTCCACCATTGGTGCCAACAAGATATTTGCACCCTTCTTTACAATCCTCTCTCCTCTAAAGAGATTATCAATGTCATCCTCAGTCATGAAACTAACTGTTCTCCTATAATAGTCGATTTGAGCCTTGAACATTGTCATCCAATCCATACCTATGATTACATCATAGACATCTATATCCAACATTCAGATGTCCCATTTTATCTCAGCTCCATCAACAGTTATATAACATGATCGACACACAATGGCTTGACATTCTCTTTCACTGAGAGGAGTTTTCAGTTTCAAAATAGAAGGTATCATTTCCAGTTTGAAACATATAAAGTCAACAGTATAAGAAGCAATGAAGGAATGTGATGCACTAGTATCAAACAACAGTTGCACAAAGGTATAACTCAAAATAATCGTACCTCTCACTGTAGATGGTCCGGACTAATCATAAAAAATCATCTTCTCATCTCCATACAATTGTTTCTTCACTACATTGTTCTCCTTATTTCCTTGTTGAGGTTTCCCTCGTTGAGGAGTCATGGTATTTCTAGAATCACCATGGCTAGCTATACTCTGCTAATGAGACTGATTCTGTTGTCCTTTTCCAGTGGAAACATACGATACTTGCAACACCTGAGAAGTGTGTTGAGCACCTGAGCTTGGAGCACTGCGACAATAGCACTAAAGATGTCCCATATTGTTTCAATTATGACATGTTGTAGGTTCTTCCATACAATCTCTCTTTATGTGGTCAAGCAAACCACATTGAAAACAACTTTCTTTGCTCAAGGGTCGTGGAGGAAGGTTTACTGATCCAGCCATCTGGTTTTTATTTCCACTTTCACCTCAGAAATAGGTGTCCCTTTTCCTCTTGTTCCCAGTGGTTTAGTTCCCACTATTTCTTGTAGGTATCATCATGCCTCCTCCCACAGAGCTCGGCATATCATGTTCATCCATAGTCGCTCTGTTCACCATCTTTGTATAATCTATAATACAAAGTACTTCAATCTTTGATAGAATCTCCCATTGTAGCCCTGATTTGAAGATGTGTTCCTTCAAAGAGGCACTTGATGCAACTTATGGTGCAAAGCATACTAAGTTCATGAACTTAGCCACATACTCTGTAACAAAGAGGCTCTCTTGTTTCATGCTAAAGAATACCATAATTTTATGGATCTTGAACATGTGAGGATAGAATGTTTTGTTGAAAAATTCCTCCAAATCCTCCCATGTAAGTCATTCGTCTAATTTAGCATGCACCGCTAAATCCCACCACTGATGTGCAAGATCCTCAAGCATATACGTCACCAGATTAACCTTTAGCTCTACTGGTGTGCCGATGAAGTCGAAAATACAATTAATCCTATATAGCCACACCTCCGCCTTCTCAGGTTCAGAATCACCCCAAAAATTAGGTGGATTCTGCTTCTTGAACTGTATGGTATGATCCACATGTCTTAGATCATTCCTCCGGTTCCCTATGTCTACAGCTTGAAAATATTGGACAATACTCTAAACCATCTCTTGTTTCACACATGGTTCAGGTGCAACCACATTCTCCACAGCTTCTTTAGGTTGGTTTAGATGACGCCTACTAGGTTCCATTTTCTACACTAACAACAAACTCTGTTAATATCACTCTCTAGAAACTGTTGGCTTAGCATTTCAAATTCTATCACATCAACTATCACAACATTGTTTTCCAAAACAACCTTTTTCCCATGTTCAACCATTTTTTAAAACACTTCACACACTTTTTAAAATTAACCCTTTTTTCAAAATACGATAAGCATTTTCTTTTTCAAAATCTTTCTTTTTAAAACCAATTCCATTATTTTTCAAAAATTTACACTTCTTTTTTTCACAACATGAATCATTCCTCGAAATGATGTATGCACTCATAGTGGGAAGTCATTCCTCTAAAATTCATGTCATACTCGTCTCATTAGATAAACCCATGACAATGAGATTTCAAAATCCTAGAAGTGTATCCAAACACATGTCTACCCAACTCCCTGGTAACTTGATGTTCAGCATAAAAGGGTTAGCTACATCCTTTTATGTTATAAATTTCATGTTCTGACAATCCTATTCCTTTCTAAGATCCCCCCCCCCAAGAAATATACAATAAAGGATTTCATCTCCAAAACTAGGAATATATATGACTACTTGTTAGGAAAGGACCAAACAAGCTTATACCATTTGTAATGACCCGCCAATTCTCATTGGCTTGAGAGTACAACGAGTCCTTACTAGGCCTAAAGCAACATCCCCAAGATGCCAAAGGCTGGAAATAAATACAGAAGGGTTTCAAATACACGTGGGGTATGACTTAACCTTTAAGAAATAAACCAATAAACCTACCAACCATAACCAAAAATTCACTATATGATGCATGAACAAATGGAAGGAAACTCAAAAACTTCATGTATCTCAAAATCACATCAAAGTAAGCAACATTAGAAGAATATCCAAGTATCAAAGTACACAGTGGATAGACTACATAAGACTCTCAAATGACCTCAAGACTCCATACTCCACAAGATCCAAGCTCCAAAATCTATGAATAGCCCAAACATCACGAGGTAGTGCTAAACTTGTGTGAAACATTACCTTTTCCCTTGTCTTTGAAGATAGCATTTTCAAAATCACCAAAGTGTTAAAGCAGGGGTGAGTATAAACTCAGTAGGTTTTCCCCAATGACTTCCCTACACAGGCCACTACGATAGAAGAGTTAGCAACAGTTATATAAAAAATTTATATAAAACAATTTCTCAAAAATATTTTATAACTAAATGTAAACAAGTTTCCAAAACCATTCATTACCAAAAGCATACAAGTTCAATTGAAACCAATTTTCCGATCAAGATATTTTTGTAGAAAAATAACTTAACAATCTTTACAACCATTTCACAATATCCCTTTATCAGCATACCCAACCATTCCTCAAACCCATGAAACCAACCATGCATGTTATGTTATGATAGTTCCACACTCATGAGCAGTTTATCGTCGATCTACCAAGTCATCACAAGGTAATTTTTTCCCATGTTCAATTAACCCTTTGGCACCGAGCACAGGGTCATATTTCAACCAAGCCCCATGTATGAAATTCCCATGGGCCATTAAACCTTTAGCACCGAGCACAAGGTCATATTTCAACCCAGTCTTGTATATGAAACATGAACACACACCACGTATTCCCAACGATCATGCCAAAACAACCCTTTCAATAAAAACACATTTTCATTGAAAACCATTTCCGTCAAAACCATTTCAATGTCAAACCATTTCGATAAAACTCTATTTTTATTGAAAACCATTTCTATTGAAAACCCCTTTTTCATCAACCATTTAGCAATTCCAGAAAATCCATAATTTAAAATCATCATTTTAAATTCATGAGACTAAACCCCTTTTGCACAACTATTCACCAAGATCACACAATTTCACAAAAAACATGTATCAGCACAAATGAATATTTTTCCGTGAATTTCACAATCAATAATACAATTTGAATCTAAGACAATCAATTCTAGAAAGAGGATTCGAGAGAGAAGCCTCCTACCTCTATGTTTTTTATGAAACTTTGGCAATATACAAAGAACGCACAAGAAAGCTGGTCGATTCTCTAAGAACGGCCTTAGTTCTCTTATCCTAGAAAGATCACGACTCAACATTGAATTATTTGGCATCCAAAAATGTAGATCTACCCACTATAGGTTCATATCTACAAAAGAATGGAGATCGGAGAAGTAGATCTAAGAAAATCTAAGAAAAAATGACAAATCCGGAAAGAATAGTGACATACCTCAAGAATTGGACTCAAAATCACCAAGGGAAGTCTCTGGCTTGGATCCAACTCTTGTGGGAAGAGTTCTCCATCCTTATAGGGAGATTAATCTCGAAATAGTGTCATTTTGAAGCCAAAACAAAATATAGAGAGAAAAAATGAGTAAGGTCCAAGAAAATAGGATCTATATTTGACCTTTGCGCAAGGTTTGACGACATGGTTTGGGACAACTGTGTATGGATCATGCAACATTCCTTTAGGTCCCAACACTCCTTATAAAACACCCAAACTCTCCCATCCATCACCTTTACCCTTTTTATGGAAACACATTTTTTATGGAAACATCCCACTATATGGAAAGACCCCACTTTATGGAAACAACCAACTTTATGGAAACATCCCACTTTATGGAAACAACCCACTTTATGGAAACACCCCACTTTATGGAAAACCCCACTTTATGGAAACAAACAACTTTATGGAAACACCCTACTTTATGGAAACTCTATATTTTATCAAAACTATATATTTTATGTAAACTCTCTATTAAAGATGCACTAATTAAAAAACACGAGGAAAGGGGTTATGTACCCGAAACCGAGGGGTACTACTGATATCCCACATCACCAACCCTTTCAAGTACCCTAAAAGTTCCTATATATTGAGGAGATAACATGCCCTTCTTTCAAAAATGATGATTCCCAATCCATGGAGAGATTCTTAAGAACACATATCACTTACCTTGAATGACAACAACCATCGACGATTATCCGCATACGATTTCTAATGACTCTTATCTGTTGTTTCTTGAACAAGACATGGTCCAATTAGTGAAGTCAACCCTATTTACACCCAAAAAAGTATATAATGATAAGTAATACCACATCATGCTTTAAAAGGATCTATATGTATTGAGGCCTGGTAACTGTTATTGTATGAGAACTCCATAAATGGTATGTACTCCTCCCATGAGCCACCAAAATCCATTATCCAAGTCCAAATCATGTCCTCCAACATTTATATCATCTTTTTAGATTTTCCATCCATTTGAGGATGATACATCATGATCATAGTAAAATGAGATCCAAGGAATTGATAAAAGGATTTCCATAAATGAGATGTGAAGCTCATGTATCAATCAGATATTATCAAAACTGGTACATCATGCCCTTTTACCACTTCTCAGATATAGATTTTTGACAATTCTTCCACCATATTAGATTCATGAATTGGCATGAAATATACTAACTTTGTTAGAAAATCCACTATCACCCATATGGAATCATGTTTCCAAACAATCCATGGTAGACCTATTAAAAAATCCATAGTTATCTTCTCCCATTTCCACATGGGAATTGGAAAAGACTGAAGCATGCCTTCTAGCCGTTGTTGCTCTACCTTAAACTGCTGATAGATTAGATATCACATGAAAAACTCAACCCCCTTTTCCCTTCATTCTAGTCCACTTTTAGTGACTTGAACATATTTTTAATTCCAGGATGAACTGCCCATCTTGAATGGTGATAAGCATGAAGGAGCTGTTCTTAACAAGCCAAATGTACAACCATCTGATCTCGAAGACACACCACTAATATTCTATCAAAATTACATCCCTCAACGGTCTCCCCACCATTGAGTTTTGAACTCATAGTAGCACATTATGAATTGGATATCAATGTCTCTTTAACCTTCTCTACCAAATCAGGAACAAAAGAAACGGGGAAGAAACCCACAACACCACCTCGGTCTTCACAATCTAAGTGCATGTCAGCTATCACTGACATCAGCTACCATTGGAGTGGAGCATCTTTCTCCATCTGGATATATGAATTTCTACTTAATGAATCCACCACTGAATTTCCTTTACACGGTGTATACATTTAGTCAAAGTTAAACATTTGAATATATTTCATCCACCATCTCTTTCTCATATTCAAATCTCTTTGTGATAAATTTTTTTTCATGCTCTTGTGATCCGTAAACACTGTGAATTTATCACCAAAAAGATAATGATGTCATGTCTTTAAAGCATGGACTACATGAGTTAATTCCAAATCATGTGTTGGGTAGTTCTTCTCATACAACTGTAACTGTTATGAACCATAAGCAACAACATGATCTCCCTGCATGAGAACACACCCCAACCCAAATCCGGAAGCATCACAATACAACACATAACCTTGTCATGATTCTAGAAATATCAAGATCGATGCTGATGTAAGAGGAACTTTTAACTCTTTAAAAGACTTCTAACATTCATTCACTACGAGAAAAAGGGATATTTGCGACAGACTTTTTGCGGCGGGGAGGGGTCTCGTCTCAAATAGTCTGTCGGGAGGGACTATCTTCGACAGGACCCACTGACCGTCACAAATAAGTAGTTATTTGCGACTGGAATTGGGTCCCCGTCACAAAAAGTTTGGCGCAGGTTGCGCGCCAAACCATGGGAAGGGTATTTGTGATGGGTTTTTATACCTGTCAGTGTTTTTTAGCATTTGCGATGGGCATTAACTTTCCTTACAAATCCTATATCAGCAGGTGGGTATTTGCGACGGGTCTCGTTGCAAATACTTTTTTAACTACCACCCCTAATTAATAGGGGGTTAGTATTTGCGACGGTTCCCATCATAAATAATACTATTTGTGACGGGCCTACCATCGCAAATAATTTCATCGTAAGTAATCTAACCTATATATACCCTCATCTGATTTTTTGTCATTCTACTCCTTTCTCTACCCCTCTCTCCCTCTCTACTTACATTTTCCCTCACAAAATTTTTCATATTTTAAGATTCTACATTAGATCAATATTCAAGTCTTATATCCAATGAAAGATTCAGTTTTAAGGTATTTATCTTTTTCTTTTATTTTTTAGTTCATTCATTTTATTTTATATTTGTTCTAATTATTGTTAATTAGCTAAAATTAAATTAAATTAGAATTAGATCATTTTATTTTTCAATATTTATTTTTATAAAAAATTACGTCTAATTAGTATTAACTAGTATTAATTAATAGATATTATATTAATTATTATTAAATATTAATCATTAGTATTAATTAGAAAAATTATTAATAATTATTAATAATTAGTTACAATTAGTAATAATTAGCGATAATTAGTAAAAATTATCATTAATAAGTAGTAAATTGAAATAAATATTTATAAGTAGCAATAAAAAGTAATAAATAGTAATAATTACTAATAATTAGTGATAATTGGAAATAATTAGTAATAATTAGCGGTAACAATTAGAAATTAGTAATAATTAGTAATAATTCGATAGAATAAGTACTAATTAGCAGTAATTATTAATAAATTGTAATAATTAAAAATAATTAGTAATAAATTCTAATGATTGGTAATAATTAGTCATAATTAGTAATAATTAGTCATAATTAGTAATAATTAGTCATAATTAGTAATAATTAGTCATAATTAGTAATAATTAGTCATAATTTGTAATAATTTGTAATAAATAAAAATAATTAGTTATAAATATGAATAATTAGTTATAAATATGAATAATTAGTAATAAATATGAATAATTAGTAACAATTATGAATAATTAGTAATAAATATGAATAATTAGTAATAATTAGTAACAATTAGTAATAATTAGTAATAATTAGGAACAATGGGGAATAAATATGAATAATTTGAAATAAATATGAATCATTACGAATAAATATGAATAATTTGGAATAGATATAAATAATTAACAATAATTGGTAATAATTAGTAATAATTTCTTATAATTTGTAATAAATACTAATAATTAGTAATAATTAGTAATAATTAGTAATAATTAGTAATAATTAGTAAAAATTAGTACTAAATATGAATAATTATTAATAATTATTATTAATTATGAATAATTAGAAATAAATAGTAATAAATAGTAAAAAATATGAATAATTGGTAATAATTGGTAATAATTATAAATAAATATGATTAATTAGGAATAATTGGTAATAATTTGTAATAATTAGGAATAATTGGTTATAATTAGTAATAATTAGTAATAATTAGTAATGATTAGTAATAATTAGTAATAATTAGTAGTAAATACAAATAAATAGTTGTAAATAGTAATAAATAGTAGTAATTACTAATAATTAGTAATAATTAGTAATAATTAATTCTAATTGGTAATAACTAGTAATAATTAGTAAAAAATAGTAAAAAATATTAACAATTATTAATAATTACTAATAATTCATAATAATTCGTAATAATTAGTAAAAATTAGTAAAAATTAGTAATAATTAATAATAAAAAGTAATAAATAATAATAATAATTAATATTAATTAGTATTAATTATTATTAATTAGTATTAATAAGTATTAATTAGTATTAATTAGTTTTAATTAGTTTTAATTAGTAATAATTTGTAATAATTAGTAATAAATTGTAATAAATAGTAATAATTAGTAATAATTAGTAATAATTAGTAATAATTATTTTTAATTTGTAATAATTAGTAATAATTAGTAATAATTAGTAATAATTAGTAACAATTAGTAATAATTGGTAATAATTAGTTGTAATTAGTAAGAAGTTGTAATAAATAGTTATAAATAGTAATAATTAGTAAAAATTAGTAAAAATTAGTAAAAATTAGTAAAAATTGGTAAAAATTAGTAATAATCAGTAATAATTAGTAATAATTAGTAATAATTAGTAATAATCAGTAACAATTAGAAACAATTAGTAACAATTAGTAACAATTAGTAGCACTTAGTAACAAATAGTTATAATTAGTAACAATTAGTTATAATTAGTAACAATTATTAATAATTAGTAATAATTAGTAATAATTAGTCATAAAAAGGAATAAATAGAAATAAATAGAATAATTAGTAATAAATAGGCATGGTTTATAGTGAAGTAATAATTTGTAAAAAATTGGAACAATTTTCAACAAATGGGTGATATCTCTTTTTTCTGATGGCTCATCTCCTTATAACTTTATCCCACTAAAATCACTATGAAAAATCTGCTACAATATATGGAAATCTATTTTCGTATGCCTGAGAATGGACAGCAGCACGGAGAGGCCTCCCTATTCTCCTTTTTTTGTGCATACCAAAATGGATATGTGTATATAAGAGTAGATTTTCTACACTGATTTTAGTTGGAGAAAGTTGCAAAGAGATGATCCATTGGGAAAAAGAGGCTCTTTAGCCCGAAATCTCATCTCCTTGCAGCTTTCTCCCACTCAAATCACTGTGAAAATTTTTCTCCAATATATGGAAATCCATTTTCATATGAATGATAATGGAGAGAAGTGCGAAGAGGCCTCCCTTCTCTCTATTCTCCTGCATAAAAAATGGATATGTGTACATTAAAGAAGATTTTTCGTAGTTATTTTAGTCTGAGAAAGTTGCAAGGAGATAAGCCGTCAAGAAAAATAGATTTCACCTATCTGCTAGAAATTTTGTCACCCGTAATTAGCGATAATTAGTTTAAATTAGCTATAATTAATAATAATTAGTGATAATTAGTATAAATTATTGTAAATTAGTTTATATTGGTATAAATTTTAAAAAAATACTATAAATAACTATGAAATAATAGAAATTATTATAAATTTCTAGAAAAGTAGACTTAATTTTCTTCTCTTTTCTAAATAGTATTTTTCTTATATCAAAATAATAATAAAAAACTAATTATTTTATATTTTTAGAGAAATATGAAACAAGGAAGTTGAAAATAGTCATTATTAGATGATCGCGCTTGGATAAATCAGCGCAGGAATCCAAAGAGTTCTGGTTTAAATCCTATATATGTTGAGGGTATTGAATCTTTCTTATCATTTGCATCATCAAAACTAAAATTTGTTTCATAAGTGACAATTAAGTGTCCTTGTAAAAAAATGTTCTATGTGGATGTTTGACACATTTCACAACATTGGAGGTCATCTATTGTGTTTCAGTTTTTAGCCAGATTGTGTTTTTTAGTATCAACATGGTGAACATAGTTCCAGATATTATACTAATAATTTGATTTCAGATCCATCATGGTTTAAAAATTTAGTACATGATGTGGTAAGTCCATATTTTTAACAAACTGAAACTCAAGATGATATTGATTTAACTCCTGAGTTGGAACCATCTTAATTTTATGAGTCGTTGAGGTCCGTTGAGGATGCCTTATATCCTAGTTTCAAGATATGAAAATTTGAAGTGGTTGACAATATTATGGATATTAAATCATATAATTGATGGTCAGATATCTATTTTGATCAGATATTCTCTTTGGTTAAAATACTATTACTTGAAGAAAATTTTTTGCCTACAAATTTCTCTGAGACCAAGAGGTTGATTCGTAATCTAGGTCTTGGTTATTAGAAGATTCATTCAAGTTCAAATGATTTCATCTTATATTATGGTGAAAATAATTTGTTGGATAGTTTTCCCACATGTGGAAAATAGAGGTATAAAGAGGCTCAACTTGGTAAGTCTAGATTGATTCATGTAAAATAGTTGAGATATTTCCAACTTACACCCAGATTGTAGCATTTATTTATGTCTTAGAACACAGTGGGATTGATGTCATGGAATAAAACCAATATTTCAACTGGTAAAATCTTAAATCATCCTTATAATTGTGTTTCATGGAAATATTTTGATCACTTTCATCTATCTTTTTCTTTAGTAGATCAAAACATGTGATCAGGTCCTTCTACTAATGGTTTTTATCCATTTGGTTCTTACGGTAGTCAGTATTTATGTTGGAGTATCTTTATAACTCCGTACAATTTACCTCTTTGGAAGTTGATGAAGAAACCATATATCTTTTTGACTTAATTAATTCCAGGACATCTGAAAAAAGAATATTGATGTTTATTTGAAACCATTGATTGATGAGTTAAATTCATTGTGGAGGAATGGTGTCAGTTCGTGTTTTTTTGCTGAGAAACAAAATTTTCATCTAAAATCTACATTAATATGGAAAATTAGTGACTTCCCAACATGTTTCATGTCATCTGGATGGAGCACTCAGGGTCCAAAATCATTTCCGTACTATATGAGAGATGGCAAAGCATTTATGATTGTAAATGGAAAAAAATATTGTTTTTTTCGACTTTCATCGCAGATTCCATCCAACTAATCATCCTTTTCGGAGGAACAAATATCATTTTAAAAAAGGCATAATTGAAAGATATGTACCTCTAATAATGATCTTAGGTATAGAGTTAAAATCTATTATCTCTTCATTACATCTCATCACATTTGGACCAGCAATAATCCAATGGAAAATTGATGTCTTTGGGAAAGAACACAATTGGATAAAAAGGATCATTTTTTGGGATCTTCCATATTGGTCTAACTTGTTGCTTCTTCACATGTTGGATTTCATGCATATTAAGAAGAACAATTTTGATAATTTATTTCATACAATTTTGGATACATCAGGAAAGACCAAATATAATGTAAAGGCACAATTAGATCTTTCCTAGATTTTCAGGCAACCAGAACTTGAAATGTTTGAAAATGTTAGATAACAGAAGTTAATAAATCCAAAATTATCTTATACATTATCCAAGAATAATTTATTATTATTTTGTTGTTGTATTGCAGATTTGAGACTTCCAAATAGTTATGCTTCTAATTTGGGTAGATGTGTCAGAAATGGTCATATTGCCATATTAAAAAGTCATGTTTATCATGTTATAATTGAAAGAATTTTACCGATTGGATTAAGAGGTTTGTTGAATTCTATGATTTGGGATTGAATAATAGAAATATAATTTTTTTAGAGAAATTTTTGCGGCAAAAACATACTAAAATACACTAAGTAGACTACAATAAGATGTTTTAATTTTATGTAAACTGGAAAAATATTCCTGTCGGGTTTCTTTGACTCAATGGAACATTTGATATTACATTTACTACATGAAGCAAAATGTGGAGGTATAGTACAGTCCCTATATATATACCCATTCAAGAGATTCATGTAGAAATTGAAGAAAAAAGTATGTAACAAAACATCGGTTGAAGGCTCAATTGCAGAATGTAATGACCCAATGTTTTATCAATGGAATTCCCTTATTATAATTATTTATTATAGTAATTCACATAATATTACATATATAACACTATATAAACTTTATAAATAATGAATGAGTGAAATAAAAGGCATCTATATAAGTTAAGGAACACATACCGATGAAATAGTAACTTAACCTTTGGAATAGTAATGTGACCCTTATGAATAGTAAATTGGATAATGTAATAGTAAATTCATCAATAAAAGAATAAATAAAATTTATCCATATTATAAGTATCAATATGATATAATTATATCATAGTATAAGTAAATAAATATTTACTAATTTAGTGTTTGTATTTTTGTAAGTCATGAATATTTAATTACAATTTTATGATTAATTTAATAATTTAAAAGAAAATTTGTTTTCATAAAATTTAATCATAAAATAGTATTTTTATTTCTTATTAATATAATATACTTTTATGAGACTTTAATTAATTTTTTAATGTGTTAGAAAAGTAGTTTTAATTTTAAAATTTGTATTATTCAAGTAAATTATAATTTTAATTAAAAAATAAATTTCTCATATTTAGAAAATTATTTGTATAAAATAGAGTTCATTTTTATATTCTACATATTGAAAAATAGTTGGGGTAAATTTTTTGGATTTTTCTGAAATACTAGTATTTTTAGTGAATAGTAAAATACGGTAATTTACAGTATATATTCATTATAAGTCAAATACACTATTAAATGAATCATGAATGATGTAAGAACCCTTATTTCAAAATCACATGATCTAATTACTATTTTTATTCTCAATAATCAACAATATTTCTTGTCTTGAGAAAAATAATAAACTAATGAATTAAATATTGAGAAAACACCCCTCTCCTCCACTATAAATACCACCTCTTCTCCTCACACATCTCAAGCCTTGTTACTTGCACAAATTCTACTCAAATATCCTCCCAAAATTCTCCCCCACATCCCAAATCCCTTGGTATTCTCAAAATATCAAAACCACTTCCCTAAATAGGCTCTCAAGGAAGATAAATTCAAGGGGTAAATTCCTCTTTTCATTTATTTTCTTTTTCTTTTCAAGTTCCTTTCTTTTCTTTTCTCTCCTAAACTCCTCTTGTCCAAAAGGAAGGAAAAATAAAGTATCTTAAATATACTATAATTTTTTATTCTAATTTAATAATTCATCATCATGTCTCCTTACCCCTCCTTTTATACTAAAAATCAAAACACCATTCGTGTTGTGTTAATTTATCACATTCAAGGACGACATGTTTTCAATTTATATAATCGTCTTCATGGCTGGTCATGAAACCATTTTTATTATTGAAACATATTATAATATATGTATTATATCTTATGTAATGTTATGGAATCATTTTTTACACATAATATTAATGTATAAAATAAAATAAGTTCATTGTGATCAAAAACCCCCCAAATTAAACCCAAACAATTATCATTAAATTTTTATCTAATGATTCACTATCATCACATTTAATAAAATGAAATATATAAACTTTTTATCTTATATATGTTTTATAATATAATATAATTACACTTTTGGAAAACCATTCCCATTTTACCTGAACTTTCATACTCTTATACAAGCGAACCGATCATGAAAATTAAGAAAATGAGCACTATCAAACGATAATATTGACCACTATAACTCATCAAAAAGGTCATTAATTAACTTAATAAAATTATAATAAATAAATTACATGTATAATAAGTATTTTAATTATTAATTAATTAATCTAATTTTATTATCTTGGACATTAAGATCCCGTGAAGAACACCTTCAGACATAAGGTGATGGATTCTACCCAAACCTCCATTATTCCTTCAGGTTGCTTCTCTCTCTTTACCCAATTGACATTTTCTATTATTTTTATGTAAATATTATAAATTTTGTTTATATATTCCAAACTCATGTATCAATATCCATTAATCCTTCCTTTTTGTAGATATACATGTTTTTTAAAAAGATCCCTACTCAATTCTTTCCGATAAGCAAATCTAATTTAAGGGAACTTCCCAAATTCTTAACCATTTTATAGTGCACTATATAATATGTTTTGGGCCACCATATATTTTCTAAAATAAATATTTTTATTATAAAAACCTTATTTTTTTACTTTTGGTTTTATATAAAAGATTATTCCATTTTCTGTTCTAAAAGAACTTTAATATGTTCTTTAAACCGCATGAAAATGTTTTAATTATAATGTTTATTAAATACTATTTTTACATGATTTCACTTAAATTTTACATCTATTATCATGATCTATGCCTATTTTATCTTATGAGTGTACATTAATTATTTAAATCCTTTATTTCATGGACACCATTGTGATATTCCCTTATGTTATGCCTTTTTACAGGATTATGATACCCAATTCTTACCATGGGTAACCCTTATGTTTATTCTTGATTCATTATGTATGATTATTAATTTGGAACACATATTCATGAAAATTTTATGATGGTTGTTTCTAGATATCACTCCAATTCATTGGGTAAAGTTTAGTCTCATGAGACGTTATGTACAACGGTCTTAGCGGTTATCCTTGACTTGTGCTCCCTGTGCAACAGTCTTGGTGGTTAGCCTTAACTCATGATAATAAATGTGAAATGATCATTAAATCATGATAATGTTATGTTTAATATTTCTTCCACATTACTATGATTCCATGTTTATATGATCCCGTATTTTATATGTTATTATTCCATATGTTCAATCATGTTCCATGCCTTTGTATATCATTATGTCATGTCTTCTAACCCATGTGACAAATCATTACTCTTATTTTTATTCCATTACTAGTATTTTTGGATCATCCCTTTATTCATGTTATCCTCAGGTTATCCTATTTCGTTTTAAGGGTTTAAAGGAAGTTAGGAGATGTTTATGAATATTAAATAAAGAAATGTTTTATTTAGACCCATGTTTTCATTTTTCTATACCTAGTATTCCTAGACACTGAACATTACAATCCTTGGCTTGTAATATGATGTTTAATTGTGCCTAAAATAATGTAATGGTTTGTGTCAAAGGATAGGGTCTCTATAGTTGGTATCAAAGTAAGGTCTAGTTATTTTTGGATATTAGGAATATAGAACTTTATTAAGAACCTTAGGTATAATACTAAGTATAAGGAAACATCCCTAAATTTTGGTTATTATAGAGTAAGTGGTTTATCATGAAAATACATCCATGTCTAGATACTACAAGCGGATGTGGTTCTGGAACGGATGTACCTAGGAGTAAAAACTCCAACAAGGTGTTCTGGGCTTGACTCTGGGTAACTTGGTACATGAAAATGGTCCTTACAGCTCATTTATTTTGACACTCCCATGGGATATTATTTGGTAAATTCATAAACTCATTATGAACCATTATTATGGGAACAGAAAAATCTCATAAGAGAATATTTTAGGAAATATATCACGGATAACCTATATTGAAACCTAAGGAATCACAATCTAGGATATAATTTTCTTTTATAGGTTTATCCTTTTATGTGTAATGTTTCATTTTTAAGATTATTAGCTAAGTATTAAATCCCCATAATTCCACTTTATTTTTCTTAGTTAATGGTGGGAAATATAGGAACACGTGCCAACTATCGATGCGATAGGTAATGTGATGATTTCCATGATGATATGCCAAATATAATGGGAATGGGTGATCAAAAATTTATTATAGTACTTTCTCAGTTGACTCAAGTTATGAATAATAAAATGAATCATATGGAGCACCCTCCTCCTCCAAGTAATGATAATGTTGTCGTCGAATCCTTTATGCATCAAAGGCCCCCCATGTTTAGTAGATCTTCAAATTAACTTCTCATGGAACAATGGATTAACTCCATTAAAAAGATATTATTTGTCCTCCAATGCTCAGAAAAAGAGAAAGTTATGCTGGTAGTCTATCGTTTTAATGGGGAATCTGATCAGTGGTGGACACTAATCAAAAATAAGATGTCAAAGGAGGAAATTGATTCCACGGATTGAGAGGAATTCAAGAAAATGTTTTTCAATAAATATTTTCCCTGAACCCTCTATCTCAATATGGAAAGAGAGTTCCTTAGACTTAAGCAGAAGGAATATGATTCTATTGGGGCGTATGAAACAAACTTCACTAGGCTTTCAAGATACACCTTCGTCTTTATCATGAACACCAAAATCAAGGTGGATCACTTCTTTAGTGGACTAATGTCTAATCTACAAAAATCATTGGTGATTCGTCACTTTGAAAGTTATGAGGAGATTTTCTGTTGTGATATCAAGGTAGAAATGGAGATTGGAGACTCTCAATGGTATCATGGGCTTGGGGAAAAAAGTGGAAAATGGAGTCTAATATGGGTTTTTCAATAAATAATTCCCATGATGGAAAGAAGATTGAACATCCCATGTTTCAAAATTGTGGGAAGAAACGTCCTAGGAACTATCTAAAGGGAACCAATAATTGATTCAAATATGGAAGAATGGGACATCTGGCTAATAACTACCAAAGGGATATGAAAAATCCAACTAATGTGGAAGAAGAAAGGAAGGTTCAGATCAACACATAGCCTATAGTGTAGTGTTAGAAATACAAGGAACATGGGAATTATGAGAACAATATCCCTAAGCCAAGGGTTTTAGAGTAAATCAACAACAACCTCCAAGGAAACAAGGAAGGGCTTATGCTATCACTACTGCTGAGGTGTAGTCAAACAATGATGTGGTGATAGGTATGCCTATTATTCATTCAAGAATAGAAAACATACTATTTGATTTTGGTTCTATGAATTCTTCCATGTCTTGTAAGTTTAGTAGAACTATTCAAACACCACCTCAAAACATGGAGGTTGATTTATCTATGAGAACATTGAATGGGGGGATTATTGCTTCCAAGTTTTATAACTCCTCCTCGATAAATGTATGTGGACTGAACCTCCCAAAAAATATTTTCATACTTCCTCTGGTGGATTTTGATGCTATTTTGGGCATAGATTGGCTGTCTTTATATAAATCCAACATCAATTGTCATGAAAGGGAGGTCACTCTTAACATCCAAGTTCATCCTCCAATCCTATATAAGTGTATGGAGGAATACGAGTCTCCTTCATAATCATCGTCTCATGTTTGGATAATGTTTCCTTTTGAGTAATCATATCTCACTCAAATCATTGAGACAAAGTAGAGAATCATGCTCGAAGACATTCCCATTATGAGGGATTACAATGATGTATTTCCAGAATAATTTTATGGTCTTCCACTTGATTTAGAGGTTGAGTTCTCAATTGAACTTGTTCTTGGATCCCTACCTATATCGAAGACACCTTATAGAATGGCCACCGTAGAGCTGGAATAGTTGAAGAAGTAGTTATAGAAGAATCTATAGAAGGGTTTTATATGAAAGAGTGCTTCACTATGGGATGCAGCAGTCATCTTCATTCAGAAGAAGGATGGATTAATGTGCTACTGCATTGATTATCATGATCTTAATAAAATCATGATAAAGAACAATTATCCCCTACCACAGATAGATGGCTTATTTGATCATCTTTGTGGGGATAATTATTTCTCTAAGGTGGAAATTCAGTTGGGATATCACGAATTAAAGGTGAGGAAGGAAGATATTCCCAAGACTATATTTGAAATGTGGTATGGACACTATGAGTTCATAGTGATTCCCTTCAGACTCGCCAATTCTCCATAAATATTCATTGATATAATGAATAGAGTCTTTAAATATTACTTCGAAAAATTTTTGGTAGTATTTATCGGTGATATTCTGATATATTCTAAGAGCAAGGAGGAACATGAGGAGCATTTGAATATGGTGTTGATGAATTTGTGAAGGAAAAAACTTCATGCAATGTAAAATAAATGTGGGTTCTGGATGGAGGAAGTATCATTATTAGGGAATGTTATCACTAGAAAAGAAATATTTATGGACCCTTCCAAGATAAAGGCAATTGAAGAGTGGATCAGGACAACATTTTTAATGGAGATTCGTATCATTATGGATTTATCTAGGTATTATCGAAGATTAGTGAATAACTTCTCATGATTGTCAAAACCAATGACCACGTTGACACATAATGGAGTGAATTTCATCTGGACTCAAGAATGTGAGGAAATATTTAAGGAGCTCTAAAAGAGGCTTATTACTACGCTAGTACTCACACTCCAGAAAAGTATAGAACTCTTTGTGGTATACAGTGATGCTTCAAAGAAAGGCTTATGGTATTTATTTATGAAAAATGATAAATTAAAAGCCTATGACTCAAAGAAATTAAAAATTTATGAGAAAATTATCCCATGCATGATTTAGAGTAAGTAGTTGTGACCTTTTCATTGAAAATCTGGTGGCATTATGTCTATGGGGAGAAGTGTGAGATATATACTGGTCATAAGAGTCTTAAATATATATTCACATAGAATGATCTTAATATTCCCTAGTGAAGATGGTTAGATCTAATCATGGATTATGACTGCTCAATCCACTACCATCCTAGTAAGGAAAATAAGGCAACATATTCTCTAAGTAGAAAGGACCCTACATCTTTATCAATGATGATAATAGAAATGTATTTAATATTCTTAGATTTGAAATGGATAGACATGGGAATTGTTAAGGAATGAACATCATCAATCCTTTCTCTAATGATTTCTCAACCATCTATCTTGGAGAAAATAAAGGATTCTCAAAGAAATGATGTGAAAATTAAAAAAAGGGTGGAAGCTATCAGAAATGGGAAATCCTCTAAGTTCAAGATTGAAAAGGATGAAGTCATAATATTTGGTTCACAATTATATGTACCATCTGATCCAGAGATAAATAAGTATCTTCTGAATAATTCACATAGCTCAACCTTCTCTATTCACCTAGGGATCACAAAGATATATCGAGATCTTTGGGAGAATTAATGGAGGGATAATATGAAGAGGGAGATTGTTGAGTATACATCAAAGTGCCTAATTTGTTAGCAAGTGAATGATGAAAGAAAAAAGTCTAAGGGGATGATGAAACCACTACCCATACCAACATAGAAGTGGGAGAACATCACCATGGAATTTTTCACTAGACATCCAAGGACATCTAGAGGAAACAATGCTATATGGGTCAATATGGATCGTCTTATAAAGACAGTTCACTTTATCAAAATTTGATATGACTTATCATTAGATCAACTTGCATAGATATATGTCAAAAAGGTGGTAAGGATACATAGAGTACAACTATCTATTGTATCCCATAGAGATCTGAGATTCACTTAGAAGTTATGGATAAGTCTCCAACATGCTCTATGTACTAATCTAAACTTCAGTACGACCTATAATCCTCAAACTGAGGACCAATATGAGAGAAATATTTAGACACTGTAGAAAATTTTTAGAGCGTGTTATATGGACTTCAATGGAGTATGGGACCAAAATCATCCATAGGTCAAATTCTCCTATAACAATAGCTTTCACTCGAACATCCAAATGGATCCATATTAATCCCTTTATGGGAAAAGGTGTCAAAAACTGGTGTGCTGGGATGAAGTTAGTGAGCGTAAGCTACTAAGACCAGAAATGGTCAAAGAAATGGTAGAGAAGGTGAAAACCATCCAACAACACATCAAGGAAGCCCAAGGTATATAGAAGAGTTCTCACTACTGGAAAAAAAGGCTATACCCACGGTTCTGGGAACCGTGCGGCTGAATGGCATCGGGATAGGGGTCTTGACCTATACCCACGGTTTGGTTGAACCGTGGGTATAGGTGTATTTACAATGTTTCATTGAGTGGTACACATGGCACACACCTATACCCACGGTTCTTAAACCGTGGGATTATTGAATTAAAATTCAAAAATCCCGCAGGATTTGGGGATCGAACCCACGCCTGCTGTGAAGGAAGCTGGGCGCTGCCCAACTGGGCCAAGTTTCATTTTAACATATATATTAACACTCTATTAAATATATTAATACTTACACGGCACGATTAAAAATCCCGTCTGCGGGGGGACTCGAACACCGGATGTGTTCCGAAGGAGGCTGTGCGCTGACCAACTGGGCCAAGTTTCGTTTTACTATATATAATAACAGCCTATTAAATATATTAATACTTACACGGCTCGATTAAAAATCCTGTGTGAGGGGGGACTCGAACACTGGATCTGCTACCGGTATACAAAGGCGGCTAACCAACCGGGCTAGTCGAATTTTCTTATTTTCTAATTGCATCTATTCTTATATATTGATAATTATAATATATTATAAAAAAAATGCTTTTACCGTGATTTGATCAGGCGACCTAAGGCGTAGAATGGAACTCAATTACCAACGAACGTAACAGGAATTCATTATAATATGTTTATATCTTTATACATATATTAAAACAAAACGTGAAATTTTTTTATCCCGCCAATTTTTTTCCATTTCCCGCCCAATTGTTTTTTCCCGCTTTAACCCGGGAAAGCTATACCCACGGTTTTACAAACCGTGGGTATAGGTCTTAAAAAAAATTATCCAATGCCCACGGTTTTTAAAAACCGTGGGTATAGATCTTCAAAAAATAACCTATACCCACGGTTTTGGCCAAAACCGTGGGTATAGGTCTTCAAAAAAAATACACCTATACCCACGGTTTTGCAAAACCGTGGGTATAGGTGTTAAAGAAAAACTATACCCACGGTTTTGGGGAAAACCGTGGGTATAGGTGACCTATACCCACGGTTTTATAAAACCGTGGGTATAGGGTCCCATACTAGCCCTATACCCACGGTTGTGAGAAACCGTGGGTATAGGGTACCCTATACCCACGGTTTTTTCCAGAACCGTGGGTATAGACCCATTTTCCAGTAGTGTCTGTAGACAATCATAGACGGGATCTTGAGTTCAAATTTGGAGACATGGTATTCCTTAGAATATCTCCATGGAAGAAGGTAATGAGATTTTGGAAGAAAGGAAATCTATTTCCCAGGTACATCAGTCTCTCTCAGATCCTTGATCATGTCAGAGTCATATCCTATCGACTAGCACTTCCACCTACCATTTCTAAAGTACATGATGTATTATATGTATTCCTCTTAAGGAAGTACAAATCAGATCCTCCACATGTACTATCTCAATTGGTAGTACTATTGGAGAATGATTATTCTTACGAGGAGTATCCTGTGAAGATATTTTATTATAGAGATAAAGTTCTACTCAACAAGACCACACACCTGGTCAAAGTACTATGGCAGAACCGTAAGTGCGAAGAGGCAACATGGGAACTAGAGGATGTGGTGAAGTAAAAGTACCCACACTTGTTTTTAGTTTAGAATTTAAAACAAAATTTTCAGGGTGAAATTTCATAAGGTGGGGAGAATGTAATGAACCAATGTTTTATCAATAGACTTCCCTTATTATAAATATTTCTTATAGAATAATCACATAATATTACATATAAAACACAATACAAGATTTATAAATAAATAATAAGTGAAATAAAAGGTATCTCTATAAGTTAAGGAACACATACTGATGAAATAGTAACTTGACCTTTGGGGTGGTAATGTGAACCATATGAATATTAAATAGGCCAATGTAATAGTAACCTCAAAAATGAAAGTATAAATTAAATTTATCCATATTATAAGTGTCGATATGATATAATTATATCATAGTATAAGTAAATAAATATTATTAATTTAGTGCTTGTATTTTTGTAAGTCATGTAAATTTAATTACAATTTTATGATTAATTTAAAAAATTAAAAGAAATTTAATTTTCATAAAATATTTTCATAAAATAATATTTTTATGTCTTATAATTATAAAATAATTTTATGAGACCTTAATTAATTTTTTAAAGTGTTAGAAAAATAGTTTTAATTTTAAAATTTGTATTTTTTAGTAAATTATGTTTTTAATTAAAAATTAAATTTCTTATATTTAGAAAATTATTTTTATAAAATGGAGTTCATTTTTTGATTCTACCTGTTGAAAAATAGTGGGGTGATTTTTTGTGATTTTTCTAAAATACCTGATTTTTTTTAATAGTAAAATTCTGTAATTTACATTATATATACATTATAAGTTAAATATATCATTTAATGAGTCATGAATGATGTAAGAAACCTTGATTCAAACTCACATTGTTAAATTACTATTTCTTGTGTCAATAATCATAACTATTTCTTATCTTGAGCAAAATAATAAACTCATGAATTAAATATTCGGAAAACACCCCTCTCCTCCACTATAAATACCACCCCTCACCACCTCTTATCCTCACACCTCTCAAGACTTGTGCCTTGTCCAAATTATTCTCAAATATCCTCAAAAAATTCTCACCCACATCCATCATCCCTTGTTCTCCTCAAAATACCAAAACCTCTTCCCTGAAGAGGCTCTCAAAGAAGATAAATTCAAGAGGTAAATTCTGCTTTTCATTTCTTTTATTTTTAGTTTCAAGTTCCTTTATTTTCTTTTTTCTCATCAACTCCCCTCATAAAAAAGGTATGAAAACTCTAGTACCTTAAATATATTGGAATTTTTTTATTCTAATGGAATAATGCATCATAATATTTCCTTCCACCCCCTTTTACACTAAAAATCAAAACACCATCTGAGTTGTGTTAATTTATCACATTCAAGGATGATAGGTTTTCAATTTCTATTATCATATTCATGGCTGGTCATAAAACCATTTTTATAGTTGAAAAAGATTATAATATATTTATTATATCATATATAATGTTATGGAATCATTTTTTACATGTGTTATTAATTTATAAAACAAAATGAGTTCGTTGTGATCAAAAACCGCCAAATTAAAACCAAACGATTATCATTAAAATTTTATCTAATGATTTATCCTCATCCCATTTAATAAAACAAAATATATAACATTTTTATCTTCTATATGTTCATTAATATAATATACTTACACTTCTATAAAACCATTCCCATTTTAAATGAACTTCCATACTCTTATACAGGAGAACTTATCATGAAAATTAAGAAAATGGGCACTTATGAACAATAAAATTGAACACTATAACTCATCAAAAAATACATGAATAAACTTAATAAAATTATAATAAATCAATTAAAAATATAATATATTCTATAATTTTTAATTAATAAATCTATTTTAATTATCTAGGACATTAATATCATGTGAATAACACCTTCGGACTTAAGGTATGTGATTCTACCCAAACCTCCATTATTCCTTCAGGTTATTCTTCCTCTCTCTTTACCCAAATGAAATTATATATCCTTAATATGTGAATATTATAAATTTGGTGTATATTTATCAAAATCATTTATCTGGATCCATTACTCCTTTTTTTTGGGGATATACGTGTTTTTAAAAGGTTCCCTACTCAATTCTTTCTCATAAGCAAGCCCGATTTAAGGGAACTTACCAAATTCTTACCCGTTTTAAAGTAAACTCCATAATATGTTTTTATCCACCATATATTTTCTAAAATAACTATTTTTATTATAAAAACCTTCTTGGTTTACTTCTGGTTTTATATAAAATATTATGCCATTTTCTGTTCTAAAATATGTTTAATATGTTTCTTAAACCACACAAAAATGTTTTAATTATAAAGTTTCTTAAATACTATTTTTACATTTTGTCACTTCAATTTTACATATCTTATTATGATATATTCCTATTTTCTCTTATGAGTGTACATGGATGATTTAAATCCTTTATTTTATGGACACCATTGTGATATTCCCTTATATTGTTCCTTTTGACATGATTATGATACATAATTATTACCATGCGTAACCCTTATATTTATGCTGGATTCATTATATATAATTATTAATGTGGCACACATATTCATGAACATGTTATGATGGGTGTTCCAAAATATCTCTCAAATGCATTGGTTAAATTTTAGTCTCATGAGACATTGTGTGCAACGGTCTTGGTGGTTATCCTTGACTCGTGCTCCTATATGTGAAATGATCCTTAACTCGTGGTAAATTCATATTTAATATTACTGCCACATTATTATGATTCCATGTTTATATGATCTCATGTTTTATATGTTATGATTTTATATGTTCAATCATGTTACATGCCTTTGTATATCATTATTTCATGCCTTCTAACTCATGTGTTAAAGCTTTATTCTAATGTTTATTCTCTTACTATGATTTTTAGCTCATCCCTTTGTTCAAGTTATCACGAGGTTGTCCTATGCCGATGTAAGGGCTCAAAGGAATTTAAGAGCTCTTTATGAAGATTAAATTAATAAATGTTTTATTTAGTCCCATGTTTTTAGTTTTATGTACCTAGTCTTCCAAGACACTAAACTTTACAATCATTGACTTGTAATATGATGTTTAATTATTCCTAAAATCAGGTAATGATTTGTGCAAAAGTATAGGGTCTGTTTATAAAATCTTATTTTCTGGAGGAAATTTCCTTTTTTCTACTCATGTTATTTCAATCTAAATATCCCTCAAAACACATCTACATGGGTTTTAATGAGGGAAATGTTGACGATGAAATGAGCAATGAATTATCAATTTTTAACCAACCCAAACTTGGATTCATTGGAGATCATGACTGATGGATTTCAGATGATGAACATCATAGATCTCATACATATGTTCTGCTCAATTGTGAATAAATGACCTCATTTTTTCTTTGAGTGATCCTATTACTTATTCTATAATATTTATTACAATAAATTATTATTATTTTATTGGTAGGTAAAATGATGATCATATCAAGAAACACCTTCCAAAAATTAAAACAGCTTCTCTTGAATAACGTTGGAAAAATAATTTTCCCTGCTAACTTCAAAAACTACTAAAATAAATTATTTATGGTTTGACATATAATATATATTTATTACTTGTTATATTGAAAAAAAAATTCCAATTTTTTAGGTATCTCAACATGCTGATAAAATTGATAATAGATATAATCCAAAATGGTTAAATATTATAATGTATATGTGGTGAATGGGTTTTGATTTCATACATGTATATATGGGGAATCCAAAACAAATTAATAGTGGTGTTTTCTTGAGAGGATCTCATCATAGAGAAACTAATGGGTACTTTTACAACATGTTGGAAGAAATTATTGAACTGTTTTATCTAGGATAGAATTACATAATGATGTTTAAATGTTAGTGGTTGGATACTAAGAGAGGATTTTGTGCTTATCTGAGCCATGGATTCGTTGATATTAAATATAAAAAAATTCTTATTGTAAATAAACCATTTTTAGTTTCACATCAGGAACATAAAATTTATTATGAAAATTATTGAACTACTTTAAGAGAATTGGGTGATTGGTGAAGCATAATGAAAATTAAATCTCAGGAAAATCAGTTTAATCAAAGTGAATGGTTCTGTTGAAGATAAAGGAATTGAAGTTTTTCAAGATTCTACTCCCAATCCATATTTTTCACGAAGAGAAAGAGATAATGGTGATGACACAGCACAATTAATGGTTGTTGGTGATGATGATGTTAATGATGTTACAAATTAATTTAAATGACAAGATGTGATGAAACTGAAACTCATATAGAAATTGATGATGTTGAGGAGGAATATGAAGACATTGGAACAATTATATATGAAGATGAGGATGAAGATGAAGATTGATATAGTTAAATATAGGTTATAATCATATATAATATATATCTATATATAATAGTTGTTTTCAACTGTTTGCTAACAAAAATAATTTCATGTTTCAGATGGACGAGTATCTATTTACCGAGTTGTGGGAGGCTGATCTACTTGATGATGAGAAGGATGTTGGATCATCTGACCCTCAGACTGCTGGCGATTTAGGGAGGACTTATAGTAGTGTGGTCTTTCACAATTGATGATTTCTGACCCTATCCCCGAGTGACGTCCATATATTGGTTTCGATCCACACAGACATAGGTATGTTTACCTGTGTATTTTAGTTAGTTTTCATTATTTATCATTAATTTATTTATATAATAATTTTTTGATTATTTTTTTTATCATAGATTTTCTCATATAGATATTGGACAGATGAGTGCTATATTGCGAAATTATTTTTCTGAGGCATGGGTTACATGGGATCAGATTCCCATAGATGCTCAACACTGCATATTCCATCATTGGATGGTATCACTAAAAAAACAGTACATTAGAGGGGGTTATTTATAGGGTGTTATGCACAACCCCCTCTAAATTCATATTCTGTATAATTACAAGGGTTTTTGCACAACCCCCTCTAATCTTCAAATTTAGAGGAGGTTATGAACCCCCTCTAAATTCATTTTCTATAAAAATTATAGGTTGGTTATGTACATAAAATTTTGAGTGGGTTATGGACCCCCTCTAGTTTCATAAATTAGAGAGGGTTTTGAACCGCCTCGATATTTTTTAACATTGTTTTTTTAATATCCAGTAGGATTTTAGAGGGGGTTCAAAACCCCCTCTAATGTCTTAAATTAGAGGGAGTTGACACCCCCCTCTAATGTCTTAAATTAGAGGGGGTTCAAAACCCCCTTTAATGACTTTAAATTAGAGGGTTTTGAAAACCCCCTCTAATGTCTTAAATTAGAGGGGGTTGTGAACCCCCACTATTTTAAAAAAAATAAAATTCCATAATATTTGTGTGTGTATTTGTGTGTACAATTAAAAAATATATATAAATGCATTTAAATGCATTATATGAACATATTATATAAAACATTTATATGATTGTATTTAATTATATTTATATGTATACATAAATATAATTTTATAATGTAATGTACATTAATATATATTTATTTGTATAAATTATAATTCATATAATATTAATTACTCATAATATAAAACATAATAATTTTATATAAATATATACATAAATATAATTTATTTAAAAAATATATCATATAAAAACTCAAGTTTGTTGTTTTTATAATATATATTATAATAATAAAATATATATTTATAAATAATATGTTTATGCTTTTATATTATATATAATTAATATTATATGAAATAGAATTTATACAAATACATATATATTAATTTCTATAATATTATACAATTATATTTATTGAAATACATATATATTAATGTTCATAATAATAAATATATGTATATATTGAAATACATTATATAAATATTTCTATAAATTGTATTTCATATAATATTAATTATACATAATATAAAATTATATTTCATATAATATTAATCATATATTTGTATAAATTGTATTTCATATAGTATTAATTATATATAATATACATATTAATTATATATAATATAAAATTTTATTTAATATAACATTATATAAATATTTTTATAAATCGTATTTCATATAATATCAATTATATATAATATAAATTTTTGTATAAATTTTATTTCATATAATAATAATTATATATTAATTATATATAATATTATACAATTTATACAAATAAATATATATTAATGTAAATAATTATAAATATATGTATTGAAATACATTGTATAAATATATTAAGTAAATACTTATATATATATATATATATTCTTTAAATAAACATGTATATAATAAATAAATATGTATTTAAGTACATAAATATTTTACATAAATATATAAATGTATTAAATATAATATATGTATGATATAAATCATAAAATAAATGTATATTATTTATAAAAAACATATAAATTTCATAGTTTAAAAGACATGTGTAATGACAATAATAATATTATTTTAATTACACATACAGACACACATACACACACATATAAGTATATAAAAATAATTAAATAAATATATATTATAATTATATTATATAAATAAATAAATAGGAAACAAAAATATAAATGTATTTATATATATGTGTGTGTAAATATAATTATTTATGTATATTATATGAATAAATATGTATTTATGTATATAAATAATTTATATTAATATATTTCTAAATATATAAACATATGTGTCTTTACATATAAATATATAGTTTACATATTTAAATGGATTTAAATATATTATGTAAATAATAAATATTAGAAGTGATAATCAGAATTATATAAATATAATCATTTGTGAAGAATAATTCAAAGTTTGTATGTCATAGTGGTAGCATCGTATAGGCTTGCGGGCACTGGGTTTACCCGATCCTGGGTTCGAATCCCATGCAGGATCAATTTTTACACACGGAGGCGTTGGGCGGTGGAATTGGAGGGAGGCGCTGGGCGGGGAAATGGAGTGAGGTGTCAGGTTAGGGAGCAAAAACGGGAGGGAGGCGCCGCCACCGGGGTTGGGGAGCATGGGAGGCGCTTGGCGGGTGACACACGGGAGGCGCTTGGGTGGGGGGGACACACGGGAGGTGCTTGGGGTGGGGGGGGGACACGGTACAAGCCAGGGCACACAGACAGACAAGTCAGGGGACACAGTAGGCACTTGGGGGTGTGACATGGGGCGCACATAGGCATTGGGCAGTGAATGAGAGGGAGGTGTCGGGGTGCGGGGAATAGTGGGATGCGCTTGGGGTGACACGTATAGACAAGCCGACACGGGAGCGGGTAGGGAGGCACTTGGGGGTGTGACATGGGGGGGCACGGGTCTCTCTAAAAAAATAAACATTAGGGGCAGTTCGGAAAACCGCCCCTAAAGTGACCCCTATTAGGGGCGGTTTAAACCGCCCCTACTGCCTTCCAATTAGTGGCGGTTCCACATTTTGGTCAATTATGTCAACATTAGAGGGGGCTTAAACCCCCTCTAATGTAACAGCCGCTAAAGTCACCATAACTATAGCGGCGCTTACTCAAAACTGCCACTACCAACAGTAGGCGTCCACATTAGCAGCGGTTCCTTACAACCACCACTAATGTCTTTAGAAGGGGTTATAACCCCTTCTAAAGTCAAAAATAAACCCTTCTAAAGTGGTATTTTTTTGTAGTGTATGTAAATAAATAATATTTATTTTGAAATTTATTTAATTAATAACTTGATATTATTAATTGTTTATAAGGTTTATGGAATCTCATCAATGAGAGCATGCATGACTCTATCTGGCGGGCATGGGAGGGTTGTATTCATGAGTGTTGTCATCAATTTTTGCATAATTTGAGGAGGATAGAAATGAAGAAAACAAGAGTCACAGAGTTTGATCAGTCTTACTACGCCCACCGACCTGATTACATTTCATCTCATTTTTGGGATGGATTGTGTTTACACTAGATGGGTGGTTGTTTTCAAAAGAGATTATCAATAGGTCGACAAAACTGGGGGAGACAAGAGGTGACACATCTAGCTGGTAATCATACATTAAATACATATAGGGAACATATGGTAAGTGCCTTTTTTAATTAATTTATATAACTTTAAATCTAAACTATTTGTTTTATATTCATATAGGCAGTCGAACAACCTGATATTACATAGTTCTACGTTTATAGGCAGATGTACAGTGATCCTCTCACTGGAGAGAGTAGAGGTGATCGCCAGTGGTAGACTATGGTTAGTATAATTTCATTTTGAGTTTTAAAATTATCTTCAAATAATATTTTAACTATTTTTATTTTAAATTGTAATTCAAGGAGTCATATGAGGTCGGGATGTCTCATTTGAAAACTAAGAGTCAGGACGAGACCGATGATCAAATCAATAGAGTTAGATTTGATGAGGCAGTATGGATGCAGGTGATCGAGTATGCCTTTGAGAAAGGCTGATTTGTTAGTATCATCTCTTGATTGATGTTTGTGAGTTATAATGGTACCGTTGTGATATCAGTGTCCAGCTCGAGAGGAGCTCATGGAGAGTCATCATCATCTGTTGTACAATATAAGGAGAAGCTATGAGCTTAGAGTGATCTTGTAGAGAGTATGTGTAGAGAGTAGCAAGATCTCTTATGATATCAGGAGGAGGAGGAGGAAGAGGTCTGATAATAGCAGAAACAACTGCAGGAAGAGATGCATCGATGGCAGCAGTAGCAGCAGCACAAGAAAACGATAGACTACATGTGATATCTAACTCATGGTTTAGGGATAGAGTTCTCTCCACCATCTCCTTCAGCTCCTCCAGAAGACTCTCCCCCTCAGTTATGTATTTATTTTTTATGATAAAACATTTGAATGTAAATTCTTTTTTGTAATATTAACTATTTACATATCTATATAGTGCATTTTTTATATTTTTGCGAATATTGAAATTTTAATTATTTATTTTATTTTTTATTATTTTATTACATTATTTAAATTTTTCATTTTTTTATTTTATTATTTTTTATTATTTTTTATTATTTTTTATATTTTTTTGAATATTAAGGTCTTTATTATTTTATAATTTTTTATTATTTTACTAATATTAATATTATTATTTCATTATTATTATTATTATTATATTTTTTTTTATATTATCTTATTATTATTAATATTTTATTCAATTTTTTTATTTTTTTAAGCTATTTGCGACGGGCTATCGCAATAGGGTTTTTAAAAAACACTCAAGAATACTATTTTCGATGGGCCATCGTAATATGTTTTTTTTAACTCGGTGAATCTATTTTCGATGGGTCCACATCCCAACGTAAGTAGTTTTTTTCGATGACCTATCACAAAAAAAAACTATTTGCGATTCCCTTTTCTACAACAGGGTATTGGTGATGGGGTCCCATCGCAAATATATCAATTTCCAGTAGTGATTGTTCCATTGGAATAAAACATTTTTCCTTATTAATGTTGTCCTTAGTGAAGCTAATCATGAAAAGTCGTGAAAAAAACATCAGTAATAACCGGCCAGGCCAAGGAAACTTTGAATCTCAAAGAAATTCTTTGGCAGTTTCCAAGAGATCACATACTCTCTCTTTTTTGGATCCACAGAAACATCTTTTTCAAAGATTACATAGTCAAGAAATCATACCTCACATATTCAAAAATAAAACTTTTAAATTTTGTGATACAAATGATGATCCCACAAAATACTCAACACTATCTCCAAGTGTTTCTCATACTTAACCATTTTCCTAGAATACACTAGTATTTCATCCACAAACACCACAACAAAAGAATTCAGCAATATTTGAAATATCTAATTCATTAATTACTTAAATATATCTGGTGTATTCTTAATACCGAATGAAATAACCACATACTCATAATGTCCATATCTACTCTTGAAAGCTGTCTTTGGAATATCCTCCTTCTGAACCCACAATTTGTGATATCCCAAATGGAGGTCAATTTTAGGGAACCATTGGGATCCCATAAATTGATCAAATAGGTCATCAATGCATGGAAGAGGATAATAATTTTTTATCTTAACATGATTAATCTTATGATAATCCACCCAAATCCAAAGAGTTTTATCCACCTTTTTCACAAAATGAATCATTTCTGCCCATAAAGACATGCTCAACTGAATGAACCCTTTCCTTTCCAAATCTTCCAACTATACTTTCAACTCACTTAATTCTGTTGGTTCCATATAATAATAATGAAGTGAGATAAGAATAGTCCCTATTAAGTGATCAATCGTAAACTCCACTTCTATTGTGGGTGGAAAACTAAGAATTTTTTGGGGGAAATGTCCAGAAACTGATCAACAATTTTTGGAAATCAACTATTCTTGACCTCATCCACAGATTCCAAAATCAAAGCTTCCAACTAGTATGAGATTGTTCCAACCATTTATTCCAATAATCATGTTCCACTTACTTTCACATTCCAATCTCCTATAAAGATATTCTCAACATATCATTAGTTTTAAAACTAAACCTTCATGTATAAAAATTGATGTGATCTTTGAACATTATTAACCCATCCATACCCAGGATTAATTCAAATACATCCATCTCCAGCACATGGAAATACAAAAGAAATTAAATCCCATCAATAGTTATATAACATGATTTGCACATAAAGTAACGATGTTTTCTTTGGAAAAGAAGAGTTTAATGTTTCAAAACATAAGGAATCAACTCAGCAAGAAAAATTATAAGATCAATATCATGAGAAACAATAAATGAATGGGATGCACCTATATCAAACAAATATTGCATAAGGGTAGAATTAAAAAAACAATACCTCTCACCATCAAATGTCCAGATTTATTATCCAAAATCATTTGATTATCTCCATATAATGTCTTACTCACTACATTCTACTCTTTACTTCCCATTTGAGATTTCCCTGGTTGAGGAGTCATGGTATTCCTAGAATCGACATGGATTTCTCAGCTCTTCAGATAAGAGCTATTTTGCTACACTCATCCCATCGAAGCATACTATGTTTGAGAAACATTAGATATGTCCCTAGAACCCGACCTTGGACCAATTTGACAATAGCACTGAATATTTCCCATCATGTTGCAATTATGACGTGCTCTATGTGGTATTATAGAATTTTGTTATATATGCTCAACCAAACCACACTGAAAATATATCAGCTTACACTTTGGTTTAGGAGGAAGATTCACTGATTCTATCATCTGGATCTATTTCATACCACCACCTTGGAAATAGGTGTCCCTCTTCATATTATTCCCAACATTAGAGTTCCCTCCATTTCCCATAGGTTTCAACACGCTCCCTCTAATTGTATTACCTAAGATGTCTCTTTCTGCCACCATCACTCTATTAACCATCTCTGTATAATACATTATTAAAAGAACAAAAAACATTGAGGGAATATATGGTCTCAACCCTGATTCAAAAATACGTACCTTCGAGGATGCACTTATAGTAAATTTTATTGAAAATATGACTAAGTTTATGAATTTAGTGTCATACTCTATTACTGATAGATTTTATTTCTTCAAACTAAATAAATCCATTATTCTTGTAATTCAGAATCTGTGAGGTCATAATTGTTTATTGAATAATTCTTCAAAAACATATCATGAAATGCCTTGGTCCAATTTGTCCGGAACTACTAAATCCCACCACCGACATGCTAGATCCTCCAATATGTATACTGCCAAATTTACATTCAGCTCAATAGGTGTGCCTAGAAAATTGAATAATTGATTTATCTTATTTATCCACACTTCTGCTTTTTAGGGTTCTGAATCACCCCAAAAGACCAGTGTATTCTTCTTTTAGAACTGAACGGAATGATCCACCTACATTGGTTCATCCCTTTTGTTCCCTTTATCTCCAATCTAAAACTCCTAGATAATACTATGAACTATTTTTTGGTTCACCAATGGTTTAGGTGCAACCACATTCTTAGCATCCACCCTTGGTTTGGCTTCTACGGTTCTTAGATGTTTCCATTTTCTAGGGAAAAAACACCATTAGTCACACTCTCTATCAATTGAAGGCTTAGAAATTAAAAATTTTTCACATCACACATATTACAATAAGGCTTTCAGAAATTCAAAAATTTCCATTTTCAAATGTTTCTGAAAATTCCTCCACGCTTTTTGAAAATCAAACCATTTTCAACTATTTTAGAAAATCAACACTTTTTCACAAAATCACAAATCATTACTCAAAATTAATTATGCACTCCTAGTGGTAATTCAATTATATCAATGCATGGAATTATCTTCTCATTGGATAAACCCATGACATGGTTAAAACTCTTAGAAGTGTCTCAAAACACTTATGTACCCAAACTCTATGGTAACTTGAAGTTTATCATAAACAGGTTAGCTATGCCTTTTTATGCAATACATTTCATGTTCTAAAAGTATTACTCCTTTCTACCATCCAAACATGAGGATTAAGGAAGAATGATTTTCTAACTCCATGACCGAACAAACTGATACCATTTGTAACACTCCTCCTCTCACCCATTGGCTTGGGAAGAGGTCGAGGGTGATACGAGGCCTTAGGTGACATCCCCAATACGACAAAGGTTGAAAATAAATTTCAAGGGCTTCATGTGTAGTTGGGGGATAATTTTCCATTTGAAAAAAACATCCCAACATCCCAACCATAAGAAGAAACCAAAATATCCACTATATGATGCATGAGTAAAACTCAAAGAGTAACCAAACCAACAACAATATTAGAGTACAAAGCAGAAATAAAAACCAACAAAACTCAAAGACCCCAAAAACATCAACTCAACAACTCTCGACAAGCTCCAACTCCAACTCCAAAAGACAATCTCAAGGTATCGTGATGCATCACTAAATAATTGAGATACCTTTCCTTTACCTATGTCCTGATAGATGACGTCTACAAATTCACAACAGTGCATGAGAATGGGGTGAGTCTAAACTCAGTAGGATTTCTCCAATGACTTCCCATATCATGACACTATGATAGAGCATGTAATCACATTTATATAAAACAATTTAAAACAATTTAAAGTGGTTTATATCAAAGACAAAACAGTTTTCCAAGCCAAATAGTTTTCCAAGAAAGAAACCAAATAATTCTTTCAAACATTTCACATTTCATTTGGAAAACCCATTCTATTTCCACACATCCACACACCCAAAAATGCATGAAACCCATGGACCGGCCTATACTCGCAAGTGGTGATTCATCCTTTCACCAAGACGTCACTTTGTGAACCATTTTTATGGGAGAAACTTCACACATTTATTCATCCCATTTTGATGGGGGGGGGGGGGACTTCACGCCTTTATCTGTCCCAAATACACATGAACACACACCAACAATGTATTCCAAAATACCATGCCAAACCATTACAATAAAACATTTATTTTATTGAAAACACTTCTAAAACCATTTTTCCATGCTTCAAAAAAGAATTATATTATAAAATCATCAATTTAAAATTATGAACCAAAATCCCTTTCCAAAAAACCATCCAATTTTTACAATTTAACAAAAACATCATTAAAGAGGTTTTCTATCAAGAATCACACATTAGTTTCATAATTCAATTCCAAGTAATTAAAAAAAATTGAAATCAAGCCTTCAAGTTTTAATCAAGATGATTCAAGAGTGAAGCCACTTACCGCCCAATCATTGGCGAAACCAAACAATAGCACAAAACTCCAAAAACACGGCTTGAACTCCCAAAAACATCCATAGAACTCATTCCCTTTAATCAAAACACTCATATCTCATCATTATTGAAATCGTACAACAAGAATCTATCCCCATCAGATTATATCCATGATTCCAAGAGAGGGAAGGAGAAGGGATTTAAGAAAAATGACAAGGAATTATCAGTTACCAATAAATTCGGTCTCTAATGAACTTAGATTCACCTTAGAATCACTCCAGGATCAAGAGGAATGGTCTCCACAGCCTAGGGAGGGAGAGGAATTCAAGATATGACCTGTTTGGGAAAAATGAGAGGCTTATAGGGTAAATCAGATTAGATCCACAAAATCTGGATCTAAATTTTAATGGATCATAGTTAGGGTGTACGGTTAGGTAAACCGTGTGCTAATTGTGCATGACCCGCTACCTCCAAACACCCATCACATGATTGGCTTGCACGATTAGACAAACCATGTGTCAACCATGTGAAACCCCTACCTTCAACATTGCACAATTTCTCCTCGGTGGCCACACAGTTTGGCCAAACAGTGCACCTATCCATGTGCCTTCCTAGTTCCCACTGTTTCAGTTTCACAGTTTCTCGTGGGTGGCCACACAGTTTGGCCAAACCATGCACCTAGCCATGTGCCTACCCCGTTCCCACTATTTTAGTTGCATGGTTTCTTGAGAGGTATTTTATGGTTTCCACTAACAATGCTCAAACCACACACCTCTATAAAATCCCCAAAAACATGTCAAAGCTCTTCCAAACCTCCCGAAACCTAACACAATCACTTTATATACTTAAAATAAATAAATAATGGGTCATGTACTTGAAACTGGGGTTTCTACAGTTCATGTGTTTCAATGCATGAATAAATGAGAGGATAGTTAAGGAGCATCCCTGATTGACTATTTAACTACTTCCATGCAATGACAGTGAATGTGGCAATTCTATCATTCATGGTCGAACCTCCCTATACTCAAAAGCTCTCTTCATCTTCCTTCTTTGCATATGTGATGTTATCACATCATGAATGGAAGGATGAATCCCTCTCATGTGACAAGAGATTCAGTTAAACATGTGGATAGACCATAGAGGTGGATGGTTTTTCCACTTAGTGATCTTCATCAAACCATATGATGATATAGGAGATGCTCTTCAATGTACGGTACACTCATTTAATGTAGTACTTCTTCATTTATTTATTTTTCATAGGTTTCATATTTCTTACATGTGATATCCTCAAACAAGGTTTTAAATCATCTCTTCTACATTTAATAATTGTTATTAGACTTTGACAAAACTCTTCACTTATATACCTGGGCTTACAACAGATGTAACACGTAACATTCCTATCCTTAGACTTAGAACTAGATTTGGGTTTCTTATTGTTATTACTATTCTCTTTATTATTTCATTTTTTTTACCCTTGAAATATGATCTACCTCTAGAAAAGAGACTCTCAGCTTCACCCTTCACCCTAGATTTAGAGTGCAATTCTTTATAAAGAAAAGTTGATTTGACTTCTTTTAAAGTCAATAAATCTCACCAATACATCATAGTTTCTACCAATGTTCTATGTGAATTATCAGGAGAAATCCAGAGGTTCATTTCCTGATCATCATCATCTACATTAACATCAATATTGGACAGGTCAAGCATGATTTTACAAATTTGGTCCAAATGTGCTCTAATAGAAACATGGGGTGTATTTTAAAGGAAGACATGTGATGTTTTTTATATAATCTGCAAAAAATAGATGCATTCATGTGAAGTTTCTCTAATTTAGGCCAAATTCCTACGGTAATAGATTCATATTCTACTTCTCTAAGCACCTTATCACCTAATGAAAGCATTAAAAAACTATAAGCCTTAACTAGAATGTCAACGGGGGCATCTTGGTATGTGGTAGAGGTCTGACCATCATTAGCCTGAGTCACAATAGGTTTATTTGGGTCATGTAATTAATCTATAAGCCCTAGATATACAAACACGACCCTCATTTTAATTCACTACAAATTAAAATCAATATCACCATCAAACTTGTTGATTTCACACTTAGTTGAGGCCATTGTTTATTTGACGGCTCTGATGTTGATTTGTTGGGGACAACATTGAGGTGTACGTGCCCAAGAAAAGCCACAATAAATGGATATACAATTATTTTCAATCATGTACTTGAATTTGAAAGGTATTTGGTGGTTACAATGATTTTAAAAACAAGAAGAGAAGATGTGTGGAAATTTAAGATGATTTTGAGCAGCTGGATGGAAATAGAAACATGTTTTCAAACAGAGAAAAAATTCTAAAGAAGATACAAGAAATCAATAAAGATGACAAAGAATTTAATGTGCTTCGACCCATTTTGGAGCTATGTGCATGTCAAAAACACCGTCCTAAAACACCTTTATTAAGTTGAAGAAAAACAAAGTGATACAAAGTACAATCCATTAATATGAACAACAAAAACATAATCAACAAAAGATTTATTTTCAAAACCTAAAGGAACAAGAATACATACAAGGCTACAGAGGGGAGATCTCCGGTGGCCATCTTCTATTCTAGAAAGAAAAGTCTCATTGCGGGCAGAAGGCACACTTACATACCCAACATCAAGATCTGAGGTTGCGCACTACTCCATGAGCTTTTGGATCAAGTGACGACTACACGTCTTCAGCACGAAGGGGTGTCATCAAAACTCTACCATAAACGGCCTATGAGAGGTAGCCGAGGAGTACAACATACCAAAATCTGATCTCCCATAAAGCAGACTTGCTGGGACGAGCTAAGGTTTCACCCTAGTAAACGAGGGCAAAAAACTAGGAGGAACGGCCCGAATCAAATGTTGAAGAATAGAGAAGGCAGAGGGTGATCAATCCCCCGGACAAGTCATAGATCGTCCAAGCAGACCACCCAACCAGAAGGCACCATGCACAAAGGAGCCAAACCGCTGAACTAATGAAGCGGCCAAGCACCGAATGTGTAGAAGGCTGAGATCATAGGGGCCGAGAAGCTAATCGACGCCCAGTGGGTCGACACGCTGTCGAGAAATAGGTCTAGATATAATTTGTTTTTTTTTGAAAACTAAGCCGTAATGGCCTTGTCTGCCAATGCCTTTGTTTCTGATCTATGATATTGCAAAGACATTGATGTCCTCGATGTATTTCGTCTTTTATGAGATGGCCTCAACCACTTTAGCCTAACAAAAAAATCCACCTCCCTCCCTTCTCATGAAATAAAAAAATCTCTCTCTAAACATCCCCCATTTTGGCTCTCTCTCCCTCTAAATTTCTCCTGATTTTTGGTCCCTTCCACATGGCTCTTTTTGGTAGCATTAACTGAGTACACAATTTGGGAAACATTATTTAAGTGTATTTTTTCTAATTTATTTTGATTATTTTTATTCATTTAGTTGTTTAGTTTGTAGTTCATATTATTTATTTTATTTGAGTAGTTGTTTAGCTAATTATATGTAAACTATAAATAATTGTTAATATTGGTGAGTAATTAATTATTATTTAATGATAACTATTTACTAATTAATTAAAAACTAGCCGTAGTCAGTAATATATTAATTACTATGAATTAAATATTACTTAATATAATTTATTAGTTTATAATGAGTACTAAACAATAATTATTGACTAGTAGATAATTAAATAATTAATCATTATTAGCTTATAAATAATTACATAATTAAATAATAAATAAATTAGCATGTTACAAATAATTAATTACGAATAATTAACTAATAAGTAACCAATAAGTAACTAATAATATACAACTAATTAAGTAATAATTAACTAATCAACTATTAAATAACCATTAACTAATATTCATCCACTAATGATTGAATATTTATAAACTAATAATGAAGCAATGATTAACAAATAAATAACTAATAATTAACTGATATATTAACAACTTATTAACTATTAATATTAATAGTAAATATTAGTTAAGTAATGAATAACTAAATATTAACTAACGATTAACTAATAATTAATTAATAATTAACAAATAATTAACTAATAATTAACAAATAATTAACTATCAATTAACTATCAATTAACTATTAATCAACTACATATTAAATACTAATTATCTCCTTATTATCTCTTAATTAACTTTTAATTAATATCCATTAACTAGTGAGTAAATATTAATTAACTAATTATTAACTAATAATTAACCAATAGTAAACTAATAATTAACTACTAATTAACTCATAAGTAACTACTAATTAACTGGTAATCAACTTTTGATTAATTAATGACTAAATATTCATTAACTAATGACTAAAAATTAATTAACTAAATTATAAATTTTAATTAACAAATGATTAACGAATGATTAATGAATGATTAACTAATGGTTCACTAATGATTAACTAATGCTTAACTTAGGATTAAAAACATCTAAATAAAAATTAACTAACAATTTATGATTAATTAACTATCAACTAACTATTAATTAACTAATGATTAAATGTTAATTAAATATTCATTAACTAATGATTACATAATCATTAACTGAAGATTAACTAATCATTAAATAATGATTAAATAATGATTAACTAATCATTAATTAACGATTAAAATATCATTTAGTAACGATTAACAAATCATTAACTGTAGCAGCGGAAAAACTGTAACAACAGCGAAACTGTAGTGGCAGAGGGACTATAGCAGAGATTGTAGCGGTGGCGATACTATAGCAGTACTGTAGCAATGTGGTACTGTAGCAGTACTGTTCACTGAGGGGTCCTTTGGGCCAAAAAAATCGGCTTTCAAGCCTTGTATTCAGGCCACTTGGCCTTGGGCCTTTTAGCTATGTAATGGGTCACCCTCTACCCAGTCTAAAGAGGTCTTTTCTTTAAATAATAAATTGAGGCTTCAACCCCAACCTTTTAAAAAAAATCCTACATGATTATTTCCAGTAGTGGATGTAGGCTCTCGCACAAATGCACCTAGGGGTAAGAACACTGAAAGTTGTGTATTAAGTATTATCTCAATCGTCACTCAGAGCATGATAGAGGCATGACTGCACATCTGGTTTGACACTCCGTGTGGATCTACATTAGATGATTCACATTCACTTTACTCCAATAAAATCACACTAATTAAAATATTCCATTAAGAATATTAAAATTTGGACAAAAAAATATTAGTGAAAACATCAAGAATAAGTTTAAACATAACAAAACATAAGAAAACATAAGAAAACATTCTAAAATATCTATAAAGTAAAGATTGTGCGGTTTTCCAAGCAATGACAGCCCTATCTGCATGCTACCGGTGGATACATGCTTTGGAACCGATGCACCTAGAGGTAATAACACAGAAATGGGTGTATTTTTCATTAACTCAATCATCACTTGGTGCACGACAAAGAGTCCTAACTACACACCAAGTTTGAAACTCCTTGGGGATATGCTTTGAATGATTCACATTCTCTTTACTCCACCAAACTCACACTAATTATTATCTTCCTTTAGGAATATTAAAATTTAGACTACAAAACATTAGTGAAACACTAAGGATATGACTAAACATAAGAAAACATTCTAAAATTTCTATAAAGTAATGATTGTATGGTTATCTAAGCAAAGAAATCCCTATCTAGATGTTATAAGTGGATGTAGGATTTGGCATAGATGCAGATAGGGATAATAACCCTAAAAGTGGTGTATTGGGTATTAACTCAATCGTCACTCAGTGCCCGACAAAGATAACTAACTGTACACCTGGTTTGACACTTCTGGGATATCTAGTTTGTATGATTCACATTCTCTTTACTCCACAAAAATCACACTCATTAATATATTTAGACGCCTTTAGGGATATTAAAATTGGGACTATGAATCATTAGTGAAAACAAGAGGGATATGTATAAACATAAAAAAAATCTAAAATTTTGGTAATGTAAATATTGTGTGGTTATCCTAGAAATGATATTTTTTCCTAGATATTATAATTGGATGCAAGCTCTGACATAGATGGACCTAGGGATAATAACACAAAAAGTGTCGTATTGGTTATTAACTCAATCATTTCTCTATGCATGATAGAGATTCCTAATTGCCCACCTGGTTTGACACTCCTAAAGAATATTCTTTAGATTATTCACATTCTTTTTATAAACTATTGAATTTTAAATTTTGTCCTTATACCAAGAAATAAAGTTACAACATTATTATATTCTCAACCCTATAATATTATTCCATATTGTTAATATTCATTACACTATTGGAATCATGATCACAAACCATTTTTTCACATAGACAGACATGTTTTTCTATGACTACTTTCATAGGGAAGTTATTCAAACTGATGAAGGAGCATTATATAGTAAAGAACCAACCCGAATGGTTATCATATGTGATTACATTAACCTAAGATAACATCATGAAAGAATTAATGGTATATTAAATCCAAGACCTGATCAAGAGATTCAGTCTATTAGCTATATACATTTTCAATTCCAAGATATTTTACGTCATCTAGCTTATCTATTGGCTGATGATAAGGACCAGTTAAAAGTAAAAATATTATTTAACCAATGTCCAGATAATTATTTGACATATCTATATTTGGAGGTTTCTACTTTCCAGTATTAGTCTGCTATTGTATGACTATAGAGAAATAAAAGAGTCGTCTAAGAAGGTATATCCCATGAATATATGACTGTTCCATATCATGTGGAAGAAGATAACCAAACTGATCCCCTAGATATGATTCAAGAGAATTTTAATGACAAGGAAGTGTCTAATGATGGAATATAATGAGAAAATAGTGATGATGATTAGGAATATGGAGATGTTGAGGAAGATGTTTTTAGAAATGAAATAGTTTTACATCAGCCTCAATGCATGATAAATCAACCACCACCTTTTGTATCTTGGTTGAAATCAATGACACATTTTTCAAAATTCTATTAGAATATTATCACACCTACAATTGGGTTTCATGGAGTTATAGAGAATAAATTTGGTTTAATGGACAAAACAATATATGTTAGAAGTGATTTTCCATGTAAAGTTTCCTAAAGATTATACTGAAATGATTTCATATTGAGAGACACAGCAGATATTTAGTTAGAGTCAAAGTAGAAAAAATACATTATACATTCTGAAAAATACAATAATGTTTATATATTTTTCTTGAGGGAGATTTCTTACATTGCTCTTGGTGGGTGAAGGATTTCTAAGATTGAGGCATCTCATACTTGCATGTAGCCTAACCTAAAAAAATATTATACATCATTAGATGGTAAAATTGTGTCATTTATTATTGTTGAGATAACTAGGACTTACTAAGATATTCCAATATCCCTTGTGTTGGAGAGGATACAACAAACTTTCGGATACAATATTTCCAATAGAAAGTCATGTATGGTGAAGCATAAGGTAATTTTCAAAGTGTATGGGGATTAGGATGATTCTATCGGTTATTTGTGAAATTACAATCAATACTGAGGTGAAACAAACAAATTGTATTCCATGTCAATATAAACCAACATATATCTTAAGATAACCAAGTTGATCCTTCTAATGTTAAAATTTTCTGGTTTTTATGGGAATTAATTTCATGTATTGCAACATTTTTTTCTGAAAACAATTTATACAGATTGATAGAATGTTTTTATATGGAAAGTACACTGACATATTTCTGACTGTACCAACCTAATATGGTAACCATACACCTTTTCTGCTTTCAATTTCTATAGTGGATATAGAAAGTAATGAATCTCGGATTTGGTTTCTAGATTTTATTAGAAACCATTTCACCTAAATTCAGGGTGTAGGTTTCATACATGATCGTCATTGGGTGATTAATGAGTCAATAAAAGAAGAACCTGTTATTTGGAGATCACCACATTCAAATCATTAATACTGCATTAGACCCATTTTTAGTAATGCATGAAGGAATTTTCAAGATTAAGCTATGAAGAAGGATATCACAAATCTTGGTATATAATCTATTCTTTTTTAATGTGTCAATGTAATGATAATATTAATTTATATGCAATATGATCACTTTCATATAGAATATGAGCCAAATCAGTGAAGGTTTAAGTAAAATTTGAAAGGATTTTTTTGGGATAATTAGGGAGTGTATGACTACATGACGTGGATTCCAAAAATATAAATGGATGTTGGAATATGATTGAGGGGAAAGGTATAGACACATGCCCAAAAATATTGTGGAGTGTGTCAATGAAATCTTCAAGGGTTTTGAAAAGTTACCTATAACCGACATAGTTCAGGATAAATTTTATCATTATATAAAGTACTTTTTAGAAATAGGAAGACAAACTACTAATATGATTCATTATAGGTTTCTATATGGATGACACTTTTTGTGAGATATTGATAAGAATATTGATGAGACTTCTTATTTTTGAGTGTGAATGTTCAATTGAGAAGAAATCCAATTTGACGTGACAGAGGGTCAGGACCACATCACATGTTTTATGAATTGATTTTTACTAGTTTGGTCATTTGATTATATATATATATATATATATTTGCATTGGGTGTTATGTTTGGGTGTCACAGAACCCCAAATTTAATATATTAAAAAATATTAATATATATTAAATCATGCATGTGAATATTTTTAGAATAAATGGTTTCCCCAATGATTAAGGCCTGATATGGAGAATATAATACCATTATTGTTTCCATATCATTGATTTTATCCTAGGAATGATATATAGTTGGTCAGAGTTAATCTTTAGATTGAGGGCAGTCATGTGTGGGTGCATTAAGTGGATAAAATAATTTAATGATTTAATTTATTCAATAACCAAAACCCTAACCCTCCTCTATAAGTAAATCGTTATTATAAATATTGAGGGTTATCCACATAACCCTAAGAGATTAGAGAGTAGGAGGGTATATTTGGTGTTGGTGACTTAGTAATGAGGATCAATAATTAATGATTAAGAAGAATCATGAGACAAATGATGAACGCAGCATGACCATCATCATCATTGCTAGTGGAACCGTTATTAACCAATGATTGATCTAATATTGAGATAGGGCACATTTTTTTATTTCCACCTTTTGAATAATTTATTAAGAATCAATTCTATATCTTCTTATTTGTTCTGTGGTTTCCACACTTTTCATGAACCCAAATTTGATTATTATTCTAATCCTATTTATTCTTTTTTTAACTATATTCCACGCTTGGGTGACAAAAATTTATGATCATTGGCCAGGATTTCATCGGGAAATGATGACATTGACATTAATATTGTGATTTTATCCAGACCATTCTTCACGTTCTTTTTCATTGACCTATGTAGTCATTGATTCAACATTTCCTATTCAGATTCGAGCATGATCAAATCTCGAGATTCATGGAAGATGTGTGGATGACCTTGGAATTGATGTTTTGTGGAGGGATCTAGGAATTTTGTAGGATGTGTGTGAGGGAATCATGGATTGGATCTCTATAAGATAATGGGAAGTGTGGTGGATACGGTGCGGAAGAGCATAGATATGATTTTCGGCCATTGGAAGCTAAAAATCACCAATCATATACCTTCCCCTCTAATTAAACCATTTTAGGTAAGTCAAACTATGAGGAAGTTGGAAAATTTGGTGGATTTGGAATCCATATGAATAATGTCCTTACTATCTGCGTAAAATCTGACTACACGCCGTGTATCCAATAGGAATACAAACCATGTAGTATGGGTTTTCACAACATATAGGGTTTTGGAAAGTTTAATATCACACACTGTGAGGTCATATCCACACACTTTGTCTTCCTACCAAGGCAACCAAACCATGTGCTAAAGGCACATTCCCAAGACCCTGTGTGGTTAGATAATTTGTGTACCCTGAGAGACACGCAATGTGTATATACCTGGACAGCGATTCCATGTATCGTGTGTACATAACCAGGACCCTTGGTGAACATATGTGTTGTGTGAACCCATATACATGTTTTATAACATCACATGGATTCCCAAGCTATGTCCAGGAAAGGTCAAACCCATGTTTTTAGGTGAGGTCATTTGGCATGTTACCCCTTATACACACTGTGTACTTTTTATAGAACATTATACCTTACATATCTCCTTCTTCAAGACTCGATTTTGGGTTGATAGTATCCTAACCTGATTTGTTTTCTAGAGGGGACATAATAGTGTCCATCATTCCAACAATAGTGTTATAATGCAAGGTTATGTAAGCAGGATTATTTTTTCAGTGAAACTTAATTGGTGAAAGTTTTCATGTGTGATCATTAGAGTGTTACTAGGGTTGGTACTCCCATGTATCTCCAGTGTGAAGGTTCCCTATATCATTATTTTAAGTTGAGATGGAACTCCCCCATATTAGAAATTGTGTGGGTCCTCTATCTACGGAATGGACACCCCATCATTGAGCTCTGGAAGCATGTGGTTCCTCCATTGGAGTAGTTCTCCCTCAGCTATGATACATAGTGGTGACATGCAGGACCTCTGTACTAATTGTTGAGAGGTTACATGAGATTCTTGGATAGAAGATAGTTCCCTCTCTATGGTGACACATAGTGGCAAGGAGTGGGTCCTACACCCTGTTTCACATGAGGTTACTTGTGGTGTGTGGCTATTAATGAGACCGTTGGATCTTTGGGATGACTCTTCTTTATTAGATATCTTAGATGATGGAGATCCCCCTTCTCTCTTTTATTGGATTTCTTTGAACATATATGATGTTGGGTTTTCCATACCCTATTTCTTTATGGGATGAGCTAACTACTGTTATTACTTCTTCTTCTTGGTTTTCTTGGATTCCTACTAGGTATGTATATTCTCACCCCTTTATGGGCTTTTCCTGCACATGTTGTGTCTTATACAGATGATATGAAGATCAATTGTGATATTGGTGTACATGGTTTTAAAAGAGAATAGTGGTTCTTGTTGTTGACCTTTTTCAGTGTTTGGTCTCAAAGATTCTATGTTGGGGTCTCTTTAGATTTACATTTTCAGTTGTCATTAGGTTGGGACTTCGTTTCTAATTTGGCATGTATTTTTCTCTTTTATATCTTTTACATTACATTTTATGTACTTTAATGTATTTCCTAGAGGTTCTTTCATGCATTGTTTATACTCTATATGTGTTAGTATTTTATTATGTCTCTCCACTATTGTATGGAGCTGATTATGTGTGTGTGTGTACATGTACATAGGCTAAGGCCTCCAATTTAAGTGATATTCCTACTCAATTCTTATTTCCATCCCTAAGCCTATTGGAGGTGGTATTGGGGTGTCACACTTGGCTTACCACCGTCTAGGAGGGCCCCTGTGGATTGGGTCATGATAGAGTGGTATCAAAGGTGGTCTTTCCATTAGACTGGAGTTTCAAGTTCAAACTTGTTGTGAGGACTGGTTTGGGAACCTAGTGAAATTTTTTCTGTGTTTATCAACTTAAACTCTCAAGCTAGGGAACCTAGTATTAGTGCGATGACTGATGTATCCATACAATAGGATTTTGACTACCTACTTGGAAACATGAAAAAATAAGGACTCATTTGTGGGTAACCAATAATACATTCCCATATAGGATTGGATCTGTTGACTTCCATGTCCTCCTTGAGTTATCCCCCCCCATATATAATCATCTAACCATGGTACGTCATGTTAACTTTCTGGATGTCTCCATGATGAAAACCATCAATTATACCGATACAAGATCATGATGATGATCAGTTGAGTGAGGATTCCCCAATATAGGGTCTCCATGAGATCCATCACAGTATTGAGGCTCAGGTTCAGGATCTAGTTCATGTGGTGGTTTCACCAAATGGATAGTGATAAGTATTTCTACCCATTAAGTAGCAAGAAGGCCTACTCCCAATGGGCCAGTTTGATGTTTTGAAATAGCTACAACATCTGTTCGTTCTTACTATTCAGGAAAACAATGATAATAGAATGATCATGCTTCTATATTTCCAGGATAAAGGGCCACCAATATTATAGGGTGAGATTGAATCTCAAGCAGTAGAGGTTGGATTGAGTTTGTATTTCTACTTTGATATATTATTTGAATAGAACCAAATGTGATGGTTTCAATTACAACCAGCCTCTTACATAGGGAAGTGATGAGTTGAATGGGTTTGGTTACCTAATAAAGCTTAAACTTTTGTAGTAACTAGAATGCTTCAGTTTTTAGGGTTGCAGTGTAGGAGGCATACTCAAACTCTGGTACCTAAAACATAGTATAAGTGTGTTAGAATCATTCAACATCAATCTCCATCATCTCATAGGTCTTGTAGATGACCCAAAAATCTTAAGCATGGTTTATTTTATGTATGTGATGATCAAGTACAAATTTCTTTGGATTTCCTAATGCTTCATTATATAGTGGGAGGAAAGATAGTATGGAATTTCAATTCAAGGGATCTAGAAATTGCATGAGGTGTTGTCTTTACCCCTTTACCCTTTTGCTTCAATGTTTTACTTTATCATTATTTCCTAGATTTATGTTTTATCCCCATGTTGGTTTTTTGATGTGGTTTCAAGAATGTGAGGAATATGAACGCTTCCCCAACCAATATGTATTCTCTTGTAACACGATTTAAAGTTATGTGGGTGTTATAGTTAAAACAAAAGTAAATAGTTTCAATGTGTGGTGGATAAGTTCCTTAGATTTTTATGCTTGAAGTAGTTTTGGTGTCCCTGAGGTGTTAGTGTAAACCATGATTTTGTGGAACTGGTGTGAAAATTAAAGGAAAGATTTAGGAAATGGAATATTATAACCCAAAGGTGTTAGACCGATCCATAGTGAAACCAGTGACTTCACTACATTATCTAAACTAAGTAAGAGGTCACTCTTTCCTTTCCACATTCCTTTTTTGGGACCTAGATATTCTAGTGGAGCCTTTTGCATGAACCTTTCAACTTGATACACATACTAAGGAAGTGTTAATGATCACACATTGTTTCTAGCAGTGTTCCTTGAATCATGGAGAAGAGAGTTTCTTGTGGGATCTTTTCATAATGATAATGAGACCTTAAATGTATTTCTGCATATCCTAGCAGATATAGTCAGTTTATACTTTCTCTGGAAAAAGTAAATCTCTGGTATGTTAGGTCAGGCTTATATTTTTGGATAATACAACTGAATTGTCTTTAGTTGGATAGTATGAACCTTGTGGTGGTAAACACTATGATAAGTGTTCTTATAGACTAGTGTTTCCCCTTGGGCAGCTTTGGAGTTGTTCGTGAAAAAGGAGGGTGAGAAATTGAAGCTTTTCATTTTTTATCATTACCAAAACTAGGTAATGATCAAGATCAAGTACCCCTTGCTTAGGATTAATGACCTTTTCAACTAGTTGAAAGGTGCGAGTTGGTTTTAAAATATTTATTTGTGTTCTGGATTCCAAAAGTTTTGAGTTCATGGGGATGACATTTCAAAAATGACATTCTGATGTCTCTACATACACTATGAGTTCTTAGTGAAGTCTTTAAGTGTGAATAGTTCCCCTGATGTGTTCATGCCTCTTATGAACCAAATATTAAAGCCATAATTGGATTAGTTCATAGTTTTTTTATCAATTAAATTTATATTTACTTTTTGAATGATGAGGAGCATGAAGATCATTTGAGGATGGTCCTATACTTACTCTGAGAGCACCAGGTACATGGTAAGCTCTCAAAGTGTCAGTTTTGGATCCACAATGATCACTTTTATAGGGTTGTCATTTCTTAACACGATTTAGCTGTGGATCTATAAAATATTGATGCAGTAGTTTCTTGGGAACCCCCCAAGAGTGTGTCAAAGGTGTGGAATTTTATTGATTGGGGGGGTACTATCAAAAGTTCATGGAAGATTCCCCTAGAAGTAAATTTTGTTCTATCTTGATGGAGGAAGCATCTGAGTAGTTGGATTCATTATAGATGCCACGACCCGTCCCCTGGGGCTAGTGCCATGACTACCCCAAGCCCACCTTCTATAGGCCAGGGGATGGCGACTAGCACCGAAGGTGTATTCCCTAAAACTGACAAGGCATTGCCTTTATAACCTGTAACACACACAACCTAGCACACAGCAAGATACAAACTCAAGTAAACTGAATAGTAAATAGAGTGAGTGCAGTAAGTAAAAGGGGCTAGAATACAAGCCCAATTGGAAAGTATAAGGAAAACTGGAAAGTACAAGACAGATGATAGGTAAAAAGCAGCTCCTGGATTGTCCACTGTGAATCCTACCTGAAGGGTAGGTACAACTCATGAACAACCATCTCTGCAGTTCGCCTTGTCTAACGTCCACCTCTGAGCCACCTCTAGTCCTAGTACTCTCATCCCCAGTTAGCGTTGTCCATCATCTGCACCAGACACAATAGGGTGCGGTCATAGCCCGTGCAGGGGTGAGTATAACGATACTCAGTAGGGACCCCGAGACCCTCAAGGTCTCACAAAATCCACCGAGGATAAACCACACAGCATGAAACAACCGACAACCCTACTTAGGTATATGCTCGTACATATACCTAAGTTATCAAGTATACCCATCTTAATCATGAGTAAAACATAGAGTCCAACTCAAAATCCAAAATCCCAACTGTTCCACAAAGGAAGGAATACCGCGAAGGTAAGTACCACATAGGTACGCCACATAGAAGAATACCACCAAGGTATTACCACAAAGGAAAGTACTGATCAGGTACGAAATTATCTCACACTAGGTATAACTTAAGTATAGTAGTAGAGATGATTATATGTAAATACTAAATCATCTTACTCTATTAAGAGGTAGACCTACACAAGATCATTCGGTGCGGACCCACACAGGATCGCTCGATGCTGACCCACACAAGATTGCTAGGTGCTGACCCACACAGGATCGCTAGGTGCTGACCCACATAGGATAACTCAGTGCTGACCCACACAAGATTGCTTGGTGCTGACCCACACAGGATCCCTCAGTGCTGACCCACACAGGATCCCTTGGTGCTGACCCACACAGGATCACTCTTCATTCTTCACGTCACAGCCGGCTACAGGGTTCCCGCACTACGCTCGGTTGTCTCAGGGAGGGTCTGCTCCACAAGCCTCTAGTTCATACTCCAACTGCCACGAATTCTCACGAGGAAGTATCTCAAAGGACCGCCACATCATAGGGGTCTCAACGCAACAGACGATGCGTCAATCGGACACTTGGTTTGTGACTTATTAGCCTTTTAGTCCTGAGGGCCCGGTTGGATTCATGATCGATCCAACCCAACCATACTCCAACTTTGTCCAAATCTCCAGTGGAGTATACTCAAAGGGACTGTCTTGCTTCAAGGTTTCCAGTACCGCTGACGGTTCGTCAAACAGACGTCTCGTGCCAAAGATATGGCCGAAAGTGCGTAAATGGGTCAAAGTGGGTCCAGGTCTCGTCCGACCCAGTCTGGGCCGACCCGGTTTGGGACGACCCAACCCGACCTGTTGGGTCCGTCCCGGCCCACTGGGTGGCCCGACCCGCACTGGGCAGCCCAGCCTTGGTGGAACGGTGTGGTCGTGGGGCCGTGGAGGGCCGCGAGGCCGTAGGGCGGCACAGAGAGGCCGTTGGGCAACACGGAGAGGCTGCTGGGTGGTGCACCGAGGCTGTTGGGCGTCACGGTGAGGCCACTGGGTGGTGCGCTGAGGCCGCGGGGTGGCGCGGTGAGGCCGCGGGGTGATGATGACTGTGGGGCGATAGGGGCCACGGACGACGGTGGTCACAGGTGGCGCGAGGGCCGTGCGGCGGTGCTGGCCGCGAACGGCGGTGGCCGCGGGCAGTGATGGCGCGGGGCGGGGCGGCGAGGCCGCGGGGTGGTGGTGGCCGCGGGGCGGCGGGGTCCACAGACGGTGGTAGCCACGGGTGGCGCGGTGGCTGTAGGGCAGAACCGTTGTCTTCATCGCGGCCGACGGTGGTGTTGGCCACTGTTCTCATGTTCTACCAATGCCAAACACCAGCACCGGTCACCGTCACCATCACAAAGAACACACAAAAGAAGAACGACAGAGGGTTCAGGCCATGTTTGTTTGGACCTCACCCTCCGCATTAGAGCAGTAGCAAGTGGTTCACAAATTTTCATCAAGAACTTTTATAAAAGACATTTAAAAACATCAAACCCCAGAACATTTGTCAATCACTATTCCCAATCACACAAAAGAAAACATTCACGGATCAACTAGTTTATGAGAGTTGATCTGTGTTCTTAGTTTATAAGGGAAGAACATGGGAAGTGATAATCACATAGAAATAAACCCCTACCTCAAAGATTTGTCGATGGAGGCCACAAGGAAGAAGACGATGTCATTGGGGATAGACGGACGTCAGTGACGTCAGTGTTTCCTTGATCGTCAGTTCGTTGTCATTGAAGACATTCCTCATTGACATGAGCGTTCTTTATTGGGTAGCACATTCTTCATTGGAGAACACGTTCTACGTTGGACAGAATAATCCTCCAAGCTCTCTCCCAATTCCCTTTTTCCAATCATTTCCCCAATTCCAACGAAAAGAAAAGAAATAGCAAACCCAAAAATTAAATAATAACTTAACATTTAATTTTATGTTGACACCTAGAATTAATTTGGGGAGTTGAGAGGTTTCTCCCCCACTAAGAGGGGTCGGGTGGTCCCCACCCCTGAATTCAAAATTGGGAGGTTTTGAGGACTCGGGTGGTCCCCACCACCATAACCTATGTAGAGGAGGTTTCAACAAATAAAATAGAATAGATGTTTATTTTATTTTATTATTATTTTTCATTTCCACAAAGAACCCAAATTCTATCCTTAACCCTTGACCCACTGCGGTTGAGGTGAAGGTCCCTTTAAGAGAATATCGATACTACGAGTTCAATAGTGCCCTCTGATTTCAATTCCGAGCACCGGTTCAAAAGTTAGAAAAACTCACTCGCATGCTTACTGAACGTACCCGAATAAAAGCTCAGAAATTCACTCCGGTCACTCCGGGCCTCAGAATCACACACCATCAATTTCGTGGACTCGTAAAATCCCATTTAATTAAAAAAAATTACATGGAAAATCCAGGTCTTTATATTCTCCCCACCTCAGGGCTTTGCATCCCAATAATCCACAACTCAAACTAAGGGAACAAGTGGGTGTATTGAGCATGAATCTGAGCCTCCCACTCCCATGTGCTCTCCTAGAGGTTTCTGTGGTTCCAACGAATGTGCACCAGAGGTATCGACTTCCCAAAAAGGACTTGCACCTGTTGATCCTCAATCTCTACTGGAACCTCCATAAAAGTCACCACATCGTTGACATCCAACTTGCTGTGGTCGATGATGTGGGATGGGTCGTGCACGTATCTCCTCAACTGGGATACGCGGAAGACATCGTGAACCCGATGCAATTGATGTGGAAGTGATAAGTGGTAAGGCACCTCGCTAGCTCTGCTAAGGACCTGAAAGGGTCCAATGAACCTCAGAGATAACTTGCTGTGTTGGCCAAATCTCTGCAAACCTCATCGAGGTGAGACCCGTAGAAAGATGTGGTCGCCATCCCCAAACTCCAGAGGTCTCTGTCTCCTGTCGGCATATGACTTCTACCTAATTTGTGTAGTCTTCATCCTCTCCAGGATGATATGTACCTTCTCTGTGGTAGCCCATACCAACTTTGGTCCCACTAGTGCTGACTCCCCTGGGTCAGTCCAGTACAAAGTTGATCTGTAAGGTCGCTCATACAACGCCTCAAAAGGTGTCATCCCAATGGTGGAGTGATAGTTATTGTTGTATGAAAACTCGACCAAAGGAAAATGATCCTCCTAGTTGCGACCGAAATCGAGGACATAAGTGCACAACATGTCCTTGAGGGTCTGAATGGTCCACTTAGTCTGGTCATCCGTTTGAGGATGGAAGGCGGTGCTCAAACGAAGCTACGTCCTGAAAGCCTCCTGCAACCCCTTCCATAGTCGGGAAGTGAAATTTGTATCACGATTAGAGGCAATCGTCAAGGGTACTCAATGTAACCATACAATCTCCTATACATAGAGGCGTCCCAAGATCTCTACTGATCCCTACTCTTTGATCGGTAGGAAGTGGGGCGACTTGGTGACTCGGTCGATGATCACCCAAATCGAGTCATGACCCCTAGATGTATGTGGAAGTCCTATCAAGAAGTCCTTGGATATCCCATCCCACTTCCACTCTGGGACCTCTAAAGGCTGAACCAAGCCTGCTGGTACCTGATGCCCTGCCTTCATTTGCTAACAAGTGAGGCGCCGAGAGACAAAATCTGCTACTACTTTCTTCATTCCCGGCCACCAGTCCTGTCGTCGGATATCCTGGTACATCTTCTCCACTTCTGGATGTACCGCTATAGGGGATGTGTGGAACTCCCTAAACACTTTATCTCTAAATGACACTGGTACCATGGCACATCCTCTGAAGAGGATGACGTGCTCCCCAGCTTCAGAAAATCAATTAGGTGCCTACCCTGTGGATATCTAAGCACGTCGATCCTCGCAGTCAGAGTTCCCACACTGTGCCTCCCTGACTCACTGAATAAGTTGGGGAGTGACTGTAAGAGACTGACATAAAGCTGCTCCATCATGTTCCACAAAGGATATATTCAAAGCATAAAACTACTATGTCACTTCACCTAGCAGTTGTATACCAGATCTCCGGTTGAGTGCATTTTCTACAACATTCCCCTTCCTAGGAGTATAGACTATCTTGAAGTCATAGTCCTGAAGGAACTCAAGCCAACGTCGTTGTCTCAAGTTCAGTTCCTTCTAAGAGAAGATATACCTGAGACTCTTTTGATCAGAGTACACTGTAAAATGCTCGCCCATAAATTAATGTCGCCACATCTTCATGGCGAAGACCACTTCTACTAAATCTAGGTCATGGGTAGAATAGTTCTACTCATGTTGTCTCAGATATCTAGAAACATATGTGATCACTACTTACTCCTGCATCAGGACACATCTGAGCCCGGTCCCTGATGTGTCGCAGTAGACTACGTACCCTACGCCATCCTCTAGTAGCCTCAAGATGGGGGCACTAGTCAGCCTCTACCTCATCTCCTGAAAACTCTGCTGGAATCTCTCCGACCACACGAGGGGTTTCCCTTTCTTCGTCAATGCTGATAGTGGTGCTGCAACTCTGGAGAAATCTGGCACAAATCTCTAGTAGTATCCGGAAAAACCCAAGAAACTTCGTACCTCTGTCACACTCCTGGGTGGATCACAAGAAAGTACCACCTCAATCTTCGCTGGATCTACTACAACTCTAGCCTCTGAGATAACATGTCTCATAAAGTGAACCTCTCGAATCTAGAACTGGCACTTCGAGAGCTTACCATAAAGATGGTGCTCTCAGAGTGTGTCTAGTACTACATACAAATGGTAGGCATTCTCCTCCTCAGTAGTTGAGTAGATCAGAATGTCGTCGATGACGACTACTACAAAGCGATAAAGGTATGGTTGAAAGATCTTGCTCATGAGTCCCATGAACACTGCTGGAGCATTGGTCATGCCGAACGACATGTCCTAAAACTCTTAATGGTCATACCGACACCTAAAATCCATATTCTGTGCATCCCCGTATTGTATTCTGATCTAGTTATAGCTTGATATGAGGTCTATCTTTGAGAACCACCGTGCTCCATTCAGTTGATCAAAGAGATCTTCAATCCTCGAGAGTGGGTACTTGTTTTTCACAGTCACCTGATACAGGCGCCAATAGTCAACACAAAGTCTCATGCTTCCATCTGCCTTCTTGGTGAACAAAATCAGGGTTGCCCAAGGAGAAACACTAGGGCGAATGAACCCTTTCCCTTGTAAGTCCTCCAACTGTACCAGCTGCTCATGAAGCTTCGTGGGAGCCATCTGATATGATGGTTTAGATATCAGTGCCATAATGGGGTAAAATTAAATGTAAAATTCCACCTATCTATGAGGAGGTCGACCTGAAACATCATCAGGGATGACATCCACATACTGGTCCACCACTACAGGATAAGTCGGACTCTCCACATCAACTACTTCGAGGGTAAGGCTTACCAACTGATGTGTAATCAGCTGCACCCTCCTTCAGGTAATTCCATCATGTGTTGCAAAAGATCCCTTCTCTCCAGTGAAGGTAAACCTGGTCCCATCCATGCGGACACACCACACTTTGTGCCTAATACAGTCAATCAAATCATGGACTGTAGATAACCAGTCCATACCCAAGATGACTTCCTAAGGCCTCGACGCTGCTACTAGGAGATCCCAACCGAAGCTCTTGCCTCCTAGAGTAAGCTCACACTGCCGAAACCAGGGCGTAATAATCGAATCCGCTCCTTTAGGAGTCTCTATCCAAAAGGATTGATCCAACGGCTCCATCGGAATCTCCGAGCTCCAAACGAGGGAAGTGGAAATAAAAGAATGATTGACACCTATGTCTATAAGTACTGCAGCTAAGGTAAAGTAGACATAGATCGTACCTCGTATCATCTCTGGAGTTCCATGATCATAGGCCTTAGCTACCTGGAGCTGAGCTCACCCCTGTCCTCCTGCTCCCTGTGGTCGGGGTGGACCACCGGGTGGTGGTGGCGGTAACATCTCGAATCATCACCCACCGCCAGCTACACTGCAACCTCCTCTTCCATATCTGACTGCTCCCTACAGAACTCCTCGGTCGAACCTCTGTCTCTTCCTGGGAGGTCTTTCGACTATCTACTAATCATTCGTATGGTGGTTCGGACAGTCACGATCCATGTGACCCTGCCCGCTGCATGCTTAACACTACCCACTCCTAGCATGGCCGACTCTGCCTCGGGTACCCCGCACAACCGAACCTGAAACCTGTGGTCATCCACCTATAGGTCTGGTCCTCTTAGACCTCTGTGACATCTATCTGCTACCATCTACATAAGGCTCCGCTATGTGATGTATGGTGGTGGGTCTCGCTACTGGTGACTGATCACCAAGAAAACTCTCCACTAAGAGGGCTCGCTCTAATACCCCCGCTTGCGTCGGGATGCTAAGTGAGATCATCGAAGCCCGAATCTCCCGCTTGAGTCCCTGCTCGAAGGTTCAGGCCCTGAAGAATGGGTCACGCACCATATATATGGAGTGGCATGAGATATTAGTGAACCTTGCTGAGTACTGATCCACAGTCATGTTTCCCTGCTGTAGATGAATTAGCTCCTGAATGCACACTGCGCGAAGATTCGATGGGAGAAACTCTGCCTAAAACAGGCTCTCGAAGTCTGCCCAGAGAAGTGTCACCTCATCATGAAGTTGGAGCATCAAACTCCACCATCTTCCTGATACTTCCTGTAGAAGGCTGGCGGTAAGGATCACCATGAGATCAGCTGGTATCCCTACTAGTCAGAAGACTCTCACCACGACCTCCAGTCAATCATCAGCTGCTTGTGGGTCCATCTCTCCCCTGAACTTGGGTGACATCTGGCACTAGAACTCATGAAACATGCTCAAGTGGTGTGCACCCTCTGCTACTGGGGCTGGTTGAATCGGTGGCCCAATGGGTAATGGTACCGTTGGTGCCTCTGCTGGTGCCTCCACTGGTGCCTCTACTAGAAAAGGGCCCTGCACCAAGGCCTCATCACTCGGTGGGCTATCAGTGTGTACTACTCTCGGAACCTAAGTTGGCTGTCTGCATAGAGGCGTACTGAAAATAAATAGGTGTTCCATTGACAATAAGGTATTCCTGGTGAGCTGACTCAAAGAGATCACAAAGAAAACTCTTCAAAACACACACGCAATCAGTGCTTTCATGCACTAAGTTAGAAATTAAAAGTTAGGGTCCTGGTGTATGGATACATCGGCTGTTGTACCAACAATGGATTCCCTAAATTGATAACCACACTTCCTACACTTAACACTATTTCCATTATAAAGAAATATCATAGTCATGTGTTCTACGGTAGAACCAACTCCTCTAATACCAATTTGTCATGACCCATCCCCCAGGGCCCATGTCATGACTACCCCAAGACCAACTTCCATAGGCGAGGGGCTGGCGACTATCATCGAAGGCGTATTACCTAAAACTGGTAAGGTATTGCCTTTATCACCTGTAACACACATAACCTAGCACACAACAAGATACGAACTCAAGTAAACTGAATAGTAAACAGAGTGAGTGTAGTAAGTAAAAGGTTCCAGAATACAAGCTCAACTAGAAAGTAAAAGGAAAACTGGAAAGTACAAGATGACTAATAGGTAAAAAAGCTTCTCCTAGATCATCCACCACGAATCCTACCTAAAGGGTATGTACATCTCACGAATGACCATCTCTGTGGTTGGCCTCGTCTAACATCCACCTCCGAGCCACCTCCAGTCCGGGTACTCTCATCCTCAGTCAGTGTTGTCTGTCATCTGCACCAGACACAATAGGGTGCAGGCAAAGCCCGTGCTGGGGTGAGTATAATGATACTCAATAGGGACCCCAAGACCCACAAGGTCTCACAAAATCTACCAGGGATAAACCACACAACATGAAATCAATTGAAAACCCTACTTATGTATATACCTAAGTTATCAAGTATACCCATCTCAATCATGAGGAAAAAAAAGAGTCCAACTCAAAAGCCCAAAGCTCAACTGTTCCTCAGAGGAAGGAATATCGCAAAGGTAAGTACCACACAGGTATGCCACATAGAAGAATACCACCCAGGTGTTATCACAAAGGAAAGTACTGCTTGGGTACGAACTTAGATCACGCCTGGTATAACTTAAGTACCGTAGAAGAGATGATTAGATGTAATAACTAAATCATCTTACTCTGTTAAGAGGAAAACCCACATAGGATCGCTCGGTGCTGAACCACAGAGGATCACTCAGTGCTGAACCACACAGGATCGCTAGGTGCTAACCCACACCGGATCACTAGGTGCTGACCCACACATGATCACTCGGTACTGACCCACACAGGATCACTAGGTGTTGACCCACACATGAATGTTAGGTGCTGACCCACACAGGATCACTCAGTGCTGACCCACACAGGATCGATAGGTGCTGACCCATACAGGATCGCTCGGTGCTGACCCACACAGGATTGCTCTTCATTCTTAACGTCACAGCCAGCTACAGGGTTCCCTCACTAATATCGCTTGTCTCTGGGAGGGTCCGCTCCACAACCCTCTGGTCAATACTCCAACTGCCACGAAGACTCATTAGGAATTATCTCAATGGACCGCCACTTCATAGGGGTCTCAATTCAATAGACGGTGCGTCAATCAGACGCCCAGTCTGTGAGTTATTAGCCTTTTAGTCCCGAGGGCCCATTTGGATTCATACTCAATCCAAACCAACCATACTAAAAATTTATACAAATCTCTAGTGGGGTTTACTCAAAGGGACCGTCTCGCTCCAAGGTTTCTAGTGCCTCTGACGGTTCATCAAACGAACGTCTGATGGCAAAGATATGGCTGAAAGTGAGTAAATGGGTCGAAGTCGGTCTGGGTCCAGTCCGACCAGACCCGACCCGGCCTGGGATGACTTGGTTTGGGTCGACCCAGACTGACCTACTGGGTCTGGCCCGACCCGCTAGGTGGCCTGACCCACGTTGGGTGGCCAGGCCTGGCAGCCTGTACTGGGCAGTGCGGTGTGGCCGCACAGCCGTAGAGGGCCACGGAGGGCCGTAGAGGGCTGTGAGGCTGTGGGGCGGTGCGGCGAGGCTGAGGGGCGGTGCGGTGAGGCCGCAGGGTAGCGCGGTGAGGCCGCAAGGCAGCGCGGTGAGGCAGTAGGGCAGCGCTTTGAGGCCATAGGGTGGTGCGGCGAAGCCACAGGGCGGCGCTTTGAGGCCGCAGGGCGGCGCGGCGAGGCCACAGGGCGGCGCTTTGAGGTCGCAGGGTGGCGCGGCGAGGCCGCTGGGCAACGATGGCACGGGGAGGCGCGGCGAGGCCGCGTGGAGGTGGTGGCCGCAGGGTAGAGGTTGTTGTGGACAATGGTGTTCTCCGGTGGCGCAGTGGTCATGGGGCGGTGGTGGCCACGGATGGCGGTGGTCGTGGGTGGCGATGGCGTGGGGTGGCGGGGCGAGGATGTGGGGCGACGGGGGCGACGGGGCGGTGGTGGCCGCGAATGACGAAGGCCGCGGGCGGCGTGTTGGGTGCAGGGCGGCGCCATTTTCCTCGTCGTAGTCAGCGGTGGATTTTGCCGCCGTTCTTATGTTCCATCGGTGCCAAATGCCGGCACCGGTCACCAACACCATCGCGGATAACACACAAAAGCAGAACGACAGAGGGGTCGGGCCATGTTTGTTTGGCCCGCACCCTCAGCGTTAGAGTGGTAGCAAGTGGCTTACGAATTTTCATCAATAACGTGTATGGAAGATATTTAAAAACATCAATCCCCACAACCTTCATCAATCACTATTCCCAATCCCGCAAAAGAAAACATCCGTGGATCAATTAGTTTATGAGAGTGGATCCGCGTTCTTAGTTTAGAAGGGAAGAACATGGGAAGTGATAATCACATAGAAATAAAACCCTACCTCAAAGATTTGTCGATGGAGGCCGCAAGGAAGGATACGATGTCATTGGGGATAGATGGACATCGGTGACATCGGCGTTTCCTCGATCATCGGTTCGTTGTCATTGAAGACGTTCCTCATCAGCGTGTGCGTTCTTAGTTGGGGAGCGCGTTCTTCATTGGAGAACACGTTCTTCGTTGAAGAGAGTAATCCTCCAAGATCTCTCCTAATTCCCTTTTTCCAATCCTTTCCCCAATTCCAATGAAAAGAAAAGAAATAGAGAACACAAAAATTAAATAATAACTTAAAATTTAATTTTATGTTGACACATAAAATTAATTGATAAATTATCATTTAATTTTATTTTGACACATAGAATTAATTGGGGGATTTGAGAGGTTTCTCCCCCATTAAGAGGGGTCAGTTGGTCCCCGCCCCTAAATTCAAAATTGGGAGGTTTTGAGGACTCGGGTGGTCCCCACCACCATAACCTATGTGGAGGAGGTTTCAACAAAAAAAATAAAATAGAAATTTATTTTAATTTATTATTTTTTTCATTTCCAAAAACAACCCTAATTCTATGTTTCACCCTTGACCCACTGTGGTCGAGGTGAAGGTCCCTTTAAGTGAATATCGGCTCTGTGAGTTCAACAGTGCCCTCAGCTTTCAATTACAAGCACTGGTTCAAAATTTAGAAAAACCTGCTCGCACATTTACTGAATGTACCTGAATAAAAGTTCAGAAATTCACTCTGGGCACTCTGGGACTCAGAATCACGCACTTTCAATTTTTGCGGACTCATAAAATTCCCATTTAAATAAAAGAAATTACATGGAAAATCCAGGTCTTTACAATAGTTGACTCTGGTGGAGGAGAGGGATGCATATTATCTTCATTTGATGGTGGTAATTCCAGTACTTCTTCATTGTGCAGGAGAATATTAGTTGAGAGATGTTGAGTGTGAGGTTTCTCATGACATAATATCCTCAAGAGATACACCAGATATATTTTCTAAAGGAGGGGAGAACATCATCCCATCTAGGTATGGAAAATAGTTTCAATCACATTTCATATCAACGGGTTTCATACCTCTCCCTTAGCCGTACAACTGGGTTTTTAAATAATGTACAAGGACCTTCAACAGTAGTTTTTTTGGGCTCATATGAGGTGGAGTGTTTCCAAGTTTTTTTATTAGGGTCACTCATGTTAGTAGGTAAATATTGGACCTTAGGTTCCATTAAGGTCAACTAGACCCCTTGATGTCCCAAAATGTAAGCGGGATTATATATTAATGGATTTTATTATCAGGATTCCATGGACTATGATAGTAAATGACACTATCTAGGTTATTTTCATCTAACTTACTGTGTTGGTTCACTCCCTTTCCATATGGGAGAAGAGTTCAATTGTGATTTTGGTGTATTTCTACATACGTATGATCATCCAACTTCATGGGTACCAATGATGTTCATATTTGACCAAGATTCTTGGTATACCTCGTGGTTGTGGAAAGTATGGAAGGAGGATTTTAGGACCTAGTTATAGATAAGAACAATATTCCACCCCCATGAGGATGGATAGTCTTTGCGGGCCATCAAGGAATTGGAAAATTTTTAATGGGATGGAATGTTGTTTTTGAAATGGAGTTGTGTAGATCACTTACCATAGGTGGAAATTTCATATAATAACATCTATCACTCCACTGTCATCATGGAACTATGAGAATCACTGTACATAAGACCCTACAGACCACCATTGTATAGGTATGAGGTTGGAGGTACCTCGCTTGTAGGGATAGAAATGATGTAGGAAATGTTGGAGAAGGGTTCAGATGATCAATTAGAATTTTAGGATAGCTCAGTGTTGAAAACAATCAAAGGTTGATCATTTCATAGACCTTTGGATTTCGATCAAGTAGACCATGTATTTTTTAGAGTATCCCAATGACATTGATTACATTGTTCTGGTTGGGGAGTAAGCTATTCCCCGTGGTTATTTGGGCCTTAAGAGTTTTTGTGTGGGGTTGGTGAGGTTTCTTACTGCATGGTCTTACCCCCACAGTGAGACTAAGTGTATGACATCTTCCATGTGTCATAGATGATTAGATACATGCTCAACCCATAGCATGTTATTGACTGTGGTGAGCTCAAAATTGAGGATAGAGTCACGTTCTTATAGTACATGGTGGAAATATAGTATAGATATGAGAGGATCCCATGTGTATGTTATTTTCATTTGGTTTGAGTACTTTGGTAGCACAGAAGAATACAAAAGAGCACCAGGGAGCATCAGGGCTAGATGTGGGCTCATTGCCCACACCTTTTTGTCTGAATTTTTCTTTTTGGGGTGAAAATCATTGAAGGAGTGGAGAATTTAATAACCCTTATTTTGTTGGTTTGGTCCTCTGAATATTTCTATATATATCTCTAGATTTTTCCTCAGAGTCGGTGCTGTGTTTGGGTGTCGTAGGACCTCAAAATTAATATATTAAAAATATTAATATATATCAAAGCACATACATGCATATTATCAAAATAAATGGTTTTCCTACTGATCATGACCTCAAATGGGAAATATGAGACCATGATTGTTTCCAGAATTCTGGACATAACCTAGAAATGTTATTAAGTTAGTCAATGTTGGAAGTTCGGATGAGGGTAGTCATTGATATGTTCATTAAGTGAATTAATTAATTAAATATTTTAATTTATTTAATAACTTAAAATCTATCCATCCTCTATAAATACATAATTGTGATGATTGGTAGAGTTAGCCACATAACCCTAGAATATTAGTGATGAAGAAGATAGTTTTAGCAACTCGAGAATGTGTATTGATGATGAAAAATCAAGTATAATTATGAGACAAACAATTAACACAGTGTGATCATCACCTTTATAACGAGTAGATGAATTCTTCACCAATGATTGATCCGATCATTATCCATGGAATATTATATTTTCTTTACTACCCTTTATATAATTACTTAAGAATCAATTCCATATATTCTAACTTGTTTTATGATTTTCACACTTCTCATTAGACCAGATTTGATCATTATTCCTAATCCCATTTATTCTTTTTGTTGTACCTGAATTCCACCCATGGGTTACTAAAGTTTTTATTTTTGGATGGGGTCACATCTTCCAATGATGATGTTACCTTCATTATTGTGCCTTTCTCCCCACCCTTCTTCACATTCATCATCATTATTCCACAGGGTCAACAATTTAGAATTTTTTGGTCAGATTCAAGTGTGATCGAACCCCCAGATTTAGGGTGGATGAGTGAACAACCATGGGATGGTTGATTTGTGGATGGATTGAGGTATGTTGTAGGACGAAGGTGAGGTAATAATGGATCATAACCCTTTATGATGATGAGAATTGTGGTATATATAGATTGGGAGAGCATATATTCAATTTATGGCCACTGAAGGTAGGAAATCATAATCTAGAGACCTTCACCCCTATATTAGACCATTTTAGGTGAGTATAATGATGAGGAAATTAGAATTTTTGATGGATCTAGAATCTATCTTAAGGAAGGATTTATTATCTGTATAAAATCCAATTACAGATCTTGTATCCCAGAGGAACACATGCTATGTATTCTAGGTTTCCATGATAATTAGGGTTTTGGACAAGTTAAATATTACAAACCATGTAGTTGGACCCAAACATTGTGTGCTCCTATAAAATTACCCAAACCATGTTCCAAAGAAACATGCTGAATACCCCTTGTGTTCAGACACACCGTTTACCCTGATGGACACGCCATGTTCATGTACATGGCCAACCGAGTTGTGTACCATGTGTACTCGGCCAGGACCACTAGTGAACATAAACTCCATGTGACCCCATATACACACCATATAGTCTCACATATATTCCTAAGCTATTTATATGTAAGGACACACCCAGGTGTCTAGGAAAGGTCCCACATCATGTAACCCCTTGTACTCACTATGTACTTTTTATAGAAATTTTTACATTGTGTATAACCTTCTTCAAGACTCAGTTTTGGGCCTGTGAGTAGCCTAACCTGAGTATTTTTATGAATGTGACATGATGGTGTCATTTGCTTCAGTAACAGAGTTATGAAATAATGTGATGTAAGTGGGATACTTCTTCTAGTGATGTTTATCTAGTGATAGTGTTCATGTGCTATCATTAGAGTGTAACCAGGCTCGGTACACCACTATATATCTAGGATGAGGGTCCTTCATATCCCTATTACATGTAGATATGAAACTTTCCCACATTACTGAGGGTGAAGGTACTCTATCTACATAATGTACCCCCCCCATAGTTGATCTCTTGCAATGTGTGGGTCCTCCATTAGAGTATTACTCCCTTAGTTATTCTATGTAGAAGTGAGCTATGAGACCTCCATATCCATTCATGAGAGGTTATGTGAGATTATTGGAAATGAGATAGTTCACTATCATCTATGAAACATAGTGACAATGAGCATTCCCTCCACCATATTTCTCATGAGGGTAGACATGGTGCTTGGATAGTAGATGGTACCTTTGGAGTTTTGGCTGTAATTTTCATTCTTATATGGATTGTATGATGGAGACCCACTTTATCTCTTTTCCTGGTTTTCTTTGAGAATATTTGAAATTTTTTTCCTTACCCTATGGATTTATGGGTTAAGTTGACTATTTTTAATGCTTCCCCTTCTTGGTTTTCATGGAATCCTACATGGCTTGTATATACTCACCCCTACACAGGATTTGCTTGAAAATTTCATGTCTTATATAGATGATAGGTAGATCGAGGATGATATTGATGGAGTTAGATTCAGAGGAGCATAGTGGTTCTTGGTACTTACTGTTTTTGTTGGTTGGTCTCAGAGATTTCATGTTAGACTCCCTTTATTTTTCCTTTTTAGTTTTCATCAGGTTGGGACCTCATTTCTAGATGGACATGTATTTTTTCACTTTATAACATTTTCATTATGTTATTCTACTTTAATTAATTTCTTAGAGGTTGTTGTTTTCATGGTTTACACTATATATGTTTAATTAATTTATTACTTCACTGCACTATTGAACGAAGTAGGTTCTGTGTATGGATATAGGTACATAGGCTAAGGCCTCCCATTTTAGTGATAAGCCTACTTAGTGCTAGTAACTAGCCCCTATACTATTGGACACAAGCTTGGGGTCTCAAAATTATCATATAATTATCTAGGAAGTGTTCAATAGGTTAGGTTGTGACAACAGGTAGTAGTAGTTGAGTGTTGGTGATGTTACTGTACACAAGGCATCGTGATTGTGGAAACATATAGAAATTACAGTTTCCATGTGCACATTCTATTATGGAATTTGTGAGGAAACTGAAGCTTAACATGCATAAATATTACATCATTTTAGATGAATATTCAATAAATTTAACAATAATATATAACTGGGGATCATATTGGTTTATTTTATTTAGCTATTAGATAAATAATCAACTAATTTAATGAAAGATATTCAACATATCCTGCAAGTTAATTTTCTCATAGAACCCTTCTTGTAAATTTTTTACATTGTAACTTTATCCATATCTCAAGGAAGAGGAAAACATAAGAAATGGTGATCTTATATTCTCATTAGGGTTAAACATATGAGATATAAATCAATGATCATAAGTGAGTACAAGAAAAATGGTATGGGAATGTGAACATAACTTAAGAAAGTAATACCCAATCATTCAAATATATTTAATCATGAATCATGGAATAAAGTATTTTTAATCAAAAGATATAATAAATAGAAGTGTGAAATCATAAATAATCAATCATGAACCATGAGAAAATATTATAAGTATTATACATAAGTTTGTGGCATACACATAAGCATAGAAAATCACATCATTAGTCAAGGTTCACTCTTAATACTATCATTATGGACAAAGTCCCATAATAGAAATTTCTACCCAAATATTTCAAACATTCTCTTAGGAGTAAATTTTATGAAGTTAACTCCTTTATCTCTTAGGAGTTTATTAAATCCATAATCTCTTAGGATTTTCTCAACTACTTCACCATAACATAATGCATTGGAGAGATACAACTTACCCACCCATCATCATGAGCTACATCAGGCTCACTCATTATATAATCATAATCCATACATACAATTACTATAAGATCATAAAAAATTAACCATTTAATAATATCATAACCCATGTAATTAAAATAGGTTTAATAAAAATATCATTATTTTATCATATCATAACCTGTGGAAAAGGAACAACTTTTTTAAAGGTTTTATCAGAACATAATTAACCTATGGGGAAGAAATGTGTTTCATAGAATCATACTTAAATAATGATCATTATAATCCATCCAAATAAATAATTTTGATGGAATCATAATATCATATCCCCAGTGAAGCATAACAGTCCTTTAAGGATTTTTACATATATGAAAAATACCTTTAAAATATCATTTGAACCTTTAATTCAAAACATGAGGAAATATCCTTTTATTTTGATAGAATTTTAAACACAAATTCCATGAATATTAAGAAAATAACTTTTCTAAATAACCAAGTAAAATTTTATATAATATTAAAATTTATGAATGTTCATGATGATAAGAAAATCCCTTCAATCCGTATATGTTAAAATAAAACATTCCTTTCACAATTTTGTAAAAAGTCAAACAACGAATTATTTAGAAAACTTTTACAAAAATTCACTTTTAAAACATTGTAAATAAATTCAAAGGTAGTGAAAATGAAAATTTTAAAACCTTTAATTTATGATTAATAACTTACATAAAACAATTTTTAAGGGTATGGGTATGGAATAAAAAGTTTAATGACCAATGAAGAAATAAGATTGACTTTACTTTAAAAAAAATTTCTCGATCCTTTTAAAAACCAGAGAGAGAAAATGGTAATAAAATATAAAAAAATCAAGGAATAAAAATATTAGAAGAAAATATATGGGGTTTAAAAGAAAATATTCATATAATTTCCTCCAACTAAAACTTAATATGGACAATCTTGAGAAGTGTTGATATTATAAAATAAACCCCTTTCATCAAGCCCCATCTCGCTTTATACAACTTGAAATATTATATATAAAAAATATATATTTAATTTAAAAATATTATAAAACTATATTCACTTATAAATTACTATGTATTATTCCTTTATAATTTCCTATTATACTTTTATTAATAATTGTTTTATTAAAATGAACGTTTAGGTGAAAACTGGTATGTTTTCCATGCATATTTTGGTTTGATGGTTTTAATACATTAACCATGGTCATTATTTAATAATATAAATATTATTAATCATTAAATAATTATTATATTTATTCATCACGTTAACTTTGATAAAAATTCATATAAATTGGTGGTGAAAAATGAATTGCTTTACTCCATGGAGAGGGTTGTCCATACATACACTCGACTGATGTTTCCACTTTTTGATGGTTGGATTGAAATAAAGTTAAATAACAATTTACCCTTATAGAATCATTATTATATAATATATAACATATATATTCACTAAATCTATCCTTATTACCATCCATGTAAAGCATAAATGAAAAATGAATCACATCGCTTCGTAGAGGTGGCAGTGCACACATTCACACGAGCGACACTTTCATTTTCCAAAGGAATATAAATGTAACATGGTAGAAAAGATATTATAATTAATGAAGAATAATTATACCATAAATATAATATATAAATATTAAATAAATCATAATAACAAACAATGATATAATACTTTAAAATGAATCATATCGCTATGTGGAGGCGATAATCAAGACATACGCACGAGCGATACTTTCATTTCCCATTAGATGGGAAGGAGAAAGGAAATGGTTGTTAATAAATTATTATAACATAGAATTATATTTAGAGTATTGGATTCATCATTTTATTATGAATATAACATGCCTAGATAATGTGTAAGAATAAATAAAATTAAAACTACTCGATGAAGAGTTATAGCTTTTTCTTGAGAAACCTCCTTTTACTTACACCTTATTCCTTGAATGGATGATATTATAATATTACTAGGAACTATAGGGATTAGGGAGAGATTTTAAGAAAATATTTTTCTAGTTCTTTTTTGAGATAGAATGCTTATGATGTGTGAATAAGAGAGTAGAGGTGGTGCCCTTTTATAGGGGAGGGAGAGGACACACATAGAATTTTTCAAATGATTAAAATATATTAGTGTGTTACTCAAGTAAATTTCCTAAAAATGGAAAATATTAAAATATTAGGATGATATGCTCAAAATATTATCAAAATAAAAAATTAAATCAAGTTATTTGTGATATTTTACACCTTATCTCTTAGGTTAACCCCTCAGTAAATCCATTTTAACCCTAATCATGGTAACTAATTTTTACTGTTTTTAATATTCATTATGAAAAAAAATCAACTGAACATATCATATAATATTAATTTTGATGATTCCAAATATGAAATATATTTTAAAATATTCAATTTGTATATTTTTTAGAAATTCATTTTAAAATAAATGTGAAGAACAAAATAAAACCATTTTTAGGGAAATGGATTTTAGGAATAATATTGATTTTACCATCATTCCATGCCATATAAAAACTATTAGGTGAATTTTAAAATATTTTATTGAATATATTATAATTTTATTAATTAAAATAATTAATAATTAGAGATTAATTTAATTTATTAAAATAAAAAACATCATCTACATGATGTTTTTAAAAAAATTCACATTTTACCTTCAAATGGTTTTGTTTTAATTTATAACTAATTTAAAATTAATGAATTCATTTTATACATATGTAAAAAATATTTTTTCAGAATTTATATAGTATTATTCATACCTTAAAATCTAATTTATAAACAATAATCATCACATTAAATAATAATATTTTAATAGTATATTTTGGTTTGTTTAAACTCAATGTTGCATATAAAGAAAGCTATAAACAGAATTAAATTAATTTAAAGAGAAATATATCATACATTCTCGAGGTGTTATATTCTACCCCATTATATTAATTTCAGCCTTGAAACCCTATCACTCCTATACTAACAACCAGTGATACTTTTTCCTCATCAAATCTCCAAGTTCCCATTTAGCTTTCTTAAATTTATGGTTTCTCTAAAAAACATTGACCAGGTGTATAGTATTACTTCACAACAATTTCTCTCTTCAATCCAAAATCTTCACTTTTTTTCATCATAATAGAGATCATTCTCTAGTGGTGTGATCTCTATGTTCTATACATGTGGAAGATTAAGTATGTACTTAATCAGGAGAGATACAAGGAACTCATCATGAACTTGAGAGATATTTGGTGAAAGAACCAAGAGATCAGAAACCTTACCCATATAATCAAGAATTTTTAAGTGAATTATATATCTAAAGATCATATTTCCATTATTTACAAATCTAATAACCTTCTTAAAAGGAGATATTCACTGGAATTAGTTTTCACCCAATTTGAACCCTAGATCTCATTAACCATTGTCAGTATAAAATTTTTATCAACTCTAAGATTCCTTGATATGATTATGAATTTCTATAACATTATCTAACATTTCCTTATGTGTAACATCTTCTAATTAGTTTCTTTATCCAACTTTACCCCAACACATTGGAGCTATGAACTTAATACCATAGAGGTATTCCTAAGGATCAATCTGTTTGATCGAGTAAAATATATTATTGTAAAAAAATTACACTAAATAAAGGTGTTGATATGAAAAAAATTGAAATCCATAGAAGAGGATATCAGCATACCCTCTAGGGTTTGAATGGTTCTCTCATATTTTACATCTATTTTAGAATGATATATAGTGATAAAATTCAACTCCACATTCAAAACTTATTAAAGACCTCTCTATAAATTTGAGGAAAATCTAAGATCTTGATCAAATATAAAATAATATGGTACTCTATGAAAGCATACCAATTCCTTAATGTATATCCTAGAAATACAATCAAGTGATAAATATTACTTGAACATAATGAAATACAATGATTACATAAAGTGATTGACTAAAATGAAATTAGCATTTTTCCCTTTAGATGTTTAGGGGAGTCCAAAAATGAAATCCATGGTAATGTTTTCCCATTTCCATTTTGGTATGGGAAATGGTTGTTACAACCCCTTAGACTCATTCCTTTCATCTTGAACTTGTATACATTCTAAGCATCGAGATACATACTTTTCAATACTCAAAATTAAATTTTTTATTATCGAACACTTTTAAGGAAAAAAAAGTGAGAAACCAAGTCAAGCACTAAAGGAGATTACAAATCCATTAAAGTGAAATTGCAGCCTACCAGTTTTAAGCTCTCTAAAAAGTTTCCATGAGAAATTGTTTACCTGGATGTATGATTGCTCCATCATAAGGTCTTCAAACCAGAATGACATCTTATCCCAAGACTAAATGTACTCCTCTACATTGATCGTTCCGTTGTTAAAATCCCGAACCAAAATCATGTCCTGCTTGTTGATACAGGATCGCTGCTCATCATTGGTGGCCACCTTAAGAGCCCTTCCCATCATTCTTTCAACCTCATAATTGGGGGCTATGATTGTAAGGAAAGTTTCCAGAATAACCTTTTCTGAGCTCAAAAGCAGCTCCAAAGGGTTATCAGGCAGCTCCTGCTACTGACAGGCCACCTTGGAGAGGTGGGGGCCGCAATCCTTATGATTTCCCTTCAACTTATTTTCTGATCTAGTCTCCATTGGTAAAGGTAAATATGAGTAGTCCTTTTTTCTTTCTGGTTACCCCTCTTATTCTTACTCCTCCTCGAACATGGGTACCTGCTCCCCTGAGCCTCGTCCTTTGTATCACCTATAAAGAGACTTGATAATTCATCACTGGACTCTCTCTTAGTAGTCATCTCCACATCTGTAGAGGATCTGACCAGGTCATTTCCATCATTTTGGATGGGATCCTCATATAACAGAACATCAAGCTGATTTCCCAACTCAATACCTTCAACCTCTCTAGAGCTTCCCCTGACTGCATCGAAACTCTCTTCAGCCTGTTCGAAGACATTATCACCTATAGAAAGTGTGACATCCATGGAAAGCCAAAGGCCACCCTCATCCACCTGCTTCGGAACCCTGTCCTGATTGAGCCCCTGGAGACCCATAGAGGAGATGGGATACAAAGCCCTGGCAGGTGACGCCTCATACAAACTCCTGTGTATCCATAAAGTTTACTTAGAAGGATGAGGGACACCAATTTCCTTCCCCAGCTGACTATAATTGGAAGGATGACCCTGACCTTTAGCACTCTTACCGCCACCTGAACTCACTACCTCAGCATAATAAGTCATCCTAGGTAGCTTGGAAACTCCCTCATCCACCAGCTGTGGAACAACCAGGTTGATGGCACTGCTAGACCATTCCTCCTCCCCACCAGCACCCTTAATCCCCAAAACAGTAGGCGAAGAGAGTTGAGGTGCACTCAAATCAACTCGAAAGTGATTAAACACTTTAGAAACTAAAGGATTTTCCTCTCATGATCCACTCGGCATACCCCTTGTAGTAGTACACTCAGAAGCCTCACCCACTGGATTATGCTCAGCCACGACTGACTCAAAGTGGTCCTATGTTCCCTTACCACAATCTATAGACATATCCTTGGAGAGAGTCGTAGGCCCTCATAGATAAGTTGCCTATGAATGGCCCAAGAAATTACATCTAGAACAGAACTTAGACCAAGATTCATAGACCACCAGCTGTCTGCACCTAAACTCTTCACCCACTGTAATCCATACATACTTGAAAGGCACCCTAGACACATCCACTTCCACACAGACATGTGGGTTAACAAGATGTCAAAGGGACTCAGTACGGCTATCAGAACAAAGGTATCTACCCACTAAATTACCAAGAATTTTAATCACCGATGGATTTTTAAATGGAATGGGTAGATTAGGGAAACTCACCCAAAGCACCACTGTTGGAGAATCATGCTACATATGAAAGTCATAAGACTAGCGAAATAGGTAGAATCAGGTGCCGTTGAAGCTATGAGGATCCACAGTCCAGGTTTTGATTAAATCTTCCTCTAATGAAAATCATATCATGATATGATTGTTTCCAATCAAACCCACCGTTTCTCTCTCTTGAAAATCCCACAACGTGAAGACATGCCAATTGAACGAATCAACTGAGGGGCGACACTGCTTGAACCAAGCAATTAGGGTGAGATTTAGAAGAGTAGAGGCTCCATAAAACTTAGAGAGTGAGAGGGGAAGATTGGGGAACCCTTTGTATAGATCCGGGACTTTCAGACATAGATGAGCTTGAGTAAATGGGGGAAGAAGGTCAGGGTTAGAAAATGGGATGAAAGAGGAGCCCGCACCATTGCTAAATGTCGAAGGTTCCTCCCCCGCCAGGGGGAGAGGGATAAGTACAGAGGCCAACGTCGTCACATAGAGGAGGCAGACATCACAGATCCCCCCGATGATTGGCCCTCTGCTCCCTGATATCCGAAGGTTTCTCTTTGGTATCTAAAGACTCATACTTTTCAATAACCTGTTTTATTTTATCCCAAAAGAAATAATTTTTCGCACACACACACACACACATATATATATATATTCATCTACATAAATCCAAGATGAATAAAGAATGATGATCTATGAGCTTTATCCAATAACACTTTCTTAAATTATGGTATTTAAAAGACACATACTTGGTTTTTTAATCTTATCATTCCATCATAATCATTGTTGAACTCATGAACGTTTCTCACCTTCTTCTTCAGTTACACATTCTCATGCTTCACCTCTTTAATCTTCACATAGATGGATGGTTAAACATTCATTAGGGAAAGATGTGATCTGTCACATTTCCTCATTAATTCAAGATCCATATTATATAAATCCATAAATATTGGATCTCTTTCAACCCTCATCATGGAAAAAATATCATGTTATTTTTTACTCACAACATTAGTAACTTTGTTAACCTTCCTAGGGTGGTAATTTATCAAGCAGTAATAATATTTAATCAACTAAAACCATTTAATTTGGGTCATATTAAACTATTTATACATGAATATATACTTAAATATTTTTTAATAATTATATATATCACATTGTTCACCATAAAGATAATGCCTTCATATGATTTGTGAAACAATTATTGTTTCCAACTCTAAATCATGAATCTAGGAATTTTTACCCTAAATGTTCAAATGGTGTGAGGCATAATCTATATTAATATCATTATAAATGAGGAAAAACCCAATAAATTATTCAATGAACCAATACAGATCACAAATACTTCTCCACATCGGGTTAGTGTCAGCATATTTGTGCGGACCAACCTTCTTTTCACATCCTTGAAATTTTCCTCACATTCATCTGTCCAAAGAAACTTAGCTCCCATCTGAGTTAACTATGTTACGGGATTATATTTCCATGAGAAATATCTAAAAAATGGTAGTATCCTTCCAACCAATGAAAACTAAGGATATCAGTTACCATGGTTTTTTGGTCCATTTTTCAATAACTTCCATCTATGAAGGATCCATGGATATACCATTAATTGTGATTATATGACACAATATTGTGACTTTTTATAGCCAAAATTCTCAATTTTTAAATTTATAATATAATATATCCATCCTTAAGGTATTCAGTACAATCTTAAATTATTATCCATGCTCTTAATTTATCTTTTAAAATATAAGAATATCATCTATAGATACAACCACACATTGATCATAGTAATCTATTAAGACTCTATTCATTAAATCTGTGAATATAGTAGGATAATTGGTAAGTACAAATGGAATCATGATAAATTCATAATGACCATACCATGTATATAATCCTATCTTGGGTATATCCTCCTTAACCCTCAATTTATGATATCCATATCGAAGATCAATTCGGAAAAATGTTTGAGATCCTCATAATTGATTAAACAGATCATTGATATAGGGTAGAGGATACTTTTTAATAATAGTGATCTTGTTAAGTTCATGATAATCAATACAAGGATGAATTAAACCATATTTATTCTTAATAAAAAATAACCTTTTCACCCCATTATAAAATACTAGGGTGTATGAATACCTTGTGAATATTCTCCTAGAGTTGCTTCTTTAATTCATGAAACTCAATCGGGACCATTCTATAGAGTCTTTAAAATAGGTATGTCATCATGTCAAAGTTATATTGATAACTAAACTTCATGATTTTGAGAAAAGTTGAGAAATTATTTAGGAATACATTATAATAATCATGAAAAATAGGTATATCTTCAATTTTGACTTTCTCCCCAACCATTTAAGATAAATATCCCTCATGAAAATGTGTCAGGTTCATACAATGGATGTAACTTCCATTGGAAGTTCATATAAAAACTCACACTAAAAAAAATCATAGTTTGATTCATAATATCAAACACCAATTTTCTTACCTATATATTGATATGGGTTCTATATAGAGAGATTGAATCCATACCCAAAATTATATCAATTTCAACTGGAGGTAGAATCAAAATATTTATAATAATTACATTCTCATAAACATCTATCAAAGTAGATCTACAGAATTGATATGAGATCACCATACCATTAATATTATCGTATAAAAACTCAATATAGAATCATTGTGGTAGTGACCAGTTATCATTAAAAATTTATTCATATATAAAAGAGTGAGTATATCCATAATAAAAAAATATTTTCAGTTCTATAGTGGATGGGTAGTGTACCTTTCATAACTTTGTCATAATAAACCACTTCAGTAGTTGTGATCATATAAAATTTCCATTTATCTTTTGGATTTAGATCTTACTAATGATGATTAAAATTATAAACTCTTGGATTCATGAATCAATTTACTTAATTTCCACACTCTTTTTAATTATAGAATTAGAGTGTGAGTGGAACATCTATCTGAGCCTTTTCACATTTCTTTTCATTGAATAAACCCTTAACATCACTTCAACATTATTTTACTTAATGGAATTCTTTTCTAAACTTAAAAATATTACCAAACCATATAAGTAAATTTACTCAATGCTTCTTTGAACACTTCTAACATTAAGTAATATTGATTTTCTTTCCTACATGGTTTTTATTATTAGAATTTTCTCAAAATTCCATCTTTCTATTTTTTCCCCAAAACCATTAGAAAACTAAGGGCCTCCAATTTCAATTTCCCACTTTAGAGAAAACCAAATGATATATTCATACCTATAAATGTATCTTTTAGACAATTAATTTCATAGGCATTATCCCAATTCATTAAAGAATATATCAATTTTTCTTTTAGGTTCAATGATAAAACTTGAAGTGTGACATGAATGTACTATGAAATTTTCCTTATATGTGCTAATGGATTCATCATATTTCTAAAATTGTTCTATGAATTCACCCTCCATTTTATTATGAAGAACTTGAGGAAAATATATATTGAATAATACCTTCTTAAACTCTTTCCATTTCATGGAGGTAATTTCCTCCCCTTTCCTCATATTCTTGATAAGAGTCCACTATTGATCAGCTTCACTTTCTAAACAATAAAAGACCAAAATAAACATCTAATGGTAAAAGTATTAGAGAATGGAACATATATTTTTCATTTTATTGATCCATTTATTAACCACTAGTGGATTATAATACCCATTTAAGTGGAGTGTATTATATCATATAAAATTCTCAATGGCATGTTTCTACCTCCTTAGCGCATTGAAAAGATTAACATGGTTCACATTACTGATCATAGATTGAGATATTTAAGTGATCATAGTAATAATATATTACATCCATATCCAAATCCATTTGGTTTCTCATGATTAAGATCTTTACATTGGTTCTCACATTTATTATTCACATTATTCCTTTTGGATCTAGCCATTAAATGACTCCAATGAAATTGTGTAAGTTTTAAGCTACAATAATCAGAATTAATAATCATATATTCAAAAAAAATGATTTCTATGATATCCTAAATTATTACACCCTCTTATAAACCTATAAAACTTTTGGTTTTACTTATATCATCCATAGTAATCATCTATTCAAACCATTCTTAATGGTTCAAAAAGAGAATGTGGATCAACCAAAGAACATCCCATGGGAGTATCTAGTCTGGTTTTTTGTCTGAGTCTCACTCATCATGCACTGGTGGTAATATATTTAATATCCAATCTACCCCTTTCAAATATTTTACCCCAAATTGAATTTTTTCCACAACCACATCCACAATCTAGTATCTAGACATGGATGTATTTTCTTGGAAAACACATAGTCTCTAGTTTACCCAAAAAATCAGGATTCTACCCTATACTTAGAATTATCCTTAGAGTTTTTTTTTCAATTTATTCTAATGATAATATAAGAAAATAACAAAATCATTCTCTAATACCAACTAAGTCCACTCATTAAAAACATACATAAATATTACATGATTTTAGATAAATATTCAATACATTTCACAATAATACACACCTAAGGACCATAAATCTTTAGTGTCTTTAGAGACTAGATACATTATAAATGCATTTCAAGAACTATATTTAATATATACCACAAGGATATTCTCTTATAGTACCCTTATTATAAATTTATTACTTAATACCTTTCTTCATAACTGGGGGAAGAATGAAACATAATAAAGGGTGATCTCAAATAATTATTGAGGGTAAACATATGAGATATCAACCAACGATCCTAAGTGAGAATAAACAAAAGTGTATGAAAAATTTATCATAAATTAATAAATTCACACCCAATAATTCAAAGATCATTAATCATGAATCATGTAATAAGGTAATTTCAATCAAAAGGCACAAGACATAAAAGTGTAGAATAATTAATACTCAATTAGGATCTATGAAAACATATCATAACAATAATCCATAAGTTTTTGGAAGAAAAATAAGAATAGAAAACTCTTGTTTAGTCAAGTTTCACTCTCAATACTATCATTGTAGACAAAATACCATGATGGTAATTCCTACCCAATTTTTTCCAACATTCTCTTAGGATTAACATCCATCAAGTTAACTCTGTTATCTCTTAAGAGTTTATTAACTCTCTTGACTCTTTGGAGTTTCCTAACTCCATCATAATTACCTAATAAGTTAGAGGGATATATCAGACCCACCCCTTATCATGAGATATGTCATGCTCACCCATCACATAATCATAACCAACACATATGAGTGATGTAAGATCCTAAAACATTCATCATTTTATCATAGTATAACCCGTAGAAAGAAAAAAGATTTCATAATCATTTCATTATTTATTTATATCATAACCAATGGAAAATAAGGAGGTTTTATAAAGGTTTCATCATAACATAATTAACCTCTGGGAAAGAAGTGATTTTCATATAATCATCCATAAATTATCATCATTATATGAAATTCGGTGATGAAAATTGGATGGTATCATAAGATCATATGTCTAATGGAGAATAAAAATATTTAAGGGAGGTTGAAATAGATTAAAAAACCTTTAAAATATCATTAGAAACTTTATTTAAGGACGTGATAAAATATCATTTTCTATTAACAACATTTAGACTAAAAATTACCAGAATATTGAGAAAATCATTTTATTTGAAAATAAATACAATTTTAAATGAATATTTAATGAAAGGAACAATAATGAAAGTGGGAAAATATATTTGTAACATATAAATTAAAAGAAAACATTCCTTTTACACTTTTTTTAAAAGTTAAAAATGACTTGTGTGGAAACTTTTTATAAAGATTCTTTTTAAACCATTATAAATTTTCAGAAAAAATCTATCACGATGAGTTTATAGTATTTTTGGGTTTCTTGTGTTTGTTGAAAAAGTAGGTTGACAATGTCATTTTTAGATTTCTATTGTGATTATTTACTATTTATGTTGAAAAATCTCCAATATTGAGGTATGGACGCTCTAGAAGTGGAAAAAATAGTCATTCATACAAGGTGGCGTCATTTCCCAATATTTTCCAATTTCTTTGGATCTTTAATTTGGAGGATGGGAATATTTTAGTGAATGGAATAGTTTTATGAATGCCTCATGAAAATTTTTAAATGTCATGGAATTCATGAACATTTGGTTTCTTGAATATTTGGAGATTAATGAAAGAATGTTTCATGGAATACTATTTAACTACAAAGGAAAAAGGCGGTAAGTTATGTGATTATGAAAAGTATTGTGATGGTAAATTTAGGTAATTTTTGGTGAAGAAAGGTAATTTCATGATCATGAATGATGCAATTCGTGAAAATGTGGTATTGGGCTTGAAATTTCCACAAAGGATAGGAAATATCTATAAATAGGCATATAACCCCTTATTTTAAGTAAAGAATCCTTAACGAATATCCAAAGGCTCTGAATTCAAGAAGGAGTTTTATAATGGACTTTCATGTATGAATATTTCATGAGAAAATTAGTTTCTCAAGGAAAAAACTTAGGTCATCCTATCCCAGGTGATTTCATGAATGTTTATAGAGATTCAAAAAGGTTATTAGTTTCATGAAAGGGTGTGAGTTTCATTAAGTGTTGTGAGTTTCATGAAAGTGAGATGTTTTTAAATGGATTAGAACTTTTTGTAAAAGTTAAGAAAGGGTTTTTTGAAAGTTAATCTTACCTGAACCAGAAGGAATTTCCTAGAAAAAATTTCATAAAATGGTATTCACTATGTTTATGAATGTTGAGCTTCATGATGCACCAAATGAGATGTAAGCTATATCAATTCATGTAATCAAAGGAAGATGATTTTGAAGGAGTGGTGAGAACACAACAATTGGGAGAGAATTGAGCTTCCAAATTTTTATTATTAGTGAACCAAAAGAGACATTGAGTCCACTCCAAACATTGTAATAGTAGTGAATTTTATTGGATTTGGTACACATGCATATTTACTATGTATTCTCCTTGGATGTATCCTAGTGTGTGTGAACCAAGTAAAATTGTTGTTTCTCATACATGATCTCATTTCTTATCATATATTTATATGAGAAAGGGAGATAAGAGTGTTTTATTAATGATGAAAAAACATTAAAAGGGGATATTTTTTAATTTATTATACTCTAATTCACCCCTCTTAGGGTATTTAACCAAGTTAGGATAACAGTTGGTATCATAGAAATGGGTTAAAATTAGTGTTTAACTCTCTATGTATTCAATGGAGGTTGTTAATTACAAAGGTATTATAATCATCAATAGAAATAATTTCTAGATACAGAATAATTAGATGCAACACTACTTCTGATCATTAGGAATGAATGTCTTTATAGCTATAATGCATGGTATTTCTTCCAGTGTGGATAATGGAATTTTATCAAAATATTACCTAGGATAGTTGGACATTAATTCTAAAGGAATTAATGCCTTAGGGTAGATTTATCTAACACAATCTATATGAAAGTTATTTCATGTATGAAATCTCATTCCATGTGGGAAATTTTGATAAATATATATGAAGGTTATTCAAAATTTAGAGAGTCTATATTACAGTTTCTATGGAACAAATATAAGGACCTAGTAAACACCCCTAATGAGTCTACAGATGCATTATTTTACTGGGAGAATTTGTTTGGAATACATGTGTGGTATTAGATAAATTCATGAATATCTAAAGATCATTAAACAAATATTGAGAATATTTACACCTTGATTATATCCAAAAGTATCCATATTGGTTGATAAAGATACAAGGTATATGACATTGGATAGCTTACATAGTACTCTTATCACATATGAGATGAGAAATGGTGGTAATGAGTCTGTGAAAAAATGGAAATCTAAAGAGGTGGCATTCAAGTCCATGAAGAAACTCACTGTTAATGATAGTCAAGAGGAAGATTATGTGGATTAGGTTATGTCATTTCATTACTCTAATCGAAAAATTTGGAAAGGAAGGTTTAAAGGGAAACTTCCTCTAACAGGGTTTCATTGTGAAAAGTTCATAAATATTGCAACAAAGTTTCCCATAAGGATTCTTTATGAGGATAAGGATAGTGATGAAACTCCCAAGAAAAATCCTTCAACTTGTGTGAATTATAGGAAATATACTATGAAAAATTTATTGAGAATTAAGAATATTATTTCATAGGAAAATGTTATTTTAAGGTAATATAAGGTATATGGGATGAAAGAATACAAGGATCATGGAGAAAAAACTATGGTGGTAGTCATTGGTAACTCCCAAACAAGGAAAGAAAGTGAAAATAATGAAGGATAATTTGAGAGAAGAGTTGAGCTCCATGTTAAATCAGAATCATCTCTTGAGGAGATAGACACTTAGAGAGGTAAAGAAAAGAAATCAAATAGGGTGTCACTTGATGATAAACTCTATAAGTAGTATCAAGAAGAATTGATGTTTGAGATAAAGGATAAAATTGAAAATCTCATATAAGAATATCTAGAAGACTTAGGGTAAGTTGTTGAGTTCAAGATTAATATTGAAGAAAAGATCAAGGTTAACGATAATATGAAGAACATAGTAAAAGATCGAGTAAAATGTATTTGTAAACATTAGGAGGAATTTTTATTCCTATGAATAAAGATAAAATATCAAGATAAAGTCCTGAATCCTGATATGATATTAGGAAGTTAGGTTTCACAGGTCCTAGAAAATGTGAAATTAGAATTTGTTGGTCCATAAAAAGAATCAAAGGAATGTTTGAAGAAGATAATGACACATCAGAATGACATAGTTGTTTTGTGGATTGATCAAAAATAGAAATAAGTAATGGTTAATGTATGAACTCAAGAACCCACTCTAAGGTTAATGATTAATTTGGGTATTGATCATAATTATAATATTTATAGATCCCAAGGTTTGATCAGTGGTACAACAATGCTGTATATGAATACACATCATATCAGTTGGCACTACCATGAAAAAATGGGACACTATAAAAATGTTCGTTGCATCTCTAAGAGGTATATGTGACTAAAATTAAACTAGAGGTATCCAAATAGGTTTCAATATTCCAGAAATTCCTTTGATGGTCACTATTTTTGGTGTTGTGGATTCAGACCCATGGTTAGACATTTCTCATCAACAATGCAGTGAAATGTTATGAAGTAGGGCCAAAGTGGATGTAAGTAGAAACTCAAGGAATCATAAAATGAGATGAAAATGAAAAATTTATTTGATGTTATGGAAGATTAATTTGTCCCATTATGCTCTGGGGAAGATCAATAATATCATTCAAATTCAAGTATGAAGTCAATTATGTGAATCAAAAATAAAAAAGATGACCAGATAGTGGTTGCAAAGATTTACTTCAAAGTATCATATCTTACTTTAATATAGATAATTAATAGTATATTCACTTCATATATGATAAAAAATAAGTATATACTCACATGAATCTTGTATGAAAAGAAATGTGTTGTCAGATTCAACAATGATGAAGGTCTGAAGATTATTAGTTAAGGAAAAGGCAAGTTTGGGGGAAAAGATATGAGACATACTGATGTGTTGGTTATTGGAGGTCTTAGTCACAACATAGTAAGTTTTAGTAAACTATGTTACTAGAGGAATGATATAATCTTTACCCATAAGTTGTGCATCATCAAAGGAAAATAATTTAGAGTTGTTTTGTAGGGAAAACAGATGATGGAGAATCTCTACCTTATGAGTTGACTAAAAGATATGTGCTTTCTATCTAAGGAAGAAGAAAATAGGTTGTGGTATAAACATATTGGTTATATGATCCAAAAATACAAGTAATTTACAGTGAAATATGATGTTTCTTGAGGTCTTTATAGGTTATCATGTGACTATACACTTATGTTTGATGCTTGCCAATAAGGGAATATCACTTGAAAGACGTATAAGGAAAACAGGAAAGGTCAAAAAGAGTACTTGAAAAAGTACATATTGATGTGTGTATAAATATTTCAAAAAAACATATTCTTGGGAGGATATAGTATGTTCTATCTATTTATGATATTAGTAGGATGACATGGGTTTTAGTTACCACCTACAATTTTGAGGTGTTTAGTTGCTGAACTCGTTATCAGAGGGAAGTTGAAAAGATGATGGGTCAAAAAATCCAAAATTTTCAAAAATATAACATAACAGAGTTCAAGAATATCCAAGTGAAGTATTATCCTAAAAAACATGGGATATGGTACCAAGTTTTAGTAGTAATAACTCCTCAAAAAATAGAGTGATAGAAAGAAGAAACCAGATTGTCAACAACAAGGAAAAAATGATTCTCATTGACCAAGACCTTCTAAATATTTTTTGGAAAGAATCAGTATTGATATCAGTATAAATTTAAAAAAACATCCTTACTGTTTCCAATGTTATAAAATAATTCATATGAGTTATAATATGGAAAGGAGTTGTAATTGAAATACTTTTGATTGTTTAAAAGTATACATTTCATCCTCAATAAAGAGAAACACAGGTAGTTTTAATCCCATGGTGTCACGACCCCCTCCCACCAAAGATGCCCCTACTGAGCTGGAAATGGTGAAAGGGAGATAATGACCCCCGAGTCCCACCTCCAGTAGGCCCTGGAGTGCCGACTAGCACCAAGGGTATGAGTTTTCACAAATATTGGAGGCATTACCCATTTTATTATTTAAGATTTTGAAATAGGATGAATCAAACGCCAAAAGAAAAAGGAACAAGTAAATGAAAATAAAACCAGAACCAAACCCATATGCATGTTTTATACAATACTAAAATAAAAGTACAAGTACAAGAAAAGATCCAAAGTATGATACCCAAAAAAAGAAAGCAAAAACAGCAACCAGCAAAACTCCAACACCCAACTAGCAAGGTCCCGCACGATCCCTGAATTCCTCTGTAAAACCTGAAAGTAAACGTAGGGTGATCATACAAGTATACTCAGGAGGAAAACCTAAAGCTATCGTGCACAGGTGGGGAGACATCCTAATGCCCCTTGAGAAAACAGAAGGAACCAAAGCCTATCAAGGAATCTATCCACCCAACCTTACAAGCCACACTCACCAAATATCACAAGTCAATAGAGTAGTATAATAATATTATCAAAGTATGGGTACCCCGCACCACCTTCCCACTGAATACTGCTCAAGCCCTTACGCCTAACGCTCTGATACTTCCCCCTCTTCCTGAAATAGTGTCGCAACCTGGCCATACGAAGCTCAAGCTAGTTCCGCAACCTGGCCATACGAATCTCATAGTATCCCTCTGGCACTCAATCCTCAGTCGTAACCACATCTCATCCCAATGAAACCTAGGAACCACATCACATCTCATACAGAAGACACCTGGTAACATATCACATCCTCAACCTGAAGACTCTTTGGAAACATCTGTTATAACCTGCCTGAAGGATCGTGGGCTATAGAACTTGGAAGAGGGAGCATAGGGAAGAATAGTAACCAGCCATCCTTTAGATGTTTGAGAATATCACCCCCCCCCCCCCGCCGGTCCCACGGGTGTTCGCCACATAGTTCTCAACATGGGTGGGGTGCGTAAAGAAACATAAAACGTACAAATTTATATAATTATATCAACCACTCATCCCATCCTAAGGATTATACACAAAAGATCTAAGCACATGCCTCGGAACTGCTACCTCGAAAGTATGCACACAATAAACATCCCCAAACCCCATTAAGATTTTCACGTTTTAACAATTTTAGTTTATCAGTTCCTTAACTACAGAGAAACTAACAACAACCAAACCAGATCAATCGTTCGTAAAACATATCCCTGCCAAGCACAAATAAATCTAGGGAAAACACAAGCAACAAAATACCATTTTCTTTTATCAGCCAATCAATTACATTTATTTTCTATATTTAATCAACTATCATGCCCCACAATTCGTTAGTTAACTTTTCCACTTTTATTCATATACACAGCCCATCCCTGCAACCCTACTGCCAATAACCACAACCACAAACACATTGTAAATAATACTCGTACCACATCATCATCCCTTTGATACCATTTACTACAGCTCTTCTGCCCATCAAGACCATATCATACACGCCAACCCACAACCAAGCCAACCGCAGCCCCACTGCTCACCTGTTCCACAACAACCCATGAAACACCCCTTCACATAATTAAACCCCAACCAGCACCCAAAAAAATTCATTCATTCATTTAGTTTAACCGGGGTGATTATACAAGGGTTCCAGGTATTCATTTAATCATCCAACTTTACATGATTAACCAATTTCCACATTCTATGAAATTCCATCCACAAAACAGTCCAGAAAAACTGGGAAACATTTAATTGCGCAAGAAAATGCCCCCAACGACCATAATTTTTAGTAAGCATAAGCCTATTCAATTCACAACATAATCAAATGATAAGCATTGATGGAAATAAAACAACAATATCAACAAAATTTTTCCAAACCCGATCTATAACCAGTTATTATCTTTATTTACTGGTTCAACAGTATCTCACGAAAACAAGAGGATACCCACCCCTCATGACTCACAAAAGAGAGAGAGTGGCGAAGGTAATATCCCTACTTGTATAGGTTTTGATGTCCTTCTACGAGAATAACCACCATGAGGATTTCGATCACTCCTCCTGACGACTACATCCTCCCATGGACGCTGCGGCACAACCACACTAACAACCAAGAGAGACTCCATTAAGGTTTAAAGTCTCACTTTTCATAGCATGGAAAGGAGGAATAGAAAGAGGAGATTGAGGAAGGAATAAGAACGGGGTAGAACGTACCATTAAGATAACGTTCATCAAATAGCATTGTTCTCGTCAAATATCAGCAATATCCTCAGTAGGAAATTGTCAAGAGTAAGTCTAAGAAGAGGGAAAGGAATGAGGTGCACGATGTTCGCCTCATCAACACGATCTCACACCCACCGACAGATCGACGATCGTGGTTCGGATGAAGAAGATAGGAGGAAGGCTTCTGGGTCATCCGGGAGTGTCGCCGTGTGAAGAAGAAGAGGGGTTCGTAAATAACACATGACCCTCTCTTATATAGGAAATGAAAAGTTAAAGTGTTACGCAACGTGTATTAATGAATACATGACGTTATTGTAATACTGTTACGCTGTTTCACTGGTCAACACATGACATGTCACATGGTTTCTAGGAGTTTAATGATAATAATAACTTCAATTAATAATAGGTGTTTTATTGACCGAAGACATGAGTCATATAAAGGTATTCATCATTGGTCTTAAAATGACCGTCATAATTTCAGGGATACGCTGCCGCTGATGGTTCGTAAAACCGAGGTCGCATGAAAAAGTTATAGTGAAAACCGTGTTTTATCATCAAAATTAATATTAGCAATATTTTATTATTATTATTAATTACTTATTTATTTATTTTTCTAACTCCAAAATCAATCACGATTTGGAATCCCTTTCATGCTATAATTCTTCACCAAATCTACCATTTATCATTTATTTCTCATTTAATTTTATTCCCACTATTACCTTATAATTCTTCCCTCTCTCCAATCTCATTTATTCTCTTCTAAAATTCCCTCACTCCACCAAAAGTGGTGCCTTTCCTATAATCCATGACCAACACACCCCATCTTTTCTTTCTCAATTCAATGTTATTATTAATAAAATTAATAATAATAACACCCATCATTAATGTTCTAATTTAATCCCACTAAATTAGTTTACCATGGTTATTCTCATATTAAATTAAAACCATTCCATTTAATTAAATTCAAATCATGTAATTTACTAACCGAAATTAAAACCACTTAATTTTGTTAGTTGTACATTTTTTTCAAACTTTATTATCATTATGAAATAATTATAATTATAATAAGACAATATTATTATTATTAAAATAATAATAATAGCACAAATCCAAAAAAATTAATCCCATTTAATTTCATTTACCAATCACACGCATATTTGTGTCACCATTATCATTATTATTTAATACAATAGTAATAAATCCTATTTCAATTTCATAAAAGGGTCGCCATCATTATCATTAATAATTATTATTATTATTGACGCCCATTATTATCTTATAATTACTCCCTCTCTCCCACGATACTCAGATGTCGTGTTTGACCACATCAAATTTTTACAAGGTAATGGATCGGAGAGGTCCAATCCATTACATCAGATACCTCTAAAAACATTCTCATCCTCGAGAATTAAAAACCAACCCATAAAAAGGGGAAAGGTCCGAAAAACCACCCTGAAAGATACCTCTCATGGCTCTCGTCATAACAGGAATCCAACCACTATCCTAATTATATGAGTCGGGGAATTCCTTCCCCCATGTCGAGATATTATCCGCTTTAGGTGGCACTGACTCGCCTACACAGGTTTAATCGCATCCACATTAATGTGTATCGATTAGGGATTAGGTCCTCCCACACCCATAATTTTGGATTTCTCATACACACACTGCCCCCAACACCGCATAGAACAAGCAACACGCTACCCCAACACATGTATTGGGGAATTCTTTCTCCCATGTAAAGATATTATCCACTTTGGGCGAGACTGACTCACCCGCACGGGTTTAATAGCATCCACATTAATGCGTCTTGATTAGGGATCAGGTCCACCTCTCCCCACATGTTAGAACTCTTCACACACATTTAAAGGAAAGAGGGAAACAACTTAGCATTATAGAATCTTGAAAAACAAGGTCTAGGCCCAAAGCATGGGCGAGAATGAGTTTCAAAAAAGGAGTTTGATGCTCTTGAATTTAAACAAAACATTAACGAGATCATTTAAGTAAAACCAAAAACATCTCTCTAGATCTCTGGACTTGCTAGGGTTACCGGTTCTGTTGTGTACAACTTTCCACGTCCCACTCCTCTGCCTTTCTGTTGACATCCACCTCCTCGACCACATCCCAGTTGGGGTCCTTAAGGAACTCCCTGTGGTTGGCCACCACCTGCTCCAGCTCCCCTTGGAGGGACTGGAGCCTATTGCTACAGGAAGGGTCGGGCTGGGAACTGATTCTGGGGCTGGGGCTGAACCTGGCCAGTCCCTCCATACTGAGTCTAAAAAGGGAAAGTCTTCCCAGATGCCCATGATTCCCACATGCAAATAACCTTGGTCCCTAGCCCATAGAAAACGGGCGAAAATCATGAGATTAGTATGGGACCTGCTGAAGTCTTCTCCCTGCCGGTCGAAACTTAGAAGGTCCTGTTTCTGGGGATCTACTGTTGACCGCCTCCTTCTTGGACAAACTTGGGTGACACCTCTCTCGTGGTGGACCTACTTGCGAGCACATCCTCTCTATTATCTCTGCCTTCTTCTGTACTTCTAGGTACGTTGGTAAGGTGAAAGGGTTCACCGCGCACCAAATAGAGGGGTGAAGTGCCACCTCTAAATGTATGGCTTGGGAATCCTCATCCAAAAAGAGATTCGGGGAAAAACAGAGGAGATCCTTGAACTTGACCCCAAGTTCCCGAACTAACATGCTTCCTTGTTGGAGAGACAACAACTCCTGCCTCTTCTCGGCCTTCCTCGTCGAGCAAAGAAATTCCTCACGGAACTCCTTCTCGAAGTTGGCCCATAAAACTTATGTCTCCTTCCCCTCCCCAAGGTAAAGCATCCACCACTGACGCGCCGCTCCTTGCATCTGGCTTATTACTAGAGGAACCCAATACTATGATGGAGCCATGATCATCCCAAAGGTGATCTCGAGTTCCTCCAACCAACTCTCGGATTTCGTATCCAAAGTGATGCCTTAATACCTCTTCAAGCTTTATCGCTGGAAAGCACAAAATGTGCGCTTCCACAAGTCGTCTCCTTCCTCTCAGTCAATCCTCAGCTGATCGACCGTCTGAATCTATTGGGCCTCGACTGCCCAAGTCACCCAAGAACGACGTCTAGGTGCCATAGCTGTACGGTAAACAAAGAACACCTAAGCCCATGTAGCAAGGAAATTTTCTAAAGGTTTCATTTTATCATTTTATTTTTATTTCTTTCCCAGAACACCCAAAACAAGTAAAACACAAATCATGATGATGCATGTACCTTTACTACGGTCTCTACCCTGCAATCAATGTAGTCTTACTTGGTCATTTGGTAAGCTCAGAGTCCTTGCATCAGATCACGGGGGGCCCTAAAATCACATTTCCTAGCCGGTCTTCCCTGACCTATGTCACACACCAAGATCATCCAACACTGTTTCCCAACCATCCCATGCAATCCTCACTGAGACTAACTCAAGACTATGTCCTATCTCTCAACCATTGGCCTCTGATACCATTCTGTCATGACCCCCTCCACCAAATATGCCCGTCCTGAGCTGGAAATGGTTAAAGGGAGATAATGACCCCTGAGTCCGGCCTCTAGTAGGCCCCGAAGTGGCGACTAACACCAAGGGTATTAGTTTTCACAAATATGGGACGCATTACCCTTTTTATTATTTAAGATCGGGAAATAGGATGAATCGAACACCAAAAGAAAAAGGAACATGTAAATGAAAATAAACCCAAAACCAAACCCATATGCATGTTTTATACAATACTAAAACAAAAGTACAAGTACAAGAAAAGCTCCAAAGTACGATACCAAAAAAATAAAGCAAAAACTGCAACAAGAAAAAATCCAACGCCCAACTAGAAAGGTCCCGCACGGTCCCTAAAGTCCTCTTGAAACCATGAAAGTAAACGTAGGGTGAGCATACAAGTATACTCAAGAGGAAAACCTAAAGCTCTCATGCACAGGTGGGGAGAAATCCTAATACCCCGTGAGAAAACAGAAGGAACCAAATCCTAGCAAGGATTCTATCCACCCATCCTTACAAGCCACACTCACCAAATATCGCAAGTCAATAGAGTAGTATAGTAATAATATCAAAGTATGGGTACCCCCCACCACCTTCCCACTGAATACTGCTCAATCCCTCATGCCTAACACTCTGATGCTTCCACCTCTTCCTGAGATAGTACCGCAACCTGGCCATATGAAGCTCGAGCTAGTGTCGCAACCTAGCCATACGAAGCTCATAGTATCCCACCGGCACTCAATACTCGGCCGTAACCACATCTCATCCTGAAGACACCTGGGAACCACATCACATCTCATCCTGAAGACCCCTGGGAATATATCACATCCTCATCCCGAAGACTCTTGGGAAACATCTGTCATAACCTGCCCAAAGGATCTTGGGCTATAGAACATGGAAGAGGGAGCATAGGGAAGAACAGTAACCAGCCATCATTTAGATGTTTGATAATCTCACCCCCCCCCCATCCCATGGGTGTTCAGCACGTAGTGCTCAAAATGGGTGGGGTGCGTAAAGAAACATAAAACGTACAGATTTATATAATTATATCAACCACTCAGACCATCCTAAGGCTTCTACACAAAAGATCTGAGGACATAACTTGGCACTGCTACCTCGAAAGTATGCACACAATAAATAGCCCCAAACCCCATTAAGCTTTTCATGTTTCAACAGTTTTATTTTATCAATTCCTTAACTACTGAGCAACTAACAACAACCAAACCGGATCAATTGTTCGTAAAACATATCCTTTCCAACCAAAAATAAAGTTAGGGAAAACACAAGAAACACAATACCATTTTCTTTTATCATCCAATCAATTCCATTGGTTGCTGTATTTAATCAACTACCATGCCCCACAATTCATTAGTTAACTCTTCCACTTTTATTTATATGCACAACCCTTCTCTGCACCCCTACTTCCAACCACCATAACCAAAAACACATCGGAAACAATACCAATACCACATCATAATCACTTTGATACAATTTACCGTAGCTCCGCTTCCCATCACAACCATATCACACACGCCAACCCATAACAAATCTAACCGCAGTCCTGTTGCTCACCCATTCCACAACAACCCATGAAACACCCCTTCACATAATTAAACCCCAACTAGCACCCACAAAAATTTATTCTTTCATTTAGTTTAACTGGGGTGATCATAAAAGGGTTCCAGGTATTTATTTAATCATACACCTTTACATGATTAACCAATTTCCACATTTTATGAAATTCCATCCACAAAACAATACAGAAAAATAGGGAAACATCAAATTTCACAAGAAAAGGCCCCCAACGACCGTGATTTTTAGTAGGCATAAGCCTATGCAATTCACAACATAATCAAAGGATAAGCATTGATGGAAATAAAACAACAATATCAACAAAATTTCCCCAAACCTGTTCTTTAACTAGTTATTATCTTTATTTACTGGTTCAACCGTATCTCATGAAAACAAGAGGATTCCCACCTAGTATGATGCACAAAAGAGAGAGAGACGAAGGTAAGATCCCTACTTGAACAGGTTTTGATGTCCTTCTGCAAGAACAATCACCACGGGGATTTTGATCACTTGTCCTGATGACTACGTCGTCCCGTGGACGTTGTGACACAACCACACAAACAACCAAGAGATACTCCATTAAGGTTTAAGGTGTCACTTTTCATATCATGGCAAGGAGGAACAGAATGAGGAGATCGAGGAAGGAATAAGAACGGGGTAGAATGTACCATTAAGATGACGTTCGTTGAAGAGCGTTGTTCCCATAAAATATCAACAATCTCCTTGGTAGGAAACTGAGAAAAGGAAGTCAAAGAAGAGGGAAAGGAACTATGTACTCAATGTTCGGCTCGTCAACACGATCCCACAACCACCGACAGATCGACGATCAGAGTTCGGATGAAGAAGATATTAGGATGAATTTTGGGTCATCCGGGAGCGTCGCCATGCAGAGAAGAAGAGGGGTCCATAAATAACACGTGACCCTCTCTTATATAGGCAATGAAAAGGTAAAATGGTATGCAACATGTATTAATGAATACAAGATGTGACCATACAACTGTTACGATGTTTGACTGGTCAACACATGACACATCATGCGGTTTCCATGCGTTTAATGATAATAATAACGTCAATTAATAATAGGTGTTTTATTGACCTGAGACATGATTCATAAAAAGGTATTCATCATTGGTCTTAAAATGACCGTCATAATAGTAGGGTTATGTTACCACTGACGGTTTGTAAAACTGAGGTCGCACGAAGAAGTTATAGTGAAAACAATGTTTTATCATCAAAATTAATGTTAACAATATTTTATTTTTATTTTTATTAATTATTTATTTATTTATTTTTATAACTTCAAAATAAATCATGATTTGGACTCGCTTTCACGCTCGAATTCTTCACCAAATATCTATTTTATCATTTATTTCTCATTTAATTTTATTCCCACTATTACCTTATAATTCTTCCCTCTCTCCAATCTCATTTATTCTCTTCCACAATTCCCTCACTCCACCAAAAGTGGCACCTTTCCTATACTCCATGACCAACACGCCCCATATTTTCTTTCTCAATTCAATGTTATTATTAATAAAATTAATAATAATAACACCCATCATTAGTGTTCTAATTTAAACCCATTAAATTAGTTTACCATGGTTATTCTCATATTAAATTAAAACCATTCCATTTAATTAAATTCAAATCATTACTTTACTAACCAAAATTAAAACCATTTAATTTTGTTAGTTGTATTTTTTTTTTCAAACGTTATTATCATTATGAAATAATTATAATTATAAAAAGACAATATTATTATTATTAAAATAACAATAATAGCACAACTCCAAAAAAAATTAAACCCATTTAATTTCATTTACCAATCACACACATATTTGGGGCACCATTATCATTATTATTTAATACAATAGTAATAAATCCTCTTTCAAATTCATCAACGGGTCACCATCATTATGATTAATAATTATTATTATTATTGACGCCCATTATTATCTTATAATTACTCCCTCTCTCCCACGATACTCACGAGTCGTGTTTTACAACATCAAATTTTTACAATGTAATGGACTGGAGAGGTCCGGGCCATTACACATGGAGATGATGAGATATTTCTTAGACACTAAAGAAAATAAATCTTATAAATGATTTAATAATTATCTAGGAAAATTAGTAGAGTGAAATGATGTTGTTGTGGTGGAAAATGAGTATAATCTTCTAAAAATTAATGAACAGTATCAGGATGATAGTAATGAAGAGATAAAAATCTTAGGGGGAGTCAAGTACCTGAGTTTGATTCAAAAGAAGATTTAGATGATGAGAAGGATGAACCTAGACTTTTATATGCACAAAAACCAAAAAGCTAAGAAAAAATTGATAGGTAGAACATAATCAGTGATCAGAAAACACTAGTCCACATAAGAAAGATTAAGGCACTACCTCAAGTATCTTTCCTATCACAAGTAGATCCAGAGTGTTTTGAAGAAGCTTCTAGATATGAAAAATGAGTTTAACACATGAATTAAGATCTTGAAATAATCTTAAATAACCAAAAAAGAAAGATTTTTTAGGCTAGTAGATAATAATGTCATCAAGATCAAATGGGTATTATAGAACAAATTGAATGAAGAAGGCATAGTAATTATAAACAAATCATAGATATTATGCAAGGGATACTACCATATATAGGGAATCAATGTTGATGAGACATTTTCACCTATTTCAAGGCTAGAAACTATTTTCCTATTCTTATCCATAGTGTCAAAATGAATGTTTTCTGATTTTCATATGGAAATCAAGTCATCATTTCTCAATGGAGTTCTAGAAGAAGAAGTGTACATTAAATATCTAGATTTTTTTCTTTTCCATGAAGATGATAAAAATATTTTTCAACTTAAGAAGGCACTATATGGGTTGGGGAAAGCACCGAGATCATGGTATTAAATATATGATTAGTTTTTGAAGAGACTCAATTTTGTTCATGGTGAAGTTGATTACAACCTATATTTAAACAATGATATTGATCAAAGGATGATGGAATTAGTGTATGTCAATGAAAAAATACCTTGTAGATCATATGAAGTACAGTCCAAAGAACTCATAGAATTAATGAAAAGTGAGTTTGAAATGTCAATGATTAGTGAACTGACATTTTTCCTTAGTTTATAGGTGATGTAAATAAGGAATGAAACATTAATTTCTCAATCCAATTATGCCAAAGTGGTTTTGGAAATATTTGGAATGGATAATTCCACGGAGATGAAAACTCTGGTGTCTACCCATATGAAACCCTCATAATATGATCAAGGGAAAGTGGTTAATGTCATAGAATACATGAAGATCACTGGAAATATATTGTACCTAATAACAACATGATAGTATATATTTTTTCCACATGTAAAATGGAACTACACTGAAATTCAAGTTTAGCGACGGTTTAAACCACCGCTAAATCATTCTGTGATGATTTTGAAAAACCACCATTAAATCATGTGTCAACAATCAATTAGTGGCAGTTTTTCAAAACCATCTTAGAATGATTTAGCAGCGTTTTTTAATTTTTTTAATTTTTTTTTTTTTATTATTTTATTATTTTCATAATTTTATTATTTTATTATTTTATTATTTATTATTTATTTTATTATTTATTTATTATTATTCATTTATTATTTATTATAATTTTTACTATTTATTACCATGCACATGCATGTGCATGTTCCATATATATAAATTCTGCGTTAGGTGAGATTTGAACCCCTTACCTCTTTTATATTCTCCAGAGACTTGACCACTTCAATAGGCCCTTCATGCGGTGAATAAACAAAATTTAATAGACTCATATATATTAATTGAAAAAACAACTAATACATAACAAATAGATATGAAATCAATCATTTTTAATCAGTAATGATTATTTTTTAAAGTGGTTGAGGCTCAAGGCCTCTTTATTAAAAAAGGGGAAAAAGAAGAGAATGAACAAACCTTCCCTTAGAAGTTAAAAACAGAACACAAAAAATAAAAATAGAGATCAAGTACCATGAGATCTAGTAGGCATACTGTAGTGAGAGATGCATCCACCCTGACCATGAGGGTGTCACCCTCTATGCTATGTTTTTTCCAGTAACCAAGAACCATCTCCATCATCAGAGTGTTCATCCTCTCTAACATTCTTTGTTTCTTTTGCAAGAGGAATACAATCTTTTTTCTAAACATCTTCATCACTACATCCAGTGGCGGGAAGATCAAAAGAGTTATGTAAACTCACCCATAGATGTGATTTAATAATGGGTGAAACAACATTACAAACCTTCTCAATATTAGAATTCAGTGTGAAATTAGCCTTAGGGAGACTCCCTCTACCTTGTAATGAAATAAATCCACCACCATTATTTCTTTTAACTGTATCATGTTGAGTTTATGATGGGAATTTGGCCGCATCTACCCTCACATCCCAAGGAACAATAGTAGGCAGTGTTACCATACCTTGATCATGCTATGAAATCAAGGCAATTTTTGCAGGGTTCTAGTGAAACCAGTCTCCATAATAGAGATCTAAAGGTCTTGTTGAGACCTTATAGGACTAATCACATAACCGACACCACTGGGGACATTTCCAACTTCAAAAAGAGGGGAAGTGGGAACAGAACTAATGTTTTGAGCATCCACCTTAATTGAATTAGAATTAATTACTGATTTGGGAGTACTTTTCATCTCCACAACTAGTCAGATCGAATATCATGAAATAATTTTTGATATGATATGCGTTACAGGATAAACAGACACCTGAATTAGAAGTTACTGCTGTTTAAATTTTAAGAAACCAGGGTCGGTGACAAAAAACTCAGTTTTAGAGGCCATATGGTCCCTTTTAGTAAATAAAAACTATAAAGAGCTCTTCAAACTTAGTATGAGATCATCTCAAGCATATATATCATCATAGGCTTCAATTTGATATGTTGTAGAGCCCAAACAAACACTCAAAACAAAAATTATATATGTTTTAAGTTAGAGTTTAATTTTCTACTTTTTTGAAATTTGAATATATTTTTCCTTTGATTGTCACATGATTTAAATCTCACATGGTTTTATTTCATTTCATAAGCTTCTATTTGACTGGTTGGGGAGCTAAAACTGACTCTTAGATCAAAAGTTATGGTCATTTGATGCTGAAGTCTTATTTTTAACTTATTGAAGATTTTTATTGACTTTAAAATTATTATTAAATAATAATTATAAATATTTATTAATTTACATATTATAATTAATTAAAATTATAAATAATAAAATATATATGCTATTAAATAATAAATAATAAATAATGAATAATTATTTTTATTTTTATTTTTTCCCTTCTATTTCACGGGGGTTTTGAATAAACTGTTGTTATTTAACAGTGTTTTTTTTAAAAACCGCCACTAAAAATAAATTATTTTTTTTGAAAAAAATTGTAAAAAATATTTTAAGAATATTTATTAGTGGTTTTTAAAAACACCCCTAAACCCACCACTAAATTTTATCCTAGAAAACATTTAGTAGCGGTTTTGAAAACCATTGCAAAAAAACCACCGCTAAATCATTGTTTTTTTGTAGTGTGGTGTGGTATCAATGTAATACCAAATAAATCCAATTACATACAGTGAAAATAATACTTTGGTAGATTAATTTTATGATGAATTATAGTTTTCTATAAAAAAATTAGTAAGAGTTATTTGGTTATATAAATGTAGATTTAACCAGTTTAGGATGATAGAAAACCAATATCAGGTTATAAATTCTATCATGGAAGATTGTGTATGTCTTAGATAGTCAAGAAATAAGATAACATCTCATTGAGCACTATATAAATAGAATATATTATGACTTCTGAATATTTCAGACAATTATTGTGGATGAAGAAACAACTTGAAGATATGGGAGTTGATGTTAAGTTTCTTATCAGAATCCATTGTGATAATTCAAGTTCAATAAATCTATGAAAAAATTCAGTACAACACTCCTAGATGAATTACATTGAAATCAATTATCATTTTATAAAGGATAAGTTGGAGCATGGGTTTTTGAAGTTGGATTATGTGTCAATCAAATTATAGATTGTAGACATCCTAACAAAGGCCTTACCTGAAGAAGAATTTTAATGACATCGACCAACTCTTGATGTTTAGTCAACTTCCCACACTTGAATAGTGTGCATGTAGGATCCCCTCTCCCTGAAGTATGGGGTGTTTTTCCTTATGTGTTGATATGTGTTCTTTACCAGGTTACTGTCACGACCCACCTTCTTCAAGATGAGGGAAGGGACAACAAAGTGTCATTACCTTCCTTCTTCAAGATGAGGGAGATATAATGACCCCGAGTCCCACCTTTACTAGGCCCTAGAGTGGTTACTTGCACCAAGGGTATAGAATCTGACACAAAATGGAAGGCATTACCCTTTTTAATGAAAACCTGATCAGGAGATTAGCCCGTAAAAATCCCAAACACCACCAAACATTTATAAAAAGGAAACCAAAATCCAACCAATGCATGATCTAAATGTAAAATATGACAAAATTACAACCAAATCACCTGAGAAAATACCAAAAAAAGAGACTAAGAAGAAACACAACAACTATTTTGACACCTGATCTAGTAAAGTCCAACACAGTCCTCCAAGTCCTCCTAGAAACTTGAAAACAATTCCACAAACATAGGGTGAGTATACTAGTATACCTAGTAGGAAAACTAAATCCATCGATGCAAAATTGGGGGAACATAGTAATTCTCATATGAGATAACTATATAACCTCAATTCACCTACCAAAGGGTACTAACCAGCCTAGCCTCAGTAAGGTACACTCACCAAATAATGCAAGTCAAGTCAAGTAGTAGTATATGCACATAGACATTTGGGTACCCCACACAACTTTCCCATGGGTTAACTACTCATTCCTAACAACTAACATCTTGATGCTACCGCACTTTCAAAATGTAGTCCCACTACCACAACTACCCGCACACACCTAGTCCAAAAACCACACATATCCCGCCCGCAGACACCTGAGTCACAATAAAAACACCTCTTTCCCGAAAACACCTAGGACTCCTCCTAAATACACATGAGAAACAAACCTAGCCAACAAACACATAGTCCTATCACCCACACCACAACCTACCTGAAGGATCTTGGGCTATAGTAAACCTCAGGCCATTATAGCCTGCCCGAATATGCTTGAGCGGTAAGGACCAGAAGAGGGTGCAAGGAAGAAATTTAGTAATCATCCATCCATCCCCCCACTAGGATGTTGGGAAAGACACCATCCCCATGATATGGGGGTGTTCGAAACGTAGTTCTCAACATGGGTGGGGTGTATATTGAAAATTACAAAAAACTACAAGTTTATACATATATGTAAATAAACACCCATCCAAACCTATGTATTTACTTAACCACCTTTATTCCTACCCCTACATGCATGTATCCCCACGAATGAAGGTCACTTTTGTAAGTGGAATTATACCTCCAACTAAACCATTTATCCAATTTTCATCCTGTATTTATCAATTATTCATTTATCCATTCCATCCCTAATCAGGCAACTAACAAGCCCAACATCTACAACCATTTTCAGAAGTCTAATGGTCACTAAAAACTACCAAGGAAAAAAAGGATGTAGGGACCAAGGTAAAGAAATCTATTTTAACACCCATTCATAAAAATAAATTTTAACAACCAACCTAAATCCCCACTACACACCCCCTTTTTCCTAGACACCCATTCAACCACTTCCAATTATCATTCTTTAAAGTTATCCCACTCAATAATCCTCTCCTAACTTGAACCAGAAGCCCCGCTGCACAAAAACACCATGCCTAACACACCCATAAACATGAATTCATGACACTACATAGTCATATAGCCCCGCTACCCAACCACTACCCAAAAGCAGTCCCACTGCACCCCAAGTCCATCCATTCCACAATCAATCAATCTCTCAACCTGGGATTCCATCCCACCTCCTATACCACCCCATACACAAAGCACAAAGCAATCACCATTAAACCAAAACCCCACTGCACACACATACCACACCCATATCATATAATCAACTCCTATTTCCACCCTTGTACCCATAACCATGATCCTAACGGCAGCACCATACAACCCACACAAAGTCACAAAACCCAATAGAACACAGCAAACAACCACACCTATCAAACACGATGTATTCAAATTTGGTAAAAACTATTCTTTGAATCCACTTTGATAAATAATGGGGATAACACAAGGGTTTTCATCCTAGGGAATCCATTTCTTTTAACTAGGTATACATGACTATTCAGATTGGTATTTACACTAATTATTCATAAGGAAACAACAACAGTCATAAAGCTTCACCCATGCATAGACAAAGACCAGAAATGACCATGATTTTTAGAATCCATACAGATACAATAGATCACATCATCAATAGAGATAACAAATAAAATAGGAAATCAACATCAATCCACTCCCAGCCCATTAGCAATTTTGTATAAGCATTCTTCTTTCTTAAAAGTTGGATTCAATAGTTTTCACAAAAGAATATTACTATGTCCAGCCCGCATGATACACAAATAAAGAGTGACAGAAGAATCCATACTTTAAATAATAGGTGGACAAAACTCCTATTTGCGCCAAGAATAGGGGATCATACAAGAAAAAGGAAAATCTATGAAAACTGAGCAGGAGGGGGCACTAACATAGGCCCATGACTTGTCAAGAGAGGAAGGCTTTAGCCTCACCAAGAGAAAAGAGAGGAGAGGACCTCAACTTTTGGAAAAATAAAAATCCTATATCAACAGAAGGAAATGGTTCCAAAGGCCACTAAAGTCGAATCATGGCCATGATTATGTGGTTTGAATATCTCAAAGTACCTGAAGTGCTAGGATATTAAAGATATACTTAATATCCTTTGATACTCCATTAAAATTCCCAAAAAGGTTTTAAACTCAGTTTACGTCAAATAAAATGTTAGAGGGGATAATTTGGGAAAACTAGGAAAAATTGGGAAATTTGGAAATTTGGAAAAGGGTGAGCCATCGTTTAGTGTTGCACCATTACAGTGCCATCATTATGGTGCCACCATTTCGTATCCACTCTTATGGTTCCATTATTATGGTGCCACAGTTGTAGTGCCACCATTTTGGTACCACCATTATGGTGCCACCATTTCGGTGTGCCATTGTCTCGGTATTCCACCATCATGGTGCCACTGTTTTGGTGAAACCATATTTTTGGCATACTCACGAAACAAACCATTGTGACCCCCAAGAACACCACAAGATCTAGATTTTTACAAAGGAATGTCCTGAAAAAATATGGGTCATTATATTAGATACCTCTCAAACCATTCTCGTCCCTAAGAATTTAAAACCAAACTCAAAACAAGAGGGTTCCAAACAACCACCCTGTAAGATACCTCTCAGGGAAAAACCACCCTGCATTGTTTGAAAACTAGAGGGAAAACCTCAACATCCAAGAACACCTCACCGACCACTAATACCCCAAAAACCACACAAACAACTAAGGCCACACTGTCTAGACACAAGGATTATCGTGATATTTCCCCCATATTAAGATACTATCCTCTTTTAGGGGTATTGACTCACCTACATAGGTTCAATAACATCCACATTAATGTGTCTTGATTTGGGATTAGTTCCTCAACTCCCCACAGTTAGGATTTTTCACACACATTCAGAGAATAGGGAAATAACTCATCTCATGGGAAATGAGGTCAAGCATTACATAATAATAAAAGAACAAAGAAAAACACAATTGAAAACCCTAGAACAGCTTCAGGTACAGGGAACACATATGTGCCTCTCACTCCCAAGTACTCTCCTTGAGGCCACCATACCCTATAACATGTAAACCAAAGGAATGGTATCTCTACAAAGCACCTTCTCCTCATGATCATCGATTCTTATAGGTCGCTCCACAGACATCACGTCGTCCTTGATATCCAACGCTCCCCAGTCAATGATGTGGGATTCATCATGTAGATACCGACGGAGATGAGAGATAAGGAAGACGTCATGGATCCTCTCCAACCATAGTGTAAATTCTAACTATTATGAAACCTTGCCAACTTTTCCCAACACCTTGAATGGTCCATTAAAACTAGGATAAAGCTTGCTTCCTCTTCCAAATCTCTCCTACACATGTTGAGGGGAAAACTTCAATAAAACATGGTCCCCAACCTCAAACTCCAAAGGCCTCCTCCTATGATTGGAATACGACTTCTATCGGTCATGTGCTGCCTTCATCCTCTCACGAACAATATAAACCTTATCCTTTATACTTTTCACCATGTTAGGACCAAGGATAGTTGATTCCCCAACTTCCATCCAGCACGTGGGTGAAGGAAACGACCTCCCATATAGAGCTTAAAATGGAGCCATACCAATGTAAGAGTGATAACTATTATTGTAAGAATACTATACCAAAGGGAAATGTCATGCCCAAGACCCACTGAAGTCTAAAACACATGCCCATAACATTTCCTCCAACATCTGAATGGTCCTCTCTATCTACCCATCCATCTGAGGGTGGAAAGCAGTGCTGAGGTGTAACTGAGTGAAAAAGGCATACTGTAATCCCCTTTAGACTCTTGAAAAACAAAAAGTATCCCAATCCAATATAATGGATCTTGAACTCCATGCTGCCGCACCACCTCATCCACATACCTCTATGTTAAGGCATCCACTTCTCTTGACTCCTTGATCGCTACAATATGAGATGATTTCATCAACCGATCCACTACTACCCAAAGATAATCGCATCCTCCCTGAGTCCTAGGTAATCCGGCGACGAAATCCATCAAGATGTTATCCCACTTCCACTTGGGAATGTCTAAGGGCTACAACAGATCATTGGGAACATGGTGCTCAGCCTCGCCTACAGACACACTAGGCACCTTGCCACAAACTCCACCACTAAATGCTTCACCTCGGGCCAGCAAAACTATTCCCTAAAGCCTCGGTACATTTTAGAAACACGTATATGCACCGCTAGGGTTGATCTATGGAACTCACAGAGAACCCCCTCACACATTTCCACTAGTAAAAACAACTTCCCATGAAACAACATGTGATTCTAACCATCCTCCGACCATCACTCCGGAGCGTCACCCTAGACGGTGCGATCATGCATCACATTAGTCTTTGAGTCTCCCCATTGAAACTCCTCCACCAGCAGCACCAAGGAAGACTAAACTATCATATGAAATAGAAAGCCTCTATCACCATCCACTCTCACATCTAGATGTAAAGTGGGCAACTCCTCTATTTCCCTCCAAGAATCTGTGGATTCCCAAACTACCTCCTTCTGTGACTTCCTTCTTAAGGCATCAGCCACCACATTCCTCTTTCTTGAGGTGTAAGAGATATCAAAGTCAAAGTCCTGTAGAAACTCCATCCACCTTCGTTGATGCAAGTTCAAGTATCAGTGGGAGAATATATACCTCAATCTCTTGTGATCAATGAATACCACAAGTTGCACCCTAATGAGGTAATGTCGCCACAACATCAGCACGAATACAACTTATTCAAGCTTCAGATCATGGGTGACATAGTTACATTCATGTAGATGTAACTGTCTAGACTCATAAGATATCATTTCCCGTTGTTGCATCAACACACATCCCAATTCTAGAGAGAAAGTGTCACAGAAGACCTCAAATGTCAACCCTTCCTCTGGAAACCTAAGCATTGTAGCACTGAACAGATTCCCCTTTTGGTAACTGAAATCTTCCTAACACTACTCACTCCACATGAAGGCCTGGTATTTTTTGGTCAAAGTTATCAACAAAGCAGCAACTTGAGAGAATTTAGGTATGAACCTTCGGTAATAGCCTGCTAAACCCAATAAGTTGCGAACCTCTACCACATTCTCGGGTGCTGCCCAAGAAACAACCACCTCGACCTTTGATGAGTCTAGTACTATCTCTTCATGAGATATTATATGTCCAAAGAAGTGCACCTCTCACATCTAGAACTTTTACTTGGACAACTTCCCATAGAGTTAGTGGTGTCAGAGGACCTCTAAGACTATCCTGAGGTACCCAATGTGCTCCTCCTCTAACTTTGATTAAATCAGAATATCACCGATGAACACGATGTTGAACTAGTCTAGGAACTTGTGGAAGATAGAGTTCATGAGGCTCAAGAAAACGGCTAGTGCATTCGTAACAACAAAGGGCGTGAAAATGAACTCGAAGTTCCCATACCTGAACCTAAAATAAGTCTTCAGGATGTCACCCTCTTTCACCCTCAACAGGTGATATCTAGACTGAAGATCGATCTAGGAGAACCAACATTCCCCCCTTAATTGGTTGAAAAGATTTTTATTCTCAGGAGAGGGTAACAATTCTTGACTGTTAACTAATTCAGTCTCTGTTAGTCTATGTATAGCCTCAGGCCACCATCTTCCTTCTTTTCGAACAAGATTAGATCACCCCATGACGACACACTTGACCGTATAAAACCCCTTTTCATCAATTTATGAACCTGAATCCACAACTCTTGCTACTCAGAAGGTTCCATCTGATAGGGAACCATCAGATTTGAATGGGTAGGGATTTGAAAATCTATTCTGAAATCAATGTCATGTCAAGGGGGTAGAGTCACAACCTCTTCAGGGAAAACATCTAGGAACTCCCCAAAAACTCCTGGATCCTCCACCATCTCATCACCCATCGACCCCTATTATAGATTGGATAACACAGAAAGAAGAGGCTCCACATGCCATCTGCCCTCCGGACGACTTCACTCGCCAAAAAAAGGCTACATGTTGTCCATATATATCTGAAAACAAGACTCTCGTATGGAATCATTTGATAACATCATGAGCTAACAACAACCGATTGATGCTAAGGATGACATCGTATGGATGTATATGTACCAAAGAAGATCTCCACTGGACTGATGTGACCCCAAAATCAGTATACATCTTGGAAAACATCAAACAGATTGGTTTAACCTCTAAATAGCATGCTCAACATGAGGGGTACGAAAAGTAATTCTATATATATTCTCAAGTAATGGGATAGACTAGGTGAAACAAAGGACCTTGAAGCTCCTGAATCAAACAAATCACGTGCAATAGTACAAAATAGACTGATCGAACCTTGAATAACCTCTTTCCTCACTGGAACAGTTGCCTCAGTGGCATGCAAATGTCCATGCCCATCTCTTATACCCCTCTAATTTCTACCACCTCAACGACCATGCCCTTGTCAAGGTCCCTGAGGAGAACCCTGAGGTCAGCCTCCTCCATCATCGTCTACCTCAGTGGAGCAGGGGGCCCACTTCCCATACTACTGGAAAGGTCTGACCAGAAACTACTACTACTAAGGTGGGCTCTGAACCTTCTCACCCCCACCGTACTGAGCTCGAATTGGGAACTAGCTCTGAAGATGTCCCTGACCTCTACAGACAAAGAACCATGGTCCTAGGACCATGGGGAGAGGGCGCGGATTCAGATATCGGAATTGGAACTGCTGAGGTCTACTTCCCGCAGGCCGAAACCTAGAAGGCCCTGACCCTAGAGACCTATTGAAAACCATCTTCCACTATGATGAACTCAACTGGCTCCCCTCTCATGGTACAACTCCCTGTGAGGGAATCTTATCCATTACTTTGGCCTTATTCTGAACTTCTAAGTATGTCGGTAGTGTAAAGGGACTGACGACATACTGAAGAGAAGGTAATATTTCCTCATCCAAGTGTATCTCACATGACTCCTCGTCTGTAAATATACCCGTAGAAAAGTGTAGGAGATCCTTGAACTTTATCTCCTATTCCCTCACTGACATACTCCCCTCTAGGAGAGAGATCATATCCTACGTCTTCTCGGCATTAATCATTAAGGAATGAAACTATTCCCAAAACTCCTTCTCAAAGTTATCCCATGATACATTGGTCTCCTTTCTCTCCCCATGGTAAAGTGTTCACCAATGATGCACCAATCCTTGTATCTAGCTCACTGTTAGAGGAACTGAGTACTCCCTTAGAGTAGAAATCAAGGTAAAGGTGATTGTCATCTCCTCAAGCCAGCCCTCCATCTCTAAGTCTAAAATGTTGCCTTCGTACTTCCCTAAGGTCTACCGCTGGAAAGAACGAAGGGTATTTTTCCACAATTCATCTTCCTCCTCATGATCATCCCTCCACTGATCAACCAAGTTAGCTTGTTGGGGCCCATATACTCATACCACACGTGGGAGGCGTCAGGGTTCCATATCTAAAAAGGTAAATAAGGAACTCCTAAGCTTGGGTAGTATGGAATTTTCTTTTAAGATTTATTTAAATTATTTATTTAAATTAAATTACCAAAAACCCCAAGACACACAAGAACATAAGTCATTATGATTCATGTACCTTTCCTATGGTCTCTACCTAACAATTATCATATCCTCACTTGGTCGTTCAGTTGACCCAAAGTCCTTGTATCAGATCATGAGGGCCCCTAAAATCTTATATCTTATCCAGTTTTCCCTGACCAATTTCACACACCAAGATTTACTAATACCATTTTGCTACCATCCCTTACATTCCTTGATGTTCCTAACTCCGAAATCCATCCTATCTCTCAACCATCACCTCTGATACCAATCAATCATGATTCTCTTTCTTCAAGATGAGGGAAGGGACAACAAAGTTCCACACCCTTCCTTCTTCAAGATTAAGTAGAGATAATGACCCCTGAGTCCCACCTTCAATAGGCCCTAGAGTGTCAAACATAACTAAGGGTATATATTCTTGCACAAAATAGAAGGCATTACCTTTTTTAATGAAAATAAGATTGGGAGATAAGATGTTAAAAATCCTAAACACCACCAAACATTTAAAAAATGAAACTAAAATCCAACCCAAGAATGATCTAAATGTAAACTATGACAAAAGTACAACTAAGGAACCAGCTCAAGTACCAAAAGAAAGAGACTAAGTAGTATCACAACAATTATCCTGATGCTTGAGATAATAAATTCCAGCATGGTCCTCAAAGTACTCCTGGAAAGCTGAAAACAGTTCCACAAACGTAGGGTGAGTATACAAGTATACCCAGTAGGAAAACTAAATCCACCTGTGAACAAGTGGGGGAACATAATAATACCCCTATGAGATAATAGTAGAACCTCAAATCACCTAACAAGGAGTACTAACTGGCCCAATCTCCCTAAGGAACACTCACCAGATAACGTAATTCAAGTAAAGTATTAGTATAAGCACAACGACATTAGGGTGCCCCGTACCAATTTCCCACTGGTTAACTGCTCATTCCTAATGCCTAATGTATTTATTCTACCACTCTTCTCAAACTTAGTCCCACTACCACAACTTCCTGTGCACACCTGGGCCACAAACCAAACATATCCCACCCATAGACACCTGGGTCACAATAACCACACCTCTCATCCAAAAACAACTGGGCCTCATCCCGAAGATACATGGGAAACAAACCTAGTCATAAACACCTAGTCCTATCACCCACACCACAAACTTCCCAAAGGATATTGGGCTATAGTAAACTTAAATCCATTATAGCATGCCCTAATACACTCGAGTGGTAAGAACCAGAAGAGGGTATGAGGAAAAAAGTCAGTAACCAGACATCACTCATCCCACCAGGATGTTGGGGAAGAAACCCTCCCCCATAAAATGGGAGTGTTTAGAACTTAGTTCTCAACATAGGTTGGGTTCATATTGAAAATCACAAGGAACTACATATTTATACATATAGGTAAACAAACACTCATTCCAACCTATGGGTTTCCATACAAGAAACCATCCTACACAAACCACCTTTGCTACTACCCCTACATACACGTATCACCAGGAATGATGGTCATTTTCATAAGTGGAAGTATACCCCTATCCAATAAATTTAACCAATTTTCATCCTACATTTATCAGGTATTCATTTATTCATTCCATCCATACCCAGGAAACTGACAAGCACAACATCTACAACCCTTTTCAGAAGGATAAAGGCTACTAAACATTGCTAAGGAAAACAAGGAAGTAGGGACCAAGGTAACGAAATCCATTTTAACACACATTCATAAAAAAAACAGAGAATAACCAACCTGTAGCCCCACTACACACCCACTTTTTCCTAGACACCCATTCAACCACTGCTAACTGTCATTATTCAAAGTTATCCCATTCAATCATCCTCTCACAACTAGAACTGGTAGTCCCTCTACACAAAAAAACCATGCCCAATACACCCATAAACATGACATAACGAAACAACCCAGTCCTATATTCCCTCTTCCTAACCACTTCCTAGAAGCAGTCCCACTGCACAAAAATTCCATCTATTCCACAATCAATCAATCTCTCAATCTAAGATTCCATCACATCTCCTATACCACCCCATACACAAAGCTCACAAAAACCACCATTAAATCACTTCCCCACTGCACACACATACCTTACCCTTCTCACAAAATCAATTCCTCTTTCCACCCTTGTACCCATAACCGTGCTCCAAAGAGTAGCACTATACAACCCACAAAAATTCAAAAAACCCAATAGAACACAGCACACAACCACACCTATCAAATAGGATGTATTCATATTTGTTAAAAACTATTCTTTAAATCCACTTTGATAAATAGGGGTGATCACACAAGGGTTTTCATCCTAGTACATCCATTTCATTTAACCAGTTGTACGTGATTAGTCAGATTATTATTTACACCAATTATTCATAAGGAAACAACAATAGTCATAAAGCGTCACCCATGAATAGAAAAATACCACCAACGACCATGATTTTCAGAAGCCATAATTCCACAATAGATCACATCATCAACAAAGATAACAAATAAAATAGTCTATCAACATCAATCGAGTCTCAGCTAGTTAACAAGTTCATATTAGCATTCATCTTTGTTGAAAGATGGATTCAACATTTTTCACAAAATAACATTACTACACCCACCGCACATGAGACATAAATAAAGAGATATAGAAGAATACATACTTGAAATAATAGGATACCAAAACATCTCTTTACGCCAAGAACAGGGGATCACACGAGCAGAAGAAAACTACAAGAAAATTGAGTAGGAGGGGGATCTAACATAGGTGAATGACTCATCTAGAGAGGAAGGACCTAGGTGCACCAAGATAAAATAGAATAGAGGACCTCAAGTTTTAGAAAAACCCAGATCCTATATCAATGGATGGAAATGGTTCTAAATTCCATTAAAGTTGGATCGTGTCCAAGATCATATGGTCTGAATATCTCAAAGTCCCTAGAGAATTAGGATATTAAATATATACAAAATATACTTTGAAACTTCCTGAAAAATTCCTAAATAGGGCTTTAAACTCGATTTAGTGAAATAAAATGTAAGAGGGGAGAATCGGGAAAAATTGGGAAAAACTAGGAAAACTAGAAATTTGGAAGGGTGAGCAACCGTTTGAGTGCCACCGTTACGGTTACACGGCTACGGTGCCACCGTTTTAGTACCATCGTTATCGTGCTTCCATTTTAATGTGCCACCATTACGGTGCCACTATTTTGGTGTTCCACCATCATGGTGCCACGGTTTTGGTGTGCCACCATTTCGGTGTGCCTTCGTTATGGTGCCACCGTTTCAGTGTGCCGCCATTATGGTGCCACCATCTAGGTATGTCGTTGTCATGGTGCCACCATTTTGGTGAAACCAAATTTTTATAAAACTCTTGAAAAAAACCCCTACGACCCCCAAGAACACCACAAGCACGGGATTTTGACAGTGGAATGACCTAGAAAAATCCTGGTCATTGCTGTTTCAAACCTCAAAGATGTGACCATTGGGTTTTTTGAAAATGGGGCATAAAATGAATTAATCAAGATAAGGGGTGAAGATGATAGGGGGTATCGATAAATGTGGAGTTTTTAAATCTAATGATATTGTAGGTGGTCATTCAAAGATTCTATATCATGAAAAATTAGGTTTGTGAGGAGAGAATTTTATTATTTTAGGAATTAAGTTATTCATTGATGAACTTTACATGCTAATATTGTTTCTCACATTGAGCATGGATCATGTGGTCTTTGAGTGTATGTTAACAAAATCCTTTATCACTACATACAATCAAAAAAGTGTATAATGGTTAAATATAGAAGAGTGAAACTTTTTTTCAACACATTGGAAACAAAATATTTAATATGGTATCAAAAGTTTAATATTTTTCAACAAATAAAATGGGTGATATTTTTGGGAAAAATCCATCAAGGTGATTTTATTATGTTTATGGGATGATTTTGTTTATTGAAAATGTAGTTTGAAAGGCTAAGTTATGGAGTTATAACATGATTGTTGATTAGGTATGTTGACAAAGATCTCAGTAAGATATATGAAAGATCTGTAAGTGGCACAAAATTTATTTGCGTACAAGGTGTTGCAGTTTCATAGTGTTTTCCAAATTTGTGGGGTCCAAAATTTAGAGGAATAGAAGAATTTCATGAAAGATGGAGTTCCATGCCTGCCTCGTGAAAATATGAAAAAGTCGTGGAATTACTAAAATTTTAGTGTTGGGAAGGTTTTGAGATTTTAAAAAGAATGTTTCACGAAAGACTGTTGATTTGTGATAGAAAATGGTGGTAAGTTGCATGATAATGAAATGTTTCACAAATGGAAAATTTCCTTGAAGTTTCATGTAGAAAGGAAATTTCACGAACATGAATGAAGAGTTTTAAAAAAGGTAGAGGAAATCATGAAAATTTCATGAAGGTGATTTAATTTCTAAAAATTTGTGGATACCACCCCTAATTTGAAGTGAAAACGATGTAATGAATATCCAATGGATTTGAATTCATGAAATAGTTTTGTGAAGGGTTTTCTTATAAAAAGGATTCATAAGAAAATTAGTTCTACGAGAAAACAACTTATGTCAAACCAACCAAGGCAGTTTCATGAAATTTTATAGATCTTCGTGAAATTAGTGGGGTTTTGAAAGGTTTTTAGTTTCTTGTATATTTGGGGGTTTTTTGAAAGTGATACGTTTGGTAAAGGATTGAAATTTTTTGTGAAAGTTAAGAAAGGGTTTCAAGAAAGTTAATCTTACATGAATGATAAGGAATTAACTATAAATTCTATGTTAAAATGGTATTCACCAAGTTGATAAATTTTAAGCTTTATGATTCATCAAATTATGTGTAAACTATATTGATTCAAGTAATCATCGGAAGAATCTTCTGAAGGATCAGTGATCATACTTCAGTTGAAAGAGTAGTAGAATTTAAAATTTTGATCGCCAGTAACACTACTAGAAATTGTCTCTATCCCCATGTATCCATACACATTTTTAAAGAAACCGTGGGTATATATTCTCTTTCCAAATTTGTACACACAGTTTTAAAATACTATTTTTAAAGCTTCATCTATACCAACAGGTTTCCCAAAACCATGGGTATAGATCCTTTAAATATCAGGATACCCTCAGGATCTCATTCCACTCCTCATTTTTCATACCCAAACCCTCCCATATTATGAGCTCGAAGTGCCTCCTCCTCTCATAAAGAAACATTGCCTCCCATCCACAGGTGATATTCATCCATTTTTGGAATTTTTTGTTGTTATTTATAATCTTTATTTCCCTTTGTTTCTTTCTTTTCACCTCACCCAAGTGATGAATGGTCATATTCTCTAGTATTCTCCTATAATTCAAGGTTTTTTTGTTTCCAATATTCTTTGATATTATATTAGTGAGTTATGAATCTATCTTTCCTTCCACCAGATGTTAATTTCATTTTTATCTATGCATGTGATTCTACTGAAGCATGTTGGCATCACTTATATCAGCATGTTTTTAAATTTATAGTCTAATATAGATAAAATATAGTTTATTAAATTCTTAAAAGTATAGTTTTAATTATAATTAATTTATTTTGAAAACTATTATAGGGATTGTTATGAATTTAACTTAAATTTCAGTTTCTTTTAGTGGAATATTTTAGGTATTTAGATATTTTTAGTGTTGAGAATCATATTTAAGTTAACTACAGGTGTTAATTTTGGTTTTTATTATACTATAATTATTGATTTTAATTATTTAAATTTAATTTTTTATATCATGAAGCATGGTTAAATTTTTTATTGGATGATTTTAACCCAAAAAGAAATAATTCTATAATGATGTACTTGATTATACTATTATAATTAAATCTATAATATTAAATAATCTATAAAGGTTGGTTCTTTAGGAATTCACTATTTTATTTATAGTACTTGTCAATAATGTTTCCTAGAATTCATTATTATGATTTAGACATGAATTAATGATTAAATATTATTTCAAATAATTAAATATTTATAATTAAAATGTTTAAGAATTTTAAAAACTTTATTATGTACAAATATTTATAGAAGAATTTGGTAAATTTTATGAAAAATTATATAAGTTATAATGTAAAGCTTTTGGATCATATTCTTTTTATGGAACATGGTTTCAATTGATAATGTTTTACATAATAATTTAGTTCTTTAGGAAAACTGTAATGGTATATAACTTAGTTTCACCTATAATGGTCACTTGCATCATGTATTTTATTCAATTTGGTTTCCTATTAGTGTTCTTTAATTTCATCTACACTATACTTTTAATTTTTCATTGAATTTGGATATTATTGTAATTATGGTTTATATATTTGATTGGAAAATAAATTTTTCCCCTGTAATAGAATGGATAGAAGTTGGATGTATCGTACCGATCAAATTTCAACTGAGTTTCCAAATAATTCAGAAATTTTCATAGATATTTCATTTAATAATGCTTCATATGGAGTTATTATACAATTTCCATGTTATAAATGTGTTGTAAGACCATGGTTAAGCCAGGAAGAAGTTACCTAACATATAACTAAAGATATATTTCAAAGAAACTATTATGTTTGGTATCACAATGGAGATATGAGACATTCTTCTATTGTTCATGAACAAAAAGAAGTGGCATGGAGAATTTGATATTTGATCAGTTTCAATTTGTGCATCATCAATAGAGAGATAGTATTCAATTGTAATAAGTCAATTATACCAATACACATGAGGAAACGACTGAAGATGATGATGTTGAGAGAGTGAAAAAAATTAATGGATGATGACAGAACTCTTATATATCAGGAATGTACTAAAATGAAGAAGTTGGAATTTTTAATGTAGACATATCATGAAAAAACCATGTATAGAATTTATAAAACCATAATTGATTATATTCTTACTTTTTGAAGGAATTTTTTCTTGATGGTGAAGATTTTCCCTCCAATAATTATAAGGCATGGAAGTTAATTAACAAGATAAAGTGTTATACTAATAAAATTCATGCTTATCTAAAATATTGATGTTTATTTTTGGAGGAAACAACTAACTGTAATGACTGTAAAGAATGTGGTACATCTCAATGGAAGGAAACTTTTGATGGAACACCATATTGTGTGCCATAGAAATTCATGTGGAACTTTCCATTGATTCCTAGGCTTCAAAGTCTATTCATGTTTACCGAAATATCATCCAATATGTGATTTCATGATGATAAGAGAATTAAAGGTAATGATGAATTGGTTCATCCAGTATATATATTTCCATGTCATACATTTGATGCACAATATTACAATTTTTCAGTTAAGCTGTCTAATGTTATGTTGGGTTTATCCTATGATGGTTTTTATATGTTTTTTTAGATTCTTACTACACACAACATGTGGCTAGTTTTTATTCACATTTATAATCTCTCTCAGTGGGAATGTATGAAAAATACTTTCACTTTATTGAGTATACTAAGATTTGGACCTTCTGATCTTAGAATTGATATATACATCTACATGAAACCTTTAATAAGAGAGTTGAAGCATCTTTGGGATATGGGTGTTTGTGAATTCAATGCTTCTTCAAAATATATATTTCAGATGCATGCTACCATTCTATGGACTATAAATGATTTACCTTATCATGAAATGATGTATGTTTGGAGCACGAAAAGAAAATAATCATGTCCTATTTGTAAGAATAATACATGATTGAGAAGGATTAAATATTGTTGTAGCTATATTTTCATAGGGCATCGACGATTCTTGCCAATGGATTTTCAATGCAGGAAGAATTTTTAGAGGTTTGATAATAATATTGACACTGAATAACCACCTCAATGTATGTCAAGAACTAATGTTCTTAATGAATTGAAAGATTTTATTTTTTCATTATAGAAAGGTCATATGAAAGCTAAAAAGATAATGAATGTTGAAACTGAAGGCACTTGCAACTTTTGAAAGTATAAAACCTTTTTTGAGTTTCCATATTGGTCTAACAATTTTTTATGTAATTGTTTACACTTAATGTACATTGAAAAAAATATATGTGAAATGCTTCTTTCAATTCTTCTAAATATAAATAGGAATACCAAGTATGAATTCTGATCTCACTAGGACTTGTTGGATTTGGGTATTCAACCAGAACTGTATCCTATGTGTATCAGTGAAAAAAAATGGAATGTTCCTTGTGCATATTATGTCATGACACCTTTAGATAAAAATAAATTTCTAGAAGTATAGGAGAATAAAAAGGTTCCTAATTTCTATTCCAAAAAAATATCTAAACGATTCAATAGAAGTGATTTGAAATTAAAATCCCTAAAAACTCATGATTATCACATCCTTCTTCATGAATTGATTCCATTAGAAATCCAAAATTTTCTATCTAATAATTTAAGGGTGAAAATGATTCTATTTTTCTATTTTTTAGAGGGCTTTATGATAAAAGGTTATCAAATTATTCCTTGATAAAAATTCAAAAAGATGCAAAATTAATTTTGTGTGTGTTGGAAAAAAATTCTTATATCATTTTTCACATGCATGATACATTTAACAATTCATCTAAAAACTGAAAAAATTCTTTGGAGACCCATTTATTTTTTGTGGATGCATCCTACTTAATTAAATCTATGCATAATGAAATATTATGTCTAAAAAATAATCATCCTGAAGGTTCCATTGTGAGATGTTATCTCGATCAAGAAGGTATGGATTTTTTATCAATGTATTTGTATGATGTGAGCATAAGAAATAACCATCCAATGATAAATGAAGATGAGTAGTATGGGGAAATTGATCCATTGTTTCCATATCTTCCCCAAATATAAGAAATTCATGTGTCATATACATTGGCTATATTGAGCCTTGAGGAGAAGGATATGGAATATTTCATAGTCTTGTTTAAATGTGGTTTCTTTGATGCCTATATCAGGTTTGTAATTTTAATATTAATATGTTATATCATACTATGTCATTTCACATATACCTTAAACTTTTATTATCATTTTATGTTGGGTACATAAAGAATTATAAGTAGAGTTCATCGGTATTTGGCTTTAAGGAGAGAGGATTTTCATAGCCAAATGTTTCATTATTGGTTGAAATAGAATTTATGACCATTACTTTAATATAAAAAATATAGATATTCATTTAATTGTATTATTCATATATATTTTAGGTATTGAGTTTACCTATTGACTCAGTTTCTCAAGAATTAAGAGTGTTGGATTTTGGTCTGAATTCTTTGGTTCTTGAATTAAAATCATTTATAATCAATGAGTATAAATTTTTTATAATTGATCAAGTGGTGAAAATGAGAACACATCATGATGGCGTTATGTTAACTTCTACAACTGACTCTTATTCTAGTGCATTAGACAGTTTCCCCAATAGGAAAGTGTGTCTTATTATGGACTTGTTGAGAAAATATTATTTTGGGATTAGTACTCTCAAGCTTGAGTCACTATGATGAAATTAAAATAGTTTCATTCAATGAAGTGACATGGTACATTTATTGATGATTTTGGATTTAGATTTATTGACATGAGTCGATTCCTAACTACCAATGAACCATACATTTTGGAATTAATGAAAAAAAGTTTTTTTATGAAAGATAATCTAAAAAATGGTTAAGGTGTAATTAATGAATTAATTCCAACACATATATTTCATGATCATAGGGATGAAATTGACAACATTAACACCCCTATTGGTGTTGACAAAAATATTTCATTTGATGACTCAAATTGTCTAATTGTGAGAGTTGATGTTGAACCTGTGGTAGTGGTGGGTAATATATAGAAGCAACCATATATGTTTTTAGTTCATTAATTTTACCTTTACATGGATTTATTAGGTTGGAATTACTATAATTACTTTAATTTAGTTTTAGTTTTGAATGATATGTTTTTTAGTATTTTTTGGTGTGATGGAATTTAATTAGATTTATTTTAATTCCAAAAAATGGGTTTAAAATGGGGTTTTAAAAAATGTATAATTTTGTTTTAAATTCCTTTTTCTAAAATATGTTACATTGTTTATGACTTATTTTATTTCTAAGTTGTAAGTATGATTTTTAAAAACTATCTCTAAAAAATCAACATTTAATTATTATGTAGATTATGAAAAATACAAAAATTCATTGGAAGTTATTATTTGATGTTGATCGATAGATGCGTGAGAATGGGTTTCCTCTGATGCTTCCCTTAGAGAGTATAATAATTTTAATATTTTATTTCATTTTATATAATGTCATGTTCATATTTTTTATCAATTTTTTTAGGGACATGATGTAGAAACAAAGTTGACTCCTGCTCAGCCTACTAACATGGGTTTGAGTTGGGGTTCTCCTAGACCTAGAAGGTCACCCTTTATACCCATTCACACCCTAACCCACCAACAGACACCCCATCTACCGAACCTTTCCATCCTCTGCTAGAGCCTCAAGGGATGTTCCTATCCATACCTCCATCATCATCTCATTTAGCCTCTTCTTCCCATACCAGGTCTATGACGCCTCTAGGGACGTTCCCACCTTTACCATATCAATATCCTTTGATTTATCCCCAACCTTACTAACCATATCCTTCTATTTATATGCCACCTCCATTTCACAGTATCCATCCTTGATCTGATAATTCTGTTACATTAGCTTCCACTATAGCTCATGAAGGTCACCCATAGAATGAATTGGAACAAAAACATCCATTAGAGGCTACTGATTTAGGACATCCCATGGATCCATCTAAGTCTAATGAGTATCCTGCATCTCATTATTTTATTATAAGTGTGTCAAATTATATGAAATAATTTTTTCCTATTGATTGTGACTTAATTATTATTTTTTCCCTTTTATCATATTTAGTGGTATATTCTAGTAAGCAACATGGGTTCACCCGTATATAGGATTCCTGGAATTGCCAAACACAAATAATGGTGCATTACAATAAAGAAAATATGATTATAGATAAAAATTCTAGTCACTATAAAAGTTTCATGGGAACATTAGAAAAGTAAAACAATATCATTTTGGCGCAACTAGTCTCATGGATGAATAAAAATAATGACATCAAGGAGAAAGCATGGGCAGAGATATGGGTAATAAACTTTTTTAAATTTATATCTATATTATTGTTGTATTTAAATGAATCAACGTGTTCATTTCATTGTTGGTTTAACTTTATGGACAATGAATCTTGTAAGGTTACAAGGGATGGGTCTTGGGGAGTTCTAGTGATCTTATTATCCTGAGATATATATTGGTTGGAAGAGTAGATTCAGTTCTGATTTAGAGGGTGTATTGATATTCACTGACATTACAATAACACAATATTAAGAAATTATCTCATATTGGAAGAGTGATGACTTTAAGGTATTCCTAATTTTTAATGGTCTGCATATAAATTTTAATTTTTATTACTTGTATTGAATTTTTTTAGGATAAATTGGGAAAAATAAAAACAAAAAAGATTCAATGAAATATTTGTAGAATTTGGGGCACAATAAATTCCCGACCATAAGAAGCACTAGGTAATTTAAAATGAATAGAAATATTATCTAGATTTATATTTTTATTTATTTAGATTTTCACACTGATATTTTTGTTGTGTCTTCATTAATCCCATTAATATAAGGATTAAAATACCCCTTTCAAATAGCCTAATGGCCAATTTATTAATTGGCCTAGTGGGATAATGTCCAATTAGCATAACAGCCTAATGGCCAATTGGCCAAATGTAATAATAACCAATTGTCCTAATGTCTTAATAACTAATTGGCTGAAAGTCCTAATGGCCAATTCTCCTAACAGTCAATTGGCCTAATGGCCTAAAAAATTAATGGTGTAATGACCAATTGGCATAATTTCCTAATAGATAATTATACAATTGGCCTAATGTCCTAATGTTCAATTGGAAAATTTGACTAATAGCCTAATGGCCTAATTTCCAATTGGCCTAATGACCTAATTGGCCTATTGGCCTAATGGTCTAATTTTCCTAATTGGCATAATTGGCCTAATGACCTAATTGCCTATTTTCCTAATGGAGAAATTTCCAAATGGACTAATGTCCTAAAAAATAATTTCCCAAATGGACTAACATACAATTATCATAATGAATAATTGGATTAATGGCCCCACGGCCAATTGGACAATTCGATTAATGGCCTAATGTCCTAACAACCAATTTTCCTAATGGACTAATGGCCAATTGTAAAATTTTACTAATGTACTAATTTAAAATTGGCCAATCGGCCTAATGTTTTAATGGCCTAATGACTTAATATCGAATTTACCTAACGGACTAATGGTCTAATAACCAATTTTCCTAATGGCCTAATGGAAAATTGGACCAATGAACTAATGGAAAAAAATTTCAATTGAACAAATGGACTAATGGCCGAATGACCAATTGAACTAATGGAAAATTGGAATAATTAGCTAATGGACAATTATCCAATTGGATTAATGGCCTAAGTTCCTAATGTCCAATTAGACAATTGGACAAATGGCATAATGTCCTGATTGGACAATTAAACTAATGGTATAATGTACCAAGGGACAATTGACCAAATGGAAATTAGACAAATGGAATAATAGACAAATGGAATAATGGGGTAATAAAATGATAGAAAATTGGACTAAATTCCTAATGACTAATTATCATAATGGGATAGCGACCAATTAGCCTAATTTTTTTATGGTCAATTGGCCTAATTTTCTAATGACCAATTTCCCTAATGGTTCAACAACCTATTGGACTAATGTCCTAATGGAATAATGTCCAAACAATCCACTGTCCTAGTGGCCTATTGGCCTAATTGGCCTAATGGACAATTGGCTTATTGGCCTAATTGTCTTGATTGTCTTAATAGACTAATTTCTAATTATCCTTACTTCCTAAAATAAAATTTTCCTTATATCCTAATAGAATAATACCCTAATATCCAATTGGCCTAATATACTAATGGACTAAAGTATCAATAGCCAATTGGCCTAATATACTATTAGATAATTGGAAAATTAGCTTAATGGACTAATATTTTAACATCCAATTGGCTTAATGGACTAATGGCCAATTTCCCAATTGGTCTAATGGCCTAATAGAAAATTGACCAATTAGCCTAATATCTAGATTGAATAATTGGAATAATATCCTAATGTACTAACAACCAATTGGTGAATTGGACTAATTCCCTAAAGGAAAATTGACCTAATGGCCTAATGGAAAATTGGACAATTAGCCCAATTTCCTTATGGCCTAATGACCAATTGGCCCAATGGACAATTAACCTAATGGAAAATTAGCTAATTGGACCAATGGACTAAGAGACTAATTGTCCAATTGAAAGAATGGACAAATGGACTAATAGATAATTGACCGAATGGTAAATTGGTCTAATAAACTAATGGAAATTTTCCCAACTTGTTAATTGGACCAGTGGCCTAATAGCCTAATTGTCCTATTCGCCTAATGGATTATTGGACAATTGAACTAATGGTATATTGGCCTTAATTACTAATGGAAAATTGTACAATTGACATAATTTCCTAATGTCCTAATAGCCTAATGGCCTAATGTATAATTGACATAATGGTCTAACGGTCTAACAATAAATTGACCTAATGGAATAATGGACTAATTAGCCAATTGGCTTAATGACCTAGCAGCGAAATGAAGAATTATCCTAATGGAAAATTGTAATAATGGACTAAGGTCTGAATTTTCTAATGGCCAATTAGAATAATATCATAATGTACTAAGTGTCCTATTTGACCTAATTGTCATAATTGGCCTAATTGTCCTAATTGTATTAATTGGCCTAATTTTCTTAATTGGACTAAATGGACTAAATAGTATAATTAGAATATATAGAATAATGGACTAATTATAATAATGGGCCTAAATGGCCTAATTTTCATAAATTTACTAATTAGACAGTTGGCCAATTTACCAAACAACCAAACCAAAAAAATTAACCTAGTGACAAAATGATCCAAATTACCAATTGAATGAAATACCAAAAACATGACACAAATATAATTGGACCAAAATGAACATACATGATTAATACATATCATACCCATGTTTAATATGATAATTAGTATGTATTTTTTATGTTATTCCCCTAGTATTAAATTTCTAATTAAATGTATTTTTAGATACTTCTTAATTTTTTATATTTTTTTAATAGCTATATTTTTATGTCATTATAAGTTTATCACTATCATATTATTCAATAATGTAGTACTATATTAATCAATTTCATTTTTATAAAGTGACATTTGTAATTGAAGGATGTGTGTCTCAAGAAAAATCATTTTTCTTGAGTATGAAGAAAAAGGATGTAAGTGTAGTAAATGCACAAACCCAAAAAAATATATTATGTTTTTTATTTATATTTAAAATATTTATAAATAATTCATAATTAAATATCTTGTTTATATTTTCAACATTTTCCACAGAGTCCCTTGGTTCTAAAGAAGATGAAAAATTTAGGCCAAATGATCATTTGAGTCAAGTATTAGGTGAGGAGCACTTGGGGAGAGTCTGATGTCAACTCGGAAAAAACATCATTCCCACTAGGTATTGTTCCTCGTTGGGATCCTCTCAATACTATCAGACCACTAAGAAAAAAACACTCATGTAGAAGCATATGTGGCCAAAAATTAGCATTATAGGATCATTAAAGAAGTAAACTGATCACCGAACACTTCCTAAAAGCTATGTCAGTTATAAGTCAATCACTTCTATCAGAGGATGCAACTACTTTGATTCATATATGGAATCAATGAACTATTTAAATGATTCCACGAGTGATGTCAATGTGATTCCTAGTGGTGGTCAAGATGATGTTTGAGGCGGTGGTGGTGGTGATGATGATGACGATGATGATGATGATGATGATGATAGTGATGTTGGTGCCCCAAATGATGTTATTAGTGATGAGGATGTTAATGAGGGTGATGATGATGGGGATATTGGTGATGAGGGAGATATTGATACCCTTAATTTTTTAATTAGTATTAAAGATGCATTTGAACATTTTTTAATGACTTTAATTGATTAGTTTTATGGATTTATATATTTTTTATTGTATTGAAAATGGTTTGAAAATTATTTAAAAAATTGGTTAAATATTTAATATCCAATATATGTATTTAATTGAATGTGTATTGTTGTTTCTATTTTATTTATAGTTCCATGATGTCTAGAAGGGATGCTTCTACCAAATTAGGAGAATAAGACATACCTATAGTTTAATAAACTATCAGTATATTTTTTCTATTGGGAAAATCTATACCCATGATTTTCCCAAAACAATGGGTATGATAAAATCACCTAGGTTGTACCAATAGTTTCCATAGAAACAGTGGTTATATCCCTATATAGATGGATTCATTAGCCACAGTTCATAAAACCATGGGTATATCCTACACCCATGATTTTAAAGGTTATATCCATGATTCAGAAACGTGGGTATATGATATATTTTTAGTAGTGCAAACCAAGATGGATAATGAGTCCACTTAAAACATTGTAATAGTAGTGCGCTTTAATGGATTTGATGGACAGGAACATTACATGTGTATTATCTTTGGAAATATCCCAGTGTAGGTGAACTAAGTAAACTTGTTGTTTATTATTCATGTTTTCATTTTTTTACATTTCTATAGGAAAGAGATTGAAGAGTGATTTTTTAAAGATGAAACGAACTCCAAAGGGGTAGTTGTTTTAATCCATCATACCTTGAATCACCCCCCCCCCCTCTCAGTGTATTTAACCTAGTTGGGGTAAAAATTAAATAAATTTAAAGTTAGTGAACATGAAATTATTAAAATATTTCATGTATTGGTATGAAATTCCATAATTATTTTTAAATATAATGGATATTGAAGAAATATTTCAATGACCAAAGAATAAATAAGGTCAACTTTTCATTAAATACATTTACTTAGTCATTTTAAGTACCAAAGAGAGAAAATTTGTACTAATTCATATAATTCTATAAATAACTAGAAGATAAGAAAATATATGGGGGTTATAGGATAATATCAATATAATTTTCCTTAATAGAAATTTAACATTTATAATCCCAAAAAGGGATTTGAATATAACATAACCCCATTTCTACGAGTCCTATCTAGATTTATGAAAATTAAAATATACTATATAATAAATATTTATTATAAATATATTATATAATAATTTCCATAAAATATATACTTTGTATCATTCCATTATAATTTCTAATTATCATTTTATTAACAATTTCTTCATAAAAATGAACATTTAGGTGAAAATAGGAATATTTTACATGCATGTTTCACTTAGATGGTTTTAAGACTTGAACCTTGGTTATGGTTTAATCATCTCTAGAATTTTTATCATGAAATAATTATCATATATATTCATTAAAAATAATTTTATAATTATTCAAATAAATTGGTGTTGAATAATTAAATATATCATTTTGCGGAGATGGTAGTATGTAAGTATGCACGGGTGGTGATTCCACTTTTATATGGTTGGGAAAAAAGGTAAATAGTAATTAAAATTTATTGAATCATTATTATATATTATATATCATATATATTAATTAAATATATTCTTATTACCGGTCATGAAAAGTGGAAATTAAAAATAAATCACATCACTTTGTGGAGGTGGTAATCCACACATACGCACGAGCGATGTTATCATTTTCCAAAGGATGGAAAGGTAAGAAGGAATAGAATATATTATAATTAAAAAGTATAATTATTTCGAGAATATCATATATAAAAATAAAAAAAATCATAATAACCATCCATGAATGATGGTTATGGAAAATGAATCATATCGCTACGTGGTGGCGGTATTCCACACATATACATAAGCGATATTTTCAATTCCCATTTGATATAAATGAGGTAGAAAATAGTTGTGACATCATTATAGTAATATATTTTTATATTTATGGTACTATATTTATCAGTTTATGATTTATACAATAGGTTTAGATAAGTTGGAAGAATAAATAAAATTGAAAGTATTCGATTGGGAGTTATACCTCGTCATTTAGAAACCTCATTTGGCTTACACCTCAAGACTTGAAAGGATGTAATTATGATAAAAAATACATCTAGGATGTGGGGAGTGATTTTAAGAAAGGATTTGAGTAGTTATTGGACATCATATAAGGATTATTGTTGTGTGAATGAGAGGATAAGTGGTGTCCTTTTGTAAGGAAGCGAGAGGACACACTTGGAAATTTTCAAAAGATTAAAATAAATTAATGTCTCACTCAATCCAAGTGGCTCAAAAATGTATAAGATTAAAATATAATAAGGATATGATAAAAACCCCATCATAAAATCAAATTAAAGAAACTATTTTGTGATATTTTAAACCTTATCTCTTAGGTTAATCATTGGTAAACTTGTTTTAACCATAATCGTGTTAACAATTATTTTTTTTGTTTTTACTATTAATTATGAATAGAAATTAAGTTGAACTTAATACATAACATTAATTCTGATTATTCCTATAAGATTTATATTTTTCATTCTTATTTGATTATAAAAACAAAATATTTTTACACATTAAATGAATAATCTTTCTTATATTTAACTGTTTTTATATTTTTTTAATAGGATATAGAGTAAGATAAAAAATGAAAAAAGAGAGATGAAAATAGGGAGCCACATAAACTTTCCACCACCCCCACAAATAGGCCTGGTGAGATACTAGATTTTTGAAGCTAAAATTTTATGATTTGATGTTTTATATTCTGGTCATGAGGAATGGACAAGTGAATCACCAAATCCAATGCTTAGAAATGATTATCTGGACTAAAACTGGGTGAAAAGAGCTAGAAATCAACATTACAGGTCGTGTCAGTCACTTAGAGAATGTGTAACATAAACGAATACAATTCATGAAACATTTCATGATAAGGTCCATGACCCCACACATTAAACATTTTCTACACCACTTATACGATGTGAGTCTCTTGAAAATAGAAAAAAACAATAGATATGATGGGAATTAAGGGTGAAGACCAATTTTATGATCCCAAGACCCACTGAGATGACTTTTTTACCCATTTATAATTCCATTTATGGAACTCGGGGTAGATTGAGGCCTATAAATACAATCCTAGGCTAGAGGTGTATGCATCAATCATATCCCAAGGATCTTTTGTTGCACTGCACTGTAGGTATGTTGCTGCTTTTGGATTTATTTCTTTTCATTTTACTTTTTTTTCATTTACCATGTAACAAATTAATTTATCTTTTAATTAAATTTTTTACATATTATTCTATCTCTTTTTCTATTACAACCCTAATATTATTAAATCCATATTCCATCTTTATATCATGATCTCTTTTCACTTTGCAATGATAAGTGACTAACTTGAGTATTGGGCTTGGGGGAGGTTCATGGTGTTCTTAATTATTTTTATTTTATTTCATATTGTTTAAATTTAAATTATGGTGGATGAGAGAGATTTACAGGGGTGTTTCAATAATCCACCATGGCATGGATCTCAATTTAATTTATATATTCTTTCTAGGAAATGGAGTTTTATTTTACCAATGTAGTTTCTTAGGAATTTTTAAAATCCCACTTAGGGTAGAGAATAACAATCCATGTACAGAAATTAATAGACATTAAAATTAAATTAAATATTTAAATAACCCATGTTACTAAACCAAAGGATCAATTCCATTCTTCCTAACATCATTTTGTTTTATGTTCATATGTTTTTTTTATGCATTAAATTATTTTCATAAAATTAAAAACCCTAAAATTTTATTTAGTTCCCAAATAAATAAAACACAAAAAATAGTTAGTTTAGTTGAATTTGAGTTAGTGATTTAACAAACTATGATGCACCTTAATTGTTTGAATTTTGGTTTTAAAATACAATAGTTATTTTCCTAAAAAATTATTCCAATTGATCTTTCAAAATAAATTTTCTTCTTTGATGAAATATTTTGATATTACTTATAATTTACTAGGTATATGATTCAAGGATACCATATTTATTATTTTTTGTGGATGGTTTATCTTTATGATTAAAAGATGAAATATTTATGAAACCCATTTATTTTCTTGTGTTCTGATATGATGAATGTTTTATGATCATGTGGCTCACATATGTTTGGTTTTAATTATGTGATAGGTGGGACTAATATCTCCCTCCAATGAATTGGGTAAAGTATTATATCTCATGAGACAGTTATGGTAAACAAGTCTATATACCTGATCTTTTATGGGAAACAAGTTGATGTGATTGATTAGTTATGGGAACCAAGTCAATGTTATTTATACCTTATATCTAACAAATTGATGTGATTGATTGGATATGGGAAACAAGTCGATGTGTTTGATCCATTATAAGAAAATGGTATTGATTCCTGATCTGATGGTCTTGGTAGTTAACCTTGATGAATGAAATTATTTATATAATTATGATGATCACAAATATGTTTATCAAATGAATTTATGGTTCGTAATTGAGTTATAATGATTTCTCATTATTATGATTCATGTCTTTTATAAATAAAACTTTTATGACATAACCCTTGTTTTTTGATGTTTTTCAGATTGTGTATAAAATTTTTAAGTAATTTTCATGATCTTATACCCTTATGATTATATTATTATTCGATATGATTATCAACTGATATCTCTCATGATTAACCTTATTGAGAATCTGAAGATAACATTTCTTATGTTTTATTTCCCCAAGTTTTGTAGAAAGTTTTTTTGTAGGGTATGACAATAAAGAGTACCATGATGGAAGATATTTATGAGAGTTGTTAAAGATCTTTTATAAAATATGAATATTGATATCTAATCTCCAATGAAACTAAACTTATTTTGTCATTGGGCATATATTTTTTTATAATGTATTGAATATTCATCTATTAATATGTAATATTTATATATGTAAAGCTAGGGGTTGTTATAGTTACTATCAAAGGCAAGTATTCATCAACCATTAGAGATTATGGTTATACAAATTTGGTGAATACCATGGGGATAAGTATAACTATAGGATGAAATCCTAGTGTTTTGGTTAGGATGATATTATATGTTTTTTCAAGAAATTACATCCCTTTCAGGATACTACAAGTAAATGTGGATCTGGTATAATTAAACCTATGGGTAATAAACTTAGAAATCAAACATTGAGATGGAAATGATCATCACTTAGTACATGAAGATATACATTTCTTCACATATGGTATGACACTTTGGGGGGATATGCTTTGGGTTAATCCATATTTTATTTATGAACCATCATGAAGGATTTGAGTAGGTGATAATCATGGAAAACCTAGGTCAAACCTAAGGTGTCATAGATTGAAAAGAATATGTTATGATTTACAAATCCTATAAATTATTATGTGGTTTTATAATATGATTATGTTTTATCACACTATTTATTTGGTTTTACATGATGGATATAGGATTCAATTTAATGGTGATGTGATGGAAAATGGAATGATTTTCCTTTTAAAGAAACAAATGAACCATGAATCAGAAAGAGAAACCTTGTTATTATTCCTAATAAAAAATATCATTATATGATTAAAAATTCCAACTAAGGTGAGTTTCCTGACACACATAACAAGATTAAAAGTTAGTTTCGTGACAAAGATAGAGGAAAGAAAGTTCAATTTTCATCATGTCAAGAATGTGGGAAGAACCATGGAGGATAATTCTTCAAAAGAACAGGAAGATGTTTTGGTTTTGGGAAATAAGGACATAGATAAGGTATTTTTTTAGAGAAATTAAATGGTTTGGTTAACACTATGGATGTGAATAATGGTTTTAATAAGGATTCACAGACTTTTGAATGTTTGAAATGTGGAAATTAAGGGCATTATGTAAATCAATGTACTAGGTGGAAATCTTGAGAATAGGATCAATAAGGTTATATGAGTAATGTTTTTCCATTAATGATTATGAGACTATGAATACCATATTAAAGTAATGTTGTGTTGAGGAATAAGATGATGAATCATGGTTAATTGATTAAGAAGGATGTCGAATGATTAAAATTATTATGTAATGGGATTTTATAATTGTGCTTTAAAAGTTTTTTATGGATAATATTATCAATCATAAGAATCAAGAAACATATATGTATGTTCCTAAGTTTTTTCTCTAAGGATTTGAAATTATATAAAAAATGGTACCAATAACCTTGAAAAGTGATTTAGTGGAAATATTTTTTTTGGAAAACACACGATTGTGGGAATGATAACCTTTAGTATGTGTCCAATATATAGATAATAATGTTCATTTAGGAAAAGAGATGGTTGAAACTGATGGGATAGTGTTGGTAACCTTGAAATTGGTTAGTGATTTGATGAAAATGGGACTTTATTAATCATTGAAAAAGTTCATTTCATTTTTTATTTAATTAATATATTCAATATTCTATGGTTTATTGAGTAAAAAGGATAAAGTTACTTTTTTTGAAGCCTTCGTTTTTTTCATTAAGTTTTTATGGTACTTTAGGTCATTACCATTCTTGTAGAGAATATATGATCAAGGTGTTCACATATTTGGTATGTGACATAAAGAGATACTTCTGGGATAAATGTGAAGTTTATTTTGGATATATAAATACATTGTTACAAAAAATTTGGGTCTTGAATTTGATCAGACATATTTTTGAGGAGTTTTATGATTAAGTACTTAGGGATTGAATTAAGATAATCCTTGGGAATTATTAAATATTTTTTAGAAATTAATGAATTTATAAATATTGGATAACTTATGTAAACCATTTTGGTTTTGGTTAATATCTAAAGAATATATGAGTAGATTTTTATCATTTTGTGGATTATGTGATCCATTAGAAATGTATCACAATGCATTGGCAATAAAATAATCATCTTCTTCATTATTTTGAGAAAAAATTAAGATTGTGGTGGAAATTTATTAAAGGAAGAAATTATACATTTCATGTAACATGTTTCCTTATATTCCTTGTGAATATAGAAAATAAGTTCCTCAACTATAGGAAAAGGATACTAAGATAAAACTGTTATAACCTTCAATTCTAATGAATTGATGGTCTTTTAGTCATATGTGGTTTACAATTATTTTATTGTTAACTTTCTCAAGATCATTCTCTTTCTTGTGACCAATGATATCTGTATATTACTTTTCTCTCATGTATATATCATCACTTCTCAATAATTTTATTATATTTGGAAACATATTATGCATAATCCTAGATGACCTTCATACTTACCTTTCTCTCTTTTCAAGAGAAATTTTTATTAACCCTTTTTATGATGTGGGTTTCTACAAAGGAATTTTCAAATGTCAAACCTTTGATTTCCCTGTACAAGTTAAAATTATGAGGATAAAATTTATTATTGGGGGGAGGCTTAAAACCCTGATAATTTAGAAAATATCACTCTTTATATAATTTTATTTCTTCGATGACTTATGCTACACACAACACCGAGTTTAAATGAATCATGAGACAATATAAAAATATTTTTATTTAATATGACAATTATAACCTAGCCGTTAATTTGGAAGGTATGAATTTGATAAAATAATTTTTTAAATACATATAAATTTCCTAATTAATATAAATTTATTGATAAATTCTTAGAAAATAACCATTCAACTTTTATTAAAGTCATTTTTTTTTCAAAAATACATTTTCTCCAAAATTGATTTTTCTTAGGAGTGAAGATTATAATTAAGTTATGAATGTTTTGGAAATTATATTTGAAAAAAATTAATCTTATTTTTGAATTAAAAATTTTCAAATTGTCTTAGGATGATTACTTTCATAATTTTTTGAAAAGATCAATTTTTCTATGAATAGTGAAAATAATGATTTTTATAAAACTATATTTTTTTATATTAAAATGTCCCTTTATGATTTGAATTTTATCTAAATGAAACATAAGTACTAACTAGAAATATATATAATATTATTAATTAAATTTTAATCATATATATAACTTCTTTTGGTATAATTACTATTTTGGGCTTAAATACATTTTTCAAGAAAACTGTTTTACATTGTGTTTTTTTAGATTAATTTTAAATTAAATTATTAAAATGATGTGAGTTGAATATTTAAAAATGGATTCCATATTTGGAATCATTATTTCCAAATTGTTTAAATAGGACCCTTTTATTTTGGGTCATTAAGAATAGTAACTATAGTAATTTTATTACAACGGTTAGGGTAAATCAGGCAATTTAGGTTAAAAAGAGATGGTAAGAACTATTAAATAACCCCAAAAGTTGAATAAATTTTATTTTATGAGTTAATTTAGTCCAAAATCATCAAATTTTTTGGTTATATGACCTTTTATGTTCATTTGGATGAGATTATGACCTTAGTAGTATTTTATTTCAAGAAAAGTCAAACATGTTACACTCTTGTTTTTAAAAACTATAATATTTTTATATGGGGTTTTTCATTGGGATTATTTTAATATAAATATTATTTTTAAATATAAAATATTTTTATTAATCATGGTTTTTTTTTAATTTTTTAGGGAAGAAATAATTACATTAAATGCTTACACAACACTGAAGCTGTAATTATCCAATTAATGGAAAAATCAAATAAAGGATATTAATAATATTAAATGTAATATAATTTGAGATAATTTATGTGACACAAGAATTTTATATATGAAAATTACCTATTAGGGATGAATTAAATTATTTTATGAGAATTTCTATTTTTTTCTTAATGTAATTAATGTCAAAGTAATGAATAGTATTAAAATTGACAATAATGATATTTAATGAAAATATTATTTTATTAAATTATTTAAAAATCAATAAAATTTTAAATAAAGACAAATGGGATAATATATGGTCAAAAATTTCATCACATATGAATTTATATTCCATTTGGGAGAATTTTACTCTATAATAGTCTTATTATAATTTAATATTTTTAGAAACTCCAAAAGTGACACTCACCTCAATTATAAAGGGCCCCACACCCCTCACTTATTTTCGCCAATTTCATTCTAATAGATCAACTGTACCCTAAATATTTCTCTTCTAAACATCCTTATTCAAATTTTTGAGGTTTATTTATTTATAAAAGACCATCTCTAGACCAATTTATAGAAGTTCTAAAGGAATCATTTCAAAGAAGAGGTAGTCGCCCTAACTGATCACTTCCTTTTCATAAACTTCTTAACCTCCTCAAATTCTATGATATTTTTCATAAAATAATAATTAAAGTATATTAAATTTTATTAAATTTTATTATTATTGTTAAAACATCACTATACACCCTCTTTACCATCAAACATGATGTGAAAGTTTCACTAATGTGTACGTACAGCTTATCATCACCACATAGCGATACGATTCATTTTTCATCACCATATTTTATGGATGAGTATTATGATGGGTTTAATGTTTATATGCTATATTTTTAAAATAATTATACTTCTTAAATTATAATATCATATCAAAATTATTACCTTCTAAACCTTTGGAAAATGATAACGTCTCTTGTGCGTACATGTAGACTACCACCTCCATGAAGTAAAGTGATTCATTTTTCATTTCTATTTTACATGGATGGTAAAGAGTATTGATATGATGAATATATATGATAAAATTTATATGATAAATTATTTGTTAAATTTTAATTATTATTTACCTTTATTTCATTCAATCCTTCAAAAATTGAATACAACATTCATGTGTATGTATCACCAACCGTCTCTATGAATAGTGTAATTCATTTTTTATCTTCATAATTATGGATGAATTAAAATATATATATAATGAATATATATTATGTTATAATCAATTAAAATATACTATTTTATATTTATAATAAATTTAAATTTATTATATAGGAGGTCAAATAACTTTCAAAAGAAGACGGACCTAAGGTAAATGATTTCCATCTCACTTTTAATTCTAAGGGTTATATGACTTATATACTACATGTTTTTTTTATTGGTGTTTATACTACCCATGAATTTATTTTATTATTATTCTCATGATAATAAAATGAAATAAATATCTATATAATGTTATTTCTTTCATGGGGATTACAATTCAAAAGTTACTGAAGCTGTAAGGGTTTATTTCACAATCCCATTATTATTCAGCATTGTTTATGTTTAAATATACACTGGGGAGTATTTATATTCTATGTAAATGTTTTCAAAATATTGCTTCAAAAAAAATTCTATTCTTCAATGAGTTTTTAAAGTCAGTTTTTACAGTTTTTTTTAATTTTTTCACATTTTTTAAAAAGTAATATTCCTATCATTTTCTAAATTAGGTTATTTTTTTACTTTTCTTTAATAAGTGTGAAGAGAATATTTTTTTAGATTATATGACATGGGAGGATTTTCCCACAATCATGTTACCTCAATGATTTGAAGATTAATTTATAGTTTTACAAGTTTATTTTCAAATTAAATGTTTTCTTTTATAAGTGAGATTATTTATAAAAGAGATGTGGTTTTAAAATAGAATAGTTATTTTCCTCTAGATTTATTTCAAGTAATCTTTCCAAATATTTTTTTTCCTAAGATGAAATCCTTTGATGTTACTCATACTTTATTGGGGATATGATTAAAGGATAACATATTTATTCTTTATCTGGATGGTTTATGTTTATGATTAAGTGTTGAAATATTTATTAAAACAATTTCTTTTCATGGGTTATAATATGATGAATGTTTTATGATGTTGTGGTATTTTTTTAATTTTGTGATGGGTTAGACCAATATCTTCCTCTAATTCATTGGGTAAATTTTTAGATCTCATGAGACAGTTAAGGGAAAAAAGTGAATGTGCTTGATTAATTATGGGAAACAAGTTGATGTGCTTAATGCATTATGAGAAACAAGTAGACGTGCTTGATCCATTGTGGGAAACAAGTCGATGTGCTTGATCTATTATGGTAAACATGTGTTTTTTCTTGATCTGATGGTCTTAGAAGTTAACCTCTAAAATTTAAATGGTCTATATACTTATGATTATTCCACACATGTTTATGATATGAACTTATGGTTCATGAACTTATGTTTCATGATTTATTTAGGATGATTTCTCATTATTTTGATTCATATATTTTTTAATCATTAATTTTTATTCCATAACTCGTGTTTTATAATCTTTTCTAGATTGGGCATGAATGTTTTAAGTAATGTCCATGATATTATACCCTTATGATCATCTTATTCATTCACATGATTAGTAATTGATATCTCCCATACTTACCCGTACTGAGAATCTGATCTCAATCTTTCTTATGTTCCGTTTTCCCAGGTTATAAAAAAAATTAATAGGGTATTACAATGATTAGTACTATGTGGGAGTTCATTTATCGGATATGTTGAATATATTTTATAAAAATAAGAATATTAATATCTAATATCTAAAGACACTAAACTTATTCAGTCATCAAGCATATTTTTTTTGTAAAATGTATTGAATATTAATATATTAAGATATAATATTTATGTATGTAAATCCTTGGTTTTTAAATAGGTTTTTATATCTATATTGAATAGGGTATTGAAAATTATGTTTCTAAGAACAAGGATATAGTCACTATGAACTCCCAAGGAGAACCATGTTCTTATTGATAACTTATTTTAATAGTGTTTATTATTCTTCATGAATTATATATACATATATATTTCATTTAAAAAATCCCTAATATTTTAGTGTTCATTTAGTATATACTAATTTATAAATTATTTCAATTTAAATTTTGTTTATGTGAGTGACCTATTAGAGAGATAGACTATATGGATTGTAATATATTATATCATTATGAAAATAATAAATATAATACATTAGGATTTAAAAAAATGTCCCATCAATTTGGAACTATTTTTATGGAGGCCAAACACTCACACACATTTTTTTCCACAAAAACATAAAAAAATAAAATGTTTCAAAAAATAAAAAAATAAAACATTATTTCATATAAATTTTTTAAAACTTATTGTTCATGATAGACTATCATAGTGATTATTTTTATACGTGACCTAATTTTCAAGATAAGTTTTGTAGGGAAGAATATTTGGGGAATAATGTTTAAGAAAATAATAAAATTACTAAGTTAGTGAGAATTCATATTTAAATTTTTTCCACTTCACTTAGATAATTGAAAAGACAAGTTCAATAAAAATAAAATCTTATTCCTCCTTCATTCCAATATGAAATTGAAGTGGTTGGGTCTATATTTAAAAATTACCCAACCACTGTGAGGAATCTTTTAAGTAAGCCAAACTAGAAACATTCACCCAGGACAAGCCCATTCTGAGGGGGGGTAGTGACCCCTCCCCCCCTAAAGATTAATTTATGCATTTTTAGCTATCCCAATAGGAATCATCGACCTGTATCCAATAAAAGTAATTCTATGGGGCATACATTCCAGATTAAGATATTGATTCCAAATCAATTAAGGGAGTAAATATTTTAATAGATTTATTTTATTTTGATCATTATTTAATTGAATCACATTCTATATCCTTCTACTATGAAATTATAGATCTATACAAGTAGTATATTTTCCTCACCTATGAGGAAAAACTTCATTCAAACATTATTGAATAAAAAATGGTGCTTAAATTTGAATAGTTAGATGGTCAACATTAAGATCTCAATGATACCATGGTGGTATAACTACCTCTTATAAATAAACATTCACATAAAATGGATGAGGAGACCATGAAAGACAATTTGGAGCCACTCTATATTTTCTCCACCACTCTGTTCTTTTTCTTCTCTCTCTATTATCTTCTGGGGGTTGGGTTATATTTTATTTTCTTTGGATGTTCCCACTCTTGAAATCCAATTAATGATGGGGATAGAAAAAACATGTGGTAGTTTATTACTTGAAAACTCCATCCACCTTCTAATTGGGGAAGACCAGGTAACACCCCAAGATTTTGTGAATAATTTTTTTCAAATTAATTTAATCTTTTTGACATTTATCAATTCAAACACAACTATAATATTTTTTAAAAAATATATTAAAAAAATAAGTCGTAATTTCATTATATGATACACCAAGGTAAGCTTTCTCTATACACAACATCAACTTTCCTTGCACTAAATGCAACACCGACTTAGCCTATGTTACACACAACACAGTGTTTCTATGAAACATCATTTTATAATTATTTAAAAAAGATAATTATAAACTAGCCATTAAATATAGTAACATGAATAGTAATAACTAATTTTATAAAATTATTTATAGTTTTGTTATATAAATAAAACATATCGATTATGAAACGTATAATTTTCCGTGAAGTATTTATTTGTTTTAAAATAGTATTTTCTCAAATGAATTGCTTTTTATGTCCTTTTGTGAATAATAATAAAATTAATTTCAGAAAATTTTAAAAATATAATTTGGTAAAATAAACTAAAATTTTTAATTCATGATGTTGAAATTATCTTAGGGTGAAAGTTTTAGGTTTTTCTGAGAAACATCATTTTTGAATGAATAATGAAATATACTAAATTTTAATTCAAAACTTCTTTTTCACATAATTTATTTATAAAGTTAAATTATATTTTAATTTGGGTTTATAGTATAATTAGATAAAATATATATCAATTAATCCAACTAGGTAATTTTAACTAATTTTACATTGAAATTGGATATAAAAACTTAACAAACTTTTGAACATTTAAACTTTAAAAACCTTTAGTATCATCTCGTCAGCGAGATTAATTTTAAATTCATTTTGGGCACTTATGTGTTTGGAATTTTGAAAAATGGATTCCATATATTGAGTCATAAAAATTTATAATTTTTAATAACATAAAATTAGTTTTTAATGAAAAATATTAGTGAAAGTGATTAAAATTAATTATAATTATTAAGAGAAAAAATAGTTTAACAAAGGACTAAACCTTAAACATAAGACCCAAAACTACCATGAGACTATCTAAAATCCATTGGCTGACCATATTTAAACCCTATAATCTCTTTTATTAAATTGGATTCATTATATAACCAATTTTATTAGGAAAATCATGGGTGGAATTCTCTTTTAAAAAATTTACAAGAATACCACCCCTCCTCTACTATAAAAAGACACCCACCCTTTACACATCCTCACACCTTTTAATCCCTTTGTCTCTCCCAAAAATTTCTCAAATATGCTCCCAAATTTCCTATATTCATATTTAAAGCCTAAATTTTGGAATAAATCAATCCAAGGAATCCCATTGGTGCAAACCAAAAAGAGTTGCCCGAAGAAAAGGAGGTTTGAACGTCTATAAAGAAGGTCAAGGCTTAAGGTAACAGAACTTCATATGACTTTTTATTTCCATGAGATACATTCCATATTACCCACTAGATTTTTTGTGGTGTGTATACTTACCTATGATATGTTATATCATTAATCTACTTTATTTAAAGATATTAAAAGCCTTAAATTGATGTTATTCTTTCATGGGTATCATGATTGTAATGTTACTCATGTAGTAAGGGTTTTCTCATCTCACTTTTATTATCCATGAGAAACAAGCCAGGTTCACCTTGTATTTCTTATATTTGGTGTTTATACTACCCATAAATGTATTATATCATTATTATACTTAAATTAATGGGTTTTTTCATATCCAATTGATGATTTTTCTTTCAAGAGGTTTATGTTTTAAAAGTTACCAAATTGGCAAAGTAATTTTTTCTCAATTTTCCATTATTGAGACACATGATATATTATACACCTATATTATTTTATGAGGTGTATATACTACATTTTTACATTTTATATCATGAATATACTTATTTTCCTGATATTTTAAGACTCATGTAATGTAATTATTTTAATTATATTATGATTTAAAGATACAAAAATGGTAACAATTTATATCATCAATCTCATTATTTCATGAGATTTTTTATGATTATGCTTCCATTGATGAAATATTATGATCCATCTCTTAATAAATATCATGAATTTTATTAAAATATGGATATGAAAGTTATAATAATGTAATATTACCATCTTTCTACTCTTTGGTACTTAAGATAATTAAGAAAATGTGTTATTAAAATCTAACTTTATTTATCCTTTATGTTGGAAATCTGTATTCTTTCAAAACCACGTTTTCTAAAAAATATTTAAAAAATGTTTTAATATTTTCCAATTATATTTAAATTACATTTTTAGCCACGTATTACCTTTTTAAAATATGATTTTAAAATGAATATTCTTATTATTTTCCGATCAAGGAACTTTTATGGACTTTTAAGGTGAAAATAGAATGTTCAATATGTACAGACCTACCTGCTATCAGGACCATTATTTCCTTTGAAGATTCATTTTTAATTTTCCAAGTTTATTTTTTTGAAATTTTTTTTTAAATATTTTATAAATTTGTTAATTTTAAATAAAATTAAAATAAAAAGGGTTTCTAAAAATTGTTTTATGTTAAAAAAAGTTTTAAATGATATAAAAATATTTTTTATATGTTTTATAAATTTTTTATTTATAGTAAAACGTTTTAAATTATTGGAAATCTTATTTTATATGTTTCTAAAGCATTTTTAAGGAAAAAAAATTTCAAAATCATTTCTTGATTATTTTATAGGTTTTCAAGGAAAAAAAATTTCAAAATATTTTCACGCTTCTTTTATTAGTCTTCAACAAAAAAGGTTTTCATAATGTTTTTAAGCCTTCTTTATATGTTTTCAATGTATTTAAAAATAAAATGTATTTCAAAATGTTTTATTTTTTAAAAATTATTATTCAAATAAGAAAGGATATTTTCTTTAAGAAATGATTTTAAAAGATATACCATAACAGTTTCCTATCTAAGATGATATCTGTTGATGTTACTCATTTCTGTATAGGAAATGATCCAAAGGATATATTCATATTATTTATATGAATGGTTTAAGTTTTGAAGGCATGAGGTTTATGAAAACTTGTTTCTCTATCACGGGTTATAGTTTTATGAAACCAATTACACTTACATAGGTCATATGCTTATGAAACCTATTTCTCTTTAAAAGGTCATACCATGATAAATGATTATAAAACTCATTTCTATTCAATGAGTTATACCATGATAAATTATTATTAAACATTCTTTATTTCATGGGTTATTCAATAATGAAATGATTAGGAATTATATATATTTTACATAGGTTATAATATGATTAAATTTTTATGATACCCATTTCATTTCATGGGTTATGATATGATTCTTATAAAAACCATATATTTTTATGGGTCATAATATGGTGAAAGTATTATTATATTTTGGTACATGAATGTATGTTTTTAATATGATATGGTTGGGACCTATATCTTCCTTTAATATATTAGGTAATGATAAATGTTTTATGAGATCAAGGGGTACATAGGAGGGCATACCAAACCTAAAATAAGAGTGTTCATAGGAGGGAATCTAAATCCTAAAATAAAAGGGTACATGGGAGGGCATCCCAAGCCCAAAAAAAGGTACATGGGAGGGAATCCAAATCCTAAACCAAGATAGTATATGGGATGGAACCCTAATCCCAAAATAGGAGGGTAAAAAGTGGGAAAACCCAATCCCGAAGTAGGTACACAGGTGATTATCCCAATCCAAACATATTACGAAGGTATTGGTAGGAATCCTTGACAAATAGTGTTTATATAATTATGTATATACCACAATTCATTGTCTTATTCCTAGGTTATGATTTCATGGATTATGATCTTGAATTCCTTATGATTCATGTCTTATGAACTATAAATAATTATGTTCTGATACATGATCATGATCTTTGATATGTAGGGTATGAACTTGTAGGGATCCTAATCACAATATCATACACTTAGGTTGATTATATGCTTAAAAATTTCCTTTATTTACCCTTAATTATCATTCGATCTCACCACTTTGTTATTCTTCCCTTCCCCATATTTTGACCAATTTTTTTTGTAGAATTACTATGGGGGAAGATCTTTGTGGGGAACATTGAAGATATTTTATTGAGTTAGAATATTTTTTCCCATGTTTCCAAACAAACTAAACAAATAATGTATTTGGTCTTCTATTTGTATAGTGCTTTAAGTATTTTTCCAAATTGATGTAATGTTAATGTCTGAAAAGTGAGTTCATTATGGGATAACTAAAAATACCATACTGGGGATAATAAAAATCTAGCACCCACTTAGGGGGGGTTAAAACCAACTTTTATCCCTTTTCTTCTTTAAATTTATCTTTTTTATCTATAATTTTATATCTATAATGTTCATATGTTTTTTTTCTAAATTTTTAAAATTTAATTTATAGTATCTTGGAACATAACATAAGTATTTCACTTCCTAAATAAACTCAAGTTTCATTTCTCTGTTTATTTTGTTTTATTTCCCATATCTTTTTAATATATTGAGGTAAATTAAGGGTTAGTTAAATTTAAGTGTCGGGGAAGTTTATACTAGATTAAGAGTCTTTTTCATCGTATTTATGTTTTTATTTTTTATGAACATTGATCTTTAATGAATATTCCTCATGATTTTCACTCATTAATTGATTTGGGAAGAGTTTTATATATTTTTAATGAAATGTAAGTTTAAATGATTGTTGATGCTAAAATTTTTCTAAGAATTTTATTTTTAATCCTTTTTACAAGTTAAAACAATTTTTTAAATTCAATTCCCATTAAAAAAATAACTCAAAAATATTTATCCATTCATGTGAGGTGTTCTAAACAATTTTGACATATTTCTTCAATACACTCAAAATCTAATGAGGAACATTTATTTTTTGAGCAAACCAGAACATATAATTTTTCCATTTAAAATATTTAGAGTTTATAAAATGGATTTAATATGATTGAAAAATTCTTTGGCTAGAAAAATTATTAACTAGAGACCCACCCTTTCCATATACCCTTGTTTAACACAAAGAATACATGAATTTACTTATAAGTTTAAGCCACAATACATGCTAGTTTTTCTTACCTACCCTCAATATTAATATTTTTTCATGGATACGTCAATTTTGAGTATAGGGGAAGGTCCTTTTATACGTGTCATTCTTGGAAGAAACTCATTGTTGGATGTACGTAGTGTGTGTTATTATTCTGTGTATTTAAAAAATGGGAATGAGTCATTATTCATTATACATCATTTATATAATATTTTTCTCAAAAAAAGGAATAAAATAAAATAAATAAAACATGGATTTGTGATTGAATAATTCATTATGATTACTTTCAGGATTTTTTATTCATTCATTGTTTTTATTTCTCATCTCATCTTCAAAGAAATAAAATAAAAAATGTAAAAAAATAAAAGTAGAAATACGATGAAATCATTCATTGTTTTCAACGCTTGAATCATGGACCATTATATTAAAAAGGACTTTTTAGTGCACATCTTGTAAGGGGAATTGAATGAGGAAATTCTTGTGTATTAAATTTAATATTAATATGATAACATTTTAGTGCCATACCTCTTCTTTTTCATTATTTTAATTTTTAAATTATTTTCCCACAAATTAATAGTTAAAAAATCATCTTAAAATACATAAAATTTCAAAAAACAATTAAGTTTTTTGGAATAATGTTGTGGGAATTTTCACAATCCAATAGAGATCATGCTTGTGTTTAGGAATGATAAATACTCAATTTCAAATCCTTTAGTAAGAGAGAAATATTTTTTCCGAGTGGTAGGTGTGACATGCACATGGGGATTATCATGAAATTGAATGGAATTTTTTATCAATATTGGGAGGTTGGGAGTTAAAATTTATGTTCGAGGATTGAATTTTACTTACATGTGACAATTGAGTAGTCTTTCCTTTTTTATTTTGAGAATTTTGTCTTGATAATAATATAGATGATTTTTCAGGAGTGCAATGTTTATGTGTGATGGATTATTAAAAACAATACTTTCATATATTTTATTATGTAATTCAAAAAAATTAGTCCAACCAGTTTATCATTTTAAGGTTAACTATAAATATTTTATTTTTTATCAGTAATTTGGGATTTATTGTGAAAATTATTAAATTTTATATTTTTATTCAGTTTTTTATTTCATCAAAAACTTTTCTAAAATAATTCAAATTTTAAAATTAAATTTTTTAGGATTTAATATTTATTTGGATACATTTCATTCAATTAGGATAACTACTTAAAGTAACCATAAGAGTCCCTAATTAAGAATACATTTGGGGCCTTGGAATATGTGTATAAATTTAATGAATTTTGATTATCTTCCAACATCTCACAAAGTACTAGTAAAATAAAAATAATTTTTTTTATAAAGATAGAGACTATTTTTAGGAAACAAATTCCTTAAATAGGGATACTCTAGATTCCTTAATTATTAAGGAAATAAATTCATGGGAAACTAGATGATTGGAATTCAAATAGTCTGTTTGGATAGAATTTTTTTAGTAATTGTGTTATAAAATTTACTAAACATGTCCAAAGAAGATGATTTTTTTTGGTTGATCACATAATACATAAAAATATAAATTCATGGAATACCATATTTCAATATACTTCCATTAATGGGATTAATTAACATTATCATCCAGAGTAGTTATTTTTGAGTGAAAATGAGACACCGCTTCCTTAAAAAGATTTACCTTCACTTCCATTTAATGTAGTTAATAATTTTCAGTATCTAAGGAAATATTTTTCTATTCTAATAGTCATGTATATATTTGATATGTTTTCTTTAACTTACTCTTAGTCTTTAAATTTTCATTTGTGTTTCCCCCACCTTGCTTCTCTATTCTTCATTATTGTGGAGAACTAACCTTCTCTATTGTTTCAGGGGGGAAGTGGTGATGTTTTAGTTTGTTGGGGTATAATTTTTTATATTATTATATTATATGATTTTAGTAGTGGTCAAACTAATTTCTCCTATGGTTTCCTTGATTTACCTTCTATTGTCTTCTTCCCCTATTTATCTTTTATACTCTCCATTATCTTTACAATTTTTCATATGGTGGAGTTTAACTATGGTGGTGATGTGTTGTAAATAGTTTTCATAACCATATATTGAGATAGATTTTTCAACATGAAGTGGTCTCTGATTATGAAAATGTGAATTCAAACAAGAAGGAGTACAATGATAAGATTTTATGTATGAATTGAATAATTTTTTTCAAATTATTATTTATATAATGTGTATAAATTTACTTTAAAATCTCATGGAAAATAATGTTATACTTGATATAATATTTTCTTATTGTTTATTATTTTCCATGAATTATATATATATTAATTTAATTTTATAAAATCCAAAATCTTTTAGTTTTTATTTTTTATATATTATTTTATTAATAATGACAATTGAAATTTAGTTTTTTTTGTGGCCTCATCGAGATATTGACCCTATGGATTTTACTATATTTCATTCTTATAAAAATGAGAAATAAATTTTGTTAGGATTCATGTAAATTCCTCCCATTAACACAAATTGCATAAATGGATCTAACATGGATTACTTATTCAATATTAATCAAGATGTTGGGAGGAACTTTCTGTATATAGGTATAGAACTAAGAAACCTTGATAATCTAATAATTAAATTTGATATTATGAAATTGAAAAAATCAAGTGAAATTTATAGTTTTAACTATGAAAATTTTCATCTTACTTTGAGATATTTTTGTTTACCGTACATCATGAATGAAAACCATCAAATAATATAACCTACTATGAAAGATAATATTTAGTTTAAAACAAGTATAATACAATTATTTCATAATTTTCATGGAATTATAGGATAGGATTCAAACATCAACATCATGGATTTTTCTATAGTTTGTTCCAAATTAAATGAAAGTGGAGTGGTAGTGGAACAATTATTATGGAGGGAATTTCCTTTCTTTCTTGAATGAGTATCCCTAGAGTGGTTGTTCAAACTCTAGCTAGGAGAAGTCATATGTTGGGATGAGCTAAAGAATAATTTCCTTAAAATATTTTTGAAAATCTCAAGGAGAAAATTTTAAAGGAAGGAAATCAATTATAATAGACAAGAAACATGAGAGAAACTCTATGACTACTAAGAGATATTTGAGAGGATTTTTAAAATTTGTACCCACTAAGCCATAATGGAATATCATTTATTAGTATTATTTAATGAATTATTTATATATAGTGATAGAAACCTACTATATGAATTTTCCAGAGGATAAATAATTAAAAAATCATAAGTGGAATAAAAATTTTGATAAAAAACATTACACAAAACTCACAACAATTTGTAAAAAGTGGTACTTTGATATCAGGATTTAATGATGTAAGTTCCATTGAATCGCCTCTATTTGAATATAAACAAAAATAGTTTACCCCTTTAGTATGAAAAATTTATCTTATTATATTTAATGAAACAATAACACTTATTAAGGTATTCAGTCATTTTTATTCACCAAATCATTTCACTAAAAAATATGAAAAAGTGTAGGATATATAGTATTGTATTAATATTTTAAAAAAATACCATCTCAACAACCAAGACAAGTATTGATATAAATTTACCAATTCTAATATGGATTTAGAAATCTATATAACCAATATAGGACACCATATTAACTTGTATTAACTTCCTTCATTCTTATAAAATTTCATGAAAGTATACAAACAACCATATCAACCTACACTATTTCAATAGAGAAAACCCATTGATAAAGAATTATATATCTCTCAACCTTAATATCATGCTCAAACATACATATATTTTCGGGAATTGAAAAATTAAGTGAAAGAATTAAAAAAAAATAACAGGGAGTGTAGTTAAATGAGAACCAAGAACCACAAGAAATTATTAGGTCAAAACTACCTAATATTAAAGTTAATGTGAGTTTGATTACAACAAGGAGTGGTAGGAACATTCAATATTAACTAAAATTTATATTGTAAATGATTTATGTAACTAGTGAAAAATATGATTTCAGTTATGAAAAGAAAGTGAAAGAACCTTGTACTCAATCTGAGAAACATTTGAATGTGAAAGAGACTATTCCCATAACTTTTTAACTAATATTGACTTAATATAATAAAATACATAAAGAATAAATACAAAAAATAGATTATGGAAAAATTCAAAATGGTTAATTTCTACATACTAATTTTGGGATCATGAAACCAGATTCCAAAAAATTCCATGTTTCTTAAGGAAATATAAACCAATAATAAAAGGATACAACTAAATTGATGGGAGGGATTAAGAAGGAATGTTTTAGATATAATCACACCAAAATTACCTAAGAAATTACATGATCTAAGGACCATATCAATACCATTTACCATTGAGTCTATATCATCCATAGATGATTTATTTATTTTTGGAACTTCTATTAATGTCATTCAAAATTTTATTTTTTATTTTCTATCAATTAAAGAGATCAATAAAACAAGAGTGATACTTCAACTTTCTAATTAAGATACTATATTCATAGTGGGAGTCATGGAAAATGTACTTATACATGTTCATAACCTTATAGTCCCAACTTATATTTATATCCTCAATATAAGGAAATAATGAACACTGGATCAATCACCCATAATTCTCGATATTCCATATTTTAAGACTACCCAAACCATAATCAATGTTATTGAAGGCACTCTCATTATAGAGACAGGTTAAAATATGGTTCATTTCAATATTTTTTTCTATGAAATTTACTCAAGAGGAATATTCTTTATTCACACTCAAAAAATTATAAGGAAACATATTCATTTAATGAAAATGATATAATAAAATAAATTCTAAATATTTTTAAACAATTGTGATTTGAAAAACTCATGAGAAATATTCATGAACAACTGGGGTTCACTACACAATAACCAGAGGATGTAGAATATTATATTTTCTTGAATCGATATTATATTTTATTCTCACTTCATAAAAATGGCACATTTACTTTTCTATAGAGACTCATAAAACCTGAGATAAGTGAACCTAAATAGCTACCACCTCTTATTTGACCACCTAATAAATAATTTAAATTACTTAAATAAGAGTTAAAATATGTTCATTTAATGATTAAGGATAATTTTTCATTAATAATTGCTAGAAACCTATCAATTGACTAAGATCTCAAACTCATTGATCTTTTAAAGTATAATGTGAATTCTAGATGGTGGAGTCTTTTGGATATATCCATACATGGTCCTAAAATATGAATTCATATAATCTTCCTTAAAGATAAATCCAAACTTGTTAGGAAACCCAAATAATAATAAACACAACCTTGATGTAATTAGTTAAAAAATAAATTGGCAAATTTTTAGAATCATACATAATATACATCATTTCTAACTCACATTGGGTAAGACCCTTCCACATTATACCTAGTAATACTAGACTCGCAACTATTAAGAAATAAATGAATGAAATATTCTATATGTGAGTAAAAATAGTTGGAGAGTTTGAGTTAAATTTTCTAAACAGAACCAAATTAATAAGAAATAAAATTTTTCAATATTGTTCATAGAATAGATTCTTGAATGAATTTTAGGAATCTCCAATTATTTATTCCTTGATGGATTTTTAGGCAATTTACAAGTTATTATTCCTCTTTAGGATCAATAGAACCCCACTTTAACCTACCCATATGAAATATTTACTTATAATAGAATCTAATTTGGAATTTTTAATTCCCCTTATACATTCCAATTATGTAAGGTAATACTTTTCTCTTACATTAAAAAAGAGTGCATGGATTTTTTCTTACATGATTCACTATTTTTTGAAATTTATTTGATCATTTCTTGCTAAATTTTGATAGATTTTTTAAAAAAAATGTATTGAAATGGATATTATTCCCTATTTTTAAAGGTGACACTTCATAGATTAAAAGGAAGTATCCTAGGAAATATGATTTCAAAAAATGGAATTGTAGTTAATGAAGAAAATATTGAAATCATCTATGTTTTTTCTTACTCACATATGTAAAACATATCAGAAAACTTATAGGGAAGTCACATTTTTATAGGATGTTGATAAAGGATTTTAGTGATATAGTTTTACTATTTTGATATTTTATAAATAAAGATACTAAGTTTGTTTTTGTTTATTTTTTTAGGAAATATTTTGATGAGTTGATTATAATGTTCACTTCATCACCAGTAATGAAACCACAAAATTAGTAAAACCATGTTGAACTAATTTTCTATGATTTTAATTTTTCCTTGGGATTCGTTCTAACATAGGGGATCGAAGTAAAAATCCAAATAATATATTTTACTTCAAAGATATTGGAATCTTCGCAAAATAACTACACAACCACTAAGAAGGTGTTTATTATCAATTATTTTTGGTTGTAGAATTTTAGGTCATTTTTTCTAGGTGCTAATGTAATTATATTTTCTAATCATGCAGATCCTATTTACCATTTTAAAAATTCTAGGGTGGAATAAAGGTATGTAAAATGAATATTTTTTTCTCAAGAATTAAATATTTAAATTGAAGGTAAACAAAAAAAAAGAACCAAGTAGCAGATCACTTGAGAAGACCACCACACACTACCAAGGTTATATCCTCAGACTAAGAACCTATTAATTATAACATAACATGTGAGTAAATATTATTAATTGAATGATAATTTATATTTTATGATGAAATGGTTAACTTTTTTGTTACTTTTTAAATCCTAGAACATATTAATATACAAAAAATTATAATAATTAATTCTAAATCATTGTTTTATGTATGGGATGACCCCTACCTTTGAATAATATATAGTGATCATTTAATTAGATACTTTATGCCTAAAAGTGATGCACCCTATATACTAATTTGTTTTCATACCCTATCTTATAGAGACTACTTTAGAACCCAAATAAATTACAAGAAAGTGTTAGAATCTAATATGTATTAGAAAAATATTTTAAATGATTCCCATGAATTTTGTAAAAAATTCCAAAAATTACAATTCATAAAAAAATCTTAAAAATAAAATAAATTCCTCAACAACCCATTAACTTTTGGGAAATCATTAATGTTTATGGTATGAACTTTATGGGATCATTTCAAATATATTTGGAAACATTTAAAAATTTATAGATATTGATTATGTTTCTATTTTGGTGAACTCTAAGGTCACCAAGACAAATTATTCTTTTATTTTTTGGGATTTTGTCAGATATCACATATTCTGGTATACACGGAGCCTTCATCAGCGACCAGGGAACACCCTTTTATAATATAATAAGGTAATATTTGATTAAAATATATGGAGTAATCCATAAAACATCCACACCATACCACCCCATACCCTCAGGCATACTTACACAACTAATAAATAAGTTAAAGGGAGTATTGAGAAGAATGTCAATTCAAAGATAAAATATTAAAGATAGTGGTTTGAGGTCACATTATGGTATTACAGAATAGATTATGAGATAACCACAAGAATGGGTCTTTATAGGCTGGTTTATGGGAAGATTTTTCACATACTTGTGTAAGAGGAACTTAAATCCTATTGGGAAGTGAAGAAGAGATGTTATACATGAAGTAAGATAGATATAAAAGTAATATTCCCATACAAGAAATAGATGAAATTTAATGTTAATCCCTTTAACATGACATAATTATCAAGGGGAAATCAAAGTTGAAACATGAAAAGTAGATACAAAATAAAAAAATCCATCATAGAGAGAATGTTCTTTATTATAACTCTAGACTAAGATTCATACTAGTTAAGATTCATTCAATATGGGAAATAAATTTTTTAGTTACTGGTGATCCATATATAGTTTTTTTGAATTTACCAGAGGAGGAGAAAAGAAATATGGATGAGAGTGAATAAATTCTATGAGAGATTTCTAAACAAGCCCTTAGAGAATTTTAGAATCATCTAGAAATTATATAAATGAACCCACTAAGTTACCCTTTCCTTTACATAGTTGAATGTTTTATTATTTTATAATATCTTAATCAAGATCACATCTAGTATAATTTACTTAGGATATTGCATGAAAAAATAGGGGAATGGTAATTTACATACATTAAGAATTTTTGTTTTCTTTTTTGTTTTTTTATTATATTTTTCATGTGTTTTTATATGTGTTTTATAAAATTTGAGCTAAAATAATAATCCATATAAGAATTGTAAGTAGTGAAACAATTGGGTAAGTTTAATGATTTTTTTAAAAATCAATTGATAAAATTTTAACATAAAAGGCTTCTCATGTATCAAATTTTTTATGTGAACTTACAAGAAATTTGAACTCAATATTTGGTTATTTTTTTGAAAAATAAAAGCAACAACTCAAGGATCATCCAAAAATTAAATTCTCATAAATTATACCAACTAAATTAAAATTAGAAGATGGGAACTGATACATAAAATTTCTTGAGATAACATGACATAATGTGTGTGTGAGTTTGAGATACCAATAAGAGTTAGAGTAACCTAAGATCCAACTACCTAAACCTTCCTTACAAACCTTGACTATAAAATGTAACCTCATTTGGTGTATTCTATTTTTGATTGTTTAGTTATAGTTTAGCTACACTCATTCAATAAGTTTATTTACTAAACTTTTCCAGGAAAAAAATAAAATAAATTCATATTTATCAAAGTGGGGTGGATTTATTTAGGGAATTATGAACTCAAATAAATAAGGGGAAGTTGATGTATAATAATTTTGTTTAATAAGTATTGATTATTTGTATAATTGGTATGTGTATGAGGATCTCAAGATAGATAGATTCATTAAAAGTATAGAATGTTGAATATTTAATTAAACTAATCCCTTTTAACTTAAAATTCATTTTATTATGGTTGAAAAATGAGAGGAGATGAAACCCTTGTGAAGTTATTAAAAGTGATTACATGGGGATAAGTAATAGTTCATGTGTGGGGGATGTGATTCTTGTGAATTATTTTTCATATTTCATCCATTATACATTCATTTTTCCCTTACACATGATAAGAATAATCAGTCTATAATTTTTATAGCGTTACCCATTATTTCAATAGATTTAATAAATATTTCTAAAATTTACCAATTTATGGACATACTTTATTAATTATGTATTGAGAATAAAATGAATTTTTTAATTTATATAAACCCTTGAATTGATGATTTTTATAAAGATGGTGAACTATTGAAATTAATTTGAAGAAGGGAGTATAATATCTATATCCAAGGCTCAAGTGTACGTAAAGAGAATAACATAACCTCGTGATGTATCCTAATGATCCTTCATTTGAATATACACAATCTCCTGTATATAACTCACATTATGTATGAATAAAAATATTGGATTGTGATGATTGTTTATGTTAGTACAAAGCTAAATAAATCTCACATCCAATCCCAAGATTACATTTTCACCTCAATGTAGTCTCACATTATCCATCATGATATTACATAATTTTCCTAATAGATGTTATGTTGAAATACCAGGACTATATTAACCTTAAAATTACATGGGTTAAACACTCAAGATGTTATCATGAGACAACACCCTCACGTAGAATCCACCATAGCCTGCATTTTCACTCACTGTAAGGTCAAGAGACAACATAGGAGATTATATAAAACATGATACTATCTGTATCATGTTCCCTTATTTTATGAATTAATTTTTTTGAATAAATGAAGATACATTAGAAAGAAATTACTCCCATGTCACATGCCAAGGTTAAGTCCAAGAAAACATGTTACATGTTACACCTTGAGGATACGTTCACACCCAAACACTATATCAGGAGGTGACTCATGTTCCATTTGAAATTTAATGTACTATAAGGGAACCCAACCCAAGAAAAAATTACCAACATAATTCCATGTGAGTATCCATTTTAGGATACATTAGAGAAGTTGTACTCTTAAATCTTAATTTCACAAACAATTATTGCTATACTAGCCCAACAATATAGTTTACTCATACCTTTGTGTTGGGTTCCTAAACACTATTGAACAATCTTAAACGATCAAAAGAAGTGGATTCCAGAACATTAAGCCCTTAATCAATATTTTGGACACATGGAGCACATTCAAAGGATTTGAGGACCAACGGAATATTAAATTCACCCTGACCAACCAAAACAATAATTTTTGCAATAGACCGGTAGGTGGAATACGATTCTTAGGAGAGAGTAATATTTTTGATATTATTTAACCTCACCTTCACTCATGTATTTAAGGAAGAAACATACATTGAAAATGGATCTAATACTTACCACCATTTTGACATGTGAAAAAATACATAAATGATGGGACTGTTATAAATAGAGTATGGATAACTAGATCTGAGGTATAAATTAGATTTTATTACTTTTAAGATTAATGTCTAATGTTGTGATCTCTCACTTGTAAGTCCAAACACCATAATCAATGATTATTCATGTGGTGGATATCCTTGTGATTTATTTTTTTCTAATATATATCTAATTCCTATTGTTATATTAATCATAAATTCAACAATGTATGTTTGGTTTTTTTGAGTTTATAGTTAATCTATATGAATTTTTTGTTTCCTCCTTGATTGTCCATTCATAATATCACTCCACTCAATCATATATATATATATATATATATATATATGATGGAACATGAGTTATATAGTGGTGGTGTTTATAGAGAGCATTGACACATGTATAGAAGGAAGAATATCATTATCAGTTTCTTAGGATGTGAAGAGGCCTGAAAAAATTACTTATATTTTACATCATTTCTATAAATAAACATTAAATATCATAACAAATAACACCCCAAGACCTAATGGTCTAGTTTATTTATAGGTTAGTTATATAATTGTTCTATTACAAATTATTAATTAAATATATCAAATAAAAGTTTACACACATGAATTATTCCTATACATATCCATGCATATAAATTCATAGAGAAATTCAAAAACAAAAGAAAGGAGTGGTCTCAAATACTCAGTATGGTAAAAAAATACCAATGAGTAATATTGAGTTAAATTATAAAAATGTGAGAGAACATGAAAATAAAATAAATACTTGTTTAAAAAGAACATGGAATCATAATAACTAGAACCATTGAAATAGAAGAAACCCCATGGTGATAAAAGAAATTAGAAGAAATAACTCACCTATATCACTACATCTCGATGCAATCGTACACACCATATAGAAACATTTGAAATAAAAAATTTAATGAAATAATTTCAAATATTAATAAAATTATTTACATGGTTTAGACTACATCTTACCCCATGGGGGGAAAGACCAAAAATTTATATTTATGGAATATAAGATATTTACTATATTGTGCTCAAAATTCCCCCTAAACAAATGACCACCATACTATAACCCAACAGGTATAATCAATTCCACCATATTACAATATTTGTGAAGATTATACCCCATAGATTGGATCTTAAAGGGAATTCCATTACCTTTTTTATGAAATTCGCCACCTTAACTCATCCTTCTAGTGAATAGTGAATGCTTCTAGAAACTCCTTGAGTTTACTCTTACATAAACTTTTGAAGAACCCTTATGTATTCTCAAACGTAACCCTTACACATGTCTTTTGCATCTCCATGATTCATTTATCTAGACTCATCAGTTTCTTTTAGTTGAACTTTATCTATTTTCAGTTATTTCTGTTTGTTTTATTTCATGATTGTGGAAATTTCCACACTGCTCCACCATCACCCTTAAAATTTTATAAATTAGACTTATGGAATAAATCCTTTTTTAAATTATAAAAATCTTTTAGAAAATTGATTTAACAAGACTAAAACTGACAATGTATCACTTGAAAATAATTTTTTATATTTACTACTATGTCCTCAATCTATATCCATAAAATATATACCACTCAAAATAATTTTTTACAACTACATTGTATTATCCATTATTGACTAAGGCATAACATTGGCATAGTATATTTCAGACTACAACCTTAGTTATGATATCTACGAGATTAGAAACTCCTTAAAACATCTGTAGATTGAGAACCTTGTTATCCAAAAACACTGATATGAAGTGATACTTAAGATGGATATACTTTTTCATGGAATGATACATTGTATTATTAGATAATTGGATCTTAGATTGTGAATCATAGAATAAAATCACAACTTCATTTGTTCCCATGGGATATTTTATCATCACATTCGGTAAAATAAAATCCTCTGTATCCTCTATTAGTGAAATATACTCTACTTATCTTCTTGAAATTGCAACTACAAAGTGATGTTCTGACATCTAACTCATAATTATTCATTATAAATTGAACACATAGCTAGTGCTACTCCCCAAATCGTCTATATCTCCACCAAATTATAGATATGAAAACCCCTATAATTATTCATCCATTCCAAAATAAAGATACAAACCTTTAAAACATTTAAGGTACTAAAAGATCCACCTTAATTCTTCCCATCACTCTATTATATGATTATCCAAGATATTACTAACCACTTCCAATACATGTGAAATACACAACTATGTATAAACCAATACATACATCAAGCTTTCAACTGCTTATGTACTAGGAAAATTTTCCATATACCTAGTATTTAATTTTATTTTAGGATCATTCTACTTACTTAATTTAAAATGTATGGGTAAGGTATTTTTATCCTATTTTGACTCACTCATTCTGAAACATTCCACCACCTCCTGGATGAAATCAAACTGATGTAGGAACAATGTTTTGGAACTTAATTCTCTAATGATCTGCATCACCAATATCTATTTGTTTAATCATGATCATTTATCTAGATATTCCAAAAAATATCTTTCCAATCACATATACCATTACTAGTATGAAAATAAGTATTTCATCCTCATAGAGAAGTAAGATGATGAAATTACTATTGTCAAACAACTTCCAGCCATAGCAATGATCTTTATTACTCTATATGAGCATTAATTTTCCAAAAAAAGTGTTGAAATTCTATTTCTACTACCTTGGAACTTTCTTAAAACTGTAAATTATTTGTTATAACTTGAACACAATATTATTATCTCATTTATCCATGATATGTTTCAACTACACTATGTAAATCTATTCATCTGTGTTTCTATGAAAAAAATCAGATTTTAAATATACTTATTCCATATAAAATCCTTCAATGGAAACCATTGTATGTTTTATATGAATATTCACATGTCAAAAAAGAGAAAATATCTTAGAAAAACATAAACCTTTTTTTATTCAAAACTATTTACAAATATCCTTACTTTTTTCTAACTAATACCGTTCACTTATTCTTTCTAATGATAAACCCATTTTCTCTAAATAACTCCATTCCCATCAAGTAGTTCCATTATCTCTAATGTTCCATAAACATGTAATGAATCCATTTCATCCATAATGGATAACTCATATTGACTTGATTCATTCATTCCTACAGCCTATTTCCAGCTTTCAGGTTCTCCATCATCTATGGGAAGTAATAGTAAATGTTACTTATGTATCTTTGCACTTGGTGCCGAATCCTAGTTGACCGAAAAAACTGATTTTTTCATCTAATATCCATCTAGAACCACTAATTGTAATTTTTCATTTTCTAAATCACTTCTCTAAGATTCTATAGTCCCCATGATTTTCAATACATCTAGCCATTGAAACATTATTTAAACTTGATCTATATATGAAAATCCGCTTGAAATATATCATGTTTTTAGAACAAATGTACTCCCTAAAATTTTTAAAGCATGTGAAATATTGATACATTTATTAAGATAAACCTCATATTATGATGAATCTTTGAGCTCATCTATATTTTCTATATAGTTCCATTATTTCTAAAATCTAACTTCATTGAAGATAAAATTATTTATGTTGAAAACCTTTTGTATGTTATTATACAATAGCCAAAATTTAAGGTCTTCCTCACCATTACTTATAAAGAAACATGATATAGAATTATCCTATAACATATACCTTTCTGTGTAATTAATGTGGATATTGGCAAGTAATCTAGTGACTTTTAAATTTAGAACTCAAATGTTTCTCATAGAAAAACATGATTCCAGAAGTTTCAGAATAAATAGATATTATGGGATTATATCCACTATGTAGACAACACAATTCTTGGTTTTCACTCCAAACTCATTGGGGAAACCCACATGAATCTTTATGTTCCTTTCCTACTCTAATTTTTTTGATTCATCTTTTATATGACTCAATTTTATTTTGGAGTAAAAAATATGGTCTTCAAAAACCATATTCCTTTCCACCAGTAGCACTATTCGAACTCCCTACTTCTATATTCCACACAGTTGTTGGACCTCAAACATTTTAGTTTTCATATAGTCTCATTTCCCATCATGGTTATCCATTGAATAAAGGTTATAAATATTGAAAAATACGATTGATAAGAACATACGGACCATCTATTTTACATCATCGATGATAGTAATATAGAACAATAAACCTCCATGACCTTAAACTAGAGCAAGATCATATACATCATTATGAACAAACTCTAACTTTTGGTCTTTAGGTGTGTTAACTTTACTTTAGAATGGCACCTCCCACTACATCCCAGGTAAGAAATATTCAAATTTTATAAACTCTATACTTTAGATATTCAATATTACTTTAGAACCTAGGATTTTCATATCTTTCTCACTTAAGTTACCAAGATGATCTTGCCATAAATTTGTCGAAAATAGTTTTCCAATATGCATTGCACCTTCCAAAACCCTTGATGGGTAAAATTCTCATTCATTAACTCCTTTAGACATCACTATGTAATCACATGTCATTTTTTATTCTCCTTATTTAAATGTAGTATAGAAAATTATATCATCCAACTTCCTTACCAAAATTGAATTCTTCCTCAACCATGGTATGTGTTACACAACTTTTAATTCAAGATATATTTTATCCTTTATCCAGATGAAAACATAACCCTTTCCCACAATATCAAGAGATTTATCATCAATAATATGTACCTCTTCATTCCTTCAGATTTTATAATTCCTCAATCTCCATCTATTATATATAGAGTGAAAGGATGCTCATGTTTGTAAAATCCAATACTGTAGTGATGTTTTGGCACTCAAAAATAGATCACTCTCATCTTCAAAAATTGGATATAAGGATGCAATTTTAGAAGAATATCTTTTATAATTGATTATTTTTTCATAGGAATATTTCTTCATGTGGCCTTTCATCCCATAATTCCAACACATGGGATCCCCACCTTCTTCTATTATACCATGGCCTTAGTTCATTCTTCCTTTTTGATTTTCTATGACTCTTCCATGCTAAAAACCATTACCTTTCTCCAGTACTATATTTATTTCAAGTATATTCTTAGATATAATTATTTTGAATTTACTCATTCATAATTAGATCCCTAATTTACAAAAATTTAGAGTATATCCTACCACTCAAATTACTCATTAGGGTAACTATCACATCCCATAATTTTATGAGTAATTAAAGTAATAGAAACACCCACTCGAGATCCTGAAAAATCAAATTGTCTGATTTAATATAAATATTTATAATGTTTATGTTATTTATATAATTATCCAAAGTCATTCCTTCCAATATTTTCATTCCAAATTGCATCTATAGTAGAAAATAAATTTTCAATATAGTTTAATTCTGATATATATTATTAAGAGTTTTCACAAATTTTATAAGACACATTATTGGATAGTGACATCTAAATAAACCCTAGATCTTTCTTATATAGACTAAATTGTTCTTCCTTATCCATCAGTTCCAATTTGGTTCTAGTTAACATAAGATCAATATTCTTATAATTTTTAAAATCATATATCCAAACCTTTAAAAATACAAAATCCTTCATGTAAAACTATTCCACCCAAACCATACCCTCATCCAATTCCATTTCTTATAGAATTAATGGAATCTTAATAAATTATAAAACATGTAAGATGGGTTAGGAAATGCTTACCATAATTTTTCTAAAATACCAAGGAAAAAAACCTATTTAATGGATGATATCATCAAGAATATTCAAAGTATAAACAAATAAAAAAAATATTTAAATATTAAAACCACCAAAATTATAATGTATTAGACTATAGAAGGAAAAAATAGCTAATTCACTATATTGTGATGTGTTCATACACACCAAACAGGAACATTCAAAATATAATGATTAAAAGCAAAAACAAATAAATAACAATACAAGAATTTATGCAGTTTGGACTAAGTCCTAATCCAAAGCGGGGAAGTTGTAAAAAATATTATTAAAATAATGAAAATTATTACAATGTCAAGCTCAAAATTCCTCCAAAATAAATTCCCCCGCCAAACAATTATAGTAGAGACCAGGTGGTTCAATCTGTTCCTATGTATTATGATATTTTTTTAGAGTATTCCCATTGTATCCAATCAACATGGGATTCCATTCACTTAGTTAGAGACATCCACTACCTCCTCTATTCGATGAAAAGTAAATCATTCAGGAAATTATATAGGTTTTCTCTTATATAAACTTATGAATAACCCTTATATATCCTCTGATTTAACCCCTATGAAAGTCCATTGCATCTCCACACTTATTCCTTCCAGAATTATCAGTTTCTTTTTAATTACATTTATTTGTTTCCACTACATTCAGTTTGTAAACATATGAAGATCCAATTATTATCACACTACTCCACCATCACCCTATAGAAATTAAAAATTATACTTTTGGAATAAATCAATTTATATGTTCAAAAACATAGTTGTAAAATTGTTTTCATATGGTTAAAAATAATATATACAAACATATAATTAATAATGGAAATAGGGAAAATTGAACGGGGTGAGCTGAAATGATCCATAAGTGAAAAATATATCAACAATTTATAAAGAGTTCGAGCATATATGAGTAAGAGAACATGAAAATGAGTAAAATACGTGATTAAAAGATCAGGTATTCAAAAAAACTTAATCATAAGTCATGAAAGAATAACTTATATCAGGAAATAATGTCATATAACTTTAATAGAATAATCATAAAAATATACATATACCATAGAATAATAATGTTTAAATAAGAGACAATAATCATGATCCATGGAGTATAAGATATGAATGTGGCATAATATACAAATTTGGCATGAACATAAGGATATAAAATCAAAGAAAATGTCAATGATCTCTACCAAGACCATCATGACATTGTGGATCCAGGATCACTACCTACATCTCATAGCATAGTGGATCAGGGGTTACTAACTACATCTCATAACATAGTGGATTGAGCATCACTATTTTCACCATATAATCATCTCATGAGATATAAATCTTTACAAAATGAATTGGATGGATATATAATTTAACACCCACCCATCACATAATCATAAACTATAAAAATGTGTTCCTTTGAAAATAATCAAAATTTGTAGTATTATTAACTTATGGAAATAGAATGGGATATATATAAACATTAATGAGGTAAAAATAATCCATATAATGATATATCCTACCTAGTTAATCACCCCTAAATTAAAATAATTAATTATATAGTATTTACAACATATATAATACAAAGTTATGTGGTCATGAAAATATATTTTTCTAATAAATCAAAAGTATGATTATCTAGGTTAATAAATTTAAATCAGAATTGAATAAGTAAAAGGTAATCACAATTGGAAAGCATTGGAATAATTTTTCTCATTACAAAATTATTTCAATAAAGAAATATAAAGGTTGTGATGGATTATTCATCTCATAGAGATTCCACTTCTTTATAACTAATCATACAATTAGTTTTTGATTACTATTCAATGGAATATAAGACACGTGAGAAAATGGTACAATGAGGGAAAATATACCCTAGTGAATGTTCAAAATAGTATAGATATTGGTGAAAAACATAAAGAGGAAGATAAATATTTAAGGGAGATTCAAGAAATAATTTTCATAACATTTATAAAACATTGAAATATTCATAAATATGGTGAAGAATGGATTTAAATATAATTTTCATCAAGGAAAGTATCTTTCTATAAAAATATTCTTCAAAATAAATTCATTTAAAATGAATCATGATAATAAAGATAGGAAAATGTAATAGAATACATGAAAATATATTACATAAAATTTTGGTTGTTTTCATAAAAAAAGTTTAAAGTCACTTTTAAAATCACCTTTAAAAGTTAATTTTTTTAAAACATTATAATAAGAGTACATTTCCCAATATTGAAACCATGAAAAAGTTATAAAGGTTAAAGTATAATAAATGTGGAGCCGAAGATTCAGAATATATGGAGGTAAAAATAAATTCTTGTTTAAGTATTTTAAATATTTAAAAAATCCCACATAGATAAAATAATTATATAATTTACAATTTAAATAAGACAAAGAGAATTATATGTGGTATAGAAGAAGATACATATTTGAATTTCAATATAATAAAACATATGTAGTGAAAAATACTATGGTTATGGAATAAAATTACACAAAATAGAATGAAGATGTTTTTTATTAATAATAAAACTTCTTTATAATGTAAAAATAAATAAAAAATTTGTATTTTATTAGGATATTTATGATCCATCGAAAGAAATATAAAATTAAAAATCAGATAAATAAATTTTAGAATATAAAACACCTTATAAAATATTCAAAGAATGAGGTTCCCAACTCAATGAAAGGATATTGAGTCAATAAAACTCTTTATGACTTTGGTAGTATATGAATAAAAAATAACATGAAATATATATTAGGAAATGTAATTGTAAATAACATTAATCAAATTTTATTTTTGATAAAATAATTAAATTAGGTATTTGGTTTACTAAGTCATGGATTAATAGGTTCATAATATAAAAACATGCCTCAATGAATGGAAATTGAGATGAAAACCCTTACATTGGATTATTGTTTTATCAGGTGAGATCTGACACCCAGTATAACCAATTTAAGTTTATTATTAATATATATGAGAACTAAATTAATATTTATATTACTTAATTCCATTCAATTAATATTTATTATTACCCATTTATTTTTCAGTCATTATTAAAACTAATATTCTGGTGTGCGTTGTCTCATTCGTTGCATACTTTATTTGTTATGAAGGTTTTGGTACTTGATCCTTTATAATGTGTTAACCAACTAAATAATATTATTTATAATGAAATAAATTTATTTTGTAGAGGTTTTAAGTCCCATGGTAATTTTATAGAATTTATGGTGATATTTTGTAATGAAATGTCTGAATGGGCCGAAGGTCTTCTTTTTTATTGATTTTTTGATAACCCCCCTTTCAAGGGATGAGGGGGAACCCTCAAAAGGCCCGTAGGCTTATATATTACATTTTCCGTAGTCTTGTAGACATTATAGGACTCGTAGGTCTTTAGGAAATCATACAGATTATGACTACTTGAAATCACCCCTCCCCAGGATCTGTATTTTGGTCAATTACCCACCTTTGCATGGCTATTTGGATAGTTGTCCTGTGTAGAGATGAACAGGCCCAGTACTGATAGAAATTCCATACCCTCTTATTCTTATAAATCTATTATCCATGCTCTAGTGAATGCGTCTTACTCTTTAATCCTCCTCTCGAGCTCGTTCCTTGTAGAATCTGTCTGGGTATCTGCATATGAGGTGGCCATGAAGGCCCTTAGGTGGCCTGAAGGCCTTGAGGTGGCCTTAGGACTTAAAGGTGGCCTAATAGCCTTACTGAACCAAAGTCCCAGGTGGGTTGAAGGCCTTAAGGACTCCAAACCCAAACCAGTGGCCCAAAGTGAATAGTTCTGGCTATTATATTACCAAACAGTAACTGCTACAATACCTGCTACAGTACTAGCACAGTATTGCTACATTACCTAATACAATATCTACTACAGTAACCTGGAATTATGCCTCTACCAGGTTTCAATCCTGGGTCATGTGGATGAACTTAGAGAGACATCACCAACTGGGCTGAGACTCATGTGCTTATAATGAAATGTCAGAAATCCTACCATTTACGTTAGGTGAATGAATAAGAAGAATTGATTTTTTTTAAGAAAAATAACTATATATATATTATCATTGGAAAAATGAAAATCTATATTAAAATTTTAATTATTATCACATATTAGTAGAATATAAGTTATCTTAATCATTCGTGATAGAAACATTGTATCATCTTTCATATAGGTGGTACAACAGACCCAAAAAAGAACATGTTATAATGAAAAAATGTGTAAAAGTATAAATTTATTCAGTTTTAATAACATTTTTATAGAGTAATAATGATGTTAATATAATTTTATTAAATAATTGAATATTATTTTTGATGAGTGTATATAATAATATAAGTTAATTTGATGAAGAAATAAAAATGTACTTTGACATAATCACTTCTTTTCATAATATCTTCCCTCAAAATAAAGAACTCGGGACTCCTTTTTATGACTGAAGGATACTGAATGTGATATAAGATTATATTAGATCAAAAAAATTCTAGGATTCAAAAGATATAATCAAATGATATTATTGATCTTTGGTGGTTGTAAGAGAGTTCTTTTTATAGGTGATAATATGTGATATTTCTTTAAAAAGATAAGTTTGGTAAAGGGTAAGGATGGAATCACATTGGAGTTAGGAGAGTTAGGTGAGGAAGTGCTCGCGATAAATGTAAGATTAACTCTTATACCTAAAAAAATTCTTCTTTAAAGTTATTATATCAATGTAATTATGATAAATTGTATCAATGTGATTTTACCCATTTTTACCTCTTTTTACCCTGTTTAATTATTTACCATGGTAATTAATTTTTTACTGAAAATATATGATGAATCCTATTACCAGATTTTTATATAATTATTCCAAATTTATACTCCATTTAATATAATTAAATTTAAAAATATTTTAAATTCAATTTTCAGATGAAAACATAAAACATATATAAAAATTATTTTTACAGACTAATGACTTTTAAAATATTAAGTGTCCTAAGTTGTATTTATTTTTTATTATTAATAATTTAATGAGTGGTGACCTGTTTTTATTCTCATAAAAATTAAATTTTAATAAAATCATCATTAAATAAAGATATATTTACATCATTAAAATAAAAATTCCCAACACATACTTTTTTTAAGAAAAGTATCCATTTAAACAGTAAATGTTTTCATTATTAATTATAACTAATTAATAATAAATGTATGAATTTTTATTAATTTATTTATATATGTATGAAATACATATCATTGAAGTTACTAATCATAATATGAGAAAGTTAACTATTAAATAAAAACATATAAAATATAATAAAAATTATGATTTTTTATAAAACATGTTTATTTGATTATGAATTATTAAACTTTTATTCTTTATAATAAATTTTTTATTTCTTATATTCTATTTATGATTTTTACTAATAATTACTTGAATTTTATCAATCCACTTAATTTAAAGCATTCATTAACACAAAAATATAATTCTTAAAAATAATTTTAATAGAATAAAATGTATTTTCACAAATGAATTTGTATCTTTTATCCTATTCCAAGATCATTTATTCTATAAAAAATAAATTATTTATAATGAAACTATATTTTTTAAAATTTAAATAAACATTATTTATATTAACTATATACTGGTAATTAGGAACTTGTAATATTTTTATTGATATTACACCCAATGACTATATACACCCTTATAAAAATCAAATAATTTCTATGCTACACCAATTACATTCTACAAATCCAATCCATTCTAAATTCAAAAATCACACTTCTCCTTCTTATATTTTTTATTTAGGTTTGTAAAAAATTATTTTCCATTAATTATGATTTTTATCATTATAGTTTTAGTAATACTAATAGAGATCCTCAAAGTTGAATATGATAAAAAATATTTCATATTTTTAAAAATATTATTATTTTGTATTTATTTTCTCATTTTGATTTATGAACTTTTAAGAGATGTTATAATATTTGGTATTTAATACATGGTTTCATATAAAATTATTATAATGTTCCATTATAATTGAATAAATTGGTTTTAGTTTGATTATTATATTGCATGACTCATTTTATACTAATGTTAAATTCCTTCAAAAGAATAAAAAAACATATATATAATAATGATAGAATTACAGTTAAATAAATAAAATAGTTCTTAAAACTTATAGTGTTATATACCCCCCTTAAATACATTTCCACCTCTAAATTATAATTACATCTCATCAATGAAAATAGCTAAGGGTATCCATATGATAGGCATGACTAAGGATGTGATTTCCAATGAGAAATAAACCTCAATATATCTGGTAAGACAAAGAAACTCATATTTTCCCTCATAATATAAATGTATTCAGATTTACATTTTTATATATCATATTGTAAAAAATATGCTTCTTTAGATGCTTATATGACCTATGAGTTTCTAGATACAAACCTTTCAAAGGATTTTTTTATGATATTGTTTCCAACTAAATAATAGAACCAAAATGTTTATGAAGAATAATGATAATATTATATAGAATCAGACTAAACAAACAGTTGAGTATTAAACATTAATCCTAGGATATCTTATCCCATGAAAAATTCATTTCCACCAATGATACTTTATATTTAACTATAATACCAAAAGTTCAAACTATGATAACATCGACTCAACAATGAAACTATTGGTTCAACCTATAACTCATTAAGTTCAGACATGTTTTCTATAAGCATTATCATTTTAATAAAAATAACCTAGTCTGTAAAAATAACTAAACCCTAATATGATACCGACTGAAATGACCAAATCATTATGTGTATATATTTTTCATCATTTCCATGGTTAAACATTACATCTCAAAACAAATCTCACCACATGGCCCAATGTTTTAGTGTCTTTAGAGTTTAGATATAGAATTGTATAATTACAGTTTATTTTTTCAATATCTCCCATAAAATCATCCAAACAAGAATGCTTCTTTAACATATACTTCTATATACATTAATAGGGAAATGGTTTCACATAAGGAATAAGTGATCTCAAAACACTTAGTAAGGTAAAAATATCAATGTGTCATACATGGTTTGATTATAAAAATATGAGAGAACATAAATATTGGAGAAATACCAAATAAAAATAGATTATAAAATCATAAGAGTTATTAATAAATCAGGACTGAATAACATATACCATGGAATAAGGTTATAAAACTCATTATGATCATCATGAAAGCATTTAAATACCATGGAATAATAATACAGAAACATGAGGTAATAATCATGATACATGGAGCATAAAATAAGAATGTGTAATAATAGAGAAATTTGGTGTTTTACCTATCACTCTCTTAGATGCTTTAATCATAATAAATACCATTTATGGATCTAAACATTTAATTTGAAAATATTTATATCATTATAATTAGATATCTTGTTAATAAGTTGACCTATCAATTAACGGGTTCGAAAGGAGTTTGGTGGTCCATTTTTAAAGGCCCTTATGGGGCATATCTATCGGCCAGCTAGTGGTAAACCACATGCAAGTCTATGTGCTTAAAAGGGGAACCTACATACCATCTACCATCACTGTCTAGCTAGAGAAAAACCACTACCTAGCGTGTAAGGGAATAATAGCTCACTATCAAGATAGTGAGTCCCAGTAGCTGACTGGTGTACATTTTATATAAACTCAAACTTTCTCTTATGGTATATACCATCTTACCCCTCTCACCACCCAACCACTCCTTGGACTCCCAACACCTCCAAAATCAATATCAAGCATCCAAATCCTGTAAATACACCCCTAATAAGGCATGGAAAATATTGGTTACCTATTGGATATTGTTGTACCTTCACTTGAGAACTATTTTTTCCTCCCTTATTATATTAAATTTATCTCTCACTTCATTCAATCTTTTTTATAATTATTACATTTATTTGTTTTTGAGAATTGAGAGTGTTATGAAATGGGTTTTTTCTAAACAAACCTATCCTTACTATCATTTTTTCATGGGTTCTCACTACCCCCAAAGTGAGTTTTTTTTGTTTCTTTCTCTTACCATTAAAAAACAAGTGTCTTATTTTTTATTTAGTTTCTTATTATAATAAATTAAAAATAAAGTTTGTTTTAGGTTCTTTAATCCCTTTAAATACAATAGATAATGGAACCCCCAATCCTTTGATGGGAGGAAGTGTAGGCACTCAAATTGATTATTAGAAAATCTCATTTATCATCTCGATTTTTCATTTATTTTCCACATCACTTGCTCATTAATTTTATGTATCACAAAATTTTATCAATTTATTATTTATCATTTTTTTAATGGAAACTCATCCACCTTATTTCAATCCTAATTGGACTAACATGTGGCAAAAACATAAGCATGGAAAATCATAAAATATATCAAGCTGCTCTTCCAAGACCATCATAATATATAGGATCTTGGATCACTACTTGTATCCCATAATATATTGGATCAAGGGTTACTATCCACATCCCATAATGTAATGAACTGTCTCCCCCAAATATTTTTTTAAGTCAATACTGATGGTCACTACTAACCTCAAGTGAACCTCCTTATACAATAGAGGCATCCAACTGGTAGTGAGGGTCTATGGAGGTACTGTGGGGATACTATACCCCCTATATCAGAGTGAAAAATCTTAAAATAAACCATGTATAATGAACAAACCATAAACATTAGAGTACATAGATAAATATCCATCTAAAAATAAAAACATGGGATGTGGAATCCTACATATAAATAAAAAACTTCATCACCCATTAGGCTGATTACATATATAGAGAAAAATAAAAGCAATAAAAGAAAAATTAAAAGAAGAAAGTAGGATTCACTATATTCACTAATACTCACCTCATCCCAATGTATAGATCCCATAAGATCTACTCTATCTTGATCATGTAATCCAAAGCCTCAACCAAACATGTGCTTGTAACCAAGTGAAAGTATTCTCGGTTACCTTAGTGAAAAGGTGTCTCAAGTGGGGTGTGAGTACATAACTTGATAGGCCACCACTAACACGTCCAATTATTGTACCATAAAGTAGTGATATGTGAATGTGACATACTCTAAATAAATAAATAAATTCTGAAAAAAAATAAAATAAACAACCAATAATATCTACTTCAACTTGAAGTTGGAATGTCTCTAAGAACATCACATGGACCATGTTGACCCATGTACCATGTACCATTATATTATCAACCCTTAGGTATGTGACCCCAATTAACCATACCTTCTTCATCTAGTGTAGAGGTGTCTCTGAGAACATCCAAATATTGTTCTAACCATTTAAAAATCAAATCCTAAGGAGTAAACCAAGCATCCCAAAATATTAGACTCAACTAGACAACTAATTTTCATGAAAAAGATGAATAATAAAATCTAATGTGTCTTGGGAATCTCTCAAAACTCTATGTATAATGAATGGATTGAATATGATTCTCAATCATCGAGATAAATTAATGAATCATAAAAATATCCCATGTCACCATGCTAATCGGTTGTATTATAGGCTTCCTAGGCATCCCAATCCGGAACACATAATATTATCAGGATTGACTGGATGGATCCTAGGGGTGACATTAACATGTCATAATAATAATAATATTATTATTATTATTAATATTAACAGTAATAATCCCCCAAGATCACATGGATAGATCCTAGAAATTCTAGGAGATCTAGGGACTCATGGGGTCTAGGGTGTCACATATAGACCTATGGTCAAATTCTGATGTATCAGGAATTCATCACGTGGCTTAATATCTAGACCCCAAGATACACATAAGGAATCTATAACTAAGTCATCACATCCAATTCATACCACATAAGTACCACATGATGCTCAAAATATAAATCCAAAGTGGTGCCTATGGGCATCCCCAATTCACCATCACATAATATGAGGCACATAGATTGGGTCTTAGTAAATTCATCTAGTAATCTATATCTGAAAATAATGACCATGTGAAATAATTTTCAAAATATAGGGGTTAGATAAATGACTATACTGGCCACCAGTGTCCACATCCCCTAAGGATCACATGTTCACTATAGGTTCTAAGGTGACACCCTCTACTATCTCTACCCAAGTCCAAATACACCCTATTAGGATATGTTTATCACTCAACAACCTACTAGTTCCCCCTAGGCCACATCAAGATAGAAGAACCCTACTTGGGTTTCCTCCTAATCGAACTCACCTGAAGGAAAAATCCCAACACTCATAGGTAGAACATCCATTACCAAGTCATAATCTAGGAAAGACCGTATAGGCTAACCAAGGTGTACCTTATAGGAAATTCACTAAAGGTATTTCATAAGGCCCATCTCGAACTGCATTTTTTATCAAGGATGGTCACTCACCCAACCCATCATCCTACGAAAACCCACTTGGACAGACTAGTGCCAAATCATTTCCATCCTCTATTTGGAAGGTCCAAGGGAACCTATACTAGTGATTATAAACTAATGTTTAGTTAAAATTATTTAATTACACCCCTCTAAAGGGGTATCAACATCTATTACAACCAATATTTGTGGCTTTATCCATTAATTAATGAAGCATAAGGCAAGTACACAATTCCCAAAGTCTCCTTTGAATGTCATGAACTATCCCAAGTAGACCCCGAAATGTACACCCAATCCAGCCTGTGAAAAGGCTCAAGAGGAATTATGAATCCTCATAAGATGGAAAAACATGCCAAGGGTATTAACGAGTACCAATGGGAATGTGTTCTAACAATTGAAAAATAAATAAATCCAAAAATCCAAGCTAAAATAAAAATAATAAATAACATAATAGATAAAATAGAGATAGATACAGATGATGAGTGGAGATCCATGAAGGACATTAAAACTGAGATATAGAAATAACTAAATAAAACTACAACAATATAATCTAACCATATCTATTTGTAAATAGAGTATATCTTCTTACCAATACCAAATAAACTAAATTGAGAAACCAATACCAACCCATTAGTTATAATTCATCGTAGCATCTAGGAATAACCAAACAACCTAAGAAAACTAAAAATAATATAGGCATGAGAATATTTTCCCAGTAGGTCATCAACCCCTAGTCTAGGAATGCACTTTAGAAATAAAACTATATAACTATTGTTTAAAAATATGCATATGATAAAATAGGTATTAATTTTTTAAGGTCCAATAGATAATAATATATACATTTAAAAAAATGAAATTTAAAGGAGGAATTCCTTGACTTTTCTCTAAATGTATATGATGATTCACACATTTTAATGAACTCATGAACATGCATGTGAATTCATAATAAATCTCCCACACATATATATTAATTAATATTTCCATGGATTTTGTCATTAAACAACCAAAATAAAACATTTTATTTTTATATAAAATGGGTAAAAACCTAGAATTTTCATTTTAATACCACACACCTTTTTCTAAAGATGTAATTTTATCATATTAGTTTAAAAGGATGTATCATGGAAATCTAGGGGATACAGAGAGAATAAACTATGATAAGGATATATGAATCAATTAAATAATATTGTCATAGGATTATAATAAAACTTCACCTTTACCCTCTCTACCTTGCCTAACTGAGGGACACATCCAATAAGAAAAAAAATCTATCTCTAGTCTAGTGGTGAGAGTTTAATACTAAACTAGTGTATCAAATGTACCTAAACACACAAACTATACATCTAAGTATTCCCATTAACTAAAAATAGATGTGAGTAAAAAAAATATCACATAACAATACATATAATACATTTAAAAAACAAGAAACATCCACCACTCTATCACCATCACATGAAACTACCCCAAATTTCCATAAAAATATAAGAAATGTATAAGACCCTTCACTGGTAAAAATAAAGTATATAGATATAATGAAATACATTTTCAAAATAAAAGGTACATTTTTGAAGAGGGTTCCTATTTTAAAAATAATATTTTAAATATTCAAAACATGATTTAAGTATCTTCCTTATAAAACCAAACTTCTCAAAAAAATTAAAATAATGAAACACACTTTTTCCAGAAAATGATCCCCTTTAAATCAAGTTAAGGGAAAAAATCATTAAAGAGATAACCATTAATTTGAAATATCCAAAAATGACTTTAATCAAACACACAACCATATTGGATTTCCAAAAGAGGATTTAAACATTTTCAAAAAAATAACAACCATGATCATTTGATAAAAACCAAAGGAATAAACTTCTATTTCATAAAATAAACTAATTATACTTGGTATAATTCATAAACCACCCAAAGAAACCAATTAAACCCAAAAAATAAGAGTTATAAATTTCAAGTGTAATGTGTAGGACAACCAATCATTAAACTCATCTCTTACATAATATATAATGATAATACACATAATGAGAACCAAATAATCCCTAGAAATATCAAAGAATCCTAATAAAAATAAGAACCCCAAGTTAAAATCATTCCACAAGGAAGATTAGGTAACTAGAAAATATTAGATTTTGAGAAAAATATGGGAATTAGAAAAGAGGGAAGAAGGATGAGGCTAGGAATGATTTACCTTGAAGAATCAAACCCAAATATTCAAGAAACTCTATGAATCCACCATGGGAGGAATAATAACCAAAGGAGTGATCCCTACATTTCATCCAAGCCAAATGTGGTAAAGAATATGTGATTTGGGTTAAAAAACATGGAGGGGAAATGGTAAAATATGAAAATTTAATGAATTCGACCCCTCCACATAGTTTCGTCAGACAATTTAGAAAATCATTGACCAACTATGTGCCCTTTACTAGGCACCAAAATCATGATGCAAGGTTTAGGCCATATGGTTTGAAAAACCATGTACCAATCTTTTAATTACCTCTATTAAAATTATAGATCCCATCCCATGGTATCAACATGTTTTGAAAAACCATGTACCTAAACCTTGAAACGTCCACTGAATGAAAAATTTTGATGAAAAAATACCATGAAGGAGAGATTAACAAGAAGGGAGACAAAAATAAATAAAATAAAAGAGATATACAAGGTCATGGTTTGGAAATTATCTCAACCATAAGTATTTATTCCACTATAATTTTCTAATAGGTTTCGTTTATCACATCAATAAGAATAATTAAACTACTACTCAAGATATGATCCCAAAACTCAAAGACCGAGGAATTAACATGCACTTCCCTTTCAAAAACTACAACACCTGAAACCAAAGATGATGCTAAATAGATCATTTTCAAATGATAATACTAAACATTAAAGAAGTGGATTAATATAACTATGGATCTTGAATCCTAAAATAAAAGAATCCATGAGATAGAGATACTTTCTCCTCTAAAAAATCTCAAAACAAAGAGCACTATAAATCCCAATATAGATAGCACTGAAGAAACCCATCATAGTCTTTTTGGGATTTCCATGAGAATCCATCACATGACACATGACTAAAATCCAACCATGAAATAATGAACTAGGTTGGCCCATTGTGGGGATAAATAATTACCCCCATCAACCTGAATCTAAATTTCCTAAAATGGAGAATTAATGAGGCATGAAGACCAAAATATCCATGATGGTATTTCTATTGGGTCTACCCAATATATTTGGACTCTCTTATATTACTAATATTAAAATATATAAAAGATCCATGAGCCCTAGTTAGACTCAAAGAAATGTTAAATTAGGTACCAAATGATAAACAACACCACACCACATCATTAAAATTCAGAATTTTCCAAAGGAAACTTACATTGTAAACAAAATCCCCAAAGATATACAAACATTATAATCCTAAAATGACTATAAAACATAATGAATACTAGTTACAATTGACAACTATAAATATCCATAATAAAATGACAAAAGTTTAAATAGAAAAAATCTCAAAGACATTGTTTCATCACTAAGCCCATGGGGATGAAAATAGGTATCATCTGACATGGTCAGTATAACTATACTCCAATTATTAGTGAAAAATTAGTAGAACCTTTTTAGATAATTGATATAGATATAGGTATAATATGAATTCCATTATTCCAAGTAAAAAGGATTCTTATGATCTCCCTTCCTGCACTGGTAACATAATAAAAACATGATTCCAGAAGACACTAGTGTGAAAAATCATGAAGAAATCTTGATTATAATACTGAATAGACATGACTTAACTTGTTCCAAATTCCCTTTACTGAATATTCCTTTTCCAATCCTAGGGATGTGAGAAACATCGATGTCCACTAAAATTACTACCAAGCCAGGTACAATTCTCCTCGCATGTTTCACTATTTAACCATTAGTGATGAGGCCAATATGAAACACAAATTAAAAAAGGTTTGTTCAAAGACCCTTCATGAAATATCGAGCCTTCAAGGATTCATTTATGGTTAAGTTAGTAATGTATGGCACAATCTTAGTGAATCGACTAGAATATTACAATATTGATCTATCACCTCTCTAGAAGATATATAATTCTATCACCTTCAGTATTTACACTTCTCCAAGGAAGAATTTCTAAAAGAAAAATGCATTGATGCTTTCCCCCAAAAACACCTAAGGGGTTTCATCTGAATAGTATAATTCCACAACTTCCAACTAGGGACCTCTAGAATAAAGGTAGTGAAAATGATCTTAAGTTCCTCATGAAGCTCAGTATAAATGAAGATCCCCTTGATAATTTTAAACATTTATCTACCTCCTGAGATTGTAATTGTCAAAGAAAAATATGAGGATTTCAACTTTGGAATTCTGAAAGAAAATCCCAAGGTTGGGATAAATGAGGAATGTCACTAAAGTTTTTGGTTAGGGAAGATGAAGAAGAAGACTCAGAAAAGTCTTAGTCAACCAAAGGTTCTACATCTAGAAAACCACCAACATCACATCTTTTAAATCCATATAGACTATATGGGGGAATAATATATTAATAGGAAACACAAAAAACCCAATCAAAACCTACATTATATTGAAACTCCATATCCCAAATAGAAATCATTAACCCAAATTCAAAATAGTAGGAAAAAAACTCTTCCAAATCCCCTAATATCACAAAATAAAAAATTTAAAAAAAGGAAAAACCAAAACATAAAAATGAAACATTAAATAATACCCATTAATCAAAATTTTAACAAACACAAAAATTTCTAACTTTCCCATAAAATTACTCTAAAAATTACATTTCTGAAGAAACTTTAGAAGATAAAAAAATTATGTTATTGGAAATTTAAAAAGGTATTTCTATGTAACTTCATATATACATACCTATAAACACTTATATTCACACCTACGCATACATATTATCATGTAATTACCACACACCCACATATATATATGGGAACAATAATAAATAATACCAAAGATAAAATGTAAGGGGTTACATTTAAGAAATTTATTTAAAATAATTTAATAGATTTTAAAAAAAAACTTTTCATCATAAAAAAATATTTAAAAAATCCCCAAATCAATTTAAACTCAATATTTAAGAAAATTTTCAAAATACTAAATATTTTAATTCCATTTTCTAATAACCTAAGTTTTTTATCATAAAAAATAAACTTTTATTAACCAAAACACCATATAAAGTCTAATAGAAACACAAGAAATGTACATAAACTAATAATAAGAATGATCAAAGGAAACAAAATTCTTAATGAATAAAAATTAAAAAAAAATTGAATTTAATATCTACTATACATGGTTTGGACACACTATTTGGAATAATGTGTGCCAAAAATGAAAGGATCACTATATTCCAACAATGTCGGCCACATTGTCTCCGAATAGTTTTCTAGACCATGCTCAATAACCTTTCACCATATGAAATCATCCAAAAAGTACACATAAAACTTTATATATTCTCAAAATAGCTCATCAATTCTAAAAATCTCAATGAAATTCTCAAATAAAGAATAAATTACTTGAAAAAATATGAGATTCAAGCACAGTTTTGAGATGAATATCTCAGACCACCTATGTAACTCACACATCATCCCAAATAGGTGGTGGTAAATCCCCTACTAAAATTTGAAAACTTGAATTTTGATGTTCCTACCTCTAAATTGACAAATATCACAAAATAGAAAGTGATACTAAATAACATAGGCCTCCTTAAGAACCCATAACTCTTATAACATTTATTAATGAAGTAGCCTAGTTCGCACCCAAATTGTGTGCCCGAGAAGACCTGTGATAGGGACTGAGAGGTGTTCTCAATCATCTCATTCCAGTGACAATTAATAAGGGAATCAAAAAATAATAATATGTATGATTTCACTACATGGGATATAAAATTAATCTATGCACCCAAGATTAAATAAAATAAAAAATCATAATATATAAAGTGGTGTTATATACAGAGCACCAATAGATGGCTATGAATGTCAATAAAATTGAGTTATAGAAATAAATAAATAAAAATAAGAAAATATATTCCAAAAATATTTAGGTATATTTAGATCATCTCCATATATAAACCACTAGACAAAATGAATTGAGAAATTGATACCAACCATAATATCAACCTCCAAGTCTAAGAATAACCAACCAACATAAAAAAAACCTAAAAATAATATTGGTGTTAGTATAATTACCAAGAAGGTCACCACCAGCCGATTTCAACAAACAATTTATAAATAAAACTATGTCCTATGAGTTTTTAAATAGTTATAGGAGAAAATACATGTTCACTTTTTATAGGAAAACAAATAGTAATTTATAAAATTATAAAACTAAAAATTAAAGGAAGTATTCCATGAATCATCTCTAAATGTATATATAAATGCACACATATTCATGTGATCATTCACATTCATGTGAATCCATAATCATTATTCGACACAAATACATCAACACAAACATCCATAGAGTGTTCTATAAAACGAGATGAAGTAAAAAAATCATTTCTATTGATAAAAGAGGTAAAAACTCTGAATTTCCATTCTAAAAAATGAAGATATTTTATAAAAAATGAATTTTGACATATTTGTTTGTAAAAAACAAATCATAGGAACATAGAAGCTATGGAGGGAACAAAATATGATAATTATATATGAATAAATTAAGAATGAGCAGTACTGGATAATAATAAAACTAACGAAACACCTGATATTTCCCTTCCTTTCCTAACTGAGGGGCACATTGCATAAGTATACAAGTAATCAATCACAATTCTGGTAGTTAGAGTGTAATAATAAAATATTAAAAAACATATATCTATAATACCTACATAGACTCCCAAGGATTCCCATGAACAAAAAATTGAGAAGACTCAAATAGATGTCACATAACAATACATATTATACATTTCACAAACAAGACACATGCTCTCCTCCATCACTCTCATAATTAACCACCCCCAATTTCAATAAAAAGTATATAAAAAATGATTAATCCCATTAATAGGTAATCATCCAATACATGGAGATAATGATATAAATTTTCAAAATAAAAGGGGTGGGTTTATAGAGGGTGTTTAATTTAATAAAAATATTTTCAAAGTTCAAAATGAGCCTCAAGGAGATTCCAAATAAATATAATACTGTAAAAAAATAAAATAGGAACGCACTTATTTTCATCAAATGATCCCCATTAAAACATTTCAAGTCCAAAACATCTTTCAAAATATAACCATCGATCAAAATATCAAAATATGACTTTAATAAAACACTTAGAAGAATAGGTTTCTAAAAGTGTCTTTAAACATTTAATTCAAAGGAAAAACCATGAAAATTTGATGGAAACCAAGGGAATAAAATTTATTTTCCAAAAATCTAATAATTATGATTGGTGGAAATCATAAAACATCAAAAAAAGAAATTAAACCTAGAATAAAAAATTGTTCTAAATTTAAAGTGTCGTGCATAGGAAAACCTACCTTAAAAACTGACACCGACATGAGAAATAGTGAAAATTCATATCACACGGGCCCGAGAATCCCAAAAAATTTAAAGAAACCCAAGATAACCAAGAAACCCATGTTAAACTCAAGCAACAAGGATACCTAGGTTATAGGACCATATTATAGTTAGAGAAAAAATATGGAAAATATAAGATAGGGAAGGAGAAAGAGGATTAGAATTATTTATCATGAAGAATCTCACCCAAATATTTAAGAAACTCCAAGAATACACCATGGTAGGATGAGGAACTAAGGGAGAGGTCACTAGGGGTTGTGTGAGCCAAATGAAGGAAGGGGGTGTGATTTGGGTTAAAAACTATGAGTAAAATAAGGGTAAAATATTTTTTTTAATAAATCTAGTAACTTCACATGGATTAGACACACGATTTAAAAAATAGTTCACCAACCATTAACCATGTACTGGGTACCAAAATCACTACACAAATTTTAGGTTGTATTATCAGAAAAATCATTCCCCAACTATTCTATTACCTCTATTAAAATTTTCAAGCTTATCATATGGTTTCCCCATGATTTGAAAAACTTTGTCCAATGTAATTCAAGGAAAAAACTAAAAAATTCGATGAAAACTATACATAAGGATAGATAAACAAACATATAATCCAAAATAAATGAAATAAAAGAAATATACAAGGTCAGGGTGTGACATGGAACTTTATTCCATTTAGGGAATAATAATTTAATTAACAATAAAGTAATCATTAAAAATTAAAATTATACAATCCAACACCCTCAGTGATGTGGCCACATGTCCCATGCAGTATAAAAAAATGCATAAAAGACATAGGGGTAGTATGATGAAATCTTCATTCATCAAAAATATTTATAGAAAATGTATAGAAACTACTATCCAAGCTTCATCCATGTCTGTCTAGCTTCCAATGACTATTGAGAAATCACTTTTGGTCCTAAATCTTTCTTGAGAAAAACAAATAATAAATTATATCATTTTATAATTAACGTAAAAAATTAACCAAAGAATGATTAAATTATTAAAATTCATCAGGTCAACATATCACACTGAAACTATGAGAAACAAGATGTAGTCTAGTCTGAAAAAACACCCAAGCCTACTCTATGAAAAATATATAATTTAAAACTCCCATTAAATGATCAATTTTATGCAAAAATATAAAAAAATACTTAGAAAATTTACATATCAACCTACCTTCACTGAAACAGAGTGTGACTATGTAAAAAAAATTATCCCAGGATCTCCTTTAGATTTTCATAGAAAAACCTCTATAAAAAATTGGTGATTTCACCATCCTAAAATGAAATATTTATTTCATAACTAAACTAAGAAATGTTAAATTTAGAAGAAAAAAAACAAGGGAAAATAATATGGTGGGAGTGGAGTGGAAGATATAACATTGATATTTCTTCTAATACCACCTAGAATCACATAAAATAGAGGAGAATGGAGAGTAGGGGAGCTCCAGTCAAGTGAACCCATGCTACATTGTTATCTATAGAAGAAAGGGGTGAATCCCCATTTAAAATTAAAGATCTAATACATTGGGGAACTATAACGATGTGACAATAGGATCCACATCATGATTTTTTTTAAAAACACATAAACCCTTATTACACACCCTGAAACTCTTTGAAGTATCCCATGAAACCTTTTCGTAGTTTTAATGACCTATTCTTGCAATTAATGGCATATAGATATACTTTTTAGCATCTTGAGAAATTGACCACTCCTTCGATGTCCTCTTGAACCCTTGGGTAATCACCTAATCCTTGAACACCATCATAAAACATCTTTTTTATATTGTTTGAATACTTACAAATCTGGTCAAAGATCCATTTCTATAAAAAAACTATCCACAAAACACAAAATTCTAATTCCCTCCAAATTCTCACACACATACAGATACAAGGTATTATAATCTCCCAACCATAATACTTCTGATCCTTGAGTATTTTCATTGGTCATTAAACCAACAAACCTGACCTATTCATGCTACTAAACCATACTAAATTCTTCATCAACTTTATAGTGCTGAAAGGGATTTCGCTATGTAACTCAAAACATGAGGTGTATAATCCATCCATCCAATGGCCCAAGGGCCTTCAAATTTTTTATTATATGATAAAGTCACATTTTAAGGGAATTAGGGGGAAACCCAAAAAGACTTCATGGACATAGGAAAAATCACACCCGAATTATAAAAGATTAAAACTAGAATGACAACACAAAGTTGCCCCTCCCTAGCATTTGATCATAATGAAGCTTTCCATCGCTGAGGTGTATAATCCATAAAACCAAGCCACCAATTTTTTCCATCAAAAATATATATACAATGATCTAACATTCCTATATATCTAACGAAACTACTATTTTGTAAAAAATCATCACATGAGTTATATTACATCCCACCATAAGCTTCTTCTCATATGGGCTGATTCTAATCCAGGGTGCTCCCCACCACTAGAACCACTTACTAAAATGCATCCTCCAGTGTTCCAATGTCCTTAACAATGTGGTTATCAACTCACTAAACCTATTCATTCATGATATAATTGGTTGAATTCTGGTACTAATGCTCACATCCCATTCTTAGATAAAATGAATATACCTACGCTATCTAAATATAAAATGAGCATTCCATCCTTTTCAAGAAAAGTCCCAGCTGATTCCTAAGCACACCCATAATATCAAAATAAACACACCTAATGTGGGTACCATCTCACAATTCCCAACCACATGAAAAAGAACCAGTTGGACCACCTCAGTCTGACCTTCTTTGAAATGATTAGTTTCAACTATTGACACATCCTCAAAAGAAACAAACATCTCCAACCTAGGGTTTTCCACATATGACCCCCCAAAAGTGGAATACCACTCATGACTCAAGCTAAAATACCATATCTCCTTGATTTCTAGGATTTTTCATCCCAATGGACATTGTCACTACATTTTATCGCTTGATTCACCCCCTACAATACACAATGAAACTATTTTACCCCTAGAACCATGTCAAAAATCATGATTCATCGCATGAATCACCTTCAGATCCCACCCAAATCATATATATCCTAGTGTAATTACTCCAACACTATCCATTATCTTATATAAATCTCAAATGTAGTGTTTATCAATAAAATAGATCACATCTAATATTATCACACATTGGTACCCTAGTGTCACCTCGACCATCCAATGATCGATCTATCCACACCCCTATCCTTCAAACTTTAAGGTTGTTTACCCACGACCAATGCATTGATCCCAACCATAGTATTATAATTATCAATTCATGAGGGACCCAAACACTCATCATCTATGGCCCACACCCTATTTATCATTAGAAAAAATGACTACAGTGGACATGCTCTCTTATACCCAAGTTCCAACATGAAACACAACGAGCACCCGTTCTCAACTCATGGTAACTTCATCCTTGAAAACCACCATGATTTCAACCATAATGAGGTTAATTCTTTCAAAATACCAAAGGTGAGATCCCCACCATATGGATTACCTTACACAACTCATTGAACACAACAACCACCCAGTTCAACCATCATCACATGCATGCCACTCCTCCAAAGATACTCTTATTTTCACTACCAACCTTTGACATAATTACTTACTAGTGTTCTATTTCAATGACCATACTCAAGTAGACCGTCCCACAGATATCGATTAATTCTTGAAATCTCCTCTATCATTGAGGGAAATTTCACATTTCATTAAAACTCATGGGAAATAATTATCATAAAATTTCATCATAATCATTATTCCTCATCTCTCACATGACTTCTCATTTATTCTAAACTAAACAGAACAATACATATCTAGTGAACACTACCTTGATGTTACCTAAAAACCAATTGGTGAAATTTATAGTACCACCCAATGAAAAATCTCATAATTCATATTCTATCATAACTAGTCCACATACCTCATCCTTGAATATACTATATGGAATTATAGTTTGATCTGATAGAGAATCCTTGGAAGTCTTTTCAAATTCATACACCTTAACTATGCCAAGTCCAATCACATGACATCCATCAACCAAAATAATTTAAAACATGATCATTGACCCATGCTCTAATAATGAACTGAAACACATATATAGCAGTAGTGTAAGGAACCCTAATAGTATTTATATTTAAAAGTTAGTCTTGATACCAAATTTTCTAGAACCATAAGTGATTCAAATCACCAAATAAAAAGTTACCATCTAGGCCTTTCCATTGACCCATCTCTCTAGGGTATTCTTATATTCTAGGAACCCTTATTCTTGATCCAAATATCATAAACTAATATTACCCCACATGTATAATCATACTCAAGGAATCTAAATTCTTATACCCCATTTGGTAGAACATCACATTCCCTGCCTGAATCACCCACCCGTTCTTCCCATCTCCAAATAATTACAACCCCAAGCTAACCCCTATCATAAGTCTCCCACACACATAACTAGGAACTAACTCACTTGGAATCCTGAGTCTCATCTCAAGGGTGATTAGGTCCTCCAACATATCCCAACATTCAAGTTACATATTTGGTTATAACCCATTGGACATCATCCATTCTCTAGTCTCTAAATATCTCATGGAATCTAGTATACCAAAACACCAATTGTTTGGCATCAGATACATATACAATGGAATCCTATGACAAACTATCTTAAAAGGAACTAATTATCACAATAGTATCCATATATGAGACTTATCCCTTGATAATAAAAACTTTTTATGGGTTATATATATATATATCATAATAGATGATTCATTTCAAGAAAAAAATAACCAATGGATTGGTTATGTAGATTTCCATTCCATGCTTTAGGGTAAAACACTATATAGTTTGTTACTAAATCATTAAATAATAATAACCATGTGAAAACAACCCATAAGGGGTCCAATTCTAAGGAATCACATATCTGTACCGACCCACTAGAATCACCACACCTTCTGTGAACACAAAATTTTATCATCCATCATCTCTCTTTAGATTAACATGTCCTTACATCATAAGTAAAAGCCTATATTGGTTGGCCCATTAGAGTATAATTCCACCATGTACTTATATGAGACAATAGTATATGAGAAGTAGATGGCAATTTAAAAAATTAAGCCTCTAATAAGTCAAATAAACACACACCTATGGGCCAATATTTCATGTGAATCCTATGAATGGAATTTGGATGTATGCATATGTGTATTCCATCTATTGGAAAAGAGCCCAATATAATAATTGGCCACATTACAATGGGCCAAGAGAAAAAAATTGATAGCTCATAAATCACTAATTCTATATTATATGTGATTCATATATGGTGAAAATCATATCAGCCATAACATCACAAATCTTCAACATCAATCCAATCCCTAGAAACCTATACATCCTACTAGAATAGGTGTTCATGATTATCCCATCTAATATCCATCATAGGATCCAAAACATTCTAATATATCCTACCAACCATATCCAAAATAATAAAACAAATAAAAATATATCTGATACCACATTGTAATATCCCACTACCCCAGACCTTGGATTAGTCTCTAGATCAATATTCACTACATACCTTAGGTGAACCTCCCCATACCTCATAGGCTTCCTACTAGTAGTGGGGGGTATATGTAAGTACTGTGGGGAGAATATACCCCTTATATCAGTATGATAAATCATAAAAAAATACCAATTATCATTCATTAACCATAACCATCAAAGTGTAAAGATAAAAATTCCAATAATAATAACATGGGGTGAATAATCATACATACAAACAAAAAAGATCTATATCATTGTAGTACAATCACATATTCATAGGTAAATTAATGAAATAAATGGAAGACAAAAACAAGGAATGAGTATCCACTATAATCCCATAGTATCACCTCATCCCAACCTCCATATTTGATCTGAGATAATATAAATCAATCATTCCATCTTGGGCCTCAGACCAACCAGTGCCTGAATCCATGTTACAGTCTGCTCGAGTGTCCTAGTGCAGTGGTGACCCAAATTAGGAATGAGTATATAACTCATTAGGGAACCGCCAATGCATCCCCATTCTATACCGATAATTTAGTGACATGGGAATCTGACATGATCCAAATAAATAAAAAAACTATTGAAAATTTTAATAAAATATACAACCAATCATACTCGCTTCAACCTGATGTCGAAATGACACTGAGCATGTTTTATGGACTGTTTGAACCCTTGTACCATGTATTGTACCATTGTTGATCCTTAGGTATATGATCATGATCAACCATACATGATTATGACATTCCTAGGGTGTCTTTACGAACATCAAAATATCATGCCAAACATATAAACATTGGATCCTAGGGCATAACATAATTATCCCAAATTATTAGGATGAAAAGGGAAACTACTCATCATTAATGGATCATCAGTAAAATTATAGTAGTATTGGGAATCTATCCAAACACCTTGTATAATGAATGGATCAAAGCTGATTCTCAATAATCCTAGGAAATCACTGAATTAGAATAATCTCCCATGTCACCCTGAAAACCGATCAGATCCTAGGCATCCTGGGTATCCTGATCAGGAACACATAATATCAGTAGGCCTGACTGGCTATATCCTTGGTTCGACCAAGGAATATAATGATAATAATAATAATAATAATAATAATAATAATAATAATCCCCCAATAATACATGACTAGATCCTAAATATACTATGTATCCTAGGGACACATTATGTCTAGGGAATCCTATACATACCCAAGGTCAAATCCCAGAGTCCTGGGCATTCTTCATGTGGCTCAATACTAGATCCTAGGATACACATGGGAAATCCATGGTGATGTCATCACATCTATCTCATAAAAGAGCAGTACCACATGAGGCTCAAAATTTGGATCCTAATAAGAACCTTTAGGCATCCCCAATGTCGAGATCAAATTTCATTTGGAACATTGGTATCATTTAAGTAAATTAATTTGGGTATCCACAGTTTCAACAAAAATAACCACATGAAAAAATATAAAATATTTGGGTTGGATAAATGACTAAACCCACCACCATTTTTCATATCTCCTTAGGCTCACATTTTCACTACTGGTTCAAAGGTGACCCTGCTACCATCTATACCCAAGTCCAAACACACTAGGTCTCTGTCTATCACTAGAGAACCTACTAGTGTCCCATAGGTCACATAAAGGGATGTGTACCCTAATTAGGGTTCCGTGAAATCCAACAGACCTGAAGGCCAACGACCAACACTCAGGGGTGGCATATATCTTACCCATTAATAATCTAATAATGACTATATAGACTAAACAAGGTATACCTCATACAAAACCCACTGAATAAATGGAATAAGTCTTATCTCGAACCCCAAGTTTGCTCATGGTTGGTTACTCACCCAACCCATTATTCAGATACGACCCACTATGGCTGACTAGAATAAATTCATTACATTCCTCCACTTGGAAAGTCCATGGGAACCTAAACTAGAGCCTGGAAACTAATGTTCAGTTAATTTTATGTAATCTCACCCCACTCAAGGGGTATCAATGTCTAAGGTAATCAATAGTCAAGGCCTTGGAAATAAAAGGATAAGTCATAGGGCAAGTGTCCATGGCCAAAGTGGCATTGACACTTTGTTCCATTCATGGAATAAAAATCATATTAAAAATTAAATAGTAATTAATAAATTTAAATTAAATAGGCCAACGACCTCATTGACTTGACCCCATGTCCCATGAATCCTAATAAATATGAATAAAATCCCTAAGGACAATACCAGGACCACCTACCACATCTAGAATCTTTTCCATTTATTTTTACAAAGGTCAAAGGCTACTGCCCAAGCCTCATCCAAGTCTATGTAGTTTCCACTAACCATCAGTGACATACATGAGGTCCTAGATCACACATGGATAAAACATTTAATTAATCATATAATTTCATAATTAATTATATAAAAAATAATCTTAATAGGTATAGGTTGCCAAATTGTATTGGGTTATACCATCGCATAGAAACTGTAAGCAATGGGGTTTAGGCCACTCTAGGCACACACCCAAGCATACACCATGAAAAATATCAAATTTATAACACATATCCAATGAAAAAAATTACCCAAACTTCAAAAAATCCATAGAAAAATTAGACAGTGATATACCACAACTGAAACAGAGTGAGACTCTATGCATGCCTCATCCGAGGTTCTCCACTATCTTGGGTGAGAAAAAAACCTATTGAAAATGGGATATTTCACTATCCACTAGTGAAATATAAATTTTTCCCTAAACTAAACAATGTTGAAATAAAAAAAATTTGGGTAAAAAAGATATAGGGTGTAGAGTTGAAGATCTGACAAGTTAGCACCATCCAATTTCACTCAGAATCCTTTCAAATGGAAGATAAGTGAGGGAGTGAGATCTCGTGTTGAGCCTCCCAAGTTCAATGTTTTTCCAATAAAGGAGAGGAGATCCACATTTAAAATAAAAAACACACATGTCCACTATCATGATGTGATGGTAGGTGTCACACCATGAATTTTTTGGTAATTCACCCAAGCCAACCTTTCACGAATTAAATCTCCTTGGCACACCCCATAGAACATCTTATTCCTATGAATGGACTATTAATAACAAGAATGGTTTTTAGTTTCACTTTTCAGTATCCTGAGCCCTTAAGCACTCCTAAGATAGACTCCCAAGCCCCTAATTCATCACTTGGCCCTTGAATCCCATCATAAAACAACATTTAAAGATGTTTTAATGCAAAAAAACTCCAATCTGAGTTCTAGTTCTCAAAACAAACTATCCACCAAATTGAAAATTCAAATCCCCCCTATATTTTTACACTCGTACGAACCCATATTATTATACATAATACAATGAATTTAGAATCAATACTTATAACCTATAGTAATCTAATTATATTTAAATCATTAACATGTGCATTATAGAGATATATAATTCCAGGACAACCTCTTACATAATGATAAACCATACAAATTTATCCACAAAAAATATTCAAAAATCAAACCATGATTAACCTATGAAAATAAAATTGTATATATATAGACATTAATAGGGTTATACTCATCCAAATAATGATTGATTATATCTAGGTAATCACCTATCAATTAAAATTGTGAATTATATAGTATTTACACTATATAGAATACAAATTTATACTGTCAAGATAATAGATTTCCCTAGTTATTCGTAATATATGATTATCTGGGTGAAATCCATTCAATTATAAGGAATATATGTAGGGCACACATAATGGAAATACATTGGAAGAAAACTTATATTTACAAAATAATTTTAAAAAGATAAAAACAATTTAGTGGTGGATCATTCTACTCATAGAGATTTAATTTCGGAATAACTAATAACAAATGGATTATGAGTCAAAGTAGTCTGAGATTATTGAGAGAAATTTATAATGAGTTGAAATATAGCATAATTAATGTTAAAAATAGTATATGCATAGGTGAAAAATCATTAAGAATAATATAAATAATTGATAAAGATTTATAAAAGAACTAATATAGATTTTACGTAACTTTGAAATATTCAAAAAATTGGAATAAAATAGATTTAAATGTAATTTTCATAAAAATAATATATTTTTATAATAAATAATTTTTTAAAAAAAAATAATTTAATTGAAAATGATATATGAATATAAATATAGTAAAATGGAATAAAAATGATAAAAATATATTTCTTAATTTTTAATACTTCTTTATAAAAAATATTCAAAGTCACATTCAATAAGTGAGAAATGAGTTTTAAAACACTAATTTGGTTATACATGTCTTAATAATTTAACCATAAAAATAAATAATGGTATAAGTAGAGGAAATATGGAGTGGAAGATATAAGATATATAGAATTATAAATAAATACCCATTTTAAACATTTTAATCATTTAAATAAACCCATAATTGTAAAATAATTATAAAATTTTCTTTTTAAAATATATAAAAAGAATTTTTTAAGAAAAAATAGAAGGTACATATTTGTATTTCAATATATAAGAAATTTTTTTGTTGATAATTAACATAAATATGTGTGTAAAATATTCAAAATATAATGTATAAGATTTTACTTTATACTGACACATATTTTTGAAGTATAAATAATTCAAAAAGAGTATTTTGGTAATCAAATGTATTATCCATAGAAATAATGATAAAATAAAACATAGGATAGAGAAATTATAGAATATAACTTATTTATAAAGAAAATTTTAAAGATGAAGGTCTACAAAAAAGGAAGGATGTTGAGTAAATAAAATCCCTTACAATAGTGGTAAAATATGAATCAAAACAAGAAAGATTAATTATTAAATGGGCTTATAAATAACACATATAAAAATTTATTTATTATAAAATAATTCAATGGGGAATTAGGTGCATCATTTGAAATAAAGAAAGGTATATAATCTAAAAACTATTATGTGGAATATATATATTATATTTCTATATTTCTATATTTCCATGGTGATTTCAAGGATGTTATGGTAGTTAATAAAGAAATGTTAGAAATTATCCTTTTTTGTGTATGATGAATCAATAAAAATAATTGGTTTTATTAATTAAAATATATATATATATTATCATTATAGAATTGAAAACATATATTAAATTTATCATTATTACCAAATATTACTGGATTATAATTTATCTTAATCATTCATGATGGAAATTTTATAGCATCACTCATATAGGTGGTAAAATTGACCAAAACAGAAACATGTTATAATGAATTAATGAGAGATCATTTTATTGGTTAAAATGAGAGACATTTATTTGCAAACTTATGTTAGGTGAAGAGTAATGATGGGATCACATTGGAGTTAGGTGATTTAGATAAGAAAATTTTGGTGAGGAATTTAAGATTGAATACTACACCTAAAAAAGGTCTTATAGAATGATCTTATATCAATTTAACTGTCAAAAATTTGATCTATATAATTTTACATATCTTTACTTCTTCATACCATATTTAATTATTTACCAAAATAATTACTATTTTACTAAAAAATTAAGTTGAACCCTCTTACATAATTTTGATGCACTAATTCAAAATTTGGAATTAATTAATTCTAATTCAATTTTTAAATATGAAAAAATTATCTTTTAACTGAAAAACTAAAATATATAGAAAAAAATATATTTACAAAAAATTGATTTTAAAACCTTAAGTGTTCTTATTATAGTTTGATATAAATTTGTAATCATTACATGAGAGATAACATGTTTTTTATAATCATATATATAACATTTTAATAAATTAAACATTAATCCAACACATATTTAGTTTGTTAAAATAGATATTCATAATGATAAATAATAATTTTTAGAAAATTGAATTTTTAAATATTAAAAGATCTCATTCTTATTTATAACAAATTAATAATCAATGTACACATGTTTATTATTATTATTTTTATATATAAATAATAATTTTCATAAAATTTCATAATCCAAATATAATAAGGTTAAATTTTTAAATAAAATAATATAAAATATAAAAAAATGTTTTCAAATAAAACATATTTCTTTGACTATAAATCCTTAAATTTTTTTCTTAATAATTATTTTATTATTTCAGGGACATTATTTTCATATTTTACTAATCATTACTTGAATTTTATCCATAAATTTATTTAAAATAACTATTTAACTCAAATGAATAATTCATAAATTTAATTTTACTAGAATAAAAGTTGTTTTTGAAAAATGAATTGACATATTTTATTATATTCCAAAAACAATAATCGATTTGAAATGAATTATTTGTAATGAAAATTATATTTTTAATATCTAAATAATATTTATTTATATAAACTATATATCTATAAGTTTGAAATCATAATATGTTTACTATTATTTTACCCAATGACTATATACCATATTTTGTAACGGTTAAATAAAAACTATATTACCATGATTAAATTATATAAATTAATCCCATTTTAACTTTAAAAATGACACTCTTATTATTATAGTTTTTATTTTAGATTTTACAAAATAAATTCTCCATTAACGTTGTTTTTTCTCATTGTAGGTTTATTTATACTAACAGTGATCCTTAAAGGTGAATATGGTTAAAGTGATTTTTTACTTGTAAAGATATTATTCATTTCTTTTTATTATCAATTTTTATGAACTTTTAAGTGATGTAAATATCCATGATATGTAATGATCCATGACATGTAATATATGTTTTCATGTACTTTTTTTATAATGTTCCATTTTTATGTAATAAGGTGTTGTTAGTTTGATTTATATCTTGTATGAATTATTCTTTGATCTGGTTAAATTGTTCCCAAAAATAGAAAAATATATATAATAATGATAGAAATATAATTTAAGGGAAGAAAACATGTCCTAAAAACTAGGGTGTTATAGGATTAAGATTTCATGGTTAAGAGGTACTTTATAGTTGGGTTGGGGTATCTACTATAGAATTGAGAAATTTATCATTTATCCCCCATGCATATAGAAAGGAGGATTAACCCACAATAATGATTTAATTTTTATAACCCACTAAAACCAACAACTAAGTGTGATGTGTGAATGATTTTGAATATATCATTGGTAAAAAAATGATATTGATTCAATAATTTAGGAGCTAGGATATTAATTAACTGGAACTCTTACCCAAGGATTAAATACTGATATATTCTCCTAATAAGTTCTGCAGGTCTTTTTCTATTTTCACTCACATATAAATCATAAAAAAACACACCTACTAATACTCAATGTTGTAACATTATAAATTTCACCCTTCCGTGGATACAATCCTATTTTTCACAAAACTACATTACTTATATTATAAATTATGTGAGACCACCTAAAGATATGGTGAAATGATTAAATTTCATGGAAACTCACCTTCTCCTTTGATTCTCTTATTACACATATTCTTCAAGTAACCAACTTAAAAAGTGACACAGTATGATATTTTCTTGGATTGTGGTAATAAACCACTTCATGTATCCATTTTATTATATGATTTATAGCGTGTTAGTCCCAGTGGAAAATTAAAACATATCAGAGGGGGAGGGGTGATGTTGTCCAATTTTACCAAACCCAAATTTCTCCTCGAAACCTTTTCACCACCTTTGGACTTGAACCTTTGATGTCAGTTAGGATTATTGGAACTTGTATTGTTTAAACTGACAACCACCTATATGAAATTTATATAAAACAAAAAATAACACATTCATTTTTTAAGGTTCATCCACTTTTTAGAATCATACTCCTTATTGTTCTTGGAATTTCAAAGACATAGATTCTCTACTAAAATATTTTTCTCAATTACATGAATCATGGGAGATTATTTTATCCTTACCCACATAAACTATATTACATAGGTGTGTGATGTTCACAATATTATACATGAAAACATAAGTTTTACTCCTTAACTTTTATTCAAGTTGGAATCCCACCAAATTAACATTTCATTCCTTTTCATCCCCTATTATAGTAGATATATTGTACTTTATAAGAATATAAATACAATTAAAAACTAATTAAAATCATGAAACATAGATATTATTTGAATGCATTTATATATTCAAACAATGCTTATAAGAGTCAGCCTCTAAACTTATGAAAAACTTATAGTTCTACTGAATATATCAAATAAACACTCTACTAAAATATTCTTCTTAGAATTGGTACAATAATATTGGGTATACAATATAATAAAAACAAACATAACCATTAGTGGTGTTTTAGGTTTTTCCACTTCTTCTTATTCTTCGTGACCCAACTAATTTACAACTTCAGAAAAGTTTCAAATTCTTCTTTCTTCTTCACTACAAAAAAGAAGCAACCCTTGTTATTTATCATCATCATCATTATCATTTAGAGCTATGGTTCCTCCTAACTTATATGGTTTTCAACATGAACGTTATAAATTAATTCTTCTTATTTTTTATATTACTTATCCCTTGATATTTTTTTCTTCTCATGTATAAATTGTCATCTTTCATTTTAATTTACCCAAAATGGTATACTGATAAGAAATACTCACTACCAAATAAAAAAACACTAATTAAATAACCAATTTGGGTTCCAAAGATATTTCACATGATCCTTTTTCATGTCAAGGGTCATTCCAAATGTAACTTGATTTAATTCTCATCACATGGCTGAATTAATTTATCTTTTATTATAGTAAAGCCCAGTTTAATCTTCTCAACACATATTCCATAAAATCTCGAAATAAAATGTTCCCAACTATAAAAAATGATCACAAAAAAATCATATATTTTATATGGACACTTCTTATTATTTTGTGACAACTCATTTTGTGGTGTGAGAGCATAACATTAAATCCTATACAAACCGGGTTGGAGTTTGTATAGAATAGAAGGAATTCAACAATATTCTTTCTTCATTTTCTTATTTATTCAAAACAAATTGGGATATTTAATCCACTAAATACATAGCACAAGAATATAATTATTTTTCATCTCTATATTTTAATAAATCTATAAATTCTCATTTTAGGATTTGTGAAATTCCCAACCCTCTATCTCAATACCTCTTCATTTTTACTTAGGAAGGCTCAAATCATACTGGTAAAGTCTAATATGGAAACACAAACCTCTATGTAACTTCATATGCCTTATTCTTAAAATTTCATGTAATTAATTTTCCTAATAAAGTAGTATATGAATTGGATCATCTTTCATTTTAGTCTTGAATCATGGATCTAAATAAGCTTCATGATATCATGAACATAAATCCATAACACATATATCATCATATTTTCACTTTCAATTGAATTTAAAAATAATTAAAGATCCATTTATATCATTAATTGATATTAAATTTCCATGGATGAATATCATCTTATCATAGTGTTACCATGCTTAAAACACACACTAATCTAGGTGTTTGTGATGATTATATCATGATCAAACAACTCTTGTATCATCCCAAATCATCTTGTTCTTTTATCAAGTTTTAATATGGAGACCTTATATTTTAATCTAGTATAAAATCCAAAATTTTCTATTAGTGGAATGGAACTTACAATGATATCAATGAAACTTAAACATAGATAGATGAAACATGTCCTAAGCTCTATAACACCCATGAAGATTAGAATTCATACATATTCTCATAAGAATTTTCCAAATTTTCATATCTTTTTAAAATAACACTTACACATAAAAGTAGGCACACATAAAAAGGTATTTTTCAAACATACATATAGTATAAAACACACCTATATAGTATAGATTAATAGTTATATTGAATGAAAATGTCGATGATGCAACCATTTTTTTTTAGTTTTCTATTTACTCTAAGATCAAAATTAAGCATAATGTAAAATACATATATGATATTCCTAAAATGATAGATATGATTGATTCAAGACTTAGATAATATTTATGATTTCATGGATAAAATTCTGAAATATTTTAAATTATATCATTGGGGTTTCCAAGAATGTCAAGCAATCTCCAAACTTCATAAAAGAGTGTATAAACACTCAATACAACCACCAAAATTATTACCAATATTTAGATAGTTTCTCCTTTTTTGTATAGATTATCCTCCACTTTGAAACCACATTAATACTTTATATTTACAACTATAAAATATTTCAAATATGATCTAGTTCATCTATCACTTTCACCTTTGGAAATTCTATCCAATGTTGATGAATTTTCTTATTCTACTTGTATAACACATTTCATAGCTATAAAAACCATCTAAACAATCTTTAGATGTATTCCTTAACATTCTTTCGTAATGGAAGAAACTCAATCCATGTAACATATGATGGGATATTCTCTCATCCTCAACATCACATGTCACTAAATTAATTGAAGATCAGTGAAAAAATAACATGACGCAACAAAAACTGACTAGAAGTTGTCCAGTCAAATAATCAAAGGTAGTAGGAGAAATTAATTCCTTTAGGTAGATCCTATCCCCATCACCCAATATATCACAAGTACATTAATTATATTGAAACTTTTATTGAGAACAATCCAAATTGATTGAAAATATAACCAAACACCTTTGGGAACTTCATCCTACCTCTTTGTGTTTGTTCTCAATTTTAAATAAACTCTATTAGTTAATATATCACTTCCCCCTATAATTGAAAATAAATTAAAATGGGAAATTCATTGACCCCATTATTGATAGATTAAAGGAATTTTTCTTCTCCCCATAATTGATATTATGGGGTTGGTTTTCTCATCTACATAAAATCTTCTAATTTTAAGAAACACATATTCTCCCAATATGATTTCATAAATTTTCCATGTCCTCCACTAATTCCATGAGAGAAGGGTGGCACATAATTTTTCTTATAAGAATTCCATTAACCAACTGACTGTAAGTATACTTTTTATATCCTAGTTTATAAAAAATATTTATTGATTTATAAAACTATGTTATCACAATCTCACTTAAATATGGAACCACATGTAAACCTTTAACTACCTTAGGGCTGGTCAATAATATTTTCATGAATTTTAAATAAATTTCACTTCACTTGAACCTTAACATCAAAATATCATCTGAATGTATGATTATTTTCCATTTTATTATTTAACCACTTCCTATTAATAAACATAATGTACATTATTTTAAACAAGTATGATTTTACATAACGCCCCCCCCCCCCTGTAAGGGGCTCTTTTGAATCATCATCTCCTTAAACTCTTAGAATTAAACCACAACTAAATTTATATGGAAATTTTATGGATTATCTTTTTCTTTTCAGTTTAAGTAGTGGGGATGATACTTTTTCCTCAACCCATGAATATTTATCTTGGAAGCTCCAACAACTTGAAAACTCCTCAAGTTATCTCCTTTTTAAATTTTTGAGTTCTGGTCACTTTTATGCATCATTGATTTCATTCAATTTTCAACTTTCTTCCAAGTACAAATAGGATTATTGAATTTAGTAAATAGATTAGTTCAGTTATTTTAAACATTATATAATATCCCAGACACTTGTAATTGATCTAGACACATTGTGACATAATATTTATTCACATGTTTATACTTCTTCTCAGGCATGTTCTCCTACATCACAACAACTTTCTTGATATTGAGAGTTATATATTATCTTCCATTTTTATAATTTGACTAGGAAAAATAGTCATACACTATAATTTTTTTTACAAGATATTATAACCTTCCAAGAACTCCTTCATCAACTTTTAATTTACCTCTTTGGGTAGGTCATCATACACTTCACAAGGAGTTTAAATATCCATGATAATCTTTCTATCATTTTCCTGAGTTTACCCCCTTTTGATTCATGATTTATCCATTTATTTTTTTGGATTTATTGAAATACTAAAATGGTCCATGATGTGTCATATATTTCCATAGTTTAATAATATTATCTTATAAGTTGTTGTGATAACTTACTCATCCTTCTTAATTGACTTCTTAGGAGTAACTTGTTCAACATCATTTTTCTTTGATTTATATCCCATGGTAGATTTGTTTCTCCTCCTTTAATTCTTAACTTGATTTCATGACCATAGCATATCATAAATAAAATAATCATGATGTATTGGAACAAACCAAATTTAATCATAGTAGTGGTTATATATGTTTCATGAGTTATAAATGTTTTTGAATATTTCAAATATGTTTTTCATGTACATATTATTCTTGATTTGTGAAGCCAGTTTTTGTGCCAGTAGGTTTTCTTATAAACCCATATTTAATCATCTTAATTCAAGGATTATATAATCTCTATAATTTGACATGTTTCACTAATATTAAATATCCTCTTTCCAAAAAATCCAACAACACCAACTTTACCTTACGAGCCTCATTCTTTTCACTTTAGGTGTATCCTATTTAGCATGGAATACTTTCTATTTTTTGGGATGGAACTACAACCTTTCATGATGTATTTTGGGGGAATCCTATCTTAGACATGATCACCACATTTCATGAAAAATTAGTGGATTTCCTAGCATCCTTTCACTTCTGTATCTATATATTATTTGAATATATATATATATAGTAGATGTATATTTAATACAAAAATATTTTTTAGGGTTGTGGGATACCATCTTAAATGGGATTGAGGTGGATGCTTCTCTAGAGGATCTCAAAATCCCTTTACTACCAATTTGTATCATTTTGGATAAAATAATAATTTATAAAGTATGTGTGGAACTATTTATTTTATCAACTATTTGGTAAAATTTTATTGGTTAAAAATATATATTTTTTTAGTTTTACATACAACTCAGAACAATCAAACAAATCATATTACTCTATTCCATAATAATGTTTATTATTTCGGACCATTCTTTCGTTCTATTTTTATTTTTTCCTCATGAATTTTCCTTTTCTCATCTATATAATTCTCTTGATCTTTAAATATTGCTTTTTTAGCATCAAGCTAGTCTTTATTGACATCCATGGAAACTTTATAAAGTTTCTCCAATTCTTGGAACACATAAATAATAACATTATCAAATAATTATTTCTCATAGAAAAATCTTTTCAATTATTCATCAATTAAAGAAAATATTTAATTTAAAAGTGTGTATTAAAATTCCTCATATTTCACAAGCTATGTGAGGGTGTTGCATTTACTCATTTTATTTTTCAATGATTCTTCTTTTCCATCAACTTTGAACTATAGTTGTGACTTTTCATGAATCATACCGTTGATATAATAAAATATTTATGATACATCTATAATGGGATACTTATACAAATATAAATAAAAATCATGGTATAGGTCTTCTATAAATTCAATTAATTCACTACCACAGCTTGAATTTGACTCATTAAGGGAATTAGATTTGAAATATTTGAAAATATACTTACCACTCAATATCATTTCATGTAGTGGTGTTTCTTCTTTATTTTTTGACTAATTTATTATATTCTCTGTCTATTTATTATAATTATTTCTCAAAATCTTGGTAGATACTTCCATGCCTATTCTAACAGAGATAGAATCTAGGTTTTCTATATGAGGCTCTTATTTAAACATATAAAATCTATACTTAATAAATATAAAATAAAATAAGTGGAAAAAAACATTTAGAACCAATTAGAAATTTCCTTTTTCTAATAATAGTTGTGAAAAAATCATATATCCAAACAGAGGGATCCTAGACAGTTATACCCCTTATTTCTCCAAGTAGACCATGAAGACACACCTAGGGGTGAATCAAGTGTTGTCTAATTTTACCAAATCCTAATAATTTCTTTAAACCTATTAAACCCCTATAAAATTGAACCTATGATGGTAGTTAATACTATTGTATATTTATTTCCTTAACCCAATATAGACTCTTATATAGTGTAGATAAAGTTGTAAATAAAACATGTGTTTTTATAAGGTTTCTCCCCACATGAGAATCCATATCCATTCCATTATTTTAATTTTCATGTCATGGATTCTCCACTAATTTTTTTATCAACTACAAGAGGACTATATGATGTTTTAATCCTAACCCATGAACACCATATGACATAGGTGTGTGATGTTCATAATATTATGCATGTGAACATAAGCTATATCTGATGTATTTTCCTCAAGATGTTATCCAAATATCTCTAAATTTCTTTCATTTCATTCTTCTATTGAATTAGTTATCTAATAATACACTGGGATATTTCTACACCCAAACCCCAATCTACTTCCAAAAACTCAGACTCTTCAATTTCCCTTATTTCTTAAAATTATGCTTATGCAATTAGCCTCTAAATATATGCATATATTCAATTATTCTGAATCTATTAGCTAAACACTCTACTAAAATATTATTCTTAGTCTCAAAACTATAATATTGGGTATACATAATTATTACATCACTTGAAATAATGAATTCATTACCTTATTCTTCTTTCTTCTTCCTTGACTACAATTATCCAACAATGTAGCTTAGTTCACTACTTTTTTTCTTCATCATCTTCTTATTATTCAAATACCAATTAATATACATCTTCACAACTGATTCCTATGTTTCCTTATTCACTATTATATCATGAAAAAACTCATAATATTCTTCTTATTTTATAGATATAGTTCCTATTATATTCTATGGTTTTTAAGATGCACAATAACATTGACCACTTATTTATTTTTCAATTTCTTATTCCTTGATATTTTAATTATTTTATCTGTATGAGCATCTATAATAAATGTCATATTTCATTTTCAATTACCCAAAATGGTATAAAATGAATAATTATAATTTTCTATCAAAAATAATACTTATAAAATACCCAGTTTGGGTTCTCATTATATTTAATGTTCTCCTTTTTAACTCAAGGGTTAATCCAAGTTACCCTCATTTAATGATCATAAAATGGCCAAATTAATTTATATTTTATTATATAGTGGATCGTATTAATAATATAAAGATTTAATCCACAAAATATACACTACCACAAAACTGGGTTTCCGCGGCGCCACCCTTTAACAGCACTAAAAAAAGCGCTGATAAAGGGGGACCTTTATCAGCGCTAAAAAAAGCATTGATAAAGGGGAACTTTTAATAGCACTAAAAAAATCGCTGTTATAAGTGACCTTTTATCAGCGCTTTTTTTAGCGCTGATAAAGCCCCCCCCCCCTTTATCAGCACTTTTTTTAGCGCTCATAAAGGGGACCCCTTTATCAATACTTTTTTTAGTAGCGCTGATAAAGGGGGGATTTATCAGCGCTATTTCCTAGCACTGATAAATTTTATATTTCAAAAAAAATCATGAAAAATAATATATTGTTATATAAGTATATTTATATTGATATAAATATAATATATATTTTTTAAATATGTTTTAGAAAAATATAAATAGACTGATACATTTAATATATAATAGATTTAGTGAAATTGCTTTAAATGTTTTTAAAAAATATTAATAATTAATAATTTACTAATTATCATCGATTAATAATCATTTAATAACAATTTGAAGACACAAAAAATCAAAAAAAAACTAATAAAAGATCTAAAATACATTGAAAATGTAACTCAAATTTCAAACGGCCATAACATTTGATCCGTGTGTCCGTTTGAGATCTACAACATATCAAATCGAATCATGCGACGAGCTCTACACGTTAGTGCCCCAAGATAAGCCTTTGTCATATTTTTCAATGCTAAAAAAGCCCAGAAGGCCTCCAAAACTGAGTTTTTAGTCATCATACCCCGATTTGTTAACATTCAAACAGGTATAACTTCTGATCCAGATGTTCGTTAGCCCTGTACCACATATCATATCGAATATTGTTTCATTTTCTTCAATTTTACTAGTTGTAGAGTTGAAACGGGATTTTGGATTATAAGTTATGGTCGTTTTAACATTCTATGGATTTTCAAATACACATATATATATATTTATTCGTAAATATATATGTGTTTGTGTGTGTGTGTGTTGTATATATGTATGTATTTATTTATTTATTTATTTATAAACACACATAAAAAACTTTTATAAATGTATTTAAAACTAATCTTGTAAATATATATTAATATACAAATAAATATACGGATAAAAAATTGTAACTACAAATATATATATAAATATATAAAAATATATATTAATATACGAATGAATATATGTATATTAATATATGAATAAACATATATGTATTAATATAACTAAATACATTTATATTAATATGAATCTATATTAATATACGAATAAATATAACTATATATATATAAATAAATATATATATATATTAATATACGATATATATATATATATATTACTATATGAATAAATATATATGTATTAATATAACTAAATATATTTATACTAATATGAATCTATATTAATATACAAATAAATATAACTATATATATATATATATAAATAGATGTATCATTAAATATATAAAAAACGAAATGGATTAGTGGTAAAGGTGAAAGCGTGCAAGGGGGAGGTTGCGGGTTCGAATCCGGGTGGAAGCAAGGAGGGGCACGCGGGAAAGTGTAGGATGCGCAGGCAAGGGCAGAGCGCGGGAGTGGGAGGGGGCCGCTTAGCGCTGATAGGGGGTCAAGTGCTGTTAAAAGCTCCCCCCCCCCCCCCGAATATAAATTATTTTTTATTTTTATTTTTATTTTGAATTTTATCAGCGCTTTTTTTAGCGCTGATAAAAGGGGTCTTTTGTCAGTGCTTTTTTTAGCGCTGATAAAAGGGGTCTTTATCAGTTCTTTTCTAAGCGCTGATAAAAGGGACCCCCCCCCCTTATCTTCCCCTCGATTAACAGTGCTTTTTTTAGCGTTGTTAATGCTCTTTTCTAGCACTGATAAAAGTCATGTTTGTAGTAGTGATATACTTAAAATCTTCCCAATAGTTTGAAAAGATCATATAAAAATTCATATATGTTTTATGGACACTACCTCATTTGGAGTGAGAACTCAAATCATGGAATAAGAGTATAAAATTAAATCCAATACAATCAAGATGAGTTTTTTCATAGTAGAATAAACTCAAAAATATTCTTTCATAATTCTTAGCTATTATAAAACATTCTTTGTGATATTTAATCTATTGAAATCATAACACAAAAATATACTTATTTTTCATCTATAGATTTAAATAAATCTTTAACTTCTCATTTTAGGATTAAGAAATTTCTTACCCATCAATCTCAGGGACTCTTTTTTTTACTCAAATAAACTCTAATCATAGTGATAAATGTTTTTTTGTAAAATTGATCTTCAATGTATCTTCATATATATTATTCATGAAAAATCATGAAATTCGTTTTCTTCATCAAGAAGTATATAAACTAAATCCTCATAAATTTCATGCCTGAGTCATGGCTATAAATTAGATTTATTATATTCCATATTTGAATTCACAACCAAAAATCAACTTATTTCAATTTTTATATTAATTAATAATATATAGAAACTCTATTTATATAATGTTTCCCTTTACATGGATAAAGATTAGCTTCTAACATTGTTCTCATGTTTGAAACAAACACTAATCTAAGGGATTGTAATTTTTATATCATAAGTGAACATCTCTTGCATATTCCCAAATAATCTTGTTCTACAGCATAATTTAATCATGAAAAATTACTTTATCATCAAGAGGAAACTCATAATTTTTCTAGGTGTGGAATTAAATTATATATATAGTAATTACATGTACCTATAGATAGATGACACATATGCTGAGTTCCATGACAACTATATTGCTTAAAATTCACACATATGCTCATATGAATATTCTAATTATTTATATCTTCTTAACATTACACATATAAAAAACCTTAGTTAGAACTATAAAGGTTCATGTCACACATGCAGAGTATAAAACACTCATATATAGCATATATTGACACAAAAAAATGAGCATAAATGGAACCTACAATACTTTTCTATTATCATTTTTCTATTTTCTCTTATATTACACTTACATAGAGTGTAAAACACACATATGTAGTACCCAAAAAGATAAATATATTGGATTTGAGGTTTAGTTAAGATTTATTATTTTGAAAAGAAATTATAAAATATATGAAATTAAATTAGAGGCACTTCCATGAATCTTGAGCCTTCCTCAATCATCATCCAAAAGAATATAAACACTAAATGAAAATAAATAAATTGATTAGTACTCCTTGAAAAGTTTCTATATGTTGTGTGGTATCTTATAATCAATATTAAATAACATTTTATAGTTTTTATTTATAGCTATATAAGTTATCCAATAGGGTATAGTTAAACTAGCTCCTTCACCTCTTACACTTCCTTTGGTTGCTAATGATAGTCCTTCTTTCACTAGTGAACCACATGTCATAACTATAAACACCAAATTTAAAACTTTCTGCTATATTCCTTGGCATGATTTCATAATGGGAATAGATCACTCCATGAAACACATAATTTATTGTGCTTCAAACCTCAATATCACATATATTTAAACTCCTTAAGTATTAATACAATAATCATTTGAGGTAATAACCACTACCTAGAAGCTATCCTTCCAAATAATCATCGGTATTACAGTTTCCACTTCCCTTAAGTGGGCCCTTTATCCATCACCAAATATATCACATTTTTTATTAATTATTTTGACGATATTCTTGATAACTATCCTAATTAACATAAAATACAACCAAACACTAGTTGGTTATTCATATTTAAATGGTATTTTCCCTTCTAAATATTGGAATTCAGGATATGAGCATCAAAAAATCTACACTAATTAAATTATTGATGTTATTGAGATGATTAATACATGGGGTGTTAGAGAAGATATTCCAATTGATGTTTTATAATGTGGTTTTAGTGATAAAACCATTCATTTGGAATGATTTTTCATTAATTTTATAGAGGACATGGTATAATTTTGAACATGGAAAAAATTGGATAACATGTGATCTTTCCCAATAAAAATGATTTATTTTTTAGATTAGGATATTGGTGGTAGGGAGTTTAGTATACTATTTTATTGTCTCATTTATAAGGACCAATTAAGGTGATTTTTCTTCAAATTACTTTATTATTTCTATAAATTAAATCTCAATATGCAAGTGTATCTATACCCTATCTTTTTGGATGATTAAATCAAGCATTACATGAGTTTCTTTGGTAATTTTACTCATATTTACAATTAATTTTTTATTTTTATAATTTAAACTTATTATAGATTGTTTTATAGGGGTTTTGATCTATAAGTAAATTATATTTTCAAAGAGGGTGGTGTGGGTGAGAGATAAATTAATAAATTTGGTGTGTAGGAAGGTCCATTAATCTTGAGTGTTAATAGTGTATAGTCAATGATAGTACTGATAACCCTATTCCAAATATAAATGGATTCATATAAATGGAATCTATCCCCCTACCACCTTTCCCATATCATATTTCTAGTTATTATTTATTCTAAATTGAAAACATATAATACATTTTACCTTCCCATCTTACCAATTCATCCTTATTCTATGATCATTTTCTCATTCGATCTATCTAAATCTAGAATATAGATATACCGTAAAGTAAAATGTGTATACAATATAGGCTAGATAATATCACAATATATTATATAGAGATATCATATGGGAATATATCCATTATTCTGAGTAAAAAAATATTCCATGGATGGTCATATTATTTAATACAATATAGGGATATCATATAATTATTATGTTATCCAATCGTATTATATGACATGGTCATATCATAAGGAAGTGTTATGTGTTAAATTGTATTGTATTATTCATGTAACACTCTATGTCTGAATAATAAATTTGAAAATTATATATTAAAATTCAAAAATCTTCCACATTGGCTTGCATTAATATTAAAAAATCATTAATGCATGATATGTTAGGATAATTTGATTGTAAAAATGTTATAAGGTGTTGTAATCATATTCTTTCTCGAAAATTTCATAATATTTGATTAAATTATATAAATTCCCTTAGATAATCCATGATGGATATATAAGTTACCATTATCCCTTGAGATGGTGTTGGTTCACAATTTACTATTTTTCACTTCATATTTCTCTCTCCTCAAGGCTATGTTACCCCTTCTCCATTTTCCATCAATAGGTACTAGCATACTGTGGGAGTTGTGATGAATCTCACCTAAAAATTGACTGATCAAGTTCCTCCCATGGACATAATATAGAATAATGAACTCAATGGTTTCTTATATGGTATCATCATCATGAACATGGTTAAAAAACAAGAACAATGACTACATATTTTCAAAGTTACCAATTTTTAATTCTATTTATACATGGTTTCATATTTACATTGCATAATGATCTTGGTAATTGTGGTTTCTATTATCATCTAATAAAATAAATTTGTGTTATTAAATCCCTATAATCCTTTATATGGTATTAGAGATTTAATATTATTATTAATTATCAAAATCATATTTGAAATGAGGAAATATTTTATTCTGTATTCATATAGTATTTACAATCATGATAAATGATATGTGTTCTGAACTATGACCTATCATACAATATATAATATCTTAATCTATGATATGGAGGCTATATATTATATGGGATATCATAATTGGGGACTTATTTATAATATTTTGATTGTTAGTGTACCATGGAATATGATATGATGAGTTTTGTTTTATGATTGTGTTACTCCTCAGGTGAAAACAGAGCATTGTATCACATTAATGATATTAACAGCTATCATAAAATAAAAATCCTAACCATCAAATGGGATATCACATTCTAGTCATAATCTATAATATGAAATCCATGGAAAATGATATAAAGATATCATAAAATATGATAGATAATATGATACTATCTAACTTAGTCCATGACACCCTAATTGTTAATCATAATATGATTTTTTAAACTATCTTGAATATTTTGATATAAGGTATATCATTAAATAAGATACCAGGAAAATTTTATTTTTTCTATTTTTCAACTATTAATTGAAAAAAATAATGTATAAATTGTTTATAAATTACAGGAAAATTGTATTCAGGGAAATTTATTTAATTCATAAAATATTCTTAAAGAATTTAAAAAATAAATAACCATAATATTAATTATTAATATTAAATTATTTTTTAATTTATGTGGCATGACTTATAAACTGGATAAATAGGGTTCATATAGAAATTATAAAGTTGGTTTATATAGTGTTAATAAATAATAATAATAAGTAAAATATAAAGGAGTTTATATTAAATTATGAATCATTATCAATTTTAATCATTTAAACTAAATGACCTTATTTGATAAATACTTTAAGCTATATTAAAAGAATTTTTTTATATTTTATATAATCAAGGATTAAATATTTCTAAATAAGTTACATTCTAAATGTTTACATAATGTATGAATTGTATATATATAATCTTTATATTTTATACATCATATATTTAATTAAAATCCCATATAAAATTTCATATGATTGAGTTCATGTTGAAAATAAGTATTAAGTGTGTATATTTATTTTTTTTATAATATCAAAAATTCATGGAAAATTTTATAGTGTAATATAATTTATTTATTAGTTGTTCATAAATATATATCTCATGTCTAAATTCATGAAATATTAAATTATTCATTTTATTCACAACATTATTCCTGTAAATTAATGTTATATAATGAATTAAGATGTATTATTTAGCTTAAAATTATTTAAATTACTTATTTAAATTATCATTAATGAATTTAAAGAGTTATAAGAAATTAATTATATTTGATTTACTTTAATTATACCTTGACTCTAGCTTGTTCACGAGTTGTGTAAATAGTTTCACGTTAATATAGTTTGAAACTATTTGTTTGGTTGGAGGAATATAGATTATAAACCAATTAATTTGAAGCCTGAATACATGTTAAGGGAATAACTCAAGATTAAATGGTTAGATTAAATCCCCTTTGATAATACTAACTATCAAATTCCTTTCAATGTGATGACTTTTTAGGGCCTTAATCAACCAACTAGGTAGGTCATTCAAAATTTAGGTACCTATGGATTATCTTGTGTAAGGAAAGCATGTAATGGGTGACCCTAATTGGATTAGGTGCTGGTTTTTTTCATTTTATTCGGGTTACACTTAGTTTGTAAATCCTAATAGGATTAGGATACCAGAGATGTGGTGATGATTTTATCTATATGATGGATTGGGTAATGATTTTTCCAATAAACTATTAAAGAGTCATATTTTATGTTATTGGAATGATAGCCTACCTAAAAAATTATGTGATGGGAGAAAATATTATGCGACCCAAATATTATCAAAATATGGACATTGGTTGTAACAACCACTATTGAAAAAAAGGATATAACGATGGTTTGAAACATTGGTATATGATTTTAAAATGTTATTATTGCCTATACAAATGGTTTGATGAACTATTGGATGATTTACCTTTAGAATGGAAATATAACAATAGTTCTCAAATAGTTGGTATAAGAAATTTCATAGAAAATATATATATAAATGTTTTATTCAAAACTTTAGAATTTGTCTTCAATTGAAAAAAAAATTATAGCATCGAGATTTAATCCCACGACCTCCTATTTATTTTATAATGACTTTACCAATATTCAAAAATGGTTTTAAAGATAATATATATATATATATATATAATTATTAATTTTGAAATATTTTTATTATCATTATTACATATAAATATGTGGCCACCTATACCAAAATTTTGATAAAACATTTTATATATGTGGATGTAATAAATACCTATGCCAATGGTTTGGAAAAACTGATGGTATGGGTGATACCTATACCAATTTTTTTCCAAACTATTCTTAAAGGTAGTAAAAAATATACCTATTCTAATGGTTCTCCAAACTGTTGGTATACATCCATTTTTTAGGTCATATTTTTAGTAGTGACCCATAAACTTGGTCACTCATAGATAATGTTTAACACACCAACTCTAGTAACCAAGATCTAGCGTTTAATTTTTTAAATTTATATAAGAAACTTGGTATGTCACCAAACATGATTGATTAGTTTACCAGTCTTAGAAAATTAGGTACATACATGATTCTAATATTACATTTTAAATATAAAATAATATCATAAGAAACATTCTTTTAACTTCGAAATCATTCATAATATCATTTTTCATATCATAGGGAATGGAAATAAAATAATTGGTGAGATCAAATGCTCAGTAAGGGTTAAATATAGTGGAAGATATCATAAGTAAATAAGGCATAATCAATATGTAAGAAAATATAATCAAAAAACGTTCCATTCAATCAATAACATGAGTTCAATGATCATCCATGGCTAATATCAATATCACAATCACATGGATAATAGAAACTAAATTCTTATTAAAGGAAATATAGAAATATAAAAATTTATAATCATACCATTAATGCCTTGACCAAGATATAATGAATCTCAAAATAAATACATCAAGAAATAAATTCCTTATAAATGAGTTGTTGTAAACCATTTACCCATTTAATACAGCATGCATGCCATTTTGTCCCTTGAGACCCATCGATGCATAGAGGTACTATTTATAATGGGGCCCCATTAATCAAATTCTCATCCTATTAACTCCTCATATATTTAATTATCAATACAATTTATTATAAAAATTCCTTATAAATCAATAATTATCCATACTTAATCGAGAATGAGGAATATCAACATCTCCCCAAAAATGAATTAACATACTTAATATGCTTCCTTCAACTGATGTTATATATATAAATGGTATATGGTTGAAACATCATCAAAGTAATAGAAATTGTTTTAATTTTTCTATGATATTAAAAATATGAACATGATATAAGATTTAAATAAAATATTAGTCATGACGATTGAAAAATTTTATTGTGTGGTGTATGTTAAAACAAAGATTTCATTCACACATTTGGTAAAAAGTACCTCATTATGAAAATGATAAAAATATTCCTTTTAAAATATTTTATAGAAATTAAAATATGATTAAAATTTACCATAATACATCATTTTTTAATAATAAAATGTTTCTTTAAATTTTTTTAATGAAAATGTAGACGTGGAAGAAAAAGAGTTAGAAAGAAAAAATTAAAACATTATTTTTAAAAGAAAGTCCCATACATCTAACTTACATGTGGATTATTAATTAAAAATAATAATAAATGAAATATAAACATGTAAAACCCAATATTTGAAAATTAAAATAAAATATATGTGATTTAGTATATATGGATCATTTAATTTTCCCAATATAAATCTGAATGTAAAAAATCCCAAAATAAAATGAGAATGTGTCATAAACCATTTACCCTGGGTCCTTACGTAATATTACATGTTTGGTCCTTCTATATAATAAATTTAAATAAATTAAATACTTTATAATGAACCTTTTTTATCTATATTATATTTGATATGGTCGTTTTTTAATCATTTGGAATCCATTCATTGAATTGCTCTTTCTTACATTGACCACGTTAAGGTTTTTTGGCCAGTTTCACAAAATTTATTTTGGTATAGGATCCATGGTTAGAGGAGTTATGAAATAGTTTCATTATCTTAAGAATTTTTATAATTTTCTGAATATAATTTTAATTCAGTATATAGAATTTTTTAATTATCCATATATATTGGTAATAGAAGAACATAACACATCAATTTGATGAGGTGGTAGTCAACACATAGGAACAATCAACCTTATCATTGTCCATTGGAGGGAAGGGAATAATGTATATAATATATTATATTTAAAGAATAAAAATAATGTCTTAAATATCATATATATTTCATAATCTATACCTTTTTAATCATCCATGTAATATAGTGATGAAAAACAAATTACACCACTACGTAGAGGTGGTATGAAATATATAGGAACAAGCAATGTTTTTATTTTCCATAAGATATAAAGGTGGTGGAAAATGGTTCTAACATAATCATAATAGCATGTCAGAAAATTGGTGAGACTAGAGTAATTATTTTATTATTAATAAAATATATTTATATGGTTTAGCAGAAGAAATAAACCTTAAAAGAGTCAAGTAAGACGAATACCTATTCTTTGAGGTACCTCATTTATATTACACCTTAAGCCTTCATAGGATGGTCTTAAAATAATAAAAATAGATAAATAATGAATTTAAGGAATATATGATGTTTTTTGGGTAGGTATTGTATAATATAGTGGGTTTAAATTATTTGAATTATTGGGGAGAATAGGTTCCCTTTTATAAGTGAGGGTAGGGACACGCATGGTATTACATAAATTATTTTAATAATATTAAGTAATTTTCTTGTGAATGTGGCTCCAAATTGTCAGATATTGGAATATGATAAGGTTAAGGTAGAAATAAAACCAAAATATGAGGTTTAATAACGTTTTTTTATCATCTTGAAGCCTTATCCCTTTATTTTTAACCAATTTAACTCAGTTTATCTTTAATGAAGGTGAAACATATTTACCATGGTTGGAGTTCATTATGGAAAAAAATTAAGATAAACTTATTACTTAATATTAATTATGATGATTCCAAAGATGGAATCTATTTTACATGATTCAACTCCAATAAGTTGAAGACATTAATTTTAATATTAGTTCTAAAAAAGAAATGAAAACCATTGTTATAATAATGTTTTTTTCAATCATAAAAAAGAATTTATAGTAAAATAAAGTATAATTTTTATTATAGTGGGATTAATTGGATTATATTAAATAAAAGGAGAGTTTTTTTTCATTAAAACCAAACCAAAACTGAATGGTACCTTGGAAATAATTGATTAAAATAAAATAACTAGAAATAGATTTTCTTAAAAAACATTACTTAGATATAAAAAATGAAAAGAATATATTTATAAGTAAAAAATTATATTTTTATTTGAATTATATTAATTATTTTATCAATATATGGTCTAAAAAAATGGTTTCATAAAATTTCATCTTATTATTATATCATTATAATTTCATAAATGTGAATGTTTTGGAAAATCGGTACTTTTTACTATTCACATAAAAATAAACTACTTCTAAAAAATATAAAAAATTATCCTATGATATTTTTTATATGTTAATTCAAAAACTAAAATTAATTTCATGAAATTAAATTTATTAAATTTTTGAAGTTTGGGTTTTATCACATTCTTGAATATATCTATGTGAATTATGCTCAAATTTCTTTAGAAAGAAAATTTTACTAACTATAATTGAATCTTAGGTGTTTCATTCTTCCCTCCATAATAATTTCATCCTTTTAATATCTAGAATATAAATTAATGAAAATTTGTGGGTAGTTATTCCCCATAACTTCTTTAGGTTCCCACGTTTCCTCTTTTATTTTATGATTTCATGGAACTAGCTTCACCAATCGGGTCCTTCGATTCCAAAATAATTGTTCACTAATGTCAATAATATGGATTGTAACTTTAAAGTAAGATATATAAAGTTCATGTTCTATTTCCTTAGAGGTGAGAAAGTGTGGTGGGTGTGGTATGCACTTCCCCAATGAAGAGATATGGAACACATCATGAACATTTGAGAGGCTGGGTGGAATTTCCAAATGGTAAACCACATGTCCAATTATTTCTAGAATTTCAAAAGGTAAAATGTGACTAAGACCTAGTTTCCCTTTATTTTAGAACCTTATAACATTCTTACTCTTAGATACCTTCTTGAAAAGTTTATCTCCTACTTGAAATTCTAAATAATTCCTTTGGTTATTTTCATAACTCTTTTTCCTACTCTAAGCTTCATTGATATGATTGTGATTAGTTATCACTTTTTTTGTTGTCTCATCAATAATTTATGGGGATAAAATCTTCCTTTTACCAACTTCATCCCAAAAATTTGATGTATAACATCTTTTCTCATACAATTCTTCATATGGTTCAATTTGATTACTTTAATGGATGTTATTATTATATGAAAATTACAAAAAAGGTAAATACTGATGTAACATACCCTGAAAGTCAAGTAAGAATGACCAAAACATGTATTATAATGTTTGAATTTTTCTTTTAGACCATCCATCTACCCAAGGATGATAAACAGTTCTTAAATATAACACAATGTCAAGGTCCTTCTGAAGTATCTTCTGGATTTTTTATGTAAATCATGATTCATGATTAGTTAAATCTGAAATAGATGAACCATTAAGTACCACAACATCATTAATATAGAGAATCATGAGTTTTTCAAGAGGTATATTTTCTCTTAAAGTGAGTAAATGATTGGACTTGGTAAGTTGATAAAAAATAACCCATATGGAATAATTATTTCTCATATTCTTTCAAAATCTAGTGAAAAAATGGATAGTAATATCATCCCATTTCCACACAGTAATAGGTAGGGGTTTCATGAATCCATTAGGATGTTGTATGTCACCCTTTATTTGATGGAAAACTAATAATCTTGATACATAGTCTATAATTTCAAATCTATAATTACCCCAGAAAAATGTTCCTTGAAATCTAGATACATTTTGGTTCTACCAGTGTGTGTAGAGAAATTTATTTTATGATATTTATGTCACGAACCGAACCATGCAGGGGCTCAAGCCGCAACTACCCCAAGCCTACCAACATAGGCCAGGGGCTGGTGACTTGTGTCGAAGGCACACCAAACTAGGGGAGGCCTTTGCCTAAGAACTTGCACACACACACATTCATACAACTAAATGAAAACAATGCTGAGGGAAAAGAAAAAAATATACAACACTGCTATATATAAACCAAAAACATGCATCGGCCTCTAAGTAGTACAAGTTTAGAAATGTAAAGATGAAAGGGAAAGGGAAAAAATATACACCCAACCAGAAAAGTGACACAACCTAACAATAGGTGAAAAATTAAAGCAGCTGGGAGATCCGTGCTCCTGGAACCCAAGCTACGATCACCGTATGCGGTCCACGCACTTCCCTATACTCCTCTAAAGTAACGATCAACCTATCCATCGTCTGTAATGGAACACCAAGTGCAGGAAAATACCAAGAAGGGGTGAGTATAATGATACTCAATAGGATTCCCTAAAGGCTCTAGGGAGTAGCAAGAGAGGTACTGAAGATGTGAGCAGTTAGAGATATATCATAAGAAGATGACAGTAGTAAAGAGAACAAGCTACAGTAAAAAAGAGTGCAATGTCACCCAATAAGAAAGTGAAGTAAGATTATACAAACACAAGGATCTAGAAAAGTTGAGAAGATAAACTTCACATCATGTCTTCTCTACCAATATTAAGAGAGTAGACTCATCCAACCATGAGAATCTAGACATAAAAATCATGTGGCATACCCCACGCATCTTCGCCTATCCTGGAATGAGAGTAGCCAAAACCCAAGGAGTGGGCACTAGAAATAGGATATATATATATATATATATATATGCTCAGTCAAATAAACCAAAATGAGAGAGTAAGGTAATCTCCATCTCACAAGCTCAACCTAGGAAAAGTGAGGGCCAACAGTACCAAAAGTAACCATCGATGCCTAGAATCCCACAAGTCTTCTCTGAACTACTAGTCAAATGGGCTCAATCACTACCCCTTGATACTATTCTATTTGGGCGGGTCTGTCTCCCATCACAGTTTTAGGTTGCATCACAAGGACGCGTCTTGGTTGGAAAAGCACCCCTCTTTCATGAGAGTCCAAATCCACATCAACGCACGTCTCGTCACTGTGTCGCACAGTTGAGAGATCATGTATCAAGGTAAAGGATCCATGACCAGCCCATCTAGAGGATTCCACTCTTAATCAGGTGATCGTGCCCTAGTACTTCAGGGGGATCATCACCCAGATGTCAATGAGGGACCCACTACCCAGCCCATCTAGAGGGTACTTTCTAGAAAGAGTTGTTGATGGGTCTCACTGCCCAGCCCTGTTGGAGGGATGATCGAAACTGCCATCAAGGAACACTTCCTAGACCAACTGGAGGTAAACTCAGAACTTTCATCAGGGATCACTTCCAAACCCAGTTGTAGGTAAACCAAGAAATGGTCTGACCATTCCTGTTGGATGGTACCTCTCGTAAAAAACACGTTGAGGAACACTGGCCTTTTTTGCTGGATGGTACCACTCTGAAGAATGTTGAGGAACACTGTCCATCCCTACTAGATGGTACCTCTTAGAAAATCATTCTGAAAAACACTGTCCATTCATGTTGGATGGTACTTCTTGAAAGAACATTGCTTCATTCATCAGGTGTTACCCCGGATAGGCATCACACCTGGAACATCTCGCATCATAAATCATAAGCCTCTACGGAGGGTGCCATCACATCCTATGTGAAAAAAGACTCAGGATAGTCTACACATATTCCAAAATCCAAGTTTAGAATTATGAGTTATAATAGATAGAATATTTGTAAAGTGGTACATGGAACATGTGGGTCCCACGCGTCATGTGGCCCCGCCTCATCACCTGGTCATGTACCTATCCATTCTCAGGTACTAAACTGTGAACAAGTACCCGTAGGCATGTTGTCTTACTCCCAGAGTAATTGACACACCTGTTCAAAAGTCTGACAAGTGCATGGCGATCATCGTTGATCTGGAGGGCCAAAAACGTAATTATGCTAGCATGATGCCTCAAATGGATCAATAAAATTTGACTGAATCTCTTCAAACTTCTTCTCCACTCTCACAAGAGTCGAGGTTTACCCAATCCAAGGGTTCTCTTCAAACATGTAAAAGGATCCTCCACTGATATTCCTTTCATGTTTCCACATTTAATGAGATTGCAAACAAGGGTATGTAAGTTTGAATGGATCACACTATTATGATATTTGTGAAAAAACACACAAGATCGACTATTCATTCACCCCAAAAAAACATTCAGTGGAAAAGTTGTAATTTTCCACATTTCATCCAAAAGACATCTCATGGGGACCACATCTCAGTCCCAATACAAGTTATATGGATCACGTCATTGTAATCCTCTCAAAAAAACACACGGTTTGGACTAATCATTTATCTAAAATGGATAACACGTGAAAAGTTTTCATTTCACTGTAACACGTGCGAACCAGCCCCCCATGGGTCCTACACCTCAATTTTAACTTAAGAACCCAAAATTCATATTGAAAACTCTGCATGAAGACCAGGGTCGTTCCTCCACTGAATGCACGTCAAATGGACCTCTCGTTTAGAAGGTAGGTCTGAAACAAATTTTCTGAATAACAATAAGTAAATTATTATTATTAAACTTAGGCATTTCGTGAACCTAAACCCCAACACTATGAAATAAAAGTCTTGAACCAGGCTAAAAAAAATTTCTCGATGAGAGGGACCTTTTTCCACTGATGGCATGTCAAAAAGATGCCCTAATTGTGATATACAGACATTTTAAGGAGTTTTGGGCCAAACTGGGTCAACTTGGCATGTCGGGTGCGACAGGGCCCAGCCCGCCTGCTGTGGAGAGCTCGCGTGGCATGGCCCACACAACCTGAGGCTCTGCGGTCTATCTACTTCGGTGCACTATCCATCCGGTCAGCTAATCCGCCTCGGGACCCCGTGTCGATGCAGATACATAGTTCGCAGGTCTCGACCCCCTGGTCGTCGTCAGACCGTGACAGCCACGCCACCCTAGCTCTGCCTCATGCCTCTAGCTCGGTCGTCAACCCCCTTGCCTCAAAACCTCCACCCAACGTTGGTCGTACCTTCCTAATCCACTATCCTGATCCACATACTTGCCATCGCAGCACCCCACTCCGCTCGCCGGTCCGACGCTACTGCAGCCGCACCTCGTCGAATCATGGCCAACTACGCCTGACATGACCACCATCGCCCTTACCGGATCTGCACCTTCTGAAGGCTTCCATGACCACTTAAATGGTTGGAAAAAGGAAACAAAACCTATTTTGGGATCCTCAGGTTGATGGATTCACAGCATTATCCCCCACTTGACGATTCGGCGCTCTTTCGACGTAGTGAAAATTTAAGCTGAAGAACGGTGAAGAACACTCAAAATCAGGGTTCAAAAAGGAGCTCAGACAATGACCGTGTTCACTTGTACATCTCTATTGATAATCAAAATGAATAAATTGTCGACGAAAACAATAATTAATCAAATAATTGAATTTGGGGTGCGAATAAATCAATAAGAATCCTACCTGGATTCGATCCATTCGTCATCGACACGCTCACTGTGATTCTTCTTCGATTCACCGAGGATTAGTTGGAGATCACTCCTTGATCCCATAAAGGCTGGTGAATAATTGTTGAGAGCGATGGAGAGATAGGGAGAGAGAACTAGAGTTAAACTAATTCTAATCTCTTAGGTTTTTATTTATAGAAACACACAGAAATCCTCCGCGAACAGTCGCGAAAATAGAAATCTCCACGCCTGTTCATTTTATGTCGCGCCTAGGAAAAACACCCCATTTTTTACTCAAAAGTGGTATCAGATATCCAATCCAAGTCCCCATTCTAAATTTATTGGGTTTTTAATTGGAGATAAAATAATTAAATTTATTTATTTTATTTATTTTATTTATTTTATTTATGATTTTTTCCCTAGGTGGTGTTTTCATAAAAGTCTCGCGCTAACAAAAGGTATGCCCCACCTAGGGTAACCGAAAAATCCCGGTCTCAACTGTGGCTTCGTATTTATAATTAGTGCTACCATTTAAGAGATATCCCATTTCTGACATGTGAATAATACAAAAACACTTAATATTTTTTATAATTTATTTTGGGCACAACGAGCCTCAGAATTGCACATCGTCTCAACGCCTAGCTCTGGAGATATATGTAGAAATATTCCAAAGTATTACAAGGAAAAAACTAGGTCTCTACATCATTTTATCCTTCAAGTTTTTCATCCACAAAAATAAACACTACAAAAAAATGACCACAATAGAAGGGGTTATTTTTTACTTTAGAATGGGTTATAACCCCTTCTAAATACATTAGCGGCGGTTATGGGGAACCGCCGCTAATGTTCTCGCCTACTGTTATTAGAGGCAGTTTTGTAGAAGCGCTGGTAAATTTGTGATGCATTTAGCAGTGATTACATTAGAGGGGGTTTAAACCACATCTAATGTTGTCGAATATTTACCAGAAATGGTTGTCATTAGCGGCGGTTATAACCCCAACCGCCTCTAATATAGGGGTTAGGGGCGGTTCAAACTGCCCCTAAATGTAATTGCATTAGAGGTGGTATTACCCAACCGCCCCTAATGTTTCTCTTTTTTTAATAAAAAATCCCCAATCCACTATGTGGATCCCCCTCCAATCCCCATTACTCTGCATGTGTCTCATGTGTGTCTCCGCTGTCCATTGTGCATGTCTCCCGTGTGTCCACCAGTCCTCTGTCCGTAGTCCATGTCTCTTTTGTGTCCCCCCAGTCCTCTTATGTGTGTGTGTCTGTCTCTCCCCAAGTCTCATATGCATGTCTATCGTGCGTGCATGTCCCCGGTGCATGCGTCTGTCTATCCCTTGTGCGTGTCCAGGTTGTGCGTCTATCTGTGCGTGCGTGTCCCTGGTGCATGCATCTGTCTGTCCCTCAGGTCTCCTGTGCATGTCCCCGGTGTGTGTTGTCCCTATTTTTCCATCGGTCTCTCCCTGTGCGCACCCCTATTTGTCCCCTGGTCTACGAGTGTGTGTCCCTGTGTCTAGCCCCTCCCCCAGTTCTCCTCTGAGTGTCCCGGTCTAGCTCTCAGTCTGTCTTCTCTCGGTCCGACAGAATTCGAAGGGGCTTCTAAAATTTATGTATAGGTGGGATTCGAATCGTGCTTCTTCTTGAAGCACCTATTGCACCTAAACCGTGACCCCAAATTTCCTTTCGTTTAATTGGTACATATATTATTCTATTTATATATATTGATAAGTTTATTAAATTATAAATTATTTTCATAATATATTTAAATATATATGATAAGTTTATTAAAATATGAATATATAATAATAATAATATATATATTGACAAATTTAAATATATATTTTATATATTATTGTATTTATATATATATTATTAAGTTTATTAAAATAAACGTTATTAAAACAATATATTTAAATACAAATAATAAGTTTATTGAAATAAGCTTATATATTAATAAACAAATATATATATTAAAAAAATTACACATATAATTTATATATTATTGTATTTATATATATTAATAAGTGTAATAAGATAAAAATTATTTTCATAATATATTAAAATAAATTAAATAAATGACATGTATCTATATTTATATAATTATGAATATAAATGTATATATATATTTTCTGCACAGCTCTATAAATTTTATATTTACATATATTTAAATAAATATTTGTATGTTTGTATTTATAAATACATTAATATCAAACATACACAAACACAAATGTGTATTTATATATTTATTTTTAATTGTTTATATTTATTTGAATACATGTATATTATATATATATATATATTACCCAAATATATTATGAAAATATATATATATATATATATATTATATTTATACCTAAAAAATTAATATATATATATATATTACATATTTATACGGATATAATATAGTATAAATTTTATAAACACATTCATATATGTATACAATATATACCATATATATATTATGAATTTTTTTAAGGAAATAATAGGGGTTCACAACCCCCTCTAATGTAAGACATTAGTGGGGGTTCAAAACTCCCCTCTAATGTAAGACATTAGTGGGGGTTCCAAATCCCCCTCTAATGTAAGACATTAGTGGGGCTTCAAGAGGGGGTTTTGAACCCTCACTAATGTATTACATTAGAGAGGGGTTTTGAACCCCCACTAAAGTATTACTTTAGAGGGGGTTGTGAACCCCTACTATTTTCATAAAAAAAATTTCATATAACACACACACACACATATATAACACATCTAAAATACAACTGAATATATCTATATGTATGTATGTATGTATGTATGTATGTATGTATGTATGTATGTATGTATGTATGTATGTATGTATGTATGTATGTATGTATGTATGTATGTATGTATGTATGTATGTATGTATGTATGTATGTATGTATGTATGTATGTATGTATGTATGTATGTATGTATGTATGTATGTATGTATGTATGTATGTATGTATGTATGTATGTATGTATGTATGTATGTATGTATGTATGTATGTATGTATGTATGTATGTATGTATGTATGTATGTATGTATGTATGTATGTATGTATGTATGTATGTATGTATGTATGTATGTATGTATGTATGTATGTATGTATGTATGTATGTATGTATGTATGTATGTATGTATGTATGTATGTATGTATGTATGTATGTATGTATGTATGTATGTATGTATGTATGTATGTATGTATGTATGTATGTATGTATGTATGTATGTATGTATGTATGTATGTATGTATGTATGTATGTATGTATGTATGTATGTATGTATGTATGTATGTATGTATGTATGTATGTATGTATGTATGTATGTATGTATGTATGTATGTATGTATGTATGTATGTATGTATGTATGTATGTATGTATGTATGTATGTATGTATGTATGTCTGTGTGTGTGTGTGTATGTATGTATGTATGTATGTATGTATGTATGTATGTATGTATGTATGTATGTATGTATGTATGTATGTATGTATGTATGTATAGTTCCTCTAACCAAATATATAGTGTCAGTAACTAAATATATAGCGCCACTCATTATTAAAGTAGCTACAGTTTTGAAAGAAACCATCTTTAAAATCCAACCATATTTTAAAAAAAATGCTACAAAATTTAGAGGGGGTTGTGAACCCCCTCTAAAATTGATGATTATAAGGGGTTATGCAGAACCCCCTCTAATGTTACAAAAAATGAATTTAGAGGGGGTTGTGGATAACCCCCTCTAAATAACCCCCTCTAATGTACTGTTTTTTTTTTGTAGTGCAGAACAAGGGAAAAAACTTGGGGGACTAAGCTAACTCCCGACTCTTTTGCTCCCATAAAAACTACTTGTTTCCATGCAACCACAGAACACAAACCAAAGGAATGGTTCATCCTTGTAAGGTCTTCTCCCTTCAATGATGTGCGTAGGAACACGCATGTATCTCCTCTAACATGACACCTCTGAGACATCATGCACCCAATCCAGCTATTAAGGGTAGGGAAATAGGGAAGGAAACCTCACCATCTCTTTGTATGGTTCTGAATGACCTAAAGAAACTCAGGGGATAACTTGTCTCCCCATCTAGACTTCTACATCCACATCGTGACTGGAATCACTGTTGTTCTTGGAACAGTGTCTCGTTATTCCTTACTTCAGAATATCTATCTGGTGAAACGCACAAGGATATCTAGTCACGTAAGATTTCCCAGTCAGTGCAACACAACCGAGACTCTCTTACACACTCTACAAGCGAAGGCATTAAACCATGGACTGAAGTAATGGTATACCCTTTTTCTCCACCAAGGTCAACTATTGTATAGTTAACTTCTCTGAAACTTCCTGCACCAAGAGAGCCTAGGACTTCCTGCTAAGGGAATCTACTAAAACATCACTCATTCCTAGCATATAGAATATCCAGAAGTCATGGTCCTGTAGGAAGTTCAACCAGTTTCACCGCCTTAGGTTTAGGTCTCTCTGGATGGAGACGCACCTGAGACTCTAGTGGTTTGAACAAACCACAAAGCACTCTCCCAGAAGGTAACATCTCCATATTATCAGGGTGAAGGATACTACATTCAGTACCAGATAGTGAGTCACATAGTTCTATTCATGGGGTCTCCATCACCCCAGCATGTACTTGATAATTGTTGTATCAAGGTTGATGTTGATCACTCAAGGTACAAACAAATAGGGAACATGAGTAAACTCATCCAACCACAAGAGTCTAGACATAGAAAGTACATGGCATAGCTTGTGCATCTTTTCCCCTCTTGGAAGGTGAGTAATCCCCAAAACAGGCACTATGTCGATCCCACTAGTTTCATCATTTTCAAAACTAGGTCATGTAGAATAACTCCACTAGAAATTCCAGGACCTACCCCAACACTCCATTGCAAAACTCCACCATGAACACACAAGTCAAAGGGAATAATCCACCACACCTCAATACTATCTTCTTTGGGCGACACTAAATCTCCCTCATGGTTTTACTCTCATCACAAAAATGCATCTCGATGGGGGAAAGGCCACTCTTCCTCATGCATTTGTATCTATGTTTAAAAACATCGACACAAGGTTTCACCGACTCCCCACGTCACCCTGGTAAAACCTCGAGTAAGGATTATAGATAAAAGAGTACTTTACATGGTGTCTAACAAGTTCTTCTTCAAAAAGTAGCAAATACACAGGGCACACCTCTTATCGTCTCATGATATACAGGATTGTAGACATCAAAAGATTGTGGTTATCCATGGACCTAGCTGTCAGCTTCTTGATCCTAATATGGGCCACCTGGTGGTGGTGGAATGACCTCACAACATCATCCCCCACCTCTAGCTTATCATGATCCTATCTCAACACCACACCTCTGGGGACCATCCTGATCATAGCACAGTCTCTTCCATGGTGGTCCTCCTACTACCTACCTGGTATTCTCATCATGTCTGGATGGGAAGTCTCGTGACATGTGACCTTACCCTTCACAAGAATAACACTAGCCCTCCCTAGGTTTCCCCTGCGCTTTGCGCTACCTCGGCCCCATACCACTATGTTCCTGAGACCAATTATGGGGAGGACTCCTACATAGAGATCTTATCGACTAACGTTTACTAGGTGCTGATGTTGTCTCATCTCTGTTGCACTCACTACCACAACCTGCTGTATGGAGTCCCTCTGACATCAAGTTCTCTATCAGTAGTGCCTGATCCAATACCCCAATATAGGTTGGGATGCACAGGGGTACTATGATAGCATGGATATCTCTATGGAGTCCCTAACCGAACCTCTGTGCTCGAAAGTAACCATTATAGATCATGTATAGAGATTAGTGTGCAAGGTCTGTGAACTTAGTCGCATACTCAGCCACCGTTATCCTTCCCTTCTATATCTGAATGAGCTCCTGAAGTTAAATGGAGCATAAGAAGTAGGGGAATAACTCCTCATGAAATATCTATTGGAAGTTGTCCCATGATATTGTCGACTTGTTGTGCATTTGAGTAACCAAACTCCACCAACACCCAACTGCTCCATGTAAAAGGATGGCTGCCAAACCCACCGTATGATCTGTCGGTGTCCGTGAAAACCTGAAGAGGTGGACCACTGACTCTAACCAACCCTTTGATACCTGAGGGTATGGATCACCACTAAACGTCAGCGGTCTCTGTTATTAGAACTCTCAAAGTGCACTCAATCAGTGCACATCATCAGTCTACTCTACCAGGGCTTTCTACTTCCCAACAGGTAGGGGTGCTGCTACCTGCCTACCTGGAGAAAGGGTCTTGCATGATGGGTCCTAAACTAAGGCCTCATCAATCACAGGGTCGTCATCATGAACCAGAGCTAGTATCATGGCTTCCTGTCATCACAGAGACATCTTGGATGTTATCAAGGCGTACCATAGTCAGATCAGCATATATATATATACATACATATATATCAATAATAATGGGGAGCCAACTCAAGAAGGAAGTTTAAAGACTCAATCCTATATGATTAATATACCATTATTCCATGAAACAGGTCTCTATGGGTTTTGAGTTGACAAGTGGGTAATCAGGGTCCTAGTGAATGGATATGTTAGCCCCCCATACCATCACCGGACTCGCTGGCCTGAAAGCCACTCTCAAGACACTTCGACATTGTTTCCCTAACCCAACCAAGAAATTTTTAGGGAAACATCCAAAAAATATCCCAAGGGTAGAACCACCTTTGATTCCACTTTTTCACGACCTAACCCATGTCTGGGTTCAATCCACAACTGCCCCAGGCCCGCCTCCATAATACTAGAGATGGATACTAGCAGTGAAGAAAAAATAAACAAGGGGAGGCCTTTGCCTATGAATCTATACACACACACGCAGCCAACTCAATGAAAATAGTGTATAGGGAAAATAAAACAAGATTAAATACTACTATATATAAACCCCAAACATGCATCGACCTCTAAAAAGTATAAGTACAGAAAAGTAAAGATGAAAGGGAAAGGGGAAAAATACACACCCAACCACAAAAGTTCCACAACCCGAAAAAAAAAGTGAAAAATTAAAGCAGCTGGGAAATATTTTCTCCTAGAAACCAAGCTACAACCACCAAACATAGTCTAAGAACTCGTATACCTATGCTCCTCTGAAGTCATGATCAACCGGTCCATCATCTACAAGGGCACACCAAGTGCGGCCAAATCCCAAGTAGGGGTGAGTATAAAGATAATCAGTAGGATTACCCAAAGGCTTTAGGGAGTAGTAAGAGAGGTACTGAAGAGGGTAATAGGAATAGATATAATAGAAGAAGATGGTAGTAGTAGAGAGAACTAGGTATAGTAAAAAGAAGTGTAGTTCAATCCAACAAGAAAGTTAAATAAGCTCATCCAAACACAAGGAGCTAGAAATGGTGTGAAGTTGAACTTATCATCAAGTATTTTATGCCTATAGTAGGAGAGTATACTCGTCCAACCTTGAGAAGCTAGACACGGAAAGTAGGTGCATACCTCATGTGTATTCGCCTCTCCTGGATGGAGAGTATCCAAAACCCAAGGAGTGGGCACTATAAATAGGATATATATATATATATAGCCAAAGAAACCCAAATGAGAGAGTAAGGGGATCTCTATCTCATAAGATCAGCCCAAAAAAAGTGAGTGGCCAACAGTCCCAGAAGTAACCATCGATGCCTAGCCTCCCACTTGTCTACTTTGAACTACAAGTCAAAGGGGATTAGTCAACACACCTTGATATTGGCCACTTTGGGTAGGTATGTCTCACCTACACAGTTTTAAGTCCTGTCAAAAGGATGCGCCTTGGTGGGAAAAGTGCCCCTATTTCTTTATATTCCAAATTCATGTCAATGCACATCTCATCAATGTGTCACACAGTTGAGAGATCGTGTCTCAAGGTCGATGATATGTGCCCATCCTAATTGGAGGATTCCACTCATCATTAGGTGTACATGCCGTAGTAAATTAGGGGGGGTCATCACCTAGAAGTTAACAGGGGACCCACTACCCAACCAAGATGGAGGGTACTACCTAGAAAGAGTCGTAGATGGGTCCCACTGCCCAGCCTTGCTGGAGGGAAGCCCAGAACTTCCATCGAGGAACACTTCGCAGCACAGTTAGAGGTAAACCTGAAACTGCCATTGAGGAAAACTTTACATCCCAGCTAGAGGTAAACTCAAAACTTCTTTGCCCATCCCTATTGTATGGTACCTCTCAAAAAAGCATGCTGAGGAACACTGACCATCCCTTCTGGATGTTACTTCTCGAAAGAACACTGCTGCAGTCAAAGGGTGTGGCCCTAGATAGGTTTCAAACCTGAAACATCTCGCATCATAACTCTTAAGCCACTATAGAGGTAACCATCACATCCTATGTGAAAAAACACTCAGTATAGGCTACACACATGCCAAAATCCAATTTTATAAGGAGTTGTGATAGATAGAAGATTCATAAAGTGGTACACAATGCGTGTGGGGACCACACATCATGTTTCCCCACCTCATCACCTAGTCATGTACCTGACCAGTATCGGGTACTAAACTATAAACAAGTACCCCTAAGCATTTCAGATTACTCCCAGATACTTGACACACCTATTCAAAATGTCGATGAGTGCATGACGCTCATCATTGATCAGGAGGGGCAAAAGCGTAATTACGTAGGCTCACCTCCTCAAATGGCTTAAGAACATTTAACCACATCTCTTCATACATATTCTCCACTCTCACAAGAGTTGAGGTTGACCCAAGCTATGGTTCTATTCAAACACATCAAAAAGATATTCAACCGATATTCCTTTAATTTTTCTATATTTAATGAGATCACGAACAAGCCTCAGTAAGTTTGAACGAATCACATTGTTGAGATCCTTGAAGAAAAACACGCACGATCGATGAATCATTCACCCCAAATAGACATCTGATGGGAAAGTTGTAAGTCACCACATTTTTCTTGAAAGATTCCCGATAAGGTTCATGTCTCGGTCCCGAAACAAGTTATACTAATCACATTATTGCGATCCTCTCAGAAAAACAAACCAATTGGACTAATAATTTTTCCAAAATGGATAACCAGTGAAATGGTTGCATTTCATCGTAACACGTGCAAACCAACCCCCCGTAGGGCCTGCACCTCAACTTTAACATAAGCACCCAAAATTAATCTTGAAAAATCCGCATAAAAACCAAGGTCACACCACCACTAATGGAACATCAAACGGACCTCCCGTTTAGAAGGTAGGTCCAAAACAAATTTTCCGAATAATAATAATTAAATTATTATTATTAAAATTATGTTTTTTGTACACCCTAACCCCAATAACTAGAATTAAAAGTCCCAAACTAGTCTAAAACATTTCTTCTCAATGAGAGAGAACGGTTCCCATAGACGGTGCATCAAACGGACGCCCAGATTGTGAGATACGGGCATTTTAAGGAGTTTCGGGCCAAACTAGACCGGTCTAGATCATCAGCCTGTGGCTCAGCTGTGGGTCCCACCCATTATGTTGCGGCCTGGCCCACCTGGCATGGATCTCCTGGCCCAGTTCTCTGCAACCCATCTGCTTCAATGCACTAGCCAGTCGACTAGTTGGTCCACCTCAGGACCCCGTGTTGATGCAGACCCACAGTTCGCGGGTCTCGGTTCCCTGATCGCCACCCGACCAAGATAGATGCGTCACCCCGGCCCTGCCTCGTGCCTCCACCCCAGTCGTCGATACCCTCTCCTCACAACCTTCACCCAACGCTGGTCGCACCTCCCTACTCTGCTTCCATGGGCCGCATGCCCGTCGTCGCAGCACCCTGCTCCGCTCGCTGGTCTAACATTGCTGCAACCACACCTCGCAAAACCACCGCCAGCCACACTTGACTGTACTGCCACCTCCACCTCTGGTCGCCACCCTTTCTAGAGACACACCTTCCAAAGGCTACCATGGCCACTCTGGTGGTCGAAAAAGGGAAATGAAACCTGTTTCAGGATCCTCAGGTTGAGGCCTTCACAGTGCTAGCCTCTGCTCAAAGATTCAGCGATGTTTTGGCATAGCGAGATTTTAAGTCAAAGAACGGAAAAGAACACACAAAGTCGGGATTCAAAAAGGAGCTCAAATGATGGTCATGTGTGTTTGGTCATCATCACTGATAATAAAAATGAGTAAATTGTACACGTAATCAATAAATCATCAAATAATTGAAATTGTGGTGTGAAAAATTCAACAATAATCCTACCTAGATTTGATCCATTTTTCGTCAACGTGCCCACTGCGATTTGTCGTCGATGCGCCTGCTATGATTCTACTTTTATCCATTGAGGTTTCAGCGGATATCGTTCTTCTATCTAGAAAAGTATGAAGAACAATGGTTGAGATGGATGGAGAGTGATATAGAGAGGTGTAATTAGGTTTAACATTATTCTAATCTCTTTAAGTGTTTATTTATTAAAACACACTGAAATCCCCCTTCAACGGTCGTGTAAAATAAAACCTTTGTACCTGCTCATTTTGTGTCACGTCTAGGAAAAAAAACTCATTCTAAACTCAATGGTGGTCTTGGATTTCCAATACGATTACCTGTTCAAAAGTTATTGGGTTTTGCATTCGAGATAAAATAATTAAATTTAATTATTTTATTTACGATTTTCCCCTAGTTAGTGTTTTCCATAGAAGTTCCACGCCAACATAATTTATTACCCACCTAGGGTAAGAGACACATTCCAGACTCAACTGTAGACTCATATTTCTAATCTGATCTACCATTTAAGAGATATCCCATTTCCGGCATGTGGATAGTACAAAAACACTTAATATTTTTGTATAATTTATTTCGGGCACACCGGACCTTAGAATTACATGTTGTCTTAGCACCTAGATCTAGAAATACATGATGAAATATTCCAAACTCTTACAAGTCAAAAACTGGGTCTCTATAATTTATATAATAATTCTCTTTTTTTCTAATGAATAGATGGAATACATAGCATCTTTCCAAATTTCAATATTCTATATTCTTAGATATAATTGAACAACTTATCATCTTTTAAGGCGTTGATTTTATTTTAAATATTCTTATCATCATGTTGGGAACTTTTTATTTTATATAATAAGAATGGATTGGAAATCAATAGGAATATATGTATTATTTCTCCTTACTTAATGATTAATATATCAAAAATTACTATGTTTGTTAACATAGTATTGTTTTCATTCCGCATTTGAGATAAAACTCCATATATTTCCTACTCAACATATCATTCACCTTATTTGCATTCTGAGGGTGGTAGTGTATAGAGAAATCATAGTCCTCAAGTAATTCTATCCATTTCCAATAGATTATATTGAGTTATTTATTTGATAAGATGTATTTCAATGTTTTTTGATCTGTATATATTTTACATTTTTCACCATAAAGGAAATTCCATCATATCACAATGTAAATTTCATGTTTTCCAAATCAATATCATGGGATGAATAATTCTATTCCTGAATCTTTAACTATATTGATTCATAAGAAACAACTCTATCATTTTGTATAAGGACATATCCAAATCCATTCTTTAAGGAATAACTATATATCAAAAATTCATCTATTCACATTGGTAAAGTTAATACTAGTGAATTAACCAATATCCAAATTAATTATTTCAAACATTCTATAAATTATTCTGACGATATGATGTTAACCCCTTTACATGTCAAATTAGTTAATGATTTATCCAATTAAGTAAAATTTTGAACAAATAATCAATAATAATATCCTAATCTAAGTAAACTATAGTTGGATTTGGTTTCCTAGGACCAACTGATTTTAATTTTATTACATGAATATTTGATTTATTGAATATTAATTAAATGTATTATTATATGTTGTTCATTATTTTTGAAGAAATTAATGTAATAATGTCCTAGAGTATTTTTTTTCCACTGATAAGGTCATAGCAGCTTCCTGCTATGATGAGAACCTTAAAGTTCTATAAAAATATTCTTAATATAGTTCTATAGTTTGATAATATACTATAATGGGAAATATAGTATATAAACCATCAGGTGTGAGTACTCATAAGATGATGTGGCTACTACTCATGAATTTCTCACTTGGTAATCTCCAAGATGGGATGTTATCAGAATAGAATCGCCAGTAGGAATTTCATACATTTTTGTGTCATCAGATATCACTATATTAAAGATTGTGTAATGATCCTTAGTTGTTATAATTAGAATTAGAGAATTTCATGAATCAAACACTCAGATTTATTGACAAAAATCATCATGCCATATGTTGTTAGGAAGTATGGTATGTTGGGTACATCAAAATTAACATGTCATTAATGGATACTTTGAGGAAGGATTCTTCCCTTCCATCATTATGGGAGATGATATATCATCCATTTTATTGGAATATAACTATCTCCTAAATTCCATGTCCATGGAGTGTCAATGCGTTTGTTTTAGATAGTTAAAAAATGATGTATCAAGCATATAGGTTTATGACACCTTCGTGCAACCTGAATGATGAGATATTGTGACAAACGGAATATATAACACAATGATCATTTATATGTTGTAGTTGGTTCTATGAAATTAAGTTTTATCTCTTGGGTTCCCTGACCCATTTATAGATAGTAATCTTGGACTTTAGGGAAGCCCGCCTAATTCCAAAGAGAAATAATCTTAGAGGGTAACACACTAAGTGTTTCCATTGATCATGATTAAATTATATTTTAATTTAATTAATAGAATAAATATTATTCCCAAGACCAAGGAATAATTTTATTCAAGTTATATTGATCACATAAATTAAATAAATTTTTATTCTCCGATATGCGAAAAATATATATTTAATTATTTTATTGAATATTTAAAAAATATTTATTCACAGGAATGTGAATGAAATATTAATTTATGAATAAAAAATATGTTTGTTAATTCAATAAATATGGAGGAGTCCGAATGGACCAAGTCCTCGTCCGGTGCTAAATAATTATTTACAATCCAATAAATATAATTCATCATTTTTGCATGATATAGGACACAACAAAAATAATAATGATAATTTTTGTGGCATGGAGTTTATTAATGGTTTTAATATTTTTTAAGGCTCTACATGAAATTAAACAATATTATAACCTAAAACCCACTTCAATAAATTTCCCATTATGGATATTTTGTAGGTAATCAAAAAAGACAGAATTATTTCACACAAAAAATTCTATTTTGACACATCCATCTCTCTCTTTCTCAATAACAAGAAACACTAGAGAGATTTTATCAAGATAGAGGAATGAGATATCAACAATGAGTAACACTGGACATTATATTCCCCATGCTCGAAGATCAAAGGAGCATGTTTCAATCACCCCTAGAGGGATTCTCTCCTTGGATCCTCATAGAACAATGATGTCAATAAGAAAGGGTCTTTTCGTACGATCAACATCGACATCGAAGAAATAAACCCAAGATAAGGTAATTGATTTCTTTCAATCTAGATAAATTAAATATAGATTTTAAATGTAAGATCCTCAATTGGGTTTCCAGTCAATTGAAATTAAAAGAAATTTTAATTATCAAATCACCCACCATTCACTTCCATTGCACCTTGAACCTTCAATTATTAGTTGAGTAGTCACATTTAAATTTATACTTATTTATTTTATTGTTGATCTATGTGTAATTGTGGTTAGATTTTCATTTAATGTTATTCATTATTTAATTAACATTCTTCAACATATTAATCATGTTCATTCAGTATTTTATTTTCTTAAAGGTCTAATAACAGATGAAGCACTATAAAAACATCATATTAGAGGGGGTTATGCACAACCCCCTCTAAATTTTTTAACATTATTTTTTTAATATCCAGTTGGATTTTAGGGGAGGTTTTGAACCCCCTCTAATTTAAGAAAATAGAGGGGGTTCATAACTGCCTCTAACCAATGAGATTTGCAAAGGTTCACAACCCCCTCTAATATCTTAAATTAGCAGGGGTTCAAAATCCCCTCTAATGCCTTAAATTAGAGGGGGTTGAAAACCCCCTCTAATGTCTTAAATTAGAGGGGGTTGTAAACCCCCACTATTAAGAAAACAAATTCCATAATATATATATATATATATATATAAAATTAAAACACTATATATAAATGTATTTGAATACATTATATAAAAACTATTAAATATAATTTTATAATATTTTGTACGTTGATATATATTTACTTATATAAATTTTATTTCATATAATATTAATTATATATAATATAAAATCATAAAAATATTATATAAATATATACATAAATATAATTTATTTTAAAAAATATTCCATATAAAAACCCAAGCTTCTAGTTTTCATAATTTATATAAAAATACTAATAAATATATTTTGAAATAATATATTTATGCTTTTATATTATATATAATTAATATTATATGAAATACAATTTATACAAATATATATATATTAATGTACACAATATTATACAATTATATTTATTGAAATAAAAATATATTAATGTACACAATAATAAATATATGTTTTGAAATACATCATATAAATTTTTTTATAAATTTTATTTCATTTAATATTAATTATATATAATATACATATTAATTATATATAATATAAAATTATATTTCATATAACATTATATACATATTTTTATAAATTGTATTTCATATAAAATATTTGGGTAAATTGTGTTTCATATAATTAATATTAATTATATATAACATAATTATTTGTATAAATTTTAAATATATTTTAGAAATATTTTATATAAATATTTTATATAAATATTTTTATATAAATACATTAAATAAATTCATATATATATAAAAAAATAATTGTAAGTATTTGAAAATAATTATATATATTATTTTATTTTATTTTATATTATTTTCTATTCTATTCTATTATATTATATTTTATTATATTCTATTCTATTCTATTCTATTCTATTCTATTCTATTATATTATATTATATTATATTGTATTATATATTTTCTATTATTAAATATATAAATAAATTATATATATTTACAAATAAATAAATTTATGTTAATATACAAATAAGTATTTAGATTGATGTATTAAATATAGATGTGTATACATGATATAACTATATAAATATAAATATAAATATATGTATAGATGTATAAATATTTATCAAATTTTATCTATATATAAATATTATATGTATATATATAATATAAATATTATATATATATATACAATATATATATTTGTATACGTATAAATGCATTTATAAAATATATAATATATTGTATTCATATAAATATGTAATATATATATTAACATTTTTTAAATTGTGTACGTATAAATATAACATATATATTTGTATATTTGTATAATATATTTTGGTAATATATAAATATATATACATGTATAAAAATAAGTATAAATATTTACAAATAAATATATAAATACACATTTTTATTTGTGTGTGTGTTTGATATAAATGTATTTATATATATATATACGTAATTTTATTTAAATATATGAAAATATATATTGTATAGAGGTGTGAATAAAATATATATGTATATACATATATATTTATATTTACATTAATATATATATATATGTGTGTGTGTGTGTGTATTTAAATATATGTATGAATAAAAATGTAGACTTATAATTTATATATATATAGGTTATATATTTATTGTATTTAAATATATCATGCGAATAGTTATTATTTTAATAAACATAGAAATATATATAAATACCATTATACACTTAATATAAACAAAAGATAATTTGCCCTAATTGTTCTGGTGGAGGACCCTTTGGCATGGAACTGCAGATCAAAACCTGACACTTACATATTTTGCAAAAACACGGTTAAGCACCGCTGGGGATGAGTTGGCATGCTCGTACATGACGATAGGGGAAAACTGATGGGGGAGGCTTTAGTGTGCTCACACGATATAGGATGAAGGGGGTTTGGCATGCTCATATAGGACCAGGGGTGGGAGCTGGGTATAGGATGACACGGGTCGAGAAACAGGAGTGGATGAGTGGGGAGGTGCATGAAAGGTTTTGGGGAGAACATGAGAGAAAATGAAAAGTGGGGGGATTTTCTATAAAAAAGAGAGAAATTAGAATTTGTTTCCTCAGCCACCACTAATTGATCAAAAATTTAGTGGTGGTTAAAACCAGTCATAACTTTGTTATCCACACTCAATTACAGACAGTTTTTACCTGCCTTTAAATAAAAAATAAATTATAAGGGGTTTAAACCCCTTCTAAAGTTACAATTTTAGGAAAATTTAGAGAAAGATTATAAGTGGTTTAAACCCCTTCTAGTACAACCACCAGTACTTCACTCCTTCATTTACCAGTGGTTCCCAAAAACCGCATCTAACAAAAGTAGCTGCCACTTTAGTGGTGGTTTAACACAACCACTGCTAAAGCATTTAGAAGGGGTTATAAACCCTTATAAATGCGAAAATAACCCCCTCTAATGAACAAGTTTTTTTAGTGAATAATGACTAGATATTCCATCTAGAACTATCAAAATTTTGGCCAGTAAGACATGGTTACATAGCATGTACTCAGAAATACATGCCATGTACCATATTGCACTACATTTGGATGTTATAAGGGATACATGGTGTGAAATTAAGTAATTACATGCATTTTACAATTAATGATAACTATCAAACCTAGCACAATGATGTCATATTCCAAATGTTTATATGATGTACACACTGTGTAGTCTACACAAGTTAGCAGCATAAATTGAAAAATCCATGCGGTCATTATACACAGTCATAGCCACATTAGAACAACAAACAGAATAATTTATGATATACATGACATGTATGAAATGTAAATGGTGTGTTGTTCATAAATTCCATGTTTGAGATACACATTCATTTATCCAGACACATGATATTATAGATTCACAGTGTGTAGCTGGAGTCTACACATCATGCAGTATCTCTCTCTCTCTCTTTATCTTAAGAACTCTTTGACCTCTTTGGAGGGTTTCATAGGCACATGAAATTTGGACCACAAGACAAGTATCTAGTCTATACACACTGTTTAGTCTAACTAAGGTATACACCATAGACCCAAGTGTGTAATCTTGATACATGGAAAGTGAGATACATGACATGTAGCTGGTATGTGCACACTGTGTAGTCTCCCATTGAAGGATAGAATTTAAATTAACATTAAATTGAAAAAAAAATACTAAAACCTTATTTTATTTATTGGTATACCATTTTTTTTTAAAATTTAATAATGGTTTTAAATGTTCTATGCTCAATTAATTTATTGTAATAAATATTTCATTATTGGTTCTTATGTTTATTTTTGATGAATTCCTTAAATGATGGGTATCTCCAATTTAGTTTTGATGATAATTAAGATGAAATATAAGTAATTAATTAATTGAATAATTAATTAATATAAGAAATTTTTTCTAAATAATAAATAAAAAATAAATAAATGATTGATAGAAAGTTACTTTTTCCTATTAGTTCTATGTATGAATAATCATGAGCTTGGCCAATACCTATGTATGTGTTGAAATTTATTTAATTTAAATTATTTCATGTGTTTTTAGTTATTTAATATTAATTTATATAATGGACACTTATTCATACCTGCCTCCATTATTAAGTAGGACCTACATGTCCAAGGATATTTATGTAATCCCCTTTAACCAATCCTTTGGCTCCCCTTACCTATGTGTGAGTACTAAATATGTAATGACCCATCTTTACATGAAGTTATCGATCATTTTTTTTTATTTTAATCCTTTAATTGACCATGTAAATGGTGTACTACAGACTGAGGAAGGTCTGAGGAGAATCCAGGGCTTGTTCGGAGCCCGGAGCTCTAGAAAATGGGCTAAAGAACATGGATGTATGGTTTGTCTATAACTTGAAACCCAAGCCGCATGGTTAGTTTTAAACATGTGGTTGTAGACAATGGGAGTCTGTAGGCCTCATAGTTTTTCTACCATGTGGGTCAAGGAACTTGTCTATGTGACAATTATAGGTTATTGGGTAGTGGGTTGTTGAGCGGTTTGCGCATAGTTTAAAAACCATGCACATCAATTTTTTTGGGAAAAAAGACTATTTCCCCCCACTTAAAACATAATATATTTCTTCTTATCCTCAATTTATCAAGTAGCTAAAACATGGGTTTCTTCTCCATTTGATCTCTCAAGCTACTCACCTAAGCATTGAAGCAACTCCATCATCCAGTGTACATTCCACAATCTGTTGGAATAATTGGATCCATCTTGGTACGCTCCCCTAGTCTCTTACCATCTATATAACATTTCCTTCAGATCCATCGCACTATTTAGGTGCAAGATTGTTTTACCTATTTTTAGTGTGTAGGACTGTTTCTTATATCTCTTATAACCTACTTAAAATATGAGGCTGGTATCGAGTGAGGAGTCATCTACAGCCTTGAGGTAGGTGGTCACGTCGTTTTCCCTTTTAGTTTCTATGCTCTGTAGCTATGTTGTTGCACCACATTTTGGATTTTTCCAAGACCCCCCTTTTAATTGATTGCTTCAAATCAAATTCACAATTTCCTTATATTTTCAACTAATGATCTTTTTTGGTGGTTTATAGGTTATATACACCTAATATGGTAACCCCATGGGTGTGCCAAGTGAAATTGGCCATTTTTTGTAAATTTTTCAAAGTTCCTGGAACAACTTTATTCCTTCCAACTTAATTTTTAAATGAAGTCTCCATTGATACATGAATATTAAATGGAACCTAAGTCACCTCTTAGGTGTTTTTCCCTCATTTGTTTGGAATTTATCAAATGGGAAATTTACTTATTTGACTATGGCACCTTTAGATGACTTTGAGACTTATAAATTAAATTACCTTAAATAAGTGAAATAAATATAATGTGAGTATAGGTTGTCTTAATATTGATGTTTGTTTCCCCATAAATGGTTTGGATGAATTAAATGGAATGGATTTTCATGATGGTTTCCCTGCTTTAAATGAACCGGTTTAATTAAATGAAATGGGTAATGAAGTATGGTAAGGCCATGCCTTTAATTATGCTAATTATGAATTTAATTGACTTTAATGGAATTGAACTTAACTAATGGACATATGAGAGGTATTTCCTCATGTGTTACATTATAAATATGAATATTCCTTTCTTACATATATATGGGCTTGATAAATAAGTTTCATAAGAGGGTTTTCCCCATGCCTTATATTATAAATGAATAAAACTTTATATAGGTTGTTTACAATGATAAGGGGTGTTGAGAATATAGGATAATAATTCTCCCTTATATCGATTGTTGACTATGGAATCTCACACCAGTGATGTTGTATAGATGTTGCACTGAGGCACCATGCTCCCTATTTTGAGTGTTGACATGATGTCTCACTCTCCATACCGAGTGTCGTGCATGACATCTCACACTCTATTGGGATGTGGGGAATGTACCCTATTGATTGAGATTTTAGGCTCATTATAATGGTCATGGATGTTTGACTTATGCCTTGGCCCCGCCAGCACTAGTATATTAGTTATATGACCACTTACGTCTGTACGTACTTGGTTCATAAAGGTGGATTCAATATATCTAATTATAATATATATATATATATATATATTACTATATATATATAGTGTTTGTTTAGTCTTCGATTCCCAGCCATGAGCTAAAGAATGTAGATCCATCAAGTGTCCCTTTAGAACCTGAGTGACGTAGTTATTTATTTCAGTATTGATTTACTTATCCTATTATACCTGCACATTGTTTAGTTATGAGAAATGATTTTATTACACGTAGACACCCATTGGTGGTGTCCTACTAAGGTTTTATCTCACAGCCTACTCAGGCTGCCTTTGTTACCTAAGAAGATTATCTATATTTGGGTATTGATATGGGAATGTTCCCTTCTACAGGTTGTTGAAATGCTTTTGTTTAGATGGAACATAGTGCAAAAGACTGGGCTTTAGCTCTAGATTCTTGGAGAAATTTTTGTTCTTTTTGTTCTTTTTTTACATTGTATAACATGATTGTACCTTCTTGTTCCCATTTTTTATTACAGCATTACATGCATCAGTGTACCAGACACTACCTTAGAGGCTTTTGATTACATTATTCAAATTTTCATTTATTTATGCTTAGGAACTTTTTTTTCTTTTTTTTTATATGCTTCCTCTTTTGTTTTATGTATATTGGTTATTTATACTATGCCATTATGACATGAGGGTATATTCTCTCCATTGTAAAATATTCATACCCTCACTACTAGTCAGAAGCCTCTGGAATATAGGGAGGTCTGTTTGATTCCATGTGACCCACCAACTTGGGGAACAGGTATAACAACCCTCTCTTTTCATACATTAACATTTCATAACATTTGAATAATACTTAAAATATTATAAAAATAGATGTCCAAAGTCCGTAATATTATAGTGCCTTTTCAAACATGGAAACATAAACATCGAAACATAAGTGAGCTACATTATCCCCCACTAGGTTCTTCTTGACTAGAACCCTTCTTAGAAACATCAAACATAATACATATCTTCATAACCTGGTGAAGGAAACATAAAAAGGGGTGAGGTAAAATGATCACTAAGTAAAAACAATGGAGATATGTAAGCATAATCATGAGCATAAGGGTATGAGAACATGATCATAAAAATATAAGATCATACCCTGCATATCAAATATCATATACATGAATCGTGGCATAAAGCTTAGTAGTTCATAAGAAAGGAATCATAAAGAAATAAAGAACATAATACATTAAAGAATAACATAGGAATAAAACATGGAATTGTGCAAGACACATAATCATATAATATGATTTCCATGGTAGCAAAGGCATCGCATTCAAGACCATATTATTAGTATGGTTTAAGTCTTTATACCATCTTGGTAATCATGGTTCACTCCCATGTCCATATCAGTAGCATGAGTTCACTCCTCATACCATCCTGGCAGTCATGGTTCACTCACATGGCCATCTTGGTATTCAAGGTTCACTCTCAATACCATCTTAGTCTATCTCATGAGATATAAATCTTTACCCAGTGCATTGTAGGGAGATATAGGTCTCATCCATCTCATAGTGAAATCATACATACATGTGCCAAAAGATCATAAATAATCATATAATAACCCATGAAATGAAATTGGTATTATAAACAAGTAATCATATCATAATCTATGGAAAAAGATAGGTTTGATGATCATTTCATCATAAACATAACCCATGAAAAGAAGCGGGTTTCAAAATTATATATCCCATGAAAGAGAAACAATTTTCATTAACATATTTCCATAAAAACATAACCCATTTAGATAAAGGAATATAAATTGAAAAATTGAATAATTTCCATATAAATTAATGAGTAACACCAATGGATGTTATCTTATATGGTAAATAATTTTGATAGATCTTTCGAAAACATTTACTGATGAAAATATCCTTCTTCCATTGAAAAATAATTTTTAAAACATAAAACATTTTTGAAAACATTTTTATTTGAAAATTAATTTGAAAAATTATAAAGGAGGCATTAAAAACCATAAAAAAATTTAATATCATTTTTCCTTGAAAATGGGATTCAATGATCTTTTGAAAACATTTTTGAAAACATGGTTTTTTAATACAATAGATTTATGACCGAATAGAGAGACAACTAGATTTTTATTAAAAACTTTACCTTAAGTACCAAAGAGTGAAAATATGGAACTAATATAAGAGGATATCATGAATAAACATATGATAATAAAATTCATGAGTGTTATTTATATATATATCATGAGACTTTATCAATTTAATCATAATCATAATCAATCTCCAAAAGGGATGAGATTGTTTTAATAAAATCTTATCACTGGTTAACATGGGATCATCCTCTCCATGTAAGAAAATAAAATTACATGAAGAATAAAATATCCTAAAAATAATTATATTCATGATATAACATGTAAAATGGAATTATATACTCCTTGAAAAATAATTTAGGTGCATAAAAAACATGAGTTTTAAAGAGGGAAACTTGAGATAAAAACTATTTTACCGACTTGGAAACTTTTGAAACATAAACACCATGAAAGAAAGATCATAAAATGGATATGTTAATACCCATAAATTTAGGTAAAATATACATATAATACATTCATGGTTAGAACATAAACCACATAAAATAATTGAGTGATGATTAAGGCTTGTATCTCATGAAAATAAAAGTGAGATTAAATTCCCTTACCTTGTGTCTTTAGTCTCATCAACCTCGTTCAAACCACCTCTATAATAAATATAAACTTATTATAAATATTTTAAAGAACCATGTTGTTATATATAATACCATATATGGTTTTATTATTACCTTATATTACCCTATTGTTAATAATCCTATGTTAAGTTTTCACTTCAGGTAATATCTGCTTTGTTCTTCGCTTGTGTCTTAATTTGTGATATATTTGGTACTTATACTTATATCATGATTATAGACTTTAAACCATGATATAAATATCATTTATATTAATTATATTTATAATATAATAATCTATATAATATATAAGTATTAAATGGAATACACCATTCATGGATATGGTAAGTCGTACGTACGCATGAACATTATTTCCATTTTTATTTTTGTATTGAAAAAAAAGAAAGAAAAAAATTTATATGTATATAGGAATATGATATAATTAAGTTATAATTATAATGTTATATATATCATATAAGTTCACTAAAATCATCCTTAATACAGTCTATGTAGTGTGTGAACGAATCATATCGTTTTGAGGGGGCGGTAAACCACATTTCCTCAAACGAAATTATCGTATTTACACCAAATGGAAAGTATAAAGATGTGTGTTATAAAAGGATTAAATAATATTGAAGACTTGATAAATATAATATTTAATATATATAAATTTATTTTCCATCATAATTTCCACTATTATAGGAGGTAAAAGAAAAATTAACAATCTTCATTTCATGAGGTGGTAGTTCATCATACACATAAAAAACATGTTCGTTACCCATTAGATGGAAGTGTGTGTAAGTGTAGGTAGAACCCTTAGCATAAAAAAATAATAGTATATTGAGGATACTGGTTTTGATATACCAGAATATAATAATGAGTGTATGGGGTGGATAAAGAAAATAAAACAAAGGAGACTAAGAGAAGACGTTACCTCTTAATTAGCTAACTCCTTTTGGTTTGTGCGAAAATCCTTCCTTGGATTTGTTTCTTCCCAAGTGAGTATTAAAGGAGGAATGGAGGTAATTTGGGAAGTGGATTCGGAATATCATGTATGATCCTATGTTTTTTGAGAGGTGTGAAGTGGAGGGATAGGTGGTGATGTTTTATAGGGAAGGAAAAGGACACGCTTGGAATTTTTTAAAACAAGTTAGGTGTACCCACATTTTTACCTAAAAAATTCATAAAAACCAAAAACAAATCAATAATTTTAAGGTTCAGTGAAAATTAATTTATATACAATGGGTTTTTTATAAGTTTATATATCTTTTTGGGTCTTGATTTTATGGTTTAGTACTTTGTTAACCTAATTTTTCTCTTAATCATTATAATTAATTTTAATCACTTTCACTAATATTTTTGGTCAAAAAAATAATTCGACCTTATTAGACATTATAAATTATTTTTATTCCAAATATATAATCCCTTTTTCCAAATTATAATCACATAATTGGCAGAAATTAATTTAAAATCAATCATGTAGTCGGGTCGACAATGAAGGTTTTTAAAGTAAAAACATTCAAAAGTTTGCTAAGTTTTTATACCCCTGTTTAAAGAGAAATTGATCAAAATGACCTAAATTATATTAATTTATAAAAATATTACCTAATTGAAATTTTAAACCAATTTAAATTATAATTTAACTTTATAAATATATTAGATGAAAAATCAGTTTTGAATTAAAATCCAAAATTTTCACTATTCATCCAAAAAGGAAGTTTCTCAGAAAAATACCAAAAAAATCCCTAAGATAATTTAGAAATTATAAATTCAAAATAAAGTTTATTTTATCAAATTGAATTTCTAAATATGTCTAAAATTAATTTTATTATTTTTCATTGAAGGACATTAAAAGCAGTTCATTTGAGAAAATGGTATTTTTAAAAATATAAGGACTTTACCAAAAAAATTATATCTTTCATTATCAATATGTTTTATTTATATTAAAAATTATAAAAAATATTTGAAAAGTTGTAATTACTATTAATATTACTAATTTTAATGGATAGGTTATAATTATCTCATTTAAATAATTATAAAAATAAAATGATGTTTCATAGAAACATCGATGTTCCCTGTAAGGTACGCCGAGTCATTTTTTCATGTATCATACACCAAGTCATAATCTTAGTTGGTGTTGTGTGAAAGTAATTTTTTACTTAGTTCATTTCAATACATAAATAAAAATTTAATTTATTCAAGAAAGAAAAAAAGTCCATAAAAACATGGGGTTTAACATTATACCCCCCTTAAATTGAATTTCACCATCAAAATTATTCATTCAGGTAAAAAATGAGGATACTTATGCTTCATCACATGATCAAGTTCCTACATTTCTTCCTCTAATTGGTGATTTCTCTAAAAAAACTATGACCAAGTGAGTGGTCTTATTTAGTGGAAATTTCTCTGTACGATCCAAAATTTCAACTGGTTGTTCCTTATAAGAAAGATGTTGATCCAGCAGTATAACCTATGAGTTCAGTATATATGAAGGTTCAGGTATATAATTCCTCAAGAGAGATACATGGAACACATCATGGACTTGAGAGATATTTTTAGGAAGTTACAAGTGATAGGCTACCATCCTAATACGATTAAGAATATCAAAGGAACCGATATTCCTAGGGATTAGTTTCCCTTTACTCTCAAATATCATAAACTACTTGTAGGGTGAGATTCATAGAAACACTTTTTGACCAATATCAAATTCTAGATCATGTCGGTGGTTATTAGAATAACTTTTCTATCGACTTTGATCTACCATGATATGCTACTGAATTTTTATAACATTCTCAACCACTTCTTCAGTGATCTCAGGTCCAAATAGATTTATTTCACCAACCTCATACCAACATGTTGGAGCTCTACATTTCTTCCTATAGAGGGATTCATATGGTTCCATATGAATGATTGAGTTAAATCTATTGCATTAAGAAAACTCAACTAGAGGAAGGTGTTGATCCCAACCACCTTTGAAATCTAGAGAACAAGATCTCCACATATCCTCTAGGGTTTGAATTGTTCTTTCAAACTGGCCATATTTATGAGGATGATAAGCAGTGATGAAACTCAATTATATATCAATTTATTACTGAAGACTTCTCTAGAACTTTGAGGTGAACCTTAGATCATGATTTGATATAATAGAATGTGGTACTCTATGACACCTAACCACTTCCTTAATGTATATCCTGGAAAGTTGATCCAGAGATAAGTCTCCTATGATAGAGATGAAGTGTGATGACTTGGTAAGGTGATTGACTACCACCCATATATAATTAAACCCTTTAGAGGTTGTGGGTATTCCAACGACAAAATCCATAGTGATGTTCTCCCATTTTCATTTTGGTATGAGTAATGGATGCAACATTCCCTTTAAATTTTGTCTTTTAGGAATAACTTGTTGGCATACCAAGCACCGAGATACAAACTCTATGACATCTCTCTTCATTCCATCCAACTAGAAGTATTCTTTTAAGTCCCTATACATCTTCGTACTTCCAAGATTAAAAGATAATGAAGAACTATGAGCATCCTCTAACAAATCCTTCTTCAAATATGGTATGTGAGGAACACATACATGGTTTATGAACCTTATCATTCCGTCTTGATCAAGATTAATCTCAGGAATATTTCTGAATTTATTTTTTAGCTCTGCATCTTCCTTCTACACCTCCTTAATCTTCACTAGGATAGAGGGTTTAACATTCATTTTAGAAAGATAATATTTTTCCCTTCCTTTAGGATTTTTAGATCTATCCTTTCTAAATCTAGAAATATTGGATTTTTTGTGATCTTAATCATGAATAAGATAACATGATCCTTCCAACTCAAAGAATCATCCACCTTGTTTGCTTTCCCTAGGTGGTAATTTATTGAGCAGTCATAATACTTTATAAAATCTAACCAACTTCTTTGGATCATGTTCAACTCCTTCTGTGTGAATATATATATATCATACTTTTATTATCAGTATATATATGAAACTTTTCTATATAAAAATAATTCCTCTATATCATAAATTAAAAAATTACCACTGGTAACATCAAATCATGATATGGGTAATTTTTATCATGAATCTTCAAATTCCACGAAGCATAAGAGATAACCATGTTATTCTACACAATAACACATACCAATCCCTTCTTGGATGCATCATTATAGATTACAAACCCTTATTCACTATAGGGTAATGTAAGTATAGGTGCATTAACTAACATTATCTTCAGTTCCTTGAAAGTTTCCTCAAACTCATCTGTCCAGAGGAACTTAACACCCTTTCGAGTTAACTTGGTCCAAGGATTAGATTTTTGTGAGATATTTTCCACAAATCATTTATAATATCCTGTTAAACCAAGGATTCTATAGATCTCAACCATCGTGGTTCTTCTAGGTCATCATTCAATATCCTCCTTCCTTGATGGATCTACTATTATACCATATATTGAGATTATGTTACCCAAAAAATGAAACCTTTTGCCACAAAAATTCACACTTTGTAAATTTTTCATATAGTTTCTCATTACTTATGTTATTTATTACAATTATGAAGTGACCTTCATGCTCTTCCTTTCTCTTTAAATAGATAATAATGTCATATATAAATACTATGAAAAAATTATTTAGGTAATCTATGAAGAATCTATTCATTAAATCAATAATGATAACATGGTAATTAATAAGACCAAAAGGCATAACTGTATATTTATAGTATTCATGACTTGTATGGAATGACTTCTTGGGTTTATCCTCCATCTTGAACCTTAATGAATGATATCCAGAATGAAGTTCAATCATGGAAAAGTATTTAACTACACATAGTTAATACAACAAGTCACCAATATGGAGAAGAGGATACTTGTTCTTTATTGTGATCTTGTTCAACTCCTGATAATAAACATAGAGTTTCATTGATCTATCATTCTTTTTCACAAAAAAGAATAGGTGCACCCCAAGGTAAAACACTTGGATGAATGAATCCCTTATCAAGGTTTTATTTGAGTTGCTTCTTCAAATTATGTAACTCAATTGGGGTCATTCTATATGGAGTCTTTGAAATTGGTTTCAAACCATGTATGAGTTTTATTGAGAACTTAACTTCACGTTTTGGTGGAAGGCTAGACAGATCTTCTGGAAATACATGAAAAAAATCCCAAACAATAGGCATATCATTATTTTTAATTTTCTCCCCAACCATTTGAGATAAAAAACCCTTTTTAATGGTAATTAATACCCATACACTAGATCTAATCTCTATAGAAAGTTCATACTTATTGTCTCATCTATGGATGATCATATGAGGGTTTGAAATATAAAACTTAACTTCCCTTTCATGAAAATTGATGTGGATTTATGTAGATAAAGCCAATACATTCCTAAGATGACATCAAATTCAATTAAATGAAGACTAAAAATATTTATAGGATGAAAATTCCCATAAACTTCAACCATATATGAATTAAAGAATTGAGATGAAATCATCGTACCATTAGGGTATTACACTGCTAATTCCACATCTAATTGTTTTTGTGGAATATTAAAACCCTTAACAAATTATTTAGATATTAAAGAGTGGGTAGATCCATAATAAAATATGACCTTAGCAGTTCTATAGTGGATGGTAAGTGTACCTTTCATCATGTCATTATCTCACCCCTCATAAAAAATTGTGATTGCATGAGATTTCCCCTTATCCCTATACTTAATAGGTTGTCGGTTCATAATCACTAGCCCTTGGGTTTGGGAACTAGAAATCATTATGTATATTATCCTTGTACTTGTATCACTAAATCGTGGGAGGTGCATTCTGTTCAAATTTTTCACCATTTGCAATGTTAGAAAACTTCTTCCCATTACTTTGGAAATTAAATTCCCAATTTCCTTCCCTTATATGATTAAAACATTTATTAGACCCTTAAGGAAATTTCCTCCATGATTTTTCCAACACCTAGAGTATAAATGGATGCACATATTATTTTCTTCATAGTTTTTAGATTTTCCATTATAATTTATCTTCCTTTTATTTTCAAAACCATGGGATTGATACATGACTCCAACCTCCATTTCAACCCTATTATAACAACACACAATCTCTTCATAGCTACTAAAGTATCTTATGAACAATTCCCTTATGAAACTTGGATTTAATACATTGTAGAACCTATCAACTTCACTTTTAGGTTGGATGATAATTCTGGAAGCGTACATCACAAGTCTTGTGAAATTAGCCTCGTAGGTACCAATAGACTCATCATCTATTTTATTTAACTCAGAGAACTCTTTCTCCATCTTGGTACGAAGAATATGAGGAAAGTACTTATTAAAAAATAAGCTCTTGAACTATTAACAATCCATGGATTCAATATTATATTGATGCCTAGTATTCTTGATTATATTCCACCACCGGTCTGCTTCGACTTCTGACCGATAAATAGCCAGAATGAATTTTTCATGCTCTAAACACTGGAGAATGGAGAATATCTTTTCCATATTACTGATCCATTGTTCATAAACAAGTAAATCTGAAGACCCTCTGAAAAAAGGTGTACATTTCCTCATGAAAGACTCAATAGAATTTTTTTCCTTCATTTTCTCATTTGGAAGTCCATCATGATTCATAACTTGATAAAGTTGTGTGAGCATAGAAATGATATTTTTAATTCCATATCCCATAGCATTCGGTTTCTCAAGAGGGTGATCATTACATTTTCTATCATAATCAACATTAACATGGATCCTTTAGGTTCTGTCCATTTACTAGAACCAAAATCATAGAGTAATAAATTGTTATACTATTGAGGAACTACATAATCATGAAAAGTAACTTATTGGATGTCTAAATTATGAATCCTTACTTAATATATGAAGATTTATGTTTATCATAGGTTATTAATAGCCAAAATCTATTTAAAACCTTCAGGATGTTTTTTGAAGAGTTTGTGAATTTCCAAATAATATCCCCTAGGAGTGTCAAACCATGTTTTCAGTAAGGGTTGTTTTCATGTACCAGATGTCCTTGAGTCAGGCTAGAAACACCTTGTCAGAGTTGTTACCCCTAGGTAAATTTGTGTGAGATCCAAATCCATTTTTAGTATCCATATAGTGATGTATTTATAGGAAACCACTCACTCTATCCTTTACCAAATTTCCAAGACATTTTCTGATACTTTTCCTTATCCAAAGACTTATCCACAGACATTTCCTTAGTGTTCTCCCTAAGGTTTTCTCATCCTAGATTCTAGCGTACAACTAAAACCTTTCTCTGATACAAACTATAGATACCCTCGCTATTACATAACTTTTTTGGAACATATAAAACATTATAAAAACAGACGCACAAAGATCATACTATTCTAGTGCATTTGGAAACATGGAAACATAAAAACTGATACATAAGTGCACTAAATTATCTCCCACTGGATTCTTCTTAACTAACACCTTTCTTATATATATCAAAGATAATACATATCTTCATAACGTGGGAAGGGAAACAAAAAATGGTGCGAGATCAAATACTCAGTAAGGGTAAACAAGGGAGATATGTAAGAATAATCATGAGAATAAGGGTATGATAACATGATCATGAAAATAGAATATCATACCATGCATATAAAAGATCATATACATGATTCATGGAATAAATCAAAGAAGTTCATAAGACATGAATTATAAGTAAATAAATAACATAATCCATTAAAGCATAACATAGGAATAAAACATGGAATTATGGAAAACACATAAGCATATAATATGATTTCCAAATTAGACAAGGCACTACTACCAAGACCATCATAGCAGTATGGGTTTACTCCCCATACCATCTTGTTAGTCATGGTTCACTCTCATGGAAATATTAATAGCATTATTTCACCCCTCATAACATTTTGGTGGTCATGGTTCACTCCCATTTCCATCCTAGTAGTCAAGGTTCACTCCCAAGACCATTATAGTCTATCTCCTGAGATATAAATCTTTACCTAACGCATTGGAGGGAGATATAGGTCCCACCAATATCATAGTAAAATCTTACATACATGTGCTACAAGATCATAAATAATCACATCATAACCCATGAAATGAAATGAGTATTATAAACATTTAATAATATCATAACCTCTGTAAAAATATAGTTTGCATAGTCATTTTATCATAAACAAAACCTGTGAAAAGAATAAGGTTTCAAAAGCATATATCCTGTGAAAGAGAAATGGGTTTCATAAACATCAATCCATGAAAACATAATCCATTTAGAGAAATAATATGCATGTAAAAATTAAATAAGTTCCCCATAAAGGCATGAGTGACACCAATAGATATTATCTTAGATGAAAAATAATTTTGAAAGATCTTTTAAAAACATTTCTTGATGAAAATATCCTTTCTGCATTGAAAGATTCTTTTTAAAACATAAAAACTTTTGAAAACCTTTTTCTTTTAAAATAGCTTTGAAAACATATAAATTAATAACTTCAAACCATAAAAAGTTTTTAAACCGATTTATACTTGAAATTTGGCTTCAAATATATTTTTTAAAAAAAATTTAAAAACATTTTTGAAAACATGGTTTTTGAATAAAATATATTTCCGACCGAAGAGAGAGACAGTCATATTTTTTATAATAAATTATCATAATTACCAAAGATTAAAAAATGGTACTAATACATGAGTATATATTGAATAACTAGAGGATAAGAAATATCAAGATTGTTCTTGAGATATTTATCATTATATTTCAGTAATTAATTCATAATCATAAATAATCTCAAGAAGTGATGAGATGGTTTCAATAAACTCTTTTCACTTGGTGACATGGGACATACTCTCCATGTAATAAAATGAAATAACATGAAGCATAAAATATAATTAAAATAATTATATTCATGATATTACACCTAAAATTGAATTATATAAACCTTAAAAAATAATTTAGGTGTATAACAAAACATAAGTCACAGAGAGTGAAAATTGAGACAAAACTATTTTACAAATTTGGTAACTTTCAAAACATAAAACCCATGAAATAAAGATCATAAAGTGGATATGTAAATACCCATAAATTTAGGAATAATATACATATAATAAAATCATAGTTATTACATATACCACACAAAATAAGTGAGTTATGATTAAGGCATGTATCTCATAGAAATAAAAGCGAGATGAAATTATCTTACCTTGTGTCTTGAATCTCATAGTACTCATTAAAACCAACTATATAATAATTATAAATTTATTATAAATTTTTATAGAACCATATTCTCATATCTAGTACCATATATGGTTTTATTATTATCTTATATTACCCTCTTGTTAACAATCCTATGTTAATGTTTCACTTCAGGTAATATTTTCTTTGTTCTTCACATGTGTCTTAATTTGTTACCTATTTATTACTTATACTTGTATCATGATTATAGAATTTAAACCATGATATAAATATCATTTATATTTAGTATATTTATATTATAATAATCTATATCATATATAAGTATGGAATGTAACCCACCGTTCATGGAGACGGTAATCCATACATACGTATGAACGTTGTTTCCGTTTTAATTGTCATGTTGAATAAAAGAAAGAAAATTACATGTATGTATATATGTATATAATATAATAAAATTATCATCATAATGTTATATATATCATATAATTTTACTAAACTCATCCTTAATATATTCCATGTAGTGTGTGAATGAATCACACTGCTTCTAGGGGTGGTAGTCTACACTTCCTCAAATGAAACTATCATATTTACACCAAATAGAAAGTATAAATATATATGTTGTAAAAGGATTAAAGAAGATTAAAGACATAATTAATATGATATATAAAATAAATACATATATTTTTCATCATAATTTCTATCATGAGAGGTGGTAAAGGAAAAAATGAATAATCATCGTTTCGTGAGGCAATAGTTTTTCATTCATGTATATAGTATGTTTGTTACCCATTAGATGGGTGTTTTTGTAATTTTAGGTGTAAAAAATATAATAAAATCTTCATATTATATTGAGGATACTAGTTTTGATAAACCATAATGGAATAATGAGAGTGGATGGAGTGCAGAAAGAAAATAAAACAAATGAGTTTGAGAGATGACGTTACCTCTTAATCGGGTAACTCCTTTTGGTTTGTACCAAATACTTCCTTGGATTTCCTTCTTCCAAAGGGTGGGATTCAAGGATTAATGGAGGTATTTTGGGAAGTATATTGGTAAAATATTTTCCTATACTAATTTGTTTGATAGGTGTTAAGAAGAGGGAGAGGTGGTGGCATTTTATAGGGAAGGGAAAGGACACACTTGGAATTTTTGAAAACAAGAAAGGTGTACCCACGTTTTTACCTAAAAAATTCATAAAAAACCAAAACAAACTCAATAATTGGTGTAACATGGCCGAATAATGGCCATAAAATGGGTTTTTTATAGGCTTTTAGTTCATTTGGTGTGTTAAATTTAAGTTTTAGTACATTTTTAACCTAATTTTTCTCTCAATCATTATAATTAATTTTAATCACCTTCAATGATATTGTTGGCCCAAAATTAATTTAACCTTATTAGAGATTATAAATTATTCTGATTAAAAATATGGAATCCATTTTTACAAATTATAATCATATATGTTACATGAATTAATTTAAAATTACTCTCGTAGTCAGGTCGACAATGCGGGTTTTAAAAGTAAAAACATTGAAACATTTGCTATGTTTTTATACCAAAGTTTAAAGTGAAATAAATCTCAATTACCTAAATTTTATTAATTGATTTAAATTTTATATAATTAAATTTTTAAACAAAATTTTAAGATAATTTAACCATATAAATAAATTAGTTGAAAAAGCAATTTTGAATTACAATCTGATATTTTTCACTATTCATCAAAAAATGAAGTTTCTTAGAAAAATAACAAAAAATTACCCTAATATAATTTCAAAATTATAAATTCAAAAATTATTTTTATTTTATCAAATTAAATTTATATATGTTTATAAAATTAATTTTATTGTTTTTCACTGAAGGGCATTAAAATTAGTTTATTTGAGAAAATGGTATTTTTAAACAAATAAGGACTTTATAAAAAATTATATCATTCATTATCAATATGTTTTATTTATATAAAAAAAGTTATAAACACTATTTTAAAATTAGTTATTACTATTTATATTAATAATTTTAATGACTTGGTTATAATTATCTCATTTAAATAATTATAACAATAAAATGAAGTTTCATATAAACATTGGTGTTGCGTGTTACATACACCAAGTCACTATTCTGTGTAATGTATTCCAAGTCATACACTAAGTCGGTGTTGTGTGAATGGAATGTTTTACTTAGTTCATTATAATACATAAATGAAAAAATAATTTATTCGAGAAATAAAAAAGCAGTCCTTAAAAACTCAGGGAGTTAAAATAGGTTAAGTGGATCCTGGGTTAGGATGTTCAAAAGTGGTATTAGAGAAGTTACTTTTTTGTTTTACTATTTAGAGACAATATTTTGGAGATTGGGAATGATTGGAAAATTTTCATAAGAGATTATTGGGTGTCTCAAACCCATGTTTTGGGAAAAGGTTGAGTTACATGAATTATAATTATTGTTTTGCTCTTTCCTATTACTATTGATATCATTTGACCACTGGGTGATGCACATGCTGCATTGTGGGTACTATTATTGTTATGATTGAGTATTTATTTCATCATTGGCCTGATTATATAGGGGAAATGATAATTTCTACATGCATCATTATTATGAACCTTAGGATTAATATGCCATGCATTTTTCCATGGCATGTTTATTTTCACCGTGAATTTTCCTATTGTATATTGATAGTGCCTTGAATATGGATTGAATTGTGCTAATACTTCTTATAGGGAATTGAAAACATAATTGATACTTAAACTTCTTGCCTTATCCTAATAGTGTTTCCCTAAATAAGTTAAAACATGCACCTTAAGTAGCCAATTATAGCACATTAAGCTATGGGCCATTGGTCGCATGAGATGGAATGTGTTGTGTTATGAGTTAAGTGGGGGCCAAGTTTTGGTTCATAAAAAGTATGGGCCCTTATGTATCAGAAAATGTAAATCCATCCATTTTATCCATTTTATGTGATTTAAATGTTTAAATGATCACAATTTTAAAATTATTATGACTTATAAAGTATGAATAACCATATTATATACATCAGAAATAGAGATAATGACTCGAACCCAGCCTTTGTAGTGGGTATCGGGGTATCTATTTTGTTCTTATGGCATGTTATGGTCTCTTATACTGTCTAGACCTAGCTTTTGCTGTGGGAAGAGAGTCGTGGTTGTTTTTATATGAAGGATTTACACCTATCCTAGTTTATTAAACACAATATCCTAAGTTTATTAAATCTATTCTGAGTTGTGTGTTTGGAATTGTAGTATCATGCATCCACAAAGTCCTCTTTTTGTAAACCCTAAAGGTGTTGAAGACCATGTACAAGAAGTAGAGGTCCCCAAGACACCTATTATTACTTTTTTAGATCTACATATGGATACTATTCATGGTCCTGATATGGGAAACAAAACCTAGTTTCAAGAGGGTTTTCTATGTATGCTTTAGTCTATTCAAGGTGTAGTTCAACATACCCTGAGTGTGGAAGAGTTAACTTGTGAGTTTCAGCAGCATTATCCTCCTACATTTTTGGGGGAGGGAAGACCTCATGCGGTAGATTCTTAGAAAAAACCAATCCTTTCTATATTCAATCATCTAGAGACACCTTCGGAGTGGAGGGTCAATCTTGTAGCTTATATGCTACACGATTCATCCAAGTGGGGGTGGGATGTAATCACCTAGGCAGATTGGTATCATGAAATGGTATGTGATGATTTCTATATTATCTTCTATGAAAACTTCATTCCACAGACTCTGATGGATAACACAGATAGAGAATAAATGAACCTACATCATGGGATTATGATTTTCATGGAGTACTCTACTCGTTTTATAGAGCGGAAATGATTCACTCCCACTATAGCTTCCAACGATATTATAATCGTTGGGAGATTTGAGGATGGGCTAGTTAACACCATCTGATTTCAGGTCAATGTGTTTAGGTTGACTATTTTTTCTAAAATCATCAACCAGGACCTTATTATAGAGGGGAATATGAGGGATGCTCATGGAGTGAGTTAGGGAAGTTTGGCGCCTAAAACTAGTAGTGTTTGAATCTTTTGGGTGCAAGCATCACTTCAAGTTTGTTCATAAGGGTATTAGTAGCCAAGGTCCTCTTGTTGATAGCTTCTTGATCTTTCACTAGTGTGTGAATAAGGGACACACAAAGCATTAGTACTTGTAGGATCTAGAGGAGTGCATAGGATGGGGAAGGATGGGCCATATCTAGTGTTTCTGTAGGAATTTTTTGAAAGTTCCTAGAGAATGGGGATCTACACCTACTCTGTGATCAGGATAAAGGCCAGCAAGATCACGATAGGAAGGAAGTTGGAATACCACTGGTCAATCAGGCCAAGGTATCAATCAATTTAGAGTTAGTCAGGCGTATTATTCTTAGCGCTAGTAGAGTAGGCTTCCCTAAGGAAGTCAGGTAGTGAATTTGGGCCACGATTTGGGGTAGTTACATGTAGTCCAGCCTATGCCTGAGTAGAAGAGAACCAGATTATCTATTGTATGAGGTATTATTCTTGTAATATCCACTTTATTGTCTACTTTATTTGATACAAGAATGTCTCACTCTTTTATATCTGATGAAATCACTGAAAGTATGGGCTTCAATATCAATCAATTCTATGGTGTTATGATGATATACACCCAGTTAGGTATCCATTCTGAGGGAATTCTCTATTTTACGAATTATTCTCTTAAGATAAGCGGTTACCTTTTCATGTGGAGTCTTTACATCCGTGATATGATAGGGTTTGATGTAATCATTTATATGGATAGGTTAGTTCCCTATCAATCCCATATTGACCACTATCATCTAACGGTGATGTTTACATCACCATAGGGATTTAGACACATGTATAAGGGATAATGCAATGTTAGTGAGACAAGAGCAGGACAAGATAAGCAGAGGCTAGGTAGTGTGACAGATCATATCTCAAGTCTATACATGGAATACCTGGGGTTACACCATGGTTTTCTTCCTCCTATAGCAGAGAATTTAATAGATGTATTTCCTAATGACTTCTATGGTCTACCTATGGTGTGATAGGTAGAGTTTACTATTGAGCCAGCACTGGGAGCAGCACCAGTGACCACTCCTCCATATAGGATTTCACCTAAGGAGATTCTAGAGCTCAATAAGAAGTTGAAGGATATATAGGATAAAGGCTTTATACACCCCAACACTTTTCCATGGGTTTCATCGGTACTTTTTTCCAAAAATAAAGATATTAACCTAAGGATCTATGTGGATTACCATAGTTTTAATCAGCTCATAGTCAAGAATCAATATCCACTACCTAGAACAAATGACCTCTTTGATCAGATTCAAGGAGCCAATGTTTTTTTAAAGATAGATCTGAGGTCGAACTATCACCAAGTGTGTGTGAGGACTTCATACATACCTCAAATGGACTTTAAGAGTAGGTATGGTCTATACAAGTATCTTTTTCTACCATTCAGACTCACAAATGCACCTTCAGTCTTTATGGCTCATATGAATCAGATTTTCCACCCATATCTGGATTCCTTTGTGGTTATCTTGATGATGATATATTGGTCTATTAATTCTCCATACTTGACCTTACAAACCATATTTAGATTGTGTTGAATACACTAAGATAGAATTATCTCTATGATAAGCTCAATAAATTTCACTTTTGGATTGATAAATTCCACTTCATGGGTAACATCATCTCAGAGTTAGGAATTTCAATAGACCCAAAGAATGAGAGAGATGTAGTTCCTTGGGAGCATCCCATGAACATCATTGGAATTAGTAGTTTCTTGTGGCTTTCCAGATATTACAGATGATTCATCCAAGATTTCTCACACCTTACATCAGTTCTTATAGGCTTCACAAAGTAGGGTGTGAAATTTGTTTGGTCAAAATCTTGTGAAGTGTCTTTTTAGGAGTGGAAGGGTAATTTGACTTTAGCACCAATACTGTAACTTCCATAGCTAGGAAATAGATATACCATATACTTTGATGTAATAGGTATTGGTATTGGAGCTATTTTTATGCAGTATGAGTGTTTTTTCTCGTACGGGTCTCAACAATAGAGGCCTCACGAATGGATTTACCCGATACACGACCTTGAGCTTACTACTATGGTGCATGTTTTATATTTTTAGAGAAACTATCTTGTTGAAGATAATTTTTTGGTATTAACTAAAAAAATATCCTAAAATACATCTTCAAAGAGAGATATCTTATTCTCGGGAAGCATAGGTGGGTTGAGTACCAATAGTCATTTGATTTTGAGCTTTCCTACATTCCTGGTAAAGGCAATTCTATGGTAGATGCTTTGTGCTAGAAGACTCGGACACTGTCATTTCAAGAATCTCAGGGTGAATGGAAGCTTATGAACTTATTCTCATATATTCTTGTGGAGGTTTAAGAGGATCAGTGTCAGACTATCCTCTTAGCCTTAGTAGTGACCTCCACTTTTCTGGAAGAGGTACGAATGAGGCAGTTATCTGATTCCAAAGGAAATATTCTAAGGGAAATCATTTTAGATGATGATGCATATTATGGTTATACCATGGATGGGGATGATACTTTACTATTCAATGGGAGTGTATGGGTCCCAATAGACATCATAGAGGATCTCATGTGAGAATTCTAGGCCTCAGTATGTACGGTTCACCCTGGTGTCACAAAAATGTGTAGAGATCTTCGTTTCTAGTATTTTTGGCCTGGTATGAAATGAAATATTTCTGGTTTCATCACTTAGTATTCTAAATGTCCATATGTGAAAGATTAACATCAACATTTATTAGGGATTTTACATCTTTTTTTCCATTCCTAAGTTGAAATGGGATGATATTTCGATGGATTTCATAACTAGTTTACCCATATCACCTCATAGAAATGATACAATGTAAGTTTTTTTATCATATAATGAAAGTTTCACACTTTTTATCTATTCAAGTTACCATCATGATATATTATCTAGGAATGATATATATTATAGAGATTTTACAACTTCATGGAGCTCCTTGTACTATCATTTCTAATAGAGACACTCAGTTTACATCACAGTTCTGGCAGGGGTTGCATAAGGCATTGGATACATAGGTGCTTCTAATAATGGCCTATCACCTATAGAATAATGTATAGATAGAGAGTACTATCTAGGTTCTAGAGGATATTCTCTTTTCATGTGTTCTTGAATTTGGGGGTTATTGGGAGAAACACATTCCCCCTGTCGAGTTTTCTTAATATAATATCTTTCAAGATACCATAAAGATGGCTCCTTATGAAGCCTTATATGGTAGGACTTATTTCTCACCTCTATTTTGGATAGAGGTAGTGGAGGTAGCTATGCTGGGACTACATCTCAAGCATGAAACTATAGATCAAGTCTGGCTGATCTGAAAGATCATGTTGACAGATTAGTCCAGACATCAGTCATATCCCAATGAAATTCCATTAACCTCTATAGTTTGACGTCAAAGACTATGATTTCTTGTGATTATCACCCAGGTTAGGGCATAGAAATCTTTAGAAGCAGGGTAATCTCTCACTAAGGGTTTTTAGACCCTTCATGTCTATGAAACAGATCAGACCAATGGCTTACCATTTTTCACTTTCTCAAAGATGTTTTTCTATGCATTATGTATTTAATGTATCTTAGCTTCACCAATAATATACAGACCTGACACATGTCTTTCAGCCTAACAAGTTTGAATTAGATGTAGATTCTTCCTTCAAGGAGTATCTAGTGCATATTTTTCATTGGAGTGTGATGACACTCCATGGAAGGTCGGTTCCTTTGGTACAAGTTCTATGGAAGCATGACAGAGTTCCTGAAGAGACCTAGGAGTGGAAAGCTGATATACATTCTAGGTGGCCATAAATTTTTGTTGATGGTACCTCTTTACCCTCAGAAGTCCAACTTAGGGATGAGTTTCTTTAAGGATGGGATTTTGTAATGACCCATCTTTTCATGAAGGTATATATCTTTTTTTTTTCAATTTTAATCCTTTTATTGACCTTATTAAAAGTGTACAATGGACTAAAGAAGGTCTGAGTAGTGTATGGGGCTTGTTTGGAGTCTGAAGTTCTAGAGAATGGGCTAAAAAACAGGGCTACATAGTTTTTCTAAACCATGAAACCTAGGCCACGTGGTTATTTTTAACCATTCTCTTGCATAAAATGGGTACTTGTAGGACAAATTTTTTTTTGAAACCATAGGGGCATAGGAACATGTTCATGCAACAATTGAATATTTTTAGGAAGTGGGTTATCGCATAGTTTGTGCATGGTTTTCAAACTGTGCACCCCCAAATTTCACCTATGCATTGAAGCAACTTTGTCATCTTGTATCTGTTCCTAGATCCGTAATAAGTGTTGGATCAATCTCGATAATCTCCCCTAGTCTCTTACTAAATATCCATGTTTTCCTTTGAATCCATTTTTCTATTTAGGTACAAGCTCATTTTCCCTATTTTTAGGGTGTTATGCCATTTATCATATCTCTTCCAACCTGCTTCAAATTTGAGGTCGATATCGAGTGAGGAGTCCTTTACAGCATTGAGTGGTCATGTTGTTTTATGTTTGAGTTTCCATGCCCTATAGCTATGTCATTGTGTCGCACACCAATTTTTTCCAAGCATTCCCTTTTAAATAATTTCTTCATATTAAATTGACCATTTCATCTTATTATGATCCTAAATAATTTTTTTTGTTCATAGGTTTTATAAACAATATATGTTCACCCCATGGGTGTGCGAAGTGAAATTTTCCATTTTTTGTCAATTTTTCAATATTATAGAAAGTCCTTTATTCCTTTAGTATTATTTTGTAAATGAAATTTCCCTTGAGACATGAATATTAAATGGAACCCATGGAACCTCTTATGTGTCTTGAACTCTTATGGTTGGATTTTCCCAAATGGGAAATTTCATTATTTGACTGTGGCACCTTTATATGTATTTGAGCCTTATGAATTAAATTACCTTGACTTAGTGAACTAAATGGAATGTGAGTATAGGTTGACTTATTCATGATGGTTATCTCCATTTAAATGATTTTGATGAATTAAATGGAATGTAATTGCATGATGGTTTCCCTTCTTTAAATGAATTGGTTTAATTAAATGAAATGAGTTATGAAGTATTATAAGTCCATGCCTTTAATTATTATTATTATGAATTGTAATTCCTTGAATGGAATTTTACTTTACTAATGGACATATTAGAGGTATTTCATCATGTTTTATATTAAAAATATGATTATGACTTTATTACATATATATGGTCTTGATAAATAATTTCATGAGAGTTTTTTCGTCGTTCCATATATTATAAATGAAGACGCCTTTATATGGTTTTTGTACAATGTTAAGGGGTGATGAGCATGGAGGATAATCATAATCCCTTACATAAGGTGTTGAGTATAGAGTCTCGCACCAGTGATATTATGTGTACAGTGGGCTAAGGCTCTATGATCCATGTTTTGAGTGTTGACATGATGGATCAATCACCATCCCAAGTGTCGTGCATGATTTATCACACTCTATTGGGATATAGGGAATGTATCCTATTTCTTGAGATTTTATGTTCGTTAGACTTGTCATGGATATCTGAGTGAATCCCCAATCCAACTAGAACTAGTATTCTAGGTATATGGCCACTTACGTCTACACATACATGGTTCATATAGGTGGATGAAATATATATAATTATAATATATGTGTGTGTGTGTGTGTGTCAGTAGTGACTGTTATGACTTCGATACCTGGCCATGAGTTGAAGAAGGTAGAGAAGTCAGGTGTCCCATTGGAACATGAGAATCCTGGTTATTTGTTTTATCATTTCTTTACTTATTTTATTATACATGCATGATATTTATTTATGATCACTGCTTGGATTACATGAAGAAACTATTGGTGGTGGCCCACTAAGGTTCTATCTCACACACTACTCAGGATACCTTTGGTACCTAATAAGATTATCTATCTTCAAGTATTGATATGTTCAATCACCCTTTTACGAGTTTTTGACATGCTTGTTCTTAGATGGATTGTGAAGTAGAGGACCGAGCTTTAGCATGGGATTCTTGGAGCAGTGTTTGTTCTTTTTTTCTTTTTTTCTATTATATAACATGTGTGTACCTACCTGTTCCCTTTTTTAATTATAGCATGCCATGTACAAATGTATCAAATACTACCTTAGAGGTTTTTTATTATATTATTCAATTATACAGTTATTTATTCTTCTTCACTTGTTTTTTATGTTTGTTATATGCTTATGCTACTATTGTATGTTTATTGGTTATCTCTTTTGTTTCATTGTGATGTGATGGTATAGTATCCCCATTATACCACATTCATACCCTCGGTACTATTCAGAAACCTCTAGCATATGAGGAGATGCACTTGAGGCCATGTGACATGTCAGCTCAGGGAATGGGTTAAGTGGATCATAGTTCAGGATGTTATAAAATACTTGTAATTAATGGATGATACCATGGCATGTGGAGGTGGTTCAAGACAAAACCATTATGATGCCAACTTTTTGATACACAGGTGTTTAGGTGGAATTATGTAACTCATTCAAAGACTAGTAGATTGTGTTATTCCCCAATGTCATGGGTTGATTAAATGTACACTCATTAAATCATCCATTAGTTAAGCTCATGATTGGGTCATTTAATTAATTAATTTGTTTCTATCAATGAATTATTTATTTTATGTATACAAGACCACAATGACATAAATAAATGAAGTAATGTGAAAATACAAAATTTAAATAAATGGATTATGAAAAAATGTTTTAACCAAAATGGTTAATTAATCATGTAAAATCGACATAATATTAACAAGGCATGGAAAGGATAAAGAAGATAAAATTTATGGATAATAAATTAAAGTCCCTAAATTTAATATTAAGTCAATCATGACCTTCCATAACATGATTATGAATAAAACTAGTAGAATTTTGTGTTTGGAAAACCCTTTTTAGGACACTTACTTTTGTAAGGGGTGTTCTTATGAAGGTTTTTGGTTGAATTATACAATTTACATCAAGAGGAGTATCCCTTGATAGAATTGGTGTAATTTTGTGAAAATTATCTAAGAAATAAATGTTAGGATTTCAGGATTGGGAAGTCTACTTAATGGATCAATGAGCTAGAGGCATGCAGTTAGATAATACATGCCTACCTAAATACCTTCAAGAAGCTTTACCAACCCCTATTAGGGTTATGTGAAGGGGAATCTGGATATTGCCACTAGAATTTCTAATAAAATAGGAATTCCATGTTCAATGTTGAGGGAAAATGGGACTTGATAAAATAGTGGAAGATTTATTAAAAACAATTAATTTGTTATATCTCGCATAATTTGAAACTAAGAAATGTTATAATAATCTTCTATGTTAAATTGTAAAACAAATGGAAATATCATCTTCTATACTATCTGTACGATCTATATTGGAGAAATACATTCTCCTAACTAGCGGTAACATCTTAGAATAATACCGTCACCATTGGATTATTTTGTGCCACGAATGAAAAATCATACATACTAGAATCCTCACATTCTGATTCACCTATCAAGGAGGAGAGTGATGAAGAGTTCCTAGTCTATGAGAATCATATGAGCGACATGGTCGACATTCAATGTTTTATGCTTTCATATATGTCTAGAGAGCACATGAAGTCTCATGAAAACATGGATGCATATATCATGCTCAATAATATCCATGAACTATATTATAAGAGATCTAGACACGAGTGGTTTGGGATTTGAAAAGATCTATTTCAGAGAAAGATTGTGGAGGGTACCCTAGCTGGACATCATGTAGTTATAGGGGAATATCACCTCACGTTTCTAACTAGAATGATATTGGAGATAAACTGTCTATTGTAGCTATAGGGGAATATAGCCTCACGTTTCCAACTAGAATGATATTGGTTTTGAAAGGTTGTTATTATGTACCATCTGTTACCAAAAGCATTATGTTATTATCCAATTCTATCAGAAATAGCCTTCCATTGCATGATTAAGAATAAAACCAATAGAATTTTGTGTTTGGAAAACCCTTTTTAGGACACTGACATTTGTAAGGGGAGTTATTATGAAGGTTTTTTGTTGAATTATCCAATTTACATCAAGAGGAGTATCCCATGATAGAATTGGTATAATTTTGTGGAAAGTGTTGAGGAAATCAATGTCATGATTTCCAGATTGGGGAGTCCACTCAATGGATCAATGAGTTAGATGCATGTAGTTAGAAAAGACATTCCTACCTAAATACCTTCAAGAATCTTGACCAACCCATATTGGGGTTATGTGAAGCGGAATCTAGATATTTCCATGAGAATTTCCAATCAACTAGGAATTCCTTGTTCAACGTTGATGGAAACTAGGACTTAATAAAATAGTGGAAGTTTTATTAAAAACAATTAATTTTCTATATATCACATAATTTGAAACCGAGAAAAGTTATAATAATATTATATGTTGAATTGTAGAACAAATCGAAATCTCATCATCCATACTATATATATGATCTATATTGGATAAATAGATTCTCCTAACTAGAAGTAACATCTTGGAATAATACCATCACCTTTGTGTTATTTTGTTCCATGAATGAAAAATCATATGTACTAGAATCCTCGCTTCTTGATCCACCTATCAAGGTGGTGAGTGATGAAGATTTCCTAGTCTATGAGAATCATATGAATGACGTGGTTGACGTTAAATGTTTTATGATTTAATATATGTTCAGTGAGCACATGAAGTCTCATGAAAACATAGATGCATATATCATGCTCAAAAATCTCCATGGACTATATTAAAATAAATCTATACATTAGTTGTTTGGGATTTCAATAGATCACTTTCAGAGTAAGCTTGTGGAGGTTACCCTAGCTGGACCTCGTGTAGTTAATATCATTGGCTATATTATCACCTAGAGGTTATAGTGTTTAAACTACCTAAAGAAATGGGCACTACTCTCATTCATGCATCACTACCTTATAGATTATCCAATTTTGTTGTGAATTTTAATATAAACAACATTGAGAAGTCTCTACCGAATCTTCTCACTCTTATACACCAAGTGGATAAGGATACAAAGAATGAAAATGTGTTGGTCCTTATAGTGAACAAGTGGAAATTTCAAGAGAAAATCCCTAAGGTAATGGATTCTTGGAAAGACTCTTGAAAAAGGAGGAATATCAAGGGAAAAAAAGGTAACATGAGGATGTTTATTTAGAATGTGGAAAGAAAATCCACTGGAATAAGAACTACACCCATCCTAATAAGTAAGGGAAATATTTAGGTGTGTTTCTTATTGAGTGTAATGTATTTATTTCTACAAATTGTGTATTAGATATAGCGTGTGGTTCTCACGTGTATATTCAACTATATGAAGCAATTAGATTTAGAATAATTGACTAAGGGGAGGTATATCTATGAATAGCCAATGGAGATAAACATTCTACTATAGCTATAGGGGAATACCATCTTGCGTTTCTGACTAGAATGATATTGGTTTTGAAAGGCTGTTATTAGGTACAATCTATTACCAAAAGCATTATATTATTATCCAAACTAGATGCATGTGGTTTAATTTTCAAATTTGGAAAAATAGTTTCTTCTTTAATAAATATATCCTTTTTTATGTCATGGTACATTTAAATAACTATATTTATGTGTTGGGAAGCACAGTGTAATGGGAATTGATAGAGAAACAACCTCACAAGACTTATATCACACCCAACATTTACATCACCAATTAGGCCATAAAAATTAAAGGCACTTGATTAAATTAAATCAAGATGGATATTTATATTCTTTTGAACTAAAACCACATGGTGTATGTCATGAATGTTTAAAAGGAAATATGACCAAATCCACATTTATTGGGAAATGTGGAAGGGCCAAAGTGGTTCTAGAATTAGTTCATATAGATGTATGCGGACCATTTCCTATTGAAGCAAATGTTGGGTACTCATAATTCATAACATTTACTGATGATTTTAGTAGATATGGATATGTATACTTAATGAGGTATAAGTCAGATTCCTTTGAAAAATTTAAGGAATATAAGAATTAATTTGAGAACCATCTTTGTATGAAAATTAAGAAAATCCACTCCGACCATGGTGGAGAATATAAAAATTGATAATTCATTGATTATTTACAAGAGATTGGGATTTTATCTCAACTCAATCCTTCTTATACACCTCAATGGAAAAATATAAGTGAAATAAGGAACCAAAACTTATTGAAAATGGTGAGATCAATGATGAGTCATTTTATTATTCCATTATCCTTTTGGGGATATTAATTACATACAACATCACTTATACTAAACCAAGTTCCAACTAAATTAATAAATGGTATTCGATATGAATTTTGTAGTGGGAATTTTTTTTGTCAAATTTACATGTGAGGGGTTGAAAATCATTTGTTAAGGCCTCTTTAGGTAAAAAACATTCACATTGAGTCAAAAAGTGTACCTTTATAGGATACCCTAATGGAAATATAGTGATATTACTTATACAACCCCTTATAGAAAAATGTTAGTGGAAAGAAACATCATATTACCTAAGAGGGAGAACATATCTAAAAGAGATAGTGGGAGCAAGATATACTTAAATGAAGTCGAGGATCAAGCACAAAAGATATGTTATGAGAATAGATTCCAAAAAGCCTCATGAAAGAAGACATTTTTTTGGAGACCCAAGTACTGTATATGAGTACAAGAGAGGTTAGAGAACTAAAACATTTTGGTTTTCTAGTCCTCGAGGATTGTGATTAGTTATTATTTGATAATAATTATTCTCTAACATAAAAGGAAGAATTAAGTGGAACATATGATTACAAATAGAAAGAATTGATGAATTATGAAATGGATTCCATATACACAAACCATATCTATATTTTTTTGGACCGTCCAGAAGATGTAAATCCCATTGGTTAGAAATGGGTATTCAAGAATAAACTATACATGGGAGTACAAGTTTGTACCTATAAGGTGTGACCGGTTGCAAAATGGTTTAAAAACATAAAGGAATTGACTACCACAAAAAATTCAGCAGTTTCAATTCTGAAATCCATCAGAATAATACTTTCCATTAGGGCCTTCCATAATTATGAGATTTAAAAAAAGGATGTCAAAACTGCCTTCCTTAATGGAAATATTTAGGAAGATTTCTATATGACATAACCATTAGGGATTGTGACTCCTGATGTGGCCTTTATTAATTACATTTTTCCACATCCTTTTTTTTCGGGTTTTTCTATGTAATTAATGATAAAATTACTCTAATTTAGTTAATAATAAATTTTTGTTTAATTTATAGTATAATTAATAAAATAATGGTTTTTATAATGTTAATTCCTATTTTATTATTTAACCTTTCAATTATTTAATCTTTATAATACTTATTATTTTTTGTTTGAATTATTAAATTTTTAATTTATTGTTCTTAATTATTTCTTTGAATTTTAGTAATTTTTTTTGTTTTTCTTATTTATTTTTTGTTTTTTGGTTGTGTTCTTAGTTTTAAATAATTAACTGTTGATTTAATTTTGAATTAATTTGTTATTGACTTTATTTTGTTTTTAATATTTAATCATATTGTCTTTTAAAATCTTAAATAGTTATAATGAGATTATTTTAACATGTTGTAAATTTATTCTATTTCAATTTTTATTTTTCAATACATAGATTTTGAATATAATAGTGCATTACAGTGTAAGACATTTTGGTTAGCGTAAGATATTTTTAGAAGAAATAGTGTATGATTTTTTAGAAACCATGAGTAATATAAAATCTTACTGCATTAGAGAATTCTAGTATTCTTGTGAGTGTGGTAAAATACCACAACTTAATGGAAATGGAAGAATCTCATAATATAATTTATTTTATCCATGTAAGATAATTTCTATTACTGGATCTCATCCAAATCAAAATGTCGAGCCAAGTCGGGTAGCGAACCTCCATTGATGCTATGGTTGTGTCAATAAATAATTAATTAGATGGGAGAATGGGAAATCCATATCTATGGATCCTCACTTGACCAAAGTTGGTTTCTTGTGGTCATAGATGATCTTGATGGAGATCTCCTCAGCCAAACAAGGATATACTGCCAAGATGGATAAAGATTGATGATATTGAACATTGAGGTATTGATCTATTTCACAAATACAAAGAATCTAAGATAGCTGAGTTTATCTTACTTTGGGTGAATAAAAGGATTTCTAATTTGAGAATGGAGATCCAAGCCGAGACCATCAGTTAGGGTTTTAATTTCATGGAGGAGATGAGAATCTTTAAGCACTACTGATTAAAGATAAAGTTGACCAAGCCATTTCCAATTGGTTCAAGATCTCGTTTGAAGAAGGCTAATTGAATCCAAATTCTGACCATCGTTTTCCCCTTATGAAATTTAAAATTAGAACTAGGTTTAGGATGAAACCAACATCTAACAATAGTTTAGTGACCGTCTAAAGAACTGGGGATATGAAACTAGGAGAACTCGTGATGATTTTGAGTAATCTCTACACTATTACCACTCATTTAATATATGGAATGATGAAGAAGATGGTTGGATATTTTTCTTCATTTTATGTGAGAAACTAAGGATTGTTGTGAAGAATAAAAGTCCCCAGAAATTCGAATCTAACACTGGTGTTGGGTTTGGGGCACCGGTTGAAGGTGAATGATTCTAGATTTGGATTAAACAAATCAAGGGAGGCTATAAAACCTATGTTGTGGATGTGGAAGCTCAAACTAAGGCCTGACTAGATCTAGATTTGCGGTTGGTTGAGTTTGTGTACATAAGTTTTTGAATTTATTGAGGATTCCTTGATGTCGATAGTTGGTCGAAGCTGGAAGGTGGATTTTCTATGGTATAGATCATGATTTGAGATTACATTATATAAAGGAAGGGAACTCAGTCATAATTTTTACCTAAGTGAAACCATACTAATATAGTTGAAGAACATTGTTTCACTAAATTTCTTTGGTTTGAGGAATGAGCTACTGAGTTTTATTTTTTGATGTCATTAAGAGGAAGAACATGCCGGTGATGTTTGGATTTTTTTCTTAGAAAATCATGATTTTGAAGATGAATTATTGAGTTTAGGATGGCTTTGATACATGGTTAATGCAGAAGAAAGTTTTGTTGGTGCCTGTCAAAGATACATGTGAGAGTGTCATTGAAATTAATGCACTTTCTTTTTACTATCATTTAATTAGTAAAGTGATATGTGAAAATGGTAATGATGACCAGAAAGGGACCCTAAAATTTTAATATGGTTTTAAAAATAGAGAATAAAAGGGGACAAACATGGAGAAATTAAAGGGAGCTCCATCATTTTTTGGACAAAAAAAATCTAGAGATGAGTGCCGACAGACTTACAGAGCAGAGAAAATGCAATTGACGCAAGTGGACATAAGCATAATCTAGAGCCGAAGATCAAGGGAATATTTTTCAACTTCTTATTTCTTTGTTGTTGAATTGTAACTTTCATCTTCTCATGTTGATGATGATTTTTTACTGAGAAATTTATCTTGGGGAATAAAATTTTTGGGTACTTTTATCTACTTCTTTACATCATTTTTTGGAACACTAGAATCTTATGTAGAATTCAATTTTGGATATAAAATTGTATGTGTTTATTTGAATTTTTTTTTTGAAAATAAAAAAAAATTGGTGAGATTATTTTGATCATGAATTCTTTAATGTTTTCAAGTTTGGATGTTTCTTGTATATGGTGATCTGTAAGAATCATCCATCTACTAGTTGATTTCTTGGTGAAATAAATTGTCTAAAATTTTTTCATAGAAGAATAAGTAATTATTTTACTACAATAAGAGAAATATTTTTAAACCATGCAATTGAATTCCCCTTACATTTAAATCATGATTCATGTTCTTTACATATTCATTCATTCATCTGTTGAACTTATTAAATCACAAATAATACTTTTCTCGTGTTTTTTTTTCATAAAAAATTTCATCAATGTTGAATTCTTAGTTGTGTGTTTTTATTTGGTTTTTGATTTTCTTTTTTAGACTACATCACTTATGCCTTCCCTGTGGATTTGATATACTTATTACTATTATCTAGTAGATTTTGGGTATAAAATTTATGGTAATAAACTACTTACATGTCAATTTTTTGGATCCATTTATGGGGAAGGTTTTGCACATAAAAAAATCTTTATACTAAATGAAAAATAAAAAAGTTGTTAAATAAAAAATATTTTTTAAAAAATCATTAAACAATAATTCTGTTAAAAACTTGTTTCTATTTTGTACTGCTGAAAAATTATATTGTGCGTGTATAGACATTCTTCTTTTCAAAATATAGAAATGATAAACATGTAAATGTAAAGGAATATAAGAGTTTTAAGAAAATAAAAGAAAATTTAAATGGAAAATATAAGAGAAATAAATAATACTGAAATTTTACAAAACCATGAAGCTGAAGTCATTTAAGAAAACTTTGAAAGGCCTGCAATGAGAGATTTTCGACTCCCTCAAGTGTATAGAAATACATATTTCATTAAATTGATAGCCGAGGGCCAAAATTATGAACTCAAAAAGTCGTGTATGTTAATGTAACCTATGTTTAATATTTTATCTAATTAAGACTCATTAGCCTTCATTAGGGACTTTTATAATAGTGTGTAGAAGTTTCCTTTACAAGGAATTAATGTGGGTGATCTTATGATGAGGGTGATTCCCTTTTGTCTTAATGGAAATGAAAATAATTGGTTTTTAGGACTACATGAAAATATTTTCGAAAATTGGGAGAATGTCTATAATTCATTTGTTATGAAATTTTATCCATAAATACTTAAGGGGGAAGCTTTGAAAAAAAATCACTATCTTTTTAAAATATGATAGTGAATCATTTTGTAAGGCTTAGGATCGATTTAGGGACCTACTTAGGTAGTTTCCCCATCACCAGCTTCCATCTCATCTCCTCATGGACACCTTCTATAATGGTTTGACCTCATCTGGTCAAAATTTATTTGACCAATCTCCTAGGGGGAATTATAATGAAAAAACTGATGAGGAGTTGAGAAACAATTTTGAAATATTGCTTTAAATTCTCAACACAAAAAATCTATAAGGAAAAGAGTTAATATAGGAGGAAAAAACACTAGTTATGGTATAGAAATTATCTCTCAAATAGATGAAATTAAGGAAGAAATTTAATCCATAATAAGCCAGAATAAAAGACAAAGTGTAAACCATTTTGGCTGTCAAAATCAAAATCAGTCACTTCAACGTTGTATGTTCGGTCACACTGAGAATTTTTGTCTGAACATTGACATGCATGCACAAACACGAGAAGATGATAATTTTTCTGGTTATATTCTTAGATTTCAGGCTAGGGATGATCAATTTTCCAACAACTACAATTGTAGTTATAGAAATCATCCTACCCTTTCAGGGAATGAGCAAGGAATGATAAGAAAACAACCACCTGGTTTTACACAACAGCCTAATCAACAATTTCAAAACCAAAAAAAGTAATGAATCTTCTAATTTCTAAGGGATTTCTAAGAAACTATTGATTTCTAAAATGGATCAAATTATGATTAGGGTGGAATATTAAGATAAGATACCTAAAAATAAAATTTTTAACCTTAAAACTCAATTCATTCAAATGGATAGAGAGTTTGGTGGTAGGAAAAAGGGGAAGCTACCAAGTACAACTGAAATGAACCCCAGGGAGAGTTCCATTGTTTCGGTACCTATGAGTGGTTATAAAACTCAAAATAAAGTTAGAGATGACCCTAGGTAAGTTCAAACTGAAAATATGGAAGATTCTGAACACAAAAATCTGGGGGGAAATGATTTTGTAATTTTGTATAACATTGCTGTAACTTAAGAAAATCAATATGTTTCACCAAAATATCTTAAAGAAAAAAGACTCTAAAGGGAGAATGATTAATTTAAAATAAGAGCTTGATAAAGAATTAAGGTAAATGCCTACTATTCTAAGTAATTTTTCCACATCAATACCTTTCCCTCAAAGATCAATATTCAAAAATAGTAATCACAATTTTCATCAATTCATTTGTCTTTTTAACAAGCTCCATGTGAATATTCCTTTTTTCCAATCATTAATTCATATTCCATCATATTTTAAATCCCTTAAGAAAATTTTAACAAATAAGAAAACTTTGTAAGAGTTTGTACTTACAGCCTCACTAAAGAGTTCAGTGAAGTTATTCAAAACAAAATCCAACCAATGCTTAAAGATCTAGGGAGTTTTTGTCATTTCCTACACCTTGGGGGATAATGTTCAATTGAACTGTCTTTGTGACCATGGTGTGAATATAAATATACTTTCTTTATCATTGTTTCAATAGTTGGGTTTAGGATAATTTCAACCTACCATTATGGTCTTACAATTGGATGACCACTCATTTACTCGTCTCATAGTTAAATTTGATGACCTTCTTGTAGGAGTTGGTAATATTTTCGTTCCTACGGTCATTCTTGTCCTAGAAATTGAGTGTGACCAAGAAGTACCTATCATTATTGGTAATCCATTCTTAGCCACTAGAGGAGCTATTATTGATGTGGAAGGAGGTATTATAATTTTTTTTTTAGAAATAATATGAGTCTCATGTGTTTAATAATGTGAAAGAACTAACATTTGGTGAAAACTGTTCAAGGGTTGATATGCTGGAAGCTGAGAACTCATTAAATCAAGAAAAAAAATTGTTAAACAATCTATAGTTGATGAAACGAATGTAAATGATGAAATTAATTCTTTCAAAAAAACTAAAATGGTTAAAAATATGAATTTGGTTAATCTACCAAAACTAGACAATAACTATATTCTAACTTTAGAGAACTATTAAGAAGATGAAAATTTTGTTCTGGAACTCTGAAATTTTCTTGAAGAAATTGAGGTAGAATTTCCCACTATAAAAAAGTTTATGAACACTTTTATACTTGTGATGTTGAAATTTTTCAACACTCTGATAAATTTTATAATGAAAAAATTATAAAATCAATGTCGGATATTGAGTGCAATCAGATGTCACCTTTGGAAAATAGTGAGGAAAAGTGTGTTTCTAAACATGGAATAGAGAATTTATTAAATTTTCATACTCATATTAAGAAAAATGTTAAAGAACATGGACATCCTATACCTATGATTCTACCATACAGTGGAGAGGTATGACAAATTGAGTTTAAAACATTTCCATCACACCTAAAATATTCATTTTTGAGTGAAAACTCTACCCTTACGGTCTTCATTTCTACTGAATTAGATAAAAACCAAGAGAAAAAGTTACTGTCTTTGTTGAAGGTGTTCAAAAATGCCATAGGATGGACCATTTCAGATATCTAAGGGATTAGTCTATCATTCTGTTTGCATAGGATCCCTATGAAACTTGATCACAATCCTAGAGTAGAAGCACAAATAAGATAAAATGAAAGCATGAAAGTGGTTGTGAGATAAGAGGTTATCATGCTTCTTAATGCTGGTATTATATAACCCATTTCTAATAGTTATTGGGTTAGTCTATTCCAAGTAGTTCCCAAGAAGAGAGGTTTCACTATTGTGACCAATAAGAAAAATGAGAAAATTCTTGTTAGAAAATCTACCAAGTGGAAAGTTTGTATCGATTATAGAAATCTCAATTTTGCAACTAAAAAGGATCATTTTACAATGCCATGTCAAGATCAAATGCTTTAGAGGCGATCTCTAAATGAATTTTTCTATTTTATGGATGGTTATTCTGGTTATAACAAGATTCCTTTATCCTTAGAATACCAATAAAAACCAATTTCACATGACCCTTTGAGACATTTTCTTATCAGAGAATTCCCTTTGGATTGTGTGGTGCGCCATCTACCTTCCAAAGATGTATGATGGATTATTTTCAGATGTGATTGAGCAAATCATTGAGGTTTTCATGGATGGATTTTCCATTGTTGGTATTACTTTTTTGAATTGTATGAAAAATTTGGAACTTGTTTTAGAAAGATGCCTAGAAACCAATCTCATTATAAATTGGGAAAATTTTCAATTTATGGTTACCAAGGGAATTTTAATTGGTCACAAGGTTTATAAGAGGGGTAGAGAGGGAGAAAATGATAAGATTTAGGTCATTCAAAAGCTTCCCCTCCTATGAATTTCAAGGGTGTAAGAAGTTTTCTAGGCTATTCCAGTTTTTACCGAAGAGTCATAAAATAATTTTCTAAAATCATTTGGAAACTTTTTTTAGTTCTATAGAAAGATCCACCTTTCTTTTTTGATGACAAATATCTAGAATATTTTAATCTTCTTAAGGGTAAATTCACATCTTCACCCATCATCACCACACTCAATTGGAAGTTACCTTATGAACATATGTGTGATGCAAGTGATGTGGGTGTAGGAGTAGTTTTAGTCCATAGGAAAGACATGAGATTTCATGAGGTGTATTATGCTAGTTGATTGCTAGATTCTACTCAAATAAGTTACACCGAAACTGAGAAGGATTTATCGGCTGTTGTGTTTTCCCTGTAAAATTTTAGGTGGTACCTAATTGGATCAAAATTTATAGTTTTCACATACCATTCTTTCATAAAATATTTGTTATCCAAAAAAGAGGCAAAACTCAGGCTTATTAGGTGGACTCTTTTACTATAGGAATTTGATTTGGAGATTAAATATAATAAAGGTGTTGAAAGTATGGTGGAAGATCATTTTCTAGACTTTCTAATATCCTAAGTGATAATCCAAGAGAGATAAACTCAAATTTTACTAATGAAAATATACTAACTATTTTGGTTAAACAATCTGCTTGGTATAAAGATTTTGTGAACTTTTTATTCATCAGAGTCATTCCTAAATATTTTACCCATAACCATAGAAATAAATTCATTTTTAAGCATAATTACTAACTTTGGGATTATCCACTATTTTTTAGAAGGTGTGATGATGGTTTTCTTCAGAGATGTGTTCCTAGAGAGGAGATGTTACCCATTCTTGAAATTTTTCAGTCATCACCTTGGTGTGGCCATCATGGAGGAGAAAGAACATCACAAAAAGTCTTAGAGGCTGGATTCTATTGGCCTTCTTTGTTCAACGATTCTAGGAGATTTTTTATTGGTTGTGGTAAGTGTCAAAGTTTAGGGAATGTTGGAAGAAAATAGGAATTTCCTCTAAATGTTATTCTGGATGTTGATATTTTTGGTGTTTGGGTTTGGATTTTACGAGACCAATTTTATCATCTCATGGGAACGAATACATCATAGTTTCGGTAGATTATGTCTCGAATTGGGTTGAAGTAGTGGAACTCCCAAATAATCAAGATAATATTGTTATCAAATTCAGGAACTAAAAAATCTTTTCAAGATTTGGGGTGCCAAAATATTTCATAACTGATAATGGAACACATTTTAAAAGTTACAAGTTTGAATATTTAATGGAGAAATATGGTTGTCTTCATAATAATAGAATTCCATACCATCCATAGTCTAGTGGAGATATTGAAATTTCAAATAGGTATTGAAAACAAATTTTTGAGAAATTTGTTTCTAATTCCAAAAAAGACTGGTCTTTAAAATTATATACTACTTTATGGGCCTATAGAACTGCATTGAAAACACTAATTTGTATGTCTCCTTATAGGTTATTATTGGGAAAATGTTGTCATTTACCTGTGGAGTTGAACCACTAGTCATATTGGGTTGTAAAATATTTAAACATTGATTTTATTATTGTTGGAGAGAGGAGGTTTCTAGAATAAAGTGAGTTAGATGATATCAGGGGAGAGTCTTATGACAATTCTAGGATTTACAATGCGGGGGCCAAGGTTTTGCATGATTCTTTCATTTAAAACAGAATATTCAAGCCTGGATAGAAAAACCTTATCTTTAATTCTAGACTTCAAATCTTTCCTAGAAAATTGAAATCTAAGTGGTCTGGACCATTCACAGTTCTTTGAGCATTAGATAATGGAACTATTGAAATTGTAGGAGAAGAAAATAACCCAATGTTGGTAAATTTTCAAAGAATCAAAATTTATTTTTAAGGGCATCCAAAGGGAATTGCTTCCATAATTGTGCTCAAAAAATGATTTTCACCGATGTCTAACTGAAGACTTTAAATTCAATGCTTCAAGGGAGTCAACCCATTATTTTTTGTCTGTTTTTCTTTAATTTTACTTATAATAAAGTGTCTCATTTTCTCTGTCTTTTGATCACTGTTCAGTTGGGTTTATATTCTTAATATTCTTGGTCGCCCTGGTCATTTTTC